>CM055117.1:76962062-79441874 GCA_029206835.1 Rana muscosa | reverse complement strand
TCAAACAAACAGTGTCCGCCACAAATCAAAATGCAGAACAAGTCCATTTTATTCAAGAACAATTAGATACAGCTTTGTCTAGGATCGACGATTTGGAAAATAGGTCCAGGAGATATAATATCCGTATTAGAGGACTTCCAGAAACCATAACTGACATCCCGGCAGCGATTCAAAATATGATTCAATCCCTAATCCCAGAAATTCCACAAGACCGCCTGGAGCTAGATAGAGCACATAGGGCCTTAGGTCCTCTAAGGAAAGATGGTCTACCGAGAGACATAATAATTAAACCCCATTTCTATGCGATAAAGGAGGAAATTATGAGCAAGGCGCGAAATATGTCTACGATTCTATGCATGGGTCATAAAATCCAATTATATGCAGACCTCTCTCCCTCTACAATGCAACGCAGACGTGCAATGAAGCCTCTACTTCTAGCCCTCATACAAAAAGACATTAAATACAAGTGGGCATTTCCATTTGCAGTAAAATTCTCTTACAAAGGGAAGAATCATTCCTTTTCTACTTTTCCTGACGGCGAAAAACTGTTATTGAATCTCAAGATCATCACTCAAGAAAATGACATGGACACTTCTCGAAGTGGCCCACAATCTTCAAAGAGACCGAACCCTACCAGCCCTCAATCTCCCTTGTGGACCAGGGCAAGAACCAAGAAAGCCAAAGACAATGGTCCCGCTTGAAGAGACCCAAGCTCACAATTTATACTTTGTACTCCTCGATTCCCATGAGTTCCAGGAAAGATTTATTCTAAGAGCCTGGAACGAATGTTTTTTTTT
This sequence comes from Rana muscosa, assembly GCA_029206835.1. Classification (NCBI taxonomy): domain Eukaryota; kingdom Metazoa; phylum Chordata; class Amphibia; order Anura; family Ranidae; genus Rana; species Rana muscosa. The sequence goes on along the minus strand of CM055117.1, from coordinate 79,441,077 downwards.
TTGTTCTGATTGTTTAAATTTTTCCAAAATGTTTTGCAAGGGGTTTTTATCCACGTCTCAATTTTTCTGAGTTCGATCTACTACTTGTAGAGTTCTTTGTCCAATTTGGGGGGGTGAGACTCTCGCTCCTCTATCCACTTCAGGGGGGAGAGGTGGGGGTCCCTCCGGACAGACCTGAATATGGTAGATCTAGTAAGTCTTTAATTTTTTTTTAAGGGGCGCCCTGGCTGGGGTGGGTCCCATGTGCTTCCACCTTTCCCCCGAGTCTCCTAGAGACTTTGTGGAAGGAATAGCCTTTTCCTTAGGGAACGGGCTTTTCATTTTCTACCTTGGTAGAAGTTTTGGGGAGGACTTTATCCTCCTCGAGATCGTTTTCATCCTTTTTTCGGTTTTTAAAAATTTTAATAAAATTTTTTTATTACTGTTTTTCTATGACAATTTTTTACTCTTCTTATTTTTTCCACTTTTTCATTCCTTTTTTCTCCTTTCCTATCTCTAATCCTATTATCACATGCCTGGCAGTTCTGGTTTTTGCAGATTCAATTGAAGGTACCCGCAACATGATCCTTTGGCTTTTGATTACCCGTCTAGAACACTTACAGATCCTGAGGATGGTGTATTGCGGTAAAGTAGATATAGTGGATGACGATGGCAGCTCCCTCCCTGAGTCCCATGGCTGATTCCGTACTAGGTTCACTCAAAATAGCTACACATAATGTTCAAGGCATGAATTCCCCTGTTAAGAGACGCAAACTCTTTGACTCTTATAAATCCCTGGGTATTGACATACTCATGATTCAGGAAACCCATTTCCCTAGGCAATTCAATCCCAGCTTTATACACTCCCGATTCCCACAATTTTTTTTAGCTAATGCCGAAAAGAAAACCAAGGGTGTGGCTATTTGTATTTCAAAATCATGCCAGTTTAGTTTCATATCTGATTTCAAAGATCCTGAGGGCAGGTTTATACTGGTTAAGGGCACAATAGAGGGACGAATATATTCTCTGATTTCATACTATTCCCCCAATTCAGGGCAAGATACATTTTTTCGATTCATCCTGGACACCCTATCTCCTCAATTAGAGGGCACAATCATTTGGGGGGGAGATTCCAATGCAGCATTTGATCAGGGGTTGGACAAATCCAAACCCCCCTCGACCCAATTAACCAGACCCACTAGGATAAGCCTGAAAATAGCTAGACTTTTGCATGATAAAGGCCTAGCTGATGTATGGCGAGAATCTAATCCTTCTATAAGAGATTATACTCATTACTCTCACCCACACAACACCTACTCTAGGATTGACCATATCCTGGTTCCTTCCTATATTCTCCCGGATGTTATTAAGTCAATTATCAAAGACACGGTCCTTTCTGATCACTCCATGGTTGTCATGTTCCTACGCATAAAAACTGGTAGATCAAAGGGGGGTAATTGGAGACTAAATGAGTCTTTACTTTCCGATCCAGCCATACAAATGGAAATAGATAAAGCTCTTCAAGAATACTTCAGCTTTAATGATATAGAAAATGTTTCCGCTGAAGTCCTTTGGGCTGCTCATAAGGCCTTTATTAGGGGCAAGCTTATCCAAATTTCGACAAGAATCAAAAAGGAAAGGGAAGCGGGCATTGATAGATTGGAGAGATCATACAGGACCCTGAGAACACAGCATAAAAGGAAACGTTCTCCATCCTTATTGTCTAAGATTGAAAGGAGTAGACTAGAACTCAATTTAGCACTCACTACAAAAGCGGAGAAATCTCTCAGTTGGACAAGTAAAACATTTTATACTCAAACAGGTAAAATAGGTAGAATGTTGGCATCCAAATTGTCTCCTAAAACGAGAGTTTATTCCATACCTAAGATCCGCATTGCTGGACAGGACCCCACGGCTAACCCTGAAAAGATACTAAAGGCTTTTCAGACATTTTATTCCGAACTCTATAGCGACCCTTCAAATATACCCATGAACTCGGTATCCTCATACCTAGATGGCCTCCCTATTCCATCCTTGAATATGGAACATAGAGATATCCTAGAAGCTCCCTTCTCTGTTGAAGAGGTTACAGCAGTAATTCAAGATCTCAGGGCGGGATCAGCCCCGGGACCTGATGGATTATCAGCTCCCTACTACAAAGCCTTCAAGGACACCTTTACCCCATATTTAACAAAAATTTTTAATTTTACTACAAGGGGTTCCCAATTAGGTACACAACTTAATACAGCCTACATTACTGTTATACCCAAAACGGATAAAAACCCAGAAGAAGTTTCCAATTATCGCCCTATTTCTTTGATAAATAATGATTTGAAAATTCTCACTAAAATTTTAGCGAATCGCCTCTCCTCTTTTATTACTAAATATATTCACAAGGATCAGGTAGGATTTATGCCAGGAAGACAAGGCCCAGATCAAGTGAGAAGAGCGATTGATATTATCTCCCTTTTGCAGTCCAACTGGGACGGAGGTCAAAAACAACAGGGTTTCCTGTTAGCACTTGATCTGGAGAAGGCCTTCGACTCTGTATCCTGGCAATACTTTTTTCCCCTATTCGAACGATGGGGTTTTGGCCCACGTTTTATGGGAGTTATTAGAGCTCTGTATTCTCAACCTAAAGCTCAAATTCGTATACAGGGATATTATTCCTCTCCGATAAATATAGCCAGGGGTACAAGACAAGGTTGTCCACTATCCCCTATTGTCTTTGCTATGGCCATTGAAAGCTTGGCCATAGCCATTAGACAAAATTCTGACATTAAAGGCGTAACCTGTGGGAATCAGATGCATAAATGCGGACTTTTCGCAGATGATTTGCTTCTCTTTCTTACCTCTCCCATTACCTCCCTCCCGAATCTTTATAAAGTAATTTCTGATTTTTCTAATATTTCAGGACTCAGGGTCAATTTTGCCAAGTCACAGGCACTAAATATTTCCCTCCCGTTACCCATAGTTTCCCTCATCAAACAGTCTTTCAAATTTGAATGGAATTCTTCTCATATTAAATATCTGGGAATCTTTCTGACTGCTCGAACAGAATCTCTTTACACAAGTAACTATCCTCCCCTATTCCATAAAATTATTACAGATCTTAAAAATTGGGACAAATTCGAACTATCTTGGTTGGGCAGGATTAATTCAGTGAAAATGACATTACTTCCTAGAATTTTATATCTATTTCGTTCCCTCCCCATTCCCATCAGGAAAGATCAGTTAAATTCCTTACAAAGTAAAATTCTCACATTCGTATGGGGCAAATCTAGTTACAGAGTTCCCCAAAACACCCTATATTTAAATAGGAAGAAGGGAGGGGTGGGTTTGCCTAACTTATATAATTATTTTTTAGCTGCCAGACTAGCACAATTATCTATATTTTATTCCAAGAATGAAAAACCGGACTGGGTGCTGATATAAGAACAAGCGGTACCACAATTATCCTTAGAGTACCTGCTTTGGTGCCCACAAAGACAGAGACCACCTATTTTATCCCCTTCCTTATCTCAATCATTTTCCCTTTGGGACAGACTCCGTCCTCTTCCCACTCTAGTGTCTGTAACACAACCACTAGCACACATTTTTAATAATCCAAAATTCTTTCCTGGTATGGATACAGAGGCCTTCAGTTGGTGGACAAACAAAGGTCTATATAGGATAGGACAATACTTTACAAATCGGGGTCCTATTACCATGCCCCATTGTCTAAATAAATTTGACCTCCCTGACTCTGAAAAATTTAGATTTGAACAGATTTCACAATTCTTGAATGATATTTGGACGGAGAAACCTCTTCCTCCCAAATTTACGGACTATGAGATCTGGTGCGGATCGGCCGTGGGACAAAGGGGGGGCATTTCTGTCATCTACTCTTCACTTACTTGTACAGCTACTAAAGCCTCATACATGAAAGCATGGGAAGATGACCTCCAGCTAAATTGGGATCTAGGATCCTGGCAAAAGGCCAACTTTCGCTCATTCCAAAGTATTTTGAACACCTCCCTCATGGAAGCTAACTTAAAAGTTGTCATGAGATGGTATATGACTCCCATCAGGCTTGCATCCATCTACCCAGAATCGGATCCCAACTGCTTTAGAGGCTGCCATTTATTGGGCTCGATGGTGCATATCTGGTGGGAATGTCCTAGGATCAGGCCGATCTGGAAGAAAATTTTTAATCTCATATTTAAGGTCACTTCGTGTTCAATACCTAGGTCAGCTTCTGTTGCTCTTCTCAATGACAATATTCCCAATGTTTCTAAACCAACTAGAAAACTGATTCACTTTATACTTCTGGGGACTAAAATTATTATTGCTAGATCTTGGAGGAAGCCCAGGGTATCCATTAAGGCTATACACAATAAGATCTCTTGGATTATGGCTCAAGAGAAGATGGTTAGCATATCAACTAATTTAATCCCTAAATTTGAGGCAATATGGGAACCTTGGGCAGTTTTCTGTGGCGTTTCTTTGAAGGTCAGGCATGACCCTGACCGCTCTAATTCCTAATGGGCCTCATGTTCGGCATGTGATTTCTTCTTATTTCTTTCTTCTATTCTATCTTTTCTTGGTTCTTTTATCTTTTGTTTTATTTATTTTTATTTTATTTTTGTTTCGTTGCTTAAACATGATTCAAAGATTTGATATCATTATTTACTGTGTTCTTATTGCGGTATTTCCAAGTCTTAAATTTGATGGGCGTTATTGTATATGAGTGTAGTACTGTTCTTCATTAAGATTCCGAGTTCCTTTTTATTGGTTTCATATGAGGATGGCGGGCTGGGGGGGGGCCTGACCTGGGCGCAGGATGATCCCGTTAGGGGCGTCCAGGTGGGGTGCGACTTCCCTGAATGCCTATTTTTCATTTATTTTTATTTTTTTTAATCTCTTGATGAGAACATTGTGACATAAACAATTGGAAATAACCCTTTGTCATGTTTAAACAACAATTTTTTAAGATTTTCTGTACATGTCTTGAATTGAAAAATAAAAATTTATTGAAATTAAGAAGGGGGGGACCTCTGTGTCCCGTGGTGTACTCCAAGAAAAGGATTTTACAGGTAAGCTGTTATAAAAATCCTATTTTCTTTATCGTACACCACGGGACACAGAGCTAGTCATTACATAATGAGACGTCCCAGAGCAATGCTCATATGAAGGGGGGGAGACACAGATCAAAACAGGCCGCTTGCGGACCAGAAGCCCTATACTGCTGCCTGCAGCACACTTCGCCCAAAGGCGGAATCCTCATGTCCTTTCACATCTATTTGATAGAATTTGGAAAATGTATGGACTGAAGACCAAGTTGCAGCTTTACAGATCTGAGCCATCGAAGCCTGGTGGTGCACTGCCCATGAAGCACCTATCGCCCTGGTAGAGTGCGCCTTAACAGGAAAAGGAGGAGTCCTGTTCTTTAAACCATAAGCTTGAATAATTACTTGTCTAATCCACCTGGAAATGGTGGATTTTGATACCGCTTGGCCCTTCTTGGGCCCATCTGGTAAAATAAACAAAACATCTGTTTTACGTATCTGAGCGGTTGCTTGCAGATACACCTTTACCGCTCTCACTGGATCTAGAGAGTGTAATAATTTTTCCCCCGCCGTCCGCGGGTTTGGAAAAAAGGAAGGCAGAACAATGTCTTGATTCAAGTGAAAAGCCGACACCACCTTAGGTAGAAAAGCCGGATGGGGTCGTAGTACGATTTTGTCCTTGTGACAAATTAGATAAGGCTCTTTACAAGAAAGAGCTGCTAGCTCTGATACTCTCCTAGCAGAAGCTATAGCAATCAGAAAGGCCAACTTCCTACTTAATATAATTAAAGGAATATGGCGAATAGGTTCAAAAGGTTGCTTTTGCAACACTGACAATACCAAATTCAAATCCCATGGACACAAGGGAGTCCTAACTGGAGGATTTATCCTCAGTACCCCCTTAATGAATGTCCGAACTAGGGAGTGAGATGCCAATGGTCTCTGAAAGAAGACTGATAGAGCCGATATTTGCCCTTTGATGGTGCTAAGGGCTAAATTCATATCCACTCCTAACTGGCAAAAAGCAAGAATCCTACTTATTTCATACTTCTGAGGATTCCAACATCTGGATTCACACCAGGAAACGTATGCTCTCCAGACTCTCTGATAGATGAGTCTGGAGGCTGGCTTTCTAGCATTAATGAGCGTAGAAAGAGCCGGACCAGAGACCCCTCTCTTTTTAAAAATGTGGGTCTCAGCAGCCAGGCCGTCAACTTTAGCCTTTGTAAGGAAGGGTGGAATACTGGACCCTGTGACAGCAGGTCATGTCGGAGTGGAAACTTCCAGGGCCTTCCTATCGCCGTTTTTACAATCTCGGCGTACCAAGGCCTCCTGGGCCAGTTTGGGGCCACTAGGATTACTGGTATTCCCTCCTCCTTGATCCTGCGAAGCAGTCTTTGTAGAAGAGGGATCGGAGGGAATGCCTAGATCAGTGAGAACTGATTCCATGGAGTTATTAGAGCGTCTGTATTATTAGAGCGTCTGTCCCGTAGGCTAGAGGATCTCTCGTTCTGGACACAAAGTTGTCCAATTTCTTGTTGAACCTGGCAGCTAGCAGGTCTACATCTGGGTTTCCCCATCTCAGACATATGGCCTGAAAGATCTCGGGGTGAAGAGACCACTCCCTGGTAGCAGCTGCTGACGACTCAGGTAGTCTGCTTGCCAATTTTCCATCCCTGGAATGAAGATTGCAGAAAGGCAAGGTACATGCTCTTCTGCCCATGCCAGGATCCGGTTCACCTCTCTTTGGGCTGCCCGACTGCGGGTGCCTCCTTGGTGATTGATGTAAGCTACTGCAGTAGCATTGTCGGATTGAACCCGAACTGGGTAGCCCTGTAACCTGTATGTCCAGGTTTTGAGGGCTAGATATACCGCCCGGATCTCTAGCACATTGATGGGCAGGATCCCCTGAGTCTTGGCCCAGGTTCCCTGGGTAGAAGCCTCCTCGAATACTGCACCCCAGTCCGATAGGCTGGCATCCCTAGATACCACCTTCCAGGCCACTGGGAGGAAGGACTTTCCCTTCCATAAATTCCTGGCTTCTAGCCACCAATCGAAGCTGTGGCGTACTTGTGAGGACAGGCACATGGGTATATCCAGAGCTTGGCTCTTCCTGTTCCAGGAAGCTAAAATATTGCCTTGAAGTAGTCTCGAATGAAACTGGGCGTAAGGGACCGCCTCGAAGGAGGCTACCATCTTTCCCAATAGTCTCATGCAAAGGCGAATAGACGGCCTCTTGTTTGCTTTGACCTTGTGGATCAGGTCTTTCAGAGACTGTATCTTCGGTTCTGGCAGGTATACCCCGTTTTGGGCTGTATCTATGATCATGCCCAGGTACCCTATCCTTCTTTGGGCCTGGAGAGAGGATTTTTGTAAATTTATAATCCATCCTAAATGCTCCAGGTATCCTACTGTAGTGTGTACAGCGTGACCCAATCCGTCCTTTGACTGATCTATTACTAGTAGATCGTCCAGATAGGCTGTTACCGCAATGCCCCGTGTTCTTAGGTTTGCTAACAGAGGAGCTAGCACCTTTGTGAATACTATGGGCGCGGTGGCTACACCAAACGGCAGAGCCACAAATTGAAAGTGGCGATCTTCTACCGCAAACCTTAGGAATCTTTGGTGAGCGGGGAGGATGGGTATGTGTAAATGTGCGTCCTTGATATCTATGGGCGCCATGAATTTTCCGCCCTTTAAAGTGGCGGCCACGGATCGGATCGTTTCCATTCGAAAATGGCGATCGTTCAGGAACCGATTTAGGGATTTTAGATCCAGGATGGGTCTGACATCTCCATTTGGCTTTGGAATCACAAAGAGGTTTGAGTAAAAACCTGAACCTCGCTCTTTTTGGGGTACGTCTGTAACTACCCCTTGAGCCATTAAGTGATTCAAACCTTTGAAGAAGGATTCTCTTTTTTGTGGATCCTTGGAGAGTCTTGAACCTCGGAATTGAGAAGATGGGATCTCTCGAAATTCCAGTTTGTACCCTGAGGATATTGTGGATACTACCCAATTGTCCTGGATTTCTGACCACCAAGTTGCTCAGAACTGACAAAGCCTTCCTCCCACTCAGCCGAGCGGGGGCGCCCCTTCACTGAGAGGCTTTGGGGGCTTGCTTATTAGCTCTTGCACCCCACGGCTTCTTGTTCTTCTGAGCTTGCCCCTTGGCTTTTGTGGGCGGCTAAAACAGGCCGCCGCCACTGGTTGGAGTCAGATTTCCCGGGAGCTGGGGAGAGAGCGTTTAAAACAAGATCTCTTGTTTTTCTTTCTCTCAGGTAAAAGTCGTTTTACCACTTGATCTTCTGTATCTATTTTTCTAAATCTTCCCCAAATAGGCGTTCGCCATGGAACGGGAACTTGCCAACAGCTTTTTGCATGGGGTCTCCGCTGACCAATGCTTAAGCCAAAGTACTCTGCGCATCTGTACCAGCTGGAGTGTAAGGCGTGATGCCTGTATGATAGAATCTCTCATGGCATCCCTGTGAAGCATAAGGCTTTAGGCAAATTTTCCCAATTTCTAGCCTGCTCTGAAGGCAGTTCCTTCAGCCCCTGCTTTACCTGTTGGCTGATGACCTGACACATACCGACTGCTGCTACTGCAGGTTGGGTAATTGAGCCGGCCAAAAGGAAGGAGGATTTCAACTTCCTCTCAGAAGGATCTTTTAAACCCTTGTACATTATCCACCGGACATGTCAGGTTTTTATTTACACAAGAAATAGCCGCAACTACCGCAGGCAGGCTCCATTTCTTTAAAAAAAAAAATTTCCCCCATAGGATAAAGAATGTTAAACCTTTTTGGAGGTGAGAAACGCTTATCTGGATGTTGCCAGTTTGCGTATATTAGATCCTCTAGTAACGGATGAACCGGGAAGGAGCATGCACCTTGCAGGGATCTTAATGACCCTAGGGAGGAGACAGGTAATTCCGTTACCTCTGCAGAGGTTAACTTAAATGCACTGCTATAGCATTGTACCTGTGACCTTAAAATCTGGCTCCTCATCCTCTGCTGATGTAGCCTCCTCCTCCTCATCCTCCTCCCTCAGGTACTTCTGAAGGGAGGTCCAATACTGGAAGAGACCTGCTTCGCTTATTGTCCCTTTTTAGAGGACTTAGCGATTAAGGTAGCAATTTTTTCCTCCAGATTATTTAGGGCAGCTGATAAAGTGTCCTCAGTGACATATACAGGCCCAGGCTTCACTGGGGAAGCCGCCATACCTGACAGAGGTAATGGCTCATCCTGAACAGGTGCATTTAGCAACACAGGAGAGAAAGGTACCGAGTCAGCACAGTTAGAGCCTCCTCTCAGGCGGTGGTGCTTTCTTATCTCTTTTTGTCCGTATTACTTCCCCTGGAAGGCTTACTGTTTAGACAAAATACAAGGTACCTAAATGCATATACTACCGTGTTTAGTTTAGCAAATACATTAAGTATGCAACTTTTAACACATAACTATGCATAACATGGATGTCTTCTAGGAAGTACCCAATCCAACCACATGGAGTCTTACGTCCCTGTATAGCTGCTGTGTTTCTCTGCCAGGAATAAGAGAACTAACGAGCTTGCTTGCTGCTGCAGTGCTTCTCACACTGACAGTCTTTTAAATTTGGCGCCGTTTCTGTGCCTGCGCGCGCCACGTGCCCGCCTTCGCCCCCCCCCTCCGATAAAGCGCGCTCGCGGCCCTTAGCGCTATGGCGGTGGCCATAGTGAGAGAGGACTCTCATCAGCCCTTGTTCCCACTTACCTGCATCTGCAGGTGTCTGGTCGGCCACCGAAAGGAGGATCGGGGTGCCCCAGCAAGCTCAGCAGCGGAGGTGACGAGCAGTGTACTTCGCCGAAGCCGACACTGAACAGAGTGAGGTGAGTATATTCAGCTCTTTACTCCCCCCAGTGGTGGAAAAAAAGAAGACATCCACTTTTTGAAAAAGGTCCCAACCTAGTTATGGACCTTCTAATCTCACCTTATCCACGCCGCAGGTTTTTCTGCTGAAAGACTTCAGACAGATACCAAACTTCACCCTTCACGGTGGGCTATGTGTGCCAACCTTCAGGGATATGGGTTCCTATTTAAAGGATACCTCTCCCCTGGGCCTTGTACAAGACTCTTACCAGGACTTTATAGCGAAATAGCGAAAGTGCTGGATCTTAGAGCCCAGTCCTCCGAAGAGAGACATTACAGGCGACGCCTCATGGATGAGGCCCGGATCCCATCCAGATTCAGCTCATTTGTAGGCGTATTGGATGGATCCGAAAGCATAGCTCTTTTACCCCCAGAGGGTCTCTTTGGTAGAGCTTTCCTTTAGCACCTCCTAACGCGTCCAACACCTTTCGACACTGGCGAAAAAACTGAGGTACTTCCCTGATGGGAGGGGTTATATGGAGGGGAACTGTCTTCCATTGGTTGTGCCAGTGTCCAATCACCGCTGGTGACCCTTAACCCATTATGTAATGACTAGCTCTGTGTCCCGTGGTGTACGATAAAGAAAAAGTGTTGTGCTGCCTTTTTAAATTAACCAAAGTTCAAGTACACTCCATTTCTTTGGAAGCGCTTTGGAGGATGTGTCGTAGGACGAAACGCATAGAGGTGAAAGCCTAGCGGTGACGTCATCACGCAAGTTTGGAGGACCAGCGGGTGATTATGTTGTACTCAGATTTTCTCCTTTGCGAGTACATACCTTGAATTTCAATAAGTCAGATGGGTTGTGGTTACTGGGAGCGAGTGTGAAAGTCATCCATCCATTCGGGATCTGAGCATTGTTCTTAAAAGCTCATGTACATTGAGGTCTAAGTTTGTGGTAAGCAGCTGTATTTTTTGGTGCACTGGAAGTGGTGGTGGCAAAGAATAAATAATTTAGTCCATGGTGGACATTATGTCATCATTTAAATCAGTGGTCCCCACTGGGGGGGGGGGGGGGTGAGGTCAATCATCATGGCTGGTGTTTGCGCTTCAATCATCATGGCACTATGCTTGATATGGTGTCAGGGTGATTGAAGCGCATTATTTCTATTATTACATTGAAGTAATAGATGAAATAGTTCAACTCACCATAATGTAGAATCAGTGGGAGCCCTGAGCGTGTCACTTGCCACCAGATGCAGAATGTCACTTACCACACTGCCTGCTACCAGATGTGAATAGTCACTTGCCACGTTGCCTGTCACCAGATGCGGAATGTCACTTGCCACGTGATGTGGATTGTCACTTGCCATGTTGCCTGTCATCAGATGTGGAATGTTATTTGCCATACCACCTGCCACGTTGCCCGTCACCAGATGCGGAGTGAGTGAAGCGCTTCTTGTGGTATGTCAGGCAGACAGCTGAGTGGGTGAACTACAAGTCCCAGCACACCCAACCTGTACTCCCACACACAGCTCACCTGTCAAAGATGACGTCACATCTCTGTGGGAACGCCCCTCTGGATGTAGCAGGGTGTCTCCCTCCTCATGCTGCAGCCGGTCTCACCTGGCAGAGGGAGGATCTGGGACGACTTCGGCTGTCACTCTCTGGCTCCGCCCTTGGCCATTCCTGATTAGCTGTCTGGGGAGGGGGGAATCTGCACCGCTGAACAAGGAATCTTAGTTGTTTTCTCACAGCGAAAAGCCGCAGGAGAGCAGTGATGCGGGGCGGGCAGTGAGAGAGGATGTCATCTCTCTGCTCCCCGCCGCACCTCCCGCACAGCCCGCCCGCTCGCTTCTTCCATCCACCCAGATCTCTCATGCTGGAAGCCCAGCATGTCTCTTGCTGGCCTCCTGCACCCGCGGCCAAGCTGCAGAAGGGCCACGGGCTCAGTGGTGGGCCGCGGCCCGGGGGTTGACGACCCCTGATTTAAATGGTTTACAGAACTTTTCTTATTTTACATAGAACTACACTGATGCACATTCTTTTGTATGGTATTATAAAAAATAAAAATAAAATTGCACATTGTTTTGCATACAGTAGGTGGCCAGATTAAGGAAAAGAAAAATGAAGTTCTTACAATATGGTAACATATTGAAGCTTAGTGCTCCCCCTTGCTCTAAACCTCTGCTGCCCTAGGCACAGCCTGGTACATACAGCCCTCCTCACTGATCTAGACACTCACTAACCCTCAGCAACTCAGGGAAAAGTGTGTCCAAGCTAACAATCATCCTACTATACTGATCGAGAGGAGCAGAAAACACAATGGCCACCTCCTTTTGGTTTAATCAAAGATTAATGACAGGTGCTCTTTCAACATGAACCTGTAAAACTACATAAACAAGGCTTCCCAACTGTGTTCCCCAGGAGACCAGGTTTCCTGACAAACCACAAACACAGCACCGGAAAGGCTAAAATTACAAAATGTCAGAAAGTGAAAAGGCTGAAAAGTGATACGACAAGTTATCATCAGAGAGGAAGGCATAGTCACCTCTGGCAGAATGTGAATGTATTCTGGGTCACACGGCATAGGGCCCCTCAGGTTCCTGGTCATTCATTTCTGATGTTGACTGAAAAAGTTCTGTAAGAAAAGAAAAAAAGGTAAAATCTATTAGAAAAAACGTAGTTAAAATAAAATTAACGTTCGGATTTAAAAAAAATCCAGGTTACAGTTTTAAGGTAAAGATACACACAAGTACTAGATGGGGGTGGCAGTAAGAAAGGGGGAATCATAGAAATGAACAACCCTGCAATGAAAAGAGTGTCTGTTGGTCATAACAAAGGAAATGCGTCAATTAGCAGCCCTCTGAGCTGGCCCAATGCATTCATTGTGCGTCAAAAAGCATGTCACGCAAGTCCATTTCGGTCTTTATTTGTGTAAGGCCAAAGGGTTCAATCACACTGGTGAGCTTTTTGGTAGGTTTCAATGTGCAGCCCAATACACTCATGTTCCTCAGACCAGCCGTTAAGACTTGGATATACAGTAACTGCAGAAGGATCATCAGCCTAAGGTTCCATGGGGTCACTGGTTTTCATTATTATTATATTAATACAAGATTTATATTGCGCCAACAGTTTACGCACCGCTTTACAATATAAAAAGGGACACAATACAGTTATAATACAATAAAATACAAGAGGATTAAGAGGGCCCTGCTCAGAAGAGCTTACAATCTAATAGGGTGGGGCAGGTGGTACAAAAGGTTGTAACTGTGGGGAATGAGCTGATGGAAGTGGTAAAAGATAAGTTAAAGACATGATAGGCTTCCCTGAGATGAGTTTCCAGGGATCGCCTGAAGGTAGCAAGAGTAGGGGATAGCCGGACAGGTTGAGGTAGTAAGTTCCAGAGGATGGGAGAGGCTCTGGAGAAATCCTGGAGACGAGCACGGGAGGAGGAGGAGACGAGAGAGCTTGACAGTAGGAGGTCTTGAGAAGAGTGGAGAAGACGGTTTAGGATATGTTTGGAGACAAGATTGGTGATGTAGCTCGGGGCAAAGTTGTGGATGGCTTTGTAAGTTGTGGTTAGTATTTTGAATTTAATTTGCTGGGTGATCGGGAGCCAGTGTAGGGATTGGAGGAGAGGGTTGGCAAGGTGGATAAGTCTGGCAGCAGCATTCATGATAGACTGATGAGGAGATAGCCTATGGAGAGGTAGGCCAATGAGAAGGGAGTTGCAACAGTCAAGGCGAGAGATAACAAGGGAGTGAATGAGAGCTTGGTGGTTTCATTTGTTAAAAAGGGGCGAATCAAATATAGATGTTCATTTAACCTACCAGACCGAGAAAAGGATAAAATGCCGGAACATCTGGGGTCAATAGAGGCTCGGTCAATTGAAAGGTGAATAATGGTTAATGGCAGTCAAGAGAACTTCTTTTTATCTCTGGACAGGAATCAGGAGAGAAGTTAAAGCCCAGTGTACTGTAGGTTTTAAGGGAGCAAAAAGGGATTGTGGACTTAACGGGGGAACTTGCACAACAACACTTTTGATAGATTTTAGGCAAGGTTGGGTTCACTTTAAAGGAAAAAACAAAAATGTTTTTCATAAAAGGGATATTCCCCTCAGCAACTTAACTTGCAATCTATTTTGCATTCACCCTTTCAAACATAACAGAGTCTGGAGAAGCCCATTTCCAGATTTCACAGCAGATGGCACTTCAGTATCTGGAACAGCGACTCGGAAGACACTGTCTATATGTGATAAAGGAAACCCTCAACATTACTTCTAATCTGAAGCATCCAGTACAGAGATTTAAGACCTCTCCTTTAAAGAAAGTTGGGTATTAAGCAACACCGATGATAAAGTTTGCTTTTTTTATACTAAAAATACAGGTTCGGCCAGCCTAAAGATGCAAGGAATTTACTAGCGTGAGCAGAAATACGTAATAAGCACACAGCTCAATTTACGAGAACGCAGGTTTAGAAGAACAAAAAGGGTCCTGAAATAAAACATTTCCTACAAAGATAAAAAGATTTAGCATTCAGGGGCTGCTGGGAAACTGAAGGGGAGACACTGCAGTTACTATGGAGCAGCTTCTATAATAAGCAACAGTGAGAGGTGTAGAACAGCGCAAACTCCTTTATTAGCACTCTATTCTTTTTAAGCTGGCATTTAGAAGATCGAGCACCAGAGGGGCCGCTACAAGAGCGCCAATGGCGATTCTATATGGAGCATTTCAACCAAGTCTGGTTGACGACAGACAGGAAAACAAGTCAATGAATGGATGATGTGGCGAGATCAGTGTATGTGGATACTACTTTCGGTGTTCACCGATGGGAGATTCAATGTGTTGACTTCTGTTCTATATATCCTAGGGAGATATAAACGTCTCAGTGTCACCCCCGATTCAACACCCTCTAGTGATGTTTGGACGAGGACTGAGTCAAAGGAAATCTGCCCAGGTACACGGTCCTAAAACATTTTGAAACATTGTAACTAGGGGTCAACTGATCTTGTTTTTTCAGGGCCAGTACTGATTTTCCGGCCACCTTTCAGGCCGATAGCCACTGTCACCTGCCACCCAGATGCAGCGTGTCACTTGCCACCATACCCTGTCATCCCAGATGCAGTATGTCACTTGCCACCATCTCCTGCCACCGTCACCTGCCACCCATATGCAGCATGTCATTTGCCACCGTCACCTGCCACCCAGATGCAGCGTGTCACTTGCCACCAACCCCTGTCATCCCAGATGCAGCATGTCACTTGCCACCATGTCCTGCCACCAGATGCGTGTCACTTGCCACAGTCACCTGCCACCCAGATGCAGCGTGTCACTTGCCACAGTCACCTGCCACCCAGATGCAGCGTGTCACTTGCCACCCAGATGCAGCGTGTCACTTGCCACAGTCACCTGCCACCCAGATGCAGCGTGTCACTTGCCACAGTCACCTGCCACCCAGATGCAGCGTGTCACTTGCCACAGTCACCTGCCTCCCAGATGCAGCGTGTCACTTGCCACCCAGATGCGTGTCACTTGCCACAGTCACCTGCCACCCAGATGCAGCGTGTCACTTGCCACAGTCACCTGCCACCCAGATGCAGCGTGTCACTTGCCACAGTCACCTGCCACCCAGATGCAGCGTGTCACTTGCCACAGTCACCTGGAACCCAGATGCAGCGTGTCACTTGCCACAGTCACCTGCCACCCAGATGAAGCGTGTCACTTGCCACAGTCACCTGCCACCCAGATGCAGCGTGCAACTTGCCACCAGCTCCTGCCACCAGATGCAGCATGTCACCTGCCACTGTCACCTGTCACCAGATGCAGCATGTCACCTGTCACCAGATGCAGCTCGTCACTACTCGCACTACTTCATGTAGCCTCGCCCCAGTGGCGTCCAAGCAGGTAAACTTCCACATGCCGCAGTGAGCGATGACATAACTATCTCTCTGCTCGCCCAGGGCTGCAACTCTGTCAAGAAAATCAGGCACACACTATCCCTAGAAAGTTGCTTTTGGGTGGAGCTCTGCTTTAAGTTGCACATATTATGAATGGTTATCATTGGAAAACATGGGGTACGACTTGTCATGTGACTCTGATGTCCAAAGCGATGCATCAAAGAATCTGAGAAGGTATGGGCTTCAGGAAGCAGCTCTATACACTCCTTATGCAAGGAGTTCTCCGGATTTTGGCAGTAAAAGATTACATATAAATTCAGATTAACCTAAACAAAGTGGATTTTTCTGACTACAGAACAGTCACCCTGTTGGCTGAAGAAATACAATTAGCAGATCACTGACTGGGTACTTGAAAAAGACCAGAAATCTGCCGTGTTGAATTCCCTTGTTAGAAATTGGGGTTACTTTGAATACTCCTCTGGAAACGTTGCCTTTTATTCCGCGTCGCAGTAAAAAAAGAAAAGAATACGCGTGTCAAGTGGTGTTATCGGGAAGCGCAACTGTGCGAATGTACAGAACAGCAGATTGCACATGTAAAAATAGATTGGTGGTGGGAGGCAGTTCTGACAAGTCTCATCTACCCACAGCAAGCCAAGCGCTGCGGCAGGAATAGAAAAATTACACAAAATCTGCCAGGAGCTCAGTAAGTGGAGAGATGTGCTCTGCTCCTACCACAGTGCCCATTATAAAATCAGAGAACAAAAAAGAAGTTGGAATTGAAAGTGTGTTATGTCATTGGTGAGGTCACACATTGCAGAGAAAGGATCCCCCGAAATCTGGGCCAGAATAGAAAGACCGGCAGCTTCCGCTTATAACCAGGTGGCTACACCTGACTGTTACGTTGATATACACTATATTGTCAAAAGTATTGGGACACCTGCCTTTACACGAACATTAATGGCAACCAGTCTTAGTCCGTAGGGTTCAATATTAAGTTGGCCCACCCTGTGCAGCTATAACAGCTTCAACTCTTCTGGGAAGGCTTAGGAGTGTATCTATGGGAATGTTTGACCATTCTTCCAGAAGCGCATTTGTGAGGTCAGGCATGGATTTGGATGAGAAGGCCTGGTTCACAGTCTCCGTTCCAATTCATCCCAAAAGTGTTGAGGTCAGGACTCTGTGCAGGTCAATCAAGTTCCTCCATCCTAAACTTGCTCATCCAGGTCTTTATGGACCTTGCTTTGTGCACTGGTGCGCAGTCATGTTGGAACAGGAAGGTGCCATCCCCAAACTCTTCCCACAAAGTTGGGAGAATGAAATTATCCAAAATGTCTTGGTATGCTGATGCCTTAGAAGTTTCCTTCAATAGAACTAAGGGGCCAAGCCCAACCCCTGGAAAACAGCCCCACACCATAACTCCCTCTCCACCAAAAGATTTGGACCAGTGCACAAAGCCATAAAGACATGAGTGAGCGAGTTTAGGGTGGAGGAACATGACTGGCCTGCACAGAGTCCTGACCTCAACCCAATAGAACACCTTTAGGATGAATTAGAGCGGAGACTGCGAGAGCCAGGCCTTCTCTCCAACATCAGCGCCTGACCTCACAAATGTGCTTCTGGAAGAATGGTCAAACATTCCCACAGACACACTCCTAAACCTTATGGACAGCCTTCCCAGAAGAGTTGAAGCTGTTATAGGTGCAAAGAGTGGGCCAACTCAATATTGAACCCTACGGACTAAGACTGGGGTACCATTAAAATTCATGTGCTTGTAAAGGCAGGTGTCCCAATACTTTTGACTATATAGTGTATCTTTTGCAAATGTGTAACCAGAGCTCATGAGCAGGAAACTCCTCAAGCTGCTAGTAGCGAATAGAGGAAAAATTAGTGCATGGGTTAGAGTCACCCCCTTGGCCCCCAAAGTTTCAGCTCATACGCATGAAATGGGTGCTGCAATTCTTTTACAAAATGACGAACCTGTAGAAGTCAATGGGAGTCACTATAGAGAGCCAACTTCATAAAAGAGATGGTTTAAAGCTAAAATTCCAGGAATTCAGCTTCTTTGTAAAAAAATAAAATAAATCAAGGCACAGTACAAGCCAAGTCCAAGGAGCCGCATGAAATCTCCTGGGCTTATCTCTATTATTGACATCTGACAGATTTTTTGCAGTCCCAGAAGATAGCCATCGCTGTATTTCCAGGAGCCGAAGTTGACGTTTCAGGTCTAAGCATCTTCAATATTAGAGTTTTTAAATATACATGTTCACTCTTTAAGCCTTTAAAGTCCATTTTGAGGGGAAACCCTATTTTTCCAACATTCGAGTCTGTGCATCCGCTATGCCCACCCCTCCTCCTTCCCAATCATAGAAGCCTTTGTATTATGTGAGCACATTCACAATATGCAAAGGCTTCTTTGAATGGGCAGCAGAAGGTAGTGATGGGCATAGCTGCTCTATGTGCCTCTCTCTCCTCTCACAGCCCCGAGCGTCAGTGTATGCCGGATCGTCACACTGAAAACAAGTCCACATTATTAACCACTTGCCGACTGCTCACGGCATATATACGTCGGCAGAATGGCTCGTACAGGCACAATCACTTACCTGTACGTGGCCCTTTAACTGCTGACGTCGGGGTCGTAAACACAGCATCTCCCCGGCTCCCCTACTGACACTGTCAGCGATCTCCGCTCTGTGTAATCAGAGCGGAGATGGGTGACAAGTCAGTCGTAGCCACGCCCCCTCAGTTAGTAACACGCCCCTAGGGACACTAAACCCCTCCAGCGCCCCTAGTGGTTAACCCCTTCACTGCCAGTGTCATTTTCACAGTAACCAGTGCATTTTTATTGCACAGATCGCTGTGAAAATGACAATGGTCCCAAAAATGTGTCAAAAAAGTGTCCGATGTGTCCGCCATAATGTCGCAGTCACGAGAAAAAAAACGCTAATCGCCGCCATTACTAGTAAAAAAATATTTAATAAAAATGCCTTAAACCTATACCCTATTTTGTAAACGCTATAATTTTTGCGCAAACCAATCAATAAACGCCGATTGCGATTTTTTTTACCAAAAATATGTAGAAGAATACGTATCGGCCTAAACTGAGGAAAAAAATATGTTTTTTTATATATTTTTTGGGGATATTTATTATAGAAAAAAGTAAAAAAATATGTAATTTGTTTCAAAATTTTCGCTCTATTTTTGTTTATAGCGCAAAAAATAAAAACCGCAGAGGTGATCAAATACCACCAAAAGAAAGCTCTATTTGTGGGGGAAAAAGGACGCCAATTTTGTTTGGGAGCCACGTCGCACGACCGCGCAATTGTCAGTTAAAGTGACAGTGCCGAATCGCAAAAAGGGGCCTGGTCATAATGGCCCGTATTGGTCCGGGGCTTAAGTGGTTAATCTAGAAACAGCATAAAAAACACCATATAATGTTCCAGTAGGGGAGAAAGGTCCATGTGTTTTGCGCTAACCTCAGTGCCTAATCAACACAAACCTCTTCTTGGTTCCCCTGCCGGCGCTCCTGGCGCCTCCTCTCTGTCCAGTTCACCCACAGGAAGCCTCTTCCCATGCAGACAACCATGCGTGCTCATTCCTGAGCCTCACTGCTGCATCCATTGATAGACGGTGGGACTTGTCCCTGCACCCCTCGTCACAGGCTTTGATTGACAGCACTGGGAGCCAATGGTTCCCGATGCCCAAGCAAAGCAAGCGAGACCCTGAAGTGAGGGGATAGAAGAGCTGCAGATGAATCGAATGGGGGCTCAGGTAAGTAAAAAAAAAAAAAAGAAAAGGGTGGTGGGATGCTGACTCAACATTTTTTACCTTTATTTTATGTTTTTTTTTTTTACATTTTTTACCTTAAAGCAAGGAACGCATTAAGTTAAAAAATGTTGGGTTTTAGAACCACTTTAAAGCGGAGTTCCACCCAAAAGTGGAACTTCCACTCATTGGTCTCCTCCCCCCTCCGATGCCACGTTTGTCACGTTTCGCGGGGGGGAGCAGATACCTGTCTGACAGGTACCCTATACCCACTTCTGGGAGTCCGGGCCGCGGCGCATTAAGTCAGCAGCGCAGCTCCCTCCCCCTCCCCCTCTTTCCCCCGCCGCCAGGCCAGTAGGAGAGCGCAGCTGTGCCTCGCGCATACACAGTAGGGACCCGGGTTTTCTTAACGGCAATGGCGGCGGCAGCAGCACCCGACAGCTGATGGAAATATCAGCTGTGGTGCCGACATTGCTGGACCCCAGGACAGGCAGGTGTCCTAATGTTAAAAGTCAGCAGCTAAATTTTTGCAGGAGTGGGCGGACCTCCGCTTTAATATCACTTTAAAGGACTGTTTTTTTTCAACCAATTAAAGATCTGAAGGCCGCTAATACTACATATGATGCAAATTAAAAGCTGGCAAAGAAGTTCTCCGTTTAAGTGTGATCCTGATCTTATTGGTGTATTGAGACAAAATGAAGTGCTAACGTGCATTCAAATCTTTACGAGTCGTAACACAGCTGCATTTTATTTCTGCCAACATCTAAAACAGAACTCAAGGCAAACAGCTAAACATGCAAGCTGATGTAACTACCTAAGAATTTGTAATTCTGTTCAGCTAATTTTGTGATTTACATTCGTTTACCACACTGCACAGTTTTGCAGGTGAACCCAGTGCTTCCTTGTTCAATAGAACACATCTTCAAAAGTAACAATTAGTAAGGTTTAAAAAAAAAAAAAAAAAAAAGGGACGCAAGTCCATCAATTTCAGCCAATAATAGAAAGCCTCATAAATAGAACCCTATTCCCACAGTTGATACAGAGGAAGGCAAAATAACCCTTACGACTCATTCACACTAGAGGTTAAAGTGGTTGTAAAGTCACTTGTTGGACCTCTACCTATAGTTAAGCCTTATTCTAGGCTTACCTATAGGTAGTGGAAATATCTCCTAAACGTGAGCCGTTTAGGAGATATTTCACTTGTAGTCCGCCGAAAATCTTCACTGCGCATGCACGGGGAAGAAACTAAACGCCATTTCTTCCCCAGCCTGTGCCATGAATTGCGGCTCCCGTTCACATACGCGGGAGTGACGCCACGTGGCTCCGGCGAATCACAGTGCCGGCGGAGTCAGCGACCCGGAAGGAAGAGAAGACAGAAGATGGATGCTGCCTAATCTGGGGACATCGCTGGATTCTTTTGCAGGTAAGTGCCACATAAATGGACTAGTATGCGATGCATTCTAACCCATTATGCTTTTCATTTGCAGGCTGTAGCAGCGGGCTAAAGAGGAAGTAAAACCCATCAGGGGCAGTAAAGCCCCACGGTTGAGCTTCGTTTTTTGCAGTTTGTAAACATACTTTGTGAAGATCCCCACACATTTACTTCCTTGAATTCTGTGACCCGTAGTCACTACTGCCTGTGAGTAAGCACTGCTGTGTCTCAAATTTTACAGAGCCTGTCTGAGCTACAAAAGGTGCTGAAAGGAGGAGTATCAGGAGGCGGAGTCAGTACAGGAATCACTGCTTGCAGGCAGCAAGGTACCATGGGGCATGTAGTCCTTAGAAATTGAACGTAAACTGGAGATGGGAAGCTGCAAAGCATGCAGGGAATCCAGGGAGTTGTGTAAAGAGGGCCAGCAGACAGGCAGAACTCATGAAGGGAAAAGTTTCAAGTAAGCTTATATTGGATTGTCAAATATAACTAACTATTGTTTGTATTACTACAACGCTGATGTTCTAAAAATGAAAGCGTATGCTGTGCTCACAGATTTCCTTTAAATTTACAATGGTCCACACAGGAACTGTAACAATTCTTCCTTTAGATAAATATCTGTTCTAAAATATCCATAAACAGACAAAATGCAAAAAGAGCTCGTCAACACCCTATATGTACACTCAGAAGAGCAACTGAAAACAACTTACAAAGCCATCCACAATTTAGCCCCCCAGCTACATCACTAGCCTAGTCTCAAAATACCAGCCTAAATCGTTCTTTGTTTCTCCAAAGACATCCCTGCTCTCTAGCTCCCTCGTCACCTCCTCCCATTCTCTCCTCCAGGACTTTTCCAGAGCCTCTCCAATCCTATGGAACTCTTTACCCCAATCTATCCGATCATCTCTTACTCGATTAGCTTTTAGACGATCCCTGAAAACCGTTCTGTTCAGAGAAGTCTATCCTACCCACACCTAACAACTATTTTCATTCTCTCTATCAGTTCAACCCCAACAGCTATTTTTTGTTTCACTTGACCCTCCCTTCTAGATTGTAAGCTCCAACGAGCAGGGCCCTTTGATTCCTCCTGTATTGAATTGTATTGTAACTGTACTGTCTGCCATCATGTGATAAAACGCTGTGCACACTGTTGGCACTATATAAATTCTGTATAATAATTCAACTGTATGGAGTCGTAGTATATGGACACTCGGGAAACAATCAAGTCCTATAGTTTAGTACAAATAACCAGGGAAATTGGAGATTTAACTGTAGAGTTCCAGTCACAACACAGGCATCGTGCTAATGTGATTTTTTTTTCTTCGCACGTTTTCACGCTACATAGTCTGGCCCATTCATTTCAATGGGCAGCCCTATGCACGCAAAGAAGCTCATGTATCCGTTTGAGCTTCATGCATTTCTTCACACACAAAAACTCTCTCCTTCTTGCCATGAACAATGAATGGCACCACAAGTATGACATGCTTTTTTCACATTTTGTGGAAATGCATGCATTAATACACTCCTATAGTGTAAATGCGATCTAAAACCCAGTACAAACAGATGCCCAGGGATGGCAGTGTAGTTACACAGGTCAGAACAGAAGGCTGATCAGGGTTGGTAATTGAACCATATAGGTCAGTACAGATGGATCCTCAGAGATGGCAATGGAGCCACATAGCTTAAAGGGGTTGTAAAGGTTCATTTTTTATTTTCTAAATAGGTTCCTTTAAGCTAGTGCATTGTTGGTTCACTTACCTTTTCCTTCGATTTCCCTTCTAAATGTTTTTTATCTTTGTCTGAATTTCTCACTTCCTGTTTCTCCTCACTAAACTTCACACCATCATCCGAGTGGTGTGGAGTCAGCCAGAACAGCTTACTGAGGAGGAACAGGAAGTGAGAAATTCAGACAAAGAAAACAAAAAAAAAACATTTAGAAGGGAAATTGAAGGAAAAGGTAAGTGAACCAACAATGCACTAGCTTAAAGGAACCTATTTAGAAAATAAAAAAACAAACCTTTACAACCCCTTTAATACAGATGGATGCTCAGGGATGACAATAGAGCCGCATAGGTCAGTACAGATGGATCCTCAGGGATGACAATGGAGCCGAATAGGTCAGTACAGATGGATGCTCAGGGATGACAATGGAGCCACACAGCTCAGTACAGATGGATCCTCAGGGATGACAATGGAGCCACATAGGTCAGTACAGATGGATCCTCAGGGATGACAATGGAGCCACATAGGTCAGTACAGATGGATCCTCAGGGATGACAATGGAGCCACATAGGTCAGTACAGATGGATGCTCAGGGATGACAATGGAGCCACATAGGTCAGTACAGATGGATCCTCAGGGATGACAATGGAGCCACATAGGTCAGTACAGATGGATGCTCAGGGATGACAATGGAGCCACATAGGTCAGTACAGATGGATCCTCAGGGATGACAATGGAGCCACATAGGTCAGTACAGATGGATGCTCAGGGATGACAATGGAGCCACATAGGTCAGTACAGATGGATCCTCAGGGAAGCAGCTGAATTGTATGCAGCAGTGTTGCTCAGACCAGAATCTCAATGAAGAAACGGATTTAGCGGCAAGGAGCCTTATAGCACAGACACTCAGGAATTGCAATGGAGCCATACACATTTTTACAGTTGCTCCTAGAAGCAGTTGATATAACTATAGGGAATCATAGAGCTCAGTACAGACAGGTTCTCATAGAACCCTCCCCCCCCCCCCCCCCAACTTCATACTGCAACATTTGTAAGGAACTTGGACAATCTTTTGTAGGTTACTGAAAACATAGTAAGCACTGTACATTATAGAAGATGTTAACTTTGATGGCCAACTGCTTTTGATATAAAAATAGTTAAATAAACTTATTTAAAAAAAAAAAAAAAAAACATTTTTGTCCACTGTGACACAACAGTCCTCCCCCATTCAAATGACTGCCTACCTCTGTCTAAGGGAACTATTCATGAGCTTCTTCACACAAAGTAGGTAAGGGAGTCTGCATTCAGCGCTGGAGGGTAAATCAGTGTTTCTCAACTCCAGTCCTCAAGGCGCCCCAACAGGTCATGTTTTCAGGATTTCCATTATTTTGCACAGGTGATTTGATCAGTTTCACTGCCTTAGTAATTACTACATCCGTTTCATCTGAGGGAAATCCTGAAAACGTGACCTGTTGGCGCGCCTTGAGGACTGGAGTTGAGAAACACTGGGGTAAATCATACCCTCAGCAGCCCTGTAAACCTACATGCATAGTCTACGATTATAATTAATAGGGATAGTTACGCCGATTGCAGCTTTGCGTTAAAGATGTCATAATATGAATTTGCTGACAAAAGCCATCACAGAGATGGATGGAAAGCAATTACATTTAGTCCATCCTCGTTGTGTGCAGTATCTGCAGTGAACATCACGGCGTGCATTATTAATGGGCAGAAGCTTTTCTGATGGGGCCTCGGGCTCAAATTTAGGACAGAGAAGAATGTGGAGCAATATGAGGAAACCCAGTGAGGGAGAATGAGCGATTCAGGGACAGTAAAGCACCAAAAGGCAAATACTCACTTTAGCTATGCATGGGGTGACTGGGCTGGTGGACTTGACTCATGAGCTCAGGGCCCAATTTTTTTAAAAGCCTTGAAGCCCAAGCCACACACCCTTATTTTGTTTTTATAGTACTGTACCTCTGCATGCGTTAATTTGTGAAAATAATGTAAAATGCCCTTTTCTCTTGGTAAAAATGCTGCTTTCTGTTTTTCCACTCCAGTAATCTGTGTTGGCAGAGCTGAGTAGTGGCCACACCTTTTAGCACATTTGTATTGCAGAGAAAGGGAGGGGACAGGTCATACCAGCTCTGTTACAGAGTATCTTATCCCTTCTGGTACATAATCTGTGAGAAATGTATTTGTTCTTCCCATGTCTATATGGGTGTCCAAAAAAGGTTAAATGGCTGACTGTGTGGAAAGGTCATATTGTGAGCTCCTTCAGGGCACAGGAACAGATATGAATGAATTCACAATCTACAAAGCACCGCGTAGTACGTTGGACTCATACAATATAGGTGATCATTCAAAATGGGCAATAAGGGTTGTATACCTTTAAGAATCAGGCCTCATTCACAATTGCGCAGGCAGTCTGTATCCAGGGCCAATTACTCGCATGTGATTGCTGCATTCGAATCATATGTACATTGCTCTATACCACCCTTATAGGACGATGGTGCATTATTGTTTTGTTGGACTTTCACTCTGATGTAATTAATTTTGGGATTTATATTGCACTTTACCATGTCAAATTGTTTTATGCTGTATTCGGTATTACGTTGACAACTTCAAATCAAGAACGTCTGTTTTGCAAGGAAAAATAAAAAATTATACGCTCATGGCCGTCATTAGCTGCGGGACCTGCAGCCCTCCACTGCATTTAATAGGGCTCCCTCTTGCAGCCAACCGAGGGAACCCCCGTTGGAGTTCTCACATCTAAATCGCAGGTAGGGTGTGAATGCAAAAGGAGACTTGGGCTGAAAAATACATAGGTTGACCTCTTTAATAATAGTTGCCTAGCAGTCATGCTGATCCAATGGTTTCACTAATGCCTGAATCACAGACCCAGAATATATAGGCAAAAAAGCTGCTCTGAGCTCACTAGCTTCATGATTTTTTTCTAGGCCTGCATTTTAGAAAGTACTAAAGTCAGAAGATCTGCACGGCAGCCAAACAAGTTGAAGGTTCCGGAAAAGCTTTGCAATGGTATTTCTTTCTGGACAGTCATACTTTAAATCACGCACAAAGTGTCCTCTGCCCCCTTTCACTCTCCTACCTTAGACAGAGCGGAGAGCGGGAGGCAGAACATTTCTGGCCCAAGTGAAGGAGGCCTAGTACAGCATTGAGCAGAGTGCGGGAGGAGTGGAAGGCAGAGCATTTCTGTACCAAGTGTGGGACACACAGCATTGAATGGGAGCGGCAGCTGCCAAGGTTAACTTTTTCAACTTAACCAGCAGGAAATTGGCTGCAGGGTGATCCTAGCAACCAATCACCCACTGATTAATACAAAAAGTTAACCTCAGCAGATCCCGCACTCTGTTGAATACTGTGCATCCCACACTCGGTCCAGTAATGCTCTGCCTCCCACTCCTCCCGCACTCCGTTCAATGCTGTACTAAGCCTCCAACACTCCATCCAGAAATGCTCTGCCTCACACTCTCCGTTCTGTCTAGGGTGGGAGCATGAAGGGGGGGGGACAGAGAACACCACTCTGGCTGTGTGTGTGTGGGGGGGGGGAGTTAGGGGTGCCAGCGACAGACTGGCAGCTCCTAAAATGGCGTGACCATGGGTCCGGATGGAACAGCGGCTCGGTCCGGATCTGGACCTCGGTCCGCCACTTTAGTGATACTGTTCTAAAGAGTTCATTTAGACGTGCTTAAGGGTTCCCTTAGATGTGAAAACAAATTTGACCACCCATTGAAACGCACCTAATGCGTTAAAGACTTGTTAACGTCACTTTTTATGTCTTTGCACATTAAAAAAGGCTTGCCAGATTCCCCCTCGTGTTGGTTTATTTATTGTATGGATTGGTGCATTATCATCCCGGCTAGTAACACTTTGTAAACGCATCTCAAGCATGCTGTAAATGCCAAAAGGAGCATTTGTGATGAGTTTGCAGTGCGCTTGCATTGACATCAATTTTTCACATGCATTCTTTAGAAATCTGGTAGTTTACACAAGTATATACAGTATAGAAACACTGGAAGTGTGAATACACTCGCCTGTAGGCTACGACTATTTTAATAATCTGTCTTCTTCGTTTCCCCTACACTGTCTGATAAGTGCACTTACAGCCAGTACAGAAAATGTAAGACATACAAACTTATATTTTTTCCCTTTTCTTCTTTCCATAGCTGAAATGGTAACATGACAAAGAAAGATTCTAAAAAGGCTCTTAATGGGTTAGGGCCACTTAAACCTACAGGGCTTGAACTGCCAACAAAGCGCCTGGACGCCTGAAAGGGTTAACCCTGAAAATACTGTAATTAGGTGAGCAATCAAATAATAAGCAGCTCGCTTGTAATTCAGAGTCAGCGGGGTGCTATTCAGCGGCAAATCTTTGATCCTACAATGGTCCGCATATTGGCATGCTCCATACACAGTGTAAATTAGTTACAGTTTGCGTTAACTTAAGACAGCTCAAGGATTTAAACCTCCGAGGGCTGCAACAAAAGGCCTGGGCTGGAAGGAAGTAACAGGAACAATGTATCACAATGCTGCTGCACGCCTAAAAAAAAAATAAAAAAAAAAAAAAAAAAAAAAAAAGGCCAAGGAGCTGATTAATAGAGAAAGATGCAAAGAGACCCAATA
The DNA here is from genome assembly GCA_029206835.1 of Rana muscosa. NCBI lineage: Eukaryota > Metazoa > Chordata > Amphibia > Anura > Ranidae > Rana > Rana muscosa. The sequence goes on along the minus strand of CM055117.1, from coordinate 79,413,750 downwards.
TCCAGCAGGAAAGAGTCCAGGGGATAAAGATCAGAGGTCAAAGCTTTAAAAGTCAGTTCTGATCAGGAAGGAGGAAATATTCCGTTACACAAAACATGGAGAAATATATCCTCTAGGACAGGGGTCTCCAAACATTCTAAACAAAGGGCCGGTTTATTGTCCTTCAGACGCTTGGAGGGCCGGACTTTGGCCAGCGGGGGGGTGGAAAATTTCCTAGCATCAGTGGGACTAAACATATGGTATTAGGGGGAGAAATAGTGCCCCATTATTGGTATAATAGGGAGGAATAGTGCCCCATTAGTGGTGTCAGTGGGTGAAATGTTGCTCCACTGTCGGTGTCAGAATAGTGTCTCGTATCAGTGGGAGGGATACTGGCCCAAGGGCCGGATTAAGGCAAGCAAAGGGCCGCATCCAGCCCTCAGGCCGCAGTTTGGAGACCACTGCTCTAGGAGATGATGCTGATAATTTGGAGGAGGATGGAAAGATAAACACTGGTAAAACAAAATGGGTACATTCAGAAAAGAAAAAAAAAAAAAATTCCTGGTACGATGACTGGATTTATTTCTACATTGTATCTCGGCCTACAGGATATATATCTAAAGAATTAGCAAACAATTAAAAAAGGTAAAGTAGAGATTTGCTCAATTTAACATTTAGCCTTTTCAATACACCGTTCTGATGTTTAAAGTGATTGTAAAGATTTTTAATTTTAATTTTCTATCTCTTTTTATATATATATATATATATATATATATATATATATATATATATATATATATATATATATATATATATATATACCTACTTTGTGCTCCGACTTTGCACAGAGGGGACCCCGAACCTCTTCTGGGGTCCACTGCTGCCGCTCCTGGCTCCTCCCACCCCCCTTCTGAGTACCCCTAGAGCAGAGATATGCAATTAGCGGACCTCCAGCTGTTTCAAAACTACAAGTCCCATGAGGCATAGCAAGACTGACAGCTACAAGCAAGACACCCAGAGGCATGAAGGGACTTGTAGTTTTGCAACAGCTGGAGGTCCGCTAATTTCATATCCCTGCTCTAGAGCAAGCCACTTGGAATGGGGACACTGGTGCACTGCAGACTCAATCCCGAGCTGGGCTGTGTGCATCTTTTGACCCATAAAGCGTGGCTTAGCTCTGACCCCTCCTCACAGGATTTGATTGACAGCAGTAGAAGCCAATGGCTCCCACTACTGACTCAGAGCGAGAGGGAGGAGAGCGAGAGGGAGGAGAGCGAGAGGGAGGAGAGCGAGAGGGAGGAGAGCGAGAGGGAGGAGAGCGAGAGGGAGGAGAGCGAGAGGGAGGAGAGCGAGAGGGAGGAGAGCGAGAGGGAGGAGAGCGAGAGGGAGGAGAGCGAGAGGGAGGAGAGCGAGAGGGAGGAGAGCGAGAGGGAGGAGAGCGAGAGGGAGGAGAGCGAGAGGGAGGAGAGCGAGAGGGAGGAGAGCGAGAGGGAGGAGAGCGAGAGGGAGATGCTGTTTTCGGGCAAGGCGCTGGGTCAAGATTGGGCTCCGGTAAGTATTTGGGGGCGCTAAACAAACTTTTTTTACCTTAAAGTGGAACTTAACTCTCTCAATCAACATTGACTATTTGGAATCCTTATGCTGCCAGCGTTCATTAATAGATAGGAAGGTATATCATATGAAATTAACCTGTTTTAAACTTTTTTTTTTTTTAACAACTTTAGTTACTTCCTAATGTCCATGCCTAGGCAAATGATGCCATACATCCCAGGAGTCTTCAGGAGAGGAGCAGGGGTTTTCTAAACTAAGCACACCCTCCTGCCTGTGCTAATGGCAAAAGAATTCCAGGAAGTAAATGCTACATGAATCATCTGCCCTTACTCAAGATGGCCATGGCCAGAAATGCTAGGGGGTGTTTTTCCAAGCGATTGCCAAGCAAAATAAAGGATGGAGTCATGGATAGATGAGGGAGTTTTCTTTGATTATTAAAAGTGAATTGAATAGCGCTTTCGGTTTGTGGTGCTCAGATACAGTGTAGTTCTGTTTTAATGGTAGAGTATGTATAAAGAAAGGAAACCCCCCTATCGTTTTCAGCCATCTTTGCCTCTGTTTAGTCTACAACTGCCATAATGCTGCACATGTGATCACTTATGACACCAGCTATTGGATGGTTTGACAGTTTGGTTGAGAGCACAACCAATGGGAGTGTCATTTCAGGCACGTGCCAGAAATGTAAAACTGTTTTATGGATGGTTTACTTCCGCTTTAAGGTAAAAACTATTTGGATTTACGACCACTTTTACATTTAAAAAAAAATCTGAATGACTTCTATCCTTATTTTTCAATTAAGCATTTAAACAAAGGGCTCATCCATGACACGGTTAATAAAGCACACTAATCCTAAATGCCTTTTTCGCATACATTGACCAGAATGAGCATACAGCTGTGGCGGGGATCAAAGGTGTTTGCGATCAGCCATGGCCGTTTGCATGTCAATGGAAATCCAAGCAATTAAGGACAGTTAAAGTGACAGTTAAAAGATATCTTTTTTTTTTTTTAATTATCCATACGCTTCCATTACTTAATGGTCCTGTAATCTACTTTTCATTAAATCGTTACTATGTTTTTCTGCCTCCTTGTAATCTCAGTGAGTTTCTGAACCTCTCCTTTTTCTCCCTCACTTGCATTTGTTTGGAACAAGCAGTACTCCATGTGCACTACCAATCCCATAATCTTGAGAGTGGCTACACTCTTACTTACCATGGAGAAGGAATGTAGCCACCCTCTTAACAGGAAGTCAGATCACAGCTGCAGAAAAAAAAAAAAAGTATTTGGAGATTTTGAGGAGTCAGAGGAATAGTATGGACTTTGAGTTAAAGTGATTGTAAGGCTCCATGTACACAGAAGATGATAAACTGCAGTTTTTTGGCGTTTTTTTTAAAAAAGCCCATTAACTGCACTCTAGGTTAGCCTATGTGTTCATGTACACAACGTTTTTTAGCTTTAATGAGCAGTGGAGTTAATGGGCTTTTTTCTGAACGCAAGAAATTCGCGTTCAAAGTGCCGTTTTTCAGCAGAAAAAAATGCAAATCGCCGAAAAACGCTCAAACGCTGGTCATGAGCGTTTTTTTAGCACGTTTTGATCCATTGAAAAAAAAAAAAGAAAAAAAAAGAAAAAAAAAAAAGCTAAAAAAGCTACACTGAAAAACGCTAATAAAAACACGCTGATAAAAGCTAGCTTTTTCTGCTGCTTTAAAAACGACCGTTTTTGAGCTTCTGTGTACATGGAGCCTAAAGCTTTGTTTTTTTAAATGACATGTTATACTTGCCTCCTCTGTGCAAGGGTTTTGCACAGATCAGCTCCAATCCTCCTAGCTCCTCCTTTTCTCGAGTGCCCCCACGGAGAGCTGCTTTCCATGGGGGCACTCATGCGGGTGTGAGAGAAAACAGGACTTGGCCCTGCCTCCCGTGTCACTGGATTTGATTGACAGCAGCAGGAGCCAATGGCTCCTGCTGCTATCAATCTATCCAATGAGGACCTGAGACGTCCCTGTAACATTCAGGTAAGTAAAAATGGGGGGTCTGGGGGGGGGGGGTGTGCTGCAGTACAAAAACGTTTTACAACCCCTTTAACATAACATAAATAGTACAATATTTAAAAATACTTTTCAAACTAAAAAGTTAGGTGTCACTTTAAGCAGACCTGGATGCCCCCTAGTCTTCATCTGGGGCAGCCCATCTGTTCCTCATTACGTGCAACACCTTTCATTGCTTTGTAAAGTCTCTGGCCAATTACAATCACCCATGATCACCACCATGATTGTACACATTCTTGTCAGTGTAAAGCCCAAAAGCAGCCATTTGAATGAGACCCAATAAGAATATCTGGAATTAACCACATATTTGCCGCCTGGGGGGTGGGGGGCTCGTATCCTTGCATTAAGCCATTCTGCAATGAGGTTTTATGTGATCTCTTCTGCACTTCAGGTTTAAATTAGATGAGCTGGACAAGGCTACTGCTTTTTGCTCGCAGTTGGCTGTTAGTGGCAAAGTTTAAAGGATAACTCCACTTTCGTGGGGGGGAAAAAAAGAAATAGGAAAGAAAAAAAAGATAGCGTGTACAATTGCGACTCAAGTCATTGTAATTTAACCCTTTCCATACAGGGCTTTTTATACCACTTCCATACCGGGCCTATTCTGGCACTTCTCTCCTACATGTACAAATCATCATTCTTTTGCTAGAAAATTACTCAGAACCCCCAAACATTATATATGGTTTTTTTTAGCAGACACCCTAGGGAATAAAATGACGGTCGTTGCAACTTTTTATCTTGCACGGTATTTGTGCAATAAATTTTTCAAACGCCTTTTTTTTGGAAAAAAAACTGTTTCATGAATTAAAAAAAACAGTAAAGTTAGCCCAATTTTTTTGTAAAATATGAAAGCTTATGTTACGCCGAGTAAAAAGATACCCAACATGTCACGCTTTAAAATTGCGCACACTCATGGAATGGTGCCAAACTTCGGTACCTAAAAATCTCCATAGGCGATGCTTTGAAAATTTTTACAGGTTACCAGGTTAGAGTTACAGAGGTGGTCTAGTGCTAGAATTGTTGCACGCGCTCTAACGCACGCGGCGATACCTCACATGTGGTTTGAACGGCGTTTACATATGTGGGCGGGACTTGCGTGTGCGTTCGCTTCTGAGCTATTGGGGACAGGGGCGCTTTAAATTTTTATCTTTACACTTTTTTTTGATCACATTTATTCCTATTACAAGGAATGTGAACATCCCTTGTAATAGGAATGTGTGTGACAGGTCCTCTTTATTGAGAGATGCGGGGTCAATAAGACCCCACATCTCTCCTCCAGGCTGGAAAGCATGAGATCGTGAAATAAATTTCACCGATCTCATACTTACTAGCCGCAATGGCGGCTTTGTTTACATCTGAGGACCCGGGCGTGACGTCATCACATCGCGCCCGGGCCTCTGAAGGTCATAGAGATGACTGGTGACCATCTGGTCACCAGTCATCTCTATGCTCGTCACGTGACCCACCACCGGCGCTGGACGATTCTCTCCGGGTCTTCGATGGCACGGGAGAGCCCGGAGAAGCACCGGGAGGGGGGGATGTCCCCTCCCGCCGCCTATAAGAACGATCAAGCGGCGGAACCGCCGCTATGATCATTCTTATGGTGCGCAGAATCGCCGGCTAAAGACAAGGCTATCTGAATGATGCCTCTAGCTGCAGGTATCATTCAGATATCCCCCCACAAACCCAGGACGTCATGTGACGTTCACCCGGAGGGAGAGAGGGTTCCTGCTGGTGTCATTTTACAATGACCCGGTATGGAAGTGGTTAATGTTATTAAAAATGACCTTTCCTTTTCAATCTGCATCCGCTGTAATTTTCTATAAATGCAATATGGCTACATGGAGGTGTTCTGTACACAGGAAATGTTTCTTGGGAGTGGTCAGTACACATTCTGCTTGTGTGATTGGCTCACCAATTTTCCCAGGAGTCTACACTAAGATACAAGTCAAATTTCAGGCATCCCCTACAACCAAAATTTCATTTTTGGTGAGATTTTTCCAATAGGAACACATCTAAAGGGATGCAGGCCCAGCAGCTTTCATCATTAGTGCTGTGCAACTGCCACAGCTGACGGATAATTATGAAACCACTCCCATTAGACCCACTCTGTGTACAGAGGCACAGACAAACACACAGGGATTTCTTCAGAATAACAAAAAGGTAGGTGCAACAAAAGGTTGTTATAATCCTTGTAATGTACAGAGATCGCCCAGAGGGGAATGTTTTTTTTTCTCTCAAAAGTGGAATTACGCTTTAAGTTTTGTCAGAGATGGGCTTTAAATCCCAAAAAACAAAAAATGAATTCTGATTGGTTACTATGGGTTACTGCATTCTGCATATTGGTGTTCATCTTCTTGCAGAAGACCTTTCCTAAAGCCCTGTACACACGATCGGTTTTACCGATGAAAACAGTCCGATGGACTTTTTTCATCGGACAAACCGATCGTGTATGGGCCCCATCGGTGATTAAAAATAGAACATGTTTTAAATTTATCCGATGGAAAAATAACGATAGCAAATTCCGATTGTCTGTGTGGAACTCCATCGGAGAAAAAAACCCACGCATGCTCAGAAGCATTGAACTTAATTTTTCTCGGCTCGTCTGAGTGTTTTACGTCACGGCGTTTGGGATGGTGGGATTTTTGACTGATGGTGTGTAGGTAAGACTGATGGAAGTCAGCTTCATCGGTAATCTGATGGAAAAATCCATCGGATTTTATTTCACCGGAAATCCGATCGGGTGCACAGGGCTTAAGATGTAATAGTCAGATACACTAAACATGATGCAAAATGAAAATATGGTTTTCCTTGGCACAAAAGAAAGAACAGGAAACTGTCCTGCTGGATACAAGTGTCACCTATACGATGATCGGCAGTTCTAACACCCAGAGGTTTCCTCTTCAACATTTTTTTTCTGCTCCACTCGACACCAATTTAGAAAGCAGCAGAGCAGCAATCTTCTGGGTTTTGCAACTTTGCCAAGTAGCAGGCAGCCAACTCCCAGCCCAGAGACTTTTGGATTCTTTTTAACAGCTTAAAAGCAAAACAAGTTGTCACAGAAAAGCTACACAATTTCCCCTGAGGTATTATAATGATATACTGTACACAGAAATAGACATAAAACCAAAACGCAAAGCAAGAAAGGCAAGATGCAGAGGCTCCAACACCAAACATGCTTTCATGTCAAAGTCATAACTGCAAGAAGAGGAGACCAGATATGAATGCTTTAAAGATATATCTGAAGACCAATTGGGGATCCTAGACAATTTAGGAAGTTACATAAAACATTAATTCTTCTGATAGAGAACTGTGCCTTGGTGATGTCCTAGTACAGTGGTCCCCAAACTGCAACCCATGTGCCAAATGTGGCCCTTTAGGCATTATTCCTCCCAATGGCACCAATGAGGCGGCACCATTTCTTCCCACCGATAGCGACAATAGGGCACTATTCCTCCCACTGACACCAAACAATGAGGCACTATTCCTCCCACTGACACCAACAATGAGGCACTATTCCTCCCACTGACACCAACAATGAGGCACTATTCCTCCCACTGACACCAACAATGAGGCACTATTCCTCCCACTGACACCAACAATGAGGCACTATTCCTCCCACTGACACCAACAATGAGGCACTATTCCTCCCACTGACACCAACAATGAGGCACTATTCCTCCCACTGACACCAACAATGAGGCACCATTCCTCCCACTGAGACCAACAATGAGGCACCATTCCTCCCACTGAGACCAACAATGAGGCACCATTCCTCCCACTGAGACCAACAATGAGGCACCATTCCTCCCACTGAGACCAACAATCAGGCACCATTCCTCCCACTAAGACCAACAATGAGGCACTATTCCTCCCACTGACACCAACAATGAGGCACCATTCCTCCCACTAAGACCAACAATGAGGCACCATTCCTCCCACCAGTATCAATGATGGCATGCTATTGCTCCTGGTACTGACCACAAACACCATGCAATTTTCTTACTTTGACTGACAACCAAACCCAAGACATTGCTTCTCCCACTGATTCCAGAGCATTTGTGAGAAGATGCTCAGCAGTTTCTTCTTGTAGAATTTGAGCTCATCAACCTTCTCCCATATCTGCCCAGGAAGAGGTCATTCTCACCTAGGCATCATGGGAGAAAGCTGGGGAAAAAGGCAACTATATACGATATGATTTTCACTCAAAATTTTTAACTTTCATCCAGTGTTTTAAGGATGCACGTGTGGTTCCCCAGGTGCAAGAAAGCACCAGAAAGTTAGGCATATAAATAGTTTGTTAAAACCTCATAAAAGGTGAACCCTTCATCTGTATAAATTGTTGCAGGTCAATGCCTTCATATTTTAGCTTGACTCAGCACAACAGTCAGGAAACTTTCAATTATGGTATGCTCCTAGTTACTATGAAAATAGTTTAATTGCCACAGGCCCTATACAGCAGATGCATCTCAGGATTGTTGTCCAAAAGGTGTCCCAAATCCTAGGATGCACTAGTTTGAAAACTGCCTTCATTCCCTGCCACATCCACCATCTCTACTGGGCAGTCTGGCGGTCCAGTCACATGGTTGGGCAAACAGGAGAATAGACCATGCTGACCCTAAGCCACCCCATTGGCCTGTCAGAATGCTCATTAATAGCTCAAAGTGGTATTAAAGCTTCGATCCTCTTCTTTTCAGGTCTCCCAACGGTGCTCCTACCCCTTGAGCAGTGGGCCAAGAGAAAGCTGCTTGCCCTAGGGGCACTGCTGTGTGCTCACTCCCAAGCCACTGCTCTATGTGTCCATAAGACACAGCTGCAACTTGCCTAACCCCCCCCCCGTTCTTTCTTTATTGGCTCACTGGCTGATTGACAGCAGTGGCTGATCGTCCTTATTGGCTGAGACAGAGTCCCGGAACAGCTAAGGCTATGGGGTGAACATCGCTAGATCGAAGGGGACACAGGTAAGGATTGGGGAGGCTGGGGGTGCGGCACACAGGTTTTTTTTTTACCTTCATGCATAGAATGTATAAAAAGGTAAAAAACCTTCAGCCTTTAGAAGCACTTTAAGAAGAAGCGGTGGGACAGGAACGTAGCGGATTCGTAGCAAGTCAGCAGCCCACATTATGCATATGAGATGTTTAACGTACAACTAAAGGCAAAACTTTTTTTCTTCTTTTGGACAGAGTAAGAGCCGGTTCACACAGGGGCGGCACGAATTTGGGGGCGACTTGCAAAATGACTTCTGTATTGAAGTCAATGCAAGTCGCCCCCAAAGTCGTACAAGAACCTTTTTCTAAGTCGGAACGACTTGTGTTGCTCCTAGTAGAATGGTTCTATTGAATGAGTGGAGCGCGACTTGTCAGGCAGCTGAGTTGCCCCTGTGTGAACCGGCTCTAAGGGAGAGTCATAAGCCCTGTCAGTTTATTTTTTGCCACCTGTGTCCCATTGGGGAGATTTCCTTTAACTTCCTGTCCCATAGCCAAAACAGAAAGTAAGAGGAAATCCCTGCAAATTAAGGGAATCCCTTGGGGACCCCCAGGCCACCAGAACTAGTGTCCCCATTGGAAGATTTTCCCTTCTCTGGGGACAACCCAAAATTGGGGATATTTTGTTTACTTTCAATGATAAATGGTAAATCAGGACAAATAGAGGGTGAATCTCCCCAACGAGCAATATTACAGTGTAAGCTCTCAAAGGGCAGAGACTGCTGGGAATTAATTTGTACAATCTCTAAAGTGGAATACACTGACAATACAGAAATAAAAAACAAGCAGAAAAGAGGCTTGCCAGCCTATTTGTAACACTTATTAATTCAATAAATAACAGTCCTGTCAAAGCCCAACTTGAGCCAGGTAGACCGCCGTTTATTAGTTCACGATTCAACTGCAACATTTTAACAAATTAATCTTGGCCCGTAGTCTCGCACATGTGCCAACATGTGATAAATTTAATGTCAGGCGACAAAAAATTATTTTACCTTCAAAAACCATGTGAAAAATGCAGTAAGAGACACCGGATAGAAAATAGCATCCATAAACGCTATAATTTATCGTAATTACCTATGGTAATGAGCCAAGGGAAGAGAGCGAGGCACCTGTTTATCCTGTCAAAGTTCACCACCTCATTTTGCCCACTGGCCTGGGGCTAGCTAATTTATCTGTCAAACAAGACTGACGCTAATGGCGATGCAGCCCACTTCTGCTGGGAGAGGATGCGGACTGTAAAAAGCCTCAGAAGGCACAGCTGCAGATAGAGAGGCATCGAGTGGGAGGATTACCCAATCTTTGCATCTTTCTGAAGGGAAGATTTGCTCTCAGCACCAGGTCCAATAGCAGTGATTAGCTGGCATTGTTTGGGCAGACAGAACATTGTGGTTTCATCCTTGTGACAGGTCTGTGTGGGAGAAAAGGATGAAAACATGATCCACTTACGCCATTGGAGGAAGGGTGGAAGAAGTGCACCGAAACAGCAATCAGGCAGATTTTTTTTTTTTAGCTCATCTTCCCGTCCACCCCCTTATGTGTTGGTGGGAAATGCAAAACATACTGAGGAAATGCTGGTATGTTTTGTATACAAATGAGGAAACTGGTGCGCCGGAGAAATATATACCGTAAATGAAGCAAAAATAATACATATGTCAATCAAAAAGGTATGCTCAGTGACAGGTAGAGGAGGATCAAAATCCTATTTTGGTAGAGATTATATATATATATATATATATATATATATATATATATATTACACACACACAAAAATAAAGGATGGCAGTTCCTTTGTTGGCTCTTAAAGCCACAAAATGGGCTAAAAGCACACAACAGGTGTGAGCAGAAAAAAAACTACTTTTCTAGTTATTTTTTTTCTCTAAGAGCCCATTCACACAGGGACGACTTCGGATCAGACTTCAAGTCGCCTCAAGTCGCGCTGCATGAGAAAATCAATGCAAGTGAATGGAGCCGTTATAATGCACACTACTGAAGTCGCTCCGACTTCAAAAAAGGTTCCTGTACTACTTCAATCCGACTTGTAGGCGACTTGTACCCATTGATTTCAATGAAAGTCGCCTCAGAAGTCGGATCACCGTCTTAACAGAAGCAACTTTCCAGGAAGAGAACATACATTTCTCAGGCAAACCCCTCCCTCCCACAGAGCTGATTCTTGTTTGACTGGCCACTGGAAAGCCTCCTGTCCTGGAGGTCGACTTCAGTCGTGTTGTAAGTCGCCCCAAGTCGCGCTGAAGTCGCCTCAAGTCGTGCTGTGATTCAAACTCAAGTCGTGTCCAAGTTGCCTCCCAAAGTCGTGCTGGAAGTCGTGTTGCCCCTGTGTGAATGGGGTCTTAGACTTGTACAAGTATCTAAACATGATCAAACTTTGTTCACAGCCATAGCCAAGGATAGGAAAAATTAGTTTTGAACTCAGGAACTTCGTTTTTTTTTTTTGTTGTTTGGTAGTGGGGACCATTTTTTTTTTTCTGCCTTTGTCCTATTAGGGAGTTTATCTTTTCTTGGAGACAATAATAAGTGAGAGAAATGTCTCTCAAGTAAATGGAAACTCAACAGCAGTAAGCCTTATTAGAAGGTTTATCAAGGTGTTGGCTTTTCCCTCAATTTCAGTATTAAATGGTAATGTCCACCATTCTTTTTTCCACCTTTGTCCCATTAGGTAGTTTATTCTTTGCTTCCTGTCCAAGACTAAACAGAAAGTGAGAGAAAATGTCTCAAGTTAAATTAAACCTTTTTTGACAGTGGTCACTTTAGAAGGTTTCCCCCTTTATGCCACTTCTGTTGACAACTCAAAATGTTGGATTTTCCCTCAATTTTAGTTCTGATGGCATTGTTCATCATTCTTTTTTCCACCTTCGTCCCATTAGGGAGTTTATTCTTCACTTCCTGTCGAGAAATATTTCTTACTCGGTTTCTCTTAAAAGGAAAAAGGAAATCCTCTTTGACACTTCTGTTGACAACCCCAAATTTTTGATTTGTTCCTCAATTTCATTTCAGATGGCAATGTTTACCAGGATAAAATGGAGAGAAAGAATCATCTCAGCAAGGACTCCGACAGCAATAAAAACTTTCAGGGGTTCATTTCAAACCTTACTCTATTACTCTATCCCGGAAAACAGGCTTTAGATATTCTTCAAAGAGCAGTTGTTCTTTATTTCTAAAACTCAGAAACATTTCCCCCACCCCAAGCAGAAAATATAACCTGAAAGCCAAACTCTAGACAGATTAGTCAAAATATTTGACCCAGGCATGCAGTTATGAAAAAAAAACATGATTAAAATGCAACTAGTGTAGGTTCCTCAATCTGACTTTGTCTTGGACTTGTTATTCCCTGTAAATACAACTTGGGACTGGCAGAGGCAGCACTAGAAGCCAATCAAGTATGCAGCAGTGCACATGTGCCGACTAGAAAATGCTGACCAATCACAAGCTGGTGGCCAAGGTGACCAAGCTGCAGCGCTTCATCCCAGCTGGAAATACATGGCAGAACTGAGTTCCGCCACCTCTGGCAGCCCTGCACTTTTCAACCTGTCACACAGAAGCCAGTATTTTTTCCCACTCGCTTTCTCTACCAACTTCTGTGTGCAAGTGCCAGGCACCCAGGGCACACGCCCACATTTTCTAGTGGGTTCAGGGCCGCTGATAGGCCAGTACAACCAGCCTTGTTGTACCAGGCCTGGCGTCCTCGGCTCAGCAGGGGGGCCAGGGCAGCCTCACAAACAGCCAGTGCAGGAAAAAAAAAAAAAACGGCTTTCTAAAATTACACCCCCGCTCAGCTGCTCCTACTAGCTTAGGGGGGGGGTGTATTATTACTATCTTCTGGGCCCCTCTCTGATGTGCGTTGGGAGTGGATGGACTGCCCCCCCCTCCCATTTCTGGGCGCATGCGCAGTGCATTCCGCTCCCGTTCTGCATGTTTCGGCTGCTTAAAGTCCTGGCTGCCTGTTGCTGCCAGTTTCCTTCCCTGGCGGTGTGATAGTCCTCTGCTAAGCTCCCCACTCAGTCTGCCCGAGAGAGATGGAGAGTGAAAGGCTGTGAGGCGGGAGGAGAGGGAAGCCGGAATTCATTATGGCTGCTACAGCACAGGGGTGCCTGAGGGTGGGTGCATTACTATGTGACCATCTTTAACACACAGGCAGGTGCTTTATCATGGCTGGTTCTGTCATAGCGTTGTACATGACATAGCTGTTGGGTGCCGAATTTGTTAACTTATTGGTCATAAATTAACAAGGTCAGCACCCAGCAATGTCATGTAAAACGTCATGACAGAGCACCTGCCTGTGTGTTATCATAATGCTGATGAGCTTAAAATGCCTGTGTTGCTGTTTGTTATCAATGCTTCTTAGGACGGAATCTGCTTGTTGAGGGGGGGGGGGGGATCTGCCAGCTGATCACCCGCTGAGCGGATTGGGCAGATGACAGGTCATCTGCCCAGGACACAGCCCACTCTGCTCTAAGGGTGGTTTACACCCGACTGCCCTCCAATCTGATCCGCTAGATGGAGGGAAACAGATCCCTTTCCGTTTTGTTTAGCGGATCGAATTGGAGGTAGGTGGGTGTAAATGGACACAAGTCCGATTAGATCCATCGCTCTATAGCAGTAAATGGAGGGTCAGATCAGGTCCGCCTAAAAAATTAACAGGCGGACCTGATCAGACCTATCGTGTGAACCCACCCCCAACTTTTTCCCTTTAACTGCTTGCTGCCCGCCCTCAGTTCATTTACTGTGGCAGAGTGGCACGGGCAGACTGAATGACATGCATGCACGTCATCCAGCCTGTTCCAGGTTAGGGACACGCATGCATGCTCCTGCTGCTAACCCACTCTGTCACTGGCTACAGCAGGATTTTGTCAGCAGGTCCTGGCCAATGATTTATGGCTGAGACCTGCTGATCAGCTGTAGCCAATCACAGCATAAAGTCACTGTGTTTACAAAACACAGGGCTCCATAAACAGACCAGCTATCTGGCCATTTCTTCTCCCTGCAAAGCAGGGAAAAAGACAGACAGATCTGTTAGTAAAAGCAGCATACATTACACTTGTTAGGCACAGTTAACTTCTTCATTGCCCTTTAACGTTAACCCAGCCACTGTACATTATTTTAGCCGATCAATGTGTTAGTATCACTATTGAAACCAGCCATAGATGGTTAGAATCTTCTCTGGTTTATCAGAGACTGTCCAATATTCAAACCATCTATGGGCAGGCCGATTGTACCCAAGTGATAAATCGACTTGGGTACAACCAGCCTGTCTGGTTTTTACATGCGATTGTTTCAGGGCGGGGTCTTGGGAGGGGCCAGGGGTGGGGTTGAGCTGAAGGGGGGCCCCCATGATTTCTATCAGCGGCTTTAAGTGGGTTCCCTGGGTCCCGGTGCTGCAACTGGCCGTATTGTTTTTATTTACGGGGATTCGGAAAATTGTGAATTCCCCCTGCAGCTCTTTGCACAGTTCTGAAAAAAAAAGCCTGGGAATACCAAATAGAACGGTGCTGGCTTTATTATGTATTTGCAATAGGTGAGAGAGCTAGAGGGGCATTTGTGAGAGCTGGGGGGGGGGGCATTTGTGAGAGCTGGGGGGGGCCATTTGTGAGAGCTGGGGGGGGCCATTTGTGAGAGCTGGGGGGGGCCATTTGTGAGAGCTGGGGGGGGCCATTTGTGAGAGCTGGGGGGGGCCATTTGTGAGAGCTGGGGGGGAGAGCATTTGTTAAAAGGAGAGAGGGAAGGAAGGGATTGTTGTACAGAGAGCAGCTGTGGGGAAGGTTTTGAGCTGAGAAGGAGGGAGATTTGTGCAGGGATGAGAGGCATTTGGATAAGCTGGCTGCAGATGGGGGGTGCTGGGGGTTTGTGGACTGGGGGCGCAAAGGTTTGTGGGCGAGGGTGCCGAGTAAGGCGTGGCTGGGGGGTGGACTATTGGGTGGGGAAGGCGAGCTCCTGCACCTTTTCTCCAAGCAAAAAAAGCCCTGTAGTAAAGAAAGGGTCGCCAACCTTGTTTTCCTGGCCAGGCTGTTAAAACCATTTATTTATTCAACAGCACATTTATCCTTTTTTGTCTAAAGCTTTTTGTCTGTAATACTGTACTAAAAACTTGAGCAATAACTGCACATGCCAGTGCTGCAATTAGGTGCCATTTTTTTTTTTTTTTTAAAGACACACCGACTACCTGTCTCCTAGGTTTTATCCGGCACCAGAAAGGATAGCCTTTTACACATGCTTACCGGGGCAGGTGCCATGTGAACCTCTACTGTAGGAGGTACAGAAAACGAGCTTGGCGATTTTAGTTGCAATGCACTTGAATCCCAGGCAGATATAAAAAGCACAAATGTAATACAAAAATAAAAAAATAGAGCTTTGTAATCAATATCATTAAATGTATTTGTAGCACTACCCCCAGTTAAGAGAGCTGCTGGTTTGGTTCTATACTGTTCTGCTATCAACCCCAATAACTTGGCTCTAACCCTCCCTCGGCACAACTGGTATGCCAGGAGATTGTTGAACCCACTGGCAACTGGGGACCACAATGCCACACAAACAATACAATTGCAGGTTGAAATCTGTTACCTGTATTGGCTGCCCCCTTGTGGTAATATAACACTCCACACAGTATCCTGCTTAATCAAAGATATGCTTTACTCAGTGATAAAAGGGTTGCAGAATTAAACAGAGGTACAGTAGACTGTTGCAGGGCCCTGCAAAGTCAATAATATAGCTAAAGGACAACAATAATATCAAGTTTCTACACTTAACTTCTATATGAATAAAAGACCTACGCTCGCGAGCTCCCCCTTATGGGTTATACCACCCCCGTGTCCTGGCACTATCAGTTCTATTCAAGAACCTGACTAAGATCAGTGTACAGTTTCTTCAGTAGAAGGAGTCTTCGCTAGCTAGCAATCGTTGGTGCACGTAATATTTGTAATCCAAAAGGGTGTTAAAGAAATAACTGAACTCCCGCAATGCTTTTGGGAGTGAAACTCTCAGGCAGTGCAACTCCAAACTTGAACTACACAGCTACCACACGATGCACTATATCCTGGTGTGCGGCGCACTACTCTGATGATGGTGGGCCTTCAAAAGTCACGGGCTTAATAAACAGTTATGAATTCTGGGCAGGTGCCCTCTCACCCGAATAGGCCTTGTCCGCCCAGTAGGCTCCGCTGTTGATGCTCCGGTACACGATCTCTCCGCTACCCGTAGTCTCCGGTCCCTCAGACAACCGTATGGAAGTCGATAGATGGGCGACTCTTGGATGCTCTGAGATGACCGCTGGGCTTCCCAGATGAGATTCCTCTCCTTTAACAGGCAGGCTTCTCCGAACACGATGGGCCCAGGCTTTCCGGCCTACACAAACACAGCAGGCCTCAACAAAGGCTCCGGCTTGCTAGGCGGGCGACGTCCCGAGAGAGCGAGCGTAGCTCCTCCTCCCCTTTAAGTAACCGTCCCCAGCAGACCTTGCGCCGCAGCAGTCCAGGACTTTATCAGTCTAAAATGCCCCTTGCACAGTACTCCAATCAACAACACTGCTCAGGGAGCATGAGCAATGTTTACTGGAGCTTTGTGCAGGAGGAGTGTCAGACTGCTGAAGACCAGAAACCTGAGCTCTGTGTTAGAGCAGAGGTCCGGCTCTTCAGTGTGCTGCCAAAACAAGGAAAGGTAAATTTTTCCAACTTGTAAGCATAGACAGTTAACGGGTAATTCCACCTTTACACCAATTGTGGGCGGCAGAAGATTATTGGCACAGCAGAAAAGTGTAGCAGGGACTGAAGGAGTGGGTAAGGTGGAAATGCCCTTTAAATAAAATAAATGCTCTATTCTTTGTTATGCAGCTTGACTGCAAAAGAAATTCAAAGCTTTAATTTGGCCTTAAAATGTTAAGGGCAGTTTTTGCAATCACTGACATTGCCATGGTTTCACTGTGTCACAAGACAAGATTCCTATGAACTGAACGTAAGGAATTTAGCATATATTTATAGATCTATATTAGTCTAACTGGACACTTTTTTAGATGTTCTGATAGAACCCGCATTTTTAGGCTGAACAGAACGAAAACCAAGTTAGTCAAGCTGCTAAAAATAAAACCTCCACAAAAATCATCTGTAAGGTCTGTTCTTAGCAAATGACTTGCTTTCCACAAATACACGGCTGTTCCTT
Organism: Rana muscosa; assembly: GCA_029206835.1. Classification (NCBI taxonomy): domain Eukaryota; kingdom Metazoa; phylum Chordata; class Amphibia; order Anura; family Ranidae; genus Rana; species Rana muscosa. The sequence goes on along the minus strand of CM055117.1, from coordinate 79,397,030 downwards.
GAGGACGTTAACTGTCCTTCACAATCTGTACTCCCTAAATACTTTGACCTACAAATATGAAGGCATATGTGTTGGCCTGCAGCCTGAATGAAAAAAATAAAATCTAAAACAGATTTCTCCATCCACCTAATCAACATTGATGGACAAATATCCTGCTGCAGCTATTGTATTCTGACAGACAGCAACACAAGCTTTCAAAATACCCAAGCAGTGCCTACATCTGGTTAGAAGCTGGCGCTGTTGGAGGTAACAGTTTTCCACCCAGCTACTTGAATTTTTTTCAATGGAAGGATGTTGTGTAGGAAGGTAACAACAAGGTCACCCACAAAGCAAATTTCAGGTGGTTAATCAGGAACCACCTGAAATTAGCTCCATGTATGGCCAGCTTAACTACTCCGATACTCAAAAGAGTAAGTCCCTTAGAAGAACAAAACGGATTGTGAGGATCTGCATGACTACAGCGAGGGACAGGTCAGAAAATTATTAGAATGTCAGTTTAATGTGGAGGGGTGTAGGTCTTTATGGACTGGACTTGGAAGAGTAGGGTGGAACCACAAGGGTGGTTTCCCTGCCCACCTGCCACCATTTAAGAGCAGCTTCACAGGTCTTTGGGGGTCAGTGAACAGTTTAAAACAGGGGGCCTATCTGGAGGATGGAGATTCTTCAACATGCCAGGTCCTAAGGGAAAAAAAAATAAAATAAGAAAAATGTGAGCATGGAGTTAACATGTTCTCCCTATGCTTACACAGGTTTCCTCCAAGTACTATGGTTTCCTCCAAGTACTATGGTTTCCTCCAAGTACTATGGTTTCCTCCCACACCACAAAGACATACCAGTATAATAAATGACTTCTGTAAAAAAAAAAAAAAAAAAAAAAAAAAATTGGCCATAGTATGTGCATGTGAAGTAGGGAGCTTAGACTAAGATCTTTGAGGGCAGGGACTAGCGTGAATGTACAATATTGTAAAGAGCTATGTAAATTATTGGTTTAATAATAATTATAATAGTTTAGCAAAGCCTTCTAGCTGATGGGGTGTCACTGAGGATGTGCGCAATTTGAAAGTGTGCCTTTAAAGGATACCCAAAGACCCCCTGATTGCATTGTCAAAAATACTGTTTGTTATTTTGTGGTTTTATTTTTGTCCATAAAAAGCTTATGTGGCTGTTTAAAGCCAAGTCACGCAGTTTGTCGTTATGAGAGGTAATTAAAAAAGGACCTGGATTGACAAATCCTTTAGTTAAGCAGTTCAGTGTATTTCCCTGCAGGGTTTGCATTGCAGTACGGATGCTTTGGAGTCTGCACTGCAGTTAGTTCTGGGATGCTGCAATGCAGGAAGCCTGACACAGGGTCTGCAGCTTTAGGAAATGACAAGTCTCAATACAGTCCAGATTTCACTTTTATTCTAGGAAAGCCATAAATTGTCACCATAATCTATTGTAAAAACCATGTTCAATATCAAGCACAAACACAATCTCGGCTAACAAGTACAGTATTTAAAGCAGAATTTTAACTTTGAATTATTATGTTTGGCGAAATGTTAGTTTTTATTTAATGAGGTGTCCCCCTATCCGTCTATAGGGGCACAGAATGCAAAGTAAAGGGCTTAAATTTATAAAAAAGATCAAATAAAAAAAGTTGTCTATAGTGTAGTTCAATTTAGAGGCCTGATTCACACTTATGCGATCCCTTGCGGTGTGATAATATGCATTCTATTGTGCTTTTGTAGAATGTGATGTGGTGTGAATGGGACCTCAAGGTTTTCATTCTTTTTGGCATTTGTCTACTCTAAAATAAAATCCAATGACTATCCCCATCAAGTTGTGTATTTATTGGTCTACTTTTAGTGGAACTGTAAAACTCCTTTGGCAGTAACTATATGCGATTTTCCCAAGGCTCAAACTAGCAATTAAATGTGTAGAACGTTTTTTTTCAGTAGATACATAAAAAAGGGTAGAAGCACAATCTCACTTTGCATATTGCAGGCTTCTTCCACCCATTTTTTCCAGCTTGGCTGAACACCAGTATTGCCCTTGATCACCTTGCTACTAGCCATAGTTATGTACACACCCATACATTAGCTCATAAACGAAAGCTATTCACATTTCTTTGACGGACCATTTCCCCTATATGGAGAAGTAAGGAAATGGTCCTTAGAAACCTCTGAAAACACTAGTTACTTGGCTATCTTGCTGATCGAATAGATTCTGAACGTAGACACCAATCAGATCGGGACATTATGCCTCATCTGGACTTTCTAACCTTCACGTCTTCAAGTCTAACTCAGCGTAATGAAGGTAGGAACAGTCATGTAGCTAGCAATCTTAGAATGGGGTTAGCAATGGTAATCCCTATATTCCTCTCAAAAGTTTTTTTCTTTATTGTACCTAAAAAGGAGACTTTAGTAATGATTCCTTAATCCAGGGGTGCCCAACCAGTGGCCCGGGGCCACATGTAGCCCGAAGCCCTCTGATGTGGCCCGCGACCTCCTGCTCCGGGATGGTGGTTTGGCAAGCCCAGATCGCAGGTTGATGATCCGCCATCCCAGAGCATCAGTGTTGTGAATGAAGCTTCCTGTATAGCACCGGCTCCTGTCACAAGCAATACTAAATACACTCTGCTTGAGACAGCAATAGCTGGTGATACCTGAATGGAAGACTTATTAAAAGGTATGTTTATTACTGAAATCACAGTGCATATATGGGCATATTTGTTCTGCAGTGGTTACTGGGCTGCATCTGCGGGTTACCTGCACTGAGCCATAGACTTTTGTCATTACCGGCAAATTTAGTGCACTTTCAGAAAGTGCACCACACCTGCAGTATATAGTAGAAGTCTATGGCAAAGTACCGCTAACCTGCAGGAAAGCCACAGGTGCACGTGGCGCATCAGTGTGAAAGCAGCCTTAGGCCCCTTTCACACGATTAGGTCAGACCAATCGCACCCTCCATTCACCTCTATGTCCATTTTCCCCGGCTCATCTCCAATCCAATCCGCTAAAAAAAACAACAGAAGGGGATCTGTTCCCTTCCATCTGGGTGGATTGAATTGGAGGGCCCATAGAGTAGCGTGGGCTGTGTCCATGTCGACTAACTAAAAGCAAGACACAGACCCGTCAGCCACCTGTTCCGCTCATTGTAGCCCGCGACCGGTTACCAAGTTGCTTCAGCGGCCCTCGCTCTTCAAAAGGTTGCCTTAACCCATCCATTTATAGTTGAAGCAGGAAACACTTGTATGTCTGTACGCCTTCCCTGAGAACGCCTAGCCTAGCCCTCTAGGGCAAGAAGTTGATTGGCTGGGGTGAGTTTTTGCCAGCCAACCACTATTTTTGACCCCAGGGAAAAGGCATCAGCAGATAGCTACCCATCCTCTCACCAAGCCAGAATGCATATATGCCAGCTACAAGTTTTTACAACCTTCATTAGAAAAAATATTACATAATTGGAACATGTGAAATCTGTTGGCCAAATCAATTGTCACCTTTGGGATCTGCGTTACTTCCAGTAGGTCAATATATCAAGGCCAATAAGCCACAAAGGTGATTGTCAATGTGGACCAATTCTGAAATCATGGCCTTGGGACCAAAGAGGGTGGGGTGGGATGGAGGGACAGAGGAACTTCTACCCATTTAATTTATGTTTGCTGCAGTAGTGGGTTTTAGCATGCTGAGTGTCCAAGCTGTCCAACTGGTCTTGTATATGAAATGTGCAGATTTATGCTGTAAATTCGCAGCCTCTAATTAGTGACTAATGTAGCATCAAAGCTGGTTAATAGCCTAGCAGTGCGAGAAAAATACTAAGGATTAAAACGAGGCAATGATTCATGTTTAAAATGAGCAAGCGGGATTACAGACATTTATTATCTTTCCCAATAGTAAACCATTACATGTACACTAGTTATGGTAACATCTCTCTCTGCAATTAGATGAAACACTTCACCAGTAAATTAATCAATATTCCTTTTTTTTTTTTTTTTTTAAACTTAAATAGAAATTCTGGTCTCTCTGTATCATTCGTTTATTATAAGAGGAAAGAGGCGGTCTTGGACAAATCTTTGCATCCATATAAAGTCCCTGCTGTCTATACCAAGGTTAGACTTTTCCACCTCCCACCACCCTTTGCCATCAACAAATGCCACCAGTAATCCTGTTGCGGGTTTATAATTCTGAGTGTGTTGTTCAGAAGACATACAGGTGATACTCGAAAAATTAGAATATCGTGCAAAAGTTAATTTCACTAATGCAACTTAAAAGGTGAAACTAATATATGAGATAGACTCATTACATGCAAAGCAAGATAGTTCAAGTCTTGATTTGTCATAATTGGGATGATTATGGCTCACAGCTCATAAAAAAATAAAAAATCCACAGTCTCAGAAAATTAGAATATTGTGAAAAGGTGCAATATTCTAGGCTCAAAGTGTCCCACTCTAATAAGTTAATTAAGCCATAACACCTGCACAGGGTTCCTGAGCCTTTAAATGGTCTCAGTCTGGTTCAGTAGGAATCACAATCATAGGAAAGCCTGCTGACCTGACAGTTGTGCAGAAAATCATCATTGACACCCCCCATAAGGAAGGAAAGCCTCAAAAAAAGGTAATTGCAAAAGACGTTGATTGTTCCCAAAGGGCTGTATCAAAGCACATTAATAGAAAGTTATGTGGAAGGGAAAAGTGTGGAAGAAAAAGGTGCACAAGCAGCAGGGATGACCGCAGCCTGGAGAGGATTGTGAGGAAAAGGCCATTCAAAAGTGTTGGGAACTTTCACAAGGAGTGGACCGAGGCTGGAGTCAGTGCATCCAGAGCCACCACACACAGACGAATCCTGGACAAGGGCTTCAAATGTCATATTCCTCTTGTCAAGCCACCTGTATGTACTACCTACCTCAGCTTTTACAGATATTGTTTTCCAGCTGAGTTTTTAGGTCTTTGGTTCTCAGAAAATGACTATGCCTCCCTTTGAGAGTGGCTTACAAATTGAACACCGCATTCAGCAGGGCCTAAAAAAGCGAAACACTTGTGAAATTACTATAATTACAAGTATTAGCCAATAGTGCTTAAAATAGCAAATAAAGATTGATTGTGAATCAATTCCTTGATTTGCTTAGGGCCGCTATACACAGCTTGATTTTCTCTTGTAAAGTCCATGGGCTGAACAAGAGGAACCCAAAAAAATTCCCCCATCCATACTATCTGTGTGGCTAAAGAAATCTCCACTGCTGGTTATTGTATTCCCGCAGTTGCGGCCTCCACAGATGCCAGAATACAATGGTACTGCCGCACAGTGACTAATGCCGCATACACACGATCGGATTTTCCGTCGTAAAAACCTTGTATGGTTTTTCCGACGGAATTCCGCTCAAGCTTGGCTTTCATACACACGGTCACACAAAAGTTCTCTGAACTTTCGACCGTCAAGAACGCGGTGACGTACAACACTACGACAAGTCAAGAAAATTAAGTTCAATGCTTCCGAGCTTGCGTCGGAATTGCTACAGACGATCGGAATTTCCGACTGGAATTTTTTCCGTCTGAAAATTTGAGAACGAGCGCTCAATCTTTTGTTGGCGGAAATTCCGACAGCAAAAGTCCGATGGAGCCTACACACGGTCGGAATTTCCGACCAAAAGCTCACATCGGACTTTTCTTGGCGGAATTTCCGATCGTGTGTACGGGGCATACTTCTATATGGATGCAGTCACTATTTGACTGCTAATTTTCAACCCACTCAGTTAAATTTTTGAAATTTACTTTTGAGCCAAGTGATACTTGCAGAATGACCACGGCTTGAATTTTCAGCCGATTCCAAAGGAATCGTCAAAATTTGAGTCGTCTATGGGGAGCATAAATCTGCAAGTCCGATATCCAACAACTGCACTGGGCAATGTAGTAACTAATGTCTTACCTATCGTAATACCTTTTATTGTGCAAACTTTACTTTCGTGTTGATCAATTTACACTTGTCAGTTAGTTGATCTAATCAGTGACTATTAAGCTATTATTTGTGGAAACCCCACAGAAAGGCCTGTAGAGACAGGCCAGCCAAGAACCTGCTCTGCCAGTCACCAAGGAATGTTTGTGGAAACAATTCACACTAAGGAGCACTGATGTACCAACATGTCAGTTGCTTGACAGTCCAAGGGGGTGCAATGGTGGATTACAATATGTGACAGTTAGGCTGGCCATATATGTTTAATCTTTCTTTAGATTTACCAAAAAACATAAAAAATAAAAAGGTCAAAACTAAACAATTTTCAATTGTATCCAATTAGGCAGGCCCTTGCACTACATAGTTTTAAAGGTAAATCTATATGAAAATTGTACAAGAAAATTGAACATGGCCAGCCTTACCATCATGCAGGCTATGAAACATCCCAGATAACAAACATAATGCAAAGTCCATGCAAAACATGTGAAGAGACATCAGTGGGGGTCCATGCAAAACATGTGAAGAGACATCAGTGGGGGTCCATGCAAAACATGTGAAGAGACATCAGTGGGGGTCCATGCAAAACCTGTGGTGGGACATCAGTGAGGGTCCATGCAAAACCTGTGGTGGGACATCAGTGAGGGTCCATGCAAAACCTGTGGTGGGACATCAGTGAGGGTCCATGCAAAACCTGTGGTGGGACATCAGTGAGGGTCCATGCAAAACCTGTGGTGGGACATCAGTGAGGGTCCATGCAAAACCTGTGGTGGGACATCAGTGAGGGTCCATGCAAAACCTGTGGTGGGACATCAGTGAGGGTCCATGCAAAACCTGTGGTGGGACATCAGTGAGGGTCCATGCAAAACCTGTGGTGGGACATCAGTGAGGGTCCATGCAAAACCTGTGGTGGGACATCAGTGAGGGTCCATGCAAAACCTGTGGTGGGACATCAGTGAGGGTCCATGCAAAACCTGTGGTGGGACATCAGTGAGGGTCCATGCAAAACCTGTGGTGGGACATCAGTGAGGGTCCATGCAAAACCTGTGGTGGGACATCAGTGAGGGTCCATGCAAAACCTGTGGTGGGACATCAGTGAGGGTCCATGCAAAACCTGTGGTGGGACATCAGTGAGGGTCCATGCAAAACCTGTGGTGGGACATCAGTGAGGGTCCATGCAAAACCTGTGGTGGGACATCAGTGAGGGTCCATGCAAAACCTGTGGTGGGACATCAGTGAGGGTCCATGCAAAACCTGTGGTGGGACATCAGTGAGGGTCCATGCAAAACCTGTGGTGGGACATCAGTGAGGGTCCATGCAAAACCTGTGGTGGGACATCAGTGAGGGTCCATGCAAAACCTGTGGTGGGACATCAGTGAGGGTCCAATTATCTGGAGTCATGCCATGCAGACTCCAATGATGAGAAATTCTTGCAAAAATGTCTACCACCAAGACAAGAAAAAGCTGCCAGGATCCTACCGAAGTTTTTTCTTTAAAGAATGAACAAACAAATAACTCTAGTGGGCTGGAATTGGAAACTCCAAAATGATAGCTTACCTGCAGAATCTCGATAAGGGGTAGGAAACCACGAACGATTTCAAGCCACCCATGACCGTTCAATACTAAAATATAATTTTTTGGTTGATCTTTGCCTTGAAAGCAAACCATGCACTTGGCTATCAAGCGAATAAGTTTAGAGCCAAGTCCCTAAATGCAAAACTTCAGGGGTCACTGCAGAAACACTGAAGCCATTCAAGCTGTTCTATCAGGAGCTCAGCTACTCCCATCCATGCATTGACCCAGCATTTCAGCTTACCATGTTTCTGACCTCTGAACAGTAACTCAGGAGGTCTACTGTCTCATGTTTTAGTAAAGACTTAAAAATACTCACATTGTGCAATAGAAATGAAGCAGCATATTTTAAAACCCATCCACAAATATGGAGGTTGGTAACAGCCTAGTGACGAGTAAAGCCTCATACACACGATTGGATTTCCATCGGACAAATACGGTGGATTTTTGTCCGAAGGGCATTGGCCGTGAACTTGTTTTGGATACAGGACGGCAGAACTTTTTCAGCCAACATTCACAAAACTACGTGGCTTTTCTACTCTTTAGCGCCACCCTTTGGGCAACTTCTGCTAATGTTGTGCTATGGTTAGCATTGGTTCGGAGCATGCTTGTTTGTACTTTGGATTTTAGCCCGACGGACTTGTGTACACATGATCGGATAATCCAACGGAACACATTTGTTGTCGGACAATTTGAGAGCATGCACAGCCAACATTAGTTGTCGGAAATTCCATTAATTGTCCGATGGAGCGTACAGACGGTCGGATTGTCCGACAAAACACGGCGATCACACAATTGTTGTCCGAATATCCGATCATGTGTACGGGCCTTAACAGAGCCACCACTCGCTCTTCTGCTCCGCCCTTATAGCTAGGCTACGCAGAGGGTGCCGGTAGTGGCTTTCTGGTAATTTGTTACACAGACACATTTGCATTTATACTAAGAAAAGATTGAACTAGGCCCTAGGGTGATCAGTCATACGATTCCCTCCTAGAACTTCCTGACCCGTGTTCTAAATAAATTTAGTAAAACCACAGCCAGGGGGTAACCCTCTCTATGACATGGCAGGACACGCTGCGATTGCTGCTCAACCACAAGATCAAGAACTCAACATGCACCCTATGACGGTGTTTATTCAATCAGGTCTTTGCTCTGTCTCCTATCCAAAGCTTTTCAACTGCAGTCCAGAAACTCCTTGAGAATCCATTCAGTATACAAATTGGATCAAACTATACACTTCTAAATATGTCAGAAATGATCCCCATTGAATTACAGAGAGACAGATAGATAACTGACAATTCAGTGTCTCAAAATATACTATTAATTAACATCCATTAGAAGACATTAAATTTCAGCTGTCATGTCTGACCCACATATCTATAAAACACAATTACCCAGACATAGTTGCAATGCATTTTCATTAAAATCTGAACTTCGGGCAAACGGCTGTTGAAATACACAATTATCTGCAAAAGGATTTGTATGTGTAATTCATACAACTTTGCCAGCACTTTCTGTACATGTTTTTGGAAGGATTAGAACCTGTGTGCAGCTTTTGCTGCTGCATGTGTCCCCACTGGGGAGATTCACCCCATTTGTTATGGTGACCACTGTCCCTAGGACATAGAAATCGAAACTTAAAGCGGAGCTCCGCCGGAAAAAAAATATTAAAAGCCAGCAGCCACAGCTACAGCAGCTGCTGGCTTTTAATATTTGGACACTTACCTGTCCTGGAGTCCAGCGACGTCCGCAGCAGAGGACGAGCGATCGCTCGTCGCTCTGCTGCTCCCTCCACCATCCTAGGTGAGGGAACCAGGAAGTGAAGCCCTGCGGCTTCATGCCCGGTTCCCTAAGGCGCATGCGCGAGTCACGCTGCGCCGTTCTGATTCGTCCTCCTGTGTTCTGGGAGCAGAGTGTCTCCCAGAACACTACGGTAAGTCTGGGGGAAGTGACGTCACTCCCGCAGATTCCCGGAGAGAGGACTCCCGGATGTGGGTGAAAATACCTGTCTTAGACAGGTATCTTCACCCCCCTCCCCCCTGAAAGGTGTCAATTGTGACACCGGAGGGGGGGAGGAATCCGATTAGCACAAGTTAAAATTTAGGGTGGAGCTCCACTTTAAGTAGCACATGGACCCTTTTCTCCTGCCTACCTTCACTTTGCAGAGATAAAAGGCACACCGTGCCACATGCCCAGATCCTCCTGGTATAAGGGGGTTGAGCGGTTTTCTTACAGTTTTGGGTCCTGCAGCGAGTTACCTCCGTCCATTGGATCTCATCCCCAGAATATAGGGAAAAGTCTGTTCTCTTCCCCGAAAGAAAGCCAATGTTCAGACAGTGTTTAAACTCCAAAACAAACAAGTTTATTTTATCTTGCTTGAAACAGATTTGGGAAAAGGTTGAAGATAGTAACAAAGTAGGTAGGGAAATAGGTTCAGGCACGCAGCACCCAGTCACCCCATTCTTCACTCAAGCCTGAGTGTGAATTGCTCACCCGGATAGATCCCTCTCACAGTTCTAGCAGCTGGAGTGAATCACAGTTTCTTTAATTTAGTCCCCTTCACGGACAAGTCCAAGAGATCCTCTGCCACAGAATTCTTTAGTTACTGAATTAGAACTTTGAAACTCCCATAGATTAGTAGAGACCATAGGTGTCAATAGGACACACTACAGGAGCTATACTGCAACTCACGAATCCTTCCCTCTGATAGACAACCAGGCCTCTCCTTCACCGTGAATTCCTTCACTGATCCATCGGACAGGTCCTCCCCGGTTTCCTCTTTCAGAGCGGGCCACCCTCATACAGGTTCCCTGGGACTCCAGTGTGTTGCTTGTAGACCCAGTTGAAGGTACTGGGCCTACCTGGATCTCTGGGCTAAAGTTGGCCAAGACTCCTCGGCCAATTCACGCACCCCAGGCCAGCAAGGCCAATGGCCGCGACTTCGCTACCAGGGGTCCTCCTCGGAATCCCCCTGGCACACCACCCCAATGGGGCACACCCCTCTTTAGATCATGGCGTCTGCCCTTTATGTACCCTCTCTCGGCATGCACAGCAGGCCGAACCCGCCCACCGCACGGTAGCCGAGAGGGGACACCCAATCACACCACAATTGCTCAGGCTGCCCCTAAATTTACAGCATAGCGACCCCATTTTTGGGGGTCCCGCTACACTTATAAAGTTGTCACTAGTACAAGCAGTGGGGGGTAAATCTTCCAATGGGACACCTGTTTTAGTGACATCTAAAAGCAACCTTGTCAGCAGAAAAAAAAAATCCAAAATAAAGCCCCCCCATCAGAGTAGTAGTAGTGTTATCACTTCTCCAGTGGCTGGTGTGTCCTACCTGTCCCCTTCTTTCAGATAGACAGACACACCCAAAGCCTGATAATAGAACAGTCTAAATGGCTACTCTGTTGGCTCTTATGCTGTCTGAAAATACCCATTGACATGCTTTTAAAAGTGGAACTTCAGTTATTTTTTTCATCTTTCCCTCTATTAATCTTCTGACCTTGTTGTTTTAATTTTGGATAGCAAAACATTTTTTTTTTCTGCCAGTAATTACTGTATATACTCGAATATAAGCCGAGGCACCCAATTTTACCACAATAAACTGGGAAAATGTATTGACTCGAGTATAAGCCTAGGGTGTCCATCTGCATGCCTCACTGTGCCCATGACTAGACCGACGTTTAACATGGGAGTCTATGGAACGGGTGCCCGGCTTTGAAAAAATAAAAATCTGTGCTCCCCGGCCGTAGGTCCCCCAGACAAAAAAAACTTTGCACACTTATAGAGGAGACATGGGGCTACATGTGTGCCAAGTTTCGGGTGCAGGGGACCTACGACCGGCCGGTACCGTGTCCCCAAATTCCAGGAGATTAGGCGCAAAAAGGTGACTCATGTATAAGCCAAGGGGGGCATTTTCAGCACAAAAAAATGTGATGAAAAACTCGGATTATACTCGAGTATATACGGTACCTTATACAGTCCATCGGGAACAGTGATCTCCATCATGTCCCTGCCAGCCCATCCCCCTACAGTTAGAACACATCCAGGGAACACACTTAACCACTTGATCGCCCCCTGGTGTTAACCCCTTCCCTGCCAGTGTCATTTTCACATTGATCAGTGCTATAGAAATTCAGTGATCTATGTAATAATGTCAATGGTCACCAAAAAGTGTCATTTGTGGTCAGATTTGTTGCAGTCCCCCTAAAAGAATAGATATCGGCCTAAACTGATGAATACAATATATATATATATATATATATATATATATATATATATATATACATACACACACACACACACACACACACACATATACACACACACACATTTTTTTTTTGAATATGTATTATAGCAAAAAAATAAATAAAAAAATGTTTCCCCAAAATTGTGGTCCTTTGTTTATAGCGCAAAAATAAAAAAAAATAAAAAAACACAGGAGGTGATCAAATACCACCAAAAGAAAGCTCTATTTGTTTGAAAAAAAGACGCCAATTTTGTTTGGGTACAACGTCGTACGACCGCACAATTGTCAGTTAAAGCGACACAGGGCCGTATCGCAAAAAAATGGCCTGGCCATTAAGGGGGAAAATCCTTCCGGGGCTGAAGTGGTTAAAAAAAAAAGTGGTATCACTAGGGTAACAGAAATGCAACAAATGGAAAATCTTACTATGATGATGGAAGAGGAGAAATACTAGAAAATCTGGACGCCCAATTTTATTTATAGGGAACAGATAATAAGAATAAGCCTCCATAGCCTCTTGGTAATAATGGAAGCATCAATACAATAACCTGTAGCTAATAAAAGGAAAGAGGGGCAAATGGATAAATATGATTGGGGGAAAATACATACAAATTATATATATATATATACACATATACACACACACACACATATATATATATATATATATATATATATATATATATATATATATATATATATATATATGTGTGTGTGTGTATTTTCCCTCTCTTCTTCGGTTTGTTATAATTTTATTTTGGCTTTGGCCAGGATACTACCTGGTTAAGGGAAATAAAAAAAAGGAAAAAAAGGAAAAAAAGTTCAGGGGAACTATGTTTGAAGACTATACAATTTCTGATAACCAAGTATAGTAGCATTTGTTGTTGATTATGAAGTGGGCAAGATTTATGTTAAAAATTACATGTCATGGATGTAAGATGTATTTTCTTGTGGAATTATCACACTGTTTTTTCAAAAATAAAGAATTTATTATTAAAAAAAAAAAAAAAAAAAAAAAAAAAAAAAAAAAAAGAAGAAGAAGTGGTATCGGTGGAACCCTAATTTTTTTTTTTTAAATAAGGCACAGACAGGAGCACTTGTCATTAGGACACAGAGGGGCTTATATAAAGTTTTAACAGTTATGAGAGCAGCAGGAGCAGAGGGGGTGGGCACCGACACAGAGGGCAGGGAGGACGACACAGGAGGGCTGCAGATGATGGAAGCACGTTAACTGACCACAGTGTCAGGGCTCAGCAGCCGTGATGAACCGTGGTCAGTTTACAGAGGGGAGGGTAGACACTGGCAGGATCAGCCAGGTATTGCAGTACTGTGCTGTATAACCTGCTTTAAAAGGGACAAGATGCTTTTTTTTTTTTGGTAAACAAATGCTTTAAATCTGTGCAGTTCAACAATTGTTTTCTTTGTGCCTTGCTCACACAATACATGTACAGTGGCATGCGCTGCATTAAAAAAAAAACCCAGTGTGCTGCGACAAGCTGCAGTGCATAGAACTGAATGCAGTGTCATTTGGCATCACTTCAATAAAGTTAAAAATAAAAAAATAAATGTAAACAGTGTGGCTCATTGTAACAATGCATCGCACCGCCCCTTCACAGTGTACACCAGTGTGCCAGCATTTTAGAATGCAGGCTGGTGTGAACAAGCCCTTAAAAGTAAAAATAATATCTGCAATGTCACGAGCATGTTGGTACATGAAAGATAAATAACAATTTTCTGGTGAAGAAACAGTGCAGTAATCTACAGACTGATTCATTGTGGTTGTGTTTGGTAACAGCTCTATATTAAATGGAAACGCACAGGAACTTTGTGAAATACTTTATAATGCTACAGAGAAATTTCAGTACATAAAGCAACAACCAGTCAGAAAAAAGCCACAAGCAACACGTGAGGCTGAACCCATGTCACTTCCACACAGCCGAGTTCTATTATCTACAGTATTCCTTGTGACTACTGCTACTGTGATAGAACGGAATGCCAAAAACCCCAATTGTTTTTTACAGTGGTCATCGGAACAGGAGGTGAGAGGAGATCTTTCAATGGGGGTATTTGTACCGGTGGGAATCGCCTAAGATGGAATTTACCTTGAGATTTTGTTCTTATCTTATATTTTTTCTATGGGGCAAGAAACAAAAATAGATTTACTAAAATTGGTGCACACAGAATCTGGCGCAACTCTGCATAGTAACCAATCAGTTTTTAAGTTTTATTGTCAAAGCCTAAATTGAACAAGCTGAACTTGGAAGCGGATTGGTCACTATACACAGTTGCACCAGATTTAGTAAATCTCTCCCATAGAGAACTCTCCCTAAAGAGACAAAAAAAAAAAGCCTTTACTTACCCCATTCAAAATAAAAAGATAAAAGGGTTAGAGAACAATTTATTAAAAGCAGTACTCACCCTCTAGACCAGCCTTTCACAACCTTTTTAACACAGAGAAACCCTTGCAAAAACTGCCAGTTTTGGGGGAACCCCTGCTAAAAATGACTAGATCTACAACTCAGGATATGATGGTGAGTGGGAAGAATGCTCCTTACACTTGTGGTCATTGGGAAGAATTATCCCCTTGCAGATGCTTAAAAATATCAATGGTGTCAGTGGGAACATATCTGAGGGTCAGAAATTGCTCATTTCACAAGGAACTCCTAGCAACCTCTGGAAGAACCCTAAGCTTTCGTGGAACCCTGGTTGAGAAACCCTGCTTTATACACTCCAGTATCGCTCTCGGTGTCCCCTAACCCAGAAGTGGGGCACCAAAAAAGGGTGGTAAATGATGCTCACCAACATTTCCTGTGAGCCCCGGCCATCATGGACACACCCCTCAGGGCTCATGTCATCACATAGTGGAATGCTCCATAGAATAGCCTTGACAAGTCACAACTTCGGCACCATTCTATGCAGCAGTAAAAACCGCTCACTGCCAACATTTAAGAAGAGAAAAGTGCTTATTAAGTGACTGCGTAGAAGACCCCTAAACACCCACAACACACACTGTTCGCTAAACAGACATTGCTCCCACTTAGCCTGTTATCCACTAACACTCTTAAAAGGGACAATGCACCACCAAAAGAAGGGCCCCACTGAAAGCCGACCAACAGTAACTCCTAGACGCCAGGTACTTTCACTTCCTCCAGGGGTGCCTCCACTCTAGGAACACATACATCTGATCACTGTTGGGGTTGTATGCATAAGGTGTACACCAGGACCCTTTTTGCTTTTGCTCTATTCACCCAGTTAACGTTGAAGTTAACAGTGCTGTAGTTTCTTTAAGTACAAGTGATTTGTTGCCCATTTGTCTATTATAGTACTATTTTGTCTATGCATCAGTTTGTTGATTTGCACCATATTACACTAAATTGCCTTAATACATTTAGGTTATGTGTGCTTTCATTAAAATTAAGGTATGGGGGGGGGGGTTGAATCAGGATAGGCTTACAGGTATATGACGGAAGGACACAGATGGAATCCGCCTTATACCGAATCAGTTGTGAAGGTGACAAGTTTACAAGTTGCAGGGCTCTCTTTTTTCACTGTTCTCCAACCTCCTCGCTTCCATCTCTGGGATTTCTCCTCTGTGCAGAACAAACAATTAGTCACTTTTACAAAACCCTAAAGAATAGCTAGGTGTTGCAGGTTATTTCATTTAAAGACATTCACAGCCGGGGTAATCTCTATACCATGTGCGCTGCACCTTCTGTGGAGCTGTGAACACCTGTCTGGCGTTACAAGAGCAAAAAGTTTTCATCCGTAAGCAACATTACCACCACCGGAATCCCACTACAGGAAATCCTACGACTGTGTTGTTACCTACTACACCAAATAGCAATGCAATATAAAACTACCAACATCAGCCGGATGCTGAGCCCTGTAAAGCAGAAGCCCTGTGAAGCAGAACTCCAAGCAAAAAGCCAATCTAGCTACACAGTAAAACATTTTTTAACCAAGTGGTTGTAAACCCTTACACCCAGTGATGTGACCGGCCTCTGATGAGACACCGAGATGGAACAAATCTTCCTACATAAATTGTACCTTGTGCAGCTGCATGAGAGGTTCGGGGGCCACATTAAATGGCCTGGACCATGGTCCTTGTGTCTGACGTGCACTTTAGGTTTTAGCCGGTTGTTCATAGTGCCATTAGGAGACAATAGTCTCCATCAACACATACAAAATAAGTAGCGCTAAACTAGTGAAAATCAATAGATAATGAATGGACATCAAGTGAGTGAACACCATGCTCAGTGTTAAATCAGAAAACAATAGTCCATATGAAAAATTATATAAAAAAAAGTCTCTGATAAGTGAAAACAGTAACAAAGTTCAAATGCGAATATGTTGGTGCTCCCACAATCTTGAAATGAAACAAGTGAAGTGAAGATGGCCACCACCGATATAGGAGAGGCTTACCGGAAACAGTGGACCCCAAAAAGCATGGTATGTACCACTGTGAAAGCTGGATCCTCTGCTGTAGTTCCCTAAGCGATCTCTCAGGATGGACAAATGGTTACCCAATGGTGCCAGGAAAGGAACCAAAAGTGATATAGGAAAAAAAGGAAGGGCACATAGCGTGACACTGTATATAAATTAAGTTTAATGTAGGTAGGAACACTTACATTTAGGAGATGAAAAAAGTGCTTGTCATATGTAAAAACGGCAACAGTGGCGTCTCCATCAAGCCTTAATTCAGGTCTTTTAGTGTATTCCATCTTCATTCGATTAAGATCTGTTGCTCAAGCCCTAAGGAAGGGGGATCCCGTCCTCCTGAAACGTGTTGGCTGCATTTGATGCTCTTAATAAGGAACGTTTGTAATAGAAAGTGCTCTAATGCGCTTCCAAGAGCAACCCCCCCATTCCGCACAACAGTTGAATCCAGCTTGGTGGAGCACTGCTATGTACCATTCAGAGAATATGGTGACTGCATGGGGGGGGGTGACTGAGTTACCCACTCCTGCACAGCCAGGCAACAAGTATTTTCCACAGCTGGTGACACTGAGCCACTGCACGCTGCCTACCTAGATGGGGTGCCGCCCGCTGCTCGTGGGGGGAGGGGTGGCCGCCACTGGTCTCAGGTCTTCAGATGGATTGATGGGAGCCAACGGGTACCCCCATGGAAAATCGGCTCTCCATGGGGGCACTCGCTAAAAAGGAGGAGCCAGGGGACCCCAAATAGGAGGATCGGGGCCACTCTGCGCAAAGCCCTTGCACAGAGCAGGTTAGTATAACATAGGTTATTTAAAGAACAAAAAAAAAAAACTTTTACAGTCACTTTAAGTGCAAGGTTGTCTTTCAGAAAGACCTGCTACATGTGGCAGTCTCTCCACTTGTCAGTACCTGACCGTGCTGATGTACTCACACACTGTCTTCCTTGCTCCTGCTGCCACTTAGGAAAAGATTCCTTTCAAATTGCAATACAGTCAGAATCCTCCCAAGCAGCCTGAGTCAGAGTCTGTCTCGCCCCCCGGCAGGGTTTTGCCTCAAGGGCCACCGACAGTCTCCTCAGCACTCCATCTCCCACCCGACTCCTCAGCCAGCATGACTCATCCATATTTAAGGGCTGGCTCAGACACCCTGCCAGACCCGCTGCCTGGGGATTGGCTGAGCTCCCCTAAGTATGCAGATCAAACCTCCTGGCTGCCACCCTCCAGCTTCTAGAAGTTTCTCTAAACTCCCAAAACCAGACGGAAGGCACTAGAAGAGACCTGCCTGTATGAGCCATCCAGCCTGACCTGCAATAAACTTGACCCAGATTCAAAACGCCCAAATTAAGCATGAGCCAAGACATACATCTTCCTGCACTCAAACTAGTAGCACAGTAACCAGTAGAGGGTGCTACATAAATATGACAATACTGTGATGAGTACAAAGTATAGAGAGCACAGCATTCAGAGTGGAGCAGTGTGAAGAATGTGATTTACTGTACAGTGTGTAGAATGGAGCAGTCTGCTGTATGTCATGTATAGCGCAGTGTACAGAGTGCAACATTATAAAAATAAAATAATAAAATTATAAATTACATTAGTATTCAATCCTGCACTAAAGCTTTCACAGAGTAGAAAAAATCTTATACTACAGTGGTCCAATATACTTTAAGTAGAGAGAAAATATAAGAAAGGCTCATCGCTCTCCTGCAAGGAACAGTCGCAGATTTCAGGAGCCTATTAAGTATCTCACTGTAATAGTCGCTGTAATTATCCACTTCTACTACTCAGCAGCTGTCCGCCACTCAGATAAACACATGCTGCGGGAAAAGCTTCATTTTACATGCAGCTTCGACAATCTTGTCATGAAGAAACAAAACAACTTCTTAAGATATGGGTCGTGTATGTGCATGGAAAAAAAACAAACACTGGCATAATAAATATGCCACTCTGATGGCAATCATCCCAGCACAGTAGAGAACGCTGGCGTCCGATGCTTTTAGTCTACAAATTAATATTCACAATTATAACCCATAACCAGTCACCCTTCTCTTTCTTACAGTCTTTTGAAAGCTGTAGTGATATGATCAAGAATCCCACTAGTTCAAATTTCCTTCTATTACCTGATATAGTGTTCAGACAGACATAGGTTCCCTGCATAATTACCTATATTAAAAAATGGCGCACGGATATCCATTTAGATGTACATGTTCCTGGGCTCAAAGCTGGCTGGCAGGGAGGAGAAGCAATTTGTAGACAACACCACAGCCTGTCTTTCATCAAAGTCCCCAGAAACATCAGTGGAGGCAAGTGCTGTATAGAAATGACGACATTAAAGAGACCCTGTCATTTGCCTATTCAAGTGGGTTATAGATCCCCAGCAATACCCATAGAATTTTTTTTTTTTTTAAAGTTGATTTTTCAATGTTCATTTCTGTGATAGTTTGACAGCTACTTGATCATTACCTCTTCTCATTACCTCTTATTAGTGGCCACCAGTGCATAGGAGGCATCCCTTTCGTTCTCCCACATAGAGGAGTTTGGCTCCCATGGTTGAGACGCAGGATCTTTCATTCTATTACTAGGGTAGGACCCACTAATCGGGGTACTTTGTCGCAGTAAGTGGGCTTGGCACAATATGACCACATAGTGTGACCAAACCCTTGTATATTTTTGAATATGTTCAGGTATTTTTAACTAGCCTTGCAGGATAAATGTCATTCTTAAATGTGTGCGCTCAAATCTGTTTTGTGTTGAGTTACTTGATCATGCCGCACTGTTCCCAAATGAATTTACATAAAAAAATTAAGACAGATTGAGATTTCTTTTAGTGATATTTAACCACTGCGTTTGTTAGAAACCAGCCATACTCAGCCAGGGGTTCTGTGGAGTCTAGGGGGGGTTTTTTTCCCCCCAAAATAGCCAAAACCGAAAAACTAAAGCGGCTAAAACGCGAGTTACAGCGTTTAGAAGCGTTTGCCGCTTGAAGTGCCTATAAACTCAGCTTCTGAACGCATTTTTTTGCGTTCCAAAAAAAGCCTCTAAACTCAACTGCCTAGAAACTACTATAAATGACCCTGTGTACATGTACGGATAAGATAACAGAGGAGAGTTCAGGAGCAGCTGAAAAAAACACCCAACTGCTCCTAAACGTCCGTTTACCAGCAGCAGTGTACATGAGGCCTCAGTACATGTACACAGGGTCGTTTATAGTCAAAAAAAAAAAGGGAGTTCAGACGCTGAGTTTAGAGGCATTTTAAGCACCAAAATGCTTCTAACGCAGCTAAATGCTTCTGGCTATTTAAAAAAAAAAATTTTTTTTAGAAACGCTTCTAAAAACGCAAACGCGGCAAAACACAGTTAAACGCGGCATGTAAACGCGACAAAACGGACGTTTTAAACGTGGGTTACTATCTGTTAAGTTAAATCATTCAGGAGAGGTTGTAAAAATGTCCCGTCTACATTAAGCCCAAGTGTTGCATGACAGCGTAATCACCAGTTAAAGTAGCGCAGTGAATAGCAAAAAATGTCCTGGTCATGACGGGGTAAAACTTCTGGAGGTCAAGTGGTTAAAAAACCGTGCCCAAAAACGTTGGTGGTTAGGGGACTGCAGAATTGTTTAAATACTTGTGTCGATAGGGTCACTTCTCAGGGGACAGGATCCCCATCTCTACTAGAGAAAGAAACCCCATCTCGCCTAGGGATGAGGACCCCATCTCCCCTAGGGAAAGGGACATCTGCCCTGGTGACAGAGATCCTTTCTCTCCTAGTGACAATGACCTCATCTGCGCTAGGGACAGGAACCCCATCTTCAGAGCATGCTGGCTGAGGGCTGTATCCTCAGTCTCCTTTCTCAAAAAGGTGGAACATCGGAGGTCTAGACCCCCTGATATCTCACCAAAGCCCTACCGTAATAAAAATAAAAAAAATAAAAATTGTAAAAAAATAAAAATAAGATTTAAAACTACAGATACCAGAGGCAGAACTACACGGGTCATGGGCCCTGGCCGGGGGTCCCTTCATGGTTTCTTGCACCGGGGCCCCGAAGGTTCTAGTTCCGCCTCTGACCTAGACGTACATATTTCTGGGACCCCGCTCTTGATTTTGTGAGTAAAAGTTTTGTGTATTGTGGCGAAGGATCATACACTTATACAAGCACAAAATACATCTTTGAAGAAGATTATATTGTTGAAGCCACGTCCCACACACTTCTGTTCCACCTGTGTTCTCTATATAAATATATGTAATCTACCTGGAGTTTTGTCTTTCCTTCCTGGCACTAATCCATAAATAAACAGAAGCATAAAGAAAATAGAAGAACACAGCGTAAATCAAGGCTCTCGTGTCTATTAGAAAGTCGATTTGAAAAGACAAAGTTATTTTTTTCTTTTCTGCAAGTGGGGTGGAAGGATTCCTGTTTGGCCCATGAATAGAAGGGAGTCTATCACTGTCTATCAGACACAAATACAGGTCAGGCCAACAGCATGTGGCTACATGTAGTACTTACTCAATACAACCTCTGCCTACAGACGTGTACTCTTAATGGAGTACTCCCATCACCGCCGACTACAAAGAGCAACTCCAAGAATCAAGAGAAGCCAATTGAGTTACTAATGACATCCTACAAACAGGGCAACCCTGATGAAGGCAAAAGGTCACTCAATTCACCTTAGGGCAGCCCTACATGGATCAAAATTCTTCCGGTTCAGTAGTGGCCTACTAAAAACATTGATCCATGGATGGGCAAGCTAGTCGTACAGAAGACAATCTACTGATTGACTCCCGTACAACCAGCCTGTTGGGTTTTTTCCTCCGAACGATCAGTGCCACTGGCTATAGCTGACAACATTTATCAATGTGTTCTGAGTGTGGGAGTGATTCCCCCATCCACAATGTGTGTGTAGATTGGAAGTTGGGCCTTTTTTTTTGTCTCCAAGCCACTGATTGAACGAAAAAAGGAAGGATTCATGTATGGCCATACATAAGTTCGAATCTTGGCCGGTTTAGCAGGAACTGGCCGAGATTCAAACCGTTAATGGGCAGGCTGAATGTACCAAGTTGATCGATCCACTTGGGTACAACCCAGCCTGCTGGATGCTCTTACGATTATAGCCACTAACAATCACCGTTTATGCCCCCCCCATCCGCTGGGAGCAGACAATTGCTCGGCAGGAGGGATTCCCCTGTCAGCACTTTCCGTGTTGATGGGGGACTCGTGCACATGTCTTTCCTGCAACATCTGATTGCAGGAAAGAAATTTTCAATGTGTATGGCTGGCATAAAAAAAGAGTGCATCTCTAGCACAACCTTTTTTATAGATTAAAAAATACAGATTTCGGAGCGATTATCAGTACACTGCTTTCGAGAGCCGATCCCGACAGTTCATCCGAAATTATTCAAAAAGGGACAAACATGCAAATGTTTCTCGTACAATAGCAAAACGAACCATTTTCGTAGAATTAGTACAGTAATTGCGTGACCAAGACTACACATGCTCGGAAACAAAAGAATACATTACATCACTTTTTAAGTTGTATACTGTCGTATGAGAATTTTTTTTAACGTTCGTAACCTATTGGTTTTTGATACCAGACTAGCATGCATCATTTGTCTGATATTCTTATTGTGCGTACCAGGCATTAGGCCTCATTCATATGGGTGTACTTAACCCCTTCACACCAACGTAACATATATGCAGCCTCACGGAAGTGGGCTTCTTTTCGAGGGGCCGCATATATATGTCTATCTCCCTTTGTGCTGCGAGTGCGCTCTCACCAAGAGCCCCGCACTAACGATCAGGACCTGGAACTCCTGATTCCTGATCACAGTTGTAGCCTCCGATTGGCTATTACAGTGATCAGTCACTGTAAAGCATGCCCCTGTGTTTTTCTCTGTGAAAGGAGGAGAGAGTTAAATTGCATCTCTCTCTCCTTGCAGAGAAAAAATAAATAAAAATAACTAGATCAAAGTTGGATCTAGGTCAGTGCCAGGGTTAGTGGCTGGGTCAAAAGGGTATATTTTGGGCAGGATTTTTTTTTTTTCGGATCTGTGTCAGTGTGATCAGTATAAGGCTACAGCCACTGATCAGTATAAGGCTACAGCCACTGATCAGTATAAGGGGACAGGGTACAGTCCTGCTGCCAGAATACAATGTCTCAGCAGGAAGGAGGGTAGGTTCCTCCATCCACCAAGGGTTTTTGAACCCTGGCCCTTTGCAGAAAGAGCACACAAGGTGATGCCCATTTCTTTGAGTATTTAAAAGTTTTAGGTGTACGTTTGCTATTTACTGCACACTAACAGGGTCTCTTTAGTGTAACGTGAGAATGCAGCTCCATAGAGAAACTGAAGAGCATCAACGACATGCAAAGAGCAGAACACAATAGCAAGCCTGCCCGCCTCCTGTTCAGTCAAGGAAAAAAATGTGGTTTAGGTTGGGTGCCCTGCAGCAGGATATTACCATAGCAGAGATGAATGGTGTCCCAGGCTGGCTGTATTGTTTTGTTTAGATGTTCCACTTTCATTTATCCCTCAACTACTAGGAGACACATTACACAAGCTGGATCCCTCTGAGTCAAAGCCCGTTCTTCCAGTGTCAGACCGAAAACAAAACCTCCACCTCTGTTTTGTGGTCATGTTTCTAGGGATCCCATTAAACCTGTACACAAGAAGTTTGTGTAACTTACCAATAGATTTTTTCCTGAGAGGAAAAAGATGAATTAGGCTTGCAGGGTATGGATGGCTTTGCAAACGTGTCATCTTCATCCTGTCCTTACAACCCTGTAAGTCATTGACACACATCAACTCCCAGCCTGCATAATGGGATATGGGGGTGATGCAAAGACAAGGATGACAGCACACACCTTTAAAACAGGTTAACAATGGCAGCTTACACATTTTTTTCCTGCCCGGTTCACTATTAAAAGTGGCTGTTAAGGTGGTGCAGACAGTCACTGCCAGCCCCTCTGCTAGGTTTATATGATGTATATTTACTATATGCAATTTTCTAAAATTCTTCTTATAAATACCGTTTTTTCCTTATCCCCCGATCATGTGACCGCTCGGTGCCGTCTTTCTCCGCTGTATGTATGAGAGAGAGAGAGAGAGAGAGAGAGAGAGAGAGAGAGAGAGAGAGAGAGAGAGAGAGAGAGAGAGAGAGAGGAGAGAGAGAGAGAGAGAGAGAGAGAGAGAGAGAGAGAGAGAGAGAGAGAGAGGAGAGAGAGAGAGAGAGAGAGAGAGAGAGGAGAGAGAGAGAGACTGAGATCTTCCTCTGATGTCTGCCGGGCGGTCGCATGACCTCCCTCTGTAATACAATCAGAGGAAGACAGCACCGGACGGACAGGAAGGGAAGAGAGGGAGGACGACGTAAACTGACCACGGTGTCAGCGCTCAGCAGCCATGATATACTGTGGTCAGCTTACAAAGGGGAGGGCAGAAATCAACCAGGAATTATAGGCGTTACAGAGGGCCAAGTGACACAGCACAAGTACTGTACATGCAGGATACATTTTTTTTTTTTTTGAGGGGGGTTAACATAGTAAAAGTAGGAAAAAAACTAAAGAAACATACATTGCATTTCACCAATTACAATTATTACATAAACAATTAGTCATGGGTGTATGGGACTTTAATTGCACCAGATGTAATTATTTTTATCATACATGATTTTGTATTGCATCTTTATTGTTCAAACAGTTAAAAGATTAGGTGTAAGTGAAGCATGGAAAGAGATCATACTCTCCTAAACCATTACACAATATTGATTATATAATATGTAGAGTGTATTGATTGTGACTGACGCGTTTCATGCATCACTCTTCATCAGGGTCATAAGTTGAACAGACTCAGTCGGAGATAATTATCCGATCACTAACAGGAGACCGTAAAGAAAAAAAAAAACCCCACACAATCCCAGATAGTGCAGTCCAATGATTAGAGTCCTAAAAGGGAAATAGACCAAAGGGCAGGCAGAGATCCCTGGGGCAGCAAAATATATTGAAGTCGCAGAGGGGCATGGCCAGCCACAGCCATCCAACAAGGGAAGAGCTTCTTCCCCATCATCAGGGACTCACCTAGGGGAGATAGTTAACAACCCAGATAGTGATTGTGCAGTCCAAGGATGATAGGGAAGAAGCATGCACTACAGTCCCTTTCCCTATTGGGACTCCAACATTGGGCTGTAATATCTGGGGTGGTTTTTAAAGTGATATTTAATTTTTTTTAAAGTTAACACAACAAGCATGTCATATTTACTGCTCCGTGCAGTGGTTTTGCACAGAGCAGCCCGGATCTCCTCTCGGGTCCACCGCCGGCGCTCTGGGCCCCTCTCCCTTGCGGAGTGCCCCCTTAGCAAGCCGCTTGCTGTGTGGGCACTTGTACGTGCTTGCTCCCGAGCTGGCTCTCTGCGTCTATAAAGCAGAGATCAGGGCTTAGCCCCACCCCCTGGCTGTGATTGACAGCAGCAGGAGCCCATTGCTCCTGCATCTCAGCAACAGGGGAGAGACCCGAGAGTGCCCAAGAATGCATGAAGGTAAAAAAAAAAAAAAATACAGCCTTTACAACCAATTTAACCATCTCCTCTAGGTGATAGGCGGCATATCTCCCATTGAGTCTGTTCAACTTATGTCCCTAACTAAGCATGATTCTTGAAACGTGTCGGGTAGAATTGACACACTACATATTATATGATCAAAATTTTTGTATCTTGATTCAGGAGAGGAGGAGGACTTCTTTCCGAACATGGCCTACACCTGATATTTTATCTGTTATTGTAGGCCTCTTTCCCACTGGCGGAGTCCGCCAGCGGATCCGCTTGCTCAGTAGGGGGATCACTCCGCTGAGCAGGCGGATGACAGGTCAGTGACTGCTGAGCTGATGCAGAGTGGACACAGACACAGCCCGCTGTTCTCTACAGGCCTGTCCATTTCACCGGATAGATTGGGGATGGATCCCCATCCATCTGTTTTAGTTGACTGGATTAAATGTGCCAATGGACATATTTGCTGCTTCAAAGAGAGCAATGGATGGTCTGATCAGGTCCACCTGAAAAAACGGATCCAATTGGTCTGTCCGTGTGGAAAAAAAAAAAAGGAGGCCTTAACGGGTTTGAACAATAAATATGTAACAAATAGTTTTATCATACATGATTTTGTATTGCATCTGGTGCAGTAAAAGCCCCATACATCCATGACAAATTGTTTCCTACGTACTACTACTTCAGGGGGCTTCAAAATCACACCCCCAATTATAAATGAAAATATGTATCTAAAATAGGCAACGAATGTAAAAAAAAAACTCTTGAAGGCAACATCTCCAGTGCTATTCAGTTGTTGTTAAGGTGTCCCCATGCTTTAAAATGCCTTCTAATTTTTCTTGACGTGTGTTGTCCCCTTCCTAACATGCCAAAAGTGTGCCTTGGAATGTGAAAGAGAGAGTGAGATTCTTCATACCCTTATTTCTGATATACTAGTTCAGACACATTGCAGGCAAAGCCCACAGATGGAACGGAAAGAGATCGACATCACAAATCACATGGACAACACACCAGCAATGGAGCTTTAACAACTGCAAAGCAAATGACAGCATGTTCCTGGTCACGGTTTGGCTTGAGTGTTATACATGCAACAGAATGACAGCATCAAAGAAGTCTACTGATAACACACTAACAAGTGCTGGCCCAGCTCACAGCAGTCTCTTCACAGGAAAAAGGGAAACTATTTTGGTCAGCCACACAAATCACTTTAAATGTAATCTTCGATAAAATCACATCACTACAAATACAGTAGGGGAAAACTGCATACAACAGCCAACGTGTTTTGCACATATTCAGCACTTCTACATAGCTGACCATGTATTATTGTATGCAAGCCCTCCCCCCCCCCCCCGACTTTTTTTTGTGATGCAATTTTATCGAAGACTGCAATAAAGGGTAATTTTAGATGTGCGGCAGACAAAAAATAGTTTCCTTTTTCCTAAAATGACAGCATCCCTGAACTCCAAGCTCCCATTCAGACTAGCAGGATTTCGAATGCTGCTGCTTTCAAGCAGAAACCCACAATGGAATTCACCTTTTTCTCTATGGTGCCCATCCACATCAATGTAGCACAGCTGCAGAGCATGTTTAGAAAGGTTATAAGTGCTACTTTGGTGCACCATGATTTTGGCCCCCCTAGACTGCAATGGAAAGGTAGCAAAAATGTGTGTAAAGTACATTTTTTTGTGTTTTGGGCAGAGTTGTATGTATAAAATCCAGTCTCCAGCAGCCTACGTAGAGCCATGACCTCAACCAAGCCGCAAGCCAGGTCTTATCCAACATCGGTACCCGACCTCAAAAATGTTCTTACGACTCAATGGGCCTAAACTGCTACAAACCATTGTGGAAATACTTCACAGAAGAGTGGAGGCTGTTATAGTTGGAAAGTTGGGCCAACTACATATTAGGATTCATAGTTTTGGAATGGTAGACAGGTTTGATGGTCAAATGTCCACAAAGATTTTGACCATATAGTGAATTTAAGCCGGTATCACAGATAAAGTGGACCAAAAAGGCTATGTGCAAATAACTGCCTGCTTAAAATAAACCATAGACGGTTGAGGATGCACCAACGACATGACTTGGACATGCCACCAAGAATGAAAAATAATTTGGGAAGAGTTTGCTTGTGAGGTTACATGCACACGGACGTTTTCAGGCATAAAACATGGCTAGCCTAAAAACACAAGGAGCCACAGGTGGGATGTACAGATGGCCACAGACCTGATTAACTAAATGTCCCTCCATGGGTGCTCAACCTGTGGCCCTCCAGCTGTTGCAGAACTACAAGTTCCATGAGGCATTGCAAGGCTGACCGTTACAAGCATGACGGGACTTCTAGTTCCGCAATAGCTGGAGGGCCACAGGTTGAGCACCCATCCGTGTAAATGCAGTACTTTTGTGCATCAGCGTTTACCCACACGTGCATACAAAAGTAATTTCTTGAATACTAACGTTTAGCCACCACCATGGTGACCATTCGGTAAGACAGTATTTCCTAGGGCAGACACGAAAAACTTGAAATGGAGGTTCCATTTCTTCCCCAGTCTATCCAATATAAAAAATATATATATTAATAATAATAATAAAAATAATTTACAACCCTTCTTTTACACCTCTGCCGGGTTAGCCCCCCCTTATCAAAATTTTTGAAAAAATCTTATGCAGTTTGTTAGATCTTTGTTAGATCAGGTTAGATCAACCGTTGTTTGCGTTAGATCTCACACAGAAGAAGCAATATTAACAGTTATTTGCTGGGGGGGGCTAACCCGTCATCAGCCCCCCCTTATCAAAAAATTTACCAAACAGTTAGCTATTTTGGAAGCTATTTGTTAGATCCGGTAAGATCAATTGGTTTTAACGTTAGATCTCACATAATTAGAGACTTATTAAGTGATTAATGAGGCCCCCCTTATCAAATTTTCGGGCCAAAAATCATTCAGGCTAATAGATATTCGTTAGATCCGGTAAGATCAAGTGGTTTTAATGTTAGATCTCACATAATTTCAGAGATATTCCACATAAAAATACTGATATTAGGTGGTACATATAGACGGGTTGGCCCCCCACATGCAATTTACTGTCCAAAAATCCTTCAGGCTAATAGATATTCGTTAAATACGGTAAGATCAAGTGGTTTTAATGGTTGATTATACATAATTACAGGGATATTATGGATATTTGGTATCGATGCACGGATATCCATACTAGTGTCTATATCAGGTGTAGCACTACCCCCGCAGGGGGCGCTGGTTTAAGATTTGGGTCTGCCATTACCTTACTGTTCACCAGGTCCGTCCTAGGGGTCTTCCTTGAAGAATTTCTCACAAATGTCTGCACCAAACACTTAGTCTCTTTTTCTCAAGGGTTTTATTAACAGAGGGATGGAGGGTTAGGGGGGGATTCAGGTACCTTGCTTGCGGATCACGGGTACTTCTTAATCCAGAGGACAAACAGTCTCCACACTGGATATAGCAACCACCGGATAGGCCTCTCTCACTGACCTAGCAGCCGGTGCGGTGCTCGGCCAAAAGTCTCTGCCACAGACTTGGATAATCACTCACTTGATAAAAGTTCTGAAAACATAACACACAGTGCCAGGATCTTTCAGCCAGCCGGCAGCACTGCGAGGCAAATTTTTATCCAGATGCGTCCTCCAATTGAGCCCTCAATTGTTCGGTCCCTTCCCTCAGGCAAGGCGACACGGGACCATCCCCAGATCAGTAGGCCCCCAGAAACTCCTGGGCCTACTCTCAGCAACAGAGCCTCGGGCCTACAGGCCCCGAGGCAGAAAACTACTAACACATCCCTGAGGCCAGGAGGGCTGTCAGGTCAAAAACTGTGTCTGCTCCTTAAGTACCCTCTCCCAGAATGCACAGCGGGGTCACCACTCCCACTGCGCTGTCTCCGGGAAAGGAATACCAAACGCATCCAGCCTACTGCATTTCCAACCTTGACCTGTAGTAACAACAACACCTACAGTCAGGTGGAAAATGTGCAGCCCAGCTAAACTGGAACAGAGACCATAATTTGGTACAATTGTTCTGAGCTAAACGACAGCTCAGATAACTAAATTTACATTAGCACCTACCCAATAGGAGCAGGGCGCTACACAGGGTAATAGATATTCATTAGATCCGGTAAGATCAAGTGGTTTTAACTTTAGATTTCACATAATTTCAGAGATATTTCACATAAAAATAGGGATATTAGGTTTTACAGAAGGTACATCCATCTTCAACCGTCTCTGGATGGTCTCTGGATGGTTCTTCAGCGGATGCCTGTAGTCTCTTCTCACACCTCCGTTCACCTCCCAGCCTCATGGTAATCTCTTTTCAGACCAACAAGCTTAAGTCTTTAGCTAGCCCCCTTCTTTCAAAGCAGAAGTAGCAGCTCCATCCCCAGTAAAAATCAATGGTGCCATTTTGTGATGAGCCTTTATGTCCTGTGGTCCTCTGCTGCTGCTTGATTGACTTCCTCTCCCTGCCAATAGGAACACAGAGAAGAGAGCAGAGCCGACTGATGCCCGTGAGTGAGCGCTGCTCGTCACTCAAGGAAGAGTAGAGCTAGGGGGGAGAAATCCCCCACAGGTACTGACAGGCATGCTCTCCTTCAGTAAGTGCCTGTGTCAGTGTCTATTCAGTCCGACGGTTCCTGGCGGGAATGGAGGGAGGTGTGGGACCATGGGTGACAGAGCAGCCCCCGCTACACACTCCCCCCACCAAAAAACCTTAGGTCCGCCAAAGGTGGTAAAGAGTCTATGACCTGTTACATGCTTTTGATATACACACGTAAAAAAAAAAAAAAAAAAAAACACCACACACAACAGGTTAGTGTGCACAGGAAACCATACAATTTGCATCTGCATAAAACCATGGCAGAGGAATATCCAACCAATTAGCATAGGAGGGGAGGTTGTCCTGCCTCGCAGTTATCTTCAGCAAGGGGTACAGACTGAGTGAGATCTAGTCACTGGCTGGGATCTTTGAGAGGCTGTGGGTGTGGGCTGTAAATCTGGCTGTGGTGGCACATGAACTGCTTCTGACAGAGGCAACAGATGATTGCGATGCCAAGTCCTGTGCTTCCCTCTGGCCGGATTTGATATACTGGGAGTCCAGGCAGATGCTTGCAAATGACATAGGGCTGCGACTTCCAGCGGGAAGTTGCTGAGGTATTGTCGAGGGATGTGCCGAAGGCCAAGTCGACTGGCAGCCGGGCCTACCGTCCGAACATCAAACTATAGGGAGCGTAACCTGTGGCATCATTGGCGGTGCTGTTATAAGCATGCACAATAGCCACTATATGCTTGCTCCAGTGCTGTTTTTGTTCTGAATTTAGAGTTCCGAGCATATCCAGGAGGGTTTGGTTGAATCTCTCTGGTTGAGGATCTCCTTGAGGATGATACGGGGGGGTTTTAGACTTCCTGATGCCCAACAGGTCTAAAAGTCTCTTGATGAGACTACTCTCAAAATCTCTCCCCTGATCAGAGTGGATGCGTTGGGACAGACCATAGTGCACAAAGATTTTCTCCACAAAGATCTTGGCCACCGTGGATGCTTGTTGGTCCCTCGTGGAAAACGCCTGGGCATAACGAGTGAAATGGTCAGTCACTACCAGGATATTTTTCTGCCCGCTAAAATCAGGCTCCAAGCACAGAATGTCAATGCACACCAGCTCCATGGGTCCCTGACTCCGAAGATGGCCCATTGGGGCAGCTCGTGAGGCAAAGTCTTCTTTTGGATACATCTGACGCAGGAGTGGCAATAGTCCTCAACTTCAGCCTGCATGCAGGGCCAGTAGAACCTGTCCCTCACCAGGTCAAAAGTCCTTTTGGGCCCTAGGTGGCCATGGTTGTCATGTAGGGCAGTTAATACTGTCTCCCTATGTTTTTCAGGTAGGAATAGCTGCAATTTTTTTTCAGAATCGTCAGAGGGGCCCCTTCGGTAGACCAACCCTTGGTGCACCTGAAACTGATCCCACTCTCGGTACAGCAGACGGGTTTCCTTTGGGGAGTCAGTGAGGAGCAAGTCAGGGCGTTGGCTCTCCAAGGCCTTCAATGCCAAGCTGCAGGGAGGGTCCTCCAACTGGTCCCTTTGCAGGTCATTCTTTGACAGCTATGGGCAGACCTTTATCCCCGACTTGGGTGACATTGCAATAACATCTGGGGACACCAGCGGCTGACACTCCAATGTCTTCGGCCCTGGATCCTTCTCCAGCTTGATGTTCTGCTCCTTGACATAAGGCTCGTACCCCTTCAGGTGTCAGCTGGGGGGTCTCTGAAACAATGGGGCCTTCTTGACAAAGCATCCGCATCTTGTTTCAGGCTGAAAATAAACCCTGATAGAGTAGCCAATCATCTGTGACCCCTGGCATGCAACTTGGTGGTAGTGAGGAT
Organism: Rana muscosa; assembly: GCA_029206835.1. Classification (NCBI taxonomy): domain Eukaryota; kingdom Metazoa; phylum Chordata; class Amphibia; order Anura; family Ranidae; genus Rana; species Rana muscosa. The sequence goes on along the minus strand of CM055117.1, from coordinate 79,365,931 downwards.
GTAGGTGAGAGGATTGTTGTCAGTCTTGATCACGAACTCCGCTCCATATAGATAATCCCCCAGTTTATCCACCACCACCCACTTCAAGGCCAGGAACTCAAGTTTGTGCATGGGGTAGTTCTTCTCGGCGGGGGGACAAGTTCCGACTCATGTAGGCAACAGGCCGTAGATGACCGTCATGCTCTTGATATAGCACCCCACCTAACCCATCTCGACTGGCGTCAACATGTAGCTCATATGGCTTGGTTGGATCTGCATAGGCCAGAACAGGAGCGGTTGTTAGGCTGCCTAAAACCTCTTCACACATCGGAGTCCATTGTTCCTGAATGGACTCTCTGGGTTTTCTGGGCCCTCCAGCTGGTCTGACAGGCTTCGCCAGATCAGCGTCTTAGCGAATCCCTTGACAAATCTTCTGTAATAAGAGCAGAATCCCAGAAATAACCTAAGCTCAGTCACGTTGGTAGGCCTCGGCCAGGAGGTGACAGCTTCCAGCTTCTGGGGGTCGGTGGCCACTTTGTCGTAAGACACAATATGGCCAAGGTAGTTGACTGAGGGTTGGTAAAACTGGCACTTTTCCAGAGACAGCTTCAACCTCCTCATCATGCAGTCTCTTCAGGACCTTCTCCAGATGCTCTTCGTGCTCTTCCAGGGTCTTGCCGAAAACGATGATGTCGTCTAAGTGCACCAACACATCGATCAGTTTCATGTCACCCACGGTCTTCTCCATTAGCCTTTGGAAGGTGGCTGGGGCACCAGACAGGCCTTGTGTCACTGTCAGGTGTGTACTGTGTAATTTGATAAGGGGGGACAAACCCGTCCTTATGTACCACCTAATATCAGTATTTTTATGTGGAATATCTCAGAAATTATGTGAGATCTAACGTTAAAACCACTTGATCTTACCGGATCTAACGAATATCTATTAGCCTGAATGATTTTTGGCCCGAAAATTCTGGCCCCCCCTCATTAATCACTTAATAAGTCTCTAATTATGTGAGATCTAATGTTAATACCAATTGATCTTACCGGATCTAACAAATAGCTTCCAAAATAGCTAACTGTTTGGTCAATTTTTTGATAAGGGGGGGGCTGATGACGGGTTAGCCCCCCAGCAAATAACTGTTAATATTGCTTCTTCTGTGTGAGATCTAACGCAAACAACGGTTGATCTAACCTGATCTAACAAAGATCTAACAAACTGCATAAGATTTTTTCAAAAATTTTGATAAGGGGGGGCTAACCCGGCAGAGGTTTCTTTTACAGCTCTTTCAGAGGACCCAGAACTCAGGAGGATTCTGCCCTCTAGCCTCATGTCCCCATCCCAGGTGATTTAGGCTGGCCACAGATAGGTAGAATTTCAAACAAAAATTATTGGTGAAAGAAGATTCTAATAAAGTATGTTAGTTTTTGACTGCATTGACAAGAACGTTCAAAGGAGCAGGATGAAAAGTTTTTCTCAAACAAACTATTTTCGAACAGTGAATGTGGTTTTCGTTCCGTTAAGTCCATTAATGCCAAAGTCAAGTCAAACACAATCTTTCGAGCAACAAATGTCCTGAGAATTTTTGTACGTTCCCCCCCCCCCCCCCCCCCCCCCAAGACATTTTCTAACAATTTGTTTGAAATTCTATCCATCTATGGCCAGCCTTAAAAGAGTGCAATAGAGGGCTTTCAGCACATTGGAAAAAATAAACCACACACAGCCCCCCCCCCCCCCCCCCAAGTATTAATCAAAGCTGCTGAGATGTGAAGCAAACTGAACAGGTAGAGTCTATAACCCGTGAGATACATTTCTAAATAAGCACAGAGGAGACAGGTGACCTCACCCTTATGTTCGGCTCATCCATCTATCACCGACAACCCTCCCGAGGCATGGATACCAAGTGACACAAGAATGCCAAGCTTTTCCCAGGTGTCTGCTTAGCCAATAAAGAGCACCGGTGCCTGCAGCAACATACTGATCATCCAAGGCTCTGCGGTAACAAGGGTCATACTCATTGACTGCATTAATAGCGACCTCCCATGGAAACCGATATGGGCTTTGTTTATTTTTCTTTCTAAGTAACCCGAGTACTGTACTCCAAGTAACCCATTTTTTTTCTCTACATACACTCACTATTGAAACATAAAAAAGTGGCACTATTCCCCCTGTATATATACACATAGGGCATAAGGATTAGCCCTGCTGCCCTTCAACACCAATGGCCTCTCTCCAAATACCAAGGCACCGAAGGAAGGGATGAAAATTATGGTTCATACAGTTTAATGTTAAGCCTGGGTTCACACTTGTGCGAACACAGACATTGCATGTGATTCACCCCCGCACTCCGGTGCCAATCTGTGCATTGCGAGTTCGGCCACAGTTGTATTGGATTCGCAGGAAAAAAAAAAAAGTGCAGGAAAAAAGGAGTGCAGGAAAAAAGGAGTGCAGGAAAAAAGGAGTGCAGGAAAAAAGGAGTGCAGGAAAAAAGGAGTGCAGGAAAAAAGGAGTGCAGGAAAAAAGGAGTGCAGGAAAAAGGAGTGCAGGGACTCCCCCCGCACTGGAATCTGATTGCATGGGTGTTCTCATCCATGCGATCTGATTCCTTTGCGAGTTCACAGTTTGCACTGCGATCTGTGAAGCGAACCGGGGGGTGTCATTAACATTGTATTGACATCCACAGCAGTTTGCAGCGGGCACACTGCCTGTGGGAGAGATGTAGGAACCAGTGCTGGAATTGCGCTGGTTCCCACATGGCTACAGTGCGAGGGCTAGTTCACACTGCTGCGAATTCTATTGCAAATTTGATCCATTGCGATCGCTCAAATTCGCAAGTCATTTCACCAACAGTTTTCCATGAGTGCCGTTCACATCAATGCGTTGCGAATCTAAGCTGCGTTAAAAAATGGTCCTGTGCGTGTTTGATCCGTGTGCGATGCAAATTCAGCTCCATAGACTGCAATATTTGTAGTAGAATCGCAAGAAGACAAAGAAATCGCAATGAAAATTCGCAACGCAATCGGATCAAATTCATGAAAAATTTGCACCGCAGCAGTGTGAACCGCCCCTGAATCTTAGTTTTTTTTATATTTCTTCTTATAAGGCCCACATCATTTTAAGCATGGCAAGTGTGCGTCTCATAGCTACACATTTTATGCTGAAGGGTGTTCCTTTCACCCATCTCAGTACATTGAGATGTATGCTGGTATAACCAAAAGTGCCAATCTTATAGCTGCAATCTGAGCAAGATTTTTATTTTTGCACAGGGCAGATTACACTCAGCACCCATCATCACTATGCAAAAGATATTTCTAAACCATGACCAGAAAATCCCCAATAAATCCTAAACACCCCCCCCCCCCCCCCAACAATCACCATCCTTGGATTTTGACATGCAGGTGAAAAACAACTTTACAATTCAAACAGCAATTAAAGTTCTTTAGGATCCTCTGCATTTCCACATAGTTCACCGAGAAGAAATGTCTCCAAGACAACCGCTAATCCACTGCCAAATAACACTTCCCGGCTTTATCCATGGCAGTAAAAAGACGTTTAAAAGGTTTTGTAGAAGCACATTGAGCGAAAAAGGTGCCTCAAACTCATCAAAGACAATCTCTAATATCTCACCTCAAGATTTAATGTGTTAAAGGAATTTCAATAGTCATATTTTTAATCACTTTAAAGCGGAAGAAAACTTTTACTTGACAGGTTGCGTTTGACAGTCCTTCTAGGGTGGCAACGCTATGCACCCCCCTCCCCCTTTACAGGGTGACAACGCTCTGTCCCCATCTCCTCATTGTGCTCCTGCATTGTCACATGGGCTTCGGATGTTTGTCACCATTAGACATTAACTGGCCTTGAGCAATGCCACATAGCCATGCCATCACTTATGTAGATGCATGTAAACCGGACGTGGCTGCAGGAAATCAGCAGCACAGATATGCAAAAGGTGAAATAACATGAATTATTAAAAAGGTATGTTTTACTTAAAAATGGTTGTAAACCCTTGAATATACTCCGTGAAGTGACTGGCCTCAGGTGCTACACAGAGATGAAACAAATCCGCCTTGAGAATTTGTACTTCTTTATCTGCAGCCCTCTCTCCTCCAGATCCATCCAAAGTACACAGGTCAAAGGCCATTTCTCAGCAGAAGGCGTCAAGGGGCGGGGATCTGATGTCACACACTGCCGAGCATAGAGCTGGCCTGGGAGCCAAGTATAACCCGAGACCTAAGTGAAGGGAAAGGACACACCCCCCTTCTACACAAATTCATAGGGAAGCATGCACAGCTCAGGGTGTCACTTGTGAGTCAGCATACCAGGGGTAGGCAACCTAGGGCCCTCCAGCTGTTGTGGAACTACATTTCCCATGAGGCATTGCAAGACTGGCAGTTGAAATTACTCTGAGGCATGATGGGACTTGTAGTTCTGCATCAGCTGGAGGGCCCCAGGTTGCCTACCCTGGCATAGACTGTCAGGAGTGACTGATGCAGACAGTAGAAGGAAGCAAGAGCAGATGGGAACTTGATACTTTGGATTGAGGCTAGTACACCCTAGAGTGAAACCACTTTAAGCCTAGGTTCACGTTGCAGCGATTCGTCATGCGATTTGAGAGTTCAAATCGCATGATTAGTTGCAGCCTATTGGAGGCAATGGCACTGTTCCAATCGATGCGACACCAATTTGCAAAGGTAGTTCCTGCACTACTTTTGCCCATTTCAGGTGTGACTTCAATAGACATCCATATATGAAGCCACACAGATGTCTATCAAGTAGCACCTGAAATCGCGCTGACCTTGCTACTTTGAAATAGCGATACTTCAAGTGAAATAGCGCGATTTCAAAGTAGTATCAATGTGAACCAGGGCTAAGTAACAAGCTAAATGTCTTTTGGTTAAATCTATTTAAAGGTGCAGAAATATTTAGGGATCAAAGTCAAAATAACATGGATCTTCTGCAGAATATAGCGGGCCCTTCATATCTCAAATGTAAAAACTGTCCCGGTTCCTTTTAGACCTGGAAATGTTAATTTTTATTAAAGTTACTCAAACTTTGCAGGCCTAATTCGTGGATTACATCGTAGAGAATAAAATGGATTTATATTTTATAAAGAATATAAGATGAGCGCAGGACTATTATACAAAGGATCAGGCAGCGGTCTTATTAACACTTTGTGGTTTGCTCTGGAGAGTATGAAAAGTTAGCCGCACTTTATGTGCAGTGCCTGAATTTTACCAAATACGACGACAAATGATAAAAAAGTACACAAATTTAATTATTTTAAATCACAGCGTATTCTTCCATATTCTGCATCAGGAAAAGTTGTAGGTAATAAGACAATCCTATCTTCACCTTGGTTGTCGTTATTCTCTATGGCCTCTCCCATGCGTTCGGTTAAACAGTCACTGGCAGTGTTAAAAGGCACAAAAAGAAAAAAAAAATCATCCCTGAGCAGACCAAGGAGCGTAAAATACTTTCTTCATCATCTCCAGTATGTAGAGAACTGAGAAATTTGTTACAGAGAGTGGAACCCTGGGAGAACATATAAAAGATTCACAGATCCTTTAATGTCATCCCACACTCTGGAAATGTTATGCAGCCAAGTAAAACCAGAGAATATAGAAGATCGGATACACCCATGTCAGATCCACTTCAAAGAACTACTCCAAGAATCTTAAGCTGGCCATACAATTTAGATTTTCTTTGTTCAGCCTACGAGAAGAACATAAAAAGTCCAACAGATTCCCCCAGCCACGAAAAAACAACAAAGATCGATAAATCCCCCTGCTGGGCCAACGGTGGTCAGCTGCTGTTTGGCCAACAAATTTTCTGCTTTTTACAGGCTTTTGATTCTGGCTTATTCATCTGGAACTGGACAAAATGGGAACAGTGTTATGGCCGTAAGCCTCGAACACACGGGTGGGAATCTCGTTCAGGGGAAAAAAAAAAAAAAAAAAAAAAAAACCCCTTGGTTTTCCCGACGAGATTCCCAGCAAGCTTGCCTTGCTCGCAGATTGTACACGGCCATTCAAAAGAACCGCCGTTCTTTTGAATGGCAAGAACGCAGTGACGTCAGACTACGACGAGCCGGCGCTCGTCACATTCGATGCCGTCGCCGCCATCTTGCTACACCCTACACTACCCTTGTAAGCTACCGCGCATGCGTCGAAGTCTCATCGAGCATGCGTGGGCTTACCTGGGGACAGGCAAGCATACAAGCCTCGTACACACACACACGTTTTTTTCGGCAGGAAACACTGCCGAGAATCCCGATGAGGAAAATAGAGAGCAGGTTCTCGATTTTTCTCGCCGAGATTCCCAGCAGTTTTCCCGACGAGAAACCATACACACGAACGGTTTTCTCTGCAACAAGCTCTCCCAGCAGCTTTCTTGCCGAGAAAACTGGCCGTGTGTTCAAGGCTTTATTCTTATTCCCCAAAAAGAAGCTATACAGATCCACTCTAATCTGTTTTTCATTAAATTTTTCTAAGGGATCGTTTAGATTTGTGATTCATAGGATCCATGTCTTTATGGATCTTGCTTTGTGACCTAGTGGAGGGGGCCATCCCCAAACTTTTCCCACAAAGTGGGGATAATTAAATTGTCCAAAATGTCTTGGTATGCTGACACCTTAAGGCCCCTTTCACACGTGCCGAACGTTCAGCTGCGCCTGACAGTTTTTTTCAGGCGGACCTGAATAGTCGCTCTATACATCTCTATGGAGCGACGGATGTCAGCGGTGACATGTCTGCCCCGATCCGATGATCCGCTAAAGTCGGACGGATACAAACCCTGTTTTTCATCCGATCCCCCATAGAGAAATGCAGAGATCTGACAGTTCAGTTTCGGCACAGTGTGCAGAGACGGACTAGTCATCGGCCGGCTCAGCGGGCATCAACGGAGCGATCCCCGCTGAGCAAGCGGATGTCTAAAAACGGATCCGCATGTCTGAAAGGGGCCCAAGAGTTCCCTTCACTGGAACCAAGGGGCCAAGCCCAAGCCCTGAAAAACAACCCCACATCATAATCCCTCTCCACCAAAAGATTTGGACCAGTGCACAAAGCAAGGTCCATAAAGACATGGCTGAGCGAGTTTAGGGTGGAGGAACTTGACTGGCCTGCAGAGTCCTAACCTTAACCCGTTAGAACAACTTTTGGATGAATTAGAGCGGAGACTGCGAGCCAGGCCTTCTCTTCCACATCAGTGCCTGACCTCACAAATGCGCTTCTGGACGAATGGTCAAACATTCCCATAGACACACTCCTAAACCTTGTGGACAGCCTGCCCAGAAGAGTTGAAGCTGTTATAGGTGCAAAGGGTGGGCCAACTCAATATAGAACCCTACAGACTAAGACCGGGTGGCCATTAAAGGTTATGTGCGTGTAAAGGCAGGTGTCCCAATACTTTTGACACACACATACACATATATATATATATATATATATATATATATATATATATATATATATATATATATACACACACACACACATATACACACACACACACAACACCCATACAATGGATAGATAGAGCCTTTCTTTGGGGTGGGAGTTTAAACATCAATCACTCTCTGATTAAACGATTTCATGGGCCAAAAATACCGGATTATCTCAATCTAAATGGTATTTCTGGCAATTATTACACCCTTCCATTCTCTAATAACCTTCCTTATCCTCCATCAGAAGACCCTGTCAAGGTCAGGACATTACTTGCACAAAAAAAAAAAAAAAAAAAAAAAAGTGTCCTAATCGCTGGGAATAATGAACATGGTGGGCTCACGTAGCTCAGGGCTTTTGGAGACGCGTATCAATGTCTCATTATGCGCAATAGGAGTCTGGCTGAGAAAATCTTATCCCATTGTGTCTGCAGACACCAGTGCTTGTGTTTGATGCTGTCATTGCTCTCCTCTTGATTAAAGTCATTGGCTGATAAATTGCCATGTTATCTCAGGAGTACAGGACACCCCGCCGATCACAATGTAGAAGACTGAAGAGAAAAAAAAAGGGAATCAAAGCCACTAACAAGCAATCTCCATAATGAAAAAAATATATGGCTATCCTGCAGGATTTGGCTACAACATTCCAGAAGGAAGGAACAGCAAGGAAGCAATATTGGAGAATTCTAGATCAGATTTTTGATAGATGGGGATTATAGTACTGACCTGTCTTAACCAGGTACAGCGTTAGGGGATGTGTAGAAAATAAAACTGGAGCCCCTTCCCATTGCAATTCATTTTTCATAAATTTAAAGCCCATCGTTTTCTGTTTTGGCTGGACTTGGAGTATTTTTCAGGTTTTTATTAACAACCCCATAGGGGAGATTTCCCCTCACTTCCTGTCCCCATGACACCATGGAAAGAAATGGAGGAGCAGTTGTCACCAGGAGAGGACAGGACAGACACAAACATTCAGAAAGTTAGAACGTCTAACCCTCATTTATACAGACCTCCTGCATTATAGATTAATTGATCTGGATACCATGAACCAAAAAAAACAAACACAAAAAAAAAAAAAAAAAAAAAAAAAAAACTTTAGATGCCAGATCAAGTTCTCCTGGGATTTAAAGAAAAACTTCACCCTTATCATAAAAAAAAAACACAACTACGGCACCATTATTAGTGTCTAGTAATGGCAATCTATATGCCATTAAATAAATGCCATGTAATAATTTATTCTTTGCATACCTTATTTTGTTTTTCTCTCCCTCCATGTTCTTCCCACAGTGATCATTTTTTACCAAGAGCAGATCAATCTGCCTCCCTTTACTTCCTGAAATTCTGCCTAGAACCCCAGGCCTGCCTCTTAGAACATGTGACAGGAAGTTCCCAGGATGCATCTGCGAGGCCCTAGGGCCCTAGATACATCACCAGTGACTCACTGAAACAGGAAGAGGAAAAAAGGCAATTCTAAGTAAAAGCTAAAAATGTCCACTTTAAATGAACATGGTTTTAGAGTATCTAATCTTCCTCTGGATGCACAGAATATTTTCTAAATGCAGTTACACTGAATGAACCTGAATACAAGTACACAGTGAGGTTGATTTACTAAAACAGTAGGGTGCAAAATCTGGTACAGATGTGCATGGTAGCCAATTAGCTTCTAACTTCAGCTTGTTCAATTAACCACTTAAGGACCAGACCATTATGCAGCTTAAAGACCTGGCCACTTTTTGCGATTCGGCACTGCGTCACTTTGACAATTGCGCGGTCGTGTGACGTGGCTCCCAAACAAAATTGGCGTCCTTTTTTTTTCTACAAATGGAGCTTTCTTTTGGTGGTATTTGATCACCTCTGTGATTTTTATTTTTTGTTCTATAAACAAAAATAGAGCGACAATTTTGAAAAAAATGCAATATTTTTTTACTTTTTGCTATAATAAATATTAAAAAAAAAATATTTTTCCTCCTCAGTTTAGGCCGATAAGTATTCTTCTACATATTTTTGCTAAAAAAAATAAAAATAAAAAAAATCGCAATAAGCGTTTGATTGGTTTGTGTAAAATTTTTAGCGTCTACCAAATAGGGGATAGTTTTATTGCATTTTTATTATTAATTTGTTTTTTTCTAGTAATGGCAGCGATCAGCGATTTTTATCGTGACTGCGACATTATGGTGGACACATCGGACACTTTTGACACTATTTTGGGAGCATTCATTTTTACAGCGAACAGTGCTATAAAAATGCACAGATTACTGTAAAAATTACACTGGCAGTGAAGGGGTGCTGTAGGGTGCTGTAGGGGTTAAGTGTGCCCTGATGTGTGTTTCTTACTGTGGAGGGGGGGCGTGGCTTAGCGTGTGATGTCACTGATCGTTGTTCCCTATGACAGGGAACAGACGATCAGTGACAGGCACACTAGGAAACACGGGGAGAGGTTTGTTTACAGTTACCTCTCCCCGTTCTTCCTCTCCGACTCGATCGCGGGACACCGGCGGCGATCGGGTCCGCTGTTCCCACGGGGATGGTCGTGGAGAATAGGACTGGGCCACGAGCGCACCGCCGGCGGCGCACTCGCGACCCATGGCTGGGATCTTAAAGGGGACGTACCTGTACACCCATGTGCCCAGCCGTGCCATTCTGCCGACGTACATCAGTGTGCGGCGGTGGTTAAGCTTTGACAAAATAACCTGGAAGCTGATTGTTTCGATGCAGACCTGCACCAGATTTTGCACTCACCAGTTTTAGTAAATCAGCCCCAAAGTGTATTATACCATTGCAAAAACGACACACATTTATATGGCATTAGAAATGTGAATGAGGCCTAACCATTCCCACGCTACAATTTTTTTAGTCTTTGTCTCCATTGGAGGGATTTACATCACTTTACCTGACAGGAAATACAGGTAAACCTCCCCAACAGGAACTTAGGCCAAAATAAAAACCTAAATCTCCCCAAAAAGAACACAGGCCAAAATGAAAACCTTACGCAATGTGTTGCTATGCTATTAACAAAGCAGAACTTCTCCCAAAGGGGGGGGGGGGGGGGAGTTCTGCTTCTCCACATTACCCCCTCCCTTCACTTTTGGGTACTTTTTTTGGAATGGGGGGGGGGGGGCAGGTACCTAGTTTTGACTGATACCCGCTACCACTTCACTAGGCTAGACAATCAGAGCAAAATCCCCCTGACACCCCCCCCCCCCCCAGAACCTTTGCCTGTAGCCTTCTGGGACATGTCACAGATCCCAAAAATTTCCGGACCAATCAAAGAGCAGCGCACACGAGCGCATTGAGAAACCAGCTGCAAGGAGTCATATCTGGCTTCCTTTCGCAAACATGCCAGCGACAGAAACCCGAAGACTGTCAATAAACTGGCCTAGGTGAGGATGGTGCTGGAGCCCTGGACAGGCAAGAGTCCTTTTTATTAAAAGTAAGCAGCTACGGTATTTGAAGCTGCTGACATTTACATTTTTTCCATACAACCTGAAGATCCTCTATAAAAAATGGCATCCCAACACACCTAACCAGTGCACAGAATGTGCGTTCCAACGCACCACAAAGCAATGTGAGCCATCTGTGAATTGGCCCCTAGGGGTACAAATCTGACTAGCAGCTTTTAGCGACAGCTACACTTAAAAGGGACACTAAAGGTTCATTTTTTTTTTTTTTAGCTTAATGCAATCCTATGCATTAAGGTGAAAAAACATCCGACAATACCGGCCCTCCCAGCCCCCCCCCCCCCCCCCGTTTTACTTACCTGAGCCCGTTCACTTGCGGTGCTTGCCCTCGACGTCCTCTTCGCCACTCAGCCTGGTCGTTGATTGGCTAGCGTGGATGGATTGAAAGCAGCGCAGCAATTGGCTCGCGCTGCTGTCAATCACATCCAATGACGCAGTCAACCAAATATACCCGACCCCCCTCCAAACGTGGATTCTTTAAAAAATGGCAAGTGGTTATCCCCTACAAATCCACATACACATCAGCTGACCAGAGATGGGTTCAGTAGACTCATCACAGTGTACCTGTATTTTGGAAAAGATCCACAAGCGGTTACCGGAAGACAGGTTGTGAATGTTCGCATTCATTTTTTTCTTTAATTATGGAACTTTTAGGTGATATTAACACCCCCTTACCTTTACAGACCAAGTCTATCCTCTCATAGTAATTTCTTATGTGGTCACTAAAGATAGGAAGTGGAAGTCTTGGGATAGAAATGTTCTGGGCTGCTGAATGACCTTTCTGCACAGGCTAAGCTTTTAGTGCTGCCATGGGCACAGGAGACAAACAGTCTGGAGGTAGACAAGACCAAGGCAGGCCATAGACTGTGCAAATTTCTTTCCTGCAACCATGAAAGAAATTTGCACATCAACAGATTTCCTCATCCACACATTCAAGGTGGATGGAGGAATCTTCTTCGCTGTGCTATTGTATTAGATGGTGGAGACTCCTCCACCGTCAGAATTCACTAATCAACTGGCTGCAGGTGCTAATCGAGTGAAAGTTTTCTAAACCGTCCCATTTGAGAGAAGTTATCAGTGTTTATTTTGTCGACTAAAATACGACAAACTAAAAATGGCATTTTAGTCAAAAGACCAAGACTAAAACGAAATTAAAATTTGATATCAAAATTTACACTGGTCTGTAGTGCATGTTCATACCTCAATGCCATAAATAACAACATATTAGATCTTTCACTCCAGCAGTGTATAATGAGTTTGGAAATTGTAGAGAAATGCTCAAACACTGCATTACAATTTAACTACAACCATTAGATTTTAGAGGACTAAAATTAGTTTTAGTCGACAAATGTACTGGATATTTTGTCGACTAAAACAATTGCAGAAGATTAAAATGGGACTAAAACTAAAAATGCCATTTTAGTCCTAAAGACCAAAACTAAATCGAAATTTGCTGCCAAAATTAACACTGGAAGTCATTCATTAGATCAACTTCTTCGAGCTGGTCCCCACTGAACCAGCCAAATTTTGATCCAACATGGTCAGCTTAAAGCCTTGTACACACGGTCGTATTGTCCGACAACAATTGTGTGATGGAAAGGTTTTGTCGGAAAATCCGACCGTTTGTATGCTCCATCGGACAATTGTTGACGAATTTTCTGACAAATGTGGGATAGCATGCTTTCAAATTTTCCCAACAAACGTGTGCTGTCGGATTGTATTTTTTTTCCGACGGACTTGTGTACACACAAAGTACAAACACGCATGCTCAGAAGCAATGCTAACCATAGCACAACATTAGCAGAAGTTGCCCAAAGGGTGGCACTAATGAGCAGAAAAAACACGTAATTTTGTGTTTGTTGGCCGACAAAGTTTTGCCGTCTGTATGCAGAACAAGTTCACGACCAATGCCCTTCGGACAAAATTCGGATTTCCGTCTGACAAATCCGTGGATCGTGTGTATAAGGCTTACCATACACAAAAGACAGACTGATTGTACAATACAACCTCCTTTTTGCTTTACAAAAAACGGAAGGAACAAGAACAAGAAGAAGAAGAAGAAGAAGAAGAACAAGAACAAGAAGAAGAAGAAGAACAAGAACAAGAAGAAGAACAAGAAGAAGAACAAGAAGAAGAACAAGAACAAGAAGAAAAAAGAAGGAGAAAAAAGAAGAAGGAGAAAAAAGAAGAAGGAGAAAGAAGAAAGAGAAGGAGAAAGAGAAGAAGGAGAATCAATGCAAGAGCACAAGCCTTAAATTTATGAACCACAGATCTGAGAGTCAGCTCAACTGCCAAGTGAAGGAGAACACAAGACCAGCTGACCACCTCTAGGATCTGGTGATCTTCCTCAGCCATAGATGACCGGTGGTGAGCTCTCCGGAACTGTCAGAATGTCAGCACCATAATCTCAGCAATAGTTTACATTGTGTGACATCAATGAGTAGATTTTTCAAGTCGTGACTATTATACAGAATGTTTTCCTCAATAGTTCATTCAAATTGCTACAATTGTGTGCGTGTGACGATGTTTTAACACGCCACGGCATTCCAAGAACAGAGAGTAAACAAAGACAGCTTGTTTATCAATATCAGGAGAAACCAAGTCCGGGTGGGTTCTTTGCATCTCCTTCTAGAAACCCACACGAAAATGTCAGAGGCAACGGAAAGAACCAAGACATCAACCTTCCAATGAAGAAGAAGAAGAACCAAAACCCAAAAGTTCCACTGTACCCTGGTTGGATAAGGATGGGCCAAAGAATGACTGCATCCTATTAGATGTAATCACGGTTTGGGTAGATTATAGACAGTAGTGGAGATTCCTCCATCCCTACCAGTTAGCCTGGATGGGGAAATCCAAACTGCCCTCGCCTCCAGTTTCTTTGAAACGGTAAGGGTTGAAACGATCAGGCATCTATTGGTGTCTGGGTCTTTTTCGGGGAGGTTTCCCAAAGAAGATCTCCTAAAAGAAAGGGGAAATTAGGCTACGTTCACACTGCCAACTTCTGCCGATGCAAAATGACAGCAGCGGGAATCTGCCGATTCCACCACCTGTGAGCGGCTAGCTGTGGCCACCAAGCCCTGTACACTTCAATGGACAGAGACAGGCGTGAAAAGTGTTAACGAACCCAAAATGCCATGCCCATATTTGAAGGTTCTTCCCATAATCGAAAAAACAAAGCAGCGAGTTAACTGGTTTCCACCAAAACACACCGTTCAGCAACACATGTGGTGGGGTCATTAGACTGTAAGCCGTTAGGAAAGGCCTGATGTAAAGGTTTTAGCCCTCGTTCACATTGGAGCGTTTTATGCAATTTGACAGGTCAAATCGCATTGACAAGTCGCACCCTATGGTCAGCAATGGCACTGTTCAAATTGGTGCGACGCCAACGCTGCGGTGCTGCATTGATTGGAAATAAGTAGTTCCTGCACTACTTTTGGTAATTTCGGTTGCGACTTGTATAGACATTTGTGCATGAAGCTGCACAGACGTCTTCAAAATTGCACCCAAAATCGCACTGACATGCAGCTTTGAAATCGTGTGATTTCAGATAAAGTCGCACGATTTCAAAGCCGATTCAATGTGAACAAGGGCTTAGGCCACTTTCACACGGGCGTTCCATTTGTTTCATCAGTTTCAGTCACTTTTTTTTTTTTTTTTAAAGAAAAATTGATTCAGTTTACATCAGTTGTTTTACATCCAATAAAGGGCGGCACAGTGGTGTAGTGGGTAGCACTCACCTAGCAGTGGTTCGAATCCCGACCACGACACCACCTGCCTTGAGTTTGCATGTTCTCCCTGTGCCTGCGTGGGTTTCCTCTGGGTACTCCGGTTTCCTCCCACACTCCAAAGACATGCTGGTAGGTTAATTGGCTTCTGTCTAAAAATTGGCCCTAGTATATGAATGTGAGTTAGAGACCTTAGATTGTAAGCTCCTTGAGGGTAGGGACCGATGTGAATGTACAATGTGTATGTAAAGCGCTGCGTAAATTGACAGCGCTATATTAATACCTAAATAATAATAACGAATTAAAAAAACCAAAAAAAAAAAAAAAAGACAGTCTATCCGCTTACATCCGTTTTTCAAAACGGAAGTAAAATAGGGTTTTTCCTTTGGCCCCCGTCACACCAGGGGACCGATTTCAGGCGGACCCGGTTAGACCACCAATTGTTCTCTATGGGGCAGTGGATGTCTGTGGACATGTGTCCGCTGTCAGCCACCGGCATCCGGTCCGATAAAAACAGGACGGATGGGGATACGCTCATCATCCGTCCAGCGGATTGGATGACAATCGGATGGAAAAAACAGACATGCAGTCCGTTGACAGCCCCATAGAAAGTAGCGGACTGTGTCCATGTCTGCTCTGCATAGCGGAGCGGAACGGACCTGTCATCCGCCTGCTGCTCAGCGGGGATCAGCGGAGAGATCTGAGCAGACGGATCCACTTGGATGGATTCCACCCCGCATGAAAGGGGCCTTCCGTTTCAAAAAAATGGATGTCAACTGAGGCGAATGTCAATGGATGCAGATGATCATTTGCTGACATCTGCTTGCCCATAGAAATACATTGGTGTCCATTTTTCCTCCATCAACGGATGGATGAAAACCAGACAAACAGAATGCCCGTGTGAAAGGGGCCTTAATGTTTCTCCACCAGCAAGTATCAGCACTCTGCAAATGAATACGGTAAACCAATACCCAAACACACAGCCAGATGTGCAAACGAATGTAAATGCTTTCAGTTACCTGATAAAAAAGTAGTTGCTCCCCAGCATGGATTCCAGCATTCAATGGCTGACACAATAAGTCGGGTGCTGGCACTGTAGTGTGAAAGCCGAGCAGAAACCATGGACAGAGCAAAGAGGGGGATGGGAAGGTACATTCCAAACAAAAGACAAACGACAAGAGGAAGAGTATGTACAGAGATCCCTGAAGGGGTCACCTCCAGACACCAGAACAGGACAAGCCCGTCAGTGACAGAAGTACAAGAAGGAAACAAAATTGTAAACTTCAAAATTGTAGAGGAGGACGGGCGCAATATTCGGCGGTTGTGAAAGCTGCTACACATGGCGAAACTACGGAGAAAACGTTTAGCAGGAGTTGTGATCAACCCAAACTCTGCCCGGCGATTCGGTGATCCATCCAGAGAGGACGACTGTGCCATGTCATAGAATTCTACAGAAGAGGCCAAACTGGTTTCCCAAAGTTCTGAAAAATGAAGGGCTCATTTACATTTCTGCTCTGCCTTAATAAGTATAGTAGGCCAGCCCCTAAAAAATAATCACAAGCCCAAAAATTGGACCCATCACTAATTAATAGTGCAATGAAGAAATCGGTTTGACATTAGGAGGGCCCTTGACTGCCCACACATTATACAATTTTCTGTACAATCTCCTTTAGATTTACCTTCAACTATGTAGTGCAAGGGCCTGTCTGATTGGATACAAACTGAAAGTGTCATTTAGGTTGGACCTCCCATTACTGTATGGGGTTTGGTAAATCTAAAGGATAATTGAACAAGAAAACGTGCGTGTCTAGCCAGCCTTAAAAGGGGTGTAAAGGTTCGTTTTTTATTTTCTAAATAGGTTCCTTTAAAGTGGAGCTCCACCCTAAATTGGAACTTCCGCTCATCAGAACCCTCCCCCCCCCCTCCGGTGTCACAATTGACACCTTTCAGGGGGAAGGGGGTGAAGATACCTGTCTAAGACAGGTATTTGCACCCACTTCCGGGAGTCCTCTCTGCGGGAAATCTGCGGGAAGCACGTCACTTCTCGCAGATTCCCCGTAGTGTTCTGGGAGACACTCGGCTCCCAGAACACACAGGGACCAGTCAGAACGGCGCAGCGCGACTCGCGCATGCGCCGTAGGGAACCGGTCAGTGAAGCCTCAAGGCTTCACTTCCTGGTTCCCTCACCGGAGGATGGCCGTGGGGGGCAGCAGAGTGACTAGCGATTGCTCGTCCTCTGCTGCGGACGCCGCTGGACTCCAGGACAGGTAAGTGTCCTAATATTAAAAGTCAGCAGCTGCTGTAGCTGCTGGCTTTTAATATTTTATTTTCGGCGGACCTCCGCTTTAAGCTAGTGCATTGTTGGTTCACTTACCTTTTCCTTCGATTTCCCTTCTAAATGTTTTTTTTTTGTCTGAATTTCTCACTTCCTGATTCTCCTCAGTAAACTTCACACCATCTGAGCGGTGTTTGATCTGCCAGAACAGCTTACTGAGGAGGAACTGGAAGTGAGAAATTTACACAATGAAAACAAAGAAAAAAAACATTTAGAAGGGAAATGGAAGGAAAAGGTAAGTGAACCAACAATGCACGAGCTTAAAGGAACCTATTTAGAAAATAAAAAAACGAACCTTTACAACCCCTTTAAGTGCCGGTTCACACTATTGCAGTCTGCGAGATCGCATGTGATTTGCACCGCACTGCAAATCACATACGATTTCAGCCATACAGATAGTATGGCCAATATCCAATTCCATCCATCCAAACTTGCACAGGACCCTTTTTTTGGTCCGCACCAGAATCGGATCATATGGGTGTTCACACCCATGCGATCCGATTCATGATCTGAACCGACAGTTCGCAGTGCAATATGCGAGCTGAAATGGGGGCGTCGTTAATAATGTATTGGCACTCCCGGCAGTTCGCATATGGCAGTGTGAACTGCCGTGCGAGTCGGGTGTGATGCAGGAATCCGCAGTGGATTCGCAGGGTTCCCGCATTGCACAAATGTGAAACGAGTCTTAAGCAATAGTAAACCGCAGCAGTTTAAAAAAAAAAAAAAAAAACACCTGTAAGGCAATTGCATAATTCATACTAGCACATCATGAACTACTTACCTTGGAACAAGGGCCTCAAGCAGTGCGCTGTCACCGCTGAGAGGGCCGACATCTTCCCCCGGCCTTTCTTCCGGGTTGGTGGGCTCTGGCTGCGCGAGTGGCCGGAGCCACAATAACGTCACCCCGCGCATGCGAACGGAAGGCCTCGGTTTTGGCACCAAGCTCTGAAGGTCCAGCATGGCATTGCGGACCTTCAGAGAACATGCGTTGGTAACGTCACCAGCTGCATCTAGAGTGACGGTGCAGGTTGAGGAGACATTCATTTTAACTACAGGTAAACCTTATTATAGGCCTACCTGTAGGTATAAATCACAAAGCGGGCTTTACAACCACTCTGGGCATAGAAGGATCGAAAGTCGGCTGGTTCAGCATGGTTCCCTTCATATGTAGCCATTCCTGTTTGACTGTTAGATCAACATCTGTTGAACAGGAATGTTGGCAAACTTTTGCGGATCAGCAGCTGCAGCCACTGATCAGCTGCTTGTGCCGAGTCCTGCTGCTGTCATACAAAACCTCAGAGTGGGGAGAGATTCCTCCATCCAGCTCATTTGTGTGAATGGCAGAATCTCTCTTTTGGACAAAAAAAAAAAAAAAAAAAAGGGGGGGGGGGGGGGGGGAAGATAAATTATCTATGGCCAGCAGCTGCCCATCCAGCTTGTTTGCCGACAAGCACTATACAAGAAAATCAGATAACCACACCAGCAATTTCCAAACCTCGCTCATAGATGTGATAGAGATTTATGGAGACTGCACATACAGATGCCCAAGTATAGCGTACCATGGTATATGCTGCCATGCAAGTGCATTGCATTATTGGGTTGCTATTCAAAATGACCTCACAACACAGGTAACATGCGTTAAAACAATGCAGAAAAAAATGGGACCTTTGATTGGCTCATGGTGTAAAGTGCTGCGCAACCTGTTGGCACTAATAAATATATATATATATATATATATATATATATATACATATACACACACACACACACACACACACACACACACACACACACACACACACACACTCTGAATAACAATAATAATAATAAACAACAACAACCACATATTTATGATTGCCATTCTCTCTTTTTCCAGACTAGCACAGAACACAAGTCCACAAGCTGAACATAGTAATACATTAATAGCTATCAAAATCTGTGTTACTAAACCTACAAAAGTAAAATCACTCTGTATATGCAGTAAAGCGTGCTTGTTATACTCTGTGGAACCTAAGGGGTTAGTTAATCCTCTGCATTGTGTAAAGGCTGTTTGATCCTGTCTTCTCTTATCCTCCCCTTCTTCCAGTGTCACCAATCCATCTGCTGGTAGAACAGAGCCTTGGGGGCACAGCTGCACATGCTCAGTTTGGTGTTTATTGCTTTTTTTTTTTTCTCTTGGGAGGGTGCGTGTGATCCACTCAGGGCCAAATCAGCACTATCCAGAGTTTAGGGGTCCTGAAGCCTCATAGGACAGTCAGTGGAGAATGAAAACTCCTCCTACAAGCTTTAACCAGATACTGATAGAAGCCACAAGACTGCTATATACTGCTGATGAGAAAAGATATTTAGCAGTTTACATTAAGGGCCAGTTCACTACATTAAGGGCCAGTTCACACCTGATGCAGTTCCATTCAGTTCCGTGTGCTTTTTTTCCTGCACAAAATGCATGCACAGTGTTTTCCATGTATTCCGTTGGCTCTAGTTCACACCATGCAGTCAGTTTCTGCACCGGAAACGGACTGCATGGTGTGAACTAGAGCCAACAAGAGCCATTGGAATACATGGAAATCACTGTGCATGCATTTTTAGTGCCGAAAAAATGCGTCTGGTGTGAACTGGCCCTTACTAAAATTATTGCATTTCCATGTTCTGTGTACTGTCGGAGATCAGATATAGTGAATGCAGAGTTCTGGATTTAGTAACACTTTAGGACTCGTTCACAAGTCTAGAGCTCTCTGAACAGCAATCTGTGTTTGGATCGCTCTTCAGCAAGTATTTGAAAGGCAATGTGGAGGTGTCGTATTGTCGCCTTTCCGCCTGCTTTAACCCCCCTTGATTGCCCTACTAGTGTGCCATAAGCATTGCTTGTGGCTGCAGGGCGCTTTCAGAGCAGCCCCATTCAGTTGAAAGGCTCGTGGTTGGCCCACAGGGGGTAGAATTTCCAGCTTCGGCTTCAAAGTGAAGAATCGTAACACATGGACACCCCAGCTGCTTCCTCTGCCGCTAAAGGGGGTACAAAACCTTAGGCCAAAAAAAAAAAAAAGTGTAAAATGAGCGACTAGGCAATCTAAATCATTACAACGTTACATTTTGGCAGTCCAGTCACTGAGGGCCCATTCACACTGAAACATTACAAAGTCATTCTCAATGGTGCCCCATCCCACCTGGGCAACACAGAACAACCCGCCTGCATTGAGCCACACCATACCGCAGCACACACACACACACTTCACATTTGTGCATTAAAAAAAAAAAAATAATTCAGGTCCAAGTTAAGTGCTGATCAACAGGTTGCCTTAAAGCAGTGATGGCGAACCTTGGCACCCCAGATGTTTTGGAACTACATTTCCCATGATGCTCAACTACACTGCAGAGTGCATGAGCATCATGGGAAATGTAGTTCCAAAACATCTGGGGTGCCAAGGTTCGCTATCACTGCTTTAAAGCAACGCATTAATTGCTGCATGTCACCACAACTCGGTGTGAACGGGCCCCGAGAGTACAAAGTCAGCCATAGCAGAATATCTGCACGTCATGGAACAATCGCTGGTCAAACAAAGCCACAACTTCTCCATCCAACGCGTGCAACTTCAGATTTAATACTGTGCAATGATTTGATTGGTTCCTCTTTACAAGTATCTTATTGGATACCATCAACTGCATGAAAACATGTGAGGTCTGCTGGTTTTACATTGCCTTCATCTTCCCCTATATATCCATCATTGGTAAGTATTTATTAACAATAGAAAACAATAGAAGCAATAATGGGAATGAATTTGCCAACAATGCAACCCAATATTTACACAACAGTGTAATTAACATCTCAACCTAAATTATTCCAGGAACAGTTAGGACACTTTAGATTGATATCAGATGGGAGATTCTGCCGCTAGACACAGATTGCCAGTGACAGGCTCTTTAAGCATTTGTTTATATGTGCCGCAGAGACTGCGGCTCCTCTGAAAAGTGATTTGCTCACTGATCGCTTTTCAGAGGTGCTTGGCAGACGGTTAGGATCTCTTGCATCACCTCCCGCTTTAACCATTTGGACCCTGCACTACCGGGGTTGCAGTGTGCTTGCAGAGTGGTCCCATTCTAATGATCAATTCCTGCTGCAGCCATGAAGAAAAGCATTGCAATAGCGGCATGTGTGCACCCACTGCAGCTAAAGGAGGAGCAATTGAGGGGCAGTAAAAGGGTGGCTCAACCGTGGAGTTTAACAGCCCCCCCAACTGTTAGTGTTAACAAACCCTAAAAAGGCTGCCTTGTCTGTCCCAAGGACCTAGGTAATCGCTCGCTCTGTAGCCAAATGCAGCGAGAGGTCGCTCTGTCACTGGCCAGAGCGCTGCTGAATCTTGGCCGCTAGTGATGGCAGCGACAGCTTGCTGCCTCAACTACAGAGGGAGCGATTCCATGAAGACAGTCGGGCAGACAGACACTTAGGCCCCATTCACACTTCACAGAGAGGGAATGCGCGTTACCATTTCGTGCGGGCGGTTTCATTTATCAAGCACAGGGCAGACCATTCACTTCCACGGGCTGCCCTATGTGCGATAGTCACCCCAAAATTGTCGCTCCTTCTCGGGTGACAAGCTTCATGGGATTTTTATAGGCACATTTTGCCACGAGTGCAACGTGACAATCGCAGCAAATTTCCCCGGCATTTGAAGTTCCATTTAGAATGAATGGCACCCAAATACGCATGTTTTGCAGCGATTGCCACGCGCTTTGGAATCGCAGAGCTTCTGCCCGCAATTTCCAAATCGCAAAGTGTAAATGAGGCCCTAATGATCCTGCCACTGGAGATGGGGGGGGGAAAAAACGTGTCGCGCGTGGCAGTCTCCCCAAAACCATGGCACACAACCACCTCACCATGAAACGACTAAACTGGATTATAGTGGGTCCTTAAATACTTCCTAGTATTGGAGATCAATCTTCCAAAAAAAAAAAAAAAGAAGGGGGAAAGGTTTTGTGTACAGATAGCGAACAAATCCAATGTAATCCCTCCCAGGACATACACATCCTAAAATGTTAAATATAAAATTATTAAAAAAGGGGAAATAAGAATTTTAGATTTTTATAGCGATAGTGATCGACATTCAAAGCCAGAGACAATTTACCGTTCCTTGGAAATCTGAGAATTTTAAATTACACAAAAAAAATAAAATGGTATAAAAGCCATTGTTACAATCGGAGTAAATAAAATAAACTTTTATAGAGGGGGGGAAAAAAAAAAAAAAAAGAAGGGCAAAGTCTGTATAAAAAAAAAATACAATTAAAAACAAAAAACAAAAAACAAAAAAAAAAAAAAAAAAAAAAGGGGGAGGGGAAGAAGAATTGTCAATTTTAGTTCATAAAAACAAAAAAAGGAATTTTATTGCGAGGCGGATTAATGTTCAAAGCCATTTCCAGGGACAAATGACTAAAAATCAGCCTGTTCTTTGCAATCTGAGCAAACCAATAACTATGAAATAAACTTGGAGAATAAAAATAAAAAACACACCACAGACACGGTACAATAGGTATCGTCATATTAGATAATAAAAAAAAAAAAAAAATGCAATTTTATTGCAATGCTGATCCACTTTCAGAGAACAAACAAATCCAATCTAATCCTTCCCAAGACAGCAGCAGCAATCTAGGACATCTTCAAATGTTCTAGTGATCAACTTTCAAAGCCAGGGACACAAAGTCAGCCCATTCTATGAAATCAGAGCAAACTATGAAATAAACTTTGAAGAAAAATGTATTACACAAAAAAGTATTGTCAAAATTTTAGTAAACAGGGCGCTCAACATACCGATACCATCTACAAAATGTCAAACAACAAAGACTTTTTCCATTCAAAATCCTAAAAACAATCCCAAAACAACTCTGTATTATGAATGATAAAAAGAGCAACAAGAGATGATTAGGAATCAGCAGTAAAAGAACAAAACAAAAAGAAGCAAACTCACCCATTGTTTGGCTGTGTGCATGATTCCCTGGCTGTCCCCGTCCACATGCTGCACACAAATGAAACAGCTTTCACAACTCAGTGCTTGTGCTGGCTGGCAGCACTGGGAGGGGATCACTAAGTTTCATAGGAAGATGAGACAGGCCAATGTGGGCGTGTTGTGGGAGCCTGGGTTTTTTTTTTCCTCTTTCATTCCTCTTCACCTCCTTCCTTCTTTTTATCTGTTTAACTGGCCTTTTGGTATTTAGTCACACCAGGCAGCTCTTGCTTGTGGGAGATTGTCCCATGTGTGAGGCTCTCCTGCTGCTCTGCCTGATTGCCTGGAGGGGAAATCACAACTGGGGGCCTCCAATTTGCAACCTAAAAAAGCCCAGGTAGCAGCTTGGAGGCTGGGAAAACCCCATGAAATGATCTAAAATGCTCGCCGCCTCTAATCTTCCAAGGAGAGTTTTGAAATTTTCAATTTACAATATTAAGATTGGGATTAAAGCCTAACAATTTTCTAGTGTATGTTTTTACCCTTTCCTTTTTTCACCAGGATAGTATGAAATGGTCTCTGTCATTGTCAGTTTCCCTCTGAATAGCAGATAATCTATTGTTAGGAACCTCTTTGTTTAAATCGGATTAAATATTTAAAGTGAATCTGGCAGTGAAAACAGAAGAAGAGGCACCAACATACCTCCCACCTCTCTGGGAGGACAAACAGGGACGCCTCTTATTGAATACAGGAAGTGGTTCTCAACCCTGTCCTCAAGTACCCCCAACAGGCCATGTTTGCAGGTTTTCCATTATCTTGCACAGGTGCTTTAGATCAGTCAATGGCTTTGTATTTTGGACAGCTATTTTATCTAAAGCCCCGTACACACGGTAGGACTTTTTGACAACAAACTTCAAAATGAGCAAGTTTTCAAAAAGATCCGACCGTGTGTACGCTCCATCGGACAAAGTTTTTCGGTTTTCATCGGACAAAAGTTCGCTCTGCAAACGGACAAACTTTTCAGCAACAAAAGTCCTACGGTGCAAAGTCCGACCGTGTGTACAGAAATCCATCAGACTTTTGTCCGAAGTACAAACACGCATGCCCAGAACCAATGTTAAAATCAACCAACAATAGCAGAAGTTGACCAAAGGGTGACGGTAAAGAGCAGAAAAACCACGTGATGTTGGGAAAGTTTGCAGAAAAATCCTGCCGTATGGGTGTTCCCGGCCAACTCCCTTCAGACAAAAATCCACGGAAAAGTTTGTTTGAAGTCCGACCGTGTGTACGAGGCTTTAAGCTGGCCATACGTTATACAATTTTCTTGTACAACTTTACTTTAGATTTACCAAAACCATATAATATGAGGGCAAACCAAAAAAGCATTCAACTTGTGTGCAAACAGGCCTTCTACGTAGTGGAAGGTAAATCTAAAGGTAATTGAACAAGAAAATTAAGACAAATTCCCAAAACATGGCTTGTTGGGGGTACTTGAGGACAGGGTTGAAAACCACTGGTATACAGGAAGTGCCTGGACAGGGTCATCCGCAACCCAGGGCAAACATACCAAACTGCACCCCCCCCCCCCCCCCAAGATGTGACGTGTCAGCAAAAATCCCCCCACAAAAACACAGCCCTAATCTGCATGCTTACCCCCCCCCAAGCTTAAATCCCCCCTTGCTGAAATACACCCCCTCGGCTCAAATCCCCCTTCCCCAAAAAAAAGAAAAAAAATCACCCCTTCTAGCACAAATCTACCCCTAAAATTTCCCCTCCTAGTACACAACCCCCCCTCCACTTTTGCGCTATAATAAAAAAAGACAGTTTTGAAAAATAAAAATAAAAATTACTTTCTGCTATAAAACATACACACGCACGCGTGATCCAGCGCACAGGTGCCACCCTGTAGCAGTAAAACTGCTATAGGGTGGACCTTAAGTGGTTAAAAAAAAAAAACTGGACCACTAATAATAACGTTAAGCTGGCCATAGATGGATCGAAATTCATCTGGTTCAGCAGAGACCAGTCAAATTTTGATCCAAGTATGTCCATCCCTTCCCTACAGACATCAATCATTAGATCGGTTGAACAGGAGTATGGAAAAGCTTTTGTCAATCAGTGCCTGCAGCCGCTGATCACTGTATTCTGACAGTTGAGTCCCCCAGGGGGAGATTTACTAAAATGGGAGCGTGCATAATCTGGAGCAGTTCTGCATAGAAACCAATCAGTTTCCAGGTTTTAGCCCTGGTTCATATTGGTATGATTTGAAATGTCAAATCGGCCGCATTTCCCGGCAATGGCACCATCCTAATCGGTGCGACGCCGCATCTGAGGCGCTGCACCAATTTAAGAAAGTAGTTTCTGTACTACTTTATGCGATTTTGGGCTGCGATTTACATTGACATCTGTGCAGAAACTTCTGCACAGATGTCTCTGAAATCGCATCCAAAATCGGGACCGACAAGCCGGAGTGAAATCGTGCGAGTTCAGCTGATCTCGCACGGCTTCATTCCCGCAGCTCAGTGTGAACCTGGGCTTAGACCCCTTTCACACTGGGGCGGTTTTCAGGCGCTATTGTGCTAAAAATAGCGCCTGCAAACTGACCCTAAACAGCGGCTGCTGTTTCTCCAGTGTGAAAGCCCGAGCGGTGCGCTAGCAGGACCGCTCCAAAAGTCCTGCTAGCTGCATCTTTGGAGCGGTGTGTTTACCACTCCTTCCCATTGAAAGAAATGGGAAACCGCGGCCATACCGCCGGTAATGCGCCTCTGCAGAGGCACATTGCGGCCGGTATTAACCCCTTTTTCGGCCGCTAGCGGGGGTTAAAACCGCACCGCTAGTGGCGGAATACCGCCGCAATTCCGACGGTATAGCGCCGCTATACCACCACCGCACCTCCCGCCCCAGTGTGAAAGGGGCCTTATTGTAAAATCTTAATTGAACAAGCTGAAGTTAGAAGCTGATTGGCTACCATGCACAGCTGCACCAGATTCTGAGCTCCAGTTCTAGTAAATCTCCACCCACAATGTCAGGGGAATTCTTCTATCACCTCGTTTGCGTAATAGAGGAATCCGAAAAATCTTTGGCCAGATTTAGACAGTTGTCACCAGAACAGGTGTCCCCATTTGAGGATTTTCTCTTACCTCCTGTTTTGGGGACATTCTTGGCAAAAATGGTCACCAGTACAAATGAAGGGATCAGTTTTCCCAACAGGGACACAGATAGCAAATAAAACTTGACAGAGGGTCTAAGGCTATAGATGGTGTGATTGTGCAGGGTTAGCAGAGCAGCCTCATTCACCAGAAAGCTCCTGAGGGTTTATTTCCTGGCAAAGGCCATGAAGCAAAGCATCACAATCGCAGCATGTGAAAACTCCCAGCCACCACCTCTGCAGCCAAAGGTGGGCAGTAAAAACAAAGATCAGTGGTGGTGTTTTACCCCCCCCCCTCAACCGCTGCTATGAAGGAACCCTAACACATTCAATGTAAGAGCCAGGCAGTGCAGACGGATCTGGGCACATTGGTCCTGATGCTTATCAATGTAACACTGCCCCTGCTGGTAAAACAGGAGTTAGCATGTCTTACAAATGCGCATGCTGATATTGGTATTCACAGGGGCATAGTGACTACCATTAACCACTTGACCTCCGCAAGATATACCGCCCTTCCTGACAAGGCCATTTTTTGCGATACTACCCTTTGTTGCTTTAACAATTGCACATTGTCGTGCAACGCTGTACCCAGATTAAATTTATGTCCCTTTTTTCCCACAAATAGCGCTTTCTTTTAGTGGTATTTGATCACCTCTGCGGTTTTCATCTTTTGCACTATAAACAAACCAAAAAAACGACAATTTAGGAAATAAAAAAAACACAATATTTTTTATTTTCTTCTACCGTGTTTCCCCTCAAAAAAAAGACCTAGCGTTATTTTCCAGGAGGGCTGCAATATAAGCCCTACCCTGAAAATAAGCCCTAGTTTAAAATGCTTGTAAAATCCTATAATCCACTCTATCACAGTAGTATATAATGTACAATGTGTGTGTTTCTGTAATATAATTGTGGGGAAGAGAGCTCCGGCGGGTCACAGAACCGCAGAGCGGCGCTATAACGAAGGTATTTGGCACAATTACATTACAGAAACACACACATTGTACATTATATATGTAGCAATACCCCCGTAGCGGGCCGCTGGTTTCATTTTGGGCCTTGCACGTTACCTCACTGTTCCGTATGTTTGTCTCAGGGGTTCTCCTTGAAGAGTTGTCCAGAAGAAGTTTGCACCAACACAAAAAGTTTCTTTCAAGGGTTTATTTGAATAAAAGTTTCAACAGAGGGGATGAAGGGATGGGGAGGACTCAGGTACTTTAGTTGCGAATCATAAGAATTTTCCTTGATCCAGAGGAACAACTGTCTCCACACTGGACTCAGCAAACACCGTATTGGCCCAATCTCACCGGCCTAGCAACCGATGTACAGCTCGATCACATATAGTCTCTGCCACAGACTTGGAGTAAATAGAACAGGCTCTGCCACAGACTTTTGTAACCTTTACTTGGGTTACCTTCTGAATGAAGAATACAGCTCCCAGTGTGAATCTTTCAGCCGTTCTGGCAGCACTGTGAGGTAAATCACAATCCAGATACATCCTCCAATTGAGTCTTCAATTGTTTGGTCCCTTCCAGCAGGCAAGGCGACACAGGATCATCCCCGGATAAGTAGGCCCCAGCAACTCCTGGGCCTACTTGTCAGTAACGGAGCCTCAGGCCAACGTGGCCTTGAGGCGGAAACTGCCAACACTTCCCTGAGGCCATGAGGGCCCTCAGGTGGGGACCGAAGACACGACCCCAGAATCTCTCCTTTGCCATTATGGCGTCTGTCACGTAAATACCCCCTCCCAGCATGCACAGCGGGTTCACCACGCCCCCTGAGCTGCTTGCTAGGAAAGAGGTACCCAATACATCCAGCCTGTAGCCTTTCCAATCCTGACCAGCGGTGGCAGCGACACCCACTGTCAGGAGGGAAATCACACAATCAGCTGAACTGAAACAGAGTGCAATTTGTAACACCAAACTATTGCTCAGACAACTATAATTTAACATATAGCGCCCACTCATTGGGAGCAGGGCGCTACATACTTCCCCCTCCACAACAGTTTGCAGTCCGATGCGGTTGTCTTCACCGGTTCAGGTGCAATTCAGGTGCAGATTTTTACTTGAAGTCACACCTAAACCATACCCAAAATCGCACATGACCCTTTTCAGAAATGGACCACGGCTGCCCCAGATATGTGGCCACCAGCAACATTGAAAGTCGGTCTGATTTATGTTATGCGACATAACAGTCGGTCACAGGCAATATCATGACCATATAGTCGGGATCTGCTCACACACCTGGACCGGTGCCCGGCTCAGCCTCTCAGCGAGCCGCTGAGAGCCTGAACAGACCACTCCCGCCCCCTCCACAGCTCATCGCTCCAATGAGCGTGGGGGCAGAGCAGACAGCAGTGACTGACCATTACCAGCTCTATGTTCAGGGAGCTCTGAGAACTGAGCAATCGGTGGTGTTTGATCGCTCGGTTCTCAGTGTTAGAGCCGGCGGGGGGGGGGGGGGGGGCCGATGCTGCATCCAGCAAGGCAAGTATGATTCTGCAAAAAAATGGATTCCCATACTTCTCTTTTAAAGCAAGGTTCCACCCCAAAAGGCAACTTCCGCTTTTCGGAATCCTCACCCCCTCCGGTGTCACATTTGGCACCTTTCAAGAGGGAGCAGATACCTGCATAATGCAGGTATTTTCTCCCACTTCCGGGCATAGATAGCCGCAGTATTCGCGGATATCTATTCCACGTCTGGACCCTCCTCCATCCTGTCCCCCCTGCTGTCTTCTGGGAGACACACAGGTCCCAGAAGAAAGCAGGCACCATTCAGATCGCGCAGCGCGACTCACGCATGTGCAGTAGGGAACCAGGAAGTGAAGCCACAAGGCTTCACTTCCCGATTCCCTTATAGAAGATGGTGGCGGCAGCAGCCGAGGGACAGATCGGCTTCGGGTGCCGACATCGCGGGTGCCCTGGACAGGTAAGTGTGCATATTTTAAAAGTCAGCAGCTGCAGTATTTGTAGCTGCTGACTTTTAAAAAAATAAAAATCGGCGGAACTCCGCTTTAAGTTTGCCCGTGTAAATGAGGCCTAAGTTCCCACACCAAAGTTCAGCTTTAATGGTACCCAGTATAATGTTCCACTAAGGGGGCACACGGAGTAGATTTTAGGGCTACGGCCTTCATGTGGTCCAGATACACCCATACAGACAAAACCATCCTGTGAGAAAGCAGGAGGACAGGCTGGCGGTGTGCAGAGATCACAAACCGCTCCGTCTGGCTGAACCGGGTGGAAAGCATTAGATGTTCTTATTCCAGAGAACTGTACACAGCCCATACAGTGTCATCCAACAATCCGCAGAGGGACAAGTACAGGCCTGTGTACAGTATTCCACCTCAGACAATCTACATAACAACACAATACATCCAGCGTGAGACATCCCAGCGGGAGACATTCTCTGCTCTCCATCCCATGATATCAAGTAACCAGGTTCATGCACAAACACATCCATTCACTCCATGCACTCCGCTCAACCAACACACACTTTCACCGCGCACTAACCCCGTCCTGTCTTCTGTCTGTTACCGGGCAACTTTAAAAGAATATCTGGTAAAATAAAATACCCGGGTGAGAAAACTCATGGAAGATGTCATTATTTGGATAATAATAACAACCTCAGCCTCGGAAGGATTTACACCCCTTCATGACCAGGCCAGTTTTTTTTTGCGATACGGCAATGCGTTACTTTAACTGACAAATTGTGCGGTCGTGTGTCGCTGAACCCATATAAAATGTATGTCCTTTTTCTCCCACAAATAGAGCTTTCTTTTGGTGGTATTTGATCACCTTTGCGGTTTTTAGAAACAAAAAAAGACCAACAAATATTTTTTTTTAAAAAAAAGCACACTATTTTTTACTTTCTGCTATAAAAAAACATTCCCAATAAAAAATTGTAAAAATCTAATTTATTCATAAATTTAGACCAATATGTATTCTGCTACATATTTTTGGTAAAAAAAAACAAAACACCAAAAGGCGTATACACTGTATTGATTGGTTTGTGCATAAGTTAGTGTCTACAAAATAGGGGATAGATTTATGGCATCTTTATTTTATTTATTTTTTTACTAGTAATGGCAGTGATCTGCAATTTTTAGCGGGACTGCGACATTGCGGCGGACAGATCAGACAACTGACATTTTTGACAATTTTCGGGAACCAGTGACATTATTACAGTGATCCGGGCTAAAAATATGAACGGACATTGTACTAATGACACTGGCAGGGAAGGGGTTAACGTCAGGGGCGATCAAAGGGTTAACTGTGTTCCCTCACTGTGTGTTCCAACTGTATGGGGGATGGGCTGCCTGGGACAACACATAGATCCATCTTCCTGCATAGCAGAAAGACAAGATCTCTGTGTGATCTCCTGTCAGAACGAAGATCTACCTTGTTTACACAGGCAGATCCCCGTTCTTCATCTGCAGGGATCGAACGCGGGCGGCCGGCAGACATCGTGTCCACCGGACCCGCTGATTGGCTCCCTCGCTGGCCAATGGACGCACGTGTCTCCGGTGTCGCACGCCCACAGAACGCCGTGTACGAGCCCGACGTACAGCTATGCCGATTTGCGCAACTGAGCCAACCTGCCGCTGGTCGGCAAGCGGATAGGGTGCACTGAATTCCAAGGTAATTATGTCATTCACAATAAAACTAAGGAAGACCATACATTATGCAATTTTGTTTCCTGCAACCACTGGTTGTAGGAAAGAAAATTGCTTGATTCCCCCATCAACACAGTCAGTGTTGATGAGGCAATCCTTCCCACAGCGCTATTGTGTTGTGCCAGCAGGGAGCCTTCCCCACCGGCAGAATAGAATGATCACCGCTTGCTGCTATGGCCGCCAGCAGTGAGCGGGCGAAAAAAACAGGCTGGTTGTCCGGTGTTTCATCAGATTAGGCGACCCATCAGAATTGGTAACTGAAGTGACTTTCCGTCGCCGCCATCTTGCTACACCCCGCACTCGTCCACAGTAAGGATACAGTGAGAAGGCGGCAAGCGGATATCCTTTCACACCCACCGGAGTCTTTCATTACACACGTATTTTTAACAGTAAACAGCTGGCCAGAACATTTTAACAGAAAACTGAGCTTATATGGTCAAATACACTATTTAGAAAGTTGACGGACTGTTTAGACGTTGAATTTTAAAAGCAGCGGCGAGCCTGCTGGTCTCATTGGTTTGCGAATCCAACAGAACACTGCTGCTTTTATTATTCAACATGTAAACAGCCCGAGGGATTTTTAAATACTGTATTTCACCATATAAGATCCATTTACTGTTAAAAATAAGTGTGAAATGCAAGATGCTGATGGGTGTAACAAGATGTCCGCTTGCCGCCTTCACACTGTATCCTTACTGTGGACGAGTGTGGGGTGTAGCAAGATGGCGGCAACAGAACGTCTCTTCTGTTACAAAATCTGACGGGTCGCCTAATCTGACGAAACACCTGCCTGCACCTATTCTCTGAGAAGAAAAGCCCAGAGTTAAGCCTCGTACACACGGCCGAGAATCTCGTCAGGAAAAAGCTTGTTGTTTTTCCTGACGAGATTCTTGGACAAGAATCTTATCCCGGCCGAGTGTACACACGTACCTAACAAAAGAACCGCCGCTCTTTTGAATGGCGCGAACGCGGTGACATCATCGACTATGACGAGCGTGCACTCATCACATTCGATGCCGTCGCCGTCATCTTGCTACACCCTACCTATCCCTAGGAAGATACCGCACATGCGTCAAAGTCATTTCGAGCATGCACGGGTTTCCACGGCGACAGGTAAGTGTACACACACTCGGGATTCTCGTCGAGAAACAGGCCGACGAGAAAATAGAAAGCAGGTTCTCTATTTTTCTCGTTGAGATTCTTGCCTGTTTTCTTGACGAGAAACCTGAAAGCCGCGTACACACGACCAATTTACTCAGCAAGAAAGCTCTGCCAGCAAGTTTCTTGCTGGTTCTTGCTGAGAAAATCGGTCGTGTGTACGATGCTTAAGGTGTGCTTAAATTTTGTCCCACTCTATATGTAGCGGGGTCTTCAGATTTAGTGGGATACACCTGGGGGTAGTGTGACCCAGGTGTGTAATTGTGACAAGGTTTAGACCCCTTTTTGTTATTCGTTGAGGATTGGGTGGTGCAATATTCTCCTTGGCCTGTGGGTGGCGGGGTACCTACAGGCTCCAGGCAGAATCACTACCGCAGTGCTACCCTTTTTGTCCCTTTCCGGAGATGGTACGGCTGGGGCAGGGAACCCGCCGTGGTGTCGAAGGGAGGAGATAAAAGGGGGAGACGCCCTCACCACGAGGTCTTCGAGGATCATCTCTTCACGCACCCAGGCACCTTAGGCCTGGGTGCGGGCGGTTCGGGGTTCCGGCCCAGGCCCCTAGGCTTGGCCGGAATGGAGTTGGAGTCCATCCCAGGCACCTTCAGCCTGGGGTGAGGTACTATGTCGTGGGCCTGGGACCTGGTGACTTCCACTGGGTCCCGCGAGGGTGAAGGGATTCCAGGGTGCCCCTTGCGAGGGGACCCGCATCTGAGGTGAGGAGGCCGGGGAGGTCACCCGTCTGAAGATTCCGGAGCAGCATCAACCCGGTGACGGACGGGCCTCCGGTAACTCCCTTGGAGGGTCATCTTCCCCTGATAGGGGCCCCAGCGCAGCGAAGTTGTTCTAATCAAGACTCCTGCAACCCTTGGTCATAGTACAGGGGGTGTAGGGACTACAATCAGGTTAGTGCCTCGGCCTGCTCATCCCACCGTATCCTGCCATTACCCTGTTGTTGTGGAGCTACGAAATAAAACTGAGAGTTGGACTGTGATCGGTGTATGGACTCTGTTAATGGGAGCAAATGGAGATTCCAGCATAGCAGGGCTAAGTTCCGCAACCCAATACACGTTTGGCCCGAGGAAGATAATGAAATTGGCCTTCACCTCAACCACAGCGCACCTCACTCTCGAAACCCAGGTACCCCTAGACGAGAGCCATCGGATGACCGATAAACATGTAGAGGGGGTGAGGCCGCTACATATATAAACCAAAAATCAATAATAAACAGTTGTGATATTTCATACAATATATAGTACCATCAGGCTGACCTATCTTACCATAGCTGTACTTCATATGAACCCAACGTAACTTTACTCAGCAGAAAAGATTAATAAAATATGAATGGCTCCTTCACAAAGTCAGTCATTTTCTACAGGTCATAGATCAGATGCCCTTGTTACTTGGCATCAAAGTGAAACGCGACCTTCTGCGCAGTGTGAAAAACAGGTTCCGCGGCCCTAATTGTGTGCCGGAGCGCATCCAGTCATCCGGTCAATAGCCGAACACGGGCGTTTAACAAGTGTTGATATACTCCGAGAGGCATTCTCCAACCAGCTTCCCCACCTCTATAGAAGAACATCCGATCCGCTGGTCACCTAGCAACTAAAAGATTGTTCTGCTTTTCTCTACACATAAATAAAGAACAAAATGTGCTCTTTTTCTGTGTTGCCACTGCTGTGGCTATTTCAGGATACTGCCAGTCAGGTTTTCCACTTCTCAATACATTTAACTGGTTATGTGCTCAAAGCCGGCGAATGCGGCAAGTGTCAATTTCTTGGCCTGGGCCGCGGCTTAGAAAATGGAATAAAATAAAGTCATTCAAACAAGTGGCTCTTCATCCCTCACAGAAGAGGATATTGTGAGGAGGAATGACAAAATAAGATATGTAGAGCGTGGAATGATGAGGACTAACCCAATGGGCTGCAGGTTACCAGTCCTTATGGTGGCCATACACTAGAGAAAAAAACCGTTTGAAAATCCGTCATTTGGACTGTTTGTTTATCGTCCAGTTACTGGGCAGGAATCGAAAATCGGTTGTGACCTTTTTAAGCCGAAAAATCCAAACAAAAGTTTGGAAAACTTTGGCCAAACGGACAATAAATTGAAAGGTTAGTGTGTTTCGCGCCCGAACAGTTTGCTCTAGGCATATGCGACAAAAACTAATTCATGCGTGTCTGTTGAACGATTTATCGATCAAACTTTGGTCATTACATGATGGCAAAATCGTTTGTTCTCACGACCATTTGTTAGTTTTTCGAAAACTCGTTTGAACAATTTTTCGACAGGTATAGTATGGCTAGCATAAGTCATATTAGGGGCATTAGTTTTATTCTTTTTTTTTTTTTTTTTTTTACCAAGTAACACTTTCTGTCCGAAAATGACAACAGTCACTCATTGTATCTATGGAGGAGCTGCTCTCCTGATTGGGACTACAAACACCTTTTTTCTCTCCATTACATTCAGGGCCATCATATGACATTTTAATTTTTTTTAAATGTTTACAAGTTTATAAACTGATGCTTTATATCAGTGGGGGGAATCGTGCCCCAATGTTGGTGTCGGTGGGGGGAATCGTGCCCCAATGTTGGTGTCGGTGGGGGGAATCGTGCCCCAATGTTGGTAAGCAGAGAAAGGGAGCCGCTCAGGTGTAGATATCCTCCAAAAGACCTCCTCCCAGCAACCAAGGGTGCAAGCAATGCAAGTATGAGCAAAACAGGAAAAGGATTTTTCTGGATAGCAGCACTCCAAGATAAAAAGCCTTTATTTCAAAAGTCCAGGAATCCAAAGCATACACTGCACATCACGACACACTGATCAAAGATTAGCTGACATGTTTTTCACATCATGAGTAAGCATCATTTGATGTGAAACATGTCAGCTAATCTTTGATCAGTGTGTCCTGATGTGCAGTGTATGCTTTGGATTCCTGGACTTTTGAAATAAAGGCTTTTTATCTTGGGAGTGCTGCTATCCAGAAAAATCCTTTTCCTGTTTTGCCCCAATGTTGGTGTCGGTGGGAGGAATCGTGCCCCAATGTTGGTGTCAGTGGGAGGAATCGTGCCCCAATGTTGGTGTCGGTGGGGGGAATCGTGCCCCAATGTTGGTGTCAGTGGGGGGAATCGTGCCCCAATGTTGGTGTCAGTGGGGGGAATCGTGCCCCAATGTTGGTGTCAGTTGGGGGAATCGTGCCCCAATGTTGGTGTCGGTCGGGGGAATCGTGCCCCAATGTTGGTGTCGGTGGGGGGAATCGTGCCCCAATGTTGGTAAGCAGAGAAAGGGAGCCGCTCAGGTGTAGATATCCTCCAAAAGACCTCCTCCCAGCAACCAAGGGTGCAAGCAATGCAAGTATGAGCAAAACAGGAAAAGGATTTTTCTGGATAGCAGCACTCCAAGATAAAAAGCCTTTATTTCAAAAGTCCAGGAATCCAAAGCATACACTGCACATCACGACACACTGATCAAAGATTAGCTGACATGTTTCACATCATGAGTAAGCATCATTTGATGTGAAACATGTCAGCTAATCTTTGATCAGTGTGTCCTGATGTGCAGTGTATGCTTTGGATTCCTGGACTTTTGAAATAAAGGCTTTTTATCTTGGGAGTGCTGCTATCCAGAAAAATCCTTTTCCTGTTTTGCCCCAATGTTGGTGTCGGTGGGAGGAATCGTGCCCCAATGTTGGTGTCAGTGGGAGGAATCGTGCCCCAATGTTGGTGTCGGTGGGAGGAATCATGCCCCAATGTTGGTGTCGGTGGGAGGAATCATGCCCCAATGTTGGTGTCGGTGGGAGGAATCGTGCCCCAATGTTGGTGTCGGTGGGGGGAATCGTGCCCCAATGTTGGTGTCGGTGGGGGGAATCGTGCCCCAATGTTGGCGTCGGTGGGGGGAGTCGTGCCCCAATGTTGGCGTCGGTGGGGGGAGTCGTGCCCCAATGTTGGCGTCGGTGGGGGGAGTCGTGCCCCAATGTTGGCGTCGGTGGGGGGAGTCGTGCCCCAATGTTGGCGTCGGTGGGGGGAGTCGTGCCCCAATGTTGGCGTCGGTGGGGGGAGTCGTGCCCCAATGTTGGCGTCGGTGGGGGGAGTCGTGCCCCAATGTTGGCGTCGGTGGGGGGAGTCGTGCCCCAATGTTGGTGTCGGTGGGGGAAATCGTGCCCCTATGTTGGTGTCGGTGGGGGGAATCGTGCCCCAATGTTGGTGTCGGTGGGAGGAAACGTGCCCCAATGTTGGTGTCAGTGGGGGGAAACCTAACTCCACCCAAATAAATAGGCTCTCCTAGCAGGCAAAAGGACTAAATAAACTAAACTAAACTAAATAATAGGATTTTTATAACAGCTTACCTGTAAAATCCTTTTCTTGGAGTACATCACGGGACACAGAGCGGCATAGTCATTACTATGTGGGTTATATAGATACCTTCAGGTGCTGGCACTAGCAACTTCCAAAACCGGAAGTACACTCCCCTATATAAGCCCCTCCCATCCGGGAGCACCTCAGTTTTGTAGCAAAGCAATAAGTGTCCCCAAAGAGGGGTGGGAGCTCTGTGTCCCGTGATGTACTCCAAGAAAAGGATTTTACAGGTAAGCTGTTATAAAAATCCTATTTTCTTTCTCGTACATCACGGGACACAGAGCGGCATAGTCATTACTATGTGGGATGTCCTAAAGCAATGCCCAATGAGGGGGGGGGGGTACACCATACATAAGCTGAGCGCTATCAGACATGAGGATCTTTTGCTGCCTGCAACACACTGCGCCCAAAGGCGACATCCTCCTGACTTCTAACGTCCACCTGGTAGAACCTAGTAAACGTGTGTACTGAAGACCATGTTGCGGCCTTACAGATTTGAGCCAGGGAGGCCTGGTGATGCACTGCCCATGAAGTTCCAACTGCTCTCGTGGAGTGCGCCCTAACTTTGAACGGAGGCGGTCTCCTTCTCAAGCCATAGGCTTGCATTATGACCTGTCGAATCCACTTGGCTAAAGTAGATTTTGACGCTGCCTGACCCCTTCTGGGGCCTTCCGGCAGAATAAACAAAGTATCCGTTCTGCGAATCTGAGCAGTGGCTTTTAGATAAGCTTTAACTGCTCTTACTACATCCAAAGAATGCAATAACTTTTCCTCTACCGAACTAGGTTTGGGGAAAAAAGAAGGAAGAACCACATCTTGGTTCAAATGAAACCTCGATACCACCTTAGGAAGAAAGGCTGGATGAGGACGTAACACTACTCTGTCCTTATGGATAACCAGATATGGCTCCCTACAGGACATAGCGGCTAATTCCGACACTCTTTTAGCCGAACAAATGGCTACTAGAAAAATCTATTTCCTGGTGAGAAAAACCAGGGAAATATGCTGTAATGGTTCAAATGGTTGTTTCTGTAGAACTGACAGAACCAGGTTTAAGTCCCATGGACATATGGGAATATTAACCGGAGGGCTAATACGCATCACTCCTTGTATAAAGGCTTTGACTAGTGAATGCGAAGCCAAGGGCCTTTGAAAAAATCTTGACAAGGCCGAAATCTGACCCTTGATAGTACTCAAGGCAAGCTTCCTATCTACAGCCCATTGTAGGAAGTCCAGAATCCTATCTATTACGTATTTACGTGGATGCCATTTCTTGGCCTCACACCAGGCGATGTACGCCTTCCAGATTCTATAGTAGATCTGCCTGGATACCGGCTTCCTGGCATTGATCATGGTAGATACCACAGAATTAGAGAGCCCTCTCTTTTTTAGAATGTGGGCTTCAATAGCCAGGCCGTCAAACCTAGGGCTGGTAAGGAAGGGTGGTATATCGGCCCTTGCGAAAGCAGGTCCGGACGATGTGGGAGGGTCCAAGGACTCCCCACAGACATCTTTACAATCTCCGCGTACCATGCTCTTCGGGGCCACGCTGGAGCCACCAGAATCACTGGTTTCTTTTCTACCCTGATTCTGCGGAGTAATCGAGGTAACAATTGTGGCGGTGGGAATGCATATATCAGCTTGAACTGATCCCAAGGGAACACTAGGGCATCCGAGCCGCAAGCTAGGGGATCCCTTGTCCAAGAGACAAACCTGTCCACTTTTGCGTTGAATCTGGATGCTAGCAGATCTACATCCGGTGTTCCCCACCGCTGACATATTGTCCGGAAAACCTCGGGATGAAGGGACCATTCCCCTGGGCATAATTGTTGGCGACTTAGAAAGTCCGCCTTCCAATTCTCCACTCCTGGAATGAATACCGCAGATATGGCTGGGACATATCTTTCTGCCCATTTCAGGATGCAATTTACTTCCCTCTGGGCTGCATGACTCCTGGTGCCACCCTGATGATTGATATATGCCACTGCCGTGGCATTGTCCGATTGAATTCTGACAGGGGACCCTTGGAGTTTGGATGTCCATGCTACTAGGGCATACCGGGCTGCTCGTATCTCTAAGAGATTGATGGGCAGGGCCTTTTCTGCATCCGACCATCTGCCCTGGAGAGACCATTGCTCCAGTACTGCTCCCCAGCCTATAAGGCTGGCATCTGTAGTGACCACCTTCCAAGAAAT
Source organism: Rana muscosa (assembly GCA_029206835.1). Lineage (NCBI taxonomy): Eukaryota > Metazoa > Chordata > Amphibia > Anura > Ranidae > Rana > Rana muscosa. The sequence goes on along the minus strand of CM055117.1, from coordinate 79,327,546 downwards.
CGGACTGAAGGATTTCCCTCTTTCCAGATTCTGGGGAACCAACCACCAACGGAGGCTCTTGCGAACGGAAGGGGACAAGGACATTGGTAAGTCTAGGGCCTGAACTTTTTTGTTCCAGGCTGACAGTATGGCCCTTTGCAAATTCCTTGAATGGAATTGACCGTAGGGTACTGCTTCGAATGATGCCACCATTTTTCCCAGCAGCCTCATGCACAGGCGTATGGATGGCTGTCTTTTTGTACCCACTAGGTGGATCAAATCTCTCAAAGACGACCCCTTTTCTTGAGGCAAGAAAATTTTTCTCTGGTCTGAATCCAGCCTTAGCCCCAAGTATTCCAGACTTTTGACTGGTTTTAGGGCTGACTTGTCTCGGTTGATAATCCAACCGTGATATTCCAGATACTCGATTGTCTCGTGAACAACCACTTCTAGTTTTTCCACTGAGTGGTCTATCAGCAACAAGTCGTCTAGATATGCCATTATCGTTACACCTCGTGTTCTTAGATTGGCCAATAATGGGGCCAGAATTTTTGTGAACACTCGTGGTGCTGTGGCCAGACCGAAGGGTAAGGCTCTGAACTGAAAATGGCGCCCTTCTACCGCAAAGCGTAGAAATTTTTGGTGGGCTGGAAAGATGGGAATGTGCAAATAAGCATCTTTGATGTCGATCGAGGCTAACCATTCCTCCCCTTGTAGGGCAGTGGCCACCGATCGGATCGACTCCATCCGGAAAGTCCTGATATGTAGGAATTTGTTTAGCCCTTTTAGATTTAATATGGGCCTCACGTCCCCATTTGGCTTCGGGATTGTAAAGAGGTTTGAGTAAAACCCGAACCCCCATTCTTCCAGGGGAACCTCTATAATTACTGCTTGGAGTAATAATTGTTCTAGTGCCAACAGGAGGGATCCTCTCTTCTGGGGATCCCTTGGCACGTTTGACCTTATAAAGTGGGAAGGAGGGGAGTCTTTTAACTCCAATTTGTATCCCAGACTTACTGCGGAGAGCACCCATCTGTCTCTGATCGTGTCCCGCCAGGTCTCTGTGAACAACTGAAGTCTTCCCCCCACCCGATTGAGTGGGGGCAACCCTTCATGCATTTGACTTTGGGGGAGGTTTTGTACCTCTCCTGCTCCAGGGCTTCTTGTTACCCTGCAATTGTCCCTGATTTTTACCTCCGGGATTGGACCGAGGAGGCCGTCGGAACTGTTTTACAGCCGATGTCCTAGGGACTGGAGAAGCAGGTCTCTTAAAAGAGGGACCTCTAACTCTGTTTTTAACCGGCAAAAGTGTACTTTTACCGCTGGAAATTTTCTGGATATATTTGTCCAGGTCTTCCCCGAATAAGCGTTCACCATGAAATGGGAAGCTGACCAGCAATTTTTTACAGGGAGCTTCAGCAGACCAGTTTTTGAGCCATAGAAGCCTGTGCATATGTACTACAGACAGCGTAAGGCGGGAGGCCTGATGGATTGAATCCTTTATAGCGTCAACCGCAAAGCATAAGGCTCTAGGTAGATCAGCTAGGGCAAGAGCCTGCTGATCTGGCAAGTCCCTTAAGACCTGTTTCAACTGATCCTTCACTGCTTGGCAGACCCCAATAGCTGCCACTGCTGGTTGTGTCACCAAGCCTGCTGTAGCAAAAGCAGATTTTAATAAGGATTCTAATTTTTTATCTATTGGGTCCTTGAACATTTGGACATTATCCACTGGACATGTCAGTGATTTATTCACACAAGAGATGGCTGCGTCCACTGTAGGGACCCTCCATTTTTTTACGAACTTATCCTCCATGGGATAGACCACCTGAAATCTCTTGGGAGGAGTAAATATTTTATCAGGATGCTCCCAATCCTGGTAAATGAGCCCTTCCAGTAAAGGATGGATCGGAAAGGAACAAACAGTCTGGGGAGCTTTTAGCGACCCCAACGAGGAGACAGAAGTGGATGATGGCTCCGCAAGGGGCATTTTAAATGCTGATCGGACCATGTTAGTCAGGGACTGAACCCATAATCTTTCAGCATGTGATGCTGAGAATGGCTCTTCCACTGTTGATTCCTCTACAACAGAATCGACCTCATCCTGATCCCCTTCAGGTAGGTCGATCCCTGTATGGGACTGTTGCTCCGCTAACAGGCACTCTGAGGGAGGAGACGGAGATCGAGCGCTTTTTCCCTGTGACAGGGAAGCAGCGATCAATGCTGACAATCTCTCTTCCAGCCCTCCCAGAGCTGAGGAAAAAACCTCCTCTGTTACATACACAGGAGCAGGTGAACTGAGGACAGCCACAGTACCAGGTACTCCTGAGGGTGCTCTACGGTCACTAACCTCTGATTCTTCAGGGGAGATTGGTGCAGCCGAAGCATGCCCAAGATCCTCAGAGCCCGATGGAGACCCCCTATGCTTCCTGGGATTTTTAATCCCGGAGTTTTTAGACGGCATATTCCAAAGCCCAAAGCTGAAGTATTCCAGCCGAAATACACCACTTACTGACAATAGTCTAGCACAAATGCTGCTATAAAAACAGTTGGTGTCTACTAATGTGCCTTTCTATGGGGATGCCTGCATCAACCGCTTGCTGTATGCCTTTTTTAAATGTTGCCAGCTCTGTCTCTGCACTCCATAGCCAGCTCACAACACATAATTGTGTTTTTTAACATGCTGGGACGCCCGCACATGCGCAGAAGCGCTGCGGCGCGCACAGAGCGTCATCCCCCAAGCTCCGCCCCCTTTCCCAGCTCACCTCTATATATAGAGGCGTGTGCACGCGCGCGGCCACGTGCGCCTTCGGCGCTCTTTTTTGAAAAAGGAAACTAGGGACAAGAGCTAGGGCCCCTTTTGCCGCAGGCCGGGGGATGGACGAGCATTGCAACATGGCAGAGGAAGCAGTTTCCCACAAGAGAACTCACCATCTGCCTGGACTTGCTCTGATGAAAAGAAACTAGTCCACATGACAAGAAACGTTCCACAGCGGCCTCTAGTGGATTAACACAGGTACCGCAGTCTATATTTTTTTTTTATTTTTTTTTTTCTTGACCACTATTAAAATTATTACATTTTTTAGTAGTTACAGGCATGCATAAATATTTAGCGGGAATACCGTTAGGTAACAGGCAGAAAGACATATTAGGCTTGGGGGTCCCCTCAATAGAACCAAGTTCCTGAGGGGCCCCCACTTACCTTTTCCCCGCCGCAGGACTCTGTTTGGTCCACAGAAGCCCAAACTTCACCTATCACGGCAGGCATTGTAATTAAACCTTCAGGGACCGGGTTCCCAAGGATTCCACTCCCCTGGACCTGTATAGCACCCTGCACAGAAAACATCTTGGTCGTGGGTATGACCAGAGCTCTGGATCCCAGGGTCCAGCTCTCCTAAGAGAAGCATTACAGGCAAAACCTTGCTCTTCTCTGCAAGGCCCGGGTACCGACCGTTTAGCTATGAAGCTTTTTTGGTCGGATCCGGAATAGCTTACTGAGGCCCAAAAGAACCTGTACGCAAGCTCAGTGAAAAACACATGTTACTTCTTGGCCAACACCTTAGACACTGGCAAAAAACTGAGGTGCTCCCGGATGGGAGGGGCTTATATAGGGGAGGGTACTTCCGGTTTTGGAAGTTGCCAGTGCCAGCACCTGAAGGTATCTATATAACCCACATAGTAATGACTATGCCGCTCTGTGTCCCGTGATGTACGAGAAAGAAAAACCCCTGTCAAACGGCTGAGACACCCCATCCATTCGTAACCTGACCTTGCTAAGCCCTTGTGTGTCTAATCATAATGTCACCAGCATAACGCCACCTAGCGACAGAAGAGAGAAGGTGCAGCAAGTCCAGAACTAGAGAGAAATCGTGGGATCTACTAATAATTAACCAGAGCAACTACTGCCTGGCAAACTAAATTTACTAGCAACCCTGCCCAAACACCAGGGTGCTACATTCCTAAGATGGTTAATTGTCAATTTAGCACAGTTGTTGTGTATGGTTTCCTGGCTTGAAATAAAATTTCTCCAGTTGACTTTTTACCCAACACATTTCTTTAAGCTGCAGAATTTTTACTGTACTTAGCAACCTACAGTGAAGCTTTTTCTGATGGAGCAGTAGTAGGTTCAGGTATTACTCATGTCAGTAATCAGCAGACTCTTATGAAGAAGTCCCTGCGCACACTCATGCCACTGGCTTCTGCTTATTTTAAAATCTATGTCAAAGATTTTTCCAGGATCCATTTATATACATGAAATAAAGGTTAAGGGGCAAAGTAAAGCAATCCTATTTATTACCGTGGTGTATACCAGTCATGACTGAGTGCCAATTTTCTGCTAGTGAAGCCAATCTGTCTCATATGAAGATCACAGAGCTGTGTAACCGGTAATAAATCCGAGGTCAACTAGTCATGCAGAGTCCGTTCCTATATAATCTTATATAATCTGATATATTTTTCCTATAAATGCAGTACAGCTGTACAAAACCTCAGAAATATCTCCCACAACATATGTTTTTGCAAAATGTGTCAAAATATACTAAAAAAAGATAAGTCACAAAAAAAATAATCATCCAGTGTGCTGAAAAATCAGACCCCATATGCATACACTATATTACCAAAAGTATTGGGACACCTGCCTTTACATGCACATGAACTTTAATGGCATCCCAGTCTTAGTCCGTAGAATTCAATATTGAGTTGGCCCACCCTTTGCAGCTATAACAGCTTCAACTCTTCTGGGAAGGCGGTCCACAAGGTTTAGGAGTGTGTCTATGGGAATGTTTGACCATTCTTCCAGAAGTGCATTTGTGAGATCAGGCACTGATATTGAACAAGGAGGCCTGACTCGCAGTCTCCGCTCTAATTCATCCCAAAGGTGTTCTATCAGTTTGAGGTCATGACTCTGTGCAGGCCAGTCAAGTTCCTCCACCCTAAACTCGCTCACCCATGTCTTTATGGACCCTGCTTTGTGCACTGGTGTGCAGTCATGTTGGAACCAAAGGACCATCTCCAAACTGTTCCCACAAAGTTAGGAGCATGAAATTGTCCAAAATGTATTGGTATGCTGACACCCTAAGAGTTCCCTTCACTAGAACCACAGGGCCAAGCCCAACCCCTGAAAAACAATCCCACACCATAATCCCCCCTCCACCAAATAATTTGGACCAGTGCACAAAGCAAGGTCCATGAAGACATGGCAGAGTGAGTTTGGGGTGGAGGAACTTGACTGGCCTGCAGAGTCCTGACCTCACCCCGATAGAATAGCTTTAGGGTGAATTAGAGCGGAGACTGCGAGCCAGGCCTTCTTGTCCACATCAGTGCCTGACCTCACAAATGCGCTTCTGGAATCATGGTTAAACATTCCCATAGACACACTCCTAAACCTTGTGGACAGCCTTCCCAGAAGAGTTGAAGCTGCAAAAGGTGGGCCAACTCAATATTGAATCCTACAGACTAAAGCCTCATACACACGATCGGACTTCCATCTGACTTTTCCGTGGATTTTTGTCCGAAGGGCGTTGGCCGTGAACTTGGTATGCATACGCACGGCAGGACTTTTTCAGCCAACTTTCACCAAATCACGTGTTTTTTCAGCTCTTTACCGCCACCCTGTGGGCAACTTCTGCTATTGTTGTCTGATCTTTAGCACTGGTTCGGAGCATGTGTGTTTGTACTTTGGGCTTTAGTCCGATGGACTTGTGTACACACGATAGGATTAGCCGACGTAGGACATTTGTTGCCGGAAAGTTTGTAAGTTCTCACAGCAAACATTTGTCCGATGAAAAAGCAAAAAAGTTTGTCCGATGGAACGTACACACGGTCGGATTGTCCGATCAAACAGGTCCGTCGGACATTTGTTGTCAAAAAGTCCTATCGTGTGTATGTGCCTTATAACTGGGATCTTATTAAAGTTCATGTGCTTGTAACGGCAGGTGTCCCAATACTTTTGGTAATATAGGGTATATTATCAATAATGATAATTACCGAATGATTGGTAAGCTGCAATATATTTTCATTTTTGGTTTTCGGTTTAATACTGCTTTAAAGTGGTTGGTTACATCACCTATGAAGAATCATGTAATTCCCTTTCTTTCATGGAGATCTAATGTGCAATATCTGTTTTTTTTTTAAAAGGATTCAGTGAAATGCCTTAGTTACAGCGCAGCGGGGCGCTTACGTGATCTCCCGCCCCTCTCCCTCCTTGATCCGAGAACTACAGTGGGAGGGGCCGTGTTTCCCCGCTGACGTCAGGCGGGAAAGAGGAGGAGAGCGGCGGGTGGTCACGTGAGCCCCACTGCGGTGCTGTAAATAAGGTATTTTGTGGAATCCTTTTTAAAAAAAAACAGATACTGCAAATTAGATCTCCATATAAGAAAGGGAATTGCCGATAGGGCTGTGGAAATTAACTATTAATTCCTCGATTAATGTTTTTAATCGATCAAAATTCTTTTGATAGGTACTCACCTCTCTGACGGCTTCCGGGTCTGCAGGGAGTTCCGTCGGAGATCCGGTGACGTCATGGACACCGGCGGGGCTTGCCGTGTCCATCTGAAGGGCTCCTTTGCTGTGCCTTTATATCTGCATGCCAGCGGGACCTTACTATCTGCCACACACAAGGGCTGTTACACTTCCCTCTATCAACCTGGGATTCTACAGCCATCCACTGGGAGTTGTGATAGTTCCCTTCACGGGACATCTACATGCCGACGGACTGATGTTAACCCCTCCTCATCTGGATTCAGCAGTGGTATCGTTGTACACATTTTTATACCAGGATCATACTTAGCTACATATTTTCATGACTGCTTTTGCTACCATTTGGTATTACTCGCACCATTTTTACAGTTTATGTAGCTACATTGATTTCATCTCCAGTGCAATATTTATTTTGTTACCTACTTGAAGACTATAAAAGTTTTAATGCTATTTCCATCGAGCGCTGCCTTTGTGTGTTTTTTGTATCCTGCTATCCATTTTTCCAGTGGTTGGTAGCTGCACTGGGAATCAGCCTGCAAGGAGATCAGCTAAAAGTAGTTGGATCTGTATGTGCGTTATAATTATTAGAAATTAGTCGATTAATCGATTAAAAAAACAAATGATTAATCGAACACTAAATTTTTAATCAGTAACAGCCCTAGAATTGCATGATTTTTCACTATTAATTTTAAACAGCTAGTGGCCGGAGGAGAGGGGCGGGGAGGAGATGGCTAACACAGACTCCCGAGCTGACAGGCAGGGGAGGGAGGGGGAGAGGAGAGCAGCAGGATGAAGGAGGCACGTAAACTGACCACGGTAATCAGGGATCAGCAGTCATGATTACAGTGGTCAGCACAAACAGGTGGACACAGGTACTGGCAGGATCAACCAGGGGTTTTTTTTAGAACAGAGGGACAAATGACACAGCATATGCACTATGCTGTGTATCCTGCTGTAAAGGATCAGGATTTTTTTTTTTTTTTTTTAGGGTTACAACCACTTTAAGTTGCATCCAGCACTGTCTCTTGGCAGCTTGAGTAACTGAATAAGACAATAAGACAAAACTAGATAAGACCGGTCCCATCTTTGCTTGGGGGGGGGGGTATGGTGTAATTTACCTGCATGTAATCTGATCTCTCCTGTTCTCCTATAGAGGGGATGTTATAGGTAACAAAAGTAATTGTTTGGAATTTTTACCACCTGCTGGCCACAAGCGCAAAACTGTGCATAAAATATTCATATGTCATAATGGAGATTTACCCAACCGAAAATATATTTTTTTATTTATTTAACAGATGTTAATCATTAAGCATTACATTTCAGTTTATTTCACTGAACACATATTTTAGTTTTGGGTGGCTGCCAATGTATTGAAGAACCCTGCATCAGTCATCATTTACGACAGAAGATCACCACACCTTACCATGTTCCCAGCTCCACCTACCTGCCCTGTCTATGAACAAAATGTATTTCAATACACAAGCAACTTCCCTACTGCATCTGACCATCTATACTGTAAAGTACAGTTTTTAGTGCCTTAGGCGCTCATGAATGACGACACCCATTTGTACCCAGTCTCCTCCCTGTGTCTTGCAATAATGAGTGCAAAAACAACATGCTAATGGCGGCAGCCTACTTCCTGCTTTCTATGTGCAATACAAGCCACTAGACTAGAGAAAAAGACAAATATTTTTGGGGTTTTGTGCAAAAATACCCCCAAACAAAACACAAAAAATATGTTTATAACAAAGTAGGGAAGTATATATATATATATATATATATATATATATATATATATATATATATAATCTCAAAGTTAAAAAATATAAATTTTTGTGATTGTTGAAGATTTTAAATGTAGCGGGGTATTGCCCTTTAATCCCCCAGAGACTACAGTACCCAGTGGGCAAAGGGACATCCAGGGTGCATTGCTCCGCGCAAAGACTGCTGGGGTGGGCTATTTAACCGAAGGGCGGGGCTGAATTCGGCCTCTTTGGACACCACCCGCCCAGCAAGTGGAACTCTTTTCCGAGCCTGCTGAGATACAAGGCCTGAAGCCTGTGCCTTTCTCCAAAGAGCTTTCCGCTCTCGCTGAGGAACCTGAGGGACGTCTTTTCCTGCTGTTGCTGTATCATCGCCAGGAGGACCGAAGACCCGGAGGTCGTGAGATCTGTGTACCAAGACACAGCAGCAGAAGACAAGGACACGGACTGGTCCGATTGGGTGAGAGAGCACCTGCTCAGAGAACTATATAGGATCTCTAGGCCCAATAACTGTTGTCCGGAGTTATCACTAGTGTTTGCTGCTGCACGCCAGAGAGACAGCGCATCGGAGTTACCTTAGAGACTTGTTCTAAATTCACCAAGTCATCCAAACCCCTTTTACCCTGTGGATTACAGTTATTTCTTCAACAAGTGCACCACCGTTTTGCTAGCGAAGATTTTCCCCTACAGAACTTCTACACAGTACAGTCAGGCCTGACTTAGCGTAGACATTTCTGGGCGCCATTTTGTCCACGAGGGAGAATAGCTGCAGCGGGGACCGTTAGTGTCATACATAGTACTGTATCTGTTTGTTGAGATACTCGTTTTATTGCAGGGCTCTGCACATGATATGTACACTGTTGATTACATGCTCACCCAACAATCTGAGTAAAAGTGCAAGGGTTAAAGGGGAGTTCCACCCTTTTTTTATGTTTATTAAAAGTCAGCAGCTACAAAAAAGTGTAGCTGCTGGCTTTTAATAAACATACACTTACCTGTTCCACTGTCCAGTGCCGCTCCGCTCCTCTCCCCCCCTTCTCCGCCGGCGCTTCCATTCATTGTGTGGGCACCCAGCCGTGACAGCTTTCGGCTTCACGGCCGGGCACTCACTGCGCATGCGCGAACTGCGCAGCGCTCTCTGAATGGACAGGGGATCGCCTGGGACCTGTCACATCCCAGGTGATCGCCTACAGGGGGGGCCGCCACAAGGCGATATGACGTATCGCCTAGGCGAGCCCAGGGCGGAAGGAGGAAGTGGGACAGGAAGTCCCACTCCTACTGAACAGTGTTGCCAACTGTACGTAGATTTACGTACAGTCCGCAAATTTAACCCCTTTTTCGGGGTGTACGTTAAAGTCCGTTATGGGCACCGGCGCCCATAAAAAAGATGGCCGCGAGCCGGTCATACAACTGCGCATGCGCCGTTCCGAAAGCCGGCCGAGCTCAGGGAAACCCCCGGGCGGCGCATGCGCGGTAACGTGATGGCGCCGCTGGCGCCATTTTTGAAAAGGCCACAGCGGCTGGCGCGACACCTGTAGTGAGTGCATTGCATGCCATGCACTCATCATAGGTGGAGGAGGACTCGGAGCGAGCGGACTCGGAGCACTGACAGGGCCCAGGGGTGAGGAGGATGGACTCAACTCGAGTTTCAAGGTCAGTGAAACTGGGGGGGATACAAGCGAGTGAGAGCCTGGCGTCCTGGGAGCCTGAAGCCGTGCCATGCAGGGGAGAGACTGATGTGCTCTGTCCACTACCATATTACTTCTCAAAATCATCAGTGTGTGCTGTGTCCTCCTCTGGTTCCTGTGCCCCTTTCACCTCTCCACAGGTCAGGGCAGCACAGTGCAGCACTGACCTGTGGAATGGTGAAAGGGGCACAGGAGGAGGACACAGCACACTGATGATGTGGAGAAGTAATATGGTGGTGGACAGAGGAGGAGGCTACTGTGAGGGGGTGAGGAGGGCACCATCATGTCCACAGCCTGTCTCCACCGGCACCTCCTATAGTATGTCCGCAGCCTCTGTCCCCCTCCTGTAGTATGTCCACAGCCTCTGTCCCCCTCCTGTAGTATGTCCGCAGCCTCTGTCCCCCTCCTGTAGTATGTCCGCAGCCTCTGTCCCCCTCCTGTAGTATGTCCGCAGCCTCTGTCCCCCTCCTGTAGTATGTCCGCAGCCTCTGTCCCCCTCCTGTAGTATGTCCGCAGCCTCTGTCCCCCTCCTGTAGTATGTCCGCAGCCTCTGTCCCCCTCCTGTAGTATGTCCGTAGCCTCTGTCCCCCTCCTGTAGTATGTCCGTAGCCTCTGTCCCCCTCCTGTAGTATGTCCGTAGCCTCTGTCCCCCTCCTGTAGTATGTCCGTAGCCTCTGTCCCCCTCCTGTAGTATGTCCGTAGCCTCTGTCCCCCTACTGTAGTATGTCCGTAGCCTCTGTCCCCCTCCTGTAGTATGTCCGTAGCCTCTGTCCCCCTCCTGTAGTATGTCCGTAGCCTCTGTCCCCCTCCTGTAGTGTGTCCGCAGCCTCTGACCACCTCCTGTATCGTGTCCGCAGCCTCTGACCACCTCCTGTATCGTGTCCGCAGCCTCTGACCACCTCCTGTATCGTGTCCGCAGCCTCTGACCACCTCCTGTATCGTGTCCGCAGCCTCTGACCATCTCTTGTCTTTTATCATGTCCGCAGTCTCTGAGGGGATCCTAGAAAGGAGTCAAGAGTGGAAGTGCTGCCGGGATGGGGGTTACGGCCCGGGAAGAAACAGACGTGTGGACTGGGGAGAGGAGATCAGAGCCACCAAGCTGGAGCCGTCTGACTGAGCCCCACATGGTGCACCTGAGAGGAGGTCAGTGACAGTTCCGCCAGGCCATTCTGAGGGGGGGGGGGGTCACTGATGTAAGAAGGTGAATGAATACAATAATGTAAGGGGGCACTGATATAAAGGTTTCCCCCTTATATTAGTACCCCCCCCCCGCTTACCTTAGTGTATTCACTCTGCGGAAGGTGGTCTCTATTCACCAGAGCCCCTCCCCCCACTTTAGGGTTCCCCTTACATCATGATCTGCAGCGTTCCCCTTTACATAAGAGTTTCCTTACACTGTAAGGGGGATCCCTGCAGACTCTGATGTAAGAGGGAACTCTGTGCTGGCCGGGTTATAGTAACCTGACCTTCATGTAAATTGAGAAAAATGTTTTTTTACTTTTGTTTAACTTAAACACATTGATAATAGCATTAGCTGTGTGTTTATAGTTCAAATATTGATATTTGCACTGTTTAGCACTAAAAACAGTGATTGTAGGTACTTTTTTGCAGCGTCAGTAAAAAATGCGGCTCTGCCAGCAATTTTCATGATTTTTGCCAGTAAGAAATTGGTGCCGTACAGAAATTTTGGCATCCTTGCCAGTAAATTTCACTTCAGGGGGTTGGCAACACTGCTACTGAAGCCCCCACTCCCCCCCCAAAAAAAATTACATGCCTAATGTGGCATGTAAGGGGGCGAGGAGTGTATAAAGTGGAAGTTCAAAATTTGGGTGGAACTCCGCTTTAAGTATACTGGTGTTTGTGTCATTTACTTTGCAGAAGAGACGGTTAAGGATAGCTATACTCCATTGCTGTGTGTGTTTTACTATAGGACTGTGTCTCCGTGAGTTACAGGCCACACAGTCCTATCATCCCTTACTAACTGTGCCAAGGGAGGTTACACTATGGGACTGCAGGACCCCTGTCCCTCTTACTGGACAGTGCCGATTGGCCCTGTGCTGATCACGTGCAAAAAAGAAACAAAAAACTCTCTAGCAATATACACCAGACTGAGCATGTGCAGCTTGTCCCCTAGCCTCTGTGCCATCAGCAGATGGATTGGGGACAGTGGAAGTAGGGGAGGATCAGAAGAAACAGGATCAAACAGCCTTTTTACACAATGCAGAAGATTAACACCTTAGGTTCCCCAGTAACAAGCATCCTTTACTGCATATACAGACTGATTTTACTGTTGTGGGTTTAGTAACACTTTAATTTGAGTGGATTTAGGAAGAGTAAAGTAATACAGGGGTCATTAGAGTGGTGAAGTTGCAGCAGTGTGAGGCTTGGTTCACACTTAAACTGGCCATGGATTGCACAGGAACAGGAAATTTGGGGTTTTCCCCAGAAAAGAAAGAGAGGGGAAATCCTCCAATGGGGACACTAGTTCTGGTGACCTGAGGGTCCCCAAGGGATTTTCTTCATTTGCAGTGATTCCCTCTCTTCCTGTTTTGGCCATAGGACAGGAAGTATAGGGAAATATCCCCACTGGGACACAGATGACAAAAAACAAAACAAAAAAAAAAAAAATCGAAAGGAGTTATAACCCAAACTTGCTCTATCCAAAATGAAAAAAAGGGTTTCTATAGTTCTACTTTAACTGCTTGCCGACCGGCTCACGCCGATATACGTCGGCAGAATGGCACGGCTGCGCAAAGTGACATGTATATATACTAGGGCTGCAACTAACGATTATTTTCATAATCGATTAGTTGGCCGATTATTGTTTCGATTAATCGACTGATAAACGTAAAAAAAAAAAAAAAGTAATTTTGCTGCGATTTGCATTTTTTTTTTTTTTTTGGCCAATTTGTTGTTGGGTAGATTACAAAACACAAATTGCCGCAAAAACACATTGAAGTACATTAAACCAAAAAACAAATTAGCACCGTTTTGCGTTAAAAAAAGTCCTTGCCCTTTCCAAATATGCAGCAGCTGAAAAAATCATGGATGTGAACGTGTCCCATAGGAAACCATGTAAATGCTCTGTAGTGTGTTTCTGCAAAAAGCACAAAAAAACACAGAGGAGTGACCCAGGCCTGAGATGTTTAGTAACATAATGGGGTTAAAAAAACTAAAATGAGTACAAAAAGAGCAAATCGCTACTGAAAGGGGTTGATTTTTTACTGTGCGACAGTGAAAGTAATATTTACAGTAGCAATTTACTCTTTTTGTACTATAAAGGGCTAATTTTAGTTTTTTTTAACCCCATTATGTTACTGGCTGATTAATCGATTATGAAAATTGTAATCGATTAATTTCACAATCGATTAGTTGTCGATTAATCGATTAGTTGTTTCGGCCCTAATATATACGTCACTTTGAATTTCGCCCCTCTGACGTGAGCTTCGTGACGGTGCCCGCGGGACCCTGGCATCACGGAGCTGCAGTACGGGGGGATGCCGTTGTAAACAAGGCATCTCCCTGTTATGCCTAGTGACAGGACACTGATCTACTGTTCCCTGTAATCGGGAGCAGTGATCAGTGTCATGTCACTCGTAGCCCTACCGCCACAAAGTTAGCAAACATCCCTAGGACACACTTAAAGGGGTTGTAAAGTTTTGTTTTTTATTTTCTAAATAGGTTCCTTTAAGCTATTGCATTGTTGGTTCACTTACCTTTTCCTTAGATTTCCCTTCTAAATGTTTTTTTTCTTTGTTTTCTTTGTCTGAAATTCTCACTTCCTGTTCCTCCTCAGTAAGCTGTTCAGTAAGCTGTTCTGGCTGACTCCACACCACTCGGATGATGGTGTGAAGCTTACTGAGGAGAAACAGGAAGTGAGAAATTCAGACAAAGAAAAAAAACATTTAGAAGGGAAATCGAAGGAAAAGGTAAGTGAACCAACAATGCACTAGCTTAAGGGAACCTATTTAGAAAAAAAAACGAACCTTTACAACCCCTTTAACCCCTTCCTCGCCCCCCTAGTGGTTAACCCCTTCCCTGCCAGTGTCATTTACACAGTAATCAGTGCATTTTTAAAGCACTGATCGCTGTATAAATGACAATGGTCCCAAAATAGCGTCAAAAGTGTCCGATGTGTCTGCCATAATGTCACGGTCACGATAAAAATCGCTGATCAATAAAAAAGGGGGGTACTAGTGCGCCTACCACTTGATGTAATAAAATAAAAATATTAACGTCTAATAAAAAAGAAGAATAATGAAGTGAAAGATGATGACAAATAGCTGCTGAACTCCTGTGGTGTACAAACACAAATAGATATGTAGAAAATAGTGAAGCAGCGCTAGTAGTCAAAGTGCAATTAAATAAAACATATACAAAGTGCAAAAAAACAAATAAATAGTTCAAAGGAACATACAATATTAGTAACTAAAACACCAACTTCCTTGAAGTGTTTGTGATTATAAGGGAAATACTATGAACTCTTCAGTGCATCAAAACTAAATATAGACTTACCGTATATACTCGAGTATAAGCCGACTCGAGTATAAGCCGAGGTACCTAATGTTGCCCAAAAAAACTGGGAAACCTCACTGACCCGAGTATAAGCCGATGCCCCACTGTTCCCTAGCTCGCTGTTCCCTGTAAATAGAAATTTTTACATTGTAATTATTACCTGTAAAGAAGTTGCGGCTGCGGCGTCCATCGTTCGAATTCCGCAGCGTCCATCGTTCGAATTCCGCGGCGTCCATCGTTCGAATTCCGCGGCGTCCATCGTTCGAATTCCGCGGTCTCTTCCTGTTCCTTACTTGATAGGCGAGTCTCAGCAGACACTCTCCGCCTATCACGATCATTCTCTCATCCTTAGTTTTCCCAGCAGACACTGTGTTGGGTATTCCGCCAATCACAGATGTCTGCTGGAAAACTGAGGGTGAGAGAATGTTCGTGATAGGCGGAGAGTGTCTGCTGAGACTCGCCTATCAAGGAAGGAACAGGAAGAGACCGCGGAATTTTGAACGATGGACGCCGCGGAATTCGAACGATGGACGCCGCAGCTGCAACTTCTTTACAGGTAATATTTATGTAGCGGCCTCACCCTCTCTCCCTCTTTCCTCGGTTTTGCACACCAACTCATGTCTAGGGGTTCCTGGGTTGTGAGAGTGAGATGCGCCACGGCCCATGTCCTCCCCATTGTAGTAGGGAGGTGAAGGCCACTTCCTGATGTTTCCTCGGGCCGGTGTGTTCTGTGAATGCACTGAGTCTGTAATTGCAAGCTCACCAGCCTCCCCTCTGCTTCCAGTAACTGGAGTTCACACACCGGAGAAAGGTCCAACACTTGTTTATTTGGCACTCCAATAGCAAAGCACGATAAACAGTTCTTTTAACAGCAGACTGGTTGGGACCTATAACCTTGCCAACGGTGGGATGAGCAGATCAAGGCACTTCCTAACGTTTCAGTTCTATGCCACTATACTATGACCAGCGGCACCTAAGCCAATCCGGCTGTTACAGAACAGGAAGGATGGGGTCTCTTCCAGCAACCCCTATGAACAGCAATGGAGCCCTCTTCGATACGCTGTGGCCCCTATCAGGGGGATGTGTCCTCCCAAGAGAGTTCCCAGAGGCCCACTGTCACCGGGTTGGTGCTGCTCCGGGTCTCCAGTGGGTAACCTCCCCGGCCTCCTCACCTCAGGTACGAGTCCCTCCGCTCAGGGACCCTCGGACAGTCCACCCTAGCGGGACCCAGTCGAAGGTACTGGGCCCCAGGCCTCCTAGATAGTACCTCACCCCAGGCTAAAGGTGCCTGGGATGGACGCCAACATGACTCCGGACCAGGCCATGGGCACCTGGACCAGACTCCTGGATCTCCCGCACCCAGGCCTAAGGGCCCTGGGTGCGGACCGCAACCCTCCTCCTCCGAGGACCTCCTTCTCCGCCAGACGACGACCTCGTGGTCAGGGCGTCTCCCCCTTTTATCTCCTCCCTTCAACGGCCCGGCGGGTTCCCCGCCCCAGCCATACCATCTCCGGGAAGAGACCAAACAGGGAGCACTGCAGGGGATGATTCTACCTGAAGCCCGTGGGTACCCCGCCACCCACAGGCAAAGGAGAATATTACATCCTCCAATCCTCCACGAAACAAAAAGGGGTCTGAATCCTAACACAATTATACACCTGGGTCACACTATTGCCCAGGTGTATCCCATCAATTTGAGGACCCCGCTACACACTCCCCCCTGTAATTTGACGCTGGTCCCCAGCGTCAGGTGCACACCCATGCCTCCCATAAAGTGGTGACATGGAGTGAAACCCCTGAGGCAGTTCCTCTAAATTTCCCAAGTGCCAAGACCTGCTCAGGGAATGGGGAACATATAAAACAACTTATGTCATAAAACACTTTAAACATCTGCATAGTCACAACCCCTCTCCCACACTGTCTAAGAGCCACCCACTCTCAATGGTCTTGACTGACGATTCTCCTGCAGGGGAAAGAAAAACAACATCCTAACATAATTTCGTGTCATTTGGGATGAGTGGGCCCGTCAGCCGAGAGACCCACTCACTCCAACAAGCAAGGTGATGTGTGGGTGAAATATTTTCAAACATTTGTTGCGCAACACTGCCACCTGGTGACAACGCCGCGGTCATGACACTCAACGAATCTTCGTTCTTCCAGCTTTTCCCTACTCTGCCACTATTCCCAAATGTCCTTGCCTTTGGCACATGAAGAAAAGGGGAAACACGAAAACACAACAGTCCCCAAGTCTCCAACGAGAAAAAGAAAAGCCCAAACAAAAACAAAAGCAGGGCACAGTCCTGCGTGTCTGGGAATGGCTCTTCCAGAAAGTTCAAGTGCACAAAAGAAATAAACAGGAGTTCTTTTCTCCTATAAGTAAAACTTTGGATCCGGCAGGTACAGGGGTTTCAGGTGTTTGTCAAATGCCTCTATCGAATACTCGACATCTTCTCCTTCTCTTCTGCAAATGACTATCTTGTCAGCATGGATATGGCGCCCCAATTTCCATTCAGCTTTGCAGTCCTCAAACCTCTTAGACACTGCCGGCACACATTCCAGGTACCTGCGGGCATGGGGCACCTTCAACTTGTCCCACACAAACTCGTCATACCATCTTGTTCTCCAGACTTCCACCTCATACAGCAAGTCCCGGGGTAGATACGGGTACTCCCACCCATATTCCCGAGCTACTTTATGGCAAAACAGTCTCTGCAAGCGGGCCAAAGGTGGCATAGTGGCTTTCTCTCCAGTTCCAGGCAGCACAATAGCTTCCGGATGCCGAGGTACCTTTACCAGCTCCCTGGAAATGACTTTCGGCGCTCTCAGAGAAGCGCGGGGTGTCCCCACAACCAAAGTAGGTGAGGTAACAGTAGATGAGGACACAGGTGGAGGGGTAGGTTCCCTCGTAAGCTGCGGGTCTTCCACCCGAGGCGTGCTGTCTCCTGTGTACATAGGTGAATCCCGTACCGCACGGGAAGCAAGAAGTGGCACTCTATCCCAGCCCTTGCGGCTGAACAGTTCGTCTATCTCGCCATCATCTCCGCAATCAGACAGCGACTCTAGGTCGGAGGTGTCATACATCTCCGCAGGCAGATATCTACCGGTGGACACAGAATCATCTTCTCTGGGGGGTTCCACCTCCAATGGGCCCCCGACACCTCCAACCACCACCACAGTCCCAGCCCCTGGCTCACCTGACCCTTGTAGAAGACTGGGATGTCCGGGACTTCCATCTCGACCGGCGCCATCCAGGCCAGGCAAGCAGCGGGGTGAAGCTCGACCACGTCCATAGGATGCCTGTACTAGGCCAACTTTCCTCTTCGGTGGTGGAAGCAAAGAACTTGTGGCGACCGAAGCAGCATCTTCGGATTTTTCTCTGTTGGGCAGTCCATCGCCCTGGTCAGCGCGCACAGGAACCTCGACAAAGGCCTTGATCTCCCCTTCCGGAGTAGCAGTACCCGTGAGGTGATTGAGGCGAAGGGCCCGGGGCCTTGCTGTGGACGACTCGACCTCAAAAAGGAATTCTCTGCACTCCTCACATCGCCCGAATGGCTTCAGGGTGACCACCAGTCCCGAGCAGCCGGGACAGATCACACCGAGGGCCTCCGTGTCTCTGCAGGTGTACAGAGCCAACCGCCCTCGGGGCCTAAGTCTTATCCCCGTGTCTGTGATGGGGGCAGCAAAGGAAGTCATTCTCGTGGGGTGAGGAACCATAATCCACGGGGCACTTGAGGTCATCCCGACTGTTTGCTGCTCCATCATGCACTGACCCCGCGCCGGAGTCTCCACGTGTATCCCCACACTTGGCCAGACTCCTCCCATGAGCTGTACATTTTCGCGGGCTTCCTCTTGACTCCGCCCACGAACGATGTCGCCATGGGGTGCCTCGTGGCGCAGTGCGTTAACAGTCCCCACGTGCAGTACGTCACACGGCTGGACCTCTCCCTTTTTCCGCTCCTCCGCATGGGCCTTTCCCGTGTTAGGGTCATTTCCACAACTCCGAGCAGGGACGCACTTTGGCCAGTAATTTGGCCGATCTGCTCGGAACTCCTCTGGGCAGCAAAGTTCAAATGTAGACATTCTCAAGTCCATCTTTAGAACACACTCTATCCCGGACTCACGAGCCCCCACGTGTAGCGGCCTCACCCTCTCTCCCTCTTTCCTCGGTTTTGCACACCAACTCATGTCTAGGGGTTCCTGGGTTGTGAGAGTGAGATGCGCCACGGCCCATGTCCTCCCCATTGTAGTAGGGAGGTGAAGGCCACTTCCTGATGTTTCCTCGGGCCGGTGTGTTCTGTGAATGCACTGAGTCTGTAATTGCAAGCTCACCAGCCTCCCCTCTGCTTCCAGTAACTGGAGTTCACACACCGGAGAAAGGTCCAACACTTGTTTATTTGGCACTCCAATAGCAAAGCACGATAAACAGTTCTTTTAACAGCAGACTGGTTGGGACCTATAACCTTGCCAACGGTGGGATGAGCAGATCAAGGCACTTCCTAACGTTTCGGTTCTATGCCACTATACTATGACCAGCGGCGCCTAAGCCAATCCGGCTGTTACAGAACAGGAAGGATGGGGTCTCTTCCAGCAACCCCTATGAACAGCAATGGAGCCCTCTTCGATACGCTGTGGCCCCTATCAGGGGGATGTGTCCTCCCAAGAGAGTTCCCAGAGGCCCACTGTCACCGGGTTGGTGCTGCTCCGGGTCTCCAGTGGGTAACCTCCCCGGCCTCCTCACCTCAGGTACGAGTCCCTCCGCTCAGGGACCCTCGGACAGTCCACCCTAGCGGGACCCAGTCGAAGGTACTGGGCCCCAGGCCTCCTAGATAGTACCTCACCCCAGGCTAAAGGTGCCTGGGATGGACGCCAACATGACTCCGGACCAGGCCATGGGCACCTGGACCAGACTCCTGGATCTCCCGCACCCAGGCCTAAGGGCCCTGGGTGCGGACCGCAACCCTCCTCCTCCGAGGACCTCCTTCTCCGCCAGACGACGACCTCGTGGTCAGGGCGTCTCCCCCTTTTATCTCCTCCCTTCAACGGCCCGGCGGGTTCCCCGCCCCAGCCATACCATCTCCGGGAAGAGACCAAACAGGGAGCACTGCAGGGGATGATTCTACCTGAAGCCCGTGGGTACCCCGCCACCCACAGGCAAAGGAGAATATTACATCCTCCAATCCTCCACGAAACAAAAAGGGGTCTGAATCCTAACACAATTATACACCTGGGTCACACTATTGCCCAGGTGTATCCCATCAATTTGAGGACCCCGCTACATTTACAATGTAAAAATTTATATGACTCGAGTATAAGCCGAGGGGGGGGACTTTCAGCCCCAAAAAAAGGGCTGAAAATCTCGGCTTATACTCGAGTATATACGGTAATATAAAATGCAAAAAATGATGATATGAGTCCAAACGTGATAATTATCCAAAAAGTGTGTCCAAACGTAATAATTATCAAAAACAGAAGTGTATGGTCATATAATTAGTATAATCCATAACAATCTCCCTGGAAAGATGGAAATAATCCGGTAGACAAGGAGAGAGGAGAGGGAAAGGAACAGGTGTGGGCGTCCCAGTATTTACATCAAATGGAAAGCCACAGGTATATATATAATTCCACAATCCTCCCCCGGTAGTACCAGCCTCTCACCTTGTAGATAGACCCAAAAGGGTCAGATACAGCTCTGATCACTCTCCAGCATAGACTCCACAGGATTATTTTTTGCATTTTATATCAAGTCTATATTTAGTTTTGATGCACTGAAGAGTTCATAGTATTTCCCTTATAATCACAAACACTTCAAGGAAGTTGGTGTTTTAGTTACTAATATTGTATGTTCCTTTGAACTATTTATTTGTTTTTTTGCACTTTGTATATGTTTTATTTAATTGCACTTTGACTACTAGCGCTGCTTCACTATTTTCTAAAAATCGCTGATCGCCGCCATTACTAGTAAAAATAAATAAATATATTAATAAAAATGCCATAAAACTATCCCCTATTTTGTAGACGCTATAACTTTTGCGCAAACCAATCAATAAACACTTATTGCGATTTTTTTTTCCCAACAAAAATATGTAGAAGAATACGTATCGGCCTAAACTGAGGAAAAAATTTGATTTTTACAAAATTTTTATTGGGAATGTTTTATAGCAGAAAGTAAAAAAAAAAAAAAATTATATACTTTTTGGGGGATATTTATTATAGCAAAAAGTAAATATTGCCTTTTTTTAAAAAAAAATCCGCTCTATTTTTGTTTATAGCGCAAAAAATAAAAACCGCAGAGGTGATCAAATACCACCAAAAGAAAGCTCTATTTATGGGGAAAAAAAGGACGTCAGTTTTGTTTGGGAGCCACGTGGCACGACCGCGCAATTGTCAGTTAAAGCGACCCAGTGCCGAATCGCAAACAGTGGCCTGGTCATTTGGCAGCCAAATCCTCCCGGGCTGAAGTGGTTAAAATAGGACATCAATAAACATCAAATTATTCTTGTTATCTGCTTTAGGAGATCACCTAATCTACATATTTGCAGCGCAACCCCCAGCGACTCGACTCACTATATTAATAGGTTATATTTCAACTCTATCATTAAACACTAAAGAAAGGTTAATGTTTAGAACTTGGTTCTGTTTTTTCATCTCATGCATATAAAGTCTGCTGCAGCATTTACATAAGCAACAAGGCTTTTTAACTGGAAGGTCTTATTATGAAGTTACATAACTTAAATTGATTCATCTTAAAAAAAAAAAAAAGCTATAATAAGCAGTTACTGTAAGATTTGAAATATAACAGCTAAAATATTACCATACTGTACAAAAAAATAGGATTTTTTACTCACCGTAAAATCCTTTTCTCTGAGTCCATGGACCGACACAGCTTCTCTATTGACAAAGTGGGTATTATCCGTTAATTAGGAGTGACTAGGCAGAAAAACTTGTAAAAAGTGTTGCATCACACCTTCTACAGTACCGCCCAGGGGGCGGACCCTCTGGGTATACCCTCTCAGTCTGCACATCGCAGATCAGTTCGTCAAAAAGCAGTACAAACTTAAAAGGAGGGGTGGGTGCTGTGTCGGTCCATGGACTCAGAGAAAAGGATTTTACGGTGAGTAAAAAATCCTATTTACTCTTTCGTCCATGGACCGACACAGCTTCTCTATTGACAAAGTGGGACGTCCCAAAGCAGTGTCAGAGAAAAAAACGAGGGGTGGTAACAGCATAAAAACAAACTTCACCCCAAAACACAAAACAGCACTCCTCCAACGGAGGAGTTGCAACTCTAAACAGCCGCCTGCAAAACCTTGCGGCCGAAAGAGGCATCCGAAGATGCACCTACATCAACTTTGTAGAATTTTGTGAAAGTGTGAGCGGACGACCAAGTCGCCGCTTTACATAGTTGGGAAACAGACGCTTGATGTCGGAAAGCCCAAGAGGCACCTATTGCCCTGGTCGAATGCGCCGTGACAGGAAAGGGGGGCGCCTGACCCTTTAAGGCGTAAGCCTGGATTACTATCTGTCGGATCCACCTAGAGATGGTGGCCGATGAGACTGCTTGGCCCTTCTTGGGACCAGCCACCGAAACAAACAGTGAGTCTGACTTCCGGAACAGGGAAGTAGCAGATATGTATACTCTCAAAGCTCGGACAACGTCCAAGGAATGCAACGCCGACTCCTTAGGATTCGACGGCTGAGGACACAAGGATGGAAGTACAATGTCTTCGTTGAGATGGAAAGCCGAAACGACCTTCGGAAGAAAGGAAGGCTGCGGCCGCAGCACCACCTTATCCTTGTGGAAAATCAAATAGGGAGCCTTGCAGGACAAGGCTGCCAGCTCAGAGACTCGTCTAACTGACGTAACAGCCACCAAAAAGACCACCTTCTGAGAAAGTGTCAACAGGGGAATATCTCTAATATTCTCAAACGGTGCCTTCTGAAGCACCGAGAGGACCAGGTTCAAGTCCCACGGAGGTAACGGGGGGCGGACCGGAGGGGCCACATGTCGAACCCCCTGCACAAATGTACTCACGAGAGAGTGAGTCGCCAGGGGTCGCTGAAAAAAGACAGCCAGGGCAGATATCTGTCCCTTACTCGTACTTAGGGCAAGCCTTTGGTCTACCCCATGCTGTAAAAACAGCAGGATTCTGGAAACCAAATAGGTACGCGGATGCCATTTCATTTCCTCACACATGGAGATGTAGGCCCTCCAAGTGCGGTGATAGACCTTCCTAGAGGACGGTTTCCGAGCACTTCTCATAGTAGAAATTACTGAGTCTGACAGGCCCCGGTCTCTCAGTACCTGGTTCTCAACAGCCATGCCGTTAAAGCCAATGACTGTAAAGCAGGATGGAATATGGGACCTTGCGACAGCAGGTCCTTCCGTAGTGGTAGGCGCCAGGGGACGTCTGCTACCAGACGTACTAGATCGGCGTACCAAGGACGCTGAGGCCAATCTGGAGCGATTAGGATCATTGGAATTCCCTCTGCCTCCACTCTGCGGAGCAGAAGAGGAAGAAGCCTTAAGGGAGGGAAGGCATAGATTAGCCGATACTGGCCCCACGATGCTACCAACGCGTCCGTTGCGTCTGCCCATGGGTCTCTTGACCGGGCCACAAACCTCAATACCTTCCGATTGAGTCGGGAAGCCAGAAGATCTACGTCTGGTGTGCCCCATCTTTGGCAGAGGAGTTGGAACACCTCCGGGTGTAAGGACCATTCTCCCTGGTCCAGCATCTGGCGGCTCAGGTAGTCCGCCTGCCAGTTTTCCACACCCGGAATGTACACGGCCGACAGTGCCGGTACGCTCCTCTCTGCCCACTTCAGGATGCGAGCGATCTCCGATGCTGCAGCTGAGCTTCTTGTTCCTCCTTGATGATTGACATATGCCACTGCTGTGGCGTTGTCTGACTGGATCCTGACTGGACGCCCTTGCAGTCTCTGAGACCATTTGAAGAGGCACAGCTTGATCGCCCGGATCTCCAGGACATTGATCGGCAGGAGGGCTTCCTCTGGGGTCCAGCGACCTTGCGCCGACTGGACACCCCAGACTCCCCCCCAACCTGTAAGGCTGGCGTCCGTCGTGATCACTATCCAGTAAACCGGAAGAAATGACTTCCCGGCCATTAGAGCCGGTGCTGTCAGCCACCATACCAGGGATCTCCTGACTAGGTGGCTCACTCGGATTTGATAATCCAGAGATGAAGGGCATCTGTTCCATCTGGACAGAACTTCCCTCTGTAACACTCGAGTGTGGTATTGAGCATATGGGACCGCCTCGAAGGAGGCTACCATGAGGTCCAACACTCGCATGCAAAAACGGAGTGACGACCAATTCCTGGAAGTCAGCTGCCGTACTGCAGCCCGGAGGGTCTGCAACTTCTCCACAGGGAGGAATACCTTTGCCTCTGAGGAATCCAGAATCAACCCCAGGTACACTAGGCGTTGAGTGGGCACCAATACTGACTTTTGCGTGTTTAGTATCCAACCACAGTCTCGAAGAGTCTGACAGGTAATGGACACGCTTACCTCTAATTCTGAGCTTGAAGGGCCCTTCAGCAGAAGGTCGTCCAAGTAACCTGTGATAGCGATACCCCGCTGTCTTAGAAGTGCCAGAATCGGAGCGAGCACCTTGGTGAACGTCCTGGGTGCTGAGGCAAGGCCAAACGGGAGGGCCACAAACTGGTAGTGGTTCTTCCCGATAGCAAATCGCAGAAACCTCTGGTGTCTGGAGTATATGGGGACATGCAGGTATGCGTCCTTGATGTCCAAGGAGGCCAGAAAGTCCCCCGGATGGAGAGCCGTGACTACAGATCGAACCGACTCCATCCGAAAACTTTGTACCTTCACAAAGCAATTGAGGGCTCTGAGATCCAAGCTTGGACGAACCCCCTCCTTCTTCGGCACAATGAACAGATTTGAGTAAAAACCCCGTTCCAGTTCTGGAACTGGAATAACTACCCCGCGTTCCAGTAGACCCTGGACCGCCCCATACAGGGCCTCCCGACGGGTCGGTAGTAGCTGGAGATTGGAGGTGTTGAATCTGTCCGGTGGACAAGAGAGAAACTATCTTGTAGCCTGAGGAGATTACTTCGCAAACACACCTGTCGGAGATTAGTGCTGTCCACTGAGTCGCGAATTTGCGAAGACGTCTCCCCACCCGAGAGCTGGGTGGGGGTGGACCTTCATGCGGACGCAAATTTGTCCGCAGGCTTATTGGGTATGCGGGACCAGGGACGCTTTTGTCCTTGGGCAGGCGCTTTATCGGCCTGGGGTCTTTTCCCTGTCGCCCTAGGGGGACGAAAAAACCACTTGTGTGCAGTAAAGGAGGGCCCTTGCCCTTGGCGTGGCCCCTTACCTTTGCTAATTTGGGGAAGCAAAGTGCTTTTACTTCCTGTGGCATCCTTGATGATGTCATCCAGAGAAGCCCCAAAAAGTCTGTCGCCCTTAAAAGGCAGATCCAACAGGGCTTTCTTGGAAGTCTGGTCCGCAGACCAGCCTTTTAGCCAGATCAGGTGGCGTATTGCTACTGCATAAACCGAAGTTTTAGACAGCAGGGGAATAGTATTCATGTCTGACTCGCAGACAAACCTAAGGCCCTGGACCAACAGGTCGGCCAATGTTATCTCATCAGGAGGAGCATCTCGCTCCTTAACCCCTGGAGTAGCAATCTTGCCCATTCAGTAAGTGTGTGAGACACTAGGGCCCCCGCCAATGCCGGGCGTACTGCCGAGCCTACCACTGAGTATAGGTAGCAAGCGAGTGCTTCAGCCTTCTTATCCACAGGGTCCTAGAAAACAGGAGCCCCTTCTACAGGAATTGTGGTGGCTCTATTAAGTCTGGACACCGGAGGGTCCACTATAGGGGGGAGAGGTCCATTTCTTCAGAAAACTCTCCTCAAAAGGGGTACCGTACCGCAAACCTCTTTGGGGCTGTAAAGACCCTCAGTGGGTTCTCCCATTCCTTGTATAAGAGTTTATCAAAAGACACACAAGGGAACACCTTAGCAGTGCGGGCAGGTCTATGAAACCCAAGTGGACCGGAGTCTCTGCTGCTTCTGCAGTATTTTCCAATTTTAGCATATCCCGCACTGCAGTAATAAGGTCAGATACCAAAGCCGTCTCGCGTACTGACCTGGACTTTGAGTCATTCTCACTGTCCGGTCACGGTCTGCAGTCTCTGGTGCGTCAGAATCTGGGCCCCGAGCCATAGCTGGACCTGGTTCTGCACCAGAATTATCCCCAGAAGCTTGCAGGGGATGGGGCGTTTACTACCCCCTGTATTCCCGTGTGCTGCTTCCACCCTGGCAGCAAACGCCTCTAGGATTGCCGACATAGCGTCCATAGACACCTCAGGGACACCAGCTGCTAAATCTGGTGTTTCAGGGGAGAAGACATCTGGCTCAGATGCCATGCTGACCACACGCTGACACTCACAGGGCTCCAGGCAAGATATCAATAGGCCACCCTCCTGCGCTGCAGAGATGCTGGGTCACCCAGAGGACTCACCACCCTGGATAGGTACTGCTATGCTGCGCCTGTGATGCTGTCCCCTTGCTGCTGTGTCAGTCTGCTTCTTTTATCAGCACTTCCTGTGTGAATTTTCGCGCCAGTGTAATGCACCCTAGAGGCCGGAGGCTCTCGCAAAATGGTTGCCAAAACCGTCTGTATGGAAGATAATGTGGGCTCTAAGAAAATGGCCGCCGACAGAAGATAGAGGTCAGGCAGCCATAGCCCACAAAAAAGATGGCCGCCGAACGGCAATATCTGCATACAGGGTGGACAAACATGGCCGCCGATCACCTGATAGGGGCCAGTGGGTGTGGCCGAACTACAGGAAGATGGCCGCCAGGCAGTTACAAGAGGCCAAACTTGGCATGGACCACCTCAAAATGGCCGCCGACAGCATGGAGACACAGAAACACAGGTAAGCAAAAATGACATTTCTTTTAAATGTTAGTTACAGCCAGCCCCGCTCCAGTGGGACCCCCTAGGTGACCCCCAGCACCCAGCAACCTTTAGCTAGAAGCCCAGGGAGGAGGGAAAGGCAGGGAGAGAGGAAAGAAAGGGGCCACAACCACTTACTTGATCTCTCCAGGAATGTCCAGCTAAATCACCCAGCCGAGGCAGGGGAGTTTTACTTACCTATCCTGCATGTATTCTGCTGGAAGACATTCCAAACAGATCATCGTCCGCGCACGGAAGGTGACTGTTGGCCAGGCATGCTGTGATTGGACCCAGAAGGGACGATCATATGTATGCCCTGGAGCATGACGCTCACCGGACAGGCTGCTGCGACTCGGCCGTAAGGTCAGCCGAAGCTGAGCGGTCCGATGCAAGCCTTGGAGCGTAAGCTCACCGGCCAGGCTGCTGCGACTCGGCCGTAAGGTCAGCCGAAGCTGAGCGGTCCGATGCAGGCCCTGGAGCGTAGGCTCACCGGCCACCCGTGGAGCGACGGGCATGTCGTGGAAAACCCAGCGCGTAGCTAGGGTCGGCACACGCTCGATGGCCGAAACTGGGGAGACTACAAGGATCGAGGATCCAGCCTGTCACCCAGTCGGCAGTTGATCGAAGATCGCAGGAAACAACAAATGTAGCAAAAAAATAAAAATATATATATCTTTTTTCCCCGGACCAATGAGCCCGAAGGGAGCCATGTCCTACTCCTTGCTAGACAGAAAAAAACTGATCTGCGATGTGCAGACTGAGAGGGTATACCCAGAGGGTCCGCCCCCTGGGCGGTACTGTAGAAGGTGTGATGCAACACTTTTTACAAGTTTTTCTGCCTAGTCACTCCTAATTAACGGATAATACCCACTTTGTCAATAGAGAAGCTGTGTCGGTCCATGGACGAAAGAGTAAAAAACTTTTCACAAAATTTAAGCAGTTAAACTATTCGATGACTGATATATGGCATTTTTATTATATACTGTATATACAGTGGGGACGGAAAGTATTCAGACCCCCTTAAATTTTTCACTCTGTTATATTGCAGCCATTTGCCATAGCTATGAATAAGCACTAGCATAGTGCGAAACATGTCAGCCATATTTTTTTGACCTGTGTACCGTTGTACAGTGTGTATTTTGGATTCCTTATTTTAAAATAAAGGCTTTTATTTTTGAGTGCTGCAGTCCAGAAGACTTTTTCGTTCCTGTTTACAGAATTGTGGCAAGGCACAGATCTGGCCAAGGTTACAAAAACATTTCTGCTGCACTTAAGGTTTCTAAGAGCACAGTGGCATCCATAATCCTTAAATAGAAGACGTTTAGGACGACCAGAACCCTTCCTCGAGCTGGCTATCGGGGGAGAAGAGCCTTGGTGAGAGAGGTAAAGAAGAACCCAAGGATCACTGTGGCTGAGCTCCAGAGATGCGGTCGGGAGATGGGAGAAAGTTGTAGAAAGTCAACCATCACTGCAGCCCTCCACCAGTCTGGGCTTTATGGCAGAGTGGCCCGACGGAAGCCTCTCCTCAGTGCAAGACACATAAAAACCTGCATGGAGTTTGCTAAAAAAACACCTGAAGGACTCCAAGATGGTGAGAAATAAGATTCTCTGGTCTGATGAGACCAAGATAGAACTTTTTGGCCTTAATTCTAAGCGGTATGTGTGGAGAAAACCAGGCACTGCTCATCACTTGTCCAATACAGTCCCAACAGTGAAGCATGGTGGTGGCAGCATCATGCTGTGGGGGTGTTTTTTAGCTGCAGGGACAGGATGACTGGTTGCAATCGAGGGAAAGATCAATGCGGCCAAGTACAGGGATATACTGGGCCGAAGGTTTACCTTCCAACAAGACCATGACCCTAAGCACACAGCTAAAATATCGAAGGAGTGGCTTCACAACAACTCCGTGACTGTTCTTTAATGGCCCAGCCAGAGCCCTGACTTAAACCCAATTGAGCATCTCTGGAGAGACCTAAAAATGGCCGTCCACCAACGTTTACCATCCAACCTGACAGAACTGGAAAGGATCTGCAAGGAGGAATGGCAGATGATCCCCAAATCCAGGTGTGAAAAACTTGTTGCATCTTTCCCAAAAAGACTCAGGGCTGTATTAGATCAAAAGGGTGCAAATACTAAATACTGAGCAAAGGGTCTGAATACTTAGGACCATGTGATATTTCAGTTTTTCTTTTTTATTAAATCTGCAAAAATGTCAACAATTCTGTGTTTTTCTGTCAATATGGGGTGCTGTGTGTACATTAATGAGGAAAAAAATGAACTTGAACTTAAAAGATTTTAGCAAATGGCTGCAATATAACAAAGAGTGAAACATTTAAGGGGGTCTGAATACTTTTCGTACCCATTGTGTGTGATTATATATATATATACACACACACACACACACACAAACACCGGTATATATATATATATATATATATATATATATAATATTTTACTAGTAATTGCAGCGATCTGCAATTTTTAGAGGGACTGGAACATAGTGGCGGACAGATCGGACACTGACATTTATACAGCTATAAAAATGCACGGATTACTGTGTAAATGTCATTGGCAGGGAAGGGGTTAACACTAGGGGGCGATCAAGGGGTTAAATGTGTTCCCTCATGTGTGTTTCTAACTGTGGGGGGATGGGAATTATTGGGGAGGAGACAGATCGCTGTTCCTAATTACTAGGAACAGCAGATCTGCTTCTCCCGTCAAAACGGGGATTTGTGTGTTTACATACACAGATCCCTATTCTGGCTCTTGTGCCCGTGATCGCGGGTGTCGTCGATGGACATCGCGGCCACGCACATCAGGTCTCCCGTCATGCATTGGGCGCACACATGCCGCCTGCTATGGCTTTTAAAGGGGCCGACGTACAGATACAGCGATTTGGGGGAAAATGCAAACCTGCTGCCGTATAATGACGGCGGCTGGTCGGCAAGTGGTTAAGAAACTATAGTGCTGCCACTGTTCAGCCGACAATCCGCCCGGCTCCTTAGATTGAAAAATCAAAGTGTTAGGAATCAATAGAAGTGTTGGCCAAATCTGCGTAGCTACAGTAGGAAACTTTGACCAGACCATATTTAGTAAAGAAGAATGTATTTATAGAGAAAATCCATCCAAACACCAGCAAACAGGAAGCACAGCAAAAGTAATGACACAAGTGAACAATAAGCCAAGTAGCAAAATACCTATAATAAAATATATACAAAATAAGGAACACAGATAAACAGGGTAATAACAGAGATGTATGTGTAGCGACCTCACCTCTCAGTCAATGGCTCTCGTCTAGAGGGCCAGGGAGGAGAGTGTGGCGCACCACCAGCTTATGTGCAGAGGTGTGAGCTATAACCTTTTACCTTCGGGTCTGTGCCCCTGTCCAGAGCCAAAACGTCCCTTAAAAATGACCCTTTAACTCCCAGAAAGTCAAGTTCCACACCACTGAAAGTCCAACACTTATTTATTCTTCAGAGCAATAAATAGTCCTTTAAGAGCGACTGGTTAGACAAAGAACAGAACACAGTGGGAAGGAGGTCCAGGCACAAACTTGAACTTGGGTTTTCTCCTGTTCCGTTATAGCGCGAACAGGCTTGGCGCACAGTCGCTGCCACCGACCGTGAGGGGATCTCTGCCACAGACCAGATGAATAAGGCCTCTGCCACAGACCTTGTTGTTGGGTCCCTGCCACAGACCATGAGAACGTGGACTATCTTCTATAGGAAATGGCCCCAGTCATAGAGAGAACATCCATCCGGACAGTTACCAGAGGCCCCGCCGTCACCAGCACATGCTGCACAGGGTTTTCGGAAGGGTCGCCTCCCTGGCCTCCTCGTCCCAGATTCGGGTGTCCAACGCCGGAGGACACCCTAGGAGCCCTCAATCCCTTGCGGGACCCAGTCCAAGGTACTGGGCCCCAGGCCTCCAGAGAGTACCTCACCCCAGACTAAGGGTCTAGGGTGGAACCGAAACTCCGTCCCCGGGCCTAGGGCACCCGGAGACCCCACGCACATGCACCCAGGCTGAAGGTGCCTGGCCGCGGACCTCGTGCGGAAGATGTCTGCCCCCTTATACCCTCTCCCAGCATGCACAGCGGGTTCCCCGCCCCGCTGTACTACTGCCGCGAGAGGACACAAAGGGCACATCCCTCCAATGGTGGTTTAACCCCCAGCCTATGGCAACAGTGCCACCTATAGGCCGCAGGGAACTAGACACCATTGATATCCTCCACTGACATAAATTGGTCCAGGAATCCTAACAATTGTTGCATCTGAGCCTGGTACCACTCAGATGCCTCCCCTAAATATAACCACCCGCTACATAAGGAAGGAGGGAAAAAGGGCTGGAATCAGGAACTAGGGGAGCAGCTACAAGGCAGCAGGGTATTTTGTGTACAGGGCAGGAGCAGACAACGCAAAACACTGACACGAAAGGCACTAGTAGAGGAACTAAATACCCACCTACCATGTTTCCCCGAAAATAAGCCCGGGTCTTATATTAATTTTGTTAACAAAAGACACAGTAGGGCTTATTTTCAGGGTAGGGCTTATATTGCAGCCCTCCTGGAAAATAATGCTAGGTCTTATTTTCGGGGAAACACAGTGGCAGCCAGCACCTGGTGGAGACTGATTACTGGGATCTGCTGGCTTCTGGGCGACACCCGCTGGTGGACACTGGAATTCCAACCCTCCACCCAGGAAACCACAGTGCCATCAGCAGCTGATCCAGGCCCCAAGACTAATGCTAGCCAAACCCTGTATGAAAAATCGTTCAGACTCGTTTTACAATAACAAACACTTGATCGTGAGAGCAAATGGTAATGCCATCATGTATTGACCAAATTTTAAATGATAAATTGTTCAATGGACATACAATCAGTTTTTTATCTATTTTGACACATATGGGCAGTGTAAACAGTTCAGTTTTTAAACAGGCGAGAAACACATTAACCTTTCAATTTATTGTTCATTCGGCAAAATGCATATGGTGGAGCTAAGACATGTGACAATATCGCACACTGGCGTGGACCACGGCCATCTTGCTGGTTGGTCTCTCTAGTGATATGAATATGCTGTTAATCGGCTTGCTAAATGTAAGTGCAATACTTGATTAAAATTAAATTGGTTTTATTAATTTACTACACCATGATGAGGCTGTTCCTTTTGTTTTAGGATACATGGGAATCTGGTTAGAAATGCAAGCGTTGCTGTAGCACTGGGCTGTGGTTGATGTCCTTGGATACTATGCACCTAATGCCCGGTACACACGATGAGATTATCGGATGAATGATCGTTAATTATTTTTTTTGCCTGCTAATCTCAGATCGAATCTAATGAGTTTACTAAAATCACGAAAATTTACGTACGACAGAATAAAAATTTGAAAGTGATGTTATGTGTTGTAATGCATTTTTTAACGACAGCTGTACTGATTAAACGAAAAGCGTACAAAATGTTTTTTTGTGCATGTCCAATCAAATACCGTATATACTCGAGTATAAGCTGAGTTTTTCAGCCCTTTTTTTAGGGCTGAAAGTATACCCCTCGGCTTATACTCGAGTCAGTACCTCAAAATCTTGTTATTCCACGGCCGGCGTCCATTGTTTAAATCTCGCGGCTTTCTTCTGGTCCCTTCCGCGATAGGCGTTTCCAGCAAACACTGTGTTGAGTGTTGCGCCTATCATGGACGTTCTCTTGTCCGACGTCCGTGATTGGCGGAACACTGAACACAGTGCCTGCTGGGAAACGGAGTCCGAGAATGAGAAGATCTCCGTGATAGGCGCAACACTCAACACAGTGTTTGCTGGAAACGCCTATCACAGAAGGGACCAGAAGAAAGCCGCGAGATTTAAACAATGGACACCGGCCGCGGAATAACAAGATTTTCAGGTACACTGACTGACTCGGGCACAGGGAGGCTGCAATGGACGCAGTAAGGTGGCACAGTGAGGTGGCAATGGGCACAGTGAGGTGGCACAGTGAGATGGCAATGGGCACAGTAAGGTTGGGCAATTGGCACATTTTCCCCCTAGGCTTATACTCGAGTCAATACGTTTTCCCAGTTTTTTGTGGTAAAAGTAGGTATCTCGGCTTATACTCGGGTCGGCTTATACTCGAGTATATACGGTAATATCGGATGAACTGTCCTGATCGGCTCTCAAAAGCTCTGTACTAATGATCAGATTATCGTAGGATCGCTTCAAAATCTATATTTTTCGTACGATTTTCTGATCATGTGTACCGGGCATTAGCCTTGCCTTAAGTTTTCATACTGTGCTATTTGGCTGTTAGCCAAATTTCTCTGGTAAGGGCCCTTTCACACGGGACGGATCCGTGATGATCCGCCCAGTGAACATCTGCTTGCTCAGCGGGGATCGCTCCGTTGATCCCCGCTGAGCCGGTGGATGACAGGGCGGTCCCCGCACATTGTGCAGGGACCGCCCTGTCAGATCTCCGCTCTACTCTATGGGGGGATTCGGAAGAACACGGACCGCCTGTCCGTGTTCATCCGATCTGCTCTGCAGATGGATGGAAAAATAGAATTTTCCTCCGTCTGCAGAAACGGACCATAGCGGGGACGGATGATATCGGGTGTCAGCAGATGTTAATCCGCTGACACCCGCTATCCCATAGGGATACATGTATGTCCGTATTTCATCCAAAAACGGATGACGGAAATACAGACATACGGTCCGCATGTGTGAAAGGGGCCTAAGAGTCTGCACAAGTGGTGTGGAGGATCTTTCCATCTATATTTTCTATATATAGCAATTACTCTACCTCCAAATACATGGACTTATAGCATTTCTCTTTGGACTTTTTTATTTTGTGAATCCTCAAAGTGATTTTCCATACTGTACTTGCTTTCCATGCTTATGTGGAATTTTAAAGCTACATTACCATTTATTTAGATACACGACTTCAGAAATTGTATTCTTGGTGTAATTTGTATTTACCCTTTTTGGGGTCCTATGGTTTGAGAATTTCCAACCTTATATGCGTTTACATGTAGCGGGTATGTGCTTTTCTGTTATGTTTAAATTTGGTGGGGGATCTGTGATGTGTGGTTCCCTGGGGCCCAGCGGGTGGCGCTGTCACTTTGGGCCCGGGGTTGAACCATCGTTGCAGTCGCATACCCTTTATGGCCTCTTGCAGCATGAGTACAGCGGGGCGGGGGCTCCGCTGGGCTTGCTGGGGGAGGGTATAAAGGGGTCGGCCATTTTGGTCACGGGGTTGGTTCGTCGAGTCCCAGGCACCTTCAGCCTGAGGGCTGTGGTTCGTGGTCGGTGTCCAGGCGGCCTAGGCCTGGACACCCGGAGCTCGTGTTCCACCCCAGGCACCTTCAGCCTGGGGTGAGGTACTTGGTTGGAGGCCTGGGGCCCAGTGGCCTCCGCTGGGCTCCTCGAGGGAAGGATTTCCTAGGGGACCCCGGGAGTGGGGTACCCGAATCTAGAGGCGTAAGGGACCGGAGGAGCTACTCGCCCGAAGACCTGGTGCAGCAGATTGCCGGTGCCGTGTGAGCCTCAGGAGACCGCCCGGAGGGGTATCTTCCCAAACAGGGGCCGAGTGCAGTCAGGAGGAAGGTTCATCGTTCATCCGGTCGGTGGCAGCGACCAAGATTCTCAACAAGTGGCATAGATCATGTGCCAAACCTATTCGCTGATAGAGGAATAGGAGAGTTCATTGTGCCTGGGCCTACTCGTATCCACACCCCCTGTCTGTTCGTTGAGGGAGTCCAACTGATTGCGTTTCATCCTGACATTGAAGAATAAAGGAGTGTTGGACTTTTATTGGTGTGGGGCTCATTTACTGGCAGACACTGTTCCACAGAAGGAGCGGAGGCTTCTAGCACCGAACACCGACCCAAAGGTAAAGAAACTTTGCTTACACCACATAAACATCTGCGGTGAAGGCTTGGCATGGTGACCCCGCACTCTCTCCTCCAAGGTACCCCTAGACAAGCAGAAACCAGCCAACAGTGGAGTGAGAGAGTGGAGGCTGCTACACATGCATGCTCTTAAAGGGATAGCGCTGCATTTTTATTTTAATATCTGATCCATTTGTATGACCTACAAATTATGCAAGCTGCCATGTGTGTTTAGATTTCGTGAGGTCATATCCAAGTGCTGGATTTACTAATTTTATTTTTGCTATGTTATAATATGGCCAGAGAGGCCACTTTAAAACGCACCTTTAACTGCTTGCCGACAGCGCACGACGATATACGTCGGCACAATGGCACGACTGCACAAATGGGCGTACAGGTACGTCCCCTTTAAATCATGGCATTGTGGGTACGTGCGCGCCCGCCGCGTTCTCCGTGACTCGTTGTCCGCCATTGTCCCGCGATCGTGTTACGGAGCTGCAGAACAGGGAGATGCCATTGTAAACAAGGCATTTCCCTGTTCTGCCTAGCAACATGACAGATCTACTGCTCCCTGTCATCGGGAGCAGTGATCTCTGTCATGCCAGTGGTAGCCCAGCCCCCAAACAGCTAGAATCACGCCCTAGGACACACTTTACCCCTTGATCGTCCCCTAGTGTTTAACCCCTTCCCTGCCAGTGTCATTTACACAGTAATCAGTGCATTTTTAGAGCACTGATCGCTGTATAAATGACAATGGTAGCAAAATAATGTCAAAAGTGTCCGATGTGTCCACCATAATGTTGCAGTCACGATAAAAATTGCTGATCGCCGCCATTACTAGTAAAAGAAAATTAATTAAAAAAATGCTATATATCTATCCCCCATTTTGTAGAAGCTATAACTTTTGCGCAAATTAATCAATATACGCTGATTTTTTTTACCAAAAATATGTAGAATACGTATCGGCCTAAACTGAGGAAAAAAAATGTTTTTTATATATTTTTTTGCAATATTTATTATAGCAAAAAGTTAAAAATATTGTTTTTTTTTTCAAAACTGTCGCTTTTGTTTATAGCGCAAAAAATAAAAACTGCAGAGGTGATCAAATACCACCAAAAGAAAGATATTTTTGGGAAAAAAAGGACGTCAATTTTGTTTGGGAGCCATGTCGCATGACCGCGCAATTGTCAGCTAAAGCGACGAAGTGCTGAATCGCAAAAAGTGCTCTGGTAAGGAAGGGGGTAAATTCTTCCAGGGCTGAAGTGGTTAACCTCCCTGGCGGTATTCCCGAGTCTGGCTCGGGGTTAAATTTCAGCACCAAAAGCGGTAACCCCGAGCCAGACTCAGGCTGCGTCGCAGTGATCCAGGCAGGAGTTACTTACCTTGTCCCCTGGATCCTGCGATTCTTCCCCGCTGTGTGATGGAGCCGTCATCTCGCTCGATTCACACACTGCCGAATGCCGCCGAGCTCCGTTCCCTGCGACGTTACGACGCACGGGGACGGAGATCGGCGCCAAATTCAAAAAAGTTAAAACACAGTACACATACAGTACACTGTAATCTTACAGATTACAGTACTGTATGTAATAATTACACACCCCCATTGTCCCTAGTGGTCTGCCCAGTGTCCTGCATGCACTTTTATATAATAAAAACTTTTTTTTTCTGCCTGGAAACTGGAGATTGTCCATAGCAACCAAAAAGTGTCCCTTTATGTCAAAAGTGGTTTTAGACCAGCTAGAAAACAGCGATAATAAATTAGAATCACTTGCAGAATTAAGCGATAGCGATTTGTGGGGAAATTCCTCATCAAACACTGAAAAACACTTTTATTATTATTATATTATTATTTGTTATAATTATTTTATAGTTATTTATTTTATTATAATGTATAATTTTGTTTTTTTAACTTTATCATACCCGGGATGTCTACTAGACTCTGGTTTGGACAGATTTAAGTGAGTTATTCCTAAGAATTACAGGCCTGCAATATAAAACGCCAAATTTCCATGCAGAATAATGGTACCGCTTTCAGCACCTAAAATCTGACAGAATCATACCGCCAGGGAGGTTAAAGAAACCTGCATTTTGAGAAATGTAAATACTGCCATTCCTCTGAAAATACTATTTTCCTGGCTGTCATGCTGCTCCAATGGCTTCAATATATTGAAGTACTGATCCAAAACAAGCTCAGGATTTCCAAGGCCTGATTTCACTGGCTGCATGCTTTTAACGGGCAGCTAGGATGCACAAGAACAGCGTTATTAACATTCTGTTAAAAATCTATATCAGAAATTTACTGGTTCCAAGGTTATGTAAGCACCAAGATCCAACAATAACACGCTGCAAAGCAGCAAGCTGATCTTTTATACTATGCAAAACAGAAGAACAAAAAGAGGACTGGAAAAACACCAGAAAACAACTGTAATGCTATTGAAAAGCTCCAGGAAAATCATATTATTTACAATGACATAAAAAGGCGTGGGCTGATCCACAACGTGTGGAACATGAATAAAAGATTTATGGTGGTAGGCAAGTGTGGAAACTGGAAATATTTTCATACGAAACTGACAATTCTGATCATTTACACTTCCCATAAGAGATCTTTAACACTTTCTATGGTGCTTTTAGATAATACTAATAGAATATGATGATGATTAAATCAACTATTCTTTTACATTACACCCTGTTCCGATAATTATATTGCTAGGTGAGCCCAACTAAAGGAAAAACTACTAAGGCCGGGTTCACACTGGGAGCTCATGTCGCATGACGTGTGAAAATCAATGTTTCCCTATGGGAGCCGTCTTAACTGGTCCGACACATGTCGGTCCGACTTTGAAAATGATCCCTGTACTACTTTGGTTCGACTTTGATCCTACTTCAGCCCATTGACTATCATTGAAGTCGGATCAAAGTCGGACCGCAGTCTTGCATGATCCGACTTTGGCATGCGACTTGTGCTCTGCTAATCTTGAGGGGGAACTCCACGCCAAATTTTAAATTAAAAAAACGGCATGGGTTCCCCTCCAGGAGCATGCCAGGCCCTTGGGTCTGGTATGGATTTTAAGGGGAACCCCTAAACCGAAAAACGGCATTGGGGGTCCCCCCAAGATACAAACCAGACCATTATCCGAGCACGCAACCTGGCAGGCCGCAGGAAAAGACGGGGGGACGAGAGCGCCCCCTCCCTCCTGAACCGTACCAGGCCGCATGCCCTCAACATGGGGGGTTTGGTGCTTTGGGGCAGGGGGGCGACCTGTGGCCCCCACACCCCAAAGTACCCTGCCCCCATGTTGATGAGGACAGGGCCTCTTCCCGACAACCCTAGCCGTTGGTTGTCAGGGTCTGCGGGCGGGGGCTTATCGGAATCCGGGAGCTGCCTTTAATAAGGGGGCCCCCAGATCCCGCCCCCCCCCTATGTGAATGAGTATGGGGTACCCCTACCCATTCACCTGGTGGAAAAAAATGTCAACAATAAAACACTACACAGGTTTTTAAAGTAATTACACAGCTCCGGGGGTCTTCTTCCGACTCCAGGGGTCTCTTCCGACTTCGGGGGTCCTCTTCCGACTCCGGGGGTCTCCGGTGTCGTCTCCGCGCTCTCCAGTTCTTTCTTCCTTCTGCCGGGCCTCCTATCTTCTTCCAGCTCTTTTGCTAGCGGGGCCCGGTCTTCTCCGTCGCCTTCTTCCCTCTTCTCCTCTTCGATGTTGACACGTCGCTTCCTCCCGCTGTAATGCTGGGTGTGCGGTGCGCTCCGATTTATATAGGCCTCTCATGACGTCACAGTCACATGCTCCGGGTGGCCACATGCTCCCATGATGTCACAGTCACATGCTCCGGGGCCACCCGGAGCATGTGACTGTCGTCATGAGAGGCCTATATAAATCGGAGCGCACCGCACACCCAGCATTACAGCGGGAGGAAGCGACGTGTCAACATCGAAGAGGGAAGAAGGCGACGAAGAAGACCGGGCCCCGCTAGCAAAAGAGCTGGAAGAAGATAGTGGAGGCCCGGCAAAAGAAAGAAAGAACCGGAGAGCGAGAGAAGAACCAGAGAGCGCGGAGACGACACCGGAGACCCCCGAAGTCGGAAGAGACCCCCGAAGTCGGAAGAAGACCCCCCGGAGCTGTGTAATAAATTACTTTAAAAACCTGTGTAGTGTTTTTTTATTGACATTTTTTTCCACCAGGTGAATGGGTAGGGGTACGCTGTACCCCATACTCATTCACATAGGGTGGGGGGCCGGGATCTGGGGGCCCCCTTATTAAAGGGGGCTCCCGGATTCCGATAAGCCCCCGCCCGCAGACCCCGACAACCAACAGCCAGGGTTGTCGGGAAGAGGCCCTGTCCTCATCAACATGGGGGCAGGGTGCTTTGGTGTGGGGGGGCCGCAGGTCGCCCCCCTGCCCCAAAGCCCCAAACCCCCCCATGTTGAGGGTATGCGGCCTGGTACGGTTCAGGAGAGGGGGTGGGGGGCGCTCTCTCGTCTCGCCTCTTCTCCTGATGCCTGCCAGGTTGCGTGATTGGATAAGGGTCTGGTTTGGATTTTGGGGGGACCCCCACGCTGTTTTTTCGGCTTAGGGGGTTCCCCTTAAAAACCATACCAGACCGAAGGGCCTGGTATGCTCCTGGAGGGGGAACCCATGCCGGTTTTTTATTTAAAATTTGACGTGGAGTTCCCCCTCAAGATTCATACCAAACACAGTGCCTGGTATTGGCGGGGATCCATGTCGGATCCCCGTTCATTGAAAGTCGGACATATGTCGGCTTCATGTCGCAGGGCAAAGTCGGATCCAAAGTAGGACGGCTGTTGTGTCGCACAAGTGTGAACCCGGCCTAAAGGAGGGTGTTCCACATTATTAAGCAGAGCACCATTTTCAAGCAATATGGGGAAGAAAAAGGATCTCTCTGCTGCCGAAAAGAGTGAAATAGTTCAATGCTTCGGACGAGGTATGAAAACATTTGATATTTCACGAAAACTTAAGCGTGATCATCGTACTATTAAGAGATTTGTGGCTGATTCAGAGCACAGATGGGTTTCGTGCAGATAAAGGCACATTGAGGAAGATTTCTGCCAGATCCATGCATCGGATCAAGAGAGCAGCTGCTAAAACACCATTACATAGCAGCAAACAGACATTTGAAGCTGCTGGTGCCTCTGGAGTCCCACGGACATCAAAGTGTAGAGTCCTCCAGAGTCTTGCAACTGTGCATAAACCTTCCATTCGGCCACCACTAACCAATGCTCACAAGCAGAAACGGCTGCATTGGGCAAAAAAATACATGAAGACTAATTTTCAAACAGTCCTGTTCACTGATGAGTGCCGTGCAACCCTGGATGGTCCAGATGGATGGAGTAGTGGATGGTTGGTGGACGGCCACCCTGTTCCAACAAGACTGCGACGTCAGCAAGGTGGTGGTGGAGTCATGTTTTGGGCCAGAATCATGGGAAGAGAGCTGGTCGGCCCCTTTAGGGCCCCCGAAGGTGTAAAGATGACCTCTACAAAGTATGTAGAGTTCCTGACTGACCACTTCCTTCCCTGGTACAGAAGGAACAACTATGCTTTCCATAATAAAATCATCTTCATGCATGACAATGCACCATCTCATGCTGCAAAGAATACCTCTGCATCAATGGCTGCTATGGGGATAAAAGGAGAGAAAGTCATGGTGTGGCCTCCATCCTCCCCTGACCTCAATCCTATTGAGAACCTTTGAAGCATCCTCAAGCAAAAGATCTATGAGGGTGGGAGGCAGTTTACATCCAAACAGCAGCTCTGGGAGGCTATTCTGACATCTTGCAAACAAATTCAATCAGAAACTGTCCAAAAACTCACAAGTTCAATGGATGCAAGACTTGTGAAGCTGCTATCAAATAAGGGGTCCTATGTTAAACATTGTAACGCAACCTGTTAAAATGTTTAAAAAGTTAAAATGTTGTTCAAAGTTTGATTGAAATAGCTTTTGATTTCAGTAAATATGCTGCAAACACAACAAATGACAATTTTCAGTTCTTTACAACCTATAAAGTGTTTTGAAACGTACTGTGCGTAATAATTTGGAACAGTGCATTGTAAGTTTTTTATTTTGAAAAAAAAAACTGTTATTAGGAGGTTTGATCAATAAAATTTGAATTGTACGCTTAATAGTTGATAACATGAGAATTATGCTGACTGTTGTTTACATCAATTATTTAGGTCAATGAGAAAAATATCATTGGCATAATAACTTGGAACAGGATGTAAAGCGGAGCTCCACCCTAAAGTGGAACTTCCGCTCATCGGAACCCTCCCCCCCTCCGGTGTCACATTTGGCACCTTTCAGGGGGGAGGGGGGTGCAGATACCTGTCTAAGACAGGTATTTGCACCCACTTCCGGGAGTCCTCTCTGCAGGTATTCTGCGGGTAGTGCGTCACTTCCCGCAGAACGCCCGTTGTGTTCTGGGAAACACTCGGCTCCCAGAACACAACGGTGACCAGTGAGGACGGCGCTGCGCGACTCACGCATGCGCCGTAGGGAACCGGGCAGTGAAGCCGGAACGCTTAATTTCGTGATTCCCTCACCGAGGATGGCGGTGTGGGCAGCAGAAGATAGACGAGCGATTGCTCGTTTTCTGCTGCAGATATATTTTTGCAGATATATTTTTGCAGATATATTTTTTTAACGGCGGAGCTCCGCTTTAAACGGTTTTACTGGGTCTTTTGGTGGAAAAACTGACCTTGTATAACTTGATTTGTGACCAGATGTTGGATACTTAGATGCCCAGGCCAAATTTAGCAGCGTTTAATGAAAACCCTACTGTATTTTTTATTATTATTATAGACTGAAAAATTTACAAAAAGGAAACCATATATATTCTTTAAATATTTTTTTTAATACTCATAGTATCTGACAATTACAATATTAAACAAATATACAGTGAATGCTTATTTTGCCAAAGAGGCATCCAGCCGGCAGGTGATTAATGTCACGTATGGTGTCACTATTCCTGATCTTCAGCAGGGACTGGAGCAGTAAATGACACCAAAGATTGAGAAGCAGCAGCCGTGCAAAATATTCCAGGCCCAGAAACCCCATGATGGGGGTCACCGGGAAGATAGGATGCATTAAGGTGAAAAAAACACGAGGGTTTACAACCCCTTTAAACTGCAAAGGATGCAGATGGGGGTGTACATATGCTGCAGGTGCGATGCTACATATCATGTTCACCTAACACGACGCATTCAACTGAATGGGCCCCTGACGCATCCATGTGGTGGTGCATATTTTTAGCGGTTAAAACAGGCGGTGAGGAGGCAATATAAAAACTCACTGAAGAGTGATCCGCGGTAGGCAATACAAGTTTAAACAGGTCCTTAACGTTTTTTTTTTTTAGAATTCAGATTTTGAACCTAAAAGGCTAGCTTGCCTTTAATCTAAGTGTATACTAATATAAAATCCAAGTTATAGTTATGTCAGAGTTATTATTCTTATTGCATATGGTTGATTCATTTTAATTAGTGTGTCAATTACAGCACAATGCTAATTACTTTCTTTGATGACTTTATGAAAGTTTATTAACGCTCCACTTTTTAATCAAACATACTGCTGGCTAAATTAAAACTGCAAGTGCTAAGTGGTATTTTTTCTCTAAAATAGCCCAAGTTTGGTAATTAGCACATTGCACATATACAACTTGGTGATATATTACTTACATTTTTAGATTATAAATTGTATAAATTGAAGGTTGTGGGAGAGAACATGTAAAACACAAACAACTTGCTCTTTACAAATGTTGCAGTGGATTCTGCTACAATAATTGTTCTTGTAAAATGGAACAGCATACAACATTTTTATGGTTTTGGATAGAGCAGTGGAAAGTTGGAACTCCTGTCAGCTTTTTATTGCCTTTTGTCCCCATTGGATTTATGTCCTCCACTCCCCGTCCCAGTGACACTGATCACCATGACAAGAGACTTCCCCAATGGGGACACATACAGCTATGGGGAAGGGTTAGGACAGGGGTAGGCAACCTCGGCCCTTCAGCGGTTTTGAAACTACAAGTCCCATTAGACATTGCAAGACCCTGACAATCACAGGCATGACTCCTAGAGGCAGAGGCATGATGGGATTTATAGTTTCACCACAGCTGGAGGGCCCAGGTTGCCTACTCCTGGGTTAGTAGATGTCTCAATGTGCGTCTCCTCACTTCCTGCCAGTAGCTGTGGTCACCAAAGAACACCTCTCGAGAAGGATCCTCTCAAATCTCAGAAGACTACAGCATTGTGATGTCTTTACAATGAGGAGCGTCAAGTTCTTTAGTGCTGAATTACAGGAAGAGGTCCCTCTGACTCTTCATCACCCCTCCCATGCTCGCCTCCAAGACTTCTCCAGAGCTTCTCCCTTCTCAGGAACTCGCTACCCAAATCTGTCCAGCTATCTCTCACTGTCTACCTTTATACGATCCCTGAAAACATATCTGTTCAGGGATTTATCCTTGGCTTTGTTTATATATATTTGCCCTCCAATGCTGCTTACTGTTATGGCCAGTCATAGATGGGGGTAGTGGACCCCTTTTTTGCAACAATGTTATATTGGTCAGGCTGCGCACTGACATCTTCGCAGCCATTGTGCGATTTGCTGGGTGCTCAGTGTGCACCTCTACCTTCAAGAAGGGGTGGGCTCCCTTCAGTCCACCTGCCCTCCACCTACTCATCAGAATGCCTGCGATTCCACTGTGGAGTCACTCATCAGTCAGTGATAAGAACTACAGATACCAGGGTGCCTTGGCGTGGCCTGTAGCTTACGCATGTATTAGCAAATGTGTGCAGACTAAACCCTTGTTTTTAACACATACTGTTAGACAGGTTGATTCGGTTGTCCGCGGGCTGGTTGGTAAGTAGGCTTGGGATTTTTCC
Organism: Rana muscosa; assembly: GCA_029206835.1. Classification (NCBI taxonomy): domain Eukaryota; kingdom Metazoa; phylum Chordata; class Amphibia; order Anura; family Ranidae; genus Rana; species Rana muscosa. The sequence continues at coordinate 79,284,413 of CM055117.1, read as the reverse complement.
TTGGATTTATCCTTGGCCCTGTTTATATCTGTTCAGGGAAGCCCACTGTGCCGCCACCTGAAAACTGAACTACTTTCTCCATCTCATCCCTCAGATTTTACCTCTTGTACCACATGCCCCAACTATCAGATTGTAAGCAAGGCCCATCTAATCTGCTCATATTGATTTGTATTGTCTCCAGCAGTAGTGGTCAACTTTCTTCATATGTGGGGCCTCAAGCATGGCCCTCGACATCACCAAAAGGGTCATATAAAGTTCAGTGAATATTCAGTCTCAGAGATAGCAGACACGTATAGGATATAGTCAGAGGCTGCGGACATGGCACAAGAGATGGTCAGAGATTGAAAACATGTTGAAAGAGATGGTCAGAGACTGGACATAATAAAGGAGATGGTCAGAAATTGCAGACACAACAGGAGATGGTCAGAGACTGCGGACATAAAACAGGAGATACTGTAGTCAGAGACTGCTGGCAAAATACAGGAGATGGTTAGAGACTGCGGACATAAAACAGGAGATACTGTAGTCAGAGACTGCTGGCAAAATACAGGAGATGGTCAGAGACTGTGGACACACAACAGGAGATGGTCAAAGACTGCAGTCATAATAATAAGAGATGGTCAGAGACTAGGGACATAACACAAGGGATGGTCAGAGAACATATCAAGGAAGTTTTTGTCCATATTTTAGAAGAGTGGGTGCAAAACAAATACATTTATCAAGTTTTGTATTGTACTTACAGCTCCATTGATGCCAGGCACAAAGTAGCGTGTAGGACCTGCAAAACAACAAAACAGTAAGTGAACATACATCCTCAGCAGCAAGAAAAATTAGAACTATTAGATCTCCCTGCTATTAGTAAATACATTATTCCAATTATACTAGTAGGTCAAGTGTCTTGATTCAAAATTCGACCTAAAATAGGTTTCCAAGTCTTTTTGACTGTTGGAAGTTGTTTTAATTGCAGCTACAGTCAAAGTGCTAAATCACTATTGAAATTCACCTGAATTTTTTTTTCAAATCTTGATCAGCTAGACAGAAAGATCAGCTACTTTAGCTGTCCCATTCCCTGGGTCACCTCCCTGTTCACTGGACAGAGGTGGCGATACAACTTGTTTGCATTTGTGAGCTCAGGCACTGATGTGGACGAAAAGGCCTGGCTCACAGCCCCCACTCTAATTCAGCCCAAAGGTGTTCTATTTGGTCGAGGTCAGGACTCTGTGCAGGCCAGTTAAGTTCCTCCACCCCAAACTTACTCATATATGTCTTTATGGACCTTGCTTTGTGCACGGGTCCAAATCATTTGGTGGAGGGTGGATTATGGTGTGGGGTTGTTTTTCAGGGGTTGGGCTTGGCCCCTTAGTTCCATTGAAGGGAACTATTAAGGCGTCAGCATACCAAGACATTGGAAAATGTCATGCTCACAACTTTGTGGGAACAGTTTGGGGGTGGCCCCTTCCTGTTCCAACATGACAGCGCACCAGTGCACAAAGTCCTAACCTCAACCCGATAGAACACCTTTGGGGTGAATTAGAGCAGAGACTACTAACCAGGCCTTCTTGTCCACATCAGTGCCTGACCTCACAAATGCGCTTCTGGATGAATGGTCAAACATTCCCATAGACACTCCTAAACCTTGTGGACAGCCTTCCCAGAAGAGTTGAAGCTGTTATAGCTGCAAAGGGTGGGCCAACTCAATACTGAACCCTACGGACTAAAGCCTCGTACACACGATCGGATAATCCGAAGGGAATTGTGTGACGACAGGCTGTTGGCGGAAAATTTGACAGTTTGTATGCTCCATCGGACAATTGTTGTCGGATTTTCCGCGGACAAATGTTGGATGGCACGCTTTAAAATTTCCCGTGGACAATTGTCTGTCGGAATCAATGCTCACCAAACACGACATTAGCAGAAGGTACCCAAAGGGTGGCGCTAAAGAGCTGAAAAAACACATAGTTTTGTGTTTGTTGGCCGACAATTGTGTGCCGTTTGTATGCAAGACAAATTCCTGGCCAACGCCCTTCGAATAAAAGTCCTACGCTTTGTCTGCGGAAAATCCGATTGTGTGTGAGGCTTAAGACTGGGATGCCATTAACCACTTGCTTACTGGGCACTTAAACCCCTGTAGCAGCCCCACTCTCTCTCCATCTTCAACGGTTGCACACCAACTCATGTCTAGGGGTTCCTGCTTTGTAAGAGTGAGATGCGCCACGGCCCATGTCCTCCCCATTGTAGTAGGGAGGTGAAGGCCACTTACTGATGTTTCCTCGGGCCGGTGTGTTCTGTGAATGCACTGAGTCTGTAATTGCAAGCTCACCAGCCTCCCCTTTGCTTCCAGTAACTGGAGTTCACACACCGGAGAAAGGTCCAACACTTGTTTATTCGACACTCCAATAAGCAAAGCACAATAAACAGTTCTTTTGCAGCAAACTGGTTGGGACCTATAACCTTGCCAACGGTGAGGCGAGCAGATCGAGGCACTTCCTAAAGTTTAAGTTCTACGCCACTGTACTATGACCAGCGGCGCCTAAGCCAATCCGGCTGTTACAGAACAGGAAAGATGGGGTCTCTTCCAGCAACCCCTATGAACAGCAATGGAGCCCTCTTCGATACGCTGTGGCCCCTATCAGGGGGATGTGTCCTCCCAAGAGAGTTCCCAGAGGCCCACTGTCACCGGGCTGGTGCTGCTCCGGGTCTCCAGTGGGTAACCTCTCTGGCCTCCTCACCTCAGATACGAGTCCCTCCGCTCAGGGACCCTCGGACAGTCCACCCTAGCGGGACCCAGTCGAAGGTACTGGGCCCCAGGCCTCCTTGATAGTACCTCACCCCAGGCTAAAGGTGCCTGGGATGGACGCCAACATGACTCCGGACCAGGCCATGGGCACCTGGACCAGACTCCTGGATCTCCAGCACCCAGGCCCGAGGGCCCTGGGTGCGGACCGCAACCCTCCTCTTCCGAGGACTTCCTTCTCCGCAAGACCTCGTGGTAAGCGCGTCTCCCCCTTTTATCTCCTCCCATCAACGGCCCGGCGGGTTCCCCGCCCCAGCCATACCATCTCCGGGAAGGGACAAAACAGGGAGCACTGCAGGAGATGATTCTACCTGAAGCCTGTGGGTACCCCGCCACCCACAGGCAAAGGAGAATACTACATCCTCCAATCCTCCACGAAACAAAAAGGGGTCTGAACCCTAACACAATTATACACCTGGGTCACACTATTCCCCAGGTGTATCCCATCAATTTAAGGACCCCGCTACACCCCCTTCCTGCCCAGGCCAATTTTCAGCTTTCAGCACTGTCACGCTTTGAATGGCAATTGCGCGGTCGTGCGACGTGGCTCCCAAACAAAATGGACGTCCTTTTTTTCCCACAAATAGAGCTTTCTTTTGGTGGTATTTGATAATCTCTGCGTTTTTAATTTTTTGCGCTATAAACAAAAAAAAGAGCGACAATTTTGAAAAAAACACAATATTTTTTTACTTTTTGCTATAATAAATAACCCAATTTAAAAAAAAGATGTTTTTTTCTCAGTTTAGGCCGATACGTATTCTTCTACATATTTTTGGTAAAAAAAATCAATAAAAAAAATCGCAATAAGCGTTTATTGATTGGTTTGCGCAAAAGTTATAGCATCTACAAAATAGGGCATAGTTTTATAGCATTTTTATTAATATTTTTTTTTTTTACTAGTAATGGTGGCGATCAGCGATTTTTATTGCGACTGCGACATTATGGCGGACACATCGAACACTTTTGACACCATTTTGGGACCAATGTCATTTTTACAGCAATCGGTGCTATAAAAATGAATTGGTTACTGTAAAAATGACACTGGCAGTGAAGGGGTTAACCACTAGGGGCACTGAAGGGGTTAAGTGTTCCTAAGGGAGTGATTCTAACTGTGGGGGGAGGGGACTGACTGGGGGAGGTGACGATGGTTGTCCCTATGTACAAGGGACACACCATCGGTCTCCTCTCCCTGACAGGGACGTGGATCTCTGTGTTTACACACAGAGATCCACGTCCCTGTCTCTGTAAATGCCGATCGCGTGTATCAGGCGGACATCGCGGCCGCCAGGCACGCGCATCGGCACCCGCGTGACGCGGCGGGCACAGAAGTTCCCCGATGCGCGCTTGCAGAAGGAGGAAAGGGGAGGAAGTCAATAGACGTCCTCCCGGCATTCTAGGTCTGCGCTGTAGCCGTCATTCGGCTATAGCGCGGGCCACTACTGGTTAAAGATCATGTGCGTGTAAAGGCAGGTGTCCCAATACTTTTGGTAATATAGTGTAGCTGTACATCTGAGTGATCCATCTAACACACAGCCATCTGCTCCTATTTTCATGCTCTTGATGGGTGCATGGTACATTCCAGATGTAACTTTGCCGACTACTGCTTCAAACGGACTCTAGTTTTCACAGTTGTAATCCATAGCACATCTTGGAGCACAAGGGATGAAGTCTCTATGAACGTCCGTGGTGCTTTATATAAATGAATAATTACATATAAATGAATAAAATAATAGACTGGGCCTGTAAAGGCGGGGTTGCATTGGATGGCTCAGTGTCCTTAGTACTAGTAGAAATGTTTTTGGACTTCATTTCTTTCTATCACTCTTTGTAGAACATAAAATTTGCTGGCTACAATCCTCACAGGATGTTTTTTTTTTTCCCCCTGATCAAGACAAAATGGAAAAATGCTTTCACAGCTGTTGTGATCCAGGTTACAAGATTTCGACATTAAAAATGAATGGTGCCGGGAAACAGGAAAGAAACTATTAACAAGTCATAGCATGCTCCGTTCAGAAAAGAAGTTCCCAGGGGTGAAGAGAGAGAGACCGGTCCTGTGACCAAGAGATGAGCTCACTACTCATACCATTGCAGGCATTTTTTTTTTTAAACAACATTATTTATCAATTTCATGCTCAGACCTGCTGACGGGTCAGTATGAGAATTTTATTCTTAGCAGTTTCGGCTATGGACAGTAGAGAGATATGTAAAAAATCTTAGGCATGTGATAGGTATAACGCTGCTTTTAAAGGTCAGTCCACACAAAACAGATATTCAGTATTGAGTAGATGCTGGTGAATGAAAAGTAGATGTACATCCCATGGCTTGGTTCATATCCATGTGTGCTGAATGAAGGGCAGACCATTCATTTGAATGGGTTGCCTTATCTGTAGGAAACACGGGAGTAAAAAGTCCCCAACCCTTTTGTAAAATCGCACCATGGTTGCTCATGTATGGGGGTGCTAGTAAGAATGAATGGCACCCCCAGAATTCTTTTAATGAGTAGCGCGTTTCTGTGGGTGTCAGGAAAGCGTGCAATTTTGCGCTCAACATCAAACCTTAATAAATAACATTTAGTTTGCTATTAATTATATATGGTAGCCATTTTTTATAAATCCCTGAAGAGCCTGCACATCTGTGTAAATCGGCAAATAAAGTGGAGATACCGTCATAAAAATACCAACGCGTTTCGGCTTATCAGGCCTTAACCACTTCAGCCCCGGAAGGATTTACCCACTTTCTGACCAGGCCATGTTTTGCGATACGGCACTGCGTTGTTTTAACTAACAATTGTCATGCGACGTACACAAACAAACTTTATGTCCTTTTTTTGCACACAACAAAAACAAAAATGCCCTTGGGACTTTTAAGGGGCACACCTCAGGTAAAAAGTAGGGCTGTTACTGATTAAAATTTTCGTGTTCGATTAATCGTTTTTTTTTTTTTATTGATTAATCGACTAATTTCGATTATAACGCACATACAGATCCAACTACTTTTAGCTGATCTCCTTGCAGGCCGATTCCCAGTGCAGCTACCAACCACTGGAAAAATGGATAGCAGGATACAAAAAACACACAAAGGCAGCGCTCGATGGGAATAGCATTAAAACTTTTATAGTCTTCAAGTAGGTAACAAAATAAATATTGCACTGGAGATAAAATCAATGTAGCTACATAAACTGTAAAAATGGTGCGAGAAATACCAAACGGTAGCAAAAGCAGTCATTAAAACATGTAGCCAAGTATGATACTGGTATGAAAATGTGTACAACGATACCACGGCTGAATCCAGATGAGGAGGGGTTAACATCAGTCCGTCGGCATGTAGATGTCCCGTGAAGGGAACTATCACAACTCCCAGTGGATGGCTGTAGAATCCCAGATTGATAGAGGGAAGTGATAGAGGGAAGTGTAACAGCCCTTGCGTGTGGCAGATAGTAAGGTCCCGCCGGCATGCAGATATGAAGGCACCGCAAAGGAGCCATTCAGATGGACACGGCAAGCCCCGCCGGTGTCCATGACATCACCGGATCTCCGACAGAACTCCCTGAAGACCTGGAAGCCGGCGGAGAGGTGAGTACCGATCAAAAGAATTTTGATCGATCAAAAGAATTTATTGATTAATCGAGGAATAGTTAATTTCCACAGCCCTAGTAAAAAGTAAATGATTTGACAAACATTTAAAAACAACAATTAATACAAGAAAAAGAAAACAACATAATAAATGTCGACATATGAATCAACATTGCATTTTTATCATAGACCTTTCCATGAGATCTGATTGTGTCATGCAGATGACTAAGTAGTCTAGGATGACTATGCTAGGTCTCGACGTGTTTCATGAGAAAAATCTCGCTTCTTCTGGAGGAGCACAGATAGATGCGGATGATAGAGGACTCCTGGCCTACTAGCAGATTACTGTATAAATGTCACATGTGGGGAAAGGGTTAACACTAGGGGGCGATCAAGGGGTTAAAGTGGTTGTAAACCCACTTTTTCAACTTGCACCTACAGGTAAGCCTAGATTAAGGCTTACCTGTAGGTGCAAGAAATATCTCCTAAACCTACACGGTTTAGGAGATATTTACTAAAATGTCAAGCGCCGCTATAGGACAGAAGGACAGTTGCATCACTACTCCTGTCAGCCCAATGGTGGAAGAGGTGAGCAGAGGAGGAGGCAGTGTGGGCTGTGTTCTCTCTCTCCCCCTCCTCCTCACTGCCAGTGCAGTGCTCCTGTTCTTCAGAAGCCGGCACTGGTGTACACAGACATACCGGAGTTATCTCTACCCCTTGCTGAAGAAGTCATTCGATGTAACGCATATAGGGGGGAAGGAGTGTCAGTGGCTACGTCATCCCGTGAGCATCTTGTCGTTTCTATGCCTCCTGAGCCCGCACTGCTTAAGTGCTGCGTTTGTGAGTAACGTTTTAAAGTTTTAATGAGCAAATAAACCTTTTTTTTAATCAGAGAGCACTAGATTTTGCCTTTTCTATTCCTATGTGCACCGGACCCCATTGAGGGAATCTGTACTGGCTAGTTGATAAGTAGTATGGAGAAACCTGCGCTTAGGACTGGGACTAGTGGGCTGCTGCCCCCCCGGTGAGGCCCCTGTGCACAAGAGCTAGAAAGTGATTGGTATATATATGGGGTAAGTGGCGCTCCCAGTGGAGGGTGTGTGTTGTATAAATGTGAAAAAATATAAGTAAAACTCTGTGTGAGCCTGGGTAATATTACCAGAGTGATAAACTATGAAGACACACAATATAGATGAATAGCAGCGATTGGGTCAAGACCTCTCCCTAAAAAACATCAAAAACAAATATATAAAAAAATCGGGAAAATACATTTTTTTATATATTTGTTTTTGATGTTTTTTACTCCTTGGATTGGTATGGATTAACCCATTCCAAACTACACACAAGGGTTTTTTACCATCTTTATTTTCTGTCACTCACATAGTGGCTGGCAAATATGCATATATGCACTTAGCACTTTAGAATTCACATACTAGCACTAATCTATTTCACAATATATATCTATTTGGGGTCAGGGAGAGGTCTTGACCCAATCACTGCTATTCATCTATATTGTGTGTCTTCATAGTTTATCACTCTGGTAATATTACCCAGGCTCACACGGAGTTTTACTTTTATTTTTTCACATTTATACAACACACACCCTCCACTGGGAGCGCCACTTACCCCATATATATACCAATCACTGTACTGGCTAGTATCCATCTAATCAGTCGGAGGCAGCACAAAAAGAATACGAGCTCCATGACCAGTTGATCCGTTTATATCCCTGAGAGGGAACCTGCTTTTTCTGACCTGCTGGTGAAACAGGGGTCAGAACGTGAGGTGAGCGGCTAGGATATAGAGGTGGAGGAGAGCACTTGCATTTTCAACATTCAGGCACTAGTGGTGTGCTGTGCGTTTTTATGCAGAAGACTCTGAGGACTATACTTGTGCATTTGGACTCTTCATTTCTTTTTAGTGTGTGGACTTGATTGTTTTGTTTATTGTTCACTCTTCCCATTCAGGGAACACCTATTTTTCATTTTTGGTTCACTATTCCCTGTCGGGGAATACGAATATTTGATTGTGCACTCAGTATCTTGCTATATTGCAAGTTAATCACTTATTCTCATTTAAGGATTATGGGGAGTTATTTTGTATTTAGGAAGCGCAACACTGTTTTGTTTTATACCGGAGTTACTGCTGTGCGCAGGATGCCCTAAGCTTGCACATCATGAACTGGGGGGGGGGGGGGGCGCAGTTTGCCATCTTTGCCCTGGGCACTGCATGACCTTGTCCCGGCACTGACCGAAGTCAACCAATCTCAACCAGGGTTCCTCTAGAGATTGCTAGGTGTTCCTTGAGCTGTGGCCGATTGACCTCCAATCAAATGGTGCCTGGATATTTTTGTGTACAATGTCACTTGGCAGGGCCAGTTGCACTACCCAAATTAACTTTTAACTATCTGTAAGGGTGGCATTCTGACCACCACTGTAAGGGGAGTATTCTTCCTATTGACCCCCGATGATATCATTTTAAAGGTGTTCCGAGACCTAAAGGGTTTCTCTGGTCAAAAGTTTGAAAAAGGCTGATCTAAGCTGGCTCTGACCACTAGGCTTCATCTATACCCTATAATATCAGGTTTGAATGGACTTGACCCTTCAAAATCTGAAAACACTGGTAATTTTCTGCTCTGCTTCTTTAGCATATTAGTAATAAAAATTCAGTGAAGTTATCTATTTCCGTTGATTCTGCTTGTGCCATTTTAATCTTTTCTTTGTGTATGTATAAATTTTAATCTGCAAACCCGCTGCATATAGGATTGATCTGTACCATGGTACAGAAAAGAACAAGCTCCTAATTATCCCCAAAGATAGAGCCCTGGACAATCTTTACATGAAGCCAGAACTCCTGTGGGCTTTTTACACACATGTAGCTCCCTACTCCCCCAGTATGCCACACACCCACAGACCCTGATTTGTTAATGGGATCTACTGGTTTCGTTACTTTGGGTCTGCAGCAAAATACCTCCCACGAGTGGATCCTTTAGCTCCGTTGTCTAGGCACACCGACGACTCCTTGGAATAAGGCCAATGTCCACACTTGAGTAAAACCTAATCAGCAAGGCTTTATTCTTTTTCTGCACTTTGAGTTAAACTTGAAGAAAAGCAAGAGTAGAAGAGTTGAAAGATGGGGGGAAAGGTTCAGGCACGCAACACTTAAGTCCAATATCTACACTCGTCGCCACTCAAGCCTGAGTGGGTATTGCTTACCCGGATAGTCCCTATGAGAGCAGTCCTAGCAGTTGTGACAGCAGGAAGGTAAAGTCACCTGGTTGCATCCAGGGGGGTAGATATATTTCGCCCAGATTCAGGCTTTACGCCGACTTATACAACTAGGTGGAGAGTTGTATAAGCCCAGCTGAGGCTAGTGGGCTCATGGATGACTCATACCTCTAGGGAGAGTGTGGGGCGTCGTGCAGACAGGGAGTTGATGAGACCAGCTGAAGCTTGTCAGCTCATTTAGGCCTCTATAAGAACTCCCAGATTCATTAGATGTTAGCTCATGCCTGGAACCAGACCTGTGTGGACTGTCTAGGGAGAGTGAACCCCTGTGCGGTGAGACAAAGCCTGTGTGGCTATTTGCTTGGACATTTAAAACCAGGGACTTAGGGACTAGGACAGCACTAGGCTGATCCCAGTTGTTAGTTAGGAAACCTGTATGTTTAGTCAGAGGTCAAGTTGACCAGGATTTATTTTGTTTATGTTTCTTTTGGCTTTGCTGTGTTTTGTCACTGTAAATAGAAAATAAACCGCACCTTTTTTTTTTGAAAACCACAACCTCCGTTTGCTGGGCCTGTTTTTGTGTGGGGAGCCCATCCCGGGGGTCACACACACCCGCTGCCGAGCTAACCCCCTCACAGTTGGTGGAGAATGCGTGCAGTTTTTTTTTAAGCCAGCATGGAGGAGATACTGAAACAGCTGGCTCTAGCAAATGCCAATCAACAGCAGACAAATGCAGGTTTGCAAAGGAGCCTTGCAGCCCAGCAGCAAGCTCATCAACAGAGCCTTGCAGCCCAGCAGCAAGCTCACCAACAGAGTCTGGAAGCTCAGCAACAAGCCCAGCAGCAATCTGAGGCCCGCTTCATAGACCTGTTACAGAAGCAAGAGCAGAGACTACAACAAATGGAAGCAGTAATGCAGCAACGTCCGCAGACCAGTGAGGAAAGCCGTCCCACTAATACCGCGTCCTTTGGGGTGAGTCGTTTATTGACAAAAATGACTGGAGAGGATGATCCAGAGGTATTTTTGACCACATTTGAAAGGACCGCTGAAAGAGAAAAGTGGCCTGAGGAGCAGTGGGCTGGACTGGTGGCTCCTCTGTTAACTGGTGTATCGCAGAAAGCTTACTATGACCTAGAGCCTAACCAAGCAAAAGACTATGTGATGCTAAAAGCTGAAATTTTGGCAAGGCTGGGTGTCACCCAGGCTGTCCGGGCTCAGCGTGTGCATAACTGGACTTTCCAGCTTGGAAAACCCCCCAGGTCTCAAATGTATGATCTCATTCACCTGAGCAGAAAGTGGCTACAGCCAGAGACTTTGTCCGCACCAAAGATTGTGGAACGTGTTGTAATGGATCGGTTTTTGAGAGCTCTTCCTACTGCCATCCAAAAGTGGGTAAGCCATGGAGACCCAGAGACGGCCGATGGTCTTGTGGATCGTGTGGAGAAATACTTGGCTACAGAGAACCTGACGGCCTCTTCCAGAGACACTCGGACTTTCCACCCTAAGACCAGACCATCCCCAGGGGCGGATAAGAGGATTCCAAGGGGTGAGGGTGGAGAGAGTGAGAGGGTGGGAGCTCTACCCCAAGTTTGGCGAGAACAGCCTGGGAAATCAGCGGCTCAAGAGGCGGCAAGAAGGATCGTTTGCTACCGCTGCCGGCAAGCGGGACATATTGCAGCCAATTGCCCGGTTGTGGAGGAACCCATGCAGTGTGACTTTCTGACGGGCAGACGTCAGTCGCTGTGTGCGACAGTCGCATGCACTGCCATTCGAGGAACTGAGAAACATTTATGCAAAATGTGTGTTAATGGTAGAAATGTTGTGGTATTGCTGGATTCAGGTAGCCTTGTGACCCTGATAAAGGCTGAGTTAGTTAAAACAGAGGTCTTTGGGAATAGCAAGGTAGCTGTTATTTGTGTGCATGGGGACACCCGAGAGTATCCAGTGACTACAGTGTGTTTCGAGACCCCCAAAGGTACCCTCTCTCATCCAGTGGGCTTAGTATCTCAGTTACCGCATGACGCCATTGTGGGAAGGGATTTTCCGAAGTTCTGGGAACTGTGGGATGATCCTGAGCCCCCCACTGGTGCCCCTATGTACCAGGAATGTGATAGCCAGAACTCCCCTGAGAGTGGTGAGGACTCTCCGGAATTTCCCTTATCAGTATTGGCAGGGGAGACTCAAGAAACTGGAGAGGAGCCCACTTCCTCAGACGAAAACCTACCGTCTGTGGAGTTTTCTGATCTTGAGGTTCACAGGGAAAACTTTGCCACAGAACAGTTGAAAGACCCCGCCCTAATAAAGGCACGGGAAAACGTAGTGAAAATAGATGGCGAGTTAGTGAACCCAGATAATACCTGCACTTACCCATACTTCAGCGTAGAGAAGGACCTACTGTATCGGGTGGCAAAAAGGGCAGAAGAAACCGTTGAGCAGCTTGTGGTGCCCAAACCTTACAGGAAGTTGGTGTTGGAGTTGGCCCATGGGCACATTCTTGGAGGTCATCTGGGGACAGAGAAAACCCGAGAGAGGGTATTACAGAGATTCTATTGGCCGGGGGTGATGAAGGACATAGAAAATTATTGTTCCTCCTGCCCTGTGTGTCAGAGGTCGGCCCCGATGCCACATTTCCGTAGCCCGCTGGTCCCTCTACCCATCATTGAGGTCCCGTTTGAGAGGATCGCCATGGATTTGGTAGGGCCTATAATCAAGTCCGCTAGGGGGCACCAGTACATATTAGTTATAATGGACTATGCCACCCGTTATCCAGAAGCGATCCCTCTCCGAAATACCTCGGCCAAAACCATAGCCAAAGAGCTATCTCTTGTGTTTAGCTGGGTGGGTATTTGTAAAGAACTGCTTACGGACCAAGGTACACCCTTTATGTCCCGGGTTATGAAGGAGCTGTGTAAATTGTTCAAAGTGACGCAATTACGTACATCTGTGTATCACCCCCAAACCGATGGGCTGGTTGAAAGATTCAACAAAACCCTAAAACAAATGTTGAAGAAAGTGGTGGATAGAGATGGAAAGGATTGGGACTGTCTACTTCCTTATCTGATGTTTGCTATTAGGGAGGTGCCCCAATCCTCTACGGGATTCTCCCCCTTTGAGTTACTGTATGGGAGACACCCAAGAGGGCTGTTGGATATTGCCAAGGAAACTTGGGAAAGTGAGAGTTCTCCCCACAGGAGTGTGATTGAGCATGTCGCCCTGATGCAAGACCGAATTGCACAGGTAATGCCCATCGTGAAGGAACATTTGGCCCAAGCGCAGTTAGCACAGCAGAGAGTGTACAACCGTGGAGCCAAGACCCGTACCTTTTCCCCGGGGGATAGGATACTGGTACTTGTCCCTACGGTTGAAAGTAAATTCCTTGCCAAATGGCAAGGCCCCTATGAGATAATGGAAAAAGTGAGCGAAGTGAATTACAAGGTCAGACAACCAGGAAGGCGAAAGCCCGAACAGATCTATCACGTTAATCTGTTGAAAGCCTGGAGGGATAGAGAGTCCCTAGTCGCAGACACTTGGTCACCAGCTCAAACTGGTTGCGTGATTCCTGAGGTTGGAATAGCAGCCACCTTGTCACAACCCCAACAACAGGAGGTTAAGGAGTTTGTGCTTCGCAACAAGGAGGTATTCTCTGAGCTGCCGGGACAAACATCTGGGGTAGAGCATGACATCATTACCCCGCCCGGTGAAAGGGTGAAGTTAAAACCCTATCGGATCCCAGAGGCCCGACGGGAGGCAATACGGGAGGAAGTACAGAAAATGCTGAACTTAGGGGTGATAGAGGAGTCCCAAAGTGATTGGTCTAGTCCCATTGTGTTGGTGCCTAAACCGGATGGGAGCTGGCGATTTTGTAACGATTTTCGTCAGTTGAACAAAGTTACAAAATTTGACACCTACCCCATGCCACGTATAGATGAGTTGATCGACCGGCTGGGAACAGCCCGATACATGACGACTCTTGACCTCACAAAAGGGTATTGGCAAATCCCCCTGGCCAAGTCGGCCAAAGAGAAAACCGCATTTGTAACCCCAGACGGGGCGTTCCAATATAAAAGAATGCCGTTCGGGTTACAGAATGCGCCGGCCACATTCCAGCGGAAAATGGACCAGATGCTGAGGCCCCATCGGAAGTATGCTGCGGCTTACCTGGATGACGTAATTGTCCATAGCACAGATTGGGCCTCACATCTGCCAAAAGTGCAAGCAGTCCTGGACTCTGTTCGGGAAGCGGGGTTTACGGCTAACCCCAAGAAGTGTACCATTGGGCAGGAGGAGGCCAAATATCTTGGGTACACCATTGGGAGGGGAGTAATAAAACCCCAACTCAACAAAGTCGAGGCCATCCAGAGTTGGCCACGTCCCAACAGCAAGAAGCAGGTACGAGCCTTTCTGGGAATCGCTGGGTATTATCGGCGATTCATTCCCCACTTTGCTTCTAAGGCTGTGCCCCTAACCAACCTGACGAAGGGGAAAGGGTCGGTCATGATTAAATGGACCCCCGAGGCTGAGGCAGCATTCCAATTCTTGAAACAAGCCTTATGTAGCCAGCCAGTGTTGTACTCACCCGACTTCTCTAAAGACTTTGTCGTACAAAGTGATGCGTCAGATGTGGGGTTAGGAGCAGTATTGTCCCAGGTCTGGAACGGGGAAGAGCACCCAGTCATTTACCTCAGCAGGAAGTTGAAGTCCCATGAGGTAAATTACGCCACCGTTGAAAAGGAGTGTTTAGCGGTGAAGTGGGCTCTAGATTCCCTTCGGTACTACCTGCTAGGTAGGCACTTTGACATGGTTACGGATCACGCTCCGTTAAAGTGGATGGCTCAAAACAAGGAAACAAATAGAAGAGTGAATAGGTGGTTCCTGGCCCTCCAGGAATTCAACTTCACAGTAAAGCATCGCCCTGGCGTTCAAATGGGGAATGTGGATGCTTTGTCTCGAGTACATGAATGCCTGATTGCTGGTGTTCCAACCCCGAGGTTAAAACAAGAGGGGGGGGGGTATGTGACAGCAGGAAGGTAAAGTCACCTGGTTGCATCCAGGGGGGTAGATATATTTCGCCCAGATTCAGGCTTTACGCCGACTTATACAACTAGGTGGAGAGTTGTATAAGCCCAGCTGAGGCTAGTGGGCTCATGGATGACTCATACCTCTAGGGAGAGTGTGGGGCGTTGTGCAGACAGGGAGTTGATGAGACCAGCTGAAGCTTGTCAGCTCATTTAGGCCTCTATAAGAACTCCCAGATTCATTAGATGTTAGCTCATGCCTGGAACCAGACCTGTGTGGACTGTCTAGGGAGAGTGAACCCCTGTGCGGTGAGACAAAGCCTGTGTGGCTATTTGCTTGGACATTTAAAACCAGGGACTTAGGGACTAGGACAGCACTAGGCTGATCCCAGTTGTTAGTTAGGAAACCTGTATGTTTAGTCAGAGGTCAAGTTGACCAGGATTTATTTTGTTTATGTTTCTTTTGGCTTTGCTGTGTTTTGTCACTGTAAATAGAAAATAAACCGCACCTTTTTTTTTTGAAAACCACAACCTCCGTTTGCTGGGCCTGTTTTTGTGTGGGGAGCCCATCCCGGGGGTCACACACACCCGCTGCCGAGCTAACCCCCTCACACAGTCGTGATGGAGCACGGATGAGATGATGAATTCCCCTTTAGGTAGGCCTCCAGACCTCTCCCTGAGACAGCAGTACCATCGCTATCTCCGCCGGGATTGTTCTTCCCCTGGAACTCCTTTCCTAAAGATGGGCCCCCTACAAACGGGCAGCCTGGGAATCTTCTCTGAAGCGTAGGCCCTAGTCAGCGGAGCTGGGCCTACAATGCAGCAACAAGGCCTCGGGCTGAAGGTGCCCAAGGCCTAAGCACTCTAGCGCACCTCGTGCCATGCGGGCCACGAGGCACACTTACTTGACCAGAGGTCCCCCTGTAAGCCCTGGGGTCCCCCTGGAATCGCCTCACAGCAAAAGGCGTCTGCCCCTTTTGTACCCTCTCCCAGCATGCACAGCGGGTAGACCACGCCCACTGCACGGCTGCCGAGAGAGGGGACACAAGGTGCTGTGATACCCCTGTAATCCAACCCGTGACGGCGGTGACAGCGCCACCTGCAGGCAAAGTTCTCCTTATTCTCTAACACTGCCTGGCAGTATCACACCCCAAGCAGAACAACAACTTGAACACAGTTGGTCTGAGCCCAATTACTAGCTCAGACTGCCTTTAAATTTCACATAGTGCCCCCAAACATTGGGGGGGGCGCTACACACATCACAAGGCTGCCGATTCTTCCAGAGTTCACAATTACCTTTTATGAAGACTTCTAAAAAAAACTTTTACAGCAAGAAAAAAAGTTTTCTGAAATGCAGATGAGAAAAAATGAAATACTGATTAGGTAAATAAAAAAAAAAAAACATATCTCCATAGTCCACAAATCATTTTCAGAACTGAAAAAAGCGGTCTTTGCCTTGGGCTAACCCTACAGAACTGATCAGTCAATGTGGAGACTGAGAGCATGAAACCTCACCAACAACCTCCTGTAGGTTATCTCTGCCATAATCCCCCAACTAATCAGACATGGAGGAGCTTAAAACCCCAGAAACACTTTATACAAAATATCCTTTAATTGCGGGAGCCATTCAAGGTTGCCTCGCTAATGAAAATTTATTTTGGGGCGGTTAATCAATAATTCAGATTCCTGGAAAAGAAAACGCTCATTATTAATGAAATCTGAAATTCCAGAGGAATACAAGATGCTCTTGAAAACAAGATCTTTCCCTGCTTCAATGCAAATGGGTATTTTTTTTTTGTCCTTCATAATTTATATGGAAACTATAATATTTTGGGTCAGTTTTCCTTTTTTTTTGTTCCATAAGTTTAAACTTTTTTAGACTAATTATATACTAGAAAAAGTGCGCCTCTTCATCGGACAAGTTAAATATTGCATTTTTAAGATGTGTTAGTGGTATGAATGTACAATATAGTGTACAGGATTCAGAAGTCTAGGGAATGGTTCACAGCGTAGATCAGATCAGGGGTACTCAACCTTTTGAAGAACGAGGGCCACAATGAAATGAAATGGTTCAAAATTTCTATTTATTTTTAATTTGAATAGCATAAAGAAGATTTTAAACAACCAGGATCATCAATTTCCATGGGACCAATTCCTGTTGGATGTTTACCTACTGTTTAATAACAATAATCACATTTTTCTTAACCAGATCCCCTTTAGGCCCCATGCACACGAGACGCTGTTATTTGCTGTTGAACGCGCGTTCAGAGGCAGTTGGACGCTTTTTTCAACTGCTCCTGAACCCATTCAATGTTATCCTATGTGTCCATGCACACACTCTCGTTTTTTGACGTTTACAAGCAGTTGCGTTTAACCTCGTTTTTCCAGAAGCAAAAAAATGGGTTCAGACGCAAAAGTTTTCACGTTTCAGACGCTAAACGCGGCTAAACGCGGTACCGGCGTTTTGCCGCGTTTGCGTTTATAAGCGTTTTTAAAGGTGACCTATTTTTTAACATTAGAAATCTCAAAAATGATGGCAAATGATGAAAAACTATTAAAAAATATAAAAGAAAACTGTAATTGCTTGCATCGCATTGTGGACAATCCACAACTTGTGGCAGGTAAAGTGGCAAGTGGACAATCAACAACTTGTGTCAGGTGATGTGGCCAGGTGACGTGGCCAGGTGACGTGGCAAGTGGACAATCCACAGCTTGTGGCAGGTGACGTGGCCAGGTGACGTGGCAGGTAACGTGGCCAGGTGACGTGGCCAGGTGACGTGGCAAGTGGACAATCCACAACTTGTGGCAGGTGACGTGGCCAGGTGACGTGGCAGGTGACGTGGCAAGTGGACAATTCACAACTTGTGGCAGGTGATGTGGCACGTGATGTGGCCAGGTGACGTGGAAAGTGGACAATCCACAACTTGTGGCAGGTGACGTGGCTAGATGACGTGGCAGGTAATGTGGGCAGGTAACATGGCTAGGTGACGTGGCCAGGTGACGTGGCAAGTGGACAATCCACAACTTGTGGCAGGTGACGTGGCCAGGTGACGTGGCAAGTGGACAATCCACAACTTGTGGCAGGTGACGTGGCCAGGTGACGTGGCAGGTGACGTGGCAAGTGGACAATTCACAACTTGTGGCAGGTGAAGTGGCCAGGTGACGTGGCACGTGATGTGGCCAGGTGACATGGCAAGTGGACAATCCACAACTTGTGGCAGGTGACGTGGCCAGGTGACATGGCAGGTGACGTGGCAAGTGGACAATCCACAACTTGTGGCAGGTGACGTGGCCAGCTGACGTGGCAGGTAACGTGGCCAGGTGACGTGGCAGGTAACATGGCCAGGTGACGTGGCCAGGTAACGTGGCAAGTGGACAATCCACAACTTGTGGCAGGTGACGTGGCACGTGATGTGGCAAGGTGACGTGGCAAGTGGACAATCCACAACTTGTGGCAGGTGACGTGGCCAGGTGACGTGGCCAGGTGATGTGGCCAGGTGACGTGGCAGGTGACGTGGCAAGTGGACAATCCACAACTTGTGGCAGATGATGTGGCAAGTGATACGCTAAATACAAGTACACTGCTGCTCTCTCAGCTGCTGCTACTCACTCTGGTCTCACAAACTGGCTGAAATGGTTAAAATGTACTGTTTTTTGAGCTTAGGGAGGGTCTATGATGAAACGCTTATAAACGCAAACGCGGTTAAACGCCGCTAAACGCGGCCGCAAACGCGGCAAAACGCGCGTTTATAAACGCCGGTTTCAGCGTTTAAAAACGTGTGTTCAGCAGAGTTTGCACCTGCGTCTCGTGTGCATGGGGCCTAAATCTAACCCCTGCTCTTAGGTGTGACCAGCCAAAAAAGCTGCAGCCTTCACTATATCAGGTCTCTGCAGCAATCTCTTGAATCACCAAAACAAGGACTGTCGACAATCTAAACAAGGATGTCAAACTCAATTTTATCGCCAGCCGCATCCGCAGTGTGGTTTGCCTCAAAGGGCCAGTTTATGGAGGACCAGCAAACATTCAGTAGAATTGTGTGCACTCAAAGGAGGCTGTGTGGGTTGCCGCAGGTTTAAAGATTTGGGCCACACGGCATGGCCCTGTGGACCTCATTGGCCCACGGGCCACAGGTTGAGCATGCCTTGTATACACAATGCAGCAGTTTGTAGATAGGGTATGCGGTTACATTTGTGATGATCAATAGGAAAATGCATGGGGGAAATGGCAGCTGTTGGAGAAGTATGCTGTGTGCACCCAAAGGCCTCATACACATTGGGCATTAAGCCCCAGTGCATGAGACTCTGGCATTTGGGCGCAGGTGGAAGGTACAGGTGCACCATCCAGCCCCGCTGCAGGCAGCCTCTCAAACTTCTACTTCGGGCAGTATGCAGTCAGGCACAATTATTATTCATTCTTTCTATTTATCCTGGTCACCAGAACTTAAAGTGATACAAAAATCCTAAATTTTCAGCTGTCACCAGAACAGGATGTGAGGCAAAATCTTCCAATGGGGTCGCACTGTAAACTAACATTTTCAACAATTCAAAACAAGCATTTTCATTTCTTTGGAGAGAATTCCTCACATTTATTGCTGTGTCTATAGATGGTAAAAAAAAAAGTGTATCTCAACTCAAAAAGTGAAGATTTGTTACATTATAGGGAACTTCTAGAAGAGTTAATTGTGCCTTATCAGTATCCTGAAAAGTCGACTTTGTTCTTTAAATTCCTCTGGAAAAATAGTAATGCACTTCCTGGTATGTGAGGGTGCCTAGGCACTCCTGTGCCTGCAGCCTAAATGTAAGGCTTTTCTTGTCTCTGCCTCTACCAAGATGGCCACGTCCGGACACAATGCAGAACAAGCATGTTAAAGCAGAGTTCCACCCAAAAATTAAACTTTTGCTTTTCGGCATCCCCCCCCCCGTGTCACATTTGGCACCTTTCAGGGGGGGGAGCAGATACCTGTCTAATACAGGTATTTTGCTCCCACTTCCAGGCATAGATTGCCGCAGTATTCGCGGATATCTACGCCACTTCCGGAACCTCCATCCGCCCTAGGGTTGCCACCTCATACCTTTAAATCCGAACACATATGAATTACACAGGTTCTGAATCTAATTAAATGCAGATAAGGCACCAAGTGAGTTTAATTACCACCTTAATCAGCCACAGAACCTGTGTAAGTAATAGGTGTTTGGATTTAAAGGAATGAGGTGGCAACCCTAATCCGCCCTGCTGTCTTCTGGGAGACACACAGGTCTCAGAAGACAGCAGGGACCATTCAGATCGTGCAGCGCGACTCGCGCATACGCAGTAGGTAACCAGGAAGTGAAGCCGCAATGCTTCACTTCCTGATTCACTTACCGAAGATGGCGGTGGCAGCACCTAAGAGCCGAGGGAAAGATCGGCTTCGGGTGCCGACATCGCGGGTGCCCTGGACAGGTAAGTCCATATTTTTTTTTTGGAATGTGAATTGCGTGTATTTTCAATATTTTATAAGATTAAATATATGAAACCTGTGGGACCCTACTAGAAATCATAACTTTTAAAATATTAGGAAACCTTTTAATTAATTCAAAGATTTTTATTAAGAGATTTTTGCGATGACAGCAATATCAAAAATTAAAGTGAAATGTCATAAGATCATACAAAACATTCCAAAAGTTGCATATACAAGTCGATATATCTAAATACTTTACTATAAGGTGTCCCAGGATACTACTACTAGTATTACAGAATCAAATATGCAATGGCATAAACTTAGTTCCATAGATCCCCCATCACCTCATAGGACAAAGCCCATTATGGCTCGGTGGCCTCCGACCCTCCGGATGCCCCAAAAGGGTTCACACTGCATCCCAGGGGCCAGGGTCACCCATCCCTACCACCCGGTCTGTATGATTATTACATCAAATAGGAATGTGAGGGATACATATAACCATATTGATAACATAACGCCTCAAAGTTCAGGATCTGCAATCAAAAATTCTCAGTAACCATATCTGAACACTGAGACGCCAAGAAGGGCGTCAAGTGTCCATATTTTAAGTCAGCAGCTGCAGTATTTGTAGCTGCCGACTTTAAAAAAAAAAAAAAAAAAAAATCGACGGAACTCCGCTTTAAGTCAGCAAATGGGAAAATATCTGAAAGGGACCACAAGCTTACTGACGCTTTCAACTTATTCCTCCACCTCTAGACTCCACATGCATTTTACCCTGGCAGTCTGGGAGGGGGAAGGGTTTGGCACACTGCAAGGGTAGTTTTTTACAAAAATCCAAGAGGCCCCCACTACTGGACAACCAATGGGAATTGTCCATGTCACACAGACAGCAACACAAAGCAACACAAATTTGAAAGAAGAATCCAAGCAGGAAAAAAACAAAAAGGAGAAGGATTTGATGCTGGAGAATTACATGACTGCGGCTTAAGTAAAATGGTTAGCTTTTTTTTTTTCAAATCAATGAGAAGGGGGTGGAAGGGGGAAATCCAGGTAATTTTAGGTAACTGCAATGGTAATGTTGACTGACTTTTGTACACTGTCGATGGTCTCTAGCACCATGCCTGCAAAATGAAGACTAGCAGGTACAGTCTAACGATGCAATGCCTGAAATTATTATTGTATTAACAGTACAACTTTAGAGGCTGGGGAGTCAACAGTTACTTTTTATTGAATGACAGTGAAAAGTAAATCCCATAATTTTTTGGGGAGGGGCAACAGCATTGTTCTTACAATCGCAACAACATGTCAATCGTAGCCCACACATGGCCCAATTATCTTTGCAGTAGATCTAACATGTTATTTGTGCCCACGCTCCTGTAACCTAAACTGTGGAAGCTGTGACCCCCACCCCCCAAAAAAAGGCAGGCAAAGAGAAAAAAAAAAAAAAAGGACTAGTCACAAGTATTGTCTGTGGTCTACCTGCGCCTGATCTTTCCCCATTACTGATCTATCATGCTTTGTTCTTCACTGTGGAGGTATCTATATTGGTAAAGGTAGGTTTTTGCTTACTCAGATGTAGCACCCTCTACCTAGTGTAGGTGCTAGAGTGATTTTTTTTGTAGAACAGGTACATTTAGGCAGGCTTAGCCTAAAGCTATGCCGGTTTGTTTTGATCTGTGGGCTGAGAGCGGCTTAGAGTAGGCTGGTGACTCACAGCTAGTTTCATCTTTCAGTTACCTCCCTTCTGCTTCTAGAGGCTTCTGGAAGGAAGGTGGGGAAGAAAGGTGGAGCTATCTGGGGTGTTCTAAGGAGCCCTGACCAATTCCCAACCTGGATTGGCAGGGGGCAGGCCTCCTTAAATGCCTAGAGTCAGCCCAGCTGGGGAGGAGTTGTTTGGGTGGAAGAACTGGAGATGGAGTATTAGGCCGTCGGGGCCTTGGAGGAAGCCCCCCCAATCTGGAAGGTGGGTGTGCTTGGGCCAGGGGCTCAGAGCTGAACAGGAAACCCAACACAACCCAATGGTTGTCCTGAACAGAAGCAGGAGAGGATATCGGGGAATACTGCCGGGCAAGTCTCCAGGAGGGATCCATCAGGTGTCGGTGAGTGACAGCCATAGTCGGGAGAGCTGGGAGAAGCATGCCGGAGTGGACTGGGAGTGTACAGTCTGAGATGGATGTAGAGCCAGAGGGAGAGACTCTGATGTTACTGTCAGTGAAGTCGGGCTGCTGCAGCTGGGAGGGCTGTCAGGGTCTGCAACAGACTGACTGGGATCAGCTGAAACCAGAGCTGGGCCTAACCATGTGCTAGCTGCGCCTGAAGAACTGTGCTGGAGGGAGAAGGAGCGATAGTCTGCAGAAAGTGTTGTGCAGGAGGAGTGTCTCTAAATTGTCCCAAACCAAGCAAGAATCTTTTTTCTGGGCACCCCATGAATTCCTTAAGCCCATCCAAGTTTTAATTTCTCAATAAAATACAGAAACAAAGCTGATGGACTTGTTCATTGTCTTGGAGCGTCTGGAAGGCTGGGCAGGGTGACAGGTGGGCCACAATCACTCAGAAGCCCCTACGGGGGTACCGTTACACAGGTCACAGCTGCCCCCCATCCTCCTGTTGACTGGTGTTCTCATGATGGTGGGGGAATATTCAAGAAACACTAGCAGAAGTGGAAGAAGCACAGATCTATATAATGATGTAAAAGCATCCTTGCATTTCAGGTCCTCAGATACAGTTTCCTCTCCAGCAAGGAGAACAGTGGGTAGCACAGTGACCTAACCAAATCTCTCCAATTCTTGTACCAATAGTCAGAGGTAGTAGTGATATAATCTTGCAGCAGATATACAGCTATGAGTTTGAAAGCAATACCTGTACAGAAGGTCAAGTCACAGGGTACATTTTTCAGAGTGCTGCTTGGGCACAATTATTTTCATAAATGTTCTCTAGAAGATAGCAAATCTTTAGTTTTTGAGTTATGGTCTACTTTAAAATCGTTGAAGACAGTTGAGTCATGCTGTGTTTTTGCCTGTTCCCCACTATCTTGTTTTGCACAGAAAGGCAAATCGCTTGTGATGCTAGCGGTGATCCCGAGTTTGATGTACTGGGCAACTAGCAATAATTGTACAAGGGGCTCCTGCTATACCAGATTACCTAGAAGGTCTAGGTTAATACATTTACGCTGAAATTGGAATATAAAAAGGTGTATCAGGCAAAAGCTGGTGTGGGATAAATTTTTTTATTTTCCTAGCTGAATATGCTTTTTTTTTTGTTTTTTTTTTGTTTTTTTAGAAGGTCAGAAAATCAAGTTTCACATAATGCAGACTCTGAATGTAAATTTGACACCTTAGAACGGCCTTCCTCTACCTTCTTACCCCTCATGAACCCATGAAATTGCTTGAGCTGTGAACTCTGCTAAAAAGGATTATACTTTGTGTCCCCTTTAACATTAGTGGTCTCTGTACTGACTGACCCCCACTAAGTGACACCTTACATTGGTGATTAGTGGGAAAAAAAAAAGACCTCTTGCATTGGTTTTCAGTTAAGGTGGGAGATCTATCCACCATTGCTCAAGGAACCCCTAGCAATCGCAGGAGGAATCCTGGTTGAGAAACATGGCCTTATGCCTCGTACACTTGGCCAGTTTTCCCGTTGGAAAAACTCAGATGAGAGCTTTTGGCCGGGAATCCAGACCGTGTGTATGCCCCATCAGAGTCTTTCCAACTTTTTTCCCGTCGGGATTCCCAACTGACTTTTTCCCGTCGGAAATCCCGACTGTGCGTACGAGGCATTAGAAGAAAAATAAAAAGCATTAATGTTCTTATTCTTTACTTCTCAAACACAAAGGCTTTCCTAACCACCCTGGCTTATAGTATTAAGCAGATGAGTCACCTGTGAAACCATGTTCTATGTCTTGGGATTGACACTGCAATCTCTATTTGTATTATTTGGTAGGTGGGGGAATGAAAAAAAAAAAAGTTAAGGAAAATTTACCCCCCCTTACTGAAATATTCCTAAGAGAAAGGCAAAAGCCAACACTTCGATGTTGCAGTCTTTTGGGCATAAACATTGAGTCAAACGCCAGTAATTAACCTCATAACGCTAAGAGCAGTTAGACCACTTTGCTCGTCTGCTCGGCTTCCCAAAGGACGTGCTCTCACATAAAGCAAAGGAATCTGTTAAATCCATAGAGGGACAGTAAATCTGTCAAGCAGCGTTGCTTTAACTTACATCAGTTATCCCTTGTGTACAGTATTGAAAGAGGGGTAATTATAAGGTATAAGAACATCAAAATGCTCCACAGACACTGAAAATTACAGCAGAGCCGGCCAGGCAGGAAGAGCATTTTCTGGAGTTCCACAAAAATAGAGAAAGAGAAAAGCAATTCCAAGACATGTCAGACACAAGCACCTGGCTTCTGTCTACACACCAAATTACTGAACCCGGAGCACAGTTTCAGGAAACGGCTTTTTTTATATTTGTATCTTGATTAAAGTGAAACATGGACAATCCTTGGGCCATGAAGGAGAACCGAGTTCAATTTACATCATGTCCTAAAAGACATGTAAATAAATGCCCAGTTCAGCGTTAAACCTGACCTTTTAGTAGTTTTATGTAGCAGCCTGGCAGGGTGGGGTAGTGAGCGTGGTGTTCCCTTCAGGGGGGTACTACCCTTTCTCTCCTCCTCTTTCCCTGTGGCTACGCCAGATCCACACACTTGGTTAAGTGTGGAAATCCACTGTTTAATTACCTTTGGGTCTGCAGCAAAATACCTCTCACGAGTGGATCCCCGTTCTCCGTTGTCTAGGCGGAAGTCCCTTTGTAATAAAGCCAATGTCCACACAGGTGTAAAACCTAAGCAGCAAGGTTTGATTCTTTTATCTTGAGGTAAAACTTTGAGAAAGAGAGAATAGATGAAGTAGGGAAAAGGTTCAGGCACGCAACACTTAAGATGCAGTACCGTCGCCACTCAAGCCTGAGTGGGTTTTGCTCACCCGGATAGTCCCTTTTGAGATAGGTCCTAGCAGCCGGAGTAGAGCACAAATTAATCTGTCCTTTATGAAATGGGGATGCAATTGGGAATCCTCTGCCACAGGATTATCCAGTCCCAAACCTCCCAGCCAAGCAACAATGAGAGAAAACCTTTAGGGTATTGCAGGGCTTGTATCAACGATGATGGATCCCTCTTAAGGTAGGCCTCCAGACCTCTCCGCGAGACAGCAGTGAGTGAGTGAGTGAATAACTTGTATAGCGCTACAAATGCGAACTAAATCGCCTCAAGGCGCTTTGCATCCAGTGACATCCTGATCTTTCAGAAGAGGTGGGTCTTAAGTTTTTTCCTGAAGGCCTGATGGTTTTCTTCCATGCGGATGTCCGTGGGTAGAGCGTTCTATAGCCGTGGTCCTTGGACTGCAAATATTTGTTCTCCCTTCGATTTGTAGCAAAACTTGGGGATGTGCAGGAGGTTTTGGTTGGTTGATCGGAGAATGCGATTGGGGGTGTAGTGTTTTATCTTCTCGCATAAATATTGAGGAGCATTTCCTTGTGTGCACTTGTGGGTGAGGCAGAGGGTCTTGAATGTGACCCGATCCAGTACCTTCGCTATCTCCGACAGGACTGATCTTCCCCTGGAACTCCTTTCCTAAAGCTGGGCCCCCTTCCAATGGGCAGCCTGAGATCCTTCTGTGAGGTGTAGGCCCTAGCCAGCCGAGTCGGCCCTACCAAGCAGCGATGCAGCCTCGGGCTAAAGGTGCCCGGGACTGAAACAGACTGTGCCGAACGTCCTCCAGGACGAAGAGGTTCCCTGGAATACCTCACGCCTAATGGCGTCTGCCCCTTATGTACCCTCTCCCAGCATGCACAGCGGGCAGACCACTCCCACTGCACGGCTGCCGAGAAAGGACACCCAATGGTGCTGTGATACCCCCTGTGGTTCAACCTGAGCCAGCGGCGACTGTGCCACCCACAGGCAACAGGGAACTGTACTGCCAGGCAGCATCACACCCAGAGCAGAAGCAAATAATTGAAATAGTAATTAGTCTGAGCCTAACTATTGGCTCAGACTACCCCTAAATTTGTACATAGCAACCCCAAATATTGGGAGGGGCGTTACATTTACAAGCCTGCATGAATAAATTCCTGACATGACCCAAAAATGGAACTTCCGCTTTTTTCGGAATCCTCCCACCTCTGTTGTCACATTTGGCACCTTTCAGGGGGGAGGAGGGAGCAGATACCTGTGTAATACAGGTATCTGGTCCCACTTCCGGGCATAGAACACCGCGGCGACCTATGCCATATCCGGCGCCTCCTTTGTCCCCCCCCCCCCCACTGTCTTCTGGGAGACACACAGGTCCCAGAAGACAGCAGGGACATTCAGATCACGCGATTCGCGCATGCGCAGTAGGGAACCAGGAAGTGAAGCCACAAGGCTTCACTTCCTGGTTCCCTTACCGAAGATGGCGGCGCCTCCACCCGAGAGGTAAGTGTCCATATATTAAAAGTCAGCAGCTGCAGTATTTGTAGCTGCTGACTTAATTATTTTATATTTTTATTTTTTTGGGCGGAACTCCGCTTTAACCACTTGACAACTGGACACTTAAACCCCCTTCCTAACCAGACGAATTTTCAGCTTTCGGTGCTCTCACATTTTGAATGACAATTACTCAGTCATACAACACTGTACCCATATGAAATTTTTGTCCTTTTTTTTCACACAAATAGAGCTTTCTTTTGGTGGTATTTAATCACTGTTGGGTTTTTTATTTTTTGCGCTATAAGAGAAAAAAGACTGAAAATTTTGTAAAAAAATGAATTTTTCTTTGTTTCCGTTATAAAATTTTGCAAATTAGTATTTTTCTTCATAAATTTTGGCCAAAATTTATACTGCTACATATCTTTGGTAAAAATAAGTACAAATTGGTGCATATTATTTGGTCTTTGTGAAAGTTATAGAGTCCACAAGCTATGGTGCCAATACCTGAAAATTGATCACACCTGAAGTACTGACGGCCTATCTCATTTCTTGAGACCCTAACATGCCAGAAAAGTACAAATACCCCCCAAATTACCCCTTTTTGGAAAGAAGACATTCCAAGGTATTTAGAAAGAGGCATTGTGAGTTTTTTGAAGTTGTCATTTTTTCCCACAATTCTTTGCAAAATCAAGATTTTTTTTTTCTTTTTTTTTCACAAAATTGTCATATTAGCAGGTTATTTCTCACACACAGCATATGCATACCACAAATTACACCCCAAAACACATTCTGCTATTCCTCCCGAGTATGGCGATACCACATGTGTGAGACTTTTACACAGCGTGGCCACATACAGAGGCCCAACATGCAGGGAGCACCATCAGGCATTCTGGAGCACCGAGGCCAATTCTGACATTTCTCTCCTACATGAAAAAATCATCATTTGTTTGCTAGAAAATTACATAGAACCCCAAAACATTATATAAGTTTTTTTTAGCAAAGACCTTAAAGAATATAATGGTGGTCGTTGCAACTTTTTATCTTGCACGGTATTTGCGCAGAATTTTCTAACGCGTTTTTTACGGAAAAAAACTGTTTTGTGCTTAAAAGAAAAAAAAAAACAGTAAAGTTAGCCCAATGTTTTTGCATAATGTGAAAGATGAAGTTACGCCGAGTAAAGAGATACCTAACATGTCACCCTTCAAAATTGCACACGCTCGTGGAATGACGTCAAATTTTGCTACTTAAAAATCCCCATAGGCGACGCTTTAAATATTTTTACTGGTTACATGTTTTGAGTTACAGAGGAGGTCTAGGGCCACAATTATTGCTCTCGCTCTAACGTTCGCAGAGATACCTCACATGTGTGGTTTGAACACCGTTTTCATATGTGGGCGGGGCTTACGTATGCGTTCACTTCTGCATGCGAGCTCGCGGGGGCAGGGGCGCTTAAAAAAAAAAATATATTTTATTGTTCATTTTACTTTATTTATTTTAGTTTGACATGTTTTTCCGCCCCAAATTATTTTTTGATCACTTTTATTCCTATTACAAGGAACGTAAACATCCCTTGTAATAGGAATATGGCATGACAGGTCCTCTTTACAGTGAGATATGGGGTCAATAAGACCCCACATCTCACCTCTAGGCTGGGAAGCCTGAATAAAAAAAAAAAAAAAAAACAATCTTGGCTTTGATCGTAGCGGTGAGTCGGTAGAAGCACCGGAGGGCAGCGGGAGGGGGGGGCATCCCCTCTCACCTCCCGTAAGAGCGATCAAGTGGTGGAACGGCCGCTATGATCGTTCTTATGGTGCAGGGAATCGCCGGCTGAAAAAGCGAATATCTGAATGATGCCTGTAGCTGCACCCATCATTCAGATATCCCCGCATAAAGTTGAGGACGTCATATGACGGCCGGCGGGCGGGAAGTGGTTATTGCAGAGTATGGCCGGGTATTGCGGAGTATGGCCGGGTATTGCGGAGTATGGCCGGGTATTGCGGAGTATGGCCGGGTATTGCGGAGTATTGAGGAGTATTGCCGGGTATGGAGGAGTATTGCAGGGTATTGAGGAGTATTGCAGGGTATTGCGGAGTATGGCAGGGTATTGCACAGTATGGACAGAGTATTGCACAGTATGGGCAGGGTATTGCAGAGTATTGGCAGGGTTTTGCAGAGTATTGCACAGGGTTTTGCAGAGTATTGCACAGGGTATTGCAGAGTATTGCACAGGGTATTGCAGAGTATTGCACAGGGTATTGCACAGGGTATTGCAGAGTATTGCACAGGGTATTGCACAGGGTATTGCAGAGTGTTGCACAGGGTATTGCCGGGTATTGCGGAGTATTGCCGGGTATTGCGGAGTATTGCCGGGTATTGCGGAGTATTGCCGGGTATTGCAGAGTATTGCCGGGTATTGCAGAGTATTGCCGGGTATTGCAGAGTATTGCCGGGTATTGCAGAGTATTGCCGGGTATTGCAGAGTATTGCCGGGTATTGCGGAGTATTGCCCGGTATTGCCGGGTATTGAGGAGTATTGCCGGGTATTGAGGAGTATTGAGGAGTATGGCAGGGTATTGCGGAATATGGCAGGGTATTGCACAGTATGGGCAGAGTTGCACAGTATGGGCAGGGTATTGCAGAGTATTGGCAGGGTATTGCAGAGTATTGCACAGGGCATTGCAGAGTATTGGCAGGGTATTGCAGCGTATTGGCAGGGTATTGCAGAGTATTGCAGAGTATTGCAGGGTATTGCAGAGTATTGCACAGAGTATTGCACAGAGTATTGCACAGAGTATTGCACAGGGTATTGTACAGGGATGGCTGAGCAGGGATGGATGGATGGCTGGATCTGTGACTGCAATTGTCACAGATCCAGCCCACAGCTGACATGATCTGACATGGGGGAGGGAGCTGACATGATCCGCTCCCTCCCTTCTCCTCTCACACTGTACCGATCAGTACACAGAGGGGAGAGAGGAAACCGGCGTCATCACATGACGCCGGTCTGTTTACAAGTGATCGCTCCGTCATTTGACGGAGCGATCACGTGGTAAACGGCCGCGATTAGCGGCCATCTACCGTGATGCGTGATGCGCCGGGTCTTCCGGACCCGGCGGTCACGGACATTTCCTGGAGCGCGCCCCAGGGGGCGCGCGGGAGCAAGATTCTGGGAGGACGTCCCTGGGACGTCCACCCTGGATAACTCGACCGCGCAGTAGACGTCTTTCGTCCATGGCGCGGTCGGCAAGTGGTTAAAGGTGTTTCGTGAGAAAAAAAGATAGCAAATAAATAAAAAAACAATAATTAATATAGCATATACAATTGCGGCTCGAGTCATATTGTAATTGAATGTTATTAAAAATGACCTTTCCTTTTCAATCTGCAGAGCTTTATTTTTTTGGAAATTGCAATATGGCTACCTGGAGGTGTTCTGTACACAGCTGGTATACAGAACACCGCTCCAGGTATGTCATTTCCTGCTTGTGTGATTGCCTTACTGATTTTCCCAGAAGTCTGAAGCAGCAGCCGTGAGCTTGCTTTAACCCCTTGTCTACCACGCCGTCTATAAAAGGTACTTTGGTAGACCAGTGTTTGGGCTTCCCTCCCGCTAATTCCGCATTTTTCACCTAGATGAGAATGACATCACTGGTATTGTAAGGTGACCAGATTTTTAAAATGAAATCCGGGGACATATTTTTTTTTTACTAGTAATGGCGGCAATCAGCGACTCTCTGGCCGTTTGCCGCCCGCCTCACAGCCTGTCAAGTCTTACTTTCCGGGCCCCGGATACTACTGGGTGGGGTGCGGAGAAAGATCACTCCGCCATGGAAGGTAAGGAGATAAGCAGGCAGTCGGCTGGCTGGGACTTGAGCCAAGGCATTAGAAACTGAAGAAATATTCCCTCCGCTTCGACCAGCACATGATCATCAGAAAGGGGCACAGATAAATGGAAAAAATACACCCTCCCTAAGCTAGTAGGAGCGGGGGGGGATTCAGATTTTTTTTTTGTATTCTGCACTAACTGTCTTTAAAATTGTCCCAGCCCCTGTTCAAATCCAATCCGGGGACAAAACTGGGGACAGACTTCGTCCGGGGACAGTGTCCTCAATCCGGGGACTGTCCCCTGAAACCGGGGATGTCTGGTCACCCTATGGTATTGCCCACTGCTGAAAAACTTTTGGGATAGGAATGTCACATATCCCAGAAGTCTTCAGGCAGCTCCTATAGCACTGAGTGCGCATGCACCTCCAATCCTACACATGAGCCCCCAGAATCTATACCATGGAAACATGTAAACAATATTATTCCCTGGTTACAGCACTGAATTTGCAGGTATATGATCTTCCCTGTATCATTATGATGGGGGCAGCAAAGAATAACAGGAAGTAAAGGGACAGATAATCCTCTACCCATAATGCAATTGGACCCCAAGATATAACCAGAATTCCACAAAAACAATTTACTAGGAAATATCAATTTTTTTATTGGAATTTCACAACATTTTAAATTATGCTTTTATTTAATTTTCACAATTAAGATGAAGCTCCTCATTAAAAATCACTGTATTTAAAGTGTTACTAAACCCAGGACCCTGCATTCATCATATCTGGTTTCCCACATCACACAGAATGTGGAAATCCAATAGTTTTAGTAAATATAAACTGCTAAATACCTTTTCTCATCAACAGTATATAGCAGTCTTGTGACTTCTATCAGTGTCTTGTTAAAGATTGTAGAAGGAGTTTTCATTCTCCCCTGACTGTCCTATGAGACTGCAGGACCCCTGACTCTCTGTCTGGACAGTGCTGATTAAATGCACTCTCTCAAGAAAAAAAAAATACACACCAAACAGAGCATGTGCAGAGTGCTCTAAGGCTCTGTTCTTTCAGGAGATGGTTTAGGGACTGTGGAAGAAGGGGGAGGATCAGAGAAGGCCGGATCAAACAGTCTTTTTTACCCAAAGCGGAGGATTAACCCCTTAGGTTCCACAGTGGGTATAACAAGCATGCTTTACTGCATATACAGAGTGATTTTACTGTTGTGGGTTTAGTAACACTTTAATGTGGAAGGTCAACCATCTATCTACTCATGTGCAAGAAAATCTTTTTAATTTTACTTCCACATCCAAAGTATTGAATTCAAAGTATTCAAAGTAAACAAAATTCGAGAAATACAGTCAACTTATTTAGTAAATCAACATCATGGATTGCAATAGCAAGAGCTTCACAGACAATTTTCAGAAACGCAATTAGGACGATGGTTCAAGGCTGCAAAAAAATTTGCATCCCAGATAGCTTTTACTATTTTTGCTTTTAAGGAGTACAAGAAATTAAATACATATAGTCACTTCCACATGCAATCATAAGTGATGTTCGGTACAGAAAAATCTTTTGAACTCTACATGCAAATGAAGCAACTGATCACCTGAGGAGAAATTGTGGAAAAACAGCAAAATGATCACGCACAGGCAGGCTTTAAAAAAAAAAAAAAGAACAAATTACTTGGTTGTGCAATATTTTTTGCAGTGCAATCAAAAGGCACCTGTGTAGCTCTAGCTTTACAGGTCCTTCTCAAAAAATTAGCATATTGTGATAAAGTTCATTATTTTCTGTAATGTACTGATAAACATTAGACTTTCATATATTTTAGATTCATTACACACAACTGAAGTAGTTCAAGCCTTTTCTTGTTTTAATATTGATGATTTTGGCATACAGCTCATGAAAACCCAAAAATCCTATCTCAAAAAATTAGCATATCATGAAAAGGTTCTCTAAACGAGCTATTAACCTAATCATCTGAATCAACTAATTAACTCTAAACACCTGCAAAAGATTCCTGAGGCTTTTAAAAACTCCCAGCCTGGTTCATTACTCAAAACCGCAATCATGGGTAAGACTGCCGACCTGACTGCTGTCCAGAAGGCCATCATTGACACCCTCAAGCAAGAGGGTAAGACACAGAAAGAAATTTCTGAACGAATAGGCTGTTCCCAGAGTGCTGTATCAAGGCACCTCAGTGGGAAGTCTGTGGGAAGGAAAAAGTGTGGCAGAAAACGCTGCACAACGAGAAGAGGTGACCGGACCCTGAAGAAGATTGTGGAGAAGGACCGATTCCAGACCTTGGAGGACCTGCGGAAGCAGTGGACTGAGTCTGGAGTAGAAACATCCAGAGCCACCGTGAACAGGCGTGTGCAGGAAATGGGCTACAGGTGCCGCATTCCCCAGGTCAAGCCACTTTTGAACCAGAAACAGCGGCAGAAGCGCCTGACCTGGGCTATAGAGAAGCAGCACTGGACTGTTGCTCAGTGGTCCAAAGTACATTCGGAAATCAAGGTGCCAGAGTCTGGAGGAAGACTGGGGAGAGGGAAATGCCAAAATGCCTGAAGTCCAGTGTCAAGTACCCACAGTCAGTGATGGTCTGGGGTGCCATGTCAGCTGCTGGTGTTGGTCCACTGTGTTTTATCAAGCGCAGGGTCAATGCAGCTAGCTATCAGGAGATTTTGGAGCACTTCATGCTTCCATCT
Source organism: Rana muscosa (assembly GCA_029206835.1). NCBI lineage: Eukaryota > Metazoa > Chordata > Amphibia > Anura > Ranidae > Rana > Rana muscosa. The sequence goes on along the minus strand of CM055117.1, from coordinate 79,251,378 downwards.
GCTGAAAAGCTTTATGGAGATGAAGATTTCATTTTTCAGCACGACCTGGCACCTGCTCACAGTGCCAAAACCACTGGTAAATGGTTTACTGACCATGGTATTACTGTGCTCAATTGGCCTGCCAACTCTCCTGACCTGAACCCCATAGAGAATCTGTGGGATATTGGGAAGAGAAGGTTGAGAGACGCAAGACCCAACACTCTGGATGAGCTTAAGGCCGCTATCGAAGCATCCTGGGCCTCCATAACACCTCAGCAGTGCCACAGGCTGGTTGCCTTCATGCCACGCCGCATTGAAGCAGTCATTTCTGCAAAAGGATTTCCGACCAAGTATTGAGTGCATAACTGAACATAATTATTTGAAGGTTGACTTTTTTTGTATTAAAAACACTTTTCTTTTATTGGTCGGATGAAATATGCTAATTTTTTGAGATAGGATTTTTGGGTTTTCATGAGCTGTATGCCAAAATCATCAATATTAAAACAAGAAAAGGCTTGAACTACTTCAGTTGTGTGTAATGAATCTAAAATATATGAAAGTCTAATGTTTATCAGTACATTACAGAAAATAATGAACTTTATCACAATATGCTAATTTTTTGAGAAGGACCTGTATATTTAGGGCCAGTTCACACCATAGAAACGCAGTCTGGATGCGTTCCATGTGCTTTTTTGCATGCGCGTTTTTGATGCGTTCCAGTGTTTTCTTTTTACCCCTCTTTTTTATTTACTTTAGATAAGGACAAGTGTGTTCCAGTGCATTTAGGTGCGTTTTTGATGCGTCTTACAGCGTTCCAGTACAGTCCAGTGCAGGTAAAATGCAGCATGTTCTACTTTTTTTCTGGAACTGGAACGCACTGGAACTGCAAGCACTGGTGTGAACTATGCCATTGAAAACCATATAACCTACTTTCCATGCGTTTTTGATGCAGAAAAAAAACGCACTGGACTGCATGTGGTGTAGTGCGTTTTTTTTTTTTTTGCATGAAAAACGCAAGGAAAGTTGATCACATTAATGCCAATGGCATAGTTCACACCACTGCAGTCCGTTCCAGTGCGTTTCAGAAAGAAAAAAAAAATTGGTCATGCTGCATTTTTTAATGCACAGAACTTTACTGGACCGCAGTAAAATGCATCAAAAATGCACCGAAACGTAACAGAAACGCACTGGAACGCATCTAAATGCACCAAAAATGCACTGCAACACACTTGTCCTTAAGGTTAAGAAAAAATAGGGGGGCAAAAAAAAAGCACTGGACTGCATCAAAAACGCACCAAAAACGCATCAAAAACATGCATGCAGAAAAGCACCTGGAACGCATCTGGACTGCGTTTCCAAGGTGTGAACCTAAAAGGCACAGGAGAGGGATACTGCCATGTGATCTGAACTTAACCACTTAAGGAACGGAAGATTTTTCCTCTTCACGACCAGGCCATTTTTTGCGATAGGGCACTGCGTTGCTTTAACTGACAATTGCGCCGTTGTGCGTTGTTGTACCCAAACAAAATGTAAGTTTTTTTTCCCCACAAATAGAGCTTTCTTTTCGTGGTATTTGATCACCTCTGCGGTTTTTATTTTTTGCGCTATAAACAAAGAAAGGCAGACAATTTTGAAAAAATAAAAAACTGCTATAATAAATATCCAAAAAAAAGGTCTTCATCAGTTTAGGCCAGTCTATATTCTTCTACATATTGTTGGTAAAGAAAAAAAAAAGGCAATAAGCGTATATTGATTGGTTTGTTAAAAGTAATATAAAAAAGTTATAGCGTCTACAAAATAGGGAATAGATTTATGGCTTTTTTATTATTACTATTTTTTTACTAGCAATGGCGGGGATGAGCAATTTTTAGCAGGACTGCGACATTGCAGCGGACAGATCGGACACTTTTTTGGGACCAGTGACATTTATACAGCGATCATGCTATAAAAATGCACCGATTACTGTATAAATGACACTGGCAGGGAAGGGGTTAACACTAGTGGTGATCAAGGGGTTAAATGTGTTCCCTGGGAGGAGTTTCTAACTGTGAGGGGAGGGGACTGACTGGAGGAGGAGAGAGAGAGAGAGAGAGAGAGAGAGAGAGAGAGAGATCGCTGTTCCTGATCACTAGGAACAGACGATCTCTCTCTACTCCCCTGACTGAAGGGGGATCTGTTTGTTTACATTGACAGATCCCCGTTCTGGCTCTCTGTGGAGCGATCGCGGGTGGCCGGGGGACATCGCGGCCACAGGCCAAGCGCATCAGCTCCCCTGCCGTGCGCACCTGCTATAGCTGTAAAACGTACTGACGTACAGCTACGGCGATTCGTGGGAAGGAGCCGACCTGCCACAGTATAATGACGGCGGCTGGTCTGAAAGTGGTTAAAGAGAATTTCTAAAAAAAAAAAATAGAAAATTTTGTAAAATTTGTAGGCTGATGCCTCGTACACACGACCGAGTTTCTCGGCAAGAACCAGCAAGAAACTTGCTGGCAGAGATTTCTTGCCGCGAAATTTGTTTGTGTGTATGGTTTCTCGTCAAGAAAACCGACTAGAATCTCGACGAGAAAATAGAGAACCTGCTCTCTATTTTCTCGTCGAGATTCTCGTCAGCCTGTTTCTCGACGAGAAAATTGTGTGTGTGTACACTTACCTGTCCTCCGGGAAGCCCGCGCATGCGTGAAATGACTTTGACACATGCGCGGTAGCTTCATAGGCATAGGTAGGGTGTACCAAGATGGCGGCGATGGCATCGAATGTGACGAGCGCACGCTCGTCGTATTCGATTACGTCACCGCGTTCGCTCCATTCAAAGAACCGCGGGTTCTTTGAAATGAGCGTGTGTACACTCGGCCGGGACAAGTTTCTTGTCCAAGGATCTCGTCGAAAAAAACGACGTGTTTTTAATGACGAGATTCTCGGCCGTGTGTACGAGGCTTGACTTACAAAAATCTTTACAAAAAATTGTGCGAGTATTTGTCTTTGCTTCGTTTTTCACTTTGATTACCCAAACATGTACAGAGGCTCTTCACACATTTGGATAATTGAAGTGAATATTTACACAAATTTTTTACTTTCAATCGTTTTTTTATTGAATTTTTCAAGCATAAAAACAGTGTACAGTAAACCCCCCTCCATCGTGGGGGTTACATTCCAGACCCACCCGCAATAAGTGAAAATCCGTGAAATAGAAATACCCTATTCAAATACACACTAGGCATGTTTTTATAACTTTCACTGTACTTTTAAAAGCATTTTAAAGGTCTTTAAACACACTTTTAAAACAATAGAAACACATTTAAACACATAAAAGATACCGAGAGACATAGCAAGAGCAATGGAAAACACAAAAATATTTAATTAACAATAATTTAATCAATAAAATAATGTTAATAGGTCTTACAGAAAAAAACGCAATATACCGGGACCGCGAAAACTGAACCGCGATATAACGGGGGTTTACTGTACAGTATACATAAGTGGTATCACCTTTAGGCTCCATGTACACGGAAACTCAAAAACGGTCGTTTTGAAAGCCAGATTTCTGACAGAAAAAGCTGCTTTAAAATATAGCTTTTATCAGCGTTTTTTTACTAGCGTTTATTAGCGTTTTTCAGTGTAGCGTTTTTAGCTTTTTTTTTTTTCAATGGATCAAAAAACGCTAAAAAACGCTGGCGACCAGCGTCTGAGCGTTTATTAGCGTTTTGTGTTTTTTTGTGTTTTTTCCCGCCGAAAAACTGCACTTTGAACGCAAATTTCTTGCGTTTAGAAAAAAGCCCATTAACTCCACTGCTCATTAACGCTAAAAAACGCTATGTGTACATGAACACATAGGCTAACAGAGTGCAGTTAATGGGCATTTTAAAAAATGCCAAAACGCCAATAAACTGCAGTTTATCAGCTTCAGTGTACATGGAGCCTTAGTGGTACAGAGGTTTAAGAAATTGAGGAACAAACATCATTATACTAGCTAGGTTTGGATCAGGTCTGTTAGCTGACATTGAGTATCATGTTAAAAAGTAGGAGCAGAGACAGCCCCCCGCTCCCAGACACCCCTATTGGGATCAAGCTGTGTCTGGGACGCAGGGCCCATCTCCACTCCGCAAAGCCGTATCTGACATCAATGGTTGTAAATTCTAGATGAGAAGTATAATCCAGTGTGTAACAGAACCGTAACAAACACGGGCAATTGCTCGTATTTACACAAATTTTTAAAGAAAATTCTTGCAAATTTGCCCAATAGACTTTGCGACCAGGGGGAGCTTTCATAGAACGGCTCTGTAGGATGCATGGAGTTCCACTTTGACTGGCAAAATGCCTGATATTTTACTGGTAATCAAAACCATCACCACATACAACAGTATGAAATAGATATAATACAAGCACAAGCACGGAGTCCTGGAACTTCAAGGGACATTGTGAGCAGCGGCAGACAACCCAGAAGCAGGTCCCAGCTGCTGCAGTGTAACAGAATGTTCACACACTCGGCTGACAAGGGCGGCCATATGCAGCTTCCACACACTACAGGATGTGAGGGTTACGCGTCTTTGTAACACCACTGAGCCGGGCTCCGAGCCAATGGGAATCACATACACTCAAGGGCACAGCTGTACTAGACACTGCAGTAAATGAAGAGATCTCCTTCTTGCACATAGTTTACATTTCAAGCAGAGACAGACTATGACCATTAAGTCACAAAGAAAACTACAGAAAATGTTATAACTTCTAAACAAGCCATTTAATAAATAATGGTAGTGAAAAATAGGTTTCAAACAGCAGTAAGTTATGAATTGGTAAAACTGCCAGAAAATGCAAAATGTTGGAAAATGTTTAGTGCTACCGTATATCATACTGGCAATCGGAATAGGAAAAAATGGAAAACGACTGATTACGGGGGGGGGGGGGGGGTTCCTACTTACCTAGGTGGATGCTGCATGTGTCCCACAGAGGCCCTGTCATGCTTTTTATTTATTTTTTCTATTACGAGGGATGTTTAAATTTTTTTTTTTTAAAAAGAACAATGTAAAAAAATTAAATAAAAAAGGTAAAATAAATAATAATAATAAAAAAAGAATGTAAACGCGCCCCGTCCCGCCGTGCTCACGTGCAGAATACGAACGCACACATGAGCAGCGCCCGCATATGAAAATGGTGTTTAAACCACACATGTGAGGTATCGCCGCGCTCGTTAGAGCGAGAGCAATAATTCTAGCCCTACACCTGCTCTGTAACTCAAAAGATGCAACCTGTAGAATTTTTTAAATGTCGCCTATGGAGACTAAGGGTAAAAGTCTGTCGCCATTCCACGAGCGGGTGCAATTTTAAAACGTGACAAGTTGGGTATCAATTTACTTGGTGTAACATTATCTTTCACAATATAAAAAAAATTGGGCTAACTTTACTGTGGTCTTATTTTTTAATTAAAAAAACGTATATTTTTTCCAAAAGACCACTGCGCAAATACGGTGTGACAGAAAGCATTGCAACGATTGCCATTTTATTCTCTAGGGTGTCAGAAAGAAAATTCTAGCAAGAAAAAACTGTTTTTAACTTGTAAACAACGAATCTCAGAAAGAGTCTCGGTCCTTAAGTGGTTAAAGTGAATATTTTGGATAAGAAAACTTAAGCCCAGGTTCACACTGGGCTGCGAGAGTGAAGCCGTGCGAGATCAGCTGAACTCGCACGATTTCACTCCTGCCTGTCAGTCCCGATTTCGGCGCGATTACAGGGACATCTGTGCAGGTTTCTGCACAGATGTCAATGTAAATCGTGGCCCGAAATCGCAAAAAGTAGTACAAAAACTACTTTTTGAAATCGGTGCGGCGCCGCAGATGCGGCGTCGCACCGATTAGGACGGTGCCATTGCCCGCAATTTGCGGCAAATATCGCCGATTTGACATGTCAAATCGCATGTCAAATCGCACCAGTGTGAACCAGGGCTAAGGGTGGGACTTTATATGAAGCACACTGCTAATTGAAGGAACCCAAGCTGATAACTGGCTATCTCTTTCTCATATCCACTATTGACTGCTGGTGCTACCGCTATGCCCTGGGCATCACCATCTCAGCTCCTGGGGATGATGTCTTCTATAGCTGCCCGCCACCATTGATACCATCCTACAATTGTACCCATTCAATACAGATAGGTGAGAATACCTGGGACCTTCCATGTCCCCCTCTCTCTTCTGTGCTTTTATAAGTTTTTTACTTCCCTTTTTGTACCATCATATCATTTTGGCATTTCTACTCTATTATAGATACCCCTTTACTGTGCATCTGCTCCTGACGAGTGGTACGTAACCACCAAACGTGTAGAGCTCCTATATGGAGGACACGTCAGTTTTCATGTTTAATATCTGTATTCTACTATTATATTTCAATGAACCTATCTGCCACTGTTACCTTGTTTACATGATACCACTACAATCTCGGTCTACAAACCCAAGGTCTGCTACTATGTATATATGTTTAGACAATTGTGTACTATCATGTATTGTTTATGCTTTTTTACTATGACCTATTATAAAATGCTACTATTTTACATGTGTATGTATGCCCTTTTTTGTATTAATAAAACAACGTATACATTGATTGGTTCCTTCAATTAGTAGTGTGCTTCATATAAAGTCCCACCCTTTAGTTTTCTTGTCCAAACTTTATCGGGGATGGAGGTATATATACCTATTGCCTTACTTAACCACTTAAGCCCCGGACCAATATGCAGCATAAGGACCAGGCCCCTTTTTGAGATTCGGCACTGCGTCGCAATAACGGACAATTGTGCGGTATTTGATCACCTGGTGGTATTGGTGGTATTTGATCACCTCTGCGTTTTTAATTTTTTGCGCTATAAACAAAAATAGAGCGACAATTTTGAAAAAAAACCAATATTTTTTACTTTTTGCTATAAGAAATAACCCTACAAAATATCTAAAAAACATTTTTTTCCCTCAGTTTAGGCCGATACGTATTCTTCTACATATTTTTGGTAAAAAAAAAAAGCGTTTATTGATTGGTTTGCGCAAAAGTTATAGCGTTTACAAAATAGGGGATTGTTTTATGGCATTTTAATAATTATTTTTTTTACTAGTAATGGCGGCGATCAGTGATTTTTTTCGTGACTGCGACATTATGGCCAACACATCGGACACTTTTAACACATTTTTGGGACCATTGTCATTTTCACAGCGATCAGTGCTATAAAAATGCACTGGTTACTGTGAAAATGACACTGGCAGTGAAGGGGTTAACCAGCAGGGGGCGCTGTAGGGGTTAGGTGTGCCCTGATGTGTTTTACTTACTGTGGGGGGCGTGGCTTAGCGTGTGACATCACTGATCGTCGTTCCCTATGACAGGGAACAGACGATCAGTGACAGGCTCACTAGGAAGCACGGGGAGAGGTTTGTTTACACTTACCTCTCCCCGTTCTTCTTCCTCTCTGTGACATGATAGCGGGACACCAGCGGCGATCGGGTCCGCTGTTCCCGCGGGGACAGTCATGGAGAAGAGGACCGGGTCGCGAGCGCGCCGCCGGCAGCACGCTCGCGACCCACGGCTGGGCTCTTAAGGGGGACGTACCTGTACGCCCATGTGCCCAGCCGTGCCATTCTGCCGACGTACATCGGCGTGCGGCGGTCCTCAAGTGGTTAAAGTCCCAACCTTAGATGTAGTCCTAGTTAAAGTGAATATGTCACAAGTCAGGGCAACTCAAACTGGGCCTTTGATGAAAAATACATCATGATAGGATTTGCACTTTCTTTGCAACCAGTTATGTGAACCAGGAACCCCCCGGCAGCACAGCTTTCTCTGAAACTCTGTCCAGTCATAGGTTGGACATTTTGTTACCAATAAAGGATCAAGAACACAATGGGAAGAATTTACTAAAACTGAAGAGTGCAAAATCTTGTGCAGTTTTGCATAGAAACCAAAAAGCTTCCAGGTTTGATTGCCAAAGCTTAAGGGCTCTTTCACACGGGACGGATCCGTGAAGATCCGCCCCGTGAAGCTCCGCTTGCTCAGCGAGGATCGCTCTGTTGATCCCCGCTGAGCCGGCGGATGACTGGGCGGTCCCCGCTAGGGTGCCCACGTGTCCCGGATTGCCCGGGACTGTCCCTGATTGGAGATTTTTGTCCCGTGTCCCGGCCAGTTCATTCCGGGACAATACAGAAGTCCCGGAATGAAAAAAAAACACAGTGACCAGTCCACACCAGTCCGCTCCGCCAACTCCGCCTGTCCGCCGCCGCCACCTTATAAAGTTTAACACATCTCTCCCACTCTCACACATAATGACAGTCTGGTTGCTAGGCTAGGGGCCGCTCCGCATCTAGCAACCAGTGACGTCAGCTGAAGCCTGTCTGAGTGACTGTCTGGCTGTCCTCTTCCAGCCCGGGATGGTTATATGTATTTCCCTCCCCCGGCTCCTCCCCCTTCCTCCGCGCTCTGCGAATCTCATGCATACAGCGGCTGACCAGCTCCCTGCTCTACTCCCTGGGATGGATCGGCCTGTAATGGAGGACTTGCCTGAGGTGCCGCGCCATCGAGGAGCCAGTCTGCCACAGCATTAAGGTACTGCAGACTGCATGACACTGACAGCATCCCGGCCGTGATGTCCAGACCGAGGGAACCCCAGCCGCCCGTGACCTGACAGCCCTAAGTGACTAAGTGACGTGAATCTGATAATCATAATTCTCCTCCTCATCATTCCTGGCATGACATCCCACTACCCTATCTCCTGTCATCAATGCGCACACTGTGCAGGGACCGCCCTGTCAGATCTCCGCTCTCCTCTATGGGGGGGATCGGATGATGACGGACCGTAGAGTCCGTTGTCATCCGATCCGCAGATGGAAGGAAAAATAGGGTTTTTCTCCGTCACACTTTGGCGGATCGGAGCGGGTCGGATGTCAGCGGACATGTCACCGCTGACATCCGTGGCTCCATAGGAGGACATGGAGCATCCGTTCTGGGCCGCCTAAAAAACTGACAGGCAGACCTGAACGGACCCTCCGTGTGAAAGAGCCTTAACTGAACAAGCTGAACTTAGAAGCTGATTGGCTACCATGTACAGCTGCACCAGATTCTGAGTGCACCAGTTTTAGTAAATCCCCCCAATCTGCTCTCCTCCTGTTGGCTCAGAGTACTCCCAGTCTGAGTGCTGCTGTACAGGGGCAACAGGAGCCAAATTCTGTTACATAGGGGCTTTACTATTTCTGTCAAAAATTAAAGTAGAAATCCTGTTAATATCTATCCAGTGCAGATTTGTGTTTCTTTTTTTTTTTTTTTTTAAGTACTCACCACTCTTGATTTGAGAGCTTTGGCTCAGACCTCTGCAGGGAGACCAATTCTTTTACATAGAAACCGAGGGTTCTTCTATGCCCAGACAAAAAAATTTGAATCTTTCTTTGAATTGTAAGACATTTAAAGCAGTAGTAAACTCCCTTTTTGGACTTGTACCTACAGGTAAGCCTATAATAAGGCTCCTAAACTTGCGGTGTTTAGGAGATATTCACAATGGATGCAGCTGGTGACGTTACTGGCGCATGCACTCCAAAGGTCGGGCATACCGTGTTGAAGTTGAGGGTTCCCGTGGGCACGCGTGGCAGCGCCGTTATCGTGGCTCCAGCCAATCATACAGCCAGAGTCCGTGAACCCAGAAGGAAGATGGAAGCCCTGTCAGTGGTGACAGTGCACCGCTGGAGAGCTTTGTTCTAAGGTATGTATTTCATATTTATGCCATTACCTTGCAGGGTTTTTTTTTTTTAATTGCTGCAGTTTACTACCGCTTTAAGACATTTTAAAATGAGAATATTCAGCATTTAAGCATATACTTCTTCTGGAAGCTACAGTTGGGCTTTTATAAAATTTTCAGTACACACCATCACCTCGCATTTCAGTTATGCCTGACAGTTTTATATTTAGGCTTCATTCACATGGGAAGATTACATCTATGTCCCGCAGAGGGCCGTGTTTTACCGGCACAGGAATGCACAGGTGTTCTGTGTCACCCACACAGATGTCACATTGGGTGCAGCCACTGCATCCCAATTGACAGCTATGGGACTGCCAGCACATGAATGCACACATCGCCTGTGCATCCCCGTGCTGGTAAACATGCCCCTGCATAAGGCACAGATGTAATCACCCCTGTGTATATGAGGCCTTACAGAAAAAGTTGAGATCTGCATATGACCGCTGCCAGTACTTCCCCATCTACAGATTGCTGACCTTTGCTTATGCATTTTTTATTATGTACCAGTTTAACCTCCTCCCGCCTGGCCTATAGACAAAATGACAGTGGGTGGGATCCCCTCTCGTTCTGGGATGATGTCATAACATCTCACCAGTCACACCGCACTTGCACGCTGTGCAATGATCGTGGGCACGCCATGCCCCCGGGACATGGCACAACCCGGATCTAGGGTGACCACGTGTCCCGGATTGCCCGGGACAGTCCCGCATTTTGCAGGTCTGTCCCGGGCACATTCATTCCAGGACAATACAGTGTCCTGGAATGAAACTGACAGAGCCACCCCCGTGCCAATCAGATGCCCCCAAAAAAGGCCGCCACATCACTGCTTTACTCACTGACAGTACTTGCCCTGGCCGGGAATGCCTGGAGGAGCACAATCCCTGCCCCCTGCTTGTAATTGGAGAAATCATAAATCCCGCCTCTTGTGTCCAATCACTGTGCTGTGGTTGGTTACAGCACAAGCTGATTTTTGGGAAGGGGGGGGGGGTGTCCCTGAATGGTAGTTTGGAAATGTGGTCACCCTACCCGGATCTCAGTAAAGAGCCGATGACGCGGCTCTTTACCCATGTGATTGGCTGTGTCCAATCACATGTAAACACGGAAGTGCCGTTTATCGGCTCTCCTCGACTCACACTGACAGAGCCGATCAGCGGCATCTCCTCAAAGGGGAGATCTGTACAGATAATCAGTGCTCTGATTATTTGTGCAGCCCCAACAGTGCCCAGTAGTGATGCCAGTCAGTGTCCATCAGTAATGCTAATCTGTGCCCAGTGATGTCAATTAGTGCCTATTAGAAATGCCAGTCGCTCTTATTTTTATTTATATTTTTTTATTTTTTTGTCATATGTGTGTATGTACGTGTATATATATATATATATGTATGTGCATATGTGTGTGTATGTGTGTGTATGTATATATATATATATATATATATATATATATATATATATATATATATATACTTTAAAAAAAAAAAGAAATGCCAGTCAGTGCTGCCTTTCAGTGCCCATCAGTACCTCTTATCCATGCCGCCTATCAATGCTGTATACAGTATAAAAATTTTATTTGGGTACAGTGTTGCATCACCGCACAATTTTCATTCAAAGTGCGACAGCGCTAAAAGCTGAAAATTGGCCTGGGCAGGAAGGGGGTAGAAGTGCCCAGTGTTGAAGTGGTTGAAGGGCCCCTGTTGTGCGACAGGTATATTTACAAAAAAATTTAAAGCTTGGACTTTAGCACTGCACACTGATCCTCTCACACTTCTATAGAAGTCCCTTAGAATCAATGCATATATCATAGTCTACTGCAGGGGCACAATGGCACGTGATAAGTCGCAATTGTAGAGTAAATAATGGTCATTTCATCTACCTCACTGTGGATACAAAACAATCGTACAGCTTAGAGAAAACTATTCTGTACAGAGGTCATCGCTTAAGTAAATACTCCACCCAGATGGCTTAAACTATGCATACCTGCCAAGACATATGGAGGGATATTTGTTCAGTGCTCAGACAGGCCATAAGAAGAAGAGCAGGGCTCCTATTAGCCAGGCTGGGTCCATGCTGCAACACACTGGAGAACAATACAGCAGCAAGACATAGAAGTATAGCACAGCGAAGGTACTCCAGTAAAGGTTATGGCACATTGAAACATCAAAGTAAATCGACTTTATGTTTTAGTTTTTGATAGAGTGGGGAAGGGTTAGACCCAGTGGCGGCTGCTGCTCAATACTGTGAGCGGGGGGGCTACACTCGCACTACACTACCCCCCCCCAGCGATCTATTCGCAACCCGCGAACGTGATGGATCGGGAAGGCGGTCATCAACTCGCACCAAACCCGCCCGACCCGCGATCCATGGCCTTACCTTATGCTGTGGTGCGAGGAGGAGACCGATGGCGAGCTGAATACGAGGTAGAGCTGAGTATATGGATTCATGTGTAGGTCGGATAGGTGTACAACTGAAATTCTCCATGTGGTACTGAATATTACTAAAAAGATTTATGTATATACAGTAAAACCTTGGTTTTAGAGTGTTTTAGAGTGTTTTAGAGTGTTTTGCAAGACGAGCTAATTTTTTTTATACATTTTGACTTAATATACAAGCGATGTCTTGATATACAAGTAGCGTCATGTCACAACTGAGTATAAAAGAGAAGAGAGGCGCCTCTAAGTGTAGCAATATGGTTACATTTAATGAAGGTACAACATTTAGCAACATATTGCTACACTTGGAGGCGCCTTGCTTCTCTTTTATACTCTGTAGCTCCAGCTGGATTTTGCTACTAATCCCCTTCTGGAGGCTTCCATTTGTGGATAGACATTTTATGGTTACACAACCTATCACATTGCTATTATCTTTTAATATGCATTATAAACTGAAGGATAGGGATGAGCCGAACACCCCCCGGTTCGGATCCAGAACATGCCAACAGGCAAAAAATTAGTTCGAACACACGAACACCGTTAAAGTCTATGGGACACGAACATGAAAAATCAAAAGTGCTAATTTTAAAGGTTAATATACAAGTTATCATAAAAAGGGTTTGGGGACCCGGGTCCTGCCCCAGGGGACATGTATCAATGCAAAAAAAAGTTTTAAAAATGGCAGTTTTTTCGGGAGCAGCGATTTTAATAATGCTTAAAGTGAAACAATAAAAGTGAAATATTCCTTTAAATTTCGTACCTGGGGGGTGTGTATAGTATGCCTGTAAAGTAGCGCATGTTTCCCGTGTTTAGAACTGTCCCTGCACAAAATTTCATATTTAAAAAGGGAAAACAAGTCATTTAAATCTACTTGCGGTTATTAATGAATTGTCAGTCCCGGAAATACAGATCAAAGTCATTTTAAAAACCGGCAGGGGTTCCCCCCCAGTCCATTACCAGGCCCTTTGGGTCTGGTATGAATATTAAGGGGAACCCCGAACCGAAAAAAAAAGCATGGGGGTCCCCCCCAAATTCCATATCAGGCCCTTTAGGTCTGGTATGGATATTAAGGGGAACCCCGCGCCATTTAAAAAAAAAAATCCATACCAGACTCTTATCCGAGCAAGCAACCTGGCAGGCGGCAGGAAAAGGGGGGGGACGAGAGAGCGCCCCCTCCTGAACCGTACCAGGGCAAATGCTTTCAACATGGGGAGGATGTCCCCATGTTGATGGGGACAAGAGTCTCATCCCCACAACCCTTGCCCGGTGGTTGTGGGGGGCTTATTGGAATCTGGAAGCCCCCTTTAACAAAGGGGACCCCCAGATTCTGGCCCCCTCCTATGTGAATTGGTAACGGGGTACATTGTACCCCTACCATTTCACAAAAAAAAGTGTCAAAAATGTTAAAAACCACACAGACACAGTTGAGAGAAGTCCTTTATTAAAAAGAAAAAAAAAATAAAGAAAAAATTCCAACGATGTTCTCTCAAGCAATTTTTTTTCAATGACTTTGATCTGTATTGCCGGGACCGACAATTCATTGATAGCCGCGAGTGCTTTTAAATGACTTTTTTTCCTTTAGAAATTTTATTTTGTGCAGGGACAGTTCTAAACACGGGAAACATGCGCTACTTTACAGGTATAATATACACACCCCCCAGGTACAAAATTTAAAGGAATATTTCACTTTTATTGTTTCACTTTAAGCATTATTAAAATCACTGCTCCCGAAAAAACTGCAGTTTTTAAAACTTTTTAGCATTGATACATGTCCCCTGGGGCAGGACCCAGGTCCCCAAACACTTTTTATGACAATAACTTGCATATTAACCTTTAAAATAACATTTTTGATTTCTCCCATAGACTTTTAAAGAGTGTTCCGCGGCTTGCTTTTCGAATTTGCTGCGAACAGCCCAAATTGTTCGCTGTTCGCCGAACGGACGAACAGGCAATGTTAGAGTCGAACTCATGTTCGACTCGAACATAAAGCTCATCCCTACTGAAGGACCTATGAATAAATGGTCGTGGAACGAATCATTTGATTTTCCATTATTTCTTATGGGAAAATTTGCTTTGATATACAAGTGCTTTAGATTACAAGCATGCTTCCGGAACAAATTATGCTTGCAATCCAAGGTTTTACTGTATATGAATACTTATTACTATTATGTGCTGTTTAACTATGTGTATAATATATGAATTGTAACATTTTATGAATTTTACATGTGGTAAAATATGTTCACATACGCATAATACTGCAATGTTACATGACATATGTTTATACTAAATAAAAGTGTTAACTTAATTTCTACACAGTTTTTATCATATGCCTCATCTAAAGTCCCAACTTTTTTCTTTCAATATAGATTTAGGGATGGAGATGCAGAATTGTATGTGTCTCATATAAAGTCCCACATTTTTCCTTTCCCCTTTAATATAAATAGTGGAGTTCTTCTTTAACCATTTCCAGGGCCGGCCCTACCATGGGTCCCAGTGGGTACATTGGACCCAGGCAGCACTTTGAGAGGGGCAGCAAATTGAACCACGGCTGCCTTTCCTTTTCTTCTATTTACCCAGCAAATTGACAAGCAAGATTTTTTTTCCCAGCAGTTTAGTGTGTCCTGACGACAACTGCCCCCCCCCCCCCAGGCTGCTCCGCCTGCCCCTATACTGCCCTAGCCTCTGTATATTACTACCCTAGCCTGCCCCTATACTGCCCTAGCCTATCCATATCCTACCCTAGCCTGTCTATATCCTACCCTAGCGTGCCCATATCCTACCCTAGCGTGCCCATATCCTACCCTAGCAAGCCCATATCCTACCCTAGCAAGCCCATATCCTACCCTAGCCTGTTTATATACTGCCCTAGCCCCCCTCTTGGAATTGAACATAACGGTATGTGATATCATTTTGCATATAGACAGGGTGTTTTTGAATGTAAATCTGACTTGATAAATTTACATTTAAATTTAATTATCATGATATAAAATAATGGATGTTCGGGCCTTTTGGTGGGCTTGATATTTTTTTTTTGGGGGGGGGGGGGATAAGCATTTTATTCTTGGACCCAACCCTGACCACTTCCAACTCAAGGTACGTACTGTACCTGTACGTCCTCAGGTTTCAGTGGTTATACCAGGATGATGCCTGCACCTACAGGCATCATCCCGGTATCATTCTTTTCAGCCAGCAATCCCCTTTAGGCAAGTGTGACATGTTAGATATCTATTTGCATCATCTTTCACATTATACAAAAAAATTGGGCCAACTTTATTTTTTTTATTTTTTATTTGTGAAAGTGTTTTTTTTTCCAGAAAATTGCTGCATTTGCACCAAACTTGGTGCAGGACCCTTTTTTTGTCCGCACCAGAATCTGATGACATGGGTGTTCACATCCATAAGGGGCACCTCCCCCCCTAATCTACATGCAGGGCGCCGGACACATTGATTCCAATGGGGTTTTTTTTTTGAGGCTCTAATTGGCTTCAAAAAAGGGTGGGCTCTGGGCATAGAGGACTGCACCACAAGCCCACCCAGTTGTGTGACAATAGCGAATTATTATTCCCTATTGTCTTCCTGATTCTCCTCCCGGCCAATCAGGAAGCAGTTCCTGTGACCTGATTGGCCAATCGGGTCTCAGGACACTTCCAGTTCACCCAGGAGGAGAATCAACAGCCCAGCTCTTCATTCCCCCAGACTCCAAATTGCCCTGATTGCCGCCGTCCTGTACGTCACCCACGTGGGGGGGTCGATCGCTGCATGTTCACAGCCATGCTGCAAACCAATTGCAGGATGTCGTTAACGTAACATACATTCCGCAATCGATTCACATCGGTGGGTTGCATCTAGTGTGAACCCAGGCAAGACCTGAAGCCGGGGAACACAGTAAAGATGAATGGCATTTAACCTCTTGCCAACCAGCCCCCGTCATACTGCGGCAGGTTGGCACGGCTGCGCATGCCGCCGTATGCCACCTAGGTGAGACTGCTGGAAGCTGGCATTCACCAATTTATTTATTTTTTTATATGGTGGGAGGGTTGGGTGCAAGAGAAGCAGACTTTGCATTTTTTTAAGCAAGGTCTACTTTATACATGAACGTCCTTGACCTTCTCAGTACTATGTAAGCTGAAACAGCAAATTCAGTATGGCTGTTTAGAACTTTGACTAATGCAGCAAAAAGCCATTCCTCAATTTTTAATCAGTGTATCAAAACAAGAATGGACAATGATGTGGTGAGCACTGCAAGGCTATAACAACTAATCAAAATGGAACTCTGGTTTCCCTAAAAGACTGTTTTAAAATATATCAATACTGCACAAGGCTTTTCACATTTTAAGATACTTAAAAAAAAAAAAAAAAAATTATATATATATATATATATATATATATATATATATATATATATACCGGTATATATTTTATTCTGCACTAAGCTGGTTTTCAAAAATTGTTTTTATCTTAAACATTTTCCTTGCGATGGTAAGGTAACCTGAACTTTTTAGAAAGCCTGTGACCCTGCACATATGATTGGTTCACGGATTATATGTCTTTTAAAAGCTGGAGGTCAAATTACCAGCATCTCCTGCTACAGGGGTTTAGTCTTTGGCAAGATACTCCAACAACAAGGTAGTCTTGTCTTGTTCATAAACTCAACTGCCCACTTGGGTGCCCCATTCCCCTGCTAGATATCAATTGACCAAGCAGCTGCACATTTCTGGTTCATTTAAAAGGAGAAGTGCGTGAAGGGGAAAAAATAAATAAAAATACATACTCACATATATGTTGCCTCCTCTAAGCCTGAGAACCAAGTGATCATGTGAACATTTAGCACTCAGTTCTCGGGGCACTTTGAGCACAAAGCAGTGACTGTCATTCGTCGCTCTGTGCTCTGCCTCTCCAGCGCTCACTGGAGAGCCAGTCAGGAGCGACGACCTCAGGCTCTCAGCTGCGTGCTTAGAGACTGAGCCAGCTGCTGATCAGGAATCTGGGTGGGTCCCAACTTTATTGTCAGGATCCCAACAGAGTCTGGAGTGGGTCTGTGATGTCAACCAACAGCTGATTCTGGCTCACAGGACTACAAAAGTAATTGAACTCCTGTACCCCACATGAGAAGTTTGGCCATACTTCTCTTTTAAAAGAGAAAATCAGCCAAGCAAAATTGATGAATTCCAGGTATGGTATATTTTTACATAGTTACATTGGTCCAGCTTGGACCAATGTTACTAGGCATATTCCATGACTGGTGGTATCCAGTACCACCACCACTCCAGTAATCTCTACTTGCTTCCAGGTCCCATGCTCAGCTCAGTTTATATTCTGGCACTGCCAGGATGACTGCACTCCCATGCATGTCTGGGAGTGATGGTATCCTGCACCAGCAAATCAAAGTGATCAAGGACTGGCAACTGGAAGAATTTGGGGAGAAGAGATCAGTGAGGGCGAGGGACCTCACCGTCATCAGACTACTGGAAATAAGGTAAGTATGTGTGCCTTTAGTTGAGCTGAGCAGGCGGATGGCTGGTCCGTGTTCACTCTGTTTATGCAGAGCGGACACAGACACAGCCCACTCTCCTCTAGGGGAAGTCGGATGTAAACAGACCACCTATCCGTTTGCACCCGACTTCCATCTGATACGATCCACTAGACAGAAGGGGAGGGAACGTCTGTTTTTAGCAGATCGGATTGGATGTAAGCGGGTGTAAAACAGACACATGACCATTTTACACCAACAGTTCCATAGAGGACAATGGAGGGTCCAATCGGGTCCACCTGTCAGTTTTTTAGGCAGACCATGATCGGTCCAATTGTGTGAAAGGGGCCTTACAATTTACGACAAGAAAAACATAATTTGTACTGTACTTCTCTGAATTAAAAATAGGTGGGATTCAACTTTTGTGTGCGACTTAAGGCTCCATGCACACTGGGCTTAAAAAAACGTCTGTTCACTTTGGAGTAAAAAACGCTCATATAGAGCATTTTTTGTAGAAAGTTTAGAGAGTTTTAAGTTTTTTTTCTGCCAGTGAGCTCCAATCAGAAATGTGAATGAGAAGGTATTTTTTTCCTGCCTCTAAACGTTGATCTCAAAATATGTCCTAATGTGCATGAACACATAGGAGAACATTGAGTTGCTTCTACGGGCAGAACACAAAACTCCTGTAGGAGCAAAATTTTTTAGGCCAGTGTGCATGGAGCCTCATGCCACGTACACACGATCATTTTTCCCGTCGGGAAAAATGAAATTTTTCCCTTTGGACGAGAAAAACGATCGTCTGTGGGCTTTTTGCCTTTTTTCCCCCGACGGGAAAAACGGCATTAATCACGACGAGAAAAATTAGAACATGCTCTAATTTTTCTCGTTGTGATTCCTGTCATTTTTTTCCGCTGCAGTTTTCCCATAGGGAAACACTGCCGTGGAGCCTACACACGGTCGTTTTTCTCGTCAAGAGAAAAAATGACGGGAAAAACGGCCGTGTGTGGGGGAACAAGCCGTTCCCTCGTTTTTCCTGTCGTGATTCACGGCGGTGTTTTCACCGCCGTGAATCACGATCGTGTGTACGCGGCATAAGGCCTCATGTACACTGCTGCTGGTAAACGGACATTTAGGAGCAGTTGGGCATTTTTTTCAACTGTTCCTGAACTCTCCTCTATGTTATCTTATCAGAACATGTACACAGGTTCCTTTTATAGTCGTTTCTAGGCAGTTGTGTTTTAGAGGCTTTTTCTTGAACCCCAAAAAATGCGTTCAGAAGCTGTGTTTAGAGGCAGTTGAAGTGACAAACGCAGCAACTTGCGTTTAGCAGTGTTTCGTTTAGACGTTTTTCATTTTAACAAAAAAAAAAAAATATTTTTTCAAATGCTTCTAGACGCAAACCTGGCTAAACGCGGCATGTAAACGTGGCTAAACGGCCGTTTTTAGACACTGGTTTCTAGCTGTCAAGTTAAATCGTTCAGGAGCAGTTAAACAACGTCCCGTGTACATGAAGCCTAAGAGTTAAAGTGGTTGTAAACCCACTTAGATAATTTGCACCTACAGGTAAGCCTAGATTAAGGTTTACCTGTAGGTGTAAGAAATATCTCCTTAACCTACACGGTTAAGGAGATTTTTGCTATAAACACAGCACCGATGACGTCACACGCATGCGCACTAGCGGGCCGGCATCATTGCCGGTTTTCTGAATGGGATCTTGCCGGCCCGAGCGCGCATGCGTGTGACGTCATCGCCGCTCCGGCCAATCACAGCGCCAGAGCGGCTATACACTGACGGCAGTGATGGGACATCGAAGCAAGATGGCGGCAGCGGAGGGGAACGAGGAGCAGTTCGGGGGCTTCGATCTCAGGTAAGTCATTCATAATGAGCTAGTATGCTATGAATACTAGCTCATTATGCTTTTATTTTGCAGGGTTTAAAAAAATAAAAAAATATGGGTTTACTTCCTCTTTAAGCGGTCGATAGATTCTACCAAATATGCAAGTGGGCATAATGTATATACAGACTGGGTCTAGAAGGTCTTTGCATATTTCAGCATTTAAAACAGAACAGCAAACGATGGGGAGCATAGAAAGACAAGTGTAGCGGGGTCCTCAATTTAAGGGAAGTGTTTGAGAGGTAGTTATGCTCAAACACCCTAATTTGTCAGGGTTTTTAGAACCATTTTATCCCCAAGGAGAGTATTGGTGTACAGTTCCCTGTGGCCTACAGGTGGCGCTGCCATAGTAGGCTAGGGTTGAACCGCTGATACAGTGCTGTGCCTTGTGTGTCCCCTCTCAGCAACCATACGGTGGGTGTGGGCTACCTTCTGGGCATGCTAGAAGAGGATATAAAAAGGGGCAGACGCTGCCTGTTTGGGGTGGTTCCGGTTCGGTCGTCAGGAGTCCTACTCCCAGGGAGCGTTCCTGTTCCATCCTGGGCACCTTTAGCCCAGGGTGAGGTACTACCATGCTGTTCCTGTCCGCCCTGGATATGTAAGCCCAAGGGCCGCATCGAAGGCCTGGGGCCCAGCACCTTCGGCTGGGGTCCACCAAGGATCGAGGAGTCTCAGGGTGCCGCCTTGCAAGGGGACCCGTATCTAGGATGAGGAGGCCGGGAGGGAACTCTCTGAAGACCCAGTGCAGTGTCATGGTGACGGTAGGGTCCCGGTAACTCTCCGGAGGGATGTCTTCTCCTAAAAAGGTGCCATAGCTAAAGAAGGGGATCAGTTTCACCAGGTCTGTGGCAGAGACCAACTTCACGGTCTGTGGCAGAGACTGTGCGCCTAGTAAACTTGCTTGAGAATCTGAGCAGATATCTGTAATGTTTGTGCCTGGACCTCCTCCACACCTTCTACTGTTCTGTTTCTTGCTCCAACCTTCTTTCCATCAGAGACTGTTATTGGCTAAGAAAAAAATAATCTCTGAGTTGGAGTTTCATCTGGTGTGGACATTCACTTTACTGGTAAGTCAAGGACTTGTCTCTACTTTAACATAGAGGTGAGAATCAGGCTCTGGAGGTTTTCATGTTCTGACCGTGGAAGACCCAACAACACCGCTCAACCTCCTCACACAGGAGGATACGGGCTGTTAGTACGGTGTGCCTCTCTTCCTGCGAGGAGCCAAAGTTAATGCAGGTAAAGAAAGGGGTCTGTGCGCTACACAAGGTTTTCCACTATGTCAAACCACAGTACATATTATCTAGCTCCACATTGCAAGCAAAGGGAGCTAAAGTGTCATTGAGCTTTAGATTGCTATTTTATCTGGTACAAATGTAGCGGGGTCTCCTTTAAGGCCCCGGGACTACGTTACCCAGAACCCCGTTCGGCACCCAGAGTGCAATTAGCCACCGCAAAGACTCATGGGAGGGGCTATTTAAGAGGGAGGCGAGGCGGAGCTCAGCCTCTTTGGACACCGCGCTGCAAGCAACGGTTTCTTCCTGTGCGGATCTGCTGCAGTGCAAGGCCTGAAGCCTGGGCCTTGCGCAACTTCCAAAGAGCCTTCCACCCCACTGCGGAGCCTGGGTGGCACCGGACTTGTCGAGTGAGGACATCAGTTAGATCGGGGACCCGATCGTTGCAGACGCTGTGTGCGGAGACACAGCAGGTGGAAGTCCCGGACTGGGATCGCGTCCAGAGTGATGAGCGAGCACTTGCTTAGGCCTATAGACTAGGCTTGTGCAATTCGTTTCGTAACGAATTGAAATTCGTCCGAATTTAGCAACTTTCGGACATTCGGAAGCATTCGAATTTCCGAACAAAGCAATTACGAATAAGACCGAATCCGAAATAAATTATACCGCAAATAGCGAATGCCCGAATGTCTTCGGCATAATTCGTTATGAAAAAGTTACGAATGTACGAATCCATACGAAGCACAATAACACTCACTCTGCTCTGCTCTCTGCTTCTCCCACACCGTGCTGAACTCCCTCTCAAAATGGTGTACAGGGGCGGAGGCTATAGCCGCATGTAAAAAACGAAAGTAAAATACGAGATTTCGAATCCATTCGAAGCACAATAACACTCTGCTCTGCTCTCTGCTTCTCCCTCACCGTGCTGAACCCTCTCAAAATGGTGTACAGGGGCGGAGCCTATAGCCGCATGTAAAAAACGAAAGTAAAATACGAGATTTCGAATCGTTACAAATAACCGCTATGTATTTAGAAAAGTACAAATCCATTCGAAGCACATTAGGCATAATAGGCAGCGTCGTTGTGAGAGAGACACGGAAAATTACGAATCAACGAACCCAAAAAAAGTTACGAAAGTAGGAGTTGTGTCCAGAATCAACGAAAAACAACGTACTCTACCGAAAGTACGAATTATAAAGCAACAAAAAATTCAACGAAAAATGTCGCTTGCAAAAATACGAATGAGTCCGAACACGAAAAATCCCGTCTAGCAAAATTACGAATGATTACGAATCAACAGGACCGGAAAGAAACGAACCGAAACGGAACGAATTTTTCCGTTGTGCACAAGTCTACTATAGACTGCCTTGGGCCACCTATCGTTGTTTGTTGTTCCATTAGGAGACCAGTAGCAGGACAGAGTTAAAGGGTCTTCAGTAGTGATGAGCCGAACACCCCCGGGTTCGGTTCGCACCAGAACCCGCGAACGGACCGAAAGTTCGTACGAACATTAGAACCCTATTAAATACAATGGATGCGAACGTTCGAATTCTAAAGTGCTAATTATAACAACTATTATGCATGTTATTGTCCTAAAAAGGGTTTGGGAACCCGGGTTCTGCACCAGGGGACATGTATCAATGCAAAAATAAGTTTTAAAAACGGTCGTTTTTCGGGAGCAGTCATTTTAATGATGCATAAAGTGAAAAAAAAAAAGTCAAATATTCCTTTAAATATCGTACCTGGGGGGTGTCTAAAGTATGCCTGTGAAGTGCCACGTGTTTCCCGTGTTTAGAACTGTCCCTGCACAAAATGACACTTCTAAAGGAAAAAAAAGCCATTTAAAACTGCTTGCGGCTTTAATGTAATGTCTGGTCCCGGTAATATGGATGAAAATCTTTAAGAAAAATGGCATAGCTACCCCATGACCCCCCCCCCCCCCTACCCCAGCCCATTACCAGCCCCTTTGGGTCTTGTATGGATATTAAGGGGAACCCCGCACATAGAATAAAAAAGGCCCTATATACTCTGAACAGCCGTATACAGGCGGTGCATACAAGACAGGGACTGTAGGTTTGTTCTTATGTAGAATCTGTTTGTAATTTTGAACAGGTACATTGTTGAAGTGTAGCTCCAGCCCAAAAGTCTATTTTTAAACTTTTTGGAAAACATAGGTAAGGGTTATCACCCCTGTAACATTTGTTTTGCTGTCTGTGCCCCTGTTCAGAACATTTCACCTCACTTTCCGTCCCAATGACAACTGTTTTTGAAATGTGGTGTTTTTCTTGAAACAAGGATTGCTGATAAAGCATCAGTACAGAGGAGACACCTTTCTCCCATATTTATTCTTACAGGAGAGAATTTTCCTTCCTAGTGGTAGATTTCCTCTCACTTCCTGTTGTCTTCTTGCGTTTGCAAGTAGGAGTCGTTTGTAAGCTGGATGTTTGAAAGTAGGGACCTGCCGTATATACTCTGCAGAAATAGGCCCCTTAGTTGTTGGTGTTGGCACAACACTGTAAGCACTCACAGTTACTCTTGGTTGGTGCTGGAACGCCCTGCTGTCAACTATTATATCAGGAATTTTAATGACATATAATTGTTGAACAGTGGTAGTAAAAATTGGGCCTTTGATGGTGGTGCTGGTGCCACAACACTGTAAGCCCTGACAGTTACTCTTGGTGGGTGCAGCAATGGGCCCTGCTGTGAATTATTAGATCAAGAATTGTAATTGCATGCCCCTGTTGAACAGGGGCTGAAAAATTGGGCCTTAGGCACTGGTGGCACAACACTACAACCCCTCACAGATACTGTACTTGGAGCACAGCAATGAGCCCTGTTGCAAAGTATTGCTTCAAAAATTGTAATGACACGCCCCTGTTAAACAGGGGCTGAAAAATTGGGCCTTAGGCACTGGTGGCACAACACTACAACCCCTCACAGATACTGTACTTGGAGCACAGCAATGAGCCCTGTTGCAAAGTATTGCTTCAAAAATTGTAATGACACGCCCCTGTTAAACAGGGGCTGAAAAATTGGGCCTTAGGCACTGGTGGCACAACACTACAACCCCTCACAGATACTGTACTTGGAGCACAGCAATGGGCCCTGCTGTGAATTATTAGATCAAGAATTGTAATTGCATGCCCCTGTTGAACAGGGGCTGAAAAATTGGGCCTTAGGCACTGGTGGCACAACACTACAACCCCTCACAGATACTGTACTTGGAGCACAGCAATGAGCCCTATGGCAAATTATTGCTAAAAAAATTGTAATTACACGCCCCTGTAAAACAGGGGCTGAAAAATTGGGCCTTAGCCACTGGTGGCGGCACCCATAAACAAAAATGATCTTCCAAGCTATCATCATCAATCGTATCATTGAGGACTCGGAGGAGGAGGATAGCCAGTCAACATAACAGCACAGGCACTCAGCATCAGCATCAGTCTTGAAGGGATGTGACATGTTAAAATCAATTAGTCTGTTATATCAGCATCAGGTGTGTGGTAGCTGGTGGTGATCCAAGACTGGTTCATCTTGATGAAAGTCAGTCGATCAACCGAGTCGGTGGACAGGCGCACCCTGTGATCCGTGACAAATCCTCCAGCAGCACTGAATGTGCGTTCCGAAAGAACGCTGGATGCAGGACAGGCCAGTAGCTCAATTGCATACTGTGCAAGCTCTGGCCAGTGATCCATCCTCAAGACCCAGTAAGCCAGAGGATTTTCGGTGGGGAAGGTGTCCAAGTCTGACCTTGCCCCTAGATATTCCTGCACCATGTTTATCAGACGCTGGCGATGGTTGCTGGAACCGATCATACTTTGGGGCTGCGGACTAAAGAATTGTCTGAACGCATCGGTCAGACGGCCACCTTCCCCACCGCTCCTTCTTTGACTGGCCGAAGCCTCAGCAACTCGTTGTCCAGGACCAGGAGTTTGTAACCTCCCAGTCTCTGGGAACGCGTTGCACAGACCTTTCTGCAAGGCCTCCCGGAGTTGTCTCATCCTCTGCTCCCTCTGCGACGGTAACATAAGGTCCGCAACCTTACCCTTGTACCGTGGATCAAGGAGAGTGGCCAGCCAGTAATGGTCCCTCTCCTTGATCCGAAGAATACGAGGATCCTTCCGCAGACTTTGCAGGATCAGGGAGGCCATGCAGCGTAGGTTTGCTGAGGCATTCGCTCCGGAGTCCTCTGGGTCACTAAGGACGACATGATCCGCAGCCACCTCCTCCCAGCCACGTACAAGTCCACTGGTTTCTTGGGACTGTAAATCATCCCTAAAAGACTGCTGCTGATGATGCTGAGTGCCAGCCTCCACCTCCATGCTGACACAATCCTCCTCCTCCTCCTCCTCCTCCTCTTCCTGTGCGATGGGTGGGACAGAAGGAACACTGTCTGGGTAAAGGGGGCCTTGAGAGGCAAGGAAGTCCTCCTCTTCCTGCCTCTGTTCTGCCTCAAGTGCCCTGTCCATTATTCCACGCAGCGTGTGCTCCAACAGGTGGACAAGAGGTACAGTGTCACTGATGCATGCACTGTCACTGCTCACCATCCTCGTGGCCTCCTCAAATGGTGCCAGGACAGTGCATGCATCCCTGATCATGCCCCACTGGCGTGGAGAAAAAAAACCAAGCTCCCCTGACCCTGTCCTGGTGCCGTAGTCGCACAGGTACTCATTGATGGCCCTCTGCTGCGTGTGCAGCCGCTGCAGCATGGCCAACGTTGAGTTCCACCTGGTGGGCATGTCACATATAAGGCGGTTCTTGGGCAGGTTCAACTCCTTTTGCAGCTCAGCCAGGCGAGCACTGGCATTATAAGATCTGCGGAAATGCACACAGACTTTCCTGGCCTGCCTCAGGACATCCTGTAAGCCCGGGTACCTGCCCAAGAACCGCTGCACCACCAGGTTAAGGACGTGAGCCACACAGGGCACATGGGTCAGTTGTCCCTGTCGGAGGGCGGAGAGGAGGTTGGTGCCATTGTCGCAAACCACCATTCCTGGCTTAAGCTGGCGTGGCGTCAACCACCTCTCGGCCTGGCCCTGCAGAGCAGACAGGACCTCTGCCCCAGTGTGGCTTCTGTCCCCCAAACACACCAGCGCAAGCACGGCATGGCATCTTTTTGCCTGCGTACTTGCGTAGCCCCGTGAACGGCTACGGAGCACCGCTGGTTCATAGGACAAACCACAGGAAGAGGCCATGGAGGAAGAAGAAGAGGAGGGGGTGGAGAAGAGAGGTGTGTCACAACCAGTAGTAGCATTTTGGAGGCGTGGCGGTGGAACAACCTCCAACACTACTGCACCTTGTCCTGCATCCTTCCCAGCTGCCAAAAGAGTGACCCAATGGGCCGTGAAAGAAAGGTAACGTCCCTGTCCATGCCTTCTGGACCATGAGTCAGCGGTAATATGCACCTTACCGCTGACCGCCCTGTCCAGCGAGGCCAAGACATTGCCTTCCACATGCCGGTAGAGAGCCGGAATAGCCTTCCGTGAGAAAAAGTGGCGTTTGGGAACCTGCCACTGAGGAACCGCACATTGCACAAACTCACGGAAGGGGGCCGAGTCTACCAACTGAAAAGGCAGCAGTTGAAGCGCTAGCAATTTAGCCAAGCTAGCATTCAACCGCTGGGCATGTGGATGGCTGGGAGTTAACTTCTTTCGACGGTCCAGCAGCTGGGGCAGGGAAATTTGCCTGCTAGAATCGGACGTCGGTGTACTGCTAGCAGAGTGGCCGCAAGTACTTGGCTGTGACACACCTAATTCTACACCTTCATTCCTCTCAGTGCATGTTTCAGAGAGGACTGAAGTTATAGTGGGGTTGGAGATCCCAGCTGATGCGGTGCAAGGAGAGGTCCGCTTTGTTCTTTGGTGTGGGTCTTTGAGGTAGGCTTGCCAACGAGCTGCATGGCAGGTCAACATATGTCTGGTCAGGCATGTGGTACCCAAGCGGCTGATGTTTTGGCCACGCGATATACGCTTGAGACATATGTTGCAAACAGCAGCTGTGCGATCTGATGCACTAGCCTCAAAAAAGGCCCACACCAAGGAACTTTTTGAATGACGGGCAGAGGCAGCGCCCTGCACAGGCGGAGCTCTGCGGTGTGATTCCGTCGGTGTACTGCCCTTACGCTGGCCACCAAAGGGCATCCTGCCTCATTGGAGATGTGCCTCCTCCTCATCCTCCTCCTCCTCCTCTCTCCTATTAGGCACCCACGTGGAGTCAGTGACCTCATCATCCCCTCCCTCCTCATCACTGGAGCCAATCTGGCAGTATGCTGCAGCTGCTGGAACATGACTGCCAGATTGGTGTCCTTCTTGAGCATCCCCTCTGTCTGCTCTCACGCTACTGCCTTCCTGTAGCTGGGTTTCATCATCAGACCCTTCGAAACGCTGGGCATCCTCCTGGAGCATGTACCCAACACTGTGCTCAAACAGTTCGGGGGACTCCTCAGGAGGAGGACATGGTGGGTCTAGGGAAGGAGTGACTGATGATGAGTCTGACATTGATACCAGGGAAGAGGACGCTTTGGCAGCTGCTTTGCCAGTACCCTGAGCCTGGGTGAGAGAGGATGAGGAGGAGGAGGAGGGCTTGGTCATCCACTCTACCAAGTCTTCGGCATGATGTGGCTCAACATGTCCAGCTGCCGAAAAGAAGGACAAGCGTGTCCCATGGCCATGTGCTGATGACAATGCACCGCGTCCACGACCAGCACTGTTGCCCCCAGACACAGAGCCTGCTTGCCCTCTTTTATTGCCTCCTGACTGTCTGCCTCTCCTTGTTTGCCTTCCAGACATTCTAATAGATGGCCTGCAGGGAGATGGGAAAAAAGCAATAAGGGCTACCTTCAGGTGTCCTTCTCTGTCCCTTTACTTAAGGATTTCTAAATATGGTTGAGGATGATTGCTTTTGCACAGAATAGCACAACGACAATTTCCCTGACTGTCCAAAAAACAAGGATTTCAAAGATGGTTGATGAGGAATGCTTTAGCACACTATAGCACAAGGAGAATTCCCCTCACTTTCCTTCTTTGTCCCTAGAAACAAGGACTCGCACAGTGAAAGAAACTGACACTCTCCCTACCTAGAGTTTTCTGTCCCTAGAAAAAATGTTTTTTTAAAGCACACTATAGCACAAGGAGAATTCCCCTCACTTTCCTTCTTTGTCCCTAGAAACAAGGACTCGCACAGTGAAAGAAACTGACACTCTCCCTACCTAGAGTTTTCTGTCCCTAGAAAAAATGTTTTTTTAAAGCACACTATAGCACAAGGAGAATTCCCCTCACTTTCCTTCTTTGTCCCTAGAAACAAGGACTCGCACAGTAAAACACACTGACACTCTCCCTACCTATCCTTCTCTTTCCCTAAACTAAAGGAATCCAGGTTAAGCAAGAAATAAATAAATGTCACTGTCCCTGCTTATGCTTGTCTTTCCCTGCTCCGGAACACACTACACTAGGCCGCCGTGCTGGCGGCCTTTTATAGTGTGGGGCGTGTACTAAACACCCTCAGCAATAATTGGCCACAGGCATCCTGCCTGTGGCCAATCATTGCTCTCCTCGCTGCCGGCGCTGTGATTGGCCAAGCATGCGGGGTCACAGTGCATGCTTGGCCAATCACAGCGCCTGGATGACACTGCGATGGCGTAGTGCATTGTGGGCCGTTCGCGTCACTCGAATTTGGCGCGAACGGCCCAAATCGTTCGATCTTCGTCGAACGATCGAACAGCCGATGTTCGAGTCGAACGTATGTTCGACTCGAACACGAAGCTCATCCCTAGTCTTCAGTATAGTGTTCCTTGAGACTGCCTACTTGTGGATTACAAATACTATTTCATCAAGTGCACCACCGAAAGTTTGCATGCGAAGAAATAACAAGTGAAAAGACTGAGATTTCTTCTATGTCAGGCCTGACCAGGGACGGGAGATAGAATATTGTTTAGTGCGCCACAGGGCTCGTACACCATAATAGCTGCGTGCGGTGGGTTACCGCGCTGGGCCATTGTTGTGTGCTACACCTATTGCTGCAGGGTGTTCTGTTCTGCCTATGCTTTTGATATAAAGGTAAAGCTGTTGCATTTGATCTCTCGCCTCAGTGTGTTGTCTTACTGCAAAAGAGATTGCCCCTTGCAATATTACTGAATGTGATATAAGTTTAACCCTAGACTAACTGTGCCAGAGTGGGTCGAGTAAGATTGCCGGGGGTTGGCGGTGCTGTATGCAGGGCCCGAAATCAAACCAGCGGCTCTCTTAACTGGGGGTAGCGCTACACAAATTTTTAAATACACTTTCATTTTAAACATTTAGTGGATTACCGGCACCAACAGAGACATCCACATACCTTTTCCGTCTTTGCGATCAACCCATAGGCAGAAAATGGCAGCTTCCGGCTCTGGCTTGGGAGCTGAAAGCCATTTATGGAAAACGAAATGCATGTGCATTAACCTCTCATTGCCTGCTTTTCAATTGTTATCATGGCGTGATAGCTGTTCTCCGCTAAAGGTTTACTTTACAGATCTTTCAGCCATTGTCCTTGAGGACAGAAAAGGCTTGGTGTCCATCACAGTAGTCACTAAGGATTCAGCTGATTTCTAGAATGCATAAGTAACTGCATATACAAAACAAAGTGCTTGCTTTAGGCAACATGGCCATTGCTTCCATCTACTTGTCATAAATGTACCCAAATATTACTTAAACATGCCCAGAGAGTCAATGGAAATCAGCGCACATGACTAGTTCAAAATAGTTAAAACATTATTTAAGTCAAACATGAATATTATCCATTAAAAGTGACACAGGCGACCTGCTGATTAGTTCTAATTTTTATCTTGGGCGCAAGAATTTGAACTCAAAGGGAGAATTCGAAGGGACTGTCTTGCAGAAAGAGGGACATTGGCAACTATGCTTCTCTTCCTGAAAAATTGCCATGGCTGTCATAATATCCATCCTTAGAATGGGCCTGATTAAGACACTACAAAGGAATAGGGGTATTCTGGTTCTGGATAAAAACTTATGAGAAAGCAGGCTAAGGTTGCCTCCTATCCCAGTCCTGTCCTTGGCCTTTTTACTAGAAGAAGTGGGCAATACAGGGTCATGTGACAAGAGGCAATAGTCTTACCACTAAAGCAGGGGTCTCAAAGTACCGGCCCGCGGACTGGTTAAAAATGGCCCGCAGCGCCGATCCAGGACGTCTTTTTGCACAGGCACCGCAGAGGGGGAGGCGCCGAAGAGCTTTACCTCTCTATCACCTCTGTCCTCTCCGCTGCACATTGCCGCAGCCCAGAGAGAACAGAGCGGAGGAAGGATCCGCCCATCGCCCCGCCCACCTAAGCACTGACGATCAGAGCCCCGATCCAGGGTCCTGCTGCTCAGAGCGGGAGATTGTGTTCTCTGGGTGCCCTGTCACTAGGCCTCTGTGGAAGCCAGGAGGAGAGGACTCGGGAGCCAGACGATCCTGACTGCCAGGAGAGGTAAGTGAGGCAAAGTCCTTAGTGGGGTGAATGGGGTATTTTATGGAGTGTGGAGGGGGGTAATTGTGTAGTGTGGGGCTATTTGTGCAGTGTGGGGGGTATTTTATGGAGTGTGGGGGGTATTTTATGGAGTGTGGGGGGATTTGTGCAGTGTGGGGGGATTTTATGGAGTGTGGGGGGGATTTTATGGAGTGTGGGGGGTATTTTATGGAGTGTGGGGGGATTTGTGCAGTGTGGGGGGATTTTATGGAGTGTGGGGGGGATTTTATGGAGTGTGGGGGAATTTTATGGAGTGTGGGGGGGATTTGTGCAGTGTGGGAGTATTTTATGGAGTGTGGGGGGTATTTTATGGAGTGTGGGGGGTATTTTATGGAGTGTGGGGGGATTTGTGCAGTGTGGGGGTATTTTATGGAGTGTGGGGGGTATTTTATGGAGTGTGGGAGGATTTGTGCAGTGTGGGGGGTACTTGTGCAGTGTGGGGCTATTTGTGCCATGTGGGGGGTATTTTTTGGAGTGTGGGGGGCTATTTGTGCAGTGTGGGGGGTATTTTATGGAGTGTGGGGGGTTCTTTATGGAGTGTGGGGGGTATTTTGTGCAGTGTGGGGGGTATTTTGTGCAGTGTGGGGGGTATTTTATGGAGTGTGGGGGTAATTGTGTAGTGTGGGGCTATTTGTGCAGTGTGGGGGCATTTTATGGAGTGTGGGAGGTAATTGTGCAGTGTGGGGGTATTTGTGCAGTGTGGGGGTATTTGTGCAGTGTGGGGGTATTTGTGCAGTGTGGGGGATAATGCTGGGGGTTAATAATGCGTTTGCTGACACCAGTGATGGGGGTTAATAATGCGTTTGCTGACACCTGTGATGGGGGTTAATAATGTGTTTGCTGACACCAGTGCTGGGGGTTAATAATGCGTTTGCTGACACCAGTGATGGGGGTTAATAATGCGTTTGCTGACACCAGTGATGGGGGTTAATAATGCGTTTGCTGACACCTGTGATGGGGGTTAATAATGTGTTTGCTGACACCAGTGCTGGGGGTTAATAATGCGTTTGCTGACACCAGTGATGGG
This sequence comes from Rana muscosa, assembly GCA_029206835.1. NCBI lineage: Eukaryota > Metazoa > Chordata > Amphibia > Anura > Ranidae > Rana > Rana muscosa. Next base: position 79,220,101 of record CM055117.1, on the reverse strand, counting down.
GGTTAATAATGCGTTTGCTGACACCAGTGATGGGGGGTTAATAATGCGTTTGCTGACACCAGTGATGGGGGGTTAATAATGCGTTTGCTGACACCAGTGATGGGGGGTTAATAATGCGTTTGCTGACACCAGTGATGGGGGTTAATAATGTGTTTGCTGACACCAGTGATGGGGGTTAATAATGCGTTTGCTGACAAAAGTGCTGGGTATAGTATATTATTGCTGGTATAGTTTATTGTTTTAAAAGTTTGCATGCGGCCCCCATGGGATATGAAAACTTGTCATGTGGCCCTCAGGCAATTTGAGTTTGAGACCCCTGCACTAAAGCATTAAGAAAAACACATTCTAGAATGTGTGTCGTATAAAATTTGATTTACCTTGGCACATATCATATTTAGAAGATCTCAAAGAGCACAAGATTCATTTATCAGTATAGACAAATGCCTTCAATTGGTCCAATGCATCAGATTTATATGTTTATAGTGCAAGGAAATTTAACACATACTAAAATCATTGAAATGTGGTGAGCATGGATATTCTTGTTGTAGATATATTTTAAGAAAAATCAATTGTATTGCAATGACTGATTTGGATTTTTTATTTATTTTTTATTCTGTGTTGGTTACTCAATAATACTTTTATCGAGAGTTTGAGGCCTGCTTCACACCTAATCAAGCAACAAAGTGGCTTAGTGATTAGCACTTATGTCTTACAGCACTAAGGGGTAGGTTATGTTATCACATTCTGAATGCTGACTCCAAGCTAATGAAATAACCGGGTGACCTAAAACAAACTTCCAAGAAAATTTATGCAAAAAGGCTCTTCGGCATTGTGCACGTTGCAGTGCTATTATTGTTGAATGGCACCCCAACTCTCTAATCCTACACACCTGTGTTGCAGTACAGCATTGTGGACTGATGTCTCAGTAAAATAATGTGTAGGAATCTGCTGCCCTCTACTGTTAGATGTGAATATTAATGTGCTGTGTATAATTATGTATTAACACTTCCTGTCCCAAGGAGGGGCTTTAAAAACCCTAGAAGGAGGAAGTGAAGAGAGACAGAAATAAGTTACATGGCCTTCTACACACAGGGGCTGCTATGGTCGCTGTATATTCTACCAGATCAGAAGCAAAAACTATTATTGCTCCACTACAGTTTCTGCTGGTGAGAAGCTCCATTCCAAACTGGTTGGACAACAGTTGGAGGATAGCCCCCGTTACTGCTGATCTTTAGGTCTCTGACGCAGGCAGAATTCACATCATTCTCAAGGGCCCCTGCAACTGTACTTTGATGCAACATTCATCTGGGAGTTATCTCTATAGATATACCTGGGTATATGTGCACAATTTCACCAAGACTCCTATCGGGCCCTTTGTTAAAAAAACAAGATCTAGTAGTAAAAGCACCACATAACACACATTACATATGGTTAGGCACACATTTAACCCATTGATTTCCCCTATATGTTAACCCCTTCCTGGCCAGTGTTATTAGTACAGCGAAAGTGTATAGTATTAGCACTAATCACTGTATTAGTGTCACTATTGAAGTCAGTGTCAGTTAGTGTAGTGCCACATTATCACAGTCCCACTATAAGCCGCTGATCACTACCATTATTAGTATAAAAAAATTCCAGTACCTATACCAGACGCTATAAACTTTCACACAAACCAAATATACACTTGTTGGGATTTTTTTTTTTTACCAACGACATGTAGCAGAATACATTTTTTTTTATTAGATATTTTTTGTAGCAGAAAATAAAACATATTTTGTTTTGTTTCAAAATTTTCTGTCTTTTTTGTTTATAACACAAAAAAAACAAAAACAAAAAAAAAACCCGCTGGCGATTAAATATCACCAAAAGAGAGATGTATTAGTGTAAAAAAAAATGATATAAATTTCAGTTGCGTACAGTGTTGCATGATCGCGCAGTTGCCAGTTAAAGCAGTGCAGTGCGGAACAGCATAAAATGCTCTGGTCATGAAGGGGGTAAAATCTTCCAGAGATCAAATTTTTTGGATGGTGCAGAGAAGTGTATGTAGCGGGTATGTACTTTCCCGGGTGTAATTGGCAGAGACACCAGTGATGTGCAGTTCCTTGCGGTCCAGTGGGTGGCGCTGTCGCCTCGGGCTGGGGTTGAACCATCATTGTGTGCTGTGCCTCCTTTTTGTCCTCCCTTGGCAGCGGTATGGTGGGAGGGGGAACCTGCCGTGCTTGCTGGGAGAGGGGATAAAGGGGCCGGCCATCTTTGTCACGGGGTCGAGTCCCAGGCACCTTCAGCCTGAGGGCGTGTGGTTCGTGTCGGTCCTCTAGGCGCCCTAGGCCTAGAGGACGTCCGGAGATAGTGTTCCATCCCAGGCACCTTTAGCCTGGGGTGAGGTACTCGGATGGAGGTCTGGAGCTCAGTGCCCAACACTGAGTTCCGCGGGGGAAGAAGATCCTAGGGAACCCAGGGGTTGGGAACCCGAATCCAGAAGGCGTAATGGACCGGGGGGAGCTCCTCACTTGAAGACCGGGTGCAGCAGATTGCCAGTGACAGGTGAGCCTCCCATCGGAGACCGCCTGGAAGGAAAATCCCCCCTCGCTAAGAGACCTCAGCCCACTTTCAGGAAGGAAAGTGGAGAGTTCATTGTGTCTGGGCCTACTCGCATCCACACCTCCTTGTTTGTTCTGTTCTCTAAGGGAGTCTAACTGATTGTGCTGTTCGCTCAAGAAGAATAAAGGAGTGTTGGACTTTAATGGTGTGAGGCTCTTTTCTGGTGGACATTGTTCAAGGTAACTCCAGGTGCACAACACTGACCCGAAGGTAGAGAAAGAACTTTGCTTACACCGCACGGACACATGTGGTGAAGGCTTGGCGTGGTGACCCCGCTCTCTCCCCTCTAAGGTACTCCTAGACAAGAGAAAGACGAGCTGATGCAAAGAGGGGGGTGAGGAGGCAGCTACATGTTAAAAACCTCTAACCAGGTTTTATGGTTTTCAGTGTTCATACTAAGGAGATTTCCTCTTATTTGTTTTACAAGTTTTAAAATTATTCTCTATCCCTCCTCATTTTGGCCTGTAATGTCATGTTACTTCGCTAAGATAAATGTAAGCTCATTCCAGTGGATCTCCATATATGAGTAAAAAGTCTAGATTTTTTGTCAAATGATCACTGCCAAAGAGGTGACCCAGCCATTCTGAACACTCCTCGTTTATCAGAGGTCACTTCATAGGCGTGCACAGGTGGTGTGCCGGGTGTGCCTGGGCACACTCTAATAACCCTGTGCACCAAGGGCAATGATAAGGTAGTACAGCCTGCCCTCCTGTACTGGGCCCATGCCCCATTAGTCCAAAAGGGGGGCCCAGACACCTGCCAAGCAGGAGGACCGGCTGTACTGCCTTATTGCAGATATCGGATCCTCTTGTTCCTCCCATTGCAGTGCTGCCGGATTCTCCTCTTTTCTCTCCCTCCGGCTGCGCTATAGGGGGGTCAGTTCTAGCATCTGTGCCTCCTTCCGCAGTCTTAAATATAAGACATCAGGGGTCTGTTTAGAATCCTGCTTTTTCAAAGCCCCCCAAAAGGGCAGTTAAAAAAAAAAAAGAAAAAAAATGTAAAAAAAAGAAAAAAGTAAAAGCAAATGTAGCGACCTCACCCCCTTCACCTGCCTTCGGCTCCCCACAGGTAGAGAGGGCACACCACGCCACAGGCCCGTACCCTCCTGTGTAAAGAGGTTAAACTGTGTTGTTAGCGGGTCTCCACGGCCAGAAACCAGAATCCTCCAGAGAATGATTCTCACCTCTACAATAGACAGAGATAAGTCCTTGTCCCCCCAGTTACTTGAATGTCCACACCAGCTGCAACTCCAACGTAGAGTTTATTTTCTCTTTGCAAATAACAGTCTCTGATAGGTAAAGGTTGGAGTAGAAGACAGGACAGCACAAGGTGTGGGAGAGGTCCAGGCACAAACACAATTACTTCACTGCTCGGCTTCTCAAGCAGACTCAGCCCAGATGGATAGTTTCCCTAGGAAGGGACTAGCAGCCAAATGGTACTCTAACTTAACCCCACAGTCTCTGCCACAGACTGATGAACTTGGTCTCTGCCACAGACCTGATGAACTTGGTCTCTGCCACAGACCTGATGAACTTGGTCTCTGCCACAGACCTGATGAACTTGGTGCTGGGCCCAAGGCCTTTACCGCAGTCCCAGTCCCAGGACTAAAGGTGCCTGGGACTGATTCACCGACCTCCGCCCCCGGGCTGAAGGTGCCCAGGGTCGGACAGGAACACACTCCTTGGGGTAGGACCCCCGACGACCGAAGAACCCCGAACAGGCAGCGTCTGCCCCTTTTATATCCTCTCCCAGCATGCACAGCAGGCCTGCCACACCCACTGTACGGCTGCTGAGAGGGGACACACAAGGTACAGCACTGTATCAGCGATTCAACCCTGGCCTACCATGGCAGCACCACCTGCAGGCCACAGGGAACTATACACCGACACTCTCCCTGCGGACAAAAATGGTTGATAGAATCCTGACAATTGGGGTGTTTGAGCACAACTACCACTCAAACACTTCCCCTAAAGTTAGGACCCCGCTACACAAACAAAAAAAAATTAAAAATTGTTTGCATTCGCCACTGCCTGTGCTCTGTGTTTAATCTTTGGGATACACACCCTAAAGCAATAGGCTGTGCACACCTGGGTCACATAATCAAATTCCAGGGGTTTTAGTTATTTTGGTATGTGTTCAGCACTGCTGGGAATCTAAAGCAGCATTTTCCGCAGGAAAGGCATGCATATTAGCCTTCTGTTACACTTTATATACTCGTTACAGCAGAACTGTTAACATAGCTCTACTTTAAAGTAAAGTTCCACCCAAAAATTGAACTTCCGCTTTTCGGATTCCTCCCCCCCTCCGGTGTCACATTTGGCACCTTTCAGGGAGGAGCAGATACAGTACCTGTGTAATACAAGGATAGCGCACCCACTCCAGACTTTACCTGCTTTTCTTAATTTGGCTCCTCCGCAGGAAAGACTGAGGCACACACCGCACTACATGGCCGTACCCTTCTGAATGGGGAGGTTGAGCGGTGTCAGTTTTCTCGGCCTGCCTGCGGCTGGTGTTTGAATCTTCCCGAGCTGATCTCACTTCTGCCTTGGCCAGAAACAAGTCCTTAATTCTCCCCAGTAAAGTAACTGTCCACACCGAATGAAAGTCCAACTTCTGTATTTATTTCACATGGATAATAAATAGTCCCTTTAAGAGCAGACAGGTTGAGACAAGACACAGGTCAGATAAGGTGGGAGGAGGTCCAGGCACAAACTTAATCTTGGTTCTCTTACTGTTCGGATATGCACGAACAGGTTTGGCGTACGATCTTTGTCACAGACCTAATGAATATGAAAGTCACTGCCACTGACTTGTTGAGGATGGTCACTGCCACTTACCGGGTGAATGGGGCCTTGCCCTATTTGGTCACTGCCACTGACCTGGTGTGTGTAGAGTCACTGCCACTATGACCTACAGAACATGCACTGCCTTCTTGGAGAACTTGGCCCATGTCAAAGAGAAAAACATCCCTCCGGAGAGTTACCAGAGGCCCTCACTGTCACCGCAAATCTGCACTGGGTCTTCAGAAAGGGTCACCTCCCTGGCCTCCTCGATCCAAGATATGGGTCCCGTCGCAAGGCGGTACCCTGGGAGCTCTCGATCCTTAACGGACCCCAGCCGAAGGTTGCTGGGCCCCGGGCCTCCTATTTAGTTCCTCACCCCAGACTGAAGGTGTCTGGGATGGAACAGCAACTCCGCCTGTGGGCCTAGGGCACCCGGAGGCGACACACACACGCACCCAGGCCTAAGGTGCCTGGGCGCAGAATGACCAACCGACCAGGCCTCCGGGCCTAGGGCACCCGGAGGCAACACACCCAGGCCTAAGGTGCCTGGGTGCGGAACCACAACGACCGACCCCTCTGGAAGATGGCCGGCCCTTTTTATACCCTCTCCCGACAGGCACAGCAGGTTCCCCGCCCTGCCGCACTGCTGTCAAGAGGGGATGAGAAAAGGCATAACCCTGTACTGTGGTTCAACTTGGGGCCCATGGCAACAGCGCCACCTTTAGGCCCCAGGGAACTGTACATCAATACTATCGCCCAGGGACAGAAATGGTCCATGAACCCTAACAATTTGTGTATCTGAGCCTTATTACCACTCAGATACTTCCCTTAAATATAGCACCCCGCTACACAGGTATTTGCTCCCACTTTCTGGGCATAGATCGCCACAGTATCCGAGGCGATGTCCGGCCCCTCCTCTGTCCCCCTTCCCCCCGCTGTCTTCTGGGAGACACACAGGTCCCAGAAGGCAGCAGGGACCAGTGAGTTTGCGCAGTGCGACTCGCGCATGCGCAGCAGGGAACCAGGAAGTGAGGCCGCAAGGCTTCACTTCCTGATTCCCTTACCGAAGTATTTGTAGCTGCTGACTTAATTATTTTTCCGGCAAAACTCTGCTTTAACGTCAGAAATGAAGGGCTTCAAACGTTGTTTGAAAAGCGCGTCTAAAGAAAGGTCTGCTAGAAAACCAACAAACATTCTAGTGAGGTAGCAGAGCTGTAAATTGGCATTCTCATATCAACAGCACGAAATATGTAAATGATGCCCATTATACATGTGACGGTTGAATAACCCGTGTACTGGGGCCTCTTGAGAAAACAAAAGGTACCTGCTGTGACATCTCAGAGGTATTACAAGCAATGTCAACATGTGTATCCTAATTAAGAGGACGGGAGGAGAATAGAGCATTTGTTTATCCTCACAGGCTGCAGAGTCCATTAGAAACAATATAACGTTGTATGAAAATAAGGTGCTTCTTTAACAAAGCAGTAACTGGATAAACAGGTATACAAAACAGCTAATGTCACCATTTGCGGCACAGCAAACGCCACAGGCATCTGATGTTTGTTTACATCTAGAACTGGCCGCATAAATCATTTACAGAAATGGTCTTTGCCGATGTGCTCCTCTGAAAATGCTAGTTCCCGGGCTGCCATGCTGATCCATAGACTTCATTACATTCTAGGTCAGCCTTTTTCAACCGAGGTGCCGTGGCACCCTGGGTGCCTTCTGGGTTCTTCAGAGGTGTCTTGGCAAAACACCTAAAAATTGTTCCCAATTGTCCAAATAAAATGAGGGGGGGGGGAAACGTACAAGGTCATAGATAAAACAAATTCCTTTCTCCAAGAGAGGCACCACATTCCGGGCAAGGCAATGCCCATCAAGAGGCAACATGAATTTATTGTCTTGCATTATGCCAGCCTTTTTCAAAAAGGGATTCATGGCACCCTGAGGTGCCATCTTGGTTCTTTAAAGGTGCCTAAAACTGCCCCAAAATTGTTAACAAACTAGTGGGTGGTTCAAGTCTACCTTTTACACAAAGCTTCAGGTTTTTGTTGTGCAGAATTACAACCTTTAGCACCATACGGGCCAGCTGCCGGCATCCTAACAACGGATGACGAGGCCATAGGTTGAAAACGAGGAAGTTGTTTGGGCGCCTGACGCCGTCCTTGTTTGCCCCTTTCCTGCTGCTCTCTGTCAGCACTGGGGTTGCATTAGTAGTGAGGGGAGAAAAGAACGTTTGGAATAGTAGTCAGTACCAATGTGCAAAGGTGGAGGAATAAATCACCTCTAACTACAGGTGTCCTACGTGTGTGGATACTACTGCAATATGTAAAACGATTAGTTCAGTGTTTAAGATTTTAGAATGGGGTGCCTCAAGATTGTGCAGATTTTTAAAGGGTGCCTTGACTGAAGAAAGTTCGAAAAACACTGTTTTAGGTCACCAAATTTGTTTTTTTATCTGCTCCTGGACGTACAGATTTCTATTTTTTATAAAGGCAGCTAAACAGAATGAAACCAAATGCAATTTGCGCAGTCCACCAAATACCAAGTGTGGGTTGCAAGTTTACACTAAACAAAGCGATTCCACAACACCTCTAAAGAATCTAAATAAGCAAAATAGTGCAGCGCTACCCAAAACACATGTGATATAATCGCACACAAAGTTGTATAACAAGAATCATAAAATGGCGCAATATAATTCTTTTAAAACACATAAATGTGTACAGTATATAGTCCAGCTCTGAAAAAAAAAAAAGGAAGAAAAAAAAATAAAAAGGAAGAAAAAAAGTCCTTAAAGTGCGGTCCAACGAAAAAACATCTGTAACAAAGTGCCAGAATCTTCAATAATAGTGATCGCACTTCTCATAGTAGAAAATAGCTCACCTCCATATCGGACTTCAAAGCGTCCCAAGAGGAAAAAATGTTTTTTTTCCAATGTATGGATGTATCTAAATGGTTTGCCTTCAGCTACTGCTCCTGTTGACATGCATCCTCCACACACCACAACAGGATGAAATGGAAAAGAAGACTAATAGTGCTCACTGTATATTTTCATTCCAATAAAAGGATGAAATGCCCCTCACATAATAAGATAAAAACTTGCATATCCGATAACAATACTCCAGCTCACCACCGGCTCACAGGCAGGTAACGTGATGGCGTAATCAGTAATGCTCCGTTCCTATACGCGTTACGTCCATAACCAGGACTTCTTGAGTAGATTGCACCATTTTAGGATTCTTGTTATACAACTTTGTGTGTTATATCACATGTTTTGTTTAGCGTTGCACTATTTTGCTTAAATAGATAAACTTAAAGGGGTTGTAAACCCCATTTTTTTTTTTTAAATAACAAACATATCATACTTGCCTCTACTGTGCAGTTGGTTTTGCAGTGTGGCCCTGAACCTAGTCTTCTGGGGTCCCCCGGCAAGGCTCGCGGCTCCTCGCATCGGTAAATCCCCTAGGAGAAGCGCTTTCCCTGAAGGTTACCTTGCGGGCGCGCTCCCGAGTCCAGCAATTGCGTGCATAGACACAGAATGACGGACTCTGCTCCACTCCCCGACGCCCACATCATTGGATTTGCACTGCTATCAATCTATCCAATCAAGAGCCAAGAACCCTGTGCAGAGAGGTACAGCGCGTCTCTGCCGAGGGAATGAACGGGTTCAGGTGAGTAAAACGGGGGGGCTGGGGGGCCGGTCACTGTCAGAAGTTTTCACTTTAATGCATAGGATGCATTAAGGTGAAAAAACACGAGGGTTTACAACCCCTTTAATGCACCGACCTGAATAAGCAACAGCACAACAGTTTATCAATTTAAAATCATTACATGCATTTACAGTTTGTGCATTTTGAAATGTCTAAATGCATATAATCACATACCTGTGAGCATATAATCACATGAATCACATATAATCGCATGCCCACATGAATGACGCCTTAGATGTATAATTTTCTTGTTTTCCTGGTTCTTGCTCAATTTACAGTAATAGATAAGATATTGTGTAAATAATTTCATCTAAGATGGCTATTTCTACTGATGGAAAAAAAATGTGTGGTCAGTAATGTGTCAAATAATAGGGGTGCTGAAACAAAAAGTAATGTTTTGGGGTCCCCAGGAACTCTTCCATAATTAATAATGTGGAGGTATGCATAGCCTATCTGCACATTATGGCAGACATACCTTACAGAGTGCCTAAAGAAAATATTCATTAGATTGGCTTTTGTTAGTTGAATGATTTGGTTTCTTTCTTTCATGCTCTCTCACCTTTTCACTGCTGTTTATTATGATTTTTTTTTTGTCTCTGAGCTTTAGTAATGGATGTTGTTCAGAGGAATATAAAATGTGACATCAGTAATGTGGAAGAATTACCTTGTAAAATGGATATTTTCTGAACTGTCTGCATGTTCTGCCTCTGTCTGTAAAGTATTATAGCCAGTGACCAGCCAGGCAACTAGCATTTTTGGAAGGAGGTGAGAAGATTGGCCCATAAAGGAACTCAGTTCTCATTGCATACTGGCGGCTGTGACATCAGAAATAGTAAAAATAATTGATTTAAAAAAAAAAAAAAAAAAAACACTTATGCCTAGTACACGCGACCGTTTTTTCCGACGGGAAAACTGATGAGAGCTTTTGGACGGGAATCCCGGCCGTGTGTTTGCTCCATCGCAGTTTTTCCGACGGGAAAACTGTCGGAAAAAAAAAGAGAGCAGGATCTCTTTTTTCCCGTCAGGAAAAACCGTTCGTCTGTATGCTTTTCCGACGGGAAAAAAATCGTGCATGCTCAAAAAAAAATTGACGCATGCTCGGAAGCATAGAACTTAATTTTGTCGACTCGTCTAAGTCTTTTACGTCACCGCGTTCTTGGCAGACAAAAGTTCACCGGACTTGTGTGACAGTGTGTATGCAAGGCAGGCTTGAGAGGAATCCCATCGGGAAAACTATAGTTTTTTTTTCCCGACGGGAAAACTGGTCGTGTGTACGGGGCAAGATATGCACATTTCCCCTCACAATTCTAAGGCATATTTTATATATATATATATATATATATATATATATATATATATATATATATATATATGTGTGTGTAGCAAGGTGTCACTTTTGCACCTAGCTTACGGACTACAGTTTGTGCCCATCAGGAATCTAGCTCCTTCCGGGGTACGTCTTATGCTAGGCTACTAAAGTTTTTGTTCAGTTATTGGATAAAGCATTGTGGGTATTGTGGCATCAGAGACAAGGACTCTATTGGCGTGGATAGAACTGAGACTACATTACCAAAAAGACCACTGTCCTACCAAAAGTGCATGGCGCCACGCATGGTCTGCTGGGAGAACTTATTTAAGGCAAGGCGGGGCTTTTGTTCCATCTCTCGGAACGCCATCTTCAAGCCGGCAGAAGGCCTGTGTAGGCCTGGTGTGAGCGTGCTTAGGCCAGAGAAGCCTGGGCCTAAAGTACGGAGACCGGATCGCCTGACGGAGGGATTTCTGTCACAGCCCTGCTGATCGTAACAGGAAGAGGGACCGCTCTACACTCCACAGCATTCAGGGTCACCCATCAATCGGCACCTCGTGGGCGACTGTGCAGAGGACCAGGGACCACGACCTGCAGGGAGGCTGAGAACCAAGAAGTGTCCAGACGGAGCATACCGGCGAGGCGAGGCCTCATTTGGTGAGAGGGCACCTGCCCACCAACATAACTAACTGGGTTGCAGGAAGGTGACTTCCATAGTTTCACTTGTACTCATGGGAAACTGCAGTGCCTTAGGTGGAGACACTTTACGCCAGGGAGCGATATAGTGCTTTGGGAGAATCAGCGTTTCTCTTGCTTTTGTACTGCATACTTCAAGTGTTCCTTCTTTCTTCACCTTGTTTGTTGGATTACAAATACTCAAGTGCACCAACAAAGCTAGCCGAAGATTACTGGAAACTGTTAAGAACACTCATCAGTCCAGACATTGCTTAGGTTGATACAATGGGACACGCACCAGTTGAGCTGTCAACTAGGGGGAGCCAAATAGTTTATTGAACTCACAAGTGTAAGCTAACTGTTTGCATTCATTTTATTATCATTGTGCCATTTCAGTGAGCTGGGTGGGACTTGGTGGAGAAGTACCCCATTGCTATCATTGCATTGGGAGATTCCTCCACCCAGTGCTTCCTCAGATCTGACCCTAAAATTGTTATGCATATGTATGTCATTTGATTCTCACAGGGACCGGTTTGAGTCGAATGTTGCTTGTGTAATCTTTATTCTATTTTCTCTACCAAATAAACATATTACCTTTTGGTTGAACTGCATCCTGTGTGGGACTCTGTCTTTTGCAGCTATGTGGCAGATAAACCACACTAAGGTAACAATATTTAACTACATTTATTATTGTGTGGTATCATTGTGGCCCTCTATAGTCTTTTAGGGGCCCACAATCACATTGTTGTCTAGTTGTGCCAAGGGGGAATCGAGACAAATTACAGGGGTGGATAGGCAGAGTACAGACCCAAACTTAAACCAGCAGCTCCTACGGGGGTAGTGCTATATATATATTATATATATATATATATATACACATAGATATATATAGATATATATATATCTATATATATATATAAAAAAAAACACACACATACACACTTGCAAAAAAAAGTATGTGAACCCTTTTGGAATGATATAGATTTCTGCACAAATTGGTCATAAAATGTGATCTGATCTTCATCTAAGTCACAACAATAGACAATCACAGTCTGCTTAAATTAATAACACACAAAGAATTAAATTTTACCAGGTTTTTATTGAACACACCATGTAAACATTCACAGTGCAGGTGGAAAAAGTATGTGAACCCCTAGACTAATGAGATCTCCAAGAGCTAATTGGAGTGAGATGTCAGCCAACTGGAGTCCAATCAATGAGATGAGATTGGAGGTGTTGGTTACAGCTGCCCTGCCCTATAAAAAACACACACCAGTTCTGGATTTGCTTTTCACAAGAAGCATTACCTGATGTTAATGATCCCTCGCACAAAAGAGCTCTCAGAAGACCTACGATTAAGAATTGTTGGCTTGCATGAAGCTGGAAATGGTTATAAAAGTATCTCCAAAAGCCTTGCTGTTCATCAGTCCACCGTAAGACAAATTGTCTATAAATGGAGAAAGTTCAGCACTGCTTCTACTCTCCCTAGGAGTGGACGTCCTGTAAAGATGACTGCAAGAGCACAGCGCAGACTGCCCAATGAGGTAAAGAAGAATCCTAGAGTGTCAGCTAAAGACTACGATACGTAAAACACTAAACAAGAATGGATTTCATGGGAGGATACCACAAAGGAAGCCACTGCTGTTCAAAAAAACATTGCTGCACGTTTACAGTTTGCACAAGAGCACCTGGATGTTCCACAGCAGTACTGGCAAAATATTCTGTGGACAGATGAAACCAAAGTTGAGTTGTTTGGAAGAAACACACAACACTATGTGAGGAGAAAAAGAGGCACAGCACACCAACATCAAAACCTCATCCCAACTGTGAAGTATGGTGGTGGGGGCATCATGGTTTGGGGCTGCTTTGCTGCGTCAGGGCCTGGACGGATTGCTATCATTGAAGAAAAAATGAATTCCCAAGTTTATCAAGACATTTTGCAGGAGAACTTAAGGCCATCTGTCCACCAGCTGAAGCTCAAAAGAAGATGGGTGTTGCAACAGGACAACCACCCAAAGCATAGAAGTAAATCAACAACAGAATGGCTTAAACAGAAGAAAATACTCCTTCTGGAGTGGTCCAGTCAGAGTCCTGACCTCAACCCGATTGAGATGCTGTGGCATGACCTCAAGAAAGCGATTCACACCAGACATCCCAAGAATATTGCTGAACTGAAACAGTTCTGTAAAGAATAATGGTCAAGAATTACTCCTGACCGTTGTGCACGTCTGATCTGCAACTACAGGAAACGTTTGGTTGAAGTTATTGCTGCCAAAGGAGGTTCAACCAGTTATTAAATCCAAGGGTTCACATACTTTTTCCACCAGCACTGTGAATGTTTACATGGTGTGTTCAATAAAAACATGGTAACATTTAGGCCTCATGCCCACGGGCGTTTTTTCAGCCGCGTTTTTGAGCGTTTTTTACAGCTTAAAAACGCCTGTCCATGTTAGTCTATAGCTTCATGCCCACCTAGGCGTTTTTGAGCTGTAAAGAGCATAGGCGTTTGTAAGCTGTAAAAAAAACCCAGGGCCAGTGCGTTCCTCAGCGTCAGAACTAGGCAGGAAAAAACGCGAGCGTCAAAAAACGCGCAAAAACGCGCACTAACGCGCACTAACGCGCAAAAAACGCGCACTAACGCGCGGTCGCGTTTTTAGCTCCGACGTTTTTTTTTTTTTCAAAAAAAAAAAAATATATATATTTACAATAACATGGACAGGCGTTTTTAAGCTGTAAAAAACGCTCAAAAACGCAGCTGTAAAAACGCCAGTGGACATGAGGCCTTAATTCTGTGTGTGTTATTAGTTTAAGCAGACTGTGATTGTCTATTGTTGTGACTTAGATGAAGATCAGTTCACATTTTATGACCAATTTGTGCAGAAATCCATATCATTCCAAAAGGGTTCACATACTATTTTTTGCAACTGTGTGTGTGTGTAATATATATATATATTGTGAAGGACTAGCATCAAGTGTAGAGCTTGAAGGACACCGCCACTCGCTGGTTCTTCTTTTTAAGGGTTGTTTGCCCATTTTTATTAAAAGAAGTTCAAAACAAAATCAAAAGGTTTTCCCTCGCAGGGGTTTCAGTACTCCTTTTCAAGAACAAAATGACATTCAGCCTCCTGGCTTATACATACAGCAGTGCTGCTCAGGCCTTCCACGTCAGGCTCTTGTCTGTCTCCTATAGACTATTCCATCTGCAACACCATCCATTTGGATAGCAGCCCCTTGCTGCTCTGACCCTCAGACCTGGGTCTCTGGCTTCCACTGTGCACACAAGCACTCTCTGACTTCTCCAGTGCACACAAGCACTCTCTGACTTCTCCAGTGCACACTTGCACTCTCTGGCTTCCCCAGTGCACACCTGCACTCGTCGGGAGGGTGGGGCCCAGAATGCTGGTCCTGATTCTACTATCAGGCCCACACACACCTGAACAATCAGTGTGCAGTTGAGTCTCAAAACCCGGATCCAGGACTGGGGATTTCATCCCACCCGGATCTCTAAGAAATCACCAAGCTCCGGGTCCGAAAGTGGACTTTAGTAAATCATGAGGAAACTGAAAAGCCAGTTTCCTCCCAAACAAGCAAATACCCTGGAGCCCCTCAACCTGCCTGGTTGAGAATCCTGCATCCATACACTGGTGGGGTACCACACTACCACAATATATATATATATATATATATATATATATATTATACACACATACACACACACACACACACACACACACACACACGGTCTAATCGCTGCAACCCTTTAATGTAATTGTACGGCTAATCACTAATTCTTAATAAACTTTACCAGGTTAATGACATTTTATGACAAGGGGCGATATGTTCTTGAATTCCCCTGAAAAATATCATTGCATTGCCTGTGCCTAGGCAACCCTGTTTTTTAAAACTTAGAACTATAGCTGCAGTGTGAGGTCTAAAACACTGCTGCCTGAGACTAGCAGTCAGAGGAGATATGGATTGAGATATGGTGATGCCACTACTTTGCTGCTCACTGTTCCCTTTGCTGGAGAGGAAGAAATACCTGAGGGCATGCAGTGCAAGAATATTCCTGCTTTTGTAACTTTCAATTTATGTATCTATGCTTTCTGCACATTTCCTGCTACTTAACCCTGGCAGTCCATCAGCTAGCCAGTCATCAGTGGGGTAACTCTGACATAAGGAAGCATAGTCCTTTCTACCAAGATGGTCACCAGTAATTGGAAAAAAAAGATCAGCTGCAGGGAGACCACTGACAATACTGATGACTAGTTTTTTGTCTACTTCATTTTGGGATAAGACAGCATGAAACGTGAATACAGCCCTCACCACACAGACTTATTAACATGAGACAATATATACATTCCAAGAGCATACAGCCATGAAAGTATTTTTATATTTCAAGGAACTTCCATATTCCTCCAAGTTACATAAATCTACCAAGAGAGACACTAGTTGTGGTCACTAGAGACATGCATGGAAACATCACTTTTGAAACTCAGAGCGATCCAGTTTTAAAGGAACCCACCACTTTCAGATACTGGAAGTTTATGGTGAGCTTGAAACTGTTAAAAAAAAATACGGTAAAGATAAAATCACAAAGGCAGAACAGAAATTGTAATCAAGAGACATTTGAACACAACAATTGGGTGTGTTTAATGCACAGCTCACATCAACACATCTCTTTGACACGTCAAAAATAGACCAAGGCGCTTCTGTGGGTGTAAACCATTTGGAAAGTGTGATCGGAATAACACAATTTACTAGAGAACTCACTAATCTTTTTCTCCAATTGGCAATGTACAGATTAGATTCATGTCCAACCACTGTAAATATAATAAATATTTCAACCATAAACCGTCACATGAACCAGACACAAAAATGATCTACTCAAACTGAGCATATAACGAGAAACACATGAAAGCAAAGCTTACCTTCAGTGAAATCTGCATGTCAACAAAATATCAGTAGATCTATATATAGGCAGCAGAACTATCATGTAAGGCCCCTTTCACACTGACACGTTTTTCAGGCGGTTTAGCGCTAATAATAGCGCTGCTATACCGCCTGAAAAAATCGTGCCCTGCAGTCTTCAGTGTGAAAGCCCAAAGGCTTTCACACTGAAGCTGTGCGCTAGCAGGACCGCTCCAAAAGTCCTGCTAGCCGCATCTTTACAGCGGTGAAGGAGCGGTGTGTTCATCGCTCCTTTACCGCTGCTGCCCATTGAAAGCAATGGGAGACTGCGGTATTAACCCTTTATCGGCCGCTAGCGGGGGTTAAATTCACCCCGCTAGCGGCCGCATACCGCGGTAAAAACTAAGGTATAGCGGCGCTAAAAATAGCGCCGCTATACCCACAGCGCACCTCCCGCCCCAGTGTGAAAGGGGCCTTAAAGTCAAGTCTGGTCTCCCAAGTTCTCAACAGTCTCTAAAGCCCTAATGAAGACACAGAAATCGGCATGGAGTCAGATAGGCACCAATAACTTCCATTTTCATAACATGCGGTGGGTACAGGACTATACAGTGCCTTGAAAAAATATTCCTACCCCTTAAAAAATGTCCATATTTTGTCGTGTTACAACTAAAAACGTTAATGAATTTATTGGGATTTTATGTGATGGACCAACACAAAGTGGCACATAATTGTGAAGTGAAACAAAAATGATAAATGGGTTTTCAAATTTTTTTTACAAAGATCTGAAAAGTGTGGTGTGCATTTGTATTCAGCCCCCCTGAGTCTATACTTTGTAGAATCACCTTTCACTGCAAGTCTTTTTGGGGATGTCTCTACCAGCTTTGTACATTGAGAGTGAAATTTTCGCCCATTCTTCTTTGCAAAATATCTCAAGCTCTGTCAGATTGGATGGAGAGCGCCTGTGAACAGCAATTTTCAAGTCTTGCCACAGATTCTCAATTGGATTTAGATCTGGACTTCGACTGGGCTATTCTAACACATGAATATGCTTTGATCTAAACCATTCCATTGTAGCTCTGGCTGTATGTTTAGGGTCGTTGTCCTGCTAGAAGGTGAACCTCCACCCCAGTCTCAAGTCTTTTGCAGATTGTAACAGGTTTTCTTCTAAGATTTCCCTGTATTTGGCTCCATCCATCTTCCCTTCAACTCCGACAAGCTTTTTGGCCCCTGCTGAAGAAAAGCATCCCCACAACATAATGCTGCCACCACCATGTTTCACGGTGGGGATGGTGTGTTCAGGGTGATGTGCAGGGTTCGTTTTACGCCACACATAGCGTTTTGCTTTTAGGCCAAAAAGTTCAATTTTGGTCTCATCTGGCCAGAGCACCTTCTTCCACATGTTTGCTGTGTCCCCCACAGTTATGAGACCTGATATATGCTTCAATGTAATAGCGAATGGAAAGGCTTTAGACACAGGAGGGAGCAGGTCCAATTTTGACCTTTACACTCTGCGTAAACTGGCATATGTGCACAGATGTACTGTTCTGGGCCCTAAAAGTGAAGGTAACCTCTGCTTTTGTATTTTACCCAGCGAATGTTTGGGCACATCCAGGTTTACTTTAAGGCCAGTCTGTCATTGACGTCTATAGACTGCAACCTACATTGCTCTGCATTAATCTTTTCCAATTCATATTGCTTGGTTTGGGATGCCATCACTCCTGTATGCGCAACAGTTCATTGCCCTTGGTAGATGGATGCGCAGCTCTATGTACATTGCAAACAAGCAGGTAGGAATATTTTATTGCAGAAGAGAAATGGTATGTCTCTTTTACAATAAAAATCCTGCTTGTTCACAAGTTTTAGTTTAGTTAGGAAAGTTTCACTTTAAGACCAGTCTCCTGACCTGAAGTCGTTCCTTTTCACTGCCTGACCAGTTGAATTTCATTATTACTATTATTATTATTATAATACAAGATTTATATATCCCCAACAGTTAACGAGGCGCTTTACAATATAAAGGGGGACAGTACAATAGAAGAGGAAGAAATATTCCTACATTGGACAAAAAGGACCTGCTCACATCCTGGAGTGTCAGGCAGTGGATTAGAGGGTGCCGGCTGTTGGGGGGAACAAGGAACGAGGCATGTATTTCCCCTTATTTTATTACCCCCGAATGAAACAAGCAGTTAATCCTGGCATTGTGGAGAGGGACCTACTGCAAGGGGAAACTTTGTCTCTAGCCTGGAGTTGAGCTTTGAAGGTATGTCCATAATACAAACCTGGGCTGGACATATGAAGAACCAGAAGTCAACCCAACGATATTAGCCAAGGTTTGTTCCCTGACACCTAAGGCCCTACAACACCCCACCCCCCCCCCTCCAGAAAAATGTTAATTGATTCTCACTGCAATCAGCAGGCATCTCCAGGTGACGGTAGGCATCTATGACATTCTATATAGCAGCTTGGTAATGCCAAAATTTAGGGTAACCTCTGTAGGGCAACTAGCAATCACAATCTATGGTGCATAGCTCTGGCCTACTTAAAGGGGTTGTAAAGGTTCGTTTTTTTTGTTTTTTGTTTTTTTTTTAAATAACAAATATGTTATTCTTGCCTGCTTTGTGCAAGGGTTTTGCACAGAGCGGCCCCGATCCTCCTTTTCTGGGGTCCCCCGGCGGCGCTCCAGGCTCCTCTTCTCGAGTGCCCATGGTGAGCCGCATTCCATTGACACAGACAGACAGCTGGACTCAGTCCTGCCCGCCGGCTCCCGTGTCACTGAATTTGATTGACAGCAGCAGGAGCCAATGGCTTCTGCTATCAATCTATCCAATGAGGACCCGAGACAGTGTCTGGAGCTGCTGGGCTCGTGCTCATCGCTGGAACGATCAGGCTCAGGTAAGTAAAAGGGGGCTCTGGGGGGCTGCTGAACTACAGAAGGTATTTCACCTTAATGCATAGTATGCATTAAGGTGAAAAACCTTGAGGGTTTACAACCCCTTTAATGCTGAGGAGAACATTCCCACCTGAGTATATGTTGGATTAAAAGAAAAAACTAGTTGCCGCATCTTTGATGTGGTTTCTGAACACACCTTCTATAGGGATGAATGGTAATGCATATAAAAAAACTTTTAAAGCACAGCGCACCTAGAACACAGAGATGGGAAAGAGATTAGGAATTGTTGAATTCAACCAGAACAAAGACAACTGTTTTAATCAAATGACTGGATCATTACGTAGATTGAGGGCATAAAGACAGTCTAACTGGTGAATGGCCAACACTTATATGGCCAGTAATGCAAAGCTATTCAGGTTACAGTCTTTAGACATCAATAATAACAATAGAACCACTTTACACACAAACAGAGAAGCACCTCTACCAAGAAAGACCTGAACACAGCAAACAACTCTACCATGCAGCCATAGACCCTCCAGACTTTGTGACCCTTTGACTGGTCAACCGGTCCCTGCAGCCTCTGCGCTTTACAAAAACTGCCCACCTAGGGAACGATCTCTGCTTTTCCTGGGTTTGTTAAGAGCACACATAGCAGCAGATAGAATAACACCGGCAGCAGCAAGTCTGCAGCCAGATGAAGGTTTGATACGAGCGTTACCTTCCTCTATACAGTCATTGCTGGCAGCTCTGCAGGGCGCTCATGCCGGATCCACCATAGCAGCCCCAGCTCAGTGTTATCCCAGGTGTAGTCTGTGCTGTGGGGACGCCAGTAGTCAAAGTGTACAGAATAGATCTTATATGCCGGTCTCTCCTCCCCTCTACTGCGAAGAGGAAGAGGGAACATACAGGTATCGCTTTCAGTATGGATGGAGGGAGGGGAAGGAGAACAGACTGGGCAGTACAGAGACACAGTATAAAACAACCTGCTGCCTCCGTACAAAAACCTGACACCTGTCACCGCAGGGACTTCTGTACGTCTACTAAAAAGGCACTGTAGGAATTTTAGCACACTTTAGCAAACGCTGAGCAGGCGGATCCGCTTGATGGATTCCGCTCCGTCTGAAAGGGGCCTACTGCTTTATTGACAGGTCTGCAGCTGAAGACCAGTGCTCCTGGCTGGGTTGTGCAGTTCCCCGATGGCCCATACACACGATCCCAAAATCGTACGACAGATCGTCCGTTCTTTTTTTTGCATGCTAGTCATATATCGAACCTGAAGGGTTTACTAAAGTGATGAAAATTCTGGTACGACAGAATAAAAAAAAAAAATCGGAAGTGATGTCACGTGTTGTAGTGTATTTGTATTGTATTTTCGGACGACAACTGTACCAATCTGGTATCGTTCGAGAGAGTTTTTCGTGCATGTCCGATCAAATAATATCGGATGAACTGTCGTGATCGGCTCTCGAAAGCTCTGTACTAAAGATCTGATTATTGTACGATCGCGTCAAAAGTATTTTCCGTCCGATTTTTGGATCGTGTGTACAGGCCATTACACTTTAATAACGAATATAAGCAGGCAACTCTGTGTACTACAAAATCCAAAGTCCATTAGCTGCATGTAAAATACACAGTCTATACCACTAGCAAGAATCAAGATGCGACATGTTAGTATATTTACTTAACCACTTGCTTACTGTGCACATATACCCCCTTCCTGCTCAGGCGAAATTTCAGCTTTCGGCACTGCGTCGCTTTAACTGACAATTGCGCGGTCGTGCGACGTGGCTCCCAAACAAAATTGACGTCCTTTTTTTCCCACAAATAGAGCTTTCTTTTGGTGGTATTTGATCACCTCTGCGCTTTTTATTTTTTGCGCTGTAAACAAAAAAAGAGCGAAAATTTCGAAAAAAAAAAAAAAAACACAATATTTTCTACTTTTTGCTATAATAAATATCCCATTTAAAAAAAAAAAGTCTCAGTTTAGGCCGATACGTATTCTTCTACATATTTTTGGTAGAAAAAAAAAATATCAAATCAAAATAAGCGTATAGTGATTGGTTTGCGCAAAAGTTATAGCGCCTACAAAATAGGGGACAGAATTATGACATTTTTTTTTATTATTTTTTTTTTTACTAGTAATGGCGGCGATCTGTGATTTTTATTGGGACCGTGAAATTGCAGCAGACACATCGGACACTTTTGACACATTTTTGGGACCATTCACATTTATACAGCGATCAGTGTTATAAATATGCACTGATTACTGTATAAATGTGACTGGCAGGTAAGGGGTTAACACTAGGGGGCGAAAAAGGGGTTAAATGTGTGTCCTAGGAGTGATTCTAACTGTGGGGGGAGGGGGACTGACTGGCGGAGGTGACCGATCTGTGTCCCTATGTACAAGGGACACAGCATCGGTCTCCTCTCCCTGACAGGACATGGATCTGTGTGTTTACACACACACACAGATCCACGTCCTTGGCTGTGTAACGGCTGATCGCGGGTACCTGGCGGACATCGCGGCCGCCAGGCACACGCATCGGCACCTCAGTGATGCGGCGGGCATGCTCACGCCCCCCCCAGTGGCCGGAGGAGCCGAGGACGTCAATAGACGTCCTCCTGGCATTGTAGAGCCAACTTGTGGCCGTCTTTTTACAATGGCCGGGGCTCCAAGTGGTTAAAGGGGTTGTAAACCCTCAAGGTTTTTCATTCTATGCATTAAGGTGAAAAACCTTCTGTACTGCAGCAGCCCCCCAGAGCCCCCCTTTTTCTTACCTGAACCAGATCGTTCCATCGACGGGAACGAGCACAGCAGCTCTAGCCGCTGTCTCAGGTCCTCATTGGATAGATTGATAGCAGCACAGCCATTGGCTCCCGCTACGGTCAATCAAATCCAGTGACACAGGAGGTGGGGGGCTGGGATGAGTCCTGCTGTCTGTGTCAATGGATGCAGCAGCAGGACTCGGGAGCGCGCCCCCTTGAAATGCAGGTTTTCGGGGAGGCTCTCGGGAGGAGCTAGGAGCGCCGCTGGGGGACCCCAGAAGAGGAGGATCAGGGCCACTCTGTGCAAAACCATTGCACGGAAGAGGTAAGTAGAACAGGTTTGTTATTTAAAAAAACGAAAAAAACAAAAACAAACCTTTACAACCCCTTTAAAGGAAACCTAAACTGAAAAAATACTGTATGTAGGTTGCCATTGCTGAACTCTACTTTACCAAAAAAATTATATTTCCTAGCCATTATGCAGATCCAAAGGTTTCAGCATTTTAAGTCACTGAACCAAAACATATGTAGATCAGGAGTTCTGATGTTCATGTGACTTCACCAACTGGGTGCTTGTCTAAAATCGAGACAGGCAACTAGCATTTTCAGAAGGAGATCAGAAGGAGATCAGCAAGGAGTCGTGACACTGCTCTCGGTACATGTCTTTAAAAATAAAGTATGGACTTTTTTTGTTATTGTACGATTATATTTACCTAGGTGGATTCAGCATTGGTCCGATGCTGCATCTGTCCCCCTCTGGCTCTAACACAGAGAACAGAGTGATTAAACACAGCTGTTCGCACAGTTCTCAGCTCACTGAGCTCTGCCCCCTCCTCGCTCACTGGAGCACTGGTCTGTGGAGGGGGCAGGAGTGGCCGGCTCAGGCTCTCAGCGCGGCCCGGGTGCCGGTAGCGCTTCAATCACCCAGACACCATGTAAACTAGGGTGACCAGACGTCCCTGGTTTCTGGGGACAGTCCCCAGATTGAGGACACTGTCCCCGGACCAAGTCTGTCCCCGGTTTTGTCCCCGGATTGGATTTGAACAGTGCGTGGGGCAATTTCAAAAGGCACTCAGTGCAGAAAAAAAAAAAAAAAAATTCTAAATTACACACTTCTGCTCCGCCGCTCCTACTAGCTTAGGGGGGTGTATTTTTCTCCATTATCTGTGCCCCTTTATGATGATCATGTGCTGGTCGGAGCGGAGGGAATATTCCTTCAGTTTCGGGTGAATGCCCATTCAGCTCCGCTCCCATGTTCTTCTGCCTTGGATCAAGTCCCGGCCAGCCGCCTGCCTGCTTATCTCCTTGCCTTTCCTGGCGGAGTGATTCTCCTCCGCTCCTCACCCAGTAGTAGCCGGGGCCCGGAGAGTGAGACTTGACAGGCTGTGAGGTGGGCGGTGGGTGGCAACGGGCAGAGAGTCGCTGATTGCCGCCATTACTAGTAAAAAAAAAAAAATGTCCCCGGATTTATTTGAAAAAATCTGGTCACCTTAATGTAAACATATGCATGGTGTTGGAATGATTGGAGAGCTAACACCCCAACCCCTTCACCCCCCCCCCCCCCCAGCCTTGGAAAAATCTTGTTCCACGAAACCAGTCCCTTGTGCCAAAAAGGTTGGGGAGATACTGCCATGCCCATGGGGCGGAGACAAGACCAGTCACCCTGCACAAGGAGAGAGCAGCAGTGACCGGTCTTTATTACAAGAAGCTCCTGTACAGAGGTAAAAGTTTAACACTGGATTACTGTACAGATCTGGAATACACAAAGCACACAAAGATTCAAGGAAGAACACGCATGACAAATGGATTAAGGCACTATTTGCTTATCCCAGAGTTGAGCTTTTTTAATACATGTTTTTGTATTGCAATATTTTAAATACTCTGCTATTACTGGCCCTTTTAAATAAATAGAATATATAAAATGTACTCTTTCAGGATGGATTTGTTTAATGGTTCTTTAAAAAAAAAATCCTCTAAAAAGGAACTGCAAGAATTATTTTATAGTCATCCCATCTAATCTCTAGAAGTGTTTTGACGCCTGTCCAGTCTTCAGTGAGGACCCAACCTGAGAAACAAATGTGGTTTTCTATGTCAGAGTATGAAGAATGTTGTCACACTCCATTCCATGCAGAGTTCTGCAGCAAGCCACACATTGCAAATGCTCTGCCCTTTCCTTGTCCCTCTGACAGTCTGAGCAATGCAGAATTCTGCAGATACATTACATAGTTACATAGTTAGTCAGGTTGAAAAAAAAAGACACAAGTCCATCTAGTTCAACCAAAAATAAATAAATCAGTCCCCGAGTTACGAATGGTATAGGGACTGTAGGTTTGTTCTTAAGTCTAATATGTTCACAAGTCGGAACAGCATGCGCAGAACGGCAGATACGTCGTTTTCCGATGTTCCGTCAAATGTGCCCGCCGTCGAAAAGTGGCTGCGCATGCACAGAACTGCAGATACGTCACGCAGCCTTCCGTTCGTAAGTAGGAGTCGTTCGCAAGTCGGATGTTCGTAACTCGGGGACTGCCTGTACACAATCCTTCACCCACAGTTGATCCAGAGGAAGATGAAAAATCCCAGCAAAGTATGATCCAATTTGCTACAGCAGGGGAAAAAAAATCCTTCCTGACCTCCCGAGAGGCAATCGGATTTTCCCTGGATCAACTTTACCTATAAAATGTAATCCAGGCCTTTCTTTAAAGCAATCTACTGAGCTGGCCAGAACCCCCAGCAGGGAGTCTATTCCATATTTTCACAGCTCTTACTGTGAAGAAATCTTTCCGTATTTGGAAATCATTTTTCCTCTAGACGTAAAGAGTGCCCCCTTGTTCTCTGTGATGACCGTAAAGTGAATAACTCAACACCAAGTTCACTATATGGACCACTTATATATTTTTACATGTTGATCATATCCCCCCTAATCTCCTTTTTTCAAGAGGGAATAGATTCAGTTCCTATAATCTTTCCTCATAGCTGAGTTCCTCCATGCCTCTTATTAGTTTGGTTGCCCTTCTCTGCACTTTCTCCAGTTCCCAGATATCCTTTTTGAGAACTGGTGCCCAAAACTGAACTGCATATTCCAGATGAGGTCTTACTAATGATTTGTACAGGGGCAAAATGATATCTCTCTCTCTCTGGAGTCCATACCACTCTTAATACAAGAAAGGACTTTGCTCGCTTTGGAAACTGCAGCTTGGCATTGCATGCCATTATTGAGCTTATGGTCTACCAAAACCCCCAGATCCTTCTCCACTATGGACCCCCCACCCAGTTGTACTCCCCCTAGTATGTATGATGCATTCATATTCTTAGCCCCCCAAGTGCATAACTTTACATTTATCAACATTAAACCTCATCTGCCACATAGTCGTCCAATTAGACAGAGCATTGAGGTCGGCTTGTAAATTGGAGACATCCTGTAAGGACGTTATTCCACTGCATAGCTTAGTGTCATCTGCAAAGACAGAAATGTTACTTTTGATCCCAGAACCTATATCATTTATAAAAAGGTATTAAAAAGTAAGGGTCCCAACACTGAACCTTGGGGTACACCACTGATAACCTTAGACCATTCAAGCCCCGTACACACGATCGGTTTGACTGATGAAAACCGTCCGATTGATGGTTTTCATCAGACCAACCGATTGTGTATGGTACCCATCAGTCTTTTTTCCATCGGTTTTAAAAAATAGAACTTGTTTTAAATTTTTCCGATGGATCAAAAACCGATAGCAAATTTCGATCGTCTATGGGCAAGTCCATCGGATAAAAAACCCACGCATGCTCAGAATCAAGTCGACGCATGCTAAGAAGCATTACACGTAATTTTTCTCGGCTCATCTGAGTGTTTTACGTCTCCGCGTTTGGAACGGTCGGTTTTTTGACTGATGGTGTGTGGCCAAGACTGATGAAAAACAGTTTCATCGGATTTCCGATGGTCAAATCCATCGGACGAAAATCCATAGGTTATCCGATCGTGTGTACAGGGCTTCAGAGTAAGAATCATAAACCACTACTTTCTGAAGTCTGTCTTTTAGCCAGTTTTCTATCCATTTACAAATCGATCTTTCCAACCTGTAGACTTTACGGCTTACATTACATGTAAAATATTGGGAAAACATAGGCTAAACCTATAACTAGAAGGATATTTATCTTGTAACTTTATTTTGTACAGGAGAGCCTCATACCAATAAGCATCCCATCATTCTCAGAACCTGCTGACATTCAGAAGGCTCCCCTGTGCTCTTTTGCTTCCCCCACCTATTCCTCCCATGTGCCTTCATATTGCTATAGCTAATCAGGCAGAACCGTTCCATCAGACACAACCTCCATAATAAAACTGAACTATAGGCAAATATAAAAACACAAATTAAATCAGTACTGTATCGATTAATATTGCTTTTTTCAACAGCAATCAGTGCAAATACCCAAGTTTTTGCCTGCTATCTGCCTCTTGCAATCCACTGTACAGAGCTCAGACCGGAAGGTGGAGGAGCAGCATAAGGCACCAATCAGGTGAGCTGCAGTGCACATGAGCCAACAAACAACATGCTGATAGAATAAGAAAGCAAGTAAAGCTGGCCACAGATGGATCAAAATCCATCTGGTTCAGCAAAGACCGGGCAAATTTTGATCGATCTCTAGCTGCTCCCATTTGAGAGAATTTGATCGAATGATCAACTCCTCTTAAACCGGCTTTTTGGAAAAAAAATTGCTGCAGAGCTGATCAGTGTATGCCAACAGTGGAGGAGTTCCCACTGTCAGAATACAATGACAATGCTGGGAGGGTTGAAAATTGAGGTGAATGGGGGAATCTGCTCAGTCTGAATTTTTCAATAAGTCCGCGGGCTGATCAAAACATAAGTGACCCATGTATGGCCAGTGGAACCAATGAACTCTATGGTATGCTGCTCCCCCTTTCACTGCTCAGTCTCAGGTTGGGGTAGGGACATTACTGGTAAGGGTCACTTACCTGCAGAACAGAAAATCAGTTCTCTTGCCCTGCCAGACAGAGCGGTGCTGCGAGCCACCACTGCAAATTGCAGGAATGGATGGACAGAAAATCCCCCCATACAAGTGTTCCATCTGTGTATTTGGCTGGAGTTCACTTTTAAATTGTACTTTAGCGGACTTTGGATAGAATAGACAATAATAAGAACCCTCATCATGCTTATAATGCTGTCTGTGTGTAAGCAGGTTGAGTTTTATGCTGCCCCAGCCAGGGAGGGTTAGTGTTAATATGTTTCTTGGTTCTTTCTTGGCAGACTTTCTTGGGTCCGACCCACAGATCCTGTATTATATATGTAGCAATACCCCCAGTTAAGAGGGCTGCTGATATAGATTTGGGGCCTGTAACACACTGCTGTCAACCCCCAGTAACTGGCTCTAACCTCCCATGGCACAGATAGCAGTAAATATGGGATTCTGAAACCCGTTAGCTAAGGGGATCACAAGAACGCAATAAACATATAACCACACAGCGTATTTGCTTAACCACAAGTAAGTTTTACTGAATATAAAGCATGAAGTTAGACAATAGTACATAGGTCTATGCAGAGCCCTGCAATGTTAACTGTTAAGCATATAAACAAGCAATAAGTTCTAATAGTATTTCACACACTCAATGTCAATCAACTACGCTCGCAAGCTTCCCCCTCGTGGGCAAAGATGGCGCCCAAACAGTATCTAATGGCTTCAAAGTCAGGCCTGACTATTGCAGATACGATGCTCCGTTGGGAGAGATCTTCGCTAGCAATGGTGGTGCACTTAAAAAGGGTATTTGTAATCCACAGGGAAAAGAACAGTCATCTACTTGATATGCAATAAAGGATTTAACTATTGCTGCACAACACACGGTCCCTCTTACGTGCAATGCAACACTCCGGTAAACTGTGGTCCCTGAACGGGGGACACTGAGCCTAAAGATTAGTCAAATGATCCTTGAGCAAGTGCTCTCTCACCCGACCGGACCAGTCCGTACACCCGACCGGACCAGTCCGTACAGGAGCCCGTACTGGGCTCCTGTACACAGTCTCACGACTCCCGTAGTCTCCGATCCTTCCGACAGTCCTTGGAAGGATGATGGACGAGGTGACTCTTAAGTTCTTCCGTGAAGGCCGGAGGCTCTTTGGATCACAAGGCCCAACTCGCAGGCCTAGTCCAACGACAGACCCAGCGCAGACCTCACTTGCTAGGTGGGCGACGTCCAAAGAGACCAGCGCGTTGCTCCTCAAATAGGCCTTCCCCAGCAGACCTTGCGCCGGGCAATGCACTGTGGGTGTCCCGCTGTACACTGGGTATAGTAGTCTTTTGAGCTCCTTAAAGTAACACCCCGCTACATATAAAAAAAAGTAACAAGGGTCCGGTCCTGAAGGGATGGAGAGAGGGATACTCAGAGATGTGTTATTGATGAAAGGAAGCATATTAATGCAGGACATGTTACCGAAGTACGTCCACACAGCCTACTGCCAAAGCCAGAGCACCTATGGACAAAGAGCCTGCTACAGAATACGGGACCACAGAGATCTACAAATCACACGAAGACACCGGATCTGGAGCTTTTCCATAATGGACTCTATCATGTGCAGGTATGCTGGGGCAGCTACCAAGCCTGAGTTAGGGATTAGGGATATTAGGAAAATACTTTGTTCTGGATGCTGCGACTTTCCAGTAAAGTCTTTGAAACTTTGTCCTTGCCTGGTCTGAATTTACTAAAGGGGTGTAATGCTAGTATCCTGCAGTGCGCTTGTTCTAGGTGCCTAGCATAACCTAGAAGAACCCACCCCAGGGTAGGCCTATGTGACCTACACTTGGCGCCAATGAGGAGGAGAACATGGAGGAAGTGTCACCTGCATACGTTTACATGTGTCCCCACCTGGGAGATCCCAATAATTAAACACTGAGGGGCAGAGCGAAACACGTTGGAGGCGTAGCCTGGTGGGAGCCCAGGATGAGGTTGCCATACATTCAAGACTTATGGGATTGTCTCGATATGTGGCTAAAGGGAAATTCTCTTCTATACTCCCCACCCGGGAGACTCTCTGTTGTCCTGTTGACCATTAAGACACAAATCTATCATTTTAGAGTTGTCACCAAAACCAGATACGATGGTAAATCTTTTATTAGGGACACCAGTTCTGGTGACAAATATCTAGTATCTAGGAGGGGAATTATTCTGGTGACAACTTTTGAATTTCCCATTACATTTTGTCTTAAAGCTGAGGTCCGTCGAAATTTTTTTTTTTTTAAAAGTCAGCAGCTACAAATACTGCAGCTGCTTACTTTTAAAATAAGGACACTTACCTGTCCAGGGTGCTCGCGATGTTGGCACCCGAAGCCGAGCGATGCCTCGGCTCTCGGATGCTGCCGCCGCCATCTTCGATAAGGGAATCAGGAAGTGAAGCCTTCCGGCTTTACTTCCTGGTTTCCTACTGCGCATGCGTGAGTCACGCTGCGTGACCCGAATGGTCCCTGCTGTCTTCTGGGACCTGTGCGTCTCCCAGAAGACGGCGGGGGGGCGGAGGAGGCGCCCGTCGTGGCGTAGATACCCGCATTATCTGTGGCCATCTATGACCGGAAGTGTCTTACACAGGTATCTGCTCCCCCCTCCCCCTGAAGGGTGCCAAATGTGACACCGGAGGGGGGGGGGGGGTTCCAAAAAGCGGAAGTTCCATTTTTGGGTGGAACTCCGCTTTAAGGATAATGGTCACCTGGACATATAGGGAAGGTGAATCTGCCCAGAAGTGAAAATGATGTCAATAAAAACCTGAAGAGGGTACTAACCCTCTCCTACCCCATCTAACACTAATATTAAACAGTTTAATATCCTTCAAAGGTTTCATATGTACCTACAGGCATACAATGCACCTTCTGTGCAAACCATATATGCCCAAAAGCAGATCATCAGGGTCTTATTGTTTTAGGCAATCCAATGACAAACTGCGCAAACTTTAGAAGACTTGAAAAACTTGAACCGTTGCTGGAACATGCATATTTATGAAGGTTGCAGAGTGTAGATGCCCCCTGGGGGGTTGACAGCAGATATTACACTCAATTCACAGAGCTTTCACACAAGGAGGATTGTTTTCTAGTCTTATTGCACTTTTTTGAACATAAAGAACCCTGAACCTCATCTCAAAATATCACAAACTGTCCTCTTCACACCTCCCCAGACCTCGTGCTCTCTAGCTCCCTTTTCAATTCCTCCCATGCTCACCTCCAGGACTTCTCCAGAGTCTTTCCCTTTCTTTGGAACTCCCTACTCCAATCTGCCATTCCATTTCCTACACTGTCCGCCTTTATGTAATCCCTAAAAAAAAAAAACTCATCTGTTCAGGGAAGGCCATCTTGCTTCCACCTAAAAATTTCACTTTTACTTTTACTTTAATTTTGTTGGTGACACATTGTGACTGCAGCATGTGAACACCTCTGTTTACTGCCATGTAGCTTACTGAGGGGGATGATTGGGTGTTACTAAAAACATGGCTCAACCATGCATTCCAAACATCCCCCCCAACCACTAAGCTAAATGAGGCCATACTTTTGCTTTCAACTCACCCACAGTTATTAACTTCACTTTCCCCTCCCTTTTAGATTGTAAGCTCTCAGGAACAGGGCTCTCCTAACCATGATCTTGAACTATATACCGTAGTAACTGTACTATATCCCTTTATTTTATAAGTTGTTGGTGCTATGTAAATCTTTTATAACAAGGCTCATTACCCTGGTGTGTTAGCTTTGTGACTTGAACCCATTGTCTGGAATGTTCGGAAGATTTCATCAGATTCACAAAATATTGTCCTGTCTAACAGTTGTTCAATGCATGATAGAATGCACTCCTGGACATGACCGTTCTGAGTCTTACAAATCTCAAAATTCTATTAGAAACGGTTTGTTTGGACTTTTTTTTCCCTAAGAAAAATCCAACCTATCTTGCAGTTCTTGTCCTCCACAAGAGGGAGCTGTAATATAGATCCATGGTACCCATACTATGCTGGTGTCACAGGCAAAACCATTAGCTGACCAATGCAGCAGCATCATTGATGCACTAAGACCTCAGTAATGCCTATAGTCCTGCTTGATTCTTCTACCCCCAGGTGGCCAGAAAAGTATTTTTATTTTTACAAGAAAAGTAACCATAAAAAACAGACAAATTCAAATAAATAACCTCTTTGTCAAAATTATATTTTTTAATAAGCATAGAGCCATAAAGATAATATTCCTGATTTTATAGATCACACATTTCTCATACCAATGTAATTATTGCTTTGTTCATGGAGATTTCGGTACTGAAAAATAAATGTGAACTCCGGCCTTTCCTTCAGTCCTGCACAGTTGTACAGTCTTCCCTCCTGTACTGTAATAGCTTACTCTGATTATACTGCACACTAGACATGTGCAATTCGTTTAGTTACTAATTCGTTTTTCTCGAATTTAGAGAAATTTGTTAATTCCGAAATTTCCGAATTTTTCAATTTCCAAATTTTCAGATTTTCTGATTTCCGAAATTTCGAATTTTTCAGTTCCGAATTTCCGAATTTTTCAGTTCCGAATTTCCGAATTTTTCAGTTCCGAATTTCCGAATTTTTCAGTTCCGAATTTTTCAGTTCCGAATTTCCGAATTTTTCAGTTCGGAATTTTTCAGTTCCGAATTTCCGAATTTTTCAGTTCCGAATTTCCGAAAATTGAAAAATTTGAATTTTAGTAAAAAATTGAAAATCTAAAATTTGAAAATCTAAAATTCAAAAATGGGAAATTTGTAAAGTTGAATTTCTGAATTCCGAATTTTTAGAATTTCTGAAAATCGGAAATTCGTTTAGTTTTTTTGCTTTTTTCGGAAATTCAAAAAATTCATTTTTTTTCGTTTTTTCGTTTTATTTGTTTTTTTGGAAATTCGAAAATTCGGAATTCGAAAATTCGGGATTCCAAATAAAGCAAAAAATAAAAAACGAAAACAACGAATTTTTCAGCAGTGCACATGTCTAGGCACTGTGTGCATTAGAATTTGCAGATCATCAGATAGAGCCTTTTGCTCCCCAGTCTGACTGACCATGGCCCATCCCATTGGATTTCATTTCTTTCAATTCGGATTATAATGCAGGATTTATATACCGTATATACTCGAGTATAAGCCGACCCGAATATAAGCCGAGGCACCTAATATTACCACAAAAAACTGGGAAAACGTATTGACTCGAGTATAAGCCTAGGGTGTCCATGCCCACGCCTCACTGCCCACGCCTCACTGTGCCCATGCCTCACTGTGTCCATGACTAGACTGACGTTTAACATGGGAGTCTATGGAAGGGGTGCCCGGCTTTGAAAATTCAGTGCTCCCCGGCCGTAGGTCCTCTGGACAACAAACTTTGCACACTTGTAGAGGAAGAGTGGGGAAATGTATGTGTCAAGTTTGGGGTCCAGGGGACCTACAGCCAGCCTGTACCGGGTCCCCAAAGTCCGGGAGATCAGGCGCAAAAAGGTGACTCAAGTATAAGCCGAGGGGGGCATTTTCAGCACAAAAAAATGTGCTGAAAAACTCGGCTTATACTCGAGTATATACAGTAACACTTTGCACATCTCTTTACAATATAAAAGGGAGACAGTACAGGTACAATACAATAAAATACAAGAGAGTTAAGAGGACCCTGCTCATAAGAGCTTACAATCTAATAGGGTGGGACAAGTGGTACAAAAGGTTGTAACTGTGGGGGGGGGGGGGGGGGGGGGAGCTGAAGAAAGTGATAAAAGTTCAGTTAGTTGGAGGTGTGATAGGTAGGGTTGCCACCTCATCCCTTTAAACCCGAACACATATGAATTACACAGGTTCTGAGGCTAATTTATTTCATATAAAGCTCCACTTGAGTTTAATTACCGCCTCAATCAGCCACATAACCTGTGTAATTCATAGGTGTTCTGTTTTAAAGGGTTGAGGTGGCAACCCTAGTGATAGGCTTCCCCGAAGAGATGAGTGTTCAGGTATCTCCTAAAGGCAGCCACAGTAGGAGATAGACAGACAGAGTGAGGTAGAGAGTTCCAGAGGAAGCGAGAAGCTCTGGAGAAGTCCTAGAGATACGCATGGGAGGAGGAAACAGGGGGTCTTGGGAGGTGCGGAGAGAATAGTTTGGGTAATATTCATGGAGGTTCAAGATCACACGTGGGCATTATTCAGGGCAGTCTGTCTAGGAACACCCACTCCTTTACACTGACATCCACCCATCAAGGCATTTTGATATTTGCATAACTCTTTGGGAAGCATGGAGGCAGAGTGTGAGATTTTCAGGAAGCTATGTAGAGCACCCTGCTGGCCCCTCCCACCAGCCAAGATCTGCCTGCATTGTACAGAGAAGCACAGAGACCCAGCAAAGACATCAGTGGGATTAAAATAATGTATGCAATGATAATGAGAAAGTTTTATTAAAAAGAAAAAAAAAGTAGCTGGTTGATGAGGGGGGAAAGGAGGAATGACAGAAGACAAAATATAACCAGATTAAACTTCGACTTTAAGTACATTGCGTTTATTTATTTTTGCATGACAACATTATTACATAACCGCTTGCTGACCGCTGCACGACTATTTACGTCGGCAGAATGGCACGGCTGCACATATGAACGTACCTGTATGTCACCTTTAATTCGTGGCATTGCTGGCGCGCGCCGCCAGCTCCGTGAGTGTGACCGCAGGTCTGGCGGACTCTATGTCCGCCAGGTGCCTGCGATCGTGTCACGGAGCTGCAGAACAGAGAGATGCCTATGTAAACAAGGCATTTCCCTGTTCTGCCTAGTGACAGGACAGAGATCTACTGCTCCCTGTCATCGGGAGCAGTGATCAGTGTCATGTCACAGTAAGCCCCGCCCCCACACAGTTAGAATCACTCCCTAGGACACACTTAACCCCTTCCTTGCCTCCTAATGGTTAACCCCTTCCCTGCCAGTGTCATTTACACAGTAATCAGTGCATTTGTATAAATGACAATGGTCCCAAAATAGCATCAAAAGTGTCTGATGTGTCCGCCATAATGTTGCAGTCACGATAAAAAATAAAATAAAAATAAATTTGAAAAAAAAAAAATCGCAGATCGCCGCCATTACTAATAAAAAAAAATCATAAAAAAAATGCCATAATTCTATCCCCCGTTTTGTAGACGCTATAACTTTTGTGCAAACCAATTAATAAACGCTTATTGAGATTTTTTTTTTACCAAAACTATGTAGTAGAATACACATCGGCCTAAACTGAGGAAAAAATACTTATATATTTTTGGGGGATATTTATTATAGCAAAGAGTAAAAAATATTGCTTTTTTAAAAATTGTCGCTCGTTTGTAGCGCAAAAAGCGCAGTGGTGATTAAATACCACCAAAAGAAAGCTCTATTTGTGGGGAAAAAAAGGACGTAAATTTTGTTTGGGTACAGCGTCGCACGACCGCGCAATTGTCAGTTAAAGCGACGCAGTGCCAAATCGCAAAAAGTGCTCTGGTCAGGAAGGGGGAAAATTCTTCCGGGGCTGAAGTGGTTAAAGTTTATGCAGCCAGACTACACTACCGTAATAAATCACTAGGGTTCCGTTGGGTTTTAATGGAAACTTCTGCAGCTGGCCTACAAGCGTGGTTCCAGCTCCAGGACTAGGATCCATTCATGTATAGGCATTGTAGTAATTGCTCAGTAATGAGCAGGTTTTACCCCAACACACAGGTACATGCACATAGTGGTGTCATTCTAAAGGCTGCAGATGTAATGGACCGTCCAATCCCATTCATGATGGAGTCTGAAGGTGAAGGGTAGAGTCACACATTGGCATGGTGGGACTGGTTGTGTTTTTGTAAATAAAATTGCCGATGCTGAATGGGTTAAGTCATTGACTTCTGTATAAATTGTTTCCTAATGCCATCAGTGGTATTTGGTATTAATATATTCATTCTGTTCTGCCAGTATACGCTGCATTTCATGCTATATGGGCACCACACCAGACGCCATACATTATTCATCCCCACAGTTACTTTGTTCCTCTTCTCCAGACATCAAGGGAACACTGGGAGGAGGGTGAAAAAACACAGACATACACAATATGCAGACATTTCAGAACTCTCTATGAGCATATTAAACACTGCTCTGAAATCTAATTTAATGGGGTCAGAAATAAAAAGTAGGTTGGAGTAGGCTTTGCAACCAATAGCAGCCAAGCCAGGCCAGGGCAGACCCTTGTCTGAAAAGGTTCTACAAATAAAATTAAAAAGCAAACCCCCACCCCCCCCCCCCCCCCCCCCCCGCAAAAAAGAAAACAAAAAAACCACACAAAACAAACAAACAAAAAAAATGTATTCTATGTACTGTTCATATTTACCGTATTTATCGGCGTATAACACGCGCCGGCGTATAACACACACCCCAAGTTTGGCAGGGAATTTTAGGGAAAAAAACTTTTAGGAGGGAAGTTTAAGAAAAAAAAAATTTACATTTAAATGCAGCCTTACCAGTGTCATTTGCAGCCTTGTCACAGTGCAGCCTTGTCAGTGTCCATTGCAGCCTTGCCCAGTGTCCAGTGCAGCCTTGCCCAGTGTCCAGTGCAGCCTTGCCCAGTGTCCAGTGCAGCCTTGCCCAGTGTCCAGTGCAGCCTTGCCAGTGTCCAGTGCAGCCTTGCCAGTGTCCAGTGCAGCCTTGCCAGTGTTCAGTGCAGCCTTGCCAGTGTTCAGTGCAGCCTTGTCACATTGTAGCCTTGCCCCCCCCCCAGTGTTTATTGCAGCCTTGAATTTTAAATATGGCGCCGCCGAGATCGCCGCTGATACAGGGCGGGGCGAACGCCGCTGAGAACGCAGGGACTGGGCGGAGCCGAGATACACATAGCCGAGTGTATTCGGGTGTACTCGGCTCTTCTCGGCTTCGCTCACAGTCACGCTGAGTCCCGCCCAATGATGGACATATCACAGGTCCAATGGCGGGACTGGGCGTGACTGTGAGCGGAGCCGAGAAAAGCCGAGTATAGCCGAATATACTCGGCTATGTGTATCTCGCGGCGATCGGGCATAGGTGAGTATCGGCGTATAACACGCACCCACGATTTCCCCCTGATTTTAAGGGGAAAAAAGTGCGTGTTATACGCCGATAAATACGGTACTTACCGTATATACTCGAGTATAAGCCGAGTTTTTCAGCACATTTTTTTGTGCTGAAAATGCCCCCCTTGGCTTATACTCGAGTTTGTGCCCGACTTCAACTTTGTGCGCCTGTTCCCGGCCAGCCGTAAGTCCCCTGGACCCCAAACTTGGCACACATGTAGCCCCACTCTTCCTCTACAAGTGTGCAACGTTTAATGTCCAGGGGACCTGCGGTCGGGGAGCACAGATTTTTCAAACTCGGGCACCCCTTCATAGACTCCCATGTTAAAAGTCAGTCTAGTCACACAGCGCCGGAGATCAGGTAGGCAGATTGGGCACAGTGACAGTGAGGCATGGGCACAGTGAGGCATGGGCACAGTGAGGCATGGGCACAGTGAGGCATGCAGATGCTTATACTCGAGTCAATACGTTTTCCCATTTTTTTGTGGTAAAATTAGGTGCCTCGTCTTATATTCGGGTCGGCTTATACTCAAGTATATACAGTAAATTGTTTCTATATACAGAAAGAATCATTCAGAAAGACAGAGGGCCCAATCACACTCAACACACCACAACGGGCACATTTAGCACATGTTGACATGTATTGTGTTAAAGTGGTATCAAACGCAAAAGCAAACCTTTATTATATTGCAGCCCACCATTTCTTAAATGTGATGGCTGCATTCATTTTCTTTTTCATCTGGTGATCCGGCCAGTAAGTTTGTTTTTCACAGCACAAACTCTCTAGCAGAATGTATCAGTTTACATGGAGGAGGTAAACCATTTAACACTGGCAGGGGTGCTTACAATGATCAGCTTTTATTTATTCATGTAAAACCCTTAATCCCAAAAGAAAAAAAAAATGGTTTACTGTCTGCAAGACCCCTTTCACGTTGGGCCGCTGGCGCATTTCAGGTGCTTTGGAAGCGCTGCCCATTCATTTCAATAGGCAGGGGCGTTTTGGGAGCGCTGTATACAGCGCTCCCAAACCGCCCAAAAGATGCTGCTTGCAGGACTTTTCCTAACGTCCCTCAAGAGCACTGCCCCAGTGTGAAAAGACACTAACCGATTATAAAGTGTTTGCTGGAGTTTGGCTTCAATTTGTTAGTGTATATAAATCTGCAAGTACTGACATTTAAATTTTGATGTACAGTACGACCCGGTTCACACAGGGGCGACTCGTCAGGCGACTCAGCCGCCTGACAAGTCGTGCTCCGCTCTCTTCAATGGAACCGTTCTAATAGGAGCGACGCAAGTCGCTCCAACTTAGAAAAAGGTTCATGTACGACTTTGGGGGCGACTCGGGGCGACTTGCATTGACTTCAATACAGAAGTCATTTTGCAAGTCGCCTCTAAAGTCGTCTTCTAAACGCCTTGCCGAGTCGCCCCCAAAGTCGTGCCGCCTGTGTGTGAACCGGCTCTTAGTACTACAGTATCTCACAAAAGTGAGTACACCCCTCTGATTTTTGAAAATATTTTATTCTATCTTTTCATGTGACAACACTGAAGAAATGACACTTTGCTACAATATAAAGTAGTGAGAGTACAGCTTGTATAACAGTGTCAATTTGCTGTCCCCTTAAAATAACTCAACACACAGCCATTAATGTCTAAACCGCTGGCAACAAAAGTGAGTACACCCCTAAGTGAAAATGTCAAATTGGGCCCAATTAGCCATTTTCTCTCCCCGATGTCATGTGACTCGTTAGTGTTACAAGGTCTCAGGTGTGAATGAGGAGCAGATGTGTTAAATTTGATGTTATCGCTCTCACTCTCTCATACTGGTTACTGGGAGTTCAACATGGCAAAGAACTCTCTTGGGATCTGAAGAAAAGAATTGTTGCTTTACATAAAGATGCTATAAGAAGATTGCCAAGAACCTCGAAACTGAACTGCAGCACGGTGGCCAAGACCATATAGCGTTTTTTGTTTTTTTTATATTTATTTATTGAGTTTTTTCATGTACAAAGCAAACAGTCGCGTAAATGGTTACATCACATGTATATAACATTGCACATTGATGATTGAGCCACAAGGCTATATGGTATTATCAAAAAATTGTGAACCCCGGTTGCTCAACTGAGGAAAACTAAAACAAAATAAGTAGGTCGACCAAAGTGGGCCACATAGGGCCCCACTATGGAAAATCATAGTATAGTAAGCAGAGGAGATATAAACCAAGTACAGTCAACCCCTACATATACACACACACGACCATACAGCGATTTAACTGGACAGGTTACACTCCATTTTATTGTAGTTTCTAGGCAGTTAAGTTCAGAAGCATTTTTTGTAAAGCCCCGTACACACGGTCGGACTTTTGGCCAACAAACTTCATTTTGAGCAAGTTGGACCAACAATCAGACCGTGTGTACGCTCCATCGGACAAACTTTTTTTGCTTTTTTCTTGTTTTCATCGAACAAAAGTTGGGTCTGCAAACGGACAAACTTTTGCCCAACAAAAGTCCGATGGAGCAAAGTCCGACCGTGTGTACAGAAAACCATAGGACTTTTGTCCGATGGACAAAACAACTAATGTTAAAATCAACCAACAATAGCAGAAGTTGACCAAAGGGTGGCGGTAAAGAGCAGAAAAACCACGTGATGTTGCAAAAAGTTTTGGGAAAGTTTGCAGAAAAGTCCTGTGGTGTGTATGCTATGGGTGTTCCCGACCAACTCCGTTCGGACAAAAAACTACGGAAAAGTCTGATGGAAGTCTGACCGTGTGTACGAGGCTTAAGGCAAAAAAAATGCATTCAGGACTGATGTTCAGAGGCATTTGAAACGTCAAACGCCTGTAACAGCTTTTAAAGGCTTGTAAACGCGGAAACTCGCGTTTAGCCGCGTTTCGTTTACAGGCGTTTTTTATTTTATGACTATTTGAATTTTTACATATACACACATATATATATATATATATATATATATAGCGACTTCACCCCTCTCACCCCTTCTCATTCTCGGCTTGTCTTTTCTCTGTCTAGGGGTGTTAGTACTGGGGAGAGGGATGAGATACACCACGGCCCATGTCCTCCATAGTGACGAGGTGAAGGCCAGAAAGATCAGGCTTTGTGTAGGTGTCCTAGAGTCAAGTCCTGTCCTTCGTCCCTGACTCCTTTGCTCCTAGTAACCAGAATTCCACACACTGAAAAGGTCCAACACAGTTTTATTCTTTCAGCGAATAAACATACAGCACAGTCAAGTTGGGACCTTTGCAACAGTTCAGTGGGAGAAGGCCAAGGCACAATCCTTCCAGATAAAGCTAACCACTGGTATTACCACTGCCACTGACTATGTGAAATAGAACATGAATTACCTTCGCCATCTCGGCCCCTGTCAGGGGAAGGACATCCGTCCAAGGGAGGTACCGGAGGCCTCTCTGTCACCAGCAATGCTGCGCCGGACTCTTCAGAGAAGTTCTGCTCACCAGACCTCACAAACTCAGACACGGGCACCCAAGGAGTTAGGGCCCCCTTGGATTCCTCTACCCTTGCGGAACTCAGTCGAAGGTACTGAGCCACAGGCATCCGCCATAGTACCTCACCCCAGGCTAAAGGTGCCTGAGATGGACTCCATCTCTCGCTCCGGCCAGGTCAAGGGCACCTGGGCCCGGAACTCCGGAACGCCAGCACCCAGGAGGAAGGTGCCTGGGTGCGGCCGCGTCCTCCGACTCTGAACTCTAAACCCAGTGGTAGGGGCGTTTGCCCCTTTTATCTCCTCTCCCTTTGCGTCACAGCGGGTTCCCCACCCCGCTGTACCAGCGCCAGGGGAGGACAAAAAGGCACAGTCTCGCGGTGTGAGTTCAACCCCGGCCCCTGGCAACAATGCCACCTATAGGCCGCAGGGAACCTCACACCACCAGTCTTCCAAGAACCATAAAAGGGCCTCAGATCCCCTAGCAATCAGTGCATCTGGGTTATACTACCACCCAGATGCTTCCTCTAAATTCAAATACCCGCTACATATACATATATATTTTTTATTTATTTTTTTATTGCTGCTAGTGTGATTCATTTAGCTTATGTTGCACATTATTTTATATTCTATGCACTTTTGGAAGGATTACTGATGATATTATTTACCTACTCAATTTAGTGAGGTTTTTCACATAATGTATGCACTTTATATAATATTTTATTATTAAGTAAGATTTTTAGTAAGCGCCACATTACCTTTATTGTCAAATTATCTGAGAAAAAAAATAAAAAAAATAAAAATTATATATATATATATATATATATATATATATATATATATATATTATATATATATATATTTTTTTTAAACGCTTTTAGACGCAAAACGTAGCAAAACGCGGCATGTAAACACAGCAAAAACTGTCATTTTTAAATGTCGGTTGCTATCTGTTAAGTTAAAACATTCAGGAGAGGTTGTAAAACGTCCCGTGTACATGAAGCCTTAAAGGTAAACTTTATAAAAAGAACTTCAAGCACGCGCTTACAGAGAATATACTAGAATCTTTCAGTACCACAAACATTGGTGTTCTATACATGAAGAGACAAAAAGAGTTCATAGAAAACTTGTTACCTTTTTTTTTGCTTTTAAACAATGGTCCGCTTTTACGGAGTTACCATCCAACTAATGCAGTGCACCATGAAGTTCTCATTTTGTGAGATAACCGAAAGAACTCTTGAAGTCTCCATCATAAGAGGATTATCACATGCTAAAACCCAGCCAGAGACACTTGGCCTCTGACCCTCTTATCATCATATGATGCTCCAGTGTTCAATAGTCATTCAAAGCCTGGCTTTGATGGGGGAAATCCTTAATTACATTCACATGAAACAAAGCAAAAGTCAGAAGCTGTCAAGCTAAAACAGGAAATGTAACACATCTGTGGATTTTAAAATAAAAGAAAGCGGAGCGCCAGAAAGTAAAAAAATAAAAAATGAGGATTAAAACAATATTCTGCAATTATAGCTACTTACAGGTGTCTGAAATTACTTTCCTGATGCCAATCCATATGTATTGTGCCATGTTGGTATCGGGAAAATGGTATCAAATACTTCCCCTTGTAAAATTAGGGTAATTTTTTTTCTACAATTTTCAGTTTATTTTTAAACAAACTGGTAAATTGTGTACCATTACCAGCCCAATGGAGGCAAAAATGAATTTACTGTACACAACCAGGTGCTAGTGTATTTTTTTTTAATGAGTTTTCCTTCATTTACTTCAAGGATTTAGAAAATATTTTACATTTTAATTGAATAAAATCAATTGATGAAAATGTTTATAGCGCAACTCCAGACTGTACTCACCCAAAAAATCTCAGAAGGGTGTGTTCTTCATGCCCTATGCACACAGAAAGTAAGAGAAAACCCTAGGCATTATTGAATCCAGACAATCAGCGAGTCTGAGTTGAGTCGAGTTCACACCTATGCAGTGGGCGCGCGCACCCGTGGCGCCAGAGCAGATGCACGTGACCGCAGTCGAGATGTCAGCCGGCCACCCACGACTGCTCAGCAGAGAGCCAGAACGAGGATCGGACAATGTAAACAAACAGATCCCCGTTCTGACAGGGGAGTAGAGAGAGATTGTCTGTTCCTAGTGATCAGGAACAATGATCTTTCTCCTCCCCTAATCAGTACACCCCCCCCAGTTAGAACCCCCCCCAAGGGAACACATTTAACCCCTTGATCACCACTGTTAACCCCTTCCCTGCCAGTGTCATTTATACAGAAATCAGTGTATTTTTATAGCACTGATCCCTGTATAAAAGTGTCACTGGTCCCAAAAAAAAGTGTCAGAAGTGTCTGATCTGTCCACCACAATGACAGTCCCACCAAAAATCGCTGATCATGCCATTACTAGTAAAAAAAAAAATTGGGGGGGGGGATATTTATTTTAGCAAAAAGTGAAAAATATTGTTTTTTTTCAAAATTTACGCTCTTTTTTTGTTTATAGCGGCAAAAAATAAAAACCTCAGAGATGATCAAATACCACCAAAAGAACCACGCAATTGTCACTTAAATCAACCCCGGTGCCGTATCGCATAAAATTGCCTGGTCATTAAAGGGGTAAATCCTTCCGGTCCTTAAGTGGTTAAAGTGGCTCTAAAGTCAGAATAAGCAATAACTGCCATACTGTATGTCCATTTTTTTAAAACTATAATCCTAAATACCTTTTCTCACAGCACCGCTGTACTGTCCCCTGTCCTCTGCTCTCCTTCCTGATCTAAGAAAAGCAGTAGGAGGGGCGGAGATTGCCCTTTGATGTCAGCCAGCCAGCAGACGGAGCTCACGTGACCGCACAGCAGAGTGCAAAAAGGTATTTAGGATTAGTATTTAAAGAAAAAAAACAAAAAAACAGACGCACAGTACTTTGCCATCCCCTCTGTTTTATCAAGATACAGTTATTTATAAAATGTTATTTTCAAGCCACAGGGAAGAGCAGCAGGAGGGGAGAAGCAGGGAGGGGATTGCTCTTGGACACAGGATTCGGAACTGACAGGCAGGGAAGGGAGGGAAGAGGGAGAGACTCGGAGC
The DNA here is from genome assembly GCA_029206835.1 of Rana muscosa. Taxonomy (NCBI): domain Eukaryota; kingdom Metazoa; phylum Chordata; class Amphibia; order Anura; family Ranidae; genus Rana; species Rana muscosa. Next base: position 79,177,866 of record CM055117.1, on the reverse strand, counting down.
AGAGAGCGGGATGAAGGAGGCACGTAAACTGACCAAGGTATAATGGATCAGCAGCCATGATTACCGTGGTCAGCACACACAGGAACAGACAGGATCAACCAGGTATTTTACAGCATGAAGAGGGACAAAATACACAGCACAAGCACAATGCTATAGATCATGCCTTAGGGGAACTGAGGCTTTTTTTCCTCCTTTTAGGGTTACAACAGCTTTAATGTAGGGCGCATCCACGACACTCAATTTGTAGAGAAAGCTGTGCTTTTTAATAAAGTCCAAAACAGCTTGCTTATCGATAGCCCTATTATAACGAAGATTTTCTATATCTGCTTAGAGGAGGAGTGGGAGGGCCGGGGTCTGTCCTCTGAGTCATTCAATACGACCGTCCAACTCTATGTGAAATATTTAATTCGGCTACCACAATTAAGATTTATATATTAGAAGGAAAAGAACACTTTGTTAACCGTGGAGTCCAGCGAGGTCTTCCTTGCAGCTAACCTTTTCCCAATGATTCTGTTCCACTGTGCCGCCATCTTGGATCCAGTATCATTAGGAGCCAGTGGTTCATAATTTGGTTCCAATTTCCCAGCCATGCGGTTGCGGTGTGTGTCTCAGAATGCAGAAGGGGTGTTCAGGGACACGCACCTGCACAGCTGTCAAATTGGGACAAGACGCCGTGTCCGTGCAGCTGCTGCATCCCAATAGCCATGAATGGGACTGTTTGCATGTGGATTTCACAGAGCACCTGTCCATCTTGTGCAGGCGAATACAGCCCATCACAGGGGGTGTAGGGATAGGTGTGAATGAGGTCTAAATTAAAGTACAAATAACCTTATCCTTATTGTGTAAACTACTAATCCCATCAGTCTACCAGGCAATTGAGAGAATCAAAGACAGACATGTTTGAAGTCCAGGCTGTGTGACGGCTATGGCTCCCGCTATAGATACAATGGGGAAATTAGTCTAGCCACTTCCCGCCCAGTCAATAGTGAATTGACGTCCGGGAAGTGGTTGCAATATCGATACTGGACGTCATATGACGTCCTGCAGGATATTGCCTTGCGCGCGCCCGCGGGGGCGCGCAGCGCGGTGATCGGGGACGGCATGTGTCCCTCGGACACAGCGCTTCCCCGATCACGGTAAACAGCCAATTTCATTGGCTGTTTACCATGTGATCGGCTGTGTCAAAGTCACAGCCGATCACCTGTCAAAACAAACTCGGCGGCGCGCTCCGTGCGCGCCGCCACAGGCTTGCAGAGCGGGGATCGGGGAAGGCGAGTGTCCCTTGGACACAGCGCGTCCCCGATCAGAGTAAACAGCCAATGAATTGGCTGTTTACCACGTGACCGGCTGTGTCCAATCACAGCCGGTCACAAATGTAAACAAACTGCAGGAGTTACTACCTGATCCCTGCTCTCTCCTCACACACCGATCTGTGAGGAGAGAGAAGAGATCAGTAAGTTAGCTCAGTGTAGTTTGTCTACATAAGTTTACAGTGCACAACACGCCCCCCCCCCATAAAGAGGACCTGTCACACAGCCCAGCACATCAATCAGCCCATCTGTCAATCAGCCCATCTGTCAATCAGCCCATCTGTCAATCAATCAGCCCATCTGTCAATCAATCAGCCCATCTGTCAATCAATCAGCCGATCTGTCAAACACCCCACCTGTCAATCAATCACCCCATCTGTCAATCAATCAACCCATCTGTCAATCAATCAATCAGCCCATCTGTCAATCAATCAGCCCATCTGTCAATCATCTGTCACAGGCCCACCTCCATCGGTACCGCCATTGGCACCGCCACACAGGTTACTAATACCGCCATCGGTACCAGTACCACCACCAGTACCGCCACCAAGCCCAGCATCTATACTGCCACACAGGCCCGCTACCAGTATCACCACTAGTGCCGCCATCGGTACCACCACCAGTACCACCACCCGTACCACCACCAGTACCACCACCCGTACCACCGTCGGTAGTGCCACCACCACCTGTACCACCACCTGTACCGCCATCGGTACCATCACCACCCGTACCGCCATTGGTACCACCACCACCTGTACCGCCATCGGTACCACCACCACCTGTACCGCCATTGGTACCACCACCACCCATACCGCCATCGGTACCACCACACAGGCCCACCACTAATACCTCCATTGGTACTACCACACAGACCGCCACCACTACCACCAGCAGTACCATTACACAGGCCCACCAATAAGCACTGCCATAATGTCCCAAAGGGTTTACACACCTGAGGAGGCATATGCCATTCTTGCCATGTCGGATGATGAGAGCAGCGGGGAGCTCCCATTATCCGATTCTGGTTCGGAATACGAGCCAGTGGAGGATAGTGGCTCAGAGTCCGAGTCCCCGGAGGAAACCGTCCCTCCCAAAAGAATGCGATCGGCACCAAGATCAGCACCAAGATCAGCACCAAGATCAGGAGAACTGCCCACCACCAGCAGCGCCATACCCCAGGAAGAGGAGCCCAGTACAAGCAATGGAAATGCACGCCCAACCCGAAGAATCCAGCCCCAATCCTACCTTCCCGATGCCCTGGCAAACCCCTTATGGTTGCCTGCCAACTCAGGATCCGCTATCATCCCCCCTTTCACCGCACAGCCAGGTGTGCAGCCCGACACAACAAATTTTTCTAAATTTGATTATTTTTGTTTATTTTTCCCACAAGATTTGCTGCAGAATATAGTGGATCAAACGAATCTGTATGCATCCCAATTTATTGCTGCCAACCCCGATTCTTCCTACGCCCGCATGTTCCAGTGGCGGCGTCTAACATTGGAGGAATTGAAATTATTTTTGGGCCTTATGTTCAATATGGGGCTTACAAAAAAGAACGAAGTCCATTCATATTGGTCCAAACGCCCCATCCAACACATGCCCATATATTCCGCTGTCATGTCCAGGAAAAGATACGACATGATTATGCGCTTTCTCCACTTCAATGACAATTCACAGTGCCCTCCCCGAGATGATCCCAACTACGACAAATTGTACAAGATACGCCCCCTAATCAATGCCTTTTCCCAGCGATTTGAAGAAGTTTTCATCCCAGACCAAAAAATTTGTGTGGACGAGTCCCTCGTACATTTCACCGGCCGACTGCAGTTCAAGCAGTACATACCAAGCAAGAGAGCCAGGTATGGGTTAAAATTAAATAAATTATGTGATCGAGCCACTGGATACGTCTGCAAATTCAGGATCTACGAAGGCAAAGACTCCCAGCTCCAGCCCCGTGATTGCCCCACATATATTGGAACCAGTGGGAAAATTGTCTGGGAGTTGGCATACCCCCTGTTCGGAAAAGGTTACCATTTATATGTTGATAATTATTATACCAGCCTGCCCCTTTTTCGCCACCTTTACAGTAAACAAACCCCGGCCTGCGGTACCTTCAAAAAAAACCGGAAGGGATTCCCACAAAATTTATTGACAAAAAAATTGCGACCTGGAGAATCGGCATCCATGAGGAACGAGGAGGTTTTGGCCATGAAGTGGAGGGACAAGAAAGATGTCCACATCCTCTCTACGATCCACAATGACACCATGGTGGAGATCCCAAGAAGACGCGGCTCCATTGTAAAGCCTGAATGTGTCCACGACTACAATTTGTACATGGGGGGGGTGGATTTAAACGACCAGATGCTACAGCCCTACTTATCAACCAGAAAGTCCCATTATTGGCACAAAAAAGTTGCGTTTCACCTGTTTCACATGGCCCTTTTTAATTCGTTTGTCTGCTACCAAAAAGCAACTCAAAATCACCGACTCCACTACCTCCAATATATCGAAGATATCATCGATGCCCTCATTTACCAACAAGATCCCGCCCCAGGAAGCATTCGCTCTGATAGTGTGAGTCGGCTTCACGAGCGACACTATCCCTTTAGCATCCCCCCCACAGAATCTGGAAGAAGACGCCAAAAGAAATGCCGTGTATGCAGCAGAGGAGGAGTAAGAAGAGACACCAGCTATTATTGTCCCGATTGTCCCTCCCAACCTGGCCTGTGCATCGGAAATTGCTTCAAAAATTATCATACATCCATTAGTTCCCCTTATTATTAACAGACTGCCATTTCCCTATTTGCCTGCTACCATGTTACTAACTACCTTCCATGTTAATTAACTGACCATGGCCTGTTTACCGACGATGCCTCTGCCTGCCGATTTAAACCACGTTTCTGACTTCCACGTGTACCGACCTTGGCCTGTTAATCGACCATGTTTTTGCCTGCCACTTGGACTGATCTTTTGGCCATCTACTTTTAGTACACAGGGGTCTCACATATGTGAGGGGCTTCAGAATAGCGTTCTGAGTAGAGAAAACCAGTTTTTCGTTTTCTGTGCTCCAAGAACAGGGTCTGGTTGCCCGGAGGCTTCAAAGCGATTTGGGTGGGAGAAGCCTCTACCCCTGTCCCCCTGGCCCTAAGCTTGATGGTCCTTCCTGCTGCCTGGACCAATAATTTGGCTGTGCTGACCATATTACTGCCTGTAATGACCCATGACATTATGGACCATGTTTCTTCCTGCTGCTTGGACCAATACTTTGGCTGTGTTGACCATATATCTGCCTGCTGCCTCTACTGACTTTGGACAGCATTTCTGCCGGGACACCTCTGCCTGCTACCTGGACCTGTGCTCTGGCTGTGCTGACAGTATCTCTGCCTGTGCGAACTATGGACAGTATTCCTGCCTGCTGCCTGGATGATTGCTTTTGCTGTCGCTGACCTCATCTCTGCCTGCTGCCTGGACCGATGCTCTCCTCTGTGGACCACTGCACTTCTAAAACCACAGGTAATCTTTTGTTATTTGGTATGTACCTGCTATGTGTTAGATATATGAAGGGCCTTCAAAAATGTGATCGGTAGTCAGAAAATGATATGTGCAATTAATGCTGCTAGAATGCCTGGAGGTGCTACTTGGATGTTGGGCCTCTGTATGTGGCCAGGCTGTGTAAAAGTCTCAAACATGTGGTATCGCCATACTCAGGAGGAGTAGCAGAATGCATTTTGGGGTGTAATTTTTGCTATGTACATATTATGTGTTAGAAATATCTTATAAATTGACAACTTTGTGTAAAAAAAATGCATTTTAATTTTTTCTCCACATTTTCCAAAACCTTCTGGAAAAAAATGAACCGTTCAAAAGACTCATAATGCTTCATAGATTATACGTTGGGGTGTGTGCTTTCCAAAATGGGGTCATTTTGTGGAAAATTCTATTGTCCTGGTGCTCCAGGGCCTTCAAAATTGTAATAGGTGGTTGAGAAAGGATATGTGCGATTTATGCTTGTAGAACGCCTGAAAGTGCTACTTCAATGTTGGGCCTCTGTATATGGCCAGGCTGTGTAAAAGTCTCACACATGTGGTATCGTTATACTCAGGAGGAGTAGAAGAATGCATTTTGGGGTGTTATTTTTGCTATGTATATGCTATGCGTTAGAAATATCTTATAAATGGACAACTTTGTGTAAAAAAAATGCATTTTCATTTTTTCTCCACATTTTCCAAAACCTTCTGGAAAAAAATGAACCGTTCAAAAGACTCATAATGCTTCATAGATTATACGTTGGCGTGTGTGCTTTCCAAAATGGGGTCATTTTGTGGAAAATTCTATTGTCCTGGTGCTCCAGGGCCTTCAAAATTGTAATAGGTGGTTGAGAAAGGATATGTGCGATTTATGCTTGTAGAACGCCTGAAAGTGCTACTTCAATGTTGGGCCTCTGTATATGGCCAGGCTGTGTAAAAGTCTCACACATGTGGTATCGTTATACTCAGGAGGAGTAGAAGAATGCATTTTGGGGTGTTATTTTTGCTATGTATATGCTATGCGTTAGAAATATCTTATAAATGGACAACTTTGTGTAAAAAAAATGCATTTTCATTTTTTCTCCACATTTTCCAAAACCTTCTGGAAAAAAATGAACCGTTCAAAAGACTCATAATGCTTCATAGATTATACGTTGGGGTGTGTGCTTTCCAAAATGGGGTCATTTTGTGGAAAATTCCATTGTCCTGGTGCTCCAGGGCCTTCAAAAGTGTAATAGGTGGTTGAGAAAGGATATGTGCGATTTATGCTTGTAGAACGCCTGAAAGTGCTACTTCAATGTTGGGCCTCTGTATATGGCCAGGCTGTGTAAAAGTCTCACACATGTGGTATCGCTACACTCAGGAGGAGTAGCAGAATGTATTTTGGGGTGTAGTTGCAATTATGCATATGCTGTGTGAGAGAAAAAAACTGTTAATATGACCAGTTTGTGTAAAAAAAAAAAAAAAAAAAAAAAAAATTTAATTTTCCCAAGAATTGTGGGAAAAAAATACAACTTCAAAAAACTCACCACGCCTCTTAGTAAATACCTTGGACTGTCTACTTTCCAAAAAGGGGTAATTTTGGGGTATTTGTACTTTCCTCGCTTGTTAGTGTCTCAAGAAATGAGATATCCCTTCAGTACATCAGGCGTGATCAGATGTGATAAATTTTCAGTGATTGCCACCATAGTTTGTAGACTCTATAACTTTCACAAAGACCAAATAATATACACTAATTTGGGTTCATTTTACCAAAGATATGTAGCAGTATACATTTTGGCACAAATTTATGAAGAAAAATTACTTATTTGCAAAATTTTACAATAGAAACTAAAAAAAAGTGTTTTTTTTAAAAAAAAAATGCTGTTTTTTTGCTTATATCACAAAAAATAAAAAACCCAGTGGCGATTAAATACCACCAAAAGAAAGCTCTATTTGTGAGAAGAAAATGATAAAAATTTTGTTTGGATACAGTGTAGCATGACCAAGTAATTGTCATTCAAAGTGTGAGAGTACTGAAAGCTGAAAATTGGTCTGGGCGGGAAGGTGCATAAGTGCATGGTATTGAAGTGGCTAGGCATAAAGAGACAGGAAGTGTGTTACTGGCAGGATCGCCATGTTAAAATAAAGGGGGAAAAAAATGTCTTAAAATACAAACAAAAAACAAATGCATCGTGTATAAAAGACAATTAGCGCCACCTACCTAAAGTGTTATGTGCTATAACTAAACATATAAAGTATACTAATTAGTACTCCACAGCTGCTGTACACTTCCAGTGAATGCACCTCACCATGTAACTTATAAAATGAAAAATATAAATGCAGCACTAAGATACTGTGTGTATATATATATATATATATATATATGTGTGTATGTATATGTAGCACACGGACCCTTTTCCCTTGCCTTGGCTCACTTGCAGGAATAAGGCACACCGTACTATATGCCCGTACCCTCCTGGATGAGGAGGTTAAGCGGTGTTATGTATTTGGGTCCCACAGCTAGGTTCTTCCGTCAGTTGGTTCTCGTCTCCTAGGATATAGGGACAAGTCTCTGTTTTCCCCCCAGTAATTCCAATGTCCACACCACTTCAAACTCCAACGTTGAGTTTATTTTCTCAATGTTCAGCAGATAGGTAAAGGGTGGAAGGGAGACAGGACAGCAAGGTTTGGGAGGTTAGTCCAGGCACAATGGATAGCACAATCACTACTCTATCCCTGAGTAGGTTTAGCTCACCCGGATAGTCTCCTGCAAAGTGGATCCTAGCAGCCGCAATGATGCTCGGACGTTTGATCAAGTCCTTTTCCTAGATGCGATTGGGAGACTCTCTGCCACAGAATCTATCAGACCCCGAACCTCTTAGCTTCTGGTACTTAAGGACAGGCGCCAGCAGCAGCACATTACTAGGCCCTCGGTGGATAGAAGAATCCCTCCAGAGAGTTACCGGGCCCCTTCCTTCACCGTGAACTCTCACCGGTCCGTCCGAAAGGTCCTCCCCCGGCCTCCTTTTCTTAGAAGCGGGCTCCCTCGCGAGAGACACCCTGGGACTTCTCCTCCTCGAAGTGGGCTCCAGCTAAAGGTGCTGGGCCCAGTGTTGAAGATGCAGCCCCAGGACTAAAAGGTGCCTGGGACTGATGCACACGTGGCCCCATGGCCTGGAGGGCCATGCGCCACGCACCAGGACTCTGACTCTGGAACGACGTCTGCCCCTTATGTATCCTCTCCCGGCACGCACAGCAGGTCGACCAACACCCACCGTACCGCTGCCGAGAGAGGACACCCAAGGCACAGCACTAATACCAGTGGTTCAACCCTGACCCATAATGGCAGCGCCACCTACAGGCCACAGGGAACTGCACACCAGTATACCATCCTGGAAATAAAACAGCACAACCTATAAATTGAGAATGGTCTGAGCCTAACTACTATCTCAGACCAGCCACTAAATTTGGGTATATAGCACCCCTAAATGGGGTGGGCGCTACATATATATTAATATCGCTGCACTTATATTTTTCATTTTTTTTAAAACAAATGCAATCACTGCATCTAAAGACTGCTAACCTGCAATACATTTTTTGCTTTTGGCTTTAGATTGTTGAAAGAACAACAGCAAAGTTGCTTATATAAACTGACAATACTGTATGCATTATACCTATCTATGCAGCAGGTGGCGCTGTAGTATTGGTGTATAGTGCATGTATTCTATGATATAACAGGATGTATTGTCTATCTATGTTCAGTGCACTTGTTTGTTGTTTAGTTCCTGTCTCCAACAAACAGGATTTAATATCCTCCTTTAAACTAAAGCGTCTTGCTGTATACAAGAAGCTTCTAGTGCAGGGGTCTCCAAACCCCGGCCCGCGGGCCACATCCGGCCCGCGGGTGTGTTTTGTCCGGCCCCCAGCTTGCACAGACTCTGCCAACACAGCACTGCCGATCTGCTGGCTTTTAAAAGCAGCTGCTGTTATCGGCAGTCTATGTCTGGCAGGTCCAGGACAAAAAGCCGCTCCCCGCACACCCTCCCGTGCTACCAGAGGATTGGCTGCAGTGCTGAGCTGAGGATTGGCTGCAGTGACGTCGTCAGCGTGGCACCTCCTGGCTTCCCGCCTGCTGTTTTTATTAGGAATCCTTCCACCTTACAGCCTGTGTGTGTAGCAGTGGGCGGGAGTCGGGAGGTGCAGGAGAGCTGAAGTCGGCTCCTACAGTGAAGAAGTCAGCTTGTACAGGAAAGTGTCAAATGGGCATAAATCTGAACCTGTACATGTACAGGGAACACTGATAATGGGGACATCTATGCTGGGGACACCTATGCTGGGAAAATTATGCTGGGGACACCTATGCTGGGAAAATTATGCTGGGGACACCTATGCTGGGAAAATTATGCTGGGGACACCTATGCTGGGAAAATTATGCTGGGGACACCTATGCTGGGAAAATTATGCTGGGGACACCTATGCTGGGGACACCTATGCTGGGAAAACTATGCTGGGGACACCTATGCTGGGAAAACTATGCTGGGGACACCTATGCTGGGAAAATTATGCTGGGGACACCTATGCTGGGAAAATTATGCTGGGGACACCTATGCTGGGAAAATTATGCTGGGGACACCTATGCTGGGAAAACTATGCTGGGGACACCTATGCTGGGAAAACTATGCTGGGGACACCTATGCTGGGAAAACTATGCTGGGGACACCTATGCTGGGGACACCTATGCTGGGAAAATTATGCTGGGGACACCTATGCTGGGAAAATTATACTGGGGACACCTATGCTGGGAAAACTATGCTGGGGACACCTATGCTGGGAAAACTATGCTGGGGACACCTATGCTGGGGACACCTATGCTGAGAAAAATTATGCTGGAGACACCTATGCTGGGAAAAATTATGCTGGAGACACCTATGCTGGGAAAAATTATGCTGGAGACACCTATGCTGGGAAAAGTATGCTGGGGACACCTATGCTGGGGACACCTATGCTGGGGACACCTATGCTGGGAAAATTATGCTGGGGACACCTATGCTGGGAAAATTATGCTGGGGACACCTATGCTGGGAAAAATTATGCTGGAGACACCTATGCTGGGAAAAGTATGCTGGGGACACCTATGGTGGGGACACCTATGCTGGGAAAATACTGCTGGGGACACCTATGCTGGGAAAAATATGCTGGGGACACCTATGCTGGGAAAATTATGCTGGGAAAATTATGCTGGGGACACCTATGCTGGGAAAATTATGCTGGGGACACCTATGCTGGGGACACCTATGCTGGGGACACTGATATATTGGGGACACTGATATATTGGGGAGACAGACGTGCAGACTTTTTCGGCCCCCAAGTACTTGTAAAATCTACAATGTGGCCCTTGTCTTGAAAAGTTTGGAGACCCCTGTTCTAGTGCATTATTTCAATACTCTGACAACATAGATATGCTTTAAAACAGCTTTGCTTTACTTCCTTGACTAGTGGGAAGCAGAGAAGTTCTTAATTCCTTTTTTCATATGGGAAGCTGATAAAGACATACCAGAAGAGTCCTCATCCCATCCAATTATGACACGGTGTAAAATAATAATTTACACCATTTTCCTTTCCCTCATAAAATATAATTATCCATCATAGGGGAGGTCAGCACGATGCCCAGACATAATAGATTGAAGGGAGGAATAAATCTCCTGTCCCTGTGGTATTCAGCTTTTAATTGCTTGTTATTTTCAGTAGTTTACCACAAGAACTGTCAACACACAGGAAGCTTACCAGCTGAAAAAAAAATAATCACTGTGGCAAATATACATTCAACAGAATTCTACAGGATAAAATTACTTTAAATTACTAAATTACGAGTGTCCAGAGCCCAGGGGGAAATCTGCTGCAAATAAAGGAAATCTGGTTTTACCATCAGTATACATGGAATTCTATGAGTATTCAACCTCTTATAACTTTTCCACATTTTATAATGTTAACGTCTGGAATTAAAATGGATTTAATTAGGATTTGTATGCCATTTATCTACATAAAACTGCCCATACTGTCAAAGTAAAAAAAAACTATGTACACATTATTTACAAAGAAAAACTGAAAAGCTAAGTATGGCTTGAAGTGGAGCCGAACACAAAAAGTTAAGATTTACTATCTTATAGAAAGCATGCACCTCTAGCACTCCATGTATGTAATGGCAAGTACGGGGATATGCTGGAGGATCTATTGATGCTAGCTGCTGGGGGATCTTTGGTCGCTAGAAAGGGTCTATAGTTGGGAGGGTCTGTTGTTGCTGGTGGGGAGATATGTTGCTGTAGGGGGTTCTTCTGTAGAGGGAGGCGACTACTGTTGCTGGGGGATCAACTGTTGAGGAAGGTGACTACTGTTGCTGGGGGATCTATGGTTGCTTGGGGGGTTTACCATTGAGTGAGGGGTCTATTGTTGTTGGCTGCTAGGAGACAGATTTTTGCTGAGGGGGTCTATTGTTGCTGAAATTATACTTGGTTCTGTTTTCTCTAAAAGGGGCAGTACTGAGAGGTGGCTAGGGGGAGGTACAAAGGGATGTGCTTAAAAGGTGGGTAGAGGGCAGAGACAAGGGGTGACTCAGAAGGGGAAGGGGGTACCTGCACCAATTCTCTTAGGAAAAAAAGCCCTGATTGGGTCCAAGCACTGATTTTACCCTTTGCCTTAAATTCCTCCTGGAAAAAAAAAAAAGCAGTGACCTTGTCTAAAGCTCCACTGTTCTTTAGTCCTATAGATGTAAACATGATGTGTGAGACAGTTGGTTGTACAGAACACCCCCAGGAATGTAATTTCCTGCTTCTGTGATCGGCTCACTGTTTTCCCAGAACTCTGCACCAAGATACAAGTCTGATTTTACGCATGTTCTGCAACAAAAGATTCATTTTTGCTGAGATGCTCCTAAAGGGTTATTCATTTCTAAAGGGATGCAGACACTGCAACATTCTTCATTAGAAAACTGCAGGTGCAACATCTAATCGATAAATTAAAAAAAAGTCACTCCCATAGATAATCAGTTTTCTAAAAGACTTAAGCCTCGTAGAATCCCGTCGTTAAAAAAAAAAAAAAACTTTGGTTTTCTCAACGAGATTCTTGTCAAGCTTTCCTTGCAAACACTCTGAATTAAAAATCTTGTCGTGTTAAAGCGCAGTCACGTACAACACGTACAACGGCAGTATAAAGGGGAAGTTTGATTCCAATGGCGCCACCCCTTGGGCTGCTTTTGTTGATCTCGTGTTACCGCATGTTAGTAAAAGTTTGGGGAGAGACGATTCGCGCTTTTCAGCCTCGTGCTTTTCAGTTCGTTACAGCGTGACGAATGTGCTATCTCCATTACGAACGCTAGTTTTACCAGAAGGAGCGCTCCCGTCTCATACTTGATTCTGAGCATGCGCGTTTTTTTTAAGACTCCGAAAAGCATACACACGACTGGTTTTCTCGTCGGGAAACAGGCCGACGAGAATCCCGACGAGAAAAACGAGAATCCTGACGAGAAAATAGAGAGCAGCCTCGTACACACGACCGGTTTCCGTTCGTGTGTATGGTTTCTCGCCATTGGAATCGAACTTCCCCTTTATACCGCCATTGTACGTGACCGCGCTTTACAACAACAAGATTTTTAATTGACAGTGTGTATGCAAGGAAAGCTTGACAAGAATCTCATCGAGAAAACAAACGTTTTTTTTTACGACGGGATTCTCGGTCGTGTGTACGAGGCTGAAAGCACGAAGACTGAAAAGCGCGAATCGTCTCTCCCCAAACTTTTACTAACACGCGGTAACACGAGATCAGCAAAAGCAGCCCAAGGGGTGGCGCCATTGGAATGGAACTTCCCCTTTTTTACTGCCGTCGTACGTGTTGTACATCACCGCGCTTTACAACGACAAGATTTTTAATTGACAGTGTGTATGCAAGGAAAGCTTGACAAGAATCTCGTCGCGAAAACCAACGGGGTTTTTTTACGATGGGATTCTCGGCCGTGTGTACGAGGCTAGCAGGTTTTCTATTTTTCTCGTCGAGATTCCCGGCAGTTTTCTCAACAAGAAACCATACACACGAACACTTTTCTCGGCAAGAAAGCGCTCCCAGCAGTTTTATTGTCGTTTCTTGCCGAGAAAACCGGTCGTGTGTACGAGGCTATAGAAGAAGAACAAACCGGTATTCCTTCAGAACAGAAGTAGGTAAGGACTCTTCAACATAGTTTGCTGACCCAGGGAGGAATGTTTTTTTTTCCCCCCTAAACAAAAGTGGAGTTACTCGTTGGCCACAGACATGTAGATCTCCTTTGTTCAGCCATTTACCATTTACCTTCCACTTCACAATTATGTCCCACTTTGTGTTGGTCTATCACATAAAATCCCAATAAAATACATTTAGGTTTTTGGTTGTAACATCACAAAATGTGGAAAATTTCAAGGGGTATGAATACTTTTTCAAGGCACTGTATATATACACACCATAGTTTGTGGACTCTATAACCTTCCTACAGACTATATAATATACTGTACATTTATTTGGGCTATTTAGCAGAATACATTTTGGAATAAATTTATGAAGAAAGATTACCGGTATTTATTTGCAAAATTTAATAGCAGAAACGGAAAAAAAAGAAACAGCAGTTTAAAATCCTTTTTTTTTCTTGTTTGCTTTGCAAAAAAAACAAAAAACAGCAGTGTTTAAATACCACCAACATAAAGCCCTATTTGTGAGAAAAAAAATGATAAAAATGTCATATGGGTAGAGGCCGTGCAACTGGCATTCAAAATGTGACGGCACTGAAAGCTGGAAAATTACCTGGGCAGAAAGGGGGTAAAAGTGTCCGGTATTAAAGTGGTTAAAGCAGAACTTCACCAAAAAAGGGGAAATTCCACCCTCTCCCCCCCCCCCCCCACCCCACCAGATACTAAAGTCTCGTATTGCTTTCTTTAAAATAAACATGCATGTTATACCGTATATACCCGAGTATAAGCCGTCCCAAATATAAGCCGAGGCACCTAATTTTACCACAAAAAAACTGGGAAAACGTATTGACTCGAGTATAAGCCTAGGGTGTCCATCTGCATGCCTCACTGTGCCTCACTGTGCCCATGACTAGACGGACGTTTAACATTGGAGTCTATGGAAGGGGTGCCCGGGTTTGAAAAATCAGTGCTCCCCGGCTGTAGGTCTCCCAGACAACAAACTTTGCACACCTGTAGGGGAGAAATGGGGCTACATGTGTGCCAAGATCCGGGTCCAGGGGACATACGACTGGCCAGTACCGTGTCACCAGAAGAATGACCATTTAACATTGGAGTCTATGGAAGGGGTGCCCTGGCTTTGAAAAATCAGTGCTCCCCGGCTGTAGGTCCCCCGGACAACAAACTTTGCACACTTGTAGAGAAAGAGTGTGGCTACATGTGTGCCAAGCTTGGGGTCCAGGGGACCTACGGCCGGCTGGTACCGGGTCCCCAAAGTCCGGGAAATCAGGCGCAAAAAGGTGACTCGAGTATAAGCCGGGGGGAGCATTTTCAGCACACAAAAAAATGTGCTGAAAAACTCCGCTTATACTCGAGTATACACGGTACTTACCTGCTCTGTGCAGTGGTTTTGCACAGAGCAGCCTGGATCCTGTTCTTTGAGTCCCTTGCCGGCGCTCCTGGCCCCTCCCTCCAGCAGAGTGCCCCCACAGCAAGCGGCTTGCTATGGGGGGCACCTGAGCCACAGCTGTGTGTGTCCATTCAGACCAGGAGCCACCGTTCAGCCTCAACCACTCTCTCTCTCTCATTGGCTACCTGACTGATTGTTTGCTGAATCACTCGTGGACATCGCTGGATCGAGATGGGGCCCAGGTAAGTATTAGGGGGGCTGATGCACACAGAAGGTTTTTCATCTTAATGCATAGAATCCATTAAGATAAAGAAAACCTTCTGCCTTTGGAACCACTTTAACAGGGCGCAGTGTGGCTCGTGCATACGCAGTGGGAAGCTGGCTTTCCACAGATAACATGCCGGTGTCGGGGGGACCCAAAGACCAGTTAAGAAACTGGACCAGGTGAGGACAGCTCTGGATCCCTGGATAGGGGAGTATCTATCAAATGTCAGCAGCTACAGGCTTTGTAGCTGCTGACTTAATTTTCTGAAACCTGGCTGAAGCTCCTCTAACAAATGCAGAGCTGAATGCGCCTGAACAGCGCTTCAGGAAACATTTAATTCAGAAAGTTGCATTTAATAATTGCCATCCAAACATTATCTGGGGAACTATGATCTGCAAAGCCGTGCGCCTACAATTTCACCAAACCAACCACGCAGTACTTACTTTATTACAGCAGCAAGGGAATGTTTCAAGCACAAAATAATTTTTTGGCCGTAGTGAAAAGCATTTATTTCACTTGTATTCCAGGTATGTATTTTCCATTTTATTACCGACTACAGTACAAGAATATTGTGTGGAAATCAGTAGAACAAATGTGCCACCTGAAGAGCTGGCTGGCAGGGTTTGGGCAGCGTTTGAAGGTTAATACATGTAGATCTGCCCACTTACCACTCTCACACCTATTCTCTTTGACAATTAAGCGGCAGGAGATGACCTAGTTATTCCCCTTCTTCTGCAATAAAAGGTAAGTCAGCAAATATGAATATACGGGGAGGAGAATAGAATTTAAAACAAAAAAATATGTTGTGTTTTTGCAGCACAATGCAAGTGTGCAACTGCCAGATGGAGGTTAGAGGGGACTCTTCCATTGAATCTCAGCAGGCACGTTACCTTCTCTGCCTAATAATCGATTTATTTATAAACTCGTCACTGTACACGTCACTTCTCCAATGAACAAAGCTTCGTGCACAGCTCCATAGACATTGAATTTAAAAATGATTGGACATACGGTGTGCGTGTGGGGCAGAAAATAAATGTTAAAAAAAAAAAAAAATTGTATTAAACCCAAAACAAACATTATATTGCAGCTTACCAGTTCTTCGATTTTGTGGTTGCGTTCGTTTTCTAGGCCCTCTTTCCTTTAATTTTCACCTGGTGATCTGGCCAGTATGTCTGTTGTTTTTCAACAGAACAAGCTGTCCTGCAGACGTATCAGCGTATCGATAATGAAAAAAGTCACCCCCATAGATATTCAGTTTCTAAAAGACAGAGAAACAAACGGCTATGCCTTCAGACTAGAAACCCCTGGGAAGCTGCAATAAAGTTTGTTGAAATCCCTGCAATGTAAATAGATCGGGAATGTTTTTTTTTCTTCCCTCAACAAAAGTGGAGTTACTCTTTAAGTAAGGCTGGCCATAGACGTGTAGATTTATTTGTTCAACCCATGGCCTGAACAAAAGAAATAGCCGATTTCTCCATCTTTACTAAGACCCCTTTCACACAGAGGCGGTTTTCAGGCATTTTAGCGCTAGAAAAGTCCTGCAAGCGGCATCTTTGGGGCGGTTTTGCTCCCAATACGCCCTACCCATTGAAATGAATGGGCAGCCTGAAAAGCAATTTGGAAGCGCCGCAAGGGGATTTCAACCCCTTCTTTGGGGTTAAAGTGACCCACTAGCGGCTGAAAAGGGGCACTTAAACAGCGCTAAAGTGCCGCTAAAACTCGCAGTGTGAAAGGGGTCTAACAGCATAGATGGCTAAATCTCCTCTGCTGGGCTACTGATTGGATGCAGGCTCTGTTCAGCCAAAATTTTCATACAGGCTCCTTTAACAAAAATTGATTAAACAATCATTTGTTGAATGGAATGGTGTCAGCAGGGCAACAAAGAGGGAGAGAGAAAACAAGACAACCAAAGAGGAAAACAGAGCACGAGCGAGAGAAAACGAGAGCGAGAGAAAACGAGAGCGAGAGAAAACGAGAGCGAGAGAAAACGAGAGCGAGAGAAAACGAGAGCGAGAGAAAACGAGAGCGAGAACGAACGAGAGAGAGAGAACGAACGAGAGAGAGAGAACGAACGAGAGAGAGAGAACGAACGAGAGAGAGAACGAGAGAGAGAACGAGAGAGAGAGAACGAGAGAGAGAACGAGAGAGAGAGAGAGAGAGAACGAGAGAGAGAACAAGATGGGTTTCATGGTCAAGTCTCCAGAAGAAAGCCATTACTATGCAAATGCCACAAAGTATCCCACTTACAATACACCAAACAGCACAGAGACAAGCCTAAAACCCTCTGGTACAAAGTCATTTGGAGTGATGAGACCAAAATTTTGCCTTTTGGCCGCAACCATAAACACTAGACATGTGCACACTGAAATATTTATTTTCGGAATTTCGTTTTCGTCCGAAAAATACAATTATTTAGTTACTTCTGAAATTAGTTTTTTATTTAAATTTTGTTTCGTTAAAAAATGTATTGGTCAGAAAATTCAAATTAAGCTGAATTTGTCATTGAAGGCTTATGGTGTCTATCGAATGTTCTAGGAAGATTCGACGAAGCAGCTAAACTGTACGAGGCCGCAATCGTACATTTCCGGTCGAATGCTCCGCCCACAAGCTATAGTAGAATTCTAATGTTGTATGACTAGTAATAATTACATTTATTAATTATTATTACTAGTCAACCAACATTAGAATTCTTCTATAGCCTATGGGCAGAGCATTTGACCATAAATGTCTACTCGCGGCGATCGTATGTTTTTAGCTGCTTCGTCGAATCTTAATGTCTCTATAATGTCGAATCTTTTCTCTCTCTATGTAGAATAATCTTGAACTAATAGAGTTAGGTTAGGTCCATTCAACCACAGGTTCGATAGACACAGATCGCTATTGTCATCGTCATGTCGAATCTTCTATCTATATCGAACTGTTGTCGCAACAAAACAAAATCAAAGCATTTTTTTATGTTGGATCTTTCGGATTTCGGATTCTGCACGTTCGTTATTTGTTAAAACAAACGTGAAAATCCCCAAATTTCGGACGAAAATGCATTCGGACGAAAACAAATGCACATGTCTAATAAACACTACATTTGGAGAGGAGTCAGCAAGGTCTATGATGAAAGGTACACCATTCCTACTGTGAAACACGGAGGTGGATCGCTGATGTTTTGGGGATGTGTGAGCTACGAAGACACAGGAAATGTTGTCAAAATAGATGGCAAGATAAATGCAGTATGTTCTCAAAAAATACTGGAGGAACATTTGATTCATCAGCCAGGAAGCTGCACATGGGACCTACTTGGACATTGCAAGATGATAATGATACAAAACACAAGGCCAAGTCGACCTGTCATTGGCTACAGCAGAATAAAGTGAAGGTTCTGGAGTGGCCATCTCAGTCTCCTGATATCATTGAGCCACTCTGGGGAGATCTCAAACATGCAGTTCACGCAAGACAGCCCAAGAATTTACAAGAACTGGAGGCTTTTTGCCAAGAGGAATGGGCAGCTTTACCATCTGAGAAGATAAAGAGCCTCATCCACAAATACCACAAAAGACTTCAAGCTGTCATTGATGTTAAAGCGGAGTTCCACCCATTTTTGAGAGGTGGTCTTAAACTAAAGACCACCTCTCAACATCTCATTTTTTGGATATCATTTTTTTTTTCTTTTTTTTTTTCTTACCTTTTTGGAATTAGCGAGTGTACTTCCGATCCAGCCGGGCCGCGGGCCATGACGTCACGTCCTCTTCTGCGGCGAGCTCCCCCATTGTCTTCTGGGACCTGTGTGTCCCCCAAAAGACAAGCTGGCCATTCACAAAGCGCCGCACGACTCGTGCAGTAGGAAACTGGCAGTGAAGCCGCAAGGCTCCACTGCCGGTTTCCCTTAGATGGAATGGCGGCGGCGGCACCCGATCCGATGGACGGAATGGCCTCGGGGGGCCGACATCGCGGGCTCCCTGGACAGGTAAGTGTCCTTATTAAAAATGAGCAGCTACAGTGTTTGTAGCTGCTGACTTTTAAAAAAAATAAAAAATTTGGGCCGGAACACCGCTTTAAAGGGGGCAATACACGGTATTAGGAACTGGCGTATGTAAACTTTTGATCAGTCATTTGGGTAGTTTCTGTTGTCATTATGATTTAAAAAGAGTAAACACAGTTGATTGAAAATAAATAGCTTCAGCCAAACACTAACCATGAGTGAAAAAAGTTTTTAGGTTATTCATATTCTCTGAAAAATGGCCATGAAATCATAAATTCTGTCAGGGTATGTAAACTTATGAGCACAAATGTATGGCGTTTCTAATCACGAGTCCTGTTGACAGTTATTTCATCAATGAGTATTTGTCACATGCATGTAAAAATGTGGTACACTGATTACTTATTTAATTTCAGTTTGCTCATTTTAAATTCACATACCTGTTGCGCTGCACTTATTCTATATATTTCTTAGCATCAGTGTTGCCAACCTACCAGATTGAAATTTACTGGCACGACACCCGAAATTTACTGGCACAACCATGTTTTTACTGACATTTCTCAAAAGTTACTAAATTACATTTTTAGGTACAAATTTCAGTATTTAGGCTACAAACAAGTACGCTAGGCAAATAGCAATGTGATTTAAGGTAGATATTAAGGTAAAAAAACATATTTTTGTTATTTTCGATATAATAAGGGCAAATTATTTAGTCACATCACCCCCTGCCACCAACACCCCCTGCCTTCACCCCCCTCTGCGGTGCCACAATCCCCCCCCTGCCTCCAATCTCCCCCAGGCCCCCTACCTCCAATCACCCCCTGCCTCCATCGTCCTCTGCGGTGCCACCAACAACCCCTGTCTCCATCCCCCACCCTCTGCGGTGCCACCATCCCCCTCTGTGGTGCCACCATCACCCCCTGCCTCCAATCACCTCCTGCCACGAACAACCCCTGCCTCCAATCTCCCCCTGCCTCCAATCTCCCCCTGCCTCCAATCTCCCCCTGCGGTGCCACCATCACCCCCTGCCTCCAATCTCCCCCTGCCTCCATCGCCCCCCTCTGCGGTGCCACCATCATCCCCTGCCTCCATCGGATCCCCCTCTGCCACCATCACCTGATGTCACTGTCGGCTGGGCTGTCTGTCACTCTGTCCGTCCCCGACTCCCCTGTGAACTATGTATTGCCTGGATGCAGCAGGCTCCTCCATTCCACCGCCGCCGCATGCTGCTCAGCCTCCGAGTCCTGACTCCTGCTCCAGTGCTGTGCTCCTCCGTCCACCTGGTTAGTTACAGATTAAAAATTCTGGTGCGCGCGCGCCTGGCGGGATGTCCTAATACATCACTCACCGGCACCGCGCGGCACAGCCTCTGTGAAATCCGCCCCCCGCCGGCCGAATACAGCATATGCTCGGCAAGCTTCGGAACTGCACATGCGCAGTTCCAAGCCGAACAAATCTTGGCTATTTTTACTGGCACATTCCCGCAACTACGGACATTTACATACGGAGGGGAAAAGTGCCCGTTTTTACGGACTGTCCGTAAAAAATACGCACGGTTGCCAACACTGCTTAGCATACTTCTATGTTGGTGTTATATCTTTTAGTCCTCTTTCACACGGGACGGATCCGTGATGATCCGCCCTGTGAGGGGGTTAGCTCGGCAGCGGGTGTGTGTGACCCCCGGGATGGGCTCCCCACACAAAACAGGCCCAGCAAACGGAGGTTGTGGTTTTCAAAATCAAAAAGGTGCGGTTTATTTTCTATTTACAGTGACAAAACACAGCAAAGCAAAAGAAACATAACCAAAATAAATCCTGGTCAAGTTGACCTCTGACTAAACATACAGGTTTCCTAACTAACAACTGGGATCAGCCTAGTGCTGTCCTAGTCCCTAAGTCCCTGGTTTTAAATGTCCAAGCAAATAGCCACACAGGCTTTGTCTCACCGCACAGGGGTTCACTCTCCCTAGACAGTCCACACAGGTCTGGTTCCAGGCATGAGCTAACATCTAATGAAGCTGGGAGTTCTTATAGAGGCCTAAATGAGCTGACAAGCTTCAGCTGGTCTCATCAACTCCCTGTCTGCACGACGCCCAGCCCTCTCCCTAGAGGTATGAGTCATCCATGAGCCCACTAGCCTTATACAACTCTCCACCTAGTTGTATAAGTCGGCGTAAAGCCTGAATCTGGGCGAAATATATCTACCCCCCTGGATGCAACCAGGTGACTTTACCTTCCTGCTGTCACATACCCCCCCCTCTTGTTTTAACCTCGGGGTTGGAACACCAGCAATCAGGCATTCATGTACTCGAGACAAAGCATCCACATTCCCCATTTGAACGCCAGGGCGATGCTTTACTGTGAAGTTGAATTCCTGGAGGGCCAGGAACCACCTATTCACTCTTCTATTTGTTTCCTTGTTTTGAGCCATCCACTTTAACGGAGCGTGATCCGTAACCATGTCAAAGTGCCTACCTAGCAGGTAGTACCGAAGGGAATCTAGAGCCCACTTCACCGCTAAACACTCCTTTTCAACGGTGGCGTAATTTACCTCATGGGACTTCAACTTCCTGCTGAGGTAAATGACTGGGTGCTCTTCCCCGTTCCAGACCTGGGACAATACTGCTCCTAACCCCACATCTGACGCATCACTTTGTACGACAAAGTCTTTAGAGAAGTCGGGTGAGTACAACACTGGCTGGCTACATAAGGCTTGTTTCAAGAATTGGAATGCTGCCTCAGCCTCGGGGGTCCATTTAATCATGACCGACCCTTTCCCCTTCGTCAGGTTGGTTAGGGGCACAGCCTTAGAAGCAAAGTGGGGAATGAATCGCCGATAATACCCAGCGATTCCCAGAAAGGCTCGTACCTGCTTCTTGCTGTTGGGACGTGGCCAACTCTGGATGGCCTCGACTTTGTTGAGTTGGGGTTTTATTACTCCCCTCCCAATGGTGTACCCAAGATATTTGGCCTCCTCCTGCCCAATGGTACACTTCTTGGGGTTAGCCGTAAACCCCGCTTCCCGAACAGAGTCCAGGACTGCTTGCACTTTTGGCAGATGTGAGGCCCAATCTGTGCTATGGACAATTACGTCATCCAGGTAAGCCGCAGCATACTTCCGATGGGGCCTCAGCATCTGGTCCATTTTCCGCTGGAATGTGGCCGGCGCATTCTGTAACCCGAACGGCATTCTTTTATATTGGAACGCCCCGTCTGGGGTTACAAATGCGGTTTTCTCTTTGGCCGACTTGGCCAGGGGGATTTGCCAATACCCTTTTGTGAGGTCAAGAGTCGTCATGTATCGGGCTGTTCCCAGCCGGTCGATCAACTCATCTATACGTGGCATGGGGTAGGTGTCAAATTTTGTAACTTTGTTCAACTGACGAAAATCGTTACAAAATCGCCAGCTCCCATCCGGTTTAGGCACCAACACGATGGGACTAGACCAATCACTTTGGGACTCCTCTATCACCCCTAAGTTCAGCATTTTCTGTACTTCCTCCCGTATTGCCTCCCGTCGAGCCTCTGGGATCCGATAGGGTTTTAACTTCACCCTTTCACCGGGCGGGGTAATGATGTCATGCTCTACCCCAGATGTTTGTCCCGGCAGCTCAGAGAATACCTCCTTGTTGCGAAGCACAAACTCCTTAACCTCCTGTTGTTGGGGTTGTGACAAGGTGGCTGCTATTCCAACCTCAGGAATCACGCAACCAGTTTGAGCTGGTGACCAAGTGTCTGCGACTAGGGACTCTCTATCCCTCCAGGCTTTCAACAGATTAACGTGATAGATCTGTTCGGGCTTTCGCCTTCCTGGTTGTCTGACCTTGTAATTCACTTCGCTCACTTTTTCCATTATCTCGTAGGGGCCTTGCCATTTGGCAAGGAATTTACTTTCAACCGTAGGGACAAGTACCAATATCCTATCCCCCGGGGAAAAGGTACGGGTCTTGGCTCCACGGTTGTACACTCTCTGCTGTGCCAACTGCGCTTGGGCCAAATGTTCCTTCACGATGGGCATTACCTGTGCAATTCGATCTTGCATCAGGGCGACATGCTCAATCACACTCCTGTGGGGAGAACTCTCACTTTCCCAAGTTTCCTTGGCAATATCCAACAGCCCTCTTGGGTGTCTCCCATACAGTAACTCAAAGGGGGAGAATCCCGTAGAGGATTGGGGCACCTCCCTAATAGCAAACATCAAATAAGGAAGTAAACAGTCCCAATCCTTTCCATCTCTATCCACCACTTTCTTCAACATTTGTTTTAGGGTTTTGTTGAATCTTTCAACCAGCCCATCGGTTTGGGGGTGATACACAGACGTACGCAATTGCGTCACTTTGAACAATTTACACAGCTCTTTCATAACCCGGGACATAAAGGGTGTACCTTGGTCCGTAAGCAGTTCTTTACAAATACCCACCCGGCTAAAAACAAGAGATAGCTCTTTGGCTATGGTTTTGGCCGAGGTATTTCGGAGAGGGATCGCTTCTGGATAACGGGTGGCATAGTCCATTATAACTAATATGTACTGGTGCCCCCTAGCGGACTTGATTATAGGACCTACCAAATCCATGGCGATCCTCTCAAACGGGACCTCAATGATGGGTAGAGGGACCAGCGGGCTACGGAAATGTGGCATCGGGGCCAACCTCTGACACACAGGGCAGGAGGAACAATAATTTTCTACGTCCTTCATCACCCCCGGCCAATAGAATCTCTGTAATACCCTCTCTCGGGTTTTCTCTGTCCCCAGATGACCTCCAAGAATGTGCCCATGGGCCAACTCCAACACCAACTTCCTGTAAGGTTTGGGCACCACAAGCTGCTCAACGGTTTCTTCTGCCCTTTTTGCCACCCGATACAGTAGGTCCTTCTCTACGCTGAAGTATGGGTAAGTGCAGGTATTATCTGGGTTCACTAACTCGCCATCTATTTTCACTACGTTTTCCCGTGCCTTTATTAGGGCGGGGTCTTTCAACTGTTCTGTGGCAAAGTTTTCCCTGTGAACCTCAAGATCAGAAAACTCCACAGACGGTAGGTTTTCGTCTGAGGAGGTGGGCTCCTCTCCAGTTTCTTGAGTCTCCCCTGCCAATACTGATAAGGGAAATTCCGGAGAGTCCTCACCACTCTCAGGGGAGTTCTGGCTATCACATTCCTGGTACATAGGGGCACCAGTGAGGGGCTCAGGATCATCCCACAGTTCCCAGAACTTCGGAAAATCCCTTCCCACAATGGCGTCATGCGGTAACTGAGATACTAAGCCCACTGGATGAGAGAGGGTACCTTTGGGGGTCTCGAAACACACTGTAGTCACTGGATACTCTCGGGTGTCCCCATGCACACAAATAACAGCTACCTTGCTATTCCCAGAGACCTCTGTTTTAACTAACTCAGCCTTTATCAGGGTCACAAGGCTACCTGAATCCAGCAATACCACAACATTTCTACCATTAACACACATTTTGCATAAATGTTTCTCAGTTCCTCGAATGGCAGTGCATGCGACTGTCGCACACAGCGACTGACGTCTGCCCGTCAGAAAGTCACACTGCATGGGTTCCTCCACAACCGGGCAATTGGCTGCAATATGTCCCGCTTGCCGGCAGCGGTAGCAAACGATCCTTCTTGCCGCCTCTTGAGCCGCTGATTTCCCAGGCTGTTCTCGCCAAACTTGGGGTAGAGCTCCCACCCTCTCACTCTCTCCACCCTCACCCCTTGGAATCCTCTTATCCGCCCCTGGGGATGGTCTGGTCTTAGGGTGGAAAGTCCGAGTGTCTCTGGAAGAGGCCGTCAGGTTCTCTGTAGCCAAGTATTTCTCCACACGATCCACAAGACCATCGGCCGTCTCTGGGTCTCCATGGCTTACCCACTTTTGGATGGCAGTAGGAAGAGCTCTCAAAAACCGATCCATTACAACACGTTCCACAATCTTTGGTGCGGACAAAGTCTCTGGCTGTAGCCACTTTCTGCTCAGGTGAATGAGATCATACATTTGAGACCTGGGGGGTTTTCCAAGCTGGAAAGTCCAGTTATGCACACGCTGAGCCCGGACAGCCTGGGTGACACCCAGCCTTGCCAAAATTTCAGCTTTTAGCATCACATAGTCTTTTGCTTGGTTAGGCTCTAGGTCATAGTAAGCTTTCTGCGATTCACCAGTTAACAGAGGAGCCACCAGTCCAGCCCACTGCTCCTCAGGCCACTTTTCTCTTTCAGCGGTCCTTTCAAATGTGGTCAAAAATACCTCTGGATCATCCTCTCCAGTCATTTTTGTCAATAAACGACTCACCCCAAAGGACGCGGTATTAGTGGGACGGCTTTCCTCACTGGTCTGCGGACGTTGCTGCATTACTGCTTCCATTTGTTGTAGTCTCTGCTCTTGCTTCTGTAACAGGTCTATGAAGCGGGCCTCAGATTGCTGCTGGGCTTGTTGCTGAGCTTCCAGACTCTGTTGGTGAGCTTGCTGCTGGGCTGCAAGGCTCTGTTGATGAGCTTGCTGCTGGGCTGCAAGGCTCCTTTGCAAACCTGCATTTGTCTGCTGTTGATTGGCATTTGCTAGAGCCAGCTGTTTCAGTATCTCCTCCATGCTGGCTTAAAAAAAAACTGCCCGCATTCTCCACCAACTGTGAGGGGGTTAGCTCGGCAGCGGGTGTGTGTGACCCCCGGGATGGGCTCCCCACACAAAACAGGCCCAGCAAACGGAGGTTGTGGTTTTCAAAATCAAAAAGGTGCGGTTTATTTTCTATTTACAGTGACAAAACACAGCAAAGCAAAAGAAACATAACCAAAATAAATCCTGGTCAAGTTGACCTCTGACTAAACATACAGGTTTCCTAACTAACAACTGGGATCAGCCTAGTGCTGTCCTAGTCCCTAAGTCCCTGGTTTTAAATGTCCAAGCAAATAGCCACACAGGCTTTGTCTCACCGCACAGGGGTTCACTCTCCCTAGACAGTCCACACAGGTCTGGTTCCAGGCATGAGCTAACATCTAATGAAGCTGGGAGTTCTTATAGAGGCCTAAATGAGCTGACAAGCTTCAGCTGGTCTCATCAACTCCCTGTCTGCACGACGCCCAGCCCTCTCCCTAGAGGTATGAGTCATCCATGAGCCCACTAGCCTTATACAACTCTCCACCTAGTTGTATAAGTCGGCGTAAAGCCTGAATCTGGGCGAAATATATCTACCCCCCTGGATGCAACCAGGTGACTTTACCTTCCTGCTGTCACAGCCCCGAGATCGCTCCGTTGATCCCCACTGAGCCGGCGGATGACAGGGCGGTCCCTGCACACTGTGCAGGGACCGCCCTGTCAGATCTCCGCTCTCCTCTATGGGGGGATCGGATGAACACGGACCGTCTGTCCGTGTTTATCCGATCCGCTCTGCAGACGGATAGAAAAATAGGATTTTCCTCCGTCTGCAGAATCGGTTCATAGCGGGGGGCGGATGATATCGGGTATCAGCGGATGTTCATCTGCTGACACCCGCTATCCCATAGGGATGCATGTATGTCCCTTTTTCATCCGAAAACGGATGGATGAAAAAGCGGACATACGGTCCGCACGTGTGAAAGGGGCCCAACTTTGATCTACTTAATTGCACTAGTAAATACAGCTGGATAAAACACAAACTGTGTGTCTTCATTTCAGGCTAAAAAACAATAAAATATGATTATTTTAAAGGAGGCGATTTTTTTCTATACTGGCTGTATATGAGATTAGGTAAAAGCGTTAGATGGACAACCAAAAAGGGTGACAAAGAAAAAAAATGAGGACTGGAAAAGGACTGTGGTGTTTCGGGTTTATGTTACCAAGTGCACACATAACATGAACACCTGTAAATTCCCATCCATATGCTCATTTCTTACTCTCAAAGTCACATCCAACATATGATAGAAAGGATCAGATTCCCTGTAAGTGGAAGACTTTGGCTTAGGCAGAGTTTGCAGATGTTCTAGCAAGGGGATAATATAAAAGTCAGTTTAACCCCCACACAGCTATAGCAAAGCGCAAACCATCACACATTCTAAAAACAGACTTCTGCACAACCTCTCCTATGAAAAGCTGTACATTTTCTGCTATGCTCCATAAATCCATTCAAACACAGTTCATTACTCAGAAGACCTGGGGATATTTCAGGTGAGGACCTGTCTATGGAACCATGGCTGCTTTGTGTCCTGGGCAGACCGTTAACGTTCCACTGTTCAGATATCCCGCTAGAACGGTTGCAGGAGCACAGAAAGCACCTCTTTGTGTGAAAGTTATACAAGGAGCTCTGTGCAATTTTTAAAATCTGGATGGATAGGGGGAATGAAAAGTGACTGTGTTTTCCTATAAGGTGTTATAACATTCCATTATATTTCTGTCTCTCCTACTCTGCTATAAAATTAGCTTTGGGTCTCTTGGGGCCCTAGGGGACAGGATACAAGGAAAAATTTGTGAATAGAGACATTCTGGAGCCCACAATACACATAGGCAACTGTGATAACTCCAGAAAGTTTGGGCTGAGCTCTAACGGTACAGATTTTCCAAATGTAAGTCCTAAAGGAACATAATGAATCCCCTAATGTCTGAAGGTTCTCATTTGTCTAGGCCATTCATTTAATTAATAAAAAATAAAAAAATTAAGCTTTGCAGGGCAGTGCACACACACAAAACAAACACCAAATCGCAACAAAAAAGTTAGCACATGATAAGTGAAGTACACAAAAAAAGCACATATGTGGTACTCCTTCGAAGCGAAAGAACTCTAGTCCTAACCTCCCAGGGTGCAAGACTCCAGCCAGAAGGCCAGCCAATGTCTTGCACTTTGACAGCCTATGCATTTTTTGCACATGTATGTAGCACTTACTATACCACGATTAGTAGGGTGTGGGGTAGTGATGGCGAACCTTGGCACCCCAGATGTTTTGGAACTACATTTCGCATGATGCTCAACTACACTGCAGAGTGCATGAGCATCGTGGGCATTGTAGTTCCAAAACATCAGGGGTCTCAAGGTTTGCCATCACTGGTGTAGGGCCTTGGACTTGCTCTGAAAGGGAGAGAACATAGTACTTATGGTACCCATCTGAAACCAGGGGAACCCCATTCTTTGGGAGACCTGCCAAGGCAAAGTCTACCCAAAGGGAGAGCCCAAGGGAAGGGGGAGAACTTGACCATAGGACCATGTGCCCTCTGTGCTCTGAAAGACCATAGCAACAACAATTTAAAACGGTTGCATCATTATTAAAAAAAAAGTGAAAGCTACAACAGAACCTTCCCCAACCTATCCAAAACTCTTCAGAATAAAACATCAGGTTTCAAAGTGCTGTGAAAGCTGATTTTGTGTTTATTAGTCAGATAATGAATCCCAAGCCATTTCCTACAGTTACCAAGAGTGTGTAGGATAAAGCCTTGCCCCATCTTGTAAAGACTTTTCCTTATTTTACCATGGGGTCCAAGCTGTTACAACACCAAGTCATATTATACACGGGGGATAGGGTTAAGTTACTACTAGCAGGGAAAAATTCTCTTCCATCTGTATGACTATATAGCTGGCTGAACTTATTTAGCCAGCAGGGATGGTCATCACACTCCTCAATGTACAGACAGCCTGCGGAGGGAGAACTGACATATCAGAATAAAAAATAAAATTCTCAAAAATAGAAGATACATTGTTGGAATGCTGTACCCAGATTTTGGTGGCTGCTCTCTAAAATTCAATAAGTCGAAAGAGGAGGTTCCCCAAAAGACCATGGTAAGCCTAGTAGAATTAAAGGGGTTGTAAAGGTTGTTTTTTTATTTTCTAAATAGGTTCCTTAAAGCTAGTGCATTGTTAGTTCACTTACCTTTTCCTTCGATTTCCCTTCTAAATGTTTTTTTTCTTTGTCTGAATTTCTCACTTCCTGGTTATCCTCAGTAAACTTCACACCATTATCTGAGCGGGGGTTAGTCAGCCAGAACAGATTACTGAGCAGCTTACTGGGGAGGAACAGGAAGTGAGAAATTCAAACAAAGAAAAAAAACATTTAGGCTCCATGTACACAGAAGCTCAAAAACGGCCGTTTTTAAAGCAGCAGAAAAAGCTAGCTTTTATCAGCGTTTTTTTTACTAGCTTTTATTAGCGTTTTTCAGTGTAGCTTTTTTTAGCTTTAAAAAAAAAAAAAAAACATTTTCAATGGACCAAAAAACGCTCGAGGCCAGCGTTTTTGAGCGTTTTTGAGCGTTTATGAGCGTTTATGAGCATTTTTCGGCGTTTTGCGTTTTTTTTCTGCCGAAAAAACGGCACTTTGAACGCAAATTTCCTGCGTTCAGAAAAAAGCCCATTAACTCCACTGCTCATTAAAGCTAAAAAACGTTATGTGTACATGAACACATAGGCTAACATAGAGTGCAGTTAATGGGCTTTTAAAAAAAACGCCAAAACGCCCATTAACTGCAGTTTATCAGCTTCTGTGTACATGGAGCCTAAGAAGGGAAATGGAAGGAAAAGGTAAGTGAACCAACAATGCACTAGCTTAAAGGAACCTATTTAGAAAATAAAAAACAAACCTTTACAACCCCTTTAAGAGAGATCTAGATGTATGGTTGAAAGGCTAGGTCAATTTTTATTTGTTGCAAGAAAAAGATACCAAACAATGTTTCGATGCTTTACTGATCCCCCTTTATCATGTTCAGGTAAGGGTTGAGAGATAGCTGAACTGAGAATGGGTTTATTGCGGTAGATTTCTCTAGCTGGCTGTTAGACCAGCAACCAAAAGTATAGCCTTTGAATCCCTGTCAAAGTATATGAGTAGAAATTGATAAGATTTTTTTTTTTACATCTGTAAATGTTGAAACATTGCGAGGTGACAGGAAGGGAATATTTCTCTTCACTTCCTGTTGGGGTTGCCAACTATAAAATTTGTGACTTTCTCATTAGTGGGAATGCTCTCTAAGCATTCCCATTAATGTTATTCGTTTTTTTATTTATCTTTAATTTAAATTTTATTCCGTACGTTTTTTGGCTCTGCGTAACTTCTGCATACTTTCAGCTATTAAAACCATTCAGCTTTTAAAACGTTCAGCTCTTTCAGCTAATGGGACTTCATCTTTTTTCTACTATTAATACTTTTTCAAATATTAAGCTTTTTAACACTTTTTTTTTAACATTGAAGTCAATGAGAGCATGCGTCAAATCCTTAAAATCTTGTTCCGCTCCCAAAAGTTTCAGCTTTTTCATACTTTCACCTACAGACGTCTAACAAACTTTAAAATGTTCACAAAATATTCAGCTATCCGGATATATCTTTTCAGTTTGATATCTTTTACAGTTTTTGTGAAAAAGCTGTTTAAGTTTAGTGATCATTTCAGGAAATTTTATCGATTAAACAAGAGTGTGTATTGGGCTTATTCTTTGCAAAATTTTAAAGAAATTCATGTTTATTTTAAAACCATTCCTACTTTTCCAACTATTCTCACTTCTTCAACTTTTTCTTAGGGATTTAAGCTATTCACCCAGTTAGCTTTAGCAATTCAGCTATTCAGCATTCCCACGCATTTTTTGCAGGAAATGCATTTTCTAGTTATTTCTATGGTCATCAGGAAAAATAGCGTGCCCAAAATATAACAGGGGTAGAAGCACAGTGGCTAAGTGGTTAGCACTTCCACCTAGCAGAACTAGTGTTGTCAGTTTGAATCCCAACCATGACACTACCTGCACGGAGTTTGCTTGTTCCTGTGCCTGCGTGGGTTTCCTCCAGGTACTCCAGTTTCCTCCCACATTCCAAAGACATGCTGGTAGATTAAAAATTGGCTTTTGCCTAAATTGGACCTAGTATGTGTATGTATAAATGTGAATTAGGGACCTTGGATTTTAAGCTCCTTGAGGGCACTGCGTAAATTGACAGTGTTATATACGGAGTACGTGTCTAAAAAGTTGGATGAATGGTATTAGAAAACAAACAAATTGCATTCATTGGCCTTCAAAATGATCGCCATCCTTCACAACACATTTATTCACATTTATAAAGCTTCTGGAAACTGTCAGCAAAGGCCTCTTTAGGAATCTATTGCAGAACCGCGGTTACACATTCTTGGATTGCCGCCACATCCGCAAAACGTGCGCCTTTAATGACGCTCTTCAGGCAGGGAAACAGAAAGAAGTACATAAGACTTTGGACTTTTGCAGGCGACTCTTTTTGGGTTGCAGGGAAGACAGTGAACGCGATTCCATCGATTGCCGATTGTATTTCAGATCAAACTGGTAGCACCAGGTCTCATCCCCTGTGATGGTTGTTTGCAGAAAGGATGGATCCTGATCACACATGGTAATGAAATCTCCTGAGGTTTCCATCAGTTTTGCTTTCGGTTCGTCTGACAGTTTGTGCAGCACTAACCAGGAACAGATCTTCCGCATACCAAAATCTTTGCAGACAATGGTGCGCACTATGTCCTTGCTAATGCCCAATTCCTCTGCCATCAATTGTAGAGTGAGTCGCCGATCCTGTGCCAGCATTTGTCGCACTCGCATGATCATGTCTGGGGTTCTGCTTGTTAACGTCTGACCTGAACGTGACTCATCCTCAGTCGTTTACTTTCCATGGCGAAAGCATTGGAAGCAGCCGCAAACACATTTTCTGCTCACGGCTTCTGTCCCATACCCTTGCATCAACATTTCATGCATCTCCGTTGCCGGTTTTCCCCAATTTGTAGAAGAACTTGATGTTTACTCATTGCTCCATGCCACTGTGACCCTACCTCTCACACTGACTATTTTTGACTGCCCACAGCGGGTTTACCCTGATGTCACGTGTACTGCACGCAAGGTGGCGCTTCTCGACTTGTCTCTAGATAGCCATGTGCGCGCACCTGGCCCATGTTGCCGTTGAGCTATCAGGCCATTCACCAAACTTTTTAGACACCTCATAAGTACCTGTAATAAATAAATTAAAATAACTCTTTCCTACTCTATCAAAAACAATAGAAAAAGTTCAGGCTATAGATAAACTAAAATATATAATTGTGCTTGTAATTAAAAGATGTATGAGAATTTATTTTTTTCACAATCATAATTTACCTAGGTGGATGCAGCATTGATCCGATGCTGCATCTGTCCCCCACCAGCTCTAACCTTAGAACAGAGTGATAAAACGCTGCTGATCACTCAGTTCTCACAGCTCCCCGAGCAGAGAACTAAGGACTGTTAGTCACAGCTGTCTGCTCTGCCCCCCTCACTCATTGGAGCACTGGGCTGTGGAGGGGAATGGTAGGCTGAGACTCTCAGCGGCTCACTGAGAGACTGAGCCAAGCGCCGGTCCAGGCATCTGTGACGTCAGCCGACAGCAGGCTTCAGCCCCCTGTCTGCTAAAAACGGATCACAGGAGTGCAAAACGATCTGCACTCCTGTGATCCACAGGGGAAGGACAGCCAAATGAGCTTTGGCTGTCCTTCCCTTTTAAAAACCCTTAGAGAGAGCTGTTGGGAGATGGACTTGCCATTTGGATGGGATGAGCAGTTTGTCTCCCAACAGCATCTGCTATTTGTGGCCAAGAGCATCTTCCTCACCAGCAGATGAGCATGCAGCCCCTGGTCACTTCATCATACTTAAAGTGAACCTGTTCTTTGTACTGGGGGTTGTCATGTGTTCCTGGAGGTGGGGGGGTGGGAACATGCTGGGACCTAGTACATAATTTTTTTTTAAATCCCTTAGTTTGCCTAAAATTTCAGATTTTGTTTGGAAATGCTGGAGAGTTGAACATCAACTCAAGGCCAATGTACTCATCAGTTGAAGTCTGCTCCGTCAGTTTACCTTTAGTTGACATTTTATCTCATCCAAAAATCAACCACGTTCAGTACCGGACTCCCAGTACGTCTGCAGAAATGCCATTCTGTGTTCTACAAAACATTATTGCTCATATTGGCTGCACATGTAACGATTACAAAATAATCAAACACAGATTCAATTAAATTCTTTAAAACCATCTATTGCTCAAGAAAGACCATTCAATGCAGCAAATTAAAAAAGCTTTCTTGTGTTCTTAAATGGTTTTTAATTGTATTTTCCGCAATCATTACTCTTTACTGGAAACAGTTATTGAGTAACCAATTTTGGAAAGATACATATTGATTAAATTGTTAACTACATGGTCATCATTAGATTAAAAGAAGGTTTGAATACCTGGCCTACAAAGTCACGAGGCCTAGGAGGTGTTCCCAGAAAACCAGGTTGGGAAGAAAGGAGAGCAGCAGGCTATCCCAAGACACTCCACCAGAAAGCGGAATTTTGAAACCTAATTTTACTTCAACAAACCAATAAGACACAGTAAATACACTATTGTCAAAAGTATTGGGACACCTGCCTTTACACGCACATGAACTTTAATGGCATCCCAGTCTTAGTCTGTAGGGTCAATATTGAGTTGGCCCATCCTTTACAGCTATAACAGCTTCAACTCTTCTGGGAAGGCTGTCCACAAGGTTTAGGAGTGTGTCCATGGGAATGTTTGACCATTCTTCAAGCGCAATTGTGAGGCCAGGCACTAATGTGGATGAGAAGGCCTGGCTCGCAGTCTCTGGCGGAATTTTCAGGGTCGCAGCAGTCGCAGTTGCGACAGGGCCCTGTAATTCTGCCAAGTCCCAGGAGCCCGACCGCGCGCCCGTGTGAATGGCCCGCCAGCTGCCGCCCAGCTGATTGTCACTGGTGCGGTTCGTTCGGCTGAGGGAAGACAGAGGAAGGAACGCAGAGCACTGGCTGTGGCTGGCTGAAGCACAGAGCACACTCACTCACTGACTTAGACTGTGGACCGCCCCTGCCTATCCAGAAACACAGCGATGTAGGGAGGCGGGGCGGACTCTGAAAAATTAAGTCAGCAGTCCAGTTTCACCAAATGAGAGAAGGGGGAGGAGCTTTCCCCTCTGCGTGGAGTACCTACCCGGCGGCGTCTACCCAGGCATGAGGCAAGGCATCCTGGCGGGAGAAGAACTGAAGGCCTGGCACAGAAAGTGACTCAGACTCAGTCAGACCCTGACCCACGGAACAGATCGGAATTCCCAGGCCCCGGAATAGATTGATTGACGGTAAGTCAATCAAGAAGTGACAGAGCTCAGCTCAGCAATCGATGCCATTGCCAACCTCCGTCCACCACCTGTGTGCCTCTTACTGATCCCAGCCCCCACCACTGATCTCATCTCATCATCCCTATCCCCCCCATTACTTCTACAACAGAGGTGATGGGGGGGATAGGGATGAGATCAGTGGT
Source organism: Rana muscosa (assembly GCA_029206835.1). Taxonomy (NCBI): domain Eukaryota; kingdom Metazoa; phylum Chordata; class Amphibia; order Anura; family Ranidae; genus Rana; species Rana muscosa. The sequence goes on along the minus strand of CM055117.1, from coordinate 79,143,982 downwards.
GGGGGAATGGGATCAGTAAGAGGCACAGGTGTTGGTGGGAGAGGATGGCACCACCTCTGCCGCCCCCCTCAAGTACCACCGCTGCCGCCCACCCTCAAGTACCACCGCTGCCACCCACCCTCAAGTACCACTTGAGGGGGGTGGCAGTGATGGTGCTATCCTCTCCCACCACCACCTGTGCCTCTTACTGATCCCATCCCCCCCACCACTGATCTCATCCCTATCCCCCCCCATTACTTCTACAACAAAGAGAGGATGGCACCACTACTACCCCCGCAGCCACCCCCTCAAGTACCACCACTACCACCCCCCCTCAAGAACCACTGCTGGTACTTAAGGGGGGTGGTACTTGAGGGGGGTGGCGGTGGTACTTGAGGGGGGGCGGTGGTGGTGGTACTTGAGGGGGGGCTGGTGGCAGTGGTAATTGAGGGGGGCCTTGTAGTTGTGGTACTTGAGGGGGAGTGGTAGCTGTGGTAATTGAGGGGGGTGGTAGCGGGGGTACTTGACGGGGGCTTGTAGCGGTGGTACTGGAGGGAGGTGGTAGTGCCATCCTCTCCCACCACCACCTGTGCCTCCTTACTGATCCCATCCACTCACCACTGATCTCATCCCTATCCCCCCCCCCCCCAATTACTTCTACAACAGAGGTGATGGGGGGGATAGGGATGAGATCAGTGGTGGGGGGCTTGGATCAGTAAGAGGCACAGGTGGTGGTGGAAATTTTTAAAAAATATGTGGTGTTGGGGTGTGTGGCGCTGCCTTCCACCTGAATGGTGGTGTGGGTAGAGAAATAGTTAAGTGCTAATTAAGTGAGATCCACCTCCACAAGGGTGGTTGTATCCAAATTGATAGTGAACCTTCCAAAGTGATAATGGCATCTTCAATTGTTGTGTCAAGTGAAACCCGTTGCTACATGCCACCTATGAAGAGCGAATCAATGATCGAGTCGCTCTTCCTGGCTGCAAGTCAACAAGGGATGTGTAGCAAAACTTGGTTGCTAAGAGTTTAGGAATTAACCTGAAAAGTGATCCAAACTCGTGTCACCCTTCAAACGGGTGGTATTAACCCTTACTGGTTAAATTAGAAACACTCAAGTGCACTAAATGCTAAATCAGGTGTTCAAACAACATATTCTAAACATCACAGCAATAAGCATCAGGATAAAAAAACATATAGTATAGTTGCCCTAAATTCAAACACCTGTGGGCAGTACTTTGTGAAGAAAAAAATAATTAATAATAATTTATTTTATTTCACAAAGTACTGCCCACAGGTGTTGGGCACTTGAGTGTTTCTAATTTAACCAGTACCCCTCAAGTACCACCGCTGCCACACCCCCCCCTCAAGTTGAAATTTAGAAAAAAAATTACTTTGTCGTACAGTGTAAAAAAATTAAGTATCAAAATCAGGCTTTTCAGGGGTGGGGGGACCCTTCATGATTTCTTGCACCGGGGCCCTGAAGTCTCTAGTTACGCCACTGCGTGTAAAGGCAAGTGTCACAATACTTTTGACAATATAGTGTACATCTGTAATAGCAGCAACTCTAATCTAGCATCAGGATGCACAGATGACCATCTCTAACACATGTCACATGACTACATGCTTGGCTATAGCCACTCTCTCTATTCCATCTGGTATCTCTTTAGGGGAAGTGGAACATAAAGAACACTAATCAGCTGTGATGCGCAGAGTCAATATATAAAGAGTAAACTGTGTTACAACACACCGGTGAATTGTCAGCAGCACAGATCAGAAGGGTCCCTCTACGGCTGTGTATTAAAGCCTCTGGCGCAGCATTATTAGCGAGATCAGTGTGTTGTCAGGGAACGCTGTCGCATTAAGTCCGCATCACTGCCAAGAACATGTTCTGAGCGAGAGCAAGCATCCTGCAGATGAGGCCATGCATCAGAGCCCACAACAGCCTCACTGTACAAGAACACATGATTGTCTATGTAAGAAACTGGCGTCCAGGAACCATATACCTTCTACATCAGTGCCTGATAGAAATATGCTTTGTCAGGAACTACCAGATTCTTTTCATTCAGTGTCACTTCACCACAATGTAATGGACTTTACTGAAGACTTTAACCGCTTCAATATCGGGCACTTTCATCCCCTTCCTGCCCAGGCCAATTTTCAGCTTTCAGCGCTGTCACGCTTTGAATGACAATTGCGGTCATACAACGTTGTATTCAAATACATTTTTATCATACAATGTATGAGCAGTGATCCGTCATTTCCCCTAGCAAGTCTTATCCCCCCTTCAGTTAGAACATGCAGAGGGAACACAATTAACCCCTTGATCGCCCCCTAGTGTTAACTCCCTTCCCTGCCAGTGACATTTACACAGTAATCAGTGCATTTTTATAGCACTAATCGCTGTAAAATTGTCAATGGTCCCAAAAATGTGTCAAAAGTGTCCGATGTATCCGCCATAATATCGCAGTCCCGATAAGATAAAAAAAAAAAATCGCAGATCGCCGCCATTACTATTAAAAAAATATAATAAGAATAATAATAAAAATGCCATAATTCTATCCCCTATTTTGTAGACGCTATAACTTTTGCGCAAACCAATCAATAAACGCTTATTGCGATTTTTTTTTACCAAAAATATGTAGAAGAATATATATCGGCCTAAACTGAGGAAAAAAAATGTTGTTTTTTTTTTTTTTAAATGTGGGTTTTTTATTAAAGAAAAAGTAAAATTGTCGCTCTTTTTTGTTTACAGCGCAAAAAATTTAAACCGCAGAGGTGATCAAATACCACCAAAAGAAAGCTCTATTTGTGGGGAAAAAAAGGACGTAAATTTTGTTTGGGTACAACGTCGCACGACCGCGTAATTATCAGTTAAAGCGGCGCAGGGCCAAATTGAAAAAAGTGCTCTGGTCAGGAAGGGGGTAAAATCTTCCGGGGCTGAAGCAGTTAATCAACTCTGGGTTTTTTATTTTTTGCTAAAGAAAATCGAAAAAAGCCAAAACAAATTGAAAAAAAAATAAATAAAGTTTTCCTAGTTTTTGTCCGAAAATTTTGTAAATAAGTAATTTTTCTCATTCACTGATGTGCGCGGATGAGGCTGCACTGATAGGCTGCGCTGATGGGCATTGATAAGATGGCACTTATGGGCACTGATGAGGTGCCACTTATATGCTGCACTGATATGCGGCACTGATGGCAATGATAGACTGCACTGATGAGCAGGTACTAAAAGGCAGCACTGACTGGCATCACTGATGGGCACTGTACTAATGATCAGTGCCCCGATTACCTGTACAGGTCTCCCCTGCAAGGAGATGCCACTGATCGGCTTTCCTCACCTATCAGTGAGAGGCGAGGAGAGCCATTTACCGGCACTTCCATGTTTACAGCCGATCACATGGCTAAAGAGCCGCGTCATTGACTCTTAACCATGATCGGGTCTCGCTGTGTCCCAGGGGCACAGCGGGCCCACGACCGCCACACTGCATGCCCCCCTGGGTGCACAAGAGCGGTGGGACTGGGGCAATGTCATATGATGTTGTCCCAGAACGAGAGGGAATTTGCCCGCCGTCACTTTACTATATGGCGGGCGGGAGGTGGTTAAAAACACCCTTTGAGTCCTGTATGGGATTACTGAATATAGTATAGCTTTAAACAAGCTTTTAGCAGACTTTAAACCAGCTTAAAGTATGTGTAAACCAGCACCTTGTAAAACGACCCATTCAGGTTTCAGATAGAATTGAAAGGAAAAGCATTTGTGTGTACAAAAAATGTAATACCTTTTTTCCCGCTGTTTTATAAGTAATCACATAACTGCTAAACTCCTTATGCAGCTGAGAAGAGAGAGATGGGGGAGGAAAAACAGCAATACACTGAACTTCCCAGTTAATGGCTGTGCAGGGGGGGGGGGGCACACTGAGTTCCCAGCACAGCTAGAGTACTGACCACACTGTGCTCTCCTGCCTAATGTGGCCAGTTTTAAATAGGGAAGCAGAAGGACTGACAGGAACACCAGGGATTTCACATAAAGGAAGCAATAGAAAGAGAATCGGATACGTTCTCATACAAGTACATGATACAGCAGTTACATATCAGGAATATGAAATGTTGGGTTTACATATGCTTTAAAAAAAAGCTTAAAGGGGTTGTAAAGGTTTATGTTTTTTTCACCTTAATGCATCCTATGCATTAAAGCAGAGCTCCACCCTAAAGTGGAACTTCGGCTCATCGGAACCCTCCCCCCCTCCGGTGTAACATTTGGCACCTTTCAGGGGGGAGGGGGGTGCAGATACCTGTCTAAGACAGGTATTTGCACCCACTTCCGGGAGTCCTCTCTGCGGGTAGTGCGTCACTTCCAGCCCCCCGTTGTGTTCTGGGAGCTCCGCTTTAAGGTGAAAAAACATCCGATGCTTACTGGCCTCCCATCCCCCCCCCCCTCGTTTACTTACCTGAGCCCTCGAAAGTCCTGCGTTGAACGCGCTCGATTTCGGCCTGGTCTTCTCGGCTCTTCATTGGATAGATTGATAGCAGCGCAGCCATTGGCTCGCGCTGCTGTCAATTAAATCCAATGACGCGGGCGCCGGGGCCGAGTCCGGCATTCGTGTCTATGGACGCAAATGCTGGACTCAGGAGCGCGACCGCAAGGTAACCCCCTTTGGAAAGCGCTTCCCAGGGGGGTTAGCTGATGCGGGGAGGAGCCGAGACAGCCGCCGAGGGACCCCAGAAGGCGAGGATCAGGGCCACTCCGTGCAAAACGAGCTGCACAGCGGAGGCAAGTATGATATGTTTGTTATTTTTAGTTTTTTCGAACCTTTAGTACTACTTTAAAGCAACCCATTATTAGTCCTAGTCCCTTTCCCTGTCTCAAAGGGGAGATGTCAGAGGTCTGTTAAGACCCCTGATATCTCGCCAAAGCCCCCCAACAGGGCTGATAAAAAAAATAAAAATAATGAATTGTAAAAAATAAAAGAAAAAAACAAACACACTGACACCCCCCCCCCCTAAAAAAAAAGCATTGTAAAAAATAAATAAAATAAAACTGTCACATGAGGTTAAAAAAAAAGTATCGGTAATCGGTATCGGCGAGTACTTGAAAAAAGTATCGGTACTTTTACTTGGTCTTAAAAAAGTGGTATCGGGACAACCCTAATTTTATATATATATATATATATATATATATATATATATATATATATATATATATACACATACATACATACATATATACACACACACACACACACACACACACACACACTAGGTAAAATGATAATGGCGGTTCGGCTGTCTCTTGCAAACTATGGCCTGAAGTCATAATTCAGGAGGTGAGAGATCGTCCATCATTAATAGTGGAAAACCCCTTCAATAAAGATTAAGGTGCAAGCAGGAAAAAAGGACTATCATATAATATTCTGAATCCTCCTGACTGCACAGAGACATTACAACATGCTGGACAGCGGCCAAGAAAGTTTAACATCGGTACTGAAAGGTATTAGATACCCTCCAACTTGGCTTAATATTTAAAAAGCTCCATGCTTATCCCTGCTAGCATCTCGTTACTGAACTGAAACTCAACTCTGCTGAAAAAACACGAGTTTATGAATATCATTAATTGCATTTAACTTGAGCTTTGATCATGAAATAGAAAGGACGGGGCTCCGAGTCTGCTTAAAACACAAACAGGCTCAGACAGATTTTTATTATATTAGCACATATTAATGAGGTTAAAGAAGAAACATGAAAAAAGCCAGGACATTACAGGGAAATGACCAAAAACTGGCAATGGGACAGAAATGCTGGATACAGGCTTAATGATCTATGTACTGTATGTGATAAGCAAGTAACATACCCACTGCTTGGACTCCATTAGATGATATCACTGGCACATCACCTGAAACAACAACAAAAAATACATTATGGAATTTGTGTCATTGGTGAAAAAGCACTTATGAAATATAAAATTATTATAAAAAGGTATGTACCAATCAAAACTGAAAATTAAAGTGAATACATGAAAAAGATCGAAATAGGACAGCTCTCATAGCGGACTTGTTTTTTTAAAGTTCATGTTCCAAGGCCATCATGCTGGTCCTGACTTTACCGCCTAATGAATTAGTGACCTGGAACAAGCCTGTAGTCAGTAAAGTCTGCTGATGGAGCTCAGATGCCGGTTCATTTCTGGACAGTAGATAGTACATGCCCAGTAGCAGTTTTATATCCACTTATTTGAGAACAAAAAAATATCACCAAAAGCATCAAAATAAACCCAAAGACTTCCATACTCTCTTTCACAATCACTTCTATCTAAAAAAGCAGCTTACACCAATTGAATGTTTCATTAATACTTCACCATAACATTTAGATGTCCCTAATGAAGTCCAGTGGACGCAACGTGTAGGGCAGAGTCTATGTACGTGGATTGTAGTACACTTTTTAGGGGTTACATTTGTTTAAAATGTTTTTTCTAGTAAATTGTATAAAGCTTGGGTCACACAATGTGGATTCGTCCCCCCCCCCCCCCCCAATCTTCTGATATATATTGGAGGATTGCTGTCTGAAAGATTTCAGAATGTGTGGAGTATATTGTGGTAGGAAAACGTGCACTTGACCTTTACAAAGAACTGACAAAAATGAACCACAAAAAGTGGCATTCTGGAGGGAGTGTGCAGGTTTCACAGAAACATGGACTCTTCCTGAAATTGCCTTTACACTGGGATTTTTGATAGATGTGTTGATTGGTTAATACATACACTCACCGGCCACTTTATTAGGTACACCTGTTCAATTGCTTAGTAACACAAATTGTTAATCAGCCAATCACACGGCAGCAACTCAATGCATTTAGATGTGTTGAAGACGACTTGCTGAAGTTGAAACCGAGCATCAGATTTAAGTAACTTTGAACGTGGCACGGTTGTTGGTGCCAGACGGGCTGGTCTGAGTATTTGAAAAACTGCTGCTCTACTGGGATTTTCACTCACAACCATCTCTAGGGTTTACAGAGACTGGTCCAAAAAAAAAAGAGAAAATATCCAGTGAGCAGTTGTGTGGAGGAAATTGCCTTGTTGATGTCAGAGGTCAGCGAAGAATGGGCAGACTGGTTTAAGATGATAAAAAGGCAACAGTAACTCAAATAACCACTCTATACAACCAAGGTATGCAGACTACCATCTCTGATTGGACAACACATTGAACCTTGAAGCAGATGGGCTACAGCAACAGAAGACCACACCGGGTGCCACTCCTGTCAGCTAAGAACAGGAAACGGAGGCTACAATTCGCACAGGCTCACCAAAATTGGTCAATAGAAGATTGGAAAAATGTTGCCTGGTCTGATGAGTCTCAAATTCAGCTGCGACATTCAGATGGTGGGGTCAGATTTTGGCGTATACAACATGAAAGCATGGATCCATCCTGCCTTGTATGAATGGTCCAGGCTGGTGGTGGTGTAATGGTTTGGGGGATATTTTCTTGGCACACCTTGGGCCCCTTAGTACCAATTGAGCATCGCTTAAACGCCACGGCCTACCTGAGTATTGTTGCTGACCACGTCCATCCCTTTATGACTACAGTGTACCCATCTTCTGATGGCTTCTTCCAGCAGGATAATACACCATGTCACAAAGCTCAAATCATCTCACCACTGGTTTCTTGAACATGACAGACAATGAGGTCACTGTACTCCAATGTTTTAAAATAGTCACTAGATCTCAATATAATAGAGCACCTTTGGGATGTGGAGGAATGGGAGATTTGCATCATGGATGTGCAGCTGACAAATCTGCAGCAACTGCGTGATGCTATCATGTCAATATGGACCAAAATCTCTGAGGAATGTTTCCAACACCTTGTTGAATCTATGCCACCAAGAATTCAGGCAGTTCTGAAGGCAAAAGGGGGTCCAACCCGGTACTAGCAAGGTGTACCTAATAAAAGGTGGCCGGTAAATGTTTATGCATGCTATGTTACAGAAAAAAAGTAATGAAATTTTTTGCACAGGTTTTATAAGTACAAGTTTTTAATGTACTGTATATAGCACATGTTGATTTGCATACACTTGAGTTGATTAAATAGCTCTAGTGTGTTTATATATTAATTAGCACTTTATGTACATGCGTAGGTTTACAGCACTTCGCACTTTTAAAAAATCCTCCTATAATCTGGCATATGGTTTCACACAGTCCCCCACATTGATTCAAACGTGAGTATTGAGCAGGCATGGACAGTCATTATTTCTTTTTATCTTCATTTTCCCCATATGGGTAGTCACATTGTATCATGGGTCTCCCTTGTTCTCTTTCTTTTAGAATTTGATGCATCGTGCTCCTGACGAGTGGGTATAAGCCCACGAAACGCGTAGAGATTATTTCTGATGCATCTACCATATTTCAACAATTTCAGATGGTTTTACCATGCCGTTAGATCCCTAATGTGACTTTTTCCACCCATTATATATGGGGGACCATATATGTAAAAAATCTTTTGCACCATGCGCTGTATTGTTATATAATGTCATCAGCATAATGTATTTTTTAGCTTGTATGCAACGGGCCAGGTTTTCAGGTTTTCCTTTAATTTGCACAGCTGCTTTAAATCAATGTCAATGACATGGTATTGATAAGAGCTATTTTATCTAAGGGAAGTTCCCAAAACCTGGCCCGTTGGGGGTACTTGAGGACGGAGGTTGAGAACCACGAATCTAAACCAAATTCTGGATGCTCTAACAGGAGTAAAGGTTAGACTCACCAAGTACTGAAAGATCAAGGAGAAAAGCCTAAAGCATGCACCTTTAAAAACCATGTCAGCAATAGCAGCCTCCATAATCCTAGCCTTTACAGCAGGGGTCTCCAAACTGCGGCCCGAGGGCCAGATGTGGCCCTTTGCTAGCCTTTATCCAGCCCTTGGGGCACTATTCCTCCCACTGACACCAACAATGGGGCACTATTTCTTCCACAGATACCAATGAGGGGGATACTATTCCTCCTACTAATAGGGACAGTACTCCTACTCCTATTGACCACCAACGCTAAGGCCATATTTATTCTCACTCATTCCGTGCCGTAACATTTTCTGCCCCTGTTGGCCACAATCCGGCCCTCCTCAAGTCTGAAGGACAATAAACTGGCCCTTTGTTTGAAAAGTTTGGAGACCCCTGCTTTACAATGAACATGTCAGGTTGGTCTCCTAGTCTTTCCAGAAAGCCACCAATGTTTGGTTCTCGAAGTAACACTCATCCTGGAGAGGCCTGTCAGCCAAGTGCAGTGTGGTGTGGCGGGTAGTTTAAACACACAGAGGTCAGGTTAAGCGATAACAATATATTGTAGGAAGGTCCAACAGTACAACAAGGCCTGGCAGGTTGGCACACCCACCTAGAGCCACTTACAAACTGTAACAGCAGTCTGTAGACTTGAAAGATGGCGCAAGGAGCGGAATGTGGCCTGGCCATGCCACACCCAAAGGGGAGGCTTCCCGAAGCAAGGTAGACAGTTCCTACTACTCCAGAACCTTTTCCTTCCTCCAAGTACTGTCCCTCCAGACGGGAAGCTGCCCCTACACTAGCCACTCACATAAAGCCTTAAAAAATACTTTGCCTGTCCCAAGACGGCCGCTAAATCACATGGGGCACCAACATCCAATCAAAGAGCTGTCACCTTGTGACTGTAGGAAGTCATAGAGAAACCAAGTTCTTAAACACTTCCTTCCCCTTCTGTATTGCTGCTTCGGTCCAGCGTCACCTGCAGTGGGGAGTACAGACTGCACCTGCCTACATTGCGTAGCCACCTCCGTCCAAAAACTGGCAATGTTTAAGGGTTTGTCCAGACAGCGCCCCTTTAAAGCGGAGGTTCTGCGGCCAATCGTTTTTTTTTATTGTGCATTCAATGGGGTTTCACAATACAAACTTATACTCACTTGTTTGGTGTCGGCATATATCCCCTGCCTGTTTCTGTGGCAAAGAAGAACTTTAAAAATCCATTCCTGACAGTTTCCATTTTGCTTGTGGGCATTGTGAAGCCCACAAGCAATGATTTCCTGGAAGCGCTGAATGCTCATCTCCCAGAATTCACCGCTCTTTCTGGCGCATGCGCACTGTTTACGGCGAGTAGCGCCGTAAACTTCCTGGTTGCCATCACAACGGGCGGCGTCATTGAAAGTTCACGCCCCGTTGTGATGGTAATTTGCTGGAGCAATGTCTCTTGGGAAGCAGGACACTGTGCTCCCAGGAGACATTGTGGAGAACTCCCAGATTACATTGCGGCGCCTGAGAAAAGAGTAGAAACGCCTACTCCCGCGGGAGTGAAAACCCAAAGTCGCACTGCAGACAGCTGTACTACGGTAAATACAACAGAAAAAAAAAAATGTTGCTATTGAACATGTTGGTAGGGTCAGGAATGTGATCGGATATGGTTATTATTTTGGGGGAAACTCCGCTTTAAGTAAAAATTGGTGCCACTTACTATTGATTTTCTTTTATTGTAATTGCAATGCATTCAAGACATGATCAAAAGGAATTACAAGACACATAACTGAAGTGGACATTATCGTGACACAATAGGCCATTATAATACGCCTCTAAATATTCTCCCATCCTGGGACTCAAGTGTCTCCACTGAGCGGCGAGACGTTGACAAGCAACATGGGGGAAAAATCACACCCAGGGGAAAGCGTGTAAGTTGCAACATTCCAGAGGAAAAAACAACTATCAGAACGAACAACAAGAAGACAATGTTTTGGATAAGCTGCGCTCATGCATGGCAAGTTCATTCCTCCTGAGCTGTGAGCAAGTGACCTAGATTTTATTGGCCATGTTTCCATAATGGAACATAATTAAAAGCAACTAGATGCTTTCCTAGCCTAACAGAAGCCGAAAACAAGACATTTCTAGAGGTATATGTACACAGAAAGAGCAAAAACCAACATGAACTGACTGAACAAATCCCAGGAGCAATGAGCAACCCACAAAAAATGAAAGCTGGTGCCCAATGTAGACCTTGTTCTTTTGCAGCTGGAAGCCCATTTCTCCTGGATATTGAAATCACATTCAAGGTACCGTATATACTCGAGTACAAGCCGAGTTTTTCAAATGCCCCCCTCGGCTTATACTCGGAGTCATCTTTTTGCGCCTGATCTCCCGGACTTTGGGGACCCCGTACCGGCCGGCCGTAGGTCCCCAGGACCCCAAATTTGTCACACATGTAGCCGTCCTCTTCCCCTACAAGTGTGCAAACTTTGTTGTCCAGGGGACCTACGGCCGAGGAGAACCGACTTTTCAAACCGGGCACCCCTTCCATAGACTCCCATGTTAAACTGTAGTTTCTCCGGTGAATTTGGGGACCTGGTACCGGCCCGCCGTAGATCCCCTGGACCCCAAATTTGTCACACATGTAGCCACACTCTTCCCCTACAAGTGTGCAAAGATTGTTGTCTGGGGGAACCTACGGCCGGGGAGCACCGATTTTTCAAAGCCAGGCACCCCTTCCATAGACTCCCATGTTAAATGTCAGTCTAGTCATGGACACAGTGAGGCATGCAGATGGACACCCTAGGCTTATACTCGAGTCAATAAGTTTTCCCAGTTTTTTGTGGTAAAATTAGGCTTATATTCGGGTCGGCTTATACTCGAGTATATACGGTAATTGAACAACAGCACTGTGCAAGGCCGTATACCATACTTGGGTGACTGCTGCTGTACAGGTATAAAATACAGATTTCGGTACTTACACTGGAAAAGATGGTTGCCCAGCAGACCTAAGAAGTGGCTGGAGTTTGAAAGTGACAGTTATTTAGTTGTATCCCTATTATAGCTGCAGATATTAACCCAGATCACTGTGCTCAATTTTCTGTCCTTATATTTCCCCATTCCCTTTATATTGCTTTGCTGCTTCCAAGCTACAAGACTTTTTAACATTCCAAATGTTTGCACCCATGGAGAACAATTGCCCCAATGTAAAGATTCTCTCCGTTTGCCATCATTCATGGCCGACCATTGTTAAGAATATGTAGAAAATCTAAATTCTTACAGTTGTCATCAGAACAAGACCTCATACACACTATACAACTTTTATTGGCAGATTTCCTTTAGATTTACCAAAACCATGAAGAGCAAGGGCCTGCCTGATTGCATACAAATTGAAACTCTTAAGGTTTGACCTCATATTATATGGTTTTGGTAAATCTGAAGGAAAAAATCTACAGAAAATTGTATAGTGTGTATCCAGCTTAAAATGGGGAATATTCCATTTGGGTCACCTTTGGGTCTAGGAGGGAATTTTTCCTCACTTTGTTGCATCTTGAGGACAAAAAATGGCAGGGGATTCCCAAATGGGACAAAGATGAAAAATGCCCATTTAAAGATATGTAGCACCCTCTAGTGTGCCAGAATATGTTAACTGTTAGTGTAGGAAAATTTGGCCTGGCTGAGAGCCAGGCCTGGTTTGAATCTGGCTCAGGATTGAGTGAATTTGGGTCAGGGCTGAGTGAATTTGGGTCAGGGCTGAGTGACTCAGGGAGGCTGGATGACTCAGCAAGCAGCAACTCTGGTAACTCCCACCTTGGAGAAGCTTCCAGAAGTAGAGGGTGGAGTTTAGGAGGAGCTGCTTGGAGTACTGATGAGGGCCCCAGCTAATCCTTTAGCAAGATGGGCTGACAGGGGGCAGGTACTTCATAAATACCCATGAGTCATGCCAGCAGGGGCAGTCGGGTGGAAGATGAAGAAGGAGTGCAATGGAGGCTCTCATGGCCTTTGAGGGTGCCTCCTAGTCGGGGGGGGGGGGGCTGACCATCTGTCACTCTGCTTGCCACTTACATCTTAATTTTTAGCACATACAGATTGGTTGCTTGTGCTGCTTTTTTCCCTTACATTCGCTCTGCTCTACAGGGACTACGAGAGGTGGATACCAGGTTAGATTTGTGCATTCGTGTTAGACTGCTTGCATTAAAAACATACATTCATTAGTGTATTAATGACTACAGAGCTGCATTATTTGTGTATGACCCAGAATATGATGATCACTAGAGCCGGGACTACTACAGTGATTCTCTGCTTCCACAGCAGTCCTACAGGAATGGAATATGTATACTTGCATTGTTGCAAAAAATACCTTGAGTTCAGCTTTAGGTAAACTGTTGCTTTGCCCTAAATAAACAAAGCACAGGTTCACTTTAAATGCAGTGCTGCCTTTATAGAGGACCTGGCCGTGCTGTCAGGCGGGGGTGGTTTGATGACAAGATTATCTGAAAATAAATTCTTTGCCAAGTAAACCGATTTACATATAATGTATTTTGGCAGTGTACATATATGTTTGCCTGGAGTTTCCCTTTAAATCATAGTATGTCAGGGTGCTTACATATACAGTATCTCACAAAAGTGAGTACACCCCTCACATTTTTGTAAATATTTTATTATGGGCCAGTTCACACCAGACGCAATTCCGTACAGTTTTGTGCGCATTTTTTCTGCACTAAAAATGCATGCACAGTGTTTTCCATGTATTCCAATGGCTCTAGTTGGCTCTAGTTCACACCATGCAGTCAGTTTCCGAGGCAGAAACTGACCGGAAACTGACTGCATGGTGTGAACTAGAGCCATTGGAATACATGGAAAACACTGTGCATGTGTAGCATCACCCGCGCAGGGGCTGCTGGTTTAAGATTTGGGCCTGCCGTTACCTTACTGTTCACCACGTTCGTCCTAGGGGTCTTCCTTGAAGAGTTGTCAATAAATGTCTGCACCAAACGCTTAGTCTCTTTTTCTCAAGGGTTTATTCCAAGAACTTCAGGAGAGGGATGGAGGGTTGGGGGAGATTCAGGTACCTTAGGTTTTGCGGATCACGGGTACTTTCCTTTATCCAGAGGACCAATAACTTCCACACTGGATGTAGCATCTACCAGATAGGCCTCTCACTGACCTAGCAGCCGGTGCGAGCTTGTTCAAAAGTCTCTGCCACAGACTTGTATAATCACACGCTTGGTAAAGTTCCGAAACACAACACACAGTGCCAGGATCTTTCAGCCAGGCCGGCAGCACTGTGAGGTAGATTTTTGATCCGGATGCGTCCTCCAATTGAGTCCTCAATTGCTCGGTCCCTTCCCGCAGGCAAGGCGACACAGGACTATCTCTGGATCAGTAGGCCCCAGCAACTCCTGGGCCCACTCTCAGTAACGAAGCCTCGGGCCAGCAGGCCCCGAGGCAGAAAACTGAAAACACATCCCTGAGGCCAGGAGGGCCGTCAGGTCAGGATCGGAAGACCCCGCCAAGACGGTGTCTGCCCCTTAAGTACCCTCTCCCAGAATGCACAGCGGGTTGTCCAATCCCACTGAGCTGCTTCTGGGCAAGAGGTACCCAATACATCCAGCCAGCTGCAGTTCCAACCTTGACCTGCGGTGACGACACCCAGAGGAAGGTGGAAAATGTGCAACTCAGCTGAACTGGAACAGAGACCCATAATTTGGTACAATTATTCTGAGTTGAGCTATAAACTCAGACAACTAAATTTACACTAGCGCCTACCCAATAAGAGCAGGGCACTACACATGCATTTTGTGCAGAAAAAAAGCACACGGAACTGCGTCTGGTGTGAACTGGCCCTATATCTTTTCATGTGACAACACTGAAGAAATGACACTTTGTTACAATGTAAAGTAGTGAGTGTACAGCTTGTATAACAGTGTAAATTTGCTGTCCCCTCAAAATAACTCAACACACAGCCATTAATGTCTAAACCGCTGGCAACAAAAGTGAGTACACCCCTAAGTGAAAATGTCCAAATTGGGCCCAAAGTGTCAATATTTTGTGTGCCCCCACCATTATTTTCCAGAACTGACTTAACCCTCTTGGGCATGAAGTTCACCAGAGCTTCACAGGTTGCCACTGGAGTCCTCTTCCACTCCTCCATAATGACATCACAGAGCTGGTGGATGTTGGAGACCCTGCGCTCCTCCACCTTCCGTTTGAGAATGCCCCACAGATGCTCGATAGAGTTTAGGTCTGGAGACATGCTTGGCCAGTCCATCGCCTTTACCCTCAGATTCTTTAGCAAGGCAGTGGTCATCTTGGCGGTGTATTTGGGGTTATGTTTGAATACTGTCCTGCGGCCCAGTCTAAGAAAGGTCATGCTCTGCATCAGTATGTCACAGTACATGTTGGCATTCATGGTTCCCTCAATGAACTGTAGCTCCCCAGTGTCGGCAGCACTCATGCAGCCTCAGACCATGACACTCCCACCACCATGCTTGACTGTAGGCAAGACATATTTGTCTTTGTACTCCTCACCTGGTTGCCGCCACATGCGCTTGACATCATTTAGAACCCAATAAGTTTATCTTGGTCTCATCGGACCACAGGACATGGTTCCAGTAATCCATATCCTTAGTCTGCTTGTCTTCAGCAAACTGTTTGCAGGCTTTCTTGTGCATCATCTTTAGAAGAGGCTTCCTTCTGGGACGACAGCCATTCAAAACAATTTGATGCAGCGTGCGGCGTATGGTCTGAGCACTGAAAGGCTGACCCCCCACCCCCTCAACCTCTGCAGCAATGCTGGCAGCACTCATATGGCTATTTCCCAAAGACAACCTCTGGATATGACGCTGAGCACGTGCACTCAACTTCTTTGGTCGACCATGACGAGGCCTGTTCTGAGTGGAACCTGTCCTGTTAAACTGCTGTATGGTCTTGGCCACCATGCTGCAGCTCAGTTTCAGGGCCTTGGCAATCTTCTTATAGCCTAGGCCATCTTTATGTAGATCAACAAAAAATTTTTTTTCAGATTCTCAGAGGGTTCTTTGCCATGAGGTGCCATGTTGAACTTCCAGTGACCAGTATGAGAGAGTGAGAGCGATAACACCAAATTTAACACACCTGCTCCCCTTTCGCACCTGAGACCTTGTAACACTAACGAGTCACATGACACCAGGGAGGGAAAATGGCTAATTGGGCCCAATTTGGACATTTTTACTTAGGGGTGTACTCACTTTTGTTGCCAGCAGTTTAGACATTAATGGCTGTGTGTTGAGTTATTTTGAGGGGGCAGCAAATTTACACTGTTATACAAGCTGTACACTCACTACTTTACATTGTAGCAAAGTGTCATTTCTTCAGTGTTGTCACATGAAAAGATATAATAAAATATTTACAAAAATGTGAGGGCTGTAGTCACTTTTATGAGATACTATATGTCTGGACTCTGGAGGGCTTATGTTTATTACTTACATGTATGTGAGCTTTAAATATTATACAGTGTGATATAACCCTTTACAACATGAATCTTAATTTTAATGCAGCTTCGTACACCAGTAAGTATAAAGAAAAGCTCAAGACAATAAATAATTTACGCTGCATGAAAACGGTGAGGAGGCCCATGGAAGAAGGAGCAAGACACGAAGTTCAGATGTGAACTTTGATGAAACAAAAGGGACTTGTATGAGGCCGATATCGCAGCTGGCTCTTAATTGAATTTCATCTTAAATTAATTTGAGAAACAGTACGCCGTTCTTTGCTTTGATTGATTTTCCAGATGCAGCTTTTGCTTTCATACTTCTACACAGTCACAGTGTATTCCCAACATCTTTTCTCTGTTTAATTGTAATAAAAAAAAAAAAGTTAAGCCTCACATTTTGGGCCACCTCTGGATCTCCAGATGCTCTGTAATCACAAGTCCCAAAATACCTTTATAGCTCACTAGTGGGTAAGCCAAGTATATAGTTCCTCCTTGTACACAGAGTCCAATAGACACCTGCATCAAGTCCGGTACCTGCAAAGCTGCATGGGGAAATAGAGGGGTTCCCAAAGCGCTCTCAGGTTATGAAGAAATAATTATTTCACGTGTGAGGCATGGGGATACCTTAAAAAAAAAAAAAAAAAAGGAAAATTGTTTTAACAGAAATTTGTCTGAAATTCCATTGCATATGCTGTATTGACATAATAAAAGTTTATGAAAACCCCAACAATGAAGAACCTCTTATTTGGTCAACTTTGTTCCCTTAATCTTTCATAGCCGGGGAGAGGAAGTCCATTAAAAATGTTCATCGCCTTCTACTGTTAACAGTGACGGGGGAGCTGACAGTGATTGTGACTGAACTGGGGGTACCAAGTGAACTGGCACAAAAGGATGCCGGCTGTCCTAAAGTCATGTTCGGCTGTTGACTTCCTACGGACTTTTCTTAATTACAATCCCTAGCTATCTCCGGGGACTACAGAACCAGGCCTCTGCTCCCAAGAGGAAAGGAGCAGGGTTCTGTAGTCCTCCCATTTTTTTTTGTCCCGTTACAGTATGGTAAATGAGCATGGTCTCTCGAAGCCACATGTGTCAAACACAAGGCCCATGGGCTGAATCCAACCTGCCAGGCCATTTCATGTGGCCCGCACATCTCTCCTGCAGCTGCCTCACCCCCCTCATTTCCACACCCACCTTTTCTCAGCAGTCAGCAGCAGAAAAGAGGATAGAACTCCACTGCCAGATCTGGAGCTTCACCGTGCAGCCGTGGAAAGGCTCATCTCTGCCCCCCTCCCTCCAATCTCAGCAATTGGCAGCAGAGGGGAGGACAGAACTTCTCTGCCAGATCCTGCGATTCTCCCTGCAGCCGTAGAGAGGCTCGTTTCTGCACCACCGTTTCAGCAATCGGCAGCAGGGAGGACAGAACTCCTCCTACAGATCCTGCACCTTTCTGTGCAGCCACAGCACCCCCTTGTTTCTGCCTACCCTTGGTCTCAGGCAGCCGACTCCACGACTCCAGTTATCCTCTAGTCTTCTTCTACCCTTTCTGCTTCCCAGCTCCACCCCCAGCTTCTTCAACAGCAGCAGCAGAAGGCAATCTTACCAGAAGTGGGAGCGGGTACCTGTCAAAACCAGGAAGAGTCCCGGGAATGATGGGACTGACGTCATACGGGGAGAGGGGGGGTGGGTCACCGGGTGGCATCACCCGGTGACCACATCCCATGCCTATACAAGTCTTTGCGGTCCGTGCACACGGCATTACAGTGGGAGACAGCGATGAGTCAACATCTCCAGGAGAGAAGAGGGAAGAGGGAAAAAGGAGGGGCCCGGCAGAAGGAACCGGCGAGCGAGAGAAGAACCGGAGAGCGCGGAGACGACACCGGAGAGCAGGAGAAGACCCCCGAAGTCGGAAGAAGACCCCCAGGGCTGCCTAATAAATTACTTTCAAAACCTGTGTAGTGTTTTTTTATTGACATATTTTTTCCACCAGGTGAATGGGTAGGGGTACGATGTACCCCATACTCATTCACATAGGGTGGGGGGCCGGGATCTGGGGGCCCCCTTATTAAAGGGGGCTCCCAGATTCCGATAAGCCCCCCGCCCGCAGACTCCGACAACCAACGGCCAGGGTTGTCGGGAAGGGGCCCTTGTTCCCATCATGTTGAGGGCACCCACCCCCCCCCATGTTGAGGGCATGCGGGCTGGTACGGTTCAGGAGGGGGGGGGGGGGGCTCGCTCGTCCCCACCCCCTTTCCTGACCGACCAGGCTGCGTGCTCGGATAAGGGTCTGGTATGGATTTTGGGGGGACCCCCCACGCAGTTTTTTGGCGCAGGGGGGTTCCCCTTAAAATACATACCAGACCGAAGGTCCTGGTATCGTCCGAGGGGGGAACCCCACGCCAATTTTTTTTTTCCATTTTTTGGCAGGGTTCCCCACGCAAGTCACACTATGATGATCCGACTTGCGGTGCGACTTCTATGCAAATCAATGGACTCCCATAGGGAACCATTGGTTTTGAATAGAGCCAGAGAAACGCGGCTTAAAGCTAGCGCCGCTAAACGTGCAATGACGGCAATGCAAAACGCTGATAAAATCTAGTTTTTAAAGCAGCGTTTTTCTGCCAGCAATTCTGAGTTCAAAATGGCCATTTTTGATCTCCAGTGTGCATGGAGCCTTAGACTTAATATAGCCTTAGGCAGGATCACCAGGTAAAAATAAAGCAAAAATAAATAAAAATTTTGAAGAAAAAAAAAAAAAATCAACTAAATGCAGCCACCAGATATAACAACCAGTAATCTGCGATAGATTACATTTTTGTTTCTATGTTTAAAAATGCTTTTAGGCCTCTTGCACACTGCAGCTTGAAAAAGCTCAGTAAAGCTTTTTTTTTTTTTTTCCAAACCTAAAATACAGCCCACTAAATTGTAATGTGCCTATGCACACAGGCGCGTAAACAAGCTGCTTTTTTGGTCAGCAATTTACACCTCATGCACGCAAATTCTCATTTACAAATTGTGCAAAATGAGAACACGAGCATAAAAGTTTTCATGTATTTGTGAAAACAGGCGAATACATACAAAAAAAAACAAACAAAAAAACACAACATCCGAATAAGTAGATGCTCAAACAGGAGTACTGTATCATGTGCAAGAGGCCTAGGCCCCTTTCACACATACGGACCGTTTTCATCCATCCGTTGACAGATGAAAAACGGACATCAATGCATTCCTATGGAAAAACGGACGACAATGGATGATCATCTATTTTCATCAGCTTCCGTCAACATCCATTTTTTTGAACGGATGAAAGCTCTATTTTTCATCCGTCAAAAAAACGGATCGGACGAAAAGCGAATGTTAACGGACAAATGGTGAGTTTTTCATCCGTTTTTACATTGGTAGTGGATGTAAAAAAAACAAAACGTATGAACTGAACTGATGAAATGACCTGTCTGTATGTGTGTAGCAAGGTCCCAGGCCTCCTTCAGTCTAATGAGAACCTCCAGGGCCAGAGATAGCCGACATCATTCTATATAGTGTGGGTTGCAAGCCATAGTGGGTGTATTGCAAGGTAGGTTCATGGGCTCCAGACACTTCTTGAATACAAAGAGATTTTATTTCCCTTAAAGAGAACTTTGGGAGAGAGGGTTAGGGCCAGGACACCCTTAGGTAGTTGCAAGGTTAATTGGCAGACTCTGAGACATCTACAGGAGGACAGTAATGCAGGGAAAGGCATTCAGCAAGACACCACATCTGCATGTGTAGGCATGCCGTCTCCTATGGCAACAGTCTTATAACAGTTTCTTACACAAAGGGTAACAGTTTCTTCTCTTCCACTACTATCATTTCTTGTAGATCTTCAGCCCACTGAGCTCCCCGTCTCTCTCTCACTAGACTAGATAAATCACTGCCACTGAACCCCCTTGAGCTCCTCCAATTTTTACTGTAGTATCTTCCTCAAGCGTCACCCTCGCGTCTCTGCTGGGTCTCTAGCTTGGCATTCAAGATACCTCTCAAGCTTCACCCCTCTGGCCTGCTCGGTCCCTGGCTTGGCACACAAGGCTGCTCTGCAAGCATCACCTCCACTGGCTGGGTCCCTGGCTTGATACCCTAAAGTTTAAAGATTTTTCACTGTCCCAGTTTGGTCAGAATAATGCTCTGGTACTTGCTTCAGTTACTCACTGTGGTCCCTGGTAATAAGATGGATGTCAAAAACAAAAAGAGTCTTGTGCAGGCAGGCAGGAGATGGAATGATCAGCGGCTCTATGCGGCTATGTAGCTGTTGCACTCTCCAACTGGCGGCCGGAAGAAACACCAAGACGGGGGCAAGGGGCAGGAGGGATGTGCAGACTTGGCTGGCGGGATGGTGGGCTCCTGTGGTGTCGGAGAGTCCTCACACTAACATGTTTCGCGCGCATGCGCTTTGTCAAAGGCCCCCGTCGGTGTTTCTTCCGGCCGCCAGTTGGAGAGTGCAACAGCTACATAGCCGCATAGAGCCGCTGATCATTCCATCTCCTGCCTGCCTGCACAGCTGGTCTGATTGCGATATAGGTACTTGCAGAGTATGTCACATCTCTTTTTGGTCTTCCTGGTCTCCACGGCTTTTGTATTTCCATCCAGCCATAGGCTGTGAAAGACTGCATCTACGGATACAGGTTTAAATCTCTACTGACGGCAAGGATAGTGCAATTTACATCCAGTAACTTTGATCAACACCAAGCTCATTCCATCCAACTGGTCATCACAACCAGATTTATTCAGCACACTTGCACATCTTAACCCTTTGGCTGGCGGTGTTGGTTGTTATGCGTTTTTTAATGCTTCAATACTGATCAAGATTTTTGTCTGATCCCAGTTTGAAGGTTATTGTACTTTGTATTTTTGATTCCATCCGATCAAATACATTAATCAATTTTCAGCATGCATTTTAATCAATAAATTATCATTTTTATTTGATCACCAAGTTACATTTCATCATTTTTGCCACCATTTGAGCGCTGGATTGTATATAATTGATAAGATGGATGTCCCTTGCTCGCGACAGCTTCCCCTCTACCTCCGACCACGTCAGGTTCTCCGGCCGGCAGAACCATCACTTCTAGTTGGACTGCAAGCTGCAATCCCAACTCTATGCTGCTCTTTTGCTTCTGGATAGGCCCTCAGACAGCCTAGCAGCCAGATGTGCCCGGAATAGGCCCAATCCCTGGCCTAGCAGTCCGAGGCAGTACAACACACGTCCACCCAGACAGCCGTCCAGGTGGCACAGAACACCAATCACCTAACTCCACCCGAATATATATAGGTTCTCCTAGCAGGCCAAGGGATTTAAGAAAACCCCTGCGCATTGGCTGGGATACCCCATATACCATAATCTGACCTTCCATTGCCCTTCTTGTATCTAATGCCACCAGGTACCCGGCCACCTAGCGCCAAGAGAGAGAAGTGCAGCAATTACAGACTAATGCCCCGTACACACGACCGGTTTTCCCGTTGGAATTCCTCTCAAGCCACAGTCACACAAAAGTCCGGTGGTGAACTTTCGACTGCCAAGAAAGCTGTGACGTAAAAGAATACGATGAGCCGACAAAATTAAGTTCTATGCTTCCGAGCATGCGTTGAATTGTTTCCGAGCGTGCACGTTTTTTTCCCGTCGGAAAAGCATACAGACGAACGGTTTTCCCGCTAGGATTTTTCCTGATGGAAAAAAGAGATCCTGCTCTTTTTTTTTCCGGCAGTTTTCCTGTGGGAAAAAGTCAGATGGAGCATACACACCATCGGAATTCCCAGCCAAAAGCTCTCATCGGAAAACCGGTCGTGTGTACGAGGCATTAAAGTGAAATCAATTGATCCCTAACAATAGGCCAAGGTAGCTGGCAGGTAAATTTAGGAGCAACCCTGCCTAGACTACAGGGTGCTACATGTAAAAGGACCCTAAAGCATAGCTAACCCAAAAATAAAAACATTTTATGTATTACATCTGATTAGTCCTTAGATGTGGTGTCTGCATTGTCTCTATGGAGCAGGAGCATTGTCAGTCTAGGCCATTCTCTTGATTTGGACAACATACACTTTTCCCTTTTCTTTGTCTCTTAAACCGCTTGCCAACCACCTCACATAGGAGTACGATGGCAGAGCGGCTCTCCTGCGGTGGATCATGTACCTAGTACGGCACCTCCGGTGGGTGGGTGCCGTCCAATGGATGTCCAACGGCTCCCGCTGATCGGCGACGAATAACACAAAACAGAGCTCTGCCTATGTAAACAATGCAGATCTCTGTCCTGTCAGTAGGGATGTGGTGGATTTGGTTTCCCTGCAATGCAGGGAATAAAATCCACCACGTCCCTTAGTAAAAACAGCACACAAACACACTGGTTAAGCACTCATTTAACCCTTATTTTAACCCATATGTAGCGGGTATTTGAATTTAGGGGAAGCATCTGGGTGGTAGTGTAACCCAGATGCACGAATTGCTAGGGGATCCGAGACCTTTTTTTCTGGTTCTTGGAGGACTCTGGTGGTGTGAGGTTCCTTGCGGTCCACGGGTGGCGCTGTTGCCGGGGCTGAACTCACACCGCGAGACTGTACCTTTTTGTCCTCCCCTGGAGCTGGTACAGCGGGGCGGGGAACCCGCTGTGGCACGAAGGGAGAGGGGATAAAGGGGGCGGACGCCCTTACCACAGAGTTCAGAGTCAGAGTTGGAGGATGCGGCTGCACCCAGGCACCTTCAGCTTGGGTGCTGGCAGTTCGGAGTTCCGGGCTCAGGTGCCCTTGACCTGGCCGGAGCGAGAGATGGAGTCCATCTCAGGCACCTTTAGCCTGGGTGAGGTACTATGGCAGAGGCCTGGGGCTCAGTACCTTCGACTGAGTTCCGCGAGGGTGGAGGAATCCGAGGGGGCCCTAACTTCTTGGGTGCCCGTGTCTGAGTTTGTGAGGACTGGTGTGCGGAACTTCTCTGAAGAGTCCGGCACAGCATCGCTGGTGACAGAGAGGCCTCCGGTTTCTCCCTTGGACAGATCTCCTTCCCCTGACAGGGGCCGTGCTAGCGAAGGTAATTCACATTCTACTCAATATAGTCAGTGGCAGTGACTACCCGCCACTGGTGATACCACAGTGGTTAGCAGGAGAAGGGAAGGGATTGTGCCTCGATCTATTCCCCATCACTACTCAGTAGAAGAAACTGTTTATTGTTTGACAAGAAGAATAAAACCGAGTTGGACCTATTCACTGTGTGGAACTCTGGTTACTAGGAGCAAAGGAGTCAGGGACGAAGTACTGGACTTGACTCTAGGACACCTACACAAGACCCAATCTTCTGGCCTTCACCTCTTAGCTATGGAGGACATGGGCCGTGGTGTATCTCATCCCTCCCCCCAGCACTAACACCCCTAGAGGAAGAAAGATAAGCCGAGCATGAGAAGGGGAGAGAGAGGATGAGGCCGCTACACATATTTTTAGCACTGATCACTATATGCGTGTTACTGGTTCCTACAAAGTGTCAAAAGTGTCAGATTGTCCGCCACAATATCACAGTCCCACTATACGTTGCTGATCGCCGCCATTACTAGTATAAAAATAAATACAATTAAAATTCCAGTGTATATATATATATATATATATATATATATATATATTGTGAGGGGGTTAGCTCGGCAGCGGGTGTGTGTGACCCCCGGGATGGGCTCCCCACACAAAACAGGCCCAGCAAACGGAGGTTGTGGTTTTCAAAATCAAAAAAGGTGCGGTTTATTTTCTATTTACAGTGACAAAACACAGCAAAGCAAAAGAAACATAACCAAAATAAATCCTGGTCAAGTTGACCTCTGACTAAACATACAGGTTTCCTAACTAACAACTGGGATCAGCCTAGTGCTGTCCTAGTCCCTAAGTCCCTGGTTTTAAATGTCCAAGCAAATAGCCACACAGGCTTTGTCTCACCGCACAGGGGTTCACTCTCCCTAGACAGTCCACACAGGTCTGGTTCCAGGCATGAGCAAACACCTAATGAAGCTGGGAGTTCTTATAGAGGCCTAAATGAGCTGAGAAGGTTCAGCTGGTCTCCTCATCTCTGTCTGCACGACGCCCCACACTCTCCCTAGAGGTATGAGTCATCCATGAGCCCACTAGCCTTATACAACTCTCCACCTAGTTGTATAAGTCGGCGTAAAGCCTGAATCTGGGCGAAATATATCTACCCCCCTGGATGCAACCAGGTGACTTTACCTTCCTGCTGTCACATACCCCCCCCCTCTTGTTTTAACCTCAGGGTTGGAACACCAGCAATCAGGCATTCATGTACTCGAGACAAAGCATCCACATTCCCCATTTGAACGCCAGGGCGATGCTTTACTGTGAAGTTGAATTCCTGGAGGGCCAGGAACCACCTATTCACTCTTCTATTTGTTTCCTTGTTTTGAGCCATCCACTTTAACGGAGCGTGATCCGTAACCATGTCAAAGTGCCTACCTAGCAGGTAGTACCGAAGGGAATCTAGAGCCCACTTCACCGCTAAACACTCCTTTTCAACGGTGGCGTAATTTACCTCATGGGACTTCAACTTCCTGCTGAGGTAAATGACTGGGTGCTCTTCCCCGTTCCAGACCTGGGACAATACTGCTCCTAACCCCACATCTGACGCATCACTTTGTACGACAAAGTCTTTAGAGAAGTCGGGTGAGTACAACACTGGCTGGCTACATAAGGCTTGTTTCAAGAATTGGAATGCTGCCTCAGCCTCGGGGGTCCATTTAATCATGACCGACCCTTTCCCCTTCGTCAGGTTGGTTAGGGGCACAGCCTTAGAAGCAAAGTGGGGAATGAATCGCCGATAATACCCAGCGATTCCCAGAAAGGCTCGTACCTGCTTCTTGCTGTTGGGACGTGGCCAACTCTGGATGGCCTCGACTTTGTTGAGTTGGGGTTTTATTACTCCCCTCCCAATGGTGTACCCAAGATATTTGGCCTCCTCCTGCCCAATGGTACACTTCTTGGGGTTAGCCGTAAACCCCGCTTCCCGAACAGAGTCCAGGACTGCTTGCACTTTTGGCAGATGTGAGGCCCAATCTGTGCTATGGACAATTACGTCATCCAGGTAAGCCGCAGCATACTTCCGATGGGGCCTCAGCATCTGGTCCATTTTCCGCTGGAATGTGGCCGGCGCATTCTGTAACCCGAACGGCATTCTTTTATATTGGAACGCCCCGTCTGGGGTTACAAATGCGGTTTTCTCTTTGGCCGACTTGGCCAGGGGGATTTGCCAATACCCTTTTGTGAGGTCAAGAGTCGTCATGTATCGGGCTGTTCCCAGCCGGTCGATCAACTCATCTATACGTGGCATGGGGTAGGTGTCAAATTTTGTAACTTTGTTCAACTGACGAAAATCGTTACAAAATCGCCAGCTCCCATCCGGTTTAGGCACCAACACGATGGGACTAGACCAATCACTTTGGGACTCCTCTATCACCCCTAAGTTCAGCATTTTCTGTACTTCCTCCCGTATTGCCTCCCGTCGAGCCTCTGGGATCCGATAGGGTTTTAACTTCACCCTTTCACCGGGCGGGGTAATGATGTCATGCTCTACCCCAGATGTTTGTCCCGGCAGCTCAGAGAATACCTCCTTGTTGCGAAGCACAAACTCCTTAACCTCCTGTTGTTGGGGTTGTGACAAGGTGGCTGCTATTCCAACCTCAGGAATCACGCAACCAGTTTGAGCTGGTGACCAAGTGTCTGCGACTAGGGACTCTCTATCCCTCCAGGCTTTCAACAGATTAACGTGATAGATCTGTTCAGGCTTTCGCCTTCCTGGTTGTCTGACCTTGTAATTCACTTCGCTCACTTTTTCCATTATCTCGTAGGGGCCTTGCCATTTGGCAAGGAATTTACTTTCAACCGTAGGGACAAGTACCAATATCCTATCCCCCGGGGAAAAGGTACGGGTCTTGGCTCCACGGTTGTACACTCTCTGCTGTGCCAACTGCGCTTGGGCCAAATGTTCCTTCACGATGGGCATTACCTGTGCAATTCGATCTTGCATCAGGGCGACATGCTCAATCACACTCCTGTGGGGAGAACTCTCACTTTCCCAAGTTTCCTTGGCAATATCCAACAGCCCTCTTGGGTGTCTCCCATACAGTAACTCAAAGGGGGAGAATCCCGTAGAGGATTGGGGCACCTCCCTAATAGCAAACATCAAATAAGGAAGTAAACAGTCCCAATCCTTTCCATCTCTATCCACCACTTTCTTCAACATTTGTTTTAGGGTTTTGTTGAATCTTTCAACCAGCCCATCGGTTTGGGGGTGATACACAGACGTACGCAATTGCGTCACTTTGAACAATTTACACAGCTCTTTCATAACCCGGGACATAAAGGGTGTACCTTGGTCCGTAAGCAGTTCTTTACAAATACCCACCCGGCTAAAAACAAGAGATAGCTCTTTGGCTATGGTTTTGGCCGAGGTATTTCGGAGAGGGATCGCTTCTGGATAACGGGTGGCATAGTCCATTATAACTAATATGTACTGGTGCCCCCTAGCGGACTTGATTATAGGACCTACCAAATCCATGGCGATCCTCTCAAACGGGACCTCAATGATGGGTAGAGGGACCAGCGGGCTACGGAAATGTGGCATCGGGGCCAACCTCTGACACACAGGGCAGGAGGAACAATAATTTTCTACGTCCTTCATCACCCCCGGCCAATAGAATCTCTGTAATACCCTCTCTCGGGTTTTCTCTGTCCCCAGATGACCTCCAAGAATGTGCCCATGGGCCAACTCCAACACCAACTTCCTGTAAGGTTTGGGCACCACAAGCTGCTCAACGGTTTCTTCTGCCCTTTTTGCCACCCGATACAGTAGGTCCTTCTCTACGCTGAAGTATGGGTAAGTGCAGGTATTATCTGGGTTCACTAACTCGCCATCTATTTTCACTACGTTTTCCCGTGCCTTTATTAGGGCGGGGTCTTTCAACTGTTCTGTGGCAAAGTTTTCCCTGTGAACCTCAAGATCAGAAAACTCCACAGACGGTAGGTTTTCGTCTGAGGAGGTGGGCTCCTCTCCAGTTTCTTGAGTCTCCCCTGCCAATACTGATAAGGGAAATTCCGGAGAGTCCTCACCACTCTCAGGGGAGTTCTGGCTATCACATTCCTGGTACATAGGGGCACCAGTGAGGGGCTCAGGATCATCCCACAGTTCCCAGAACTTCGGAAAATCCCTTCCCACAATGGCGTCATGCGGTAACTGAGATACTAAGCCCACTGGATGAGAGAGGGTACCTTTGGGGGTCTCGAAACACACTGTAGTCACTGGATACTCTCGGGTGTCCCCATGCACACAAATAACAGCTACCTTGCTATTCCCAGAGACCTCTGTTTTAACTAACTCAGCCTTTATCAGGGTCACAAGGCTACCTGAATCCAGCAATACCACAACATTTCTACCATTAACACACATTTTGCATAAATGTTTCTCAGTTCCTCGAATGGCAGTGCATGCGACTGTCGCACACAGCGACTGACGTCTGCCCGTCAGAAAGTCACACTGCATGGGTTCCTCCACAACCGGGCAATTGGCTGCAATATGTCCCGCTTGCCGGCAGCGGTAGCAAACGATCCTTCTTGCCGCCTCTTGAGCCGCTGATTTCCCAGGCTGTTCTCGCCAAACTTGGGGTAGAGCTCCCACCCTCTCACTCTCTCCACCCTCACCCCTTGGAATCCTCTTATCCGCCCCTGGGGATGGTCTGGTCTTAGGGTGGAAAGTCCGAGTGTCTCTGGAAGAGGCCGTCAGGTTCTCTGTAGCCAAGTATTTCTCCACACGATCCACAAGACCATCGGCCGTCTCTGGGTCTCCATGGCTTACCCACTTTTGGATGGCAGTAGGAAGAGCTCTCAAAAACCGATCCATTACAACACGTTCCACAATCTTTGGTGCGGACAAAGTCTCTGGCTGTAGCCACTTTCTGCTCAGGTGAATGAGATCATACATTTGAGACCTGGGGGGTTTTCCAAGCTGGAAAGTCCAGTTATGCACACGCTGAGCCCGGACAGCCTGGGTGACACCCAGCCTTGCCAAAATTTCAGCTTTTAGCATCACATAGTCTTTTGCTTGGTTAGGCTCTAGGTCATAGTAAGCTTTCTGCGATTCACCAGTTAACAGAGGAGCCACCAGTCCAGCCCACTGCTCCTCAGGCCACTTTTCTCTTTCAGCGGTCCTTTCAAATGTGGTCAAAAATACCTCTGGATCATCCTCTCCAGTCATTTTTGTCAATAAACGACTCACCCCAAAGGACGCGGTATTAGTGGGACGGCTTTCCTCACTGGTCTGCGGACGTTGCTGCATTACTGCTTCCATTTGTTGTAGTCTCTGCTCTTGCTTCTGTAACAGGTCTATGAAGCGGGCCTCAGATTGCTGCTGGGCTTGTTGCTGAGCTTCCAGACTCTGTTGGTGAGCTTGCTGCTGGGCTGCAAGGCTCTGTTGATGAGCTTGCTGCTGGGCTCGTTGCTGAGCCTCCAGACTCTGTTGCAAAGTTGCGTTTGTCTGCTGCTGGGCTGCAAGGCTCCTTTGCAAACCTGCATTTGTCTGCTGTTGATTGGCATTTGCTAGAGCCAGCTGCTTCAGTATCTCCTCCATGCTGGCTTAAAAAAAACTGCCACTGGTTCTCCACCAACTGTGAGGGGGTTAGCTCGGCAGCGGGTGTGTGTGACCCCCGGGATGGGCTCCCCACACAAAACAGGCCCAGCAAACGGAGGTTGTGGTTTTCAAAATCAAAAAAAGGTGCGGTTTATTTTCTATTTACAGTGACAAAACACAGCAAAGCAAAAGAAACATAACCAAAATAAATCCTGGTCAAGTTGACCTCTGACTAAACATACAGGTTTCCTAACTAACAACTGGGATCAGCCTAGTGCTGTCCTAGTCCCTAAGTCCCTGGTTTTAAATGTCCAAGCAAATAGCCACACAGGCTTTGTCTCACCGCACAGGGGTTCACTCTCCCTAGACAGTCCACACAGGTCTGGTTCCAGGCATGAGCTAACATCTAATGAAGCTGGGAGTTCTTATAGAGGCCTAAATGAGCTGACAAGGTTCAGCTGGTCTCCTCATCTCTGTCTGCACGACGCCCCACACTCTCCCTAGAGGTATGAGTCATCCATGAGCCCACTAGCCTTATACAACTCTCCACCTAGTTGTATAAGTCGGCGTAAAGCCTGAATCTGGGCGAAATATATCTACCCCCCTGGATGCAACCAGGTGACTTAACCTTCCTGCTGTCACAATATATATATATATATATATATATATATATATATATATATATATATATATTGTGACAGCAGGAAGGTAAAGTCACCTGGTTGCATCCAGGGGGGTAGATATATTTCGCCCAGATTCAGGCTTTACGCCGACTTATACAACTAGGTGGAGAGTTGTATAAGGCTAGTGGGCTCATGGATGACTCATACCTCTAGGGAGAGGGCTGGGCGTCGTGCAGACAGGGAGTTGATGAGACCAGCTGAAGCTTGTCAGCTCATTTAGGCCTCTATAAGAACTCCCAGCTTCATTAGATGTTAGCTCATGCCTGGAACCAGACCTGTGTGGACTGTCTAGGGAGAGTGAACCCCTGTGCGGTGAGACAAAGCCTGTGTGGCTATTTGCTTGGACATTTAAAACCAGGGACTTAGGGACTAGGACAGCACTAGGCTGATCCCAGTTGTTAGTTAGGAAACCTGTATGTTTAGTCAGAGGTCAACTTGACCAGGATTTATTTTGGTTATGTTTCTTTTGCTTTGCTGTGTTTTGTCACTGTAAATATAAAATAAACCGCACCTTTTTGATTTTGAAAACCACAACCTCCGTTTGCTGGGCCTGTTTTGTGTGGGGAGCCCATCCCGGGGGTCACACACACCCGCTGCCGAGCTAACCCCCTCACAGTTGGTGGAGAATGCGGGCAGTTTTTTTTTAAGCCAGGGGGAGGAGATACTGAAACAGCTGGCTCTAGCAAATGCCAATCAACAGCAGACAAATGCAGGTTTGCAAAGGAGCCTTGCAGCCCAGCAGCAAGCTCATCAACAGAGCCTTGCAGCCCAGCAGCAAGCTCACCAACAGAGTCTGGAAGCTCAGCAACAAGCCCAGCAGCAATCTGAGGCCCGCTTCATAGACCTGTTACAGAAGCAAGAGCAGAGACTACAACAAATGGAAGCAGTAATGCAGCAACGTCCGCAGACCAGTGAGGAAAGCCGTCCCACTAATACCGCGTCCTTTGGGGTGAGTCGTTTATTGACAAAAATGACTGGAGAGGATGATCCAGAGGTATTTTTGACCACATTTGAAAGGACCGCTGAAAGAGAAAAGTGGCCTGAGGAGCAGTGGGCTGGACTGGTGGCTCCTCTGTTAACTGGTGAATCGCAGAAAGCTTACTATGACCTAGAGCCTAACCAAGCAAAAGACTATGTGATGCTAAAAGCTGAAATTTTGGCAAGGCTGGGTGTCACCCAGGCTGTCCGGGCTCAGCGTGTGCATAACTGGACTTTCCAGCTTGGAAAACCCCCCAGGTCTCAAATGTATGATCTCATTCACCTGAGCAGAAAGTGGCTACAGCCAGAGACTTTGTCCGCACCAAAGATTGTGGAACGTGTTGTAATGGATCGGTTTTTGAGAGCTCTTCCTACTGCCATCCAAAAGTGGGTAAGCCATGGAGACCCAGAGACGGCCGATGGTCTTGTGGATCGTGTGGAGAAATACTTGGCTACAGAGAACCTGACGGCCTCTTCCAGAGACACTCGGACTTTCCACCCTAAGACCAGACCATCCCCAGGGGCGGATAAGAGGATTCCAAGGGGTGAGGGTGGAGAGAGTGAGAGGGTGGGAGCTCTACCCCAAGTTTGGCGAGAACAGCCTGGGAAATCAGCGGCTCAAGAGGCGGCAAGAAGGATCGTTTGCTACCGCTGCCGGCAAGCGGGACATATTGCAGCCAATTGCCCGGTTGTGGAGGAACCCATGCAGTGTGACTTTCTGACGGGCAGACGTCAGTCGCTGTGTGCGACAGTCGCATGCACTGCCATTCGAGGAACTGAGAAACATTTATGCAAAATGTGTGTTAATGGTAGAAATGTTGTGGTATTGCTGGATTCAGGTAGCCTTGTGACCCTGATAAAGGCTGAGTTAGTTAAAACAGAGGTCTCTGGGAATAGCAAGGTAGCTGTTATTTGTGTGCATGGGGACACCCGAGAGTATCCAGTGACTACAGTGTGTTTCGAGACCCCCAAAGGTACCCTCTCTCATCCAGTGGGCTTAGTATCTCAGTTACCGCATGACGCCATTGTGGGAAGGGATTTTCCGAAGTTCTGGGAACTGTGGGATGATCCTGAGCCCCTCACTGGTGCCCCTATGTACCAGGAATGTGATAGCCAGAACTCCCCTGAGAGTGGTGAGGACTCTCCGGAATTTCCCTTATCAGTATTGGCAGGGGAGACTCAAGAAACTGGAGAGGAGCCCACCTCCTCAGACGAAAACCTACCGTCTGTGGAGTTTTCTGATCTTGAGGTTCACAGGGAAAACTTTGCCACAGAACAGTTGAAAGACCCCGCCCTAATAAAGGCACGGGAAAACGTAGTGAAAATAGATGGCGAGTTAGTGAACCCAGATAATACCTGCACTTACCCATACTTCAGCGTAGAGAAGGACCTACTGTATCGGGTGGCAAAAAGGGCAGAAGAAACCGTTGAGCAGCTTGTGGTGCCCAAACCTTACAGGAAGTTGGTGTTGGAGTTGGCCCATGGGCACATTCTTGGAGGTCATCTGGGGACAGAGAAAACCCGAGAGAGGGTATTATAGAGATTCTATTGGCCGGGGGTGATGAAGGACGTAGAAAATTATTGTTCCTCCTGCCCTGTGTGTCAGAGGTTGGCCCCGATGCCACATTTCCGTAGCCCGCTGGTCCCTCTACCCATCATTGAGGTCCCGTTTGAGAGGATCGCCATGGATTTGGTAGGTCCTATAATCAAGTCCGCTAGGGGGCACCAGTACATATTAGTTATAATGGACTATGCCACCCGTTATCCAGAAGCGATCCCTCTCCGAAATACCTCGGCCAAAACCATAGCCAAAGAGCTATCTCTTGTTTTTAGCCGGGTGGGTATTTGTAAAGAACTGCTTACGGACCAAGGTACACCCTTTATGTCCCGGGTTATGAAAGAGCTGTGTAAATTGTTCAAAGTGACGCAATTGCGTACGTCTGTGTATCACCCCCAAACCGATGGGCTGGTTGAAAGATTCAACAAAACCCTAAAACAAATGTTGAAGAAAGTGGTGGATAGAGATGGAAAGGATTGGGACTGTTTACTTCCTTATTTGATGTTTGCTATTAGGGAGGTGCCCCAATCCTCTACGGGATTCTCCCCCTTTGAGTTACTGTATGGGAGACACCCAAGAGGGCTGTTGGATATTGCCAAGGAAACTTGGGAAAGTGAGAGTTCTCCCCACAGGAGTGTGATTGAGCATGTCGCCCTGATGCAAGATCGAATTGCACAGGTAATGCCCATCGTGAAGGAACATTTGGCCCAAGCGCAGTTGGCACAGCAGAGAGTGTACAACCGTGGAGCCAAGACCCGTACCTTTTCCCCGGGGGATAGGATATTGGTACTTGTCCCTACGGTTGAAAGTAAATTCCTTGCCAAATGGCAAGGCCCCTACGAGATAATGGAAAAAGTGAGCGAAGTGAATTACAAGGTCAGACAACCAGGAAGGCGAAAGCCCGAACAGATCTATCACGTTAATCTGTTGAAAGCCTGGAGGGATAGAGAGTCCCTAGTCGCAGACACTTGGTCACCAGCTCAAACTGGTTGCGTGATTCCTGAGGTTGGAATAGCAGCCACCTTGTCACAACCCCAACAACAGGAGGTTAAGGAGTTTGTGCTTCGCAACAAGGAGGTATTCTCTGAGCTGCCGGGACAAACATCTGGGGTAGAGCATGACATCATTACCCCGCCCGGTGAAAGGGTGAAGTTAAAACCCTATCGGATCCCAGAGGCTCGACGGGAGGCAATACGGGAGGAAGTACAGAAAATGCTGAACTTAGGGGTGATAGAGGAGTCCCAAAGTGATTGGTCTAGTCCCATCGTGTTGGTGCCTAAACCGGATGGGAGCTGGCGATTTTGTAACGATTTTCGTCAGTTGAACAAAGTTACAAAATTTGACACCTACCCCATGCCACGTATAGATGAGTTGATCGACCGGCTGGGAACAGCCCGATACATGACGACTCTTGACCTCACAAAAGGGTATTGGCAAATCCCCCTGGCCAAGTCGGCCAAAGAGAAAACCGCATTTGTAACCCCAGACGGGGCGTTCCAATATAAAAGAATGCCGTTCGGGTTACAGAATGCGCCGGCCACATTCCAGCGGAAAATGGACCAGATGCTGAGGCCCCATCGGAAGTATGCTGCGGCTTACCTGGATGACGTAATTGTCCATAGCACAGATTGGGCCTCACATCTGCCAAAAGTGCAAGCAGTCCTGGACTCTGTTCGGGAAGCGGGGTTTACGGCTAACCCCAAGAAGTGTACCATTGGGCAGGAGGAGGCCAAATATCTTGGGTACACCATTGGGAGGGGAGTAATAAAACCCCAACTCAACAAAGTCGAGGCCATCCAGAGTTGGCCACGTCCCAACAGCAAGAAGCAGGTACGAGCCTTTCTGGGAATCGCTGGGTATTATCGGCGATTCATTCCCCACTTTGCTTCTAAGGCTGTGCCCCTAACCAACCTGACGAAGGGGAAAGGGTCGGTCATGATTAAATGGACCCCCGAGGCTGAGGCAGCATTCCAATTCTTGAAACAAGCCTTATGTAGCCAGCCAGTGTTGTACTCACCCGACTTCTCTAAAGACTTTGTCGTACAAAGTGATGCGTCAGATGTGGGGTTAGGAGCAGTATTGTCCCAGGTCTGGAACGGGGAAGAGCACCCAGTCATTTACCTCAGCAGGAAGTTGAAGTCCCATGAGGTAAATTACGCCACCGTTGAAAAGGAGTGTTTAGCGGTGAAGTGGGCTCTAGATTCCCTTCGGTACTACCTGCTAGGTAGGCACTTTGACATGGTTACGGATCACGCTCCGTTAAAGTGGATGGCTCAAAACAAGGAAACAAATAGAAGAGTGAATAGGTGGTTCCTGGCCCTCCAGGAATTCAACTTCACAGTAAAGCATCGCCCTGGCGTTCAAATGGGGAATGTGGATGCTTTGTCTCGAGTACATGAATGCCTGATTGCTGGTGTTCCAACCCCGAGGTTAAAACAAGAGGGGGGGTATGTGACAGCAGGAAGGTAAAGTCACCTGGTTGCATCCAGGGGGGTAGATATATTTCGCCCAGATTCAGGCTTTACGCCGACTTATACAACTAGGTGGAGAGTTGTATAAGGCTAGTGGGCTCATGGATGACTCATACCTCTAGGGAGAGGGCTGGGCGTCGTGCAGACAGGGAGTTGATGAGACCAGCTGAAGCTTGTCAGCTCATTTAGGCCTCTATAAGAACTCCCAGCTTCATTAGATGTTAGCTCATGCCTGGAACCAGACCTGTGTGGACTGTCTAGGGAGAGTGAACCCCTGTGCGGTGAGACAAAGCCTGTGTGGCTATTTGCTTGGACATTTAAAACCAGGGACTTAGGGACTAGGACAGCACTAGGCTGATCCCAGTTGTTAGTTAGGAAACCTGTATGTTTAGTCAGAGGTCAACTTGACCAGGATTTATTTTGGTTATGTTTCTTTTGCTTTGCTGTGTTTTGTCACTGTAAATAGAAAATAAACCGCACCTTTTTGATTTTGAAAACCACAACCTCCGTTTGCTGGGCCTGTTTTGTGTGGGGAGCCCATCCCGGGGGTCACACACACCCGCTGCCGAGCTAACCCCCTCACAATATATATACACACACACACACACACACACACACACACACACATACATATACACACACACACACACACATACACATACATATACATACATACACCAGGGCTTGACAAATTTTCTTGGAATCTAGGAGCCAGCTAAAAAAGTTAGGAGCCAGGAACGCGCCCCGTCCCGCCGAGCTCGCGCGCAGAAGCGAACGCATACGTGAGTAGCGATGGCATATGAAAGCGGTGTTCAAACCACACGTGAGGTATCGCCGCGATCGGTAGATCGAGAGCAATAATTCTAGCCCTGGACCTCCTCTGTAACTCAAAACATGCAACCTGTAGAATTTTTTAAACGTCGCCTATGGAGATTTTAAAGGGTAAAAGTTAGTCGCCATTCCACGAGCGGACGCAATTTTGAAGCGTGACATGTTGGGTATCAATTTACTCAGCGTAACATTATCTTTCACAATATTAAAAAAAATTGTCTAACTTTAGTTTTATTTTTTTATTAAAAAAAAGTGTATTTTTTCCCAAAAAAGTGCGCTTGTAAGACCGCTGCGCAAATACGGTGTGACAGAAAGTATTGCAACGACCGCCATTTTATTCTCTAGAGTGTTAGAATAAAAAATATATATAATGTTTGGGGGTTCTAATTAGAGGGAAGGAGATGGCAGTGAAAACAGACAGGGAAACTCCATTAGCATTGCTGTTTGTCTTGTCATACCAACGGCCACCACAAGATGGCGCTAGATTACAGAAGGAAGCATAGGCCTGCAGAAGGCCGCAAAGCCGCGGCCTCAATTACGGGTCAGCGCGGCCCGACGCGATCCCGCGGCGCGGAGGGGGGGGGCACTGAGAGACAGGATTCCCCAGCTGTGCTGCCCCAGGCGCCAGGTCGCTAATTCTAGTCGCAATGGCGACCTGGCGCCCGGGGTTTGTCGAGCCCTGACATACACACACACATATATTTATTATAGCGATACTCACCCCCTTCACCTGCCTTTGCCTCCTCGCAGGGAGAGAGGGCACACCACGCCACAAGCCCGTACCCTCCTGTGTGAAGAGGTTGAGCGGTGTTGTTGGTGGGTCTCCACAGCCAGAAAGCCAGAATCCTCCAGAGAATGATTCTCACCTCTATAGTTAAAGATCAGTCTTTATATTCCCCACAATAACTTCAAGGTCCACACCAGCTGTAACTCCAATGTAGAGTTTATTTTTCTTCTTAAAGCACAGTCTCTGATAGGAAAGGTTGGAGTAAGAACAGGACAGCATAAAAAGTGTGGGAGAGGTCCAGGCACAAACGTAATACACTTCACTGCTCAGATTCTCAAGCAGACTCAGCCCACCTGGATAGTCTCCCTAAATAGTGACTAGCAGCTAGAATGGTGCTCTAACCCAACCGCAGTCTCTGCCACAGACCTGGTGAACTTGGTTCCTTCTTAAAGCTTGACCTCTGTTAGGGAGAAGACATCCCTCCAGAGTTACCGGGCCCCTTCCTTCACCGTGACTTCTCACCAGTCCCTCGGAACGGTTCCTCCCCCGGCCTCCTCGTCTAAGATGCAGGTCCCCTCGCAAGGCGGCACCCTGAGACTCCTCGATCCTTGATGGGCCCTAGCCGAAGGTGCTGGGCCCAAGGCCTTTGCTGCAGCCCCAGGACTAAAAAGGTGCCTGGAACTGATTCACCGACCTCAGCCCCTGGGCCAAAAGGTGCCCAGGGCGGACAGGAACACACTCTCTGGGGTAGGACCCCCGACCACGACAGAACCCCGAACAGGCAGCGTCTGCCCCATTTGTATCCTCTCCCAGCATGCACAGCAGGCCTGCCACACCCACCGTATGGCTGCTGAGAGGGGACACACAAGGCACAGCACTGTATCAGTGGTTCAACCCTGGCCTGCCATGGCAGCGCCACCTGCAGGCCACAGGGAACTATACACCGATACTCTCCCTGCGGACAAAAAATGGTTGAAAGAATCCTGACAATTGGGGTGTTTGAGCACAACTACCACTCAAACACTTCCCCTAAATTTAGGACCCCGCTACATATACATATACACACACACACACACACGCGCACACACACACATCATAGTTTGTAGA
This sequence comes from Rana muscosa, assembly GCA_029206835.1. Classification (NCBI taxonomy): domain Eukaryota; kingdom Metazoa; phylum Chordata; class Amphibia; order Anura; family Ranidae; genus Rana; species Rana muscosa. The sequence goes on along the minus strand of CM055117.1, from coordinate 79,106,815 downwards.
CGCTATAACTTTTGTGCAAACCAATCAATACATGCTTAATGGGATTTTTCTTACCAAAAATATGCAGCATAATACATATTGGCATACATTTATGAAGAAATTTGATTTTTAAAATGTTTTGACTTAATAGGTTTTATAGCAGAAAAAAAAAAATATATATATATTGTTCAAATAAAATAAATAAAATTATTGCTTTGGTGATCAAATACCACCAAAATAAATCTCTATTTATGGAGGAGGGGGGGGGGAGACATGTACAGCGCTGCATGACCGTGCAATTGTCAGTTAACCACTTCCCTACTGTGCACGAAAACCCCCTTCCTGCCCAAGCCATTTTTCAGCTTTCAGCGCTGTCACACTTTGAATGACAATTGCGCGGTCGTGCGACGTGACTCCCAAACAAAATTTGTGTCCTTATTTTCCCACAAATAGAGCTTTCTTTTGGTGGTATTTGATCACCTCTGCGGTTTTTATTTTTTGCGCTATAAACAAAAGAAGAGCGTCCAGTTTGGAAAAAAAACACTATTTTTTACTTTTTGCTATAATAAATACCTATTTTTTTTTTTTTAATAAAAATTTTTTCAGTTTAGGCCGATAAGTATTCTTCTACATATTTTTGGTAAAAAAAAAAAAAATCGCAATAAGCGCGTATTGATTGGTTTGCGCAAAAGTTATAGTGTGTACAAAATAGGGGATAGATTTATAGCATTTTAATTTTTTTATTTTTTTATTAGTAATGGCGGCGATCTGCGATTTTTTATTGTGACTGCGATATTGCGGCGGACACATCGGACACTTTTGACACATTTTTGGGACCATTCACGTTTATACAGCGATCCCTGCTATAAAAATGCATTGATTACTGTATAAATGTGATTGGCAGGGAAGGGGTTAACCACTAGGGGGCGGGAAGGGGTTAAATATGTTCCCTCAATGTGTTCTTACTGTGGGGGGAGGGGACTGACTGGGGGAGGTGACCGATGGTTGTCCCTATGTACAAGGGACACACCATCGGTCCCCTCTCCCTCACAGGACTTGGATCTCTGTGTTTACACACAGAGACCCACTTTCCTGCTCGTTTCCCGGGCAATCGTTGGTGCCCGGCGGCAATCGCGGCCGCCAGGCACGCGCACCGGGGCCTTGTGAATGCGGCGGGCGCGCGCGCCTTCTAGCTCGTTTTAAAGGGAGGATGTCATATGACGTCCTCCCAGAACGAGAGTATCCTCCGCCCGCCGTCAATTGACAGTGGGCGGTGGACAAGTGGTTAAAGTAGCGGAGTGCCAAAAAGCAAAAAATGGCTTGGTCATGAAGGGGGGTAAATCTTGCAGGGCAAGTGGTTAATAACGAAAGAGGTATTCTGTAGACTTGTGCACAATGGAAAAATTTGTTTAGTTTCGGTTCGTTTCTTGTGCACAACGGAAACATTTGTTTAGTTTCGGTTCGTTTCTTTTCAGTCCTGTTGATTCGTAATCATTCGTAATTTTGCTAGCTCGGGATTTTTCGTGTTCGGACTAATTCGTATTTTCACAAGCGTCATTTTTCGTAGAATTTTTAGTTGATTTATAATTCGTACTTTCGGTAGGGTACGTTGTTTTTCGTTGATTCTGGACACAACTCCTACTTTCGTAACTTTTTTGGGGTTCGTTGATTCGTAATTTTCCGTGTCTCTCTCACAACAACGCTGACTATTATGCCTAATGTGCTTCGAATGGATTTGTACTTTTCTAAATACATAGCGGTTATTTGTAACGATTCGAAATCTCGTATTTTACTTTCGTTTTTTACATGCGGCTATAGCCTCCGCCCCTGTACACCATTTTGAGAGGGAGTTCAGCACGGTGAGGGAGAAGCAGAGAGCAGAGCAGAGTGTTATTGTGCTTCGTATGGATTCGTAACTATTTTCATAATGAATTATGCCGAAGACATTCGGGCATTCGCTATTTTGCGGTATAATTTATTTCGGATTCGGTTTTATTCGTAATTGCTTTGTTTGGAAATTCGAATGCTTCCGAATGTCCGAAAGTTGCTAAATTCGGACGAATTTCGATTCGTAACGAAACGAATTGCACAAGCCAAGTATTCTGTAGTTCACCAAGGAGTAACGGGAAAGCGGATGACATTGATTGAGATGTCAGCAGTTCAGTGCACAGGAAGTTACAAGGATGCAAGATTTCTGGCAGGATCAACAGGTATGCTCTGTACATGTAAAAATAAATCTAATGCAGCCACTCCCATCTAAGGACCAAAATGCTGCGATTTATTACATTTTTTGGACTAGGGTTCAGATACATTTTAAAAGTTCAGCTCAAATAAAAAAGTTTTTTTTTTTTTAAATGAATCCACTGAGAGCTGTGTATAACCAGACTATAGATTATGTTATCTCTGCACTATGCACATGTGAATGACCCTCCTCAGTGTCTGCATTCTATTACACACTATCTCATACACTACAGCACTCCTGGGAGATTCTGCATTTTTACTGAATAACCAAATAATGACATCATGCTGGAGCCCTTGTGGTAGCAGATGAGGGTGTGTTACCAGTTCTAGTAATGTGTGTTGTATTACTTTGTACTGTTACAGTAGTGCTGGAACAGAAGAGAAATACTCCTGGTCTGCAATTAAAGAATTATTTGAAAATCCAAGATCAGCCATTAAAGCACATTTGATGCCCAGTCCACCATTTCTTTTTATACTCCATCTCAATGCAGGCTTCTTTGCAGACACCATTGTTCTATAGCACTCTCACCCATCCTGTAGGAGGAAAACAGAAACCAAAGAGTAAAAGCTGGCCATGCACTGCTGAAATGTCAGCCTGCCAATTGTGCAAAATTGCAGCTGTGGGAGGTCCTCTCAGCACTCCCCTCCCGCTCATCAAAAGTCGATTTCCAATCGACTTATGTTGAAGGAGCAAGTCTGAAAATTATCGTATGATCAGAGCTTGCATCCAATCAGATACAAGAAGTGGTAGCACAGTGGCTAAGTGTTTAGCACTTCCGCCTAGCAGCACTAGGGTCACTGGTTCAAATCCCAACCATGGCACTACCTGCATGGGGTATCTATGTTCTACCCGTGCCTGTGTGGGTTTCCTCCTGGTACTCTGGTTTTAAGCTGACAATACACTAGTGAAATTTCATTTGGAATATTTTGTTTTAAAATGGAAGTCTAGTCAAAACCTAGCTAAGCTTAAACCTGCTCCTGTCCCCATTCTAAGCCCTATAATAACTATCCTGCAAAAGGAAAGAAGATTATAGTTACCTAATCTAAGGATGTTCCAGTTCGGTCACATGATCTGCCTAGCGGCCAGCTTTAGAGAAAAGAGAGCAGCGATAACGGCTGCAGAGCCCGGGTGGTGACATCACCCATAGGCTTTCTATAGGGCATCTGTTGCCCGCTGTCCCCCCTCTCCCCTGGAGCAGGTGCGGGGACTCGATCACGTGACCGGACCGGAGTGCCCTTAGATTAGGCAATAGACATCTCTCCTTTACAGGGTAATTAGTATAGGGCTTAGAAAGGGGGTGGCAGCAGGTTTTAGGCTTAGTTACAGTGCCTTGAAAAAGTATTCATACCCATTGGAATTTTCCACAGATTTTTTTACAACCAAAAATTTAAATGTATCTTATTGGGATTTTATGTGATAGACCAACACAAAGTGGCACATAAATTGTGAAAGGAAAAATGATAAATGGTTTTCAATAATAATTAAAAAAAAATAATATATATATATATATATATATTGTGACAGCAGGAAGGTAAAGTCACCTGGTTGCATCCAGGGGGGTAGATATATTTCTCCCAGATTCAGGCTTTATGCCGACTTATACAACTAGGGAGTTGATGAAGCCCAGCTGAGGCTAGTGGGCTCATGAATGACTCATACCTCTAGGGAGAGTGCTGGGCGTCGTGAGGCAGGGAGTTGATGAGACCAGCTGAAGCCTGTCAGTTCGTTTAAGGCCTCTATAAGAACTCCCAGCTTCATTAGATGTTAGCTCATGCCTGGAACCAGACCTGTGTGGACTGTCTAGGGAGAGTGAACCCCTGTGCGGTGAGGCAAAGCCTGTGTGGCTATTTGTTTGGACTTTTACTAAACCAGGGACTTAGGGACTAGGACAGCACCAGGCTGATCCCAGTTGTTAGTTTAGGAAACCTGCATGTTTAGTCAGAGGTCAAACTGACCAGGATTTATTTTGTTTGTTTCTTTTTGGCTTTGCTGTGTTTTTGTCACTGTACATAGAGAAATAAACCGCACCTTTTGATTTTGAAAACCACAACCTCCGTCTGCTGGCCCTGTTTTTGTGTGGGGAGCCCAACCAGGGGGTCACACACACCCGCTACCGAGTTAACCCCCTCACAGTTGGTGGAGAACCAGTGGCAGTTTTTTTTAAGCCAGCATGGAGGAGATACTGAAACAGCTGGCTCTAGCAAATGCCAATCAACAGCAGACAAATGCAGGTTTGCAAAGGAGCCTTGCAGCCCAGCAGCAAGCTCATCAACAAGCCCAGCAGCAATCTGAGGCCCGCTTCATAGACCTGTTACAGAAGCAAGAGCAGAGACTACAACAAATGGAAGCAGTAATGCAGCAACGTCCGCAGACCAGTGAGGAAAGCCGTCCCACTAATACCGCGTCCTTTGGGGTGAGTCGTTTATTGACAAAAATGACTGGAGACGATGATCCAGAGGTATTTTTGACCACATTTGAAAGGACTGCTGAAAGAGAAAAGTGGCCTGAGGAGCAGTGGGCTGGACTGGTGGCTCCTCTGTTAACTGGTGAATCGCAGAAGGCTTACTATGACCTAGAGCCTGACCAAGCAAAAGACTATGTGATGCTAAAAGCTGAAATATTGGCAAGGCTGGGTGTCACCCTGGCTGTCCGGGCTCAGCGTGTGCATAACTGGACTTTCCAGCTTGGAAAACCCCCCAGGTCTCAAATGTATGATCTCATTCACCTGAGCAGGAAGTGGCTACAGCCAGAGACTTTGTCCGCACCGGAGATTGTGGAACGTGTTGTGATGGATCGTTTCTTGAGAGCTCTTCCTACCGCCATTCAAAAGTGGGTAAGCCATGGAGACCCAGAAACGGCCGGTAAACTTGTGGATCGTGTAGAGAGATACTTGGCTACAGAGAACCTGACGGCCTCTTCCAGAGACTCTCGGACTTTCCACCCTAAGACCAGACCATCCCCAGGGGCGGATAAGAGGATTCCAAGGGGTGAGGGTGGAGAGAGTGAGAGGGTGGGAGCTCTACCCCAAGTTTGGCGAGAACAGCCTGGGAAATCAGCGGCTCAAGAGGCCGCAAGAAGGATCGTTTGCTACCGCTGCCGGCAAGCGGGACATATTGCAGCAAATTGCCCGGTTGTGGAGGAACCCATGCAATGTGACTTTCTGATGGACAGACGTCAGTCGCTGTGTGCGACAGTCGCATGCACTGCCATTCGGGGAACTGAGAAACATTTATGCAAAATGTGTATTAATGGTAGAAATGTTGTGGTATTACTGGATTCAGGTAGCCTTGTGACCCTGATAAAGGCTGAATTAGTTAAAACAGAGGTCTCTGGGAATAGCAAGGTAGCTGTTATTTGTGTGCATGGGGACACCCGAGAGTATCCAGTGACTACAGTGTGTTTCGAGACCCCCAAAGGTACCCTCTCTCATCCAGTGGGGTTAGTATCTCAATTACCGCATGATGCCATTGTGGGAAGGGATTTTCCGAAGTTCTGGGAACTGTGGGATGATCCTGAGCCCCCCACTGGTGCCCCTATGTACCAGGAATGTGATAGCCAGAACTCCTCTGAGAGTGGTGAGGACTCTCCAGAATTTCCCTTGTCAGTATTGGCAGGGGAGACTCAAGAAACTGGAGAGGAGCCCACCTCCTCAGACGAAAACCTACCGTCTGTGGAGTTTTCTGATCTGGAGGTTCACAGGGAAAATTTGGCCACAGAACAGTTAAAAGACCCCGCCCTAATAAAGGCACGGGAAAACGTAGTGGAAATAGATGGCGAGTTAGTGAACCCAGATAATACCTGCACTTACCCATACTTCAGCGTAGAGAAGGACCTACTGTATCGGGTGGCAAAAAGGGCAGAAGAAACCGTTGAGCAGCTGGTGGTGCCCAAACCTTACAGGAAGTTGGTGTTGGAGTTGGCCCATGGGCACATTCTTGGAGGTCATCTGGGGACAGAGAAAACCCGAGAGAGGGTATTACAGAGATTCTATTGGCCTGGGGTGATGAAGGACATAGAAAATTATTGTTCCTCCTGCCCTGTGTGTCAGAGGTCGGCCCCGATGCCACATTTCCGTAGCCCGCTGGTCCCTCTACCCATCATTGAGGTCCCGTTTGAGAGAATCGCAATGGATTTGGTAGGTCCTATAATCAAGTCCGCTAGGGGGCACCAGTACATATTGGTTATAATGGACTATGCCACCCGTTATCCAGAAGCGATCCCTCTCAGAAATACCTCGGCCAAAACCATAGCCAAAGAGCTATCTCTTGTTTTTAGCCGGGTGGGTATTTGTAAAGAACTGCTTACGGACCAAGGTACACCCTTTATGTCCCGGGTTATGAAAGAGCTGTGTAAATTGTTCAAAGTGACGCAATTGCGTACATCTGTGTATCACCCCCAAACCGATGGGCTGGTTGAAAGATTCAACAAAACCCTAAAACAAATGTTGAAGAAAGTGGTGGATAGAGATGGAAAGGATTGGGACTGTCTACTTCCTTATTTGATGTTTGCTATTAGGGAGGTGCCCCCAATCCTCTACGGGATTCTCCCCCTTTGAGTTACTGTATGGGAGACACCCAAGAGGGCTGTTGGATATTGCCAAGGAAACTTGGGAAAGTGAGAGTTCTCCCCACAGGAGTGTGATTGAGCATGTCGCCCTGATGCAAGATCGAATTGCACAGGTAATGCCCATCGTGAAGGAACATTTGGCCCAAGCGCAGTTGGCACAGCAGAGAGTGTACAACCGTGGAGCAAAGACCCGTACCTTTTCCCCGGGGGATAGGATATTGGTACTTGTCCCTACGGTTGAAAGTAAATTCCTTGCCAAATGGCAAGGCCCCTACGAGATAATGGAAAAAGTGAGCGAAGTGAATTACAAGGTCAGACAACCAGGAAGGCGAAAGCCCGAACAGATATATCACGTTAATCTGTTGAAAGCCTGGAGGGATAGAGAGTCCCTAGTCGCAGAAACTTGGTCACCAGCTCAAACTGGTTGCGTGATTCCGGAGGTTGGAATAGCAGCCACCTTGTCACAACCCCAACAACAGGAGGTTAAGGAGTTTGTGCTTCGCAACAAGGAGGTGTTCTCTGAGCTGCCGGGACAAACATCTGGGGTAGAGCATGATATTATTACCCCGCCCGGTGAAAGGGTGAAGTTAAAACCCTATCGGATCCCAGAGGCCCGATGGGAGGCAATACGGGAGGAAGTACAGAAAATGCTGAACTTAGGGGTGATAGAGGAGTCCCAAAGTGATTGGTCTAGTCCCATTGTGTTGGTGCCTAAACCGGATGGGAGCTGGCGATTTTGTAACGATTTTCGTCAGTTGAACAAAGTTACAAAATTTGACACCTACCCCATGCCACGTATAGATGAGTTGATCGACCGGCTGGGAACAGCCCGATACATGACGACTCTTGACCTCACAAAAGGGTATTGGCAAATTCCCCTGGCCAAGTCGGCCAAAGAGAAAACCGCATTTGTAACCCCAGACGGGGCGTTCCAATATAAGAGAATGCCGTTCGGGTTACAGAATGCGCCGGCCACATTCCAGCGGAAAATGGACCAGATACTGAGGCCCCATCGGAAGTATGCTGCGGCTTACCTGGATGACGTAATTGTCCATAGCACAGATTGGGCCTCACATCTGCCAAAAGTGCAAGCAGTCCTAGACTCTATCCGGGAAGCGGGGTTTACGGCTAACCCCAAGAAGTGTACCATTGGGCAGGAGGAGGCCAAATATCTTGGGTACACCATTGGCAGGGGAGTAATAAAACCCCAACTCAACAAAGTCGAGGCCATCCAGAGTTGGCCACGTCCCAACAGCAAGAAGCAGGTACGAGCCTTTCTGGGAATCGCGGGTTATTATCGGCGCTTCATTCCCCACTTTGCTTCTAAGGCTGTGCCCCTAACCAACCTGACGAAAGGGAAAGGGTCGGTCATGATTAAATGGACCCCCGAGGCTGAGGCAGCATTCCAATTCTTGAAACAAGCCTTATGTAGCCAGCCAGTGTTGTACTCACCCGACTTCTCTAAAGACTTTGTCGTACAAAGTGATGCGTCAGATGTGGGGTTAGGAGCAGTATTGTCCCAGGTCTGGAACGGGGAAGAGCACCCAGTCATTTACCTCAGCAGGAAGTTGAAGTCCCATGAGGTAAATTACGCCACGGTTGAAAAGGAGTGTTTAGCGGTGAAGTGGGCTCTAGATTCCCTTCGGTACTATCTGCTAGGTAGGCACTTTGACATGGTTACGGATCACGCTCCGTTAAAGTGGATGGCTCAAAACAAGGAGACAAATAGAAGAGTGAATAGGTGGTTCCTGGCCCTACAGGAATTCAACTTCACAGTAAAGCATCGCCCTGGCGTTCAAATGGGGAATGTGGATGCTTTGTCTCGAGTACATGAATGCCTGATTGCTGGTGTTCCAACCCCAAGGTTAAAACAAGAGGGGGGGGGGTATGTGACAGCAGGAAGGTAAAGTCACCTGGTTGCATCCAGGGGGGTAGATATATTTCTCCCAGATTCAGGCTTTATGCCGACTTATACAACTAGGGAGTTGATGAAGCCCAGCTGAGGCTAGTGGGCTCATGAATGACTCATACCTCTAGGGAGAGTGCTGGGCGTCGTGAGGCAGGGAGTTGATGAGACCAGCTGAAGCCTGTCAGTTCGTTTAAGGCCTCTATAAGAACTCCCAGCTTCATTAGATGTTAGCTCATGCCTGGAACCAGACCTGTGTGGACTGTCTAGGGAGAGTGAACCCCTGTGCGGTGAGGCAAAGCCTGTGTGGCTATTTGTTTGGACTTTTACTAAACCAGGGACTTAGGGACTAGGACAGCACCAGGCTGATCCCAGTTGTTAGTTTAGGAAACCTGCATGTTTAGTCAGAGGTCAAACTGACCAGGATTTATTTTGTTTGTTTCTTTTTGGCTTTGCTGTGTTTTTGTCACTGTACATAGAGAAATAAACCGCACCTTTTGATTTTGAAAACCACAACCTCCGTCTGCTGGCCCTGTTTTTGTGTGGGGAGCCCAACCAGGGGGTCACACACACCCGCTACCGAGTTAACCCCCTCACAATATATATATATATATATATATATATATATATTATGAAAAGTGTGGCGTGCATTTGTATTCAGCCCCCTTTACTCGGATACTGTCACGATCAGGCGTCGGGCTTGAAGACCAATTGCAATAGCAGTGGCAGGACAGGCATACAGGCAGTCACTTCTGGTAGATGACACAGGCTCACCTGAGGTGCGGAGTCTAAGTACTAGCTGGTTTTCCCCAGAGCTCCGGGTGGTGGAGATGGATTTGGCTGCAAGCTAGTACCAGGTCGCAGTCCTCAAGTTTGCCCCACCAGGGTGTGAGCAAGCCGGGGTCCAATAGCGGATAAACAGACAAGGATGAAACAGCAACGTGGTCAAAGAACAGGCCGAGAGTCAAACACGGGTAGTTGCAGATTGGGATCAGGCAGTAGAGAAGTCCAGGAACAAGCCAAAGGTCAATCACGAGTGGTTGTAGGTTCAGATGGCAACAGGAAAACCAACAGCAAGGCACTGGCAGGGAAGGCACAATAACCTGGCAAAGAGGAAGTGTTGAGACAAGGCTTATATAGGAAGTTCATGGGAGGAGCAAGGAGTTCAAGGTTCATCGGTAATCAAGACTCAAGGCAGGGTTGTCCATTGGAACAGATAGGTTTGTCCAGCAGATCAGGCAGGGAGCTGTCCAGCATCCCAGATAGCTCAGTGGGAAGAGTAAACGCCAGACACAGACGAGGTCCCAGGTTCAAGCCCAGGTCCTGACAGTACTCCCCTCCTCTCAGGACGTCCTCTGGACGTCTTAGGGCTGGGTTTGTGAGGAAACCTCTGGTGGAATTCTCTTGTCAATCTAGGGGAGTGAACCTTATCCATCTTTGGGCATCTTTTTCTTTAGAAGTTTCTGCTGGGGAGATTCTCCTCACTTGCAAGGCTTTTTCAAACATCTCCAGCTCCTGCTTACGGATAAGGGTGCCATTCGAGGCATACATACAGTCAGGTGGTAGAACTTCTTTGGCAGGACAGGAATTTGTGATGGAGCCAGACTTTACGGAAGTGGTGACGGTATCAAGAACAGGTGTTTTCTTAGGATGTAGCGAAGGCGTCTCTGGAGCAGGAGGTGGTTCTTTGGCAGGACAGGGTGATGTTACTGCATTTACCACTGTGGAACGTGGGATGACTACTGGAACTGGTCTGTTGTCAGGAGGTTGCATAGTTGCCTCTAGGCCAGATGGTAGGAGTTTCACAGGGGTATTGGTTGCGGGTTCAAGAGGGGCACTGGTATCGTTGACCACCGTAGTCTGGGAACCTACTTGTGTCATTGAACATGGACAGGCCTTACGGCAACCTTGGCAGTTCACAGGCCGAACAGCAGCGATAGCAGAATGAATCCCAGTAGTACCCACTTGAAGAACCTTTGGCCGAGGTGGACGAGTTGGGCAGAGAGAGATTAAGTGCCCTCTTTCTCCACAATAGAAACAAAGGCCACAGCCTCTCCTCCGCTCTCTTTCAGCTTTAGACAGCATGGTCTGGATGACCCCGATCTCCATAGGTTCCACATCTTCCAGGGTAGGTGTGTGTATATCCACAGGAACGTCAAGGCTTTGTGGTGTTAGGGCTTCATGGCTTGGCACGTACTGGGGTGGCTTGAAGTCATACCTGTACAGGGTATTCCTGTCCCTGGGTCCTCGAAGGCCAGATGAGCTAGGAGCAGACTTGGGAACCCTGGCTTTCTTGGAAACTGTACAGTGAGAGTCCAGGGCTAACATAAAAGCTTCCCAGCTGTCCAAGACTGGACTCCTTTCCTGTAATACCTGGTGAGCCCATGTTTTGATGGGTCCAGTGAGCAGGTTGATAGTAGCGAGAACCTTTATATAATCTGTGGCATAGGTCCTAGGCTTAAGAGCAAACAACAGCTCGCAATCCATCTTAAAGGATGAAAGAGATGCACGGCTACCGTCAAACCTCTCGGGCATCACAACAAATGGCTCAGGACAGGCTGGTTCCGGGCCTGGGCGTACTGTACCTTTCAGTAACAGAACTTCTTGCTGCAGGTCTGAGATTTGCTGTCTGACAGGAGTCAGAGCATCTGCTATAGCGGCCTTCATGTTTATGGCCAGGTTATTCTGTCACGATCAGGCATCGGGCTTGAAGACCAATTGCAATAGCAGTGGCAGGACAGGCATACAGGCAGTCACTTCTGGTAGATGACACAGGCTCACCTGAGGTGCGGAATCTAAGTACTAGCTGGTTTTCCCCAGAGCTCCGGGTGGTGGAGATGGATTTGGCTGCAAGCTAGTACCAGGTCGCAGTCCTCAAGTTTGCCCCACCAGGGTGTGAGCAAGCCGGGGTCCAATAGCGGATAAACAGACAAGGATGAAACAGCAACGTGGTCAAAGAACAGGCCGAGGGTCAAACACGGGTAGTTGCAGATTGGGATCAGGCAGTAGAGAAGTCCAGGAACAAGCCAAAGGTCAATCACGAGTGGTTGTAGGTACAGATGGCAACAGGAAAACCAACAGCAAGGCACTGGCAGGGAAGGCACAATAACCTGGCAAAGAGGAAGTGTTGAGACAAGGCTTATATAGGAAGTTCATGGGAGGAGCAAGGAGTTCAAGGTTCATCGGTAATCAAGACTCAAGGCAGGGTTGTCCATTGGAACAGATAGGTTTGCCCAGCAGATCAGGCAGGGAGCTGTCCAGCATCCCAGATAGCTCAGTGGGAAGAGTAAACGCCAGACACCGACGAGGTCCCAGGTTCAAGCCCAGGTCCTGACAGATACCCAACTAAAATCTAATGGAACCAATTGCCTTCAGAAGTCACCCAATTAATAAATAGAGTCCACCTGTGTAAATTTAATCTCAGTATAAATACAGCTGTCCTGTGAAGCCCTCAGAGGTTTGTTAGAGAACCTTAGTGAACAAACAGCATCATGAAGGCCAAGGAACACACCAGGCAGGTCAGGGATAAAGTTGTGGAGAAGTTTAAAGAAGGGTTAGGTTATCCCAAGCTTTGAACATCTCACGGAGCACCGTTTAATCCATCATCCGAAAATGAAGAGAATGGCACAACTGCAAACCTACCAAAGACATGGCTGTCCACCTAAACTGACAGGCCGGGCAAGGAGAGCATTCATCAGAGAAGCAGCCAAGAGGCCCATGGTAACTCTGGAGGAGCTGCAGAGATCCACAGCTCAGGCGGGGACACAGCAAACATGTGGAAGAAGGTTCTCTGGTCAGATGAGACCAAAATTGAAATTTTTGGCCTAAAAGCAAAAAACTATGTGTGGCGCAAAACTAACACTGCACATCACCCTGAGCACACCATCCCCACCATGAAACATGGTAGCGGCAGCAGCATTGTGTTGTGGGGATGCTTTTCTTCAGCAGGGACAGGGAAGCTGGTCAGAGTTGATGGGAAGATAGATGGAGCCAAATACAGGGCAATCTTAGATGAAAACCTGTTAGAGTCTGCAAAAGACTTGAGACTGGGGCAGAGGGTCACCTTTCAGCAAGACAACGACCCCAAACATATAGCCAGAGCTACAATGGAATGGTTTAGATCAAAACATATTCGTGTGTTGGAATGGCCCAGTCAAAGTCCAGACCTAAATCCAATTGAGAATCTGTGGCAAGACTTAAAAATTGCTGTTCAGACGCTCTCCATCCAATCTGACAGAGCTTGAGCTATTTTGCACAGAAGAATGGGCAAAACTGTCCCTCTCTAGATGGGCAAAGCTGGTAGAGACATCCCCAAAAAGACTTGCAGCTGTAATTGCAGCAAAAGGAGGTTCTACAAAGTATTGACTCAGGGGGGCTGAATACAAATGCACACCACGCTTTTCACATATTTATTTGTAAAACATTTTGAAAACCATTTATCATTTACCTTCCACTTCACAATTTATGTGCCACTTTGTGTTGGTCTATCACATAAAATCCCAATAAAATACAATACATTTACGTTTTTGATTGTAACATGACAAAATGTGGAAAATTTCAAGGGGTATGAATACTTTTTCAAGGCACTGTAGGTTTTGACGGGACTTCTACTTGAACATCCGCTCAAAACAGTAAATTTGGATTTTGTTCTGGAAAGCCCATTCGTTCCAAAATCGAATGTTAAAAACACACGCAATTTTTAAGTACTTTCTACCAACATTAATCAAGTCATCCAATGTACTGAGAATTTTTATTGAAATATTCATAGGAACATTCGCTTGAAAATCTAGTAGTGTATGGCCAGCTTTAGCACCTACACCGAGCATTCTTTCCTCGCTTCTGATGGCTGAATGGAGCGGAGGTGCAGGGAAGGTATGTTTGGTTGGGGAGGGGGGCATAATTGAAGCAAACCTGTGTTTTCTCCTACATGAACCCAACACGGGTTCACTTTAAGCAGCACCAATACACTGTCATCTACAGAACTGCTCTCGGCACTTGTGGTTAGTTATTTTAGGAATGTATTTCAGCGGTAATTATTAGTAATAGCTTGTTCCATAAATGATGATTATCACAATGGCTGAATCATAACCACAGTCGGGAACAGTTTTCCTACCCCAAAAACTGCTCTGCTAATTTTAATGGCACCATGGAGAAAAAGCCAATACATGGAACTACAGTTAGAAAAAAAATAGTCATCCACTACCTAATGGCTCGGTCATCTATTTTTCATTAAATTGTTTCTTATTGTGTTTTTCTACCTGCTTGTAACAATTTTTGTGAGATCTTGAACCTCTCCTTCTCCCACCTCAGGTTCATTTGTTTAAAAACAAGCAATGCCAATTAGTTGTGCTGATGTGCACTACTCTATGCACACAAAAAATTCCATATCCCATGAGAGAGAAAGTGGATAGTTATGTTCTTACAGTGGGAGTGTCAGGGCCACGGATAAGAGGGTACTGCCGGCCTTCCTGTTTGGTAAACAATCAAAAGTTTTCCCCAGAGTGGGACTTTAAATGGCACTTATTGAAATAACATATGTCGATGTCAATTTAAAAGATAAAAATATGCATCTGAGTATCTTGTTTTGGGTAAATTTGGAATTTTGGGTCTTCGACCTTGCCAGAGCCTCATATCCCCCCTCTTATTTCCCCATCTACTGCTCCTCCTTTCCCCTTTTTTTTTTTTTCTTTTTTTTTCTCCCCCATTGACAACACAGGTGTCACCCACTCTTTTCCTGTAAATGAGAAAACTCCCCCGGTTTGCGGTGATCCTTTGGTACCACTCCTGCTAATCCAGGACTGAGAGCCACAACCTACATGAAGTATCCTATTTAGGTTCAGTCCTCTAAAGTATAATGGCTAGGTACCTGATCAATAGGGAAAACCTTGCTCTGCGCCCCAGGTGGTCTTATTTCTCCCTATTGGTCAGTGGTGGCTGGTGCTCAATTTTTTTTGGGGGGGGGCAAACAAACTGAAAAAAAGAAAAAAACATAAATTGCTGCCACTGTGCCCATTAAACACGACCACTGTGCCCAAACGCCACCAGTTTGCCTCCTCAAATGCAGCCAGTGTGTCCCCAAATGCAGCCAGTGTGTCCCCAAATGCAGCCAGTGTGTCCCCAAATGCAGCTAGTGTGTCCCCAAATGCAGCTAGTGTGTCCCCCTAGCCCTGCACTTAACTTCCTCGGGTCAGCGCTGTCCTTCTTCCGTCCTCGATGTCTTCTCCCGCCCTCGATGTCGCTTCAGCTAATCAGGTTACCAGTAACCAGACCCGGTGAACCTGATTGGCTGAAACGCCTGTCAGTGTTAACCAAGGAACGCACCCCTGTGCGTCCTCTGGTTAACTATTTGGAAGCCAGTTACAGCCCTCAGGCTGTAATCGGGAAGCCTATCAGAGCCGCTGGTTCTGATAGGCACTTTCAAAAACCAACCAGCCGCTGTTATTCAGATGGCCGGCGCTCAACAGGGGGCTGGCCATCTGAATAGTGGGCGGCAGCGACAATACATAGGTTCATGCAATGCATGAACCTATGTATTGTTGTGAGTGAAGGGCGCAGGAGCGAGAGGGGGCGGCGCGCCTGCACCCGCTATGGACACACCGCCACTGCTATTGGTATTGGTCTTACCCAATAGTCTACACATGCCCATTAAAACTATGTATATTATGGGCTAGGAGGTTCCCTCTACTGTTATGGTTGAACTGCAGGATAGCACTGTTGTGGAGTCTTTAGACCACAGTCTTTTGTATTACTATAACGCTGTAATGGAACTTTGATTGCTACCCCACTAATGTACATAGACCTACTTAACAAGCTATTATCATTGCCTATTACTGGATATGGTTGGTTGACATGTTTGCCCTTTTTGTATAATCCGCATTCCTTAAATAAAGCTTTAAAAAAAGATAAAAATATGGTTTATTTATACAAAATGTAATTTAAAAAAATGTACATAGAAAATACAGCATGCATTTTAACTGATCAATGACTGTCCTCCATAATGTCTGTGTTGCATAGTGTCTGTCACCCGACACATTTCAGCGAGAACAAATGTCCTTCATCAGGGTAGAGACAGGATTACTTTTTAATAGTCAATTGGACAGTGGAACATAAAAAAAGCATTGCTGCCATACATACTGCTAATTAAAACCATGCATTGGTTCTTGATCCTGCACCGGTTGCCCGATATATATAGAAGGGGGAAAGAAAAAGTTGCAGTGACTGGGTCCAGAGCTGCCAGTCCCGTCAGGTTGAAGCTGTACCACTTGAGGTAAAAGCCCTCTATAGGAGTATTAGGAGCGATCTAAAGGGTGTCAGGAGTGCCACCAAGGCATATAAATATTATTGTCCCTTCACAGACAAGAAAAGAAGTGTGGCTCTGCCAGACAGGATGTATGATCCTGTACATCCTGTCCGGCAATACCAGCTATCAGAGCCACACTTTGTCTCCAATCCACCTTCCTGTATGGTGTCGTGCCCCATCAATTCAATAGGGGGACCCGGGCACCTAGGAAGCAGGAGGGCTGGCTGTACTGACCTATTGGCAGTCCTGTTTGCCCAAATGAGCAATCCCCCTGTTGCTCTCCCAGAAGTACTGCTGGTTCCCCTCTTCTGCTTCCTGCCGGCTTGAGCTGCTGCAGGGGAGCCACAGGGGGACTCTGAAGATGGATCCCTTCCCTCCAATCCCCTTCCTTTGCTGGTCCCCCCACAGTATAGATCCCCCAGTGCCTGTTCCCTGCAGCGCTGCCAGCCGACTTCAGCTGCTGTAGGGGAGCCACAGGGGGACTCTGAAGATGGATCCCTTTACCTCCAATCCCCTCCCTTTGCTGGTCACCCCCACAGTATAGATTCCCCAGCGCCCCTTCCCTGCAGTGCTGCCAGAAGACTTCAACTGCTGTAGGGACACCACAGGGGGGGGGGGATCAGACTCTGAAAATGGATCCTCCAGCCATATAAAGCACTGGTTCACACTGCACAGGTCACAGCACCCATGTGAATGAGCCCCAAGACCTCATTCCCACATACAGCCACCCTCCAAACAGGAAGACAGATCACAGCAAAAAAAAAAAGGATTAGAGATTGGAGGAGGACACATCTCCACTGGATTGAAGATTTTTCTCTGCCCAGGCTTTAGACATGTACAGAACGAAAAAATTATTTTTGTTTCAATTCGTTATTTACATAAATTCCATTAGTTAAATTAGTTTAATTTGTTTTACTTAGTTTTAGGAATTCATTTTCGAATCTATTCAAAAAGTTTTTGAATTTGAATAGTCTTCCAATTTCCAAAATTAAATTAAATAGACTAGAAAATATATATTTTTTTTCTATTCTATTCCTTTATTTTCTATTCAAATTCGAAAACTATTTGAAAACTATTTGAATTTCGTCCAAAATTTTCATTTCGGATTCGTTTCAATTCGGTACTATTTTAATTCGGATACATCCGAATTTCCGAAAAACAAAAATTTGTCTGAATTTTTATTTGGAACGAAACGAACCGCACATGTCTACCGGGCTTTAATGCTCCAGTGCACGTCAGAAGCCACTGTCAGACAGTAAGGAAGCGATGGGATGCCTCCTAACCACCTGTTAAAAAACGTGCATACAACCCGCATACAGTTGCAGAGCTTCCCCATTTGCTAGAGTGTGTAGTGTTCGGCGGGTTTGCTGCCTGCCAATCACTACAGTTTGGGCAAACTAGGCGGTTAGTGGGTGGCCAAAGTGTGGTTGCGCTGTGTTTTTGCCAAAACCAACTGCACGTCTAAATGAAGCCTTACATTTTAAGGTCTTTGGGTCTTAGTTGCTGTATGGTTTACTATCACAGAAAAGCTGGTGTTGGATTGTTAGCTTTTTCACAGTAAATCTAAAACAAAAAAAAAAAAAAAAAAAAGTGGAACAGATAAATAGGTATTTTATGCATAATTACTGAAATGTTTGTAGTTTTCCTGTAACACCGCATATACCGACACACCGATACAGCATCCGGGCAACAGATTACATTTAGGGAAGCAGATGGTGTTGGACGGAACACAATTCAGAATTCCACTTCAGGGAGAGTCTCCTTATTACATAGCACAGCCGAAAAACTCAGGGGAGACTGACCCCCGCCTCTGGCCCATCTGCTATTTTTTAATTTTAGCAAAAAATAAAAGTAGTATTAACCCATTATGATGAGAAATTTCTAGAAGAAATCACTGTTTCCAAACTGCTAATTCTGGAAGGAAAAAAAAAAAATCTGTAGTATATTTTAACATGTCTTTTTGCAAAATTCTTCTTAAAGTGGAACTCCCACCCAAACATTTTTTTTAGTAATGGATAAAATGTTATGTGAAAGTATAACTAAAGGCAAAACTTTTTTGCTGTTGTTTTGGATAGAGTACAGAGGGATTACAGTGCCTTTAAAAAGTATTCATACCCCTTGAAATTATCCACATTTTGTCATGTTACAACCAAAAACGTAAATGGATTTTGTTGGGATTTTATGTGATAGACCAACACAAAGTGGCACATAATTGTGAAGTGGAAGGAAAATTATAAATGATTTTCATCATTTTTTATGAATAAGGCCTCGTACACACGACCGAGTTTCTCGGCAAGAACCAGCAAGAAACTTGCTGGCAGAGATGTCTTGCCGAGAAATTCGTTCGTGTGTATGGTTTCTCGTCAAGAAAACCGACAAGTAATCTCAACGAGAAAATAGAGAACCTGCTCTCTATTTTCTCGTCGAGATTCTCGTCAGCCTGTTTCTCGATGAGAAAAGTGAGTGTGTGTACACTTACCTGTCCTCCGGGAAGCCCGCGCATGTTCGAAATGAATTTGACGCATGCGCGGTAGCTTCCTAGGCATAGGTAGGGTATACCAGGATGGCGGCGACGGCATCGAATGTGACGAGCGCATGCTCATCGTAGTCGATGACGTCACCGTGTACGCTCCATTCAAAGAACCGCGGGTTCTTTGAATCGAGCGTGTGTACACTCGGCCGGGACAAGTTTCTTGTCCAAGAATCTCGTCGAAAAAAACGACATGTTTTTTTCGACGAGAATCTCGGCCGTGTGTACAAGGCTTTAATATGTGAAAAGTGTGGGGTACATTTGTATTCAGCCCTCCTGAGTCAATACTTTGTAGAACCCCCTTTCACTGCAATTACAGCTGCAAGTCTTTTTGGGGATGTCGCTACCAGCTTTGCACATCTAGAGAGAAATTTTTGCCCATTCTTCTTTGCAAAATAGCTTAAGTTCTGTCAGATTGGATGGAGAACATCTGTGAAAAGCAATTTTCAAGTCTTGCCACAGATTCTCAATTGGATTTAGGTCTGGCATTTGACAGGGCCATTCTAACACATGAATATGCTTTGATCTAAACCATTCCATTGTAGCTCTGGCTGTATTTTTAGGGTTGATGTCCTGCTGGAAGGTGAACCTCCGCCCCAGTCTCAAGTCTTTTGCAGACTCTAACAGGTTTTCTTCTAAGATTGCTCTGTATTTGACTCCATCCATCTTCCCATCAACTCTGACCAGCTTCCCTGTCCCTGCTGAAGAAAAGCATCCCCACAACATGATACTGCCACCCCATGTTTCACAGTGGGGACGGTGTGTTCAGGGTGATGTGCAGTGTTAGTTTTCCACCACACATAGGGTTTTGTTTTTAGGCCAAAAAGTTCAATTTTGGTCTCATCTGATCAGAGCACCTTCTTCCACGTGTTTGCTGTGTCCCCCACATAGCTTCTTGCCAACAAGACTTCTTATGGCTTTCTTTCAACAATGGCAACATATGCTTTTTATTTTAGGATGATGGATTGAACAGTGCTCCATGAGATATTCAAAGCTTGGTATATGCATTTATAACCTAAACCTGCTTTAAAAACTTCTCCACAACTTTATTCTTGACTTGTCTGGTGTGTTCCTTGGCCTTCATGATGCGGTTTGTTCACCAAGGTTCTCCAACAAACCTGAGGGCTTCACAGAACTGCTGTATTTATATTGAGATTAAATTACACACAGGTGGACTATTTACTAATTGGGTGACTTCTAAAATCTAGTGGAACCAATTGCCTTCAGTTAGGGGTATCAGAGTAAAGGGGGCTGAATACAAATTCATGTCAATTGAGAATCTGTGGCAAGACTTGAAAACACTCTCCATACAATCTGACAGAGCTTGAGCTATTTTTCAAAGAAGAATGGGCAAAGCGGTACTTTCGCCGATTCGGGTGGATGTCAGCACGTCCTTCCAGATGTGGCCACGCTGCAACGCGATCTGTCACCGGCTTTGTACATTGTACACAGTCGATGACTGATCAGTGTACCAGCCCACTGTCGGTATGATGTATCTGCTGTGACCAATCACAGCAGATCACAATGCAATTGTAAGTAACAGATGACTTCCTTTCATGCATCCATTGTGTACAATTGTATTGCTAGTTGTGATTGGTCACAGTGATTACATGATACAGACTGGGCAATCACATCCCATCTTTACCATGTGATTAGCTGTGGCTAATCACAACAAAACAAACTGAATAAATGTCATTCATTAAAATGCTTGCTTATAGCAATGAAATTCATTGCTATAAGCAATCATAATGTGTAAAAAATAAATATATACTGGTAACTTCCCCAGAGTAGTACAATGTAACTATGGTAACATATTGCTCTGGTCACAGTGTGTTAAATAAAATAAATGTAATATAAAATAAAAAAATATTTATTTTTTTGGATACGGTCATCAGTGTCCCTGATCACCGCCACACCAGTTATATGATGACAGTATGTAAAAAAATAAATAAATAAGTCACATTTCTCTTTCTTCATTTTCCAAAAAATGATGGAAAAAAAAATTACACCTTCAGAAGTCTCTTACTAAATACCTTGGGATGTTTACTTTCCAAAAAGGGGTAATTTGGGGGATATTTGTACTGCCCTGACATTTTCAGGCCTCAAGAAATGATAGGCCGTCAGTACATCAGGATTGATCAATTTTTTAGATACTGTATATACTAGAGGTGCGCATCTTCACTGGTCTCCCGATTGGATTACGATTATCTGGTCAACGATTCGATTCCCCGATGCATCACAATTACCGACGAGCTCCCACTTCCTCTTGGGCCGCCTAGGCTAGAATTATTTAGCATGCTCTGACGATCGCAGCGATCCCTCACATGTGTGATTTAAACACCGTTTACATATGCGGGCACGACTTGTGTATGCGTTTTCTTTGCTGCATGAGCTCGCGGGGACAGGGGCGGTTTAAATTTTTTTTTTCTTATTTTATTTTACATTGTGGATTAAAAAAAAAAAAAGTCTGTCTCTAGCCACCGGAAGAGGCGGCTTGCAGATCGGGTCTCTCGGTGGGACGGGAGGCCAGGTAAATGCGGCAGAAGGCAGCGGGAGGGGGGGTTGTCCCCTCCCGCTCCTCCGATATAACAGGCGAGCGGCTTTTAGCCGCATCGGTTGTTATACCTGGAAAGCCAACCGCCCGCTCTAAAAAAACGGTATTGGGATGATGCCTGCAGCTGCGGGCATCATCCCGGTATAACCCCCTAAATCCGAGGACGCATACGCTCGGCGCAAAGGGGTTAACGGCTATACGCTCGGAGCGCTCTCCTGGGAGGGGCGGGCCAAGTCACCCAGAAATCGATTTTCCCCGGTCCCATGCATCGATGCCGCATTGGAGACACCCGAATCGCGATGCATCGATTAATTTCAGCACCCCTAGTATATACCATAGTTTGTGGATTCTAACTTCCTACAGGCTAAAAAATATACACTTATTTTAGTTATTTTCACCAAAGAAATGTAGCAGAATACATGTTGGCCCTAATTTCATGAAGAACGGTTATTTGCACAATTTTTTAAAACAGAAAACAAACAAAAACGCGTCCAAAATTGTTGGTCTTTTTTAGTTTATTTAGCAAAAAATAAAAAACAAACAGTGGTGATTAAATACAACCAAAAGAAAGCACTATTTGTGTGAACATAATGATAAAAATGTAGTTTGGGAACAGTGTTGCATGACTGCGCAATTTTCATTCAAAATGTGACAGCGCTGAAAGATGAAAATTGGCTTGGGCAGGAAGGGGGTAAAAGATCCCCGCATTGGAGTGGTTAATGGAGCCCATAAAAGCAGAGAAAACCCAACATGGGTTCTAATCCTTCCACACACTATCCACAATGCAATAAAAAAAAAAAAAGACAAACAAAATAAATGTTTTGGCTGGACTTACAATTTAATTCAGCCTTGATCAAGCTTTTTACCCCAGAAGAACCTTTGAAATAATTTTCAGGTCTTAGAAAACTCCTGCTAAAACCAATTTATTGGAGAATGTACAGTGGCCAGTAGGATGAATGCTTACAGTGGTAGTCACTGGGAAGAATCCCCTTTAAAAAAGTGGTGATAAGTGGGAAGAATGCACCTTACATTATCAGAAGAAAGACAGCTAAAAAGATCATTGATGTCAAGCAGGTGGCTCTGCCAAGTGGTGTTTGCTCTGTAACTATGCAGGCACCATTAAATGGAAGGTCAACCAGCCACAGCTCAAGGAACCCCTAGCAAACTCTGTAGGAACCAGTGGCAGCTGGTGGGTTTTTCTTTTGGGGGGACGGCAAACAAACCCCCCCCGGGGGGGGCCAATCTAGGTGGCGGGCTGTGGTGTCCTCCAGCACGGTCCGCCCACCATGCGAGCGGCAGGGTGCAGACAGCGGCTCCAGGGTTCGCTCCAGCAGCTTCCTCTGCAGTGTTTCTCCTCACTCTTCCGCCTAAGCGCTAGGCATCCAATCAAATTAAACAGGTCTCATGACCTGCCTTCTGATTGGCAGGGAGGAACTTTAGTGTAAAAATTAATTTGCTATCGTCACACAACTGGATGGGCTCGGAGCGCCGTGCTCTGCGCCCCAAGCCCACCCTTTTTTGAAGCCTAATTAGAGCCTCTGGCTCTAAATACGCGCTTCAAAAAAAACAAAACACCCACCCCGTATCGGAATCCATAGTCCGGAGGCCTGATATGTAGATCAGGGGGCCGGACACATGGATGGGGAGGCGGCGCCCATGCGGCCTCTATGGATGGACCACCACTGGTAGGAACCTTAGGGTGACATGATATTCTGGTTGAGAAGGGCTGTTAAATGATACATGGAGGTCCACATAGTACATACCACCTGTAGTGCCACCAGCAGCCAGGTCTGAGCCCTCAAGCTGTGGCTATGGGATTAGCTATGTGGTTAGAACAAGACTTAAATGGACCCTCAATATCTTTTTCAAGCTTCATATTAAAACATAGTAATCAAAAAAGGAAAAAAAAAAAATTACACTTTGGAATCGCATGGCTTTCTACCTCTTTCGCATTATTTCTACATTTTATGATGATACCTACGTCCTATTTATAGCAACTTCCTATTTTCCAGAGGAACAGACAAATAAAACATTTTGATAGCGGGGAGAGTGAACAGAACACATTTAGCATGCAGATTGCGCAGTGACTTCTGCTCCAGTCATCATCACCATGTGCAGACCCGGAGGGGCCACGCACAATTATGTTTGGGGTCACTAGATCTTCAGGTTCACATTCGACAAGAAGCCAGACTCAGAACATCTATTTATGTGAGAACGCCAAAGGCTTTTGCTTCTGACTGGAAATGACTACAGTAGGCAAACCAGCGAATGGAAAAGCCCTAAAAATGTCCCCTTCTGGCTCTGAAATCTCAAAGCACGTTCACAAGACTTCTATGCTGTTGATATTTCTAATTGAGGTTTCACCCTCGACCACATTTAATTAAGGGCAACACTAGGCATATGCTTTACGGTCTATTTAATGTACAAAACTCAAGGAAGATAGTACTTTTTTTTGTCTTGAAATGGACACAGTTGGATTTGTCTTTGAAACACTGGTGGACAGGTTTTCAGTTTGCCTATCTGGTTCATTACCAATGAACTGGACACAAGCAAAATTAAGAGTGAATGTATTCTGGAACAATAACCATTCCTTAAGGCCCCTTTCACACTGGAGCGGGCAGGTGCGGTGGCGGTATAGCGGCGCGATTTTCAGCACCGCTATACCGTCGTCATCACCGCGGTATGCGGCCGCTAGCGGGGTGAATTTAACCCCCGCTAGCGGGCAAAAAAGGGTTAATACCGCCCGCAAACCACGGCTATTGCCGCGGTTTGCGGGCGGTATTACCGCGGTGTCCCATTGATTTCAATGGGCAGCCGCGGTAAAGGAGCGGTGAACACACCGCTCCTTCCCCGCTGTAAAGATGCGGCTAGCAGGACTTTTGGAGCGGTCCTGCTAGCGCACCGCTTCAGTGTGAAAGCCTTCGGGCTTTCACATTGAAGAATACAGGGCACGATTTTTCAGGCGGTATACCAGCGCTAATATTAGCGCTAAACCGCCTGAAAAACGTGCCAGTATGAAAGGGGCCTAATATGTAAACCCAACATTTCATATTGCTGCTGTAGCATGTACTTGTATGTGAAATCCCTGGTGTTCCTGCCAGTCTGTCTGCTTTCCTATTAAAAAATAACCACACTAAACAGGAGAACACAGCATGGTCAGTTCTCTAGCTACGCAGGAGAACAGACTATGTCTGCTCACCACCAATGATTAGACTTGTCCTGATACCCCCGCACAGCCTTTCATTAGTAAGCTCAGCGTACTGCTGTTGCTCCTCCCCCAGCTCTTACACAGCTGAGAACAGAGGGAATGAGATCACAAAAAAAAAAAAAAAGTATGATTTTTTATATACAAAAAAATGTTTTGCCTTTAATTTCTATTTTTAACTGAATGGGTTGTTTTACAAGGTGATGGTTTAAAAATCACTACCTCAAAACCATTAATGTCAACTGCAGTGGCATCACTAGGGGGTGGCTATTGAAGCTATAGCCCCAAGTCTCTTGCCACAGGGGTCCCTGCCTAACCAGTGCGCAATGGCCTCTCTGCAGCTGGGTCACAGGTGCGGCGGGCGGGCGGGCTGCATGAGAGAGCCGGGCAGGCGCATGAGAGAAGCGAGTGGGCGGACAAGCAGAGATGACATCATCTCTCACTGCCCACCGCGCATCACCGCTCTTCCGTCCTCACAGCGCGGGCCTCTTCAATGTCGGAGGTGCGGCGGGGAGCAGCAAGATGACATTATCTCTCTCAGAACTAAATGGACCAGTGCTGTCAGCCTGCCACCAATGCTGCGACAATGCACATTTGGTGGCACTGGCTGGCATGGCAAGTGACAATCCGCAAATAGTGGCAGGCGATCATCCACATCTGGTGGCAGGTGACGTGGCAAGTGACAATCCACATCAGGTGGCAGGCGACGGTGGCAAGTGACAATCCACATCTGGTGGCATGTGACAATCCACATCTGGTGGCAGGCGACGGTGACAAGAAACAAGATGCACCTGGTGACAGGCGGCAGTGGCAAGTGACAAGCTGCGTCTGGTGGCAGGAGATGTGGCAAGTGACACACTCGGGGCTCCCACTTATTCAGCATTATGGCGAGTTGAACCACTTCATTATATATTACAACGTAATAATATGGTAACAGTCGACGGTGTCAAGTGACAATCCACATATGGTGCCAGATGACAGTGGCAAGTGACAATCCACATCTGGTGGCAGGCGATGGTGGCAAGTGACAAGATGCACCTGGGGACAGGCAACTGTGGCAAGTGACAAGCTGCACCTGGGGACAGGCGACTGTGGCAAGTGACAAGCTGCACCTGGGGACAGGCGACGGTGGCAAGTGACAAGCTGCACCTGGTGGCAGGAGATGTGGCAAGTGACACACTCGGGGCTCCCACCTATTCTGCATTTTGGTGAGTTGAACCACTTCATTACAATACAATGTAATAATAGAAATAATGCGCTTCAATCACCCTGACACCATAGCAACCATGGTGCTGTGATGATTGAAGAGTCAACACCAGCCATTGCCCGAGAATATTTGCTTTTCAAACACTGAACCGCCTCTCCGACAATCAGGTAGCGTGGGTCAATACCCATCACCTGATTGGCTGAAGGCACAGGGGCCTCGATTGTACGCCTAGCAGACCGAAGATGAGGAGGGGGAAGCATGGAGGAGACAGCTCGCCACCGTCACCCGCTGCCTGACCCGCCACTATGGTAGGGTAAGTGCCGGGCAGACAGCGCGCGGGGTGGTAATGATGGGCACAAGTGGCTGCATTTGATGGGCACAAGTGGCTGCATTTGATGGGCACAAGTGGCTGCATTTGATGGGGCACAAGTGGCTGCATATGATGGGGCACAGTGAGGCTGCAATTAATGTTTTGTTTTTTCAGTATTTTTCAGGTATGTTTGCGCCCCCCAAAAAAAATTTGAGCACCAGCCGCCACTGTCCCCTGGATTAGAATATTGCTTTTGCCAAAGTTCATATATTACAAATATAGATACTTTGAGATAATCCTCTCCAGGAAACATATGCAAATAGATACCTCCATAAAAAGGAGAAACTGGATCATGGTAATGTCATTATTTGCATGGCAGATCTGTGAGTCTATCCTGGATGTTTAAAGTAGACCTGTCACTCTAAAAATGCAAACATCGTTATAGCTCTTCCTGCAGATGCAGCAGCTGATAAAACTGGCACGCCACTAAAAACACACACAGTTGTGGGGCAGCTCCATTTACTCGGGGTACTGCCTGCGGCCCCATTGATTACTTTAAAGGGCCCTTTAATGCCCTGTACGCATGGAAAAAAGTTGGATGTTTTTTTACGACGGAATTCCGCTCAAGCTTGGCTTGCATACACACGGTCACACAAAAGTTCTCTGAACTTTCGAGCGTTAAGAACGCGGTGATGTACAACACTACGAGGCGAGAAAAAGAAGTTCAATGCTTCCCAGCATGCGTCGAATTGTTTCCGAGCATGCGTGTTTTTTTTCCCCCATCGGGATTGCATGAAAAAAAGAGAACCTGCTCTCAATCTTTTGCTGGCGGAAATTCCGACAGAAACAGTCTGATGGAACATACACACGGTCGGAATTTCCGACCAAAAGCTCACATCGGACTTTTGCTGGCGGAAATTCCGCTCGTGTGTATGGGGCTTTACACTGATGCGTTTAAAAGCGCGATATACAATTTGAACATGTGACTAAATCCCCCCCCCCCCCAAAAAAAAAAACACACAACAATCACACCGTGGGTGCATTTTTGATGCAGTTTTGGTGGGTTTCCCATAGAAAATCAATGGGAGATGCATTTTTGGAAGCATGCAGGACTTAGAAATGCACTGCACCTGAGTGCATTGGTGTCAAGGGTTCCATAGGATTTAAAAGGGATCGATTTTTCACAAAAACACCAAAAGCGCATTAAACGAATCAATGTGAAAGGGCCCTAAATTTGAACTTTCAGTAACTTTACAAGTCTGTATGAATACATTTCTTTTTCAATACACATCTTTAATGTACTTTTAGAAGAAAATGCAAACTATGTTTTTTCTGCATTAAAGAATTCTTACCTTCCTGTGCGCACAAATTTCCAGGTGTCTAGATCAGGAGTAGGTAACCTTGGCAATCCAGCTATGGTGAAACTACAAATCCCATCATGCCTCTGCCTCTAGGAGTCATGCCTGTGATTGTCAGGGTCTTGCAATGTCTCATGGGACTTGTATTTTCACCACAGCTGGAGGGCCGAGGTTGCCTACCCCTGGTCTAGATGAATGAACTTATTTATATGTCATCCTGGCCAGGCCAATCAGATAGCAGACGGTCCTGAAAATAGAAGAAGCCAGCGAGAAGACGTCGGAACTGGCGAGGAAACTCGTGGACGTCACCATCGTTGGAAAGGATTTCCAGCTTGATGAATTTACCTTGGCTGAGATAACATCAGCCTGCTTACAGGGAGAAGGAAGCATTTTCTCATATCTCAGTGATCAGATTGCAACATTGTAACTTTGCAGGTCAGAGGGCGAGTGGCTTTATTTGTCAGACATCTTAAAGCGGAACTTCACTCTCTCAATCAATATTGACTAATTTTAATCCTTATGCTGCCAGCCTTAGTAAACATATAGGAAAGTAGATCATATTTACGCGTTTTAAAATGGGTTTTACATTTCTTCAGTTACTTTCTGGTTTCCAGGCCTAGGCACATGATGTCATACACCCCAGGGGTCTTCAGAAAAAGGGAGGGAGGGGTTTTCTCAGCTAAGCACATCCACTTGTCTGCATGCCTGAGCTAAGGGCAGATAGATTCCTGGAAGTAAATGCTACATCACTCTAGCTTTTAACAGCCGCTCACCGCAGCCGTTTTCACCCCGTGTCCACCCTCGGGGGCACTGGCATCTTTACTATGGGCACCTGGCTGTGACAGCTTGCCGCTTCACAGCTGGGTGCCCACTGCGCATGCGCGAGCAGCGCTGTCCTCTGCGACTGGTCTGGAAGTCTTATGAGACCTGTCATGTGTCCCAGAAGACTTCAGGGGGGGACTTCCGCTTACGATCGCCTAAGACCTAAGCCTGTCAAAATCGGGTACCCACTCCCCCCCAAAAGCTCCATTTTACAAACAGGAGCCGGGGAGGAGGAGGCCTAAGGCCCCTTTCACACGGTCGGACCGCTCAGGTCTGCCTGTCAGTTTTTTGGGCAGACCTGAATGGCCGCTCCATGCTTCTCTATGGAGCATCGGATGTCAGCGGTGACATGTCCGCTGACATCCGATAAAATCAGACGGATGGCGATACGTCCCCATCCGTCCATGGCGGATCGGATCAGGTGAGATCTGATGAAAAACGGACATGCTGTCCGTTTTTGTCCGATCTCTCCATAGGAGACAGCAGCGCTCGACAAGCCCCTCCCCGCTCAGTGAGCAGAGAGGGACCTGTCATCCGCCGGCTCAGCGGAGAGATCTCCCACTGAGCTGGCAGACTCCATAGAGACGAATGTGCCTCGTCTGAATGAGGGCTTAAAGCGGAACTTCCCCTTTTGGGTGGAGCTCCACTTTAAATAGCATTTTTGGTTTGTGACCTCAGATGCAGTGTAGATCCACTTTAAAGCTAACGCATAGGAACCAACATTTACATCATCTCTGAAATAGTATCTCAGTCCAGAAGTACATGTGGATCATAGATGATGACTGGACAAAGATTATTATTACTGTAGCACCTTCTAGTGTGCCATTAGTTTAGTGCAGGCACATTTATTGACTCATGGTAAGTGTGAGTCCGGAATCTGGGTCAGGGTTTAATGCAGGTCAGGCTGGATGACTTACAGAGGCAGGTCTCTGGTGCCCTCCCCCTGGTTCTGGAAGTCTGGAGAAACTTCTAAAAAAGTTAGTGTGCGGAGGCCAGGAGAGTTGATCTGCATATTTAGGGGAACCTGAGCAATCCCCAGGCGTACAGTCCTGGCAGGGTGGCTAGGCCAGCCCCTAAATATGGATGAGTCTTGTTAGCAGGGGAGTCAGGTGGAAGACGGAGTGCTGAGAAGGCTGTTGGTGGCCCAGTTAGTAAATATAAACTGCTAAATACCTTTTCTCATCAGCAGTATATAGCAGTCTTGTGACTTCTATCAGTGTCTTGTTAAAGCTTGTAAGAGGAATTTTCATTCTACTCTGTCCTATGAGGCTGCAAGACCCCTGACTCTCTGTCTGGACAGTGCTAATTGGCCCTGTGCTGATCACATGCACTCTCCCAATGAAAAAAAAAAAAAAGGCAATACACACCAAACTGAGCATGTGCAGCCTGACTCCAGTAACTCTGTCTTATCCGGACAAGTTACAAGAACAATGCAAGAAGGAGGAGGATCTGTGCATACAGGATCAAACAGCCTTTTTACACAATGCAGAGGATTAACCCCTTAGGATCCACAGTGAGTATAACAAGCGTGTTTTACTTCATATACACACTGATTGTACGGTTGTGGGTTTAGTAACACTTTCAGATGGATCATGGAGTTATCCTTCCAGAAATAGGATCAAGGAACAGTTTTCATGCAACAATAGATCAGAAACAGAATCTGGTAACAAAGTTGAAAGACTTATGTCATCTTTCAGTCTCGATACAAAAATTCCACCAGTGTGCACTAAGTACAAGAGATCAGTCCAGCTGCATTCTCACTCATCTACAGAAGACGAGTATCTATATTTTTATAGCATTTCCAATCTTCTTAAACCATCAGACAGACATCTGTCATCTCAGCACAGGAAAACTGACCCAGGGCTCACCCCAAGCATTAGAAATCCCTTGACTCGACAAATCACAATAGACTGCCCCACAAAATATAGTTCTTTTCTACGCACAGTATAAGAATCTGGGACACGCTCAGAAATGGAGTCTACTTCTAAATACATAATAGTGTCAAGTGTCAAAGCTCTGCCAGATTCGATTCTTCACACACCAGAAATTTGCTCTCTTAAGGGACGTATATCAAGTTTGATTGTCCTACCACACCTCCTTGTCAGGGCACACTGGAAGGAATGACCATTATAGGATTTAAATTGAATTCAAATAAAAATGGTTAGTATGGATCTGTGCATGCAATCAGAGACATACAGTATAAACCTGTATTGGGGTGAAGACGCAGTACATAAGGAGCCTAAGGGCTCTTTCACACGGGCGGATCCCGTCATGATCCGCCCCGTGAATATCCGCCTGCTCAGCGGAGATCGCTCCGTTGATCCCCCGTAAGCCGGCGGATGACTTGTCCGTCTCTGCACACTGTGCAGAAACGGAACGGTCGGATCGCCGCTTTCTCCTATGGGGGGGGGGGATCGGATGAAAACGGACCGTCTGTCCGTTTTCATCTGATCCGATGACGGATGGAAAAGTAGGATTTTCCTACGTCATGCTAAACGGACCATAGCGGAGACTGATGTCGTCGGATGTCAGCGGATGTTCATCCGCTGACATTCGCTATCCCATAGGGATACATGTATGTCCGTTTTTCATTCGAAAACGGATGGATGAAAAACGGACATACGGAACGTCCGTGTGAAAGGGGCCTAAGGCTACATTTACACTTGAGTATCAGCGCCCTCAGTCATTTTTGCATGTTTTCAGGCTGGATTGTTCTTGTTTTAGCCAAGTGTGAAATTGTGTATTATACATGTTTTTCAGACGCTCCCATTTAAGTCTAAGGCTGGGTTCACACTGGTGCGATGCGAGAACCCTGCAAATCCACTGCGGGTTCCTGCATCGCACCCGACTCGTACAGCAGTTCACACATGTTAACGACACCCCCATTTCAGCTTGCGTATCGCACTGTGAACTGACAGTTCGGACATGAATCGGATCGCATAGGTGTAAACACCCATGCGATCCGATTCGGGCCTGGATAGAAAAAAGGGTCCTGTGCGCGTTTCGACCGAATGCGGTGCGATATCAGCCATACTATCTGTATGGCTGAAAATCGCATCGCACAGACATCGCATGTGATGTAAACAGCAGTGCGCTGCGAATCTCATGCAATGTCTGGCATCGCACAAGTGTGAACCGGCCCTTAAGGGGCCAAAAACACACGCTTGATTCAAACTTGTGCATCTGCATTTTCATGTGTTTGTGTGGGTTTTTATTGCATTTCTCATGCATTTTCATGCTCTCCCATGGAAGTCTACGGGGCCAAAAATGCACCAAAAGAAGTGCCTGCATCTATTTCCAAGTTGAACGGAAGTGTGATGCATAGGCGAGAACAGGCCCTAAAGACAGTAATGGAATTCTTCTTGACGTGACAGCCAAAGTGCAACAAACTGCACAGGTGTGAAAAGGAACTAGCCATAGATAGATGTGCGCACAGGGTGTGCCCGGGCACACCCTAATCACCCTGTGTGGTTACGATTCCCCCTGCTTTCTGTCTTCCCCCTGCAGTGCTGCCAGCTTTCTTCCTCTCCTCTCAGGAGTGGGGAAGGGGCTTGTAAATATTTCCTTAATCGCCCCTTCCTTTTCTGAATGAACACAGCGAGTGATCTCTACTGATCGCTTTTGTCTTCGTTGTTAACTGGGGAGTCTGTCCTCGGTTTCTTTCTCTTGTCTTAAAAGTGACAAATCAGGGTCCTGTTTAGACTCTTGATATTTCACCAAAGCCCCATAAATAAAAATGGTAAAAAAAGGAATAAAAAATACTTAAAAAATAATTTAAAAAAAAACACTACTAGAACCGTCCACTGCCCTACTGTTACCAATCTTTGCTCTACTGACACCATCCGCTGCTCTGCTGATATACATGTGCGTTTGTGCTCTGGAGTGCACACTCTAATGCAATAGGCTGCGCACACCAATGCATACACGGATCGCATTCTGGTTGTTTCCCACTGAATTAGTGGGCCTGCCAGCGCCACCTGACTGACGGAAAATGCAGCGCCTTCATTCAGTGTTTGGGTATTCTGACAGCTGCATGCACTGGCTGTTAGAATACAATAGCCAGCAGGGAAGATTCATCCATCCACTTGGTATAGCACCTAAAGCATCATCTGCTGGCTACATATAAAAATACAAAATATTTGCATAAAATATTTTGTGTTTACCCGATTGTAAAAATACACACAGTATATATCAATTAATATCTCCTCCAACTCTCAGGACACATCTCAGCTCTCCTCCCGCTGCTGTGCTAAATGGAAGTCAAATAATAATTTGTATCTATAATTCCACCTACCTAGGCCTTAACGCTAGTAAGGATAAATGAATGTCTGCTTCTCTTGGCTTTTATTGTTACAAATTCCTCCTGCTGGCTATTGTATTCGGAAAGCCAGCGGGGCAGATTCATCTTTTGGATGGAGGAATCTGTTATCTTTTGTACTGCCTGTGGGCTGAACAACACTATATCGGAGCTGAGTGACAGCACATTACTCAGTTGTAACTGGGTACAATAAAATATAATGAGAGAAAATCTTGTATAAAAAATATACTTTATTACAAATGGATTAAAACCATAAAGACATACAAACAATACCCTATTCGGACATGGTCAGCAGATACCCAATAGAGCAAACAGAGGCAGGATCTCAAATGGTAGGAGTAAATACTTAGAAGTGTAATTAATTGTATATTTATAGAAACATCTGATCCAGCATCGCCTCCACGCTTGCTTGTCAACGGGTTTCGCTAAATAGTAGCTTCCTCAGGACAATACTGGGTAGGTGCTGATATAGATAAAAAATATAAACAGACAACAAAAAAAAATATATAAGCATCAAGGATAATGAGCATGTACACAAGCACAAAAATTGTGAAAAATTCATATACATTCAGGAGAATTACACAAAATATACAAGTACATATGCTTGCCTGACGGACCTTGAATCCGAGGATGTGGGAACACCACACAACACAGATTACGAATATTCCAAAGTAATTCTAACCAGGATCAAGTTTGTGTATATTGTAGATGGTCAATATGCGTATATAAATATACAAGTAGCTCCTGTGTACAGAAGGGTAAGTAAGGGGGGAAGACCATGATAAAAAGATCCTGCAAAGGGAAATTCGTTAGATTCATACCCTGGTGGCTACCTCGCCCCCGGGTCTAAATGACGCCATGAGCTATAAGCCTTTTCTACAACACTGGATATTGCTACATGGACAAATGTGATATGATATGATCTTGATATATTTCTTCATGGACATATGTGAATTTTTCAAATTTTTTTTGCTTATATATTCTTTTTGTTCTTTGTTTATGTAGCACCCACTACCTTTTGGTAGGTTCTAGAATAGGATTTTTGTATTTCAGGTTCTAGTGTAGGCAAATTTAGGCATGCCTGTGCATTAAGCTAGGCCCGTTTGTTTTGATCTGGGACTGGGAGTGTTCTAGTGCAGCAGTGGGTGTGGCCACTTGTGCTCAGATTTAGAGACACCTCCCCTGGTTTCCAGTTAGTAAGTTCTGGAAAAGGGTTTGGACTTGAGGTTCTGAGTGACAGGCACCTTGTGTAGGAGCTCTGACCAATCCCCAACTAGGATTGGCAGGGGGCAGGCCTCCTATATAAGCTGAGGTAACATGCCACTGGGGAGGAGTCTTCAGAGGAAAGGAGATGTAGCAGTAGTGTCTTCTGTGTGGAGGCCCCAGGCTCGGGGGCCTGGGGGGCCTTCCAGGTGCTGAGAAGTCCCGGCTGAGGACCATTCTTCTTCAATACCGCAGAGGAGGAATTTCAGGATTAAGAGAAAGGAGTATTGGACTGTTACTGCTGGACTGTGCAGTTAAACCACGTTTCTTCTATGGACCGGGGACCATGGAGAAGGTCAGTGGGTACACTTCAGCAAGTGATGGAACTGGAGGATGGAGGAAAGTCAGGAAGATTGTGAATATCTGCTGTTGCCCCTAGTAACGGAACGAAACAAGGAGGTGTCTTTGATGGGATGTTGCACGGATAGTCCCACACAGTAGGATGTTACAAGGAGAGACTTTTAGCTTATTGTGGATTGCTGTGGCCGGGGAACTCAGCCTCTGCAATTTCTGGACTATCTGGGCCTAGTAGTCCACCAGTTGCTATATGCTGTTAGGGTACCGAGTCGTCGGGGGGAGGTGTGTGCTGACACCCGACGCAGTACCAGCATTTTAGTAAATGTACATGTGTTGAAGAGTTATTCAAAGTGACTCTTTACCGGGGAAGCATGAAACTCAGGAACAATTTATAGCCAAGGCTTTATTCAGGAATACAAAATTAATATTCTGCAGGGGACATCGCAGGAGTCAAGGACCAATAGTCTGCAGTGATGCAGCACCATTGACTGTTCATCTTTATGTGCCCTATGTTCACTTAAACTACAAAATGTGCCAAATGTGCCAAGTGCTATGGGCATCCCATGTCATTCCTATTCTTTGCTACTCTACCCAAGTTAACCCTTCAATAAAAATACCGCAGGGTAAAGCAAGTGACTTTTCATTTTGTCAAGAGAGGATGAATGGATGGTCAAACAGTGGGGTGATGTGTGGCTCTTTTGAACTCGTGCTCAGTGCACCGCTACATTTATATTTTTAATCCTAATCAGCACCCACCCAGTATTGTCCTGAGGAAGCTACTATTTAGCGAAACCCGTTGACAAGCAAGCGTGGAGGTGATGCTGGATCAGATGTTTCTATAAATATACAATTAATTACACTTCTAAGTATTTACTCCTACCATTGAGATCCTGCCTCTATGTTTCCTCTATTAGGTATCTGCTGACCATGTCCAAATATGGTGTTGTTTGTATGTCTTTATGGTTTTAATCAATTTGAAATAAAAGTATATTTTTTATACAAGATTTCCGCTGATTATGTGCCCACAAAGTCCGCTTGTTATTTGAGATTTCTCAATCCTTACACATATATATTGGATGTTGGCATGGTGGGGGTCTTCCCTTTCTGGGTACAATAGAACAACATGGAAACCTTAAGCCTGGTACACACACAGGATGAATATCGGCTGGTATCGGCTTGTTTAACAGAAACTGTCAGACATTCGGCCTGTGTGTACAGCAGCCTGCTCTGGAATGGGCTGTACTAACATTGCATGGTTAGTGTGCTCTGGGCTTTAGTGTTGACTGTTCAACTGCTTCTGAATACCGAGCTTCAAAGTCCGAGCTTAGATGTCTCTCCTCCCCCCCCCCCCGGCCTTACCTTTTTTAGTCTCTTCTACCACCTTCCAGGGTCTAACTGCTGCAAAGATTCCATTACCTTTCCTCTTATATCTGCAGCCATGTCCCTGTAGAGGTTGCTGAATGTAGTGGTTCACCTGTCACCCTGCCCAGCCAGACATCCATCTCACAGTCATAGAACACTCCATCAGCTTTGTTTTTTTTATTTGTGGGGAATAAACTTGGATGGGAAATTGGGAATTCTGGGATGCCCAGAAATATTCAGTGCAAACTTGCTTAGGACTTAATACAATCCAGTAAATACACTACAATGCCTCATTTGCTCAAGGCCTCTTATACTTCATTTCTCCAGCACTTCACTTGCTCATAACATTACTCCTCCAGCACTTCCCTGGCTGCAGATGGTTACTCCTCCAGACTAGCAACACATGGTTAGGCCTGACACTACTTCAGTCAGGCCTCAGTGAACTGCCTTTTGCTGGCAGGGACCTCGGGCCCCTGTGGTGTAGAATAGTTCAGATGCTAGCTGTCCTCTATTCTGCTACCACTCCCAGATAGCTCTCTTCAGGCCCTCCCAACCAGCCGGGCTGCAAAGATCTATTTTCGCTGCCCTTCCCACAGTCCTCTCCTCTGGTTCCGCACCCATCTCAAACTGCAATCTCCCAGTTCTCTCAGCCGTGCCTCCCCAGTCCTCCCGACTGTGCTCATTTACCAGCCCTCTAGGCTGTGACCAGTTGTCCTCCCTGGAGACTCTTAGAAGTGCTCTCTCCCACTGTCCTCTCCTTGCTCTCTCATGTGCCTCTCCATCCAGGATCTCGTCACTCCTCCTGGATGCACCCGAGCACCGTCTCAGGGACACCCCCCTCCAGACTGGG
Source organism: Rana muscosa (assembly GCA_029206835.1). Lineage (NCBI taxonomy): Eukaryota > Metazoa > Chordata > Amphibia > Anura > Ranidae > Rana > Rana muscosa. Next base: position 79,070,746 of record CM055117.1, on the reverse strand, counting down.
GAGCTCCCTATGGGCCCCTGACAGCCTCCACACTCTCTCAATCTAGCTTTTCCATCCAATAACTCCCCCCCCCCACCAGCTGGGCTGACCCTGGGTATTTGAGGAGGCCTGCCCCTTGCCAATCCAGAATGGGGATTGGTCAAAGCTCCCCCAGACATCCCAGACAGCTCCACCTCTCCTCTCCTCTTTTCTTTCCAGATCTTTCTAGCAGACTCTAGAAAGAGGGAGGTCCCAGTGATGCTGCTTATGAGTCACCAGCTGCTACCCTGAGCTACTCCCAGTCCAGAATGAAAACAAAAAGGCCTAGCCATCAGCCAGGCCTGCCTAAATTTTCCTACTCTCCAAAAAAATCTCACTCTAGCTAGCACCTACCTAACTAGAGGATGCTACATATCCATCTTGAAAGACCTTATTATCCTAGATTTAGTAACACATCCTGGTCAGTGTCTTGTTAGGTACAAGGCCTTCTCCAATTAGATATGGATCACCTTTATACCACTGGCATACTATTCCAAATATTCACAGATTTTTTATCATGCCCTGTGAGTTGAATTATATTTTACGGTTAGCTGTGCATTGTCTGGCTCTCTTTTTTTTTAATACTTTAATAAAAAATAAAAAAATTGAAGTTGAACCGCTTCTAAAATAAAATGTGACTGGGTGCTTTTTTAGCTCTGTGTTTGTGGCCAGAACCCCCACAAATATTAAATCTTGTGAGTTTAGGAAGATGTGCCAATCCCTGACCTGAAATTATACTTTTGGTGTTTGAGTCATCAGACAGGTGGGGGCATGCCAAACTGTATGCAAATACCAGTTTTCAGAAGTTCTGCAGGGTCCAGTAATGGAGGCAGTCTTATTCCTCTTAGGCCTTTATTCACACGAGGTGTACTAAAGCGTACATGTGTGCAGGGTTGTGATTACATGCATGGTAATGCACAAGTGTTCGGTGCATCCCCATTGATTTTAATAGGGATGCAGTAGCTGAGCAGACAGACGAAGTTACCTGTGGTATGTATTGTCCAAAGTGGAGCTTGTGTGCTGAGGATTCAAGCGAAAACGTAGCTAGGCAGGGCAGGGCAGGTCGGCAACAGATCAGGCAAAGCGGTACACAATCGAAATCCAGAGTGTGGTCAGGCAGGCAGAGGTCATATACGAGCTGACAGTGAAGTACAAAATCAGCAGGATAGAGAGTGGTCAAGATTTTAGGTAGGAGTCTATACATGGTAATCAGAATCACAGCGCTATCAATTCACCCAGGGAGCTAGTCCACGCAAAACACGCACCGAGTAACAGGAAGTGCTGCTATTTATGGGCTGCTTGATTGTACATTGTCTGCAGCTGGCAGTAGGTGGGGCTACTGAGTCCAAGGCAATGCATCAAGCTGGGGGAACATTGGGACAACTCCAGAGCTGCCCTGTGGCACAACAGGTAAGGCTGCAGCTGTGGAACCAGGAGCATCCCGGTTCAATGACACAGCTCCCAATGTGATATCTGTGGGGATGCGAGCGAACAGCCCCGAATGCATCCAGCTCTGTTACAGACCAGTATAACTATGCATCCTGGAAATCATTGTACTAAGCACCACTTCTATAGCAATCTCCACTAGCTTTGTGTGCCCATGCCAAGTGGTTGCCCTGCTGTAGCAGAGCCTACCACAGTGGTTTCCAGCTTCCTGAGGGACCGGCCAGGCATTGTATATGCCTAGTTAAATTGGTCTGTAACAGAGCAGTTTTACCTGGCAAAGGATTTGTATTTATCAATTACACATTATGTTACACAGCCCCTTTACACAACACCACCAGGTGATTGTGTAAGGTACCTGTAGTAGTTAGTGTCTGAAGTGGAGCTTGTGTGCCAAGGATTCAGGCAAAAACTTGGTCAGGTCGGCAAAGCGGTACACAATCGAAATCCAGAGAGAGTGGTCAGACAGAGGTCATAAACGAGCTAGTGGTGAAGTACAAAATCAGCAGGCTAGAGAGTAGTCAGGAACTCAGGCAGAAGTTCATACACGGTAATCAGAGTCAAAAAGCTATCACAACACCTAGGGAGCTAGCCCACACAAACGAGCTCTGAGAGACAGGAAGTGCTGCTATTTATGGGCTGCTTTTGATGTAGATTGCCCACAGCTGGCAGCAGGTGGGGCTAGTGAGTCCAAGGTAATGCATCAAACTGAGAGAACATTGCCATAACTCCAGAGCTCCTCCGTGGCACAACAAGTAAGACTGCAGCTGTGGGACCAGGTACATGACAGATTGACACCACTTAAAGCTAAGGAATGCAGTGGTGTCTGCATTTGACCCCAAGACTACCAATTGGACAACCAAAAGCAGCAAAAGACTGAGGCGATCATCCCTCTGCTCACACTGGTCTCTTGCTCCAACCAGCAACCTTGTCAACACAATTGTATGTAGTATCCTGACTGGCTCCCAGTCCTTCCCTTCCTCATTCTGCATGTTGCAGTACAGGGGCTGCAAGACGCCAATACAAATTCAGAATCAAATACTCACACTGTTTAAAAAACAAAGATAAATTAATGCAGCTCTGTATTTATTAAATTGTCTTTTATATCCACATTGAGTTCAGCTTTAACCATATTACCAGCTGCTCCAAGCCCAGAAGCATATGCCCTGTTGGGTGGGTCACTTGGGCTTTCGCTACTACAGTGCTATACCTAGGCCATAATTCTGAATATACCAGTATAAGCACAGTTAGAACATGGAACATACAGAAAACCTAGGATACCTAAAGGGTTACAGAGCAGAACCTTCTATGATGTTAAGGACCATTTGTACCAAGCCCCATTTTCTTTACCTGCATTCTGCAACTCATTGGCTGCCATGCTACAGAATGAATAGATGAAAATTAGAAAAACACAGATGGAAGAGTCATAAACCACAGCACGTCTATCAGCATTTCTATCACACATCTCTCTCAGCTAACAAAATAGATGAACAGCTGACACGCTAATTATTCCATGGGCCATGAATGGCAGAGTACATGATCAATCCATGAAGTGGATAATTTCTCTATATGTACATTAGCTCCGTACTGTCTGGCATTTTTTTTTTCACCAAAATGAATTCAAGGCACAATGGCATGAAGCATGTGGGCCTTAAGTGCAATTACTGCTCTTTGAAGTATCCTCATTATGCTAATTAGCACTCCCACCGAAAACCGCTTTATTTCCCAGGTCTGTTTATTACTATCTTCAAGAGCCTCTTAAAGGGGAAATATAACCAAATCACAGTTAAAGTTAAATTAATTCTTCAGTTAAATCTTATAAATAAGTTAAGCATAGAAATTTAGTAACAAGCCCGGTGCTACTTTTTTTTTATTCCTACATCTGTTATTGTGGGAACATAATATTTCATACACAGAATTGTAGCCACTTGAGGGAGTAGCTCACTGCCGAACAATGAAATCATTATCCTTCTTGGATGAATATGGCAAAGCAAAGATGCACAAAAACATGGCCTTCAGAGAGTGTTCTGGGTGCAAGAGTGTTATCTTCAGCTGAAGCGTTACACCCACAGCTTTCAATGCACATAATACATTACCTATAGATTTTTCATTAGGATAGGAGCAGCCATGTACATCTGGTGTGCTCTCTGGCAAACTCGGTGTTCCTCCTACATAATGTTCCGATTTGACCTACACAGCAGTCAGGCTGGCACAAATGGAATAGTCATAAACCTCAGTTGTATTACTGGAATTCAAGATCAAGAAAAGTAATTTATTTCTTTTTACCAGAACTAAAGTTAAAGGCCCTTCTCAAGGCAAGATCAAACTCCTCTAAATCCCTCACTGAGGCACTCCAGTTTTTTTTTTTTTTGCTTACCCATGTCCACCATCACGACTCTCCAGGGTAGTTCTTCCAGTAGCAGAGATTGGTGATCTCATGCTGCAGTCTAGGCCTACAACCCAGTTATGTTGCCATCCCTAACTTTGTGATCTCATAATACTACCACCACTTAAAGTCTTCAGGACCCTGTGAGAACCCCACCAACAAACGTCTTTTCCAACCTGTCAGGAACCAGAAACCAGGTGGAGACAGAAAATGCAGTTAAAAGTAATTCCTTTAATAAAATAGCAAACAATAACAGTTCAGGAACGTAGTAAAAAACTGAAGCCAGGATTTGTGTGCCAGAGTGGGTAAATCAGATAAGCTGGGATCAGGAAGCCAGAAGTCAGCGTAGTAAAGAGCAGAAACAGATATCGAAAGAGAAGCCAGCCAGGCCAAGTCATTCACAGGAACACACTAGAGATCATAGACCACACAAGGGCATGGAGGGAATGAGCAAAGCTGTTTACAAAGTCAAAGGGGGCTGGCTGTAGGCTGGACTAATGAGGCAGGTAATGGTAACCAGGTAAGTCACTGCAGAAACCAGAGGTTCGTAGTTAACCAACAGCTGAGCAGCCTCTGTGAACTGAAAAAAAGAGCTGCTCGTAAATAGCAGAAGCCCAGCCCTAACACAACCATTAGAAAGCGTGTATGCCACAAGGTAGCAGCATTGGCATTGAAGGAGGACCCTACCATACTACACAAAAAAAAAGAAGAAGGACTTGGAACCTGGTTTGTCACGTGGCCTTGGATTCAGGCATTTAGCAGAAGTTAGCTAAAGGAGTAATCAGCTTGAAGGAGAACTAATCACAAAGGGGTATTTGCAAGTAATCAAGCTCAACTCTTGAATTGTAGAAATAGTGCAACCTTACCCTACAACAATTTTTCAATTATTTACTTGTATTCTCTACCTGGCAGAGCAGGAGTGTCAAGTTGTAAGGCACTCTGGGCTCAGTGTTCATAAACACCCATGTAACAAAGAATATGTCAAGATTACACAATAAAAAAAAAAAAAAAAAGGAACAGGATTTATGAACAGTTATAAATCGCCTCTAGCAGCCTAAAAATAGTGTCAGATATCAGTCTTGAGCCCAGGCAGGAGACAGGTCAGACTTACATTTCTGCACCGATAGGAAGAGAATAACAGCACAAACAGCTATTCCCAAGAGGTAAAGGTGCTGTATTAAAAGTGTAAGTGCTATTCCTGATTGGCTGTCTTTATACATATATTAAGCAAAAAAAATTAAAATTACTATATATATTCCATATCTACACAATATTTAGTTTTTTGAGGAGAAAAGGTTAAGAACCATAGCTAGAGTAACAGATGTACCTTAGGAAACTGAGTCTTACATCATAATACTATCTCACTGTATTTGTCTTGTGCCAGTGCGAGGCCCTGTCACAGTAGGAGTTTAGTAAATTGGTATAGAGACGACACAGGATTCTCAAAGGTTCAGTTTGAGAAGCTCCAGAATGTGTATTGTAAGCCTAGAAAGCTCTGTTTTAAGTTTTCTCTGGGTTTGGTAGTCCTGGATCGGGGCCTGGAGCTTGACAGTTCCAAAGTGTCTTGGGTGCAGGGCCGGTCCTAGGCGGGTGCCTGGGGTGCAGTTCACCTAGGCGCCACAGAGATGGGGGCGCTCAAGCGCCAGAGTGCTCCCCTCCCTCCTCTCCTTGTTGGTGTCCGAGCCGAGGCTGCTCCCAGGGCCGGTCCTAGGCGGGTGCCTGGGGTGCAGTTCACCCAGGCGCCACAGAGATGGGGGCGCTCAAGCGCCAGAGTGCTCCCCTCCCTCCTCTCCTTGTTGGTGTCCGAGGCTGCTCCCTCCGCCAGTCACCGCCGCGGCGCTGCCGCTGTATTTCCTGCCCTAGTCCGCCCCCCTCCTCCTGTCAGAGCAGATCGAGCGTCTCTGTTCGGAGAGAGACCGCGCTGTGACATTGTTGGGGGGGGCGGGGCGGTCCGTGCCGTGCAGTGCCCGTCATGTGAGAGGATTCTGACATCTGACCCCATTCCTGCTCGTGTCTTCTGTTGCTGTGCAGTGTCGATGTGATCCTCTCCTGTCTGAGTGTCACTGCCCAGTGCCTCTGCCTCTGCCTCTGTACAGACCGGAATGTGCTTTGTAGATAAATAAGGTAAATGAAGTACGGTAATCTTTCCAGCATCACTGCACACTGATACCTCCTCACACCCGGCACTTCTCTTCTCTCATTCAGCTCTCACTACACTCGCAGCCCCCCTCCTCCCCCTTCCTCCTCAGCATTTCCCGGTCCACAATCTTTTCATCTACTAGTCTTGTTAACCCTCTGTATGCTCTAGTCTGCAACTGTCACAGCCTCAGAATCCTGCCAGCATGCCATTCATTCCTCATTGCTCCTTCATCCTGCCAGAACTTTTTTCCTTTACTTCACTGCAGGGGCATAACTACAGTGGTCGCCATTGCACCACAGCCTGAGAGGAGGGGGGGGGGGGGCGTCATACAGAGGAACCAATGCCTTCAGTGTTCTTTCTGCAGCCACTAAATGCCTGCAAGAGAGAGGAGGAAAAGTGGGCATTCAGCAGCTGCAGGAAGAACATGGAGGGCATTGGTTCCTCTGTATGCCGCCCCTCCTCTCCAGCTTTTTCTGCCCGTGGGCCCCTCAGCTTTCTCCTGGCACTTCTGTGATCTTCCCCAGCAACTTCTCTGCTCTCTCCCACCCCACCCCCTACTGTAATCTGGCCCCCCCTGTGCTCTTCTCTGCCCCTCCCTGTGCTCTTCTCTGCCCCCCCATGCTCTTCTCTGGACCCCCCGTGCTCTTCTCTGGGTCCCCCCCCTGTGCTTTTCTCTGGTCCCCCCTGTGCTTTTCTCTGGTCCCCCCCCTGTGCTCTTCTCTGGTCCCCCCGTGCTCTTCTCTGGTCCCCCCCTGTGCTCTTCTCTGGTCCCCCCCCTGTGCTCTTCTCTGGTCCCCCCCCTGTGCTCTTCTCTGGTCCCCCCCCCTGTGCTCTTCTCTGGTCCCCCCCCCTGTGCTCTTCTCTGGTCCCCCCCCCTGTGCTCTTCTCTGGTCCCCCCCCCTGTGCTCTTCTCTGGTCCCCCCCTGTGCTCTTCTCTGGTCCCCCCCTGTGCTCTTCTCTGGTCCCCCCCCTGTGCTCTTCTCTGGTCCCCCCCCGTGCTCTTCTCTGGCCCCCCCTGTGCTCTTCTCTGGCCCCCCCCGTGCTCTTCTCTGGTCCCCCCCTGTGCTCTTCTCTGGTCCCCCCCCTGTGCTCTTCTCTGGTCCCCCCCCTGTGCTCTTCTCTGGTCCCCCCCCCTGTGCTCTTTTCTGGTCCCCCCCCCTGTGCTCTTCTCTGGTCCCCCCCCCTGTGCTCTTCTCTGGTCCCCCCCCGTGCTCTTCTCTGGTCCCCCCCCTGTGCTCTTCTGAGGTCCCCCTGCTGTTCTCCTTTTATCCTGCCATTCTCCTGTCACCCTGTACTGTCTCCTGCCCGCCCCCCCCCAGCTCTGCCAGGTTCCCCCCTCCCCTCTTCCACCGGCTGCTGTGGGGAATATGTAAGGATGGAGAGCAGGGAAGGCTTCCCTGCCTGAAATGACAGAGGAAGTTATCTGTACTAATCACTTACTCTGACCATCTACTGTACCATGTCTGGGGGCTCTTTCTAACAGAAGCCCCCTCTGTGTGCATCAGAGAGACTCCCCTCCAGGTCTCATTAGGGTACGCTCTTCCTGTATTTTCTTTATTGTTAGAAGATCATGGGAGGATCCCAGGGAAACAAAGACTTCTTAGGGGAGCATCTCTGTGTTTGAGTCGTTGCCATAGAAACATGTGTAAAGGGGAGGAGTTTGTAAGATGACCACGCCCATGTGGGGGCGCCAGAAATATTTCTGCACCAAGGCGTCTGTGACCCTAGGATCGGCCCTGCTTGGGTGGGACAGAGCCTTCAATCCTGTGTCCATTTTTCTTTTTAGATGCCCGCAGCTTGTGCGAGTTCACAGGTGTGCAGGGTCATTATAAGACAGATCTGTGAGTGGCTCAGGGCAGTTGCAGCGTTTAAAAGACAGCCTTGGTGTGAGAATAGAGGCTTGCTCCAGCCAAGAAAGGTGACCTACTGGGGAGACAAGACTCCATATCTCCATATTGGAGAGATTCCCATACCCAGGCCTGGACTGGGACAAAAAATGGGCCCGGGCATTTTAGACTGAGCAGCCCGGGGGGGGGGGGGGGGCGCGTGGCGGAGGTTAATGATGGGATGTGGGGTCCCAGCACCTTGTACCCCTTTACATTACACAGCACCCTGCACCTCTGGACCCCTTTACATTACACACAGGGCCGCCATCAGGAATTTTGGGGCCCCTTACACAGCTTCAGGCATTGGCCCCCTGGAGCAGAGGAGAACCAGGGGTGGGGTGCTGCAGCCACGAATTGAGAAGCGCGGGGGGGGGTGCTGCCGCTGCAAATTGTTGAGGTCGGGGGTTTTTGGGTGCTGACGAACACAAAAAAAAAAAAGGCGGAGTGTTGCCATCTGGGGCCCTGGGGACCTCTGGGCCCCTTACAAAAAAAAAGGGGGGGTTGCCATCTTACAGGTGTACTGCCTCTACCCCCCTAATGGTGGCCCTGATTACACAGCACCCTGCACCTCTGGGCCCCTTTACATTACACAGCACCCTGCACATCTGGACCCCTTTACATTACATAGCACCGCACCTCTGGACCCCTTTACATTACACAGACACCCCTTAACAGTTCTGGACTCCCTGCATGTTACACAGACCTCCCTACAGTACAGACCCCCCCCTCTACAATACAGACCCCCCTCTACAATACAGACCCCCCTCTACAATACAGACCCCCTCTACAATACAGAACCCCCCTACAATACAGAACCCCCCCAACAATACAGAACCCCCCCAACAATACAGAACCCCCCTACAACACAGACCCCCCCTTCAGACCCATAATGTACCTCAGATTAGCGCAGGATTGCATGTTGGGTCCCCTCCCCCTGTGTGGACATAAAGGAGGAGGGGGAGGTGGCTTCACGCTGCTCGGCTGTGTGAGACAGCCGAGCCGAGACTGATCAGATCAGTGTCGCGGCCACCTTGCCAGAGAGAAGGGGATCGTTGCGGGTCCCGGCCCCCTGATGTGCCGACGGGTGTCACTGTCACTCTAGTGCAGCTCCGACTTGCAGCTGAGAGTGCACTGGCATCACTAGGGTTAGTGTCACCTGGTTCGGCAAAACATGGTGTCACCCCCCTCCTGTCTATCCTGCCCAGCGCCCTGCAGGCTGTGAACGGTCACGAGGTGCACCCCCAAATGACCCCTGTAAATTAAAGTATAGGGTGGTATTGGGCCAGCTGGGGCGATATAGGGCAGGTTGCGGTGATATAGGGCAGGGTGCGGTAGCATAGGGCAGGTTGGGGTGGCATAGGGCAGGGTGCGGTGGTATAGGGCAGGGTGCGGTGGCACGCATAGGGCAGTGTGCGGTGGCACGCATAGGGCAGGGTGCGGTGGCACGCATAGGGCAGGCTGGGGTGGTATGGTGCCAGGTTAGGACTCTATGTAGTGACATGTGCAGCAGTGCAGTAACTTACAGCATGCCTGGAGATGAAGACACTCTGGCTGCTGTGTCCTCGTTTCTCTCTCCTTCAGCTGTGGGATCAGCCAGAGTGAACGAGTCTGTGGGAGGAGTGGAGGGGCAGCCACACCCCCAGCTCCGCCCACCAACTCCGGAGACATTGAAGATGATGGGGAAGACGTGATATGCTGTCTGGCGGCCCGCGGGCCACAGCGGCCCACCGGGCATTTGCCCGGCATGCCCTATGGCCAGTCCTGCCCATACCCACAGGACTGGCAGAGTTGGCACACCTAAGCGGGGTCGGCAGAGGACTGGGAAAACTGAGGCAACTAGAGAGTCCAGTAGGGGGATCTGTAAGTCTCAAGTGGGAGAGTCTGGGGTGCTGAGAGACCTTATCCAGAGGCCAGGAGTGGGCTGGTACAGCAAGATGCTGTGAGTAAAGGCTAAGCGAGTCTGAAAAACACATGTAAAGAACAATGGCACTGCTCACAGGAGATCCAGGTGGCTCGGCATTTTCTAAGAACGCGGTTTCTGAGTGAAGCTGAAACCCCTCCGTGGGAAACTGTGTTAAGACTTTTTCCTTTTTAATAAAGGTGGGCTGTTGGGCCTTTAAAATACAAGTTCAGACTGATTTGGACTCACTTAATATGCTCGCCACATTGAGTCTCATCAACCCATATCACAGTCCATGTACAAAGGACATTGTAACAGCACCTCAGTGTAATAAGGATAGGTAAAGACGCACTCTAGACAGCTTGGAAAGACAAAAACAGTCTAGACAATCCCATTCAAGCAGAATAAAATGTAATAGAGCAATACCAACTGGTTTGTTAATCACTTAAAAATCAAATTATAAGCCACGGCCTTACCCTGGGAATAGCAGTGCGGTGTGGAGGATGAAACACAAGCATGTGCGTCTCGTCACAGTAGTTTAACTTCATTGCCAGAACACACACACTCTACAAGACACATTTTAATCATCAATAAAACAAGGCAGAATAAACTGAGGCCAAATTACTCCACTTGTTTCCAGCCAATAGCGCTAATTTATCTGAAGAGGTGACCGGCGAGCCCTTAAGGGCGATCTATAAAGCCATCTGTTTCAATTAGGTAGCCGCCAACCTTGTGACCCTTATTTCAGCCAAGAAATACTCAGCACGGCAGCTATGCAACAGTCTGCACCTGGGTGCCTTTCAAGGTCATGGAAACGGCGGTGAGAAGAAAGCGATTCAGCAACACCATGTAAAGCCCAGCTTAGTCATCGGAGGCCACGGCCTAACTCAGGAAACCAGATCTTCAACAGAATCGTCAGTATGCAACTTTATATGAAACTGCAATAATTACGTCATCACGCATAGCTGTATTCTTTTCCAGCCATTTGGGATCTGAGCAGATAATATTGATAATTACGGAACACTCAAGTTAAAAGACAAGGCATAGGTATTTTTACGAGCATATACTGTATTTATTGGTGTATAACACTCACTTTTTTACCCTGAATATAGAGGGTAAACTGTGCCTGTGTGTTATACGCAGGGGGCTGTGGAAAGTTTTTTTCCTGAAAGTTCCCTCTTAAAGTTAGAGTGCGTGTTATACGCCAATAAATACGGTATTTAGAATTTTGTGACTTTCACAAGGTTTCCATCAGCCATAAATTTAGCCTCCCTGCTTAATGAGTAATGACAAGTCACATGGAGAGTCTGTTTTTAGTAAGTTCAGGAAGACCGACTTGCATTAAGAGAAAACAGCAAAAGCACAATCATCAAAAGCATTGCTAAGCAGGAATCAGAGCACTTAAAGGCCAACTCCAGGCTCAGCTCTGCCCACAGACATCGCCCCCCCCCCCCCCTTGGAGGAACCCCCTGCTGTAGTCTTAGCTTTTTTTTCTTTTATATCTGCCTTTTTCAGATGTCTTCTGTACAGGTACATGACATGCTGGGTTTTCTTCCCATCTGCCTTTCCTCCAGCTCAGGCAGATTCTTCTAATTATATCCATATATTAAGGGCAACTGTGGTCACACCCCAGGACAAAGTGGAGAGGCAGAGAATGATGTCACAATCTCCACCTCGTCCAATCAGAGAATGCTTTGCATGTATTGAGAAAAAAAAAATGCAAGGTGTTCTGTGAATGTTGCCCTTGTCGAACGAACCCTATGTTCACTATGCAGCAGGGAAGCCGCCCAGCACAGAACCCAGAGAAAAGGAACAACCACCACTGTATTAGGAGGGGCCACTATATTGATTATCTACTTCCACAGGTATCCCACAAGTATGGCTTATTACTACACTTGGCACTCCTGTGCTCCTTACACCTGCCTATTCTCCATTAGGGTCTCCAAACTGCAGCCCTTTGCTTGCCTTCCAGTGGCCCCTGGGGCACTATTCCTCTCACCAACACCAAGCATGGGGCACTAATCCTCTCACTGACACCAAGCATGGGGCACTATTCCTCTCACTGACACCAAGCATGGGGCACTATTCATCTCACTGACACCAAGCATGGGGCACTATTCCTCTCACTGACACCAAGCATGGGGCACTATTCCTCTCACTGACACCAAGCATGGGGCACTATTCCCATTACTGACACCAAGCATGGGGCACTATTCCCATTACTGACACCAAGCATGGGGCATTGTTACCAATGCCAGGACATTTTCTACTCCCATTAGCCACAGTCTGGCCCCTCTTAAGTTTGAGGGATAGTAAACTGGCCCTTTGTTTAAAAAGTTTGGAGACACCTGCACTAATGCAATAAACCTGTGAAGTGACTGCTGCCCATCTTTCTTCCACCATAAGGAAAGAATCACAGTGCACAGTAAGTGGGCTTCGGACATTCATAGTGTAGAACAGTGATTCTTAACCAGGGTTCTGTGGACCCTAGGGGTTCCTGTAGAGCAGTGGTTCTTAACCCCAGTCCTCACATACCCCCAGCGGGCCATGTTTCCAGGTTTTCCTTTACTTTGCACAGCTGCTTTAAATCAATATCAATGACATGGTATTGATAATAGCCATTTTATCTAAGGGAAGTTCCCAAAACATGGCCCATTGGGGGTACTTGAGGACTGAGGTTGAAAACCACTGCTCTAGAGGTTGCTAGGAGTTCCTTGAACAATGATCGATTACTGCCTCTCAGACAAAGAACCACCGACACCAATTAACTTTTTAGCTATCTGGCCCCTTTAACACTGAGGCGTATTTCAGGCATTTTAGCGCTAAAAATAGCGCATAAATAATGCCTGAAATACTCCTGCCCCCAGTATTCTCAATGTGAAAGCCCGAGGGCTTTCACACTAAGGCGATGAGCTGGCGGGAGGAAAAAAAATCTCCTGCAAGCCGCATTATTTGGAGCGGTGAAAGGAGTGGTGTGTATACCGCTCCTTCCCATTGAAATCAATGGGACACCGCAGTAATACCGCCCGCAAACCGTGGCTGTAGCCGTGGTTTGCGGGCGGTATTAACCCCTTTTTCCGCCGCTAGCAGGGGTTAAAACCGCACCGCTAGTGGGCGAATATCGCGGTAAATACGATGGTATGGCGGCGCTGAAAATCGCGCCGCTATACCGCCACCGCACCTGCCCGCCCCAGTGTGAAAGGGGCCTTTAGGAGGGATTCTTTCCAATGATCTCAAATATAAGGAGCATTCTTCCCGGTGACCATCACAATAAATGTACCGTGAGCTTTAGCTAAAGAAATTATTAACAGGATATTCCATGAACCAGAAAAAGTTGTTTCAAGGGTTCCTTGAGAAAAGGGTGATGTAAATGTTGGTCAGTGGAAGATAGTTTGTTAGAAGCCATAACAATAGCACAATAATATATATTTTTAAAAATTGACAAGAATTAGGCTTTAAAGCCCTCCACTTCCATAAGAGGGATTGGGGACAGGATTTGTACAAAAAAAAAGGAGATGGTCTTTAACAGTAAATGTACAAAATGTACATGCATAATACAATGCTGAGAAAACAAATAAGCAGTATGTGTTTTATTATCTAATCAGGTTTATATAGTCATGCTATGTAGGAGACTTTTTCTAAATAAAATGTATAGGCGGTTCTCACTTACGGCTCTAAAGAAGAAATATGCAGAAACAAAGTTCACCCACACAGGGCATATGCTGACATGTTTAACCGAGCAATTCCAGACAGACAAAACCAGAAGAACTTGGGTGTTGCGTTGGTGTGCACTTTGTGAAAATGGAACATGCTGCATTTAAATACAGCGCAACACGCTATAATGCATCATGTTTAAAAAAGATCTGCTATTATAAAAAAATGTTTTACTGTTCTGTCCCCACTGGGACACAGTACATGTGGTACCCTCTCCCTTGTTGCTAGGTGTGGCTAGGAGGTCCAAACTGCACCCTCTCTCCTGCTCCTGCCGACAACAGCTAGGAAGGGGATGGCGGTTTCATAACCGCGACTCAGAGCACTTTCCACTCAGTAGACTTGCAGAGGAGAACACGACTGCCCCGTCTCAGCATGCCGCTTGCCGTTGATTGGCTCAAGAGAGTGCTCTGAGCTGAGATAAGCCCTAGTTGTGAAACAGCCGTTTCCTTCCTAGATGTTGTCAGATTGGCCGCAACAGAAGGGGAGGTAGTGCAGTTCAGACCTCATAGTTGGGGTTAAAGAGCACCTAGCAACATGGGACAAAGAAATACATGCACTTTGTCCTATAAGGGACAAAAGTATACAAAAATTACGTTAAAGAGCATCCAGCAACATAGAACAAAAAGTACTACATATATTTTGTCCCATAGGGAACACAACTATACGAAAAAAAAAAAAAAATTCACAAGAAAAACTATACAAAAATTTTAAGGATAGCTTTTTTTTAAAGATGTACAGAGCTGTGTAAATTTTGTCTTTTACTTCCCTCTGGAGTTTAGCTTTAAACAAAAGTGGAAAAAATAAAAAATATCTGACATGTAATAAGAAAACATAGCTATCAAGTATTCTTATGCCGCGTACACACGACCGTTTTTAATGTCATTTTAAAAAACAACGTTTTTCTCGACGTGATTTTTCTTGTTTCCTCTCAAGCCTGTCTTGCATACACACGTTCGCTTAAAAAAACGCTTGAGCAAAGCGCAGTGACGTACAACACGTACAACGGCACTATAAAGGGGAAGTTCTGTTCGAATGGCGCCACCCTTCATGTTAGTAAAGTTTGGTGAGAGCCGATTCGCGCTTTTCAGCCTCGTGCTCTTCAGTCCGTTACAGCGTGACGAATGTGCCATCTCCATTACGAACGCTAGTTTTACCAGAACGAGCGCTCCCGTCTCATACTTGATTCTGAGCATGCATGTTTTTTTTTCCCCTCGTAAAAGCATACACACTACCATTTTTCACGACGTTTAAAAGAACAACGTGAAAAACAACGTGAAAAAATAGAGCAGGTTCTAATTTTTTTTAGGCCATTTTTCACGTTGTTAAAAATGCTCTGGAGCATACACACGATCGTTTTTAATGCCCAATTTAAAAAATTGAATTTTTAACGGCGTGAAAAACGGTCGTGTGTATGCGGCATTAGAGGAGATTTTTGCCCTTCATGGCTTCAACAATATACATCTTGTAAGATGTAATAAACTACGTCACAGTTTTAAGTGTCTTTTGTTATCAGTCAGTCTTCTGTTGAAAGTGAAAGTTTTGCCCCAGGGCTACAAAATTGAGCTATCATAATTTCCCACAGGTATGAATGTGGACAGAGCACGCAAGTGCACAGTAATAATACGCAGAGAGAAAAATCCAGAGCGTTACACGAGCCCGCAGCTGGATTAGAACCCGTCAGACTGGTTACACCAGAGCCTTACCTGAACACAAGCTATTGTTCCACAAACAGATCTCACCTGTCATAACGATGATGCATAAAGCAGAAAAATACTTGTGAAATGTGCCGATAGGATCAGCAGGAGGTCATATTAAAAGCAAAATGCACTGCCTATGTGTGAGCCTAGGCTTAATTGTCAGTGAAAAACGCACACTTCCTGGTACAACAGTATTTGTCAAAACTTTCACAAACACTTAAAACCCTATCGAACGCTCAAGGGTTAAAGTGGTTGTAAAGGCTCAAGAAAAAAATCCTATGTACAGCAGTCCCCCCCCCCCCCAATACTTACCTGAGCCCCATCGTAATCCAGCAATGTGCACAAGAGCCTTCGGCTCTCTGGGGACTCTCCCTCCTCATTGGCTGAGACAGTAGTGAGCCATTGGCTCCCGCTGCTGTCAATCACAGCCAGTGAGCAAATGAGAAGAGAGAGGGGGCGGGGTGGGGCCAAGTTGCAGCTCTGTGTCTGAATAGACACACAGAGCAGCTTGCTGTGGGGGCACCCAGCAGGAGGGAGGAGCCAGGAGCACTGGCGGGGGACTACAGAAGAGACGGATCGGGGCTACTCTGTGCAAAACCACTGCACAGAGCAGGTAAGTATAACATGTTTTTTTTTTTTTTTTTAACCACTTCAACCCCGGACCATTTGGCTGCCAAATGACGAGGCTACTTTTTGCTATTCGGCGCTGTGTTGCTTTAACTGACAATTGCGCGGTCGTGCGACGTGGCTCCCAAACAATATTTACGTCTTTTTTTTCCCCCCCACAAATAGAGCTTTCTTTTGGTGGCATTTGATTCCCTCTGCGGTTTTTATTTTTTGCTCTATAAACAAAACTAGAGCGACAATTTTGAATAAAAAACAATATTTTGTACTTTTTGCTATAATAAAGATCCCTTTTTTTTTTAAAAAAGCAAATTTTTTTCTCAGTTTAGGCCGATATGTATTTTTCTACTTTTTTTTTTTACCAAAATCGCAATAAGCGTATATTGATTGGTTTGCGCAAAAGTTATAGCGTCTACAAAATAGGGGATAATTTTATGGCATTTTTATTATTATTTTTTTTTTTTACTAGTAATGGCGGCGATCTGCGATTTTTATCGTGACTGCGACTTTATGGTGGACACATCGGACACTTTTGACGCTATTTTGGGACCATTGTTATTTATGCAGCGATCAGTGCTATAAAAATGCACTGTTTACTGTAAAAATGACACTGGCGGTGAAGGGGTTAACCACTAGGGGGCACTGAAGGGGTTAAGTGTGTCCTAGGGAGTGATTCTAACTGTAAGGGGGAGGAGCTACCAGTGATATGTCAGCGATCACTGTTCCCGATCACAGGGAACAGTAGAGCCGACGTGTCACTAGGCAGAACAGGGAAATGCCTTGTTTACAAAAGGCATCCCCCTGTTCTGCCTTTGCCGACTGCAATCGCGGGCCGCCCGGGAACATTGAGTTCCCGGGATCCGCGGGCGCAGTCACGAGGCACGTGGTGGGTGCGCGTGCCCGCTGGGCGGCAAATTTAAAGGGACGTACAGGTACGCCCATTTGCCTGCCCGTGCCATTCTGTCGACTTATATCGTCGTGCAGCAGTCGGCAAGTGGTTAAAGTAAAAAATTGCCTTTAATATCCCTTTAAAATACTCTGTACTCTGGAGAGTCAGACCGCACCTCTCATACACAAAGCAGTGGTCTGGCTCTTCTGTGGTCTGACAAACCCCTGAATATTGCACCAATAAACTATGCTCTGGTTTCCTTAGCAGGGGTGTCATTTAGTGCAGGGCTTGACAAATTTTCTTGGAATCTAGGAGCCAGCTAAAAAAGTTAGGAGCCAGGTTTTTTTTTTTAACGACCAATGCGTGCAGAAGCAAACGCATACGTGAGTGGCACCCGCATATGAAAGCAGTGTTTAAATCACACATGTGAGGTATCGCCGAGATCGGTAGAGCGAGAGCAATAATTCTAGCCCTAGACATCCTCTAACTCAAAACATGCAACCTGTAGAATTTTTTAAATGTCGCCTATGGAGATTTTAAAGGGTAAAAGTTTGTCGCCATTCCACGAGCGGACACAATTTCGAAGCGTGACATGTTGGGTATCAAATTTATTTGGCGTAACATCATCTTTCACAATATAAAAAAAAAAAATTTGGCTAACTTTACTGTTGTCTTATTTTTTCATTTAAAAAAGTATATTTTTTTCCTCAAAAAAGTGCGCTTGTAAGACCGCTGCGCAAATACGGCGTCACAGAAAGTATTGCAGCGACCGCCATTTTATTCTCTAGGGTTTTAGAATAAAATATATATATATATATATATATATATATATATATATATATATATATATAATGTTTGGGGGTTAACTTCTAAGTAAAGGGAAGGAGATGGGCGGGCAGTGAAACAGGCAAGCATTGCTGGTTGTCTTGTAATACCAACGGCCACCACAAGATGGCGCCAGATTGCAGAATGAAGCCTAGGCCTGCAGAAGGCCGCAAAGCCGCGGCCTAAATTACCGGCCGGCGCGACAAGATCACGCGATCGCGGGGGGGGGGGGGAGGCACACGGAGATACAGGAAACCTCAGCTGTGCTGCCCAGGCGCCAGGTCGCTTATTCTAGTCGCATTTGCGACCTGGCGCCCGCGGATTGTCGAGCCCTGATTTAGTGTGCACTGTTGTGGGGGGCAGGGGTTGTTGGACTGCTAAAAAGCCGTCTGCTACATTGTGGAAGAAAGTCGCAGGCCGATGCTCTAGTCGAGAGTGCTGCAACATGGGTTAATTTAAGCCAACTAGCTGCTGGATTGCTTTTACAAGCAGTGGGAGGGGACGTCCCGTTGCCTTTCGTGGCTCTCTGGCTCTCCCGCCCCAAGGATCGGCTTTGATCGGCTCTCCAATATGGTAACCCAGAGGCGATGAGATGACATCACTTTTTTTTTTTTTTATCCAACAAAGTTTTATTATTACATACATTTCAAAACATTATAACATTATAACAGAGGATGAAACTCTGAAAGAAATATTCCAACAACCCCCATTATTGGCTTTCAGACAACCACCCAACCTGAGACACAAACTAATCAGCAGGAAACTTCACTCTGATTATGAAGTCACAAATAATGGAAGCAAACCCTGCAATAAAAAACGCTGCAAACTGTGCAACCAGATCAAACCATCCAAAAGTGTCACACACACAAATTGGACCTTCACCATCATGGGATCTTACAACTGTACCTCCAGTAATGTTGTGTACCTCATCCAATGCAACAGGTGTGGCAAAGGATCTTATGTTGGTGAAACAGGACAGAAGTTGCAAGCGAGGATGAATTTTCACAGACATACCATCAAGGAACATAAAGAAGAGAGTTTCTGCACACCTGTGGGACATCACTTCTCACAACCAGACCACACTATAGAAGACCTCAAGGTTTTAGTTCTTAAAGGGAATTTCAGAACTATCCAGGAAAGGAAAACATTTGAACTAAGAATGATAATTCTTTTTGACACAAAAACGAATGGCCTAAATTTAGATATTGGTTTCCTTACCCATTATACTAAGGTTTTATGACCCCCTCTGTGACTAGCATCTCCCCCCTCAAGTCTATAGCTCTCCCTCTGTCTTATCTCACTAACTCTGCTGCTATCTTTATTACCATTGATTTGTATGTGTTTTTTTTTCCTTTCCCTCTGAGATTTTTTTCTTGTTTTGTTTTAACATTCTGCTAAAAAAATTGTGAATCAGTACTGCTTGGACCTTGAAGAAGGGGACATACCCCGAAAGCTTGTCCTGAAAAATTCTATGTTAGTGCAAATAAATAAAAAAAGTATCACGGACAGTACTTAATTTTCTCTGATACATTTCAAAACAAATCCGAACTAGGAGCCAGCCGGTCCTCAAATCAACATACCCACTCTCCCAAATGTTAAAACACCTCTCAACCTATATTGATGCCTAGCAATCTATCAGCCACCAGATCCAACGGGGCCAAGCCCGGTACATCTAGCCATTTTGCCCATAGCTTCTCGAATTTTTGAGCACTACCCCTATGCTGATAAGTCATCTTCTCCATCCTCAACACTATCCCAATATTATTAATCCATTCCTTCAAGGTCGGCAGATCCTCCGCTTTCCAGTGTATCATGATGAGCTTCCTCGCCTGAAACAGAGTCCTATGAACGGCTTCTCTACAGTCCTCGTCCCACTCGTATTCCTCCAAAGCACCCAAGAGACAAGCTCTCGGGTCCTGTGGAAGAGACACGCCAAACACTGAATTAATGGTAGACACCACCCCCGCCCAGTACATGTGGAGTTTGGGACATCTCCACAACATATGGACTAGATCTCCGTGGTCCCTTTTGCATCGTGTACATATGGGGTCAAGCTGTGGATTCATCAAATGTAATCTGTGAGGTGTGAAATAAGTGCGCAACAATATGTACAACTGGGTAAGCCTATGGGATACATTCAGTGAACACCTACCCACAGCCTGGAAAATTTCCTCCCACTGCTCACCATCC
Organism: Rana muscosa; assembly: GCA_029206835.1. Classification (NCBI taxonomy): domain Eukaryota; kingdom Metazoa; phylum Chordata; class Amphibia; order Anura; family Ranidae; genus Rana; species Rana muscosa. The sequence continues at coordinate 79,051,034 of CM055117.1, read as the reverse complement.
AGCTGGCCAACATCTGCCTCCCACTTCTCCCTTATCTTCAGAGGATGCTGCCTCATCACGGACTGTAACAGTATGGCATAGCATTGTGAGATAAAGCCCTTTGACGACCCAGCATCCCCAAGAAGCCTAAACACCGGGGTTTCGCGACAAGTGCCACTCCGAGGAGCGACCCTGTGCCGCCACCGCATGGAGCAATTGTAAATAACAAAAGTACATTGATTGATTCCCTTAGGTCACTAAAAGGGCGCAATACTCCATTACAGAATATGTGCCTAAGATGCGTAATCCCATACTGCTTCCATCTGGCCCCAGACTGCAATTTGGCCAATTCAGTATACGTATCATTTTGCCATATAGGGCTATATTCTGTATAGCCATCTGCATTCTGAATGTATTTAACTTTGTTCCATACCATCTGAATTAAGCTATAAGTTGGAAACTTTTTATGTGGTTTAGCGAAGGCCTGAGCCTCCAACGCCACAGGAACCGGATCTCTGCACACAGCAAACAGCAGCAGTTTATGAGCCGAGGTTTGCAAGGTGGGCGCCCATTCTGCCTCTAATGGAAACATGCCTATAAGGTGCTGTAGCTGGGAAGCTAAGTAATACAGCCAAGGGTTTGGTAACGCCAAGCCCCCGCAGTCTTTGGGCCGCTGTAAATGTTCCAACCTGATCCTAGGGAGCCTATCCCTCCATATGAGGCTGCGAAAGATACTATTTACCGTACGGAATGTCTTGAGGGGGATAACCATAGGAGTATTATGAAGGAAATACAGTAGCTGTGGCATGAGTATCATCTTTATAAGATTCACCCTGCCAGCCACAGATAGGAGAAGAGCCTTCCAGGTTTTGACTTTATCCCTAAACCTTAGTAACAGGGGGGAGATATTAAGATGGATAAAATCCCGTGGCCTGGCTGTGATCTGAACCCCCAAGTACTTAAAAGCAGTGGTAATGGGAATGGGGCAGGAAGAGTTAATCACCTGTGTGTCGTCCCCATCCAACAGGAGCAACGCCGATTTTGACCAGTTTATATGTAAACCGGAAAACCCTCCAAATTTGGATATGGTCGACATAGCTTCCCTAAGGGAGGAATCCGTGTCCCCCAAAAGAAGCAAAGTGTCATCGGCATATAGCATGACTTTTTCCTGCATGTCACCATAGCAGAAACCAGTAATGCCAGAATTTGCCCGAATATCCATGGCCAGTGGCTCAATAGCCAAAGCAAAGAGGAGGGGCGACAGGGGGCACCCCTGCCGAGTCCCCCTCCTCAATGAAAAGCTCCCAGACAATGAACCAAAGGTCCTTATGGTGGCTGACTATATAGCAACTTCACCCAGGATATATAAATTGGACCAAACCCGAACCTCTGCAGCACCGACCAAAGATAATTCCAATCTATGCTGTCAAACGCCTTTGTGGCGTCCAGGGACAGGAGTGCCCTGCCTCCCATGTTATCTGCCCTTGCTTGTACATTCAGGAACAACCTCCGCAAATTAACCGCTGTAGATTTATTTGGCATGAAACCAGCCTGGTCCCCATGCACAATTGAAGTAATCACTCCATTCAGCCGAATGGCCAGTACCTTGGCTAATATCTTGATGTCGCTTTGCAGCAAGGAGATGGGGCGGTACGCCCCTGGGTCTACAGGATCCTTACCCGGTTTGAGCAGAAGTACTATGTTTGCCTTAGACATTGAGGGTGGAAGGGTCCCTCTCTCCCTGGCATTGTTAAAGACTCTCAGTAGTTTGGGCAGTATTTCCTCTGAGTATTGCTTATACACCTCCATGGGCAACCCATCCTCCCCCGGGGCCTTACAATTAGGGAATGCACCCACAACCCCCCGGAGCTCCCCGACAGTAAGCGGCACCTCCAACTGTGCCCGCTGACCCTCGGACAGCGCAGGGAAGACCAATCGGGCCAGGTATAACTCCAGATCCTCCTGGGCGTATGGCGCTCCAGGACTGTACAGGGTCTCATAGAAACCCGCCAATTCCTCCATAATCAACTCTGGTTGGGAGACTACACTCCCTGTCTTGGACCTAATGGCTCCCATAGCAGGCGAGCGTTGATGGGAGTTCGCAATTCGTGCCAAAAGTCGGCCGGTCTTCTCACCCTCCTCAAAGAACGCCTGTTTCGTAAAGAACCTTTTCTTCTCAGCCGAGGAGGAAAGTAGCTGTTGATAGGCCGATTGAGCGGCCACCCATGCTTCTCTGGTCAGATCAGAGGGATCCGTCACATATACCCTCTCTAATTCCTGAACCCTAGCCTCTACTTCTATCAGGAGCTCAGAGGAGGCTCTTTTAACCTTATTCATTTCTCCTATCAGGAGGCCCCGGAGATGCGCCTTAAAGGCATCCCAGTGCAGCACATTAAATTCTACTCCATCCCCGTCATCAAAGAACCTCCGTATATCCCCCATTATCTCCTCATGGGAACGAAACAATTTCAACCAAAATGCATTAAACTTCCAGGGCGCCCTAGTTAATTTTGCCGGTGGAGCCACCAGCAACTGTACCACTAGAGCAGAATGGTCTGATACACTATGGGGTCTATGTGTAATGTCAGCTACAAACGGGAGTATGCTCAGGTTCCCCACCCCCAAATCTATCCTAGACAGGCAACCATGGGACTTTGAAAAACAGGTAAATTGTCTGTCGCCCGGATTGCGATGTCGCCAGATATCCACCCAGCCCACCTCTTGCAACAACCGCGCCAGGGGAGTACTCCTGGCGAGGGCAGAGGGCCTAGGGCTTGGGTGTCTATCCACCACCTGGTCCGAACAGCAGTTGAATTCACTGATTACTAGCAGCGGCACATCCGGCCTACCATCCAAAAACGCAAGGAGGAGCCGGAGCACCGCCGCCGTGAACGGTGGTGGGATATATATGTATGCCAACACACATATCAATGTACCAAACTTGCAGTGAAGAAATACATATCGCCCCTCCTGGTCTATGACACTGTCAAACTCTTGGAAATCCAAGGCTGCATGCACCAGTACACTCACCCCCCTAGAAAAGGAGGTGTGTGTAGAGTGATAAGCTCTCCCCACCCATGCATACCGTAAACAGCATACTGTCTCTGCCGTTAAGTGAGTCTCTTGGAAACAGATTACCCCAGGAAGGAATTTCTTCAAACACATATTAAGCATTGTACGTTTCAAGGGGGAGTGCATACCCCTCACATTCCAAGAAACAATAGAAACCTTAGCCATGAGCATCCGCGATTAAAGATAAATGGTCGGATAATCGTGGGTAGAAACAACAATATAGTCCCCGGGGCAGGGGTGACATCACCCCTCTCGTACCATTCCTGAACCCCGCTGCACGGCGCTCTAGGAGTATTAATTCACGTCTGCTGCAATGTACCTCTTTGAAGTTGTAACTGCTGAAAAAGGAAAAGTTAGTAGGAACAGTGGACCTAACGGGTCCTGGAGCTACATAATCCACCAACAGGGCAGCAGCAACTCCTTTCACGACCGAACGTCGCCATAGTTCAGTCAATTGTAACATCCGCTTATTGGACAACGTGGTGTAAATCACTCTCCTTGCGTTTTATAGCCATATAATGTCCCCCAGCCATAAAACAGTAGCCACAAACAATAGGAGATCCCCCCTGGGTAAATTAAACGCAAGGTGTCTTTGAGCAGCATACAATTCGTGCCATCAGGCACAATCAGAATTTAGACCTTATTCTCCCTCCTCCTGCTCTCGTCGCTGAAGTGATTGTTCGTTCCGATCCAGGGCCTCCTTGGCAGACTCAAAGAATTGTGCCTGGCCCCGCACCACTATGCGGAGCTTTGCAGGATAAAGCATAGCGTATGGAAGTTGCAGGAGTCGCAGGTGGCGTTTCACATCATTAAATTTGGCCCTGCGTCTCTGGACCTCTGCCGAAAAGTCCGGATAGAAGGACACTCTGGTGCCATTGTACTGTACATTTGCTCGCTCCCGAGCTTGGCGTAGCACCGCCTCCCTGTCCCGGTAATGCAGTAGTTTCGCAAGGATGGATCTGGGAGGACCCCCCTGTTGAGGCGGGCGAGAGGGCACTCTGTGCGCACGCTCCACCGCAAAAAATTGTGAAAATGAATTTTTGCCAAAAAGTTCAATCAACCAGTTCTCCACATATGTAGCAGGATCCCTGCCCTCCACCCTCTCCGGGAGACCCACTATACGAACGTTGTTCCTTCTGAGGCGGTTCTCCAAATCTTCAGCACGATCGTATGCATCTCTAGCCACCTGCAGGGCTGCTCTTGTGTCCTGGGCTATGGGCTGCATTTGGTCCTCCACCTCACTAACTCTGCTCTCCACAGCCGTGGTACGTTCACGGATCTTCTGCATGTCTTGCCTCAGCAAGCCAAACTGCTCCTTTAAAGTATCAACAGAGGCTGTGCATTTGTTCACAGCCCTAAGGATATCAGCCAGAGTGGGTTGCACTGCATCCTGTGAGTCTGGGGCTGAAGTGTCCTGCATCACAGAGCCTGCCTGGCCCCCCTCCTCCTCCTCTCCCCACTGGTCTGGGACAGCGTCTGCTTGTATATCAGGCAGCATATATGTGGGGTCCCCTGATCGGGCGGGCATCTCGGTCCCCATAGCCCCAGACATCTTCTGGGCATAATACAGCATGTCCTTAGGGGGTTCTTTGGGGGTTTTTGGCGGCTTACTTGTCTTGGGGCCTAGCTTGTCCTGGCCGCGTGGCGTCCCCTTCACTGCAGATGCGGCGGTGCCATCTCGGAGCTCCGGCCCCGCGATTTCCGCCTGTCCTTTGCGGGTCATCCCCCTGGTACAGAGAGCCGGTGGTGGTACCTCAGTGGTCCCCGGATCGCAGGCTGCAAACATAGGTTACCGTCGGACCGATTAGGCGGCTGGGGGAGGATCAGTACCGGATCACTGCTAGGAGCTGTGGGAGATGCGTCCTCTCACATGCCTGTCTTGGCCACGCCCCACAGATGACATCACTTCTAGTTTACACGAATGTCAACAGCGTAATTTAAAAAAAAAACGCATTTGAAAAACACCAATCTTGGTGTTTTGAATGCTTTCAACCACTTAAGGACTGCCCGCTGCATATATACTGTCAGGGCAGCCCTATTGCGCGAAACAACGTATCTATACGTTGTTCTGTGCATGAGACACTGGGCGCGCGTGCTCTGCACAGCGGGGGAGCCGATGCAAAGGTCCGCCAGCCACCCGCGATCGCTCATCAGAGAAGCAGAACGGGGCTCTGCCAATGTAAACAAAGCAGGTCCCTGTTCTAAAAAGCAGAGTACAGTGAGATGGTCTGTTCCTAGTGATCAGGAACAGCAATCTCTCTGTACTGCCTGTCAGTCCCATCACCCCACAGTTAGAAACACCTTCCAGGGAACACATTTAACCCCTTGATCGCCCCCTAGTGTTAACCCCTTCCCTGCCAGTGTAATTTATACAGTGATCATTGGATATTTTTAGCTATGATCATTGTAATAATGTCACTGGTCCCAAAAGTGTCCGATCTGTCCGCCGCAATCCTGCTAAAAATCTCTACTCACCGGCATTACTAGTAAAAAAAAAGCCATAAATCTATCCCCTAGCTTTGTAGACGCTATAACTTTTGCACAAACCAATCAATATACGCTTGTTGTGATTTTTACCAAGAATATGTAAAAGTAGACATATTGGCCTAAACTGATGAATACATTTGTTTTTAAAAAAAATTATTGGATATGTATTATAGCAAAAAGTAAACAAATTGTTTTGTTTTTTTTCAAAAATTGTCAGTCTTTTTTTGTTTATAGCACAAAAGAAAAAAAACGCAGAGGTGATCAAATACCACTAAAGGAAAGCTCCATTTGTGGGGGTAAAAAATAAAAAAGGACATCAATTTTATTTGGGTACAGCGTCGCACGCACAATTGTCAGTTAAAAGCGACTCAGGGTCATATTGCAAAAAAAGCCTGGTCATTAAGGGGGTAAATCCTTCCGAGGCTGAAGTGGTTAAATGCAGAGGAGGGATTTGGGTTCTTATAGACCCCAGATCTCTCCATAAAGAGTACCTGTCACAAGGATGTTTACATTCCTTGTGACAGCAATAAAAGTTAAAGCAACAGTGTGAAAAATAAAAAATTATCGTCCCACACAGGTGAGGTATCACCACAAACGTCGGATTATGGGCAGTAATTCTTCCACTTTAAAGTGGTAAACTTTATGGCTTTTAAAGCATCACCTAGATAGTAAAATATATGTTGTTTGTCGCCGTTGCATGGGCGTGCACAATTTTAAAGCATGTTGGTATCTATTTACTCGGTGTAACATCATCTTTTATAATGCACAAATAAAATTGATTGATCATGTGTTGGTTTTTTTGTATTAAAATTCAAAAAAGTGTATTTTTTCCCCCAAAAAAATTGCATTTGAAAAACCGCTGCGGGAATACCGTGTGATATAAACTGCAAAACCCACCATTTTATTCTCTAGGGCCTCTGCTTTAAAAAATAAATAATGTCTGGGTGTTCTAAGTAATTTTCTATCAAAAATACTGATTACTACATGTAAACAAAGCGCCAGAAAAGGCCTGGTCTGGAAGTGGTTAAATAAAAATGTATAAGTCCTAGTACTTTGTTGTGACCTTCAATTCATACTGTATGTGTACAGTAAACAGAAAATGTGTGCACAATTCTGTTTGTAGTGAAATCACAACAGTACAACCAATATACAAAGATCATACTGTTCTCCACAAACCAGGTAGGTAAAAACAGGAGGCCAAAAAAAAAAAACCACAAAAAAATAAAACACACACACACTGGTCAAACACGCCCCCTTCCCTCCCCTGAAATGTAAATCTGTGTTAAGGGGTGTGGCTATTACCCAACTCTGCCAGCACAGAGCACGGGAGTGTGGGTGCAGGAAGCAGAATTTTCGCTAAGGGCTCATTTACATGTGCTTTGCTCTTTGAAGAGCTATCAGCGTTCGGATCATTTTTTCAGCATATGACAGGCAGTGGGGAGTCATTGTATTGCCCCTCACTGCCTGCTTTAACCCCTTAATTGCCACATTGCATTGCCACGTTGCTGTGGATGTGGGTATAGTTACTGCCATGGCCACAGGCCTACCTCCCAACTTTCTGAGATGGAAACAATGGACTCCTATTGGCAAAAGTATGTAGGCATAGGACACACCCCTTGTCATGCCCCCTTAAAAAGGAGAATTTAACAAAAATAAAATAAAAAAAAGTGATTAAACCCACAAGTGCTTTTTTTACCACTATTCCTTTATATTGGCTTTTAACATTTACAAATGCAGCAATTTAGGAATTGGATGAAAGGTTTAGCACTGGGAAAAACTTTTTGAAAGATAAAAAGTGGGGTACTTTCTGGGGTAGATTTGCTAAAAATGGAGAGTGCAAAATCTGGTACAGCTGTGCATGGTAGCCACTGCCAGCTTTTAACTTCAGCTTATTCAATTAACCTTTCGCAATAAAACCTGTAAGCCGATTGGTTTATGTGCAGAGCTGCACCAGATTTTTCCCTCTCCAGTTTTAGTAAATACCCCCCTCTGTCTGTTGGTAGCCCAAGAACTCTCACCTTTTCAATTATACCAACAGGACATCAGGTGGGCTTTTCAATTACCTTTATGGACCTTTAGTTTTGATCCATAGCCTTCTAATGTGGTCACTGTGGCATCACTACAGGGTCAGATCAAAAGTGGACTTCTAGATCTTGACCCAAAAAAGTGAGATCTGGAAAAGAACACCAGATTTCAGGTGCTAAGCTGCTGCAATAAGGAAATAAAATATTTAAAAACGATTTACCTGGTGTTAGGTTAGGTATAGTTCACTATTACTTTGTTCTCAGTTGGAGATTTATTCAGAAAGTTGGAGACATTTCTCCAGTTGTATACATTAACAAAAGTTGGTTTAGCACTTCCCAAATGCTCATAAAGAATTATTCAACGTCACTGAACGCAGCATATGATTTACACAGCAGTTCGGAAAAAAAAAAAAGGCCCACAATGTAACGTTGGGTTTTAACGACTTCTTAAAGTGGTGTTAAACTCAAAGCCAAAACTGTAATATATTGCAGCTCACCAGTTCTTAGATGTGGTGGTTGCATTTGTTTTTTCGTTTCCATTCTTTTTACCTGGTGATCCGGCCAGTAAGTGTTATTTTTTAAAACTTCCTTTAAGGCCCCTTTCACACGGACGTCCGTTCAGGTCCGCCTGTCAGTTTTTTAGGCGGACCTGAAATGGATCCTCCATGCACCCCTATGGAAGCACGAATGTCAGCGGTGACATGTCCGCTGACATCCGCTCCGCTCCGAAAAAGTGTGACGGAGGAAAATCCTATTTTTCCTTCCGTCTGCGGAGCGGATCGGATGACAACGGACTCTACGGTCCGTCGTCATCAGATTCCCCATAGGGGAGAGCGGCGCTCTGACAGGGCGGTCCCTGCACAGTGTGTGGGGACCGCCCAGTCATCCTTCGGCTCAGCGGGGATCAACGGAGCGATCCCCGCTGAGCAAGCGGAGCTTCACGGGGCGGATCATGACTGATCCGCCCCGTGTGAAAGAGCCCTAACAGACCAAGCTGTTCAGCAAAAGTGTCAGGTACAGGGTTGCGAACAACCATTTAACACTGCTTCCAATAGTCAGCTTTTTAGGTGAATCCTTAATCCCCCCCCAAAAAAAAAAACCATTGCCGTAACGGCTTATAAATGTGTTAGCTTGAGTTTGTTACCTATTCCCAGACCATGTTTACCTGCATAGGGATGCACAGGTGTTGCGTGCATCCCTATACAGGCAGTCCTATTGATGTCAATTGGGACACAGCGGCTGCTGAAACAGCCACTACTCCCAATCTGACATCTGTGTGGGTGTCCATGTTAAGGAAATTGTAAAATCTGTATATAATTGTAATTTTATATGCTTTGCCTATGTATTGCACACGGCACTAGTAATATTTTCATTACGTGTTAGCAATCTTTTGAGTCCTGATTAGAATTTAGCCTGCCTATAATACGCCACTTGTTACCATACAAGTACAATTGTAATATTATTGTGATAGGTTAATAATCATGTGTATAAAAAAATAAAAATAAAAAAAACTTAAATTGCGTAAAATAAACAGAAGAGTTATTTGGAAGGATCCCGATTGTATCTTTTGTGTCTGTTCCCTACTGCAGTAGTTAATAATTTGGAATCACTAATTAATATGAGGATAGGAGTGGTGTCTCTCTCTCTCTCTCTCATTTCCAGAACACTCCCCAAAAACGCACACTGTGTGAGTACAGGGCACACATCCATATTATTATACACAATTTATATAGCGCCAACAGTTTATGCATTGCATTACAATGTATAGGGGGGGACAGCACAATTACAGTACAGTTCAATACAGAAGGTACAGGAGGGCCCGGCTCGTAGAGCTTATATTCTAAAAGGGAGGGGGTGGTGGTACAAAAAAGTAATAGCTGCAGAGAATGATTTGATGGGGGTGGCTCGGGGACAGTTGTTAGGTGGGTGTGGGATAGGCTTCCCTAAATAAATGAGTTTTCAGGGATCTCCTAAAGGTGGACAGGGTAGGGGCTGATCAGACATACCGGGGCAGGGAGTTCCAGAGGATGGGAGAGGCTCTGGAGAAGTCCTGAAGGCGAGCATCCATATGCACCCACACAGTTATCAATTTTGGAGCAGCCTTGCAGCCGCTGCGTCCCAATTGACATGAAATGGACTGCCTGCATAAGGAAGCACGGAACACCTGTACATCCCCATGTGGGTAAACATGGCCTTGCGCATTGATACGCCACGCCACATATAAACAAGGCCTTAAAATTAATCGCTCTTTTCACTCTCATGGCCATACAACTAACAAAGGAAAACAATAATAATAAAAAAAAAAAAAGGTATGCCACCAACTCCAACACAAAAAAATTATATTATATAATGTGGTAATCAGCATATAACAATCAGTAATCATCAGCATAAGGCCGGGTTTACACTAATACGACACGACAGTTGTACTACTTTGGATCAGACTTTACCCTGCGACTTGAAGTCCGACTAAAATGAACAGGGATCCAACTTTGATCCGACAATACCAGGCACTGTGTCTAGTATGAATCTTTAGGAAGAACTCCACGCCAAATAAAAAAAAAAAAACACGGTCTGGTATGGATTTTAAGGGGAACACCTACACCAAAAACACGGCGTGGGGGTCCCCCCAAAGTCCATACCAGACCCTTATCTGAGCACGCAGCCCGTCCGGTCAGGAAAGGGGGTGGGGACGAGATGACCATGTTGATGAGGACAAGGGCCTCTTCCCGACAACCCTGGCCATTGGTTGTCGGTGTCTGTGGGCGGGGGGGCTTTTTGGAATCTGGGAGCCCCCTTTAATAAGGGGGCCCCCAGATCCCGGCCTCCCACCCTATGTGAATGAGTATGGGGGTACATTGTACCTCTACCCATTCACCTGAAAAAGAAAAAAAAAAGTGTCAATAAACACACTACACAGGTTTTTAAAGTACAGTAATTTATTAGGCAGCTCCGGGGGTCTCTTCCGCCTTCTCCCCTCTCCGACCTCTTCTCCGCTTTAAGAAGAAGTACAGCCAAAGCTCATTTTTGTGTACTTCTCCTGTGGATCACAGGAGCGTAGTTTGTTCTGCACTCCTGTGAGCAGTTTTCAGCAGACAGCGGGCTGAAGCCCGCTAATGTCACAGAGCCGGTCCAGGCTCGGGCAATCTCTTGACAATGGAGTTGGGAACTGCCCACATGCCTGGACCGGCACCCAGCTCAGCAACTTGCTGAAAGCCTGAGCCGGATGCTCCCACCCACTCCACAACCCAGCGCTCAACAATGGATTCGGGATCCGTCCACATACCTGGACCAGCACCCGGCTCAGCCTCTCGGCAACTTGCTGAGAGGCTGAGCTGGCCGCTTCTGCCCACTCCACAACCCAGCGCACCAGTGAGTGAGGAGGGGGCAGAGCAGAGAGCCGCTGACTTACAGTCACCAGCTCTCTGCTCAGGGAGCTGTGAGAACCCTGCTATCGGGGGTGTTTGATTCTCAGTGTTAGAGGCACTGGGGGACAGATGCAGCATCGGACTGATAAGTATGAATCTTAAAAAAAAAAAAAAAAAAAAAAAAAAGTTTGATACAGTATCAATTATCTGTTTTAAATCTGTTTCTTTAAAAAACAAAAAAAGGAATTTCAGGAAACCCAAAATCCATTTGGCCAGAATGAGTTACAGTGAGAAATCGGGAAAGGATCACAGCAATCACTTTCAATCTGTCAAACCAAGAAAGAAGCTTTCATGATGAAAATTAAAATTCCTCGCCTTCTAGCCTTCCTAGGGCTTCCAGCCAAATAAGTAATCAAACTGCAATAGAAACAGATTTTTAGGAAAGGGCTCCCTCATGAAACATACATGCAGCATGGTTGACAAAGCAGAATGATAACCGAAGCAAGCTCCATTAAAGTCGGGACCGGTTCACCTTGAAGATAGAGTGCATATGATTATTTAATGTAGATTATCTCCCCGCAAACAGCTCCCTATAGGAGGGGACAATGCGTGAAAAGGCCGGGATGCACCAAGAGAAATCCCTAAACAAATAAGAGCGTAGGCTTATTACGACCTTGGGCAAACGTCTGGATTTCTCCTGGTCTCCTGGGTATTCGCAATTACATCCGAAACGTGCCGGGTGTCTTTATTGTTCCAGAAAGGGCAGCAGACAGACAATTATGAGGGCAAGGAAGAGCATCTTATGAGCAGGATTTGCTTCAAAATGAAAGATGCAATAAAAATTCTGTTTGACAGGAAGATTACGGAGTTTTAAAGAATGTTATAAAAGGCCAAACAGTCTTGTATGACAAGCCAAAAACATTTTAGTGCTTCTGCATGTCTATGGATATGGAGTCATCCATTCACACCAGCCGCTGCATTACTGGTCCGGCTGGGCCAGTGTACTGTTGATGTGCTGACCCAAGCACGCTGTTCCTTTTTATTTTTTAAAACAAAAAACATTATGAAATGTCACCATGTGACATTTCAATTAAAGTTCTATTGGTCGGTGTGCAGTCAAAAGTAAAAAAAAATTAAAATAAAATAAAAAGTACTGCACGTAGTGCACACCGGCCGCACACCATTGCGATGCAGTGGTGTAAACCAGCTACACTGGAGACATTTTGCCTTGTCATGTGGAAGGACTGTGCTGGAATAGTGTGAATAGGCTCTTAAAGTGGTCATAAACCTCTGATATGAAATATAAACAAAGCAGATCCCTCTATAGCAGTGGTTCTCAACACCTGTCCTCAGGACCCACTAACAGGCCAGATTTTAAGTATTACCTTGGGGAGATGCAGATGGGCATATGTAAGGGTTTACAACCACTTTGATGCCGCATACACACAACCGTTTTTAATGTCATTGAAAAAAAAAACTGCATTTTTTGAAACATGATTTTTCGTGTTTCCTCTCAAGCCTGCCTTGCCTACACACTATCGTGGAAAAAAATGTTTGAATAAAGCGCGGTGACGTACAACGGCACTATAAAGGGGAAGTTCCATTCGGATGGCGCCACCCTTCATGTTAGTAAAGTTTGTTGAGAGACGATTCGCGCTTTTTAGCCTCGTGCTTTTCAGTCCGTTACAGCGTGACGAATGTGCTATCTCCATTACGAACGCTAGTTTTACCAGAACAAGCGCTCCCGTCTCATACTTGATTCTGGGCATGCGCATTTTTTTTCACGTCGTTAAAGCCCACACACGGCTGTTTTTCATGACGAGAAAAACGACGATGTAAAAAACGACGTGAAAAATTAGAGCATGTTCCAATTTTTCTCGTCGTGATTATCTGCGTTTTTCTCGTCGGGAAAACTGCTGGAAAGCCCACACAGGATCATTTTTAATGACCATTTTAAAAATGACATTTTTCTCGTCATTAAAAACGGTCGTGTGTACGCGGCATAAGGCTAAAATCTTTGAATCTGTTCTTAGAACCATAAGTTGGACGCAATCATTTTTCAACATAGGACCAGTTTGCTTGCAGCCTAGCTGCTCCTGGCTTTGGAATAGGTGGATATACTAATATTTTAGTTTAGTGTTCTTGTGAAGGTTTAGGATCAGGGATTAGGTGGTTTACTTGTAGTTTTAGGGCCAGCTCACATCAGCCTGTTCCAAGAAGACACGTGCATTTATTGACTTGAACAGAACACATAAATAGCGTATTCCTACGCAACGCACCACAATGCACGGATGGTTCTCATGTGTACACATCTAGTTTTGGCTAGAGATACACTTTGAGGGTATTTTAAAGAAATTACCTGCATCACTGATGGAAACCATGATTTGCCCTGTCCAACAGAGGGTAGTTCAAATTGAATGGGACCAGTCACCTGGTTACTTTACTATGTAATAAATGTAAAGTGAATGTGATTCTGCTTTAATATAAAATCACTGCAATGTGACCACATGCCCAAGATTCCCATTTCCCAGTAACTGGACTAGCTCAAGGCCAACGCTACCCAATATCAGTTTCTCATTGAATCCTTGTACAATCATAGGAGAATGCTCATTCCTACATGCTACTTGTGTAGCTAACTCCATAGAGAGACAATTTTTCCAAATGTGTAGTAATCAATGGCTACGGTTAGGATTCATTGCCATCGATTCTATGACCGAGTTAATAAAAATCTCCTGTGTAGCTCTAGTCTAATGAAGTAACTGCCATAAAGTGGTTAGCATTTCAGTAAATATAAATCACATGTATATTTTAGCCATCACTAAGCCAAGTGCTGACTACTATAAAACAAACATTTCTTTTTGAAGGAAACACTTTTGTACTCTACTGGAAAAAATTAGATCCCAAGCAAGCAGCTAAATTATATAAAAAAATTGTAAACGTTACCAGCAAAGCGATTTCCAATTCTATAAATCAGGATCCTGCGCTAAAAAGCACATCCAGATTTCTGATCTCAAGTGTAGATGAGCCATATAGTCTTGGTCCAGTCTGCCAGGGAAAGAGCAGCAGTACCAAGATAACATGTAAACTCTGCTCTCTTTTCCTGTAAGCATGTTTCCAGTGCTAGACTGTAAGCATTGTGGGAAACAATCGCCCCTCTTTCGCCAAGTCTGAAGTATGTTGCTTGTGAGATTTTTGGAAAGAAAACTAAATACAGATCCGTTATTAATACTAGTTTGTTTAACCCCTTTCTTCCTGCCCTGGCATGCCTTTAACAAGTTCTGAACACCTGGGGCGTGGGAAGGATCAGCGATCGTGTGACTTCTGTAAATTGATTGTCACAGTGGTCACATGATCGGGAGCAGTCCAGACCGAGAGCTGTCTTTGTGACACATACGCGTGGTGTGCGGGCATTGAAGTTCACCTTTTTGCCACCAAACATGTGTGTTACGTGAGTGGCAACAGGTTAAAGCAGGGGTGTCCAACAGGCCGCATCAGCATTATGACTGCCCTCAAAGGGCTGGTTGAGATACAAGACTATAAGACTATGTTTGAAGAGTTCCTGGAGTGCAAGGCATGCAGAGTGAAGAGTTTAGGAGTACGCTATGTAAAGAGTGCAGGGTTTAGGGGTACGCCAAGTACACAGTGCAGGGTTCAGAAGTGTGTAATATACAGAGTGCAGAGTTCAGGAGTACACTACGTACAGAATGCAGGGTTTGGGGGGCTCAGATTGCAGGGTTCAGCTCTTTCACAGGCTGTCCACATCTCACTTCCATTCCTCCTCGGCTCTGACCTCTGTACCACTCTCCCCCATCCCCACCTCTGTACACATCTCCCTCCACACAAGGCTTCTGTGTTGGCAAGTGATAGTGGTAAGCGAGGAGTGGAGGGTTAGAACTGGAGGTGATAGAACAGAGTTCTGCCACATTATCGCTGGAAAAAAAGCCCTGTGCGCGAGGGCCACATGAAATGACGTGGCGGGCCGTATTCGGCCAGTGGGCCTTGTGTTTAACGAATGTGGGTTAAAGGATATGTTTGCCTTTCATAAAATTTGAGAATGAACAAATTACATTATCACGCCCCCCACTCCCCTCTCTCCATTCTGCCTTTAGTGGCTGTAAATGTCAACTACTGCCACCCGCACCAGCTGGTGTAACAGGCCAGACACCATAAAGCTTTGCTGCACAGGCTGAGAGATTGTGTACCATCATAATCCTTGCAGCGGCTCACATCCATTGTTCAGCACGGCCATATGACTGCATAGATCAATGAAAAACGCGTCTTTCTACAGGGACATTGTCCTAGAAGAAAGACGAGATATTCTCATTGGTCAGCACGGTCATTATCACGCTGATCAATGACCACTAGCTTTGGCAAA
The DNA here is from genome assembly GCA_029206835.1 of Rana muscosa. Lineage (NCBI taxonomy): Eukaryota > Metazoa > Chordata > Amphibia > Anura > Ranidae > Rana > Rana muscosa. The sequence goes on along the minus strand of CM055117.1, from coordinate 79,035,732 downwards.
CATTGGCAAAAAGCCTCCGGGGCTGTGTAATGAAGTTTAAGTGTCCGGTCTGTTACACCGGCTGGAGAGTTATGCTGCGTACACTTGATCGGAATTTCCGACAACAAATGTTCGATGTGAGCTTTTGGTCAGATATTCCGACCGTGTGTAGGCTCTATCGGACATTTGCTGTCGGAATTTCCAACAACAAATGACAGAGCTGGTTCTCAATTTTTCCGACAACAAAAGTTCTTGTCGGAAATTATAACCGTGTGTATATCTAATTCCGACGCACAAAAATCCTACGCATGCTCGGAATCAATTCAGCGCATGCTCGGAATCATTGAACTTAATTTTTCTCGGCTCGTTGTAGTGTTGTATGTCACTGCGTTCTTGACATTCGGAATTTGAGCAACATTTGTGTGACCGTGTGTAGGCAAGACAAGTTTGAGCGAACATCTGTCGGAAAAAAATCCACGGTTTTGTTGTCAGAATGTCCGATCGTGTGTACGCGGCATTAGTATATCTTTTCACCATTTTATTAAAAGGTCCACTTATCCTTTAAAAAAAAAATTAAAATACATATTTTAAAACAGAAAACCCAACAGAATTTTTTTAAACCAGCCTTCAGTCCAACTTATGCTGTGTACACACGATCGGAAATTCCGACAAGAAGTCCGATGTGAGCTTTTGGTCGGAAATGCCGACTGTGTGTAGGCCCCATCGGACTCCAATCGGAAATTTTAATCGTCTGTAGCAATTTCGATGCGTAAAATTCCGACGCATGCTCCGAAACAATTCTAATGTTCAGAGAACTTGTGTGACCGTGTGTATGCAAGCCAAGCTTGAGCGGAATTCTGTCGGAAAAACCTTCCAAGGTTTTTCCGACGGAAAATCCGATAGTGTGTACGTGGCATGAGTTTCCCATGGTCTGTCCAGACATAGGTTAAATGTTCTATTGTATGCAGGCTGTGTTCTCTAAAATTAGGAGACACACAAACTGGTCACAGAGAAATAAAGGGATCCTGAGGGTTGAGCTGGTAACGGCTTCCTCTCCCTTACACACTGGCAGTCTAGAGTTACATGTAGACATCAGTAAGAAAACCTTCATAGTAAAAGTTTGCTGGATGAATGGGAGCGACACATCATTTTCTAGGTAAAGCAAACATTGCGGTTACAGCAGCTGCGGCCAAGATTCGTGTTTATTTTCATGTCACGGGCAATATGTGAAAAGTAAGCAAATCTTCCTGACATTTCCAGTTACACAATAAAGATGGGAATTACAGCTCTTTTAATGAATCACTTGGAAGTGGAAAGTATCATAAAAAAGAGAAATGTACACATTTTAGCGTTGGACACACAGGGAACAAATTTCTATTTAGGTTTTCTAAAATATATTGAATTATAGTACATTTTAAAACGAAAGTAATAAGCTAGTCCTATATATTCCACCACCTTAGTACTTCCACTGTGTTGATGTTTGCACTGCTTAAGATAGTCTACCTGGGGTCCATGTAGAGATAATTAAGAAGCCCATTTACAATGAGTCAATGTACTTTGAATGAGACTCAAATGCATCTAGGTAGTGCAGCACAACACACTCATATTGCAGCTCCCTGTACCATACAGATGGATTGTGAACCATCTATGTGCCCATGGTGCAACGCATAGGGAAAAAAAACAGTACATATATGATTTTCAATGCATTGGCAGCCTTTTCAAAATGAATGGGCTTTGTTGTTATAGGATAAGTGCACTTACTTGGTGTGCCTCTTTAAAATGATCTAAATGGATCTTACTACCCCCCCCCCCCCCCCCAAGACACATACTTTCTTCGATCTATTGACCGCGGCCTCCAGTGATGGTTTACATCACCAGCCTTTCTCAACCTTTTCAACACAGAGGAACCCTAGAAATAACTTCCCAGCTAAAAAGTACTATATTTGTGTAGCAAGGTGTTACCATTGCAAGCATCGTTAAGGACTGCAATCTGTGCTGTGAATATAAGTTTGGCTCCCTTCGGTGTTTATTTCATGCTAGTTAGTTACAACTTGTTTGATTCAGTTGCCGAGAGACAAAGACTCCATTACAGTAAGTAGCACAGACTACATTGCCCACAAGGCCACTGTGCTACCAGAGGGGGGTGCGCCACGCAAGGCCTGATGGGAGGACCTTTTTAAGACAAGCGCGCCGTATAGCACGCTCTTTCGGGATGCCATCTTCAAGCCGGCATGAGGCCTGTGTTGAGGCCTGCTGCGAGTGTGCCTAGGCCTGAGAAGCCTGGGCCTACAGGGACAGAGAGCGGATCGCCTTGCCAAAGAGGGATCCCTCCGGGCAGTCTCGCTGATCAACCGGAGGAGGATCGGACAGTAGCTCGCAGCATCCAGAGCCTTTCATCCATCGTTATCCAGAGGACGGCCAGGCGAAGGACCAGGGGGCCTCGTGATACCAAGAGACGGACCATTGAAGGAGGGTTCTGGACTGAGAGGAAAAGCAGCAAGACAAGGCTCATCTGGTGAGCGGGCACTTGCCCATCAATTTAGTTAACTGACTGCCAGGAGTGTGACTACCACAAGCTTTGCTTGTGTTTTGCTGGCGTTTGCATCTCTGCACTTAGGAACTCAACGCCTTAGGGAAACTAGTACCCCGTGTACTGTTAGTCCGTGTGTTTCAATCAGCAGTTTTTCTTCACCCTATCTTTTGGATTACAAATATTTAAGTGCACCAACGTGGCTAGCTGAAGACAACCTGACTCTTAAAAAGGGATAATCATCTGCTATTCTACTTTTGCAAGCGGTTACTATAGGATACGCACTAATTGAACTGTCCGCTAGGGTGAGCCATAGAGTTGCGATTCCGCATATTAGTGATAACTGTTTGTATCACCTTGTGTTTTTTGCTGTTTATGTGAGACTTGGTGGAGAGGTGCCCCATTGTTGATATTGCTGTACTGGGGGATTCCTCCACAACACCCTCGCTCAAGTCTGGCCCTTAGGTTATGTTAGTAGGGTCGGATGTCAGAGGTATTTTGAACCAGTGGTACTTCATTCATTGATTTATACAGGGAGCTGTATGTATTGAATGCCTATTGTATAATCATTATTTCATTTCTTTACCAAGTAAACATATCACCATTGGTTAAGCTACAATTTGTGTGGAACTCTGTCTGCAGCGGAGTGGCAGGTGAACACCAAGGTAACAACCCCTTTTTTTTGCCTTTATTATTGTGTGTGTATCATTGAGGTCCCTCATAGCCAATTGGGGTCCTCAATCATAATATTGTCCATTTGTGCCAGAGGGGATTGAGCCAAATTCTGGGGGTTGACAGGCAGAGTGCAGGCCCAAAATCTAAACCAGCAGCTCCTACGGGGGTAGTGCTACATTTACAACTCATGATACATTCGTGTGATGTCAGTGGGAAGAGTGCACCTTACACTTGTGGTCATTGGGAAGAATTACCCTCTTACAAATAACTACAAAGATCATTGGGAACTTATCTCAGAGGCAGAAATTGCTCATTGCACAAGGGATTCCTAGCAACCTCTGGAGGAACCCTGGTTGAGAAAAATGCAAGTTAGACTTACCGGTAACTTGTTTTCCAATAGGCTTTCAGGACAGCACCCGAGAGATCATGGCTCCTCCTCCTACAGGAAACACCTCATCAATTAATTCTTTAATTGGAGGCCTCCACGTTGCTTCCCTCAGTTGTTTGTAGAGAACCTCCAGCCCCAGCTGCAACACATAAGCGACAGTTATTACATAGTATTACAGCCACAGCATAAAAAAAGGGCGGGATCCTGCTGTCCTGAAAGCCTATTGGAAAACAAGTTACCGGTAAGTCTAACTTGCATTTTTCCAAAACGTCTTTCAGGACAGCACCCGAGAGGATAATCGAGACTTACCCCATTTAGGGTGGGACAACAGCCTGTAAGACTTTCCTTCCGAAAGCCTGGTCCCCAGCCGTCATGAGATCTAATCTATAATGACGGGCAAAGGTCGTCAGACTTGTCCATGTAGCTGCCTTACAGATTTGTTCGGGGGTGGCACCAGCTTTTTCTGCCCAACTCACCGCCGAAGCACTAGTAGAATGAGCCCTGATACTTACTGGACTCTCCTGGCCTGTAAGGGAATAGGCGTCTGAGATAGCCATTCTCAACCATCTGGCAATGGTTCCTCTAGAAGCTTGTCTTCCTTTTTTATTTCCGGAAAATAAAATGAATAGTGCGTCTGAACGCCTAAAGTCTTTAGTAGCTTCCAGGTAACTTAAGACTGCTCTTTTAACATCCAGGGTATGGAATTCTTCTTCCTTCTTACCCGACGGATTAGAACAAAACGTAGGAAGTATTATCTCCTGGGTTCTATTTTGAACTGAGGCAACCTTTGGTAAAAAGTTAGTATCCGTCTTCAGCACAATTCTGTCTGAAAAAATAGAAAAATATGGTTCCCTGATAGATAAAGCTTGCAGCTCACTGATCCTTCGAGCTGTTGTAATAGCTACTAGAAAAATTGTTTTTAAAGTAATTAGCTTCAGGGAGGTTAAATTGAGAGGTTCGAAAGGTTCCCTGGTCAGGGCCTGTAGAACGACTGATAAGTCCCATGACGGACAGTTTTTGATCACTATCGGTCTAGCCCGAGTGAGGGCTTTAAATAATCTGTTTACTAGGGGTTCTGATGAAATAGATTTCTCAAAATATACCCCCAGTACGGCAACCTGAACTTTTAGGGTACTGATCGCTAGGCCCTTGTCTGCTCCTTCTTGCAGAAATTCCAAGATAGAAGAAATCTGCTTTAATGGTCTGCCGGATGTAGTGCACCAAGAGTTAAAGACTTTCCAGACTTTGTGATATATTGCTCTGGTAACATTCTTTCTGCTAGATAGGAGGGTAGCCACCAACCTATCCGAGAATCCTTTTCTCCTTAAGAGCTGCTCCTCAGAAGCCAGGCTGTGAGTTTTAGCTTTTCTACTTCTTGGTGAAACAGCGGACCTTGTAACAGAAGGTCTTGTCTCATGGGAAGATGCCAGTATGGTTTGATCTGCATCTGTAGAAGAGCAGAAAACCAAGGCCTCTTGGGCCAGAAGGGAGTGATGAGGATTACTGTCGTATCCTCTTTCCGGATTTTTGTTATGACCTGCGGAATCAGCTGAAAAGGAGGGAAGGCGTAGCTGAGGTGAAAATTCCAACTGTGCGCCAGAGCATCTACCCCCAGAGATGACTTGTTCCTGTTCAGGGAAAAAAAAAAGAGAGATATTTGTGTATTTTCCTGAGTAGCAAAGAGATCCACTCTTGGCTGTCCCCATTTCTTCACTGTTAGATTGAAGACATCTGGATTCAATTGCCACTCCGCTTCGTACACCTGGTTCCTGCTGAGGAAATCCGCTATCCTGTTTAGGGTCCCTTTTAGATGGACCGCGGACAAGGATTGAGTATGGAGCTCTGCCCAATTTAGAATGCTCTCTGCTAGGCCTTGAAGTATTCTGCTTCTGGTGCCCCCTTGTCGGTTTATGTAAGCCACCGCCGTGGCGTTGTCCGACAGAATTTGTGTATGTCGCCCTTGGACTTCTTCTGCAAAGAACAATAAGGCCATTTCTATCGCCTTTAGTTCCCTCCAGTTTGAAGATCTCATTGCTTCACTTGTGGACCAAGATCCCTGAGCCCAACGACCGCTCATGTGAGCCCCCCAACCCCAGGAGCTGGCATCGGTTGTTAGCCTTACCTGGGTTGGAAAGGACCATAACAGGCCTGCTGAGAGTCTTGCCTGGTTCTTCCACCACCAGAGACTCCTCTTTACTTTGGTGGGGATCTTCACCAGTGAATCTAGTGAATTCTGCTGGCGATCCCAGATTCTTAACAGAAACTTTTGCAGTGGCCTGAAATGGAGCTTTGCCCATTGTACTGCCGGTATGGAAGAGGTCAGGGTTCCTAATGCTGACATGACCCTCCTGATGGACAGAAGCTGACTGGTTTGTAAGAGTGACACAACCTTTAACAGCTTTTCCCGTTTTTCTTCTGGGAGAAAAATCTTTTGCTCCACAGAGTTGATACGGAAACCCAGGAATAACACCTCCTGAGAGGGAATCAGATTGGACTTTTGGAGGTTTAGTATCCATCCGATGGATTCTAGGTGAGCACGTGCTCTGTCCAAGTTTCTCTGAAGTCCATCTCTTGTTTGGGCAAACAGTAGCAGGTCGTCTAGATAAGGAATCACTGAAATTCCCTCTAGACGCAAGGGTGCTAGAGCTTTGGCCATTACCATCGTGAACATCCTTGGAGAAGATGACAGGCCGAATGGAAGAGCTCTGAATTGCAGGTGTACCACCTTCTTCCCTTCTCTCAGTGCTAACCTCAGATATCTCTGAGATCTGGCAGCAATAGGAATGTGGCGGTATGCATCCTGCAAATCTATTGACGCCATGAAGCATCCTTAACTCAGGAGGCTTCTTACTGAGAAAATGGAATCCATCCGAAATCTTTTGTATTCTACTGACAAATTCAGCATTTTTATATTTAGGATGAGGCGGTACTTTCCTGAAGGTTTCTGTACAAGGAAAACGTGAGAATAGAACCCCTGGAAGAACTCCTTTGTTGGAACCGGAACAATGACTCTCTGGGATATCAGTTCCTGAATTAGGGACTTCATGGCGAGTGCCTTGACCGGATCCCTCGGGACGTTTGTCACTAGGAATCTCTTTGGGGGTTCTTCCGTGAATTCCACCACATATCCTTGGGAGAGCATGTTTACAATATACTGATTTGTAGTGATGTCTCTCCACTGGGGAATGAACTCCTGGAGTCTTCCCCCTACTTGGGGTGGATTGTCACTGCGGCTTTCTGGGGGTCGCAGGAGGATGGAAGAGCACTCCACTCCTACCTTTTGGTTTCTGGGAAGACCACTGCTTCCTTTTGGTTTGCGTTTTTCCTTCCTGTTGTCCTTTTTGGGGACGAAAAAAACGCTTACGGGTCTGTACCTGTTTTTTGACTGGAAACGCCTTCTTTTTGTCAGCCGTACGGTCAAGAATGGACTCCAGCTCAGAACCAAATAGTAAATCCCCTGCAAAGGGAATGCTACACAGTCTATTTTTAGATGCAGCATCTCCTGGCCAAGTTTAAAGCCACAATGCTCTCCTAGCAGAATTGGTCAAAGCCGCTGACCTGGCTGACATACGAATGGATTCTGCTGAAGCATCCGCAATATATGATACTGCTGCAGAAAGCGTTGTAAATGAGTCCAGAATCTCCTGTTTTGGAGAATCCGCCGTAACATGGGCCTTCATCTGGTTAATCCAGTGTTCTAAATTCCTAGCGACACAGGTTGTTGCCATTGCTGGTTTTAGATTGTTCATAACAGACTGCCAAGCCCTTTTAAGAAGCAAATCCATTCTTTTGTCCATGGGCTCCTTTAACATGCCCATGTCCTCAAAGGCAAGGTCAGTTGATTTTGAGACCTGTGAAAAAGCAGAGTCCAGTTTTGGAACCTTGTTCCAGATGGAATCCGGGTTGTCCTCAAATGGAAATCTTCTCTTATGAGACCGGGAAAAAAAAAAATGGCTTTTTCTCAGGTTCCAACCACTCTTTTTTAATCATGTCCGAGATTATTGAATGGACTGGAAAAACACGGCTTTTTGGATCACCCAAACCTGCATACATGCGGTCATGTAGGGAGAGCTCCTTCTTTTCCTCTTCAATCCCCAAAGTCGCATGGATTACTTTTAAAAGTCCTGCGACTTCTTCAAGCGACATTTTGTACTTAGAAGCGCTCTCTGCTTCATTTTCTTCCTCCTCAGAGTCTGTTCCATCTGGAGCAAGGGAAGCAGATTCTTGGGAAGCGTCTATCGGACCTCCCAATAATATTTGAGAGCCGTCTTGGGGTTCTGAAGAAGGCTGCGGAGCCCTAGGTTCCCTTGAAGGGCCTGGTTCTTCTCTTAGGTTTGACCTAAAAGCTTGAAAGGTGGCACGGAGTTCATCCTTAATTGTAGATACTAGATCGCCACAAAAGGATGGAGACTCTTCCCTGACTACATTTGCAGTGCAATCTGCACAAAGCGACTTGGTCCAAGCCTCGCTTAACTTTTCCTTGCAGACAGGGCACCTTCTCTTCACTGGTTGAGCAGAACTTTTGGCCTGCACAAACAGAAAAGAAAAAAACCAGGGACCACGCTAAGAAAAAACTGTTACACAGTACAAATCAATACACCCAGGTGCACATAGGAAAAAACACTTTCACTTCCTTGTGCCCCGCAAGCCATGCACCACCACCACAACCTTTTACAAAAAGACCCCTAGATATTATGACATGCTAAATCACCAGCCACTGCACCACCAGGGAGATGGGGGGTGGGGGAGATGGAGGGGGGAGAAGGGTGAATACCCCCCCCTCTACAGGAGAAAGCGGCCCAGTGTAAAATAGGACACAGTCCCTTACCTTAGCCTTGCTGGTGCCTTGGCTTGCCCCCTTATCCACTGCATCGTTATCCATAGCTGTCTGCGGATGCGTGGTGAAGAGAAAACGCCGGTTACAGATTCAAAAACGCCGCCGCGCTGACCTGGAACCGGAACTTTAAGGCACCAGGTGACCCTGCCCTCTCCCTCTGCGCTTTGCGGCCGGAAATGACGCGCGCGCCGACCCGGAAGTGCTGCCTCTTCCCATACAGGACGTGGCCGAAGCTCTCCTCGGCCACCAGAACAATGGCGGCCGCCGCAGAGCTCCACGCCGCTTTCGCCAGCGGTCGGTGAGAGTACAGCAACCACCGCTCTGAAGAAAAAGGAGGCAGCCCTCCCGGGCTGTACAGGCTCTCCACGAGCACGGAAGAGGGAGAGGGAGCCCACGGGACCGTCCATGCTAGGAGGTAAGTGGGAGGATCACTCTCCTAGAAAAAAAAACTGATTTGAGAACCTTGTCTCCCAGGAAAGCCCTGAGAGATCGTGGCTCTCACCAGAGGTGTTCCTCCGGCTGGAGGAAACACAAAAAACTGAGGGAAGCAACGTGGAGGCCTCCAATTAAAGAATTAATTGATGAGGTGTTTCCTGTAGGAGGAGGAGCCATGATCTCTCGGGTGCTGTCCTGAAAGATGTTTTGGAAACCCCGATTTACATCCTGCGCCCAAAGCCATCTGTCTCTTGGCTGTGCCTGCACAGTAGAGCCCCATAGAAATCTATTGTATATAGATCTATATAGACTTGTAGGCCCGTGTAGTTAGCCTTAGCCTTCCTGCCTATATATCTCAAAAGGGAATTGATACTATTGCGATTGTGTACAGGGCCCTGAGAGAGGAAAGTAGTCTGATTGGACTTGGAACTCTCAAGAGAATTTGGTGGCCATCTTGGGTGAGGGAACCTTTTAAAAAAAGGGAACCTGTCATTTTGGCGTGCTCCTGGTGAGTGTACAGTCAGGGATAGGAAATGGCTTGTGAGAGATAGTGCTTAGCGTATGGAGAGGTTTCTGTGGAGAAGGGATAGCTTAGGGCACGTTCCTTGGTCATCACTTATACTCCAGTGGTTGGAATGGAGACATGGAGCTGGTGCAAACTGCAGATTTAACCTGAATTTATTCCATTAAGGGACGGTACCCCCTGCTAACTGAAGCTGCCTTATGGCAACGCATTTGGTTAATACTGAGACTGTATTATTCTGCGTCTGTGCCAAAAACTTGGTTTATCCATTTATGCAACAAATAGGCAGACCATACAGTTTTTTTATTTTTTAAGAACGAAAAAAAAAAAAACTGGAGATGTGGTTCTGGCCAGCTCAGTAGATTGTTTTAAGAAAGGCCTGGATTCTTTCCTAAATGTACATAATATAACTGGGTACTGACATTTATAGGTAAAGTTGTTACAGGGAATATCGGATTGCCTCTCGGGGGATCAGGAAGGAATTTTTCCCCCTGCTGTAGCAAATTGGATCATGCTATGATGGGGTTTTTTGCCTTCCTCTGTGGGTATAGTATTGGGTATATGGGATTTTATGATTTTTTTTATGGTTGAACTGGATGGACTTTTTCAACCTAACTATGTTTAGGAAACTATGTTTAGATTCCCCATTCACACATTTGTTATGAATGGGGGAATCATCCCGGATGTGGGAGCTTTCCCTGCTGTCAGAATACAGTTATCAGCATTGCCGGCTATAGCTGGTGGCACTGATCATTTGGAAAAAAGCCAACAGGGTATTTGTACAGAAGTCGGTCGATATAAGTTTGCAAAAGCTTTTAGGACTCAGAGTGGTCTTATGTAATTTTTGGCTATTAAATCGGGCGTAAACTCCCATGCGTGATATTTACCTATAGGTGCTGTAAATAATCTCCTAAACTTGGACCCGTTAGGAGGTATTTACCTTAGATGCAGCCGGTGATGTCACCGACGTATGCGCTCTGAAGGAAAGGCATTACTCGTGCTTTGCATTCAGAGTCCTGTGCCATAAACAGTGGCTCCCGCACTCATGCTCGGGAGTGACATCATTCCGGCTGTGGCCAGTCACACAGCCGGAGTCTGAACCTGGAAGGAAGACCAGGTGAAGATGGAAGCGCCAGTAAGGCAATGTAGCACCCTGTAGCTAGTGTGCTAGATATAAATAGGTTTAGTTGTTAGTGTAAAAAAAATGTGTTTGGCTCAGGGCCAAACACATGACTCAGGGAGGCTAGATGACTCCTCCTGACAGCTCTTCAGGTTCCTCCCCCTGTTCTCTGGAATATTGGAGAATGTTCCAGACATAGTGGTTGGAAGCTAGGAGGGGGATGTTAGGAATACTTATAAGGCCCTCGCCTGATACACAGAAAAGGGCTGGCAGGGGGAAGACCACCTTATTCATAGGCATTAGTCATGCCAGCAGGGGAGTCGGGTGGAAGATGGAGTGCTGAGAAGGAATTTGGTGGTCCTTCAAGGTGCACCCTAGTCTGGGGGGGTGGTTTGATCTCTGGCCTAGGGCTCGAGTGCTGGAAGACTCCTTCTAAAACTCACAGAGCAAACCCTTCTTGGAGGCACAGGAGCAAGAAGAGAGGACAGCGGGAGCAGGTCAGCGCGTTTGGGAGAGTCAGCCGGGTGGGCTGGTGAGTGACAGTCTGGAGAAATGTGGGGAGAAGTTAGCTTGGAGGGCTAGTAAAAGGGGAAGCTGCAGCCAGGTGGGTTGGCAGTGTCTGAAGAGGAGGTGCTGGGATCAGTGACCAAAGAGAAGTGCTGGGAAAGTGTGCGCTGTGTCACCCAATCTGTTCAAGTATAGGGGCTGCAAGTCCTTGGCTTTTGCTACAAAGTTACTACAGGCTGACAAAGCTGGGTTCTGCAAGCAAATGTGTGCTGGAGGAAGAAGAGGAGCTGTATAGAGAAAGAATGTCCCTGAAGAAGTTTTTCTGAAGTCAAATGGGCATCCCATAACCTCTCATCCCTATCACCCTCAATAAACAGAAAAAAAAAAAGACACAGACTGTTTTCTAACTCCCGAGTGCCTGTGGAAATTTGGTGTGACTGGCTGTGCAGGATGGGAGATCCCAGTTACTTGCGGCTCCTTTCACACAGGCGGACCGTATGTCCGTTTTTCATCCATCCGTTTTCGGATCAAAAACGGACATACATGTATCCCTATGGGATAGTGGATGAACATCCGCCGACACCCGATCTCCTCCGTGTCTGCAATGCTCCGTTTTTCTGGATAGAAAAATTCCTATTTTTCTATCCGTCTGCAGAGCGGATTGGATGAACACGGACAGACGGTCCATGTTCATCCGATCCCCCCCATAGGGGAGAGCGGAGATCTGACAGGGCGGTCCCTGCACAGTGTGCGGGTACCGCCCTGTTATCCGCCGGCTCAGCGGGGATCAACGGAGCGATCAGAGGCAAGCGGAGGTTCACGGGGCGGATCATTACTGATCTGTCCCGTGTGAAAGGGGCCATAGGGGGTGCGCTACAGCAACAAATTTCTTATTTGGGTCCTCGGATTAAAAAATATTAAAGTGGTTGCAAACCCTTACATTTAACCAGTGAAGCGGCTGGCCTCACTAAAAAACAAATCCTCCTACATAAAGTTTCACCTGTTTATCTACAGCCTTCTCTCTTTTACATCCTCCTAATAACACACAGATCAAAGGCTATTTCTCGAATCCAAAAAGGCAGGTGGCTGGAATCTGGTTGTCACACACTGCACAGCATATAGGGACTAAACACACCTCCCCCTACACAGTCTCATAGGGAAACATGCACAGCTAAGGCTGTCAATTGACTTCTGTGTACTGTAGGTGGGACAGGGCTGCCTCCCAGGATTCTGCATAACCTGTTAGAAGTGACTCCTGTAGACAGGAATCACACTATGTGCTTTGGATAGAGGCAAATATACCTTATAGAAGGATATGCTTTGTTCAGTTTTCATTTCAGGAGGTTTCCAACCACTTTAAGAACCCCTGCATTGGGCATGGGATTTTCCCCAAAAGCAGCATCAAGCTTGTTCAGCTGCCACTCTACCATATGGAAGGGATTCTAAAATGTTAAGAAATACTCAGGCATTTTCAATGCCCAAAAAAACACAAGATTGGGATTCAAGACTTGAGAAATCAGATTTCAGGTGGAATTTCTTTTTAAAGTATAGCTGTTATTTACATTGTCCTGGGCTAAGCCAAGCTTCAAATAGCTTGCACTATCAAAGACAACCATGGATTTGGTCTCCATTGGCCAGAATTAGTGTGACCTGCACCTCCAAACATTAACAAGTTGAGAATAAGGACATTGGAGCTGTTGACAGCCGCGGACGGATAAGGTGGTAAACACTCAAGCAGCGGGCGTTCCTGCATAGCACTTAACAAATGCCCAGTGATTACAGCTCCAGCTGATGTTGGATAATAATTCTGATTACTGTGATGATAGAGTGCTGAAAGACTGTCAGATGTGGAAGAACAATAAAAGCAGATGGGACATAGTTGCCCATATTGATCACATTACTGTACAGACATCGGACTCCCAGCCCCAGGGGAAACAAAGAGAATTAGATATCCCAGAGGCAGATAAATGCTGTGTACATAATACCGAAGCAGAGATTCTGATAGGAAGACTATCTACTGTGACAGGGTGTATAGGCCGGTCTAAAAAAAAAAAAATGCCTGCAACATAGGATTTAGGAAATCTGGAACAATTATTTTGTAAGATGGTCACACAGCAAAGTCTTCTGAAAGTATAAGCCTTTCATATACAAACCTTTTAAATGGAACTGCAGCCAGGCTATGGTCAAATATGCGTAACAAGTAATAATTGGGCTTTAAAGTCCAACTCCAGGAAACTTGAAAATTCCTCCTTGCACTGAAAGGGTTAATTGCTTGTCTTTGCCCCCATGCTCCAAAGGTCTACGGCAGTGGTGGTCAACGTCCTTGATATAGGAAAAAAGATATCAAAAGCAGCCCCAACTTTACCAAAAGGAAGGACATAAAATTCAGTAAATATTCATCAAGAGACAGCAGACATACAAACAGGATATAGTCAGAGACGGCAGACATAATACATGAAATGGTCAGAGAGGGCAGACATCATAATAATAATAATAATAATAATAATAATAATAATGGAGATGGTCAGAGACGGCAGACATAATAATAATAATAATAATAATAAATAATATCAATATGGGAGATGGTCAGAGACAGCAGACATAATAATATGGGAGATGGTCAGAGATGGCAGACAGAATAATATGGGAGATGGTCAGAGATGGCAGACATAATAATATGGGAGATGGTAGACATAATATAAAAGATGGTCAGAAAGGGAATGCATAATAATAATAATAATAATAATACCGGGTAATAATATGGGAGATGGTCAGAGACCGCAGACATATGGGAGATGGCAGACATAATACGGGAGATGGGCAGAGACTGGGCATACTGCAGGAGACTGTCAGACTGTGTACATGTTATAGGAGTTGTTTGAGACCAAGAACATGCTTCAGGAGACACTCATATTCTGAAGACATATTACAAGAGGCTGCTGGAAATCACTACTGTAACAGGGCAGTAGGAAAACATACTGTAGATTAGTGCCTGGGGGAACATGGGGAGCACTGTAAGGCAGGGATCAGTGTAGTAATATATTTTTTTTGTTCCCTTGGACCTAAACAAGCAGTTAACCTTCTCAATGGGAGCTCAGCCCCAATGCAAGGGCCTCTGTAGCTGTAAAAACTGTGGAGCAATTCATCCTCAAACACTAAACATGCTTTGAAGTCTTTAAAGTCTGGGCTTAGTATTAGGACATCCTCTTCTTCCACTGCACCAGCTCGGTGTTTACATTCAAGATTAAAATGTAAAGTATGCAAATGGCTGGGGGACATACCGGAGCTGGACGAGGACGACTGGAGGGAGATTTGGGACTTTCCCTTCTCCCCTCTGGTCTCAGCTAGGGACAAACTGGTCCAATACAAAATTGTGCATAGTGCTCACTACACTCCTCACAGGCTGCACCAGATGTCACCGGCGCATTCTCCGGCATGCTGACGTTGCTCCTACCAACGGGGTGACTTTTTCCACATTTTTTGGGGTTTGCCCAGCAATCGAATATTATTGGAAAGAAGTACTCCAGGTGATTGCTAAGGTCACGAAGACACGTGTTACTTATGATCCTAAATATTGTCTGCTGGGGCTGGTGGAACAAATGTCAATGCTTAGAGCCAGAAAAATACTCATATCACTGCTATTGTACTATGCTCGTAAGGCCATTTTAATGATGAACTGGAAACAAATAGTCTCCCCCCCTCTGTCAGATTCTGGAAAAGCCTAGTGAATGCCAGTTTACCCCTGTATAAAGCCACCTACTCAGGCAGGGGCTGTCCACAAAAATTTGAAAAGGTAAGGACTTGTTGGCTAGATGATAAGATCACGGCAACTGATGCACCAACCAATTCCTAGATTAACAATATATCTCTAGTCTGTTAGTCTATTGACTCAACTATTCTCATGTTGCATTATCCTGTCGGTACCAATTTCAGCACAGATTCCCCTGGACTGAACCTCTCCCCACATTGGGGTTATAGTATAAGTTAGTTTATGTTGTGCCCTGTTGCAGTATGTTGCCGCATCAGAAGAACTGCCCCTGCATGGGCTAATTTTGTGAAAGAGAAAAAAAAAGAAAGAGAAAAAAAAAGAAAGAGAGAAAAAAAGAAAGAGAGAAAAAAAGAAAGAGAGAAAGAGAGAGAGAGAGAGAGAGAGAGAGAGAGAGAGAGAGAGAGAGAAAGAATATATATACATACATACACACACACACATACACACACACACATACATACACACACACACACACACATACACACACACACACATAATACAGACATACCACATGTCATAATATTTAAACCTTCTAAAGATAAACTTGCAGGATTCTTTCTAAGAGACAGGAAAAGTCATTGTAAGTATGCTACTGATTAAATAAGTTATGCCGTGTACGCACGATCGGTTTTTCCGATGAAAAAAGACCGATGGACTTTTTTCCCTATCGGAAAAACCGATCGTGTATGGGCCCCATCGGTCTTTTTTCCCCCACATCAGTGTAAAAAAATAGAACATGTTAAAAATTACCGATGGAAAAAAAAAAAAAAGCGATAGGAAATTCCGATCGTCTGTGTGGAATTCCATCGGAGAAAAAACCCACGCATGCTCAGAATCAAGTCGACGCATGCTCAGAAGCATTGAACTTCATTTTTCTCGGCACGTCCGAGTGTTGTACATCACAGCATTTTGGACGGTCGGAATTTTGTCTGATGGTGTGTAGGCAAGACTGATGAAAGTCAGCTTCATCGCAATTCCGACGGAAAAATCCATCGGAATTTATTCCATCGGAAATCCGATCGTGTGTACAGGGCGTTATACAGAACTCTCAATGGCCTGACTTAACCCCCTACATTAGAGGAGTACAGTCACTTCATTATGACATTTTGAAGACAGTAAAAAAATAAAAAAAATGACAGGAGAAGAAAGAGCTGTCCCCCGCAGAGAGTGCTGCTTTGGGCACCAAGGGCTTCATGTCATGAAGGACCAGCGATGGAAATCTAACCCTGCAGCTCACTCTGTATCTGTATTTTAGGCACAAAGTAAAATGCATAAAGCGAAAAAATAAAAAAAATTAGATCGGGTCCTTACCATATTGGCATCCTTCCCTTTAAAGCCCCATACGCAAAAGGCACAAAAAGGGTCATCTTGCACACATGCCTCCAAAACAATCTGCTTATGTCGGGACTGGAAAGCTTGTTCTGAGCTGAATGGACTGGCTACAATGAAAAAGAAAAGTCTAGAACAGTTTATTCCCAACCCCTTTAACCTAGAGGAATACTTAAAATAACTCAGTCCTCAGTGAACCCTGCTAATGTATCTACAGCTCACACCCATTAGCCTAAACCACATTCATCAAACTCAAGGCCATTTCATGTGGCCCTTGCACCTCTCCTGCAGCCTCCTACCCTATCCCCACTTCCGTCGGACCTCGGCCCAGCAAAGTGCATCAGAAGTCCGGCCCCCTCCTTCCCCAGCTGTCATGCCAGTAGGAGAGCGCAGTGCGTTTTGCGCATGCACAGTAGGGACCTACCGCCACTGGCAGCAGCAGCACTCAACAGCCGATGGAAATATTGGCTGTGGTGCCAACATCGCTGGACTCCAGGACATAAATGTCCCAATATTAAAAGTCAGCACTTACAGTATGCGTAGCTGCTGACTTTTTTTAGGGGGCAGGCGGAACTCTGCTTTAAGCGTTAAGTTACTACAAAGACCAGTAATAATGGAATGCAGAGGCAATTATTTATATGATAAAGACCGGGGCTTTTTTTCCAGCAGGAACGTGGGGGAATGCAGTTCCGGCACCTCTTGGACTGACTGTATGTAAATCGCAAGTGGTGCTGCAGGATATTGATGCTCACTGCTGGGGGATCTATTCTAGCTGGAGGGGGATCTATTGTTGCTGAGGAGGTCTATTGTTGCTGGGAGTGGGTCTTATGTTGCTCGGGGGTCAGTTGTTGCTAAAGAAGATCTACTGTTGGGGGAGGGGTCTATTGTTGATGGCTGCCAGAGAGTCTAATAATTTTGGCTGTGCGGAGATCTGTTGATGCTGCTGGGAGTCAATTGTTGCTGGGGGGGGGGGGGGGCTTATTGTGCGTGGTACACTGCTTTTCTTGATATCATTACCAAATTCTATACAAATTACTTTGCACCACAAAATAATACTTGGTTCTGTATCGTCTAAAAGGGGCGGTACTGGGAGGTGGGTAGGGGATGGAACCAAGGGACGGTGCTCGGAGGTGGGTAGGGGGCGGAGAAAACAAATGACTCGGAAAAGGGGAGTTCCTGCACCTATTGTCTAAAAAAAAAAAAAAAAAAAAAAAAAAAAAAAAAAACACTGTTAAAGACTATATACATTTATGTGCAACTGATACAACTGGCCCTTTGAGGGAAACCATAAGGCTGATGAGGTCCACAATGAAACAGAGTTCGACACCCCTGGCCTAAACAATAAATTGAAGCTATAATATGAACTACTCTATATGACAATTTATAATAGTTATAAGAATTCATAATAACCAAAAAAGGAATGCAGACCGTGAAATTGGTAACGCAATCTCATATTGGAGGTCACTGAAGTGCTACAGCAGCAATAATGAGCTCACCTTCATTTCCTGTCTGAATGACTTCAATCATCTAATCAGTCCCCTCTGCTCCTGATCCATCTGTTGATGCCTGTTGCCCACCTCTTACCACAATTCGCTTCCTCTGCCAGTCAGTCATTTTGTTCCTGACTATTATATAAGAACACGTCCCCAGCATCCCTTTAGACATGCATGCTCAGCCCCTCCAAACAAACTCATCTTCTTTAGAGTGGAAGCCCAGTCATATCCAAACTATACTTAAACTTGCTCCCACCTCTATTCTAAGCCTATTCTACTTACCTTGTAAGGGAAAGTGGTCTATACCCATCTATGCTGAGGGCACTCAGTTGTGGTCACATGATCCCAGCGCAGGTTTCAGTTTAGAGGAAGGACAGCCGACAACAGATGCCTCATAATAAGACTATGGGTGACGTCACTGCATAGGCTCTGCAGCCGTTGTCAGCAATCTCTCTTCTTCCCCAAAGCCGGGCCACTGGATAGATCATGTGACTGGACCGAAGCGCCCTCAGCATAGGTAAGTATAGACATCTTTACTTTACAGGGTAGACAGAATAGGTTTAGAAAGGGGTAGAAGCAGATTTAAGTATACAGGCGTTACAAACATCCGACTTACATACAGTTCCTACTTACAAACGGAAGGAGACAACAGGAAGTGAGAGGAAATCTACCCCTAGGAAGGGAAATTCTCTCCTGTAAGAGTTATCATGGGAAAAAGAGTTGTCTCCACTGAAGCTTTATCCCCAAACCTTTGTTTCCACAAGGACCCAAAATTTTCAAAATCCAATTGTCATTGGGACAGAAAGGGAGGTGAAATATTCTGAACAGGGGCACAGACAGCAAAACAAACGCTACAGGGGTGTTAACCCTTCCCTATGCTATCCAAAAAAAATTATTTTTTTTTGGCTTGAGCTAAAAAAAAAAAAAAAAAAAAAAAATAATTTAAAAAAATGTCCCTGTTCGGACTTACAAAATAAATTTTACTTAAAGCGGCTCTTCAGTCATTTTTTCATCTTTCCATCTTTTAAATCTTCTGCCCTTGTTGTTTTTAATTTGGATAGTAAAAAATTAGTTTCTGCCAGTGTAGCACTACCCCCGTAGGAGATGCTGGTTTAAGTTTGGGCCTGTACTCTGCCTATCAACCCCTATAATTTGGCTCGGTTCCCCCTTGGCGCAACTGGACAACAATGTGATTGTGGGCCCCAATAATACCAAACAATAAATGTAGTTAAATATTGTTACCTTAGTGTGGTTTACCTGCCACACAGCTGCAAAAGACAGAGTTCCACACAAGATGCAGTTCAACCAAAAGGTAATACGTTTACTTGGTAGCGAAAATAGAATAGAGATTACACACGCAACATTTGACTCAAACAGGTCCCTGTGAGAGTCAACTGACATACATATGCATAACAATTTCAGGGTTTCACTATACGAAAGGAACCCAATTAACACAACTTAGGGTCAGACCTGAGGAAGCATACAGTGGAGGAATCTCCCAACGCAATGATGGCAGCAATGGGGTACTTCTCCACCAAGCCCCACCCAGCTCACTGAAATAGCACAATGATAATAAAATGAATGCAAACAGTTAGCTTACACATGTGAGTTCAATAAACTATTTGGCTCCCCCTAGTGGACAGCTCAACTGGTGCGTGTCCCGTTGTGTCAACTTAAGCAATGATCTGAACTGATGAGCGTTCCTAACAGTTTCCAGTAATCTTCGGCTAGCTTTGTTGATGCACTTGAGTATTTGTAATCCAACAAACAAGGTGAAGAAAGAATGAACACTTGAAGTATGCAGTACAAAGGCAAGTGAAACGCTGATCCTCCCAAAGTGCTATATAACTCCCGAGCATAACGTGTCTCCACTTACGGCACTGCAGTTGCCCACGAATACAAGTGAAACTATGGAAGTCACCTTCCTGCAACCCAGTTAGTTATGTTTGTGGGCAGGTGCCCTCTCACCAAACGAGGCCTCACCTCGCCGGTATGCTCCATCTGGACCCTTCTTGGTTCTCAGCCTCCCTGCAGGTCGTGGTCCCTGGTCCTCTGCACAGTCGCTCACGAGGTGCCGATGGATGGGTGACTCTAGACCAGTGGTTCTCAACTCCTGTCCTCAGGACCCACTAACAGGCCAGATTTTAAGTATTACCTTGGTGAGATGCAGACTAGAATACTGCAATCCCTGAGCAGCAAATTATATCACCTGTGATGCATTTCAGTTATCTTGCAAACCTGGCCTGTTGGTGGGCCCTGAGGACTGGAGTTGAGAACCACTGCTCTAGACTCTAGATGCTGTGGAGTGTAGAGCGGTCCCTCTTCCTGGTCCGATCAGCAGGGCTGTGACAGAAATCCCTCCGTCAGGCGATCCAGTCTCCGTACTTTAGGCCCAGGCTTCTCCGGCCTAAGCACGCTCGCTCCAGGCCTCAACGCAGGCCTCCTCCCGGCTTGAAGATGGCATCCCGAGAGAGGGAACCAAAGCCCCGCCTTGCCTTAAAAAAGTTCTCCCAGCAGGGCGTGCGTGGCTCCATGCACTTTTTGTAGGCCGGTGGTCTTTTGGGTAATGTAGTCTCAGTTCTATCCACGGCAATAGAGTCTGTCTCTAACGCCACAATACTTTATCCAATAACTGAACCAAAAACAACATTAGTAGCCTAGCATAAGACTTACACCGGAGGGAGCTAGATTCCTGATAGGCACAAACTGTAGTCCGTAAGCTACGTGCAAAAGTGACACCTTGCTACACCAGTAAATACCTTAAACAGCCCACTTCCTGTTTCTTGTCTGGTCATTAGCCTAGGCTTATGACATCATGCACAGCTCTCTCACTCTCGTGAGTTTGCCAGGAAGGGAGGGGGGGGGGTGAGTCATAACAGGGCCAATGAGAGCTGCAGGGCTGCAGAGCTGGAGGTGTGTGGTTCTGTGTGTCGGTGTAAATCCAGGAAGTGAACTGGCAGCAGCTTCAGCTGCCCACAGTTAAAATGAATGCAGCCAGACTTAGTGGAGGGAGATTTCTGCAGCATATTTGGCAAGTACAGAATCACAGTATATATAAAAATATACAAAGTGGTTGAAGGGAAGCTTCAGAATAGCAAAGATGTTTTTATTACAAATTATGTCAGCAGACTGCAGTTCCTCTTTAAGATCAAACCTACAGGCCCCATTTTGTTTGTAACCCGGGGACTGCCTGTAGTTCGGATTGGACCGAACTTCTACTTTAAGACCCCTTTCACACTGAGGGCGTATTGCAGGTGCTATAGCGTTAAAATAGCACCTGCAATCCGCCCTCAAACAGCATTGCGGGCGGTTTTAACCCTTTCTCGGCCACTAGCGGGGGTTAAATGCGTCCCGCTAGCGGCCGAAATGCGCCGCAAATCCACCCATAGCGTCGGCGGTAAAAATAGCGGAGAAGTCCAGCCTGAGCTCATTTGGCTTAATAGAAAGGCACTGGCCACATGGTCTTTACTACAGGACAATCCAGAACAAATACTGCGGTAAATCCAGACAGTCAATGACTGATCCTCAGCAACCTCCTAGGATCCTCTACCCCTAATCAGCTTACTAAAATCTTCCACATGTGCATAGATCGCGTGACCAATGCTCCAGTGTTCCTCCATAGGGATGTAGAATGTCTAATTAAGAGGATATTTGATGAATGGAATGTAGTAGCCCTCCAATGCTCAGCAGCCTCCCAAGACCCGCCACTCCTCAGCAGCCTCCCAAGATTGGAAGAGAAACACATTCGACCTATAGAATAGAACTGTAAACATTTTAATGAGATACAGGTGCATTATTCACTTGCATGGAGGTTAAAGAAGTAAGGCAACCCACCAGTGATGTCATCACGCCCGGTGCCGCATTCCAGCCCTCACCTTTGGCCTGATCCAAGCCTCAGTTTCATCGCTGTGGTCCCAGAGATCCTGCTGGCTAGGATTTCTCCCTCACAGGCAGAAAAATCAGCCGTTTAGAACGCCTTTCTGCAGTGAACACCACGCCAGTGTGGATGGACTCGTGCCTTACTTCCATAACCTCCATGTAAGTGGATAATGCACCTGTATCTCATTAAAATGTTTACAGTTCTAACCTAGAGGCACCTGTGTTTATATTCTTATTTGCATATCTGGAGTCTGCTTTCAACTCCCCCCCCCCCCCCCCAAAGGATGCCAAAGTTGTTTTGGACTGCTAAAGTAATCTATACAGGTCTCCCCTCTTCATCTCTCCCCCTCCACATATACTGAGTATCCACTTCAAGGACTTATTGATGGACTAATGTATTAAATCTCATACTATTTAGCATCGGCACTACCCATTTGTTTGCCCAAGATCCGCCACTCCTCGGCAGCCTCCCAAGAGCCGCCACTCCTCGGCAGCCTCCCAAGAGCCGCCACTCCTCGGCAGCCTCCCAAGAGCCGCCACTCCTCGGCAGCCTCCCAAGAGCCGCCACGCCTCGGCAGCCTCCCAAGAGCCGCCACGCCTCGGCAGCCTCCCAAGAGCCGCCACGCCTCGGCAGCCTCCCAAGAGCCGCCACGCCTCGGCAGCCTCCCAAGAGCCGCCACTCC
Source organism: Rana muscosa (assembly GCA_029206835.1). Taxonomy (NCBI): domain Eukaryota; kingdom Metazoa; phylum Chordata; class Amphibia; order Anura; family Ranidae; genus Rana; species Rana muscosa. The sequence continues at coordinate 79,013,585 of CM055117.1, read as the reverse complement.
TCGGCAGCCTCCCAAGATGAGGATGATATTTATATTAAGGCTGGTGCTGCAATCGGAAGATACATGAACACTCAAAGTAAAAAAATAAATAAAAATAAAAATGTATTGAAATAACTTGTCAATTGTGAAGAAGCAATTTTAAATAAACCTGATGTGGATACAGAAAGTCTTGATTGAGAGGTCTATTCCTAGGTGTGCAGCCTTGTTTTTGTTTTTTTATGTATAACGTACACCAGCCGTTCCTGTGGTGTGATAATAATCAGGAATTCTTCTCATCTTCCCCATGTTACAGCCTGGCTATCAACCTGCCACTGAGCGTGACCACCTATTGATTACATAGTTATGCCAGTGGAGTACAAAACCGACTTCCCTGGAAATAAAATATGGATAATCTTACAGAACCCAAGCTGAGATTAAATTTCACTTTTCCTCCAAGAGCCTGGTGATAGAAAGCGGTCTTCAAAGACAGGAGAACGGGACTAATAATTAGGGGACACAATACCAGCGTGAGTTCTGATACAATTGTGTCCATTTTCAGAATATGTATTTTTATATTTTCTCAAGTCCGCTTTTTGATATCAAATAGATTAAAAAACACATCTCTAGCCAACACCTTCTTTAGATAGAGTTGCAAATGGTTTAAAGCCCTTTCATTTTCTTTGCTGTCCCCATTGGGAGATTTCCCTTTATCCAAATGTTTAATATATTTTTATTTATTTATTTATGGTTTTTAATTTATTACAGGTATTTATATAGCAGCAACAACTTATGCAGAGTGTTAGTGCCGGTTCACACTTGTGCAAGTTGATGCCGATTGCGATGCGTCAAACACAAACTAGATTCGCATGTCATCCAAAAAGTAATTGTTTTCAATGATGGTGGTTCACATCTATGCGTTGCGATTCCTCTCCGAATGCGATGCGATGAAAAAAGGGTCTTGTGCGAGTTTAGAGCATTGCGTTGCGAATTTAGTCTCCATAGACATCAATGTAAATCGTTCTGGAATCGCATTTAATGGTTCACATATGTGCGAATTCCACCACACTATTCTCCACAAAAACATTAATCGCAGCTATGTCCCACTCCTGAAATTCGCATTAAAATCGCAGCAAAAACGTGGTAAATTCGCACCTCAGAATGGACTGAAAAAACTGAACAAATTCACAGTGCAGCAGTGTGAACCGGCACTAACATATTGTATATTTACATAATTCTCTGTCCTCAAGGCACTTACAATCCAAGGTCCCGATTTACATGTATACACACACACAAACTCCCAACTGTCCCTGATTTCAAGGGACTGTCCCCGATTTGGAATAAATTCCCTCTATCCCTTTTTCTTCCTCATTTGTCCCTCATTTTGGTCTGATCTATATTAGTTGTATATAAAATGCACTCTTTCAAAAAGTGTTTCACCAGTGCTAAAGCTTTCATCTTATATACAATCCAGCGCTCAAATGGTTGCAAAAATGATGAAATAAAACTAAAAAAAGAAAAAACTAAAAAAAAGAAAAAACTAAAAAAAAAAAAACTAAAATATATATATATATATATATATATATATATATATATATATATACACACACACACACACATACATACACACACACACATATAATAAAAATAAGGTAAAGATAAAAAAAAAAAAAAAAAAAAAAAAAAAAAAGGGTGAAAGACTGCATCTATGGATACAGGTTTAAATCTCCACTGATGGCAAGGATAGTGCAAGTTACATCCAGTAACTTTGATCAACACCAAGCTCATTCCATCCAACTGGTCATCACAACCAGATTTATTCAGCACACTTGCACATCTTAACCCTTTGGCTGGCGGTGTTGGTTGTTATGCGTTTTTTAATGCTTCAATACTGCTCAAGATTTTTGTCTGATTCCAGTTTGAAGGTTATTGTACTTTGTATTTTTGATTCCATCCGATCAAATACATTAATCAATTTTCAGCATGCATTTTAATCAATAAATTATCATTTTTATTTGATCACCAAGTTACATTTCATAATTTTTGCCACCATTTGAGCGCTGGATTGTATATAATTGTTTCGAGATTGCCTTGTTCCGGAGGTTGCCAGCTGCACTGGGGGCAAGTTTTTTAAGACTTATATTCATATGACATTACGGTTTACATATTGCTGCCGGTTTTAGCGCTACAAGACTCTTTTTGTTTTTGTTCTAAAGCTTTCATCCAATTTCTAAATTGCTGCATTTGGAAGTGTCAAAAGCCAATATAAAGCAATAAGGCCCCTTTCACACTGGGGCGGACAGGAGCGGTGGCGGTATAGCAGCGCGATTTTCAGCGCTGCTATACCGTCGTTCTTACCGCGGTATGCGGTCGCTAGGGGGGTGAATTTAACCCCCGCTAGCGGCCGAAAAAGGTTAATACCGCCCGCAAACCGCGGCTATTGCCGCGGTTTGCGGGCGGTATTACCGCGCTGTCCCATTGATTTCAATGGGAGACCGCGGTAAAGGAGCGGTGAGCACACCGCTCCTTCACCGCTGTAAAGAAGCGGCTAGCAGGACTTTTGGAGCGGTCCTGCTAGCGCACCGCTTCAGTGTGAAAGCCTTCGGGCTTTCACATTGAAGGCTAAAGGGCATGATTTTTTCATGCAGTATAATAACGCTAATATTAGCGCTAAACCGCATGAAAAACACCCCAGTGTGAAAGGGGCCTAATAGTGAGAAAAAAACAAACACACAAATCACTTCCCGACCAGAATCCAACCTTTATGGGAGGTTGGATGTAAGCAAACATTTGTCCACCTACATCCGGTTCCATTTACCGTATATACTCGAGTATAAGCCGACCCACTTAATTTTACCACAAAAAACTGGGAAAACGTATTGACTCGAGTATAAGCCTAGGGTGTCCATGTGCATGCCTCACTGTGTGCATTCCTCACTGTGCCTCACTGTGTGCATTCCTCACTGTGCCCAATCTCCCTACCTGATCTCCGGCGCTGTGTGACTAGACTGACTTTTAACATTGGAGTCCATGGAAGGGGTGCCGGGTTTGAAAAAAAATCGGTGCTCCCCGGCCGTAGGTCCCCTGGACACCAAACTTTGCACACTTGTAGAGGAAGAATGGAGCTACATGTGTGCCAAGTTTGGGGTCCAGGGGACTAATGGCTGGCCGGGATCAGGCACACAAAGTTGAAGTCGGACACAGACTCAAGAATAAGCCGAGGGGGGCATTTTCAGCACAAAAAAAAAAAAATGTGCTGAAAAACTCGGCTTATACGCGAGTATATATGGTAGGTTCATTAGACCAAATGCCATAGATTAACCCTGATGTGGGAATAGAAGCGCCCCACCCCATAGGGATTGCATGGGTCACTTTTTCCTCCATCACAAGATATAGAAAAATTGAAACAGAAATAGACGTCACGTGCCATTTCATTATATTTATTTAGACGTAAGGGATAGAGCGTGGTCTCCATGTAGTAGGAAGTGCCTAAACAAAGATATACAGGATATTATTTCAACGAAAGCCGCGGGTTTAAAAAATATTACAAATGATATTAAAATATAAAAAAAAAAAAAAAAAAAAGTATACAAGTGTTCGAGTTTACATATTTTAAACTCTGACTATTTTAGCTTGATCACTGACTCATTTGCCTGGAGTTACTTTTAACAAAAACAAAAAAGAACAGCACTTTAGAGAGAGAATAAGAATTCCTGACAAGTCAGATCACAAAAAAAAAGATTTAAAATAACCGCAAGCCTGAGAAGACAAATCTGGTGTCACCGGATACCAGGCTGATTCAGTAAAGAGGTGAACAAGCCCTTTAGGGTAGAACGGAGATGTGGTACATGTGTGAGCAGCAGCCATTGTCTTACAAAAAAACAGAGGAAAATTGATGTTCCGGCATCCTTTGTTTGAACACAGGTGTCAAGTTCATTTAGCTGTTTAAGACTTCAAATCCTCCAATCTCCTCTGCAGAACAAAATAGCGAGTATTTCTAGGAGGGGTAACGAAAGGATTAAGGAAACAATATTCACTTTCATTGGTACCTGTGAACTATCCACATACAAAAAACAGGCAGTGCAGAACAAGCCCAAGGGCCATTTATATACATGTAGATCGAAAACAAGTAAGCCAGCCTAATACTTGACCTACTCAAACACCTACAAATGGAATGATCTAGATCAGCCTCTCAACCAGGGTTCCTCCTAAGATTGGTCAGGGTTCCTTGAGCAGTAGGCAATGAGGAATTGATCTTCTACAAACACTAGCCACCGATGCTAGGTTGAAATTCTCAGTGACCACTAATGTTAGGGGCACCATATAATTTTTACTCTCTACATTTCTGTTCTATACGGACCACCGACATTAGGGGGCACCACTGGTTTTTACGGTCTACATTACATAATAAAAAAGAAACAAAAAAGCAAGAATAGAAAAAAACTGAAAATAACACAAATTGCAGCGCCCCCTAACGTTAGTGAACAGTACTGTATAGAACTGCCCCTTGCATTGGTGGCTAGTGTATGTAGAAGCTCAATATCTCATTGCCTACTGCTCAAGGAACTCTGACCAATCTCGGGAGGAACCAAGGCTGATCTAGATCATAACATTTGTAGGTGTAGGCATTTCAAGATTACTTAAAATTATGTTGTACAAAACAGATGGGTGTGAAATATTATCTGCTCAGGTTGTCAGATATGCCATATTAAATTATTCCTATATATAAAACGTTGTACAAAATTTGTTTTTACGCCAATGTACCGTAAACTGTAGGTAGAATTATTTGAAGCAGGGGTTCTACAAGACCTGAAGAAACATTTCAAGTGGGGTAAAAATAAAATAAAAAATAAGAAGGTTGGAAAAAAAAAATTGGATCTACAGTAGATATATTTTGTATTTAAATATTATACCACCTGCAACAGATTGGCTGACTTGCATGACACTTTGTAGGCTTGGCTCTGTGTGACCTGAGCAACCATGCAGTCACTGGACATCTTTTGACTTTCAATCCCACAAAGAAAAAAAGAAAGAAAAAACAAACAAACAAAAACACTCAAATCAAAAGGTCAATATATGCTAGGAAGAAATAGGGTGAGGCAAGTCCTTGCTGAACTAACCCTTCCACCGTAATAAGTAAATCATGCAGCACACCAACTTCATGTCACATGACCCAATTCTGGATACTTGCTCATTATTGAAAAGGCTTCTGCTTACAATCTCGGCACAGTGTCTGTGTGCCAGAATGAATGGACTCCTGCCTGAGGCCTCGTACACACGACCGATTTTCTCGTCGTAAACAGTCAAGAAAAGTGCCGCGAGAGTTTTTTTGTCTAGAAAAACGTTCGTGTGTATGGTTTTACGACGAGAAACTTGACGAGAATCTCGACGAGAAAATAGAGAACCTGCTCTCTATTTTCTCGTCAGGAGTCCAGATTTCCTCGTCGTGTTTCTCGTCGGCCTGTTTTGTGACGAGAAAATGGTTCGTGTGTATGCTTTTACGACTCTTCCAAAAGCGCGCATGCTCACAAGCAACTATGAGACGGGAGCGCATCTTCTGGTAAAACAAGCCTTCATAATGGAGAGAGCACATTCGTCACGCTCATAAATATTTCATCGTTTAAATGTTCTGCATTGAATTCTTCGTTAGAATGTTACATTAATCAAAACGAGAGACCTTCTTTTGCTGCTGATATTCACACAGAGTTATGCCTTATTTTTAACCTTTTTCATGCTGCTCTTTATAAGATTTATGTGTATTATATCGTGCAAGTTTTTAGGAATAATTTAAATGGTTAGATTTTTCAAAATGATGTTAATTATAATTTCTCAATGTTTTGATAGCGATCTCCCATTTAATTTTCTAATCTATATTTTTAAAATTTCACACCATGTTTTTGAGCTAATCAGATTTAGTTATTCTTTTGGGGGGGTGATATCTGTGCCTTTTATTGTCAGTCAAATGTATCTGCTTACTCCAAAGCTTGTTTTTTTTTTATTTAAAAATACACATAGTCAAGTATGAACTTAAACAAAAAACACATTTATTCATGTTTATAAATTAAATAAAGAGAAGGCAGCGCTGGAGAAGCTGCTGCCATTTGTGCATCCCAGGGACCCCAGAGCACACAGCAACCCTGTGTGGACACTAAAATTGGGAGCTTGAGAAGGCCCACATTTCAGAACACAATCTGATGCTGGCCTCCCAGAGGTCAGGAACAGCAGCAGGTGAGATATATGTCCCAAGTGTGTGGTACTACAACAGGCTGCCTTCTGTCCGACCAGTGCGACCACAATGAAGCAAGGCCATCACTTCCTCTTCTTCCTGGCAACCTTCCCTGCAGCCTTTACTGAAGCCTTCCTTCTTCGTTTAGCTGGAGGCTGGCCCACTGGAGGGGTACTCCTGTCAGGAGGAGGAGGTGGAGGTGTAGCAGAAGGGGGTGGGGCAGAAGAAGAAGGTGGAGGTGTAGCAGAAGGGGGTGGGGCAGAAGGTGGAGGTGTAGCAGAAGGGGGTGGGGCAGAAGGTGGAGGTGTAGCAGAAGGGGGTGGGGCAGAAGAAGAAGGTGGAGGTGTAGCAGAAGGGGGTGGGGCAGAAGGTGGAGGGGTAGCAGAAGGGGGTGGGGCAGAAGAGGAAGGTGGAGGTGGAGGTTGAGGTTGGGTCAGTTGGGCCACCTCACATATGGCGGTATTGGGGGTAATTTGCTCCATCACCCCCTTGTTGAGCAAGGTGATGAGCAGGGGTTCGCATAGGAGGCGTTGCTCCATGCTCATCACCTTGAACTTAGCCTCCACTAGGCCGGCAATGGCCTCTTCAGGGGATGTGGGCTCCTTGAGGGTGGCATGGGCCTCTTTAATAAGGGCCATTGCTGCCTCACTGGTGGTCCTGTCCCTCCTGCCTCTTTTGTGAAGCCTGATGGGAGGCACCTGGGATCTGGTGCTTCTCCTTTGCCCTGCCACCTCCTGTCTGCCACTGGGCCCTGCCACCTCCTGGCTGCCACTGGGCCCTGCCACCTCCTGTCTGCCACTGGGCCCTGCCACCTCCTGGCTGCCACTGGGCCCTGCCACCTCCTGGCTGCCACTGGGCCCTGCCACCTCCTGGCTGCCACTGGGCCCTTCCTCCTCCTGCCTGACAGTTTCCAGACCCTCCTCCTGGCTGATTTCATCCTGTGTATGAAAAAGAAACATAGTTTAATATGTTGGTTTAATCTTTGCATCAAACTTTGTAATCCTGATGGAAGCAATTAGAATGTAAATGCATAAATCCTTGCTTTAAATTTACCACTACATCAGCTTGACTATTTACCACACAATTAAGTGCAGAATAATGTCTACAGATCATGATTTCACTTGTTGAATACAAAATAATGTATGTTTCTCATCCTGACATATTTGGGAAACATTAATTTTATCCCACTACATTTTCAGTTAATACTATACCTGGCTCCAGATGGCCAAATCAGGATCATCCAGGATGGCTGCCTCCTCTTGCTCCAGAGAAGGCTCAGGTTGGCTGCAGGGAAGTCTGGGGGGAAGAGTGGAGAGTGATGGCCTTGGCTCAATGTGGTCATCCAGGAAGGACATCCTGCTGTAGTACCACAAAACCGGGACATAAACATCATCTGCTGCTGCTCCTGACCTCTGAGAAGCCAGCACCTTAGAGCGTTCAGTCCTGTAGGTACCTCTCAAGCTCCCAATTTTAGTGTCCACTTGTTTTGCTGTGGCTGTGGGCACCTTGGTATGCACAAATGGGAGCAGCTTCTCCAGCGCTGCTTTTCTCACCCCTTTTTTTTTATGGATGGGGTTTTTGGTCTCCCACAGAGCCGGCAGCTCCCTTACCCGGTCAATAAATTCCGCCAGGAACTCTTTGTCGCTAATAAATACATTCATATTGTATCTGCAAGTAAAATAAATTATATTTAAATAATGTGAGGCAAACAGTCTAACCTCCTTCACATCCTAGTCACCATATATATCATCCAACAATCTCAAGACAGTATAGGCCAACAATTTTAACAAGTCTCACAAAATCACATACCTTCGTTCGCACGTCCGTCACTTGAACTCCTCTCTCCGCACACCGAACGTACTATAGTCACATGTGTGTTTGCTATATACACACCACGCATGCGTCCAAATTCGAACACGTCGCTCCGCACACGTCGCCCGCCCATGACGTTCTAACTAACATCTTTTCCCCGCCCCTTCTCTTTCGGCGCGCAGACAGATATGGCGGAGTTACAGCAGGTGTCTGATAATTCCGCAACTAGCGAGGAGACAAGCCCGGAGACCGAGGACACGTCACGATCAAGGAGGAGATTCAAGGCATCGAATATGTCTTTGGCGGAGATGGCGGAGATGGTGGACATCTTGGTCAAGGCTGATTATGATGCCAAGCATGGGCCGTATAGCAAACCAAATAGAAGGAAGGCCAAAATCCTCACTAAAGTTGTGAAGAGTCTGAGGGCGAAGTTCGGGGTGAAACGCTCAAATGAGCAGCTCAGAAAGAGGTGGTCAGACCTCAAACTGAGGGAGCCAGACCAGTTGAGGAGCATAAAGAGGATGCTCGCTAAAAGTAAGTAAAATGACGACCTTTCTGCTATTAATCTTTTTAGAAACTGACTTTTTTTTTTTTTAAAGCATATTGGACTCCCTTCCAAAATGTATTATTTTGAACTAGGTTGGGCACAGTAATCGTTCGTTACGTTACCGACACTTCGTTCGGCCACTATCCGTGGTTTTGGCTTATTTAAGACCCCCAAAAGTAATTAGACATCTGCCATTTTTGATCAAGTATTGTGGATAATTTTTAAGTCTAGATGATGTGTTTGTAAGGAGAATGAAATGCAAACTTTAATCAGTGTAAAGGAGAGGACACTCAGCAGCTGCTTCCACATCTGTACTTTGGAGCACTATAGTGTGGGCCACCAGACCCGCCTTTTTTGGGTGTCCCACACAGGTGCATCAGAGTTTATTTGTGGTGCCTCCATGTCCAAAAAATTACATCCAAATGTGAATAATAAACATATTTGGGGTCATAAAGAATGCATTTTTCTTTAAATTCCGCACAAACACACACTTGTACCCCACTTCCAAACAATTTAGCCTGTTTTAAGTTTAAAAATGAGATTTTTACAGTGTGATAAATAGACCTTTGGTTTTATTCTCATAGGGGAGAGAAGACTGGGAGGAGGACACTCCAGGGAGCACATGCACCCCACAACTTCCAAGCAACCCCAAACTCCCAAAGATCCACAACCGAAAGATGTGCAGGAAGTTGAGGTGGAGGAAGGAGAAGTGCAGGAAGGAGAGGTGGATGACGTTGTGGATCTGGTCACCACAACAGGTCAGTATCTGACACCACAGCTTAAGGTAAGCGAGGTAGGCCTGCAGAGTTTTATTAATTTTTTTTTATGGTTTTTAGGGGATGGAAATGTTGTGAAGGATAGCACACCGTTCTCTGCTGACAGTGCCCTCCGCCTCATCCAGCAAGTGATGGAATGTAGCACGGAACTGGACCTAATTAAACAAAGAATCCATGTGATGGAACAAACATTTAAAGACATTCTCGATGTTTTGGGGAGAATTCAATAAGCCATCCAAACACATTTGTTTTTACATGTTTGTTTTTATATTTTTACTAATTTTTTGAGTAACAAAGCAGCCAAAAATTGAATATGCACACAGTGTGTGAACATGTGCTATCTGCCATCAGGGGATATCCATGTACGTCTTTTGTGGGTGCAACCCCTTCCTCGTATCAAAAGTCGGTGAACTGAGGAATGGGATGCACCCCCAAAACACATCCATTGATCACCCCTGATGGCAGATAGCACATGTTGACAATAGGGATCAGGATTGTAAACTTCCTATTTGCAAAAAAGTAAAAATGTGTGCATATTGAATTTTTGGCTGGGCAAGGGGTGGCAGGACCCCATATTAGGACGGGCACATAGAGACATAGTTTGTGTAACTGAATGTCTCAGATTGCTCAGAGGTATCCAATGTTGTCATTTTAGAAATGCAAGTGGTATTTTTGTATTTTCATAAGCCAAAATTTGATGGGTTGTGGTCAGGCCAACCCCAAAGTAAAACAAAAAAAAATGTGCAGAGAGTAAAATATTTGACCACAAACAACGTGTAGCTTCTTTTTATAATACACTCTAAGCTTATTTGGTTCTTTTGTAAGGTAACATAGTGAAATTGGTTGTTATTTACTAAAGTAAAATACACTTGCCACTACAAATGCACAAAGACAAACTAGGAGACAGGAAAGAACAAATAATTAAAGGTTTAAACAAGATTTTTATTGGGATACTTAGACATAGGCTGGCATAGGAATTGCCCCCCTACCCGTGAAATACTCCATGTATTTGTCCCGAACCACACGGGCATTTTGGGGGGGCAAGCCAAGACGGGCAGATTCCAGGCCCGGAAGGGGATTTGCAGGGGAAAGTCCAGCCTCTGGCAAAACTGAGGCCATATATGAATTCGCTTTGCGGCAAAGAAAATTGTGTAGCACACAGCAGCATAACACTACATAGTTTATTTTGTAGTCCGCCAAGTGGATGGAAGTCATAAAAAGGCGGAACCGGCTGGCCATTATGCCGAAGGCATTTTCAACGACTCTTCGGGCCCTGGCCAGCCGGTAATTGAACACACTCTTCTCTGGGGTCAGGGTCCTCTGTGGAAATGGCCTCATAAGATGCCGTCCGAGTCCGAAGGCTTCATCAGCCAAGAAAACAAAGGGGAGTCCTTCAATATTCCCTGCATCCGGTGGCAATGCAAGGTCGTCACTCTGGAGACGGAGGGCAAACTCCGTCTGGATGAAGGATCCCCCATCGGACATCCGGCCATTCTTCCCTACATCAACATAGAGGAATTCATACCGTGCTGACACCACCGCCATCAGCACAATGCTATGAAACCCCTTGTAGTTGTAGTAGTAGGATCCAGAACGGGGTGGCGGCACGATGCGGACGTGCTTCCCGTCTATGGCACCACCGCAGTTGGGGAAGTCCCACCGCGTGGCAAACTCCGATGCCACAGTCTGCCATTCCTGTGGCGTTGAAGGAAGCTGTGGAGTGAAACAAGATGAAATAATATTAGAAAAACAAAGGCATACATTACAAGCAAATTCAAGACCAAAAAATTAGAGACCAACATCAATCTAATTATACGTTTATTAAGGTGTGTAAAAAAAGTATAATGGAAGGCTCATTTATCATATTCATCACCCCCTCTGATGGGCCATTACTAAATTATTTTGGGGGGGGGAGATGTGTTTGGCCACAGGATAGCATTGCAGTGGCGGTGCGTCCAGAGTGGGCGCTGGAGCACTGTCCCCTCTCTCCTGTGCCTATCACTCAGAACAATACATAGGTTCATGCGTTGCATGAACCTATGTATTGTCTATGCCGCACACTATTCAGGTGGATGGCCTCTTGTAAAGCGACCGACATATGATTAATTGCGTCATTTAGGGGGTTAAAATTGCAGAGCAGAAACAGGTATTAAAAAAGTCTTGCAAATTACAACCTGAGGGATGTAATTGGCTTCCTCAAAGAAAAATCGGGGACGCAAGGAGGGGGCATTCCTTGTGTAAACACTGACAGGCAGCTCTGGCAATCATGTTCACCAAGTCTGTTTAATGGTAACATGATTGGCTGATGCAACATGAAGGGAAGGAGAAGACATCAAGGACAGAAGAAGGATGGCGCTGACCACAAGAAGGTAAGTGCAGGGCTGGGGGGAAACTGGCTGCAATAGAGGGGACTAAATGGCTGCATTGGAGGGGACAACTGGGGGCGTTTATTAGGCAACAGAGCAAAAAAGGAGGAAGTTTATTTCCGAAATTGGGGTTGTAACCCCCCAACATTTGGAGCAACAGGCGCCCCTGCTGGAAAAGTTAGTGAGGGGAAATATTTAGGGAGGATAAAAAAGGGGCATTTAAAAACTTCCAGCATGCATGGGGACAAAGGGGACATTCTCAGCATATTACAATCATGGTAATTAGGAAAGGATGAAAGAAATACAATACATTAGCATACATGTAATACATAAAATGTGATGTGAAGGGAGAAAACTTACCCTAATATAGTCCTCCTGCAGGACTTGTATAATAGCAGAACAGGTGTCTGGGATTATGAGGCCCAGAGCCTGGGGGGAGATGCCTGTGGTGAACTTCAAGTCCTGAAGACTTCTCCCTGTCGCCAGGTAACGCAACGTGGCGATGAGCCTCTGCTCAGCACTGATGGCTTCCCGCATAACGGTGTCCTTCCTGGTAATATAGGGGGACACCAAAGCCAACAGTTCCTGAAAAACGGGGTCAGACATCCTCAGAAAATTCCTGTAGTCCTCAGGATTATTCTCGACGATCTCCCGCAGCAGAGGCATGTGGCAGAATTGGTCCCGCTGGAGCAACCAATTCTTGGTCCATGAACTCCTCCTCACACCATTCATGGACTGGTCTTGGTCCAAAACAAGCAGACCAACACCAAGCGCACGCACAGCACGAACTCGACGACGAGAACGTCCAGGCGACATGGCTAGGAAACGGTCGTCTAATCAGAACGTACAGAACAGAACGCACTTTAGAACAGCAAGGCCTATGAATAACGAACTGAAATTCAGAAACGAACAGGCAAGAACGCACTGTAAAACAGATACGACCTGCCTAGACGCCCTGAAAGTCAAGATACGAACCCACAAGCACAAACTGAACGGCAGAAAACGATCTGAAAAGTACGAAGACTGAAAAGCGCGAATCGTCTCTTCCCAAACTTTTACTTCACACGCGGTAACACGAGATCAGCAAAAGCAGCCCAAGGGGTGGCGCCAAGAAAAAAGATCTTCCCCTTTATAGTGCCGTCGTACGTGCTGGACGTGAGCGCAGAGAACCACGAGGAAATTGGGAAATGACAGTGTGTACGCATAGAAAGCTTGACGAGAAAATCGACAAGCTTAACAAGAATCTCGTCGAAAAAAACGACGTGTTTTTTACGACGAGAAAATCGGTCGTGTGTACGAGGCCTAAGAGTTTCTTTCCCATGCCAGCTGGTCAAGGCAGTCAAGGACTCACTCAGAAGAAAGTGAGGAGAAGATGTAGGCACTGGCAAGGGACATCACCGCCATTAGGTAATTGTAGCAGAGGTATTTAGGGCTTTAATTTCGACTTTAGGCAGCCATTGAAGTCAGCACAGTTTTAAAAAAAAATACAATTTAGAAGGAATGCAGAAGCATCTTAAACCTTAATTAGCTCAGGTACTTTAACCTCTTGCCAAAAACCATAAAGCACATGTGTAAAGCCAAGCAGGGTGGGCCTTAAAAAATGCCTATATGCCGCACATATACACCCAAAGCGGCTGAGGTTTCTGTGCTGAGAGCGCACAGTGAACAAGCTGTCACAGACAGATACAACTCACTTACACACCAAATACAACTACATTATAAGGTCCAGAAGGCTAGTAAGACATGTTGAATCTCATAAGCGAAAATGCACATCATATGTCATGTTTGGTCTCTAGCAGCTCATAATTTCATTCTGATAAATGATCTTCTGTTTTTAGGGCTTGTAAAGCCTTGTCCAGTGAAAATATACACTTATCCAGGATAGATGGGATTAAGGGTGTTATCGTGGGGCTTTATAAAACACTCCGTACACTACAAGACATCCCTTATACACCTTTTTATTGAGTGGAGAAGATCCACATCACCCTGCTCATGAGACAAAAAAAAAAAAAAAAAAGAAGAAGGATACAGCATAGACAGCTTGGGGCTCTTTTGTGCCCAATTGCTTATGCCAGTGACTGTTACCCTCAGTCTGCTGGTGCCAAGATTGTTGGCCAGCAAGCTAGTATACCTCTGTGCGGAGTGAGGATGAGAGTGTGTGTGTCTCACAATCCCCAGTTTAATCTGGCTTTAAAGCGGAGTTCCACCCAAAATAACATCCATATATGACCACACTCCTTACACTACAAACATGTACAGTAGCCACTTTTTTTTTTTTTCTGTACATACCGTAATATTGTCATCTAAATTCCGGCTTCCGGGTACTCACTCCCGCGGGAGTAGGCGTTTCTGTTCTCCCGCAATGTAATCTGGGAGTTCGCCCAGATGTGACATGTCCTGCAGAAAAAGTTCCCCGGCGGATAAGGTTCCCCCCTGTACTGCGCATGCGCGGCACGAACCTCAGCGGAGTTTCCGAAAGTAGCGGAACATGTAGAGCTGCGAGTCGGCTCTACACGGCGCCTGCGCAGTCAGCTCTACATGGCTCCTAGTCATTGCGCAGGCGCCGTGTAGCGCTAACTCGCAGCTCTACATGTTCGGCTACTTTCGGAAACTCCGTTGAGGTTCGTGCCGCGCATGCGCAGTACAGGGGGGGGAACCTTATCTGCCGGGGAACTTTTTCTGCAGAACACCGTCCACCGCTTCCAGGAAGTCAGTGCTTGTGGGCTTCACAATGCCCACAAGCAAAATGGAAAATTCTGACGGCCGATTTTAAAAGTGAATTTTTTGCCAGAAAAAAGACAGGGGAGGTTAAAAATCACCAAACACGTGAGTACTAATTGGTGATCTACAAATACTTTGCATGCAAGCTAAAAAAAAAAAAAAAAGATTTGCCGCGGAACCTCCGCTTTAAACAGGAGGCATAGCAGGCATAGGATTAAGCAGCTGCAACCTTTCCTTCCAGGCTCTGTCCCCAGCCTTTTACCACAATTGGATAAAAATGCTTTGTTTTTAGACTTTAAAATGCAGAGCAGTGCTTTTTTTTTTTCACCTAGGAGAGAATGTAGCGCCAATTCCCCAGGACCTGGCAGAAACCTGTGGCATCACAGGGTCCATATTTGATCCGGTGACTTCTGCTGTGCCCGGCTGCATCTCTGCTTGCCGTGCCACCTGAGATGCTGTACCGTGCCCTGTCTGATCCCTTGGAAAATCTTGACTTCTTTAGTTTCTGGTGAACCTTGAACTCTTTGCTCCTCCCATGTCCCTCCTGATTTAAGCCATTTCTCTTCACTTCCTGTTTGCCAGGATATTGTACTCTCTCCAGCCGATAGCTTGCTTCTTTTGCTACCTGCAGCTGTTATTTTTACTACCCTTCGTAACCGACCTTTGACTTGTTCCTCGACTATGCTTCTACTTGATTCCAACCCTGCAACCACTTGTTACTGACCTCTGGCTTGTTTACTGTCCGCGCTTTTTCTTGATCCCTACCTGCTACTGGACCCTGTCTTGCTCACCTCCGATCTTGAGCACTGCAACCTGATACTAACACGTTGCAAAACCATCTTCAGAAACTCTGGTAAATACTGGTCAGTGCGTCGACCCCACTCCTTGAGTGAGTCTGCATCATCCGCCAGGGTGACCTGCTTGTGTACTTATCCTGCTGGTCAGTGAGAGCCTCTCTACTGCTATAGCTACTGATCCCTGAGCCTGATAGACACATTTGCGTGTGTGTGTGTTACAGAAACCAAGGTCCCAGACACCAGCGTTCCAGGCGCAGATGTGTCAAAAGGCCCTAGTGCTGGATCTGAATCACCGACATCTCCTGAAGCAGAGAGAAAAGGCATTGTGGGAGATATAGTCCTCTGAGAGGCATTGCTGATCTCACAAAAATGACTGAACTGCATCTCCCAGCAGACTGTCCGCTCTGCAGGGGAACTCTGAGAGAGACTATATAGGGATCTGCGGACCAGGCCCACACTAGCTTGCTTTCTGGATCTCACCGTATGAGTACCTCTCAGTCGCTGTTCAAGAAGATTGCGGCCTAGCACACGACAAACAGCCCACCGCTCCAGCGAGTCCAGCCGTCTCTCGCTGGCTGAAGAACGCCCTGCAGCAACGCTGAACACCACAAAACCAGTTCGCTGAGTTAGCAGACTGATCCCTGTCTCTGCCCATCTGTAGTAGGAAGAATAGTTTGTTATCCCACCAGGAGGCTCTGAGGTCCATCAGGATTGGTGAGGGGGCTTGTGCCTACAGATCCCATTGCTTTGCCAAATACTACGCTTTCAACACAGTGCACATGTGACATTCGCTTGGATTACAAATAGTATTGCCATCAACCGGGATTTGCTATCTTGCATTGCTCATCACTTTGCTGCAGCCAGGTGTCTTTGTTCTATGAGCTCCAACTTTGCCGGTGAAGAGAGTGCAAGGCCATGCTTTTTAGGGCAGTGTTAGTACTCCTAAAAAGGGGACACTTACTGGTCACTATAGTATACTAGCTCTCATTGAGATAAAGGTATTATAGGTCAGCCTGGGGTTCTCCTTTAAAGTGAACACATTTCCTTATAGCCATGATAGCTTTTCTATAATATCCCATGGTGATTATGTATATTGTTTTCCTTCATGTGTCATTGCTAATTGTTATTGCAACCTAGTCTTGGCTGAACCCAGTATTTGACTGAATAATACTCGTTTAAACCTCTCATCTCAAATATGTAAAGCCAGAGAGTTGAAACTATTCGCTTTCTGTCTGTGTATCATTTAAAAAAGGTATACACAACATGTCTGAATCTAGAGTGTCAGAGGGACTAGAGAGTTCACAGGGTCATGGCGGCATAAGAGAACATGCATTATCAAGCAACCCCCAAGGGGGCAGTGCTACAGACATGGCAGAGACCTTTGACACATTTGCACCCATGCAAGATACTCAAAGATGGTGGTGTGGTAGAGGCGAGACAAGGTAGAAATATCAGGGGACTGAAGTTCCTCTTAATAAAATTTTATAATTGATAGTAATGGATTACCAACAACATTTTATAGATCATGTGATCCAGGCACAAAAGGACACCATGTGATTTGTCATTGCAAGTGTGTTTGTCATTACACGCAGTGATTGCACACATTGAACAAGAAAACAGAACCAACATCCTATTTAGACTGTCTAATCAAATGGAGGCAGCAAATGAGGTCATTCCTCGTGAACGTTACCACTTGTGAAATCTTTACGAAACATCTTGTTGGGGAAAAAAAAATAAAAAAAACTGAATAAATTCATCTTTTACCAGACAGCATTCAATGGACCCTTGATTAGTATACAGAAGCAACTGACAACTAAGGATGATTAACACAACCACCCAGCTATTTACACAGCAATCATCTGGAAACGGCCATACATAATAAATGAAGGAGGAGAGGACAATATAATTTGTCAAAATCGCACAGCACAGGGTAGCAGACAGTGAGTCACATGCCATAGATGGTGATAAGCGCAGGATTTGGGGGTCATGGTTAATGTTCTGCTCTGACCGGGTCAAGGAAGACTGCAGACATTGTGATAGATGATAGATCACATTCCTCCCCCCAGAGATGACTGAGCTCCCAGACATGCAGACAAATGCCCTACCCCCCATTTTATTTCCTCTCCCAGTATTATTATTTTAACCACTTGACCTCCGGAAGATTTACCTCCCCTCATGACCAGGCCTTCTTTTGCGATACAGCACTGTGTTGCTTTAACTGAAAATTGCCAAGTCATGCAACGCTGTACCCAAATAAAATTCCTGTAATTTTTTCCCCAGAAATTTAGCTTTTTGGTGGCATTTGATTGCCACAGTTTTTTTCTATTTCTGCGCTATAAATACATACATACATCCCAACAGAAATGTATGAGAGAGAGAGAGAGAGAGAGAGTGAGAGAGTGAGAGAGTGTGAGAGAGCGTGAGAGAGCGTGAGAGAGCGAGAGAGAGCGAGAGAGAAAAAAACAAAACAAACACACAGTTCATATGTAGGTTCCCAAAGCTGTCACCGCTGTGCAAAATCCTATTTAAATGGATCCAATATCATACCTCCCAACTGGCACGGATTCTGCGGGTTTTACCCGCATAGGCTCCTCCTTCCCGCAGTCCTGCGAGAGTGTCATTGTTCCCGCACAGCAGGAAGCATGAAGAGGAGGAAACAGCGAACGAGCAGGTAAGCCCCCCCCGATTGGCGGCACCCCCCCTGCGCGATCGGCGGCACCCCCCCCCGCGATCGGTGGGCAAAACAGTGTTCCGCTGCACCCCCCCCCCCTGCTCAACAACCTTTGTTGGCAGGGACAAAAATTTTAAATGTCCCGCGGCCCCCCCACCCTCAACAACTTTCGTTAGCAGGGGAGAGGGGAGATCTGAATGTCCCACGGTGGGACTTTTAAAAGTTGGGAGGTATGCAATATTCAGTGCACACCACCACCTGCTAAAATGCCTGCTCACCTCAAGGGTGAGTATAAAACTCATAGACAGATCACTTCCCGTGTCCACCACGATCAATCCACTTTACCAATGGCAGTAATTCCTACAGTCCCCAGACTGCACCTCTGTGTGGGTAATCATCTCTGCTTTTACATTTATTAAAAAAAGCCCCTCTAAAAAGTTACACTTACAAGAAACAACAATAAAAACAGCATGTAAGTAACTTTTTAGAGGGGCTTTTTTTAATAAATGTAAAAGCAGAGAACACTGTGGTACTTGTGTTTTTTGTTTCATGTCCTTAACCCCTGGAAATATAAGTGGAATTGATTATTGAAAAGCGAGTGGAGAAAGGTGTTTGGAGACAATTCAAACGTTGATTACCCACACAGAGGTGCAGTCTGGGGACTGTAGGAATTACTACCATTGGTAAAGTGGATTGATCGTGGTGGACACGGGAAGTGATCTGTCTATGAGTTTTATACTCACCCTTGAGGTGAGTAGGCATTTTAGCAGGTGGTGGTGTGCACTGAATATTGGATCCATTTAAATAGGATTTTGCACAGCGGTGACAGCTTTGGGAACCTACATATGAACTGTTTTTTTATTTTTCATAATTTGTTGTTTATAGAAGAAGATTTATAGATACGTAGCGCTGCACTACTTTCACAAAATTAATCTTGCAATAGGTGTGGTGTATCACTAGAAGTGTTCAGCAGCTGTGTAGACACTCAGAGGGGTATATTTGATTTTTTTTCACATCATTATAGGAGTTATTTATTAGCATTTTGGCGCTGATTGTTATTCTCACAATACATATCTTTTGCTCATAAGTTTACATGCCCTGGCAGAATTTATAATTTATTGGGCATTTTTCAGATTATATAAAATAACACAAAAACATTTTTCACTCATGGTTAGTGTTTGGCTAAAGCCATTGAGCAATCAATCATTTACGCTTTAAACCATAATCACAACAGAAACTACCCAAATGACCCTGATCAAAAGTTTACATACCCCAGTTCTTAATACAGTGTATTGCCCCCTTTAACATCAATGACAGCTTGAAGTCTTTTGTGGTATTTGTGGACGAGGGTCTTTATCTTCTCAGGTGGTAAAGCTGCCCATTGCTCTTGGCAAAAAGCCTGCAGTTCCTAGAAATTCTTGGGCTGTCATTCATGAACTGCACGTTTGAGATCTCCCCAGAGTGGCTCAATGATATTGAGGTCAGGAGACTGAGATGGCCACTCCAGAACCTTCACTTCACTTCATTCTGCTGTAGCCAATGACAGGTCGACTTGGCCTTGCGTTTTGGATCATTGTCATGTTGTTATGTCCAAGTACGTTCCATGCGCAGCTTCCTGGCTGATTAATGCAAATGTTCCTCCAGTATTTGATAACATACTGCATTAAACTTGCCATCAATTTTGACCAAATGTGTTGTACCTTTGTAGCTCACACATCCCCAAAACATCAGCGATCCACCTCTGTACCTTACATCATAGGCCTTGTTGACTCCTCTCGAAAATGTAGCGTTTATGATTGTGGCCAAAAAGTAAAATTTTGGTCTCATCACTCCAAATGACTTTGTGCCAGAAGGTTTGAGGCTTGTCTGTGCTGTTTGGCGTATTGTAAGTGGGATACTTTGTGGCATTTGCGTAGTAATGGCTTTCTTCTGGCGACTCGACCATGCAGCCCATCTTTCTTCAAGTGCCTCCTTTTTGTGCATCCTGAAAGAGCCACACCACAGGTTTTCAAAAAGTCCTCTATTTCACTTGAAGTTATTTGTGGGTTTTTCTTTGCATCCCGAACTATTTTCTTGGCAGTTGTGGCTGAAATTTTAGTTGGTCTACCTGACCGTGGTTTGGTTTCAACTAGGGTTGTCCCGATACCACTTTAAGACCGAGTACAAGTACCGATACTTTTTTCCAAGTACTCGCCGATACCGAATACCGATACTTTTTTTTTTATCTCTTTTAAAAAAAAAAAAATTTTTTTTTACAATTTTTTTTTTTTTACAATTTTTTTTATTTATTTATTGATTTATTTTTTATAATGTTTTCTTTTTTTAAGGGGTGGGGGGTGGACAGTGTCAGTGTGTTTTTTCTTCTATTTTATTTTATTTATTTTTTACAATTCATTTCTTTATTATTTATTTTTTTATTAAATTTTTTATTTTTTTATCAGCCCTGTTGGGGGGCTTTGGTGAGATATCAGGGGTCTTAACAGACCTCTGACATCTCCCCTTTGAAACAGAGAAAGGGACTAGGGACAGATTCCCCAGTCCCTTTCTCAGCAGCCTCTGCTGCGCTGAAAATGAATGGAGAGAAGACCGCGGCTTCTCTTCATTCATAAACTAAAACATTGTAAACACAGTTTACGATGTTTCAGTTATGTGAATGGACAGAGTCAGTGATCACTGACTCTGTACATTCCGAACAGTAAGGAGCCGGGTTTACCGGCTCCTACCTCCGCTCTCCATCCTGACAGATGGAGGGGGTGGAGGAGGAGAACAGAGGGGGATGGCAGCATGGAGGGGGACACGGATTGGGACGGCAGCACGGAGGGGGACACGGATTGGGACGGCGGCACGGAGGAGGACACGGATTGGGACGGCAGCACGGAGGGGGACACCTATTGGGACGGCGGCACGGAGGAGGACACGGATTGGGACGGCAGCACGGAGGGGGACACGGATTGGGACGGCAGCACGGAGGGGGACACGGATTGGGACGGCAGCACGGAGGGGGACACGGATTGGGACGGCAGCACGGAGGGGGACACGGATTGGGACGGCAGCACGGAGGGGGACACGGATTGGGACGGCAGCACGGAGGGGGACACGGATTGGGACGGCAGCACGGAGGGACACACGGATTGGGACGGCAGCACGGAGGGACACACGGATTGGGACGGCAGCACGGAGGGACACACGGATTGGGACAGCAGCAAAACGGAGGGGGCTGGAGGAGGATACGGGGACAATCAGCGGTGATCGTGTGTGGGGGAGCTACAAGCACCGATCACCGATGATTTTAAAGCAGCTGATACCCGCGCGAGGGGGGGGGAGAGAGAGAGAGAAGTGGACTCGGAGAAACTACTTTTAAATATATACAGCGGTGATCGGTGCTGGTAACTTCCCCCACCGCACTGATCACTGCTGATCACAAGTATCGGGTGAAGCATCGGGAGCATTTGCCCGAGTACAAGTACTCAGGCAAATGCTCGGTATCGGTGCCGATACCGATACTAGTATCGGTATCGGGACATCCCTAGTTTCAACAGAACCCCTCATTTTCCACTTCTTGATTAGAGTTTGAACTGCTGATTGGCATTCTCAATTCCTTGGATATCTTTTTATATCCCTTTTCTGTCCTTTGGCAATTCTTTTGCTTCCCCCATGACTCAGAATCCAGACACGTCAGTGCAGCACTGGATGAAAGATGCAAGGGTCTGTCAGGAGTCCAAAAACCCATTGACCTTTTACACACACACACACACACACACACACACACACACACAATTAATTACAAGCAAACAGATCACAGGTGAGGATGGTTACATTTAAAAGCCATTCAAACCCCTTTGTGTCAACTTGTGTGCATGTTATCAGGCTAAAATCACCAGGGTATGTAAACTTTTGATCAGGGTAATTCCTGTTGCCATTATAATTTAAAAAAGAGAAAACAGTTGATTTATAATAAATGGCTTCAGCCAAACACTAACCATGAGTGAAAGAAACGTTTGTGTTATTCATATTCTCTGAAAAATGGCCAAGAAATCATAAATTCTGCCAGGGTATGTAAACTTATGCGGCGTATGCGCACAGAAAAAAAATCTAATTGCTTCACAAATTTATGCCAATATATATATTCTGCCACATATTTTTGGTAAAAAAAAAATCGAAAAGCGTATATTGATTGGTTTGCGCAAAAGTTCAAACGTCTACAAAATATGGTATACAGTATATAAACTGGAATTTTTATTTATTTATTTTTATACTAGTCTTTTATACTAATCTCTTAGTGGGACTGTGATATTGCGGCGGCCAACCTGACACTTTGTGGGAACCAGTGATACGAATACAGTGATCAGTGATAAAAATATGCACTGTCACTGTACTACGAGGCTGGCTGCGAAGGGCTTAAACATCTAGGGCAGTGATGGCGAACCTTGGCACCCTAGATGTTTTGGAACTACATTTCCCATGATGCTTATGCACTCTGCAGTGTGGTTGAGCATCATGGGAAATGTAGTTCCAAACACATCTGGGGTACCAAGATTTGCCATCACTGATCTAGGGTGATCAAAGGGTTTAACGTGTGCCTAACCAGTGTTTTTGTCTACACAGTGTGCTGCTTTTACTAAGGGATGTGCTGGATTTTATTCTGAAATAACGAATGCTGTATCTAAACGAATGGAATGTAACAAATTAATAATAAAAAAAAAATGTATTATTAATTTGTTACATTCCATTTGTTTAGATGCGGCATTCGATATTTCAGATAATTCGTAAGTTCTGATAAATTCGTATTTGTTAAGTTGACTAACAGCCAAATTTGAAAGGAAATGCCAATGCCTATAATTTCATAGTTCGTTATTATAAGTTATTTCGAATTTTCTTTCTTATTTTGGGATTTTGATTATAACGAATGACCCGAAAAACAAAAAGTTTTTTTCAGCAGGGCACAGGTCTATTGGGGCGTCTACGTTCCAAAATGGGGGCATTTGGGGGGGGGGGGATTTTGTGCTATCTTGGTATTTCATTGCCTCCGAAACTGATAGTTAGTGAGGAGTGAAATCAAAAATTTACGCCCTTAGAAATCCTGAAGGCGGTTTTGGGGTCCTGTATGCGGCTAGGCTCCCAAAAAGTCTCACACATGGTAAGAGCAGCAGAATTAATTTTGGGGTGTAATTCCACATATACCCATGGCATGTGTAAGCAATATATAATTTCAGTGACAACTTTGTCAATTTTCAATCACTTGTGAGCAAAAAAATTAAAAAAAGTCAATGTCCTCAACATGCCTCTCAGCAAATTTCTTGGGGTGTCTACTTTCCAAAAAAGGGGTCATTGGGGGAGGGGGGGTATACTGCCCTGCCATTTTAGCACTCAAACTAAAAGCTGCGTAAATTCCAGAAAATGTACCATAGTTTGTAGACGCTATAACTTTTGCACAAACCAATTGTAGCTGGCCAGCTAAGACCTGTCCTAGGTTGCTAATGTGGCTTAGATGCACATATACAGCTAGACCTGCCAATAATGTTAATACAGTGCATATGCTCATTTGTGAGAGATAAAAGCAGAATTATTTACTGTTACTTAAGCACTTCCATACAGGTCACTTATACAGCTTCCTGCCCAGACCAATTTTCAGCTTTCTGCGCTGTTGCAATTTGAATGACAATTGCGCGGTTGTGCTACACTGTACCCAAACTACATTTTTATCATTTTGTTCCCACAAATAGAGCTTTCTTTTGGTGGTATTTGATCACCTCTGCGATTTTTTTTTTCTGCTAAATTTTTTTTTTACAAAAGACCGAAAATTTTGAAAAAAAATAAAAAAAGTGTTTTGTTTCAGTTACAAAACTTTGTAAATAAGTAAGTTTTCTCCTTCACTGATGGGCACTGATGGGGCTGCACTGACGGGCACTGATAAGGCGACACTGACAGACGCGAGTGAGGAAAAGCCGATGACCGGCTTTTCCTGTTTACATCGTGATCAGCCGTGATTGGACACGGCTGATCACGTGGTAAAGAGTCTCCGTCGGAGACTCTTTACCTAGATCGGTGTTGCGGGGTGTCAGACTGACACCAAACCAGGTTTCAAACCAACAAACCAGGTTTCAAACCAAACAAACAAAACAGCAAACAAACCAAGTTTCAAACCAAGTTACAAACCAAACATCAGAGCAAACAGCAATAGCAAACAGCAATATAGAGCAAGTCCCAGAGAGATCATAAAGTGTCTAAAGTATTTAAAGTGAAAGTACAGATACTGGAGAGAAATATATCTACCATTTTATGTAGAATTACCAGATTGAACAGTTGAACTGACATTTGTTATACTTTATTCAACACGTGTTTGTACATGGACTTTCTGCTGCAAAATTGTCAGTGTTATATATGAAGAAAAGATGAAGTGAATAAAGAAGTTATCTTAAAAGTTTGGTGTGCTCTTTAAACCTACTGCTTCCATAGAACGGCGCTAGTGGAATTATAAAGTAACAGATAGTCTTGTTTGGACTAAAAGATCAGAGAAATCAAAATTCTTCTAATGCCACAGCGCATAAAGGCACTTCATAGTGCTGCGCCTGCCACACCAATAAATATACGCTTATCTAATTTTTTTTTTTACCCAAGACATGTGGCCGAATACATTTTGGCATAAATGTATGACTAAATGAGTTTATTGGATTTTTTTTATAACAAAAAGTATAAAACATCAGTCTTTTTTCGTTTTTCTCGCCCAAAAAAGCAAAAAATAAATAAAAAACCCCAGAGGTGATCAAATAACACCCAAAGGAAAGCTCTATTTGTGGGGTAAAAAGGACGAAAACGTATTTTCTATACAGCATTGCATGACCGTGCAAATACCAGTTAAAGCAGCACAGTGCCAAATTTCAAAAAGTGCTCTGGTCATGAAGGGGATAAAACCTTCCGGGGCTGAAGTGGTTAAACACACTATATAGCTGGTTGCCTAGGAGGGTGATGGGAACCCGGCCGCCGCCTCCTTAACCGATGAATAATCAGCTGTCAGCGGGTTTCCCAGCTGACAAAAAAAAAAAGCGTGGGTTTCCACCCCAGGTTCATACCAGGCCCTTCGGATCTAGTGTGGATTCAGAGGGGACACCCGCCATGCCAAAGAGTAAATACAATAAATAAAAAAAAGAAGGACCTGGGGTCCCCCAAAATCCATACCAGACCCTTATCTGAGCATGCAGCCCGGCAGGTCAGGAAAGGGAGGAGACAAGCGAGCGCCCCCATCCTCTTGAACCATACCAGGCCGCATGCCCTCAACATGGAGGTGTCTGCACCCCCACCCCAAAGCACCTTGTCCCCAACATCCCTGGGCTGTCGTTGGGGGTCTGTGGGCGGGAAGCTTATCAGGAGAAGAGCGGCCTTTTTTTGTTTTTAGTGGGCAACCGATGGCAGGGAAGAAGACAGCACAAGAAGAAGACGCACCAGGAGAAGACAGTTCATGGGTTCTTTAATAAAAGAACTTGTCAAAAACCGGCTCTTGTTTTTTTTAACATTTCACTGCTTTTTGGGGTGAATCGCTAGAGGTACGATGTACCTGATACCCATTCACATGGGGGGGGTGGTATCTGGGGGCCACCTTGTTAAAGGGGGCTTCCAGATTCCAACAAGCCCCCCACCTGCAGACCCCAACTACAGCCCAGGGTTATAGGGAATAAGCTCTTAGCCCCATCAACATGGGGGCAAGGTGCTTTGGGGTGGGGGCGCTCGCTCGTCTCCTCCCTATCCTGACCTGCATGCTCTGATAAGGGTCTGGATCTTGGGGGGGGGCCCCCATGCCATTTAAAAAAAAAAAAAAATATTGGGGGGTCCCTCCATATCCATACTAGACCCAAAGGGTCTGGTATAGACCTGGGGGGGGGGCACACCGTTTTTTTTTTTTTTTTTGCAATTTTATTATTTTATTCATCTGTTAAAGCGGGAAACCCCGCTGACAGCAGATGACTCAGCGGTTGTTAAGAACGTGGCAGATG
This sequence comes from Rana muscosa, assembly GCA_029206835.1. Taxonomy (NCBI): domain Eukaryota; kingdom Metazoa; phylum Chordata; class Amphibia; order Anura; family Ranidae; genus Rana; species Rana muscosa. The sequence continues at coordinate 78,987,705 of CM055117.1, read as the reverse complement.
GCATCCTGGCCCCCTCCTTAGCAACCAACCATATACATTGTTTTAAACAGAAAAATAAAAACCGAAAAACACATAAAAAAAAAAATCCCATCGAAGTCTATTACACGCAAAGCGCTGATCTTTTGCATATGCATTGTGCGTTTTGGTGTGCTATAATGTATGTGCATTGGAGCGCACAATAGATGCGTGGTGTGGTGCAATGTAGTTTAGAGCACAATGCACGTCTACAGTGCATTATGTTAACATGCATTAAAATATGTCATGGTGCATGTTTGGTCTAAGACCTTTGTTACTGAACTGCTGCAAAGAAAAATCATCTCATCTTCTCAGTGTGTCAGAGCTGAGTGAATCTCAGAATTGGATGGACAGAAGTACAAATCCCTTTGTCGGTAAAAAAATAAAAATAAATAAATATATATATATATATATATATATATATATATATATATATACACAGTGCCTTGCGAAAGTATTCGGCCCCCTTGAACTTTTCATCCTTTTGCCACATTTCAGGCTTCAAACATAAAGATATAAAATTTTAATTTTTTGTGAAGAATCACCAACAAGTGGGACACAATTGTGAAGTGGAACGAAATCTATTGGATATTTTAAACTTTTTTAGCAAATAAAAAACTGAAAAGTGGTGCGTGCAAAATTATTCGGCCCCTTTACTTTCAGTGCAGCAAACTCACTCCAGAAGTTCAGCGAGGATCTCTTAATGATCCAATGTTGTCCTAAATGACTGATGGTGATAAATAGAATCCACCTGTGTGTAATCAAGTCTCTGTATAAATGCACCTGCTCTGTGATAGTCTCAGAGTTCTGTTGAAAGCGCAGAGAGCATCATGAAGACCAAGGAACACACCAGGCAGGTCCGTAATACTGTTGTGGAGAAGTTTAAAGCCGGATTTGGATACAAAAAGATTTCCCAAGCTTTAAACATCCCAAGGAGCACTGTGCAAGCGATCATTTTGAAATGGAAGGAGTATCAGACCACTGCAAATCTACCAAGACCTGGCTGTCCCTCTAAACTTTCAGCTCAGACAAGGAGAAGACTGATCAGAGATGCAGCCAAGAGGCCCATGATCACTCTGGATGAACTGCAAAGAACTACAGCTGAGGTGGGAGAGTCTGTCCACAGGACAACAATCAGTCGTACACTGCACAAATCTGGCCTTTATGGAAGAGTGGCAAGAAGAAAGCCATTTCTCAAAGATATCCATAAAAAGTCTCGTCTAAAGTTTGCCACAAGCCACCTGGGAGACACACCAAACATGTGGAAGAAGGTGATCTGGTCCGATGAAACCAAAATCGAACTTTTTGGCCACAATGCAAAACGATATGTTTGGCGTAAAAGCTACACAGCTCATCACCCTCAACACACCATCCCCACTGTCAAACATGGTGGTGGCAGCATCATGGTTTGGGCCTGCTTTTCTTCAGCAGGGACAGGGAAGGTGGTTAAAATTGAGGGGAAGATGGATGCAGCCAAATACAGGACCATTCTGGATGAAAACCTGTTGGAGTCTGCAAAAGACCTGAGACTGGGACGGAGATTTATCTTCCAACAAGACAATGATCCCAAACATACAGAAAAATCTACAAAGGAATGGTTCACAAATAAACGTATCCAGGTGTTAGAATGGCCAAGTCAAAGTCCAGACCTAAATCCAATCGAGAATCTGTGGAAAGAGCTGAAAACTGCTGTTCACAAACGCTCTCCATCCAACCTCACTGAGTTCGAGCTGTTTTGCAAGGAAGAATGGGCAAGAATTTCAGTCTCTCGATGTGCAAAACTGATAGAGACATACCCCAAGCGACTTGCAGCTGTAATCGCAGCAAAAGGTGGCTCTACAAAGTATTAACGCAAGGGGGCCGAATAATTTTGCACGCCCCACTTTTCATTTTTTTCTTAGTTAAAAAAGTTTCAAAAATCCAATAGATTTCGTTCCACTTCACAATTGTGTCCAACTTGTTGGTGATTCTTCACAAAAAATTAAAATTTTATATCTTTATGTTTGAAGCCTGAAATGTGGCAAAAGGATGAAAAGTTCAAGGGGGCCGAATACTTTTGCAAGGCACTGTATATATATATATATATATATATATATATATATATACACTTGCCTTGAGTTCAGCTGCAAGGGAGCAGAAAGCTCTACATCCTTTTAAATCTTCCATATGTGGATGACTGTAAAACCCATGGGGAATCCCATAATATACAGTATAATAAATTTCCTAATAAAATGGCAGGTTAAATCAATATGCTGTTCAGTCCATAAAGAAAGTCAAGACCAGACAAAAATAAATAAAAAAGGGGGGGGCTATGATTGAGAGCAAGTCTTTCATGCATCCTGGCATAGCTCCCAACTGTCCCTGATTTCGAGGGACTGTCCCTGATTTGGAGCAATGTCCCTTTGTCCCTCTTCATTTGTCCCTCATTTTGGTCTGATCTATATAGATAAAAAGTGCATTTTATATACATCAAAAACTGTTTTCCAGCGCTAAACCTTTCATCTGATTTCTAAATTGCAAAAGCCAATATAAAGGAATAATAGTGGTAAAAAGGCACTTGTGGGTTTAACCAATCTGGTTTGTTCGGTTTTTTGTACAATTCTCATTTAAGGGGGCGTGGCAACAGGGTGTGTCCTATGCCTGCATACTTTTACTGATAGGTGTCGCTCATTCCCATCTCAAAATGTTGGGAGGCATGTCCTGGGAGTAGGTAGGCCTCAACACTGGCACTGGTTGGAAGCTCTGGCATGTGCCATAGGACACAGGTAGGTACATTTTATTGCTAAACATATGTGGACACCACCAATTTATTGAATTAGGTGTACAGTGCTACAACATACAGACTGTGCTCCCAACCTTGAGACAACATTTTGGGGGGGGGAGGCCTTATTCTGTTTCAGCACAATTGTGCACAAAGCTATCCTCAAAAAGACATGGTTTAAGGAGTTTGGAATGGAGGAACTTGAGCACCCTGCACAGAGCCCTGATCTGAACCGTACCAAAAACCTTTGGGATGAATTGGAAAACTGAGTGAGCCAGGTCTTCTAGTCCAACAGCAATAATCGACTTTACAAAAAAGGTAAACTTTTGGCTGGATGGGCACAAATTCCCACAAACACTCTCCAAAAATCACATGGAAAGCCTTCACAGAAGAGCAACTCCATCATATTACCTATGGTTTTGTAATTGGATGTCCAACAAGCTCATATAGGCGTGATGGTAAGGTATCCATATACTTCTGGCCATACAGTGTTTTGTATTATGGCATTAAGTCGAGCAGGGAAGGGGGTGCTGCAGCTCCAAGGAAAAGAGAAAATAGACAACTGGTTGCCGAGGTAGAACATACAGCATATAGGTGTAGCGCCCACCCCATTTAGGGGTGCTATATACCCAAATTTAGGGGGCTGGTCTGAGATAGTTGGGCTCAGACCGTTCTCATTTATAGGTTGTGCTACTTTATTTCTCCAGGTGGTATACTGGTGTGCAGTTCCCTGTGGCCTGTGGGTGGCGCTGTCATGACAGGTCAGGGTTGAACCATCAGTACTAGTGCTGTGCCTTGGGGTGTCCTCTCTCTCGGCAGCAGTACAGTGGCGTGTTTGGCCTGCTGTGCATGCTGGGAGAGGATACATAAGGGGCAGATGCCGCCTGGGAGGGGTCTTCGGAGGAGGAGAGGGAGTCGGAGTCCAAGAAACCTTTAGCCCTGGGGCTACATCTTCAATGCTGGGCCCAGCAGCTTTAGCTGGAGCCCACTTCTGGGAAGAGGAATCCCAGGGTGTCCCTCGCGAGGGAGCCCGCTTCTAAGAAGAGAAGGCCAGGGGAGGACCATTCTGACGGACCAGTGAGAGTTCACGGTGAAGGAAGGTGCCCGGTAACTTTCTGGAGGGATTCATCTATCCACCAAGGGCCTGGTAATGTGCTGCTCCTGGCACCTGTCCTTATGTACCAAAAGCTGAGAAGTTTGGGGTCTGATAGATTCTGTGGCAGAGAGTCTCCCGATCGTATCTAAGAAAAGAACCTGATTGAACGTCCGAGCATCACTTTGGCTGCTAGGATCCACTTCACAGGAGACTATCCGGGTGAGCTAAACCTACTCTGGGATAGAGTAGCGATTGTAATATCTACTTGTGCCTGGACCTACCTCCCAAAACCTTGCTGTCCTGTCTCTTATCCACCCTTTCCTATCTGCTGAACATTGACAAAATAAACTCAACGTTGGAGTTTAGAGTGGTGTGGACATTGGAATTACTTGGGGGGGGGGGGGAATACAGAGACTTGTCCCTATATCCTAGGCGATGAGAACCAACTGACGGAAGAACCTAGCTGTGGGACCCAAATACATAACACCGCTTAACCTCCTCAACCAGGAGGGTAGGGGCATATAGTAGGGTGTGCCTTATTCCTGCAAGTGAGCCAAATGTAGGGAAAAGGGTCCGTGTGCTACATAGGTAATTCCATATATTTGTTCAGCACCTGTCTTGGGTTTTCCTAGAACAGAATTCTGAAATTGCAGATTAGAGCTGCAGCACCATCTAGTGGTGAAATCCAGTATTACAGTGTGACCAAATACAATGACTGCCAATGGAAACAATTGCATTCCAATGATCACTCTTCAAACTGCCAAATTATACAACTTAAACAAGGTCTGTTTACCAGGAAGCCGTGAGTGGTGGGGACTAGACATGTGCAATTCGTTTAGTTCCGAATTAGTTTAACGAATGTTGACAAATTAGTTAATTTCGAAATTTCTGAATTTTTCCATTTCCGATTTTCCGAAATTTCGATTTTCCGGAAATTAAAAAAAAAAAAAAAAAAAAAGTCGGAAAATTCTGAATTCAAAAATTCAGAATTCGGAAATTTGAAAGTCTGGATTTTCAAATTTTCTGAATTTCTGGAAAAAGCTAAAAGAAGAAAACAAAAACACATTTTTCAGCAGTGCACATGTCTAGTGGGGACCTGTCCATGGTTCTACACAGAAGGATTCCAATCAAAAGAAATTTCTTTTTTTTAAGTCCCCTTTATTATATGGGAAACGTGGTTCTATATCTCTTTTGTTCTACACAGGAATCCTTCCAGAGATATGATGAAGTCGTACAGACTTAAACGCCAGAAAATGGGCACACTCCTAAATAAAAATCTCACAAAAAAGGAGTGATAAAGAAGCAATTAAAAAAAAAAAAAAAAAAAAACTCACAACAAAGAAACATCTGCAGATAATTAGTCAACCCAGTATCATACTAAAGAGAAACACACACACACACACACACACACACACACCATTGCGTTGTACTGCAAGCTGCTCTAATTATCATATACTGGAACTTCCATTGCACACAATGTATGAGCAAGGACCAGCAAAGCTTACACTTACAAAGAAAAACACATTTTAAAATGACAATGTTTAAGCACCCATTTACCCTTCGGACAGGCAATGACCCAGAACATTGAGTTATAGAGCACAGTGAGCGCACAAGAACAAAACAGCGGCACACACTTCAAGTACAATCTGCTAGGACAGAAGGTACAGCCTTTTGTATCGCACTGACAAATTGGTCATGCTGTATTAATACAACAAGGACAGGGCAGGGAGATAGGGCCCTCTAATTGAAATTCCCATACACCACCACCACTGCTTCAGAGAAAACACCAACGGAACTTAAAGGGGTTGTAAAGGTTTGTTTTTTTTCTAAATAGGTTCCTTTAAGCAAGTGCATTGTTGGTTCACTTACCTTTTCCTTCTAAATGTTTTTTTTCTTTGTCTGAATTTCTCACTTCCTGTTTCTCCTCAGTAAACTTCGCACCATCATCCGAGTGGTGTTTAGTCAGCCAGAGCAGCTTACTGAACAGCTTACTGAGGAGGAACAGGAAGTGAGAAATTCAGACAAAGAAAACAAAGAAAAAAAATATTTAGAAGGGAAATGGAAGGAAAAGGTAAGTGAACCAACAATGCACTAGCTTAAAAGGAACCTATTTAGAAAATAAAAAACAAACCTTTACAACCCCTTTAAAGCAGACATGGAACCATGATGTCTTGATTTATAGGCTTGTTGGCTGATTTCAATTATTTGTGTATAGTTTCTCGAAATATTTGCAATTCAAATAATGCATTACAGCAAGAACAAATGCGTCCACAAAATACAAGCTTCTGACATTAGCTAAAATGTCTGAACAATCATTACCACCATCTGTATCAGCATTTTTCACATATTTATTTCACTTTTAGATACCAAGAACATGGTCAGATCAGAGAGTTTAAGGATACGTTCATCTAGAACAGTGGTTCTCGACCTGGGGGTCGAATGACGATTTGCCAGGGGTCACTGAATCCTGGGCTGTTCCTGAAGCCCGCACCGCTCTCCCAGCCTTTTCGTGGCTGCACAGCAGAAAGGCGAACAAAGAGAGAGTGGTACATCCTAAAATGTACCATAAGGCCCCTTTCACACGGAGGTCCGCCTGTCAGTTTTTTAGGCGGACCTGAACGGATCCTCCATGTAGCCCTATGGAGCCACGGATGTCAGCGGTGACATGTCCGCTGACATCCGACCCGCTCCGCCAAAGTGTGACGGAGGAAAACCCTATTTTTCCTTCCGTCAGCGGATCAGATGACAACGGACTCTACGGTCCGTCGTCATCCGATCCCCCATAGGGGAGAGCGGCGCTCTGACAGGGCGGTCCCTGCACAGTGTGCAGGGACCGCCCAGTCATCCGCCGGCTCAGCGGGGATCAACGGAGCGATCCCCCGCTGAGCAAGCGGAGCTTCACGGGGCGGATCTTCGCGGATCCGCCCCGTGTGAAAGAGCCCTAAGGGGTTTTAATACTGTACGAGTGGAAGGGACTCAGAGAGCGCTAAATATCCATGGGTTAGGGACGCAAATTACTCGTCTTGCCTTGTGTGCTGACAACCCATGTACAAAAATAATTTTACTGTTAGGGGTCCCCACAACTTGGGAAAATTTATTAAGGGGTCACGGCACTAGAAGGTTGAGAACCACTGATCTAGAACTTGGTTGCTCAACCAGGGTTCCTCGGGGTTCCTTGAGCAATGAGCAACTTCTGCCTCCATGATAAGTTCCCACTGACACCATTGATCTTTTTAGCTATCTGTAAGGGATAATTCTTCCCAATGACCACGAATGTAGTTGTACAGTAAATACAGAGTAATCATTTTTAGCAGGTGATCCCTTACACCTGAAAGTTATTTCAAGGGTCCCTCTGTGTTGAAAAGGCTGATCTAAAATGTTTTTGTTAAAGCTCTCACCGGGTGCACCTTGACACCTAGAACCAAAATCATATTAAATTCAATCCATTTTCAAAAAGGTACCTGAAAGCTATGGTAAAAGGCATGAAAGGGCTTTGCTTTTCTTAAAGGCTCCCACCTTTACCAATCATGTGGCCAAAAGCCTAGGCATCTTGTCTTGTGATCTCTCTAAGGGAGGATGATCCTTTATTTTCTACAGAGGTCTGCATGAACAAATACCTAGACCAGCCTTTGTCAACCTTTTTTTACCATGGAGGAACCCTTGACATAGTCTACAGGTCTCAGCAAACCCCTACTAAAAAAAAGGTATTTTATCTACAGCTCATGGTATATTAGCATGATCAGCAAGTTGTAGATATAATAACAAAGGAATAAAAATTTTACACTTTGAACGTTTTTCTGGAACTATGCAGGTGCAAATACATTGAAGGTCAATTCAGCCACAGCTAAGAAAACCCCAGGGTCCCATGCAGTGGCGTAGCGTGGGGGGTGCTGTGGCCCCGGGCTCAACATTTGGGGGGGCACGTGTGTGTGTGTGTGTGTGTGTGTGTGTGTGTCCGGCTCCTTCCTCCTAATTTTGATTTCCAGTGCCTCCGCGCTTTGGCCGCCATGTTCCATCGCAGGATGGACCCTGGCGCCCTGTGATTGGGCGAATAGGGTCATGTGCAGCGGCGGGGCTGGCCTGTGCTCGATAGCTGGTATTGAGCGGGGCTGGCCTCCGCTTAGCTGTGAGCCACCGCCGTCTCCCCCCCCCCTCCTCCGGAGTCCAGACCGGATCGTTTCCCCATTGTGGCAGGCAGTCTGGCAGTGTGACAGACCGCAGAGGCAGAGCAGATGTAAGAAAAGCAGGTGAGTGAGACTGAGACTCCCTCGTGAGTCGCGTTGCTGGCCGGGGGGAGTGGACATGGTCTGGGGAGAGGGAGCAGCCAGTAAGTCAGTTTAGTGTACAGTGTAGTTTGTAGTGTGTAGAGTGTAGTGGCGGGGCATCCATAAAAGGTCACAGGATGGCAACCCCCCCCCTCTGCTCACCATAGATAGATTCATGCATTGCATGAATCTATGGTCGCCGCTGCCGCCCCCTATTCATGTGCCTTGTCGGGCACCGCGCATATGAATTATAGCGGCGGGTGTCTTGTGGGCTGTGGGCTCTAATAGGCTTCCAAAAGGGTAAACAACGGGCACATTGCTGTTTATTCGCTGATTACTCAGAAGTGTGTTAAGGAACCGAATACATCGCTTCCCTAACACTGACCCGCCTCTCAGTAAATCAGGTTGCTCAGGTCTGGTTACCTGTCACCTGATTGGCTGAAACAACAGGCGCCCGCCACTGGACACCTGATGGGACATGAGGATGGGAGAAGTGCAGGAGACATGAAGGACCCCCGCTCGTCGCCGTCACCCGCTGCCCCACAAGACGGTAAGTGTCTGGCAGACGACGAGCGGGCGGGGGGCACACTCACACTGGCAGCATTTGATGGGCACAGTCGCAGCATGTGATGGGCACAGTCACAGCATGTGATGGGCACAGTCGCAGCAATTGCGTTTGTTTGCGCTCCCCCAATTTTTTTTTAGCACCAACCACCACTGGTGTAGTGTGCAGTGTAGTGTAGTGTGCAGTGTAGTGTAGTATAGTGATGTAGGAATCAGATAGGTCAGTGTAGTGGTCAGTCTAAGAATCAGGTAGGTCAGTGTAGGAATCAGGTAGGTCAGTACTATTGTAGGAAGGGAAGGGGGACTTGGAGTGCGAAAAGTCTGCAGGTTAGGGGGCCCAAATTTCTTGCCTTGCCCCGGGCACTGACAACCCACGCTACGCCGCCACTGGTCTCATGGAACCATGGTTAGGCTGCCAATAGACCATTAGATTTTTCTGTTCAGCCTGATGGAATGAAATCGAACAAATGCCTCCATCCACACTAAACAGTGCATATGGACGAATCTCCTGTTGCAGCTATTGTATTTTGACAGCTGGCCCCATCGGATGTCAAAACACCAGAACAGTGGCTGCATCGAATTGATATGCAGCCCCTGTTTGGCTGACAATTTTCCGCCTTGCTTCTGCAATTTTTCAATCAAAAAATGTTAAGCGGGAGACGGTCGATTGGGCCACCCACTGAGCAGAATTGGCCCAATACATCAGTGTATGGCCAGCTTTTGAGTGTCTCATAAAAAAAAAATCAAAGTTATCTGCATTGCATACTGGTCTACCTTAACCACTTCAGCCCCGGAAGAATTGGCTGCCCAATGACCAGGCAATTTTTTGCGATTCGGCACTGCGTTGCTTTAAGGCCCCTTTCACACTGAGGCGCTTTGCAGGCCCTATTGCGCTAAAAATAGGGGGTAGCGCCTCCAAAACGCCGCAAAGAGGCGTTATTGCGGGCGTTTTTAACCCATTTTCGGACGCTAGCGGGGGTTAAAATCCCCCCCACTAGCGCCCGCAAATCGCGGCAAAAAATACGGTATAGCGGGGCTAAAAATAGCGCCGCTATACCGCCAGCGCATCAGTGTGAAAGTAGCCTGACAATTGCGCGGTCGTGCGACGCTGTACCCAAACAAAATTGACGTCCTTTTTGCCCACAAATAGAGCTTTCTTTTGGTGGTATTTGATCAACTCTGCGGGTTTTATTTTTTTGCGCTAACAAAAGAAAAGCGACCATTTTGAAAAAAAAAATATATATATATATCTTTTAGTTTTTGCTATAATACATATCCCCAATTTTTTTTTTAAAAACTATTTTTTTCCTCAGTTAAGGCCAATATGTATTCTTCTACAAAAAAAAACAAAAAAAAACGCAATAAGCGTATATTGATTGGTTTGCGCAAAAGTTATAGCGTCTACAAAATAGGGGGTAGTTTTATGGCATTTTAATTTTTTTTACTAGTAATGGCGGCGATCTGCGTTTTTTTTTTCGGGACTGCGACATTGTGGCGGACACATTTTTGGGACCATTGTCATTTATACAGTGATCAGTGCTATAAAAATGCACCGATTACTGTAAAAATGTCACTGGCAGGAAAGGGGTTAACACTAGGGGGCGATCAAGGGGTTAAATATGTTCCCTAATGTGTGTTCTAACTGAAGGGGGGGGGGGTGGGACTGACTAGCAGAAGAGATTGATCGTGCTTTTATACAAAGTATGAACACCGATCAGTCTCCTCGCCCCTCAGAGAACCGAGAACCATGTTGTCGTTCTGTAACGAGCAATCGCGACCGCCGGGTACTCGCATCTGCTCCGGGGGCATGCGTGTCTCCGGGAGGCGTCTTAAAGAGCCGAGGTACAGCTACGACGGCTCGCGCTGGGGGGCCAGCCTGCCGCAGTATAACTGCGGCGGTTGGTCCGGAAGCGGTTAAAAAAAGTGTTACTAGACCCAGGACCCTGCATTCACTAAAAAATACTTTCTCAGCAGTATATAGCAGTCTTGTTACTTCTATGAGTGTCTGGTTAAAGCTTGAGAGGACTTTTCACTTCCCTCTGATTGTTCTATGAGGCTGCAGGACCCCAGACCCTCTGCCTGATTGGCCCTGTGCGGATCACATGCACTTTCAAGAAAAAAAAAAATCTCTAGCAATACACATACATGTGCAGCTTGTCCCCAGGGCTCAGTTTTTTCAGGAGATGGATTGGGGACAGTGGAAGGGGAGGATCAGAGAAGACAGGATCAAACAGACTTTTTACACAATGCGGAGGATTAACCCCTTAGGCTCTACACCGAGTAGAATACGGTAAGCACGCTTTACTGCATATACAGACTGATTTTACTGTTGTGGGTTTAGTAACACTAACATTTTAGCCAAATCAAAACATACACTCAATGAATAATCTACAGCAGCCTTTTTCAACCACCAGACACCCAGGGTGCCTTGAGGTTTCTTCAGGGTGGCCTTGGCAAAATGCTTAAAAATTGTATACAAGCCAGCGTGTGGATGAAGCCTGCCTTTTTTAGTTAAACTAAGTCACAGGTTTTCATTGTGCACCATTACAACCTTCTAGCTGCCGGTGTCCTGACGACCAATGGCATCATCAGTTGATAAGGAGGATGCCAGTCGCCTGCACTGCATCCTTGCTTGATCCTCCCTTGCCTCTCTCCATCAGTGTTGGGGTCACATTAGCCAAGTGATGGGGGAGAAGAGAAACATTGGAATACTAGTCAGTACCAGTTTGCAAAAGTGTATTTGCTTTGGAAGAATAAATCACCTCCACATTGGGTGTCCTACTTGGATTTGTGGATGTTCCTGCATTATGTAAAACTATTTAAATAGCTTTTAGATTTTAGAATGGGGGGGCCTCCAAACTGTCTACAAATTTTAAAGGGTGCCGTGAGAATGTCCATCATTTTTATAGGGTGCCATGACTGAAAAAAAAAGGTTGAGAAACACTGATCTATAGAATGAAGATTAACGTGGGTTGCTGCAGCTTTTCTTCGTAAAGAGGAACTGCAGTCTGCTCACATAATTTGTAATAAAAACAACTTTGCCAGTCTGAAGCTCACACACACACCTCCAGATCTACAGTACTCATTGGACCTCTTATGACTCACCCCCCCCCCCCCTCCTGGCAAACTCTCGTGAGTGAGAGAGCTGTGCATGATGTCATAAGCCTGTAGTTGTAAAGTCAGGTTTTATTTATCTTCATGCAGTCTATGTATGAAGATAAAAAAGCCTTCTGTGTGCAGAAGCCTCTCTCAGCCCCCCTAATACTTACCTAAGCCCCATCTCTATCCAGCGATGTCCATAGTGTTGCCACCCTTTCTTCACGTCAAACCCGAACACTTTAGTGGCACACAACAATTTTTTATTTTATTTTTTAATAGTATAAACTATACATATATTTTGCTATTAAATAACATTTCTAATCATATGAAGTTAATAACAAGAGTTCCCCTTTTACATGAGAGACCACAGAGTTCCCCTTTTACATCTGAACTCGCAGAATTCCCTTTCACTGTAAGGGGGGACTCTGCAGACTCTGATGTAAGAGAGAACTCTGGGGACTCTAACATAAGGGATGCTCTGGGAACCCTGATTTAAGGGGGAACACTGAGCACTCTGATGTAAAGGGAAACACTGTGGCTTCTGGTGTAAAGGGGAGCTCTAATGTAAGGGGTGCTCTGAGAACCCTGATTTACCTTAGTGTACTCACTCAGAGGCAGGAGAGAGAAGTGGGGAGACTTCAGTCACAGACAGGGATGTATGGTGAGCTCACTCACCCCTTGGCAGTCAGTACCTCTCACCCAGATGCATCTGAGGCTGCTGGACTTCAAATTTACGGCCCACACTTTCCTTTTCTGAGACATAGCACTGGGGATTGGAGTGCGGGCAGACACAGAGGGGTAGGGGTGGGAGAAAGGAGCAGATCAAGTCCTCTCTCGTGTGTGTGTGTGTGTGTGTGTGTGTGTGTGTGTGTGGGGGGGGGGGGGGGATTGATAGTGCTGGCTTTGGGCAGTGTGAAAGAGAGTGTAACAGACACTCTCAGCCAGCAACCCTGCTGGGAAGCCGTAGTCTGGTCTGAATAATGTGTCCGGGTTTCAGGCAGTCTGAAACCCGGACGCATAATTCCAAACCCGAACTGTCCGGGTGAATGCCGGACAGGTGGCAACCCTAGATGTCCACGACTGCCTCGGCCATCCGGGACTCTCCCTCATTGGCTGAGACACAGCAGCAGCGGCATTGGTTCCAGTTGCTGTCAACGTCAATTAGCCAATGAGAGGAGAGAGCGAGAGCTCAGTGTCTGAATAGACACAGGGAGTTGCAGCTCAGCTCAGGTGCCCCCATAGCAAGCTGCTTGCTGTGGGGTACTCAAAAGGGAGAGAGGGGCCAGGAGAGCCGAAGAGGGGAACCTAAGAAGAGGAGGATCTGGGATGCTCTGTGCAAAACCACTACACATGGCAGGCAAGTATAACATGTTTTTTTTTGCTTTTTTTCCAATAAAAATACCAAACACACACGAGACTTAATCACTTTAATATGTCCCAAAAAAAAAAAAGTAAGTAGTAAATGAAAAAGAAACTGCAACCGACTATTTCACTGGTTGGAAAGCATCCAAAATTTGGCCAAAATTCAAGTGATTCAATCAGAGCGCTGCGTCCTGAACAGGACTGGTTTGCTAAGACTCTTGATGCATAACAAGTACAAAACAGGAGCAATGGGAAAAATGACTGAGATTATAAATGGCTGAGGGGAGAAATTTGTCAAACTTGTCCCCGAGCACTTTATTTTGCAAAATTTGTTCATCGTTCTGCAAAATTGTCTCCAGATTGCAGCCTTGAAGAGATTCCCAAATTTACACAAAGCCCACCACAAAATCCAAACGAGAGTTCAATGCTTGACAAGTCATTGCATTGTCCAGCTGTAATCCTGTATAGCATCAAACTGGTTTTAAGCGCAACCACACACAAGCGTGATCATTAAGGTCCGGCTAATCATGCCGTAGTGCCATTTACCTTCGGAGGATAAAGTGTCACCAATTAACTGCCTCCATTAACCCAAGCAAACCATGCAATTAACTGCATAGGTATACCGCTGATTCTATTTATCTAATAACTGCGCGTGACGACTAAAATCTCAACCACTGCCTTCCAATGTCAAACAATCACACACATGCAACGTAATGCTGAGTAACCGGAGATCACAGCTGTAGCTCCGACCTCACACGTTTCCATGAAAAATAAAGACGTTACCTTATATCCCTCATACTGGGAGAAAATAAACTCTTGATCATTCAACGCACACAGCTGACCCAGCAGAGGAGGAGCGATGGATGTAAACACAGGATTATACACCAACTGTGCTGTTGGCCAACGTACAAACGTTCATTATCAAGACATGTATAGGAAAATGATTCCATGACATCAGCTTGTCTATACATTAATGGTAGAAGCGTGTACCATCCATCTACATACAGGTCTTACAGGTAAATGCAATGTTTACATTCGCCATGCTACAGAATCCCCCCCATGTATGATTTCCAGAAAGCTGATTATAACAAGTCGGATGAGTCCTGCTTTATAAAGGTCATCCCAAACAAAAGCCGGGGGTCTGCCAGGGTCGTATGTGCCCCGAGGGGAGGCAATGTCACGTTCATGCGGTGACTTGGTAAAAATGTGAGCACAGCAGGCTGCGGACATCAGACAACGTCGTCTGCTGTATCCTCAGGCCAGTCTAACCGCGGCGTATAGGGGAGCACACAACATGGAAGAGGAGCCTGGATTTTCCCAGGGATCCCCCCTCCCCATTTCTGGTCCAGAGGCCAGGGCCAATGCAAAGCACAGCAGGATGGAGGGGGGGGGGGGGGGGGGGAGAAGGTGCAAGCTCTGGTCTAGGTAGAATCTCTTATGCTTGATGTCTATGGCAGAGAAGGAGAGGGGTGCATGCACAATTGGAGGTGCCGTTGCGACCGAGTATTAGAAAAATGGCCAGAAAATTCAGGGATGGCAGCGATTCATCCCTGTTAGAAAGCGATGATACATAACATTCAGTAACCTGGTGTAGCCATAGCAAAACCTGGAGCAGGATCTGGAGTTATGTCCACAGTGAGGAATTGTGCCCAAAATAATAATGGCACCTAAATATGTGCATTTATTTTTTATTTAATTTTTTTTCCATACATTTATGCAGATTTCACGACACATGAGCTACATGCATACGACTCTGTATATGAGCCTATAAATGGTACATCAGATGATGATAATGATCATCATTATTATATTTAGCATATCTATGAATCTTTAAATAGTACAAGATTGCTGTTATTGTTATTATTATTATTTAGGATTTATAAAGCGCCAACAGTTTGCGCAGCGTTTTTACAAAATGAAGGCAGACAATACAGTTCAATACAAAAGGAATCCAGAGGGCCTTGCGCACGTTGTGACTTACCTGCAGTCAGGTGTGTCCAGGTACCGTCTTCCCTTCTCTTCCCCGATATCCAGCTCCTTCTCCAGCCGGTGTTGGATGTACGACTGAGCGAGCGTATCTCCTGTATCCCTGATCGGCGTGCACGCTCTGCTCCTCACATACTGCACATGTGCGGTGTTTGCTGCTCGCTCCCGATCACTGCCGCTGCTCACTTACAAAGTAACACAAAGCCCTACGACTGATACAAAAGAGATGGATTTACTAAAGGAGTAGAGGCTGTTCACTTAGACAAGTCAATGGATCACGCAAAAGGCTGCCCCTATTGGCTGCAGAATTAACCCTTTATTTATGTAGAGGCTGGCTGATGTCTGTGAGCTTAACTCCTGCATGGCTGGCAGCTCCCGGATGTGTGTGGATGATTAACCCTGCATGACTAGGAGCTCCCGGCTGGATGGGGAGGATTAATCCTTTCATGGCCGGAGGCTAACTGGTGCGTAGGGATGTTTAACCCTCCAATCGCCATTGCTTCCTGCAACTGATATTAAAACCCATTCCTTTCCTGTTTGTATTAACGTGTAGAGTCAAAACTTTTTTTTTTTTTCAATAGAAACATAGAAGAGTGATTAAATATAACAATGCTGTTTATGTTCAATCCCATATATACATGTTTTAAAACGTTTGCAATTGTATGTGAAATACAAAACCTCATGTATGTTTAATATGTTTCAAATAAATTAATAAAAAATGATCGTACTTCGAAAAATAGAAGAGTGATAGCAGAAAAAACGTTTTTTTTTTCTTTGTTTTTTTCCCTTTGTTCTGCTTAATCTGTGTATAGATCTTTAAAGGGGTTGTAAAGGTTCGTTTTTTATTTTCTAAATAGGATCCTTTAAGCTAGTGCATTGTTGGTTCACTTACCTTTTCCTTCCATTTCCCTTCTAAATGTTTTGTTTCTTTGTCTGAATTTCTCACTTCCTGTTTCTCCTCACTAAACTTCACACCATCATCCGAGCCGTGTTTAGTCAGCCAGAACAGCTTACTGAACAGCTTACTGAGAAGGAACAGGAAGTGAGAAATTCAGACAAAGAAAACAAAGAAAAAAAACATTTAGAAGGGAAATGGAAGGAAAAGGTAAGTGAACCAACAATGCACTAGCTTAAAGGAACCTATTTAGAAAATAAAAAACAAACCTTTACAACCCCTTTAAGGCTGGTTTCACACTGGGGCGGTGGGTGCAGTGGCGGTAAAGCGCCGCTATACCGTCGGAATTGCCGTGGTATTCGGCTGCTACCGGTGCAGTTTTAACCTCTGCAGAGGCGCATTGCGGGCGGTATTACCGCGGTTTCCCATTGCTTTCAATGGTAAGGAGCGGTGTAGAAGCGGTAAACACACCGCTCCTCTCACCGCTCCAAAAATGCTGCTTGTAGGAGATTTTTTTTCCTCCCGCCAGCGCATCGTCTCACATTGAGAATGCTGGGGCAGGATTATTTCAGGCGTCATATATGCGCTATTTTTAGCGCTAAAACGCCTGAAATACACCTCAGTGTGAAAGGGGCCTTAGACATACTTGTAAAGAAGTCAATGACTTTCACCAAGCATGTATTGGTGGTGAACCAGTCACTGTCATTTAACTCTGTTCCTGCCAGAGCCGCTTTTACTATTTTTTTTTTTTTTTTGCACACATGTTTAACCACCTCAATACTGGGCACTTAAACCCCCTTCCTGCCCAAGCCATTTTTTAGCTTTCAGCGCTGCCACACTTTGAATGACAATTGAGCGGTCATACAAAACTGTAACTACTGTACCCCACAAATAGAGCTTTCTTTTGGTGGTATTTGATCCCCTCTGCGGATTTTATTTCTTGCACTATAAACAAAAGAAGAGTGACAAGTTTGAAAAAAAAACACAATATTTTTTACTTTTTGCTATAATAAATATCCCAGCATTTTTTCCTCAGTTTAGGCCGATATGTATTCTTCTACACATTTTTGATTAAAAAAAAAAAAAAAAAAATCACAATAAGCGTTTATTGATTGGTTTGCACAAAAGTTATAGCGTCTACAAAATAGGGGATAGATTTATGGCATTTTTATTTTTTTACTAGTAATGGCGGCGATCTGCATTTTTTATCGTGACTGCGATATTGTGGCGGACATATCGGTCACTTTTGACACTATTTTGGGACCATTCACATTTATACAGCGAACAGTGCTATAAAAATGCACTGATTACTGTATAAATGTGACTGGCAGGGAAGGGTTTAACACTAGGGGGCGATCAAGGGAGTGAGTCTAACTGTAGGGAGAGGTGATTACAAGGGGAGGAGACCGATTGGTGTTCCTCTGTACTGGGAACACACCATCGGTCTCCTCTCACCTGACAGGACGTGGATCTGTGTGTTTTTCCGTCGGAAAAAAATCGTACAAAAAAACTTACAAACGCGCATGCTCAGAAGCAATGCTAACCATAGCACAACATTAGCAGAAGTTGCCCAAAGGGTGGCGCTAAAGAGCTGAAAATCCACGTAGTTTCGTGTTTGTTCGCTGACAAAGTTTTGCCGTCTGTATGCGGAAAAAGTTCATGGCCAACGCCCTTCGGACAAAAGTCCTACGCTTTGTTTGACGGAAATCTGATCGTGTGTATGAGGCTTTAAAGTAATAGTAGTTGCATTTTTTTATGTCACACAGTATTAGCACAAGGGTTTATAAAACACAACATTTCAGTAAAAACACTAAAGTTAATTTTAGGGCACCTAAATGCAATATATTTTCCATTCTTTTAGTAAAATATAAAAGGTTGTGCCAAGTAAATAGATAGCCAACTTGTCCAACCTTAAAGTTGCATGTGCCCGTGAAAACAGCGACAAACTTCAATACCCTATATTTTCGATAGATGATGTTTTAAAGGCCCCTACAGGTCATCAGTTTAAAATAATGGGCCTAGAATTATTGCTCTCACTCGGGCGTGCTCAGCGATGTGTCACATATCTAGCCCAACCAACCTGTTTGTGCATAGGTGCCCCAGATGCATGCGTTTATGTGCATACATGCGTGTTCAAAAATGTGTTGAAGGGATTTTAAGTGATTGGGTGTAACATTCATTTTCTACACTTTTTTTTTTACATTTTTATTTACTAACCAATTTATCATCATATAAGGCATAAAAAGTCCCCCATGTGATGATTTTTTGGTGACAGGTTCTCTTTAACCACTTACAGACTGGAAGATTTTCCCCCCTTAATGACCGGCCATTTTTTGCAATACGGCATTGCATCGCTTTAACTGACAATTGCGCAAGTCGTGCAACGTTGTACCCAAACAAAATTGAAATCGTTTTTTTCCCCACAAATAGCTTTCTTTTTGGTGGTATTTGATCACCTTTGCAATTTTATTTTTTTGCGCTATAAACAAGCGACAATTTTGAAAAAAAATATCCAAAAAAATTTATTAAAAAAATAATTTCTTTATCAGTTTAGGCCAATATGTATTCTTCTACATATTTTTGGTAAAAAAAAAACAAAAAAACACAAAAAACACAATAAGCATGAATTGATTGGTTTGCACAAAACTTATAACGTCTACAAAATGGAGGATAGATTTATGGCATTTTTCTGAGTTTTTTTTTTTTTTTACTAGTAATGTCGGAGATTTGCGATTTTTAGCGGGACTGCGGCATTTCGGCGGGCAGATCGGACACTTTTGACACTTCTTTGGGACCATTAACATTTATACAGTGATCAGTGCTATAACAATGCTCTGATTACTGTATAAATGTCACTGGCAGTGAAGGGGTTAACACTAGGGGGCGATCAAGGGGTTAAATGTGTTCCCTGGGAGGTGTTTCTAACTATGGGGGGGGAGGGGACTGACTGGAGGAGGAGAGAGATCGCTGTTCCTGATCACTAGGAACAGCAGATCTCTCTCGCCTCCCCTGTCAGAATGGGGATCTGTCATTCTGGCTCTCTGTGGAGCGATTGCGGGTGGCCGGTGGACATCATGCCCGCTGGCCACGCGCATCAGGTCCCCTGCCGGTTAAAGTAGCCAACATACACCTACGGCGATTTGAGGAAACGAGTCGACCTGCCGCAGTATAATGATGGTGGCTGGTCGGCAAGTGGTTAATGAGCTAATGGAGTGCAGATCACACCAGGAAAGTGATACCAGGGTCGTAAGTAATATTTTACATGTCACTTCCGAGTCATTAAGGCTCCCTTCACACCTAGGCATTCCGGATCGGTCAACATTAGACTCCAGAGTCACAAGGGGCGGAGTCTCATGTTGACGTCACTGGATGGCCATGCTCAATGGCTATATAAGAACTGGCAGACACGACGGGAGCCAGCTTCGGAGGAGGACCAGGTCAGCGGCGGAGAACACAGCAGCCGAGGGAGAAGACCAGAGTTGTCTGGAAGAGGCCCTTGTCCCCATCAACATGGGGACAAGGTGCTTTGGGGCAGAGACCCCCCTGGCCCAATGCACCCACTCCCCTATGTTGAGCACATGTGGCCTGCTATGGTCCAGGAGGGGGGATGGGGCGCTTGCTCGTCTCCCTCCTTTCCTGACAGGCTGCATACTGAAATAAGGTTCTGGTATGGATTTTGGGGGGGACCCTGCGCCATTTTTTAAATTTTTGTGGCACGAGGTTTCCCCTCAAAATCCATATCAGACAGAAGGGTCTGGTATGGTCTTGGGGGGGGGACCCCACGCAGTTTGTTTTTTTTGGTGTGGGGTTACCCTTCAAGATTCATATCAGACTCAAAAGCACCTGGTATGGTCGGATCCTGTTCATTGAAGTCGCATGGAAGTCAGACATGAAGTCGCAGGTCAAAGTCGGATCAGAATTTGTATGACTTTAGTGTCGGATCAATGCTACAAAGACAGCAGATGGGGGTGTACACAGGTCATACTTATATTGCACCCTCCGAACACAACCCATTCAACTAAATGGGACTGTGGGTGGTGCAGGCTTTTAGGGGTTAAAACAAATGTAGCACCCTGGGGTTTAGTCAGGGAGCTCCTCACAAATTTACTTACCAGGAATAGTTATCTTGGTCAACTGATAGAGATCTATTGATTTCTCCCTAAGTTTGGCCTTGTTGCACTTTTCTCTTCTACCACTAGGTGGCCGGGTACTTGGTGGTACTAGATATGAGAAGGGCTACCCAAGGTCAGGTTATGAGTATATGGGCTCTCTCAGCCAATGGGCAGGGGTTTTCTTGAATCCCTTGGCCTGCTGGGAGCACCTATATATTCGGGTAAGGTCAGGTGATCTAAGTCCTTTGCCACCTGGATGGCTGTCTGTGTCGTATGCCCCGGGCTGCTAGGCCGGAGATTGGGCCTATCCCGGGGGGCATCTGGCTGCCAGGCTTTGTGAGGGCCTATCCAGAAGTAACAGGGCAGCGCAGGGTTGGGATTGCGGCTTGCAGTCCAACCAAAAGTGACGGTTCTGCCAGCCGGAGAACCTGTCTGTCACGGTCTGGAGTCAGGCTCAGAGGCCAGTAGCTATAGCAGCAGAGCAGGTATTCACACAGGTCACCCTGGCTGATGACACGGGTTCACCTGAGGTGCGGGGTCTAAGCACTGACCCATATTCACCAGGGCTCTTAAAGGTGGAGATGGGTTTCGCTGCGTGTCAGTGCCAGGTCGCAGTCCTCAGATTAGCCCCACCAGGGGGTGAGCAAGCCGGGGTCCAGAAACAGATAATACAGGTAGGGATCAAGCAGAAGCGTAGTCGGGGACAAGCCAAAAGTCGGTAACAGATAGTTGCAGGTTGGGATTCAGCAGAAGCGTAGTCGGGGATGAGCCAAAAAGTCGGTAGTGAGTGGTAGCAAAGATGCGGTCGGCAGCAGTAGACAGCAGCAAGATATTGGCTGGTGAAGACGCAATATTCTGGCAACTAGGAAGTGCAGGGACATGGCTTAAATCAGGAAGTTCCTGGGAGGAGCAAAGGGTTCAAGGTTCAAGGCAAACAAGATTCAAGACAAGAAAGATCATTCAAGGAATTGTCTAATGAACTATCCAAGGAGCTGTCCAGCATTCCAGGTGGCTCAGCAAGTAGAGTCACCACCAGACACACCAGAGGTCCCAGGTTGAAGCCCAGGTCCTAACACTGTCAGTGGTCGGAGGTAGAAGGGAAGCTGTCACCACAATGGGACCATCCACCTTTACCAGGGATCACAGTGAGTAACTGAAGCAAGAACCAGAACCATATTCTCACCGAAAGGGCACGGTGGAGGATCTGGAAACATCTGGCGGTGATCAAGTCAGGGACCCAACCCACGGAGAAGACACTTGCACAGCAGCCTTGTGAGTCAAGCCAGGGACCTTGCCGGTTAGCAGGGGTGACCACAGACAGGCTGGGAAAGAGATGGGTCATGTGACAGCTGTATATCGATTAGGAAAAAGGTACTTAGATTTTTATTTTTTTATTAAAATAATTACAGTCATCCACATATAGAAATAGAAGGGACAATGTAACTTATACAGTGTGTGTTAGGCCCCTTTCACACTGAGGCGTTGAAAAAACGCAAAAACATTATGAGATTTTGTACCGTGATTTTAGCGCTATTTTTACCGCAAACGCGGTAAAAACGCGGTAACGCCTATGCGTTTTTACCACGTTCGCGCTAAAAATAGCGCAAACGCGGTAAAAACGCATAGGCGTTAGCGTTATTTTTTTAAATACCGCTTATGCGTTTTTACCGCATTTTTACCGCGGTACTCATTCATTTCAATGGGGATAGGCGTTTTTACAGCGTTATTTTATGCGCCCCAAAGATGCTCCAAAAAAGCTGTTTGCAGGATTTTTTCCAACGCACAGCCAGCATAACGCCTCAGTGTGAAAGCCCTCAGGGCTTTCACATTGAGAATGATGGGGCAGGATTATTTTAGGCATTTTTACAGGGCTATATTTACCGCGAAAACACGGTAAAAACGCGTGTAAAAGGGGCCTTAGTATCCACGCTGACAAACTTTTTGCTTCCACACCTTAGACATTTTATAATACCCAAAGAAGCAGCTGCAGACCCACAATGTTCTTGCAGAGTACCTGTGTGCCACCAAGACAGCCATTTCCCATAAAGTTAGATGGGTGTAAAGCAGCGCTCAGTATAAAGGTTCTTTGGGTTAAATTTAAGAGGTTTATGGAGTTTAACAGTTTACAGATGACAAGTAAAGCCAGCGTGTTTCGGGGGAAATGTCCCCCTTTCACCAGGGTTGCCGGTACTCTACAATCTGACACCACTCACAGCACCAAATGGGCCATATTCTTCGCTTATTCCCAGTTTTAGATCTGTTTTGATCACATCCACCAACAAAGCCCTGATGAAGGGGGCACCTCCCCTGAAATGTGTTGGATTACTTATCTCCTGTGAACTATTAATTTCAATAAACTTCTTAAATATAACTCCAATGGTGATGAACCTTTATACAGAGCGTACCTCTATGCCCATCCAAGAGTATTTTGCATAGTGCCTTTCCGTCGCTTTCAGAGCAGCCTGAGAGCCTAATAGGGCTCACCTACACCACACCTTCAGTGGTTAAAAGCCCCCTTGAAGGACAATGCAGCCCAGATTACCTTCATCGATACCAGACAATACTCTGGTCAAGGGGAAGGAGGGTGCAGGTAGATGAGAAATTGTTGGTGGGGGTGCAGGCAGTACTGATGCATGGAAACTGGCACATAGTTTAGCAGGGTGGGAGACACTTTCCCAATTAAACAGGGATTGGGGGAAGCTGATAGTTAACTAAGGGTTAACATATCTAGGTGTTGATATATTGCCCTGGAAAGGACGGGGTCAATGCAAACAGCCACAAGGCTAGCCGCTAGCCCTGAAGGTTTTTTTATCATATTCTGTCAAGGCAACATTAAAGGGTTAATCATTCCAAGTAACCATGAAGCTGTTAGTCATAAATGGGTTAACTATATCCTCTCATGCTAGCAATGAAGGGGTTGAGTATCTTCAGCCACCGAGAAACAATTTAGTCATGAATAGGCTACTCCCTGGAGTGCCATTTGTCATGAAGGAGTTAATTGTGTTCCGCCATTGGCAGACACTAGGTATGAATGAGTTAATATACCCCAACCTTAGAGCCACTAGTCATAAATGGGATAACCCTATCTATGTAAGTCATGAATCTGTTATTACGTTCAGCCACAAGAAGTCACTAGTGATGAATGGGTTAATCGTTCCTAGCTACAAGGGAGCTGCCAATGGGTTAACCAAATAACAAGACAGCAGCTAGACATGAATAGGGAGGGAGAAAATAGATATGAATGGGTTAATCGTCCCCAGCCTCCAGGGAAACACTACTGAATGGGTTTATTATCTACACAGAGCAGAGAGCTACTAGTTATAGCACATCAGGGAGCCTAGGAAAGGGTTAAGTAGGTAAAAGCTGGACATTGCAGGCAGAGCTGGGAGGGAGTACATAATTCTGCACATATGCAGCAAATACAGGAGAGAGAGGGGATGGAGGGGGCACAGGGAGGAGAGAGGGGATGGAGGGGGCACAGGGGAGAGAGAGGATGGAGGGGGCACAGGAGAGAGAGGGGATGGAGGGGGCACGGGAGAGAGAGGGGATGGAGGGAGCACGGGAGAGAGAGGGGATGGAGGGAGCACGGGAGAGAGAGGGGATGGAGGGAGCACGGGAGAGAGAGGGGATGGAGGGAGCACGGGAGAGAGAGGGGATGGAGGGAGCACGGGAGAGAGAGGGGATGGAGGGAGCACGAGAGAGAGAGGGGATGGAGGGAGCACGGGAGAGAGAGGGGATGGAGGGAGCACGGGAGAGATAGGGGATGGAGGGAGCACGGGAGAGAGAGGGGATGGAGGGAGCACGGGAGAGAGAGGGGATGGAGGGAGCACGAGAGAGAGAGGGGATGGAGGGAGCACGGGAGAGAGAGGGGATGGAGGGAGCACGGGGGAGATAGGGGATGGAGGGAGCACGAGAGAGAGAGGGGATGGAGGGAGCACGGGAGAGAGAGGGGATGGAGGGAGCACGGGAGAGAGAGGGGATGGAGGGAGCACGAGAGAGAGAGGGGATGGAGGGAGCACGGGAGAGAGAGGGGATGGAGGGAGCACGAGAGAGAGAGGGGATGGAGGGGGCACAGGGGAGAGAGGGGATGGAGGGAGCACGGGAGAGAGAGGGGATGGAGGGAGCACGGGAGAGAGAGGGGATGGAGGGAGCACGGGAGAGAGAGGGGATGGAGGGGGCACAGGGGAGAGAGGGGATGTAGGGGGCACAGGGGAGAGAGGGGATGGAGGGGGCACAGGGGAGAGAGGGGGCACAGGGGAGAGAGGGGATGGAGGGAGCACGGGAGAGAGAGGGGATGGAGGGAGCACGGGAGAGAGAGGGGATGGAGGGAGAGATAGGGGATGGAGGGAGCACGGGAGAGAGAGGGGATGGAGGGAGCACGGGAGAGAGAGGGGATGGAGGGAGCACGGGAGAGAGAGGGGATGGAGGGAGCACGGGAGAGAGAGGGGATGGAGGGAGCACGGGAGAGAGAGGGGATGGAGGGAGCACGGGAGAGAGAGGGGATGGAGGGAGCACGGGAGAGAGAGGGGATGGAGGGGGCACAGGGGAGAGAGGGGATGGAGGGAGCACGGGAGAGAGAGGGGATGGAGGGAGCACGAGAGAGAGAGGGGATGGAGGGAGCACGGGAGAGAGAGGGGATGGAGGGAGCACGGGAGAGAGAGGGGATGGAGGGGGCACAGGGGAGAGAGGGGATGGAGGGAGCACGGGAGAGAGAGGGGATGGAGGGAGCACGAGAGAGAGAGGGGATGGAGGGAGCACGGGAGAGAGAGGGGATGGAGGGAGCACGGGAGAGATAGGGGATGGAGGGAGCACGGGAGAGAGAGGGGATGGAGGGAGCACGGGAGAGAGAGGGGATGGAGGGAGCACGAGAGAGAGAGGGGATGGAGGGAGCACGGGAGAGAGAGGGGATGGAGGGAGCACGGGAGAGATAGGGGATGGAGGGAGCACGAGAGAGAGAGGGGATGGAGGGAGCACGGGAGAGAGAGGGGATGGAGGGAGCACGGGAGAGAGAGGGGATGGAGGGAGCACGAGAGAGAGAGGGGATGGAGGGAGCACGGGAGAGAGAGGGGATGGAGGGAGCACGAGAGAGAGAGGGGATGGAGGGGGCACAGGGGAGAGAGGGGATGGAGGGAGCACGGGAGAGAGAGGGGATGGAGGGAGCACGGGAGAGAGAGGGGATGGAGGGAGCACGGGAGAGAGAGGGGATGGAGGGGGCACAGGGGAGAGAGGGGATGTAGGGGGCACAGGGGAGAGAGGGGATGGAGGGGGCACAGGGGAGAGAGGGGGCACAGGGGAGAGAGGGGATGGAGGGAGCACGGGAGAGAGAGGGGATGGAGGGAGCACGGGAGAGAGAGGGGATGGAGGGAGAGATAGGGGATGGAGGGAGCACGGGAGAGAGAGGGGATGGAGGGAGCACGGGAGAGAGAGGGGATGGAGGGAGCACGGGAGAGAGAGGGGATGGAGGGAGCACGGGAGAGAGAGGGGATGGAGGGAGCACGGGAGAGAGAGGGGATGGAGGGAGCACGGGAGAGAGAGGGGATGGAGGGAGCACGGGAGAGAGAGGGGATGGAGGGGGCACAGGGGAGAGAGGGGATGGAGGGAGCACGGGAGAGAGAGGGGATGGAGGGAGCACGAGAGAGAGAGGGGATGGAGGGAGCACGGGAGAGAGAGGGGATGGAGGGAGCACGGGAGAGAGAGGGGATGGAGGGAGAACGGGAGAGATAGGGGATGGAGGGAGAACGGGAGAGATAGGGGATGGAGGGAGCACGGGAGAGAGAGGGGATGGAGGGAGCACGGGAGAGAGAGGGGATGGAGGGAGCACGGGAGAGAGAGGGGATGGAGGGAGCACGGGAGAGAGAGGGGATGGAGGGAGCACGGGAGAGAGAGGGGATGGAGGGAGCACGGGAGAGAGAGGGGATGGAGGGGGCACAGGGGAGAGAGGGGATGTAGGGGGCGCAGGGGAGAGAGGGGATGGAGGGGGCACAGGGGAGAGAGGGGATAGAGGGGGCACAGGGGAGAGAGGGGATGGAGGGAGCACGGGAGAGAGAGGGGATGGAGGGAGCACGGGAGAGAGAGGGGATGGAGGGAGCACGGGAGAGAGAGGGGATGGAGGGGGCACAGGGGAGAGAGGGGATGGAGGGAGCACGAGAGAGAGAGGGGATGGAGGGAGCACGGGAGAGAGAGGGGATGGAGGGAGCACGGGAGAGATAGGGGATGGAGGGAGCACGGGAGAGAGAGGGGATGGAGGGAGCACGGGAGAGAGAGGGGATGGAGGGAGCACAGGAGAGATAGAAGATGGAGGGAGCACGGGAGAGAGAGGGGATGGAGGGAGCACGGGAGAGAGAGGGGATGGAGGGAGCACGGGAGAGAGAGGGGATGGAGGGAGCACGGGAGAGAGAGGGGATAGAGGGAGCACGGGAGAGATAGGGGATGGAGGGAGCACGGGAGAGAGAGGGGATGGAGGGAGCACGGGAGAGAGAGGGGATGGAGGGAGCACGGGAGAGAGAGGGGATGGAGGGAGCACGGGAGAGAGAAGGGATGGAGGGGGCAGAGGGGATGTAGGGGGCACAGGGGAGAGAGGGGATGGAGGGGGCACAGGGGAGAGAGGGGATAGAGGGGGCACAGGGGAGAGAGGGGATGGAGGGAGCACGGGAGAGAGAGGGGATGGAGGGAGCACGGGAGAGAGAGGGGATGGAGGGAGCACGGGAGAGAGAGGGGATGGAGGGAGCACGAGAGAGAGAGGGGATGGAGGGAGCACGGGAGAGAGAGGGGATGGAGGGAGCACGGGAGAGAGAGGGGATGGAGGGAGCACGGGAGAGAGACGGGATGGAGGGAGCACGGGAGAGAGACGGGAAGGAGGGAGCACGAGAGAGAGGGGATGGAGGGAGCACGAGAGAGAGAGGGGATGGAGGGAGCACGGGAGAGAGAGGGGATGGAGGGAGCACGGGAGAGAGAGGGGATGGAGGGAGCACGGGAGAGAGAGGGAATGGAGGGAGCACGGGAGAGAGAGGGGATGGAGGGAGCACGGGAGAGAGAAAGGGGATGGAGGGAGCACGAGAGAGAGAGGGGATGGAGGGAGCACGAGAGAGAGAGGGGATGGAGGGAGCACGAGAGAGAGAGGGGATGGAGGGAGCACGGGAGAGAGAGGGGATGGAGGGGGCACAGGGGAGAGAGGGGATGGAGGGGGCACAGGGGAGAGAGGGGATGGAGGGAGCACGGGAGAGAGAGGGGATGGAGGGAGCACGGGAGAGAGAGGGGATATAGGGAGCACAGGAGAGAGACGGGATGGAGGGGGCACAGGGGAGAGAGGGGATGGAGGGAGCACGGGAGAGAGAGGGGATGGAGGGAGCACGGGAGAGAGAGGGGATGGAGGAAGCACGGGAGAGAGAGGGGATGGAGGGAGCACGGGAGAGAGAGGGGATAGAGGGAGCACGGGAGAGAGAGGGGATGGAGGGGGCACAGGAGAGAGAGGGGATGGAGGGGACACAGGGGAGAGAGGGGATGGAGGGGGCACAGGGGAGAGAGGGGATGGAGGGGGCACAGGGGAGAGAGGGGATGGAGGGGGCACAGGGGAGAGAGGGGATGGAGGGGGCACAGGGGAGAGAGGGGATGGAGGGGGCACAGGGGATATGTATATAGAAGAGGAGGGTATACAGTATATAGAAGGGGGAGGGGACACAGTAGGACAGATATGGTGTATACAGTAAATAGGAGGATATAGGGCATGTTATATACAGTATATAGAGGAGGAGAAGGGAACACAGGACATAGGGTATACAGCATATGGAGGAAAAGAGGACACAGTTGGATAAATATGGTATATATAGAGGAGGGTAGAAGATATGGTATATAGAGAAGGAGGACAGATATGGTGTATACAGTATATAGAGGAGGAGGGTATAGGACATGGTGTATATAGTGGAGGAGAGTATAGGACATGGTATATACAGAATATAGAGGAGGAGGGTATAGGACATGGTGTATACAGTATATAGAGGAGGAGGGCATAGGACATGGTGTAAATAGTATATACAGGAGGAGGGTACAGGACATGGTATATACAGTATATAGAGGAGGAGGGTATAGGACATGGTATATACAGTATATAGAGAAGGAGGGTATAGGACATTGTGTATAGAGGAGGAGGGTATAGGATAGGACATGGTATATACAGTATATAGATGAGGAGGGTATAGGACATGGTATATACAGTATATAGAGGAGGAGGGTATAGGACATGGTATATACAGTATATAGAGGAGGGTATAGGACATGGTATATACAGTATATAGAGGGAGGAGGGTATAGGACATGGTATATACAGTATATAGAGAAGGAGGGTATAGGATATGGTATATACAGTATATAGAGGAGGGTATAGGACATGGTATATACAGTATATAGAGGAGGAGGGTATAGGACATGGTATATACAGTATATAGAGAAGGAGGGTATAGGATATGGTATATACAGTGTATAGAGAAGGAGGGTATAGGACATGGTATATACAGTATATAGAGGAGGAGGGTATAGGACATGGTATATACAGTATATAGAGGAGGAGGGTATAGGATATGGTATATACAATATATAGAGGAGGGTTAGGACATGGTGTATATAGAGGAGGAGGGTATAGGACATAGTATATAGAGGAGGAGGGTATAGGACATGGTATATACAGTATATAGAGAAGGAGGGTAGAGGATATGGTATATACAGTATATAGAGGAGGAGGGTATAGGACATGGTGTATATAGAGGAGGAGGGTATAGGACATAGTATATAGAGGAGGAGGGTATAGGACATGGTATATACAGTATATAGAGAAGGAGGGTAGAGGATATGGTATATACAGTATATAGAGGAGGAGGGTATAGGATATGGTATATACAGTATATAGAGAAGGAGGGTAGAGGATATGGTATATAGAGGAGGAGGTTATAGGACATGGTGTATATAGAGGAGGAGGGTATTGGACATGGTGTATATAGGGGAGGAGGGTAAAGGACATGGTATATACAATATATAGAGGAGGAGGGTATAGGACATGGTATATATAGAGGAGGAGGGTATAGGACATGGTATATACAGTATATAGAGGAGGGTACAGGACATGGTGTATATAGAGGAGGAGGGTATAGGACAGGTTATATACAGTATATAGAGAAGGAGGGTATAGGAAATGGTAATATACAGCATATAGAGGAGGAGGGTATAGGATATGGTATATACAGTATATAGAGAAGGAGGGTATAGGACATGGTGTATACAGTATGGGGATGGAGGGGGCACGGGAGAGAGAGGGGATGGAGGGGGCACGGGAGAGAGAGGGGATGGAGGGGGCACAGGGGAGAGAGAGGGGATGGAGGGGGCACAGGGGAGAGAGGGGATGGAGGGGACACAGGGGAGAGAGGGGATGGAGGGGGGCACAGGGGATATGTATATAGAAGAGGAGGGTATACAGTATATAGAAGGGGGAGGGGACAAAGTAGGACAGATATGGGGTATACAGTAAATAGGAGGATATAGGGCATGTTATATACAGTATATAGAGGAGGAGGAGGGAACACAGGACATAGGGTATACAGCATATGGAGGAAAAGAGGACACAGTTGGATAAATATGGTATATATAGAGAAGGAGGGTAGAAGCAGAGGCGGCTCTCTAATTAGGCAAATTAGGCGGTCGCCTAAGGCCTCGCACTCACAGGGGCCTCGCCTACTTTGCCTGTGATCAATTCTAATGTCGGCGTCATCGGATCTCTCTATTACCCCTCTCTTTTTCTCACCTCCCCCTCTCTCCCCCCTCTTGCATTGGCTGAATATGTCTGATGGGTGAGGAGGGTGCCCTGGAAGTGGTGCTGATCACCTGTGTGCTAGATCCGTGCATTTTCTGCAGCCATTTTTCTTGCTTGAATTATTTTTCCCATTATGGGCATGAGTGGGGCCTCATGTCTAAGTTTTGCCTAAGGCCTCACAAAGCCTAGAGCCGCCTCTGGGTAGAAGATATGGTATATAGAGAAGGAGGACAGATATGGTGTATACAGTATATAGAGGAGGAGGGTATAGGACATGGTGTATATAGAGGAGGAGAGTATAGGACATGGTATATACAGAATATAGAGGAGGAGGGTATAGGACATGGTGTATACAATATATAGAGGAGGAGGGCATAGGACATGGTGTAAATAGTATATACAGGAGGAGGGTACAGGACATGGTATATACAGTATATAGAGGGAGGAGGGTATAGGACATGGTGTATATAGAGGAGGAGGGTATAGGACATAGTATATAGAGGAGGAGGGTATAGGACATGGTATATACAGTATATAGAGAAGGAGGGTATAGGACATGGTATATACAGTATATAGAGGAGGGTATAGGACATGGTATATACAGTATATAGAGAAGGAGGGTATAGGATATGGTATATACAGTATATAGAGAAGGAGGGTATAGGATATGGTATATACAATATAAATATATATATATATGGGAGGGGGTATAGGATATGGTATATACAATATATATATATATATATATAGGGGAGGAGGGTATAGGACATGGTATATACAGTATATAGAGGAGGAGGGTATAGGACATGGTATATACAGTATATAGAGGAGGAGGGTATAGGACATGGTATATACAGTATATAGAGGAGGGTATAGGACATGGTATATACAGTATATAGAGGAGGGTATAGGACATGGTATATACAGTATGTAGAAGAGGAGGGTAGATGATATGGTGTATACAGTATATAGAGGAGAGGACACAGTGGTACAGATATGGTATATACAGTATATAGAGGAGGAGGGTATAGGATATTATATATACAGTATATAGAGGAGGAGGAGACAGTGGTACAGATATGGTATATACAGTATATAGAGGAGGAGGACACAGTGGTACAGATATGGTATATACAGTATATAGAGAAGGAGGACACAGTGGTACAGATATGGTATATACAGTATATAGAGGAGAGGACACAGTGGTACAGATATTGTATATACAGTATATATAGGAGAGGACACAGTGGTACAGATATGGTATATACAGTATATAGAGAAGGAGGACACAGTGGTACAGATATGGTATATACAGTATATAGAGGAGAGGACACAGTGGTACAGATATTGTATATACAGTATATATAGGAGAGGACACAGTGGTACAGATATGGTATATACAGTATATAGAGGAGGACACAGTGGTACAGATATGGTATATACAGTATATAGAGGAGAGGACACAGTGGTACAGATATTGTATATACAGTATATATAGGAGAGGACACAGTGGTACAGATATGGTATATACAGTATATAGAGAAGGAGGACACAGTGGTACAGATATGGTATATACAGTATATAGAGGAGAGGACACAGTGGTACAGATATTGTATATACAGTATATATAGGAGAGGACACAGTGGTACAGATATGGTATATACAGTATATAGAGAAGGAGGACACAGTGGTACAGATATGGTATATACAGTATATAGAGGAGGGTATAGGATATGGTATATACAGTATGTAGAGGAGGAGGGTAGATGATATGGTGTATACAGTATATAGAGGAGAGGACACAGTGGTACAGATATGGTATATACAGCATATAGAGAAGGAGGAGACAGTGGTACAGATATTGTATATACAGTATATAGAGGAGGAGGAGACAGTGGTACAGATATGGTATATACAGTATATAGAGGAGGAGGACACAGTGGTACAGATATGGTATATACAGTATATAGAGGAGGAGGACACAGTGGTACAGATATAGTATATACAGTATATAGAGGAGGAGGACACAGTGGTACAGATATTATATATACAGTATATAGAGAAGGAGGAGACAGTGGTACAGATATGGTATATACAGTATATAGAGGAGGAGGACACAGTGGTACAGATATGGTATATACAGTATATAGAGGAGAGGACACAGTGGTACAGATATGGTATATACAGTATATAGAGAAGGAGGAGACAGTGGTACAGATATTGTATATACAGTATATAGAAGGAGGACACAGTGGTACAGATATGGTATATACAGTATATAGAGGAGAGGACACAGTGGTACAGATATGGTATATACAGTATATAGAGGAGAGGACACAGTGGTACAGATATGGTATATACAGTATATAGAGGAGGAGGACACAGTGGTACAGATATGGTATATACAGTATATAGAGAAGGAGGACACAGTGGTACAGATATGGTATATACAGTATATAGAGAAGGAGGAGACAGTGGTACAGATATGGTATATACAGTATATAGAGGAGAGGACACAGTGGTACAGATATGGTATATACAGTATATAGAGGAGAGGACACAGTGGTACAGATATTGTATATACAGTATATAGAGAAGGTGGACACAGTGGTACAGATATGGTATATACAGTATATAGAGGAGGAGGACACAGTGGTACAGATATGGTATATACAGTATATAGAGGAGGACACAGTGGTACAGATATGGTATATACAGTATATAGAGAAGGAGGAGACAGTGGTACAGATATGGTATATACAGTATATAGAGAAGGAGGAGACAGTGGTACAGATATGGTATATACAGTATATAGAGGAGGAGGGTATAGGATATTATATATACACAGTATATAGAGGAGAGGAGACAGTGGTACAGATATTATATATACAGTATATAGAGGAGAGGACACAGTGGTACAGATATGGTATATACAGTATATAGAGAAGGAGGACACAGTGGTACAGATATTATATATACAGTATATAGAGAAGGAGGAGACAGTGGTACAGATATTATATATACAGTATATAGAGGAGAGGACACAGTGGTACAGATATGGTATATACAGTATATAGAGGAGAGGAGACAGTGGTACAGATATGGTATATACAGTATATAGAGAAGGAGGACACAGTGGTACAGATATTATATATACAGTATATAGAGGAGAGGAGACAGTGGTACAGATATTATATATACAGTATATAGAGGAGAGGACACAGTGGTACAGATATGGTATATACAGTATATAGAGGAGAGGACACAGTGGTACAGATATGGTATATACAGTATATAGAGGAGAGGACACAGTGGTACAGATATGGTATATACAGTATATAGAGGAGAGGACACAGTGGTACAGATATTATATATACAGTATATAGAGGAGAGGACACAGTGGTACAGATATGGTATATACAGTATATAGAGGAGAGGACACAGTGGTACAGATATGGTATATACAGTATATAGAGAAGGAGGACACAGTGGTACAGATATTATATATACAGTATATAGAGGAGAGGAGACAGTGGTACAGATATTATATATACAGTATATAGAGAAGGAGGAGACAGTGGTACAGATATGGTATATACAGTATATAGAGGAGAGGACACAGTGGTACAGATATGGTATATACAGTATATATAGAGGAGAGGACACAGTGGTACAGATATTATATATACAGTATATAGAGGAGAGGACACAGTGGTTACAGATATTATATATACAGTATATAGAGGAGAGGACACAGTGGTTACAGATATGGTATATACAGTATATAGAGGAGAGGACACAGTGGTACAGATATGGTATATACAGTATATAGAGAAGGAGGACACAGTGGTACAGATATGGTATATACAGTATATAGAGGAGGAGGACACAGTGGTACAGATATGGTATATACAGTATATAGAGGAGAGGACACAGTGGTACAGATATGGTATATACAGTATATAGAGGAGGAGGACACAGTGGTACAGATATGGTATATACAGTATATAGAGGAGGAGGACACAGTGGTACAGATATGGTATATACAGTATATAGAGGAGGAGGACACAGTGGTACAGATATGGTATATACAGTATATAGAGGAGGAGGACACAGTGGTACAGATATTATATATACAGTATATAGAGAAGGAGGAGACAGTGGTACAGATATGGTATATACAGTATATAGAGGAGAGGAGACAGTGGTACAGATATGGTATATACAGTATATAGAGGAGAGGAGACAGTGGTACAGATATGGTATATACAGTATATAGAGAAGGAGGACACAGTGGTACAGATATTATATATACAGTATATAGAGGAGAGGAGACAGTGGTACAGATATTATATATACAGTATATAGAGGAGAGGACACAGTGGTACAGATATGGTATATACAGTATATAGAGGAGAGGACACAGTGGTACAGATATGGTATATACAGTATATAGAGGAGAGGACACAGTGGTACAGATATTATATATACAGTATATAGAGGAGAGGACACAGTGGTACAGATATTATATATACAGTATATAGAGGAGAGGACACAGTGGTACAGATATTATATATACAGTATATAGAGGAGAGGACACAGTGGTACAGATATTATATATACAGTATATAGAGGAGAGGACACAGTGGTACAGATATTATATATACAGTATATAGAGGAGAGGACACAGTGGTACAGATATGGTATATACAGTATATAGAGAAGGAGGACACAGTGGTACAGATATTATATATACAGTATATAGAGGAGAGGAGACAGTGGTACAGATATTATATATACAGTATATAGAGAAGGAGGAGACAGTGGTACAGATATGGTATATACAGTATATAGAGGAGAGGACACAGTGGTACAGATATGGTATATACAGTATATATAGAGGAGAGGACACAGTGGTACAGATATTATATATACAGTATATAGAGGAGAGGAGACAGTGGTACAGATATGGTATATACAGTATATAGAGGAGAGGAGACAGTGGTACAGATATATGGTATATACAGTATATAGAGAAGGAGGAGACAGTGGTACAGATATTATATATACAGTATATAGAGGAGAGGAGACAGTGGTACAGATATGGTATATACAGTATATAGAGGAGAGGAGACAGTGGTACAGATATGGTATATACAGTATATAGAGGAGAGGAGACAGTGGTACAGATATGGTATATACAGTATATAGAGGAGAGGACACAGTGGTACAGATATATGGTATATACAGTATATAGAGGAGAGGAGACAGTGGTACAGATATATGGTGTACATAGAAGAATTATTGGATCTCTAGCCGTTCCTGTCTCTCAGCCTCTTCGTTCGGTGAGGTGACACTCACACTAGCCGAGTAAGGAGAGGGGCGGAGCCATGGAAGGAACTGTAACCACTGCCTCTAACTGGTCAAAGAGTAACCAATCCTAAGGTGTTCGTCCAATGAACGAAAGAGGGGCGTGTCCGCGTCGCACAAAGCCTTCTAGTCCAAGATAGCTACACTGTTGTGAGGCGAAGAAGGGGCGGGCTGTCGGCGATGGAAGGGGCGGGCTGTAGGGGGGATGATGGGACATTGGAAGGCGATTTTTTTTCCTTTCCATTAAGGCGGCCGCTCATAGATGGCAGTTTTTCTCCCTTCTATCAGAAGACGGTGCCTAGAAATAAGGAAGCGTCCAATCAGAAAGAGGGCTGAAGCAGGCAGCATTCGAAAGCTGCCTGTGACTTGGCTGTAATTGGCTGGGAGGTGGGATAGGTACACCCACCGGGCTGTCATTCGCCCAATGAGGTTCTGTGTACATGGAGCACGTTGTGTGAGCAGCGCTGCCACTGACAATTCCACCAGGATAACGATCCTGATTATTTTTTGGAAGTATGTATATAGTGCTGATAATTTACTTGTTATATATATATATATATATATATATATATATATATATATATATATATATATATATATAGTACATTCACATCATTATTATTTGTACGTTAGTTATGTTGTCAGCTCCAATGAGATCCTAAAACAACAGTCACATGACTGAATCAAAGATCTTAAAGTTCACCTTTCAAAAAAATATAAACGCACATATTTTTTCAGGTATAAAAAATTTGCATTTTTTTTTTAACTGGACCCTGCAGAGCATTGTACCTGTGATCTGCAGATTGAAGGTGCAATGTCAGGCTCCTGTCTTCCTCTTGCGCTCTGCCCGTATCCGCGTTTGCGATTTCTGTTACAAAACTAGAGGAAGAATGAATGAACTGTGTGCGGAGCAGCGTGCTCGCAGCCCATTCAAACTACAAGAGCGTCTCCCGCAGTGCAAAACAGTAATTGTAGGTTTTTCATTAATATTATTATACAGGATTTATATAGTACCAACAGGCTGTGCAGCGCTTTACAATCTAAAGGGAGACAGTATAGTTACAATACAATAAAATACAAGAGGGCCCTGCTCATAAGAGCTTACAATCTAATAGGGTGGGGCAAATTCACAGATCTGTGTGAATGAATAACACGGCTGTGTGAGAAGAGCCCTGCAAGTGACAGCAGGTGTGGGGAGAAGATCCCCCATCTGCTGTTACAGAGAGGGGAGCTCTGAAGGCGGGAGGGGGTACATAGGGGCATGCTTTAAAACCAATCCCCACATGTGCAAATCATAAACACATATGGTGACAAAATATGTTCTAATTCTTTGTGCAAAACTTATCTATTGATATCAGGATTAAAGTGCTCCCAAAAACAAAATGCTATTATTGTGTTCTGGAACAATCTATATAGTCCAACTGCATTCATATGCACTGTGTCTGTGGTGGAGATGATCATCTTGGTAGAGGCAGGCTTTACTCCTCATGTCAGAACTTTCCCAATGTGCATCTGATGACTGGCTGGGTAATGATCAAGTAGAGGTAAGAAAGGTGGAAGAAGCTCCGATCCACAGAATGGAGGTTGTAGAAATAGGGAGATCCTTGCACTGCAGGTCCTCAGGTACAGCTTCCTTTCCAGCAAGGAGAACAGTGAGCAGCATAGCAGTGACATCACCCGATCTCACCTATAATTCCTGAGACTAGCATTCCGAGGCAGCAGAGCCTTAAGCCTAGTACACACGACCAAGAATCTCGTCGTAAAAAAAAACCCATTGTGATAGGAGTGGGCGGGGACTCCTGTGATGGAGGCTTAGGACCGGAGCTCTGCTCAGCACCAGCTAAACAGCGCTAATAGCGGTGGAAAAAGAAGCCACATTGCGGTTAAAAACTACAGGGAAAGGCAGCGAATAGTGCCAGGCACCTACCTATGCCAGGTAAGGCATATAAAAAAGCGCAGAAACAGAACTACAAGCTCTCTGAAAAACGGGAGAAATCCAAAATGGCTTCCGCACCTCAGAATAAGATACAGACTGCTAATGATGTCTCCTCAACTAGCAGGCAAGTTATTCAGCCTGCAACTCTCCCATTTAGCTCACAGTCATTGAGCTTAGACTCCTCTGCTACCTTACAACCTTCTGAGCTTAAATTAAACCTAAAGGAGAACTATGTGGGATCTGAGGGTCATCCACCTCATGAAGTGAATTTACCTCACATAGGCTCTCTCAATACACATCCTGAACAGGCTCCTGATATGTCTTTTAATATGACTGAACTTTTTAACAGGATTTCTGATATGCTGGACAAAAGGTTAGCTTTAAATGCTGACAGGATCACAGGAGAAATTAAAGCAGACTTTCAGAACCTGGGAAGCAGAATAGAGCATATTGAACATAAGTTGGATTTTACTATAACTAAGACAAACCAAAATTCTGAGCACTTGCAGTTCTTGCAGGATCAGCTTGATACCGCTCAAGCCAGAATAGACGACCTCGAGAATCGTTCAAGAAGGGAAAACTTTCGCATTAGAGGACTGCCTGAATCAATCACTGATGTTCATACAACTGTGAAAGATTTTATTAAAAATTTACTCCCTTCGATTCCAGCTAATAAACTGGAATTGGATAGAGCGCATAGATCCTTGGGACCCCTCAGGAAAGATGGCTCTCCCTGGGACATTATAGTAAAACCCCACTTTTTTTCTGTCAAGGAAGAAGTGATGAAAATATCCCGCCAACAAGATCAGATACAGTTCCAAGGTGCTTCTATTCAAATCTTTTCTGACATATCCCCATACACCATCCAAAAGAGGAGATCTTTGAAACCCCTCCTTGCAGCCCTGACCAAAAAGGTTATTAAATACCGGTGGGCATTCCCTTTTGCCCTGAAATTTACGTACAATGGGAAGCAACATGTTTTTCACAATTTCCCAGAAGGAGAACGCCTGTTACTTGACTTGAGACTCATTATGCTGGATTCAAATATGGATACCTCTCCCTCTATGCAGGGGTCATCTAAACGCCAATCGCCTCCGAGCCCGACTGCGCCACTTTGGGAGATGTCCAAAATTAAGAGAGTAAAGGATAACATCCCCCCATGAAGAGGATTTACATGACTTTACTGTATTTCATCTTTTTCTTCCCCCCTGTAGGTTCCTTGGGAGGAAACACAATTCATTACATTGACTCTTGGATTTCCTGTGCAACACTTTTTGACACATAGTTCTGTTGCTAAACTGTCAATAGACAATGGGGGTTAATTTTTTTATTTTATTTAATTAATTTATTTTTATTTTTATTTATTTTTTCCACACATAGTTCTGTTGCTAAATTTTCAATAGATAATGTTTTTTTTTTTTTTTTCCCACACATAGTTCTGTTGCTAAATTTTCAATAGATAATGGGTTTTTTTTTTTTTTTCCCACACATAGTTCTGTTGCTAAATTTTCAATAGATAATGGGTTTTTTTTCCCCCACACATAGTTCTGTTGCTAAATTTTCAATAGATAATGGGTTTTTTTTTTTTTTTTTTTTTCTTCTTCTCTCTTGTTCAGAAAAAATCTAATAGTTAAACTATTCTTAATTGCTACTATATTGGAAATCCAGGGATGTTTGGTTCCGTTCATTTAATATTACATCGTTAGTTTGAGTGCTGTCACTGGCTGGTGCTGCTGCATTGTGCCTCCACCTACCGCTCAGTTTGGTTGTAAACCATGCTGAGGGGTAGGTATATAGCCCTACATCTGGGCTATACTACTTATTTTTTTCTGAATGAGGGGAGGGAGCCATACCCCTCCTACCATTCTGGGCCGCTTATAGGCCTTTCGTTACACTGCGTTTTACAACTGATATTATTTTTATTTGAATATTTTTTTTACTCTTCTTCTTTCATTCTAACTTTTTTTTCTTTTTCAGCCTACATGTCATTGAGATTTACCTGTGAAGTGATGCTATGTATATCCTCCCCTAACATAGTGAAAGACCTTTCATTATATGCCGTTGGTTCTTCCTGGAGGAAGGTAGGTGGCTGTGGGTTATTTGGAGTTCTCCCCCTTTTGCTCCATGGCCGGCACTAACACTAACTCTTTACCCCTTCGTGTTGTGTCTCACAACACCCAGGGATTAAATTCCCCAGTCAAAAGAAGGAAAGCCCTCCAAGCCTATAGATCCCGTCATATTGATGTAGTACTCTTACAAGAGACCCATTTCCCTCAGCGGTACACCCCATTGTTTCTTCATGCCCATTTTCCAGTTTTTTACTTGTCTAAGGCTGAAGATAAGACCAAGGGAGTGGCAATATTGTTTTCTAAGAATTGCAAATTCAATCTTGAGTTAGAACTCAGAGACCAGGAGGGAAGGTTCCTATTGGTCAAGGGAACTATCGATAATAAGCTATATACCTTTATATCTTACTACGCCCCTAACAGAGGACAAAAACAGTTTTTTAAACAATTGTTCCAGTCACTTGGACCGTCTATGGAGGGGATCATAGTTATGGGGGGGGGGGGGGACTCTAACGCAGCTTTTGATTCTAGTCTGGACAAATCCAAACCCTTAAGATCACAAGTTGTTAGGCCCAATAAAACAAGTGTTCAAATTGCTCGATTAATCTTTCAATCTAGATTGACGGATATATGGAGGGAACTCCATCCAAAAAAACGAGATTTTACACACTACTCTAATCCGCACCAGTCCTATTCCCGTATTGACCACATTTGGATCTCTACTCACCATATTCCACTAGCTCTTTCTTCTTCTGAAGTGGAAGCTGCTTGGTCAGACCATTCGATGATTCTATTGGCTATTAGAAGGGATATCCCTAGTACACAGACCTCACATTGGACTCTCAATCAGTCTTTATTGAAGGACCCCGCAGTAGTGGCGGAAATTCAGGGAGCTTTGAAGGATTATTTTTACTTTAATGATGGAGGGGAGGTCTCTCCAGAAACTTTATGGGCAGCTCATAAGATTACTATTAGAGGCAAGTTGATCCAAATAGCGGCCAGAAAGAAGAGAGAGAGGGTGGTCGAGATTGAGAGATTGGAGAAAGAGTTCGCTGAGTTGTGCAAAAAACATAAGAGAAGTCCTTCTAGTGTATCTATATCCACACTGGATGCAGCACGAGTAGCTCTTAACTTGGCTCTAACAGCGAAGGCTGAAAAATCCATTAAATGGTCTGGGGCAAAATTTTACCAGATGAGAGACAAGTTGGGTCCTATGTTGGCACGTAAACTTTCACCCAGATTCCGTTCACAAGCTCTCCCAAAGATTAAACAGGCAGATGGCTCTTTTACCATGAATTCTCAACATATTATTAAGGCATTCCAGGATTTTTATTCTAAGTTATATATGGCTGAAAATCTCTCTGTCTCTACCAAGTTAGAGGAATTCTTGGATAAATTACATATTCCGAAATTAACAGAAACTCATAAAGAGGAATTGGATGCTCCTATTTCAAATGAAGAGGTTTCAGATGTCATAAAAGCTTTAAAGGGGGGAACAGCTCCTGGACCTGATGGTTTTTCCACACCATATTACAAAACATTTTCAGAGATCCTAACTCCTTACCTAACTAGACTTTTTAATTTTATGTCTAAAGGTTCCCCGATAGATAATCAACTAAATATGGCTTATATTTCTGTGATCCCAAAACCGGATAAAGATACTAGTCAAATAGAAAACTACAGACCAATCTCCTTAATCAATAATGATCTTAAAATATTAACCAAGATATTAGCGAACAGACTTGCTTCTTTTATAGGATCTTATATTCACAAAGACCAGGTCGGTTTTATACCCGGTAGGCAAGGTCCTGATCAGGTGCGAAGAGCGGTTGACCTAGTATCAATCCTACAATCTAATTGGGAGGGAGGTAATAAACAGGAGGGTATGTTGCTGTCACTGGACCTTCAGAAGGCATTCGATTCGGTGTCATGGACATATCTATTCGCTGTACTTAAACGCTGGG
This sequence comes from Rana muscosa, assembly GCA_029206835.1. Lineage (NCBI taxonomy): Eukaryota > Metazoa > Chordata > Amphibia > Anura > Ranidae > Rana > Rana muscosa. The sequence goes on along the minus strand of CM055117.1, from coordinate 78,946,418 downwards.
GATTTGGACAGAATATGTTAGGATTTTTAGAAGCCCTTTATTCTAATCCTAAGGCCAGAATCAGAATGCAAGGAATTGGAAGAGGTACACGTCAGGGTTGCCCCCTATCCCCCCTGGTATTCGCTATTATGATTGAATCTTTAGCCATTGCCATTCGTAGTAATCCGAATATCAGGGGGGTGCAATGTGGTCAAGATACCCATAAATGTGCCTTATTCGCAGATGACCTTTTACTTTTTGTCACTTCTCCACGGTCTTCTTTACCGGAGGTTTGCTCATTGCTTAATAAGTTTTCGACTCTTTCAGGTCTCAGAATTAATATGTCTAAATCTCAAGCTCTTAACGTGTCTCTCCCAGATTCTATAGTGTCCGATTTACAGATAACTTACCAATTCAAGTGGAGCAGCTCATTCATTAAGTACTTAGGAATTAATGTTACATCTAAATTTGAAAATCTATACCAAGCTAACTACCCTCCTATGTACAAGAAACTCGAACTCGATCTCAAAGACTGGGAGTCGCACAGTATTTCTTGGATTGGCAGGATTAACTCAGTCAAGATGACCCTTTTGCCCAGGCTTTTATATTTATTTCGTTCACTTCCTATTCCAATCAAAAGAGATCATTTGAAATCTTTTCAAAGTAAGCTCACTAAATTCATTTGGAACAATAAAGGTCCACGACTCTCAAACAGATGCTTATTCAACCTTCCCAAACAGGGTGGGTTAGGTCTTCCGAATCTCTTATGGTACTACCAAGCAGCACGATTGGCACAACTATCTGCTTTATATTTTAACACAGAACTTCCTGATTGGATATCAATTGAAAATCAAGCTGTTCCATCCTCATCACTAATACACCTGTTGTGGTGCCCTCCCAGAAATAGACCTCCCATCTTATCACCACTCTCACAATCCTTATCTTTATGGGATTCACTTCGGAAACTTCCCTCGCTGGTCTCTAAAGCTCAACCTTTGACCCCGGTGTTCAAAAACCCCTTTTTTCATCAAGGTTTGGACCTTCAAACCTTTAAATGGTGATACGACAAGGGGTTGTACCGCATTGGTCAATTTTTTTCCTCTATAGGCCCTTTACCTATTGAATATTTTATGAACAAATTAGATCTCCCTTTATCCGAAAAACCGAGATTTCATCAAATCGCTAATTTAATTCATTCTAGGTGTAAAACTGGATATTCATCCCGAGACTTTACAGATTATGAAAATTGGTGTGGACAGACAGTGGAGCGAAGGGGGGGGGATCTCTGTGATCTACAAGTCACTGGCATCCAATTTAGTGAAACTACCATACATGTTGGCCTGGGAGAAGGAACTCCTAATTGATAGAAATATTGTAGACTGGCATGCAAGCTACTCTCGCTCGACTTCAGGCCTCTGCAATACTTCGCTCATAGAGGACAATATAAAACTTTTTACAAGATGGTATCTAGTTCCCACGAGATTGACTGTTATGTACCCCTCTGTTTCACCTCTTTGTTATAGGGGATGTCAGGGACTGGGTACTATGATCCACATATGGTGGGAGTGCCCAAGAATTCGTGGATTTTGGAATAAGGTATTTCACATTTTACGCAATATTACAGGTTGCCCGATACATCAATCTCCCACAATTGCTTTACTCAATGGACATTTACCTCATATTCCTAAAGCCACTCGTAAACTAATTTTGTTTATTTTAACGGGAGCAAAACTAACTATTGCAAGGGCATGGAAGAAACCTTCGGTATCTATATTATCCATGAAACGAAAAGTTTCCTGGATTATGGAACAAGAAAAACTGGTTAGCTTCTTGTTAGACGAGACCTCAAATTTTGAAGCCATATGGGAACCTTGGGCGCGATTTTGTCATGGATATGCATTAATGTCTGTCTGCCATCTTACCTTCCTCCTCATGTGTTCATCTAGAGACCAGACCTCCTTCACCTGGCTTCCTTTATAATCTCCTCCCAGCCTGACTCCACCCCAGGCCCTATCACTGAACACTATATTAACCTGTGCACTGCAAGCCTGCTTTGCTGATCAACGTGTTTGTTAGGCATTGTGTGTTTGGGTTCCTGCCTGCCGTGTGCTACGTCTGTCTCTCTGTTACGTTATTGGCTTGTCCCCGACCATCCCTGTCTGCTCGTGACCCTTGACCTTCGGCTCGTTCTTCGTTATCCTTGTCTGCTTGTGGCCCCTGACCTTCGGCTTGTTATTCGGTTCTCTCTATCGTGTGCCGCTGCTTCCCCTTATCCTACGGGGCGTGAGCTAGGAAACTCCAGGGGCCGCGACCTGGTCCCAGCCTGCAGCGTAACATCCTCACCACTAGAGGCCCTGGAGAAGACCAGCTGGGTCTTAGACTCCGCGCCCTGGGGAATCTTGGCTCTCGCTTCCGTTGGGATCCCGGTTGTGCTCCTCTGGTCCCGCTTTCCACAACCACCCAGTTTCCTACCCACAGAAGCCAGCCATAGGGTTCACTACCTCGCGGTGCACTCCTGTCCCCCTACGGTGTGCATCTGTCACCTGGCCACAGGTGACCCTGACAGTTTGATCAGCCATGAACCCGGCTGACATCCCGCTTCCCGCGGATGATCCATTGCAGGGCATAGTTCGCAGACTTGAGACCCAGGAATCAAATCAGACCCAGGTGATGCGATTCCTCCAGGATCTGGCTTCTCGATTCGAGCAGCTTCAGGTCTCCTTGGGAACCCCGAATCCGCAACCCCAAGTACAACCAGCGGCTGTACCTATCGCACCAGTCGCAGCCTCACACTCACTAAGATTGCCAGCTCCGTTCCGTTTCTCTGGGGACTCCAAGGCCTGCAGGGGGTTTCTCAGCCAATGCACTATTCATTTTGAGCTTCAGCCTCAAAGCTTCCTATCTGACCGGGCTAAGGTAGCCTATATCATTTCCCTCCTCTCCGGTGAAGCTTTGGCCTGGGCTGCCCCCCTGTGGGAGAGGAACGATCCGGTGGTTTCCAGTCTGTCCGAATTCTTGAAGCTCTTTCGTAATATCTTCGAAGAGCCGGCTCGGGCTTCTTCAGCGGCTAGTGCTGTCTTACGTCTTCGCCAAGAATCTAGTTCAGTGGGGCAATATGCTCTTCAGTTCCGTATCCACACAGCTGAATTGAGCTGGAATAATGAGGCCCTGGTCGCTACCTTTTTACATGGCCTCTCTGACCGAGTGAAAGACGAATTAGCGGGAAGAGCCATTCCCGTCGGTCTGGACGATGTAATTTCATTATGCAACCAGATCGACATTCGTTTTCAAGAGAGGTCCTTAGAAAAAAGACGCCAGCACTCTCTGGGTCCTAGCCAGTCTGAGCTCCCCTCCCTTCATTCCGTGGAGCATCCTCTACCTGCTGAAGAACCTATGCAGCTGGGCCGGACCAGACTAACCCCCGAAGAACGTGCTAGGCGCAGAACTCTGGGCTTGTGCCTCTATTGTGGGGGCAAGGGTCATTTTCGTGACTCCTGCTCGCTTCGTCCGGGAAACGCTCGGGTCTAATACATTTGGAAGGTGGAGTATTGGACCCAGAAACATCACCTTCTCGCCTGCTCTTGCCGGTGTCCCTTCATGTAGGCACTTCTCCTCAGTCAACCCTTGCATACCTGGATTCCGGGGCTGCCGGCAATTTCATGGATTGGAGAACTGCTTCTTCTATGAAGCTTACCCTTTCACCTCTCACTACCCCATTGGTAGTCTCGGCAATTGATGGCACTGTTCTCCCAGGGGGCCCTATTCGCTTCCAGACGCTACCCATTAGGATGTCGGTAGGGATTCTCCACCAGGAGTGGATATCCTTTCTTATTCTACCCAAGGCCTCTACCCCAGTTGTATTGGGCCTCCCTTGGCTACAGCTCCACTCTCCACATGTGGACTGGGTCTCTGGGCAGATCCTGGCCTGGGGTTCCTCATGTTTCTCGTCGTGTCTTCTCAAGGTGACCCCCAAGGAGAGTCTTCCGGTTGCTGCCACTTCTGTTTCTTCTGATCTTCCCGCCGCATACAGCGATTACCGGGATGTGTTCTGTAAGAAATCAGCTGAGGTGCTTCCTCCCCACAGGTCTTTTGACTGTGCTATTGATCTTGTCCCCGGAGCAACTCTACCCAGGGGTCGTACCTACCCTCTGTCCATCCCAGAGACCCAGGCCATGTCGGAGTATGTAGCAGAGAATCTGGAGAGAGGGTTCATCCGGAAATCCTCATCGCCTGCAGGGGCAGGGTTCTTTTTTGTTGCCAAAAAGGATGGTACCTTAAGACCCTGCATCGATTATCGGGGTTTAAATGCGGTTACTATTAAAAATCGATACCCCTTACCCTTAATATCTGAGCTATTCGATAGGTTGAAGGGTGCCTCCATTTTCACCAAGTTGGATCTCAGAGGCGCGTACAATCTCATTCGAATACGGGAGGGTGACGAATGGAAGACTGCATTTAACACTAGAGACGGGCATTACGAATATCTGGTGATGCCTTTTGGTCTGTGTAATGCTCCAGCCGTGTTTCAAAACTTTGTCAATGAAATCTTCAGAGATCTGCTGTACCAGTTTGTTGTCATCTATCTGGATGACATTCTGATCTTTTCTGAAAATCTGCTCGTCCACAGAAACCATGTCCGCACTGTACTTCAACGTCTTAGAGAGAACAATCTCTATGCCAAGCTGGAGAAATGTTCCTTTGAATGTTCTGAGGTCCTGTTTTTGGGGTGCTTTGTCTCATGTTCGGGGCTTCGTATGGACCCTGGGAAGGTCTTGGCTATCACCAACTGGCCTCTTCCTGCTAGCCTCAAGGCCACACAGCGCTTTCTTGGCTTCACTAATTATTATAGGCAGTTCATAAGGAATTACTCTTCCATTGCCGCGCCTATTATCGCTTTGACCAAGAAGGGTGTGAATGCCAGAGACTGGCCTCCCGAAGCTGTCTCTGCATTTCACAACCTGAAACAGGCCTTTGTTTCTGGCCCCCTCTTGAGGAGACCAAATCCTGGGAATGCATTTTTTATTGAAGTGGACGCTTCCTCAATGGGGGTGGGAGCTGTGCTTCTTCAAATCTTTGAGAAGAGACGCCAACCATGTGCGTTCTTCTCCAAAAAATTTTCTCAGGCAGAGAGGAATTATGCCATCGGTGATCGGGAACTTCTCGCTATTAAATTGGCGTTAGAGGAGTGGCGTCATCTCTTGGAGGGTTCCCCTCACTCCATAACGATCTTTACCGATCACAAGAATTTACAGTATCTACAGAATGCTAAACGTCTGAATCCTAGACAGGCCAGGTGGAGTCTCTTCTTTGCCCGTTTTAATTTCACGATTACCTACAAACCTGGTTCCTGCAACGGTCGGGCTGATGCGCTCTCTAGGTCATTTGACACTTTGGACGAGGAGTCCGCCCCTGAACCTGAGCCGATCATTCCCACCTCATGCATTGTTGCCCACTCTACCACCCTGAAGTCTAAAATTCCGCCTGGTAAGACCTTTGTCCCCACTGAGCTAAGAGCTAAGATCCTTCGTTGGGGACATGATTCCAAGGTGGCAGGGCATTCTGGATTCCTCCGATCCTTCCTACTCATCAGTCGTCACTACTGGTGGCCTAATCTCCGCTCAGACGTCAAAGACTACGTTAAAGCTTGTCATGTCTGTGCTCAGTCCAAATCCTCCACACAAGCTCCTGCTGGTCTCCTCATGCCCTTGCCTATTCCTAAGGAACCCTGGGCCCATATTGCCATGGATTTTATCACCGATCTCCCACTGTCTGAGAATAATACAGTCATTTGGGTGGTAATCGATCGATTCTCCAAGATGGCTCATTTTGTTCCTCTTCCTGGTCTTCCTTCTGCCCCTGCCTTGGTTCCCATTTTCATTCGAGAAATTCTCCGCCTACATGGGGTCCCTTCTCATATTGTTTCCGACAGGGGAGTCCAATTCACGTCTCGTTTTTGGAGAGCCTTTTGCAAATCCCTCAATATTGTCTTGGATTTTTCTTCTTCTTACCATCCCCAATCCAATGGACAGACTGAGAGGGTTAATCAGGAGTTAGAGGTCTTTCTTCGCACCTTTGTGTCTTCTCACCATGACGATTGGTCCTCTCTACTCCCGTGGGCAGAATTCTCCCATAACAATCATGTGAATACCAGTTCGCAGAAGACACCCTTTTTCACAGTTTATGGAAAACACCCTCAACTTCCTCTTCCTATGATCTGTTCTCCAGACATTCCAGCTTTGGCTTCGGTTCAGGAGTCTCTCAATTCCGTTTGGGGTCACGTTCATGATTCCCTCCGGGCAGCTGCTGAAAAATTCAAATGCTTTGCAGACCGCCGCAGGCGTAAACCGCCTTCTCTTCAGCCAGGGGACAAAGTCTGGCTCTCTACCAGGAACATCAAGCTCCGAGTTCCTTCTCTGAAGTTTGCTCCACGATTCATCGGTCCATACACGGTAACTGCTAAACTGAATCCGGTTTGTTTCAAACTCCAGATTCCTAAGAGCCTTAAAATCACTAACTCCTTTCATGTTGCTCTTCTAAAGCCTTTAGTCCTCAATAAATTCTCTCGTCCTCTTCCTACCGTGGCGCCTGTCTCGGAGGATAATCAGGAGTACGAGATCAGTCAAATTCTGGACTCCCGACTCTGTAAAGGCGTTCTTCAGTACCTCGTTCATTGGAAAGGGTTTGGTCCTGAGGAGAGGTCTTGGATCACTGCATCTGAGGTCTTTGCACCTCGTCTGTTAAAGGAGTTTCATCTGAAGTTTCCCTCTAAACCTGGGCCCAGGCGGGGAAGGGGGAGGCCTCGTAAGAGGGAGGGTACTGTCATGGATATGCATTAATGTCTGTCTGCCATCTTACCTTCCTCCTCATGTGTTCATCTAGAGACCAGACCTCCTTCACCTGGCTTCCTTTATAATCTCCTCCCAGCCTGACTCCACCCCAGGCCCTATCACTGAACACTATATTAACCTGTGCACTGCAAGCCTGCTTTGCTGATCAACGTGTTTGTTAGGCATTGTGTGTTTGGGTTCCTGCCTGCCGTGTGCTACGTCTGTCTCTCTGTTACGTTATTGGCTTGTCCCCGACCATCCCTGTCTGCTCGTGACCCTTGACCTTCGGCTCGTTCTTCGTTATCCTTGTCTGCTTGTGGCCCCTGACCTTCGGCTTGTTATTCGGTTCTCTCTATCGTGTGCCGCTGCTTCCCCTTATCCTACGGGGCGTGAGCTAGGAAACTCCAGGGGCCGCGACCTGGTCCCAGCCTGCAGCGTAACATCCTCACCACTAGAGGCCCTGGAGAAGACCAGCTGGGTCTTAGACTCCGCGCCCTGGGGAATCTTGGCTCTCGCTTCCGTTGGGATCCCGGTTGTGCTCCTCTGGTCCCGCTTTCCACAACCACCCAGTTTCCTACCCACAGAAGCCAGCCATAGGGTTCACTACCTCGCGGTGCACTCCTGTCCCCCTACGGTGTGCATCTGTCACCTGGCCACAGGTGACCCTGACAGATTTATGGGAATCTCTTTGTCACATAACTTGGTCATCAACACCAATCACTGATCTTTAGAATGTATATTTGGTTTGTAGGCATTCTATAATCTTTTCACTTCATATCTTTGAGAATTTTTTTTTTTTTCTCTTTCTCTCTCCTCTTTTTCTTTCTTTTCTTTTTTTTTATCCTATACTTTATTCTCTCGGTTTTGGCTTTTATTATTTCATAGTATGTTTATTGTTTTATTACATCAGATAAAATATAATAGTTTCAGGCTCAGATTCCTTTTTTTATTGTTTGAGGCTTGGACTGTTGAACTTAGCTCTAACAAGTCTGAGAACAACTCTTAATTTTCATACTTAGGTCGAGTATTGTGGTTTTTTTTGCATGTACAAATGACATTTTTTCTATTATATCTCTCCAGTTGTCTCTACCGACGATTGTTGGTGGTGACAGGAAGGCCGGGCAGGGGACGTTCTCTCCTTCCCAGTCACAGTGTGTTCCCGTTAGGGGTGGCTGGGGAGGGGAGTAGGAGCCCTTCATATTTTCGGTTTATTTTTGTGGGAACTAGATTTTCTTAATATAAGTTATTATCAGTTTATAAGATTACTTGATTATATAATTGACTAAGATGAGGCTAGATATTATTACTTTTTGTTTAAACATTGTCAGTATTGGTTTTTACGATAATAATTTGTCTAAGTTTCTATGGTAATAATACCTGAGATTTTTGTTGAAGTCAATTGTAATCATCTTTAATATTTATGATTCTGTAATGATTTTTTTCTGATGAAAAATAAAAAACTTAAATGACAAAAAAAAAAAAACCATTGTTTTTCTCGATGAGATTTTTGTCAAGCTTGACGGGATTCTTGTCAAGCTTTCCTTGCATACACACTGTCAATTCCAAATCTCATTGTAAAGTGCGGTGACGTACAACACGTATGAGGGCAGTATAAAGGGGAAGTTCGATTCCAATGGCGCCACCCCTTGGGCTGCTTTTGCTGTTACCGCGTGTTAGTAAAAGATTGGGGAGAGATGATTCGCGCTTTTCAGTCTTCGTGCTTTCAGTTCGTTACAGCGTGACGAATGTGCTATCTCCATTACGAACGCTAGTTTTACCAGAAGGAGCGCTCCCGTCTCATACTTGATTCTGAGCATGCGCGTTTTTTTAAGACTTGGAAAAACATACACACGACTGGTTTTCTCTTCGGGAAACAGGCCGACGAGAATCCTGACGAGAAAAACGAGAATCCTGACGAGAAAATAGAGAGCAGGTTCTCTATTTTTCTCATCGAGATTCCCGGCAGTTTTCTCGAAGAAAAACCATACACACGAACGTTTTTCTCGGCAAGAAAGCTCTCCCAACAGTTTTCTTGATGAGAAAAACGGTCGTCTGTACGAGGCTTTAGATCTCACAGTGCAGATATACATCTATGAGGTTCAAGGCACAAGAGGTGAACTGCTATTTTTCAGGGTGAATTCAAAACAGAGGGTATTTTTTCAGGATACTGTTCGGGCACAATTACCGTATATACTCGAGTATAAGCCAACCCGAATATAAGCCGAGGCACCTAATTTTACCACAAAAAACTGGGAAAATGTATTGACTCGAGCATAAGCCTAGGGTGTCCATCTGCATGCCTCACTGTGCCTCACTTTGCCTTACTGTGTCCATGTGCATGCCTCACTGTGCCCATGCCTCACTGTGCCCATGCCTCACTGTGTCCATGTCTCACTGTGCCTCACTGTGCCCATGCCTCACTGTGCCCATGCCTCAATGTGTCCATGACTAGACTGACGTTTAACATGGGAGTCTATGGAAGGGGTTGCCCCGGCTTTGAAAAATCGGTGCTCCCCCAGACAACAAACTTTGCACACTTGTAGAGGAGAAATGGGGCTACATGTGTGCCAAGTTTTGGGTCCAGAGGACCTACGACCAGCCGGTACCGTGTCCCCAAATTCACCGGAGAAATTACCATTTAACATGGGAGTCTAAGGAAGGGGTGCCCGGCTTTGAAAAATCTGGGCTCCCTGGCCGTAGGTCCTCCGGACAACAAACTTTGCACACTTGTAGAGGAAGAGTGTGGCTACATGTGTGCCAAGTTTGGGGTCCAGGGGACCTACAGCCAGCAGGTACCGGGTCCCCAAATTCTGGGAGATCAGGCGCAAAAAGGTGACTCCAATATAAGCCGAGGGGGGCATTTTCAGCACAAAAAAATGTGCTGGAAAACTCAGCTTATACTCGAGTATATACGGTAACTTTCTAGCTGTTCCTTATAAAACAAGTCTTAACTTTTTTGATAAAAAAAAACACCAAAAACTATAATAAGAGATATGTAGCGCACCCCCTAAGGCCCCTTTCACACTTGTGCGACTTGTCCTGTGACTTGGGACTGCAAAGTCGCATGACAAGTTGAACCCCTTGATTTCCAATGAGTACTATTCATATCTGTCCCTGTACTACTTTGGTCCAACTTTGATGCGAGTTGATGTCCATAGACCTCAAGTTTACACAGGCATTCCCTGAAATCTCAGCAAAATCGCAGCCGGATCTTGCCAAAATTGCGTGACCTTCAAGTCGCGGCAGTGTGAAAGGGGCCTAAGGAGCCTCAAGTAGACTGGGATCCCTCACCCTGCACAGCCAGGCACACTTGAGACAGAGAATAGTCCCTGACTTTTTTTGTTATTTATTGAGGGATAATAGTTTGGATAGGGATGGGAGGTTATGGGATGCCCATTTGACTTCAACAACAACTTCAGGGACAACTCTTCCTATTTACAGTCTCTATATACAGCTCCTCTTCTTCCTCTATCACTCACTTGCAGAACCCAGCTGGATCACTGTGAATATCTGACAGTCACTCAGTCAGATTTAAGCCCCTTTCACACTAGTGTGACTTCAAAGTTGCACGATTTGTCCGTGATTTCGCAGCCGCGATTTCGCCACGATATTGCCGCGGTTCGCAACTGCAATTTCAGGGAATGCCTGTGTAAGTGGTATCAAAATCGGACAAAAGTAGTGCAGGGACTACTTTGAAGTCGGAACGACTTAAAGTCGTACTAATATGAATGGTTGTCATTGGAAATCATGGGAAACGACTTGTCATGCTACTTTGCCATCACAAATCGTGGGACAAGTCATATAAGTGTGAAAGGGGCCTAAAGCAGTTACAGGCAGGAACCCGAGGCCCCCTAGTTGTGTAGCAGAGTTTCAGCGTCCAGCTTGCATCACTCCTGTGTCTACTGATACCAGCACCACCTCTTCAGGCACTGCCAACCCACCTAGCTGCAGCTGCCCCATTCCCTAGACCTCCAGGCTAACTTTTCCCCCACAGTCCTCCAGACTGACACTCACCAGCTGACTCCCAGACGCGCTGACCTGCTCATGCTGTCCTCTCCTTGCTCCTGTGCCTCCGGGAAGGGCTTCCTCCACGTGTTTAGCAGGATCCTTTCAGCACCTGAGCCCCAGGCCTGAATACACCCTCCCCCAGACTAGGGGGCACCCTCAAAGGTCACGACTAGGGTGACCACATTTCCAAACTACCATTCAGGGACGCCCTCCCTTCCCAAAAATCAGCTTGTGCTGTAACGAATCACAGCACAGTGATTGGACACAAGAGGCGGGATTTATGATTCCTCCAATCACAAGCAGGGGGCAGGGATTGTACTCCTCCAGGCATTCCCGGCCAGGACAAGTACTGTCAGTGAGTAATACAGTGATGTGGTGGCCTTTTTTGGGGGCATCAGATTGGCCCGGGGGGGTGGCTGTGTCAGTTTCATTCCGGGACACTGTATTATCCTGGAATGAATGTGCCCGGGACAGACCTGCAAAATGTGGGACTGTCCCGGGCAATCCGGGACACGTGGTCACCCTAGTCACGACAGCCTCCTCCGCACTCCATCTTGTACCCGACTGCCCCTTCTGGCATAACTCATGCCTATTTACCAGGTGGCTTGCCCACTGCCAGCCCTTTACTGGGGATTGGCTGAGGCCCTCATAAATATTCAAACCAGCTCCCCCTAACCTCCGCCCACTATGTCTAGAACATTCTCCAATGTCCCAGGGAGAGGCACCAGAGAAGCTACAAGGATGAGTCACCCATCCCTGAGTCACTGAACGCTAACCCAGATTCACAGCGCAGCCTTAGCCCTGAGCCAAACTTAAATTTTCCTACACTAACAGCTATACTAACAACCTAGCACACTAGAGGGTGCTACAGATACATGGAGGTTTCCATTGCTGAACATGCACAGAAAATGCTAGCTGCTTGGCTGTCCCCCATTCTAGCACAGCTGGCCTCTATAAGCCGCACAATGACAGCTGCACCAGTGGGTTTCTTTGTAGATGAACTCATGTGATCACTCATCATGTTTGGTCATATTGAACCCTGAGGCCTCGTACACACGAACAAGTTTCTCGGCAAAAACCAGCAAGAAACTTGCTGGCAGAGATTTTCGTTCGTGTGTATGGTTTCTCGTCAAGAAAAGCGACAAGAATCTCGACGAGAAAATAGAGAACCTGCTCTCTATTTTCTCGTCGAGATTCTCGTCAGCCTGTTTCTCGACGAGAAAAGTGTGTGTGTACTAGGGTTGTCCCGATACCACTTTTTTGAGACCGAGTACAAGTACCGATACTTTTTTCCAAGTACTCGCCGATACCGATTACCGATACTTTTTTTTCAATGTCATGTGACAGTTTGAAAGATGGGGACTGATAGGTGGCACTGACAGGTGGCACTTATGGGCACTGACTGGTGACTGGCGCTGATGGGCACTAATAGGTGGCTGGCAATGATAGATGGCACTGATTGCACTGATAGGTGGCACTTATAGGCACTGATAGGTGGCACTTGTGGGCAGTGATAGGTGGCACTTGTGGGCACTGATAGATGGCACTGAAAGGTGGCACTTATGGGTACTGATAGATGGCTCTTATGGGCACTGACAGGTGGCACTTGTGGGCAGTGATAGGTGGCACTTGTGGGCCCTGATAGATGGCACTGAAAGGTGGCACTTGTGGGCCCTGATAGATGGCACTGAAAGGTAGCACTTGTGGGCACTTATGGGCACTGATAGATGGCACTTATGGGCACTGATAGGTGGCACTTGTGGGCAGTGATAGGTGGCACTGATAGGTGGCACTTGTGGGCACTGATGGCACTTGTGGGCACTGATTGCACTGATAGATGGCACTGATTGCACTGAAAGGTGGCACTTGTGGGCACTTATGGGCACTGATAGATGGCACTTATGGGCACTGATAGGTGCCACTTGTGGGCAGTGATAGGTGGCACTGATAGGTGGCACTTGTGGGCACTGATTGCACTGATAGGTGGCACTTGTGGGCACTGATAGGTGGCACTTGTGGGCACTGATAGGTGGCACTGATTGCACTATCTGTGCAATCAGTGCCATCTATCAGTGCCCACAAGTGCCACCAATCAGTGCCCATAAGTGACACCTATCAGTGCAGTCAGTGCCATCTACCAGTGCCACCTGATAGGTGGCACTGGTAGATGGCACTGATTGCACTGATAGGTAGCACTTGTGGGTACTGATAGGTGGCTGGCACTGAAATGCTGTGGGGAAAAAAAATGACACAGAATTAAAAAAAAAAAAAAAACTGCTGCAACGCCCATCTTGGTACACCCTGCACTCGGCTGAAGTAAGCAGCAGCAGACATCTTGTTACACCCAGCCCATATAGCTCTGGCTGGGTGTAACAAGATGTCTGCTGCTGCTTACTGCAGCCAAGTGCAGGGTGTACCAAGATGGGCGTGGGGACGTTCAGCCGCTGACGGCGACCGAATGTGACAGCACCGGTCACCGATCCTGATGCGGCTGCGCCCTGCACCCCTGCCAGCTTACCAAGTTCAACTGCAGGTGAGGGACTCGCTCTCCGCCCGCGGACTCCGTCCATCGACTGTGCCTGCCCTCTCCAGCCAGACTCCGCCCGCACTTTCCTTCAGAGACTCAGCCCGCCCCCTCTCCAGCCAAACTCCGCCTGCACTAGCTCTGTCGACAGACAGTCCGCCCTCTCCAGCCAGACTCCGCCTGCACTCCCCCACCCTCCCCAGCCACTGACTCCTCCCGCCCTCTCCGGCCACATAAAAAAAGTATCGGGTGAAGCATCGGGAGCATTTGCGCGAGTACAAGTACTCGCTCAAATGCTTGGTATCGGTCCCGATACCGATACTAGTATCGGTATCGGGACAACCCTAGTGTGTACACTTACCTGTCCTCCCGGAAGCCCGCGCATGTTCAAAATGAATTCGACGCATGCGCGGTAGCTTCCTAGGCATAGATAGGGTATACCAAGATGGCGGCGACGGCATCGAATGTGACGAGCGCATGCTCGTCGTAGTCGATGACGTCACCGCGTACGCTCCATTCAAAGAACCGCGGGTTCTTTGAATCGAGCGTGTGTACACTCGGCCGGGACAATTTTCTTGTCCAAGAATCTCGTCGAAAAAAACGACATGTTTTTTTCAACCAGAATCTCGGCCGTGTGTACGAGGCCTCAAGAAGGAAAATGGTGAGTGTGGCATGGGCTACATAGCTGCTCCATCCCTTCACAAATGAAAACAAAAAAGAGCATCTCCCATGGGATTTTGTTGCAGCAATTAAAGGTCAAATCAACTATGTTTCTTTTTAAAAATAGAAAAAGTTTTATTTGGACAAAAACATAAAAGTTTAAAATGTTGAATCCTCGGCGGAGCCCCTTGCAATCTCCATTAGAGGGGACCCCGAGATTCAGGGTCTCTGCCTTGGTTCCCTGACTGAAAAAATTAGCTTATACGCAGACGACACGCTACTATACCTGGCCGACTCTGCCACATCGCTTCAGAAGGCGTTGCATACAATTGAACACTTTGGTCAGTTCTCTGGCCTTAAAATTAATTGGGAGAAATCTCAAATACTGCCTATGGATAGTTTCCCCTCTCCCAAGCTACAGGCACAGTTACCACTCCAGCGAGTGAACACTATCAAATATCTTGGAGTATTGGTGAATAGAACACCGGCTGACTATATATCCCTGAACATAGAACCCCTTTTCGATCTCATCAAGTCTAGAACCCAGGTATGGGCGAGACTGCCGCTCGGCGTGTGGGGCCGTATTAACATTGTTAAAATGATATTATTTCCGAAAATATTGTATATACTCTGGCACACACCCGTATACTTACCCTTGAAATTTTTCAAGTCAATGGAGGCCATACTCAAGACATTTATTTGGGGTAACAACAGACACAAGCTGGCCTGGAGAGTCCTTAAGAACCCTACTGACCTAGGTGGAACAGCCCTCCCTGACTTAAATCTTTATTACCTTGCGTCCCAACTGTCTCAACTATACCACATAGATAAAACCGACAGACTCAGATTCCTCACCCTCCTCTGTCCACGGTGGGCACAACTGACCACTGACCCACTCACTGCAATTGCAGTGGGACATAGTGGGAATAACTCCAATAGAGACCGTGGGTCCCTATTATACCAATATAGGCGCGTATGGGACATCACCACTAAAACATTAACGACCCCTAAATACAACAACTATACCCCCTTATGGCACAATAGACTACTCTCAGAGTTTCTCTTGATCCCTGACACAGAGATATGGTGCGAATATGGAATATATTATTTGCACCACATAATTTCCGATGGCACACTTAAAAACTTTGAGGACCTCCAAAATGAGTTCCTGCTGCCCAATTCTATGCTTTTTAGATTCTTCCAGGTGCGTCACGCAGCCCAAGCTCAGTTTCCCCAGCCTTTGCCACAATCTACGCCTAATGTTATTATGGCTGTGGTTAAGGGTGTGGACCCGCGAAAGCTGATCTCTGATTTTTATGTCATGCTTCTCACCCCATCATCTACCACGCTAGCTTACAGCCTTAAACCAAGATGGGAAAGAGAGGTGGGCCCACTGGAGGATGAGGAGTGGAGTGAAGCCCTAGACTCGTGCAAGACTGTATCCCCCAAGCTCTCTGACAGGCTGACCCAGTTATACGTGGTGCACCGAGCGTATCTCACCCCCCTAAGAATCGCCCGCTTTAGACGACAGTTTTCTACCTTGTGCACAATGTGTAACTAAACGACGGGCACATTCTTCCATCTACTCTGGGCGTGCCCGGTCCTTCAGGGTCTGTGGAAGCAGATTGTTGACTTCCTCCATGATGACATGGGATCCCCATTGACCCTGGACCCCAAACAATGCTTACTGGGGATATTCCCCGACTCTGAGATGGACAAATTCACTAAAACATTCTTGCATGAAACATTGTTTAATGCTAGAAAAATTATAGCCAGACAGTGGATGAGACCCACTCCCCCCAGCTTCAACGATTGGAAACTAGATATAAATAACACTCTTCCCTACAAAAAGTTCATATACATCAACAGAGGTTGTCCAGATAAGTACTACAAAATCTGGGATCGATGGCTTGAGTCCGCAGACACATGCACTGATGGTCCGTAATACTATACATCCTTCTAGCGTGCAATTCCATGAATAGCGTGGACATAGGGTTTTCCACTTATTGATAGTCACTGAATCCAGTGTTCAATCTGAACAAGTTTTTTGATCTACTGTGCCTATATATATGTATAAGCCACATTTCTTGTTTTATGCATTTCTCCAGTATTGCCTTGTAACTTGCAGAATTATGTTCCAAATGTAAATTGTTCAATAAAAAACTTTTTTTCTCAAAAAAAAAAAAAAAAAAGGTACAAGGAAAACAAAACGAGATAAATATTCCAAGCATTGTAAAAGATCTTAATGTTGTGTTCAAGTACAAGACAATCTTATCTGAAACTTTGTTTCCTCCAAAACTCTCGCTTTCACATAAATTTAATTGTTCCCATTGTGCTTCAAGTGTACGGTTCTTGGTAAATAAAAGAAAATATATTACATATTAAAATGTTGAATCCTGGTCTAAACAGTCCAAACCCTAGTCTAATGTACAATAGACTCTTATGCTGTGTACACACGACTGTTTTTAATGTCATTGAAAAAAACGACGTTTTTCTCGACGTGATTCTTCTCAAGCCTGCCTTGCCTGTACACTATCATGAAAAAAAATGCTTGAACAATGCGCAAAATGTACGCCGGCACTATAAAGGGGAAGTTCCATTTGGATGGCGCCACCCTTTGGGCTGCTTTCGCTGATCCTCGTGTTAGTAAAGTTTTGTGAGAGACGATTCGCGCTTTTCAGCCTCGTGCTCTTCAGTCCGTTACAGCGTGACAAATGTGCTATCTCCATTACGAACGCTAGTTTTACCAGAATGAGCGCTCCCGTCTCATCACTTGCTTCTGAGCATGCGCGTTTTAAAAAAAAAAAACGACGTGAAAAATTAGAGCATGTTCCAAATTTTTAATGCCCATTTTTCACGTCGTGAAAAATGCTCCGGAGCCCACACACGATCGTTTTTAATAACCAAATTAAAAAATGGTATTTTTCTCGTCATGAAAAACGGTTGTGTGTACACGGCATTATGCCTCGTACACACGACCGGTTTTCCTGACATGCCAAAACCCGACGTTTTTCCCGACGTGATTCCTCTTAAGCCTGCCTTGCATACACACATTCATTAAAAAAAACGCTCAACCAAAGCGCGGTGACGTCCAACACGTACAACGGCACTATAAAGGGGACGTTCCATTCAAATGGCGCCACCCTTTGGGCTGTTTTTGCTGATCCTCGTGTTAGTAAAAGTTTGGTGAGAGACGATTCGCGCTTTTCAGCCTCGTGCTTTTCAGTCCTTTACAGCGTGACGAATGTGCTCTCTCCATTACGAACGCAAATTTTACCAGAACGAGTGCTCCCGTCTCATACTTGATTCTGAGCATGCGCGTTTTTATTCCCCTCGGAAAAGCATACAAATGACCAGTTTTCGCGACAAGAAAAAGACTGACGGGAAACATGATGGGAAAAAATAGATCAGGTTCTAAATTTTTTGCGGGCAGTTTTCTCATCGGGAAAACTGCTATGGAACATACACACGACCGTTTTTCCCGACCAATCTAAAAAATTGCATTTTTCTCGTCGGGAAAACCGGTCGTGTGTACGGGACATTATATGCAGAAAAACAGAAAGCCCATATACTGGATCTATTGTATAAACCCCCGAAGTTCCCAACGTGTTTCGACCAAATTTAGTCCTTCAGGGGGCAATAGGGTGGAAACGAACATAGTAGACCGGATAGAACCAAAAAAAAGCTGTAGTGCGTTTCAGAGGTCACAGTATGGAGATCGACTCAAATGCTCACAGAGGATCATAGGTAGACAGGTGCAAGCAGTTACAACAATTCCACCATGCATATCCAGTTATTGTATGAATGGGCTTATGCAAAAAATTCTAGTTCTGGTTGAATGAGCATGTAGAAAGGGATTAAGTTGTATTTAAAAATAAGTAAACCTCATGAGATCCTTCAAAAAGGACCATCCTATCAAATGACCCTGCACAAAGCAAGGTCCATGAAGAGAAGGATGGGCGAGTTTGGGGTGGAGGAACTTGACTGGCCTGCACAGAGTCCTGACCTCAACCCGATAGAACACCTTTGGGATGAATTAGAGCGGAGACTGCGAGCCAGGCCTTCTCTCCAACATCAGTGTCTGACCTCACAAATGCACTTTTGGTAGAATGGTCAAATATTCCCATAGACACACTGCTAAACCTTGTGGACAGCCTTCCCAGAAGAGTTGAGACATGTGTGTGGAATGAGTGAGGGAAAGGTATACTGAGAGTGTTCCAGCTTGCAGGGACAGAACAGGGACCCTCAGGAGTCCCACCTATCAGTGCTGCTGCTGTGCTTGTGATAGAAGATCATCTGAGACAGTGTATCTTCCTGTTAAATCATCTCTGCTGCATCTGTGGAACCTACTTATGGACACCAGCCTATGGCAAGTAATCAAAATGTGCCTTGTATGCCTCTGATGTGCCTGAAGAGTGGAATAATTACTACAGTGCCAGTTTACTGATCTGCATTCTATATCTTTGGTGAATGGACTGTGAATCTGTGCCTTATATGCTAACAAGAGAACTGTTTACTCCACTTAACACAGGGGGTCCCCGGGTTACGAACCCGTTAGGAACTTTCCTCCTGTTTGTAGATTGGAAATGTTCGTAAGTCGGCCGCGCATGCGCAGACCGGCAATTACGGACATTTTCGACATTTCCCGAGGCTCCGTCTGGCCGCGCATGCGCAGAACAGCAGACGGTCCGCCCAAAATGGCAGAGGGTCCCCCGCAGCGCCCGGTTCGTAAGTAGGAAAAGTTCGTAACTCGGGCGTACGTAAGTCGGGGACCCCCTGTATAATTTTCCACTGCTGCTTATCCGGCAATTAAAGTTACTTCATTTACAATACCATGCAGTGTGTTTCCCTGTATAATACACCCACGCTAATTCCCCCGCTTACACGCCCATACACAGTTCAAACCATTAATGGGCAGGCTAAACTGAACAATCAACCTAGGTACGACCAGCCTGCCGGATTCTCTTGCGTATATCGCTTCCCCTGCCTACCCCCACCGGAAGAAGACAATTGCTTATTCCCCTTTCAGCACAGTCTGTGTTGATGGGGGAATCGTGCAAATTCCTTTCTTGCAACCTGTGGTTGCAGGAAATAAATTTGCACCGTGTATGGCCGGCTGTAATCTGAAGAGCTCTCTATCTTAAAGCTGTAGTTTTCTGCAGGTAGCCTGTAGTGGGTGGACTTTGCTAGTTGCTTCCCATAGCTCTGCTCTCTACATAGACGATGTACAGCACAGTGATGATGTCACTGCTACATTTACAAGGTAAAGTACAGGTTTGAAAAATAATTTGTTGCACACTAAGTGAATTAAAATCCTTTGTTACTATAAAGGAAATATTAAAGTGGTTGTAAACATGACTTATACACAGTGAAGTGACTGGCCTCAGGTGATACACAGAGATGAAACAAATCTTCCTGCATAAGTTGTACCCGTTTATCTGCTTTTCTGCAGTCTTCTCTTCCCCACATCCATTCAAAGTGCAGAATT
Organism: Rana muscosa; assembly: GCA_029206835.1. Lineage (NCBI taxonomy): Eukaryota > Metazoa > Chordata > Amphibia > Anura > Ranidae > Rana > Rana muscosa. The sequence goes on along the minus strand of CM055117.1, from coordinate 78,926,932 downwards.
TATAAAGCTTGTCTGAGATTTCAGAAAGCAGGGGCAGGGAGCTGAAGTTAAACTTTGCAGAGCTCAGCTCTGAGAGCTGATTCAAGCAAAGGGACACACCCCCTTCACACAGGAACAGAGCTGAAGCTGTCAATCACAGCTCTTTACTGAGACAAGTACAGACTGCAGAGCAGGGGGTAGGCAACCTTAAAGCGGACCTTCAGTCATTTTTTCATCTTTCCATCTATTAAATTCTCTGCCCTTGTTGTTTTAACTTTGGATAGTAAAACATTTTTTTTCAGCCAGTAAATACCTTATACAGCCCACTTCCTGTTTCCTGTCTGGTCATTAGCCTAGGCTTATGACATCATACACAGCTCTCTCTCTCTCTCTCACTCTTGTGAGAGTCTGCCAGGAAGGGAGGTGGAGGGGGGTGAGTCATAAGAGGGAAAATGAAAACTGCAGGGCTGCAGAGCATGAGGTGTGCTTCTGTGTAAATCCAGGAAGTGAACAGGCAGCAGGTTCAGCTGCCCACAGTTAAAATGGCTTCAGCTAGACTTAATGAATAGAGATTTCTGCAGCCTATTTGGCAAGTACAGAATCACAGTATATATAAAATAATATGCAAAGTGGTTGGAGGGAAACTTCAGAATGGCAAAGATGTTTTTATTAAAAATTATGTGAGCAGACTGCAGTTCCTTTTTAACCACTTGAGGACCGCCGCACGCCGATGTACGTCGGCAAAATGGCACGGCTGGGCACATGGGCGTACAGGTACGTCCCCTTTAAGAGCCCAGCCGCGGGTCGCGAGCATGCCGCCAGCGGCGCGCTTGCGACCCGGTCCTCTTCTCCGTGACCGTCCCCACGGGAACAGTGGACCCGATCGCCGCTGGTGTCCCGCGATCGGATCACAGAGAGGAAGAACGGGGAGAGGTAAGTGTAAACAAACCTCTCCCCTTGCCTCCTAGTGTGCCTGTCACTGATCGTCTGTTCCCTGTAATTAAATCCGATTGTGTGTATGAGTCTTAACGGTAGACAATTGTCGGCCAACAAATACGAACGTAGTGACATACGACAAGGAATTTCAGCTCTTAAACGCCACCCTTTGGGCCCCTTCTGCTAATTTCGTGTTTGGTGAGCGTTGATTCCGAGCATGCGTGTTTGTACTTTCAACTTTTGTGTGACGGACTTGTGTACTGACCATTAGAAAATCTGACAACCAACCGTTGCCCGCCGAACATTTTCTAGCCTGTCATCCAACATTTGTTGGCCGAAAGTTGGACAACAATTGTCAAAAGGAGCGTACTAACGGTCAGATTTTAGGACAACAGTCTGTCAACAGACAATCCCCTTCCAACAATCGAACCGTGTGTACGAAGCTTAATTGTGATGTGCAGGGCACTCACGTGACAGACATATTCCCCTTGTGCCGATGTGTCTGCAATAGCTGCGCCTTTATTTTCCGCTTGACGAGATCCATAAATCGCTTACCCCTCGGAGAGAGCGTGAAACGCCAACCATGTGACAAGTTTGGGGGAACCAAGACTGTCTGGTCATTTATCCTCTGGCTGACTCCTGTATCATTCACAGACGGAAATCAATCATTCCGGCTCTCTCCATGGGGATCATTGCTGATCAGATCTGTTTTCATTTGGCTGACGTGGAGAAATTTCAAGTCAAAACAAAGGAATGGGCAGCCTAGCTAGGGAGGGTGCTTCAGATGATTCTACGATATTGCTCCATGATAATGTGTAGATGCAAAATACCTTCTACGATATTATTCCATAAAATCCATACTAAATCCTTCTAAATTATAGTATGTGATGCTTTGCCCTAAAAAATTTTTAAATAATCTCCGCTTGTTTGTTGCGGTGTCTTCAGAAGTGCGTTTATTGGAAATTTGTTGCAAACTGGAAGGTATTTGTACTGTATACCAGTATAATAACTGGCATACAGTACTGGGTGACTTTGCTCCTTACTGGCTAAGCCAGCCTGAGGATTAAAGCGTTTGTTACCCTAACGTTTCATATTCCTGATATGCGCCTGCTGTACCATCCATGTACTTTAATGAAGAAGTATCCTGTTCTCTTTGTATTGCTTCCTTTGTGTGAAATCCCTGGGGTTCCTGCCAGTCCTTCTGCTTTCCTATTAAAAACTGACCACACTAAGCAGGAGAACACACTGTGGTCCGTTCTCTAGCTGTCTAGCTGTGCTGGGAACTCAGCCTGTTCTCCTCCAATGATCAGACTTATCCTGACACCCCCCTGCACAGCTTTTCACTGGGAGGCTCAGTGTGCTGCTGCTTCTCCTCCCCCCCAGCTCCTATGCAGCTAAGAACAGAGGGAATGTGATCACTTATAACAAAGGGGAAAAAATGTGTTTATAATGTTTTTTTTAAATCTATACATAAATGTTTTGCTTTTCATTTTTATTTCAAACTGAATGGGTTGTTTTACAAGGTAATCGTTTACAACCACTTTAAGGCCCCTTTCACACGGAGGTCCGTTCAGGTCCGCCTGTCAGTTTTTTAGGCGGACCTGAAACGGATCCTCCATGTACCCCTATGGAAGCACGGATGTCAGCGGAGACATGTCCGCTGACATCCGCTCCGCCAAAGTGTGACGGAGGAAAACCCTATTTTTCCTTCCGTCGGCGGAGCGGATCGGATGACAACGGACTCTACGGTCCGTCGTCATCCGATTCCCCATAGGGGAGAGCGGCGCTCTGACAGGGCGGTCCCTGCACAGTGTGCGGGGACCGCCCAGTCATCCGTCGGCTCAGCGGGGATCAACGGAGCGATCCCCGCTGAGCAAGCGGAGCTTCACGGGGCGGATCTGCACGGATCCGCCCCGTGTGAAAGGGGCCTAAAGCTACACTTCAAGTGCACAGCTCAATACACAGTTTAACCACTTGACGCCCACCCGCTGTCATTATACGGCGGATGTTTGAAGCGGAATACCGTTGGTATGGCAGCAGCTAGCTGCCAGAACCCTGGTATCCTCTTCTTCAGCGGGCGGTCAGCTTTTAGATAAAAGTGGACTCAGCAGCGTATTCGCTGCAAGATAAAAAATATTTTGGGGGAGGGGGAGGACCCCCTTACGGAGCCGTCGGTAGCGGCGGAGACGATAGGGTCCTCTTCCCTCACATAGCATTGGATGGCGGAAGCGACGTCAAACATCACTTCTGCCCAATGCTCTTGAAGGGGAATTTAAAAAAAATAATTTTTTATAGGACATTTCTTTTATTCTTTTTTATTGCATTTTAGTGTAAACGTGAGATCTGAAGTCTTTTTGACCTCAAATCTCACATTAAAGAGGTCCTGTCATGCTTTTTTTCTATTACAAGGAATGTTTACATTGTAAACCTTGTAATAGGAATAAAAGTGACCCAATTTTTAATTTTTTTTAACCACTTCAGCCCCGGAGGATTTGGCTGACAAATTACCGGGCCACTTTTTGCGATTTGGCACTGCGTCACTTTAACTGACAATTGCGCAGTCGTGCGACGTGACGTCCTTTTGGTGGTATTTGATCACCTCTGCGGTTTTTATTTTTTGCGCTATAAACAAAAATAGAGCGACAATTTTGAAAAAATTCAATATTTTTTTACTTTTTGCTATATTAAATATCCCCAAAAAATCTATATGTAGCGGGTATTTGAATTTAGGGGAAGCGTCTGGGTGGTAGTGTAACCCAGATGCACTGATTGCTAGGGAATCTGAGACCCTTTTATGGTTCTTGGAGGACTCTGGTGGTGTGAGGTTCCCTGCAGCCTATAGGTGGCATTGTTGCCGGGGGCCTGGGGTTGAACTCACACCGCGAGACTGTGCCTTTTTGTCCTCCCCTGGCGCTGGTACAGCGGGGCGGGGAACCCGCTGTGACGCAAAGGGAGAGGAGATAAAAGGGGCGGACGCCCTTACCACGGGGTTCAGAGTGCAGAGTTGGAGGACGCGGCCGCACCCAGGCACCTTCCGCCTGGGTGCTGGCGTTCCGGTGCCCTTGACCTGGCCGGAGCAAGAGATGGAGTCCATCTCAGGCACCTTTAGCCTGGGGTGAGGTACTACTGCCGAGGCCTTGAGCCCAGTAACTTTGACTGGGTTCCGCAAGGGTGGAGGAGTCCGAGGGGCCCTAAGGTGTTGGGACCCGTATCTGAGGCGAGAAGGCCAGGGAGCGTAACCCTGCCGAATAGTCTGGTGCAGCATTAAGCCGGTGATGGTGGGGCCTCTGGTAACTCCCTTGGAGGGATGTCTTCCCCCTGACAGGGGCTGCAACGTAGCAAAGGTAACTCCAGTTCCTGTCCGTTAGAGTCGCTGGAAGAGACTCTGAAGCTAAAAGTAAATTTTTACAGCCACCGTGCTTAGCAACCGTTGGTGATACCTCAACGGTTTAGATTTCTTTGAGGATTGTGCCTTGACCTACTCCCCACCAATACTGAACTGTTCTATGGGTCTCAAACTGTCTGCTCGCAAAGGACTATTTGTTTGCCGTTATGGAATAAATAAGTGTTGGACCTTTCCAGTGTGTGGTACTCCAATTACTGGGAGCAAAGGGGGTTATCAGCAGAACAGACTTGGCTCTGAGTGTTCAAACACAGCCCAAAGGTAAACTGGTACTGGCCTTCACCTCTACACCCTGCAATCTAGAGGACATGGGCCGTAGCGCATTTCACTCCCCCCTCCAAGATACCCCTAGATCAGAGCCAGAGTAACCGATAAAGAAAATGAAGGGGTGAGGCCGCTACATATAAAAAAGTTTTTTCCCTCAGTTTAGGCCGATACGTATTCTTCTACATATTTTTGGTAAAAAAAAAAAAAAAATCGCAATAAGCGTTTATTGATTGGTTTGCGCAAAAGTTATAGCGTCTACAAAATAGAGGCTAGTTTTATGGCATTTTTTTTTTTTTTTTTTTTACTAGTAATGAAGGGGATCAGCGATTTTTATCGTGACTGCGACATTATGGAAGACACTTTTGACGCTATTTTGGGACCATTCACATTTATACAGCGATCAGTGCTATAAAAATGCACTGATTACTGTATAAATGTGACTGGCAGGGAAGGGGTTAACCACTAGGGGGCGAGGAAGGGGGTTATGTGTGTCCTAGGGAGTGATTCTAACTGTGTGGGGGCGGGGCTTACTGTGACATGACACTGATCGCTGCTCCCGATTACAGGGTTCACACAGGCATCCCCCCGTTCTGCAGCTCCATGACACGATCGCGCAACACTGGTGGTCATCGAGTCAGCGGGTCCCGCGGGCGCGGTCACGGAGCTCGCGGCAGGGGCGCGTGCGCCGCCAGCGATGCGCGCGTGCCAACATGGCAGAAAATTTAAAGGGACGTACCTGTACGCCCATTTGCCTGTCCATGCCATTCTGCCGACGTAAAAGTGCGTGCGCTGGTCGGCAAGTGGTTAAAAAGACAGTGTAAAAATAAAAAGTAAAATAAATAAGAGAATACTTTTTTTTTTTTTTTTAAAGCGCCCTGTCCCGCAGAGCTTGCGCGCAGAAGACTTTGAACGGATGTAAAGAAGACTGCAGAAAAACTGCTACAACTTATGCGTGAGGATTTGTTTGATCTCTGTGTATTACCTAAACCTAAAGCCAGTCACTTCATTGTGTATATGTAATGCCGCGTACATACGACCGTTTTTCATGACGAGAAACATGCCATTTTTTAAATTGGTCGTGTGTAGGCTCCAGAGCATTTTTCTCGACGAGAAAAATGGGCATTAAAAATTTAGAACCTGCTCTATTTTTTCTCGTCGTTTTTCACGTCGTCGTTTTTCGCGTCGTAAAAAACGGTCGTGTGTACGCTTTAACGACGGGGAAAAAACGCACATGCTCAGAAGCAAGTTATGAGACGGGAGCACTCGTTCTGGTAAAACTATCGTTCGTAATGGAGATAGCACATTCGTCATGCTGGACCGGACTGAAAAGCACAGAGACTGAAAAGCGCGAATAGGCTAACACCAAACTTTTACTAACACGCGGTAACACGAAATCAGCAAAAGCAGCCCAAAGGGTGGCGCCATCCGAATGGAACTTCCCCTTTATAGTGCCGTTGTATGCGTTGTCGTACGTGTCGTACGTCACCGCACTTTGCTCGAGCCTTTTTTTTCACGATAGTGTGTATAGCGCCCTCAACCCCCTTTACCTGGCTTTGGCTCCTCGCAGGTAGAGAGGGCACACCACACCACAAGCCGGTACCCTCCTGTGTAAAGAGGTTGAGCGGTGTTGTAAGCGGGTCTCCACAGCCGGAAACCAGAATCCTCCAGAGAATGACTCTCACCTCTAAAATAGATAGAGACAAGTCCTTGTTCTCCCCAGTAACTTGAATGTCCACACCAGCTGCAACTCCAACGCAGAGTTTATTTTCTCTTTGCAAAATAACAGTCTCTGATAGGAAAAGGTTGGAGTAGAAGACAGGACAGCATAAGGTGTGGGAGAGATCCAGGCACAAACACAATCACTTCACTGCTCGGCTTCTCAAGCAGACTCAGCCCAAATGGATAGTCTCCCTAGAATGGGACTAGCAGCCAAATGGTACTTTTAACTTAATTGCACAGTCTCTTGACTGGTGGTGAACTTGGTCTCTGCCACAGACCTAGTGAACTTGGTACTTCAAAACTTGACCTCTATGTAAGGAGAAGACATCCGTCCAGAGAGTTACCGGGACCCTTCCTTCACCGTGACTTCTCACTGGTCCCTCGGAACAGTTCCTTCCCGGCCTCCTCGTCTAAGATATGGGTCCCCTCGCAAGGCGGCACCCTGGGATTCCTCGATCCTTGATGGGCTCCAGTCGAAGGTGCTGGGCCCAAGGCCTTTGCTGCAGTCCCAGGGCTAAAGGTGCCTGGGACTGATTCACCGACCTCCGCCCCTGGGCCAAAGGTGCCCAGGGCGGAAAGGAACACACTCCTGGGGTAGGACCCCCGACCACGACAGAACGGACAGAACCTCGAACAGGCAGGGTCTGCCCCTTTTATATACTCTCCCAGCATGCACAGCAGGCCTGCCACACCCACGGTACGGCTGCTGAGAGGGGACACACAAGGCACAGCACTGTATCAGCGGTTCAACCCTGGCCTACTATGGTAGCGCCACCTGCAGGCCACAGGGAACTACACACCAATACTCTCCCTGTGGATAAAATGGTTGACAGAATCCTGACAATTGGGGTGTTTGAGCAAATCTACCACTCAAACACTTCCCCTAAATTTAGGACCCCGCTACATGTGTATGCAAGGCAGGCTTGAGAGGAATCACGTCGAGAAAAACGTTGTTTTTTTCCATGACATTAAAAACGGTCGTGTGTACGCGGCATAAGGGTTTACAACCATTTTAAGTTTGGCTAACTTCTGTCCTCAGTGGAGTTGTCCTTTAAATGAGGAGGAAGGCAGTGTAAATATTAGGACACTGAGATGATTGTATAGTATATGTTACACCAGAGCACAATATTTAGTTGTTTATGTCTTTTAGGCGACTTTCTAACATACCTGAAGGTAATATTCCAAAGTGGAGCATCTGCTGTTGCAAACACACATTTCTGTCCTCCCACCCACACAGCAATCTTGGTACAGAATATTCTCATCTCCCCAATTATTCCTGCCCACGGCCTACAGATTCCCTGCCTATTCTGAGAAAACATCTGTCCTATGCACCTCCACATTCATGCATTATATAATATTGTCTTGAGGCAATTAAACATGAAAAAATAAGTCCTTCGGTTGTTTTTGCCTGAGAACACCAAATGTGCAGCTTATAGCAACTCCTATGGGCTAATTGATAGAAATGACGCCTCTGATGTGCAGCATTAGATATACATTTAGTCTATACTGTGTTGAGTTTAGCCTAAAGGCTTGTTCATTGTAGCAGTTCTTTTAATTATGTATTTTTGCTGCTTTTCCAGTGCTGGATTAGTGAGACATCAATTGTAAGGGTCTCACGCATTAAAGTGAATGTTTAACTAAAAGAGGAAAAAACATAAGCATTACGTCTCTGCAGTACACATTGTGCTGTGTTGTTGATGGAATTACAGAAAAATATCCGATGATCTGCCAGAAATCAAGTGTGCTCCCCACCTTCTACTGTGGGCTGACAACACAGGGCCTTTGCTGTACTTAAATCCCAGGCAGTGTTGTCAGCCCTGCCTGGGACAAAAAAAACAAGAGATAATTGGCGCTAATAGGGCAAGCAGCCCAAGTCCATGAAAATCCAGCTTGAACAAATAGTCCTGTAATGCTATCCACAGGCTTACTTAGGGCAGCCACCCCAGAATAGAAAGCAGCCTCTGTAATGAAAAAAAAGAGGGCGCCTACTAAGTGTACCATACAAAATTGGCAACCCACTGGGTTAACAGATGAAAGGCATATCTCCACAAGAACACTGCTGTCAGCTCCACTGATCACCTGTCCTGCTTGGGAAGCCACCAGGCTCTGTGTAGAAGGAATGAGGACTGCTGGTAACCGAAACAGGAAATGGCAGTAGCCTTGAGTGCACATGGGGGGCAGGTGCGTAAGTGATGACACGTTGTCCTGTGGGTGTGGCTACATGTTTCAGAGCTTCCTGCTCTTTCTACAGGCCTTTTATCTGTTAACCAGGCCATAGCTCCCAACTGTCCCTGATTTCAAGGGACTGTCCCTGATTTGGAACAAAGTCCCTCTGTCCTCCTCATTTTGGTCTGATCCATATAGTTTCCCACTTCCCAGTGCTAAACCTTTCATCCAATTTCTAAATCGCTGCATTTGCAATTGTTAAAGGGGCTGTAAAGGCTTGTGTTTTTTCACCTTAATGCATCCTATGCATTAGGGTGAAAAAACACCTTGCAGTGTCCAGCCCCCCCCCTGCCGTTTTACTTATCTGAGCCCTGAATTTCCGTGGACGCGTCCCCGCCGTCGCTCTATCCACAGGGTCCCGGCTTTGATTGGATAGATTGATAGCAGCGCAGCCATTGGCTCCCGCTGCTGTCAATCAAATACAATGACGTGGGCGCTATGGGGCGGGGCCGAGCCATACACTCAACGTCTATGGACGCCAAATTAATGACCCAGGAGCACGCCCGCAAGGTAACCCCCTCGGGAGAGAGCTTCTACTATGGGGCTATCGAATGCGGGGAGGAGCCGCAGAGGGACCCCAGAAGAGGAGGATCGGAGCCACTCTGTGCTAAACGAGCTGCACAGTGGAGGTAAGTATGACATGATTGTTATTTTTATTTTATTTTTAAAACAAGGCTTTAGTATCACTTTAAAATCCAGTATAAAGGAATAGTAATGGCAAAAAAAGCTCTTGTAGGTTTAACTAATATATATATATATTTTTTATAATTCTCCTTTAAGAAGGCATGACAGGGGGTGTGTCCTATGTCTACATACTTTTGGTAATAGGTGTCCCTCGTTCCCATCTCAAAATGTTGGGAGGTATGGTTTACCCAGTGAGTTAGTGAGTTGCCAATTGTATTTTAATAAAGTGGATGATTTTAATGCTACACTTAGTGGGCGGCCCCGTTCTGCCTTTTTGTCAGCCCTGCCTTGTTCTCTTCTGCTGGACTACAAAACATCCACCACTCCTCATCTGCAAAACACCTCTGTTACATTTTTCTAAGGAGCTTCTTTGGAGCTCAGTAAACAGTCAGTGCTTTTTGAATGATAGGGCCTCATTCAGACGGGGGCTGACATTCATAGCCTGTGAATGAGCGCCTTGTCATGCAGCTTCAGCTGCCACGTGCTGCGTGCAGGCAGCTTATTCATGTCTATAGAGAAGCAGCAACCGCACAAACACAGCTGCTTGTCCCAATATGACAGCTGTGTGGATGCGGGGCAGAGGCCCCAAATGCAGACTGTCAAATTTAGACAAGAGTTTGTGTCTGAAGGAGTCCTAACTGTAAGCCAGTAACACCAGTGCTGTCAATGTTTATGCATGCATACATTGATTTTCTTCCCAGACAGACAATGCTTTTGCTTTGACTCTCAAGAGCCTATCCACACATTGGGGGTTATTTACGAATGGCAAATCCACTTTGCACTACAAGTGCACTTAAAAATGCAGTCGCTGTAAATCTGAGGGGTAGATCTGAAATGAGGGGAAGCTCTGCTGATTTTATCATCCAATCATGTGCAAGCTAAAATGCTGTTTTTTATTTTCCTTGCATCTCCCCCTTGGATCTACAGCGACTGCACTTCTAAGTGCACTTTCAGTGCAATTTCAAGTGCACTTTTAGTGAAAAGTGGATTTGCCTTTCGTAAATAACCCCTATTGGGTGTAAGAAAAGGGCTGTTGAGAGATGTAGTTCTGGGGGTAGGCTTACGTCCATAGGGCATTGTGCTGATCCCTCCATCCATTTGCTGCCTCTGCAAGAAGCCTTTAGACACAACACAACCACTAATAGCTGCCTCCAGATGATTGTACTTCTGATGCTCTCCTGACTGGCCTCCGGTTCTCCATGCCTGCACCCAGATCAATTGTGGTTCTGCAGGTATGATCGGATGTATACTTATATGATCTCCATCCTTGCTTGTCGAGATGGATATACTATAATTACCCTTATATTACCTCATGTATATGTTTTGATACTATATAATATTCTTTCACATAGACTCCTGTCCCCCTTCTTTGCGCCTGATGAGTGGTGGTAGCCACGAAATGCGTAGAGCTATCAGATGCCCTTCCTACAAACAGAACTCAGACTACTATTCTTACCCATACTAGGCATATTGGAATATACCAATGAACTACAAGCCCACAAATATCTACTTTAATTGGAGATACTACGCCCATGAGTCTGGTTTCATTTCTGCTTACAAGATGAACTCACATGTTACCATGCTATGCTATTATTATGTCATCAACCAGTTTGAAATTGACTTTATGTATTTTATTTATTAGCTATGCATTGGGCTACTTTGTAACATATGTGGTTCATAGTGACTATATACTACCTACCAGACACATCTGTCGTGCCTTTCCCTGAGCTTCATTTGCTCCTTTCTAACGTTATAGACTACCATTATCATTACACTTATTGGGCCTAATGTAGTTCATCAATGAAATTTAATTTTACCCTATCCCCACTATGGAGTGACACGTCAGTGAGTTTGGTTTTTACTTTTATCTACATTATGAACCTATATGTTGCTATGTTATGTCTATTATATGCTACCAATATACATACAGTTAACCCCATGTAGTTTTATTACCGGTTATGCGTTGTGTCTAATTTTAGCACGTGCGGTTCTTGGTGGCAATGAACCCATATGTTATCATGCCATGCTGTTACCATGTTATTATGACAAATACAATATATTTTATGTTTTTTACATTAGCTGTGTACTGTGTCATTATGCAACATATGTGGTTCTTATATTTTTTAATATGTATTACCCAGCGGACACACTTTGACGTGCTCTCTCCTTGGCTGCATGATCCATTTAAAGTCCCACCTTCTTCCCTCCCCCCTCTCCCTACTAGGTACTATACTCAGTGCTCCTCACCAGACACCCAAAATTTGTCCATCCGGTGATCACAATCACAAAAGTAGCAGCATAGGTCCAGAAATGGGCCAATATATATCTCACTTGCACCATAAACTTACCTCTTGCAAGAAAAACGCATTCAATCATTCACCAATCAGCAATTTTATCTATACCAGGCTCCAGGGGAGAAAAAAGGAACCAATCAATGAATAATTGCATCTTCCAGTTCACAGGTTGATCCATCTGGGTTTGAAAAACTAACGCGTTTCACTTGGTCAGGAGCTAACTTATAGGATCCTTCAGGAGTAAGCTCCCGACTGAGTGAAATGCTTAGTGTTTTTGCTAGGGGTCCCTATTAGTAAGTTCCTGACTGAGTGAAACGCGTCAGTAGTTTTGCATACCCTGATGACTCAGTGCGTTTGTTGGAAGATGAAATAAAAGTGTTCTGAGGCTTTTTGTTGGTGAGTGGATAGACTCTGTGAGCAGTGGGTAACTACAGAACAGGCTCCTGGTGTCAGTGGTAGTGTGTAGGATTTTGTGCCTGAGTGGAATAATTACTCCTTTTGTTCCATTAGAGATTTGTGCTGGATGATTACTCCACTTTCATTACAAAAACAAAATACAATAAATGTAATCATTACACACTCCGTTTTTTTATTCGAATGTTATTAACCGCTTGCGGACCACCCACCATAGATACACTGCGGCAGGGCAGCCGCTCTGTGCCAGATCACGTACCTAGTACTGGAGCTAAAACTTATGCATCGTAAACACGAACGGAATTTCCGATGAAAAAAGTCAGACGGAATTTTTTCCGACTGTGTGTATGCCCCATCTGACTTTTTCCTTCAGGAAATTCCGACGGAGTTAGACGAAAAAAAATTCCGATAGTCTGTATGGAACTCCGACGGAGAAAAAAAACATGCATGCTCAGAATCAAGTCGATGCATGCTAGGAAGCGCTGAACTTCATTTTTCTCGGCTCATCGTATTGTTGTACGTCACTGCGTTCTTGACGATTGGAATTTGGTGTGACAGTGTGTATGCAAGACAGCTTGAGCGGAATTCCATCTGAAAAATCCGTCTGAGTTTATCCCGCCGGAAAATCCGACTGTGTGTACAAAGCATTACAGGTCTGGGGCACATGCGCGCACCGCCGGCGATCCACTCCTGCTGTGATTAGGCACAGCGGGAGCCAATCAGCAGGTCAAGTGGACCCGATGTGCGCCGGGACCAGCCGATTGTCCAGGAGACAGACAGATCGCCGTTCTGCCTATGTAAACAAGGCAGATCGCCGTTCTGTGAGAGGGAAACGTACTAATCTAGTGTTTCTGCTAAGCAGGAACATGGATCTTTACCTTCCCCCAGTCAAAGCACCTCCCCCACAGTTAGCAAGCATTCCCTAGGAACAGTGCCAGTGTCATTAGTACAGTGACAGTGTATATTTTTTTAGCACTGATCACTGTATTATTGTCACTGTTCCCTAAGTATCAAAAGTGTCAGCTAGTGTCCAATTTGTCCACCGCAATATCGCAGTCGCGCTATAAGTCACTTATTGCTGCCATTACTAGTAAAAATAAATAAAGAAAATTATACCATAGTTTGTAGACGCTATAACTTTTGCGCAAACCAATCAATATACACTTACTATTTATTATTTTTTTTTACCAAAAGTATGTAGCAGAATACATATTGGCCTTAACTAATGAAGAAATTTGATTTTGAATTTTTTTTATTTGGTATGTTTTATAGGAGAAAGTAAAAAGATATTGTTTTTTTTTTTTTTTTTTAATTGTCTTTTTTAGTTTATAGGACAAAAATAAAAAAAAATGCAGAGGTGATCAAATACCACCAAAAGAAAGCTCTATTTGTTGGAAAAAAAGGACATCAATTTTATTTGGACACATCGCCGCACAACCGCGCAATTGTCAGGTAAAATAACGCAGTGCAGTATCGCTAAAAGTGGCCTGGTCATGAAGGGGTTAAACCTTTCCAGAGCTGAAGTGGTTAAAAATCACCTTTCTGCTTATCTTACTTTTCACATGAGTGCTTTCTATTTACTTTGTACTTGCTTTGTGTTCATATCTGACTGGGTAGGCTGGTAGGTAACCCTATTCAGGCAAACATATACTTGAACATAACTTTGTGCCCCAGTAGCTTCATAGAACAGCTCTTGTGCTCTTGTATAATGGCCTATCATACAATGAAGTGCACTCCAATCCACTTCTTACCAAATGCCTCTTGTAAAGGGGAATAGCCCAACATCATGACTAATGCCTAGTACACGCGGCCGGTTTTTCCGTCGGATAAAAAAACAACGATTTTCCCGACAGAATTCCTCTCAAGCCTGCCTTGCATACACACGCTCAGACAAAAGTCCGGTGAACTTTTGACTGCCAAGAACGTGGTGACGTAAAAGACTATGACGAGCCAACAAAATGAAGTTCTATGCTTCCGAACATGCGTCAAATTGTTTCCGAGCATGCACGTTTTTTTTCCCCTCGGAAAAGCATACAGACGAACGTTTTTCTCACCCAGATTTTTTCTTGACGGGAAAAAAGAGATCCTGCTCCCTTTTTTTGTCCGGCAGTTTTCCCGTCAGAAAAACTGCGATGGAGCATACACACGGCCGGGATTCTCAGACAAAAGCTCTCATAGCAGTTTTCCTGTCGGAAAAAACGGTCGTGTGTACAAGGCATTAGGCAAACATTTCTTCAATAAAGCAAAATTCATTCACACAGAGGACTTCTAAACCATGATCCTCAGGCCATGTAACAATTTATTATTAAGTGCAAAGCAGATAAGAATCATAAGCGCCTCTTCCTCAATAAAGAAATGTCATATTTTGAGCTTTTTAGAGAGGCATAGCCTGATTGCTCAAAGCTCGAGGACATTGATCGGCAGGAGAGATTCATCCGGAGTCCAGCGGCCCTGGGCCGACTAAACCCCCCAGACTCCCCCCCCCCAACCTGTCAGGCTGGCGTCCGTCGTGATCACAGTCCAGTGGAAAGGAAGAAACTACTTCCCGGACTGAAGTGCCGGGGATGTCGGTCACCAAGTCAGAGAGGCCCTGACTAGGTGACTTACCTGAATCTGATGATCCAGAGACAATGTGTATTTGTTCCATTTGGACAGAACCTCCTTTTGCAAAACTCGAGTTCGGGATTGGGCATACGGTACTGCCTCGAAGGAGGCTACCATGAGGCCCAGGACTCTCATGCAGAAACGGAAAGACGACCATTTGCGGGATGTTAACAACCTCACTGCAGCCTGGAGCGTCTGCAACTTCTCTGGAGGAAGAAAAACTCTTGACTCCGAATCAGCCCCAGATATTCCAGGCACTGAGTCGGTACGAACACCGACTTCTGGAGGTTCAGTACCCAACCAAATTCTCGGAGAGTCTGACTGGCTATAGACACGTCCTCCTCTAATTCTGAGTGTGAAGCAGCTCTCAGAAGGAGATCATCTAAGTAGCCCACAACAGCAATGCCTCGCTGTCTCAGCAAAGCCAGAATCGGGGCGAGCACTTTGGTGAAAACTCTTGGTGCCGATGCTAGGCCAAAGGGGAGAGCCACAAATTGATAGTGGTCTTCCCCGACTGCGAAACGCAGGAACCTCTGATGCCTGACGCAGATGGGGACATGCAAGTATGTGTCCTTGATGTCCAAGGACACCAGAAAGTCCCCCTGATGGAGTGCAGGTACCACCGAGCGAATCGATTCCATCCTGAATTTCCGAACCTTCACAAAGGCATTGAGGGCCTTGAGATTTAGGATTGGATGAACTCCGTCCTTCTTTGGAACCACAAACAGATTTGAGTAGAATCCCTGAAACCTGTCCTGCGGCGGCACGGGTATGATAACCCCGCCTCTCAACAAGTCTTGTACTGCCCCAGTCAGGGCAGTCCGACGAGATGGAAGGAGAGGAATATTTGAGGGAAAGAATCTGTTTGGTGGACAAGAAAGAAAGTCGATCTTGTACCCTGAAGTGATCACTTTGCAAACCCACTGTCACGTACCTGGCGGTAGAGCCTGATTATGCAGAGGACGGCCTCCCTTACACCTCTGACTCGAGGCCCCTGATAGAGTAAACAGGAGGCGCGGGAGTGCAGAGTCGCACGGGTGCCTGGCAGGATCGCTGATGATGGAGCCGGACTGGGATCCCAGAAGAGACTGCAGAGGAACACCGGTGCAGAGAAGACCAGGAGCCGCGGTCAGTGGAAGGCAGGTACTGGCTTGGTACAGGAACTCCACAGGCAGAGGAGCAGATGCGACAGCAGGTGGGATGGGAGCTCAGCAGGGCTCCGAAGGGCTGCAAGGATGGCAGGTACAGGCTGGCCGGATCACACACTGGTGGACAAGTCCGGGACAGGAGCATAGGCTGGAGGGAAGTCAGGATACAGGCCGGTTTAGTATCAGGCTGGCAGCAAGGTAGCAGAAGGAGCAGGCAGATGCAAAGTCAACAAGCCGGGTCAGGTGCGGGCAGAAAACAGGAACGTCAAGGACAAGCCGGGTCAGATATCAGGAACAAGTATCAGATACTGGAACGTAGGGTACACAGAACGCTGTAGAACAGACAGCACTGAGTCTGGGTACTGACCCAGTTTAAATAGCCTGCTTGGCTCCAAGGCCTGTCACTGAATGCGCGTGCGCACGTACGCGTATATCGGCACGCGCACGCGCGCCATTGGCGTTCTAGCAATAGCTGAGGTTCCTGGCCGTCTTCCACGGCCACCATCTTGAGTGCTGGCATGCCCTTCCTGACACCCACTGGTCAGAAAGCAGGGAGGTCCACCGAGCTGCAAACTCGCGAAGACGGCCCCCCACCCAAGAATCGGGTGGGGGCAAGACTGCATGCTGAAGCGGGCTTGTTTGCAAGCTTGGATTGCTTGCGCACCCAGGGACGCTTCTGTCCCCCAGTTGAAGCCTTATCGGCTTGGGATGGTCTGCTAGCGGGCCCTGTCTGACGAAAATACCGCTTTTGTGCAGGAAAGGAGGGCCCCGGCCTACGGCGCGGCTCCTTACCTTTAGTGGACTGAGGAAGAAGTGTGCTCTTACCTCCAGTGACATCCTTAATACTGTCATCCAGTGAGGCACCAAAGAGCCTCCCACCTTTGAAAGGCAAATCGGTCAGAGCTTTCTTAGAAGCTTGGTCCGCGGACCAGCATTTTAGCCATATCAGGCGGTGCAAGACCACCACAGATACAGAGGCCCTGGAGATTAAAGGGGCCGCATCCAGTGTTGCATCACAGACGTACACAAGACCCTGCACCAGCTGGTCTGCCAGTGTCAAGATTTCTTATGGGAGCTGATGCTCCTCCACTGCCTGGTGCAAAAGTTTAGCCCATTCAGTGATTGTCTGAGACAGCAAAGTCGCAGCCATTATCAGCCGCAATGCTGACCCCAGCATGGTAAACACGGTCCGACTCACCGATTCGGACCTCCTATCAGTAGGGTCCTTAAAAGCAGGGGTCCCCTCTGCCGGGATAGTGGTTACCTTGTTCAACCTTGAGACCGGGGGGTCAAAGACAGGTGGGGAAGCCCATTTTTTCAAAAGGCTCTCTTCAAATGGGTAACGGACCGCAATGCGCTTAGGAACCACAAAGGACCTCTGCGGCCGTTCCCATTCCTTATCTATGAACTTGTCAAAGAAATCTACATAAGGAAAAACCTTAACAGAGTGGGTCGGTTTGTGAGACCCAAAAGGGACTGACACCTCAGTGGATGTCCCAGCTGTATCTTCTAGTTTAAGGGTGTCCCTTACTGCATTAATAAGTGCTCCTACAAGTGCTCTGTCCTGCGTTGACCCGGACGAGGAGTCCTCCTCAGTGCCCGGACGGTCCTGATCCGCATCCTCTGACATCCCAGAACAGGGATCCTGAGCTGCAGCCAGGCCCAAGTCTGAGTCAGAGCATTCCCCAGGAGATGGGGGGGGGGGAGGGGCGCTTTTTACCCCCCTTACGCCCGCATGCCGCTTCCACCCTGGCAACAAATGACTGCTGACAAAGTGTCCATGGGAACCGCAGGTGCAGGGGCACCAGTTGCTGCCTCTGGAATATCTGGGGAAGAAACGCCAGCTTCAGACTCCATTCTGACCCACTGACAGGGACTAAGTCAAGGCACTTGTAATAACAAATGTCCACCCTCCTAGCTGCGCTGACCGGGGGGGTTACCCAGGGACTGTCCGCTCTGCCTCACACACAGCGTGTGACTGAGATGTTCTGTAAGGTGATTTGCGCTATTCGCGCCGTTCAGGAAGCCTCCAGCGCTAGAGGCCAAGCCATACAGTGAAAAAAACACTGTAAAATGGCCGCCGGACTCCTCAGGGAAAAAAGGGCGCGGGCTACAAGAAAATGGCTACCCGCAATGAAGACCTGCGCCACAGCGCGGCCATGACAAAATGGCCGCCAATTGGAGTTTTCAATACAGAAAAAACCCACTAGAAAATGGCGCCGGGGCTACCCAAAATGACGGCCGAGCACACTGAGGTGGATGAGAAGGCCGCAGGGACGCCGAGCGGAGGCTTCCAAAAGACAGACACCCCCCACAGAGAGCGGACCCGGGCACCCCCACAGCCCCCAACCGGGATAAGGAGGCCCCCTACAGGTATACCCCGCCGACGCAGTAGGCCCCGCAATGGGGAGGAGGAAAGAGTGGGAGACAGAAAGAGGGAAAGGGAGGACAGGAGACACCCTAATGACACTCCAGGAAGCCCAGCTGTTCCAAACTGCCCAAAACAGGAGGAACTGTACTTACCCATCCATGCGTGGACTTGCTGGTGCGTTCCAGACAGACTCACCGCCGGACAGTACGGAGTGGCTGTCGGCCATGGTCCACTGTGACTGAGACAAAAGTAGCCCAGTCATATGTGGACCCCGGAGTAAAAACTCACCGGCCACCCCTGGAGCAAACGGGGCATGACGTGGCCGACCCAGCGCTTAGCTAAGGTCTGCTCACGCTCGATGGCCGGGCTGGGGAGACTACCAGGATCTATATTATCCAGCTTGTCGCCCAGCCGGCAATTGATAGAAGATCTCAGGATCAAAATATAAAATAATAAAACAAGAAAAAGTTAAAATTTCCATTGGACTCTGGGCCCAAGGGGGAACCAGGTCCTTCTCCTCTACTAGGCAGAAAAGAACTGAGCTGCTAGCTGCAGGGTGAGGGGTTATGACCGGAGGGACCGCCCCTGGGCGTGGCTGTTCAACTCTGTTAAAGTTACATGTATTTAGATAACTAACATGTCTGCCTAGTCCTCTCCTAATAGATGGAACATAACCCACAAGTCAAGAATTAAGGAGCTGTGTCCATCCATGGACAAAAAGAGAAAATGCCCTGATTACTGTGTAAATGTCACTGGTAGGGAAGGGGTTAACACTAGGGGGTGATCAAGGGTTTAACTGTGTTCACTTGTTAGTGTTTCTAACTGTATGGGGATAGAACTGGCTGGGGGAGGAGACATATCGCTGTTCCTACTTGGTAGGAACAAACAATATGTCTCCTCTCCCCTGACAGCACAGGGATTTGTTGGGGCACAGGCAGAACGGCGATTTGCCTATGTAAACAAGACAGATCACCGTTCTGTGACAAGTGAAGGCAGTGATCTTGTGTTTCTGCTAAGCAGAAACACGGATCTCTGCCTTCCCAAAGTACAAGCACCCCCCACACAGTTAGCAAGCACTCCCTAGGAACACATTTAACCCTTTGATTGCCCATGATGTTAACCCCTTCCATGCCAGTGTCAATAGTAAAGTGACAGTGCAGATTTGTTTAGCACCGATCACTGTATTAGTGTCACTGGGTCACTGGTCCTCAAAAAGTGTCAGTTAGGTGTTCAATTCCAAAAATATATCCCATAGTCTGTAGACGCTATAACTTTTGCACAAACCAATCAATATACGCTTAGTGGGATTTTTTTAACCAAAATATGTAGCAGAATACACATTGGCCTAAATTGATAAAGAAATTAGATTTTTTTACATTTTTCTCATTGGGTATGTTTTTCAGCAGAAAGTAAAAAATATTGTTTTCTTTTCAAAGTTGTCAGTATTTTTTTGATTATAGTGCAAAAAGTAAAGACCGCAGAAGTGATCAAATACCACCAAAAGAAAGCTCAAATTGTGGGGAAAAAAAATGACATAAATTTTATTTGGGTAAAACGTTGCACGACCGCACAATTGACAGTTAAATTAACGCAGTGCTGTATGGCAAAAAATGGTCTGGTCATGAAGGGGGCTAAACCTTCCGGAGCTGAAGTGGTTAATAAATGTTAAAAGTCAAATGTACTCACAAAAGAAGAAAGACACAGGCTTAACATGAACAAATGCCACCCAACATCAGAGTATTGAGTAGGGCACAGCTAACGCGTTTCAAGGGCCATACCCTCTTCCTCAGAGCTGACCAGAGCCCCAGTGCTGCAACATTTATATAGAAGTTAAAATTAGTCCAAGCGGTAAAAAAAAAAAGGGAACCCCTGTATACATTTCTACTAGTATCGTGCCAGCATAGGGATATATGTTCTGTCAAAGCATCTTGCAGTTGGCAACAATAACCAAATCAACAAAAATTTAAAGAAGAAAAGAAAAAAAAAGGAAATAAATCGAGAGAAGGGAAGAGAGAGAGAGAGAAAAGGAGGAAAGAAGAAAGAGAGAGGAGGGAAGAGGGTCGGCCAGAAGCGCTTCAAGGTGTAGAGACAAATAACGTATCCATGGATCCCATGTTGCATCAAATTTCTTAGTAGAATACCATGATCCAGTTAAGTTTATTCTTCATGTAATCAAGGGGAACCATCGACTGCTTCCAGTATTTAACAATAGTTATTCTAGCTGCCAAAAACATATGTAGCACACGGACCTTTTTCTCGCCTGGCTCACTTGCAAGTCAAGGCACACCGTGCTATATGCCCGTACCCTCCTGTTTGAAGAGGTTATCCCACAGCGCATGCGCACCTCCGTCTGTCCATCACGGCTGACTCTCACCCCTGCATCACCGCGTCACTGATATGCGCCTGTACGAACGCGGTGACGTCATGACGTCACGCACGGAGCGATCAGCTGACCGCTCCACACGAGGTAAAACAAGCGCCAGTCTGGCTTGTTAGTACAGACACGGAGGAAACTGGGGGAGCCGACGCACACATACAGTAAAGGAGCAGGTAAAATTAACTATATGGAGATTAATGTCGGATGGCGTTTGCATTCCTAGCTTTTTTACTATAACTCATAACAAAGATTACTTCTATAAGTAGTGATAGAACATATAATTTTAGGCTATTCTATCGCAGATGTCAGCGGGTTATCCCCCCTTTCTGGTTAACATCAGACTCTGCACAAAAAACATACTGCAATAAGGTAACTTAGATAATCTTATTTTATTCAGTTAACTATAAGACTGTTTGGCTTTTTGCCTGCATGGCTTGAAGTAACTCTGAAAATAACTTAAAAGTAATTTTAATCCATGACTACCGTCTTCTCTTGTGCATTAAATCTACATATCTTTCTTGGTCCTATGAAAGGATTCAAGTTCTAAGAACAAGACATAGGACATCTATAATCAAGTTTTCTTCTCTCAGACCTGCTCTCTCTGTATGTGAAAGGCCCCCCAGTTGTATACGCATATACTGCATATTGGATAACGTGAGTTTTTTTTTTTGTTTTTTTTTACTATAATTGATTAACTTTTATTTTCACGAGAAGCTCTCTTGTATATGTTTAAATTTACTTTCAAGTATTTTATTCGTATTTCAAGAAGTACAGAGACAACATCAGAAATATTAACACTAAGTCTTTGGCCACATACAATTCTCCGAGTAGGGATAAGCGATTCTGACCATACATAAAAAAAGAAGATCATAAACATACTACGGTACCAAAAACATATCCAGATGATCCAGCCGACAAAAAATTGGAAAAGGTCCAGAGGTCAGGGGGGACCATCCCAGCACCCCCGTCGGGAACTAGCTGTGCCCGGACAGCCTCCCCCGAGGTCCCTAGGTGAGACCGGCATCCCACGTTGGCTAAGAACATTACCCTAAATACAAAAACATGGGTACCTAGCTCGTAAACCTCAATGTGTGGTCCTTATGACTTATTGGCCACAAGAAAAAAATGCTATAAGCGCAGACTGAAAACATAAGGTGGCCAAGTTACCTACTGAAAAATTAAAAAGAAAACACCAAAACAAAAAATTAAAAATTACAAACTACAGAACAAAACCTAGGACAAAAGACAGACACAGGAGGGGGGAGGGGAACAGAGCAGAAAAGAGGAATGAAAAGAGAAAGGTAGAGCCAGTTGACGGGATAAGAACCTGTCAAGCACAATCGATATGTGAATGTTGGGCTGGTGGACCCGGGCGAAGTTCGACGCCCACATGAATCGCCCATGGATCCCAAATAGATTCAAACCGTTCTGTATCGTCTAGCAAAACACTTGTCAGTTTTTCCTGGGTCATGATCCACGAGATCTTATTTTTGGCGGCCAAAAAAGAGACTCTAGGCAGTTTCCAAGCCTTAGCAATCGTCATTTTGGCACCCAACAGAATGAAGTGAATTAATGTGCGATCGAATTTGTGAGTCTTGGGAGTGAAGGCGTTAAGGAGGGCCACCGCCGGGGTCCTCGGGACCCGGAGACCCGTTACGGATTGGATCAAGTTAAATATCCTCTTCCAGAAGGGCCTAATTTTAGCACATTCCCACCAGACGTGGACCATAGTCCCTACCGTCTCACAACCTCTGAAGCAGAGTGGATTAGCGGAGGGGAACATAAGTGCTAATTTGGCCGGGGTAAAATACCACCTGGTCATCACTTTGATGCTGGCCTCAATTAGTGAGATATTTTTAATCCCCTTGTAGGCTCTAGAAAAGGAAGAAAACCAGGTCTCCAGATCCCAATGCATCCGAAGGTCACCCTCCCAAGCCGCCATGTATGTAGCTTTACAATCCCTCTGGGCCAGTGACTGATAAATAATGGAGATTCCACCTCTCTGATCTGTGGCCTGACCACACCATAACTCGTAATCTGTAAAACGAGGTGGAGTGGGTTTTCCTTTCCAAATTTTATAGAGGAAATGTTGAATCTGACTAAACCTGAACTGTTCTGTAGTCGGGATCTCAAGTTGTCGTTTGCAAAATTTCAGAGTGATTGGGCCTGAAGCCGTGAAAAAGTGTCCAATCCGATACAACCCCTTATCCAGCCACCATTTAAATGATTTGATGTCACGTCCGGGTATAAAGTCTGGGTTGTTGAAGATGTGAGCCAGGGGGTGGAATACAGAGACTAAGGAAGTCTCAGTTCTAAGTCTGTCCCAGAGAGCGAGAGATTGCGAAAGTATAGGGGAGAGTATAGGGGGACGATCCTTAGGGAGGATCCATAGTAAAAAATCCAGGATGTAAGTAGGGGCAGCTTGTCTCTCTATTTGTATTGTGACAGCAGGAAGGTAAAGTCACCTGGTTGCATCCAGGGGGGTAGATATATTTCGCCCAGATTCAGGCTTTACGCTGACTTGTACAGCTAGGTGGAGAGTTGTATAAGCCCAGCTGAGACTAGTGGGCTCATTGATGACTCATACCTCTAGGGAGAGGGCTGGGCGTCGTGCAGACAGGGAGTTGATGAGGCCAGCTGAAGCTTGTCAGCTCATTTAGGCCTCTATAAAAAACTCCCAGATTCATTAGGTGTTAGCTCATGCCTGGAAGCAGACCTGTGTGGACTGTCTAGGGAGAGTGAACCCCTGTGCGGTGAGAGAAAGCCTGTGTGGCTATATTTTGCTTGGACATTTAAAACCAGGGACTAGGACAGCACTAGGCTGATCCCAGTCGTTAGTTAGGAAACCTGTAAGTTTAGTCAGAGGTCAAGTTGACCAGGATTTATTTTGTTTATGTTTTTTTTGCCTTGCTGTGTTTTTGTCACTGTAAATAGAAAATAAACCGCACCTTTTTGATTTTGAAAACCACAACCTCCGTCTGCTGGGCCTGTTTTGGGTGGGGAGCCCATCCCGGGGGTCACACATACCCGCTGCCGAGCTAGCCCCCTCACAGTTGGTGGAGAACCAGTGGCAGTTTTTTTTTAAGCCAGCATGGAGGAGATACTGAAACAGCTGGCTCTAGCAAATGCCAATCAACAGCAGACAAATGCAGGTTTGCAAAGGAGCCTTGCAGCCCAGCAGCAAGCTCATCAACAGAGCCTTGCAACTTTACAACAGAGTCTGGAGGCTCAGCAACAAGCCCAACAGCAATCTGAGGCCCGCTTCATAGACCTGTTGCAGAAGCAAGAGCAGAGACTACAACAACAGATGGAAGCAGTAATGCAGCAACGTCCGCAGACCAGTGAGGAAAGCCGTCCCACTAATACCGCGTCCTTTGGGGTGAGTCGTTTATTGACAAAAATGACTGGAGAGGATGATCCAGAGGTATTTTTGACCACATTTGAAAGGACCGCTGAAAGAGAAAAGTGGCCTGAGGAGCAGTGGGCTGGACTAGTGGCTCCTCTGTTAACTGGTGAATCGCAGAAAGCTTACTATGACCTAGAGCCTAACCAAGCAAAAGACTATGTGATGCTAAAAGCTGAAATATTGGCAAGGCTGGGTGTCACCCTGGCTGTCCGGGCTCAGCGTGTGCATAACTGGACTTTCCAGCTTGGAAAACCCCCCAGGTCTCAAATGTATGATCTCATTCACCTGAGCAGAAAGTGGCTACAGCCAGAGACTTTGTCCGCACCAAAGATTGTGGAACGTGTTGTAATGGATCGGTTTTTGAGAGCTCTTCCTACTGCCATCCAAAAGTGGGTAAGCCATGGAGACCCAGAGACGGCCGATGGTCTTGTGGATCGTGTGGAGAAATACTTGGCTACAGAGAACCTGACGGCCTCTTCCAGAGACACTCGGACTTTCCACCCTAAGACCAGACCATCCCCAGGGGCGGATAAGAGGATTCCAAGGGGTGAGGGTGGAGAGAGTGAGAGGGTGGGAGCTCTACCCCAAGTTTGGCGAGAACAGCCTGGGAAATCAGCGGCTCAAGAGGCCGCAAGAAGGATCGTTTGCTACCGCTGCCGGCAAGCGGGACATATTGCAGCAAATTGCCCGGTTGTGGAGGAACCCATGCAGTGTGACTTTCTGACGGGCAGACGTCAGTCGCTGTGTGCGACAGTCGCATGCACTGCCATTCGGGGAACTGAGAAACATTTATGCAAAATGTGTATTAATGGTAGAAATGTTGTGGTATTGCTGGATTCAGGTAGCCTTGTGACCCTGATAAAGGCTGAGTTAGTTAAAACAGAGGTCTCTGGGAATAGCAAGGTAGCCGTTATTTGTGTGCATGGGGACACCCGAGAGTATCCAGTGACTACGGTGTGTTTCGAGACCCCCAAAGGTACCCTCTCTCATCCAGTGGGCTTAGTATCTCAGTTACCGCATGACGCCATTGTGGGAAGGGATTTTCCGAAGTTCTGGGAACTGTGGGATGATCCTGAGCCCCCCACTGGTGCCCCTATGTACCAGGAATGTGATAGCCAGAACTCCCCTGAGAGTGGTGAGGACTCTCCGGAATTTCCCTTGTCAGTATTGGCAGGGGAGACTCAAGAAACTGGAGAGGAGCCCACCTCCTCAGACGAAAACCTACCGTCTGTGGAGTTTTCTGATCTTGAGGTTCACAGGGAAAACTTTGCCACAGAACAGTTGAAAGACCCCGCCCTAATAAAGGCACGGGAAAACGTAGTGAAAATAGATGGCGAGTTAGTGAACCCAGATAATACTGGCACTTACCCATACTTCAGCGTAGAGAAGGACCTACTGTATCGGGTGGCAAAAAGGGCAGAAGAAACCGTTGAGCAGCTTGTGGTGCCCAAACCTTACAGGAAGTTGGTGTTGGAGTTGGCCCATGGGCACATTCTTGGAGGTCATCTGGGGACAGAGAAAACCCGAGAGAGGGTATTACAGAGATTCTATTGGCCTGGGGTGATGAAGGAACATTTGGCCCAAGCGCAGTTGGCACAGCAGAGAGTGTACAACCGTGGAGCCAAGACCCGTACCTTTTCCCCGGGGGATAGGATATTGGTACTTGTCCCTACGGTTGAAAGTAAATTCCTTGCCAAATGGCAAGGCCCCTACGAGATAATGGAAAAAGTGAGCGAAGTGAATTACAAGGTCAGACAACCAGGAAGGCGAAAGCCCGAACAGATCTATCACGTTAATCTGTTGAAAGCCTGGAGGGATAGAGAGTCCCTAGTCGCAGACACTTGGTCACCAGCTCAAACTGGTTGCGTGATTCCTGAGGTTGGAATCGCAGCCACCTTGTCACAACCCCAACAACAGGAGGTTAAGGAGTTTGTACTTCGCAACAAGGAGGTATTCTCTGAGCTGCCGGGACAAACATCTGGGGTAGAGCATGACATTATTACCCCGCCCGGTGAAAGGGTGAAGTTAAAACCCTATCGGATCCCAGAGGCCCGACGGGAGGCAATACGGGAGGAAGTACAGAGAATGCTGAACTTAGGGGTGATAGAGGAGTCCCAAAGTGATTGGTCTAGTCCCATTGTGTTGGTGCCTAAACCGGATGGGAGCTGGCGATTTTGTAACGATTTTCGTCAGTTGAACAAAGTTACAAAATTTGACACCTACCCCATGCCACGTATAGATGAGTTGATCGACCGGCTGGGAACAGCCCGATACATGACGACTCTTGACCTCACAAAAGGGTATTGGCAAATCCCCCTGGCCAAGTCGGCCAAAGAGAAAACCGCATTTGTAACCCCAGACGGGGCGTTCCAATATAAAAGAATGCCGTTCGGGTTACAGAATGCGCCGGCCACATTCCAGCGGAAAATGGACCAGATGCTGAGGCCCCATCGGAAGTATGCTGCGGCTTACCTGGATGACATAATTGTCCATAGCACAGATTGGGCCTCACATCTGCCAAAAGTGCAAGCAGTCCTGGACTCTGTTCGGGAAGCAGGGTTTACGGCTAACCCCAAGAAGTGTACCATTGGGCAGGAGGAGGCCAAATATCTTGGGTACACCATTGGGAGGGGAGTAATAAAACCCCAACTCAACAAAGTCGAGGCCATCCAGAGTTGGCCACGTCCCAACAGCAAGAAGCAGGTACGAGCCTTTCTGGGAATCGCTGGGTATTATCGGCGATTCATTCCCCACTTTGCTTCTAAGGCTGTGCCCCTAACCAACCTGACGAAGGGGAAAGGGTCGGTCATGATTAAATGGACCCCCGAGGCTGAGGCAGCATTCCAATTCTTGAAACAAGCCTTATGTAGCCAGCCAGTGTTGTACTCACCCGACTTCTCTAGAGACTTTGTCGTACAAAGTGATGCGTCAGATGTGGGGTTAGGAGCAGTATTGTCCCAGGTCTGGAACGGGGAAGAGCACCCAGTCATTTACCTCAGCAGGAAGTTGAAGTCCCATGAGGTAAATTACGCCACCGTTGAAAAGGAGTGTTTAGCGGTGAAGTGGGCTCTAGATTCCCTTCGGTACTACCTGCTAGGTAGGCACTTTGACATGGTTACGGATCACGCTCCGTTAAAGTGGATGGCTCAAAACAAGGAAACAAATAGAAGAGTGAATAGGTGGTTCCTGGCCCTCCAGGAATTCAACTTCACAGTAAAACATCGCCCTGGCGTTCAAATGGGGAATGTGGATGCTTTGTCTCGAGTACATGAATGCCTGATTGCTGGTGTTCCAACCCCGAGGTTAAAACAAGAGGGGGGGGTATGTGACAGCAGGAAGGTAAAGTCACCTGGTTGCATCCAGGGGGGTAGATATATTTCGCCCAGATTCAGGCTTTACGCTGACTTGTACAGCTAGGTGGAGAGTTGTATAAGCCCAGCTGAGACTAGTGGGCTCATTGATGACTCATACCTCTAGGGAGAGGGCTGGGCGTCGTGCAGACAGGGAGTTGATGAGGCCAGCTGAAGCTTGTCAGCTCATTTAGGCCTCTATAAAAAACTCCCAGATTCATTAGGTGTTAGCTCATGCCTGGAAGCAGACCTGTGTGGACTGTCTAGGGAGAGTGAACCCCTGTGCGGTGAGAGAAAGCCTGTGTGGCTATATTTTGCTTGGACATTTAAAACCAGGGACTAGGACAGCACTAGGCTGATCCCAGTCGTTAGTTAGGAAACCTGTAAGTTTAGTCAGAGGTCAAGTTGACCAGGATTTATTTTGTTTATGTTTTTTTTGCCTTGCTGTGTTTTTGTCACTGTAAATAGAAAATAAACCGCACCTTTTTGATTTTGAAAACCACAACCTCCGTCTGCTGGGCCTGTTTTGGGTGGGGAGCCCATCCCGGGGGTCACACATACCCGCTGCCGAGCTAGCCCCCTCACAGTATCCAATCCGGTTTTTCCAATTTTGAATATACTGTGGACAGTTGGGCAAGTCTAGCCGCTTGGAAATACCAAAGCAATCTTGGTAAGCCTAACCCACCCTTCTTTTTAAGTCTGAAGAGCGTATCGGGGGGTAACCGGTGTCCTGTTCCTCCCCAAATGAACTGCGTCACTTTCCTCTGTAAGGACTGGAGGTGGTCTTTTCTGATGTTAATCGGTAATGCTCTAAACAAGTATAATAGTCGGGGAAGGAATGTCATTTTAATGGAATGTATTCTCCCAAGCCAGGACAAGCCACCCTTGGCCCAGTATTTCAGATCTGATTCCAGCTTCTTGTAAGTGGGTGGAAAGTTAGCTGAGTACAGCTGTTCAATTTTGGAGGTGAGATTAATCCCCAGGTATTCTAAACTTCCTTCCAAGAAAATTCGAAATCAGTCTTAAGTGTTGCTACAGTACTTGGCGGTAGTGAAACGTTAAGGGCATGGGATTTAGAATAATTAACCCTAAGGCCAGAAGCTATCGTGAATTCTATTAATGTTTTGCAAAGATTAGGTAGGGACGTGATGGGGGACGTTAAGAAGATCAGCATATCGTCCGCAAAAAGACCGCATTTATGCGTTTGGGTTCCACAGGAGACGCCCTTGATGTTGGGATTAGAACGTATAGCTGTTGCCAAAGTCTCGATGGCGATAGCGAAAATTAGAGGGGATAGGGGGCATCCCTGTCTGGTTCCCCTCGAGATGTCAAATATTGAGGAGTAATGACCTTGAAGGCGAATCATCGCCTTTGGGGTGGAGTATAAGGAGTGGAGAACTCCTAAAAACCTGCTTCCGAAACCCCAGTGCTCCATGAGAGAGAAAATGTAGGGCCATTCGATGGAATCGAATGCCTTATGCAGATCTAGAGATAAAAGCATCCCTTCTTGCTAGGGACCTTCCTCCCAGTTCGATTGGAGTAGTGAAACAACGTCAATGGCCCTCCTAATTTGATCCGGCCCTTGTCGGCCAGGGATGAACCCTACTTGGTCTTTATGGACATATCGTCCGATGAAGGAGGCCAAACGGTTAGCTAAAATTTTAGTTAGTATTGTGACAGCAGGAAGGTAAAGTCACCTGGTTGCATCCAGGGGGGTAGATATATTTCGCCCAGATTCAGGCTTTACGCCGACTTATACAACTAGGTGGAGAGTTGTATAAGGCTAGTGGGCTCATGTATGACTCATACCTCTAGGGAGAGTGTGGGGCGTCGTACAGACAGGGAGTTGATGAGGCCAGCTGAAGCTTGTCAGCTCATTTAGGCCTCTATAAGAACTCCCAGCTTCATTAGATGTTAGCTCATGCCTGGAACCAGACCTGTGTGGACTGTCTAGGGAGAGTGAACCCCTGTGCGGTGAGGCAAAGCCTGTGTGGCTATTTGTTTGGACTTTTACTAAACCAGGGACTTAGGGACTAGGACAGCACCAGGCTGATCCCAGTTGTTAGTTTAGGAAACCTGCATGTTTAGTCAGAGGTCAAACTGACCAGGATTTATTTTGTTTGTTTCTTTTTGGCTTTGCTGTGTTTTTGTCACTGTACATAGAGAAATAAACCGCACCTTTTGATTTTGAAAACCACAACCTCCGTCTGCTGGCCCTGTTTTTGTGTGGGGAGCCCAACCAGGGGGTCACACACACCCGCTACCGAGTTAACCCCCTCACAGTTGGTGGAGAACCAGTGGCAGTTTTTTTTAAGCCAGCATGGAGGAGATACTGAAACAGCTGGCTCTAGCAAATGCCAATCAACAGCAGACAAATGCAGGTTTGCAAAGGAGCCTTGCAGCCCAGCAGCAAGCTCATCAACAAGCCCAGCAGCAATCTGAGGCCCGCTTCATAGACCTGTTACAGAAGCAAGAGCAGAGACTACAACAAATGGAAGCAGTAATGCAGCAACGTCCGCAGACCAGTGAGGAAAGCCGTCCCACTAATACCGCGTCCTTTGGGGTGAGTCGTTTATTGACAAAAATGACTGGAGAGGATGATCCAGAGGTATTTTTGACCACATTTGAAAGGACTGCTGAAAGAGAAAAGTGGCCTGAGGAGCAGTGGGCTGGACTGGTGGCTCCTCTGTTAACTGGTGAATCGCAGAAGGCTTACTATGACCTAGAGCCTGACCAAGCAAAAGACTATGTGATGCTAAAAGCTGAAATATTGGCAAGGCTGGGTGTCACCCTGGCTGTCCGGGCTCAGCGTGTGCATAACTGGACTTTCCAGCTTGGAAAACCCCCCAGGTCTCAAATGTATGATCTCATTCACCTGAGCAGGAAGTGGCTACAGCCAGAGACTTTGTCCGCACCAGAGATTGTGGAACGTGTTGTAATGGATCGGTTTTTGAGAGCTCTTCCTACTGCCATCCAAAAGTGGGTAAGCCATGGAGACCCAGAGACGGCCGGTGGTCTTGTGGATCGTGTAGAGAAATACTTGGCTACAGAGAACCTGACGGCCTCTTCCAGAGACACTCGGACTTTCCACCCTAAGACCAGACCATCCCCAGGGGCGGATAAGAGGATTCCAAGGGGTGAGGGTGGAGAGAGTGAGAGGGTGGGAGCTCTACCCCAAGTTTGGCGAGAACAGCCTGGGAAATCAGCGGCTCAAGAGGCCGCAAGAAGGATCGTTTGCTACCGCTGCCGGCAAGCGGGACATATTGCAGCCAATTGCCCGGTTGTGGAGGAACCCATGCAGTGTGACTTTCTGACGGGCAGACGTCAGTCGCTGTGTGCAACAGTCGCATGCACTGCCATTCGAGGAACTGAGAAACATTTATGCAAAATGTGTATTAATGGTAGAAATGTTGTGGTATTACTGGATTCAGGTAGCCTTGTGACCCTGATAAAGGCTGAATTAGTTAAAACAGAGGTCTCTGGGAATAGCAAGGTAGCTGTTATTTGTGTGCATGGGGACACCCGAGAGTATCCAGTGACTACAGTGTGTTTCGAGACCCCCAAAGGTACCCTCTCTCATCCAGTGGGCTTAGTATCTCAGTTACCGCATGACGCCATTGTGGGAAGGGATTTTCCGAAGTTCTGGGAACTGTGGGATGATCCTGAGCCCCCCACTGGTGCCCCTATGTACCAGGAATGTGATAGCCAGAACTCCTCTGAGAGTGGTGAGGACTCTCCAGAATTTCCCTTGTCAGTATTTGCAGGGGAGACTCAAGAAACTGGAGAGGAGCCCACCTCCTCAGACGAAAACCTACCGTCTGTGGAGTTTTCTGATCTGGAGGTTCACAGGGAAAATTTTGCCACAGAACAGTTAAAAGACCCCGCCCTAATAAAGGCACGGGAAAACGTAGTGGAAATAGATGGCGAGTTAGTGAACCCAGATAATACCTGCACTTACCCATACTTCAGCGTAGAGAAGGACCTACTGTATCGGGTGGCAAAAAGGGCAGAAGAAACCGTTGAGCAGCTGGTGGTGCCCAAACCTTACAGGAAGTTGGTGTTGGAGTTGGCCCATGGGCACATTCTTGGAGGTCATCTGGGGACAGAGAAAACCCGAGAGAGGGTATTACAGAGATTCTATTGGCCTGGGGTGATGAAGGACATAGAAAATTATTGTTCCTCCTGCCCTGTGTGTCAGAGGTCGGCCCCGATGCCACATTTCCGTAGCCCGCTGGTCCCTCTACCCATCATTGAGGTCCCGTTTGAGAGAATCGCAATGGATTTGGTAGGTCCTATAATCAAGTCCGCTAGGGGGCACCAGTACATATTGGTTATAATGGACTATGCCACCCGTTATCCAGAAGCGATCCCTCTCAGAAATACCTCGGCCAAAACCATAGCCAAAGAGCTATCTCTTGTTTTTAGCCGGGTGGGTATTTGTAAAGAACTGCTTACGGACCAAGGTACACCCTTTATGTCCCGGGTTATGAAAGAGCTGTGTAAATTGCTCAAAGTGACGCAATTGCGTACATCTGTGTATCACCCCCAAACCGATGGGCTGGTTGAAAGATTCAACAAAACCCTAAAACAAATGTTGAAGAAAGTGGTGGATAGAGATGGAAAGGATTGGGACTGTCTACTTCCTTATTTGATGTTTGCTATTAGGGAGGTGCCCCAATCCTCTACGGGATTCTCCCCCTTTGAGTTACTGTATGGGAGACACCCAAGAGGGCTGTTGGATATTGCCAAGGAAACTTGGGAAAGTGAGAGTTCTCCCCACAGGAGTGTGATTGAGCATGTCGCCCTGATGCAAGATCGAATTGCACAGGTAATGCCCATCGTGAAGGAACATTTGGCCCAAGCGCAGTTGGCACAGCAGAGAGTGTACAACCGTGGAGCAAAGACCCGTACCTTTTCCCCGGGGGATAGGATATTGGTACTTGTCCCTACGGTTGAAAGTAAATTCCTTGCCAAATGGCAAGGCCCCTACGAGATAATGGAAAAAGTGAGCGAAGTGAATTACAAGGTCAGACAACCAGGAAGGCGAAAGCCCGAACAGATATATCACGTTAATCTGTTGAAAGCCTGGAGGGATAGAGAGTCCCTAGTCGCAGAAACTTGGTCACCAGCTCAAACTGGTTGCGTGATTCCGGAGGTTGGAATAGCAGCCACCTTGTCACAACCCCAACAACAGGAGGTTAAGGAGTTTGTGCTTCGCAACAAGGAGGTGTTCTCTGAGCTGCCGGGACAAACATCTGGGGTAGAGCATGATATTATTACCCTGCCCGGTGAAAGGGTGAAGTTAAAACCCTATCGGATCCCAGAGGCCCGACGGGAGGCAATACGGGAGGAAGTACAGAAAATGCTGAACTTAGGGGTGATAGAGGAGTCCCAAAGTGATTGGTCTAGTCCCATTGTGTTGGTGCCTAAACCGGATGGGAGCTGGCGATTTTGTAACGATTTTCGTCAGTTGAACAAAGTTACAAAATTTGACACCTACCCCATGCCACGTATAGATGAGTTGATCGACCGGCTGGGAACAGCCCGAAACATGACGACTCTTGACCTCACAAAAGGGTATTGGCAAATTCCCCTGGCCAAGTCGGCCAAAGAGAAAACCGCATTTGTAACCCCAGACGGGGCGTTCCAATATAAGAGAATGCCGTTCGGGTTACAGAATGCGCCGGCCACATTCCAGCGGAAAATGGACCAGATACTGAGGCCCCATCGGAAGTATGCTGCGGCTTACCTGGATGACGTAATTGTCCATAGCACAGATTGGGCCTCACATCTGCCAAAAGTGCAAGCAGTCCTAGACTCTATCCGGGAAGCGGGGTTTACGGCTAACCCCAAGAAGTGTACCATTGGGCAGGAGGAGGCCAAATATCTTGGGTACACCATTGGCAGGGGAGTAATAAAACCCCAACTCAACAAAGTCGAGGCCATCCAGAGTTGGCCACGTCCCAACAGCAAGAAGCAGGTACGAGCCTTTCTGGGAATCGCGGGTTATTATCGGCGCTTCATTCCCCACTTTGCTTCTAAGGCTGTGCCCCTAACCAACCTGACAAAAGGGAAAGGGTCGGTCATGATTAAATGGACCCCCGAGGCTGAGGCAGCATTCCAATTCTTGAAACAAGCCTTATGTAGCCAGCCAGTGTTGTACTCACCCGACTTCTCTAAAGACTTTGTCGTACAAAGTGATGCGTCAGATGTGGGGTTAGGAGCAGTATTGTCCCAGGTCTGGAACGGGGAAGAGCACCCAGTCATTTACCTCAGCAGGAAGTTGAAGTCCCATGAGGTAAATTACGCCACGGTTGAAAAGGAGTGTTTAGCGGTGAAGTGGGCTCTAGATTCCCTTCGGTACTATCTGCTAGGTAGGCACTTTGACATGGTTACGGATCACGCTCCGTTAAAGTGGATGGCTCAAAACAAGGAGACAAATAGAAGAGTGAATAGGTGGTTCCTGGCCCTACAGGAATTCAACTTCACAGTAAAGCATCGCCCTGGCGTTCAAATGGGGAATGTGGATGCTTTGTCTCGAGTACATGAATGCCTGATTGCTGGTGTTCCAACCCCGAGGTTAAAACAAGAGGGGGGGGTATGTGACAGCAGGAAGGTAAAGTCACCTGGTTGCATCCAGGGGGGTAGATATATTTCGCCCAGATTCAGGCTTTACGCCGACTTATACAACTAGGTGGAGAGTTGTATAAGGCTAGTGGGCTCATGTATGACTCATACCTCTAGGGAGAGTGTGGGGCGTCGTACAGACAGGGAGTTGATGAGGCCAGCTGAAGCTTGTCAGCTCATTTAGGCCTCTATAAGAACTCCCAGCTTCATTAGATGTTAGCTCATGCCTGGAACCAGACCTGTGTGGACTGTCTAGGGAGAGTGAACCCCTGTGCGGTGAGGCAAAGCCTGTGTGGCTATTTGTTTGGACTTTTACTAAACCAGGGACTTAGGGACTAGGACAGCACCAGGCTGATCCCAGTTGTTAGTTTAGGAAACCTGCATGTTTAGTCAGAGGTCAAACTGACCAGGATTTATTTTGTTTGTTTCTTTTTGGCTTTGCTGTGTTTTTGTCACTGTACATAGAGAAATAAACCGCACCTTTTGATTTTGAAAACCACAACCTCCGTCTGCTGGCCCTGTTTTTGTGTGGGGAGCCCAACCAGGGGGTCACACACACCCGCTACCGAGTTAACCCCCTCACAGTATCTTAAGGTCATTATTTATGAGGGATATGGGCCTATAGTTCTCCACCTCCTCCGGGCTTTTGTTAGGTTTAGCGAGAACTGTTATAAAGGCAGTGTTGAGCTGAGGATCTAACGGATTGCCTTTAGCTTTGGTATTAAAGAATTTTGCCATAAAGGGCGCTAGGGTGTCTGCAAAGGCCTTGTAATACGGCACAGATAGACCATCGGGGCCAGGAGCTGAACCATTTGTCATGGATATGCAGTAGTGTTTGTCTGTCAGCTTACCTTCCTTCCCATGTGTTCATCTTAGAGGCCTGAGCCCTTTCACCTGGCTTCCTTTATAATCTCCTCCCAGCCAGACTCCACCCCAGGCCCTATCACAGAACACTATATTAACCTGTGCACTGCAAGCCTGCTTTGCTGATCAACGTGTTTGTTAGGCATTGTGTGTTTGGGTTCCTGCCTGCCGTGTGCTACGTCTGTCTCTCTGTTACGTTATTGGCTTGTCCCCGACTATCCCTGTCTGCTCGTGACCCTTGACCTTCGGCTCGTTCTTCGTTATCCTTGTCTGCTTGTGGCCCCTGACCTTCAGCTTGTTATTCGGTTCTCTCTATCGTGTGCTGCTGCTTCCCCTCTTTTCCCCTTATCCTACGGGGCGTGAGCTAGGAAACTCCAGGGGCCGCGACCTGGTCCCAGCCTGCAGCGTAACATCCTCACCACTAGAGGCCCTGGAGAAGACCAGCTGGGTCTTAGACTCCGCGCCCTGGGGAATCTTGGCTCTAGCTTCCGTTAGGATCCCGGTTGTGCTCCTCTGGTCCTGCTTTCCACAACCACCCAGTTTCCTATCCGCAGCAGTCAGCCATAGGGTTCACTACCTTGCGGTGCACTCCTGTCCCCCTACGGTGTGCATCTGTCACCTGGCCACAGGTGACCTTGACAGTTTGATCAGCCATGAACCCGGCTGACATCCCGTTACCCGTGGATGATCCGTTGCAGGGCATAGTTTGCAGACTTGAAACCCAGGAATCGAATCAGACTCAGGTGATGCGATTCCTCCAGGATCTGGCTTCTCGCTTCGAGCAGCTTCAGGCCTCCTTGGGAACCCTGAATCCGCAACCTCAAATACAACCAGCGGCTGCTCCTATTGCACCAGTCGCAGCCACACACTCACTACAACTGCCAGCTCCGTCCCGTTTCTCTGGGGACTCCAAGGCTTGCAGGGGGTTCCTTAGCCAATGCACAATTCATCTTGAGCTCCAGCCCCAAAACTTCCTGTCTGATCGGGCTAAGGTAGCCTATATCATTTCCCTCCTCTCTGGTGAAGCTTTAGCCTGGGCAGCCCCTCTGTGGGAACTGAATGATCCAGTGGTTTCTAGCCTGTCTGGCTTCTTGAAACTTTTTCGGAATATCTTCGAAGAACCGGCTCGTGTCTCTTCAGCGGCCAGCGCCCTTTTACGTCTCCGCCAAGAGTCTGCTTCTGTGGGACAGTATGCCCTTCATTTCCGCATACTGTCGGCTGAGTTGAGCTGGAACAATGAGGCCTTAGTCGCAACCTTTTTGCATGGCCTGTCTGATAGAGTGAAGGATGAATTAGCAGGAAGAACCATCCCCACTGATCTGGCCGGCGTTATCTCCTTGTGTAACCAGATCGATATTCGCTTTCAGGAGAGGACCTTAGAAAAGCAACGCCAGCACTCCTTGGTTCTTAGTCAGCCTGAGCTCCCCTCTCTTCGACCCGTAGAGCATCTCCTACCAGCTGAGGAACCCATGCAGCTGGGTCGGACCAGGCTATCCCCCGAGGAACATGCTAGGCGCAGAACTCTTGGTCTGTGTCTTTACTGTGGGGGCAAAGGTCATTTTCGTGACACTTGCTCTCTTTGTCCAGAAAAACGTTCGGGTCCACTTCATCTGGAAAGTGGAGTATTGGACCCAGAAATATCACCTTCCCCTTCTCGTCTTCTGCTTTCTGTGTTCCTTCATGTTGGTGCTTCTTCTCATTCGGTCTCAGCATATCTGGATTCCGGAGCCGCTGGTAATTTCATGGACTGGGAAATCGCATCGTCCATGAGACTTACTCCTTTGCCCCTCACCACACCATTGGTGGTCTTGGCGATTGATGGTACTGTTCTCCCAGGGGGACCTATCCGCTTCCAGACCCTCCCTGTTAAGATGTCGGTAGGGACACTCCACCAGGAGTGGATATCCTTCCTTATCTTACCCAAGGCCTCAACGCCTATAATTTTGGGTCTCCCATGGTTACAGCTCCATTCTCCTCATGTGGACGGGACTACTGGACAGATCCTGGCTTGGGGTCCCTCCTGTTCCTCATCCTGCCTACCCAAGGTTGCCCCCTGTGAATCTGAGCCGGTCATTCATTCCAGGTTGCATAACCATTTACATTTCTCTGTCCCTAACCACCCTTGGACGCACAGCCAGGCTAGCTTGTCTACAAGTCCTGCAGTCGCTACGTCTTGCGATGCGATTCAGGTAGTCGCTACACCTGACTCAGCTATTCACTCTGCCTCTGTACTAGTTATGCCAGTCCAGCCCATGCCCAGTGAGCCTCCTACTTTTTCTTGTTCGGGACATTCTGCTTGTCCTTCAGCTATTCAGTTTGACTCCGGCGACATGTCACCTTCTAACCAACCTGACTTCAGGGTTCCACTGACATCTGCCCAGTCTGATGGTCCTGTGCAAGATGACCAGTTCCCCTTTAAGGGTCTAGGGGACCCTCCTCAGATTCCTGTTGATCCTCTCATGCCCTTGCTTATTCCTAGAGAGCCTTTGGTCCTCAATAGATCTTCTTGTCATCTCCCTACCTCGTTTTCGGTCTCTGAGGATAATCTTAAGTACGAGGTTAGACAAGTTCTGGATTCTCGGCTCTGCAGAGGCATTCTTCAGTACCTTGTGCATTGGAGAGGTTTTGGTCCTGAGGAGGTGTCTTGGATCGCTGCATCTGATGTCGCTGCGCCTCATCTGTTGAGGAGATTTCATCAGAGATTTCCCTTTAAGCCTGGGCCCAGGCGGGGGAGGGCCCATAAGAGGGAGGGTACTGTCATGGATATGCAGTAGTGTTTGTCTGTCAGCTTACCTTCCTTCCCATGTGTTCATCTTAGAGGCCTGAGCCCTTTCACCTGGCTTCCTTTATAATCTCCTCCCAGCCAGACTCCACCCCAGGCCCTATCACAGAACACTATATTAACCTGTGCACTGCAAGCCTGCTTTGCTGATCAACGTGTTTGTTAGGCATTGTGTGTTTGGGTTCCTGCCTGCCGTGTGCTACGTCTGTCTCTCTGTTACGTTATTGGCTTGTCCCCGACTATCCCTGTCTGCTCGTGACCCTTGACCTTCGGCTCGTTCTTCGTTATCCTTGTCTGCTTGTGGCCCCTGACCTTCAGCTTGTTATTCGGTTCTCTCTATCGTGTGCTGCTGCTTCCCCTCTTTTCCCCTTATCCTACGGGGCGTGAGCTAGGAAACTCCAGGGGCCGCGACCTGGTCCCAGCCTGCAGCGTAACATCCTCACCACTAGAGGCCCTGGAGAAGACCAGCTGGGTCTTAGACTCCGCGCCCTGGGGAATCTTGGCTCTAGCTTCCGTTAGGATCCCGGTTGTGCTCCTCTGGTCCTGCTTTCCACAACCACCCAGTTTCCTATCCGCAGCAGTCAGCCATAGGGTTCACTACCTTGCGGTGCACTCCTGTCCCCCTACGGTGTGCATCTGTCACCTGGCCACAGGTGACCTTGACACCCTTTTTGAGAGACTTTATGACTTCCTTTATCTCCTCAACCACAAATTCCGCCTCCATAACATCCCTATGAGCTGTCGAGAGTTTTGGTATGGGCAGATCCCTAAAGAAGTCAGAGAACCTGTGACTATCACCAGCTTGGGTCGAGCTATACAGTTTGGAATAGAATTCTTGGAAGGCTTTAAGTATTTTATTTGGGTTGGCCGAAAGGGTATGACCTGTAACCCTGATCTTGGGAATAGAGTGAGAGCGATACCTGGGGGTCAACTTTGATGCTAACATTGTCCCGATTTTATCCTTTTGGTGGTAAAATCTAGCACCACTCCATCGGATGTCTTTCTCCGCTTTGGAAGTTAGCGCTAGATTGAGTTCTAACCTGGTAGCATCCAATAGATCCGCTAGGGCCCTGGAAGGACACTTTTTGTGTTGGGTTTTCAGGGTGTTATATTTATATTCTAAATTTTTGATATCCAGCAACCTCTCTCTTTTATTACGGGTCGCAATGCCTATTATTTTACCCCTGATAACTACTTTATGGGCTGCCCACAGAGTTTCTGGTGTGACCTCCCCTACATTATTAAGGAGGAAATATTCCTTCAGGGAGTTCTCTATGTCCTTAGAAATTATGGGGTCACTTAGAAGGGATTCATTGAGACGCCAATGTGTCCCTGACGCCTTAGTGATGGTGTTGCGCAGTGAAAGACAAACCAACGAGTGGTCTGACCACGTAGTGTCAATAATGGATGCTTTGCCTGACGAGGGAATCAGGTTAGGGGACACCAGGATATGATCTATCCAGGCCATGGGCATGAAGGGTTTTCGCTATGTTCAAGCTGGCTTTAGTAGGTCGTGTCAGTTGGGTCCCATGGGGTCTAGACTTGTCAAGTCCTTGGTCGAAGGCGACATTTGAGTCCCCGCCGAAGATAACCTTACCCTCAACCAGGGGGAGTAGGGTTTGGAGAAGCGTTTGAAAAAATTTAGCTTGCCCCTTGTTGGGGGCATAATAGGAGATTATTGAATATAAGACACCCTCGATCGAGCCCTTGACAACGATGTATCTGCCCTCAGGATCTTTGTACGTAGAGGAATGGTCAAATTTGCAAGTCTTAGAGAAGAGAACCGCGACCCCCCTAGTTTTGTTTTCTGCATTTGCTAAGTAAAAGTTCTGGAAATGAGAGTGGAGAAACCTGGGGTTGTATCGAGTAGGGAAATGGGTTTCTTGAATTAGGACAACATCTAATTTTAGGGAACGATTGTGCTCAAAGGCCAATCTCCTTTTCCTGGGGGAGTTTAGCCCCTGAGCATTATGTGTGGCGACCCTAAGGTCCCTACGATTCTGGGGTGGATCAGCCATTGGGAAACATGTGTGGAAAGCTGCTGGTGCAGATGTCACTTACCCCTTGATGTCTTCTCCTGACGAAGCTGAAGAGAAAGGGATGGAGATGTACGGTCCGAGTGCTGAAATATAGGCCTTGAGCGGCCCGTCCACTGGCTCGAAAGAAAGAACAGGTTAGAAAAGGGGTGAGAGAGGGGAACATACAAAAAGGTAAACAACATCTACCAAGAAGATCATAGTCATCCGGAGTGTAAATAAACACCCAGAGACCTGAAAAAATGCGCCGGTGTCCTCTAAGTGAGGTCCGACAACCCATCCCGCAAAGGCAGAAACCTGCTTCCGAGGGATGGGTGGAGGCGCAAGGGTATCACCCCCTTCCCTGGCATACAATCTGACCGATATGGTAATCTGACACATTATGCGTAAAGGAATAATAATAATGACAATAACAAAACAACTGTCTCATAAGAAATTT
Source organism: Rana muscosa (assembly GCA_029206835.1). NCBI lineage: Eukaryota > Metazoa > Chordata > Amphibia > Anura > Ranidae > Rana > Rana muscosa. Next base: position 78,887,006 of record CM055117.1, on the reverse strand, counting down.
GACAAACTGAGAGCTGTCCTAACAAAAAATGACACAATAATCCTTCTCTCACTCAGGACCATAATTATCTATGTTTCTAATATAAAGTTCCTGGTAGGTATTGGAAATCCCGCCAAAGGGGGCTAAGCTGGCTTGATAGGAGTCCTCATCTATCAGATCTAAGTCCCAAGGAACACTTTCAGGCTACTCCAGCTGACCTTACATGGAAATGTCTGGAAAGTTCCTCCGACCGCCCTCTGGTTTTAAAATGGGATAAACCTAGCTCCAGGTGAAAGAGCCCTGAATCATACACCTTTTATGTAATAAGATGAGGAAAAATGAAAACAAAACTATAAAAATATCTCGTTATTTGAAAGAAAAAATTTGTAAGCCAACAGATAGAAGGTGGCCTGCTTGGCCACGGGTTGGAGTAGGAGCTCGAAGCCCCTTCTACATCAGAGACTACAGTCCCAAATGACGTGTCCAAAGGATGGAGCAGAAATTAGGAAAGACCTGTAAGGCCATTTTATGGAGGTCTACCGTCCTTGGACTTCTTGGTCTTACCCGAGACCCATAGGGGGGAAACTGGACTCGTCGGGGTTGGCCTCTTGGTTGAGATTACTGAGGCTGCAGAGACTTCCATAGGTGCTTCTTGGGATATTAATTTGAGATGAAGGAGAAGTCTCTCACCTTCCGGTAGGCTGGAAAAAGCATAAGATTTGCCCTTGAAAGCGAATTTTACTGCGAGGGGGAAGGCCCAACGGTACTTGATATCCTGTCGTGACAATACTGATAGTAGTGGTTTAAGAGCTCGCCTCTTTTGAATGGTAGCAGGGGACAAGTCCGCAAAAATTTGAATTTGGTGACCCCGGAATGAAACCTGTTGCTGGAGTCTAGATTGTTTCATTACTTCCTCTTTGACGGCGTAGAAGTGAGGTTTCACAATGACATCCCTAGGTGAGCCGTCCTTTCTGGGGGGTCCGAGGGCCCTGTGAGCTCTGTCCAACTCCAGTCGGTGATTCGAGATGTTAGGAATCAATTCCTTAATAAGGTCTAGTAATAACTGTAGTGGGGACATCCGTGATGGTCTCAGGGATACCTCTGATCCTAAGATTGTACCTCCTGGACCTGTTTTCGAGGTCATTGATCCTGGAAAGAGCAGTGTCCAGTTGTTCCTGCAGGGTCTGGATATGAGCAGCATTTTGGTTGGTGTGGGAGACAGTGATATCAAGTTTATTCTCTATTGCCTCCATTCTGGATCCCAGATTTACAAAGTCAGATTTTATGTCTCTCGTTATCTGTGCCGCTGTGTTAGCTAGTCCCCTTTCCAGGAGGGCTGACAGTTTGAGAAATAGGTCACCCTGCGGGGAGAAAGAATCCTAGTCTGGCATGCTGGGTGAGGGGGTAACGTGCAGGTGCGAGCTAACAGGGCCTGCAGGAGAAAGGGCATATTCCTCCATGGTGTGGCCTATGAGGGATTCAGTGGAGGCCGGGGAAGGGACCTGGGGGTATTGCTGAGGTCCCTGTGTCACCTGGGAATAGGAGAGAATAGCGGGGGCGATCACTTGCCTGCATTCTGTCTTCCTCTCCCCGGAGACCACGTGTGGCTGTGTGGAAGTATGTGCCGCGGCCATCTTGGTATACCCGTCTCCTCCGGACTTATTGAATTCCGGCCCAAAATCACGTCTGGCAGACGGTCCAGACATCCAGGAGTGTTCCTGAGGGGTTCCCCTTAGCTGAGAGGGGAGAATTTGACAGCGATGGCCCGGTCTGTGTCCGCTGTGTCGATCGCTGGGTAGGGGTGATGCGGAGCTCCCGGCTTAAGCTGCCATTACGGAGCGCCCGCGCATGCGCCTCCCGGATAACGTGAGTTTTATACAGCTCTCTATCCCTTATTATCAATTTGTAAATCTATGTATCATTCAAGGCACAATAGATGCCAATACAACTATGCGGTTCCAACCAATGTGGGTTGGGTTCAGAGTTGTAGTCATCTGAATGAATCAATTAATGCTATACAATAGATGGTATCATCACTGTTAAACCTATTATCTGTCCACTTCAGGCTATATGCATGAATGTGGACTAATCTCCGTGCCTCTTCCTTCAGCTGCGTTCTCCATGGCGGGATCTCTGTAAGGTGGCCCTCATTATCTCAACCTCCCTTTGAGATTTTGTTTATCCCAGCCAAGAGGCACCCAGTAATCGGCCCAAAAAGGTATTTCTCCATGAATTCAGAAGCAGTCACTGCTCTATTTCTTGTTTTTTGTGATTTATTTGCTTTATTTAAACTATGTACCTTTTGAAGATTGTATATATTGACATTATCGATATGTATGTACTTATATTACTCTCTCCTTATGAAATTAGATACACATTAATTGTTAATGCCCCTGAAGAAGCCTGAACAAATAGGCGAAACTAGTAGGACTAAAAACAGCTTACCCCTGAGGAACAAATACATTTGGGTGTATTTTTGTATTCCCTATGTTGCTTTTTTTTTATATAAATGTATTTGCACACTGTCTAATAAATATACCTTTTTAACTGAAAATTGGGAATTTTGCATTCAATCAGTACTGTCCTATCTGGACCATAAGATAGAATATATCGAGTGGACATCTCTAAACTCCCATTACCTACCCCGGTTCGGGGATTATTTTTCTCTTTGAAGAGGTTAAGCGGTGTTCACAAATTTTGGGTCCTGCAGCGAGTTACCTTCTTCCACTGGTTCTTCTCCCCAGATTATGGGGCAAGTCTCTATTTCTTCCCCCAAAGAAAGCAATGTCCAGAACACTTTAACTCCAACAGAGAGTTTATTTTCTATTTGCTGCGTAGTAGATAGAGACAGATGGATGAAAGAAGGAATAGTGTGAGGGATTAGATCCAGGCACAACTAGCAACCTCGTCGCCACTCGATCCCGAGTGGGTTTAGCTCACCCGGATAGTTCTCTCTCACAGTCCTAGCAGCCGGTGTGGAGCTCAAACAGTTCTGTCACCCTATCCCCTCCAGGGACGGGTACAGGAGATCCTCTAACCTCTGTAGAATTCTAAGAACAGGATAATGCCAATGGGCACTCTACAGGTTAGCTTTCTGGAATAAGGAATCCTTCCCTCTGACAGGTCACCAGGCCTCTCCCGATACAGCAATCTTCCATCACTCATCTCCTCAGTGGGACCGATCCTCCCCTGGCTTCCTCTCGGTCAGAGCGGGTACCCTCACCTGGGCACCCTGGGACTCCAATGGGCGAATTGTAGACCCAGTTAAAGGTACTGGGCCTACCTGGAACGTTGCAGCCTCGGGCCAAAGTTGCCTGAGACTTCTCGGCCAGTCATCTCACCCCCGAGGGGCACACCCCTCCGGCTCCTCCACTCCACAACCTCCTCCACCACTCCCGACTCCGCCTAAAGATGGCGTCTGCCTCTTATGTACCCTCTCCCGGCATGCACAGCAGGCCGACCACGCCCACTGTACCACTGCCGAGAGAGGACACCCTAAGGCGCAGTAATGCCACCCATGGCTCAACCCTGACCTGATATGGCACCGCCACCTACAGACCACAAGGAACCATACACCAGGCAGCATCACATAGGCAAAAGCAAATACCTAGCAATCAAAGCGGTCCAAGCCTGGCTACCAGCTTAGACCAACCCCTAAATTTAGGCACATAACACCCCTAAAAAGTAAAGGGGCGCTACACATATATGAAATGAGTTTTGTCGATTTTTTTGGGGACCTCGTCAGAAAACTTTTGAAAAAGCGATGGTTCCAGCGATCTACGTATATTAACCCCCGTCACAGAAGATACTAGGTTAAATATATGAATCCAAATTCTAGTGACCACAGGGCACTGCCACCAAACATGAAACATTGTAAATATCTGGCCACAACGTCTAAAGCAGGTGGGCGACGCAGACGGGTACATCCTTGCGACTCTGGTGCAACTCAATTTTTATTAACATTTGCATCATGTGTTTTTTTCTGGATTTTTGGTTAATATTCTGTCTCTTTCATTTAAAAATGCACCTATGATAAAAATTATAGACCCTTCATTTATTTTTAAGTGGGCAAACTTACTGCTGCAGGGGATCAAATAATAATTTTCCCCGCTGTATATAACTGCCAACTAACTGGCACTTCCTTAACATTGAAGCTGGGGGCATCTTGAACAGTGTACTGTGTGCGCCACAAATGTCTTTTCATCTCATGTGATTGGTTGGCTGCTTTCCCCAGCAATTTCTTTTTTTTAAAAACAACTTTAGAGCTGATTTTGTGACTATAGCAGGTTGACTCCTGCTGCTCAGCACACAGCAGGAAGGAAATGAATGCATGCTTTAGCAGCACAAACTTGCAATTAAATTTGCAAAAACCTTGAAATGTATATAATGGATACATGGAGGGGGCTTGGGTTTTATCAACAAAAGTGTGCTTACACTTTAAGACCGCATTCACACCTGAGCGTAGCGCTTCGAGCGTTTCACTGCCAATTTTACCGTCGTTTTGTCGCGCGAATTTGCGCCCGTCGAAACACTCGTTGTCGCGCTAGACACTTGAATCGGGCGTTTCCATTACATTCTATGACTCCTATAACGCCCAAATCTGCCTGATTCGCGCGACAAAAAAGGGTCCGGAACTTGTTTGAGCTTCAGGCGTTCGGCTTCAGGCGTTTTTGAGTGGAGATGTGAACCATCTCCATAGAGAATAATGGATTTTTTCCCCTCTAGCGTTTTGTAGCTTCAGGCTTAGGGCTACAAAACGCTCAGGTGTGAATGCAGCCTAAAGTGGACTTAGCATTATATATATGTAGCACCCTCTAGTGTGCAACTAGTGGTAGGTAAATTTATTTTGTGACTCATGGTAGTTGTATGTTAATTGGGTTCGGGTTAGGGTGACCACGTGTCTTGGATTGCCCGGGACAGTCCCGCATTTTGCAGGTCTGTCCCGGGCACCTTCATTCCAGGACAATACAGTGTCCCGGAATGAAACTGACACAGCCACCCCCCGGGCCAATCTGATGCCCCCAAAAAAGACCGTCACATCACCGCTTTACTCACTGACAGTACTTGTCCTGGCTGGGAATGCCTGGAGGAGCACAATCCCCGCCCCCTGCTTGTGATTGGAGAAATCATAAATCCCGCCTCTTGTGTCCAATCACTGTGCTGTGATTTGTTACAGCACAAGCTGATTTTTGGGAAGGGAGGGTGTCTCTGAATGGTAGTTTGGAAATGTGGTCACCCTAGTTCGGGTTCAGATTCAAATCAGGCTGGAAGGCTTTGCAGACCAGTCCTCTATCGCCTCACCCTGGTTCTGGAGGTCCCTGAAAACTTATAGAAGCTAGTGGGTGGAGGTAAAGAGGTTGGATCTGAATGTTGATGGGAGTTTGGACCAATCCCCAGGCAGGAGGCCTGGCAGGTTGGTAGAACCAGCCCATAAATATGGTGGAGCCTGAGCACCAGGGGAGTTGGGTGGGAGATGGAGTGCTGAGGCTGCTGTCAAGTGGCCATGGAGGGGGCCACAGGCCGGGGGCTCTGCCTCCAGGCAGGAGCTTAGGAAAGGAAGAAGAGGAAGCCTAAGAGAGGAATCTCCATTACTTTTGGATACCTGGGCTGGCATGGGAATATCTGATCAGTTGGAGGACTGAACAGGAGTCTTGCCCAGTGCAGCAGGGAGAAGAGGACAGTGTGCGTACCTCAGCACACCCAGGGCCATACAAGGGGGGAGGCTGCCAGATATGGCATACTTTCCAAAGACAGTGTTGTGCTAAATCCCAATCCCTTGTTCTTGGGAGTTCTTCAGAGCAGCCAGGTGGACTGGTAGTATCTGCAAGCAACAGACTGGGTGAAGTTCTACAGATGAGACAAGATACCTCTTTATACCGTTTGCAATTTTGTGCTATTTCACTGAAGGGGACCGAGAGCTCCTGGTCCATAAAGGATCTTGTCATTGATCCGTAGAGACTGAGTTTATTCCGGAGTACAGTCCAGTATCTTCATTTTTGTACATAGAGAAGGAAGTTTGTCCTCATCTGTTGTTCTTCTAGTCAAGTTGAGCATCCCATAATCCCTATACCTTATCCAAGTTGTTTTCCCCAATAAAACAAAAACAAGCCCATGGACTAATTTCTTGTGTCTGGATGCAAGTTGGAAATGCGTGTTGCCTGGCTATGGAAGAATAGGGGGAACCAGTAACCAGCGGCTCCTGCGGGGGGTAACGCTACATATATTTTTAACATTAAGGTAATTCATGTGCAGTAATATAAAAAGTGTGATCTTTATGTGTGTTTATAAACTCTCATAGAGATCACAGTCCTCCCTCTGACAATGCTTTCACCTGCATTTTTCTCTTTTAGAACAGCGCCATCTTTGTTCAGGTATCATTTAAGGTCAGCATGATATACTTCTTGGACAGAGATGCTGGCTCAGAAATTACACAATCATGTAAATCTTGGTGCCTGTGCTTACCAGTGGGTGATACAGATCAGCCTCTTGCGTGCTGTGACCTGGTACAAAATGAAAGGGGTTATAAAGGCTTTTTTTTTGTTAATTAAAATAATAAATAGGTTAATACGTGCCTGCTCTGTGGGGCGGCCCTGATCCTCCTCTTCTGGAGTCCCCTGCCGGGGCTCTATGCTCCTCCTCTTCTCCGTGTGCTTCCTATGGTGGCACGGGTGCGCTCCAGAGCCATGCTGTGTGTCGCATGGCTTGGCACTGAACCCCGCTGTCTGCTCACAGGATTTGATTGACTTCTTTTGTGTCCTGTGAGAGAGAGGAGAGAGCAGACAGGGACAGCGCTGGATTAAGTGAGTATTAGGGTGTAGGGGGGGGGGGGGGCGCAATATAAATACCGGGACATTTTTTTACTTAGAAATGGCTGTAAACACTTACAGTACATACACCCAGTAAAGTGACTGGCCTAAGGTGATATCCAGAGATGAAACAAATCCTCCTACAAGTTGTACCTGTTTATTTGTGGTCCGTCTCTAAATCCATTTAAAGTGCAAAATTTATTAAGCTGTTTGAGCTGTCAGAAAAAAGGGGGTGGAGAGCTTTAGACCCCTTTCACACTAAGGCGCTTTACAGGCGCTATATCGCTAAAAATAGCGCCTGTAAAGCGCCTCTCCTTTCACTCTAATGTGAAAGCCTGAGGGCTTTCACACTGGAGCGGTGCGCTGGCAGGACGCTCAAATAAAGCCTGCAAGCAGCATCTTTGAGGCGCTGTAGGAGCGGTGTATACACCGCTCCTAAAGCGCCCCTGACCCTATGCCAAAGTGCTTTTAACCCTTTTTCGGCCGTTAGCAGGGGTTAAAAGCACCCCGCTAGCGGCCCAAAAAAGCGCAGCAAAAACGATGGTGAAAATAGCAGCACTTTACCGCCGATGCCTGGGCACTGCCAGTGCGAAAGCCCCCTTAGTCACTCTCTCACTAAGGAGACCTCTGAGAGCTGATTGGAGGGAGGGGACACCCCCCCCCTCTTTTAAGACAGCACATAGGGACAGAGCTGAGGCTGTCAATGAGCTGGAGCTCCATCCCTCCTGAGGAATGATGCAGCAGACAGAAATGACACTCTGGATTGAGACACACTATGGAGGGATATGCGTTGTTCATTTTTATGTCTGAGATTTACAAAAAATGTTTACCCTTTAGAACCAATTTTAATGGAAACTTCTGTCTGCCTACTATGGTGACCTCGCCCCATCCTTGGGCACCACCATTATGGTGCATGTGCAGATGTGCCTACAGGCTCTGCCTGGCCTTTGGGTCCTGGCAGAGCCCGTCGGCACATTTGTGCATGCGCAGGTGATTTTCCACTCAATCGCAGAGACAGTGAAGATTTTTGACTTGCCTGGTTGCAGACTTTGCTTGTGGGTGGGAAATCCCGCACATGCGCAAATGGTCAAGGAAACCACAAATGTGCAGATGTGCCACAAGGCTCTCTCAGGACCTGAGCCCTGCTGCACCTCTGCCAACATACAGGGGGCAGTGAGAAATTCTCGCCTAGACAAGAATTGCAGAAGAATTTAGAGCCAAATAAAGCACATAAAAAAAACAAAAAAAAACAAACGCTTTAATCTGGTTATAGACGATTTCTCCATCCACAAAAGGGAGGTGAATGAAGGAATCCCATCACGAGACATTGTATTCTGGCAGTAGGACCCACCATTGTTCTAACCTACTGATCAGCGGTTGCAGCTGCTGGTCCACAAATGTTTTCCATCATGTCCCTTCAACAAAAGTCAAACAAATCATGGTGGGATGGCCACACACTGTGTCACGCTCTTGGTAGGAGGCGAGATGCTGGGAGGGCTCCCCTTGCAGCCAAGCGCAGCACAGCCCTGAAGATGACACAGCTGATGTGGTGCCCACAGAAGCATGGGTTGCCTGGTAGGTAGTGCTGGTTGCCAGGAGCTTGGTAGGATAGGCAGACTGCAGGGAAGCAGGCATGCTTAGGAGGTCCAGAGGGTAAGGACCAGTGGAATGTTCAGATAGCAGAGTCAGGAGCCAGGCCAGAGGGTCAAACACAGCAAGACAGTCCGAGATCACAGCAGAGCTGAGTCTTTGCACAGAAGACAAGTAAGCGGAGTCCGTTAGCCAGGCCGAGGTCAGGTTCAGGAAGCAGCAGCAGGAAGTCAGGTACAAGCCAGGGGATAATGCCAGGAAGTCAGCAGGAGCAGGTCAGACAAGCCGGGTTTGGTACACAGGAGATCAGACAAGCAGGAGATACAGGGCACAGGAAGCTGAAGATAAACCAGCAATGCGCCATTGTCAGCAGAGGGCTTAAATAGGCAGTGGTGACTCTGTCACGCCGTGCGTGTGCTGTTGTGCATGCGCATGCGCCTGACCCCAGCGTAGGGTGACCACATTTCAAAACTACCATTCAGGTACACCCTCCCTTCCCAAAAATCAGCTTGTGCTGTAACAAATCACAGCACAGTGAATGAACACAAGAGGCGGGATTTATGATTTCTCCAATCACAAGCAGGGGGCGGGGATTGTGCTCCTCCAGGCATTCCTGGCCAGGACAAGTACTGTCAGTGAGTAAAGCGGTGATGTGGCGGCCTTTTTTGGGGGCAACAGATTGGCCGGGGGGGGTGGCTGTGTCAGTTTCATTCCGGGACACTGTTTTGTCCTGGAATGAAGGTGCCCGGGACAGACCTGCAAAATGCAGGACTGTCCCGGGTAATCCGGGACACGTGGTCACCCTACCCCAGCGCCATGCGTCTGTCTGGTTGTGATACTTGCACGCTGATGCGCATCCTTGCCTATGCTGTTTTGCCAGCCTTGTGGCATTGTGCACAGGGAAGCGCCTGTTACCCTGACACACTGATCAAGATTTGTCTAGTCCCTGCTAAACTGGAGACATTTTGATCAGTCTATGGCCAACTTTACTATGTCTGATTGATTACAGGGGGAGAAGAGACTGGGAAAATGCTTGCTGCCTGCATTAGACTTATGACATCTCAGCCTAAGCAAACGTGTCTCAATAAAACACAGGAAATGCTGTATAGTGGTAATAGAATTGCTTTTTTTAAAGTGTTACTAAACCCAGGACTCTGCATTCTTTATATCTGGTTTCCCACAGTACACAGAACATGGAAATGCAATTATTTTAGTAAATATAAACTGCTAAATACCCTTTCTCATCAACAGTATAGAGCAGTCTTGTGACTTCTATCAGTGCCTGGTTAAAGCTTGTAGGAGGAGTTTTCACACTGCACTGGCTGTCCTTTTAGGATCCAGGACCCCTGGCCCTCTGTCTGGACAGTGCTGATTGGCCCTGTACTGATCACATGCACTCTCCCAAAAAAAAAAAAAACTCTGGCAATAGACACCAAAATGAGTGTAGCAACCTCCTCACTCCCCTCTCTTGTTCTTGCTCGTCTGTCTCTTGTCTAGGGGGTATCTCAGAGGGGAGAGAGCGGGGACACCACGCCAGGCCTCCACCACATGTGTCAGTGCGGTATAGGCAACGTTCTTAATTTACCTTCGGGTCAGTGTTGTGCACCTGGATCCTCCCTCCGAGAGTCACCTTGAACAATGTCCGTCAGAAATGAGCCCCACACCATTAAAGTCCAACACTCCTTTATTCTCATGCGAATGAACACAAACAGTTGAACTCCCTTGAAGAACAGCACAGGAAAGGAGGTGTGGATGCGAATAGGCCCAGACACAATCGTTCTCCACTTTCCTTCCTGAAAGTGGGCTGCGGTCTCCGCACGAGGGGGGAATTTCCTTCCAGGCGGTCTCCGACGAGAGGCTCACCTGTCACCGGCAATATGCTGCACCAGGTCTTCAAGTGAGGAGCTCCCCCCGGTCCATTGCGCCTTCCGGATTCGGGTACCCAATCCCTGGGTTCCCTAGGATCTCCTTCCCTCGCGGAACTTAGTGTTGGGCACTGAGCTCCGGACCTCCATTCAAGTACCTCACCCCAGGCTAAAGGTGCCTGGGATGGAACACGATCTCCGGTGGTCCTCTAGGCCTAGGCCACCCAGAGGACCGACACGAACCACCGTCCACAGGCTAAAGGTGCCTGGGACTACGAACCCCGTGACAAAGATGGCCGGCCCCTTTATACCCTCTCCCAGCAAGCACGGCGGGTTCCCCGCCCCACCATACCGCTGCCGAGGGAGGACAAAAAGGGGTACGGCACACAGCAATGGTTCAACCCCCAGCGCCACCTGCTGGGCCGCAGGGAATCACACATCACTGGTGTCACCGCCAGATTCAAATTTACACCCGGGAAAGTGCATACACACTACATGAGCATGTGCAGCCTGACTCCAGTAACTCTGTCTTATCCAGGCCTGTTTTGGAGACAGTGAAAGACGAGGTGGATCTGTGCATACAGGATCAAACAGCCTTTTCACACAAAGCAGAGGAATAACCCCTTAGGTTCCACTGAGTATAACAAGCATGCTTTACTGCATATACAGACTGATTTTACTGTTGTGGGTTTAGTAACACTTTAAGTATACTGTTGTTGTATTTTGTGACAAAAAGTCACACGAACTTGTAGAGTTATTGAAATGTCCACTTTAAGGCCATTACACTGGATGGTTCTGTAGACATGGAGACTGAGGTAAATGCTCAATGTACAAGTTAAAGTGCTGCGGACTCTAATGATGACATTAATCGGATACAAAGTCTAAATAGTAACTTTATAACATGTTCCTTCCATATATATTCCCTCCTTCATTGACTTCATGTAAAGGTTGTGGGAAAGATGAATGGTTTGCAGGAATCCCAGCTTTTCCCATCACATCAGAGACTTGTCACTATAATTGTGTCTGTCACAACAGGAAAAGTGGATGGAAAGCCAGCTGGACCCTCTTCTGTAAATAGGGACAGTTTCTTATTAATGTTAATTGATAGTGACGGAAGCTGTCCTCACCCCTAGCCCTCCTCTGGAAAGATGTTTATATTAAAAACCTCTGTACTTTGTTTCCATGCACTCCTCCTGGACGGCATCTATGTACTCACTTCTACAGTGGATTATCTTAGACAATAAAATGACTATAGATAGATTGTTCAATATTGGTCTTCGGTGTTCTGATTGAACTGGGAAGCAATACTGTAAATGGAGAAAGCTATGGATAGATTGTTCAACATTGGCCATGTAGTTATGATTAGTCTGGGAAGCAACCCTTATATGGAGAAAGCTGAGGCCAAAAAAACACCTACCTGGGTAGCCATTGGCTGACTATGGATAGATTATTCAACATTGGCCACTTAATTATGATTGGATTGGCAAGCAATACTGTATCTGGAGAAAGATGAGGCCAATGAACATCTACCTGGGTAGACGTTGGGGGACTATGGGATGATTGGTCAACACTGGCCACTTAATTTTGATTGGAATTTAAAGCAATACTGTATATAGCAGGCATGTCCAAAGTCCGGCCCGCGGGCCAATCGCGGCCCGCGTTCCGGTTTTGTACGGCCCGCTGGATTATTTAGACATATATATCTTTTGTGGCCCCCCGATGATCTCCCAGCATCGGGGCCACAAAAGATGTATATGCCTTGGAACGGGACAGGGAGGAGGCAGGACGAGCGCCGCCGCCGTACACACACAGGAGAATTTCCTGTTTACGGGCGGCCTATGTAATAGGAAGTCCCGCGCTGTCATTGGACCACTGTTCTGTCCATCAAAGGTGGCGGGACTTTCTATTAAAGAGGCTGCTATGTAAACAGGAGATTCTCCTGTAATTAATTTTTGGCGCTCGTGAGTGCATTCCTGGAAAATATGGTGCTGCATTCCTGGCAAATCTGGTGCTGCATTCCTGGCAAATATGGTGCTGCATTCCTGGCAAATCATGCTTCATTTCTGGCAAATATGGTGCTGCATTCCTGGCAATGGTGGGTGCATTCCTGGCAATGGCGGGTGCATGCCTGGCAATGGTGCTGCATTCATGGCAATCGTGGGTCTGCAGATGGGCACTTATGAGGCTGCAGATGGGCACTGACCCTTATTTTGCTTCACAGTTCTTTATTCTTTATACATTTTTAATTTTTTTTTTCCTGAAACTTCGCTCTTAAAGTGAAGGTGTGTGTTATACGCCAATAAATACGGTATAGCCAAATAATACGCCCGAGCTCTTGTTGGGCAGTGTATTAGTGCTCGGAGGAACACACTTAGACCGAATTTTAATGGTTCAAAGAATGTCAGGCAAAATGGTCGGCCCTTACGCATGTTCACTTCATCAAATCTGGCCCTCTTTGAAAAAAGTTTGGACACCCCTGGTATATGGAGAAGGCTGAGACCAATGAACATCTACCTGGGCAGCCTTTGGATGACTATGGGATGATTGGTCAACACTGGCCACTTAATTATGATTGGACTTGAAAGCAATACTGTATATGGAGAAGGCTGAGGCCAATGAACGTCTACCTGGGCAGCCATTGGCCTAACCAGTGTTTTTATGTACTGTGTGTGGTGCTTTCACTAAGGGATGTAATGGATTTTCTTTCCCTTTCCCTCACACCCCTGCTGTCAGGATGGAGCTGTGCATTGTTTACATATGCAGAGCTCTGATCAGCAGGTGCCAGTGGGAACCCATTGGCCGGCACCCGCTGATCAGCTTCTGCTGTGACTAATCACAGCAGAAGCAGCGCGTGCGCCCCCTACCAAGAAGTACAGGACCATATACAGTGGAACCTCAGATTGCGAGTAACGCGGTTTACGAGAGTTTCACAATACAGGCTTTTTTTTTTTTTTTTTTTAATCCTGACTCGCTTTGCGAGCATTGTCTCGCAAGATGAGCAGGATTCAAGCTGCTGAGGTGTGCAGTACCGCATTTGGCCAGAGGTGCGGGGGCGCCGGTGACACTCAGACAGAGGCGTTGCTAGGGGGGTGCGGGGGGTGCGGTCCGCCCCCGGGTGACACCCGCTAGAGGGGTGACACCCTCCCTTTTTTTTTTTTTTTTTTTTTTTAATTTTTTTTTTTTTTTTTTTTTTTTTAATTTTTTAATTTTTTTTTTACAGCTGACCCATTCATTGATTAATTTCACCCCGCTGGGCTGGAAGCCTGGAACAACACCTCCAGCGCCGCGGCCGCGCCTGGTGTGTGTCCTCCAGCTCCTTATTCTTCCTATTCCTAAATTCCAATCCTCCTCCCTACCCTACAGAGCCAGCGAGCGACTCAGCCTGTCACATCATCACACTGCACTGTGATGATGTGACGACACGCACTAGCGTTGCTAGCCAGGTGCGGGGGGGGCGGGCCGCACCCGGGTGACACCCACCAGAGGGGTGACACCCGTGGGTAGCACAGCGGCACCACACTGACATTGCCCGCTGCCCTGTGCCTTAGGCTCACGCTGCGGCTGTGTCCCTCAGCGGAGCGGAAGGAAGCCGCCGCCCCCTCTGCCTCCTCTCTGTTTACATCCACAGAAGAGGAGGAGGAGCCCGCGCTCGAGAGACACACCGCTGTGTGTATCTGCCGCTCTGTTCTGAGGTCTGTAAGGTAAGGGGGGCATCTTTACTGATGGGGGGAGGGGGTGTCTGTACTGCTGGGGTCTGCACTAGGGGGAGTTTGCACCAGGGGGTGTCTGTACTGAGGGGGGTCTGGTACCAAGGGGGTGTCTGTACTGAGGGGGGTGTCTGTAACTGAGGGGGTGTCTGTACGAGGGGTGTCTGGTACTGTGGGGGGTGTCTGTAACTGAGCAGGGTGTCTGTAACTGAGGAGGTCTGCACTGAGGTGGGGGTGTCTGTACTGATGGGGTCTGCACTAGGGGGAGTTTGCACCAGGGGGGCTGTAACTGAGGGGGTGTCTGTACTGAGGGGGGTCTGGTACCAAGGGGGTGTCTGTACTGAGGGGGGTGTCTGTACTGAGGGGGGTGTCTGTAACTGAGGGGGTGTCTGTACGAGGGGTGTCTGGTACTGTGGGGGGTGTCTGTAACTGAGCAGGGTGTCTGTAACTGAGGAGGTCTGCACTGAGGTTGGGGTGTCTGTACTGATGGAGCGGTCTGTACTGAGGTGGGGGTGTCTGTACTGAGGTGGGGGTGTCTGTACTGAGGGGGATGTATGTACTGAGGGGGGTGTCTGTAACTGAGGGGGGGTCTTTAACTGAGGGTGTGTCTGTAACTGAGGGTGTGTCTGTAACTGAGGGGGTGTCTGTAACTGAGGGGTGGTCTGTACGAGGGGGGTGTCTGTACGAGGGGGGTGTCTGTACTGAGGGGGGTGTCTGTACTGAGGGGGGTGTCTGTACGAGGGGTGTCTGTAACTGAGGGGGTCTGCACTGAGGTGGGGGTGTCTGTACTGATGGAGCGGTCTGCACTGAGGTGGGGGTTCATACTGAGGGAGGCGGGTCTATATTGATGGCAGAGAGTCTGTACTTAGTGGAGTGGGTTTGTACTGAGGGAAGGGATCTATATTGTGGGAGTGGGGTCTGTAGTTAGTGGAGGGGGGTCTGTACTGAGGGGGGACTATAGTTGTTGGGGGGTGACACCATTTTTTTTCGCACCGGGTGACACCAACCCTAGTGACGCCACTGCACTCAGAGACACTCAGAAACACTCGGGGACACTCCATTCCCGAGTGTCTCCGAACATCTCCGGCGCCCCCTCACCTCTGGCCACATGCAGTACTGCATAGACAAGCAGTGGCTGTGGCACGGATTATCTGAGTTTCCATTATTTCTTATGGGGAAACTCGCTTTGATATACGAGTGCTTTGGATTACAAGCATGCTTCTGCAACAAATTATGATTGTAATCCAAGGTATTATATATATATATATATATATATATATATATATATATATATATATATATGTGATTCTGCACAGAACGGCCGCCCTGTAGCAGTAAATCTGCTATAGGGCGATTGTTAAATTGTTAAGTAAAGTCGAGAAATACACAAGCCGCAGTTCTAATACTCTTTCTGAAGATGCTGGTTTCCTAGCTTTCATGCTGATGCTTTTGGCTTCAATACTTTTCAATTCACTGATCCAAATCAAGAGTCAAGCCTCGTACACACGACTGAGTTTCTCGGCAAGAACCAGCAAGAAACTTGCTGGCAGAGACTTCTTGCCGAGAAATTTGTTCGTGTGTATGGTTTCTCGTCAAGAAAAGCGACAAGAATCTCGACGAGAAAATAGAGAACCTGCTCTCTATTTTCTCATTGAGATTCTCGTCAGCCTGTTTCTCGACGAGAAAATTGAGTGTGTGTACACTTACCTGTTCGCCGGGAAGCCCGCGCATGCTCGAAATGACTTCGACGCATGCGCGGTAGCTTCCTAGGCATAGGTAGGGTGAACCAAGATGGAGGCGACGGCATCGAATGTGACGAGCGCATGCTCGTCGTATTCGATGACGTCACCGCGTACGCTCCATTCAAAGAACCGCGGGTTCTTTGAAATGAGCGTGTGTACACTCGGCCGGGACAAGTTTCTTGTCCAAGGATCTTGTCGTAAAAAACAACATGTTTTTAACGACGAGATTCTCGGCCGTGTGTACGAGGCTTCAAGCTTAGAAAGTGCAACTTTTTTCTGACTTTTATTGCCAACTTTTTCAGTCTGTGACTCCAAAGCATTTAAACCAGCCAGGTTACTGATAATTTTAGAGACCAGCAATGTCAATCAACTTATTCTGCTCATGACGGATATAGTTTCAAGCATATCTAAACCCAAAAACAAAATTATAATATATTGCAGCTTACCAGTCCTTAGATGTGGTGGCTGCAATGGTTTTCTTTTTCAGGCTTTTTTACTTTATTTTTACCTGGCAATCCTGCCAGTATCACACCTCCCATCCTAGGGTGACAACCAGGGCTGGGAGAAGGGTGGGCAGGAGGGACAGCTGCCCTGGGCACAATGGTTTATTGCAGGGATGTGGACTATAAGAAAAGGGGGGGTGTAGTTTGGCATCTTTGCCCTGGGCGCTGGATGGCTTTGTCCCTGTACTGGTGACAAAACTCACTTACTTTACAGTATGTTTGGAGGAGCAGCGTTGTCACTCTAGGCTGCTATCCTGATTTGGACTACAAATGCCTCCCCCTCTCCTCATTTACTTTGTTCACAGAAGACAGCTGGGAAGGCAGATTACATTGTTTTATATTGCAGTTCAGGAAGGACACATAATTTCTGGCAGGATCAACTGGTACTTGCTGAAATTGTTCCCAGCCTGAAAAAAAAGAAAACAAATGCAGCCATCTACATCTAGGGGCTGGTAATCTGCAATATTGCTAATATTTATTTGGGAAGCCATCGATTTGGTTATAAAAAAAACTACATTTTGTATTTGTAGAAAACGATTGATTATTTTACTGTAAAATAATGTGAAATTGCTTCAGTTCGGTTATATCTGATCTTACATGTAATTCAGGCGTTCATGTCAGCTGGATAACAGAAAAAGAACGTTCCAGCAGGCAGTCATATTGGGTTTTATCTCATCTAAATGCAATAAAATTGCAGGCGACTCCAGCTGTGCCGAGTAATGTCCAGGTGTCTCTGTCCCCAGCTGCTTCCATCCCGCTCATCCAGAAAATGACACTCATTATAATTATCCTTCAGAGAGAGTGGCATGGTGCCACCAACACTGCCCTGTATTAGATGTATGTGCTCATTTCTGTCACATGCCATGGTGTCACATGCATATAACCCTTGCTCTAGTCACCTCCTGGGGATTCACTAAAATTAAGTTGAAAAATTCAGGAGATGCTAAATGCCTTGTGCTTTAATTGAGCATTGCTTGTCAGGAGTGGTAAATCTGCTCCTGAGACACGTCCAGCCTTCTACTCCAAGTACAATAGTCCTTTCTATAGTGGATGATCTCAGAGTAGGGTGACCACATTTCCAAACTACCATTCAGGGACACCCCCCCCCTTCCCAAAAATCAGCTTGTGCTGTAACAAATCACAGCACAGTAATTGGATACAAGAGGCGGGATTCATGATTTCTCCAATCACAAGCAGGGGGCGGGGATTGTGCTCCTCCAGGCATTCCCGGCCAGGACAAGTACTGTCAGTGAGTAAAGCAGTGATGTGGCGGCCTTTTTTGGGGGCATCAGATTGGCCCAGGGGGGGGGGGGTTTGCTGTGTCAGTTTCATTCTGGGACACTGTATTGTCCTGGAATGAAGGTGCCCGGGACAGACCTGCAAAATGCGGGACTGTCCCGGGCAATCCGGGACACGTCGTCACCCTACCTCAGAGGCGTAACTAGAACCTTCAGGGCCCCCAGTGCAAGTAATCATAAAAGGCCCCCTTGACCCAGGGCCCTTTCCATCAGTCCCAGGGCCCTTTCCTCTGAGCCTGGGGCCCTTCCCACTGATCCTGGGGCCCTTTACTCCCGTCACAGGGCCTTTTTTATCATGCAACTTGCAACCTATAAATTCCTCCTCGTTGGCTGAGACGGCAACGAAGCGCAATTGGCTCCTGCTGCTGTCAGTCAAAGTCTGTGAGCCAATGAGGAGAGAGAGAGAAGGCAGGGCCGGGCAGTGGCTCTGTGTCTGAATGGGCATACAGAGCTGCAGGTCGGCTCGGGTGCCCCCATAGCAAGCTGCTTGCTGTGGGGGCACTCAACAGGACGGAGGGTCCAGGAGCTCCAGCGAGGGACCTGAACCGAGCAGCACAGAGCAGGTAAGTATAACATGCTTGTTGTTTTTTAAACAAAAAGAATTGAGACTTTAGTATCACTTTAACCACTTCAGCCCCGGAAAGGATTTGCCCCCTTAAGCACTTGCCGATGGTGTCACGCAGATATACTGCAGCACAATGGCTCTCCCGGGCGAAATCCCGTACGGGTACGTCCTACCGGTTTTCAGCCACCAGAGGGCACGTTGCGCGGCAGGGGACCGATGCGCGTGGCCGGCGGGTACGATTGCCGTCGGCCATATGCGATTGCGCTCACGAGCGCAAGCTCGAGTATTTGGTGTGTAAACACACAAATCCCTGTGCTGTCAGAGGAGAGGAGCCATATCGTTTCTTCCTACTGAGTAGGAAAAACAATATGGCTTCTCTCCTAGTCACTCACATCCCCACACAGTTGGAACATGCTGAGGGAACACAGTTAACCCCTTGGCATAATAAAAATGCCATAAATCTTTCCCATAGTTTGCAGACGCTATAACATTTGTGCAAACCAATAAATATATGCTTATTGTGATTTTCTTTTACCAAAAATATGTTTTATAATATATATTGGCCTAAGCTGATTAAGAAATTCGATTTTTTTTTTTTTTTTACTTTTGGGTATATTTATTATAGCAAAAAGTAAAAAAATATTGTTTTTTTTCAAAATTGTCACTCTGTTTTTGTTAATAGCGCAAAAAATAAAAACCGCAGAGGTGATCAAATACAGTGAAACCTCGGATTGCGAGTAACGCGGTTAACGAGCGTTTCGCAATACGAGCACTGTATTTTTTAAATCCTGACTTGGTTTGCGAGTGTTGTCTCGCAATACGAGCAGGATTCAAGCCAATGCGGTTTGCAGTACCGCGTTTGGCCTGAGGTGGGGGGGGGGGGCTGATCAGAGCCGTTCAGAAATGCTTTTAAAATCTCACGAAATACTCCGTTCCCGAGCCTTTCAGAGGTTTTCCGAGTTCAGCCGAGCCGTCCTCGGGCCTTTCCGAGTGTTACCGAGGCTCTCCGGCGCCCCCCACCTCTGGCCACATGCGGTATTGCATGCCATTGAAGTCAATACGGAACAAATTATTTTCGTTTCCATTGACTTCTATGGGGAAACTCGCGAGTTCTTTGGATTACGAGCATTCTCCTGGAGCGGATTATGCTTGTAATCCAAGGTTCCACTGTACCACCAAAAGAAAGCTCTATTTGTGGGAAAAAAGGACGCAAATTTGGTTGGGTACAGCATCGAACGACCGCGCAGTTGTCAGTTAAAGCGACGCAGTGCCAAATTGTAAAAGTGCTTTGGTCAGGAAGGGGGAAAAATCTTCCAGGGCTGAAGCGGTTAATGACCAGGCCATTTTTTTGCGATACGGCACTGCATCGCTTTAACTGACAATTGCGCGGACGTGCCATGTTGTACCCAAACAAAATTGACATCCTTTTTTACCCACAAATAGCGCTTTCTTTTGGTGGTATTGGATCATCTCTGCCGTTTTTATTTTTTGCGCTATAAACAAAAAAAGAGCGACACTTTTGAAAAAAAAAATTGTTTACTTTTTGCTATAATAAATATCCAAAAAATAATTAAAAAAAACAACGAATTTCTACATCAGTTTAGGCTGATATATATTCTTCTACATATTTTTGGTAAAAAGTTTACAATAAGCGTATATTGATTGGTTTGCACAAAAGTTATAGCGTCTACAAAATAGGGGAAAGATTTATGGCATTTTTATTAATTATTTATTTATTGCTAGTAATGGCGGCGATCTGCAATTTTTGGCAGGACTGCGACATTGCGGCGCACAGATTGGACACTTTTGACACTTTTATGGGAACATTGACATTTATGCAGCGATCAGTGCTATAAAAATGCACTGATTACTGTGTAAATGTCACTGGAAAGGAAGGAGTTAACATTAGTGGGCGATCAAGGGGTTAAATGTGTTCCCTCATGTGTGTTTCTAACTGTTTGTGGACTGGGCTGACTGGAGGAGGAGACAGATCGCTGTTCCTAGTTACTTGGAACAGCAGATCTGTTTCTCCTCACCTATCAGAAGGGGATTTGTGTGTTTACATACACAGATCCCCGTTCTGGCTCTCGTGATCGTGGGTGGCCAGCAGGCATTGCGGCCGCCGGTTACCGGGTCCTCCACTGTGCCACGGGCGCGCGCCTGCTATAGCTCTTAAAGGAGCCGACGTACAGGTACGGCGATTCACGGGAACGTATAATGACGGCGGCTGGTCGGCAAGTGGTTAGCTCTTCGATAACACACCAAAGTTGAATCCCACGCAATTTTACTTCAGCTAACTGCAGTACAGAGGATGTTTTTCCAGTCTTTTGAGGTGTAGGAAGACAAACAACTTTCTTGAGTCCTGTCTCTGTGAATAACTAACACTGACTGAGGGAACATGAAAGTGGAGAGGGTCTGCATAAGACCAAATCCACTAGCACTAAACAGGAGGGGAGAACAGAGGAAGATACCAAAATCACATTAGTAAACAGGTTGTAGTGGTCAGAAACTGCCACTAGATGTCAGCATACCATAGAAAACTGATAACCTTGTGCAGTTTAATACAACACATAGAAAAATACATGCAAGTGGGGGCAGAACAGACCTTGCTATGAAGGAGTCTTTCTTTTTAAATGGTGACAACACTTTGTCCCTGACCTCCAACTGCCACCTTTAGGCTGGGTTCACACTAGTGCGACACGACATCTGTCCTACTTTGGATCCGACTTTGCCCTGCGACATGAAGCCGACATATGTCCGACTTTCAATGAACGGGGATCCGACTTGGATCCCAGCCAATATCAGGCACTGTGTTTGGTATGAATCTTGAGGGGGAACTCCAGGCCAAATTTTAAATAAAAAACCGGCATGGGTTCCCCCTCCAGAGGCATACCAGGCCCTTGGGTCTGGTCTGGATTTGAAGGGGCACCCCTACGCCGAAAAAACGGCGTGGGTGTCCCCCCCAAAATCCAAACCGACCCTTATCCGAGCACACAACCTGGCCGGCCGCAGGGGAAGAGGGGGGGACGAGAGAGCGCCCCCCCTCCCTCCTGAACCATACCTGCGGCCCCCCCCACCCCAGAGCACCCTGCCCCCATGTTGATGAGGACAGGGCCTCTTCCCGACAACCCTGGCCGTTGGTTGTCGGGGTCTGCGGGTGGGGGGCTTATCGGAATCTGGGAGCCCCCTTTAATAAAGGGCCCCTGGATCCCGCCCCCCCCACCCTATGTGAATGAGTATGGGGTACATCGTACCCCTACCCATTCACCTGGTGGAAAAAAATTGCAATAAAAAAACCACACAGCTTTTTAAAGTATTTTATTGCACAGCTACGGGGGTCTTCTTCCGCCTTCGGGGGTCTCCGGTGTCGTCGCCGCGCTCTCCGGTTCTTTCTTCTGCCGGGCCTCCGCTAACTTCTTTTTAGCTCTTTTGCTAGCGGAGGCCCGGTCTTCTCCGTCGTCTTCTCCCCTCCGGTTCTTTCTTTCTTTCTTCCGCCGGGCCTCCGCTAACTTCTTTAGCTCTTTTGCTAGCGGAGGCCCGGTCTTCGTCGCCTTTTTCTTCTCCCGCTCTCCAGTTCTTTCTTCCGCCGGGCCTCCGCTAACTTCTTTTTAGCTCTTTTGCTAGCGGAGGCCCGGTCTTCTCCGTCGCCTTCTTCTTCTCCCGCTCTCCGGTTCTTCTCCCGCTCTCCGGTTCTTTCTTCCGCCGGGCCTCCGCTAACTTCTTTTTAGCTCTTTTGCTAACGGAGGCCCGGTCTTCTCCGTCGTCTCGTCCGGCTCTCCGTTGTCCTTCTGCCGGCCCCTCCACTAACTTCTTGTAGCTCTTTTGCTAGTGGAGGAGCCGGTCTTCCCGTCGTCGCCGTCGGCATCTTCTTCCCTCTTCTCCTCCTCGATGTTGACGCGTCGCTTCCTCCCGCTGTAATACTGGCTCTCCGCTCCGCTCCGCATTAATATAGGCTTCTCATGACGTCACAGTCACATGTTCCGGGGCACATGGCCCCGGAGCATGTGACTGTGACGTCATGGGAACATGTGACTGTGACGTCATGGGAAGCCTATATTAATGCGGAGCGGAGCGGACAGCCAGTATTACAGCGGGAGGAAGCGACGCGTCAACATCGAGAAGGAGAAGAGGGAAGAAGACGCCGACGGCGACGACGGGAAGACCGGCCCCTCCACTAGCAAAAGAGCTAAAGAAGTTAGTGGAGGGGCCGGCAGAAGGACAACGGAGAGCCGGACAAGACGACGGAGAAGACCGGGCCCCGCTAGCAAAAGAGCTAAAAAGAAGTTAGCGGAGGCCCGGCGGAAGAAAGAACCGGAGAACGCGGCGACGACACCGGAGACCCCCGAAGTCGGAAGAAGACCCCCGGAGCTGTGCAATAAAATACTTTAAAAAGCTGTGTGTTTTTTTTTTGCAATTTTTTTCCACCAGGTGAATGGGTAGGGGTTACAATGCACCCCATACTCATTCACATAGGGTGGGGGGGCCGGGATCCAGGGGCCCCTTTATTAAAGGGGGCTCCCGGATTCCGATAAGCCCCCCACCCGCAGACCCCGACAACCAACGGCCAGGGTTGTCGGGAAGAGGCCCTGTCCTCATCAACATGGGGGCAGGGTGCTCTGGGGTGGGGGGGGCGCAGGTCGCCCCCCTGCCCCAGAGCACCAAACCCCCCATGTTGAGGGCATGTGGCCTGGTACGGTTCAGGAGGGAGGGGGGGGGCGCTCTCTCGTTCCCCCCTCTTCCCCTGCGGCCGGCCAGGTTGTGTGCTCGGATAAGGGTCTGGTTTGGATTTTGGGGGGGACCCCCACGCCGTTTTTTTCGGCGTAGGGGCGCCCCGTCAAATCCAGACCAGACCCAAGGGCCTGGTATGCCTCTGGAGGGGGAACCCATGCCGGTTTTTTATTTAAAATTTGGCGTGGAGTTCCCCCTCAAGAGCAGTACAGCACAAGTCGCATGCCAAAGTCGGATCATGCAAGACCGCGGTCCGACTTTGATCCGACTTCAATGATAGTCAATGGGCTGAAGTCGGATCAAAGTCGGACCGAAGTAGTACAGGGAGCATTTTCAAAGTCGGACCGACATGTGTCGGACCAGTTAAGACGGCTCCCATAGGGAAACATTGATTTTCACATGTCATGCGACATGAGCTCCCAATGTCGGAGCGTTTGTCGCCCCAGTGTGAACCAGGCCTTAGGAAACCCATCCTGAAAAATGCAATCATCACTGGAATACGGGGAAAAAAAAAGTGAATGCAATGAGGTTGCAGGAGAACAGCAGTGCCGAGATACAAAAAATAATGAAAATGAGAGAAAAAAAGTATTTAACCACTTAAGCCCCGGACCATTTGGTAGCTAAAGGACCAGAGGTGAATTCAGAATTTTGCACTGCGCTGATTTAACTGTAAATTGTGCGGACATGCAATGTTGTACCCAAACGAAATTTGCGTCCTTTTCTTCCCACAAATAGAGCTTTCTTTTAATGGTATTTGATTGCCTCTGCGATTTTTATTTTTTGCGATATAAATGGAAAAAAAACCGAAAATTTTGAAAAAAAATGATATTTTCTACTTTTTGTTATAAGAAAAATCGAATAAACTCAATTGTAGTCATACATTTAGGCCAAAATGTATTCAGCCACATGTTTTTAGTAAAAAAAATGTCAATAAGCGTATATTTATTGGTTTGCGCAAAAGTTATAGAGTTTACAAACTAGGGTAGATTTTCTGAAATTTACACAGCTTTAAATTTATGACTGCCTATCCCATTTCTTGAGGTGCTAAAATGACAGGGCAGTACAAAACCCCCCCAAATGACCCCATTTTGGAAAGTAGACACCCCAAGGAAATTGCTGAGAGGCATGTTGAGCCCATTGAATTTTTTATTTTTTTGTCCCAAGTGATTGAATAATGACTAAAAAAAAATAAATAATAAAATTACAAAAAGTTGTCACTAAATGATATATTGCTCACACATGCCATGGTTATATGTGGAATTTCACCCCAAAATACATTTTGCTGCTTCTCCTGAGTACGGGGATACCACATGTGTGGGACTTTTTGGGAGCCTAGCCGCGTACGGGACCCCGGAAACCAAGCACCGCCTTCAGGATTTCTAAGGGCGCAAATTTTTGATTTCACTCCTCACTACCTATCACAGTTTCGAAGGCCATAAAATGCCAAAATAGCACAAACCCCCCCAAATGACCCCATTTTAGAAAGTAGACACCCCAAGGAAATTGCTGAGAGGCCTGTTGAGCCCATTGAATATATTTTTTTTTTGTCCCAAGTGATTGAATAATGACAAAAAAAAAATAAAAAATTACAAAAAGTTGTCACTAAATGATATATTGCTCACACATGCCATGGTTATATGTGGAATTACACCCCAAAATACATTTTTCTGCTTCTCCTGAGTACGGGGATACCACATGTGTGAGACTTTTTAGGAGCCTAGCCGCGTACGGGACCCCGAAAACCAAGCACCGCCTTCAGGATTTCTAGGCACAAATTTTTGATTTCACTCCTCACTACCTATCACAGTTTCGAAGGCCATAAAATGCCAAAATCGCACAAAACCCCCCCAAATGACCCCATTTTGGAATATAGACACCCCAAGCTATTTGCTGAGAGGCATGGCGAGTATTTTACAGCTCTCATTTGTTTTTGAAAATGAAGAAAGAAAAAATATATATATATATATATTTTTTTTTTTTCAATTTTCAAAACTTTGTGACAAAAAGTGAGATCTGCAAAATACTCACAATACCTCTCAGCAAATAGCTTGGGGTGTCTACTTTCCAAAATGGGGTCATTTGGGGGGGTTTTGTGCTATCTGGGCATTCCATGGCCTCTGAAACTGTGATAGGCAGTGAGAAGTGAAATCAAAAATTTACACCCTTAGAAAGCCTGAAGGCGG
Source organism: Rana muscosa (assembly GCA_029206835.1). Lineage (NCBI taxonomy): Eukaryota > Metazoa > Chordata > Amphibia > Anura > Ranidae > Rana > Rana muscosa. The sequence goes on along the minus strand of CM055117.1, from coordinate 78,862,040 downwards.
TGCTTGGTTTTTGGGGTCCCGTACATGGCTAGGCTCCCAAAAAGTCTCACACATGTGGTATCCCCGTACTCAGGAGAAGCAACAGAATGTATTTTGGGGTGTAATTCCACATATGCCCATGACATGTTTGAGCAATATATCATTTAGTGACAACTTTGTGCAAAAAAAATAAAAAAATTGTCATTTTTCCGCAACTTGTGTCAACATATAAAATATTCCATGGACTTGACATGCCTCTCAGTATATAGCTTGGGGTGTCTACTTTCCAAAATGGGGTCATTTGGGGGGGTTTTGAACTGTTCTGGCATTTTATACACAACATTAGGAAGCTTACATCCACTCTTCTAACCACTTGAAGACAAAGCCCTTTTTGACACTTTTTGTTTACATGAAAACATTTTTTTTTTTGCAAGAAAATTATGTTGAACCCCCAAACATTATATATATTTTTAAAGCAAAGGCCCTACAGATTAAAATGGTGGGTGTTGCATTTTTTTTTCTACACAGTATTTGCGCAGCGATTTTTCAAACGCATTTTTTGGGTTAAAAAATACACTTTTTTTAATTTTAATGCACTAAAACACACTATATTGCCCAAATGTTTGATGAAATAAAAAAGATGATCTTAGGCCGAGTACATAGATACCAAACACGACATGCTTTAAAATTTCACACAAACGCGCATTGGCGACAAACTACATACATTTTTAAAAGCCTTTAAAAGCCTTTACAGGTTACCCCAGTAGATTTACAGAGGAGGTCTACTGCTAAAATGATTGCCCTCGATCTGACCTTCGCGGTGATACCTCACATGCATGGTGCAATTGCTGTTTACATATGACGCCAGACCGACGCTTGCGTTCGCCATTGGGCAAGAGCAGGGCAGGACAGGGGTGCTTTTTTTTTTATTTCTTTTTTTTATTATTATTAATTTTTCTTTTTTATTTTATTTTTAAATTGTTCCTTCCAAGTATTTTTTTTTTTTTATCATTTTTATTGTTATCTCAGGGAATGTAAATATCCCCTATGATAGCAATAGGTAGTGACAGGTACTCTTTTTTTGAAAAAACTGGGGTCTTCTAGACCCTAGATTTTTCCTCTGCCCTCAAAGCATCTGACCACACCAAGATCGGTGTGATAAAATGCTTTCCCAATTTCCCAATGGCGCTTTTTATAACCGGGGGGGGCATTCCCTCCCACTGCTTGTAAAAGCAGTCCAGAGGCTAATTAGCCGCTAGAATTGCTTTTACATGAAAGCCGGCCGCAGGCTGAAAAGAATGATACCAAGATGATACCTAAACCCGCAGGCATCATTCTGGTATAAACATTCAAAGTCCAGCAACATACCAGTACGTTGCTGGTCCTTGTTGGACATGTATTGTAATCTTTTTTTTTCATGCAGCCAGTTGGCTGAACGAAAAAAGAGATTGATCGGTGGGTATGCCCACCATTAGAATACCGCCCTTCATCCACCCACTTCCAATGATGGGCATACACGCACCATTTATATATGCCGAAGCATGGGGGCATCCTCCCGCAAAAAAGTTATGCCGCACACACATGGTCGGACTTTTCCACGGGCAAGCCTCCGTCGGAATTTCGACCGTATGTACGCGGCATTAGAAGCAAAATCGCTCCTCCGCCCCTGCTGCCCCAATGCTTCGGCAAATTTGCTTTTTTTTTTTAACTGTGGTGGTGAAATCACCTCCTACAGCACTGGAGTCACAGGGATCAGGCCTGTCTCTGCGAACGCTGCAGTTATGTGTGTTTTTGTTTTGTAAGTGACAGTGATCGATCGATACTGCACTTGGGTGGCCTGGGCTGGACGGAGGGGCAAAACGCAGGTGCCAGCAGGTATCTGGGCTGATCCCGCTAACACTGCGTTTTTGGGAACCCTAAACTGCTGGGGACGCTAGTATAGATCTGATCAGATCAGATATTGATCTGTTCAGATACTATACCACTAAGGGGGGTTTATGCTTCACGCGTGGGTGTTAGCATTACTGGCACTAACCTGACGCTGCCTGGGGTGTGACGCAGACCCTCTCTGACGCTAAAACCTAATTGATATCACCCGCCGGGCGATCAGGGGGTTAAACCTTTATTGGGTTATATACACGGCGGGTGCCCTGACACTATAAAAAGCAAACTAACTAACCAGCGTCACCCGTAACACTTATATGGTGATCACTGGTGAAAGGGTTAACTAGGGGCAATCAGGGGGTTAAAACCTTTATTAGATAATATATGGGGGTACCTGACGCTATAAAAACCTGCGGCGAACCTAAAAAAAATTACCAGCTACCGATCTGCATCACCGACACTAAGACAGCGTTTAGAAAAACGATCGCTTAGTGACAGTGGTGATGGGGGTGAAAGGGTTACCTGGGGGGCGATCAAGGGGGTTAAACCTTTATTAGATAATATATTGGGGTACCCGACGCTATAAAAACCTGCGGCGAACCTAAAAAAAATTACCGGCTACCGATCTGCATCACAGACGCTAAGACAGCGATCAGAAAAATGATCGCTTAGCGACAGTGGTGATAGGGGGTGAAAGGGTTATCTGGGGGGTGATCAGGGGGTTAAACCTTTATTAGGGGGGGTTAGAGGGCTACACTGGACCTAAGACTAAACTTTGGTGACACTTTTACAGTCACAAATGTCACTGATTGCAGTGATCACTAAATAAATGGTCACTGCAATCAGTGACACTGTGACTGGGGGCTGGGGGGGTGATCTGGGGGGTGATCTGGGGTGTCTGGGGGGGCCTGGGGGGGCGATTTATGTCCCTATGTGTCCTGGTGTCAGTGTAGTGTTGTGTGCACTGACCTGATGTCTTCTCTTGTACGGCGCTCGGTATATGTGAGCGCCGCACCAGAGATGACATCACTTCCTCCTGCTCCCTCTGTCTGACACAGACAGAGGGGGCATTTCCATTTGCCGGGAGCGATCGCGAGGGGGTGGCCAGAAACGAATGGCTGTCCCCTCATCCCGGAACGCTCCCGGACACTTAGCCACCGCTCACTGTACAGAAGGGGGGTCCGATTGGACCCCCCAACTGTACAAAGGCAATCACGTACACTCTACGTGATTGTGCCTGTCGGTGCCATTCTGCCGACGTATATATACAGTGAGCGGTCGTTAAGTGGTTAATGAAAAAAACAATGGCAGTTGGTGATGATGTAATGGGCTTTATCAAACCAGATGTCATTCAGACAAGGTTTACATCTAATTTCACTATGCAAAGCGATGTTTACCTCTAGACTGGTAATATAACAGTGTTTCTCAACTCCAGTCCTCAAGGCGCTCCCAACAGGTCATGTTTTCAAGATTTCCCTCAGATGAAACAGCTGTGGGAATTACTAAAGCAGTTAAACTGATCAAATAACCTGTGCAAAACAATGGAGAGCCTGAAAACATGACCTGTTGGGGCGCCTTGAGGACTGGAGTTGAGAAACACTGATATAAAATACAGTGCCTTGAAAAAGTATTCATACCCCTTGAAATTTTCCACATTTTGTCATGTTACAACCAAAAATGTATACCAACACAAAGTGGCACATAATTGTGAAGTGGAAGGAAAATTATAAATGGTTTTCAATATTTTATACAAATAAATATTTGAAAATTGTGACGTGCATTTGTATTCAGCCTCCTTTACTCTGATACCCCTAACTAAAATCTAGTGGAACCAATTGCCTTCAGAAGTCACCTAATTAGTAAATAGAGTCCACCTATGTGTAATTTAATCTCAGTATAAATACAGCTGTCCTGTGAAGCCCCCAGAGGTTTTTTAGAGAACCTTAGTGAACCAACAGCATCCTGAAGAACAAGGAACACACCAGGCAGGTCAGGGATAAAGTTGTGGAGAAGATTAAAGCAGGGTTAGGTTATAAAAAAGTAAAAAAATGGGGGTTGGGACTTTGTATGAGGCCTAATACAACTAAGTCAAATTGCCTCCATCCCTATCAGCACGAAAAAGAGGAGAGGTCGGGACTTTGAATGAAGCATGCGGATTTGGAAACAGAAATGAGCTAATGTGTCTGATATTATAAATGTATTAAATAATGTACAGTAAAATACATGGGACACCGTGGTACATATAACATCATCCATCATAGTTAGTTAATTCATATATTGCTCATAGGAGGAATTGTTCAAATATATTGGGTAAAACAGTAAAAACATAATGTAATACAAAACTACATGATTCAATATAATTGTGGCATCTGAATATCGACGCGTTTCGTCTTGTCACTCATCAGGAGCTGATGTAAAATAGATGTCTATAAAACAAGAATATTATACCAAACAATAAGTCAGGCTTATGTAAAAAGAAGACGGGGAGAAGGAGAGAAATATGCTTGGACCAACCGCTCATACTTACAGGTCAGGTGATGGCAAGGGCACAGCAGGGGGCATGTAGGCGGCTGGGGACATTGTCCGACACGGGAGCTGAGACGGCACAGCAAGCGCATAGCAGGCAAGCGAGAAACATTGTGTGAACTGAATATGTGATCTTCACCATAGGGTCAATGGTGGCACGTGTGAAAAGACTCCTATACCATACCGTAACTAAATGTGAAATGCAAAAGATTGTTAGGAGTGTTCGATTGCTGAAGGGTGATGAACCCTGTGTAAAACAGTGAAATGGTGGAAAGTAAATATGGGATAAGAGAAGTGTGTGGTAGCAAACTGACTAAAATATGTGATAGTGTAGCTATGTTGAAAGCAATAAAGTGCTCCAACATTGAGAACGCTATCATTTAGAGGTGAAAGAGATAGAATGTGTGATAGTGAAGCTGTGTTACAAACAATGAAAATGCTCCAACATGGTGAACACTATCATTATAGGTGAAAAGGCTGTGAGCCATAAAAGTGTGCATGAAAAAATAAAAAAAAGGGGGAAAAAGATGAATGAAGTGTACTGGGTAAATTACCTGAATGTGTAGAGTTGAAGGTGCATTCCACTTGATGCATGGTTTTCACGGTTCAGCAACCCCTATCTGTGTGTATTAATGCCTGTGCCACAGAAAAATGTTTGCCTCGCTGCAGCCGCCTGTGGCCACCAACGTCCCACTGGCGACTATAAAGGGGGAGGAGGCGTCATCTACCAGGCAGCGAACGGCCGGCGAGTGGCGCCAAAATTCAAGAGCCCGATGGATTCACGGCGCCCACTTAATGACGTTGACTGTCCGATCCCCCAAAAGGGGGGGGGGGAAGGGGGAGGACCCCCGGTGTGCATTGCAGCTTCCTGGGTCAGAGAAAGCCCCAACTCACACCACCAAACCCACAAAATCCATGCCCCGAACAACACCGGACCCTAAAGCTATTGATTAAACTGTCTCAATAGGTCAAAAATTACATAGAAAATATCAGTTTATAAAAAAATATCCCCAGTTTTGAACATCTCACGGAGCACTGTTCAATCCATCATCCGAATATGGAAAGATTATGACACAACTGCAAACCTATCAAGACATGGGCGTCCACCTAAACTGACAGGCCGGGCAATGAGAGCATTAACAGCTTGCCGACCAGCGAATGGCCGTAGGAATTTCCGACAACAAATGTTGGCTGTGCATGCTCTCAAATCGTCCGACAACAAATGTGTTACGTCGGATCATCCAATCGTGTGTACACAAATCCGTCGGACTAAAATCCAAAGTACAAACACGCATGCTCGGAAGCAATGCTAATTATAAGACAACATTAGCAGAAGTTGCCCAAAGGGTGGCGCTAAAGAGCAGAAAAACCACGTAGTACGTCTTTTATGTCACGTTCGTGTTTGTTGGCTGAAAATGTTCTGCCGTGTGTATGCATACCAAGTTCACGGACAACACCCTTCGGACAAAAATCCATGAATTTGTCCGATGGAAGTCCGATTGTGTGTACGAGGCTTTAGAAGAAAACCTGTAATGCCCTGTACACATGATCGGATTTCCGATGGCATAAAATCCATGAATTTGTCCGATGGAAGTCCGATGGTGTGTACAAGGCTTTAGAAGAAAACCTGTAATGCCCTGTACACATGATCGGATTTCCGATGGCATAAAATCCGATGGATTTTTGCGTCGGAATTCCGATGAAGCTGACTTCCATCAGTCTTGCATACACACCATCAGACAAAATTCAGACCATTCAAAACGCTGTGACGTAAAACACTCCGACGTGCCCAGAAAAATGAAGTTCAATGCTTCTGAGCATGCGTCGACTTGATTCTTAGCATGCATGGGTTTTTTCTCCGATGGAATTTCACACAGACGATTGGCATCTCCTATCGTTTTTTTTTTCCATCGGTAAAATTTAAAACATGCTCTATTTTTTTACACCGATGGAAAAAAGACCGATGGGGCCCATACACGATCGTTTTTTCCGATGAAAAAAGTCCATCGGTCTTTTTTCATCGGAAAAACTGATCGTGTGTACAGGGCATTAGAGTCTGCAAAACACCGTAAACTGTGGCGGGGGTTCACATTCCAGCAGGACAACGACCCTAAACATACAGCCAGAGCTACAAGGGAATGGTTTAAATCAAAGCATATTCATGTGTTAGAATGGCCCAGTCAAGGTCCAGACCTAAATCCAATTGAGAATCTGTGGCAAGACTTGAAAATTGCTGTTCACAGACGCTCTCCATCCAATCTGACAGAACTTGAGCTATTTTGCAAAGAAGAATGGGCAAAAATGTCGCTCTCTAGATGTGAAAAGCTGGTAGAGACATCCCCAAAAAGACTTGCAGCTGTAATTGCAGTGAAAGGAGGTTCTACAAAGTATTGACTCCGGGGGGCTGAATACAAATGCACACAACGCTTTTCACATATTTATTTGTAAAACATTTTGAAAACCATTTATCATTTTCCTTCCACTTCACAATTATGTGCCACTTTGTGTTGGTCAGTCACATAAAATCCCAATAAAATACATTTACATTTTTGGTTGTAACGTGACAAAATGTGGAAAGTTTCAAAGTGTATGAATACTTTTTCAAGGCACTGTAGTTCCAGTAAAGTTATAGAAAAACATTAAGTCCTGAGCAAGTCTCTAAAGGCTCGTACACACTATAAGAAAATTGGTCGAACAATTTCGTCCAAAGAATTTTCGTACGATTTTCCTATAGTGTGTACACAGCTGATTCTGAATTATCGTATGACAAGGGACAGAGAAAGTTATACTGCATCAAGTTGGCATGGCTGCGCAAATCGCCGTAGCTGTACGTCGCTTCTTTAAGACGTCACAGCAATCGCATGCGCCCCGGCGGGCGCGATGACCGCCGGGCACCCGCGATCGCTCGTGACAAAGCGAGAACCGGGATCTGTGTGTGTAAACACACAAATCCTGGTTCTCTCAGGGGAGAGGAGACAGATCGTGTGTTCATACTAAGTATGAACACCGATCTTTCTCCTCCCCTAGTCAGTTCCAACCCCCATACAATTAGAACACACACTAGGGCAGAGGTCGTCAACCCCCGGTTCGTGGCCCAAAGCCGGGCCCTACCGCCTCTCTAGCCGGGCCGCAGCGCGAATGACACTGTCCGTGCCGTACCGCCGCTATAGCCGGGCCATGGAGGAGACCATCGGCGTTGCAGCTGCCCGAGCAGAGAGATGACACCATCTCTCTGCGCTACGCAGAGGCGCGCCGCTGTCCCGCCCTAACATACGGCGCTGCAAGGCTACGCTACACAGAGGCGCGGCCGGCCAATGAGAGAGAGAGAGAGAGAATGACGTCCTCTCTCCGCCCACCCTCACTATGTACCAGCTCAATGCATTCCCGCAATCTCTAACGGCTCCCTTTCCCGTGCTGAGACTGTAAGTACAGTGGGCACTGCTGAGGGACTTGTACAGTATATTTTTTTATATTTTTGTATACTGGGACATTTTAATGATTTTTGTATACTGGGACATTTTAATGATTTTTGTATACTGGGACATTTAATGATTTTTTTTTATACTGGGACATTTATTGATTTTTTTTATACTGGGACATTTATTGATTTTTTTATACTGGGACATTAAATAATATTTTTACACTGGGACATTTAGGGCCGGTTCACACTGCAGCGATGTCAGAGTTCGGATGTGATTCGCAGTGCACATCACATGCGATCTCTGTGCGATTTCAGCCATACAAATCGTATGGCTGAATTTGCATCAAACTCACACAGGACCCTTTTTTTTTTTTTTTTGTCCGCAGCAGAATCGGATCGCATGGGTGTTCACACCCATGCGATCCGATTCCTGTCAGAGTTTGCAGATCGCACTGCGATATACGAACTGATTTGGGGGTGTCGTTAACTTTTAACTGACACTCCCAGCAGTTCGCATAGGGCAATGTGAACTGCCACCGGAAAACCTGCGATGCGGGAACCCGCAGTGGATTCGCAGGGTTCCCGCACCGCAGCAGTGTGAACCGACCCCACACATCGTGATTCCTCCCCCCTCCTACTGGGCCTTGGAAAAATATTTTTCCACAAAACCGGTCCTTGGTGCCCAAAAGGTTGGGGACCACTGCACTAGGGAACACAGTTAACCCCTTGATCGCCCCCTAGTGTTAACCCCTTCCCTTCCAGTGACATTTATACAGTAATCAATGGCTATTTATAGCCCTGATCGCTGTATAATTGTCAATGGTCCCAAATTAGTGTCAAAAGGGTTCGATCTGTCCTCCGCAATGTTGCAGTCCTGATAAAAAAAAAAAAAAATCGAAGATCGCCGCCATTACTAGTAAAAAAAAAAATAATGACATAAATCTATCCCCTATTTTATAGACACTATAACTTTTGCACAAACCAATCAATATACGCTTACTGCTATTTATTTATTTATTTTTTACCAAAAATATGTAGAAGAATATATATTGGCCTAAACTGAGAAAAAATGTGTTTAAAAAAAAAAAAAAAATTGGGATATTTATTATATCAAAAACTACAAAATATTGTGTTTTTTTCAAAATTGTCACTCTTTTTTTGTTTATAGCACAAAAAAAAAAAAACGCAGAGATGATCAAATACCACCAAAAGAAAGCTCTATTTGTGGGGAAAAAAATACATATATTTTATTTGGGTACAGCATCACACGACCGCGCAATTGTCAGTTAAAGCGACACAGTGCCGTATCACAAAAAATGGGCTGGTCAGGAAGGGGGCAAATCCTTCTGGGGCTGAAGTGGTTAAAGGTGCAGCCCACACAATCACTAAATACACAGTAGACATGGTTCACAATTTATTAATGGAGAAGTACAATTCTTGTCGCCTTACATAGAATACAAACAGTTGGATATCAAGCTGATTTGTAGTGATTCCACAACAGTACATATCATACAGTACATAGTTAAAAGTTCAATATATTATGTGAGCTGCAGTTTGGCTTCAATGTGTTAGTGTTATGAAATCTGCTAGTCCTTCTAACACCCCCCTCCCCCCAGACTAACAATACTGCTGTTCAAATGTGCTTCTTCATCCAGAGTGGGGGCACTCTAATACAGGAGGTGTGTTATTGGTGAGATCACCAGGTGAAAACAGAGGGGAAAATGCCTAAAAAAATTAATCTAATGCAATCAACACATCTAATGATTGATAAACTGTAATATATTAAATTTTTGGGTTTAATACCGCTTTAATTGATAGTAGATGTTTCTGTCCACAGTAGTGGAAACAGTGCCACCTAGGGGCGATATAAAGTAATGTCAATTATACAGTTAAGTAATGTCAATTATATTACACAGTAACGGAACGTAAAAATGGTTGTTGTTATTATTCCTTTTTTTTTAATTAATTAAAAAATAAATACCACTGTTAATATTCCTTTGAGAGAGTGCTTGGAGAGACATAGGACTCCATACAGGTTTTGAATTCTGAATTGGAACTCTCAGGTCTTAGACATCCAACTAAGGCCCCATTCACACTTGTGCAAGCAATGCCTGTGTAATCTTGATGTCAATGGTCAAGTCCCATCAAAGTAGTGCAGGGACTACTTTGAAGTTGCACATATCTGAATGGTACTCATTGGAAATCGCAGGGTACGACTTGTCAGGCGACTTTGCAGTCCCAAGTCGCAGGACAAGTCGCACAAGTGGGAATGAGGCCTAATACAGACAGGTTCATAAGTCAATAGTGAGGCTAAGATGGGAGCCAGGCATGAAGCTTGTGGAAGTAGCTGCATGTCTCTATTCTAAAATTAGTGAGTTTGATAGGTGGTCCTGCCCTGGGGGTGGTGGCTGCTAAAAGCGTGGCTCAGCCACCTGTTTTTACCACCAAACCTCCCCCCCATTTCCTGTTAAAGAGCCCTAATCTCTAAGGGGTGGGGGAGATAGGACCTTTACCAGTTTTATTTTATGAAAAGCAACACTTGTTTCTATTGATACACACAGTGTAGGGAGACAGAACTCCTGCATAGTTCCTGCATGCAAGGGTGGCTCCATAGGGCGCCACAAGAGAATGTAGCCACCTTGATTCAGGAAACCTGGGGCAGCAGTCATGGCACCTGCTTAAAGTGGTTGTTAATTTTAATATTTTTTTGTATTAAAATAGGCATGTTTGTTATACTTACCTGCCCCATGTAATGGTTTTGCACAGAGCAGCCCCGATCCCCTTTTTTCTGGAGTCTCCCACCGGCGCTCCAGGCTCCTCCTCTTCATCAGGTGCCACTTTCCATGGGGGGCACCCATGCAGGCTTACTCCCAAGTCCCGCTGCTGCGTCCATTGACACAGACAGCGGGACTCGGCCCCGCCCCATGCTCCCGTGTCACAGGATTTGATTGATAGCAGTGGGAGCCAATGGCTCCTGCTGCTATCAATCTGTCCAATGAGGAGAGAGACAGCGGCTGGAGCAGCTGTGCTCGTGCACATTGCTGGATCCAATCGGGTTCAGGTAAGAAAAGGGGGGGGGTGCTTAGAATGCATTAAGGTGAAAAACCTTAAGGCTTTACAACAATTTTAAACTGGAACATAGGCAATAATAAAAGATAAAGAATCTGTATACTATTACTCAGTAATTGATTAAATCAGCTGCTGAAATTGCCTAAGAAAAGAAGGTTTAATGTGAATCTAAAGACAGAATAGAGAATAGGAGATCTGTAATCTCCCATATTTTGATTTTAAGAATAGCGGCGTCTGACACAGACATTTCATATTCGTGTTTTGATTAGTATTTTAGATTTATGGTGACCTCTCCTACAATACAGACATCCTCCAGGCACATTCCACCATAGAAAGGATATACAGTATTCTGTTTCATTATATTCTGGGATGAGATGCAATATAATCCAGTTGTAGATCTTTCACTCATGATTAATGGGAACTTGATTGATACAAACGTACTGACATGAGTATTGTATGTTGAGCTCAATTCAAATAATCTACAGTTTCATAAAGCCGTCTCAGATGGGTAAGATATCACAGATTCCGAAATAAGAGCAGAACCTGGTGATCTGTCACATTGCAGGGATTCCATGCTGTCATATTGCCTGTATGTGTAACCAGGTCTCCGAAGAGTGTACACAACGTGTATGAACAGACCGCGGCCCTGAGGTGTGTAGACAACGGGCAATGTCATACAAACTAAATGTGACAACTGAGGTGAATATGGAATTCAGGGCGAGTTCCAAGTTTATTGTTCCACTAATGCGCTATATATATATATATGTGTAGCGCCCTCTCCAATTTAGGGGTCGCTATGTTCAAATTTAGGGGTTAGTCTGAGCCGATAGTTGGGCTCAGACTGTTATCTTCCTAAAAAAATTGCTTCTGCTCTGGTGTGATGTTGCCTGGCTGCAGTGTTCCCTGTTGCCTGAAGGTGGCATTGTCATCTCCGGCTCAGGTGGAACCACAGGGGGTATCGCAACACCATTGGGTGTCCTCTCTCGGCAGCTGTGCGGTGGGCGTGGGCGGCCGGCTGTGCATGCTGGGAGAGGTTACTTAAGGGGCAGACGCCATTATTCGGGGAGCAGTTCGTGCCTCCCGGCCCTCCAGGCCAGAGGCGTGTGTGTGTGTACCAGCCCCAGGTACCTTTAGCCTGAGGCTGCATCGCTGTAAGTAGGCCCAGCACCTTTAGCTGAGGCCTACACCCAAAGAGGAGTCCCAGGGGACCCAAGTGAGGGGTGACCCACTCTAAAGTAGAGGAAACCAGGGGAAGATCGTTCCCAAGGGGATTAGTGAAGAAGTCACTGTCTCGGGAGAGGCCTGGTTACCTGTCAGAGGGAAGGATTCCTATCCGCCAAAAGCCTGGTAATGTGCCCATTGACACCTAAGGACTAACTATTACTAGGCCGGGAAGTTCGGGACTTAAGGATTCTGAGGTAGAGGGTCTCCTGATCGTATCCCAGGGAAATCACGAGTAGTTGTTTTGTGCTCCACACCGGCTGCTAGGACCGCTCTTAAAGTAGGGTGACCAGGCATCCCCGGTTTCCGGGGACAGTCCCCGGATTGAGGACACTGTCCCCGGACCAAGTCTGTCCCCGGTTTTGTCCCAGGATAGGATTTGAACAGGGGCTGGGGCAATTTCAAAGACAGTGCAGAATAAAAAAAAAAAAATCTGAATTACACACCCCCGCCGCTCCTACTAGCTTAGGGGGGTGTATTTTCTTTCCATTATCTGTGCCCCTTTCTGATGATGATGTGCTGGACGGAGAGGAGGGAATATTTCTTCAGTTTTGGGTGCCCATTCAGCTCCGCTCCCATGTTCTTCTGCCTTGGCTCAAGTGCCGGCCAGCCGTCTGCCTGCTTATCTCTTTGCCTTCCCTGGCGGAGTGATCTTCCTCCGCACCCCACCCAGTAGAAGCCGGGGCACGGAGAATAAGACTTGGCAGGCTGTGAGGCGGGCGGCGACAGGCAGAAAGTCGCTGATTGCCGCCATTATTAGTAAAAACAAAAAATATGTCCCCAGATTTCATTTTAAAAATCTGGTCATCTTATCTTAAAGGGACTATCCGGGTGAGCAAGACCCACTCAGGCTTGAGTGGCGATGTGTGTTGCTTAAGTGTTGCGTGCCTGAACCTCCCCCTTCTTGTCGCTTCTACTCTCTCTCTTCCAGGTTTTGCCTCAAGAAAATAATAAAACCTTGCTGCTTGGGTTTTACACCTGTGTGGACATTGGCTTTATTACAAAAGGGACTTCCGCCTAGACAATGGAGACCAGGGATTCACTCTTAGGAGGTAACTCGCCGCAAGGCCCAAAAAAAAAATCTAATACCGCTCGCCTCTCCATATCTGGAGTTAGACAACGGGCAAGTAGCCTTAAGCCTCGTACACACGACCGAGTTTCTTGTCGAAAAACGACAAGAAACTTGCTGGCAGAGCTTTCTTGCAGAGTAAATCGGTCGTGTGTACGCGGCTATCAGGTTTCTCGTCAAGAAAACCGACAAGAATCTCGACGAGAAAAATAGAGAACCTGCTCTCTATTTTCTCGTCGAGATTCTTGTCAGCAGGTTTCTCGGCGAGAAAAGTGTGTGTGTGTACATGACTTCGACGCATGCGCGGTAGCTTCCTAGGCATAGGTAGGGTGTAGCAAGATGGCGGCGACGGCATAGAATGTGACAAGCGCACGCTCGTCGTAGTCGATTATGTCACCGCGTTCGCTCCATTCAAAGAACCGCGGGTTCTTTGAAAGGAGCGTGTGTACACTCGGCCGGGACAAGTTTCTTGTCCAAGAATCTCGTCAAGAAAAACGACGTGTTTTTTCTTGACGAGATTCTCGGTCGTGTGTACTAGGCTTAAGTGCTAAAAATTTATGTAGCGGAAGGGTCTGTGTGCTACATTTTTATCTTGCTTGAAACAGATTTGGGAATTGGTTGAAGATAGTAACAAAAGTAGGTAGGGAAATAGGTTCATGAACGCAGCACCCAGTTACCCCATTCTTCACTCAAGCCTGAGTGTGAATTGCTCACCCGGATAGATCCCTCTCACAGTTCTAGCAGCCGGAGTGAAGCACGAACAGTTTCTTTAATTTAGTCCCCTTCAAGTCTAAGAGATCCTCTGCCACAGAATCCTTTAGTTACTGAGTTAGAACTTTGAAAACTCCCATAGATTAATAGAGACCATAGGTGTCAATAGGACACACTACAGGAGCTATACTGCAACTCATGAATCCTTCCCTCTGATAGGTAATCAGGCCTCTCCTTCACCGTGAATTCCTTCACCGATCCATCGGACAGGTCCTCCCCGGTTTCCCCTCCTTCAGAGCGGGCCACCCTCACACGGGTTCCCTGGGACTTCAGTGTGTTGATTGTAGACCCAGTTGAAGGTACTGGGCCTACCTGGAACTCCGTAGCCTCGGGCTAAAGGTGCCCGAGACTCCTCGACCAGTTCACGTACCCCAGGACAGCAAGGCCAACTGGCGTGACTTCACCACCAGGGGTCCTCCTGGGAATCCCCCCGGCACCACCACCCCCATGGGGTACACTCCACTCCCCTCTCTCCTCCACTTCACTCCCAGAACATGGCGTCTGCCCTTTTTGTACCCTCTCCCGGCATGCACAGCAGGCTGAACCCGCCCACCGCACGGTAGCCGAGAGAGGACACCCAATCACACAACAATGTCGCCAGTGGTTCAACCCGAGACCTGGGCAATAGCACCACCACAGTCCCAGGGGAACTATACACCAGGCAACAACATGGCAGAGCAGAGTCCATATTAAACAGAATTGTAGAATCTGAGCAAGCCATACTATGGCTCAGACTGCCCCTAAATTTTTCAACATAGCGACCCCATTTTTGGGGGTCCCGCTACATTATATATATATATATATATATATATATATACACACACACACACACACACAGTATCTCACAAAAGTGAGTACACCCCTCACATTTTTGTAAATATTTTATTATACCTTTCATGTGACACCACTGAAGAAATGACACTTTGCTACAATGTAAAGTAGTGAGTGTACAGCTTGTATAACAGTGTCAATTTTCTGTCCCCTCAAAATAACTCAACACACAGCCATTAATGTTTAAACCGCTGGTAAAAAAAAGTGAGTACACCCCTAAGAGAAAATGTCCAAATTGGGCCAAAAGTGTTAATATTATGTGTGGCCACCATTATTTTCCAGCACTGCCTTAACCCTCTTGGGCATGGAGTTCACCAGAGCTTCACAGGTTGTCACTGGAGTCCTCTTCCACTCCTCCATGACGACATCACAGAGCTGGTGGATGTTAGAGACCTTGCAGTCCTCCATCTCCCGTTTGAGGATGCCCCACAGATGCTCAATAGGGTTTAGGTCTGGAGACATGCTTTGCCAGTCCATCACCTTTACCCTCCGCTTCTTTAGCAAGGCAGTGGTCATCTTGGAGGTGTGTTTGGGGTCGTTATCATGTTGTAATACTGCCCTGCGGCCCAGTCTCTGAAGGGAGGGGATCATGCTCTGCTTCAGTATGTCACAGTACATGTTGGCATTCATGGTTCCCTCAATGAACTGTAGTTCCCCAGTGCCGGTAGCACTCATGCAGCCCCAGACCATAACACTCCCACCACCATACATGACTGTAGGCAAGACACACTTGTCTTTGTACTCCTCACCTGGTTGCCGCCACACACGCTTGTCATCATCTGAACCAAATAAGTTTATCTTGGTCTCATCAGACCACAGGACATCCAGTAATCCATATCCTTAGTCTGCTTGTCTTCAGCAAACTGTTTGCAGGATTTCTTGTGCATCATCTTTAGAAGAGGCTTCCTTCTGGGACGACAGCCATACAGACCAATTTGATGCAGTGTGCGGCGTATGGTCTGAGCACTGACAGGCTGACCTCCCACCCCTTCAACCTCTGCAACAATGCTGGCAGCACTTATACGTCCATTTCCTAAAGACAACCTCTGGATATGACGCTGAGCACGTGCACTCAACTTCTTTGGTCGACCATGGTGAGGCCTGTTCTGAGTGGAACCTGTCCTGTTAAACCGCTGTTTGGTCTTGGCCACCGTGCTGCAGCTCAGTTACAGGGTCTTGGCAATCTTCTTATAGCCTAGGCCATCTTTATGTAGGGCAACATTTTTTTTCAGATCTTCAGAGAGTTCTTTGCCAT
This sequence comes from Rana muscosa, assembly GCA_029206835.1. NCBI lineage: Eukaryota > Metazoa > Chordata > Amphibia > Anura > Ranidae > Rana > Rana muscosa. The sequence continues at coordinate 78,846,014 of CM055117.1, read as the reverse complement.
GAGGTGCCATGTTGAACTTCCAGTGATCAGTATGAGAGAGTGAGAGCGATAACACCAAATTTAACAAACCTGCTCCCCATTCACACCTGAGACCTTGTAACACTAACGAGTCACATGACACCGGGGAGGGAAAATTGCTAATTGGGCCCAATTTGAACATTTTCGCTTAGGGGTGTACTCACTTTTGTTACCAGCGGTTTAGACATTAATGGCCGTGTGTTAAGTTATTTTGAGGGGACAGCAACATTACACTGTTATACAAGCTGTACACTCACTACTTTACATTGTGTCAAAGTGTAATTTCATCAGTGTTGTCACATTAAAAGATATAATCAAATATTTACAAAAATGGAGGGGTGTACTTACTTTTGTGAGATACTGTATGTATATATATATTGTGAGGGGGTTAGCTCGGCAGCGGGTGTGTGTGACCCCCGGGATGGGCTCCCCACACAAAAACAGGCCCAGCAGACGGAGGTTGTGGTTTTCAAAATCAAAAAGGTGCGGTTTATTTTCTATTTACAGTGACAAAAACACAGCAAAGCAAAAGAAACATAAACAAAATAAATCCTGGTCAATTTGACCTCTGACTAAACATACAGGTTTCCTAACTAACAACTGGGATCAGCCTAGTGCTGTCCTAGTCCCTAAGTCCCTGGTTTTAAATGTCCAAGCAAATAGCCACACAGGCTTTGTCTCACCGCACAAGGGTTCACTCTCTCCAGGAAGTCCACACAGGTCTGCTTCCAGGCATGAGCTAACCCCTAATGAAGCTGGGAGTTCTTATAGAGGCCTAAATGAGCTGACAAGCTTCAGCTGGTCTCATCAACTCCCTGTCTGCACGACGCCCCACACTCTCCCTAGAGGTATGAGTCATCCATGAGCCCACTATCCTCAGCTGGGCTTATACAACTCTCCACCTAGTTGTATAAGTCGGCGTAAAGCCTGAATCTGGGCGAAATATATCTACCCCCCTGGATGCAACCAGGTGACTTTACCTTCCTGCTGTCACATACCCCCCCTCTTGTTTTAACCTCGGGGTTGGAACACCAGCAATCAGGCATTCATGTACTCGAGACAAAGCATCCACATTCCCCATTTGAACGCCAGGGCGATGCTTTACTGTGAAGTTGAATTCCTGGAGGGCCAGGAACCACCTATTCACTCTTCTATTTGTTTCCTTGTTTTGAGCCATCCACTTTAACGGAGCGTGATCCGTAACCATGTCAAAGTGCCTACCTAGCAGGTAGTACCGAAGGGAATCTAGAGCCCACTTCACCGCTAAACACTCCTTTTCAACGGTGGCGTAATTTACCTCATGGGACTTCAACTTCCTGCTGAGGTAAATGACTGGGTGCTCTTCCCCGTTCCAGACCTGGGACAATACTGCTCCTAACCCCACATCTGACGCATCACTTTGTACGACAAAGTCTTTAGAGAAGTCGGGTGAGTACAACACTGGCTGGCTACATAAGGCTTGTTTCAAGAATTGGAATGCTGCCTCAGCCTCGGGGGTCCATTTAATCATGACCGACCCTTTCCCCTTCGTCAGGTTGGTTAGGGGCACAGCCTTAGAAGCAAAGTGGGGAATGAATCGCCGATAATACCCAGCGATTCCCAGAAAGGCTCGTACCTGCTTCTTGTTGTTGGGACGTGGCCAACTCTGGATGGCCTCGACTTTGTTGAGTTGGGGTTTTATTACTCCCCTCCCAATGGTGTACCCAAGATATTTGGCCTCCTCCTGCCCAATGGTACACTTCTTGGGGTTAGCCGTAAACCCTGCTTCCCGAACAGAGTCCAGGACTGCTTGCACTTTTGGCAGATGTGAGGCCCAATCTGTGCTATGGACAATTACGTCATCCAGGTAAGCCGCAGCATACTTCCGATGGGGCCTCAGCATCTGGTCCATTTTCCGCTGGAATGTGGCCGGCGCATTCTGTAACCCGAACGGCATTCTTTTATATTGGAACGCCCCGTCTGGGGTTACAAATGCGGTTTTCTCTTTGGCCGACTTGGCCAGGGGGATTTGCCAATACCCTTTTGTGAGGTCAAGAGTCGTCATGTATCGGGCTGTTCCCAGCCGGTCGATCAACTCATCTATACGTGGCATGGGGTAGGTGTCAAATTTTGTAACTTTGTTCAACTGACGAAAATCGTTACAAAATCGCCAGCTCCCATCCGGTTTAGGCACCAACACAATGGGACTAGACCAATCACTTTGGGACTCCTCTATCACCCCTAAGTTCAGCATTTTCTGTACTTCCTCCCGTATTGCCTCCCGTGGGGCCTCTGGGATCCGATAGGGTTTTAACTTCACCCTTTCACCGGGCGGGGTAATAATGTCATGCTCTACCCCAGATGTTTGTCCCGGCAGCTCAGAGAATACCTCCTTGTTGCGAAGCACAAACTCCTTAACCTCCTGTTGTTGGGGTTGTGACAAGGTGGCTGCGATTCCAACCTCAGGAATCACGCAACCAGTTTGAGCTGGTGACCAAGTGTCTGCGACTAGGGACTCTCTATCCCTCCAGGCTTTCAACAGATTAACGTGATAGATCTGTTCGGGCTTTCGCCTTCCTGGTTGTCTGACCTTGTAATTCACTTCGCTCACTTTTTCCATTATCTCGTAGGGGCCTTGCCATTTGGCAAGGAATTTACTTTCAACCGTAGGGACCAGTACCAGTATCCTATCCCCCGGGGAAAAGGTACGGGTCTTGGCTCCACGGTTGTACACTCTCTGCTGTGCTAACTGCGCTTGGGCCAAATGTTCCTTCACGATGGGCATTACCTGTGCAATTCGGTCTTGCATCAGGGCGACATGCTCAATCACACTCCTGTGGGGAGAACTCTCACTTTCCCAAGTTTCCTTGGCAATATCCAACAGCCCTCTTGGGTGTCTCCCATACAGTAACTCAAAGGGGGAGAATCCCGTAGGGGATTGGGGCACCTCCCTAATAGCAAACATCAGATAAGTAAGTAGACAGTCCCAATCCTTTCCATCTCTATCCACCACTTTCTTCAACATTTGTTTTAGGGTTTTGTTGAATCTTTCAACCAGCCCATCGGTTTGGGGGTGATACACAGATGTACGTAATTGCGTCACTTTGAACAATTTACATAGCTCCTTCATAACCCGGGACATAAAGGGTGTACCTTGGTCCGTAAGCAGTTCTTTACAAATACCCACCCGGCTAAACACAAGAGATAGCTCTTTGGCTATGGTTTTGGCCGAGGTATTTCGGAGAGGGATCGCTTCTGGATAACGGGTGGCATAGTCCATTATAACTAATATGTACTGGTGCCCCCTAGCGGACTTGATTATAGGACCTACCAAATCCATGGCGATCCTCTCAAACGGGACCTCAATGATGGGTAGAGGGACCAGCGGGCTACGGAAATGTGGCATCGGGGCCGACCTCTGACACACAGGGCAGGAGGAACAATAATTTTCTATGTCCTTCATCACCCCCGGCCAATAGAATCTCTGTAATACCCTCTCTCGGGTTTTCTCTGTCCCCAGATGACCTCCAAGAATGTGCCCATGGGCCAACTCCAACACCAACTTCCTGTACGGTTTGGGCACCACAAGCTGCTCAACGGTTTCTTCTGCCCTTTTTGCCACCCGATACAGTAGGTCCTTCTCTACGCTGAAGTATGGGTAAGTGCAGGTATTATCTGGGTTCACTAACTCGCCATCTATTTTCACTACGTTTTCCCGTGCCTTTATTAGGGCGGGGTCTTTCAACTGTTCTGTGGCAAAGTTTTCCCTGTGAACCTCAAGATCAGAAAACTCCACAGACGGTAGGTTTTCGTCTGAGGAGGTGGGCTCCTCTCCAGTTTCTTGAGTCTCCCCTGCCAATACTGACAAGGGAAATTCCGGAGAGTCCTCACCACTCTCAGGGGAGTTCTGGCTATCACATTCCTGGTATATAGGGGCACCAGTGGGGGGCTCAGGATCATCCCACAGTTCCCAGAACTTCGGAAAATCCCTTCCCACAATGGCGTCATGCGGTAACTGAGATACTAAGCCCACTGGATGAGAGAGGGTACCTTTGGGGGTCTCGAAACACACTGTAGTCACTGGATACTCTCGGGTGTCCCCATGCACACAAATAACAGCTACCTTGCTATTCCCAGAGACCTCTGTTTTAACTAACTCAGCCTTTATCAGGGTCACAAGGCTACCTGAATCCAGCAATACCACAACATTTCTACCATTAACACACATTTTGCATAAATGTTTCTCAGTTCCTCGAATGGCAGTGCATGCGACTGTCGCACACAGCGACTGACGTCTGCCCGTCAGAAAGTCACACTGCATGGGTTCCTCCACAACCGGGCAATTTGCTGCAATATGTCCCGCTTGCCGGCAGCGGTAGCAAACGATCCTTCTTGCCGCCTCTTGAGCCGCTGATTTCCCAGGCTGTTCTCGCCAAACTTGGGGTAGAGCTCCCACCCTCTCACTCTCTCCACCCTTACCCCTTGGAATCATCTTATCCGCCCCTGGGGATGGTCTGGTCTTAGGGTGGAAAGTCCGAGTGTCTCTGGAAGAGACCGTCAGGTTCTCTGTAGCCAAGTATTTCTCCACACGATCCACAAGACCATCGGCCGTCTCTGGGTCTCCATGGCTTACCCACTTTTGGATGGCAGTAGGAAGAGCTCTCAAAAACCGATCCATTACAACACGTTCCACAATCTTTGGTGCGGACAAAGTCTCTGGCTGTAGCCACTTTCTGCTCAGGTGAATGAGATCATACATTTGAGACCTGGGGGGTTTTCCAAGCTGGAAAGTCCAGTTATGCACACGCTGAGCCCGGACAGCCAGGGTGACACCCAGCCTTGCCAATATTTCAGCTTTTAGCATCACATAGTCTTTTGCTTGGTTAGGCTCTAGGTCATAGTAAGCTTTCTGCGATTCACCAGTTAACAGAGGAGCCACTAGTCCAGCCCACTGCTCCTCAGGCCACTTTTCTCTTTCAGCGGTCCTTTCAAATGTGGTCAAAAATACCTCTGGATCATCCTCTCCAGTCATTTTTGTCAATAAACGACTCACCCCAAAGGACGCGGTATTAGTGGGACGGCTTTCCTCACTGGTCTGCGGACGTTGCTGCATTACTGCTTCCATCTGTTGTTGTAGTCTCTGCTCTTGCTTCTGCAACAGGTCTATGAAGCGGGCCTCAGATTGCTGCTGGGCTTGTTGCTGAGCCTCCAGACTCTGTTGCAAAGTTGCGTTTGTCTGCTGCTGGGCTGCAAGGCTCTGTTGATGAGCTTGCTGCTGGGCTGCGAAGTTCTGTTGTTGAGCTGCAAGGCTCTGTTGATGAGCTGCAAGGCTCTTTTGCAAACCTGCATTTGTCTGCTGTTGATTGGCATTTGCTAGAGCCAGCTGTTTCAGTATCTCCTCCATGCTGGCTTAAAAAAAACTGCCACTGGTTCTCCACCAACTGTGAGGGGGTTAGCTCGGCAGCGGGTGTGTGTGACCCCCGGGATGGGCTCCCCACACAAAAACAGGCCCAGCAGACGGAGGTTGTGGTTTTCAAAATCAAAAAGGTGCGGTTTATTTTCTATTTACAGTGACAAAAACACAGCAAAGCAAAAGAAACATAACCAAAATAAATCCTGGTCAACTTGACCTCTGACTAAACATACAGGTTTCCTAACTAACAACTGGGATCAGCCTAGTGCTGTCCTAGTCCCTAAGTCCCTGGTTTTAAATGTCCAAGCAAATAGCCACACAGGCTTTGTCTCACCGCACAGGGGTTCACTCTCCCTAGACAGTCCACACAGGTCTGGTTCCAGGCATGAGCTAACATCTAATGAAGCTGGGAGTTCTTATAGAGGCCTAAATGAGCTGACAAGCTTCAGCTGGTCTCAGCAACTCCCTGTCTGCACGACGCCCCACACTCTCCCTAGAGGTATGAGTCATCCATGAGCCCACTATCCTCAGCTGGGCTTATACAACTCTCCACCTAGTTGTATAAGTCGGCGTAAAGCCTGAATCTGGGCGAAATATATCTACCCCCCTGGATGCAACCAGGTGACTTTACCTTCCTGCTGTCACAATATATATAAATGCTCACCAGCCACTTCATTAAGTAAACGTGTTCAATTGCTTGGTAACACAAATTTCTAATCAGCCAATCACATGGCAGCAAACTCCATTTAGGCATCTAGACGTGGTGAAGATGACTTGCTGAATTACTAACTGAGCATCAGAATGGGGAAGAAAGGGGATTTAAGTGACTTTGAATGTGGCATAGTTGTTGGTGCCAGATGAGCTGGTCGATGTATTTCAAAAACGGCTGATCTACTGGGATCTTCACATACAACCATGTATAGGGTTTACAGAGAATGGTCTGAAAAAGAGAAAATATTCAGTGAACTGCAGTTGTGTGGAGGAAAATGCCTTGTTGATGTCAGAAGAGAATGGGCAGACTGGTTTGAGATGATAAAAAGGCAACAGTAACTCAAATAACCACTTGCTACAACCAAGGTATGCAAAATACCATCTCTGAATGCACAACACATTGAACCTTGAAGCAGATGGGCTACAGCAGCAGAAGATCACACCGGGTGCCACTCCTCAAAGCTAAGAACAGGAAACTGAGGCTACAATTCACACAGGTTTACCGAAATTGCACAATAGAAGCTTGGAAATCTGTTGCCTGGTCTGATGAGTCTCGATTTCAGCTGTGACATTCAGATGGTGGGGTCAGAATTTGTCTTCAACAACATGAAAGTATGGATCCTTCCTGCCTCGTATCAACGGTTCAGGCTGGTGATGGTGTAATGGTGTCGGGGACACTTTGGGCCCCTTAGTACCAATTGGGCATTGTTTAAACACCACGGCCCACCTGAGTATTGTTGCTGACCACGTCCATCCCTTTATGACTACAGTGTCCCCATCTTCTGATGGCTCCTTCCAGCAGGATAATACACCATGTCACAAAGCTCAGATCATCTCACCACTAGGGTTGCCACATCATCCCTTTTATCCAGGACACATACTAATTACACAGGTTCTGAGGCTGATAAGGCACCAAGTGAGTTTAATTGCCACCTTAATCAGCCACAGAACCTGTGTAATTAATGTGTCTCCTGGATTAAAGGGGTGATGTGGCAATCCTACTCACCACTGGTTTCTTGAACATGACAATGAGGTCACTGTACTCCAATGGCCTCCACAGTCACCAGATCTCAATCTAATAGAGCACCTTTGGGATGTGGTGGAACGGAAGATTTGCATCATGTGCAATCAACAAATCTGCAGTAACTGTGTGATGCTATCATGTCAATATGAACCAAAATCTCTTAAGGAATGTTTCCAACACCTTGTTGAATCTATGCCACAAAGAATTAAGGCAATTCCGAAAGCAAAAGGGGGTCCAACTAGTCTAGTCTATTTCTACCTTTTTTAACCAATTGTCCACCGCCCGCTGTCAAATGACGGCAGGAGGAAGACCCGGTTGTTCTGGGCGGACGTCATATGACGTCGCGCCTTCCAAAGCCACTAGGGGGCGCGCGCGCCCGCTGCATCACTGGGGGTCCGATGCGCGTGCCCGACGGCCACCGGGCACCCGCAATTGCCCAGTAACTGAGCAGGACCGTGGATCTGTGTGTATAAACACACAGATCCACGTCCTGTCAGGGAGAGGAGACCGATGGTGTGTCCCTAATACATAAGGACACAGATCGGTCCCCTCCCCCAGTCAGTCCCCTCCCCCCACAGTAAGAATCACTCCCAGGGAACACATTAACCCCTTGATCGCCCCCTAGTGTTAACCCCTTCCTTGCCAGTCATGTTTATACAGTAATCAATGCATTTTTATAGCACAATCGCTGTATAAATGTTAATGGTCCCAAAAATTTGTCAAAAGTGTCCGGTGTGTCCGCCGCAATATCGCAGTCACGATAAAAATCGATGATCGCTGCCATTACTAGTATAAAAAATAAAAATGCTATAAATCTATCCCCTATTTTGTAGACGCTATAACTTTTGCGCAAACCAATCAATATACGCTTATTGCGATTTTTTTTTACCAAAAATATGTAGAAGAATACGTATCGGACTATACTGAGGGAAAATTTTGTTTAAATTTTTTTTTTATTATAGCAAAAAGTAAAAAATATTGTTTTTTTCAAACTTGTCCCTCTTCTTTTGTTTATAGCACAAAAAATAAAAACCGCAGAGGTGATCAAATACCACCAAAAGCAAGCTCTATTTATGGGGAAAAAATTATAAAAAATGTAATTTGGGTACAGTGTAGCATGACTGCGCAATTGTCATTCAAGGTGTGACAGCGCGGAAAGCTTAAAAATGGCTTGGGCAGGAAGGGGGTGAAAGTGCCCTGTAGGCAAGTGGTTAATTGTATATTGTCATTTCTATATGTACCTTCTATTTTTGATATTACTAAAACTCTACTTTTTTATAAATTGTTGTCACCACTCTGTGCCCTCAAAGTCCCACCTCTAGGGGATAATTTGTATTTATGTTCAACAGTCCGAACTTGTGGTCAACAGGTTCAAAGAAAAGGGCTATCATGAAAATAAATTAGCACCTATATAGGAACAAGTTAGAAACATGGATTGGCAGTGCCTGTTGGAAGAGAAACCTAAAAGAATAAAATAAACATAACAATAATATAGCTTTTTTGACAGATTTTAATAGAGATTACAAATCATTGGAGCACATTGTTGAAAAGCAATGGCCTATTCTACTAAGAGATAAGACTTTAGCTGGTTTTCTTCCCAAACATCCCACATTGATTTAGCGAAGGGCTCCAATTTTAAGAAATAAAATCTCCCCGAACATTTATAATCTGCCCAAAAAGATACGTACATTCCTAGGCACCACTGGGTTTTACCATTGTAAAAGGTGTGAAGCTTGTAGGAAAACTAAAATGAATAGTAGGAAAATAGAAACCTTTAAATTCCACAGTACTGGGAAGGAATATAACATTTATAAATGTATCTCTTGTGATTCCACTTATGTGACATATTTAATCTCTTGCCCGTGCGGGGTTCAATATGTTGGACGAACGACCAGAAAACTAGGGATCAGAATCAACGAACTTCTGAATAACATAAAGAAGGGGTTCCCAAAACATAGCTTGTCTAATCATTTTAGAACTCTTTTGTGGAATAGATAGGGTCGAACCGCATTGGAGAGGAGGCAACATGAGACAAAAAATATCCAAAAATGAAACCGAATGGATTTACAAATTAAACACTCTAACTCCCACAGGTATTAATGTAGATATCGATTTGAACTGTTATACTTCAAATTATTAATTGTGATGGTGTTCCAATCTCTCTTAATTCTTCAGCCTTTTTTGTAAAAGGGATCGATGAGTTTATACATTTTGGTGTAGTACCACCTTATTCCACAAGATGGTACACATAGGATGTCTGTTTTTTAATAGTGTTTTTCTATTATCAATACCACCAGAGATTCACTAGAGGGTGCACCAATCTTTAGGTGGTATATAGTTCCCCCATTCAGAGGTCAGTTTACAAAGTTTTAATTTAATTATATGTTAGTAATTTATGTTATTAATAAAGTATTGGGTATTAATATAGTAGGTTTGAGATCAGTCTATGAGCCGTTAACAGGGATTGAAGCGGATTGGATATCCTATTATGGCAGCTATAAAGGAAGAAGTGACGGGTTCAATCACATGACCCTGATGACGTCAGACGTTACTGACGAAACATGTTGGATCGGGTAGTACGTGCCACGTCACTGCCGCCATTCTTTGGAACACAGGTGGAACGCGATCGGCGTCCCTGCTTGTTTTAATGATCTCGTTTGATCTACAGTATCGTATGCAATTTTTTTTAGCTGTGACATAATAAATTTAACAAACTGCACTGCACTATGCCTTTCTTTTTCTCCTTAATATATATGATATACCATACCTTTTGCCAGGTGGGTGTGCAACTTCATGGGCCGGTGTCCTTTCCCTGGAGAAAACATCTCTGCTTGACATGCATTTTTTTGACTACCTGTAATGGTTGTCATGTACGTTTGGTGGGTAGGATGTTTGCCTAGGGGCTGGTGGAAGAAAGCACTTCTGTTTTTACATTTATTTGATGTACTTTTTAAGAAGATATCACTATCATGCGTTTGGAGACATCTGGTGGTGGTGTATGGACAGTGCACATATATTTAATTCATTCACATTGTTTACATTGAATGTATGTTTAATTTGATGTTTTCAGTTGAGCGCGGTATGAAAATTAATATTGTTATTTTCTTTTATGATTCAGGCTGTTTAAACCTTACTACAGGCTGCTCTATATTTATTTGATTATTACACTACATCATTCATTGTTTGAGTTGATCCAGGGTGCGCAGGTTGAAGGGTTTTCTCTTATTCCTTTTCCACTAGGAACAAAACAATATTCAGCCTCCTGGTTCTTTATGGCAGCCCTGCTGTTCTGTCACTTAGGCTTGGACCTCTGTCTGTCCTGTCCCAGACAGTACAGTGCAGACATGCACACCTCTCTCTGATCCCTTGCAACGACATGGACTCCTCGGGAGAGTGAAGCCCTGAACTGGTCAGGTCCTAGATTATAAGGGCTACGAATGCCTGAAAGCTCAGACCTCTGGTTTCTGGTAACCACTATAACTTTCTCCTACATTTTTACCATGGCAGGGCCTCACACTGTCACAGTCAATTGACACACATTCAGCCTGAAAGCCCCCCCCCCATACTCTCTGCTCACAGGATTTGATTGACAGCCAAGCCACCTGTGAGAAGAGGGGAGAGAAGAGCAGTATTTGGGGAGGGGGAGGCATAACCCCGGTATTTTTTTTTCAGCCAGCGCTGCTCTTTCAACTAAATGCAATCCTAGCGGCTCATTAGCCACTGGATTGCCTTTACAGGCAGCGGGAGGGGAGACCCCCCTCCCACCGCCCATTGATGCCTCTCCAGGCTCTCACGTGCAATTGGGGAGTCCGGTACCGGTTCTTGCGGTGCCACACAGTAATTATACAGCTGGCCAAAGAACAGATGTAAACACTGCCTTTTTGTTTTGTTTTTTAAAGCATAATATCAATTTTTTTGTTTGATCTCATGCTTTTCAGGATGAAGGGAGAGAGCTGGGTTCCTTTAGACCCCAGATGTCTCCAGACGCTGTTGTGCCTAATTTCTATCACAGGGGATTTTTACATTTCTTGTGATAGGAATGAAAGTGATCCAAAAAAAAAGAAGAAAGGTACAGTGTAAAATTAAAAAAAAAGTAATAAAATAAATAAACAAACAAAAAAAAATGTTAAAGTGCTCCCATCCCCCTGTGCACACATGTGAAGTATCACCACAAACATTATAGCAAGAGTAATAATTCTAGTGGTAGACCTCCTCCGTAACTCTTAAGCCCTGTACACACGATCGGATTTCCTATGGATTTTAAACCAATGGATTTTTCCATCGGAAATCCGATGAAGCTGACTTCCATCAGTCTTGCCCACACACCATCAGTCAAAAAACCGATCGTCCCAAACGCCGTGACGTAAAACACTCAGACGAGCCAAGAAAAATTAAGTTCTATGCTTCTGAGCATGCGTCGACTTGATTCTGAGCATGCGTGGGTTTTTTATCCGATGGAGTTCCCCACAGACGATAGTAATTTGCTATAGTTTTTTTTCCATCGGATAAATTTAAAACATGTTCTGTTTTTTAACACTGATAGAAAAAAGACCGATGGGGCCCATACACGATCGGTTTGTCCAATGAAAAAAGTCCATCGGACTGTTTTCATCGGTAAAACCGATCATGTGTACAGGGCTTAAACTGGTAACCTGTAAAATATTTTAAAGCGTCGCCTACGGAGATATTTAAGTATCGTAGCTTGTCGCCCATCCACGAGCGTGCGCAATTTTAAAGAGTGACATGTTAGGTATCCATTTACTTAGTGTAACATCATCTTTTATATATTACCAAATATTGGGTTATACAGCGTCTTGAAAAAGTATTCTTACTCCTTTCCACATTTTGTCATGTTGCAACCATAAACGTAAATGTAAAATATGTAAATATGTTAAAATGTTACAACCAAAAACGTAAATGAAAATATTGCGATTTTATGTGATAGACCAACACAAAGTGGCACATAATTGTGAATTGGAAAGGAAATGATAAATATGTGAAAAGTGTGTTGTGCATTTGTATTCAGCCCCCTGAAATCAATACTTTGTAGACCTCCTTTCACTGCAATTACAGCTGCAAGTCTTTTTTTTTTTCCAATTAACATTTTTATTTATTTATATAAAGCAGTTCACAAGTCACACAGACAGAAAAGATACAGGGATGCCATAAACTAGGCACATCAACATGACTGCGTTAGTATACTACAACATTAGCGAGTATATAATAAAAAAAGAAAAAAGAAAGATCAGGAAGGAGGAAAGTAGACAGAGAAAGGGGGAAGAGAAAAGGACGGAAGGGGGAAAGGTAAAAGAAAAGGCAAGGGAAGAAAGGTTTAGGTTACCGCATCTGCTCCCGCGCCCGCTCCCGGCGTATCCTCCCGCCGACGCCACTCCCCCCACACCGCATCATGTTCTTCCAGCCTGTCACAGATTCTGGCCGTCATCCTCTCCATGAGCTCCACGTCCTTGATCCTAGAGTAAAGGGCCTCTTGGGATGGGGGTGCGGGCTTCTTCCAGTTGAGGGCTACCAGGCATTTGGCCGCCGTCAAGATGTGCCTAAGTAGTTTTCTGTAGGGTTTGGCAACTTTAGGCTGCTCGAGGCCCAGCAGAAACAGTTTGGGTGTCAGGGGAATTGGTACCTCCAGGAGGCGGGTCAGTAACTGTTGCGTAGATTGCCAGAACGGGACCAGGAGGGGACATGACCAGTACACGTGGAAGAGGGAGCCTCTGTCTCGCAGGCATCGCCAGCAGCGATCAGAGGTAGAGGGGTATATTTTATGCAGTATATCCGGGGTGTGGTACCAAAAAAAAAGAATCTTGTACGAATTTTCCTTATATAGGGTGCACAGGGAGCTTTTAGCGGCTTGCCTCCAGACTGCCTGCCATGCCTCCTCAGATAGCACCTCCCCCAGCTCCCTCTCCCATCGCAGCATGTAAGCATGTTTCCCGTTAGCCGGGATGTTATACTCGTTCAAAATTTGGTACATGTCCGTGATCAGTCCCCTCCTGTGACGTCCCTCCAGGACAATACGTTCAAATGGAGAGGGGGGTGAGAATTGAAGTTACGGGGCTATGGTCTGGGCAAAATGCCTGATCTGCAGGTAGCTATAGAACGCCTGTCGTGGTAGGTCGTGTTTAGTTTGGAGCTCCGAGAACGTTAGCAGCCTGCGCGAACTAGGGTCGACCAAGTGTCCGAAGTGGAATAGGTTTCGCGAAGCCCAGGGCCAGGACATCTGGTGGGATAAGCTGTCCGGTATCTTAGGGTTACATATGAAGGAGGTCATTAGAGAGTGCTCTGACGCGAGGTCCCTTTCACTGGACAGCTTGCGCCAGAGCACTCGAAGCAAAGACATAGAGCCCAATAGGCGATTGGGGTCCACCTTCATGTCCGCATCCCAGAGGAGGCTATTAGGGTGTGTTGGGGCTAACCAAATTTTTTCCACCTCCGTCCATTTATTGTAGGACCTCTGGGGAAACCAAGAGACCACCGCCCGCAGCTGTGCTGCTTGGTAATAGCGGACCAAATTAGGAAACGCCAGCCCCCCCTCCCTACGTGATGCCATCATGACCGAGCGAGGAACCCTGTGCTTTTTATATTGCCATACAAACCGGAGGATGTCGCTCTGGAGTTTGCGTAGCTGAGCGTATGGGATAGGAATGGGCAGCGTTTGGAATAGATAGAGGAGCTTGGGGAGGATAACCATTTTAATGGACGTTATTCTTCCCAAAAGGGAGCTGTGATGGACTTTCCACCCTTGCAGGAGCCCACGAATTGTTCGATACAAAGGGGGAAAGTTGGCCTGGTACAGGGATCCAAAGGATGGGGTCAGATGGACCCCCAGATATTTAAGGGAGGACTCTTTCCACGTATAGGGAAAATTCAGCCGCAAGTGGCGGACCGTCTCCACCGGGATGTTGACTGGAAGGGCCGAGGACTTTGACGCGTTCGTTTTATACCCCGAAAGCACCCCTTATTTATCTAGTTCGTCGTGGAGGTTAGGTAGGGACGTGTTGGGGTGAGTCAAGGTAAGGATGATATCATCCGCAAATAAGGAAATTTTGAATTTCTTCCCCCTCACCGAAATGCCCCTAACGTCCGGGTTCCCCCTAATGATCGCCGCCAGGGGCTCCACACACAGGGCAAATAGCAGCGGTGAGAGCGGGCAGCCCTGACGGGTACCATTAGCTATTGTGAAGGAGGGAGACGAGGCAAATGGGGTTTTGACTTGGGAGGTGGGATTTGTGTAGAGGTTGCACCGCCCTCAGGAAAGGCCCCCTGAAACCCATGTGACGCATAGTGGCTAACATGAAGGGCCAACTTAGGCGGTCGAAGGCCTTCTCCGCGTCAAGACTGAGGATCAGGGCTTCTACCTTGTCTCTGTTAGCTACGTCTATCAAGTCAATGACCTTCCTTGTATTGTCACCTGCCTGTCGGAGGGGAACAAATCCCACCTGATCCAAATGTATCAGGGAGGGGAGGATAACATTCAGCCTGATCGATAGCAGTTTGGTGAAAATCTTCAGGTCTGAGTTCAGTAGGGCTATGGGCCTGTAACTGGCACAGGAGGCGGGGTCCTTGTCCGGCTTTGGTATTAGGGTTAAATAGGATCCCTGCATGTCGCTCGGAATGGGAGTCTGGTGGAGAAAGGCGTTAAACAGTCTGGTCATGTGGGGACTCAGGAGGGGCAAAAAGGCCTTATAGTATTCATAAGGTAGCCCGTCCGGGCCAGGGGACTTGTGGGCTGGGAGGTCCTTAACTGTCGCCGCTAGTTCCTCCACCGATATTGGGGCGTTAAGGTTCTGTATGTCTTCCTCCCGGAGTCGGGGCAGTCCAGCCTGTTCCAAGTATTGGGTCATTCGGTCAGTTAGGTCGGGCGAGGGGGGGTAGTGCGGGATCTCCGCCTTGTTGTAGAGGTCTGCGTAAAAGTCAGCGAAGGTGTTCGCTATATCCTGTCGGTGGGTGATCAGGTCGCCCTCTCCGTTCCGTATTTGTGAAGGGGTAGACGCCAGGGCCCTATCTGCCAGTTTCCTAGCCAGGAGTGCTTGTGCCTTGTTACCTTTATCGTAATAAAGCTGTCTCAGGCGTATCAGCGCCTTCTCCACCTGGCCCATCGCGAGGTCCCGAAGCGTTGTGCGTACTTGCACTACTCGTCGAAGGAGCGAAGTAGTCGGTGAGCGCAGGAGTTGGGACTCAAGGTCCCTTAGTTGTGTTTCTGCAAGCAGTCTGGCCACATTGGCATCCCTCTTCATAGCCGAGGAGATAGCCAAGCACCGTCCTCGCAGGACAGCCTTGTGGGCAGCCCACAGTATGGAGGGGGTGACGTCCGGGGTGTTGTTTTCGATAAAGTAGTGTCGTAGGGTGGATTCTAACTCTACCTTCGAGGGGATGTGCTGCAGGAGGAAGGTGTTCATCCTCCAATTGCAGGGTCGGCGTAGGGGGGCGTCCAGGTTCAGTGTGAGTGTGATGGGGGCGTGGTCAGACCAGGAGATGGGCAGTATGCGCGCCGATTCTGCGATGCGCAATGTGTTATTATTCACAAAGAAATAATCTATGCGCGAGTGTGTGCGATGGGGGGCCGAGTAAAACGTGTATTGGCGGTCGCCCGGGTGGAGGGCCCGCCAGGCATCGAACAGAGCGCATCTCCTGGTAAGCTGGCGGAACATCTTCGAGTCCCTAAGGGTACGGGGTTGTGGTGCCCGGGGACTCGACACTAGACGGTCATAGGTTGCAGAATGGGCC
Organism: Rana muscosa; assembly: GCA_029206835.1. Lineage (NCBI taxonomy): Eukaryota > Metazoa > Chordata > Amphibia > Anura > Ranidae > Rana > Rana muscosa. The sequence continues at coordinate 78,830,130 of CM055117.1, read as the reverse complement.
AGGTTAAAGTCCCCCCCGATCACCAGGAAGCCGTGGGATTCCCGGGCAAGGCGGGCATGTACTCTGTTCAGGAAGCGAAGTTGATGTGTGTTCGGGGCATATATACGACGCAGAGGGTGATGGCCTGCATCTGCCACAGACCTCTAAGTATGAGAAAGTGTCCCCGCGGGTCTAGGTAGGAAGAGGAGCAAGTAAAGGGGGTTCCCTTCCTAAACAGGATGGCGACGCCTGCCCGTTTGTGCTGGCCGAAGGCCTGGTATATTTGGGGGAAGTGTCTAGATGCAAACGCAAAGGAGTCCCCCTTATTAAAGTGCGTTTCCTGCACCATAATAATGTCCGCCCCTGACTGCCTAAACTCTCGGAGCGCCAGATGTCTTTTTTTGTTGGAGTTAAGTCCGTGGACGTTCAGTGAAAAAATCCTAGCCATTGTATAGTGAGGGGTGTGCTGTCGCGGTACTTATCTGGTGATGCTGATGGTTCGGCCAGGCTGGGGCGGGCCGCGTCCACACGAGGAGGGCCAGGAGCCACCGGGCACGGGAAGCAGGCCGCGGGAGAGAAGAGCAGAGAGATCTACAAAAAAGAGGAAAAAGAGGAAAAAGAGGAAAGGAGAAGGTAAGGACATAAGTATTAGACAAATCAAGCATTTTGCAAGTAGGCACTAGGAGACCGAGGGGTCACAGGGCCTGAACAGTTCCGATTAGACTCCCCGACTGGGGGTCAGAAGAGTTCAGGTCGGGGAGACTTTGAATGGACCTAGGTCCAGGAGGGAACTAACAAGTGGCAAGACCACTGGGGGGGTCAATAACCGGAGAGTCAACCAACTAGGGAGGGCTGAACCAGCACAGCCCGGATAAAAAAAACAAAACAAAAATAAAGCAGAGGCCATCGGGGGGAAGTGGTCACATAATGAAGGCTAATATACTTCCATGAGCGCGGAGCAGTTCTCAGCAATGCTTGGCCAGGCAGAGAGGGTCAGATCATCTGGGCGCCTTTTGTTTAGGTGATTTGCGGAGTGGCTCTCGTCCTCTGGAGCGCTTGGTCAGTAGGACCTTTTGCCATGTTATCGGAGGTGTGGGGGGGGTGGCCACCAGTTCCCAGTCCGGCAGTTGAGGGACGGGGATCTCCAGGGCATCGCAGAAGGAGTCCAGATCTTCTGGATAGCGTAGGGCTACGGATTTACCCTGATGCTTGGCGCTCAGGCTGAAGGGGAAACCCCATCTGTAGGGAATGTCTCTTTCCTGCAATGAGCGCAGGAGTGGTTGCAAGAGCCTGCGCTTCTGGAGCGTGATCCACGATAGATCTGGGTAGATCTGCACTTGGGAATTGTCGAACACCAGATTGCGGACAGAGCGTGCTTTGCGCATGATGTCCTCCTTCAGCGGGTAGGATTGTATCCGGCAAATAATGTCTCTTGGCCTGGAGGGAGGGCCTTTCGGGCGGAGGGCTCTGTGGGCTCTGTCCATTCCGATATGTCTATCCGCCGGTGCTCCCAAGAGGTCATTGAACAGCACCTGCAGCGTGGTCTGTAGATCCTCGGCCTCCTCTGATTCGGGTAGGCCCCGCACTCGGATGTTGTTCCTGCGCCCCCTATTGTCCAGGTCCTCCACGTGGCGTTGCAAGTCGCGTAGCATGAGACGATGGTCCGAGCCCTGCATTTGGGTGCGATGGACTGCCAGCTTGGTCTCCTGTATCTCCTCCTCTGCCATTTCCACCCTGTCCGCTAGGTGCTTGAGGCCTGCTTGCAGGGTTTGGATTTCTGTTCGGCAGGTGTCCTTTACATCTGCTATCAGTTGTTTAAAGTCCTCTTTGGTCGGTATTGCTTGAAAGTATGATAGCCAGGAGGGGTGTCCCCCATCATCCTGGTCCCAGGGTGGGTGGGAATACGGGGATTGTGGGTGGTGGGTCCCAGCATAGGCCCCTCGGGCCTGGGCAGTATGCTGCAAGGATTGTGGATCCCCAGGCTCAGACCACGATGTGGCGTGGGGGGAGTGCAGGGTGGGAGCAGGGGGGTCCGGCCTGGGTGATGGGGGCCTGGACTGTGCCCCTTGTGCCTGGGAGGGGGAGGAGGGGGCTATGAAGTGTCCCTTGGTGTAGTTACTGTCCCCCGAGCGGGAGGGCCTCTGGTCTTTCGGCACCATCGGACCCCCCCCGGAAGTGGGAGGGGGTCCCCCGCGCCCCCCAGACCCCGGCGCCCCCGATGGATGTGTGGGGCTCGGGAGGGCCGGGAAATCCGTTAAGTCACACAGGGGAGAAGGGGGGAGAGAGCCAGCGTCCTGCAGGTCCAGGTCTGGGGCTGTTCTCAGCAGCTTGGGGATGGCCTCAGTACACTGTGTGTACTGCGATGGAGGCTGTGCTGCGGCCTCCTCCCGGCTTGGAGCGGGCGGGACGTGGTTGGGGGATTGGCGGGCACTCACCGCTCGTGATGGCTCGTCGGAACTTGGTGCCCAGAAGGAGGATGCTGGCAGATCCTGGAGGTGATGGTGATTCTGCGGGGGTGGCGGCGTGGAGGCTCTGTGGCAGTGTGCCTTGGTGTCCGGCGCCATTTTGCTGTGTCCACCCGGCGACATGTCGGGGAGCCTGAAATAGTCTTTGAAGGACGCGGCAGCTCCCGGCGGCGGCAGAGATGATCCCCTGGCTGAGGAGGAGCGGGTGGTGCGGGTATGGCTCATGGATGTCTGCGGTATCCCCCGATATTTGGCCTAGTAGCTGCGGGCTGCAGGAGAGCTCTCAAGCTGAGCGTCCGTCCAGGTCGGCTTCCGGTCACGCCCCCCAGCTGCAAGTCTTTTTGAGGATGTTTCTACCAGCTTTGCACATCTAGAGAGTGACATTTTTGCCCATTCTTCTTTGCAAAATATCTCAAGGTCTGTCAGATTGGATGGCGAGCGTCTGTGAACAGCAATTTTCAAGTCTTGCCACAGATTCTCAATTGGATTTAGGTCTGGACTTTGACTGGGCCATTCTAACACATGAATATGCTTTGATCTGAACCATTCCATTGTAGCTCTGGCTGTATGTTTAGGGTCGTTTTCCTGCTGGAGTGTGAACCTATTTTGCAGACTCTAACAGGTTTTTCTCTAAGATTGTTCTGTATTTGGCTCCATCCATCTTCCCATCAATTCTGACCAGCTTCCCTGTCCCTGCTGAAGAAAAGCATCTCCAAGCCATGATGCGACCACCACAATGTTTCACGGTGGGGATGGTGTGTTCAGGGTGATGTGCAGTGTTAGTTTTTCGACACACAAAGCGTTTTGCTCTTAGGCCAAAAAGTTCAATTTGTATCTCATCTGACCAGAGCACCTTCTTCCACATGTTTGTTGTGTTCCCCACATGGCTTCTCACAAACTGTAAATGGGACTTCTTTTGGCTTTCTTTCAACAATGACTTTCTTCTTGCCACTCTTCCATAAAGGCCAGATTTGTGGAGAGCACGACTAATAGTTGTCCTGTGGACAGATTCTCCCACCTGAGCTGTGGATCTCTGCAGCTCCTCCAGAGTTACCATGGGCCTCTTGGCTGCTTCTCTGATTAATGCTCTCCTTGCCCGGCCTGTCAATTTAGGTGGACGGCCATGTCTTGGTAGGTTTGCAGTTGTGCCATACTCTTTCCATTTTCAGATGATGGATTGAACAGTGCTCTGTGAGATGTTCAAAGCTTGGGATATTCTTTTATAACATAACACAACTGTGTTCCTTTACCTTCATGATACTGTTTGTTCACTAAGGTTCTCTAACAAACCTCTGAGGGCTTCACATGACAGCTGTATTTATACTGAGATTAAATTACACACAGATGGACTCTATTTACTAATTAGGTGACTTCTGAAGGCTAGATTTTAGTTAGGGGTATCCGAGTAAAGGGGGCTGAATACAAATGCACGCCACACTTTTCGTATATTTAATTGTAAAAAAAATTGAAAACCATTTATTATTTTACTTCCACTTCACAATTATGTGCCACTTTGTGTTGGTCTATCACATAAAATCTTAATAAAATACATTTAGGTTTTTGGTTGTAACATGAAAAAATTTGGAAAATTTCAAGGGGTGTGAATACTTTTCCAAGGCACTGTATATTGTGTTTTTTTGCATTAACATTTCAATAAAGTGTATTTTTTTCCAAATAAATTGTGTTTGAAAAGCCGCTGCGCAAAGACTGTGTGGCATAAAAGAATGCAACGACCACCATTTTATTCTCTAGGGCTTTTTCTAAAAAAATATGTATAATGTTTGGGGGTTCTAAGTAATTTTCTAGCAAAAAAATACAGATTTTTACTTGTAAACAAAAATTGTCAGAATAGATCTGGTTTTCAAATGGTTAAGGTAAAAAAAAAAAAAACTTTTACAGTACCTTTCCATCCACTTTAGGCTTATTATTGAGGAACATTCTAAAAAGGCCCTGGACACGTAGGGTTATCTCACTAGCATTGCTATCCCAAAGTATTGATGTTGATGTAAATGATCTGATTACTGGGCAGGCAGCTTTCACACCCCAGAGGATCTTCATGGCCTCCTTGGCTTGTAGTGTACTGTAACAAAAATGGAAACTGAAGTGCCACACCACTGCTAAGAGGTCCAGATACAATTTTGTTCGAATAAAAGTCAGAGATATTGTCCCCCTGACTTTCTATTGGAATAAAGTTGTATCTGGACCACTTAGCAGTGGTGTGGCACTTCAGTTTCCATTTTTGTGACATTAGGCTTAAAGTGTTACTAAACCCAGGAACCTGAATTCACTATATCTAGTCTCCCACAGTACATGGAAATGCAATAGTTTTAGTAAATATAAACTGCTAAATACCTTTTCTCGTCAGCAGTGTATAGCAGTCTTGTGACTTCTATCAGTGTCTGGTTAAAGCTTGTAGAAGGAGTTTTCATTCTCCTGTGATTGTCCTTTGAGGCTGCAGGACCCCTGACCCTCTGTCTGGACAGTGCTGATTGGCCCTGTGCTGATCACTTGCACTCTCCAAAAAAAAAAAACTCTCTAGCAATACACACCAAACTGAGCATGTGCAAACTCTCTGTTCTATCAGGAGATGGTATGGGGATGATTGCGGTTTTACACAATGCATAGAATTTAACCCCTTAGGTTCCCCAGTATAACAAGCATGTTTTACTGCATGTACAGACTGATTTTACTGTTGTGGGTTTAGTAACACTTTAATGTAGCATTTTTGAAATGGTACTTTAAAAAACCAATCCCCCCTCCATCCTCCTAGCATATAACAGGCACTCACCTGCCTGCTGCCTTCACCCAAACTGGTCCCTTGCAGCATCAACCTTAAAAATTCTGGTATTTTGTACTTTGGGGTATGTCAGATTATTGTGTCTTCCCTTGCATGCTGTGGTCCCCCCTGCCAGCTAATGAAGATTGGATTAGACTAGGAGCTGGACTGATGTTCAGGAAGGATGTACTGGAAATGGAGCGAGTACAAAGAAGGGTAACAAAGCTAATAAAAGGGTCTGCAGGACATTTAGTTATGAGGAAAGGTTGTGAGCACTGAACTTATTCTCTCTGGAGAAGAGACGCTTGAGAGGGGATTTTAATTTACAAATACCGTACTGGTGACTCCACAATAGGGATAAAACTTTTTTGCGGAAGGGAGTTTAACAATGTCTGTCACATGCCTGATGAAGGGGTCCTGCGTGGCTTCCGAAACGTCACTTTTATTTTTTGATACTATTTTTTGATACTATGTGATTAAAGTTTTGGACCCAATTTTGGAGAGCCTGGTGTGCTGGTGACACTTCGTTCTCATGATTGCAGCCGGTTCCAGCCGTTGGTCATTTCAGCACCCAATCTAAGATACATCCGTTTCTGCAGGAACGTGTGCGTTGGGAGTATTGCATTGGAGGGAGTTTAACAAGACAAGTAGCCACTCATTAAAATTAGAAAAAAAAGAGGTTTAACCTTAAACTACGTAGAGGGTTCTTTACTGTAAGAGCGGCAAGGATGTGGAATTCCCCTCCACAGGCGGTGGTTTCAGCGGGGGGGGGCATCGATAGTTTAAAAAACTATTAGATAAGCACCTGAATGACCACAACATACAACATACAGGGATATACAATGTAATACTGACATATAATCACACACATAGGTTGGACTTGATGGACTTGTGTCTTTTTTCAACCTCACCTACTATGATATTAACTATTATTGACATTATTTGTCAGGCTTTTATTTATTTTTTAATTTTGATTGGTGGTGGGCAGAGTTGCTTTAAAGAGGAGCTCCGCCGAAAAAAATAATATTAAAAGCCAGCAGCTACAGCTACAGCAGCTGCTGACTTTTAATATTTGGACACTTACCTGTCCTGGAGTCCAGCGACGTCCGCAGCAGAGGACGAGCGATCACTCGTCACTCTGCTGCCCCCTCCGCCATCCTCGCTGAGGGAACCAGGAAGTGAAGCCTTGCGGCTCCATGCCCGGTTCCCTACGGCGCATGCGCGAGTCGCGCTGCGCCGTTCTGATTCGTCCTCCTGTGTTCTGGGAGCCGAGTGTCTCCCAGAACACTACGGGAAGTCTGGGGGAAGTGACGTCACTCCCGCAGATTCCCGGAGAGAGGACTCCTGAAAGGTGTCAATTGTGACACCGGAGGGGGGGAGGGTTCCGATTAGCATAAGTTGTAATTTAGGGTGGAGCTCCACTTTAAGCAAGGATGCTATTTACCATTTGCTGATATTCAGATGAGTGAACATTTCCAAATCTATAAAGTATTGTGGCATGGCAAGTAAGAAAAAAGGTTAGAATAGCATCAAAATTCACTATCATGTTAATTTTACAATACTATCTGCTCACTGAAAAAAAAAAAATCGTACCTCTAAGATTATAATTATTGTATACACATTAAATGCAGATTGTTATTAAAACTGACCTAAAAACTCTGCAAAAGCAATTATCTTTCCTAAAATTGAAATGTACTTTTCATTATGCGGATGATACTACCCCTTCAGTCATTTGATTTAAAATCTCGACATACCTTCGAATTCTGCAGAGCATTGTGACATTCTGATAATAGGACTTATTACAGGATCTGAATCACGCACTGTCTGTCTGTCTGATTAAATTAAGTGTGGACAAGGAGGGCGCAGGTGTGAGAAGGGAAAATCCTTTCATCAAACAGCATGGAGCTAATCTAATCACTTCCCCCCAGGACATTTTATGTCTCCCCAATCAGAAAAGTGAAAAAAAAATATATAATTTCCCCCCCCCTGTCTTTTAGTAAAATATAGATCCGCTTAACCGCTGAGGGGAATTTGGATAGCATTTTGTTGAATAATATTATTGAGCACAATGGACGTGCGATATAGCGCCTGTGATATATTAAATTGCCCGTACACCCAACATCTGCCTAAGCACTTAATTAATACTGGAGGTGATTGATATCCAATATATTTTTAAGCTTTGCCGTGTTTCTCTCAGATTGCTCATTACATTAATGACACCAAAATTGGGATTATATTTCATCAGTGAGTGCCATCCACAGCGGATTCTTAGCACATTAGTCTTTTTGGTTTTATCTTGTGTAATAATTATCATTATTGTTTAAATATTAATCTATAATTAAATCTAAATTAACTACAAATATTTTTTTAGAAGTTTTCTATCTAATGGGCAATAACTAAAAAACAGCTTTGTTTAAAATAAAGGGAAAAGATAGCATACAGAGAAGGAATGTATTACATAGACAGCGACGGGTAAGTTATCAAATTGCTGAAGACAAAGAAAATAAGAAACCGAATCACAGACTGTTCACAGGAATAAGTACAAGATAATATAGAAAAGCCCATATAATTGGAGTTTATATGAGATTAGAAAACCCAACTGTACACGAGAACCTCTGATTTACAGCACAGCTACTGTCTAATAATATAGTGTGATTTACTCACAACTCTATGTAGCACACAAACCTTTTTTCTCGCCTGGTTCACTTGCAAGTCAAGGCACACTGTGCTCTATGCCCGTACCCTCCTGTTTGAAGAGGTTAAGCGGTGTTCACAAATTTTGGGTCCTGCAGCGAGTTACCTTCCTCCACTGGTTCTCTTCCCCAGAGTATGGGGACAAGTCTCTATTTCTTCCCCAAAGAAGCCAATGTCCAGAACACTTTAACTCCAACAGAGAGTTTATTTTCTATTTGCTGCGTAGTAGCTAGAGACAGATGGATGAAAGAAGGAATAGTGTGAGGGATTAGATCCAGGCACAACTAGTAACCTCGTCGCCACTCGATCCCGAGTGGGTTTAGCTCACCCGGATAGTCCTTTCTCACAGTCCTAGCAGCCGGTGTGGAGCTTGAACTGTTCTTTCACCCTATCCCCTCCAGGGACAGGTACAGGAAATCCTCTAACCTCTGTAGACTTTTAAGAACAGGATAATGCCAATGGGCACTCTACAGGTTAGTCTTCCCAAACATGGAATCCTTCCCTCTGACAGGTCACCAGGCCTCTCCTGAGACAGCAATCTTCCATTACTCATCTCCTTAGTGGGACCGATCCCCCTCTGGCTTCCTCACGGTCAGAGCGGGTACCCTCACCTGGGCACCCTGGGACTCCAATAGGTGAATTGTAGACCCAGTTAAAAAGGTACTGGGCCTACCTGGAATGTTGCAGCCTCGGGCCAAAGGTGCCCGAGACTTCTCGGCCAGCCATCCCCCCTCGAGGGGCACACCCCTCCGGCTCCTCCACTCCACTCCAACTCTAACCTCCAACTCTCCCTCCCTAAATGGCGTCTGCCCCTTATATACCCTCTCCTGGCATGCACAGCAGGTCGACCACGCCCACTGTACCGCAGCCGAAAGAGGACACCCTAAGGCCAGCAATGCCACCCATGGCTCAACCCTGACCTGATATTGTAGCACCACCTACAGACCACAGGGAACCATACACCAGGCAGCATCACATAGGCAGAGGCAAATACCTAGCAATCAAAATGATCCGAGCCTGGCTACCAGCTCAGACCAACCCTTAAATTTAGGCACATAACACCCCTAAAAAGTAAAGACCCGCTACATCTATATATACACAATGGGTAAAATAAGTATTGAACACGTCACCATTTTTCTAGGTAAATATATTTCTATGGGTGCTATTGACATGAAATTCTCACCACAGGCTGGTAACAATCCATACAATCCATACATACAAAAAAAACAAATAAGTTCAGAAATTAAGTTGTGTGTAATGAAATGGAATGACACAGAGAAAAAGTATTGAACACATAAAGAAAGAGAGGTACAAAAAGACATGGAAAGCCAAGACACCAGCTGAAATCTATCAGTAATTAGAAAGCAACCCTGCCCCCTTGTCAGTGCAAACAATATCAGCTGGTTCAGTCTCTGATGGCCTATAAAAAGGTGTCTCATTACCAAGGTGTCTCACAAGAAACATCTCATGATGGGTAAAAGCAAAGAGCTCTCTCAAGACCTTTGCAACCTTATTGTTGCAAAACATTCTGATGGCATTGGTTACAGAAGGATTTCTAAACTTCTGAATGTTCTAGTGAGTACTGGAATGCTCTGGAACTTCTGAATGTTCCAGTGGGGCCATAATCCAGAAGTGGAAAGAACATAATTTAACCATATACCGGCCACGAGCAGATTTCTGACAGAGAAGTGAAAAGAGTTATCAGAAGAGCTGTCCAAGAGCCAAAGACCACTTGTGGAGAACTTCAGAAAGTGAAGTTTCTGAAGTTTCCTGGAATTAGTAGGTACAATTGTTTTAAAGAAAACAATAAGTAATGCACTCAACTGACATGGCCTGTATGCACGCTCACCATGCAAGGCTTCATTGCTGAAGAAAAAGCATGTTGGAGCTCGTTTAAAGTTTGCTGCAGAACATTTAGACAAGCCTGTGAAATACTGGGAGAATATAGTCTGGTCAGTTGAGACCAAAATTGAAAACTTTGGATGCCATAATACACAACATGTTTGGAGGTCAAATGGCACATCACCCCAAAAACACCCCCATACCAACAGTGAAATTTGGAGTTGGGAACATCATGGTGTGGGGCTGTTTTTCAGCATACGGTACTGCCAAACTTCATTTCATTGAAGGAAGGATGAATAAAAAAAATGTACCAAGACATTCTTGATAAAAATCTACTGCCATCTACCAAGATGATGAAGATGAGACGAGGGAGGACATTTCAGCAAGACAACGATCCCAAACACAAAGCCAAGGAAACTCTCAATTGGTTTCAAAGAAAGAAAATAAAGCTGCTAGAATGGCCCAACCAATCACCTGACTTGAATCCAATAGAAAATCAATGTAAAGAACTGAAGATCAGAGTTCATAGAAGAGGCCCCCGAAACCTTCAAGATTTGAAGACTGTTTGTGTGGAAGAATGGCCCAAAAATCACACCTGAGCAACGCATGCGACTCATTTCTCCATACAGGAGGCGTCTTGAAGATGTCATTACCAACAAAGGATTCTGTAAAAAGTATTAAATACATTTCAGTTAGCGTGTTCAGTACTTTTTTCCTGTGTCATTCCATTTTATTACACATTACTTATTTTCTGAACTTATTTGTTTTGGTGTCTTTGTATTGTGACATAGGGGATTGTTCAGCTCAGTGATAGATGCATTTTTCTGTAGTGAGTCCACATCAGACAGGCATTTATAGTTAAGGGCCTGGTAGCCCATGTTTATTAAATGAAAAAAAAAAAAAAAAGTCCACTGAGGAATCCCACGCAGGGGTTTAAACGTCATTCAGAAATAAATGAAGAATACAAGCCCACCTGGCTACTCTTCAACAGCACTGCTGCTATAGGTACTGGCCCCTAAACCACCAGATCTTCCAGTCTCACAGTCTTGGATGCACACAGCTTTGGGCTTCTTAAATGCACACAGCTTGAAGTCCCTTAATGCACACAGCTTGAAGCCATTCAACGCACACAGCTTTGAGCTTCTTAATGCACACAGCATCTATCTTCACACAGAGACACTCACTAGCAGCCACTGCTCCAACTCCACCTTCCTCTCACCTTCTGCTCTCTCCAGCCCCTCGTTATATGGGCTATGTACACCTGGGCACACACCCTGCTGGCTGTCCTCAAGACCCGGACACAGGGTTGGAGATCCCATCCCACCCAAGACTCTGAAGGATCTCCAAACTACAGAACCCCTTCCAGACATAGCAAGATCCGGAGAAAACTGCCAGAGCAGTTTTCTCTGTTTCAAATCTACGCTCTGTAGCTCTGCAATCTGGCGATATGCAGACTCTGTGTCCACTCCACTTTAACCCCATTTGCATAGGGACAGAGCCTCGCTCTGCCACAGTATGTATGGATTGCATAGGTTGTTACTGACATGTGGCGAAAAATTTCATGTCAATAGCACATATAGAAATATATTTACCTAGAAAAATGGTGACGCGTTCAATTATTTTACCCGCTGTGTGTATATATGTATATATATATATATATATATGTAGCGGCCTCACGCCCCGTCCCCTTGTTAATAAAACGGCTGGCTTGTCTAGGGGTATGCGGGAGGAGGATGAGGTTCACTATGGCCTATGTCCTCTAACGTGCAGAGGTGAAAGCCAACACTTATTTTACCTTCAGGCCTGTGTTCTGGATGGAGCCTCTGCTTCTCCTTGAGTTTAACTGTCAGTAATAGAGCCCCACACTATAAAAAGTCCAACACTTCTTTATTCTTCTTGACAAGTGAACAGCATCAGTTGAACTTTTAAATGAACAGACAGGGGTGTGGATACGAGCAGGTCCAGGCACAGTGAACTCTCCTATTCCTTTTAGTGCAAATAGGCTTGGCGCACAGTCTCTGCCACTGACCATGAGATTGGTCGCTGCCACCGACCGGGTGAACTGTTGAGGCCCCTGCCAAAGGCCTAAGAGCAGGTCTCTGCCACCGACCGTGGTTGATTAGATGGACCGCTGCCACCGGTCATAGAACATGAATCACCTTCCCTGATGAATTGGCCCCTGTTTGGGAAAGACATCCATACGGTCTCCAGAGGTCCACCGGGCACTGGCAATATGCTGCACCAGCTCTTCGGGAGGATCCCCCCTCTGGTCCCTTACGCCCTGGATTCAGGCGCCCAACACCCGGGGCACCTTAGGACGATCCCTCCCTCGCGGGACCCGGTGGAAGGTACTGGGCCCCAGGCCTCCGCTTAAGTACCTCACCCCAGACTGAAGGTGTCTGGGGTGGAACACGAACTCCACGTGTACAGGCCAAGGGCGCCTGAACACCGACCACAGACAGCAGCCCTCAGGCTAAAGGTGCCTGGGACTCGGACCTCATGGTGAAGATGTCCGCCCCCTTTATACCCTCTCCCAGCAAGCACAGCGGGTTCCCCGCCCCACAGTACAGCTGCTGTGAGAGGTCAAAAAGGGTACGGCACTGCAGTGGTGGTTCAACCCCGGCCCAAAGCGACATTGCCACCTACTGGGCCACAGGGAACTAAACACCACCAATGTCTTCACACGAATGAAAACACAGCCCTACTCTACCAATCAGTGCATCAGGGTCATACTACCACCCAGTGCTACCTTTAAATAGTACATACCCACTATATATATATATATATATATATATATATATACACACACACACACAGTACTGTGCAAAAGTTTTAGGCAGGTGTGAAGGAATTATAAAAAAAAACAATAAAAACAGCGCTAAATCCCCCAATGACAAACAATAGAACACCCTCTAATCAAAATGGTGTTTAAAACATTTCAAACACTAAGAAATATACACAAACACAAATAAATACATGTGTAACAACTACATCCCAATAAGAGCATGTAAACAGCAACAGTTCATGCGTTTACCTGATGTACATTCACATCCAAGTTAACAAAGTGCTTCCACCACCATGTGTGATTCATGGTGAATTCATGGTGAATCAGCTTCCACTGCCATGTGTGAATGGTGATTCAGAGAAGCCTCTTACCAGATAGTATGGACCATTAGGTTATAAATGGTCAAACATGCTCAGGTTGAATAATCATCCAATGGCCTACTGGACAGAGCTGTATGAAGCACCACCACCTCCGTATGTCACCACCAAAAGGAAGAACATAGTTACATAGGGAAGTATGTAAAAATGCTTTCTTTATTTAAAATTCACGAGTTGCATTCATATAAAAAAGAATAAAGCTTGTAAACACTGCAATCCTCTTTATTATTTTATTTAGGTGTGAAGATATGCTGTAAAGTAAGAATGCCTTAAAAAATATATATTTTAATTTATTTGTTTTTATCATTTTACAAAATGCAAAGTGAGCAAACAGAAGAAAAATCTAAATCAATTCAATATTTGTTGTGACTACCCTTTGACTCCAAACCAGCATCAGTTCTTACACTTGCAAACTTAGTACACTTGCACAAAGTCAGGGATTTTGTAGGATTACAGTCAGGTGTATGATTAACCAATTATACCAAGCAGGAGGTAATAATCATCAATTTCATATGTAGCGCCCTGCTCCTGATGATCAGGCGCTATGTTAAATCTAGTGGGTATCTGAGCCGCTTACTGGCTCAGATCTGATTATGAAGGCTAAATTGGCCTCTGTTTCGGCTGTGGCTGTGTTGGGGGGACTTCCCACTGTTCGCATGTAGGTGGCGTTACCACCACAGGCCAGTGTTGGAACACAACCAAGCCAGAGCGGATTAGGTGTCCTTCCCCGGGAACAGTTCAGTGGGAATGGTCTCCCCGCTGAGAATGCTGGGGAAGGGTACTTAAGGGGCAGACGCCATTGTTCTGGGCTCGTTTGCCATGTGGCCCTCCTGGCCCAAGGTGTGTGTTACTGCTTGTCTTGTTTTCCCGCCTCGGGGCCGGCTGGCCAGAGGCTGTGCACCTACAAGGTAGGCCCAGATGTCCTGTCTGGGGCTTACAGCTCGGGGGTGGTCCTGTGCTGTCTGTCCTGAGGGAGGAAGCCACTCAATGGAGGAACCGGGGGAGGACCCGTCTTGGAGAGAACCCAGCGGAAGGCTGGTATCTCGGGAGGAGGCCTGGTGACTTTATTGGAGGATGCACCCTAGCCAAATGCTACCCTGCAGTATCGCCGGTCCGGCTTAAAGGCTCTCAAACTGCTCGACTGAATACTTCCTAAGTCCTTTGGCGGAGGACCAAGTTGCAATTTGTCCACATTGCCCAATCCTGTGTCAGAGGATTGTCTACCTGTTCTACTTTCATCAAGTCTGTGGCAGAGACTTTGGGTCCGTGCTCCACCCCGGCTGCTAGGCCAGTGAGAGAGGTCTATCCGGGTGAGCAGTTTCCACTCGAAGGAAAAGTGGTATGTGTACTTTGTTTAGTGTCGTTTTAAAACCTAAAAGTTCCTCAGTGGTCTGCATCATGCAGACATGGGAGTAAGTCACGCATGTGCAAGTCACAAGCAAGTCTCAAGTCTTAACCTTCAAGTCTCAAGCAAGTCCCAAGTTACTGTGATGAAAAGCAAGCAAGTCAAGTCGAGTCCCTGCTAGAAGTCAAGCAAGTCAAGTCAAGTCATTTATTTTGGTCAAGTCACAAATCAAGTCAAAATACTGATCTACCCCATACTGTATAAAAATAATAGGAGGGATAACAATAAATAATATTGGTTATGTGCCCATGCCTCACTGTGCCCATGCCTCACTGTGCCCATGCTTCAATGTGTCCATGCTTCACTGTGCCCATGTTTCACTGTGCCCATGCCTCACTGTGCCCATGCCTCACTGTGCCCATGCTTCACTGTGCCCATGCTTCACTTCACTAAATATTTGGTTGTAGCAGGAGGCAGTTTGTTTCTTGAAGGGCTGGAGAGTGGTACAATAATGATTATCTGCAGGCAAACATACAGCCAATGTCATTAAGAACTATCTTTAGCGTAAAGAAGAACAAGGAGCCCTGGAAGTGATGGTTTGGCCCACAAAGAGCCCTGATCTCAACATAATGGAGTCTGTCTGGGATTACATAAAGAGACCGAAGGATTTTGGGCAGCCTTCTGTACATACACAGAGGATCTGTGGTTAGTTTGTTTGAAACAACTTTCCTGCCGAGTTCCTTAAAAAACTGTGTGCAAGTGTACCTAGAAGAATTAATGTTGTTTTGAAGGCAAAGAGTGGTCACACCAAATACCTGTATTGATTTGATTCGGATTTCTCTTCTGTTTATTTACTTTGTTAAATAAACGTGTTGGACAAACTTTCTTGTACTGTTCGTGGGTGTCCCTATCCAGTGGCGTAGCGTGGGAGTTGCATTGGGTGCAGTGGCCCCGGGCGCAACATTTGGGGGGGCAAAATCCCGCGCCAGTGTGTGTGTGTGTGTGTGTGTCCGGCTTCATCCTCCTAATTTGGATCCCAGTGCCTCCGCACTTCGGCCGCCATGTTCTGTCGCAGAATGGCCCCTGGCGCCCTGTGATTGGGTGGATGGAGTCATGTGCAGAGGTGGGGCTGGCCTGTCCTCGATCGCTGGTGGGCGGGGCTGGCCTGTCCTCGATCGCTGGTGAGCGGGGCTGTCCTCCGCTTAGCTGTGAGCCGCTGCTGTCTTCCCCCCCTCCTCCTCTCCTCCGGAGTCCGGACCGGATCCCAGATCGTTTCCCTGTTGTGGCAGGCAGTCTGACAGACCGCAGAGGCAGAGCAGATCATGGAAGAAAAGCAGGTGAGTGAGAGACTCCCTCGTGAGTCGCGTTGCTGGCCTGCTGGGGGGAGTGGACATGGTCTGGGGGGAGGGAGCAGCCATTAAGTCAGTTTAGTTTAGTGTGCAGTGTGTAGTGTTTAGTGTGTAGTGTTTAGAGTGTAGTAGTCTGTAGTGCAGTGGTGTAGTGTAGTGTGCAGTGTAGTGTAGTGTTTAGTGTGTAGTGTAGTGTGTAGTGTGCAGTGCAGTGTAGTGTGTAGTGTTTAGTTTGCTGTTTAGTGTATTTAGTGTGTAGTGTTTAGTGTGAAGTAGTGTGTAGTGCAGTGTTTAGTGTGTAGTAGTGTGCAGTGTTTAGTGTGTAGTGTAGTGTTTAGTGTGTAGTAGTGTGTAGTGTAGTGTAGTGTATAGTGTGTAGTGTAGTGTGTAGTGTTTAGTGTGCTGTTTAGTGTGTTTAGTGTGTAGTGTTTAGTGTGTAGTGCAGTGTAGTGCAGTGTAGTGTGCAGTGCAGTGTAGTGTTTAGTGTGTAGTGTAGTGTTTAGTGTGCTGTTTCATGTGTAGTGTAGTGTGTAGTGTAGTGTTTAGTTTAGCACACGGACCCTTTTTCCTGCTTACCTTCACTCACAGGGTAAAGCAAACCATGCCACATGCCCGTATTCTCCTGGTATAAGAGGTTGAGCGGTGTTCATACTATTTTTGTATCCTGCAGCGAGTTACCTCCCTCCATTGGTTCTTGTCCCTAGAGTGTAGGGAAAAGTCTATTCTTTCTCCCAAAAGAAGGCCAATGTCAAGACTGTGTTTAAACTCCAACAGACGAGTTTATTTTTCTTGCTTGTAACAATTTGGGAAAAGGTTGAAGACAGAGATAGAGTTGGGTAAGAAGATAGGTTCAGGCACGCGGCACCCAGTTACCCTATTCTCCACTCAAGCCTGAGTGGGTATTGCTCACCCGGATAGATCCCTCTCACAGTTCTAGCAGCCGGAGTGGAGCACGAACAGTTACTTTAGATTTAGTCCCCTTCAAAGACAAGTTCAGGAGATCCTCTCCAACAGAATCCTTTAGTTCCTGAATCTAGAACTCTTTAACGCCTGCAACCTTAGAGACCATAGGTGCCAATAGGGCACATCACAGGTGCTACTGTGCAACTCACGGAATCCTTCCCTCTGATAGGCAACCAGGCCTCTCCTGAAACAGTTACTTCCTTCACCGATCATCCGGACAGGTCCTCCCCTGGTTTCCTCTCTCTCAGAGCGGGCCACCCTCCCTCGGGTTCCCTGGGACTCCAGTGGTTTATTTGTAAACCCAGTTGAAGGTACTGGGCCTACCTGGAACACTACAGCCTCGGGCTAAAGGTGCCCAAGACTTCTCAACCAATTCACGCACACCTGGCCAGCAGGGCCAACGGGCGCGACTCTCGCCACCAGGGGTCCCTCCTTGGAATCCCCCCGGCCAATCTCCCTGGACACCTGGCATCTGCCCCTTATGTACCCTCTCCCGGCATGCACAGCGGGGAGACCACGCCCACTGTATGGCTGCCGAGAGAGGACACCCAATCACGCCACAATGCCACCTGTGGTTCAACCCAAGACCTGAGCGACAGCGCCACCCGCAGGTCAAGGGGAACTATACACCCAGGTAACACCACAGCAGAGCAGAGTCCAATGCTAAGAATACAGAAGACCTGAGCCAAACTATACTCAGGCTGCCCTTAAATTTAAGGCATAGCGACCCCAATTTTGGGGGTCCGCTACATTAGTGTGCAGTGTAGTGTTTAGTGTGGTGTAGTGTGCAGTGTAGTGTTTAGTGTGTGTTTAGTGTAGTGTGTACTAGTGTGTAGTGTGCAGTGTGTAGTGTAGTGTGTAGTAGTGTGTAGTGCAGTGTAGTGTGTAGTTTAGTGTGCGGTGTAGTGTTTAGTGTTTAGATTGTGTTTAGTGTGCAGTGTAATGTTTAGATTGTGTTTAGTGTGCTGCTTAGTGTGTAGTGTAGTGTAGTGTTTAGTGTGTAGTAGTGTGTAGTGTGTTGTTTAGTGTTTAGTGTGTAGTAGTGTGTAGTGCAGTGTAGTGTGTAGTCTAGTGTGCAGTGTAGTGTTTAGTGTGGTGTAGTGTGCAGTGTAGTGTTTAGTGTGCTGTTTAGTGTGTAGTTTTTAGTGTGTAGTGTGCAGTGTAGTGTTTAGTGTGTAGTAGTGTGTAGTGCAGTGTAGTGTTTAGTGTGTAGTGTAGTGTTTAGTGTGCTGTTTAGTGTGTAGTAGTGTTTAGTGTGTAGTGTAGTGTGTAGTGTTTAGTGTGCTGTTTAGTGTGTGTAGTGTAGTGTTTAGTGTGTAGAAGTGTGTAGTGTTTAGTGTGTAGTGTTTAGTGTGTAGTAGTGTGTAGTTTAGTGTGTAGTAGTGTGTAGTTTAGTGTGTAGTGTAGTGTGTTGTTTAGTGTGTAGTTTAGTGTGTAGCATAGTGGGCAGTTTAGTGTGTAGCGTAGTGGGCAGTTTAGTGTGTAGCATAGTGTAGTGGGCAGTTTAGTGTGTAGCGTAGTGTAGTGGGCAGTTTAGTGTGTAGCGTAGTGTAGTGGGCAGTTTAGTGTGTAGCGTAGTGGGCAGTCTAGTGTGTAGCGTAGTGTAGTGGGCAGTTTAATGTGTATTGGACAGTGTAGTGGACAGTGTAGAGTGTAGTGTAGTATAGTGGTGTAGGAATCAGGTAGGTCAGTGTAGTGTTAAGCAGAAAGATCCGCACTACCCCCATGTACATAAAAAGTGCCAATAGTGCAACAAATTTGCGTGAGTGCAAAAGGATGGTGCAATAGGCAATAGTGCAAAAAAAGGTAAATGTCTTATCAACAGTAAGTAATACTTGATATTATAAAGTGACAGTGCTGCAACTATAAAAATGACTGGAACAATCAGTTAGATATGTAAAAGTGAAAATAGATGCGCAACCAAATATATTGCAAATACGGTGCAAAATGTGAAGAAAAAATATTTTCAATATATACTAAAATAAAATTAAGAATAAGTATAAAGAAAAAACCATGGGAAACAACAAAGTCCAATTGTAATAGAAAGAGGGAAGAAGTCCAATTCTAAACAGCCCCTATGGCTTGGTGGTGATCCAGGAAGCTAAGATACAATTCTTCCTCCTTTATTTCCACGCTGCAGGCACAGGATAATAAAGTACAAAGTGACCGCTTACCGGATAGGTTGGATCTCTATAACGGAGATCATATGGGCTCAATACCAACTAAATCCTCCTAGTAACAGCGGCAATTTGATCATCCCTTCATCACAAACTCCACCGGTCAGCTGAGTGTATGATGACAGATCTCCTTCACAGTCTCGGTGCAAATGAAGTTGTTCATACAGCGATGTAGGAGACCATATTGGGAAGAGGAAAAAAAGACACTTCTTGGTGCAGTAACTTCCGTAAAAAAATACCCTTTAATCGAATGACTGGGTAAGTGACATCAAAAAAGTGGTTTTGAAACAGCAAAAGTTTAAAACACGGACATTTCACACAGGTCAGTGTACTGGTCAGTTTAGGAATCAGGTAGGTCAGTGTAGGAATCAGGTAGGTCAGTGTAGTGGTCAGTGTAGGAATCAGGTAGGTCAGTGTAGGAATCAGGTAGGTCAGTGTAGTGGTCAGTGTAGGAATCAGGTAGGTCAGTGTAGGAATCAGGTAGGTCAGTGTAGGAATCAGGTAGTTCAGTGTAGTGGTCAGTGTAGGAATCAGGTAGGTCAGTGTAGTGGTCAGTGTAGGAATCAGGTAGGTCAGTGTAGTGGTCAGTGTAGGAATCAGGTAGGTCAGTGTAGGAATCAGGTAGGTCAGTGTAGTGGTCAGTGTAGGAATCAGGTAAGTCAGTGTAGTGGTCAGTGTAAGAATCGGGGAGGTCAGTGTAGTGGTCAGTGTAGGAATCAGGTAGGTCAGTGTAGTGGTTAGTGTAGGAATTAGGTAGGTCAGTGTAGGAATCAGGTAGGTCAGTGTAGGAATCAGGTAGGTCAGTGTAGTGGTCAGTGTAGGAATCAGGTAAGTCAGTGTAGTGGTCAGTGTAGGAATCGGGTAGGTCAGTGTAGTGGTCAGTGTAGGAATCAGGTAGGTCAGTGTAGTGGTCAGTGTAGGAATCAGGTAGGTCGGTACTATTATAGGAAGGGAAGGGATTGGGGAGTGCAAAAAGTCCGCAGGTTAGGGGGCGCAAATTACTTGCCTTGCCCCGGGCGCTGACAACCCACACTACGCCACTGTCCCTATTTCATGAATGATTTACACGTGTGTGTGTGTGTGTGTGTTGTCAGTCACCTTCTCCATCATTTCAGTCTTATTTGATTTCATCTTTTTGACAGAAGAATTGTTCTGGTGTTATGCAAGAAACTGACTCGTTCATATTACTCAGATCATTTCACTTAGTTGTAGTTGGCTGGCATACAATAATATGATGCCAGCCAACATTGGCTGGTATTTCCAGTTGAATTAAGACAGAATTTGACCCAGTAACTCCACCTTACTTCTACACTGAACAAACCAGGGCACACTGTGTGAAGTGACTTCTAACAAGCCTTAATGTCATTTAATTAATAAATAGGCCCAGATAATTAGCCAAGAGACACACGATGAGAGAAGCCCATCCAGCAGTGGTGTGTAGACCACTGAGCACATCATAAAGCACAAATAGATCGGCATTTCTTGTCTGCTTCTGTGTACTTAAAGTGCAGTAACAGAAAAGGGCTACAGAAAAGTGTAATTTGGGGAAATTTTTTGCAAAAAGTAAAATTTTGGGCAAAAAGTGATTTTGGTCGATTTTAGTCAAAAGGCACTTTAGGATTTTAGGAGATTTTTGACAAAAGCGCAATTTTAGCCGATTTTGGGCAAAAAGCGATTTTAGCCAAAAAAAATTATCAAATTTTAGGGAAAAAGTGCGATTTTGGCCAATTTCAAAGAGTGAGATTTTGAGCAATTTTAGGCGAAAAGTGCAATTTTGGACAATTATGGGCAATTTTGGGCAAAAGGCGCAATTTTGTACGATTTTGGGCAAAAGGTGAGATTTTGGGCGTTTTGGGGCAAAAAGGGAGTTTTGGGCAAATTTGGGCAAAAAGTGGGAATTTGGGAAATTTTGGGCAAAAAGTGTGATTTTGGGCAAAAATTTCTCGAACTCGCACACTTTTTGCCCAAAATTGCCCAAAATCGCACTTTTTGCACAAAATTGTCCAAAATCGCACTTTTTGCCCTAAAATTGCCCAAAAAGTTTGATTTCGGGATTTTTTTGGCAAAAAGTCAAATTTGGGCAAAAGGTGATTTTGGGCGATTTTAGTCAAAAGGTACGATTTAAAAAAGAAATTGCCCAAAATCACACTTTTTGCCAAAAATTACCAAAAATTGGCCAAAATCTTTTTGCCCAAAATTACCCAAAATTTACCAAAATCGCACTTTTTGCATAAAAATTTACCAAAAAGTTTTTTGCAAAAAATCTGATTTTGGGCAAAAAGTGATTTTGGGCAATTTTAGTCAAAAGGCACGATTTAAAAAAAATGCCGAAAATCACACCTTTTGTCCAAAATTGCCAAAAATCACACTTTTTGTCCAAAATTACCAAAAATTGGCCAAAATCTCTAATTTTGCCCAAAATTTACCAAAATCGCACTTTTTGCCCAAATCTTGCCCAAAAATCAGAATTTTTAGTAATTTTGGGGAAAAAGTGCGATTTTGGGCAATTTGTTTGAAAAATCGTGCCTTTTGACTAAAATCGCCCAAAATCTGACTTATTGCGAAAATTGCCCAAATTCACACCTTTTGGGCAATTTTTGGGCAAAAGTTGTGATTTTGGGCAATTTGGGGTAATTTTAGGCTAAAAGTGCGCACTTTTCCCCCAAAATTGCCCAAAATCACAATATTTAGCCCAAAATTACCAAAAATTTTCCAAAATCGCACTTTTTGCCCAAAATTACCAAAAGTTGCCCAAAATCGGCCAAAATTACACCAAATTGCCCAAAATCACACTTTTGCCCAAAATTTCCCAAAAGGTGTGATTTTGGGCAATTTTTTGCAAAAAGTCAGATTTTGGGCAAATAGTGATTTTGGCCGATTTTAGTCAAAAGGCACGATTTAAAATAAAATGCCCAAAATCACACCTTTTGACAAATAGGTGCCCAAAAATTGTGATTTTGGGCAATTTTTTGCAAGAAGTCCGAATTTGGGGAAAAAAAAGATTTTGGGCGATTTTAGTCAGGCACGATTTTAGGAGATTTTTGACAAAAGTGCAATTTTAGGCGATTTTGGCCAAAAAGTGTGATTTAGGGCAAAAAGAGACTTTAGCCAAAAAGTGTGATTTTGGCAAATTTTTGAGAAAAAGTGGGATTTTTGGCCAATTTCAAAAAGACCCCAAAATCACACTTTTTGGCAAAAAGTGAGACTTTGGACAAAAAAAACGATTTTGAGCAACTTTGGGCGATTTTAGGCGAAAACTGCGATTTTGGACAATTATGGGCAATTTTGGGCAAAAGGCGCAATTTTGGACGACTTTGGGCGTTTTTGGCCAAAAAGGGAGTTTTTGGCCAATTTGGGCAAAAAGTGTAATTTGGGGAAATTTTGGGCAAAGATTACCCAAAATCGCACTTTTTACCCAACATGGCATTTTTTGCCCAAAATTGGCCAAAATCGCACTTTACCCAAAAGATTTGCCCAAAATTACACTTTTTGCTCAAAATTGCCTAAAATTATTATTTTTTGCCCAAAATAGCACTTTATGCCTGGGGACAAGGTGCTTTGGGGTGGGAGGCCCCAGGGCCCCCATGTTGAGGGCATGTGGCCTGGTATGGTCGAGGAAGGGGGGAGCGCTCGCTCACCCCCCACTTTCCTGACCTGCCGGCTGCATGTTCGGATAAAGGTCTGGTATGGTTTTTGGGGACCCCATGCCGTTTTTTTTATTTTGGCGTGGGAGTTCCCCTTAAAATCTATACCAGACAGAAGGGCCTGGTATGGAATTGGGGGGGATTTCTACGCCGTTTTATTTTTTTATTTTTTTTACGTGGGGTTTCTCCTCAAGAGTATAAACAAGACCAAGGATAAATCCAAGGAAAGATCCAAGCTTTACTCACCAGCCAGCCTGCTGACAACCGTATCAACCTATCTAATAGTATGTGTTAAAACAGGGGTTTAGTCTGCACACATTTGCAAATACATGCATGTAGCACTACCCCCGTAGGAGCTGCTGGTTTAGTTTTGGGCCTGCACTCTGCCTGTCAACCCCCAGAATTGGGCTCAAATCCCCTCTGGCACAAGTATCATTGTAAGAGACCTCAATGATACACACACAACAATAAATGCAATAAAAGGTTGTTACCTTGGTGTTGTTCACCTGCCACTCAGCTGCAAAGACAGAGTCCCACACAAATTGTAGCTTAACCAATGGTGATATGTTTACTTGATAAAGGAATGAAACAATGGTTATACAATAAGGCCCCGATTTTACCGCAATTTTGCCGCGATTTGCGGCCGCAATTTTGACAAGATAGTGATACGACTGTGGATCCGAATTTGCCCCACGACTTGAAGTACGACTTCAATGAGCAGGGACGCGACTTTGATCCCCCAATAATTAGGGGAAACTCCACGCCAAACTCCAGATTCCGATAAGCCCCCCGCCCGCAGACACCGACAACCAACGGCCAGGGTTGTCGGGAAGGGGCCCTTGTCCTCATCAACATGGGGGCAAGGTGCTTTGGGGTGGGGGGGTGCAGGACCCCTCTGCCCCAAAGCACCCACCCCCCCATGTTGAGGGCATGCGGCCTGGTACAGCTCAGGAGGGGGGACGCTCCCTCGTCCCCACCCCCTTTCCTGACCGGCCGGGGTGGTGCTCGGATAAGGGTCTGGTATGGATTTTGAGGGGACCCCACGCCGTTTTTTCGGCGTGGGGGTTCCCCTTAAAATCCATACAAGACCTATGGGCCCGGTATGCTCATGAAGGGGAACCCATGCCGTTTTTTTTTTTTTTAAATTGGCGTAGAGTTCCCCTTCATGCACAAGTCGTGTACAAGTCGCATGCCAAAGTCGGATCTGTTAATACTGAATCCGACTTTGATCCGACTTCAGAAAAAAAGTAGTGCAGGAACTACTTTGGAGTCTGAACGACTTGAAGTTGTGCTAGTATGAATGGATGTCATTAGAAATCATGGGAAATGACTTGTCATACGATGTTGTCGTCCAAAATCGTGGGACAAGTCGTATAAGTGTGAAAGGGGACTAAGCATTCAATACATACAGCTCCCTGTATAAATCAATGAAATAACACTGGTTCAAAATACCTCTGAAATCCGACCCTAATAACGTAACCTGAGGGCCAGACTTGAGCGAGGGTATGGTGGAGGAATCTTCCAGTGCAGTAATATCAACACTGGGGCACCTCTCCACCAAGTCTTACGTAAACAGTAAAAAACACGGGGTGATACAAACAATTATCATTAATATTGCAGAATCACGACTCTATGGCTCCCCCTGGTGGACAGTTCAATGGGTGCCTGTCCTGTAGGATAGAAAGGATAGAAAAGCAGATGACTGTTCCTTTAAGAGTCAGTTAATCTTCAGCTAGCCACGTTGGTGCACTTATTCATTTGTATTCCAATAGATAACGTGAGGGAAGAAACTGCTAATTGAAGCACACAAGCTAACAGTACAAGGGGTACTAATTTCCCCCCCAGCGTTGAGATTCTACGTGCGGAGATGCAAACACCAGCAAGCACAAGTAAAGCTTGTGATAGTCACACTCCTGGCAGTCAGTTAACTAAATTGATGGGCAAGTGCCCGCTTACCAGATGAGGCCTTGTGTTGCTGCTTTTCCTCTCAGTCCAGAGCCCTCCTTCAATGGTCCGTCTCTCGGTGACACGAGGCCTCTGGTTCTTCACCCAGCCGTTCTCTGGATAACAATGGATAAAAGGCTCTGGATGCTATCTGGCGCGCTTGTCTTAAATAGCTCCTCCCATCGGGCTTTGCGCAGTGCACTGCCCTATGGTAGCACAGTGGCCTTGTGGGCAATGTAGTCTCTGTGCTACTTACTGTAATGGAGTCTTTGTCTCTCAATAACTGAACCAAAACAAGTTGTAACTAACTAGCATGAAATAAACACCGAAGGGAGCCAAACTTATTCACAGCACAGATTGCAGTCCTTTAAGATGCTTGCAATGGTAACACCTTGCTACATGCGTAAGCCACAGAGCCTCGTCACGGCACCCTGGTATCTGTTGTCCTATCTCTAGCTTTCTCCTCAAGAACCATACCAAACTCAAAGTGCCTGGTATTGTCAGGATCAAAGTCGGATCCCATTCATTGAAGTCGATTGGAAGAAGGACATGAAGTCGCAGCCGCAGGGCAAAGTTGGATCCACAGTCGTACGGCTATCATGTCGTACCAGTGTGAAAGGGGCCCTAATGTCATTTAATTAATAAATAGGCCCAGGTAATTAGCCAAGAGGAGACACACGATGAGAGAAGCCCATCCAGTAGTGGTGTGTAGACCACTGAGCACATCATAAAGTACAAATAGATAGGTATTTCTTGTCTGCTTCTGTGTACTTAAAGTACATCTGTCAGTAACAGAAAATGGCTACAGGCATGGCTGTCACGAAGGCAAAGGCGCCAGTTCTATAGTTTGAACAAGATCGGAACCTACCAGAAACAATCCCACTCTGCTTGGAGATTGTGGTGCTAGCAATGTGCATTGTGTTTACAATGGTGCTGGTGGTAATTAAGGCACTGGTTGCTGGGACATATAATGGTGCTGCCAGTGATTACTAAGGCAGGGCTGGGGTTCATCACTGTGCTTCTGGAATAATGGAGCTGCTTTAAAATTACAGTGGTTCTGCTGGGTTCATAAAGGTGATACTGCAGGTTGTAACCAGTTGTACTTTTTTTTTTTTTTTTCATTAAATGAGTGATTGATATCAGGTGCAGACATCATAGGCTGGCCAGTTCAGGGAACCAAGAAGAAAAAGCTGGTCACCTATGAAGTCATTTTTGAAAATGGCAGCATGGGAAGAGGAGCATGGACAGGGCAGACCAGGGCCAGTGTGTAAGACCATTAAAAAAATAGCTTGTTAGTAGTGGCAGGTCAGCTTTTATTCTGTATGATGTAACGGAGGGTGTGGCAGGAGTGAGTCTATTGCCTACATACTTTCTTCTAAAAGGTTCATCTTTGGGCATTGGGATGTATGAGAATGTTATGGAAAACTCCATATAAAGCCCTTTTTACTATTGTAGCGCTCTGCTCCTATTGAGTAGGCGCTATATGTAAATTTAGGTTTATCTGAGATGTAGTTTAGCTCAGAGTGATTAGGTTAAATTGCTGGTTTCTGTTCCAGTTCAGCTGTGTTGTGTGTTTTCCACTTGGCCGTGGGTGTCCCTGTCACCACCGGTCAGTGTTGGAAATACAACGGGCTGGATGCATTGGGTACCTCTTTACCCAGAAATAGCCCAGTGGGAGTGGTTCCCCCGCTGTGCATTCTGGGAGAGGGTACTTAAGGGACAGACTACGTTTTCAGGATCTCTCTGACCTGATGGCCCTCCTGGCCTAAGGTATGTCGTAGCAGTTCTTCTGCCTCAGGGCCTGTTGGCCCGAGGCCTCGTTACTGAAAGTAGGCCCAGGAATTTCTGGGGTCTACTGGTCCAGGGGTGGTCCTGTGCTGTCTTGCCTGCGGGGAGAAGCCGAGCAATTGGAGAAACCAGGGGAGGACTTTTCTCAGAGAGGACCGAGCAAAAAGGCTGGTATCTGTCAGGAAAGGTTCCACTCGCTGGTAATACCATCTGATATTTGGCATGCAGTACTGATGTCCACCAGCAGGTGTCTCCTGGCAGTTTGCAACTGTCAGGAGAGCCTTTCCCTGCTGGTGTTTTGTGATCCTTGGGCCGCAGTACTGGCGTCCACCAGCGGGTGGATCCTGGCAGGATGGAGCAGGTATCTCCTCCTGCAATTAGGAATCACCTGAGCCTGTTAGCAGGTATAAATACCTGGCAGGTGCATACACACACCGCCCTGGTATTGTCCTCGTGCCCTAACCTGATGTCTGATGCTGATACCTGATTCCCGTTACCTGATACCTGATTCCCGTTACCTGATACCTGATTCCCGTTACCTGATACCTGATTCCCATTACCTGATACCTGATTCCCGTTACCTGGTACCTGATCCCTGTTACCTGATCCCTGAACCTGTTGTTCTGATCCTTGCTCTGCTCCCTGCTTGTCCCTGTCTGTCCACTCCTGGCCCCTTTTCTGCTGACCTCTCGTTAATGATTCTGGCCTGGCCTGACTACGATTCTGGTTCCCCCTTTACTACTTATGCTGGTTAGTTATCTTCACTGTTTGACTGTTTGGTTGTTAATTTATACTGGTGGTGTGTTCGCATTTATATTTATTTATAATTAATAAACCATTTTACTTTATCTATTTCTGTTTGCGGTTTCCTCTGTTGCAGTCCACGCAGTTCTGGTCATACTTGATTCTTGACAGAATATCAGGGCCATCCCTGATCAGAAGTGGCTGCACAGGGGAACCATTTGTTTGCAAACATGAATACTGATGAGGTTATTTATTTTTCTCTGCTGGCAACTGAAAGTGGTGATTATTGCCGTCAGGCTTTGAAAGGATGGTCTAGGGACCAGTTGTTTGCGGCTATCCGATCGGCTCACCTCCTGGTCAATCAGGGATATATACTGTTTGGGGAGGTGCAGCCTCTTATAAAAATCTGTACTGAGCTGGCCCTGCCCTGTATTCCAGAGGGCCACGATGATTTCACTCCTCCTTTCACTATGAATCAGGTTGTATCCCTTGTATGGCTGTTTGAAGACGATTCTGCTGATTTTTGTGAGCACTACTCAGCCAGGTCCCCACAGGTGATTGCTGAGTGCATTATGTCTGGTCAGGCCTTTGTTAAACAGGGAGTTTTAAAACTACAATTTGTACAGCCAATACTCTTGGCATGGTCTGATATGTTACAATCAATCCCAGCCAACCCACAACAAACCACTTCTACCATCAGACACCTACCTGCTCAAAAGTCTTTTCTCCCATCACCCATGGCAATCCCAGTCGCAGCTCAGTAGACGCTGCTTCCCACCAGATACCAATATCCAGTCTCTACTCCCTGTACCTATCCTGCATTTAACCAACCTGTCTCTTCTCAGCTGCCTACAAACCCACAAGAACTTCCCTCAGCTACTGTTACCTCTTCTCTGCCATATCCTAATCCTCCTTTCCAGTCTTCTACACCCCTTACCTACAGGGCCTCAGTGGTTAAGCCAAAGAAGAGACAAAAGTTCTTTCCGACCAGAACGATCCTGCCAGTAACCCAACCTGCCTCCACACCAATCAAACTTCTTCAGTCTGACGCCCCAGTTCCTGTATGCCAGCCTGAAGTTCCTGTGTCAGCCTGCCAGCCTGAAGTTCCTGTGCCAGCCTGAAGTTCCTGTGCCAGCCTGCCAGCCTGAAGTTCCTGTGCCCCAGCCTGAAATTCCTGTGCCAGCCTGCCAGCCTGAAGTTCCTGTGCCAGCCTGCCAGCCTGAAGTTCCTGTGCTAACCTGCCAGCCTGCAGTTCCAGAGCCAGCCTTCCAGCCTGCAGTTCCAGAGCCAGCCTTCCAGCTTGCAGTTCCAGAGCCAGCCTGCAGTTCCAGAGCCAGCCTTCCAGCCTGCAGTTCCAGAGTCAGCCTTCCAGCCTGCAGTGCCAGAGCCAGCGTTCCAGCCTGCAGTGCCAGAGCCAGCGTTCCAGCCTGAAGTGCCAGAGCCAGCGTTCCAGCCTGAAGTGCCAGAGCCAGCGTTCCAGCCTGAAGTGCCAGAGCCAGCGTTCCAGCCTGAAGTGCCAGAGCCAGCGTTCCAGCCTGAAGTGCCAGAGCCAGCGTTCCAGCCTGAAGTGCCAGAGCCAGCGTTCCAGCCTGAAGTGCCAGAGCCAGCGTTCCAGCCTGAAGTGCCAGAGCCAGCGTTCCAGCCTGAAGTGCCAGAGCCAGCGTTCCAGCCTGAAGTGCCAGAGCCAGCGTTCCAGCCTGAAGTGCCAGAGCCAGCGTTCCAGCCTGATGTTCCGGTGTCTGCCCTCCAACCAGAAGTCCTGATGCCAGTTTCCCAGTCTGAAGATCCGGTGTCCCAGTCTGAAGATCGGGTGTCCCAGTCTGAAGATCGGGTGTCCCAGTCTGAATATCCGGTGCCTGTGACCCCGCCTGAAGATTCGGTGCCTGTGACCCCGCCTGAAGATTCGGTGCCTGTGACCCCGCCTGAAGATTCAGTGCCCATCTCCCGGCCTGAAGTTGTGGTGCCCGTTTCCCAGCCTGAAGTTGTGGTGCCCGTTTCCCGGCTTGAGGTTGTGGTGCCCGTTTCCCGGCTTGAGGTTGTGGTGCCCGTTTCCCGGCTTGAGGTTGTGGTGCCCGTTTCCTGGCCTGAGGAGCCTGCTCAGTCTGATGAGTCCCTGTCTGCGGCCCAGCCTGAGATGTTCCTGCCTGCTGCCCAGCCTGAGATGTTCTTGTCCGCTGCCCAGCCTGAGATGTTCTTGTCCGCTGCCCAGCCTGAGATGTTCCTGTCCGCTGCCCAGCTTGAGGTGTTCCTGTCCGCTGCCCAGCTTGAGGTGTTCCTGTCCGCTGCCCAGCTTGAGGTGTTCCTGTCCGCTGCCCAGCTTGAGGTGTTCCTGTCCGCTGCCCAGCTTGAGGTGTTCCTGTCCGCTGCCCAGCTTGAGGTGTTCCTGTCCGCTGCCCAGCTTGAGGTGTTCCTGTCGGCGGCCCAGCTTGAGGTGTTCCTGTCGGCGGCCCAGCTTGAGGTGTTCCTGTCGGCGGCCCAGCTTGAGGTGTTCCTGTCGGCGGCCCAGCTTGAGGTGTTCCTGTTGGCTGCCCAGCCTGAGGTGTTCCTGTCTGCTGCCCAGCTCGATGTGTTCCTGTCCGCTGCCCAGCCTGAGATGTTCTTGTTTGCTGCCCAGTTTGATGTACTTTTTGCCCAACCTGTTGTGACTTTTTCTACTGCCTGGCTTAACGCCATAGACTTTCTCCAGCAACGGCTGGTTGGAGCGCCCAGAGGTCGCTCCTTCGAGGGGGGGTACTGTCAGGAAAGGTTCCACTTGCTGGTAATACCATCTGATATTTGGCGTGCAGTACTGATGTCCACCAGCAGGTGTCCCCTGGCAGTTTGGAACTGTCAGGAGAGCCTTTCCCTGCGGGTGTTATGTGATCCTTGGGCTGCAGTACTGGTGTCCACCAGCGGGTGGATCCTGGCAGGATGGAGCAGGTATCTCCTCCTGCAATTAGGAATCACCTGAGCCTGTTAGCAGGTATAAATACCCGGCAGGTGCATACACACACCGCCCTGGTATTGTCCTCGTGCCCTAACCTGATGTCTGATGCTGATACCTGATTCCCGTTACCTAAAACCTGATACCTGATTCCCGTTACCTGATACCTGATCCCTGTTACCTGATCCCTGAATCTGTTCTGATCCTTGCTCTGCTCCCTGCTTGTCCCTGTCTGTCCACTCCTGGCCCCCCTTCTGCTGACCTCCCATTGGAGATTCTGGCCTGGCCTGACTACAATTCTGGTTCCCCCTTTACTACTTATGCTGGTTAGTTATCTTCACTGTTTGACTGTTTGGTTGTTCATTTATACTGGTGGTGTGTTCACATTTATATTTATTTATATTAATAAACCATTTTACTTTATCTATTTCTGTTTGCGGTTTCCTCTGTTGCAGTCCACACAGTTCTGGTCATACCTGATTCTTGACAGTATCTCAGGAAGAGCCTGGAGACTCAATTGGAGGACGCATCCCGGCCAATCTACCTCACAGTATCGCCAGATGGCCGAAAGAAACTGGTACTGTGTAATTGTTCTTTGACTTTGCAAAAGTTCTTGGTTATACAATCCTGTGGCAGAGGATTGTACAACGACTCTAGTATATTCATTAAGTCTGTGGCAGAGACTATGACTGAGCACCGCACCGGCTGCTAGATCAGTGAGAGAGGCCTATCCGGTGGTTGCTAGATCCAGTTGTGGAAGCTGTTTGTCTTCTGGATCAAAGAAGTACCTGTGATCCGCAAAACAAGGTACCTGAATCTCCCCTAACCCTCCATCCCTCTAGCTGACGTTGTTAATAAAAGCATTGGGAAAAAGAGACTAAGGCCTTGTACACACGGCCGAGATTCTCGTTGAAAAAAACATGTCGTTTTTTTCGACGAGATTCTTGGACAAGAAACTTGTCCCGGCTGAATGTACACACGCTCGTTTCAAAGAACCCGCGGTTCTTTGAATGGAGCGTACGCGGTGACGTCATCGACTACGACGAGCATGCATTCGTCACATTCGATGCCGTCGCCGCCATCTTGGTATACCCTACGTATGCCTATGAAGCTACCGCGCATGCGTCGAATTCATTTCGAACATGCGCGGGCTTCCGGGAGGACAGGTAAGTGTACACACACTCACTTTTCTCGTCGAGAAACATGCAGAGGAGAATCTCGACGAGAAAATAGAGAGCAGGTTCTCTATTTTCTCGTCGAGGTTTCTTGTCGGTTTTCTCGACGAGAAACCCGATAGCCGCGTACACACGACCGATTTACTCGGCAAGACCTCTCTGCCACCAAGTTTCTTGCTGGTTCTTGCCGAGAAAATCGGCCGTGTGTACGAGGCCTGAGTGTTTGGTGCGGACATCTGTGAACAACTCTCCAATGGGACCCCTATGGCGGATATGGTGAACATTTGGTAACGGCAGACCCAAAATTAAACCAGCAGCTCCTTCGGGGGTAGTGCTACACTAATAAAACGCACTCAGTTAAGATGTAATACTCATATCGATGCATGCCAAAGGTGGCCATTGATAGGTGGCACTGGTAGCTGGCACTGTTTTGCACTGGTAGGTGGCACTGGTAGGCACTGGCAAGTGGCACTGTTAGGTACAGATGTATGTCTGAAATCGCATTGCACAAACATCGCATGTGATTTACACTGCAGTGCGGTGCAAATCACATGCGATCTCAGCTCATCAGTGTGAACCCAGCCTAAAGCGGAATTAAACTCTCCTATCTCCTATCAGCCAAGGAAGCTGCTTCTGTTTGAACTGCCATGGTGCTGCACATGTGACCTGTTAGGACACCAGCCAGTTGATGGTTTGACAGTTTGGTTGAGGACACATTAAAATCAAACTGTTTTTTTAAACTGGTAAATCGATGGGTTTAGTTCCACTTTATAATTTACTGCTGGGGCTTTGGGCTTCAGAAAAATGGCAGCCTCCAGCAAGAAGTAAAAGGGAAAACAGCTGGATGGAATTTACAGCACACACTAATGTTGGTAGCATAATTATTAATGTGGAATGTATGTTCTTTGCTAAACAACATTTTTTTTATCAAGTTGTTATGGATAAAGTTCCTCTTAATATCCTGCTGGAGGTAGAAAAATCTTTATCCGTCTTTAGTGTTAGTAGAGCCACCTATTTTTGTAAGTTTTTTTTTTTTTTATCATTGCAGTTAGTAAATCTTTGGAACGCCCTGTAATGGGGCTGTCTGCAGCGCCCTAATTGTCATACAGTAGCTGATAACTTTCTTTTGTACCACTGGTCCTTTCCCGTAGCCTCAGGGTTACTTTATATTCAGCCTGTAAACCAAATTTTGGTTGCCTCCCTTCTTCCCCCATAACAATTTATTTACCTGCACCACCTTTATTTTACCATATAACAGGCTCTAATTTTGTGACGTTCAGTAAATAAGTTGGCAGAAATTTCTGGTAGCTTCTCCTGGAAACGAGTGTAAGGTGCAGCAGGATCATTTTGGACTTGCTAGAGAGGGACATGCCAGTAAGTCGATCTATGATGTTGGTTACCTGGTACCAGAACAGGGTCAGGACTGGACATTCCCAGAAGGTACAGTATTATAAGGGATCGTCCTATACATATATGGAGTTGTGCAATAAATTCCTCCAGACAGGTTACTATTTCCATGGTTTTTAGAGTTGGAAGACAAGTATAGAAAATATTTGTTCTTTGTTTAGGTTATTTCAAATCCTTTCACAGCTATATTTTGCTGTGTAAAATCCCCAAAAATCCAGATAGCTGCACTCCGATAAAACATCAAACTTTATTGAGTCATCAAATCACCTGAATACAACACTTAGACACTGTTGGGACCAGGAAAAAGGGTCAACGCATTTCACGCTGAATGAGTCCTGAGTAAGGACTGAGATATTGTGAAACGTGTTGACCATTTTTCCTGTCTCCCACATTGTCATGAGTAAGAGCTAGACATGTGTGGTTTGTTTCATTCCGAATTAAAATTCAGACAATTTTTCGTTATTTGGAAATTCGGATGTATCCGAATTTCCGAATTAGAAAAGTACCCAATTTAAAAGAATCTGAAAAAACTAAAAAAAATCTGGACAAATTTCAAATTCAAATAATTTTCAAATAGTTTTTGAATACTTTTCGAATTCGAATAGTTTTTCAATTTCCAAAGAGAATAAAATAGAATAGAAAAAATAATATATTTTTTTTCTATTCTATTCCTTTATTTTCTATTCTATTTTATTATTTTTGGAAATTCGAAAACTTTTCGAAATTGATTTGAAAATGTTTTGAATCGATTTGAAAACGAATAAACAAAATGAATTCCAAAACTGAATTGAACGAATGAAGCAAATTTAACTAAACAAATTTATGTAAATAACAAATTAAATCATTTTTTTTCGTTCTGCACATGTCTCGTAGGAGCTGAGATAGCATGAAATGCGTTGACCCTTTTCCCTGGATCACACAGTGTCTTAGGCTACATTCACATTTGGACGTTTTGAATCGTGGGCAGAATCGCTGCGATTCTGTCTGTGATTTCAAAATGCTCTGCTGAAATGACAAATCCTACAACGTGAATTTCAGATGCCATTCATTTAAATGGCACCTAAAAACAGTGCGGTTCTGCCACGATTGTCACACGGTAAATCACTCTGCAATTGCGCCAAACTGCATCGCGTGAAGCTTGTTGCCCAAAAAAAGTTCAGGAGCTACGTTTGGGTGACAAGCTTTTCGTGGTGTGGTTGGCCATGATTTATCACGCAACAATTGCAGCAGAACCACATTGCGTTTATAGGTGCCATTAAAATGAATGGCATCTGAAATTTACGGTGTGTAATTTGTCATTTTACCAGAGCGTTTTGAAATTCAAAACTCCCAGGTGTCAATGCTGCCTATTCAGGTGATTTTATGACTCAATAAAATTGGATGGGCTGGCACCCGAACGTGTTGAAAGATATTAGCGGCAGATTCCCCTTGAACAGCGACTTATTGTCTATTACAAAGCTCTTACTGGGTTTGTATGGCCTTGTGTGCATAGACAGTTCATCTTACAATGGATGCACTATAAGATTATGCACCAGTTTAATGAATGTAAAAGAAATATGTAAGAAAATGTAAATTACATATAAATTTGAATGTGCATGTATAGGTTGTGCAGAAAGCTTGCAATTTAAGTGATACCTTTCTTCAACAAAAACCTGTTTAGCTTGCACAATAAAAATGGAAGTTAAATGCTAACATGTTACAAATTTCTGCTGCTGCCTTTTCTGATGCCAGTTAGGTCACTGTTAGAGCTCCACCTAGTGTTTTTTTTTTTTTTAAATTAGCACACTTTGTTTATTTTATATATTTTTTTATTTTTCTGCTATGAAAATAGAGCAGGTTGTATTTTTTGCGCAGCACAATACAACACACAGGACACCATGCGCTGCAACGCACATGGATTTTGGTGGTGCAATGAGGTGCCCTCCACAAAAATAAGTGAATATCACTGCAATGCAACAATGCATGTACAGTAAGGTAACTTAAAGGGGTTGTAAAGGTTCATGTTTTTTCACCTTAATGCATGGTAATGGTAGCACAGCTATAAGGTAGCTGGTTAGATAGTTCTTAATGGCTTATTCTCTATTGGTGGTAGCAATTATTGGCTTCAAGACCCTCTCACCAGATCCAGCGTCACAGCAGCAGTGGTCTCTTCAATCAGGTATCTGGGGTCGCTTGACAACTACATTAGGCAGTACAGCAAGTCTATATGGCAGTGGCTCAGCAGCATAGTCCTCTCACTCTTGCAGTCTCCCCCACATGGTACTCACTTGGTGATTTTTTAGCAGCTCAGTCTCTCTCTGGGGGGAACTGTACCACACGTTCCTCTCATTAACTCCCCCAGAACACTGCACTGTCCTGTTAAATTTTTCGCCCGGGCAAATCTTGCTTCCTCCTCCTTTAAAAGCAGAGTATACTTCATGTTGTGGGGATGCTTTTCTTCAGCAGGGACAGGGAAGCTGGTCAGAGTTGATGGGAAGATGGATTGAGCCAAATACAGGGCAATCTTAAGGCTTTTTGCCAACAAACTTCAAAATGAGCACGTTTTCCAAAAAATCAGACCGCGTGTACACTCCATCGGACAAACTTTTTCGGTTTTCATCAGACAAAAGTTCGCTCTGCAAACGGTCAAACTTTTCGGCAACAAAAGTCAGATGGTGCAAAGTCCGACCGTGTGTACAGAAATCCATCGGACTTTTGTCCGAAGTACAAATACGCATGCCCAGAACCAATGTTAAAATCAACCAACAATAGCAGAAGTTGACCAAAGGGTGGTGGTAAAGAGCAGAAAAGAGCAGAAAACCCATGTGATGTTGGGAAAGTTTTGAGAAAGTTTGCAGAAAAGTCCTGCCGTGTGTATGCTATGGGTGTGCCCATAAATGGTCTACACCCATTGCAAGAGCATTATTCAACTTTGGTCAAAGCTGCACAGTTTGTTTTTATCTACAGATGTTCCTTATCTGCATGGGCAGTTATTTGGTAAACTATGTCTTAAAGCTGCAAAGTCCTCAGAGGGGGGTGTACATATGCTACAGCCGCCATGGTTTGCTTTGTGGTGTGGCAAAAATTATCCCCTTTGTCGCGTTTGGCTGGTGACACTGCCTGCCGAAGCTGAATGGGGACACCCTGCAACAGCATACTGGTGTGAGTTTAAAGGGACTGCCTGTCACATTCCCACTAAAGAGTGATCCACACTGACTGTTCTCCACTAGGCAACACAAGTGTAAAGGAGGCCTAAGAGTTAGGCTGGGTTCAGACTTATGTGAATTGGATGTGGGTTTGCATCCAATTCACATGATAGGAGATTGTGACTGGCTCTCAATGGAGCCGGTTCCCACACAGGGCTGGTGTAAGGATTTTTGACACCCTAGAGGCCTAGACGAAACCTAATTTTGCCGCTCCCAATGGCTCCACCCCTGATTCCACCCCCTTTGCCCTACCCATGTGACAGGAGGCAGCGCTATACACGAAGCATCGGCTTCCTCTAGCGCTGGCTCCAGTGCCACGAGATGTGCCTCTAATTACACCACCGGTCGGACGGAGCAGCTGCCTGGGAGTTGGTTACATGCTGCAGCCTGCAGAGCATGCAGACACGGAGGGAAACCAGTGTCCGGGTGCCCCTAGGCAGCAGTGCACCCTAGGCGGCTGCCTAGTTTGCCTAGTGGTAGCACCGGCCCTGTTCCCACAGGTCTGGGGTGGTCGCAGTCTGCACTGCAAAAGGGTCCTGTGTGTCTTCTGGTTCAATTGAGGTCAGATTTCAGGCAAAAATTCGGACCTAATTCGCACCTGAAACGTTGAATGAGGACGCACCAGATACCTTGCTGTGCCACGCGCCGCACATAAGTGTCCGTTTATGAAGCAGTGGAAAATATCCACTGCTCCGTTCTCCGGCATTCACAGAGAAGATCTGCGATAGGGTACTGCATCGCTTTAACTCACAATTGCGCGGTCGTGCAACGCTGTGCACAAACAAAATGTATGTCCTTTTTTTCCCACAAATAGAGCTTTCTTTTTGGTGGTATCTGATCACCTCTGCGGTTTTTCTTTTTTGCGCTATAAACAAAAAAAAAAAACGTCAGTTTCGAAAAAAACAAACAATATTTTTTACTTTTTGCTATAAAAAGTAAATAAACAAATCGCAATAAGCGTATATTGATTGGTTTGCACAAAAGTTATAGCGTCTACAAAATAGGGGATATATTAATTGCATTTTTATTATAATTTTTTTTTTTTACTAGTAATGGCGGTGATCAGCGATTTTTAGCGGGACTGCGACATTGCAGCGGACAGATCGCACACTTTTGACACTTTTTTGGAACCATTGACATTTATACAGCAATCAGAGCATAGGTGTGCACAGCCTATTACATTAGGGTGTGCACCGCAAAGCTCAAACACATATGCGTGTGGATATATATATATATATTGTGAGGGGGTTAGCTCGGCAGCGGGTGTGTGTGACCCCCGGGATGGGCTCCCCACACAAAAACAGGCCCAGCAAACGGAGGTTGTGGTTTTCAAAATCAAAAAAAAGGTGCGGTTTATTTTCTATTTACAGTGACAAAACACAGCAAAGCCAAAAGAAACATAAACAAAATAAATCCTGGTCAACTTGACCTCTGACTAAACATACAGGTTTCCTAACTAACAACTGGGATCAGCCTAGTGCTGTCCTAGTCCCTAAGTCCCTGGTTTTAAATGTCCAAGCAAATAGCCACACAGGCTTTGTCTCACCGCACAGGGGTTCACTCTCCCTAGACAGTCCACACAGGTCTGGGTCCAGGCATGAGCCAACATCTAATGAAGCTGGGAGTTCTTATAGAGGCCTAAATGAGCTGACAAGCTTCAGCTGGTCTCATCAACTCCCTGTCTGCACGACGCCCCACACTCTCCCTAGAGGTATGAGTTATCCATGAGCCCACTAGCCTCAGCTGGGCCTATACAACTCTCCACCTAGTTGTATAAGTCGGCATAAAGCCTGAATCTGGGAGAAATATACGTACCCCCCTGGATGCAACCAGGTGACTTTACCTTCCTGCTGTCACATACCCCCCCCCTCTTGTTTTAACCTCGGGGTTGGAACACCAGCAATCAGGCATTCATGTACTCGAGACAAAGCATCCACATTTCCCATTTGAACGCCAGGGCGATGCTTTACTGTGAAGTTGAATTCCTGGAGGGCCAGGAACCACCTATTCACTCTTCTATTTGTTTCCTTGTTTTGAGCCATCCACTTTAACGGAGCGTGATCCGTAACCATGTCAAAGTGCCTACCTAGCAGGTAGTACCGAAGGGAATCTAGAGCCCACTTCACCGCTAAACACTCCTTTTCAACGGTGGCGTAATTTACCTCATGGGACTTCAACTTCCTGCTGAGGTAAATGACTGGGTGCTCTTCCCCGTTCCAGACCTGGGACAATACTGCTCCTAACCCCACATCTGACGCATCACTTTGTACGACAAAGTCTTTAGAGAAGTCGGGTGAGTACAACACTGGCTGGCTACATAAGGCTTGTTTCAAGAATTGGAATGCTGCCTCAGCCTCGGGGGTCCATTTAATCATGACCGACCCTTTCCCCTTCGTTAGGTTGGTTAGGGGCACAGCCTTAGAAGCAAAGTGGGGAATGAATCGCCGATAATACCCAGCGATTCCCAGAAAGGCTCGTACCTGCTTCTTGCTGTTGGGATGTGGCCAACTCTGGATGGCCTCGACTTTGTTGAGTTGGGGTTTTATTACTCCCCTCCCAATGGTGTACCCAAGATATTTGGCCTCCTCCTGCCCAATGGTACACTTCTTGGGGTTAGCCGTAAACCCCGCTTCCCGAACAGAGTCCAGGACTGCTTGCACTTTTGGCAGATGTGAGGCCCAATCTGTGCTATGGACAATTACGTCATCCAGGTAAGCCGCAGCATACTTCCGATGGGGCCTCAGCATCTGGTCCATTTTCCGCTGGAATGTGGCCGGCGCATTCTGTAACCCGAACGGCATTCTTTTATATTGGAACGCCCCGTCTGGGGTTACAAATGCGGTTTTCTCTTTGGCCAATTTGGCCAGGGGGATTTGCCAATACCCTTTTGTGAGGTCAAGAGTCGTCATGTATCGGGCTGTTCCCAGCCGGTCGATCAACTCATCTATACGTGGCATGGGGTAGGTGTCAAATTTTGTAACTGTTCAACTGACGAAAATCGTTACAAAATCGCCAGCTCCCATCCGGTTTAGGCACCAACACAATGGGACTAGACCAATCACTTTGGGACTCCTCTATCACCCCTAAGTTCAGCATTTTCTGTACTTCCTCCCGTATTGCCTCCCGTTGGGCCTCTGGGATCCGATAGGGTTTTAACTTCACCCTTTCACCGGGCGGGGTAATGATGTCATGCTCTACCCCAGATGTTTGTCCCGGCAGCTCAGAGAATACCTCCTTGTTGCGAAGCACAAACTCCTTAACCTCCTGTTGTTGGGGTTGTGACAAGGTGGCTGCTATTCCAACCTCAGGAATCACGCAACCAGTTTGAGCTGGTGACCAAGTGTCTGCGACTAGGGACTCTCTATCCCTCCAGGCTTTCAACAGATTAACGTGATAGATCTGTTCGGGCTTTCGCCTTCCTGGTTGTCTGACCTTGTAATTCACTTCGCTCACTTTTTCCATTATCTTGTAGGGGCCTTGCCATTTGGCAAGGAATTTACTTTCAACCGTAGGGACAAGTACCAGTATCCTATCCCCCGGGGAAAAGGTACGGGTCTTGGCTCCACGGTTGTACACTCTCTGCTGTGCTAACTGCGCTTGGGCCAAATGTTCCTTCACGATGGGCATTACCTGTGCAATTCGGTCTTGCATCAGGGCGACATGCTCAATCACACTCCTGTGGGGAGAACTCTCACTTTCCCAAGTTTCCTTGGCAATATCCAACAGCCCTCTTGGGTGTCTCCCATACAGTAACTCAAAGGGGGAGAATCCCGTAGAGGATTGGGGCACCTCCCTAATAGCAAACATCAGATAAGGAAGTAGACAGTCCCAATCCTTTCCATCTCTATCCACCACTTTCTTCAACATTTGTTTTAGGGTTTTGTTGAATCTTTCAACCAGCCCATCGGTTTGGGGGTGATACACAGATGTACGTAATTGCGTCACTTTGAACACTTTACACAGCTCCTTCATAACCCGGGACATAAAGGGTGTACCTTGGTCCGTAAGCAGTTCTTTACAAATACCCACCCGGCTAAACACAAGAGATAGCTCTTTGGCTATGGTTTTGGCCGAGGTATTTCGGAGAGGGATCGCTTCTGGATAACGGGTGGCATAGTCCATTATAACTAATATGTACTGGTGCCCCCTAGCGGACTTGATTATAGGACCTACCAAATCCATGGCGATCCTCTCAAACGGGACCTCAATGATGGGTAGAGGGACCAGCGGGCTACGGAAATGTGGCATCGGGGCCGACCTCTGACACACAGGGCAGGAGGAACAATAATTTTCTATGTCCTTCATCACCCCCGGCCAATAGAATCTCTGTAATACCCTCTCTCGGGTTTTCTCTGTCCCCAGATGACCTCCAAGAATGTGCCCATGGGCCAACTCCAACACCAACTTCCTGTAAGGTTTGGGCACCACAAGCTGCTCAACGGTTTCTTCTGCCCTTTTTGCCACCCGATACAGTAGGTCCTTCTCTACGCTGAAGTATGGGTAAGTGCAGGTATTATCTGGGTTCACTAACTCGCCATCTATTTTCACTACGTTTTCCCGTGCCTTTATTAGGGCGGGGTCTTTCAACTGTTCTGTGGCAAAGTTTTCCCTGTGAACCTCAAGATCAGAAAACTCCACAGACGGTAGGTTTTCGTCTGAGGAGGTGGGCTCCTCTCCAGTTTCTTGAGTCTCCCCTGCCAATACTGATAAGGGAAATTCCGGAGAGTCCTCACCACTCTCAGGGGAGTTCTGGCTATCACATTCCTGGTACATAGGGGCACCAGTGGGGGGCTCAGGATCCTCCCACAGTTCCCAGAACTTCGGAAAATCCCTTCCCACAATGGCGTCATGCGGTAACTGAGATACTAAGCCCACTGGATGAGAGAGGGTACCTTTGGGGGTCTCGAAACACACTGTAGTCACTGGATACTCTCGGGTGTCCCCATGCACACAAATAACAGCTACCTTGCTATTCCCAGAGACCTCTGTTTTAACTAACTCAGCCTTTATCAGGGTCACAAGGCTACCTGAATCCAGCAATACCACAACATTTCTACCATTAACACACATTTTGCATAAATGTTTCTCAGTTCCTCGAATGGCAGTGCATGCGACTGTCGCACACAGCGACTGACGTCTGCCCGTCAGAAAGTCACACTGCATGGGTTCCTCCACAACCGGGCAATTGGCTGCAATATGTCCCGCTTGCCGGCAGCGGTAGCAAACGATCCTTCTTGCCGCCTCTTGAGCCGCTGATTTCCCAGGCTGTTCTCGCCAAACTTGGGGTAGAGCTCCCACCCTCTTACTCTCTCCACCCTCACCCTTTGGAATCCTCTTATCCGCCCCTGGGGATGGTCTGGTCTTAGGGTGGAAAGTCCGAGTGTCTCTGGAAGAGGCCGTCAGGTTCTCTGTAGCCAAGTATTTCTCCACACGATCCACAAGACCATCGGCCGTCTCTGGGTCTCCATGGCTTACCCACTTTTGGATGGCAGTAGGAAGAGCTCTCAAAAACCGATCCATTACAACACGTTCCACAATCTTTGGTGCGGACAAAGTCTCTGGCTGTAGCCACTTTCTGCTCAGGTGAATGAGATCATACATTTGAGACCTGGGGGGTTTTCCAAGCTGGAAAGTCCAGTTATGCACACGCTGAGCCCGGACAGCCTGGGTGACACCCAGCCTTGCCAATATTTCAGCTTTTAGCATCACATAGTCTTTTGCTTGGTCAGGCTCTAGGTCATAGTAAGCCTTCTGCGATTCACCAGTTAACAGAGGAGCCACCAGTCCAGCCCACTGCTCCTCAGGCCACTTTTCTCTTTCAGCAGTCCTTTCAAATGTGGTCAAAAATACCTCTGGATCATCCTCTCCAGTCATTTTTGTCAATAAACGACTCACCCCAAAGGACGCGGTATTAGTGGGACGGCTTTCCTCACTGGTCTGCGGACGTTGCTGCATTACTGCTTCCATTTGTTGTAGTCTCTGCTCTTGCTTCTGTAACAGGTCTATGAAGCGGGCCTCAGATTGCTGCTGGGCTTGTTGCTGAGCCTCCAGACTCTGTTGGTGAGCTTGCTGCTGGGCTGCAAGGCTCTGTTGATGAGCTTGCTGCTGGGCTGCGAAGTTCTGTTGTTGAGCTGCAAGGCTCTGTTGATGAGCTGCAAGGCTCTTTTGCAAACCTGCATTTGTCTGCTGTTGATTGGCATTTGCTAGAGCCAGCTGCTTCAGTATCTCCTCCATGCTGGCTTAAAAAAAAACTGCCACTGGTTCTCCACCAACTGTGAGGGGGTTAGCTCGGCAGCGGGTGTGTGTGACCCCCGGGATGGGCTCCCCACACAAAAACAGGCCCAGCAAACGGAGGTTGTGGTTTTCAAAATCAAAAAAAAGGTGCGGTTTATTTTCTATTTACAGTGACAAAACACAGCAAAGCCAAAAGAAACATAAAACAAAATAAATCCTGGTCAACTTGACCTCTGACTAAACATACAGGTTTCCTAACTAACAACTGGGATCAGCCTAGTGCTGTCCTAGTCCCTAAGTCCCTGGTTTTAAATGTCCAAGCAAATAGCCACACAGGCTTTGTCTCACCGCACAGGGGTTCACTCTCCCTAGACAGTCCACACAGGTCTGGGTCCAGGCATGAGCCAACATCTAATGAAGCTGGGAGTTCTTATAGAGGCCTAAATGAGCTGACAAGCTTCAGCTGGTCTCATCAACTCCCTGTCTGCACGACGCCCCACACTCTCCCTAGAGGTATGAGTCATCCATGAGCCCACTAGCCTCAGCTGGGCCTATACAACTCTCCACCTAGTTGTATAAGTCGGCATAAAGCCTGAATCTGGGAGAAATATACGTACCCCCCTGGATGCAACCAGGTGACTTTACCTTCCTGCTGTCACAATATATATATATATATATATATATATAAATATATACACAGTGGGGCTGATTTACTAATAACAGTGCGCTGCGCTGGTTCTAACCTTAATTGGTGCGCCGGATAACTCCTTCACTTGGCGCAGGAACCAGCAGCGCACAGCGGTGCACTGTTATAGTAAATACAAATGTCAGTGGCGCTCTATTGAAAATGAATGGTTCCCTATGGGAGCCCATTGATTTGAATAGAGGTCGCCCGGGAAGTCGGATGAAGCGTATCCGACTTGCGGGGCGACTCGTTTGCCGGCTGACACAGGGACAGCGCGACTTTGCGAGGCAAATTGGACACGACCTGAGCGCGTGAAGCAGCCGCTCAAGTCGTGTCCTAGAGGCGACTAGCTGGCCGAGAATGTCTCCAGC
The DNA here is from genome assembly GCA_029206835.1 of Rana muscosa. Taxonomy (NCBI): domain Eukaryota; kingdom Metazoa; phylum Chordata; class Amphibia; order Anura; family Ranidae; genus Rana; species Rana muscosa. The sequence continues at coordinate 78,787,278 of CM055117.1, read as the reverse complement.
GCGATGGCATCGCGCTGGTTCTCGGCAGCCTCGCTGTCCCGTGTTTGGTAGGAATCATGAAGGGGAACTCCACGCCGAATTTTAATGAAAAAACCGGCATGGGTTCCCCTCCAGGAGCATACCAGGCCCTTAGGTCTGGTATGGATTTTAAGGGGAACCCCCTAAGCCGAAAAAAACGGCGTGGGGGTTCCCCCAAGATCCATACCAGGCCCTTAGGTCTGGTATGAATTTGAAGGGAAACCCCCTAAGCCGAAAAAACGGCATGGGGTCCCCCCCAAAATCCATACCAGACCCTTATCCGAGCACGCAACCTGGCAGGCCGCAGGGGAAGAGGGGGGGGACGAGAGCGGCCCCCCTCCCTCCTGAACCGTACCAGGCCACATGCCCTCAACATGGGGGGGTGGGTGCTTTGGGGCAGGGGGGTGACCTGCGGCCCCCCCACCCCAAAGCACCCTGCCCCCATGTTGATGGGGACAAGGGCCTCTTCCCGACAACCCTGGCCGTTGGTTGTCGGGGTCTGCGGGCGGTGGGCTTTTCGGAATCCGGGAGCCCCCTTTAATAAGGGGGCCCCCAGATACCGGCCCCCACCCTATGTGAATGAGTATGGGGTACATCGTACCCCTACCCATTCACCTGGTGGCAAAAAAGTTAATAAACAACACAACACAGGTTTTTTAAAGTAATTTATTAGGCAGCTCCGGGGGTCTTCCTGCCGGGCGCCCCGCTATATTCTTCCAGCTCTTTTGCTAGCGGGGTCCTGGGTTTCCTCGTCGTCTTCGGGGGTCTTCCTGCCGGGCGCCCCGCTATCTTCTTCCAGCTCTTTTGCTAGCGGGGTCCCGGGCTTCGTTGTCGCCTTCTTCCGACTTCGGGGGTCTCTTGTTCTCCGGTGTCATCTCCGCGCTCTCCGGTTCTTTTCCCGCTCTCCGGTGCCTTCTCCACGATCTCCGGTTCTTCTCCCGCTCTCCAGTGCCTTCTCCACGATCTCCGGTTCTGCCTTCTGCCGGGCGCCCAGCTATCTTCTTCCAGCTCTTTTGCTAGCGGGGGCCGGTCTTCATCGTCGCCTTCTTCCCTCTTCTCTTCGCCCGATGTTGCCTCGTCGCTGTCCGCCGCTACAATGCTTAGGCAGCAGACCGCACACACTTATATTGGCATGGGCGTGGTCACCGGGTGATGCCACCGCTGACCCCGCCCCCCGTATGATGTCACAGTCCCGAGGAATGATGGGACTGTGACGTGCTTCGGGGGCGGGGTCAGCGGTGGCATCACCCGTTGACCACGCCCATGCCAATATAAGTGGGCGCGCTCTGCTGCCTGAGCATTGTAGCGGCGGACAGCGACGAGGTAACATCGGGCGAAGAGAAGAGGGAAGAAGGCGACGATGAAGACCGGCCCCCGCTAGCAAAAGAGCTGAAAGAAGATAGCGGGGCGCCCGGCAGAAGGCAGAATGAACCGGAGATCGTGGAGAAGGCACTGGAGAGCGGGAGAAGAACCGGAGAGCGCGGAGACGACACCGGAGAACAAGAGACCCCCAAAGTTGGAAGAAGGCGACGACGAAGCCCGGGACCCCGCTAGCAAAAGAGCTGGAAGAAGATAGCGGGGCGCCCGGCAGGAAGACCCCCGAAGACGACGAGGAAGCCCGGGACCCCGCTAGCGAAAGAGCTGGAAGAAGATAGCGGGGCGCCCGGCAGGAAGACCCCCGGAGCTGCCTAATAAATTACTTTAAAAACCTGTGTTGTGTTTTTTATTAACTTTTTTTTGCCACCAGGTGAATGGGTAGGGGTACGATGTACCCCATACTCATTCACATAGGGTGGGGGGCCGGTATCTGGGGGCCCCCTTATTAAAGGGGGCTCCCGGATTCCGATAAGCCCCCCACCCGCAGACCCCGACAACCAACGGCCAGGGTTGTCGGGAAGAGGCCCTTGTCCCCATCAACATGGGGACATCCTCCTCATGTTGAGGGCATGTGGCCTGGTACGGTTCAGGAGGGAGGGGGGGGCGCTCTTTCATCCCCACCTCTTCCCCTGCGGCCTGCCAGGTTGCGTGCTCGGATAAAGGGTCTGGTGTGGATTTTTAGGGGACCCCACGCTATTTTTTTTTTTATTTGGCGGGGTTCCCCTTAAAATCCATACCAGACCTGAAGGGCCTGGTATGGATTTATAGGGGGACCCCCACGCCATTTTTTTTTCATTTTGGTGGGGGGGGTCCCCTTTGAATCCATACTAGACCCAAGGGCCTGGTATGGACTTGGGGGGGGACCCCACGCTGTTTTTTTTTTTTTTTAGAGTCTGCAATGTTTTTTTTTTTTACATTTCCTTTAACAACCAGCTATAAGCAGGTTAAGAAAAAATTGCCGCAAATTCGCTGTACTTGCGTTTTGGATGCGGGTCCATTGAATTCTATTACATCCAAAACACTGTTTCCTGGTGCCTATCCATGGCAGCATACCTGTGATAGAGCTCCGCCTCGACTCCTGCTTCAGGACTAGTGAATAGCATAAATTAAAAGGCATAGTCCCTCCCCCAACATTCTCCTTTTTTTCCTCATACCTTCTTGTGCTGGTGAAGAGTAGCAGTATGTCCATACCTCTGCAGTCGGCAGCGTCCGCCGGGTTTAGCCTTTCCCATGCGCAGTCCCTGTTCTTGGGCCGCTCACAGCGCTGATAAGACTGGGAACCCCTCTGTGGATCTGTTGGGCTCATTTTGCAGAGTTTCCTCACAGGAACGCAGTCTGCTATCACATCCATGATGAATGCAGTGGAAGTCGCAAAAGGATCAGCTCAATCTTCCCAGGCTGGTGGTTTCCATTTTTTATTACAGGCATTTGTGTTTCTCCCCTTTCTTTTCCTCTCTTCCCCTCCCCTCCCCTTTCCTTTGCTTGTTAGGCGCCTTCAAATGATTATTGTCTTACTTTTTTGTTCCTTTAATAACTGTGCAACTGGATAGGGCAGGTGTCTCTCTGTGCAACAACATTGTGGTGCTTATTTCCGGGTTCGGGGGGGGGGCTACAGGTGCTCTGTACGTCCCGCCAGGTAGGAGAGTGTCATGGCACAGCGTCCTCGCCGCCGTCTGCGCATGCGCGATTCGGGAGTGATACAGAACCGTAGTTTCTCGGCTCTCTGTACTGGGCGACGCTGGATCTTCTGCGCGTGTGCATGCACGGTCGCTTGGTTCAGTGGCAGCCATCTTGGATTCTGGAAAGAAGGCTAGATTTGCCCTTTTTTTCAATCAATTCCAAATGGTGGTTTATGGGATTAGCCCACACACCTTGAGCCTATTTAGGTTCAGATTCAGGGATTGCTGTCAGAGTCTCCTCAGCTGTGCCCTGCTAGGTCTCTCTGATGCTGCTTTGTGGTAGGTACTTTTTATTTTCTCAAAAAAAAAAAAAATTTGCCGATCAAAAAATTTTATGTTAAAAAAAAAAAAAAAAAGATGACGTTATGAAAATGTTTATCTTTAAAAAAAAAAAAAAAAGATGACGATATAAAAATGTTTGTTTAAAAAAAAAAAAAAAAGGGACGCCAAAAACTCCTGATTCTTTTCCCTTTTTTACTATATTTCCGGAGCTGATCCTTGTGCCCAACTCCACAATGAGTCATTCATCTCGCAGCAAAGATCCTCACACTTCTATTAGGTATGTGACCAACTATACGTGAGTATAAAAAAAAAGTGCGCTCACTGGTCTAGCGTGAGTTCCTTACATCGTAGCCCTACCCACTCCAAGGGGTCCCGCTCATCAGGGCGTAGGTCCCATTCTTCACGTTGTAGATCAGAGAGGTCAAGATCCAGAGGACATGATCGGTCCCCCTCTCCTAGGACCTATAGAAAGAGAAATGCTGGACATGTGGGGCTACACCGCTACCAGACAGAGTGGTCTGTAAGGACTGTTTTACGGACTATGCGTCCAACCGCGAGCTAGAAAATCAGCACGCTGTAGATCTGCTCAAGCGAACAATGAAGGACTCCTTCTCTGAGCTTTTGGCTTTGGTCCCCGCTCAACCACTTCAGCAGATATCCCAGGTTCAGGATATAGAACCTAATATCCCTGGTCCGTCAGCAGTCAGAACACCTCTGCCGCCGTCAGGCCGACCAGCTAGAGATTCACCACCTGAAGACTCTTCAGGGGACTCTTCAGAGGAATCAGAACCTTCTGGCTTCAGTCTCTCCTTGGTAAAGCCATTCATCCAGGCAGTCAAAACTGCAATCGCCTGGAAAGACGCAGAATAGCCTCCCCAAGAGTCTACAAGCTACTTCCCATTCCTCAGATGGGCGAGATTAGTCAAGTCATTCAGAAGGAATGGTCAAAGATTGATAAACTATATACCCCTTACCAGAGTCTGGAACGCAGTCACCAAACTCCATGCCAGTGGTAGACGTGTCGGTGTTGCGACTCGCAAAAAATATAACTTTGCCAATGGAGGATTCCGCTTCCTTCAAAGACTCTCTAGACAGGTGAATCGACCTGGAGCTGAAGAGGAGCTACTTAGCCCCGGAAGCAGCATGTAAGCCAGCTATTGCCCTCACATCAGTATCAAATGCCATAAGATCTTGGACAGATAATATTGAGACGGCTTTGCGTCAGGATGTCCCCATGGAGGATATAACTAAGTCCTTAGAAGAGCTTAGATTGTCTGCAGACTTTGCCTGCGTAGCGGCCATTGACACGATCAAGTGGTCGGCAAGATCCGTGTTGCATTCAGTGATGGCGAAGAGGGCCTTGTGGCTGAAACCCTGGATGGCTGACTTATCCTCCAAACAAAAATTGGTGCAAAATCCCGTTTGATGGGACAGCACTATTCAGAGACAAAATGGATAAAGCTATCTCCAGGCTGTCAGGAGGGAAGTCTGGTATGCTTCCACAGGACAGAAGTAGGCGAAGATTCAGAGGTGGTTCCTCTAGGTTCCACCAGTCAAACCCAAGGGATTTTAGGCAGTCGAGACAGCCCAGAGACAACAAAAGACCTTGGAAAGGTACTCAGGGATCCTTTTTGAACAGGAAGATGAAAGCCCTTCCGGCTCCACAGGAGCAGAAGCAGTCTTTTTTTTTTATGCCAGAGTAGCCCAGGCACTCCCGGTGGGAGCCAGGCTAAAGTTTTTTACCCCAGTCTGGGCCACCCGCTGCCACGACCCCTGGGTTCTGTCAACAATTCAATGGGGGCACTTTTGGAATTTTTCTCACCCCCCACCTCGGAACTCTGTAAAGGACAGAGATTCCATCCTCTCCACTGAAGGCTCAAGCTCTGAAAAACTTTCTAACGTCACTCCAGCTTCAGGGAGCGGCTGTTCCGGTTCCCTTGGCAGAGCGCTTCACAGGCTTTTACTCCACCCTATTTCTGGTCCCAAAGAGGACAGGTGGGTGGAGGCCTGTGATAGACCTAAAGAGGCTCAACCGGTATATCCGCCCCGAAAGCTTCAAAATGGAGTCCCTGCAGACGATTATTCAGACAGTCCAGCCATCAGATTGGATGATTTCGGTCGATCTGCAGGATGCATACCTACATGTTCCAATTCTACCTGCATTTCAAAAATACCTGAGATTTGCAGTGGGATGGACCCACCTACAGTTTCAAGCCCTGCCTTTTGGTCTGTGCACCTCTCCCAGGGTGTTCACCAAGATACTAATATCTGCTTTGGTTCCCCTGTGGGAGAGGGGCTTGTGGATATACCACTACTTGGACGACATCCTACTCCTAGCAAGCAATCCGGATCAGTTGGTATGTCACCGGGACATTCTTCTACAGTCCCTAAAAAGAGCTAGGGTGGCTGGTGAATTCCGACAAGTCAACTAACGCCAACACAGCAGATAATCTACACGCAATGTTCGACACTCAGGTGGGGACAGTGTCATTACCACCGCCGAAGGCAAGGATTGTCATCCAGAGAATGATCAAAGTCATCCGGAGCCCGTATCTGATGGCTTCACAATGCCTGAGCCTCATTGGCACAATGTCTTCCTATATACCCATGGTTCCTTGGGCACATTGGCACTTGAGGTATTTCCAGACTGGTTTCTTGGCGCAGTGGAAGAAACAACGACTATCTCAGACGATCCTGCTGACGGGGAAAAATGCGCAGGAGCCTTCACTGGTGGACAGTTCTGGAAAACCTCTCCAAGTCTCATCACCTGGGCTCCCTTCCTTGGATCACAATTACGTCCGATGCAAGCAGACAGGGCTGGGGAGCCCATTGCGGGCAAACCAGAATACAGGGGAGATGGTCATGCACCACCCAGGGAGTGGTATCAAACATCTTGGAGATGAGGGCAGCCTTCTTGGAACTGACCTCTTTGGCACCCCAAATCAGAGGCCAGAGAATACTCCTACGCCTAGACAACAGGGCAGCTGTCGCTTATCTGCAGAAGCAGGGAGGCACTCGCAGCAGGTCACTCCTCAAGGAGGTAGAGCCGATCATGCTCTGGGCGGAGCAGAACCTCCTGGACCTCAGAGCGATGTATCTGCCAGGCAGGTTGAACACGGAAGCAGACACATTATCCAGAAACTTCCTGGACAACAACGAGTGGGCTCTCCACCCCCATGTCTTCCTTTAGATTGCCAACATATGGGATCCCCCTCAGGTAGATCTGTTCACTTCCCCGAAGAACGCCAAGCTGGACAGGTTCTTCTCTCGGCTGCCGCATCCACAAGCTGAGGCAGTGGATGCCCTGTCATGTCCCTGGAGGTTCACCACGGAATATGCCTTTCCTCCCAGGCCATTAATATTCAAATTCCTCCTGAGGCTCCTCAGGGAGCCAGTCCAGGTGGTGGCAGTACTTCCGTATTGCACCTCAGTGTGGGCTCTCCAATCAAGATCCCTCCTTTCCCTCAACTTCTGTCGCAGGGCAGTCTAGTTCATCCAAACCCTCAGAAGTTGAATCTTCAAATCTGGAGGTTGAGAGGCGAAGGTTCGAGTCCCTAGGGTGTTCTCCAGGAGTCATATCAACCCTTCTAAAAGCTAGGAAGCCAGCAACTAATGCCATATATTCAAAAATATGGGACAAGTTCTTGTCATTTGTTTCCGGAAATGGATTTGATCCAATCCTTCCTTCTACATCTCATGTTCTAGGATTCCTTCAGACAGGACTTGGTCTGGGACTTGGTCTGAGCTCTCTCAAAGTGCAGGTAGCAGCAATCTCTGCTGCAACAAATAAGAGATGGGCGGAGGAAGCTTCAGTAGTCACTTTCCTCAGAGGTATATTGAAGATTCGCCCTCCTGTCAGACGATCATTTCCTAAGTGGGATCTGTCCCTAGTCCTGGAAGTTCTATCTGACCATCCCTTTGCTCCAGTGGAACAAGTAACAATATGGAACCTGACACTAAAGATGGCTTTCCTGCTAGCCATTACATCTGGCAGAAGAATCTCGGAACTTCACTCTTTAGGGATAGGTGACGACCACATCTCCTTCTTCCCAGACAGAGTGGAACTTCGTCCCCTTCGGGGGTTCACACCAAAGGTTGCTACTCCAAGCCACCTGTTGGAACCCTGGGCACTACCAGTGTTTACAGACACGGATTCAGAGTCTTGTCACGAACTGGATGTATCCAGAGTGCTCAGGGCCTGCCTAGAAGCCACCGGCCCCTTCAGAAATTCTGAGAGACTTTTCATCGTACCGTTCGGTAAATACAGGGGCAAAGAAGCTTCCATCAGAACTCTGGCATCTTGGGTTGTAAAGTTAATCCAGAAGGCCTACAGGGTGAAGAATATGGAGCCTCCATCCCGAGTGAATGCTCATTCTATAAGGGCGGCAAGGGCTAATGTTTCATTGGAGACGGTGTGCATGGCCACCACCTGGTCTTCTCTCCATACGTTCCTCAGACACTACCATATTGATCCAGGAGCGCTCACGACTGTTGAGTTTGGAAGGAGGGCAGTTCAGGCTGCTATGTCCTCTTCTAATTAAACATTTATTGTTAAGCAATTATCCCACCCATGTCAGCTAGTTATTTATATAAAGTAAAAAATGCGCAACCCAAAAACTAGTGAAGAAAAAAAACAAACAGTAATTATTTCCATGAATTGCTTCTGGAAAAATATTATTGTGTACTCAAAAGAAGGAGATGTATAAACAAAACCTCAATGTGTGTATATCTAGTATACGTAAGATTCAAACACGTGTAATAAAAAAGTGAAAACATTCAAAAAGTGTGCAACATATAGTGTTCATAAAAATATAAAAATATACATAAAAAATGAAAAAAATTGTCCACACAAAAAAAAAAAAAAAAAAAAAATTTGGAAGCGAAGGTGCCAATCCTCCTCACTTTCTTCTTTTAGCAGGTGATAAATGACTCAATCAGGTAATAAAGATGTCTGCTTACCAAATCCAGTGGACCCCCATTACAGGGATCAAACAGGCATGATAGACGTATACTCCGGACATCTGATGTAGGAAATCAGGTACTCCTCTAAATCCAATGCTCCGCTGCTGCACCGTGTTCAAACCAAATCCTCTCAGTGTAGGAAACCAATCAGTAGCACCGCTTATAATATGTTGGGGGTAAGAACAAAAAACTTCATGGTGCAGAGTGATTAAAAGGAAAAAAAACCTTTATTGCATACTAAAGGCTGACATCCACAGAAGATAAAAAGATATATGGAGAGAGGGCGCACTGACTGCCCACAGTCTCTGACAACAGTTTAAAAAAGCAATCAGCTGTAGCTCACGCCTAACAGCTGGTGCGTGATAATCTTGAATTCCTGAGCTCCACCCTGTTATTTATCACAGGTATGCTGCCATGGAGGCACCAGGAAAACGGAAAATTGTATCATACTTACCAGTAATTTTCCTTTCCTGGTGCCTATCCATGGCAGCATACGCTCCCACCCTCGGTATTCTATATTACAGAGAATGTTGGGGGAGGGACTATGCCTTTTAATTTATGCTATTCACTAGTCCTGAAGGAGGAGTCGAGGCGGAGCTCTATCACAGGTATGCTGCCATGGATAGGCACCAGGAAAGGAAAATTACTGGTAAGTATGATACAATTTTCCGTTTTTTGGCCTTGAAAAAAAAATCTGCAGTTGCGTTTAAACTCGTTTTTCACAAAGCCTAAAAATGCCTTCAGCGCCAAAGATTTCCACGTTTCAGACGCGGTACCGGCGTTTAGACGCATTTTAGTTTAGAAGCGTTTTTAAAGGTGACCTATTTTTTTACATTGATAAACTCAAGAATTAGGGCAAATGAGGAAAAACCATTAAAAATATATATATACCGGTATATCAAAAAAATAATGCAATTGCTTCCATTGCATTGTGGACAATCCACAACTTGGGGCAGGTGACGTGGCAAGTGGACAATCCACAACTTGGGGCAGCTGACGTGGCAAGTGGACAATCCACAACTTGTGGCAAGTGACACGCTAAATACAACTACACTGCTGCTCTCTCAGCTGCTGATACTCACTCTGGTCTCAAAAAATAGCTGAAATCGTTAATACTGTTTTTGGAGCGTAGGGCGGCTCCTTATCATGTTTCCGAACTAAACGCATATAGACGCAAATCTGGTAAAACGCGGCATGCAAACGCCACAAAGCGCACCTTTCTAAACGCCGCTTTCAAACTTAGTTCTGAACACTTTGCACCAGCGTCCCGTGTACATGGGGCCTAAAAACACCTATGCCATTTACGGCTCAAAAACGCCATGGTGGCCATGAGGCCATAGGCTAACATGGAGAGACGTTTTTAAGCTTCAAAAAACGCTCAAACAAGCGGCTGGAAAAACGTCCGTGTGCATGTAGCCTTATATTAACCACTTGCGCACTGGCCACTTAAACCCCCTTCCTGTCCAGACCAATTTTCACATTTCAGCGCTGATGCACTTTGAATGACAATTGCGCGCTCATACAACACTGTAACCCAATGAAAATTTATTATTTTTTGGCACACAAATAGAGCTTTCTTTTGGTGCTATTTGATCACTTCTGCGTTTGTTTTTTTTTCTATAAATACAAAAGACCGTGTTAAAAAATAAAAAAATAGATATTTTAACCACTTCAGCACTGGGCCTATTCTGGCACTTCCCTCCTTCATGTAAAAATCATACATTTATGGCTATAAAATTACTTCAAAACCCCAAACATTATATATGTTTTTTAGCAGACACCATAGGGAATAAGATGGCGGTCATTGCAAATTTTTATCTCGCTCGGTATTTGCGCAATAAATTTTCAAACGCCTTTTTTTTTGGAAATAAATGGTTTCATGAATGTAAAAAAATTACAAAACAGTAAAGTTAGCCCAATTTTTTGGGATAATGTGAAAGATGTTGTTATGCTGAGTAAATAGATACCTAACATGTCACGCTTTAAAATTGCGCACACTCATGGAATAACACCAAACTTTAATACTTAAAAATCTCCCTAGGCGATGCTTTAAATTTTTTTACACGTTACCATTTTGGCATTACAGAGGAGGTCTAGTGCTAGAATTATTGCACTCGTTCTAACGCACGCAGCAATACCTCACATGTGTGGTTTGAACGGCGTTTACATATGTGGGCGGGACTTACGTGTGTGTTCGCTTATGAGCGCGAGCTACCGGGGCCATGGGTGTTTTTTCTTTTTTTTGATTATTTTTATTTTTGTTTTTTCTTTTTTGTATTTCTTACTCTTTTTTTTACCTTTTTTGTTTTTTGGATCACTTTTTTTCCTATTACAAGGAATGTAAACATCCCTTGTAATAGGAATCTATTGTGACAGGTCCTCTTTATGTAGAGATGCAGGGTCAATAAGACCCCACATCTCTCCTCCAGGCTGGAAAGCATGAGATCGGTCAAAAAAATTCACCAATCTCATGCTGACAGCCGAGATCACGGCTTGGATTACATACGGGAACCCGGCGTGATGTCATAACGTCGCGCCCTGGCCTCCGACGGTTATAGAGATGACTGGTGACCATCTGGTCCCCATTCATCGCTATGCTTCCCTTTCGGCGCCGGCCAAATCGTTCTCCGAGCCCAAGATGGCACGGGAGAGCCCGGAGAAGCACCGGATGGCGGCGGGAGGGGGGGCGTCCCCTCCCGCCACCTATAAGAACGATCAAGCGGCGGAACTGCCGCTATGATAATTTTTATCGTGCACAGAATCGCTGGCTGAAAAGAATGATATCTGAATGATGCCTGCAACTGCAGGCATCATTCAGATGTCACCGCACAAAGCCAAGGACGTCATTTGACGGTGGGCGGTAGGAAAGTGGTTAATATTTTGAAAATTTAGACAAAAGGTAATTTTACTCCTTCATTGATGTACACTGATGAGACTGCACTGATGGGCTGCACTGATGGGCACCGATAAGTTGGCAAGGGTGGGCACTGAGAGGTGGCATTGCTAGTTGGCACTGGTGGGCATTAAGAAGTGGCACTGCTAGGTGGCAATGATAGTTGGCAGTGATGGGCACTGATAGGCAGCACTGCTAGGTGGCACTGATTGGCAGCAGTGGTGGGCATTGATAGGTGGCATTGGCAGGGGCTACTGATTGTCACAGATGGCGCAGAATTGCCTTTTCCTCTTCGGGCCCGATGTCCCTTGCACATAAGCCGGTGATTGCCTTTTTTTATGCTCACGCTGTCAGCACAAGGAGAAAACAAAAACCATTACCCAGCTTTTGTTTACATCACGTGATCAGCTGTCATTGGCTGACAGCTGATCACATGGTAAAGGGCAGGTATCGGCCCCTTACTTGGATCTGTCATCACCCGAATCTCGGTGACCACAGTGCGCGCGCGAAGGGGACGACGTTTATTGACGGACTCCCGGCAATTGAGGACCATGCTGTGGCTGGCGATCAGTTATAGCGCTGATCTCAAGTGATTAAAGAGGGTCTAAATGGGCCATTGACATGCATCACAATTCAACTTAGGAATGTGTCTTTGCAAAGTTAAACTAAATAAAATCCTTTCTTATTTTTGCTTGGGGATAGAGTGCAGAGGGATTACAAGTCTAGACAGTTTTTGGGGATGTCTGCACCCCTGATAGGGTGAAGACAACTCCCAAATTTGGCCACTTTATCCTTCCAAATAATTCACTTCCTGTCACATAGCCACACAGGAAGTGAGGGGAAATCCCTACCAATGTCTTTCCTTGGGGACACACAGGTCAATCTAAATACTTTCCCCATTATGTACATTGCACTCCAGCATTTTGCGGGTTACACCCCAAATTATTAGTTTTTTTGGACTTTGAGGTTTATTTAATAAAGGCAAATCTACTTTGCACTACAAGTGCACTTGCTGGATATCCGAAAGGGAAATGCAAGCAAACAAAAACACCATCTTTGCTTTTACATGACTGGATGTTACAATCACCAGTGATCCCTCAGATTTTCAGCAGCTACACTGTCAGGGTCACCTGTGGCCAGGTGACAGATGCACACCGTAGGGGGACAGGAGTGCACCGCGAGGTAGTGAACCCTATGGCTGGCTTCTGTGGATAGGAAACTGGGTGGTTGTGGAAAGCGGGACCAGAGGAGCACAACCGGGATCCCAACGGAAGCGAGAGCCAAGATTCCCCAGGGCGCGGAGTCTAAGACCCAGCTGGTCTTCTCCAGGGCCTCTAGTGGTGAGGATGTTACGCTGCAGGCTGGGACCAGGTCGCGGCCCCTGGAGTTTCCTAGCTCACGCCCCGTAGGATAAGGGGAAGCAGCAGCACACGATAGAGAGAACCGAATAACAAGCCGAAGGTCAGGGGCCACAAGCAGACAAGGATAACGAAGAACGAGCCGAAGGTCAAGGGTCACGAGCAGACAGGGATGGTCGGGGACAAGCCAATAACGTAACAGAGAGACAGACGTAGCACACGGCAGGCAGGAACCCAAACACACAATGCCTAACAAACACGTTGATCAGCAAAGCAGGCTTGCAGTGCACAGGTTAATATAGTGTTCAGTGATAGGGCCTGGGGTGGAGTCAGGCTGGGAGGAGATTATAAAGGAAGCCAGGTGAAGGAGGTCTGGTCTCTAGATGAACACATGAGGAGGAAGGTAAGATGGCAGACAGACATTAATGCATATCCATGACAGTACCCTCCCTCTTACGAGGCCTCCCCCTTCCCCGCCTGGGCCCAGGTTTAGAGGGAAACTTCAGATGAAACTCCTTTAACAGACGAGGTGCAAAGACCTCAGATGCAGTGATCCAAGACCTCTCCTCAGGACCAAACCCTTTCCAATGAACGAGGTACTGAAGAACGCCTTTACAGAGTCGGGAGTCCAGAATTTGACTGATCTCGTACTCCTGATTATCCTCAGAGACAGGCGCCACGGTAGGAAGAGGACGAGAGAATTTATTGAGGACTAAAGGCTTTAGAAGAGCAACATGAAAGGAGTTAGTGATTTTAAGGCTCTTAGGAATCTGGAGTTTGAAACAAACCGGATTCAGTTTAGCAGTTACCGTGTATGGACCGATGAATCGTGGAGCAAACTTCAGAGAAGGAACTCGGAGCTTGATGTTCCTGGTAGAGAGCCAGACTTTGTCCCCTGGCTGAAGAGAAGGCGGTTTACGCCTGCGGCGGTCGGCAAAGCCTTTGAATTTTTCAGCAGCTGCCCGGAGGGAATCATGAACGTGACCCCAAACGGAATTGAGAGACTCCTGAACCGAAGCCAAAGCTGGAATGTCTGGAGAACAGATCATAGGAAGAGGAAGTTGAGGGTGTTTTCCATAAACTGTGAAAAAGGGTGTCTTCTGCGAACTGGTATTCACATGATTGTTATGGGAGAATTCTGCCCACGGGAGTAGAGAGGACCAATCGTCATGGTGAGAAGACACAAAGGTGCGAAGAAAGACCTCTAACTCCTGATTAACCCTCTCAGTCTGTCCATTGGATTGGGGATGGTAAGAAGAAGAAAAATCCAAGACAATATTGAGGGATTTGCAAAAGGCTCTCCAAAAACGAGACGTGAATTGGACTCCCCTGTCGGAAACAATATGAGAAGGGACCCCATGTAGGCGGAGAATTTCTCGAATGAAAATGGGAACCAAGGCAGGGGCAGAAGGAAGACCAGGAAGAGGAACAAAATGAGCCATCTTGGAGAATCGATCGATTACCACCCAAATGACTGTATTATTCTCAGACAGTGGGAGATCGGTGATAAAATCCATGGCAATATGGGCCCAGGGTTCCTTAGGAATAGGCAAGGGCATGAGGAGACCAGCAGGAGCTTGTGTGGAGGATTTGGACTGAGCACAGACATGACAAGCTTTAACGTAGTCTTTGACGTCTGAGCGGAGATTAGGCCACCAGTAGTGACGACTGATGAGTAGGAAGGATCGGAGGAATCCAGAATGCCCTGCCACCTTGGAATCATGTCCCCAACGAAGGATCTTAGCTCTTAGCCCAGTGGGGACAAAGGTCTTACCAGGCGGAATTTTAGACTTCAGGGTGGTAGAGTGGGCAACAATGCATGAGGTGGGAATGATCGGCTCAGGTTCAGGGGCGGACTCCTCGTCCAAAGTGTCAAATGACCTAGAGAGCGCATCAGCCCGACCGTTGCAGGAACCAGGTTTGTAGGTAATCGTGAAATTAAAACGGGCAAAGAAGAGACTCCACCTGGCCTGTCTAGGATTCAGACGTTTAGCATTCTGTAGATACTGTAAATTCTTGTGATCGGTAAAGATCGTTATGGAGTGAGGGGAACCCTCCAAGAGATGACGCCACTCCTCTAACGCCAATTTAATTGCGAGAAGTTCCCGATCACCGATGGCATAATTCCTCTCTGCCTGAGAAATTTTTTTGGAGAAGAACGCACATGGTTGGCGTCTCTTCTCAAAGATTTGAAGAAGCACAGCTCCCACCCCCATTGAGGAAGCGTCCACTTCAATAAAAAATGCATTCCCAGGATTTGGTCTCCTCAAGAGGGGGCCAGAAACAAAGGCCTGTTTCAGGTTGTGAAATGCAGAGACAGCTTCGGGAGGCCAGTCTCTGGCATTCACACCCTTCTTGGTCAAAGCGATAATAGGCGCGGCAATGGAAGAGTAATTCCTTATGAACTGCCTATAATAATTAGTGAAGCCAAGAAAGCGCTGTGTGGCCTTGAGGCTAGCAGGAAGAGGCCAGTTGGTGATAGCCAAGACCTTCCCAGGGTCCATACGAAGCCCCGAACATGAGACAAAGCACCCCAAAAACAGGACCTCAGAACATTCAAAGGAACATTTCTCCAGCTTGGCATAGAGATTGTTCTCTCTAAGACGTTGAAGTACAGTGCGGACATGGTTTCTGTGGACGAGCAGATTTTCAGAAAAGATCAGAATGTCATCCAGATAGATGACAACAAACTGGTACAGCAGATCTCTGAAGATTTCATTGACAAAGTTTTGAAACACGGCTGGAGCATTACACAGACCAAAAGGCATCACCAGATATTCGTAATGCCCGTCTCTAGTGTTAAATGCAGTCTTCCATTCGTCACCCTCCCGTATTCGAATGAGATTGTACGCGCCTCTGAGATCCAACTTGGTGAAAATGGAGGCACCCTTCAACCTATCGAATAGCTCAGATATTAAGGGTAAGGGGTATCGATTTTTAATAGTAACCGCATTTAAACCCCGATAATCGATGCAGGGTCTTAAGGTACCATCCTTTTTGGCAACGAAAAAGAACCCTGCCCCTGCAGGCGATGAGGATTTCCGGATGAACCCTCTCTCCAGATTCTCTGCTACATACTCCGACATGGCCTGGGTCTCTGGGATGGACAGAGGGTAGGTACGACCCCTGGGTAGAGTTGCTCCGGGGACAAGATCAATAGCACAGTCAAAAGACCTGTGGGGAGGAAGCACCTCAGCTGATTTTTTACAGAACACATCCCGGTAATCGCTGTATGCGGCGGGAAGATCAGAAGAAACAGAAGTGGCAGCAACCGGAAGACTCTCCTTGGGGGTCACCTTGAGAAGACACGACGAGAAACATGAGGAACCCCAGGCCAGGATCTGCCCAGAGACCCAGTCCACATGTGGAGAGTGGAGCTGTAGCCAAGGGAGGCCCAATACAACTGGGGTAGAGGCCTTGGGTAGAATAAGAAAGGATATCCACTCCTGGTGGAGAATCCCTACCGACATCCTAATGGGTAGCGTCTGGAAGCGAATAGGGCCCCCTGGGAGAACAGTGCCATCAATTGCCGAGACTACCAATGGGGTAGTGAGAGGTGAAAGGGTAAGCTTCATAGAAGAAGCAGTTCTCCAATCCATGAAATTGCCGGCAGCCCCGGAATCCAGGTATGCAAGGGTTGACTGAGGAGAAGTGCCTACATGAAGGGACACCGGCAAGAGCAGGCGAGAAGGTGATGTTTCTGGGTCCAATACTCCACCTTCCAAATGTATTAGACCCGAGCGTTTCCCGGACGAAGCGAGCAGGAGTCACGAAAATGACCCTTGCCCCCACAATAGAGGCACAAGCCCAGAGTTCTGCGCCTAGCACGTTCTTCGGGGGTTAGTCTGGTCCGGCCCAGCTGCATAGGTTCTTCAGCAGGTAGAGGATGCTCCACGGAATGAAGGGAGGGGAGCTCAGACTGGCTAGGACCCAGAGAGTGCTGGCGTCTTTTTTCTAAGGACCTCTCTTGAAAACGAATGTCGATCTGGTTGCATAATGAAATTACATCGTCCAGACCGACGGGAATGGCTCTTCCCGCTAATTCGTCTTTCACTCGGTCAGAGAGGCCATGTAAAAAGGTAGCGACCAGGGCCTCATTATTCCAGCTCAATTCAGCTGTGTGGATACGGAACTGAAGAGCATATTGCCCCACTGAACTAGATTCTTGGCGAAGACGTAAGACAGCACTAGCCGCTGAAGAAGCCCGAGCCGGCTCTTCGAAGATATTACGAAAGAGCTTCAAGAATTCGGACAGACTGGAAACCACCGGATCGTTCCTCTCCCACAGGGGGGCAGCCCAGGCCAAAGCTTCACCGGAGAGGAGGGAAATGATATAGGCTACCTTAGCCCGGTCAGATAGGAAGCTTTGAGGCTGAAGCTCAAAATGAATAGTGCATTGGCTGAGAAACCCCCTGCAGGCCTTGGAGTCCCCAGAGAAACGGAACGGAGCTGGCAATCTTAGTGAGTGTGAGGCTGCGACTGGTGCGATAGGTACAGCCGCTGGTTGTACTTGGGGTTGCGGATTCGGGGTTCCCAAGGAGACCTGAAGCTGCTCGAATCGAGAAGCCAGATCCTGGAGGAATCGCATCACCTGGGTCTGATTTGATTCCTGGGTCTCAAGTCTGCGAACTATGCCCTGCAATGGATCATCCGCGGGAAGCGGGATGTCAGCCGGGTTCATGGCTGATCAAACTGTCAGGGTCACCTGTGGCCAGGTGACAGATGCACACCGTAGGGGGACAGGAGTGCACCGCGAGGTAGTGAACCCTATGGCTGGCTTCTGTGGATAGGAAACTGGGTGGTTGTGGAAAGCGGGACCAGAGGAGCACAACCGGGATCCCAACGGAAGCGAGAGCCAAGATTCCCCAGGGCGCGGAGTCTAAGACCCAGCTGGTCTTCTCCAGGGCCTCTAGTGGTGAGGATGTTACGCTGCAGGCTGGGACCAGGTCGCGGCCCCTGGAGTTTCCTAGCTCACGCCCCGTAGGATAAGGGGAAGCAGCAGCACACGATAGAGAGAACCGAATAACAAGCCGAAGGTCAGGGGCCACAAGCAGACAAGGATAACGAAGAACGAGCCGAAGGTCAAGGGTCACGAGCAGACAGGGATGGTCGGGGACAAGCCAATAACGTAACAGAGAGACAGACGTAGCACACGGCAGGCAGGAACCCAAACACACAATGCCTAACAAACACGTTGATCAGCAAAGCAGGCTTGCAGTGCACAGGTTAATATAGTGTTCAGTGATAGGGCCTGGGGTGGAGTCAGGCTGGGAGGAGATTATAAAGGAAGCCAGGTGAAGGAGGTCTGGTCTCTAGATGAACACATGAGGAGGAAGGTAAGATGGCAGACAGACATTAATGCATATCCATGACATACACTTTTACTGCAGAGTGGATTTGTCTTTACTAAACCCCAAACTACCCAATGATTTGGGGTGTTCACAACAAAGTCCTAGAGTGCAATTTGCTTAATGGGGACACTAGTTAGATTGATCTTTGTGTCCCCAAGAAAAGACATTGGTAGGGTTTTACCTTCACTCCCTGTTTAGCTGTGTGACAGGAAGTGAAGCCAATTTTACTACAAGGGGACACAAAGCCCAACCTTTAAAAAAAAACAAAAAAAACAAGCAGGGGTTCTAACACTTACTTTGTTTCCCTCAAAATGCCCACAATTAGAATTGTATTGCCTTGAGCTATTTTTAAGTGCAGTGCCCTAAATCAGTGCTTCTCAAGTACCTCCAACAGGCCATGTTTGCAGGTTTTCCTTCATCTTGCACATGTGTTTTAAATCACAGTCAATGGTTTGGTATTTTGGACAGCAATTCTCCATGAGATAAATTCACAAAACATGTCCTGTTGGGGGTACTTGAGGACTGAGGCTGAGAACCACTGCAGTAAAAAGGAAAATTGAATACTTACCGCTCTGTATTTTTCATTTCCTGGTGACTCTCCATGGCAGTACACAATTCATGCATATGCTAGCATGAAGGCACCAGGGTAGCCAAATCACACCTGTTTTGACATGCCAATCAGCTGTCACATTTGTTGCAAAGAAAACGCAAAACAAACCTCAAAACTTTGCATCAAATTTTATTGGTCAACAAAACAAAGAATAATAAATTTAAAAACAGGGTCAATTTGAAACAGTTACAGACTCACAACATCTTGAAAGATTTGGCAAAGTAATGCAGCACAGACAATTAAATCAAAGTGAACAAACGACAAACATTAACAACATTAAAATTATTTCAGGGGAACATTTCCCCCACACAAAAAAATACAATCCACAAAATAAACCAAACACCTGTTTTGCAAAGACATAACAAATAAAATGCATGTGTTACAAACTCGATAAGGACACCAAAATTTACATTTTGCCGGACACACACACTTGCCTCTTCTCAAGCCTCGTACACACGACCGAGTTTCTCGTCCAAAACTGGCAAGAAAAGTGCAGCGTGAGCTTTTTTGTCGAGAAAACCGTTCGTGTGTATGGTTTTACGACGAGAAAATTGCCGTGAATCTCGACGAGAAAATAGAGAACCTGCTCTCTATTTTCTCGTCAGGATTCCAGATTTCCTCGTCGTGTTTCTCGTCGGCCTGTTTTGTGACGAGAAAATGGTTCGTGTGTATGCTTTTACGACTCTTCCAAAAGCGCGCATGCTCACAAGCAACTATGAGACGGGAGCGCATCTTCTGGTAAAACAAGCCTTCATAATGGAGATAGCACATTCGTCACGCTCCAAATTTTTGCATCGTTTAAATGTTGTGCATTGAAATCTTCGTTAGAATGTGACATTAATCCAATGAATGAACTTCTTTTGCTGCTGATATTCACACAGAGTTATGACTATCTTTTTTTAACATTTTTCTTGTTGCTCTTAAGAAGATTTATGTGTATTATATCATGCAAGTTTTTAGGAATATTAAAAAATTAGTTATTTTTCTAACTGATGTTAATTGTAATTTCGCAATGTTTTGGTAGTGATCTCCCATTGAATCTTTTAATATATATTATTTAAATTTTACACACTTTTTTGGGAAACACGATTTAGTTATTTTTTTGGGGGGTTGTTATCTGTCTCTTTTTTTGTCAGTCAAATGTATCTGCTTACTCCAAAGCTAGATTTTACATTTTTACAAATACACATAGTCAAGTATGAACTTAAAGAAAAATAACATTTATTCATGTTTGAACTAAAATAAAGAGAAGGCAGCGCTGGAGAAGCTGCTGCCATTTGTGCATCCCAGGGACCCCAGACCACACAGCAAATTGGGAGCTTGAGAAGGCCAACATTTCTGAACACAATCTGATGCTGGCCTCCCAGAGGTCAGGAACAGCAGCAGGTGATATATATGTCCCAAGTGTGTGGTACTACAACAGGCTGCCTTCTGTCCGACCACAATGAAGCAAGGCCATCACTTCTGTGTCTTCCTGGCAACCTTCCCTGCAACCTTTCCTGAAGCCTTCCCTGCAGCCTTCCTTCTTTGTTTGGCTGGAGGCTGGGCCACTGGAGGGGTACTCCTGTCAGGAGGAGGAGGAGGTGGAGGAGAAGGGGGTGGCGCAGAAGAACAAGGTGGAGGTGGAGGAGAAGGGGGTGGGGCGGAAAAACAAGGTGGAGGTGGAGGAGAAGGGGGTGGGGCGGAAGAACAAGGTGGAGGTGGAGGAGAAGGGGGTGGGGCTAAAGAAGATTGTGGAGGTGGAGGAGGAGGTTGAGACAGTTGTGCCACCTCACAAATGGCGGTATTGGGGGTAATTTTTTCCATCACCCCCTTGTTGAGCAAGGTGATGAGCAGGGGCTCGCATAGGAGGCGTTGCTCCATGCTCATCACCTTGAACTTTGCCTCCACTAGGCCGGCAATGGCCTCTTCAGGGGATGTGGGCTCTTTGAGGGTGGCATGGGCCTCTTTAATAAGGGCCATTGCTGCCTCACTGGTGGTCCTGTCCCTCCTGCCTCTTTTGGGAAGCCGGATGGGAGGCACCTGGGATCTGGTGCTTCTCCTTTGCCCTGCCACCTCCTGGCTGCCACTGGGCCCTGCCACCTCCTGGCTGCCACTGGGCCCTGCCACCTCCTGCCTGACAGTTTCCAGACCCTCCTCCTGGCTGATTTCATCATGTGTATGAAAAAGGGACATAGTTTAATATGTTGGTTTAATCTTTGCATCAAACTTTATAAACATGATTGAAGCAATTAGAATGTAAATCCAGAAATCATTTTTTCTAATTTACACCTACATCAGATTGACTATTTAGCACCCAATTAAGTGCAGACTAATGTCTCGAGATCTTGATTTCACTTGTGGAACCCAAAATATTGTATGTTTCTCATCTTGACATATTTGTCAAACATTAATTTTATCCCAATGCAATTTCATTTAATACTATACCTGGCTTCAGATGGCCAAATCAGGATCATCCAGGATGGCTGCCTCCTCTTGCTCCAGAGAAGGCTCAGGTTGGCTGCAGGGAAGTCTGGGGGGAAGAGTGGAGAGTGATGGCCTTGCCTCAATGTGGTCATCCAGGAAGGACATCCTGCTGTAGTACCACAAAATCGGGACATACACATCACCTGCTGCTGCTCCTGACCTCTGAGAAGCCAGGACCTTAGAGCGTTCAGTCCTGTAGGTGCCTCTCAAGCTCCCAATTTTAGTGTCCACTTGTTTTGCTGTGGCTGTGGGCACCTTGGTCTGCACAAATGGGAGCAGCTTCTCCAGCGCTGCTTTTCTCACCCCTCTTTTTTTATGGATGGGGTTTTTCGTCTCCCACAGTGTGGGCAGCTCCCTTACCCGGTCAATAAATTCCGCCAGGAACTCTTTGTCGCTAATAAAGACATTCATATTGTATCTGCAAGTTTAAGAAATAATATATAACTAATGTGAGGCAAACAGTCTAACCTCCTTAACATCGTAGTCACCATATATATCCTACAACATTCTCAAAACAGTATAGGCCAACAATTTGTACAAGTCACAAAATCACATACCTTCGTTCGCACGTCCGTCACTTGAACTCCTCTCTCCGCACACCGAACGTACTATAGTCACATGTGTGTTTGCTATATACACACCACGCATGCGTCAAATCTCGAACACGTCGCTCCGCACACGTCGCCCGCCCATGACGTTCTAACTAACATCTTTTCCCCGCCCCTTCTCTTTCGGCGCGCAGACAGATATGGCGGAGTTACAGCAGGTGTCTGATAATTCCGCAACTAACGAGGAGGAGACAAGCCCGGAGACCGAGGAAACGTCACGATCAAGGAGGAGATTCAAGGCATCGAATATGTCTTTTGCGGAGATGGCGGAGATGGTGGACATCTTGCTTAAGTCTGATTATGACGCAAAGCATGGGCCGTATAGCAAACCAAATAGAAGGAAGGCCAAAATCCTCACTAAAGTCGTGAAGAGTCTGAAGACGAATTTCGGGGTGAAACGCTCAAATGAGCAGCTCAGAAAGAGGTGGTCAGACCTCAAACTGAGGGAGCCAGAGCAGTTAAGGAGCGTTAAGAGAATGCTCGCAAAAAGTAAGTAAAATGTACACTTTTATGCTATTAATCCTTTTCTAAACTGACATGTTGCTGGTTTTTTTTGTTTTTCTTATTGGACTCCTTGCAAAATGTTAGATTTTGAACTTGGTTGGGCACAGTAATCGTTCGTTACGTTACAGACACTTCATTCGGCCACTTTTGGATTATTTTACAGCCACAAAAGTAATTAGACATCTGCCATTTTTTCGCAAATTTGGGGCACAAAGTTTTAGGCTAGATGATGTGTTTGTAAAGAGAATGAAATGCAAACTTTTGTCAGTGTAAAGGAGAGGACACTCAGCAGCTGCTTCCACATCTGTACTTTGGAGCACTATAGTGTGGGCCACCAGACCCGCCTTTTTTGGGTGTCCCACACAGGTGCATCAGAGAATTTTTGTGTTGCCTACATGTCTAAAAAATGACAGACAAAGGTGAATAATAAGCATATTCTTGGTCAGAAATAATGCATTCATCTTTAACTTCCGCCCAAACACACACTTGTACCCCACTTCCAAGAAATTTAGCCTGTTTTTTTGTTTAACATAGAGAATTTCTGTGTGATAACTCTACCTTTTGTTTGATTCTCATAGGGGAGAGAAGACTGGGAGGAGGACACTCCAGGGAGCACAAGAACCCCACAGCTTCACAACAACTCCAAACTCCCAAAGACCCACAAACGAAGGATGTAGAGGAAGTTGAGGTGGAGGAAGGAGAAGTGCAGGAAGGAGAGGTGGATGACGTTGTGGAACTGGTCACCACAACAGGTCAGTATCTGTCACCACAGCTTCAGGTAAGAGAGGTAGGCCTGCAGAGTTATAATACCTTTTTATTTTGTTTTTAGGGGATGTGAATGTTGGGGTGAAGGATAGTACAGGTTTCTCTGCTGACAGTGCCCTCCGCCTCATCCAGCAAGTGATGGAATGTAGCACGGAACTGGACAAAATTAAAGAAAGAATTCATGTGATGAATCAAACATTTAAAGACATTCTCGATGTTTTGGGGAGAATTCAATAAGGCATCCCAACCCCCTTTTTTTTCATGTTTGTTCTTCAACTTTTAAAAAACTTTTTGACAATCAAACCAGCCAAAAATTGAATCTGCACACAGTGTGTCAACATGTGCTATCTGCCATCAGGGGATATCCATGTACGTCTTTTGGGGGTGCAACCCCTTCCTCGTATCTAAAGTAGGTGAACTGAGGAAAGGGTTGCACCCCCAAAACACGTCCATTGATCACCCCTGATGGCAGATAGCAAATGTTGACAATAGGGATCAGGAGTCTAAAATCCCTATAGGAAAATAATCCCAATTGTGTGCATATTCAATTTTTGGCTGGGCAAGGGGTGGCAGGACCCCATATTAGGACGGGCACATAGAGACATATAGTTTGTGTAAGTGAATGTCTCAGATTGCTCCGAGGTATCCAATTTTGTAATTTTTGGAATGCAACTGTTGTTTTTGTATTTTCCTAAGAAAACAATTGCCGGTTTGTGGCCAGGCAAACAAAAAATGTAAAAATAAAAAAAAAAAGGTGTGTGAATTTGCACATAGTAAAAGATTTGAACACAAACAACGTGTAGCTTCTTTTTCTAATATGCTCTAACCTTATTTGGTACATTTTTTAAGGTTACATAGTGAAATGGTTGGTATTTACTAAAGGAAAATACACTTGGCACTACAAATGCACTAAGACAAACTAGGAGACAGGAAACCAACAAAAGTTAGAAGTTTAAACCAGATTTTTATTTGGATCGTTAGACAGCAATCTTTAGACATAGCCTGGCATAGGAATTGCCCCCCTACCCGTGAAATAGTCCATGTATTTATCCCGAACATCACGGGCATTTTGGGGGGGCAAGCCAGCACGGGCAGATTCCAGGCCCGGCAGGGGATTATCAGGGGAAAGTCCAGCCTCAGGCAAAACTGAGGCCATATATGAATTAGATTTGCGGCAAAGAAAATTGTGTAGCACACAGCAGCATAACACTACATAGTTTATTTTGTAGTCCGCCAAGTGGATGGGAGTCCTAAAAAGGCAGAACCGGCTGGCCATTATCTAAATCAAGGGGGGGGTGGTGCTGCGCTGTTTCTAATGTATGTATATAGTAGTATATAATAGTGCACAAATGGCTAATAAATATCAATCAATATAAAATATAGATAAAAATGAAAATAAATAAATACAACTGATCTAATATAGTGATGTATAAATACTAAAACCATAAAATCAGTAGTAAAAATATATAAATATATAGACTGTAAAAGTAAAAATGAATAAACCTGTAAATAAATACCCAGGTGCACGTTGCTGTGCAAATATGCTGTGAAAAATGAAATAAACGAAGGAAGACGCCTGCAAAGTGCAGTATAATAATAAGTGCACAAATGTGACTGCTAAATAAACAAAGTGCAGTGCAGTGCTAAGGTAAAGAAAAAAAAAAAAAAAAATTTAGGTAACGAAGGGTGAAAATTGTCCAATAAGCAAAGGAACACAAATTGAACTCCAAAAGTTCATAGAAGAAAAATAATATTCGGTGGTGCCCGTGCAGATCAATTTCTTATAGGTGACAATCCTGCAGCTTCCTATATATAAAAAGTGCTGTGGTGATGGGGTGTGTGGATCTTCACTTCCGGTGTCACACACTATAGTAATGGGTGGCCTCTTACCTTGCGGTAATGAGGTAACCGCTTTTGTATAATGGGGGTCGGTGAACTCCTTTATCGCGATCCTAGCATCCAATGGGAAAACCTTTGAGGCAGGATGCTGCTGTTCCTCATGTATGGAATGACCTATACTGGTTCTTAGGGGTTTGTTTACATCTCCCAATGATGGCCGGGTTAGAAAGAGAAAAATGGGGTCTCGATCGTGAAGTACGTTTTAGCAAGGTGTGTACTTTAATTTTGCATAGGTGATACAAGTTGCTTACATAAACTCACAATTAAAATATTAAAAATATGAACTTATCCTAGACGAGCGGCGAGCTCGTATGCCTCCGTCTGACTGTCTGCCTCTCCGTCCCTACGCGTGGCGTCACGGTCACGTGACTTCATCAGGGGATGATGGGAAGGCAATACAATGGTCTTTAAATACTGTTTGTATTGGAATTGGTGCGGCGGCCATTTTCTCGGAGCCCAATGTTAATCTTCATTGGCGGCCATTTTCTTATAGATCCTGTCTCTAGTTATGGCGGCGGCCATCTTTTTGGTAGTTGAAAACAATAATAAGGAAGTGGCGATCGCAATACTTGCGCCGCCATTTTCCTTGTGATTTATTTAGAGATAGACTGGCGGCCATGTTTATGGAGTCCCTGCAATGGTATGTTATGATGACAAACCACAACATGGCAAGGACATGACCGCAGATCGCTTTTGCAGAGTTGAGGGGGCATCACAATCCAATTGTATATATTCACAAATGGACATAAAATATGTTAAAAATCTATAGAAACAATTGTATAGATACAAATAATAAAACATAATTGGATATTTAAATAGGATATACATATATTAATAATCTATTTAAAATACACTTGTCAGTGTATTAAAAACTATATTTATGAATAAAAGGATCTCTCAAATGGGTGTGGGGTGGGTACCAAATGCCAATCCCCTAGGGGTATAGCAGAGAAATGCTTTTGTGTGTTTTGTTTTAGGTCTGGTGGACATCAGGCAGACGTTTGCATAAAGGCTATGCTGGATGTATTTATTCCTACCAGATAATCTAAAATTAATTAATAGAAACTATATATATATATATATATATATATATATACACATATGAACATAATTCTAAAATATATATAAACATATAAAATTAAGACAGTGTCAGGGGAAATTTCTTATTCTGTTGTGTATAAGGGAAACTTAATTTAGAAGGAGGGGGAGTTTAAAACGGGGGTGACATATGCCCCATCGTGTAAATAAATATATACTAAAAATCACTGAGAAAACAATTCAGGTCGAACTCCACATTGAGTCCTTTTGGCACAAAGGTATCTAAGGTGAAAATCCATTTTGATTCTAATTGACTTAGTGTCCTCACCTTATGCCCCCCCCCGCCAGTGTCTGGTATATGGCTCAATGCCCCAAAATTTGAGCTGTGAGGGGTCTTTGTTATGATGTAATAAAAAATGTTTAGATACATTATGTTTGTCGAAACCTTTTATTATATTTTGGACGTGTTCTTTAATGCGGATCCTGAGAAGTCTTTTTGTACGCCCTATATACTGTAGGCCGCAACTACACTCCAGGGCGTAAACCGCCCCTTCGGTGTTGCAGCATATAAAGTCTTTAACTTCATAGGTGTCTCCCGTGCTGCTGGATGTGAAGTTAGTTTTCTTCTCGTTTGGTTTCTTTGTTTTCTTGCATGCAAAACATCGTTTACAAGGATAAAAGCCTTTCATTGTGAAAAAGGAAAAGGGTTTGTTGGGTGGGTCTGGCACGTTCTTTACTAATTTATCCCGTATAGTTGGTGCCCTTTTGTAAATGAATCTGGGATTCCTTGGTATTGAATCTTGTAACTGTTTGTCTGCCAATAGTAAATGCCAATGTCTTTTAATAATTCTTTCAATCTTCTTATGTTGTATGTTATAATCAAGGATGATAGATGTCAATGGTTTTGTGGATGGTAGTTGATTTTTATTTTTATCTCTTATCAGTTCGTCCCGGTTCATCTCTGTCACTTCGACTATTTTCTCTTCTATAAATGTATTACTATAACCTTTCTCAACAAATCTTTGTCCCATAACTTCGGCTTGTTTTTTGAATGTATCTAGGTTAGTGCAGTTTCTCCTTAGCCGTACAAGTTGACCCTTAGGGACATTAAAAAGCCAATTTTTATGGTGACAGCTTTCTAACGGTAAATAGCTGTTCCTATCAACATTTTTAAAATGAGTCTGTGTTTTTAAAACCAGAAATGTCCTGTGTGATATCCAGATCTAAAAATGTGACACTTGTTTCACTGATCTCCCATGTGAGCTTAATATTTCTGTCATTTATATTCAGAGTTTCTAAAAATGATATAAGTAGATTAGGCTCTCCATTCCAAAGGATAAAAATATCATCAATATAGCGTTTATATATGGTGAGTTCAGCTGGTTTATCTTTAAAAACTGTTTCTTTTTCCCACTGGGCCATAAAATACCGGCCACACTGGGGGCAAATTTAGCCCCCATGGCTACGCCGGTTCGCTGATGGTAATAGTTCTTATTATGCCAGAAATAGTTATTTTTAAGGCAAAAGTCGAGACATTTGATGAGAAACTTTCTTTGCATGCAAGGCAATTTGGTATATGTCCTAAGTCCCCACTTAGCAGCTTCGCAAGCTTGATGGTGTAGGATAATTGTATATAAGGAAGATACGTCCGCAGTGGCCATGATCCATGGTCCTTCTTCTTTGGGGGTGTTCATTAGTATTTGTATCATCTGTTTTGTATCTCTTAGGTATGCCTTCGTGTCTTGCACTACGGGTTGCAGATAATGGTCTATATATTGGCCCATCCTGGCCGTGAGCGAATCTATCCCATTGACTATTGGTCTTGGTGGTGGGTTTATTTTGTCTTTATGTATCTTGGGAATTGTATAAATAATAGGCGTTCGCCAAGAATCAGGTACTAAATATCTGGCTTCTTTTTTATTCAAGATGTTCTTTTTTAGACCCAGATGAACCACCTGTTCTAGAGCTTTTCTGCATTTAAAGGCAGGGGTGCTGAGCAATTTGTTGTATGTGTTGGTATCTTCCAACATCTCCTTCATACTAATATTGTATTGTTCTTTTGAAAGGATGACGATTGCTCCCCCTTTATCGGCTGGTCTTATGACGAGGTCCTTCCTTTTTGTCAGTTTCTTAATACCACTCTTTATGTACTTCGGTTCCTCCTTCTTCTTTATTTTCAAATCCTTGATTTCTTCCAGCACTACTTTTTTAAAAACATCAATGTATTTATTATTTTTGACTGGCGGGTTAAAAACTGATTTATTTCTCAGCATACTGTGTGATATTCCATCTTCTCTCATTACTGATTTATTATATGTGATGGGGTTCCCTGCTATATATTTATTGATATTTAATTTTCTTACGAATTCCTGTATACCAATATAGGTCTGGAATTTGTCTAAATTCTTCGTTGGTGCATATTTTAGGCCTTTGTCCAATACGCCTATCTCTTCATGAGTGAGAGTTTCACCGCTTAGATTGAAAATTCCCTCTCCCTTTCTTCTCGTTTTCTTTTTGAGTCTCTTCCCGGATCTGCATCCTCTCTTCTTTCTTGATTTCTCGATCCTCTCTGTCCGTCTGGAGGGTAATTCTCCCTGTCCCTGTCTAAAAAAGACCTCTCATAGTCTGGGCCATTATATTGGCTTGTCTGTGGTCTTGCGTATCTCTCCTCTTCATTATAACTTGCCAATGGAGCATAATAGTTGTTAGTTCTAATCGGGCTTCGTTCATTCTGTTGATTATTTCTTCCATATCCATAGTCTCTTGGTGGGCTCCTCCCTCTTGGTTCATTCTGTTCATACGGGGGAGCTCTATAGTCTCTGTTATAGTGGGGTGGTTGTCTTGGGTCTCGATGGTCTTGTGGGGGGCCCCTATATTCCCTTTGGTCATAAGGGGGTCTGTACCAGTTATTCCCATTATATGGTTTTTTGTTCTTCCAAAAATAGGGTTTCTTCCACCCTTTATATGGTGTTTTGTCATTGTGTGGTGGTCTTCTGTCTGGTTGCCTTGGTGTGTGGTATTGTTGATTGCCCTGCCTCTCATTGTATGGTTGTTGTCTTGGTGTCCGTATTCCATTGTGGTCGTTTGGTCTACTATTTTGGACATTAGGTCTCTGCTGTTCGTTAATATGTTGTGAGTGGACCCTTACAATTTTTTCCGGTGTGGAATATGTGGAGATTGGGTCCATTCGGCCGATTTGTTTTTGCCACTTAAACACCTCATCCGATTTAAAATCATTTATGTCTCTGATGTATTTCTTGCTTTTTCTCTGCTGTACCTCTCTATCCTTTTTGGTGAGATCTTTATTTAACTGTGTAGTGAGTGTTTTGTATTCGGTTGTATCCTTATGTGTTTCCAATTCTTCTTTTATTTCCGCTATATTTTGTTCAATTTTCTTAGTCTTCCTATGTTTCCGTGCTAATAAAAACCTTATTAGCTCTAACCCTCGTTCGTTAAAGAACTTAAACCATTCATCATTGGACTCTTGGTCAAGTAGTCCATCATTTGGAGGAATATCCCATCTTAGCCTTCTTGGGACAATGCTTTCTTTTAAATAGGTTTCAAAAGTATTGACGTCCCACCATAGGCTTATCTTTTTCTCCATGTTGTGTCCTAGGCGTCTCATTAAACTTTCTAAATCTAAAGTTTTTTTCTGAGTGATGTTGGTGGTACTGAAAATTTCCTCTAAGTTTACTTGTCTTGTCTCCAAAAAGGAGAAGACATCCATGGTTGCTGCAGGAATGGGTGGGATGTAAGTGCGTGCAATCTATAGAGTGGGTACTCCTGCGCTACCAATCTGGAGGAATGGGTGGGTGACTGAAACTATCGCAAGCACCTAACAGGTTAATCCTAACCTGGTAAAGTAAAAATCTAAATCAAGGGGGGGGTGGTGCTGCGCTGTTTCTAATGTATGTATATAGTAGTATATAATAGTGCACAAATGGCTAATAAATATCAATCAATATAAAATATAGATAAAAATGAAAATAAATAAATACAACTGATCTAATATAGTGATGTATAAATACTAAAACCATAAAATCAGTAGTAAAAATATATAAATATATAGACTGTAAAAGTAAAAATGAATAAACCTGTAAATAAATACCCAGGTGCACGTTGCTGTGCAAATATGCTGTGAAAAATGAAATAAACGAAGGAAGACGCCTGCAAGGTGCAGTATAATAATAAGTGCACAAATGTGACTGCTAAATAAACAAAGTGCAGTGCAGTGCTAAGGTAAAGAAAAAAAAAAGAAAAAAAAATAAATAAATAAAAAAAAAAAAAAAAAAAAAAAAAAAAATTTAGGTAACGAAAGGTGAAAATTGTCCAATAAGCAAAGGAACACAAATTGAACTCCAAAAGTTCATAGAAGAAAAATAATATTCGGTGGTGCCCGTGCAGATCAATTTCTTATAGGTGACAATCCTGCAGCTTCCTATATATAAAAAGTGCTGTGGTGATGGGGTGTGTGGATCTTCACTTCCGGTGTCACACACTATAGTAATGGGTGGCCTCTTACCTTGCGGTAATGAGGTAACCGCTTTTGTATAATGGGGGTCGGTGAACTCCTTTATCGCGATCCTAGCATCCAATGGGAAAACCTTTGAGGCAGGATGCTGCTGTTCCTCATGTATGGAATGACCTATACTGGTTCTTAGGGGTTTGTTTACATCTCCCAATGATGGCCGGGTTAGAAAGAGAAAAATGGGGTCTCGATCGTGAAGTACGTTTTAGCAAGGTGTGTACTTTAATTTTGCATAGGTGATACAAGTTGCTTACATAAACTCACAATTAAAATATTAAAAATATGAACTTATCCTAGACGAGCGGCGAGCTCGTATGCCTCCGTCTGACTGTCTGCCTCTCCGTCCCTACGCGTGGCGTCACGGTCACGTGACTTCATCAGGGGATGATGGGAAGGCAATACAATGGTCTTTAAATACTGTTTGTATTGGAATTGGTGCGGCGGCCATTTTCTCGGAGCCCAATGTTAATCTCCATTGGCGGCCATTTTCTTATAGATCCTGTCTCTAGTTATGGCGGCGGCCATCTTTTTGGTAGTTGAAAACAATAATAAGGAAGTGGCGATCGCAATACTTGCGCCGCCATTTTCCTTGTGATTTATTTAGAGATAGACTGGCGGCCATGTTTATGGAGTCCCTGCAATGGTATGTTATGATGACAAACCACAACATGGCAAGGACATGACCGCAGATCGCTTTTGCAGAGTTGAGGGGGCATCACAATCCAATTGTATATATTCACAAATGGACATAAAATATGTTAAAAATCTATAGAAACAATTGTATAGATACAAATAATAAAACATAATTGGATATTTAAATAGGATATACATATATTAATAATCTATTTAAAATACACTTGTCAGTGTATTAAAAACTATATTTATGAATAAAAGGATCTCTCAAATGGGTGTGGGGTGGGTACCAAATGCCAATCCCCTAGGGGTATAGCAGAGAAATGCTTTTGTGTGTTTTGTTTTAGGTCTGGTGGACATCAGGCAGACGTTTGCATAAAGGCTATGCTGGATGTATTTATTCCTACCAGATAATCTAAAATTAATTAATAGAAACTATATATATATATATATATATATATATATATACACATATGAACATAATTCTAAAATATATATAAACATATAAAATTAAGACAGTGTCAGGGGAAATTTCTTATTCTGTTGTGTATAAGGGAAACTTAATTTAGAAGGAGGGGGAGTTTAAAACGGGGGTGACATATGCCCCATCGTGTAAATAAATATATACTAAAAATCACTGAGAAAACAATTCAGGTCGAACTCCACATTGAGTCCTTTTGGCACAAAGGTATCTAAGGTGAAAATCCATTTTGATTCTAATTGACTTAGTGTCCTCACCTTATGCCCCCCCCGCCAGTGTCTGGTATATGGCTCAATGCCCCAAAATTTGAGCTGTGAGGGGTCTTTGTTATGATGTAATAAAAAATGTTTAGATACATTATGTTTGTCGAAACCTTTTATTATATTTTCGACGTGTTCTTTAATGCGGATCCTGAGAAGTCTTTTTGTACGCCCTATATACTGTAGGCCGCAACTACACTCCAGGGCGTAAACCGCCCCTTCGGTGTTGCAGCATATAAAGTCTTTAACTTCATAGGTGTCTCCCGTGCTGCTGGATGTGAAGTTAGTTTTCTTCTCGTTTGGTTTCTTTGTTTTCTTGCATGCAAAACATCGTTTACAAGGATAAAAGCCTTTCATTGTGAAAAAGGAAAAGGGTTTGTTGGGTGGGTCTGGCACGTTCTTTACTAATTTATCCCGTATAGTTGGTGCCCTTTTGTAAATGAATCTGGGATTCCTTGGTATTGAATCTTGTAACTGTTTGTCTGCCAATAGTAAATGCCAATGTCTTTTAATAATTCTTTCAATCTTCTTATGTTGTATGTTATAATCAAGGATGATAGATGTCAATGGTTTTGTGGATGGTAGTTGATTTTTATTTTTATCTCTTATCAGTTCGTCCCGGTTCATCTCTGTCACTTCGACTATTTTCTCTTCTATAAATGTATTACTATAACCTTTCTCAACAAATCTTTGTCCCATAACTTCGGCTTGTTTTTTGAATGTATCTAGGTTAGTGCAGTTTCTCCTTAGCCGTACAAGTTGACCCTTAGGGACATTAAAAAGCCAATTTTTATGGTGACAGCTTTCTAACGGTAAATAGCTGTTCCTATCAACATTTTTAAAATGAGTCTGTGTTTTAAAACCAGAAATGTCCTGTGTGATATCCAGATCTAAAAATGTGACACTTGTTTCACTGATCTCCCATGTGAGCTTAATATTTCTGTCATTTATATTCAGAGTTTCTAAAAATGATATAAGTAGATTAGGCTCTCCATTCCAAAGGATAAAAATATCATCAATATAGCGTTTATATATGGTGAGTTCAGCTGGTTTATCTTTAAAAACTGTTTCTTTTTCCCACTGGGCCATAAAAATACCGGCCACACTGGGGGCAAATTTAGCCCCCATGGCTACGCCGGTTCGCTGATGGTAATAGTTCTTATTATGCCAGAAATAGTTATTTTTAAGGCAAAAGTCGAGACATTTGATGAGAAACTTTCTTTGCATGCAAGGCAATTTGGTATATGTCCTAAGTCCCCACTTAGCAGCTTCGCAAGCTTGATGGTGTAGGATAATTGTATATAAGGAAGATACGTCCGCAGTGGCCATGATCCATGGTCCTTCTTCTTTGGGGGTGTTCATTAGTATTTGTATCATCTGTTTTGTATCTCTTAGGTATGCCTTCGTGTCTTGCACTACGGGTTGCAGATAATGGTCTATATATTGGCCCATCCTGGCCGTGAGCGAATCTATCCCATTGACTATTGGTCTTGGTGGTGGGTTTATTTTGTCTTTATGTATCTTGGGAATTGTATAAATAATAGGCGTTCGCCAAGAATCGGGTACTAAATATCTGGCTTCTTTTTTATTCAAGATGTTCTTTTTTAGACCCAGATGAACCACCTGTTCTAGAGCTTTTCTGCATTTAAAGGCAGGGGTGCTGAGTGAGCAATTTGTTGTATGTGTTGGTATCTTCCAACATCTCCTTCATACTAATATTGTATTGTTCTTTTGAAAGGATGACGATTGCTCCCCCTTTATCGGCTGGTCTTATGACGAGGTCCTTCCTTTTTGTCAGTTTCTTAATACCACTCTTTATGTACTTCGGTTCCTCCTTCTTCTTTATTTTCAAATCCTTGATTTCTTCCAGCACTACTTTTTTAAAAACATCAATGTATTTATTATTTTTGACTGGCGGGTTAAAAACTGATTTATTTCTCAGCATACTGTGTGATATTCCATCTTCTCTCATTACTGATTTATTATATGTGATGGGGTTCCCTGCTATATATTTATTGATATTTAATTTTCTTACGAATTTCTGTATACCAATATAGGTCTGGAATTTGTCTAAATTCTTCGTTGGTGCATATTTTAGGCCTTTGTCCAATACGCCTATCTCTTCATGAGTGAGAGTTTCACCGCTTAGATTGAAAATTCCCTCTCCCTTTCTTCTCGTTTTCTTTTTGAGTCTCTTCCCGGATCTGCATCCTCTCTTCTTTCTTGATTTCTCGATCCTCTCTGTCCGTCTGGAGGGTAATTCTCCCTGTCCCTGTCTAAAAAAGACCTCTCATAGTCTGGGCCATTATATTGGCTTGTCTGTGGTCTTGCGTATCTCTCCTCTTCATTATAACTTGCCAATGGAGCATAATAGTTGTTAGTTCTAATCGGGCTTCGTTCATTCTGTCGATTATTTCTTCCATATCCATAGTCTCTTGGTGGGCTCCTCCCTCTTGGTTCATTCTGTTCATACGGGGGAGCTCTATAGTCTCTGTTATAGTGGGGTGGTTGTCTTGGGTCTCGATGGTCTTGTGGGGGGCCCCTATATTCCCTTTGGTCATAAGGGGGTCTGTACCAGTTATTCCCATTATATGGTTTTTTGTTCTTCCAAAAATAGGGTTTCTTCCACCCTTTATATGGTGTTTTGTCATTGTGTGGTGGTCTTCTGTCTGGTTGCCTTGGTGTGTGGTATTGTTGATTGCCCTGCCTCTCATTGTATGGTTGTTGTCTTGGTGTCCGTATTCCATTGTGGTCGTTTGGTCTACTATTTTGGACATTAGGTCTCTGCTGTTCGTTAATATGTTGTGAGTGGACCCTTACAATTTTTTCCGGTGTGGAATATGTGGAGATTGGGTCCATTCGGCCGATTTGTTTTTGCCACTTAAACACCTCATCCGATTTAAAATCATTTATGTCTCTGATGTATTTCTTGCTTTTTCTCTGCTGTACCTCTCTATCCTTTTTGGTGAGATCTTTATTTAACTGTGTAGTGAGTGTTTTGTATTCGGTTGTATCCTTATGTGTTTCCAATTCTTCTTTTATTTCCGCTATATTTTGTTCAATTTTCTTAGTCTTCCTATGTTTCCGTGCTAATAAAAACCTTATTAGCTCTAACCCTCGTTCGTTAAAGAACTTAAACCATTCATCATTGGACTCTTGGTCAAGTAGTCCATCATTTGGAGGAATATCCCATCTTAGCCTTCTTGGGACAATGCTTTCTTTTAAATAGGTTTCAAAAGTATTGACGTCCCACCATAGGCTTATCTTTTTCTCCATGTTGTGTCCTAGGCGTCTCATTAAACTTTCTAAATCTAAAGTTTTTTTCTGAGTGATGTTGGTGGTACTGAAAATTTCCTCTAAGTTTACTTGTCTTGTCTCCAAAAAGGAGAAGACATCCATGGTTGCTGCAGGAATGGGTGGGATGTAAGTGCGTGCAATCTATAGAGTGGGTACTCCTGCGCTACCAATCTGGAGGAATGGGTGGGTGACTGAAACTATCGCAAGCACCTAACAGGTTAATCCTAACCTGGTAAAGTAAAAATCTAAATCAAGGGGGGGGTGGTGCTGCGCTGTTTCTAATGTATGTATATAGTAGTATATAATAGTGCACAAATGGCTAATAAATATCAATCAATATAAAATATAGATAAAAATGAAAATAAATAAATACAACTGATCTAATATAGTGATGTATAAATACTAAAACCATAAAATCAGTAGTAAAAATATATAAATATATAGACTGTAAAAGTAAAAATGAATAAACCTGTAAATAAATACCCAGGTGCACGTTGCTGTGCAAATATGCTGTGAAAAATGAAATAAACGAAGGAAGACGCCTGCAAGGTGCAGTATAATAATAAGTGCACAAATGTGACTGCTAAATAAACAAAGTGCAGTGCAGTGCTAAGGTAAAGAAAAAAAATAAAAAAAATTTAGGTAACGAAAGGTGAAAATTGATTTAGATTTTTACTTTACCAGGTTAGGATTAACCTGTTAGGTGCTTGCGATAGTTTCAGTCACCCACCCATTCCTCCAGATTGGTAGCGCAGGAGTACCCACTCTATAGATTGCACGGCTGGCCATTATGCCGAAGGCATTTTCAACGACTCTTCGGCCCCTGGCCAGCCGGTAATTGAACACCCTCTTCTCTGGGGTCAGGGTCCTCTGAGGAAATGGCCTCATAAGATGTGGTCCGAGCCCGAAGGCTTCATCAGCCAAAAAAACAAAGGGGAGTCCTTCAATATTCCCTGCATCCGGTGGCAATGCAAGGTCGTCACTCTGGAGACGGAGGGCAAACTCCGTCTGGATGAAGGATCCCCCATCGGACATCCGGCCATTCTTCCCTACATCAACATAGAGGAATTCATACCGTGCTGACACCACCGCCATTAGCACAATGCTATGAAACCCCTTGTAGTTGTAGTAGTAGGACCCAGAACGGGGTGGCGGCACGATGCGGACGTGCTTCCCGTCTATAGCACCACCGCAGTTGGGGAAGTCCCACCGCGTGGCAAACTCCGATGCCACAGTCTGCCATTCCTGTGGCGTGGAAGGAAGCTGTGGAGTCAAACAAGATGAAAAAATATTAGAATACACAAATCAAACATTACAAGTATATTCTAAGAAAATACATTAGAGGCCAACATCAAGCAAAGTATACGTTTATTAAGGTGTTTTAAATAAGTATAATGGAAGGCTCATGTATCATATTCATCACCCCCTATGATGGTCCATTAATAAATTATAATGGGGAGGAGGGGGGGTAGATGTGTTTGGCCACAGGATAGCATTGCAGTGGCGGTGCTTCCAGAGTGGGCGCTGGACCACTGCCCCCTCTTTCCTGTGCCCGTCACTCAGAACAATACATAGGTTTATGCCTTGCATTAACCTATGTATTGTCTATGCCGCCCTCTATTCAGGTGGATGGCCCCCTGTTAAGCGACCGACATATGAAGAACTGCGGCATTTATGGGCTTAAAATTGCATATCAGAAACAGTAAGGAAAATTGTCTTGCACATTACAGCCTGAGGGATGTAATTGGCTGCAGAAAAGTTAAATAGGGGACGTAGGGGGGGGGGCATTCCTTGGGTAAACACTGACAGGCTGCTCTGCCAATCATGTTCACCAAGTCTGTTTAATGGTAACATGATTGGCTGATGCAACATCAAGGGAAGGAGAAGACATCAAGGACAGAAGAAGGATGGCGCTGACCACAAGAAGGTAAGTGCAGGGCTGGGGGGGGAACTGGCTGCATTGGAGGGGACAAAATGGCTGCATTAGAGGGAACAAAATGGCTGCATTGGAGGGGACAAAATGGCTGCATTGGAGGGGACAAATGGGGGCGTTTAATAGGCACCAGAGCAAAAAAGGAGGAAGTGTATTTCCTAAATTGGGGTTTGAACCCCCAAACATTTGGAGCAACAGGCGCCCCTGCTGGAAAGGTTAGTGAAGGAAAATATGCATGGAGGAGAAAAAAGGGGCAATCTAAAGCTTCAAGCATACATGAGGACAAAGGGGACATTCTCAGCATATTACAATCATGGTAATTAGGGAAGGATGAAAGAAATACAATACATTAGCATACATGTAATACATAAAATGTGATGTTAATGGAGAAAACTTACCCTAATATAGTCCTCCTGCAGGACTTGTATAATGGCAGAACAGGTGTCTGGGATTATGAGGCCCAGAGCCTGGGGGGAGATGCCTGTCGTGAACTTCAAGTCCTGAAGACTTCTCCCTGTCGCCAGGTACCGTAAGGTGGCGATGAGCCTCTGCTCAGCACTGATGGCTTCCCGCATAACGGTATCCTTCCTGGTAATATAGGGGGACACCAAAGCCAACAGTTTCTGAAAAACGGGGTCAGACATCCGCAGAAAATTCCTGTAGTCCTCAGGATTATTCTCGACGATCTCCCGCAGCAGAGGCATATGGCAGAATTGGTCCCTCTGGAGCAACCAATTCTTGGTCCATGAACTCCTCCTCACACCATTCATGGACTGGTCTTGGTCCAAAACAAGCAGACCAACACCAAGCGCACGCACAGCACGAACTCGACGATGAGAACGTCCAGGCGACATGGCTAGGAAACGGTCGTCTTATCAGAACGTACAGAACAGAACGCATTTTAGTACAGCAAGGCCTATGAATAACGAACTGAAAAACAGAAACGAACAGGCAAGAACGCACTGTAAAACAGATACAACCTGCCTAGACGCCCTGAAAGTCAAGATACGAACCCACAAGCACAAACTGAACCGCAGAAAACGATCTGAAAAGTACGAAGACTGAAAAGCGTGAATCGTCTCTTCCCAAACTTTTACTTCACACGCGGTAACACGAGATCAGCAAAAGCAGCCCAAGGGGTGGCGCCAAGAAAAAAGATCTTCCCCTTTATAGTGCCGTCGTACGTGCTGGACGTGACCGCGGAGAACAACGAGGAAATTGGGAAATGTCAGTGTGTACGCATGGAAAGCTTGACGAGAAAATCGACAAGCTTAACAAGAATCTCGTCGAAAAAAACGACGTGTTTTTTACGACGAGAAACTCGGTCGTGTGTACGAGGCATCAGGGCAAGGGAGGGAATCTTAACTGTGAGCTTTATATAACCTATGTTTGTGAGCTAATGAGGCAATTGAAAACACATGCACAGTCCATGAAACACCCAAAATGTAAGTTCACCCAATGTAGAGACTGAACTTCAAAGTGGCTACACCTGTTAAGGATGTCCTTCAATTACTAATCCATAAAAACAATCTCTGAACATGCCCCGAAATATCCAGGTGCTGTTCACACCCAAAAGCACCAAAAAAAAAAAACTTAGTCCCTGGGCATGCGCATAACAGCACAAAATAACCAGAAAATAACCCCCCCCCCCCCTCCAAAATTAAGCACATCATCCAGCATGCTACAAAATTAGGGATGGGACAATCACCCCCCCCCCCTTACCAACAAATACCATTGCAGTCTATGGGAACTGACTTGTTAATTTTGCTAGTCCCCACTTGGCTGGCTTTTCTTCTAGTTATTGGCCTTAAAATGGGGGCCCAGGTCCCACCCTAAGGGACATATATCAATGTCACCAATTTGGACAACACCAAAAACAAAACAAAGAGAAGTGCCTTTAAATATGCCAAATTGCTTAAGGGCCATTTCACACCACATGCAGTCCATTGCGTTTTTATTAGGGTTGTCCCGATACCAAGCATTTGCGCGAGTACTTGTACTCGCGCAAATGCTCCCGATGCCCAGTCTGATACTTTTTTTTTCCCAGAGCGGACGCAGAGAGGGGGTGGAGAGCGGGGGGCGGAGAGCAGGGCGGAGAGCGTGGCGGGGGGCGGAGACCAGGGCAGAGAGCGGGACGGAGAGTGTGGCGGGGGGCGGAGAGTGGGGCGGGGGGTGGAGACCAAGGTGGAGAGTGCGGCCGGGGGCGGAGACCAGGGCGGAGAGCGAGTCCCTCACCTGCAGTTGAAACTGGTAAGCTGGCAGGGGTGCAGGGCGCAGCCGCATCAGGATCGGTGACCGGTGATGTCGCATTCGGTCGCCGTCAGCGGCTGAACATCCCCACACCCATCTTGGTACACCCTGCACTTGGCTGCAGTAAGCAGCAGCAGACATCTTGTTACACCCAGCCCGAGCTATATGGGCTGGGTGTAACAAGATGTCTGCTGCTGCTTACTTCAGCCGAGTGCAGGGTGTACCAAGATGGGCGTTGCAGCAGTTTTTTTTATTTTAAATCCTGTCATTTTTTTTTCCCGCAGCATTTCAGTGCCAGCCACCTATCAGTACCCACAAGTGCTACCTATCAATGCAATCAGTGCCATCTACCAGTGCCACCTATCAGGTGGCACTGGTAGATGGCACTGATTGCACTGATAGGTGGCACTTGGTGGCACTGATATGTGGCACTTGTGGGTACTGATATGTGGCACTTGTGGGCACTGATAGCACTGAAAGGTGGCACTTGTGGGCACTGATATGTGGCACTTGTGGGCACTGATATGTGGTACTTGTGGGCAATGATAGCACTGAAAGGTGGCACTTGTGGGCACTGAAAGGTGGCACTTGTGGGCACTGATATGTGGCACTTGTGGGCACTGATATGTGGCACTTGTGGGCACTGATAGCACTGAAAGGTGGCACTTGTGGGCACTGATAGGTGGCACTGATAGATGGCACTTGTGGGCACTGACAGCACTGATAGTGCAATCAGTGCCACCAAGTGCCACCTATCAGTGCTATCAGTGCCCACAAGTGCCACATATCAGTGCCCACAAGTGCCACATATCAGTGCCCACAAGTGACACCTATCAGTGCCTATCAGTGCCCACAAGTGCCACCTATCAGTGCCACCTATAAGTGCCACCTATCAGTGCCCATATGTGCCACCTATCAGTGCAATCAGTGCCATCTATCAGTGCCAGCCACCTATTAGTGCCCATCAGAGCCAGTCACCAGTCAGTGCCCATAAGTGCCACCTGTCAGTGCCACCTATCAGTCCCCATCTTTCAAACTGTCACATGACATTGAAAAAAAAGTATCGGTAATCGGTATCGGCGAGTACTTGGAAAAAAGTATCGGTACTTGTACTCGGTCCTAAAAAAGTGGTATCGGGACAACCCTAGTTTTTATGCATCAAAAATGCATGGAAAGTTGGTTATATGGTTCTAAATGGCAGTGTTTGTTCCAGTGCGTTCCAGTTCCCCAAAAAAAGTAGAACATGCTGCATTTTACCTGCACTGGACTGTACTGGAAAGCAGCAAAACGCATCATAAACGCACAGGAACACACCTAAATGCACCAAAAATGCACTGGAACACACTTGTCCTTCTCTTTGGTTAATATAAAAGAGGGGTGAAAAAAAAGCACTGGACTGCATCAAAAACGTAACAAAAATGCACTGGAACGCATCAAAAACGTGCATGCAGAAAAGCACCTAGAACACATCCGGATTGCGTTTCTATGGTGTGAACTGGCCCTAGTTCACACCATAGAAACGCAGTCTGGATGCGTTCCAGGTGCTTTTCTGCATGAGCGTTTTTGACACGTTCCAGTGCATTTTTGTTACGTTTTTGATGCAGTCCAGTGCTTTTTTTTCACCCCTCTTTTTTATTAACCAAAGAGAAGGACAAGTGTGTTCCAGTGCATTTTTGATGCGTTTTTGATGCAGTCCAGTGCTTTTTTTTCACCCCTCTTTTTTATTAACCAAAGGGAAGGACAAGTGTGTTCCAGTGCATTTTTGATGCGTTTTTGATGCAGTCCAGTGCTTTTTTTTCACCCCTCTTTTTTATTAACCAAAGAGAAGGACAAGTGTGTTCCAGTGCATTTTTGATGCGTTTTTGACGCAGTCCAGTGCTTTTTTTTCACCCCTCTTTTTTATTAACCAAAGAGAAGGACAAGTGTGTTCCAGTGCATTTTTGATGCAGTCCAGTGTTTTTTTTCCCCCTCTTTTCACTTAGGACAAGTGTGTTGCAGTGCGTCTTTGGTGCATTTAGGTGCGGTCTGGTGCATTCCAGTGCGTTTTTGATGTATTTTACTGCGGTCCAGTACAGTTCTGTACCTAAAAAATGCAGCATGACCAATTTTTTTTTCCTTTATGAAACGCACTGGAACGGACTGCAGTGGTGTGACCTATGCCATTGGCATTAATGTGATCAACTTTCTTTGCGTTTTTCATGTATCAAAAAAACGCGCTGCACTGCATCCGGTGTGAACTTGCCCTAAATATCATACCTGGGGGGTGTCTATAGTATGCCTGTAAAGTAGTGCATGTTTTCCATGTTTATAACAGTTCGAGAGCAAAATGACATTTCTAAAGTAAAATAATAGTCATTTAAAAGTCCTCGTGGCTGTAATGAATTGCTGGTCCCCGTCAATACAGATAAAAGTCATTGAAAGTCTTTGATAACACAAAAAAAAAAGCGTGGGGGTCCCCCAAATTCCATTACCATGCCCTTCAGGTCTGGAATGGATATTAAGGGGAACTCTGCCGCAAATTTAAAAAAAAAATGCGTGCGGTTCCCCCCAAAAATCCACACCAGACCCTTATCCGAGCACGCAACCTGGCAGGCCGCAGGAAAAGAGGGGGGACGAGAGAGCGGCCCCCCTCCCTCCTGAACCGTACCAGGCCACATGCCCTCAACATGGGGAGGATGTCCCCATGTTGATGGGGACAAGGGCCTCATCCCCACAACCCTTTCCCGGTGGTTGTGGGGGTCTGCGGGCAGGGGGCTTATCGGAATCTGGAAGACTCCTTTAACAAAGGGGACCCCCAGATCCCGCCCCCCCTGTGTGAAATGGTAATGGGGTACAAATGTACCCCTACCATTTCACAAAGAAAGTGACAAAAATGTAAAAAATGACGAGTCGGTTTTTGACAATTCCTTTATTAATGTATTTTCCTTTCTTCCATCTTCTTCCATCTTCTTCCATCTTCTTCTTCCATCTTCGTCTTCCATCTTCGTCTTCCATCTTCGTCTTCCATCTTCGTCTTCCACCTTCTTCTTTTCTCCATTCGGGTTTCTTCCTCCATCTTGTTCGTCATTTTCATCTTCATCTTTATCTTTATCTTCATCTTCCTTCGGTCTTCTCGTCCGCATCTTGCTCCGGCGTCTTCCCTTCTTCTTTCTTCGGCCGCTCCGTTTGAATTGGAGGTTCCCGCTGTGCGACGCTTCAGTTCTTCAGTTCTCCTCTGGGTCCGCTGCCACCCGGTGACCCTGCCCCCCTCTGACGCACATGGATTTCACGGGGACTTTCCCCGTGGTGTCAGAGGGGGGCGGAGCCACCGGGTGGCAGCGGACCAGGAGGGGAACTGAAGAACTGAACACAGCGGGAACCTCCAATTCAAACGGAGCGGCCGAAGAAAGAAGAAGAAGCCGAAGCAAGATGCGGACGAGAAGACCGAAGGAAGAAGGAAGACGAAGATGAAGATGGAGGAAGAAACCCGAATGGAGAAAAGAAGAAGATGGAAGAAGAGGATGGAAGAAGAAGATGGAAGAAAGGAAAAGACATTAATAAAGGAATTGTCTAAAACCGGCTCTTGTCATTTTTTACATTTTGACACTTTCTTTGTGAAATGATAGGGGTACAATGTACCCCTTACCAATTCACATAGGGGGGGGCGGGATCTGGGGGTCCCCTTTGTTAAAGGGGTCTTCCAGATTCTGATAAGTCCCCTGCCCGCAGACCCCCACAACCACCGGGCAAGGGTTGTGGGGATGAGGCCCTTGTCCCCATCAACATGGGGACATCCTCCCCATGTTGAGGGCATGTGGCCTGGTACGGTTCAGGAGGGGGGGGGGGCGCTCCCTCTTCCCCTGCGGCCGGCCAGGTTGCGTGCTCGGATAAAGGGTCTGGTGTGGATTTTTGGGGGGACTCCACGCCATTTTTTTTTAAATTTGGGGTGGAGTTCCCCTTAAAATCCACACCAGATCTGAAGGGCCTGGTATGGATATTTAGGGGGAACCCCACGCATTTTTTTTTTTAAATTTGCGGCAGAGTTCCCCTTTATATCCATTCCAGACCTGAAGGGCCTGGTAATTGAATTTGGGGGGACCCCCACGCTTTTTTTTTTGTTTTTATCAATGACTTTCAATGACTTGTCTCTATATTGCCGGGAGCTGTCAATTCATTACAGCTGCGGGTGCTTTTAAATGCCTTTTTTTTTTCCTTTAGAAATGTCATTTTGCAGGCGCACTGGGAAGTTCAGAGCTGCGCCTGTTCAACTTATGCAAATTGGTTTACGTGACTTGACATTTACTACGATTTTGCCGGCGCAGTGTCTTGGCGCAAGAAAACAAGGAAAATTCCCGCGCCAAGCTCAAAAAAACCTCCCGCAGCTCTAATCGTACTTGCCGGTGCAGCGGGCTGGTTTTGTAAAAGTTACTTTCTCACTCTATTTTGGGCATATTAGTTATTTGGGCAGGTGTCCCTACACTTCCTCACATCACCCCATGTCACCCCCATTATATTCTCACTTCCAGCTTCTTTATATTTAGAGTTTAACATGCCGTGCGCCAGGTCCATAGTGGCGCACTGAGCGCCTCCTCCCATCCGCCGACAGTACTATAGTAAATGGCAAATAGGGCTGCGCTACAGGTGCTAATGTTTTGTAAATAAAGGGAGTGAGGACAGAGATTCCCCAGTCCCTTTTCATGCATGCAAGCAGCAGGGGAAATTTGTGCAGAACAGGGTGATTAGGGTGTGCCCAGGCCCACCTGGCACAGCCTATGTGCACACATATGAATCAGAGCTAAAAATAGCCACTGATTACTGTATAAATGTCACTGGCAGGGAAGGGGTTAACACTAGGGGGCGTTAAGTGTTCCCTATGGAGGTGTTTCTAACTGTAGGGGTGTTCTGACAAAATACGCAACGTGTACTGACTGGGAGTAGAGTGAGAGTTCGCTGTTCCTGATCACTAGGAACAGCAGATCTCTCTCTACTTCCCTGTCAGAACGGGGATTGGTCTGTTTATATTGACAGATTCCCAGTCTGGCTCTCTAAAGGGGTGATCGCAAGTCGCCGGTGGACATGCGCATCGGCTCCGGAGGCTCGAGCCACCTATAGCTCTTAGGCTGCTTTCACACTGGGGTGCAGGCGGCAAAGCGCTGCTATTTTTAGCGGCGCTTTACCGTCATCTTTGCGGAGGTATTCGGCTGCTAGCAGGGTGCTTTTAACCCCCGCTAGCGGCCGAAAAAGGGTTAAAACCACACGCAAAGCAGCGCTTTGCCGGCGGTTCAGCCGCAGTGCCCATTCATTTAAATGGGCAAGAGCGGTGGAGGAGCGGTGTACACACCGCTCCTTCACCGCTCCAAAGATGCTGCTCGCAGGACATTTTTTAACGTCCTGCCAACGCATCGCCTCAGTGTGAAAGCACTCGGGCCTTCA
This sequence comes from Rana muscosa, assembly GCA_029206835.1. Lineage (NCBI taxonomy): Eukaryota > Metazoa > Chordata > Amphibia > Anura > Ranidae > Rana > Rana muscosa. The sequence goes on along the minus strand of CM055117.1, from coordinate 78,742,674 downwards.
CACTGACACTGCAGGGGAGACATTTTTCAGGAGCTTTACAGGTGCTATTTTTAGCCCAAAAGCGCCTGAAAAATGCCCCTGTGTGAAAGCGGCCAACGTACATCTATGGTAATTAGTGCAGCCGTGCCAACTTGCCGCCATATAATGAGGGAGGCTGGTCGGCAAGCAGTTAAGCAGTGATAAATTATCCCTGCTCAGTACACGGACTCACGGTAATAAAATAAATAGTCCCCCTACATAATATATTTATATATATATATATATATATATATATATATATACACACACACACATTATATATGCAGCGATACCTCCAACTAAGAAGGCCGCAGATTTCGTTTGGGCCCTGAAGACAGCTCCGCCAACCCCCGGCATATATGCTCTACCCCCTACTGGCACAGCTAGTACTGACAGTAAATTGTATATCTTATACTGTATGAATAACCGAGCATTGAGACAATATTAAATTGAAATAAAGGTAAGATTTTACTTGAGCTATTGGTAAAGAAAAGGGTAACATCAATAACATTTTACAGAATATTCATTTGTAATGCAGAGCCCAACCACACTAACACACTATAAGGTTAACACATAACAAGTGCGCCACGCGGGCGACCGTTAGCTAAGTGCCCTGTGGCGCAGTAACCAAAACACCTTAGAAATCCCACCAGGCCTGGTTCTGATATCTACAACTTAGTCCTTTTTCTTCACCGGCAGATCTTTAACGGTGGTGCACATTAATAGAGTACAAACTTTGTAATCCAATGGGGTAGGTAAAGATGGGGTAGAAACTTGACTATGTGAACGGTAGGTTCAGTTCTAACAAGGGTCTTCAATAAGAGCACTAAGAACAACTCATAAGCCACGGCAGTCTATAGGCCTATATGCAGTAACAGTATATCGTTTGGGCATATGCCCTCTCACCCGCCCGGACTACGATCCCAGTCCGGGAACTTCCACCTGTTGTGTCCTCACACACACACTCCGTCTCTTCAGCGATCGGGTCCCTGATCCAACAAGGCTGTAGTCGAGCAAAGTCAGATGCCACCCAGGCTCGCAGAGGGGGTGGAAGGCTCTTTGGTGCTGCGCAAGGTCTCAGGCTTCAGGCCCTGTACTCCGACACATCCGCACAGGAGGATCAGTCTGTGAAGTCTCGTGTCCCAAAGAGGCCGAGCCCAGCCTCGCCTCCTCCTTTTATAACCCCTCCCATGAGTCTCTGCGGCGGAACATTGCCGAATGGGGTTCTGGGTAATGTAGTCTCTCTGCATTAAAGGGGAACACCACGCTACACACATATATATATATATATATATATATATATATATGTAGCGATACCTCCAACTAAGGAGGCCGCAGAATTAGATTTGGGCCCTGAGTGCAGCTCCGCCAACCCCCGGCAATAGGCTCTACCCCCTTCTGGCACAGCTAGTACTAACAATCAATGATATGTCCTATGCAATAGAATAACTAAGCAAGGACACAGTAATGAATTGTAATAGGTAAAGTGTTTTACTCATTTTCTCAATATGGATAAAGGGGTAACAGTAATCACAGTTCAAGATAATCACTCCTAAGGGCAGCGTCCTGCCACTCTAACACACTATATAGTAACACACGCTACAGGTGCGCCATACGGGCGACCGTTAACTAAGTGCCCTATGGCGCAGTAATCAAACACGCTAGAATCCCCACCAGGCCTGGTTCTAATATTTAACTTAGTCCTTCTTTCTTCACCGGCAGGTCTGTAATGGTGGTGCACTTTAAACAGAGTATAACTTTGTAATCCAAGGGGTATAGAACTTGGTTAAATAAAGCCGCAGGCTCAGTTCTGACAAGGCTCTTCAATAGGGGTATGAAAATAACTTGTAGGCCACGGCAGTCTATAGGCCTATATACAGTAACAGTATCTTAGCTGGGCTTACGCCCTCTCACCCGCCGGACTACGGATCCAGTCCGGGAAACCTCCACCGGCCGTGTCACACACACTCGATCTCTCCAACGATCGGGCCCCCGATCCGACAAGGCTGTAGCGCACAAAGTCAGATGCCACCCAGGCTCGCAGAGGGGGGGTGGAAGGCTCTTTGGTGCAGAGCAAGGCCTCAGGCTTCAGGCCTTGCACTCCGACACATCCGCACAGGAGGATCCGTCTGTGAAGTCTCGTGTCCCAAAGAGGCCGAGCCCGGCCTCGCCTCCTCCTTTTATAACCCCTCCCATGAGTCTCTGCGGTGGAACATCTGAAGAATGGGGTTATGGGTAATGTAGTTTCTTCCCAATATAGGGGAATACCCCGCTACACACTCCCCCCACTTAAACTCTTTGGTCCCCAAAGATAAATTTTAACAACAACTATATATAACACTGGACAATTCTGAAAACGATGTTGGGATAGGGGATTCCCACCATAACTGAGGGGTTGAATTCCCTTGCCCACAGGTCACATTATCATGGGTGGCCTGCCTAACTGTGCCAGAGAGTGAGCTGGGGTTGCCCTCCACCAAATGGACAGTGGAGGGATCCGGAATCTCAGCATTTCTCCTAGCAGTGACTACAGAGTCTTCCGAACTGTTCCCCATCTGAGGGTAGGTCAGCTTCTTAGGAGGTCGAATGACTCTTCGAGCTCTTTGCTCTCTTGGAATCTCTGGCTCTGGCGCCACAGGCTCCTCTTCCTCGGAGCAACTATCATGGGCATCTTCCCAGTAATCTGCTGAAGGACTAAAGGGGATGAACTCTGTAGCCTCTGGGTTCAGTGTTTCATCTGTGGTATCTTGGGTGACTGGAAGATCTATGATAGAAGTTCCTGGAGTTGGGGAAGACCACAGCCAATCAAGCTCTCCCTCTTCATCTCCACTAAGTTGGGAGGCTTCTCCATTTTCAGCTCGGGAGGTCTGTGACCGAGTGTTCGGCCTAGGAGTATCCAAGATAGAGGCCGGTGCAGGGGAGTCTCCCACGGAAGGTATTCTAACTGCCTCCGCAAGTGGGAGCAGGTGGTTTCGATGCCATGTCTTCAGTGGGCCTACCTTTCCCTCTGGCTTCACCTTGTAGACAGGTAGGCCCGGCAACTTCCTGCAGATGACATAGGGTTCAGATCTCCATCTGTCTGCAAGTTTGTGCTTTCCGGGGACTCCCAGATTGCGCAACAGTACTCGATCCCCGGGCTGTAGGTCTTGTACCCGGACCTTCAAGTCGAAATTTCTTTTATTCCGAGCTCCCCTTTGATCTGAGGCCGCTTGAGCTTGTTCATAGGCTACTTTCAGGCTGTGTCTGAGCCTGTCCACATATCCTTTGTGGGATGTGGCTGAGGAATGGTCCAGTGAGGTGCCAGAAGCCAGGTCCACCGGTAGTCTCGCTTCTCTCCCAAACATGAGTCGATATGGGGAGTAGCCTGTAGCATCACTGATGGTGCAGTTGTAAGCATGTACTATGGCTGCTATGTGTTTGCTCCAATGTTGCTTTTTCTCGCTTTCCAGAGTCCCCAACATGTTGAGCAAGGTTCGGTTGAACCTTTCCGGCTGAGCATCTCCCTGAGGATGGTAAGGTGTAGTTCGAGTCTTCTTAATTCCCAAAGAATCCAAGAGCTTCCGGATCAGCTTACTCTCGAAGTCCCTCCCTTGGTCTGAATGGAGTCTCTGTGGCAGCCCATAATGGACAAAGTACTTCTCCATAAGTACCTTGGCCACGGTGGAGGCCTTCTGATCTTTGGTGGGGAAAGCCTGGGCATACCGGGTGAAATGGTCGGTTATCACCAGAACATTTCCTAGTCCACTCAGGTCGGGTTCGAGGCAGAGAAAGTCAATGCACACCAGGTCCATGGGCCCTTGGCTCTGTAGATGGCCCATTGGGGCAGCTTGATGGGGCAAAGTCTTCCTCTGGATGCATCGCGCACATGAGTGGCAGTACTCCTCTACCTCTGCCCTCATGCAGGGCCAATAGAACCGACTTCTGACAAGTTGAAAGGTCCTTTCAGCCCCTAGGTGGCCATGATTGTCATGCAGGGCAATCAGAACAGTCTCCCGATGTTTCTCTGGGAGGAACAGCTGCCACTTATCTTCTGAGTCATCAGAGGGGCCCCTTCGGTAGACCACTCCCTGATGTAACTGCAACCTATCCCACTCCTTCCTCAGCAGGCGAGCTTCTTTTGAAGGTTGACGCATGAGTCTGTTTGGATCCTGATTTTTCAAGGCCTCCAGGACCAATCTCCCCATGGGGTCTTCCAATTGGTCACACCTCAATTCCTTCTTGGACAGTCTTGGTAGGTTGTCCTTGTCAGGATCACCTGTGGCCAGGTGACAGATGCACACCGTAGGGGGACAGGAGTGCACCGCGAGGTAGTGAACCCTATGGCTAGCTTCTGCGGATAGGAAACTGGGTGGTTGTGGAAAGCGGGACCAGAGGAGCACAACCGGGATCCAAACGGAAGCTAGAGCCAAGATTCCCCAGGGCGCGGAGTCTAAGACCCAGCTGGTCTTCTCCAGGGCCTCTAGTGGTGAGGATGTTAGCTGCAGGCTGGGACCAGGTCGCGGCCCCTGGAGTTTCCTAGCTCACGCCCCGTAGGATAAGGGGAAAAGAGGGGAAGCAGCAGCACACGATAAGAGAGAACCGAATAACAAGCTGAAGGTCAGGGGCCACAAGCAGACAAGGATAACGAAGAACGAGCCAAAGGTCAAGGGTCACGAGCAGACAGGGATAGTCGGGGACAAGCCAATAACGTAACAGAGAGACAGACGTAGCACACGGCAGGCAGGAACCCAAACACACAATGCCTAACAAACACGTTGATCAGCAAAGCAGGCTTGCAGTGCACAGGTTAATATAGTGTTCTGTGATAGGGCCTGGGGTGGAGTCAGGCTGGGAGGAGATTATAAAGGAAGCCAGGTGAAGGAGGTCTGGTCTCTAGATGAACACATGAGGAGGAAGGTAAGATGGCAGACAGACATTAATGCATATCCATGACAGTACCCTCCCTCTTACGAGGCCTCCCCCTTCCCCGCCTGGGCCCAGGTTTAGAGGGAAACTTCAGATGAAACTCCTTTAACAGACGAGGTGCAAAGACCTCAGATGCAGTAATCCAAGACTTCTCCTCAGGACCAAACCCTTTCCAATGAACGAGGTACTGAAGAACGCCTTTACAGAGTCGGGAGTCCAGAATTTGACTGATCTCGTACTCCTGATTATCCTCAGAGACAGGCGCCACGGTAGGGAGAGGACGAGAGAATTTATTGAGGACTAAAGGCTTTAGAAGAGCAACATGAAAGGAGTTAGTGATTTTAAGGCTCTTAGGAATCTGGAGTTTGAAACAAACCGGATTCAGTTTAGCAGTTACCGTGTATGGACCGATGAATCGTGGAGCAAACTTCAGAGAAGGAATTCGGAGCTTGATGTTCCTGGTAGAGAGCCAGACTTTGTCCCCTGGCTGAAGAGAAGGCGGTTTACGCCTGCGGCGGTCGGCAAAGCCTTTGAATTTTTCAGCAGCTGCCCGGAGGGAATCATGAAGGTGACCCCAAACGGAATTGAGAGACTCCTGAACCGAAGCCAAAGCTGGAATGTCTGGAGAACAGATCATGGGAAGAGGAAGTTGAGGGTGTTTTCCATAAACTGTGAAAAAGGGTGTCTTCTGCGAACTGGTATTCACATGATTGTTATGGGAGAATTCTGCCCACGGGAGTAGAGAGGACCAATCGTCATGGTGAGAAGACACAAAGGTGCGAAGAAAGACCTCTAACTCCTGATTAACCCTCTCAGTCTGTCCATTGGATTGGGGATGGTAAGAAGAAGAAAAATCCAAGACAATATTGAGGGATTTGCAAAAGGCTCTCCAAAAACGAGACGTGAATTGGACTCCCCTGTCGGAAACAATATGAGAAGGGACCCCATGTAGGCGGAGAATTTCCCGAATGAAAATGGGAACCAAGGCAGGGGCAGAAGGAAGCCCAGGAAGAGGAACAAAATGAGCCATCTTGGAGAATCGATCAATTACCACCCAAATGACTGTATTATTCTCAGACAGTGGGAGATCGGTGATAAAATCCATGGCAATATGGGCCCAGGGTTCCTTAGGAATGGGCAAGGGCATGAGGAGACCAGCAGGAGCTTGTGTGGAGGATTTGGACTGAGCGCAGACATGACAAGCTTTAACGTAGTCTTTGACGTCTGAGCGGAGATTAGGCCACCAGTAGTGACGACTGATGAGTAGGAAGGAACAGAGGAATCCAGAATGGCCTGCCACCTTGGAATCATGTCCCCAACGAAGGATCTTAGCTCTTAGCTCAGTGGGGACAAAGGTCTTACCAGGCGGAATTTTTGACTTCAGGGTGGTAGAGTGGGCAACAATGCATGAGGTGGGAATGATCGGCTCAGGTTCAGGGGCGGACTCCTCGTCCAAAGTGTCAAATGACCTAGAGAGCGCATCAGCCCGACCGTTGCAGGAACCAGGTTTGTAGGTAATCGTGAAATTAAAACGGGCAAAGAAGAGACTCCACCTGGCCTGTCTAGGATTCAGACGTTTAGCATTCTGTAGATACTGTAAATTCTTGTGATCGGTAAAGATCGTTATGGAGTGAGGGGAACCCTCCAAGAGATGACGCCACTCCTCTAACGCCAATTTAATTGCGAGAAGTTCCCGATCACCGATGGCATAATTCCTCTCTGCCTGAGAAAATTTTTTGGAGAAGAACGCACATGGTTGGCGTCTCTTCTCAAAGATTTGAAGAAGCACAGCTCCCACCCCCATTGAGGAAGCGTCCACTTCAATAAAAAATGCATTCCCAGGATTTGGTCTCCTCAAGAGGGGGCCAGAAACAAAGGCCTGTTTCAGGTTGTGAAATGCAGAGACAGCTTCGGGAGGCCAGTCTCTGGCATTCACACCCTTCTTGGTCAAAGCGATAATAGGCGCGGCAATGGAAGAGTAATTCCTTATGAACTGCCTATAATAATTAGTGAAGCCAAGAAAGCGCTGTGTGGCCTTGAGGCTAGCAGGAAGAGGCCAGTTGGTGATAGCCAAGACCTTCCCAGGGTCCATACGAAGACCCGAACATGAGACGAAGCACCCCAAAAACAGGACCTCAGAACATTCAAAGGAACATTTCTCCAGCTTGGCATAGAGATTGTTCTCTCTAAGACGTTGAAGTACAGTGCGGACATGGTTTCTGTGGACGAGCAGATTTTCAGAAAAGATCAGAATGTCATCCAGATAGATGACAACAAACTGGTACAGCAGATCTCTGAAGATTTCATTGACAAAGTTTTGAAACACGGCTGGAGCATTACACAGACCAAAAGGCATCACCAGATATTCGTAATGCCCGTCTCTAGTGTTGAATGCAGTCTTCCATTCGTCACCCTCCTGTATTCGAATGAGATTGTACGCGCCTCTGAGATCCAACTTGGTGAAAATGGAGGCACCCTTCAACCTATCGAATAGCTCAGATATTAAGGGTAAGGGGTATCGATTTTTAATAGTAACCGCATTTAAACCCCGATAATCGATGCAGGGTCTTAAGGTACCATCCTTTTTGGCAACAAAAAAGAACCCTGCCCCTGCAGGCGATGAGGATTTCCAGATGAAACCTCTCTCCAGATTCTCTGCGACATACTCCGACATGGCCTGGGTCTCTGGGATGGACAGAGGGTAGGTACGACCCCTGGGTAGAGTTGCTCCGGGGACAAGATCAATAGCACAGTCAAAAGACCTGTGGGGAGGAAGCACCTCAGCTGATTTCTTACAGAACACATCCCGGTAATCGCTGTATGCAGCAGGAAGATCAGAAGAAACAGAAGTGGCAGCAACCGGAAGACTCTCCTTGGGGGTCACCTTGAGAAGACACGACGAGAAACATGAGGAACCCCAGGCCAGGATCTGCCCAGAGACCCAGTCCACATGTGGAGAGTGGAGCTGTAGCCAAGGGAGACCCAATACAACTGGGGTAGAGGCCTTGGGTAGAATAAGAAAGGATATCCACTCCTGGTTGAGAAACCCTACCGACATCCTAATGGGTAGCGTCTGGAAGCGAATAGGGCCCCCTGGGAGAACAGTGCCATCAATTGCCGAGACTACCAATGGGGTAGTGAGAGGTGAAAGGGTAAGCTTCATAGAAGAAGCAGTTCTCCAATCCATAAAATTGCCGGCAGCCCCGGAATCCAGGTATGCAAGGGTTGACTGAGGAGAAGTGCCTACATGAAGGAACACCGGCAAGAGCAGGCGAGAAGGTGATAATTCTGGGTCCAATACTCCACCTTCCAAATGTATTAGACCCGAGCGTTTCCCGGACGAAGCGAGCAGGAGTCACGAAAATGACCCTTGCCCCCACAATAGAGGCACAAGCCCAGAGTTCTGCGCCTAGCACGTTCTTCGGGGGTTAGTCTGGTCCGGCCCAGCTGCATAGGTTCTTCAGCAGGTAGAGGATGCTCCACGGAATGAAGGGAGGGGAGCTCAGACTGGCTAGGACCCAGAGAGTGCTGGCGTCTTTTTTCTAAGGACCTCTCTTGAAAACGAATGTCGATCTGGTTGCATAATGAAATTACATCGTCCAGACCGACGGGAATGGCTCTTCCCTCTAATTCGTCTTTCACTCGGTCAGAGAGGCCATGTAAAAAGGTAGCGACCAGGGCCTCATTATTCCAGCTCAATTCAGCTGTGTGGATACGGAACTGAAGAGCATATTGCCCCACTGAACTAGATTCTTGGCGAAGACGTAAGACAGCACTAGCCGCTGAAGAAGCCCGAGCCGGCTCTTCGAAGATATTACGAAAGAGCTTCAAGAAATCGGACAGACTGGAAACCACTGGATCGTTCCTCTCCCACAGGGGGGCAGCCCAGGCCAAAGCTTCACCGGAGAGGAGGGAAATGATATAGGCTACCTTAGCCCGGTCAGACAGGAAGCTTTGAGGCTGAAGCTCAAAATGAATTGTGCATTGGCTGAGAAACCCCCTGCAGGCCTTGGAGTCCCCAGAGAAACGGGACGGAGCTGGCAATCCCAGTGAGTGTGAGGCTGCGACTGGTGCGATAGGTACAGCCGCTGGTTGTACTTGGGGTTGCGGATTCGGGGTTCCCAAGGAGACCTGAAGCTGCTTGAATCGAGAAGCCAGATCCTGGAGGAATCGCATCACCTGATTCTGATTTGATTCCTGGGTCTCAAGTCTGCGAACTATGCCCTGCAATGGATCATCCGCGGGGAGCGGGATGTCAGCCGGGTTCATGGCTGATCAAACTGTCAGGATCACCTGTGGCCAGGTGACAGATGCACACCGTAGGGGGACAGGAGTGCACCGCAAGGTAGTGAACCCTATGGCTGGCTTCTGCGGATAGGAAACTGGGTGGTTGTGGAAAGCGGGACCAGAGGAGCACAACCGGGATCCAAACGGAAGCTAGAGCCAAGATTCCCCAGGGCGCGGAGTCTAAGACCCAGCTGGTCTTCTCCAGGGCCTCTAGTGGTGAGGATGTTAGCTGCAGGCTGGGACCAGGTCGCGGCCCCTGGAGTTTCCTAGCTCACGCCCCGTAGGATAAGGGGAAAAGAGGGGAAGCAGCAGCACACGATAAGAGAGAACCGAATAACAAGCTGAAGGTCAGGGGCCACAAGCAGACAAGGATAACGAAGAATGAGCCGAAGGTCAAGGGTCACGAGCAGACAGGGATAGTCGGGGACAAGCCAATAACGTAACAGAGAGACAGACGTAGCACACGGCAGGCAGGAACCCAAACACACAATGCCTAACAAACACGTTGATCAGCAAAGCAGGCTTGCAGTGCACAGGTTAATATAGTGTTCTGTGATAGGGCCTGGGGTGGAGTCAGGCTGGGAGGAAATTATAAAGGAAGCCAGGTGAAGGAGGTCTGGTCTCTAGATGAACACATGAGGAGGAAGGTAAGATGGCAGACAGACATTAATGCATATCCATGACAGTCCTCTTCCAATTGAGCTACTCCACAGTAGTGTTTGGGGACTCCCACCGTGGTAACTCCTATTTCCTCTGCTCTGGAGCCTCCTCGGGCTTGGAATTCAGCTCCTTGACAAAGGGCCCGCACCCCGTCCGGTGCCACTTGGGTCCAATCTTCTATTTCAATGGTGGGGAAATGAGATCTCCTGGACAGAGCGTCTGCGTCTCGATTCCCCACTCCTGGTCTATACTTAAGGCTGAAGTTGAATCCAGACAGTGCGGCCAGCCACCTGTGTCCAGTGGCGTCCAGCTTGGCCGTGGTGAACAGGTAGGTAAGGGGGTTGTTGTCGGTCTTCACAGTGAACTCCGCTCCATACAGGTAGTCTTTGAGCTTGTCTACTACCGCCCACTTGAGGGCCAGGAACTCCAGCTTGTGAGTGGGGTAGTTCTTCTCAGAGGGGGTCAGGCTCCTACTCACATAGGCAACAGGCCGCAATTGCCCCTCATGTTCTTGGTAAAGTACTCCTCCCAGACCGTCATGACTAGCATCCACGTGCAGTTCATAGGATTTGGTTGGGTCTGCGTAGGCCAAGACTGGTGCAGTGGTCAGGCTCCTCTTCAATTCCTGGAAAGCCTCTTCACACTTCTGATTCCACTGATCTCTGATGGACTCTCCTGGCCTCCTGGGCCCCGAGCCATCCTCTTCTCCTTCAGTCTTGAGCAACTCATTCAATGGTCTAGCAATTCGGGCAAATCCCTCCACAAACCTCCTGTAGTAGGAGCAGAAGCCCAAGAAGGATCTGAGTTCTGTTACTGTGGTGGGCCGTGGCCAGGAGGTAACTGCCTCCAATTTCTCAGGGTCTGTGGCCACCCCTTCTTCAGACACTATGTGCCCCAGATAGTTCACAGAAGACTGGTAGAACCGACACTTCTCAGGCGAAAGCTTAAGTCCTTCCTCACTGAGTCTTCTCAACACTTTTTCCAGCCTCTCTTCATGTTCCTCCAAGGTTCTCCCAAAGACAATGACATCGTCCAGGTATACAAGGACTTCGATCAAGTTCATGTCCCCTACTATCTTCTCCATGAGGCGTTGGAAAGTAGCTGGGGCTCCAGACAGACCTTGGGGCATCCGGTCGAATTCAAAGAACCCCACTGGGGTTATGAAAGCTGTCTTCTCCTTGTCTGCTGGGTGCATCGGAATCTGATAGTACCCACTCTTGAGATCCATAACGCTGAACCATTTGGCTCCAGACAAGCTCTGTAGGGCATCCTCTATCCTCGGAGTGGTGTATTGGTCAGGTATGGTTCTCCTGTTGAGAGTCCTGTAGTCGATACAGAGCCTCAATGATCCATTCTTCTTTCGGACCACCACTATGGGAGAGGCATAGGGGCTTCTGGACTCCCGTATCACACCAGTCCTCTTGAGTTCTGCAAGTTGTTCCCTCAGATCCTCCAGATCTGCTAGCGGGACCCGCCTGACCCTCTCTCGGAAGGGCTTATCTTCCTGGAGGCGGATCCGATGGGTGGCACTCCTTGCACACCCCACATCAAACTCATCCTTAGAGAAGATCTTCTCCCATCTATTCAACTGGGCCTTGGCTCTCTCTTTCCAAGCCCTGGACAGATTCGGGTTTTCCATGGTCAGCTTCTCCCAAACATCCCCTCCTCCACCTGTCCTCTTCACTTCTGACAGGGTAACAGGGGCCGCCGGGCTCACCTGGCCTAGCAACATTCTGGCTGGGATTTCCATGGGGTCTTTGGTAGTATTCCTAACACTCACTGGAACTCTATAATGGGCCTTCTTCAGGACCTTCAGCGGAATCACTTCCGGTATCACCTCCAGGCCTGAGGACTCACCCCTTGGGTCTGACTCCAGCATGACAAAGGGACCAGGCTGCTCCCAAGTAAGCTTCACAGAGGCCCTGAGACAGGTTACTTCACCGGGCTGCAACACTACCCCTTCTCTTCCAAGTCTCCACACCTTCCCTATCTCCTCTCCAGGGGTCTCCCGCTCTTGGACCAGCCGTTGGTAGGCTGTCTTCAGCATGGGATGGATCTTGGTAGCTGCTTGTCTTTCTTCTGTCACGAGAGGGGTCAGGAGTCTTCGGACCAGGTCCGTGTTTGTCCCTATTATAAGGGAATTCTTGTTGGCTCCAGGCGGCCTAGGGCACACAACTGCCAGGGTGTCAAACACTTCGGCCTTCCCAGCCACGGATGGGTCAAAGGTCATTTTGATGGGAAGGTAGCCGTGGTAAGGGAAACTCTGGGTTCCAATTCCCCATATTTCCAGCTCTTCTATCTTCTGGATAGGCAGATGACTCAGGTGCCTGTCATAGAAGTCCCGGTATAGTAGGGTCACTTGTGCCCCGGTATCCAAGAGGCCCCTGGTGTAGACTCCCTCCACTTGAATGGGCACTATAGGGGATGGGCCTACCAGCTTCTCTGGATATGGTCCGGCAGGAGCCGCCTTCTTCAGACCTTTTCCCTTTGGACTCTCTCTTGTCCTATTCCCTTTGGACTTGAACCTTTCTTGAGCCTGGTATGCACTGACTTCCCTCCTTTTAATGGGTGTAGGAACCCGCTGAGGGGTACTATTATTTTTCTTGGGTGGGCACCCCCTTTGGGGAGTGCTGTGCCTCTCCTGAGGGGTCTCCCCCCTTTCTCCTGGAGTATAGCTTTGTTGAGGGGTATTGCGTTTCCCCTTTGGTGTTCTATCTCTCTTTTTGTTTTTCTTCGCATTCAGCTTGGAATTTACTGAAGATGATGGGCACCCGGTTGACTCCTTCACCGGGGCCCTCTGGAGTTTCCCGCCGGCTTGCGGTTGTCTGGTCTCTTCTTCTTCGGACTAGAACATGTGGCTGCAATGTGGCCAACTCCCCCACAGTTGAAGCAGACTATATCTCCCCATTCTTGTAAAGGTTCGGGTGCTGAGGCAATCGGGAACAATTCCTTCCTTGGACTTTCCTTCTTCTTGGGACACTCTGTGTCTTTTGCTATCAGAGAGGTCAATATCTCTAACACCTTGGACATCTGAGTTTTTAGGGTGTCTATCTCCGCCTCTCTTTCAGGGGTCATTACTGGATTGACCAGCACCTGTGCGGGTACAACACTTGTATTATCCTTCTGCTGGTCCTGTTGCAGCGCCTCCTCATCTCTGATGATTTTTATTAAATCAGCATAAGTCAGCAACATTCCTCCTCCCAAGGTTTTCAGGTGCAGCCAGACTGGATCGGAGCGTAGCGCTCCCTTTAAGACTTGCTTCATTCTTGCCCCATCGGCATCTTGGGGCTTCATCCCTTTCTTTAACACAATCTTGCACAGCAGCCTGTTTAGCCTTCTGACATACTCGGAAAGTTTCTCCTCCGGTTTTTGGAAAGTGTGTTCAAACTGGTAGACCATCTCTGTCACCTTGTCTAATTGACCAAACTCTTCCTGCAGCATAGCTAGACAGTCCTGCGCCGTGCACCCTGCATTCCCAAACCGGAAACTTTTCACTGCTTCTGCTGCTGCACCTTTAAGGCTTTCTAACACTCGCTGCCTCTTCTGTGCTTCCGGCACCTCCCATGCCTCCACCGCCTGTAATGCCTGCTCCACCCAGGTATCAAAATCTTCTTCCCCTGCCGGGACAGGGAGCTTCCCTGAGAATATTTTTAGTCTCCGGTAGCTAGTTTCCACATGCACCGTACTTGTCTTCTGACATTTGGCTAGCAAATCCCCTATTGCATTTATCAGTTCTGGTGATATAGCAGTGGCCGGTGCAGGTGCCACCGGGGGTGTCGCCCTGTCTTCTCTTTCAGGTGGAGTTCGGGCCGCAGCCTGTGGCGATCCCGTAGGGGATGGTTCCCTTTCTACAGTTATTGCGTGCGCCAGCCTAAATGTTCTGTTGTCTGGCGTCCGCAGACACTTGTGCTTACAAGCCTCTGGCATCCCGTCCCAATATTCCACTAATGCGTATTGATATGAGATGTTTGGGTCTGTCTTCATGTCTATCACCCACGGTGTGTGATCTGGGGACACTGAACTCATTAGTTCCTCTACCGTCTCACTTGACCATTTCTCCCCAGGGAGGCTAATGGCTATCGACTGTTTTGGCTCTGTATTAGCGGCTTTGCACCACTCTTCTACCGCTCTTGGATCCATGGGGTCCATGCCGGCACTTCTGGCGTTCGCTTGCTGCATCAGGATCCCGGACGAGAACCCCCACGTGTAGCGATACCTCCAACTAAGGAGGCCGCAGAATTAGATTTGGGCCCTGAGTGCAGCTCCGCCAACCCCCGGCAATAGGCTCTACCCCCTTCTGGCACAGCTAGTACTAACAATCAATGATATGTCCTATGCAATAGAATAACTAAGCAAGGACACAGTAATGAATTGTAATAGGTAAAGTGTTTTACTCATTTTCTCAATATGGATAAAGGGGTAACAGTAATCACAGTTCAAGATAATCACTCCTAAGGGCAGCGTCCTGCCACTCTAACACACTATATAGTAACACACGCTACAGGTGCGCCATACGGGCGACCGTTAACTAAGTGCCCTATGGCGCAGTAATCAAACACACTAGAATCAGGGCCGGCCCTACCATGGGACCCGATGGTACCACGGTCCCGGGCGGCACTTTCAGGGGAGCGGCAAATCAGTGTTCAAACTGCTGCCTAAAAATCTCTCTGCGTTTTGAGCCAAGCTCAGCAAGGGGCAGCGGCGGGTGTCCTGTGATTGGCCGAGCAGGTTATGTGGGAGGGACGGACAGCAGACATGAGGCTTGTGATTCGCCTGGAGGAGCGGAGGAGCTGGACTGTGGGTAATCGCGCCAGCCCTGCATGCTCCTGGAGTCCTAACTAGCGCTGTGTGTCACAGGAGACCTGAGGTCTGTCTCTCTCATCTCCCTGTCAGCTGCCCGCGGCCCCCCCTCTCTCTATCAGCCGCCCCCCCCCTCCTTAGGTCTGTCTCTCTCATCTCCCTGTCAGCTGCCCGCGGCCCCCCCTCTCTATATCAGCCGCCCCCCCCTCCTTAGGTCTGTCTCTCTCATCTTCCTGTCAGCTGCCCGCGGCCCCCCCTCTCTCTATCAGCCGCCCCCCCCCCTCCTTAGGTCTGTCTCTCTCATCTCCCTGTCAGCTGCCCGCGGCCCCCCCTCTCTCTATCAGCCGCCCCCCCCCCCTCCTTAGGTCTGTCTCTCTTATCTCCCTGTCAGCTGCCCGCGGCCCCCCCTCTCTCTATCAGCCGCCCCCCCCTCCTTAGGTCTGTCTCTCTCATCTCCCTGTCAGCTGCCCGCGGCCCCCCCTCTCTATATCAGCCGCCCCCCCCCCCTCCTTAGGTCTGTCTCTCTCATCTTCCTGTCAGCTGCCCGCGGCCCCCCCTCTCTATATCAGCCACCCCCCCCCCCTCCTTAGGTCTGTCTCTCTCATCTTCCTGTCAGCTGCCCGCGGCCCCCCCTCTCTATATCAGCCGCCCCCCCCCTCCTTAGGTCTGTCTCTCTCATCTCCCTGTCAGCTGCCCATGGCCCCCCCTCCTCTCTATCAGCCACCCCCTCTTCTGAGGTCCGTCTCTCTCATCTGCTCTGTCAGCCGCCCCCCCTTCCTCTCTATCAGCCCCCCTTCCTCTCTATCAGCCACCCCCCCTCCTCTCTATCAGCCGCCCCCTCCTGAGGTCCGTCTCTCTCATCTGCCCTGTCAGCCACCCGCGGCCCCCCTCCTCTCTATCAGCCACCCCCCTCCTCGCCCCCCCTCCTGAGGTCCGTCTCTCTCATCTGCTCTGTCAGCTGCCCCCCCTCCTCTCTATCAGCCCCCTTTCCTCTCTATCAGCCGCCCCCCTCTTCCTCTCTATCAGCCGCCCCCCTCTTCCTCTCTATCAGCCGCCCCCCTCTTCCTCTCTATCAGCCGCCCCCCTCCTCCTCTCTGTCAGACCCCCCTCCTCCTCTCTGTCAGACCCCCCTCCTCCTCTCTGTCAGACCCCCTCCTCCTCTCTGTCAGACCCCCCTCCTCCTCTCTGTCAGACCCCCTCCTCCTCTCTGTCAGACGTGTGGCAGGTGACGTCATGGCAAGGGACAATCCGCTATGTGTGACAGGTGATGTTGTGGCAAGTGATATTCTGCAATGTGTGGCATCGTGGCAAGTGACCAGCCGCAATTTGTGGCAGATGGCATTGTGGCAAGTGACAATTCGCAACAAGTGACAATCTGCATCTGGTGGCAGGTGACGCGGCAAGTGACACACTCGGGGCTCCTACTTATTCGGCATTATGGTGAGTTGAACTATTTTATTTTATATAACAATAGAAATAATGCACTTCAATCATTTTTTGCGATTCGGCACGGCATCGATTTAACTGACAATTGCGCGGTCGTGTGACGTTGTACCTAAACAAATAGAGCTTTCTTTTGGTGGTATTTGATAA
The DNA here is from genome assembly GCA_029206835.1 of Rana muscosa. NCBI lineage: Eukaryota > Metazoa > Chordata > Amphibia > Anura > Ranidae > Rana > Rana muscosa. The sequence continues at coordinate 78,726,411 of CM055117.1, read as the reverse complement.
CTTCTGCGGTTTTTATTTTTTGTGCTATAAACAAAAATAGCGACAACTTTGAAAATTGTTTTTTATTTTAACTTTTGCTATAATAAACATCCAAAAAAAAAAAAATTTCTTCATCAGTTTAGGTCGATATGTATTCTTCTACATATGTTTGGTAAAAAAAAAACGCAATAAGTGTATATTGATTAGTTTGCACAAAAGTTATTGCGTCTACCAAATAGAGGATAGATTTATGGCATTTTTATTATTATTATATATTTTTTTACTAGTAATGGCGGTGATCTGCGATTTTTAGCGAAACTGTGACATTGCGGTGGACAGATTGGACACTTGACACTTTTTTGGGACCAGTGACATTTATACAGCGATCTGTGCTATAAAAATGCACTGATTACTGTGTAAATGTCACTGTCAGGAAAGGGGTTAAATGTGTTCCCTGGGAGGTGTTTCTAACTGGGGGGATGGGGACTGACTGGAGGAGGAGAGAGATCTCTGTTCCTAATCACTAGGAACAGCAGATCTGTCTCTCCTCCCCTGTCAGAATGGGGATCTGTCTGTTTACATTGACAGATCCCCGTTCTGGCTCTATGGAGCGATCGCGGGTGGCCAGCTGACATCTCGGCCAACGGCCACGCACAGGTCCTTTTATACTCCTATATACATGTATAGAGCCATGACAGGTCCATTTTGGTTATCATGATATAAAATAATGAATATGGGGGCATTTTGGTGGGCGTGATTTTTCTTTTGGGGGGGGGGCAGCATTTCATTCTTGGTACCAGGCAGCACAATGTCTTGGGCCGGCACTGACTAGAATCCCCACCAGGCCTGGTTCTAATATTTAACTTAGTCCTTCTTTCTTCACCGGCAGGTCTGTAATGGTGGTGCACTTTAAACAGAGTATAACTTTGTAATCCAAGGGGTATAGAACTTGGTTAAATAAAGCCGCAGGCTCAGTTCTGACAAGGCTCTTCAATAGGGGTATGAAAATAACTTGTAGGCCACGGCAGTCTATAGGCCTATATACAGTAACAGTATCTTAGCTGGGCTTACGCCCTCTCACCCGCCGGACTACGGATCCAGTCTGGGAAACCTCCACCGGCCGTGTCACACACACTCGATCTCTCCAACGATCGGGCCCCCGATCCGACAAGGCTGTAGCGCACAAAGTCAGATGCCACCCAGGCTCGCAGAGGGGGGGTGGAAGGCTCTTTGGTGCAGAGCAAGGCCTCAGGCTTCAGGCCTTGCACTCCGACACATCCGCACAGGAGGATCCGTCTGTGAAGTCTCGTGTCCCAAAGAGGCCGAGCCCGGCCTCGCCTCCTCCTTTTATAACCCCTCCCATGAGTCTCTGCGGTGGAACATCTGAAGAATGGGGTTATGGGTAATGTAGTTTCTTCCCAATATAGGGGAATACCCCGCTACATATAAATATGACAGGGGGGCATGGTTACTGTCTTGGGGGGTCTGATCGAGAAAGAAAGAAGTCAATAATCTTCCTCCTTCCCCGGGATTCTCTCTTCACTCCCTGATTCTCCACCTCTGAGCTGGTGAATCGGGGAGGGTGAATCCTGACACAGATCGCCAGTGAAGCGCAGAGATCGCAGCTTTATAGACTGTCCGTTTCTGTGTCAGACAATGACAGATTCTCTGTGTGCGGAGATCATGTTCTCCCCGATCATCTCTGTTTCATAAACCATTTATAAACTGAGATGAGTGGCGATCCTCATGACTAACGCTGTTCATAGTTTCATAAACGGACACCTTTATGTGAGCCCAGCCTAAAGCCTCGTACACACGATCAGATTTTCGGACGACCGAACGTTCCGTTTTTTGTGGCATACCAGTCTCATGTGGAAAGTGAAGAGGTTACTCACAATACAAACATTTTCGTACGACCGAATACAACATCAGAAGTGATGTAATGTGTTGAATTGTTTTGTATGTATTCTTTCGTTTCTGAGCATGCGTAGTCTTGCTCTTACGATTTTTTTTTCGGCCGAAAACCACACTAATGAAACAAAAATTGGATGTTGAGTTCACATCTGACAAAAATGTTATAGTCTGCACATCCAGCTTTTGTCTGACGAAAAAGCGAAATCGGCTGTCAAAGCACCATACTAACGATCCGAAAATCGGCAGACAGCTCGTCCATCCGGTTTTCGTATTGTGTGTACCGGGCCTTTATTAGACATGAGGTTTAACCACTTCCCGCCCGGCCCATAGCAAAGTGACGGCTGGGTGGTGGTTCGGTTATCATATGACGTCTTTCAGGATAACAGTCGGCACTGGCCCGTGGGGGCACACAGTGTGGCGATCGGTGGTGCGGTGTGTCAGTCCAACAAGGGCTCCTTACCATGTGATCAGCCGTGTCCAATCATGGCTGATCACGGTGTAAACAGGAAAATACGTTTATCGGCTTTTCCTCACTCGTGTTTGACAGACGTGGGTAGAGGAGAGCCGATCGGCTGCTCTCCTGATGGGGGGGGGGGGGGTCTGTCTGCACTAATTGATTATCAGCACAGCCCCCCCCACGGATGCCTGCCCAGGACCACCAGATATGCCACCCTGGACCACCAGGGATGCCAGTCAGTGCCCAGACATGATGCCAATCAGTGCCCATCATCAATGCCTGCCAGTGCCATCAGTGATGCCTATCAGTACCATCTATCAGTGTGCATCAGTGTCACCCATCAGTGCCGCCTATCGGTGCCACCTATAAGTACCCATCAGTGCAGCCTTTCAGTGCTCATCAGTGCTGCCTATCAATGCTGCCTATCAGTGCCCATCAGTGCCACCTCATTAGTACTGCCTTAGTGCCCGTCAGTGCTGCCTCATCAGTGCCCATCAGTGAAGGAGAAAACGTACTTATTTACAACCTTTTTAACATAAATTTTTATTTTTTTCAAAATTGGTTTAGCAAAAAAAAAGAAAAAAGAACGCAGAGGTGATCAAATACCATCAACAGAAAGCTCTATTTGTGGGAACAAAATGATAAAAATATTGTTTGAGTACAGTGCAGCATGACCGCGCAATTGTCATTTAAAAAGCGACGGCGCTGAAAGATGAAAACTGGTCTGGGCAGGACGGCGGGGGGGGGGACGAAGTGCCCTGTATTTAAGTGGTTAAAAACTTGAAGATTTCATAGGAGTGGGCTAGAAATCTTTGAAATACAATGTGAAGACGCCTGTATGACCTCACAGTGTGACCTCAGACACACAGGAACATGTATGACCTCACAGTGTGACCTCAGACACACAGGAACATGTATGACACTTTTTATTTGGCGTTTGCGATTGGGGAGACGTTCATGTTTGGTAACCCCGCCCCCACACCCCCTCAGCTGCTCACTCTGACAGACAGCTGTCAGTCTCCGCAGTGGGTCACCTCACGTGCCCCCCTGGGCGTGGTTCCATTGGTTCGTGCCCCTCAGGAGCTGTGTTTCCATTGGTTGGTACTCCCCGCCGTCTCCGGTGACGTCAGGATGGTTATATAAGAGCGGGACGCCCTCTTCTCCGTCTGACGCGCGCTCTGCAGAGATGAAGGCGATTTGTGTTCTGAAGGGAAGCACTGAGGTGACCGGCGTGGTCCGCTTCGAGCAGGTGAGTATCGTCCTGTGTGCCCGGGCTGTCCCCGAAGTGTGAGCTCTCCTCTGTCCGCTGCGTGTCACGGCTTTCCCGGCCTGCTGCGTCATGTGTGGGGTGTAGGCCCCAGGTTGGTGTACATTGGGGGCCCCTGAGGGCTGGAGGGACCTGCCACGTGTTTTAATTATGGTGTCAGTAGTGCTGCGTTGCCTGGCAACTATGGCATTGCTGGTATCTGTGGTTCACCTGCGTGTTAGGGCTTTCTGAGATTGTCAGCTTCCATATAGGTCATTGCTGGGATTTGTAGTTCTCTACATAAGTAGTTTGGATAGGTCTCTAGTGGGCTCTCCTCCCCCAAATAACTACAAAAAAAGTTTAGTTTAGGATGGATATTTTTTTATTTTTTTTTCCTCCTATGAAGGCCTACATTAGTAAAACTTTGCAGTGCTATTTGCGTCAATACAAAATGGCTGCAAATCGCATGTAACTTCAACGAGAATGTGGTGCGATTCCTGTCTGGGTCGCATGCCGTTTCCCTCAGTTGGTGTTCAGCTTAAAGGGGAGTTCCAGGCTTTTTATGTTTATTAAGTCATCAACTACAAAAAGTGTAGCTGCTGCCTTTTAGGCCCCTTTCACACGGGGCGGATCCGTGCAGATCCGCCCCGTGAAGCTCCGCTTGCTCAGCGGGGATCGCTCCGTTGATCCCCGCTGAGCCGACGGATGACTAGGCGGTCCCCGCACACTGTGCAGGGACCGCCCTGTCAGAGCGCTGCTCTCCCCTATGGGGAATCGGATGACGACGGACCGTAGAGTCCGTTGTCATCCGATCCGCTCCGCCGACGGAAGGAAAAATAGGGTTTTCCTCCGTCACACTTTGGCGGAGCGGATGTCAGCGGACATGTCTCCGCTGACATCCGTGCCTCCATAGGGGTGCATGGAGGATCCGTTTCAGGTCTGCCTAAAAAACTGACAGGCGGACCTCCGTGTGAAAGAGCCTTTACCTGTTCCACTGTCCAGTGATGCGGCTGCCTGGAGCGTTGCTCCTCTGCCCCCTCCTGTCCGCCGGCGCCTCCATTGCCACTCTGGGCACCCGGCTGTGACAGCTTTTGGCTTCATGGCCGGGCATGCGCGAGTAGCGCTGTGTTTCCGGAGTGGACAGGCGATCTTCTGGGACCTGTCACGTGTACCAGATGATCGCCTAGGTGGAGAGGAGTCGTCGCCTAGGCGACCCGTAGGAGATAGTGAGACAGCAAGTACCACTCCAAAACGAAGCACCCCCCCCCCCAAAATGACATGCCAAATGTGGCATGTAAGGGGGCGAGGAGTGCTTAAAGCGGAAGTTCCATCCACTTTTGGTTGGAACTCCGCTTTAAGCGTCGGTTTACACTCCAGAATCACACAGGTCCCGTGTTCCCTTGCAGTGTTTTTTTTTTTGCAGCCCAATCATTTCACGTTGCTGGACTGTACGAAAACTGCATGCACTACAAAAAAAAACCCAAGTGCATGTTACTGCGGTACCATGAGTCTGTCTCCTGCAAACACGCTGCATTTGTATTTTTCGTGCCTTTAATGTATTGGCTCCTGCAGCAGGTCGCAAAGGCTGTTTGTCTTAAACAGTGCGTGAAATGTGTAAGGAATGCGCTCTTCACCCTCAACATGCGGTTGTATACCCCTACAGGTATGCCTATAACAAAGCTTACCTGTAGGTAAAATGAATATCTCCTTAACTTGCACCGTTTAGGAGATATTCACCCTGCGTGCTGACGTCAGCGGCGCATGCGATCTGAAGTGCTGGAAAGAAGACTCCCGCGTGCATGTGCTGGAGTAACGTTGTCACGGCTTAGGACACTCGCAGCGCCAGAGCGGCGAACCTGGAAGACAGGCCAAGGGGAAAAAATGTCAGCTCCCTCGGTGCAAATGGGGATCAGATGGCGATGCCTTGTTCTAAGGTGAGTATTTCATAATGGGCTAATATATGGTTCATACTAGCTCATTATGCGTTTGCCTTGCAGGTTTTTTTTTTTTTTGCAGGTATACAACCGCTTTAAAGGGGTTGTAAACCCTTAAGGTTTTTTGCAGTAAGGTGAAAAACCTCCTGTGATGCAGTAGCCCCCTTTTACTTACCTGAACCCCATCTTTCCAGCAACAGGGATGAGCACAGCAGCTCCAGCTGGTGTCTCGGGTCCTGATTGGATAGATTGATAGCAGCACAGCCATTGGTTCCCGGTGCTGTCAATCAAATCAATGATGTGTCTGTCAATAGATGCAGCAGCAGGACACAGGAGCGTGCCCGTATGGGTGCCCTGAGGGAGAGGGGCTCTCCAAAAGGGCAATCAAGAAGAGGAGCGCCGCTGAGGGACCCCAGTAGAGGATTGGGCAACACTGTGCAAAACCAACTGCACAGAGGAGGTAAGTATGACATGTTTGTTGGAAAAAAAAAACAAAACTTTTAGATACCCTTCCCTTTATTTTCTGTGATGGAAAGGTGTGTGTGATCTGGGCAAACCTTTCTTCAGTCTTCTCCCCTCAGTAATCGCTCACCCAGAGTATACACTGTAACTGGGGCTTAGGATGGAATTCCTTTCAGGCTGCACCCTGTAAAATGTTTAATACATCTCCAGCAGATTTGGTGGATTTTTAAGAGTTATGGTGGATGTTGGCCCCTGGCCTGGCACTGGGGTTCCTTCTGTTAGTTGGTATGAAGTGACTGGTACCAGTGGCACTTGCCTGTCTCTGCAGAAGATTGACTTTCTATTACACACACACACACACGCGCTTTCCCTAAAGGTTTTTTATTTCACAGGGTGCTCATGTCTTGATCTTGCTGTAGCAGGGGGGTCACTTTGGGACATTCTGTCAGAGGATGATCTTTGACCTTGATGTTACACTTGCCTGCTTTTCAGACTCCCCTTTTATTGCACATTGAGATAGAATTCTGGATGAGTTTACCTGCACTCCATGTCAGGTACTTGCATAAGCTTCTGCATACACCTCTTAGGCTGCAGGTTGCATAACCTGGACTGATTTGTATTTCTTAATCCTCCCTTGGCAAGGAGCTGGCCTCCACTTACCTCAGTGTTAAGCTTCAGTTTGCAGGCTTTCACCTGGGAGCCACACACTTAACTAGTTTAGTCTTAAAGGGGTTGCTGTTGAAACATTCCTTCTCTTGGCTTGTGTGCTATATGGAAGTATAGGGTGGCTTCTCTGCCCCTCGCTGCATCCAGTAGCAGAAGGCATTTATCTCATTACTGTAAAGAGGGATTAGAGAGAACCCCGGCTAGGCCTCTAAGCTTTGCATAGACCATAACTTGTCACATGCTGCTCTTTGGACTTTACACATCAAAACTGGTTCAAAGGGACAAAACCAACAGGCAAGAAACACAGGAAGGATCGGATCAGATGTGAAAAGCCAAGCTTAGTGTAGCTGTCTCCTATGTGGATCTGCTAAAATGCCTTTCGTGAATGTGACTCTTGTGTCTGTTGAAGCAGAATTAAAGTAGTTTAGGCTAAATGAAAATCTGAAAATTGACAGACCTCCACAATCTAAGACTAACCTATCTAGCCCTGTATAGAAATTGCTATAAATGCCTTTTCTGAATCCGCTCCTGTCCCACGCTGAGCTGCTTGCGGCGGCCTTCTGTGTGTAGGTGGGTTCAGGAGGGGCAGCCGACAATGGGAGCCCTTTAGTAAGTTTATGGGTCACGTCCCATTCATTTGCCAGCCGCTGTTCTACACAGCTTCTGCTACTGGAAACAGAACTGCCTTTAGGATGGCAATATTTGCATTATAGGGCTAGATAGGTTAGTCTTAGGTTGTAGATTTAGAGATTTTAGTTTTGGGTTGAATTTCCATTTTAAAAGTAGTATGCATTTTGCTTTTCGCTTGCCTTGGCGAATGTAGGACCGATCTGTCCCCTGGTGGCTCAAACATGGAGAACCGAGCAATCAAACTCCTCTGATCGCTTGGTTCTCAGAGCTTTGAGCAGAGAGCTGGTGACTGTTGGTTACTGGCTCTCTGCTCTAAAACTCAACCCCCCCCCCCCCCCTGGGCTCTGGAGGGGGTGGGAGCGGGTGGCTTGGGCTCAGCAGCTGGCTGAGAGGCTGGGTCGGGTGCCAGTCAAGGCCTGTGGGCGGATCCCAACATATGGTTGCAATCCTTGTAAAGCCTGGACTGGCTCTGTGTCAGCAGACGGCAGGTTTCAGCCCACTGTCTGCTGAAAACAGGTCACAGGCGTGTAGAAGAAACTGAGAAAAACCTTCAGCCTTTAGACCCACTTTAACCGCTTGCCCACCGCCGGCCGTCATATGACGGCCGGATGGTGCAGCTCTCATGCTGGGTGGGCGTCATGATGTCCTTGCTTTTCCAGGCCACTAGGGGGTGCTCCTGCCGCGTCACTGGGAACCCAATGCGCGTGCCTGGCAGCCAGTATGTCCGCCGGGCACCCGCGATTGCCCAGTAACGGAGCAGGGCTGTTGATCTGTGTGTAAACGCACAGATCCATGTCCTGTCAGGTGAGAGGAGACCGATGTTCTGTGTAGAGGAGCACTGATCGGTCCCCTACAATTAGAATCGCTCCCTAGGACACATATTTAACCCCTTGATCGCCCCTAGTGTTAACCCTTTCCCTGTCAGTCACATTTATACAGTAATCAATGCATTTTTATACTATATATATATACTCCACACGCATATGTGTTTGAGCTTTGCGGTGCACACCCTAATGTAATAGGCTGTGCACACCTATGCTCTGATTGCTGTATAAATGTGACTGGTCCCAAAATAGTGTCAAAAGTGTCCGATAGGTCTGCCGCAATATCAGTCATGATAAAAATCGCAGATCTCAGCCATTACGTTTAAAAAAATGATATAAATCTATCCCCTATTTTGTAGATGCTATAACCAGCAAGCCAATAAATATATGCTTCTTGCTTTTTGGTAAAAAAAAATGTAGAATACATAGAGGCCTCGCTGTGTCCAGGCCTCGCTGTGTCCAGGCCTCGCTGTGTCCAGGCCTCGCTGTGTCCAGGCCTCGCTGTGTCCAGGCCTCGCTGTGTCCAGGCCTCGCTGTGTCCAGGCCTCGCTGTGTCCAGGCCTCGCTGTGTCCAGGCCTCGCTGTGTCCAGGCCTCGCTGTGTCCAGGCCTCGCTGTGTCCAGGCCTCGCTGTGTCCAGGCCTCGCTGTGTCCAGGCCTCGACTTACGTTTAATATGGGAGGGATTCCCTGCTTTGAAAAATCAGTGCTCCCCGGCCGTAGGTCCTCTAGATGGCAAACTGGGGCTATATGTGTGCCAAGTTTGGGGTCCAGAGGACTTGCGGCCGGCTGGTACAGGGTCCCCAAAGTCCGGGAGATCAGGTGCAAAAAGGTGACTCGAGTATCAAGCCGAGGGGGGCATTTTCAGCACAAAAAAATGTGCTGAAAAACTGCTTATACTCGAGTATATACGGTACTTCATGGCAAATACTGCTGTTCCCGTTCCCCCCCCCCCCCCCCCCCCAGCACTACTATTTAAATGGTTGCAGTCTTCCAGTGACCTGCAAGGCAGATTTATGTAATGGGATGTTGGAAAGGATTCCATAATGGGTTAATGAGTGTCATGTTCTATGGCAGAGTTGAATTTGCTATGCAATGATGACTTGGCATTTTGTTTTTCCCTTGTTGATTGAGCATTGGGAAATACTGTGCATTTATCAAAGTTATGTATGTTATTCAGGGCTTGACAAATTTGTTTAGATTCTAGGAGCCAACTGAAAGTTAGGAGCCAGTTTTTTTAAATCTGCTGCCCAGCGCCCAGAACAGCATGTCTGGGCCGTTGGGCAATAAGAATTGCTCACGCCTGATCCTAAGCGAAAAAAGACAGAATATTTAAAAAGACAAAACTTGTTTTTTATAAGATTTTGCAAATAAGTTATTTTTCTCCTTCACTTATGTGCGCGGATAGGCTGTACTAATGGGCACTGACAGGCAGCGGCTGCGTTTGATGGGGCACAGCGGCTGCGTTTGTTGTTTTTCAGTTTGTGCCCTCCAAAAAAAATTTGAGCACCAGCCGCCAATGACTTGGGCAGTGGAGTTCTGCCACTGTGGTCAGCAAGCAGGCTTACTCGCCTGTGCTATACATACACATAGGCTGACAGAGCATGCTGGGGCTTGTCGTGCACCATACCAGGGAAATCCCAGCAGGCTGCTGTGTTGGTAGGGGGCACTGGAGGTGACAACACACTCTCCATGACTGACCCACCTGTGTGCTGCTTAATTTTCAATCAGGAAGGAAGGTTGTCCTGGATAGCTGTGGATCCCCTGTGGAGGGTTGCTAACTTGCATCATCCATGGTACATACACCCTGATCTTTCATCCACTATCTAGCTGCAGGCTCCTGGACTTTCCCTTTTGCAAGGCATGGAGCTGCCAGGGATTGGAATGTGGGCGGGGCTGCTGGTACACACAGGAGGAGAAGATCCTGCTCTCTCATTCTTTTCTTTCCTGTCTGAGTGTCTGAGGAGGGGAGGCGGGCTGTCAGTGTGGGGTCTGGGCAGTGTGACAGAGTAGACGCTCTCTGCTCATAAATGCAGCCAGCAACCCTGGAGTGATATCACAGGCTTCTGGATGTCGGAGGTGGGCGGGCAGTGAGAGCAAGCCGCGCTCATCACAGCGTCGTCCACCAGAGGGTGCTGGTTCGCAGAAAGCGCATATTTTCTCTCCCGTAGGCCACAAAGCCGGGGCCTCAATTTTGGCCAGCCCAGGCGCCAGGACGCGATTTCCAGTTGCAATTGCGACCTGGCGCCTGGGTTTTGTCGAAGCTTGATGTTAGCCTTTAAAAAAATAAGTTCACCTTTAAAAAATAAAGGCACCCTTTTTTTTGCAGGTGAAAGTTCACTTTTTTTTTTATTAGCAGCCTGGAAAGCCTTGCACCCATTATCAGCAGATCATGGGTGCTATGCAGAGTTCCTGCCGACTGTCAGTTTATCTGTCTGCTCATACCTTGTAGTGGCAGGCAGTTGCACAATGACAGGAATCAAACTACCTAGAGCGCTCACCAGAGCTCTGGTATTTCATTGAAAACTACAAGCTGACAGGTTTAACTATAAAGGAAGAAAACTGAACACCGCACTGGGCGCCCAACTGATTATGTAGTGAAATAGACCATTTCACAGCGACCGAGTGAAATGGTCTATTTCAGTATATAAGGCGAGTTAACAGCTAAAGTGTGAAATTAAAGACTTGCCTGGATGTAAAATGTCTGCTGCCACCTTCATGTTCTGTCAGATTAAGAAACCTATTGAACTGCATAGCGGCCATGTTGGAACACTGGAGCACATGCGCAATAAGCAATTTTGTTCAATGTTACTTCTGTTGCATTTTCTGATGGGTAGTGGTATTCTGATAGAACACCAGCTGCTGGACCGCAGGAGGAAGGGGCGGGCCCTGGCTGGTTTGTATTTCTAGTCTTTTGCAGGTTTCGTCAGATTTGGTGACCTGTCAGATTTGGTGGCGGAAGTGAAGTTCTGTCGCCACCATCTTGCTACACCCCGCACTCCTCCATAGTAAGGATACACGGAGAAGGGGAAAGCTGAAATCTTGTTACACCCACTGGATTTTTCCATTTTACTCCTTATTTTTAACAGGAAAGTGAGTTTATATAGTGTAATACAGGACATAGAAGTCTGACTGGTTAGATATTGAATTTTAAAAGCAGTGAACTTCTGTCAGATTAGCAAACCTGTGAGATCAGAGGCTTTGCTGCTGCTTTTAAAATTCAACATCAGTCGGATGGAGTTCTAAGTACTGTATTTCAGAATATAAACTCACTTTACTGTTAAATATAAGTGTAAAATGCAAAACTCTGAGAAAGGGAAAGCGGACATCTTGTTACACCCACCAGAGTATCCTTACTATGGAGGAGTGCAGGGTGTAGCAAGATGGCGGTGACGAAACATCACGTCCGTTACCAATTCTGTTGGGTCGCTGTATCTGACGAAACACAGGCCGAAAGGCTGGGGATATTTAAAACAACTGGATGTCCACTGTGCGCTCTGCAAGCATGGAACCAGCGGTGGTGGGAGAAGGAGCCACAGGCTGTTAAGCAGGGGCTCCTGTTCCTTTGTCTTACACTTTTTTTTTTTTTTTTTTTTTATATCACCTTTTTGATGCTAAGTAGTATGGGGTAGGAGGGGAGCCTGCTCTACACTCTAGGTTTACTTCTCTGGGGGAAGTATGGTTGCATGGGCTGTATTCTGTGCCATTTTTGACTGTTTAATGCTCTGTGGATGGATCCTTTTTTTGCTTATCCCCTAGCTTATGTTCCTTGTCTGTCACTTATGTCTTGACAGTTTAAAGCTGCAGAAATTACAAACTGTTAAGAAGAATTGACCCTCCTGCAGGACCACCCTTAGGCCCCTTTCACACTGAGGTGTTGCAATAACGCTCTAAAAATGATTAGCGTTTACTGCTAAAAATAGCGCCAAAGCCTATGCGTTTTTACCGAGTTGTTGTCAGCTAATAACCCTACCCCTTACATCACGTGCACTTCCTTGTTTTTTCGTAGCTTCTGGGCATTTTTACAGCGCTATTTTTTGCATCCCAAAGATGCTTCAAAAAAGCTGTTTGCAGGATTTTTTCCAACTCACAGCCAGCACAACGCCTCAGTGTGAAAGCCCTCAGGTCTTTTACATTGAGAATGCTGGGGCAGGATTATTTCAGGTGTTTTTGCAGCGCTATTTTTAGCGCTAAAACGGCTGAAAAACGCCTTAGTGTGAAAGGGGCCTTGGGGATTACTGGTCCAAGCCTTTATGTAAATCTTGTGTAGCTAATTCAGTAAAACCAGAATTCTCTTTACAGTGCAGGGAGCTTCTTGCTGCTTTTGAAAAACCTTGTGGATACTTTTCAGTCTTTTCATTCCTCTTTTGGACAAGCATCCTGTGCTGCAGTCAGAGTAACGTGCCATTCAGTCTTCTGCCATCCACCTTAGTTTCCAGAGGTTAGTGACTGAGGCAAAGGAGGGGGGGTAGCATTGCCAACCCCCCCCCCCCCCCCCCCAAAGTGCTCGGCTGAGGAGGTTAGCAAAAAGTGTAAATCTTCTAGATACAAATTGTCTCTGGTGGATGATTTTTTTGCATACCATTCATACCACCCTGAAAGTTCAAGAAAAGGTTCAGTTATCTTATGATAAAATGTGCCAGGGCCTTGGCAAGGTTCAACATCAGGTGTTGTCATTGTACAATGTCCTTTCAGAGGCTGTGAAGAGAGAATGTAAGGATCCAGAGTGTTTGATTTAGAAAAACTGATTGCCTTTTGATGAGGAGGAATCTCATTTGGAATAAAAAGCCCAGATTAAATGCAGCTTTATGCCAAGTTTCAAGGCATACTGACTTGGAATTTGAGGATATGGGCATCTTGAAAGATGCCATGGATAAAAGGACGGATTCCCTTCTAAAACTTGCCTCAACTGGTGGGCAGGAACCTTGAGTACTGGCTTGAACAGTTGAAGGAGCACATTGAGGCCCGGACCCCTCGAAGATCTGTTAGAGCCGGTTCACACCAGGGCGACTCAGTCGCCTGACAAGTCGCGTTCCACGCTTTTCAATGGAACCGTTCTAAGTAAGAGCGACTCAGAAAAAGGTTCCTGTACTACTTTTGGGGGTGACCCAAGGCGACCTGCATTGACTTCTATACAGAATTCTTATGCAAATCGCCTCGGCGGGCGTCTCAAGTCGTCTTGAGATCGCGCCGCCGAGGTCGCCCCACAAGTCGTGCCGCATCGCGCTGCCCTGGTGTGAACCGGCTCTAACCCTCCTGGTTCTGCTTAAAGCTGGATTTCATGGCTGATGCCTCTGGAGTCTTTCAATGTCAGTGAGACCCTCTTGGCAAACTCTGCAGAGCGGTTTGTCTGGGGGATTCAGCTTCTATGGTCAAGCTTTGTGGTATTCCTTTTGATGAAGATCTTTTGTTTGGCCCTGACCTTGAGACGGTCCTAGATAGAATGGCAAGCAAAGGCTTTCCTTGCCAAGAAAAAAAAGCACCTTTTTGTTTAAGTGTTTTTCAGCAGACCCAGGGTTCAAAGGATTCAGACCACAAGACGCCCTGGATTCCTCGTAGGTGTTAAAGTGGAGTTCCACCCTGAATTTTTTATTTTTTTTTATAAAAATCCTAAAAAAAAGACATCGTGGGTGAGTAGGACAGGTAAGTGTCCTTATTAAAAGTCAGCAGCTACAGTATTTGTAGCTGCTGACTTTAAAAAATAAAATAAAAAAATCGCGGGTGGAATCCCCTTTAAGGCAAAGCAGATATTTTTGTTCAGACCTCCAGTGCAGGCAATAAGACTTTAATGACTGTTTCCTGGCTGTAGGAGGAAGACTTCAATTCCTTCTGCAATGGGAGACTGACATCCAGTCTGTTTGTCAAACATTATAGCTCAGTGATGGACTGGAATTCTGAGGTTCTTCCAAGTCAGTTTTTTGTAACTCCACTTTCCAGAATTCAAGTCCCTGGCAATGTTGTCTTTTACTGGAGCTGATACAATGAGGAGCGGTTATCCCATTTCCTTAAGGACTGGGATGCTTTTCTCATGTTTTGGATATGATTTTTTTTCTTCTTTCTGTAACAAAGCTTCTGACAGGCTGCTTCATGACATCTATAGATCTGAGGGATGCTTACTTGCACATTCCCATCTCAAACCTTGCAAGGAAATCTTCGACTGGCAATAAACAAGATATCTCCCATGGAACTTTGTTGCATAGAAATCGCACAATTACAAATTGGTGTATAAAAAGTAAACTTATTGAACAGATTTAAAATTGGCTGGTCTAGACACTTCATGTTCTAAACCTTTACCAGTCATGAGTTGATGAATTTAGATGACAAAAGGTCACTTCAGAAGTTTGTGGTGGCTCCTAAACAAGGAGAAATCGAATCTGGTCCCTTCCCAGATTTGGCTCGCTTGTTTTTTTTCTCCCTGAAGAATAGATGGTAAAGATTCTGAATGCAGTAAAGCAGGTTCAGACAAACTTGTCGGTTCCAGTTCGGACAGCCATGTCAACAGTGGGCCTCCTTATGGCCTCCATTCCATCAGTTCACTAGGCTTGCCTGCATTTGAGGTATCTTCAGCAAAGCATTTTGCAGAATTGGAATAATTTGGAGTCCTTTGGGAAAAACCTATTCCCTCTCGCATCAGAAGTTTTTTTTGAGACTCATTGAGTATTTTTGCAGATCTCATTTTTATCAAGATTTTTATAATATGAATACATTTTCATATTTCGGGGTGGGGTTCTGTTTGTACTGTCCAGGCAATTCAGGGCCTCAAACTGATGGGGAGTCGGGAAATAAAATGTGCAAGTTCCACCCTTTGAAAGCCTGAAGGTGATCATTGGACTTTGAGCCCCATATGCAGCTAGGCTCTCAAAAAAAATCTCAGTGGCATCTCCCATTTGTTAGAAGTAGCAGAATGTTTTTGTCGTGTAATGCAGTGTAAGGGCCCTTTCACACGGACGTGTCCGTGTGCGGGCTCTGCTTTGCTCAGCGGGGATCGCTCTGTCGATCCCTGCTGAGCAGACAGATGACGGGCCTGTCTCTGCACACTGCAAGGACCGACCTGTCAGAGCACCGCTCTCCTCCTCTATGGGGGATCGGATTATGACGGACCGTAGTCTGTCGTACGATCTGCCAGACGGTTTGAAAATAGGGTTTCCATCCGTCGCACTTTAACAGATTGGAGCGGGTCGGATGTCAGCAGGCATGTCACTGCTAACATCCGTGGCTCCATAGAGGTGCATGGAGCGTCTGTTTAGGTCCGCCTAAAAAAACGCCAGGCGGACCTAAACAGTCCGCCCGTGTGAAAGGGGGGGGGCCTAAGAGCTATGGTACATTGGTTTTTGCCTCCCACCTATGCAAAATGATCTAAGACTGACCTTGGTTGAACTTCAAAGCCCATGGTCTTTGTGTTTGGATGGCTCACTGCTTCAAAGGGTTCTTTTGTAAACTACCTCTCCAGGCCAGACAGTTTAGTTGAGAGGTGGTCCTGTCGCTTGTTGGTAGAGATGGTATCATAGCGCTGACCAGTGAGTTTCTCAGTTGTGTATATTCATGTCCTATTTCTGGTGTGTTATGTATGCTTTGTGGGTTGCATGCTATTAAAGAATTTTCTTTCACCATAGGAAGGAGATGGACCAGTAACCATTACCGGTCAAATCACTGGCCTGACTGATGGGAAACATGGCTTTCATATCCACGCATATGGAGATAACACGAACGGTATGTGCAGTTACTTGGAAATCACTCTGCCTGCTGTGATTGCTTGCCATTGCTGGACTACTTTCATAATGGGATTTTGGCTTTTAAAGTGATTCTAAAGGCAAACTTGTAAAAAAATACTTGCTTGCTCTGTAGAGCTGCACAATTAATCGTATGATAATCGCAATCTCGATTCACCCCCCCGGCGATCTCCAGCCTGGATTACCGCGATTCTCCCGGGATGTAGCCTGGACAGGAGGAGAAGCTGTCGGAACCATCGTGGAACGCAAATGGCGCCGATACCGGAACTGACGTCAGAGCAGAGAGCGTGATGCGCCGCTGTTCTGTCAGAGGACATCAATGTGATTCATGTCGTCTTCCTATTAGTCTCCAACTTCACGGTGCGCCTGCGCTAATCCCCTGAATAAATTAAATACATTTACACCACTCGCCGCTGCACTGCTCCTGTCACGTACGAAATTCAAAATACATAGAAAGCACATTAACATGCTAATCCCCTGAATACATTAATATAGTCAGGGGATTAGTGGTGTTACTGTATTTAAATACTTTAACACCACTCGCTGCTGCACTGCTCCTGCACGCCTGTCACCTATGAAATTCAAAAGCACTGCACGCTACACTAAAATAAATTCATTAACAAATTCAAAAGCAAAAAAATTAAAAAATTTGTTGGTGACAGGCGCTGTATTTAATTTATTTTAGTGTAGCGTGCAGTGCTTTTGAAATTCATAGGTGACAGGCGTGCAGGAGCAGTGCAGCGGCGAGTGGTAAAGTATTTAATATAGTCGGGATTAGTGGTGGTACTGTATTTAATGTATTCAGGGGATTAGTGTGTTAAAGTGCTTTCTATGTAATTGTTTTGAATTTCGTATGTGACAGGAGCAGTGCAGCGGTGAGTTGTAGATCTGTGGGTGGTGCATGGTGACATAGGGAGGACCGAGAGAATCGTGATCTTTAATTTAAGCAAAAGAATCGTGATTCTCATTTTTCCCAGAATCGTGCAGCTCTACTGCTCTGTGTAATGGATTTGCAGAGAGAAGCCCCAATCCTCTTCTGGGGTTACCCACTAGTGCTCCTGGCTCCCCCCTGCCGAGTGCCCCTAGCAAAAAATGTTCTGCTTTTAAAACCACTTTGCCTGCCAAAGTACTAACTGAATACAGCTTTTGCCAACTGCTGATTGCACAACTTTCTTGAAGGGGCTGGTGTGAAAATGCAGGTAGAGTAAAATGGGTGGTTCACATCTTTACACTGCAGTTTAGTGAATGACCAAGGGAAACGCTATGGGTCCGATAACGCCTACATGTGCTGCATGCACACCGAACAGTGAATCAGTTTCTTAGCAAGGCTGGGGGAAAGGGTGTATCGGTATAAATTTGATGTATTGATATGAACAGTTCATACCCGATGACATTAGTAATACTTGCATGTATTATGTGTATGCTAAGTGTACTTGCTAGACCTTGAAAGTGTGTGTTTTTTTGTTTTGTTTTTTTTCTGCTATAGTTGCCTTCCTTTTAATTTTTAAAGGGGGTAAGAGAAATTAAGTAGTGTTATGTGATTTTAAATCTTCCCCTTGTGTGTAGGAGTAGTTTGACCAATCAGATGGAACGCTTCAGGGCTGGAAGACAACTGGGGGAACATGACAGTGAAAGATCAATGTAGTGTGAACCTCACATTGCTGGAGGATAAACACTAGGAGCAAGAACAGATGAGCATGTTGACACATTTAACTTGGTAATGCGCTCACTAGAAGGAGAATAAAAGCAACAGCACACATGTTCTGCACAAGTGCACATCACAGCTGCCTTCCCCAGAGACCAGGGACTTCCTGCATGAAAGCTTCCTCCTGTGCTCTTCCTGTCTAGCCCGAGACACTGGCAACCACTGGCGCTGCTAAGTATGATGACACTGCGCTCCATGAATGCCTCTTCAGATCCCTGACACACATCTGCTGCCTAAAGATGTGCCTGCTTTTGTTCTAGTGCAGGGGTAGGCAACCTCGGCCTTCCAGCTGTGATGATTGCAAGTCCAATGAGACATTGCAAGACCCTGACAATCACAACTCCTAGAGGCATTATGGCATTTGTAGTTTCACCCCAGCAGGAGTGCTGAGGTTGCCTACCCCTGTATCTAGTGGGTGCATTACTAAATTGTGTTAATAACATTGCTACACTAAGATTGCCGCTGCTTGTCCTATATCCCAGAGTCTCTTCTGCTCTTCGGTGTGCTGCTTCTCCTCTGGTTACCACCCAGGTTTATGGACCTTTTTGGATAATTTTCAATTGAACCCTAGGAGCAAGTGTGCTCCCACATACACATTATGGCAAGATACAGTTCTACATTAAATATGTACAGCACGTGGAACTATGATCAGGTTTTGCAATGTAGGTGCAATCTACGCTGGCCAGGGCAAGCTCTGGAGAGACTCTATTCCACATTTTCACAGCTCTTACTGTGAAGAAGCCTTCCCATATTTGGAGATGAAATATCTTCCCCCCCAGACTTGTCTGATGACCTTTTTAAAGTGAATAACTCAATGCCAAGATCACTATATTAATCACTTCCCTACCCACGTATTAAATGTCTGCAGGAGGCATCCCCATCCTGGGCGGGTGTCAGGTGACATCCTTGGCTTCCCAGCCGTCTTGTGGGCACGCTGTGTCAGTCGGGAGCCGATGCGCATGCCCAGGGGCCGCGATGTCTGCCAGGCACCCGCGATTGCCTGTCAGAGCAGGGATGTGGATTTGTGTGTAAACACAGATCCACATCCTGTCAGGGGAGAGGAGACAGATCGTGTTCCCAGTACAGAGGAATACCGATTGGTCACCTCCCAGTTAGAATCACTCCCTAGGTAAGACTATTAACCCCTTGATTGCCCCTAGTGTCTCCCTTCCCTGCCATTGAAACTTGTACAGTAATCGGTGCATTTTTATAGCACTGATTGCTATGACACTATTTTGGGACCAATATGTCCGCTGCAATAAATCTATCCCCTATTTTGTAGGCGCTATAACTTTTGTGCCAATCAATGGCTTATTCCAATTTTTTTTTTTTAACCAAAAATATGTAGAATTATATCGGCCTAAACTGAATTTTTTTTTTTTTTGTTTATAGCGCAAAAAATAAAACCGCAGAGGTGATCAAATACCACGAGAAGTAAAGCTCTATTTGTGTGGATAAAAATTTCATTTGGGTACAGTGTTGCATGACAGTGCAATTGTCATTCAAAATGTTACATCGCTGAAAATTGGCCTGGGCAGGAGGGGAGTAAAATGCCCAGTATTGAAGTGGTTAACCTGTTATGTGTTTGTACATGTTGATGATATCTCCCCTTAATCTCCTTAAGAGAATAAATTTGGTTCCTCTAATCTTTCCTCATGGCAGAGTTCCTCCATGCCTCTTATCAGTTTGGTTGCCTTTCTCTGTACTTTCTGTACTTTGGTGCCCAAAACTAAACTGCATATTCCAGATGAGGTTCAACTAATTTGTACAAAGGCAAAATGATGACTCTTGCTCTGCAGTCTATACCTCAGTACAATACATGACTTTGCTTTGGA
The DNA here is from genome assembly GCA_029206835.1 of Rana muscosa. Lineage (NCBI taxonomy): Eukaryota > Metazoa > Chordata > Amphibia > Anura > Ranidae > Rana > Rana muscosa. The sequence goes on along the minus strand of CM055117.1, from coordinate 78,707,031 downwards.
AACCGCAGTTTGGCATTGCATGCTATTCAGCTTATATTCAACCAAAACACCCAGATTCTTCCAGTTGTACGCCCCTAGTATGTATGCATAACTTTACATTTATCAACGTTAATCATTTGCCACACAGTTGCTCAATTAAACCATGCATTGAGGTTGTCTTGTAAATTAAAGACGTCTTGTAAGGATGTTTCACTGCATTGCTTGGTATCATCTGCAAAGGCTTTTTAATCCCAGACCCTGTATCATTAATAAAGTAAGGGTCCCAACACTGTACCTTGGGGTACACCGAAGATAACCTTAGACCATTCGGAGTATGAATCATTAACCACTACACTCTGAATTCTGTCTTCAGGTTCACACTGAGCTGGGGGAGTGAAGCAGTGCAAGTTCAGCTGAACTCGCACTATTTCACTCCCGCTTGTCAGTCCTGATTTTGTCTGCCATTAGACATCTCTGTGGGTTTCTGCACAGATTTCAATGTAAATCATGACCCGAAATCACAAATGGTACAGAAAATACTTTTTCCAAGTCATCTTCCAGGACGCCTTACAGAGATAGGCTCCTCCCACCTAGAACAGGAAACACTGGATCCACATCATAAAAGTCTTACTCATGCATTAGCCCCTCAGTATTTGTGTTTCCTCAGGCTAGACAGGCACTATCCAAGGGATGTTTGTTTTCGTTTTTTTGGGCCTTCGTGCCAGGCGGCAGGGGCCCCCCCGACGTCCATACCCAGTCAACAGGGGTAGTTCCCCTGGGGTATGAGTCAGTTTGGGGCCACCCAGGAGACCCGAAACAGGGGTCATGGGTGATGGTATGGGACCCCACCTCCCAAGTCGGGTGTATCCTCACAGGTAACCTCGCTGAGGGTGGAGGAGGTGATCCAGTGGGTCCAGCCGCGGCACAGCAGGGTATCCTCCTGGCGGAGGCTCGGGCAGCTGTAGACCCGGTATCCTTCCCGGGCAGATAGATCTCCAGAGGAGTCTCTAGCTCCAGAACAGCTGGGCGCACAGCTAGAGTGTCACTTTCGGCGCAGAAAACAGGAAGTTACACGAAGTCCCGCGGCGGCCATCTTGGTACACCCATTTGGAAGCCTAGTTGAAAATAACAGGCGTGCTGTGCCGTGGGGCGGTGTCGGATCCACAGCGCCGCCCCGGACCTCCACTCCTCTCATATTTGAGGGACCCGGACCTAAAGATGGCACCGCGCAACATGGAAGGATCCAGAGATGCAGATCTGGAGGCGCCATCGGGCCCTAAGGTAAGAAAATAAGGGGCAGACCGCTTTTCTTACCCCCCCCTGTGGGGGCAGCACAGGGGGAGTCTGTTTTATTCCAGAGACCGTTTGTTTTCTCCTATGCTGATGGCGGACGTCACATATTCTAACACAGGCTCTGGTGGTGGGTACTTCTCATAATTCTTGGACTAGAATAAGAGTCCACGTGGTTCTGGTTTGGGGGTTTACTTCAGTGTAAGTAATATGCAGGGGCTTGTCATTTACTGTATTACAGGACAAGACCCACGAGCCCAGAGATAAAAAAGAAACGCCTAGAAAAAGATGCCCAATATGTACCAGGAAGATGCAGATTGGGTGGAAAAAGAATGCTTGTCAGGACTGCATAGACAGACTTATCAAAGAAACAGGCCCTGTTCTCAAAGGCTTTATGGACTCATTAAAGTCAGGGATGAAACAGACGTTTCAGTCCTTTAAGCCCACACAGCAGGAGACACTTGCTGAACCCAGCCCAGGTACTTCAGGCACCAGTACTACCGTGAGGCCAGAAGTTAGGGCCCAGGTACGGGCAGTCCACCAGCATCGAGGACAGGGAGGAAAACTCAGGCTCAGCCTCAGAGCCTGAGGAGATAGACCCGAGCGAGGAAGGGCCAGAAGAGATACAAAAATTCCTTTTTCTCTTCAGAGGAGACAGAGGAGCTCCTGAAAGCAATCTACGACACCCTGGAACTGGAGTCCCCAGAGAACCAGGAGTTGTCATTGCATGACCTCCTATATGAAAGCCTTCAGCCTAGACAGGGCAGAACCTTTCCGGTGCATGGATCCCTAAGGGAGACCATACTTCATGAATGGAGGAAGCTGGAGAAAGCAGTATTCTTCTCTAAAAACTTAAAGAGAAGGTTCCCCTTTAAGGAGGATACAAAGCTGTGGGATACATGTCCCAGACTGGACGCCTCCATAGCCAAAGTCTCTAGAGCTTTGGAACTTTCCTTTTGAGGATACAGGTATCCTGAAGGACCCAATAGACAGGCAGGCGGAGGGCTATTTAACCACTTAACGACCGCCCACCGCCGATTTACGTCGGCAGAATGGCACGGACAGGCAGAATCACGTAGATCTACGTGATCGCCTTTGTGCAGTTGGGGGGTCCATCCGGACCCCCCTTCACTGCAGTGAGCGGCCGTTAAGTGTTCGGGAGCGATCAGGCATGAGGGGGGGGGGCGCTAGATTCCGCCCCCCCCCCTCGCGATCGCTCCCGGCCAATGAAAATGCTTCCTCCGCCATGTGATGTAAACAAGGCTGGAGGAAGTGATGTCATCTCCCTCGCCGCGGTCTTTCCGTTCCCGGCGCCGAGCAGAGAGGAAGCAGGTTAGTGCACTAACAGTCCACTGACACGTAGGTACACATAGGCACACAAGTCACCCCCCAGGTCACCCCAAAGCCCCCAATCACAGTGTCACTGATTGCAGTGATCATTTATTTTACTGATCACTGCATTTAGTGTCATCTGTGATTGTAAAAAGTTGCAGGGCAGTTGGGATTAGATCCAGGGTAGCCCCCTAACCCCCCCCTAATAAAGGTTTAACCCCTTGATCACCCCCCAGGTAACCCTTTCACCCCCTAACTTCAGCGTCACTAAGCGATTGTTTTTCCGATCGCTGTATTCGTGTCGCTGGTGTTTTAGATAGGCAGTTATTTTTTTTTAGGTTCGCCGCAGGTTTTTATTAGTGTCAGGTACCCCCATATAATATTTTAACCCCCTGATTGCCCCTAGAGTTAACCCTTTCACCAGTGATCGCCGTATAAGCGTCACTGGTGTCACTGGTTAGCCAGTAAGTTATTTAGTTATTTAGGTTACCCGTCAGGTTTTTATATAGTGTCAGGTACCCCCATATTTAACCTAATAAAGATTTTAACCCCCTGATTGCCCCTAGTTAACCCTTTCACCAGTGATCACCATATAAAGGTTACGGGTGACGCTGGTTGATTAGTTTGCTTTTTATAGCATCAGGGCACCCGCCGTATATAACCCAATAAAGGTTTAACCCCCTGATCGCCCGGCGGGTGAGATCAATTAGGTTTTAGCGCCAGAGAGGGTCTGCGTCGCCCCAGGTAGTGTTAGGTTAGTGACAGTAACGCTAACACCCACGCGCAAAGCATACACCCCCCTTAGTGGTATAGTATCTGATCAGATCTATACTAGCATCCCCAGCGGTTTAGGGTTCCCAAAAACGCAGTGTTAGCGGGATCAGCCCAGATACCTGCTAGCGCCTGCGTTTAGCCCCTCCGCCCAGCCCACCCAAGTGCAGTATCGATCGATCACTGTCACTTACCAAACACAACACACATAACTGCAGCGTTCGCAGTGCTTGGTTTTTGGGGCCCTGTACGCGGCTAGGCTCCCAAAAAGTCCCACACATGTGGTATCCCCGTACTCAGGAAAAGCAGCAGAATGTATTTTGGGGAGCAATTCCACATATAACCATGGCATGTGTGAGCAATATATCATTTAGTGACAACTTTTTGTACATTTTTTTTTTTTTTTTTTCTTTTTGTCATTATTCAATCATTTGGGACAAAAAAAAAAATATTCAATGGGGTCAACATGCCTCTCAGCAAATAGCTTGGGGTGTCTACTTTCCAAAATGGGGTCATTTGGGGGGGTTTTGTGCCATCTTGGCATTTTATGGCCTTCAAAACTGTGATAGGTAGTGAGGAGTGAAATCAAAAATGTATGCCCTTAGAAACCTTGAAGGCGGTGCTTGGTTTTTGGGGTCCCGTACGCGGCTAGGCTCCCAATAAGTCCCACACATGTGGTATCCCCGTACTCAGGAGAGGCAGCAGAATGTATTTTGGGGTGTAATTTCACATATGCCCATGGCATGTGTGAGCAATATATCATTTAGTGACAACTTTGTGCAAAAAAAAAAAAGTTTGTCATATTCCTGCAACTTGTGGCAAAATATAAAATATTCCATGGACTGAACATGCCTCTCAGTAAATAGCTTGGGGTGTCTACTTTCCAAAATGGGGTCATTTGGGGGGGGTTTTGTGCTATTTTGGCATTTTATGGCCTTCGAAACTGTGATAGGTAGTGAGGAGTGAAATCAAAAATTTGCGCCCTTAGAAATCCTGAAGGCGGTGCTTGGTTTCCGGGGTCCCGTACGTGGCTAGGCTCCTAAAAAGTCCCACACATGTGGTATCCCCGTACTCAGGAGAAGCAGCAGAATGTATTTTGGGGTGCAATTCCACATATAACCATGGCATGTGTGAGCAATATATCATTTAGTGACAACTTTTTGTAATTTTTTTTTTTTTTTGTCATTCAATCACTTGGGACAAAAAAAATAAATATTCAATGGGCTCAACATGCCTCTCAGCAATTTCCCTGGGGTGTCTACTTTCCAAAATGGGGTCATTTGGGGGGGTTTTGTACTGCCCTGCCATTTTAGCACCTCAAGAAATGAGATAGGCAGTCATAAATTTAAAGCTGTGTAAATTTCAGAAAATGTACCCTAGTTTGTAAACGCTATAACTTTTGCGCAAACCAATAAATATACGCTTATTGACATTTTTTTTTACTAAAGACGTGGCTGAATACATTTTGGCCTAAATGTATGACTAAAATTGAGTTTATTCGATTTTTCTTATAACAAAAAGTAGAAAATATCTTTTTTTTTCAAAATTTTCGTTCTTTTTCCATTTATATCGCAAAAAATAAAAATCGCAGAGGCAATCAAATACCATTAAAAGAAAGCTCTATTTGTGGGAAGTAAAGGACGCAAATTTCATTTGGGTACAACATTGCATGTCCGCACAATTTACAGTTAAAGCAGCGCAGTGCCGAATCCCAAAAACAGGCTTGGTCCTAATGGCCCGAAATGGTCCGGGGCTTAAGTGGTTAAAGAAGGCGTGGGAAGCTTGCTCCGCCAACTTTAGACCCGCACTAGCCACCACATGCGTGGCGCGTACACTTGACTTATGGCTTAAACAGCTCCGCACTCTTCTGGAGTCGGACACTCCTAGGGAAGAGATCCTGGATGCTTTACCCACGCTAAGTAAGGCAGTGGCCTATATAGTGGATGCATCCACGGAGTCGGTCACATTCTCGGCCAGAGCCACAGCCTTGGTTAATGAAGCCAGGAGGGCTATCTGGCTGAAGACCTGGGGAGGAGACTGTCTCAAAGACAAGACTGTTCCCTCCCATTTGATGGAGATCTGCTCTTTGGAAAGGAGCTGGAATCCGTCCTAGAGAGGTCGGCCGATAAAAAGAAAGGGTTCCCTTTTCCCAAGAGGCAACAACAAGTACAACAAAAGAGGAGTTTTCGTCCCTTTCAGGTGTCAAGTGAAAGGAACGCTCACCGGGGGGATAGGAGACAGAATAACAGAGCCCAAGACCAGAAATGGGGTTGGCAATACAGGAGGGGAACGGGCAGAGGTTTCCTCTTTAGACCCTCCCAGCCTAAGAACTCTTCCCAGTGACTCAGTCGGGCCTATGGGGGGAGATTGGGGTCATTCCTTCCACAGTGGCAGACCATCTCCAGCAGCCGTTTTATCCTAGATCTGATTGCATCAGGGTACAGGATAGAACTTTTAGGCTGCCCCCCTCAAAAAATTCATAACCAGTCTCCCAAGAGACGCGGAAAAAGCCACAGCTATGTCTTCCCTCCTGCAGAGTATGCTAGAAGAGAAGGTGATGAGCTTCATCCCCCCCATCTCTAAGGAAAGAGGGATTCTACTCAAGTTTTTCTGATGAAGAAATCATCAGGAAAATTTCGACTGATTCTGAGACAAGTAAACATGTACGTGAAGTACAGATGTTTCAAGATGGAATCAATCTACTCCACCAGAGAGCTGTTAACACCTGGGGTCTTCATGGTCTCATTAGACCTAAGGGACGCCTATCTTCACGTCCCTATTCGAGAGGAGTCCCAACAATTTCTCAGATTTGCAGTAAGAAAAGGGTTCAGGACCCACATTTTCAATTCAATGCTCTGCCCTTCGGACTAGCGTCAGCTCCACGCATTTTTACGAAGATACTGGCAGAAGCGCTAGGGACTCTGAGATCAGAGGGAATTCAGATTATCCCCTATCTGGACGACCTACTGATTTTTGTAGACTCAGCAGACGGAACCTGAGCAGAACTACCAGACACCTTCAGCAACTAGGGTGGTTGGTAAATCAGGAGAAGTCACAATTAGTACCTACTCAGAGCATTGTATACCTAGGATACCTGATAGACTCAAGGAAGTCCAAGATATTCCTGACAAAGGAAAAGGTAGAGACAATTTTGACAGAGGTAAGGAACCTCTGCACTTGTTAAAGGACCTCAATTCAGAGCATAATGAGGGTCCTTGGGTTAATGACAGCGGCCATCCCAGGAGTCCAGTGGGCTCAGTTCCATACTCGAGCGCTTCAGGCGTTCATGCTTTCTCTCTGGGATGGACAAACAAATTCACTTCAGAGACAGATGGAAATTCCACAGGAAGTAAAGCTCTCAATAGAATGGTGGTTGATCCCTGCAAACCTCTCGGCTGGCCGACTCTGGTCCCAACACTCCTCTGGCAGTCACCACGGACGCCAGCGGGCAGGGCTGGGGGGCCCATTCAGGCACTCTGATAGCCATGGGGCTCGAACCGGCAGGAAGCCTGCCTCTCCTCCAATGCGAGGTGGTTCTAAAGGCCCTAGTAGCCCTTTTGCCCATCCCTAAGGGGAAGACTTGTGCAGGTCCTTTCGAACAACATTACCACGGTTTGTTACCTCAACAAGCAAGGGGGTAGGAGAGTCCCGGGTCTGATGATAGCAAGAGAGATCCTTCAATGGGCAGAAGAAAACCTGTTATCACTATCTTCCATTCACCTAAAAGGGGAATTAAATTCTCTGGCAGATGCCCTAAGCAGAGAGACGCTGTCTTCGACAGAATGGTGCTTGAATCGAACAGTGTTCGAAGAAATAGTGCAGAAGTGGGGAGACCCACAGATAGACCTTTTTGCTACAAGACACAACAGGCAGGTGAAACAGTTCTATTCCCTACAGGGAGATCTTCTCAGTCGGGGCCTAGATGCCCTATCCCAGTCTTGGGAGGCAGATCTGGTGTACGCATTTGCCCTCATTCAGAGGGTCCAACACAAAGGTCATCCTGATCGTGCCATTTTGGCCGAAGAGGTCTTGGTTCTCAGGTCTTCTAAGACTCAGCATTACAGAACCTTGGAGACTACCTTTTACAGGATGGACCTCTTATACCAGGGAGAAGCGAATCATCCAGAACTGAGCTCTTTCTCTGACGGCTTGGCTTCTGAAAGGGAGCTGTTAGAGCTGAGAGGGTTATCGGCCAAGGTAATCGATACCATTCTTAGCAGCCGAAAGCCGTCCACTAACACAATTTATAATATCTGGAAGAGATTTGGGGACTGGCGCAGGCTCAACAGTGTCAGGTGCCATGGTCCCGGCGGTTCTAGATTTCCTCCAAGCCGGAGCAGATCTAAACCTTGCAGTTAGTACTCTTAAGGTTCAGGTGGCCGCCCTGTCCAACTTTTTAAATCAGACTGTCAGAAGAACCACTGATCAAAAGATTTCTTGTGTCCATCAGCTGGTAACGAGTCCCCCAAAGCAAGGAGGTTCCCTCCCCTGGGACTTATCAACAGTATTACAGGGTCTCGGTAGGGCACCATTTGAACCTATAGACGAACTACCCATAAAACTGTTAACCCTGAAGACAGTAGTTTTGGTGGCCCTAGTCTCGGCTAGGAGAGTCGGTGAGATCCAGGCACTTTCAGTGATCGTGCCTTTCTGCACCATTTTACAAGACAAAATTATCCTCTCACTGGACCCAGCTTTTCTCCCCAAGGTATCATCTAACTTCCATAGGTCAGAAGAAATCGTGATACCCTCATTCTGCGGAAATCCAAAGAATAAGGAAGCAGGATTTAATAAAATAGACGTCAGGAGATGCCTGATTGCCTACATAGAGCACACCAAGGAGTGGCGACGCTCCACCAGCTTGTTTGTTTTATTCGCAGGTCCTAACAAGGGGAAACAGGCATCCAAAGGTACCATCGCCAGGTGGATGAAGTCGGCCATTGCGGAGGCATACAAGGCAGTCTCCCGCACACCTCCATTAGGTATAAATGCTCACTCCACGAGCGGTTTCTACTTCTTGGGCTGAAAGGGCAGGCGCATCTCCCCTCCAGATCTGCAAGGCCGCAACCTGGTTCAGTTTCCAGACTTTTGTGAAGCATTAGACTGGACCTGCTTGCCAGCCAGGACCAGTCTTTCGGCAGGAAAGTGCTGCAGGCTGTGGTCCCGCCCTGATCAGGTAGTACTATATTGTCCTCTCTGTAAGCCGTCCTGGAAGATGACCTGGAAAAACAGTGTTATTACCTGTTAACTACTTTTTCCAGGAATCTTCCAGGACGGCGTCAGTTCCCTCCCTTATGAGGTGAGTAGCAATGTAAAGCATATGTAAGGATAGAGCTACGCTGATCCAGGTTTAATGATTCTGAGGCCTTCGGTTATTAAATACTGAGGGGCTAATGCATGAGTAAGACTTTTATGATGTGGATCATATGTTTCCTGTTCTAGGTGGGAGGAGCCTATCTCTCTGTAAACCATCCTGGAAGATTCCTGGAAAAAGTAGTTAACGGGTAATAACAGTTTTCTCTAGTCCTCTTCCAGGACGGCACACCTGAGATGACAGGTCCCACCTGACAGGAAACACAATCAACAGTTTAAAAGGCCCCACCCTTCCCTCTGTCCCTCAGTTTTAGTTTCACACAGCGTGGCAGCGAAACAGTTTATTTTTTTCTTTTATGAAGACCAAGGTCTGGGACTAAAATCTCCCCCCTAGGCTTTCAGACCAAGGGCAGCCAGTGGTGGCTGCAGGGTCTGACAGGACTTTGTTCCTTTCGAAGGGGGGCTCCCTTCTATTACATGCTCAGGGGGAAGTGCAGCTGGTGTATTTCAAGATTCCCCCTGAGATACTGGTGGCACTGGATATTGTGAGGTGTCCATATACCCAGGGACCTCACATCTCACTCTCTCCTCCTACCGGACAGTGGTGGATGGTAGGGAGGAACCGCTCTAATCCCCCCCCCCCATCGCTGTGGGAAGGGAGTCTTCCATCTCAACGCGGTATTCTGGGTCAGGATGGCTGAGCTGAGAGATTTCCTTCTAATTGCCACGCTGCGCTGTCGGCGTCGTACGGAGGCCATTGCGCATGTCCGGAGGTGAATGGCACGCGATTGGTCACTTCTGGCGCGCCGGACTATGACAAAATGGCGGCGCGCGGCAAACAAATCAGAAGTGGTATCAGAGCAGGGGTCTGCGGTCCTGTGTCCCCAATCTACCCACAGCGATCCTACCTGGCGGTTGATTTGGCTACAGGGGATGGAGGAGTATGGACCGACTCTGGCAGCGTCAGAAGTCACCACAGGGGGTGAGTGACTCAGCTGGTGTGGGGAAAGTTATTAGGGTGGCCCCATTTCCCTCTTCCCCCACAGGATACCCTAAGGGGTAATGGCTTAAGGGCATTATTTGTTTTACAGAGACAGAATGCCCTGCCCAGGGGTCGGCCAGTAGGTCTAGGCCCAAAGCCACTTCTAAATCAAAGCGTTGTGGGAATTGTAATGAGAAACTCGCCACAAGATCACGCTAAACCTTTTTTGCTTTAAATGCATTTATAGGTTAGCAGGCAAGGAGACGGCGCAGGCTATGAAGGAATGCCGGGCGCTACAGTCTGATGCTGGCGACCCTTCAGGACTACAGTTGAGAAGCAGGAGGAAGCCCTTTACGGTAGGGAGAGCACCCCCTCTCAGGAGGGAACCTCTGCAAGTTTCACGGACATCCCAGAGATCAGTTCCCTGCGTCTGAGGAAGAGGCAGAAATCTCGGACCAGAGTTCTTGAGAGGGAGTATTCCGGTCCAGGATAGCCTGGTTGAGGCTAGACCTGGGGGACATCTCTTCGCAACCGATGACATGGAGGGTCTCCTCAAGGCAATCTATATGTCTGAGGACTTTCAGTTGCCAGCCACTCAGGTCTCAGCACGTGATAGTATATAGAGGACTCTGCAAACCTCAGGCCAAATCCTTTCCAGTGCACCAATCTCAAATAAATAATCCTAAGAGAATGGAAAGAACCTGAGCGTAAAGTTTTAAAACTTAAATCCTGGAAGCTTGGATGCCCCTTTACAAGTGAGGAAGAAGTTTCTTAAGGTGCCGTGTCTGGATGCTTCTTTAGCACAAGTCTCCAAATGTTCGGACCTGTCCTTTGAAGATTCCAGAAACATCTGGGATCAGATGGACAAGAAATCAGAAACCTTACTACGCAGAGCCTGGGATGCCAATGCAGCAGCCATGGGTCCAGCATTGGCCTCCGCCTGTGTTGCCAGAAACTCTGATGCATGGGTTGACGGGTTGTTGAACCATGTAGCACACGAGAGCAAATCTAAGGTGGTATTAGATTCTCTAGAAATTGTTGGAAAAGCAGTGGCCTATTTGGCAGATGCCGCAGTGGAAACTGTTAGAACTGCCAAGTTGGCAGCACTTCTAAACTCCGCTAGGAGGTCCCTTTGGGTAAAGACGTGGGATGGAGATTTTACGTCCCAGTCACGTTTCTGTGGCATACCCTTTGAGGGATCACTGCTCTTTGGCTCTGGCTTAGAACAAGTCCCGTTTGACAGATAAAGGTAAATTCCCTACAAAACCCAAGAGATAAAGGGAAGACCTTCTTCTCCCCCCCCCCCCTTCAAAATGCCATTTTAAGGGTAAGAAGGAGCCGAGGATAAAGTGGGGGGGATTTGGGTAGGGGCAAGGAAAAGGGGTGAAATCCTCTTTTCCGGGCCCAGTACTTCCAACAGTCCAAATGACGCCAACATAAAGGTTGGAGGAAGGGTCTCGTGGTTCCTTCCACCATGGGAAAACATCACATAGAGTCCTTACATTCTAAGTCTGATAAGGGAGGGTTAAAAACTATAATTCCTGTCTTACCCTCCAAACTTTATCCTTATCTCTCCAAGGATCCATTGAAATCAAGGGCTGTTTTGGGGAGTGTCCAAACTGGCATGACAGGAGGTCATCATCCCTGTTCCCGTAGATCAGATCAGCCAGGGGTTTTATTCCCACATATTTGTGGTGCCAAAACCATCCAGGAAATTTTGGCCGATCATAAACCTATGGAAGCTGAATCAGTACTTATTGTACAAAAAGTTCAGAGTGGAGAGTATTTACAGTCAGACACCTTCAGCAGGGAGTCTTCATGATTACGTTGGACTTAAAGGATGCTTATTTGCATGTCCCCATTCCCCCAAAACATCAGAAGTTACTGAGGTTTGCAGTTCAGACAAACCAGGGTGTCCAACACTGGCAGTTCAAGGCACTCCCCTTCGGCCTAGCGGCCAGTCCAAGAATCTTCACAAAGGTTTTGGCCGACGTGTCTTTTCTACACCTCCAGGGGATAGCCTTGATCCCATACTTGGACGACATGCTAATTTTCAGTCCGGCCCTGGAACAACTCCAGTCAGACAGACAGTGCTGTCCACCCTAGAATCCCTGGGGTGGCTTATCAGCCGAGAAGTCCTCCCTGGATATCGCAATCCAAGGTGTTTCTAGGTTACCGGGTAGTCTCAGTGAGCCAAAGGATCTTTCTCCCCCAAGAGATCACAAAAGTGCACAGTGCGGTATCTACTATCCATGGTACCAGGGAGGCCTCTCTAAGGACCATGATGAAAGTCTTATTCTAATCGCACCCTGGTGGCTGAAGCGGGCATGGTTCCCCACCCTGAGGTCGATTGCTCCTCCGCTGCACCTCCCATCCAGATGCGATCTCCTCTCCCAGGGACCAGTTTTACATCCCGATCCAGGGTTTCTTTCCCTGACGGGGCATGGTGTCTGAGAGGGAGATCCTAAGGCGTAGGGGATGCTCTGAAAAAGTGATTGACACACTTTTTACAGAGTAGGAAGCCAGTCACTAGACAAATCTATGCGAAAGTTTGGAAAGTCGTGTCTCGCTGGGCTCAGTCTAGAGAAGGTTCTCTTCAAACAATCCCAAGGGCCTAGCAGGCAATACCCTCAGGGTTCAGGTGGCAGCCCTATCTGTGTTTTTAGACGGACTGGCCCTGAACCCACTGGTAAATGAGATTTTTGACAGCCAGAGAAAGGGTAACCCGGTGAGAACAAGCAGGTTCCCACCTTGGGATTTATCTCTGGTTTTGGATGCTCCAACTAAAGAGCCCTTTGAGCCGTTGGCTCAGGTTTCTGTTAAATTCCTTTCACTTAAAATGGCCTTCCTCCTGGCAATCACGACAGCCAGAAGGGTTAGCGACCTACTAGCTCTGACCATAAGAGCGCTTTTTTTGTTGCTCCTAGAGGATACGGTAATCCTCAGACTGGATCCTTTATATTTGCCAAAAGTGACCTGTGGAAATCTGAGGTCACAGGAAATTGTGCTCCTCTGTCAGAACCCCAAAAATGACAAAAGCTTCATTTTATTAGACGTTAGAAGATGTCTTCTAGTCTACTTGGAGTGTTCATGAGATCAAATCATTTACTTGGTTTCTCCGGCCAAAAGAAAGGGCTTCAGGCCTCTAAGCCTATGATAGCCAGGTGGATTAAACGGACTATCACAGTAGCCTATGAACAGTCAGAAAAACCTGTTCCAGCACATATCAAAGCTCACTCAACTAGATCTCTGGCGACCTGGGCAGAGAGGGCAGGCGCTTGGATCGATCAAATCTGCAGAGCAGCAACTTGGACGATCCAAAATACCTTCCTGAGGCACTACAGAGTGGAGCTGTTGTCCCCTCAGGACTTGGCGTTAGGCAGGAAGGTCCTACCCTAAGGTAGACCTGAACTTCTTGCTCATCGTCTCAGGTGTGCCGTCCTGGAAGATGACTAGAGAAAAGTACCAGTTACACTTACCGGTAACAGGTTTTCTAGGAAATCTTCCAGGACGGCGGGCCTACTTCCCTACCCTTGTCTGTTTTTTTTTTTTTTTTTTTTTTTTTTTTATTCTCACAGAATGTACCCTCTGGCACCGGTGTGGGCTTATACTTTGTCATAACTGAGGGATAGAGGGAAGGGTGGGACCTTTTAAGCTGTTTCCTGTCAGGTGGGTCCCATCTCAGGTGTGCTGTCCTGGAAGATTTCCTAGAAAACCTGTTAACGGTAAGTGTAACTGGTACTTTTTGAAATCGGTGTGGCATCGCACCGATTGGGGTGGTGCCATTGCTGGCAAATGCCACCGATTTGACATGTTAAATCGCACCAGTGTGAACTAGGGCTTAGCCATTTTTCTATATATTTACAAACTGTTTTTTCCAAGCCCACCTCATCTGCACTTTGCAGTAGGAGGCAAACCTTTCCAGTTGGTCATACTGCCATTTGGTCTATTCTGTGCTCAGCGTATTGACAACTTGCACCTCTTCTTGCCCTCTTACGAACTTGGGGCATCCAGGTCACAGGGTGCCTTGAGGTCTTCTGAACTAGTTTCCCTGCTTTCTGCAAAAATTCACAAGACCCTTCAGATACTTCAGACATTTCATTGGGTAATGCAAAAATCTGCTCTCCAACCTTCCCTTTGCATGGAATACTTGGGCCTTGTTCTAGACACAGCCCAAGCAAAGGTATTCCAGGAAACAAGACCTCTCCATCAGACATTGAGCTGAAAGAAGCTCCCCTCGTTGAGATTCTCCATAAGTCCTGTGTCTCATCGTGGCCTCCGTTTGGGCATTTGGAGCAACCTTATTCCACACAAGGCCTCAACACATGTTGGCATGGAACAGAAATACCCTCTACACCTGCCTGTACTCCTACCCAGCCAGGCAAGTAGCTCCTAGCTTGGTTGATTTCCAACCCAGACTCGGCAGTGGGCAATTGGTCTTCACCATACCACTGGAAGGTGATTAGAAATGCCAGTTTCTCAGGCTGGGAAGGATTGTCCAATCTTGGTATTCAGGAAACATGATCACCAGAGGAAGCCAAGCTTCTCAACATCTTGGTGCTCAGTAGGGGTGCTGAAATCAGTGCGTCGCGATTTGGGTGTCTCCGATGCATGCGACCGGGAAAATAAATTACCGGGATGCCGCCCGCATCTGCAGGCATCCCGGTACCGTTTTTTAGAGCGGGCGGTCGGTTTTCCAGTGAAAACAACCGATGTGACGAAAAGCCGCTCAGCTGTTATCCCAGAGGAGCGGGAGGGGAGATGCCTTTCTAATACAGGTATTTGCTCCTTCTGGGCATAGATGGCTGCAGTATCCACGGTTAACTATGCCATAGCTGTCCCTCCCGCTGTTTTCTGGGAGATGCACAGGTCCCAGAAGACAGCAGGGACCATTCAAACCGCGCAGCATGACTCACATGTGCAGTAAGGAACCAGGGAACTTCCTGATTCTCTTACTGAAGATGGCGGTGGCAGCACCCGAGAGCCGAGGGACAGATTGGCTTCGGGTGCCGACATCACGGGCACTCTGGACAGGCAAGTGTCCATATTTTAAAAGTTGTCAGCTGCACCTCTTTGTAGGTGCCCACTCACACTATTTTTACATGCTTAAAATGAAAGCAATATTAAAGCCATAAACCTATTGTATTACCAAGCAGTTACTTAGGTTAGGTTTCTATGTTTCATAGTATATTGTAGGTCCCCCCCTTTTTTTTTTTTTTTCTTTTTTTCTTTCATTTTAATGTAGATATTCGAATGGTGTGATTGTCCCATTTATATTGAGCTGCCTCCTTCGGAGAGCAGGCAGTCTGATTCTACACGCCATTCTCCTGTATATGGCCTCTTTCACACTGGGGCGCTCATAGCGTCGGCGGTAAAACGCAGCCATTTCTCTTTTAGTCCATGGACGGACACTGCTCCTTAAATCTTGACAAAGTGGGTTATGTTCAGTCTATTAGAGGACTAGGCAGAACATGTTATCTTAAAACATGTAACTTTAACAGCATTAAACAGCCCCGCCCAGGGGGCGGTCCCGGTCATAACCCCTCAGCATGCAGCTCAGTTTTTTTTTTTTCTGCCTAGTAGAGGAGATGGACCTGGCTCCCCCTTGGGCCCAGAGTCCTACAGAAATTTTTATATTTTTTGATCCTGTGATCTATAAAGTGCCGGCTGGTTGACAAGCTGGATATTATAGATCCTGGTAGTCTCCCCAGTACGGCCTTCGAGCGTGAGCAGACCTTAGCTGAGCGCTGAGTCGGCCATGACATGCCCTGTTGCTCCAGGGGTGGCCGGTGAGTTTTTTTTTTGCTCCGGGACCCACATATGACTGACCTACTCGGCTGACAGCCACTCCATATGTCTGGCGGTGAGTCACTCTAGAAAGCACCAGCATGTCCACACGTGGATGTTTAAGTACAGTCCCTCCTGTTTTATGTCAGTTTGGGACAGCTGGGCTTCCTAGGGGGTCATTGGGGAGTCCCTTCCCCCCCCCCTCTTTCCTCCTCCCCAGTGTGGGGCCTACTGCGTCAACTGGGTGTACCTGTAGGGGTCTCCGTACCTGGTTGGGTGTTGTAGAGCTGTCGGGGTCAGCTACTGTGAGGGTGCCATGCTTTCGGGGGGGCCTCCGTTGGGTGTCCCTGCGGCCTTCTCATCCACGTCATGCTCGGGCGCCATTTTTGGTAGAGCCGGCGCCATTTTCTGTTGGGTTTTCATTAACCACTTCAGCCCTGGAAGAATTTACCCCCTTCCTGACCAGAGCACTTTTTGCGATGCAGCACTGCGTCGCTTTAACTGACAATTGCGCGGTCGTGCGACGTTGAACCTAACCAAAATTGACGTCCTTTTTCCCCCACAAATAGAGCTTTCTTTTGGTGGTATTTGATCACCTCTGCGGTTTTTATTTTTTGTGCTATAAACAAAAGAGCGACATATTTGAAAAAAATGCAATATTTTTTACTTTTTGATTTAAAAAAAAAAAAATTGTGATATTTATTAAAACAATTTTTTTTCTAAGTTTAGACCGATAGGTATTCTACATATTTTTGGTAATTTTTTTTTGCAATAAGCGTATATTGATTGGTTTGCGCAAAAGTTATAGCGTCTACATAATAGGGGATAGATTTATGGCATTTTTATTTTTTTTATTTTTTTTACTAGTAATAGCGGCGATCTGCGATTTTTATTGTGACCGTGACATTGCGGCAGACACATCGGACACTATTGGCGCGTTTTTGGGACCATTCACATTTATACAGCGATTAGTGCTATAAAACTGCACTAACTACTGTGTAAATGTGACTGGCAGGGAAAGGGTTAACACTAGGGGGCGATCAAGGGGTTAATATGTTCCCTATTGAGTGATTGTAACTGTAGGGGGAGGGGACTCACAAGGGGAGGAGACCGATCTGTGTTCCTCTGTACTGGGAACACACATCGGTCTCCTCACCTCTGACAGGAGGTGGATCTGTGTGTTTACACACACAGATCCACACTTCTGCCGTGATCGTGGGCAATCGCGGGTGCCCAGCGGACATCGCGACCGCCGGGCACACTCACCGGGTCACGAGCGTTGCCGCGCGCCCCATAGACGGCCGGGAAAAAAGGACGTCATATGACGTCCGGAGGGAGGGAGGGTTCCTGCCGGCGTCATATGTCTATGACCCGGTAGGAAGTGGTTAAACATTGAAAAATTCTATTGTCGGCAATTTTGTGGCACAGGTCTTCACTGCGGGTGGCCATTTTCTTGTAGCCCGTGCCTCTTTTCCCTGAGGTGTCCGGCCATTTTGGATGTGGTTTTCACTGTATGGCTTAGCCTTTAGTGCTGGAGGCTCTCTGAACGGTGCGAATAGCGCCATTTACCTCACAGAACACCTCAGTCACGTGTGTGTGTGTGTGTGTGTGTGTGTGTGTGTGTGTCAGGTGGACAAGCGGCGCTAAGCAGTCTCTGGCTGGTGAGTCCCTGGGTAACCCCCCCCCCCCGCCAGCGCAGCTAGGAGGGTGGACTTTTTTGTCACACGTGTCTTGACTTGGTCCCTAAGGACTGTCAGTGGGTCAGAATGGAGTCTGAAGCTGGTACTACTTCCCCAGACATTCCGGTGGCAGCAACTGGTGCCCCTGCGGTTACCATGGACAATTTGTCAGCAGTCCTGGAGTCATTTGTTGCCAGGGTGGAAGTGGCATGCGGGTGTATAGGGGTAAGAAGCGCCCCCTGCCATCTCCTGGGGAATGCTCTGACTCGGGCCTGGCTGCAGCACAGGACCCCTGTTCTGAGGTGTCAGAACGTGGACCAGGACCGTCTGGCCACTGAGGACTCCTCGTCCGGGTCAGTGCAGGACAGAGCACTTGTGGGAGCACTTATCAATGCAGTAAGGGACACCCTTAAGCTTGAAGATGCTGCTGGGACATCCACTGGGGTGTCAGTCCCTTTTGGGTCACACAAATCGACCCGCTCCTAAAGGTTTTTCCTTATGTTGATTTCTTTGACTGATTCATAAGATGAATGGGAACAGGCTGCAGAGGTCCTTTGTGGTCCCTCAGCGAATGGCGGTCCATTACCCCTTTTTGAAGCGGTAACTCGGACCGTGTTCGCCATGCTGGGGTCAGCATTGCGGCCGTTAGTGGCTGCAACTTTGGTGTCTCGGACACTCGCTGAATGGGCTAAACTTGCATCAGGCAGTAGGAGCATCAGCTCCCACAAGAAATTGTTACACTGGCCGACCAGCAGGTGCAGGTCTGGTGTATGTATGTGATGCAATCCTAGATGCGACTCCCTTAATCTCCAGGGCCTCTGTATCCGTGGTGGTCTTGTGCTGCCTGATATGGCTAAAATGCATGGACCAAGCTTCTAAGAAAGCTCTGACAGATTTGCCTTTCAAAGGTGGGAGGCTCTTTGGCGCCTCACTGGACGACATTATTAAGGATGCCACTGGCGGTAAGCACACTTCTACCTCAGTCCACCAAGGGTAAAGGGCCGCCTCGTAAACAGGGGCCTTCCTTCCCTATGCAAAATCGCTATTTTCGTCAGTCGGGGGGCCACAAGCAGACCCTCCCAAGCCGATAAAGCTTCAGCTGGGGGACAGAAGCGTCCCTGGGTGCGCAAGCAATCAGTCTGCTTCTGCATGAAGTCTTGCCCCAGCTGATATTTGGGTGGGGGGGGACGTCTTCAAGTTCACAGCTCACTGGACCTCCCTGCTTTCCAACCAGTGGGTTTGCGAAGTGATCTCTTCAGGGTACAAGATCTAGTTTGTTTCTTGTCCACCAAACAGATTCTTTCCCTCCAAATCTTCCTCTCCTACCATCTCGGCGGGCTGCCCTGACTGGTGCAGTTCAAGACTTGTTAAGGCACTGGGTAATTACACCCGTACCGTGGCAGGACAGGTTTCGGGGATTCTACTCGCATCTGTTCGTGGTCCCAAAGAAGGACGGAGTTCGTCCAATCCTACAACTCAAGGCCTTCAATGCCTTTTGTGAAGGTTCGGAAATTCAGGATGGAATCAATTATCTCTGTGGTAGCTGCACTCCATCCTGGGGACTTTCTGGCGTCCCTGGACATCAAGGACGCGTACTTGCATGTCCCCATATGCGACAGACTCCAGAGGTTTCTGCGGTTCGCGGTCAGGGAACCACTCTCAGTTCGTGGCTCTCCCCTTTGGCCTGGCGTCAGCACCAAGAGTTTTCACCAAGGTGCTCGCCCCGATTCTAGTTTTGCTCAGACAGCGAGGCATTGCCGTCATAGGTTACTTAGACGATCTTCTTCTGAGGGCTGCTTCCAGATCAGAATTAGAGGATGTGTCTATAGCCACTCAAACTCCGACTTTGAATGGATACTGAACCTCCAGAAGTCGTGTTGGCTCCGACTCTGTGCCTAGAATACCTGGGGCTGATTCTGGACTCATCGGAGGAGAGTTTCTCCCTCCAGAAGTTGCAGACGCTCCAGACTGCAGTAAGGTTGTTGACATCCCGCAAATGGTCATCCCTCCGTTTCTGCATGAGTCCTGGGCCTCATGGTAGCCTCCTTTCGAGGCAGTACCATATGCCCAATCCCATACTTGGGTGCTGCAGAAGGAGATTCTGTCCAAATGGAACAAATCCCCATTTTTCCCTGGATCATCAGATTCAGGTGAGTCACCTTGTCAGGGCCTTCAGTACGGGAAGTCTCTCCTTCCCTTCCACTGGACGGTGATCATGACGGATACCAGCCTGACCGGTTGGGGGAGGAGTCTGGGGGGGGGGGGTTCAGTCGGCCCAGGGCTGCTGGATTTCGCAAGAATCTCTCCTATCGATCAATGTCCTCACACTTCGAGCGATCAGACCTGTGCCTCTCCAAGTGGTCGCATAGACTTACAGGGCGTCGGTCAGGATCCAGTCAGACAACGCCACGCGGTGGCTTATGTCCTCCATCAGGGAGGAACAAGGAGCTCGGCCGCAGCGTCGGATGTCGCTCACATCCTAAGATGGGCCAAAAGGGGCGTGCCGGCTCTCAGCTGTTTACATTCCGGGCGTGTAAAACTGGCAGGCGGACTGAGTTGCCAGATGCTGGACCAAGGGGAATGGTTGCTACACTCGAGGTGTTTCAAATCCTTTGTCAGAAATGGGGCACACCAGATGTGGAGCTCCTGGCCCCTCGACTCAATCGCAAAGTGTCGCGTTGGTGGATCCGTGGGGTCAGTATCGGCTAATTTATGCCTTTCCCCCAATGAAATTGCTTCCTCGTCTGCTCCGTAGAGTGGAGGCTGAG
This sequence comes from Rana muscosa, assembly GCA_029206835.1. Classification (NCBI taxonomy): domain Eukaryota; kingdom Metazoa; phylum Chordata; class Amphibia; order Anura; family Ranidae; genus Rana; species Rana muscosa. The sequence continues at coordinate 78,687,130 of CM055117.1, read as the reverse complement.
GGATTCCAGTGATTCTAATCGCCCCAGACTGGCCCTGGCGTCCCTGGTACGCCGACCTCGTGAGACTGGTAGCAGATGCTCCCTGGCGTCTGCCATTGCGGGAGGACCTTCTGTCTCAAGGTCCCATACTTCATCCTGCTTTACAGTCGCTGGCTTTAACGGCATGGTTATTGAAAGCCAGGTACTAAGGGACCGTGGTCTGTCAGATTCGGTAATCTCCACCATGTTGAGGGCCCGAAAATCATCTTCCCGGAAGATCTACCATCGCACTTGGAAGGTATACATCTGTGTGAAGAGATGGATTGGCACCCGCGGGCTTATTCGGTTTCTCGGATCCTGCTGTTTTTACAGCGCGGAGTGGATCAGAAGCTTGCCTTTAAGCACTAAGGGGCAGATTTCAGTCGTTGCTGTCTTCTACGACCACTGGTGGCTCACTCACTGGTAAGTACATTTGTTCAGGGGGTCCGACACGTGGTTCCCCTGATTAGACCACCGCTCCTCCGTGGGACTTGAATCTAGTGCTCTCGGTACTTCAGGAACTGCCCTTTGAGAACATCAGGGAGATTCCTCTCAACGCTTTCTCAAAGTTGCCTTTTTTAGTTGCCATTGCATCATTTAGAAGGATTTCTGAATTGGTGGCCTTGTCTTGTAAGTCACTTTACTTGGTTCTCATAAGGATAAAGCGGTGCTACGCCCGCAGCCTTCGTTCCTAAGGTGGTCTCGGCCTTTCACCTAAACGAGGACATTGTCCTTCCATCCTTGTGTCCTCGGCCATTGCATCCCAAGTAGGTTGTGGTACGTGCCCTACGGGTGTACCTGTCTGCTACAGCTCCGTTCCGGAAGTCTAACTTGCTGTTTGTGTCTGGTCCACAGAAGGGCCTGGCGGTCTCATCGGCCACCATTTCTAGGTGGAGCAGGCAGACTTATCCAGGCCTATGCCCTTAAGGGGCGGGCGCCTCCCTTTCCTGTCGCTGCACATTCGACCAGGGCAATTGGTGCCTCCTGGGCTATCGGGCATCTGTCCCACAGGTGTGTAAGGCGGCGACCTGGTCGTCTGCTCACTTTCTCAGTTTTACAAGGTTGATGTGAGTGCATCTTTGGATGTTCCTTTTGGCCACAAGGTTTTGCAGGCGGCTGTTTGAGGTTGCAACTCCTCCGTTGAGGAGCTCTGTGGGTCTGGTGAAGTTGAGTCTTGATTGCTGTTCCCATCCCTCGTCTTTTCTGACACTGCTTGGACGTCCCACTTTGTCAATTTAAGGAGCTGCGTCCGTCCATGGACTAAAAGAAAATAGGATTTTTTTGTGCTCACCGTAAAATGCTTTTCTCTGTCGTCCATGGACGGACACAGCACCCACCCCTCAAGTTTGTACTGCTTTTTTGACGAACTGAGCTGCAGGGTGAGGGGTTATGACCGGAGGGACCGCCCCCTGGGTGGGGCGGTTCAACTCTGTTAAAGTTGCATGTTTTAAGATAACGAACATGTTCTGCCTAGTCCTCTCCTAATAGACAAAACTTAACCCACTTTGTCAAGATTTATGGAGCTGTGTCTGTCCATGGGCGACGGAAGGATTTTACGGTGAGTACAAAAAATCCTATTTTACCGCTGACGCTATGGGCGGATTTGCGGTGCATTTCGGCCGCTAGCGGTGCAGTTTTAACCCCCCGCTAGCGGCTGAAAAGGGTTAAAACCGCTGCTACAGCAGCGGTTTGCAGGTGGTATAGCCACGCTGTCCCATTGATTTCATTGGGCAGGAGTGGTATACACACTGCTCCAAAGATGCGGCTAGCAGGACTTTTGGAGCGGTCCTGCCAGCGCATCACCTCAGTGTGAAAGCCCTCTGGCTTTTACACTGAGACTGCAGGGCAGGAGTTTTTCAGGCAGTATTCAGGCGTTTTAGTGCTAAAAATGGCACCTAAACTCTTTCAGTGTGAAAAGGGCCTATAGGATTATTTTGTTTGTAATTCAGCTTTAACTTTTATGTAGGGGGTTTTATGTTATGTCTTGGGCATTCTATTGATTCCTATATGTTTCAATATCAAGATTATATAAGGATTTACTTTAAACATTGATTTTAATGTCCATAACATACACCTTAACTATTGGACATGGAATTCAAGGCACCCATGTCAACCAGCTTTTTTTTATTTATTTTTTTTTTTTTTTTATTTATGTTTGTGTATTGGATACAGAGGGATGATGCTCACCTATGCAACCAAGACGGTAGATGGCTAAAAATGCACGATTGTATTCAGTTGCAGCTGGCTGTTGGGCTGATAAAACACATTGCTATAACAGCACAATTTTCTCTTATCGTCCATGGACCGATGCAGCTCTCATACTGATTACATGTGGGTATATGTCCCTGCTCGCAGGATAAGACCTAGGCAGAATGTTAGAGGTTAAAACATTCTAGAACAAGCCAGAGCTGAACAGCCCCGCCCAGGGGGGCGGTCCCTCCGGACATTACCCTTCCACCTGCAGCTAATCAGCCCCAGTTTTTTTTCTGCCTAGCAGAAGAAGACGTGGCTCTCAGGAGCCAGTCTCCTGGAAGATTTTACTTTTGATTTTTATTCCTTTGGGAATTTTATTTTTGAGACCTTCAATCAACTGTCGGCTGGGCAACAGGTTGGGTACACTAGTATCCTCGTAGTCTTCCCTGTCCGACCATCGAGCGTGCTGATCCTCGCCTTGCGTGCGTGAGACTCAGTTCACGACATACCCCATGGCTCCAGGGGTGGCCGGGTTGCTTTCATGCTCCCGCGGTCCTCTCAAGATTGAACAGTACTTGACTGACTGTATCTCTCGTGGTGGACCGGGCCGACAGCTACGCAGTACGACTCTGTGATAGGTCTGAGTCAGATATGGGCCTAGCTATTGGGCTCAGGACCCTACCTCTGAATATTGTTTATGAACAGGACATTCCCTTGTGAGGAAGACTCCAGTTCTGTGTCAGTGAATGACAGGGCGCTTGTAAGTGATCTCATTGATGTGAGAAACACACTCAGGCTGAAATTGCTGTGACAAGCTTTTCTTTTACACAGTTTCCTCAGTTTTCCTCACACGCTGCCTCAAGAGCAGCATGGATGAGGGAGGACTTTATTCATTTATGTCTCTAATCCCTGTGAGCCTTGTGTGTGATACCTGAGGTAACATTTCCCGCCATTTCCTGGGGAATGATTTGAGCTCTGACAGACACACGGTCTGAGGATCAGAGGTTACCTGAATGCTGCTTCAGCAGCACAGTCGAGCAGGTTGGAATGATACAGAGAAGATTATGCGCCTCTGCGCCATAATTTAAACTCATCCTATACCTCTACACTGCATACATTCACAGTGTATGTATGTTATTGGCTGTCCCCACGTTCCAATGCTGTGTTTCAGTGCCATACATGATATAAACGTACAAAATATGTTTATGCACGACTCCAGATACATTCACAGTATATGTATGTATCATACTCTCTGGGCTGGCGGGGGCTCCGGTGTCCTCCCGCACTCTCATGGTATGTGCGCTTCGGCTCTCTGCACAGTATAGACATGTTCAATATGTTTATTGCAGATATTATACATGTTTACAGTATGGGTATACTGTTTGCGTGGGGTTCCTCCGGGTACTCCGGTTTCCCCCCACGCTCCAATGGAAATGCACAGCATAAACATGTGCAATATTATGTTGATTCACATGCTATCATTCCTACACGGTATCTGGGTGCTGTCTGCGTGGAGTTGTACCGAGTGGGCGCTTCGGCGATATGCACAGTCTAAATTTGTGCGATTGGACCTACCCGGTATGTCTTTGCAGTCTGCGTGGGTTTCCGCCCACGCTACATGACATGCATGCCTTTGGTGCAATACACGATGTAAACATACACATTATGTTTATACACTAAATACATTCACAGTAGTTGTAGGTATTGCATTCTCTGAGTATGCGTGGGGTACTTCGGTTCCTCCCACGCGCCAACGGTGTGCGCGCCTTCGGTGCTTTGCACATAATGAGCTTGTGCAAAAGGTTTAGCGCACACACTATAATACCTACACGGTATGCGGATGCAGTCTGCATGGGTTTCTGCCCATGCTACATGACATGCATGCCTTTGGTGCAATACACGGTGTAAACATACACATTATGTCTATACACTAAATACATTTACAGTAGTTGTAGGTATTGCATTCTCTGAGTATGCGTGTGGTACTTCGGTTCCTCCCACGCGCCAACAGTGTGCGCGCCTTCGGTGCTATGCACACATGGGCTTGTGCAAAATGTTTAGCACACATACTATAATACCATACACGGTATGCGTATGCAGTCTGCATGGGTTTCATCCGGGTGCTCAGGTTTCTCCCCTGCGTTCCAATGGTGTGCGCATTCTCAGCGCTATGCACAGTATAAACATGTGCAATTTGTTTATTCGCAGGCTAACATACCTACACGGTTGTGTACGCAATCTGTGTGGCTGGTTTACGTCCAGGCCCCGATGATGTGCACGCCTTCGTCGCTGGCACAGTATATACGCGTTTAATAGGTTTATCCACAAATACTAAACTACATGCGCCGTATGTGGTGGTATTATGCTCTTTGTGGCTGCATGGGTTTCCTCCCACACTCTCCATTTGTGCGTTTGACGCAATACATAGTATAAACTATGTGTTTGCACAATCAGCACCTATCCATGGGTAGCTGCTGGATGGAGCATTGTCACAAGGATCCCTGGTTTCAGGGGTATCACTTTCCACCTGCTTTCAGTGGTGATCAGAAGCGCTGGCTTGGACTGTTCGCCAGGCTGGGGTTGGCGTTGCGCCCGTTAGTGGCTGCGTCTCTGGCATTTTTTGTAGCTCAATGACTGGGCAAAAGCCTCTGCTTCATTCATCAGTCGTCTAGCAGGTGCACTACAACTGCTTTAGCCTTTAGGGTCTCTGTGCCCGGGGTGGGTTTGCGCCACCTGTGGAGGCTGAGGTTACTAGTCCTCTGACCGAGTTTCTAGGGAAGTTCCGTCAAGTTGCCTTTATTGGCCAACATTTGAGGCACCCTGTACACTGGGGCCTCCCTTCTCCGATACATTGCGGAGTCTCTTTGGGATTTTCATACGTCTCGCTGCAAGACGGTCCTGTCGGCCGTGTGCATTGCAGGCGAAGGGTCCTTGCATCCGGAGGTGTTTCCACCTTTACCGGAGGTGGGGCACCGGAAGTGGACCTTGTGGCCTCTCGACTCACTCGCAAGGTGGCAAGATCGTGGTCAGGTCCAGGGACCCCTGGGCGGTAGGGCTGGGCGATTTTCCCCCCCAAAAAAATCTGCAGTTTTTTTTTTTATAAAAAACTCGATTTACGATTCGATTTTTATTTTTATGATATTAAAGTGCATCAACAAAAAAATTGCAAAGGCAAACCCTTTCTCTAACTGCAAAGTCAGTGTGCAACAAACACACACAATATATTCCAGCGCTCATGGAACATACATTAACTATTAAACTCTTGAAACTCTGTGATTCCTTCTGTCCCAGCCTTGCTGCCATCCTGGCTCTGCATCCTTTTGGTTTGGAGGGCCCTCCACACGCTGGTCTGCCTGTTGTCCATCTTTCAAGGTACTGTGCTCACACTGAGATCATGCCACAGGCTTTGTTTTGACTTTTTTAACCCCTCCTTGCTCCACGGATGTCACTGCAAGTTTAACAAGTTTGTCACCACTGGCAACTAGAGAGTTAAGATTCATTTGCCCTCTGCACATTTGGGATTGGATCCCTCTCTTTATTGTGATAAATGGACTAAGCTTTTTTATCAATTCTTCAAGAGTTTTCAATAGTTAATAATGTATGTTCCATGAGCGCTGGATTATATTGTGTGCATGTTGTGTATTTTGTACTTCTGGGTACGGATTTTTTCTTGCTGCGCTGGATCCTGTTTTTTCCCCCTTTTTTGGATACTTTGTACTTCCCAAAATATTGGATTTTTTTCTTATCCATTATATTTTTTCTTTATCCACCAATTTAGCGCTTGTGACCTTTTGTGGTGTTTTTTGCAGTGTGCAACAAAGTGTTAAACATCCAAATTATTAATACTGTATTTGGTTTTAGCTAATAAAACAACAATCCTGAGGTTACTCTTAGTTGAATTGAACTGTGTCCGTGTCTCACTGTGTCCGTGTCTCACTGTGTCCGTGTCTCACTGTGTCCGTGTCTCACTGTGTCCGTGTCTCACTGTGTCCGTGTCTCACTGTGTCCGTGTCTCACTGTGTCCGTGTCTCACTGTGTCCGTGTCTCACTGTGTCCGTGTCTCACTGTGTCCGTGTCTCACTGTGTCCGTGTCTCACTGTGTCCGTGTCTCACTGTGTCCGTGTCTCACTGTGTCCGTGTCTCACTGTGTCCGTGTCTCACTGTGTCCGTGTCTCACTGTGTCCGTGCCTGATGCAGATTTCCATGGTATACGGATTTTACTGCTACACCGGTGGCCATTCCAGTATTCAAAAGCCGCGCCTCCTCCTCGTCTGTGATAGGCGGAACACTCAATTTCCCAGCATTCAGTGTTCCGCCTATCATGGTCATCCTCATAACAGACGAGGATGAGAAGATGTCCGTGATAGGCTGAATACTGCCTGCTGTAAAATTGAGTGTTCCGCCTATCAGACGACGAGGACTCGGGAGGCGCGGCTTTTGAACACTGCAATGGCCGCCGTCTGACGCGCTGATCAGGTAGGCAGACGGCGGCTGCAGCGAGTAGATGTAATTGGGGTAACGCTGCCCAGTGCCATTCCGGATACGCCCCCTGCAGTCCTGCTATGGAAACTTTGAAGGGGAAAAAAAATTTTTTTTTCAAAAAAAAATCTAAAAAAATCAATTTTCTTCAAAACTCGATTCAAGATTAAAATATTTTTTTTTTTTTCCCAGCCCTACTGGGCGGATGCGTTAGACGTGTTGGAAGCCCGTGGGGGCAGTATCGCCTGATATATGCTTACCCTCTGCTACTGTTGTTGCTTCGCAGAGCATACTTCATCCTGCTTTAGTCCTTGGCTTTAATGGCATGGCTGTTTAAAGCCAGGTGCTAAAGGACCGAGTTCTCTCATATTCGGTCATCTCTTCTATGTTGTTGACACGGGAATCTTCCTCCAGAAAGATATCTCACCGTACCTGGAAGGCTTACATCGCTATGTGCGAGGAACTTGAGTGGCATCCTCGGATGTTTTCCGTTCCCAGGATTTTGCTGTTCTTACAGCGTGGTGGGACCCAAAAGCTGGCCTTGCATACCATTTTTTTATTTTTATTTTTATTTTTATTATTTTTGGGTCAGATTTTGGCCCGGACTGTCTTTTTCAACGACCGCTGCCGGGCCATTCCTTGATTAGCACCTTTTGGGCAGGGGGTTTGCCATGTGGTCCCCCCGTCAAGCCTCCTCCCCCTACTTGGGATCTGATTTTGATGCATCTCGGTTCTCCAAGAACATCCCTTTGAGAATATCAGAGAGATTCCTCTCTTGACCTTGTCCCGGAAGTTGGCCTTATTGGCCATTGCTTCGGTTAGACGGGTGTCTGAGTTGGCAGCCTTGTCTGGCAAGTTGCCTTACTTGGTCCTCCATAAGGATATGTTGGTGTTGCGCCCACGACCATCCTTTTCTAAGGATGGTCTTGGCCTTTCACCTTAAGGACATTGTTCTATCGTCCTTGTGTCCTCCTCACCCATCGCTTCCCTGAGAGTTTGCGCTTCATACATTAAGATGGGTACAAGCCTTACGAGTGTACCTGTCTGCTACTGTTTCCATTCGGAAATCTGTGTCTGGTCCAAAACAGGGCCGAGCGGTGTCTGCCACCGTCTTTAGGTGGATCAGGCAGACCGTCATACAGGCCTATGCCCTTAAGGGGCGGGCGCCTCCCTTTCCGGTTGCGGCGCATTCCACCAAGGCAATTGGTGCTTCCCGGGCCTTCCGACATCAAGCGTCGGTTGCACAAGTGTGCAAGGCGACGACCTGGTCGTCCGTTCATACCTTTTCAAAGTTCTACAAGGTTGATGTGGCTGTATCTTCGGATGCTTCCTTCGGCCGCAAAGTGTTGCAGGCCGCTGTCTAATGTTGCAACTCCTCCGTTGAGGGGCTCTGCTGGTTTGGAGTGAAGTTTTGGTTGTTACTTACTTTTTTTTGCTCCCACCCTTTTCTTATACTGCTTTGGGACGTCCCACATGTAATCAGTATGAGAGCTGCGTCGGTCCATGGACGATAAGAGAAAATAGGATTTTTGTACTCACCGTAAAATCCGTTTCTCTGACGTCCATGGACCGACGCAGCACCCACCCTTTTTAAGTTTGTACTGCTTTGTTACGAACTGAGGCTGATTAGCTGCAGGTGGAAGGGTAGTGTCTGGAGGGACCGCCCCCCTGAGCGGGGCTGTTTAGCTCTGGCTTGTTCTAGAATGTTTTAACCTCTAACATTCTGCCTAGGTCTTCTCCTGCGAGCAGGGACATATACCCACATGTAATCAGTATGAGAGCTGCGTCGGTCCATGGACGTCAGAGAAACGGATTTTACGGTGAGTACAAAAATCCTATTATATAGCACCAACAGGTTACACAGCGCTTTACTATATAAAAGGGAGACAATATTGTTCTAATACAATAAGAGCATTAAGAGGGCCCTTAGCTTTGCTGACCATATAGTACCAAGGTCTAACTCCTTGACTATATAGTTTCAAAACGAGTTGTATAGGTAGGCTCTAACATTATATGGTCTCGGTAAGTTAATCACTGAGGTGTATGGTTGGCTTAAACCCACTTGTTTTGTATAGCTGGCTTATTTTTATGATGGGTGTTTTGTCTCTACAGGCTGTGTAAGTGCTGGTCCACACTTCAACCCCCACGGCAAGACCCATGGTGGTCCAGATGATGAAGTGAGGTAAATATACTTTTTTATACACCGTTTTACTGGAAGTCATTCAAAATAACAGTAGATGTTAGTTATAAAAGAAGATCACTTGTAGTAGTCAGTGTTTACCACACTACTAGAAAAATCGGATGGCATATTTTTTTTTTCTCACTCTCCCCAGCACTAGAAGCCTAGAGCAGCATTTTTTAGCTTCACTTTACTGATCAAGGCTAACATGGCTTTGTGATGAAGAATCTCGGCAAATGCCAACATGTACAGTGAGCTGTGCACATGACTGTCTGCTGGTGTTTACTTGGTGTGGTATCTGTCATTCTGTAAGCATGTGGACAGTTTGTCATATGCTGCCTCTAGGCCTGGCAGACTGCACTGTGGCATGCAGATGTGATAAAACCAGAGGTGATTGCATTAGGACCGGGGAAGCCAAACTTCATTAGTTTGCTCAAATTGGCAACTAAAATCATAAATATTACAAACCTACAAGTCATAGTACATACAGTTCGAATGCAAGTGCAAATAAAAATAACCAGTGTGAATAATATAATGTTCAAAAGCACAGAAATGTATCATGCATTAATGCTGCTACAGTCGGCAGCAGCCGGGTGATTCCCGCCGCAGCCAAGACTCCAAGTCCTAGTGAGAAGACCACTGTACGGTTTTCTGTGTGATTCCTTTTGAAATGTGAGTGTAATATTTTTAAAATGAATTTGTTATACTGATATACACTATGGGAAGCATTCTATTTTTACAATTCTAATTCTGGATTACTGTGGAGAGGATTGTGGCAGAACAGGAGTAGACATTTGAGGATTGTCCAACTAAGTTCTTGTAGACCTATGCTTATAGGTCTACACTCGGTGGGTGACCATTCTGTATATATAGTAGGTGGAGCATGGTGAGGTGGAGTCGGTTCACTTGGACTAATCACCGACCTAGTCGAGCAGGGATTGTGCCTTCAGTGCACTAGCTAAGATGATTTGCACTTGTTTTAGGAGTATCAACTAAATTAATATATTTATTTTTTTGTTAAACTTCAGCAGTCCAGTTTATTTTTTATTGCAGAGTATCATTAGGCATTGCACGACTAATGGCCACAACTACTTGGAAGCATGATGGGACTTGTAGTTCTGCAATAGCTGGCAGGCTGAATTTTGCCTACCCCTGCCAAGGTTAACTTGTGAGCTGGTTTTCTTTTACCACTTGGTGTTCTACTTGGCATTTTTGTTATGTTTTAACATCGCCAAAGGAATAAATTTAGGGTTTTGCCTATCCACTGGTTAACTCCTGAGCCAGTTGCAAAGTTTATTAAAAAACAAAAAAACAAACTAAACTGTACAGGGAACATTGATATCTTCTACTCCCTGGGTGCTTCTTGCATGTTCAACTATGTAATTGTCCTTTTTTAAACTGAGCTTTCTTTGTCTTTCAGGCATGTTGGAGACCTCGGAAATATAACGTCAGTTGGTGGTGTTGCTGATATTAATATTAAAGATAAACTAATTTGTTTAAAAGGAGAGCATTCTGTCATTGGACGCACAGCGGTGGTAAGTGATGCTGCACATCGGACCACTACAGATACAAACCATATGTACATTGTTTGCAGCAACCTGGTTTAGAGAAAGCGAAGTGGAAACCTTCATATACCATCCTATACTCGGTTAATCTAGAGCACCAGGGTGCCTTCTGGGTTTTTCAGGGGTGCCTTGGAAAAAATGCTCAAATTGTCAAGCCAGTTGGTGGGTCAAGCCTGTCTGTTGCACAAAGCTACTGTTTTACTCTGCAGCATTACAACCTTGGATTGCTGGCCCAACAGTTGAAGTCAGTGGTTGATGAGGATGTTGGATGCCTGAGGTTGTCTGCTTGCCCCTCTCCGCCAGCACTGGGGCCATGTTGGCTGATTGAAGGGAAATGTTCGGATACTAGTCAGTACCAGTGTGCAAAGGGGTATTTTTGCTTTGTAAGCATAAATGGCCTCTTATGTTGGGTGTCCTGCATGTGTGGATGTTGCTGCATTGTGTAAAGCCTAGTTTTACATTTTTTGAATGGGGTGCCTTGAGATTGTACAGAATTGTGCAGCGATTCTCAACCTCTCAGTTTAGGCACCCTTATCTAGAGGAAGGCAAACAGAAGCATGGTCCAGTTAGCTTCAGCAGGGGGAAAATCCTTCATGATTCCATGGGAGGCAACTACACTGTTTTTTGCCTAAGGCCAGCCACAGACAGCAAAGAAAATCGCTTAATTCCCCCGCATCAACAGTTGGTGACTGGAATGCCTCCCACAGAGCTGTTGTGCCCTCCTGGCAAGGGGAAGCTGTACCTGCTGGGAGAACAGTGATTACTGCTAGTGGCTAGAACAGCTGCTAGCAATAACTGCGTAAAATTCAACCGGCTCATTGTACCCAAGTTGATCGCTTAACTTGGGTACATTTAGCCTGCCCATACATGAATCTCAGCCAGTGTTTGAACCGTCTAGTCGGCTTTCATGTTGGTATCCAAGTTGTTTTGTGCATTTTTAGGAATGCATCCAACTCTGAGCTGGTTGGAACTAGTCCTTGATGGTCTATTCACTCACAAATCTGGAAATTCTTGCAGAGCCTGTAATTGTAAAGCGGGTTACCTTGACCCAATGTTGAGTAGAGCAAAGATGCAGGCAGCTGAAGGTTTTTTGGGAAAATATTTGCTTAGTTCTAATTGCTCCAATATCTGTAGCCTCGCTGACTGGCAGGAAGGGGACAAGTGCCTTAACTTTAACTGGGAAGTTGAACTGCAAATAACTTGTCCTGGGGTGTAGTGGTTTAAATATGCGGCTTTCACTGTAGGCGGCCTAGTTGGGTTAACCTTGGGCGGTTTAACCCTTTTGCCATCAGGTCGTACATAAAGGGGTGGGGGGGTGTGTTTATGGCACACAATCCAGTGGCTGCAGCCACCAGGAATGTGTGAAACTGACAGGCAGACTCCTGCCTGTCAAATGAGGGCAATCAGGCGGCTCCGCTGCTGCCTGATCGCTTGCTTACCAGGCTCTGCTTGCCCATCCGGGAGCTTAATGGCAGGTGGCTGGACGGGAAGAGCGGACACATCTGCTCTCCTCCCCCTTTGTGTTACCCCGGAAAGTGACGTTACTTCGGAGTCAAGCTCTCGGTGTCATCGGCTAGCTCGGCCAGGAAATGTTCTGCAATATGATTTGAAAAACCTTTTAGTGAAGCATGGGGTCTTTTAGACTCTGCATATCTCCAATAAAGTTCCTGTCACCTAAAATTATCACATGGACTTTTTGTCCCCTATTTGATAAACAGACTTTTTTTTTTTTTTTGCAAAAATTTGTTACACCAAAGCACACCAGAACCCCCCCAAAAAAAAATTGAGGCCCCACAGACGCATGTGTCAGGGCACCTCTGCATGAAAACGTTGCTTGCAATACACATGTTGCATATCGCCATGCATGCCGAAGTGAGCAATAATTCTAGCACAAGACCTCCATAACACTTAACTGATACCTATAGAGGGGCTGTTGAAGCGTCTCCTAGAGAAAATATAGGGTACTGAAGTTTGACGCCAATTCACAGGCACACAAATTTAAGGTTTGCCTGTGTTGGGTATCACTTGCTCCAACCTCGTCTTTTTTATATTATAACAAAAATTTGGCTAATTTATTGCATTTGTTTGCCCTAAAATTCAAGTTTTTACAGAAATTTTGCGTTTCCTAGACCTTTGCGGTAATAGTGTGACATAAAAAATTGGTAGCTACAACTATTCTCTAGGGTAGGGATATGCAATTGGCGGGCCTCCAGTTGTTGCAGAACTACAAGTCCCATGAGGCATAGCAAGATTCTAACGGCCACAAGCATGATTTCTAGAGGCATGATGGGACTTGTAGTTTTGCAACAGCTGGAGGTCCGCTAATTGCATATCCCTGCGTCTAGGGTATCTGCTTTCAGAAAATATATAATTGTGGGTTTTTATGTAATCTTCAGCCCTAAAATTATTAAACGTGTCCGTAACGGCTCTGGCAGCGAAAGGGTTAACCACTTAACGACCGCCCCATGTACATATACGTCGGCAGAATGGCACGGACAGGCACAATCTCATACCTCTTAGTGCGGGTGGGGGGTCCGATCGGACCCCCTCCCGGTACATAGGGCAGTCGGTATCGCTTCAGGAGCGATCTGTGATGAGGGGGCAGCCTTTGGTTTCTGGCCACCCCCTTGCGATCGCTCCCAGCGAATGAGATGCTCCCCCTGTGTAATGTATACACAGGCAGGAGGAAGTGATGTCGTCTCTCCATGCGGCGCTCTATTCGTCCAGAGCGCCGAGGAGCGAAGACATCAAATTAGTGCACCAACAGCCCACTGACACCAGGACACATAGGTGCACTTGTCACCCCTGGCCCCCATTGCAGTGATCATTTATTTACTGGTCCCTGCAATCAGTGACATTTGTGATAGTAAAAGTGTCAGGGCAGTTGGTGTTGGGTCCCTTTTTTTTTTTTTAGGTCCAGGGTAGCCCCTAACCCCCCCTTGATCGCCGGTTGACTGGCTGGTGGCACTGACAGATGGCACTGATTGGCACTGGCTTGTGGCACTGACTGGCACTGATTGGTACTGGCTGGGGGCACTGATAGATGGCACTGATTTTTTGAGAGAGGGAGGGAGGGGGAGGGAGAGGGAGGGGGAGGGAGAGGGAGGGGGAGGGAGGGGGAGGGAGAGGGAGGGAGAGGGAGGGGGAGGGAGAGGGAGGGGGAGAGGGAGGGGGAGAGGGAGGGAGGGAGGGGGAGGGAGAGGGAGGGAGGGAGAGGGGGAGAGGGGGAGGGGGAGAGGGAGAGGGAGAGGGAGAGGGAGGGAGGGAGGGGGAGGGAGGGGGAGGGAGAGAGAGTCTGCGTCGCCCCCAAGCAGCGTCAGGTTAGTGCCAGTAGCGCTAACACCCACGCACAAAGCATACACCTCCCTTAGTGGTATAGTATCTGAACAGATCAATATCTGATCAGATCTATACTAGTGTCCCCAGCAGTTTAGCGTCCCCAAAAACGCAGTGTTAGCGGGATCAGCCCAGATACCGGCTATCACCTGCGTTTTGCCCCTCCGTCCAGCCCAGGCCACCCAAGTGCAGTATTGGTCGATCAGTCACTTACAAAACACAACTGCAGCGTTCGCAGAGACATGCCTGATTCCTGCGACTCCAGTGCTGTAGGAGGGGATTTCACCACCACAGTTAAAAAAAGTGCATATATGCCAAAGCATGGGGGCAGCAGGGGCGAAGGTGCGATTTTTTTTTTTTTTTTTTTTTTTTTTTTTTTTTTTTTTTGTTCAGCCAACAGGCTGCATAAAAAAATTACAATTAGGGCTGTGGAAATTAACTATTACTCGATTAATCGATTAAATTTTTTTTTTTTTTTTGATCGTTCAAAATTCTTTTGATCAGTACTCACCTCTCCGCCGGCTTCCGCGTCTTCAGGGAGTTCCGTCGGAGATCCGGTGACGCCACGGACATGGTGCAACAACCACCATTTTTAATCTGTAGGGCCTTTGCTTTAAAAATATGTTTGGGGATCAATGTAATTTTCTTGCAAAAAAGTTTTCATGTAAACAGTGTCAGAAAGGGCTTTGTCAAGTGGATGATGTGGGACATAAGCTTCCTAATGTTGTGTATAAAATGCCAGGACAGTTCAAACCCCCCCCATGACCCCATTTTGGAAAGTAGACACCCCAAGCTATTTGCTGAGAGGCATGTAGAGTCCATAAAATATATGTTGACACAAGTTGCGGGAAAAATAATTTTATTTTTTTTGCACAAAGTTGTCACTAAATGATTGCTCAAGCATGCCATGGGCATATGGAATTTCACCCCAAAATGCATTCTGTTCTGAGTACGGGGATACCACATGTGAGACTTTTTGGGAGCCTAGCCGTGTACAGGACCCCAAAAACCAAGCACTGCCTTCAGGCTTTCTAAGGGTGTCAATTTTTGATTTCACTTCTCACTGCCTATCAGTTTCGGAGGCCATGGAATGCCCAGATGGCACAAACCCCCCCAAATGACCCCATTTTGGAAAGTAGACACCCCAAGCTATTTGCTGAGAGGTATGGTGAGTTTTGCAGATCTCACTTTTTGTCAGTTTTGAAAAAAAAACACTTTTTTTCTTTTTCAAAAACAAATGAGCTGTAAAATACCATGCCTCTCAGCAAATAGCTTGGTGTCTACTTTCCAAAACAGGGTCATTTGGGGGGGGTTTTGTGATATTTTGGCATTTTATGGCCTTCAAATCTGATAGGTAGTCAGGAGTAAAATCAAAATTTTGCGCCCTTAGAAATATTGACGGGGCTTGGTTTCCGGGGTCCCGTACGCGGCTAGGCTCCTAAAAAGTCCCACACATGTGGTATCCCCGTACTCAGGAGAAGCAGCAATTTATTTTGGGGTGTAATTTCACATATGCCAACGGCATGTGTGAGCAATATCATTTAGTGCCAACTTTTTGTTTGAATGACAAAAAAAAAAACACAATCACTTCGGAAAAAAATATTCAATGGGCTCAACATGCCTCTACTTTCCAAAATAAGGTCATTTGGGGGGGGGTTTGTAATGCCCTGCCATTTTAGCACTTCAAATGAGATAGGCAGTCATAAATTAAAGGTGTGTAAATTCCAGAAAATGTACCCTAGTTTGTAGACGCTATAACTTTTGTGCAAACCAATAAATATATGCTTATTGACTTTTTCTTTACTAAAGACATGTGGCTGAATACATTTTGTCCTAAAAGTATGACTAAAATTCAGTTTAGATTTTTCTTATAACAAAAAGTAGAATTTTTTTTTTTCCCAAAATTTTCGGTCTTTTTCAGTTATCGCAAAAAATAAAAATGGCAGACAATCAAATACCATTAAAAGAAAGCTTTGTGGGAAGAAAAGAACGCAAATTTCGTTTGGATACAACATTGCATGACCGCAATTGCCAGTAAAGCAGCGCCAAATTGTAAACACCTCTGGTCTTTATGCTGCGTATTGGTCCGGGGCTTAAGTGATTAAACAGAATATAAGATGTCTGTTAACAATGATCTGTATTGTGCAGCAGACTTTGGTTCGGATCCTTTAGGAGCATCTGTTTTCATATCCTGGCTGACTACTAGAGGTCATGTCAGCATTTTTCTCAACGTCCAGTACATTTTTATGCTTTTGAGTTTACTAACTGAATATAAAGCTACCATACAGTACTTGAGGGACTTAAAGCAGATTTCCAGGTTTCCTTTTCACTTTTATAAACGCTGCATTATTTTTTTTAATTTTAAACACAAAGTGAGATTAACTTTTTGTAAAGGAACGGTCAACAATACCCAGTAAAAGTGAATTATGACCTCCAATTTTAAAAAGTAAATGAGCATGTGACTTTAAACTTGATAGATGTCCATATAAAATTGGTATATCCAGGGTAGATATCAATGCCACATGCCATGATGGAAGTTGAAACGTCAGATGGCAAAGGTGACACCTTCCACTCATGCAAGGCTTGCCAGAATGCTTGTGACCCCCTAATAAGAGTGGTCAAAGTGGATGTAAACACTCTTATACCCATTGAAGTGAACAGCCTCAGATGATGCACAGGGATGGAAAATTTCACTATATTTTACTTGTATACCTTCTGTCTTCACCTTGATATACTGTTTAGAAAGTGTAAGTTCTGTTAGAATTTTTACTTTCTGATTCCCCTGTAGGAGGAGGTCACATTTAAGGTGGAAAGTTCTGAAATGTGTTTTTTTTTTTTTTTTTTTTTTTTTTTTTTCTCTCAGAAACCTGACTTGACGGGTGTAAACTTTTTATAGCTACTGTAGTATCCCTACTTCACCAATAAAGTAAATTTTAAAACAACAGTTGACAAAATAACTGGAAATAAAGTTCCCTTGTAGATGGCACAGCCAGAGGCGTATCTAGTGAAAATGGTGCCTATGGCAAGCACTGAAACTGCGCCCCTGTCAAAACATTTGAAACCCATCTTTCAGATAACCTTAACAAAAAAGAAAAGCACCAGCACCCATAAATGCGGCCTTACCAGCACCCATAAATGCGGCCTTACCAGCACCCATAAATGCGGCCTTACCAGCACCCATAAATGCGGCCTTACCAGCACCCATAAATGCGGCCTTACCAGCACCCATAAATGCGGCCTTACCAGCACCCATAAATGCGGCCTTACCAGCACCCATAAATGCGGCCTTACCAGCACCCATAAATGCGGCCTTACCAGCACCCATAAATGCGGCCTTACCAGCACCCATAAATGCGGCCTTACCAGCACCCATAAATGCGGCCATACCAGCACCCATAAATGCGGCCTTACCAGCACCCATAAAAATGCAGCCTTACCAGCACCTATAAATGCGGAGGAATCGTGCAGTGTATGGGCACTTAGCAGGAGGGAGAGAGAGCGGCCTCCATGGGGGCGGATCATGCGGTGGACAGGCACAGCACTGGGCAGAAAGGCAGAGTGGAATGGAACATCAGAGACAGTGACTGCGCGCAGTGGTACACAGACAGGTCACACTCACTGGCAGCGGTACAGGGGATGTTTCCTCATAATGGATACAGTCCTCCGCCACTGCTGCTCCAGCACCTCTGACACTGTACAGAGGGAGTAGGATCACCAGCAGCCCCGTTTGCTTAGCACACACACAATCGCACATGATGAGGACTTTAAGGCCCCTTTCACACTGGGGGGGTGGGGGCGTTTGCTTTACCGTAGTTTTCGCTGCGCTATTCAGCTGCTAGCGGGGCACTTTTAACCCCAGCTAGCAGCCGAGAAAGGGTTAAACCGCCTGCAAAGCGCTGCTTTGATTTCAATGGGCAGGGGCGCTTTAGGAGCCACTCCTACAGCGCCTCAAAGATGCTGCTTTTTTTCAGGGTGCTTTGCAGGCACTATTTTTAGCGTTAGTGCCTGCAAAGCGCCTCAGTGTGAAAGGGGTCTTAGGCTACTTTCACCCGGAGGCGCTTTGCAGGTGCTACAGCGCTACAAAATGGCACCTGCAAAGCGACCTGGAAGAGCCTCTTTTCTCACTCCAATGTGAAAGCCCTCGGGCTTTCACACTGGAGCGGTGCGCTGGCAAGACGCTCAAAAGTCCTGCTAGCCGCATCTTTGAGGTACTGTAGGAGCGGTGTACACACTGCTTCTAAAGTGCCCCTGCCCATTGAAATCATTGGGCAGCGCAACCGAACCGCCAGCAAAGCACTGCTGCAGCGGCGCTTTGCCGACGGTTTTAACCCTTTTTGGACTGTTAGTGGTGCGCTGGCAGGACGCTCAAAGTCCTGCCAGCCGCATCTTTGAGGCGTCCTGCTAGCGCCGCAAAAAAAGTCAGTAAAGCGCCGCTAAAATATCGGCTCTGTACCGCCGACGGCGGAACGCCCCTGTGTGAAAGTAGCCTAAGTCATCATGTGCCAGGCACAGACCCAAACGGAAGCAAGCAAGCAGCCAATCAAATATAGTGCTCAATATGGATTAAATAAATTGAATTATTCATAGCCATAGATATCATAAAGTGATTTGTGCAACAGCAGGTACTACTTGCACAAATCACTTTATGATATCTATGGCTATGAATAATTCAATTTATTTAATCCATATTGAGCACTATATTTGGCAGTTGGCACACATCATACTGTACACATGATGATAACATAACACAGTACACGTGACTAAAGAATATAGTACATGCTTCAGTACTGTGCTGCCTGCCTGGCTGGGGGTTCCAGAGACTAGTCTCCTCTCTGTCAGACTCCGACTAGCCAGTTCTTCTCCTCCTCAGACAGTGACCTCACCAAGTGACGACGGCGACGTCACCGACCTGCTCGCACTCGCCGCTCGGGGAGAAGGTGAAGCTGCGATGCACAGAGGACTGGAGGGTAGGCGGAGCTTTAGGAGGAGCCTCCGCAAGTTAGCCGAATGACTGTCTGGGCAGTGGGCGATCCCACTCATAGACAAGCATGGGGGCGCCCGCGGCCCGCGCCTATCACCCTCCTACATGCCAGCCAGGAAACATTACTTTTAAGTGAATTGCCGTGCCGCCGCCGGCACCGGGACTATAGTGCAGGATGCGGCCGCAGGAGAGCGGGTGGGATTTTTTTCATGCCGGGAACGTTTTTTTGGCGCCCCCTCTACGGCGCCCATGGTTCTTGCCCTGCCTGCCATACCTTGGATACGCCACTGGGCACAGCCCCTTGTGATCTCCCCGACTGAGGGCATGCTGGGGCTGTGCCCCTTAGTTATTTAAGAGCTGTCAGATGGCAGGAGCCTTCTTCAGGATTGGAGATTGTTTTTGGTTGGCAGTGGTGGTGTAATTGACAATGAATCTAGACCAGGGCTATGTATATTGTGTTGAGAATGTGGCAGCCAGCTTCCCAGCCTGCTCAAAAAACCAGCTATTTTCTGGTTAACAGTGCTGGTGACCCAGCTCCTTAAAGTGATTGTAACCCTAAAGTCCTGATCCTTTACAGCATGATAAAAAGCCTAGTGCCTGTGCAGTAATTTGTCCCCATCTAAGCTATAAAAAACCTGTGTCCCTCTGTCTGTGCTGACCATGGTAATCAGGACGGCTGAGCTCTGATTACTGTGGTCAGTTTATGTACCTGTCATCCCGCTGCTCTCCTCCTGGCTGTCAGTGGGGAAACGCAGCCCCTCCCACTGTAGTTCTCAAATCAAGGAAGGAGTGCCGACAGGTCACCTGAGCGCCCAGCAGCGCTGTAAAATGAGGGGTTTTGCTGAATCCTTTTTTTTTTTTTTTTTTTTATTAAACCCGCATGCAGCACAATAAATTATAATGTAAAGGAGGGGATTACACAATTGAACTTGGATGCTTAACAACCCCTTTAACGCTGAAGCTACTAAACATAGTTGACATAGTTAACTCTGTTAAAATCTGTCAAAAAAGCTAAAACATTAGCTTTTTTTTTTTTTGCCCAGGGTTTCTAAAGCCGTTGGCTTTCTAGAGTGTCCTAAAGCAAAGTCTCAGTTGGGTTTTAAAGGAGAGTTCCAGCCTTTTTATGTTAAGTCAGCAGCTACAAAAAGTGTAGCTGCTTACTTTTAATTAATGGACATTTACCTGCTCCACGGTCCAGCGATGCGGCTGCCCGGAGCGTTGTGCCTCCATTCACACTGGGCACCCGGCCATGACCGCTTTCGGCTACACAACCGGGCACGCACTGCGCATGCGTGAGTCAAGCTGCGCTCTAGGAGTTGACAGGCGATTTCCTGGGACCTGTTGCGTGTCCCAGGTGATCTAGAGAGGGGCCGCCTAAGGTAAGAGGAGTCGCAGAGGTGGCCCGTAGGTGGGACAGGAAGTCCCACTCCCCCTCCGCAAAAACATTACATGCCAAATGTGGCATGTAAGGGGGTGAGGCGTGCTTAAAGCGGAAGTTCCACTTTTGGGTGGAACTCGGCTTTAAGTGCCCCCTCCTACTCAGCTAAGCTTGGTCATCAATTACTTTGTTGTGCTTTTAAGGGACAGTTTTGCCCGCACAATATATTAATTTTAAGTTCTTTTTAACGAAATATTTTTGAATACAAGTTCATCTATATGATAGTCTATAATATGAAACTTATTCACGGAGACGTGCGATCATACAAAATAGCTACATTTATTGGTTGACAAAAAGCAAATATTTACATGAAATTAAAATACCAATTATGTTACATGAACGACTACAAAATCAATAAAATTACCCGCAAAAATGGGCATACAGTCCCTTAGACATAATGCTGTCATGATAAATTCTCAATAAGTTCAACAACCTTGTATAATTGACAATGAAACAGAACGTCTGTATTTCACACATCCAAACGTTACTATACTGCAGGTAAGTAAGTGGTTAACAATGTGAAATAAATTGGACCTCTGTTTTGCCACTAAGATTGGAACTATGCAAAAAGAAAAATACAATGAAAAATTGAATCTTTACAAAAAACATCTACCAGTTGTTGGTTAATGAGAATAAATCATGATTGCAGAATATTCAATACTTCAACAATTTTGAGAACAACAATGAATTCAAGATAAAATCAAAAATGGCATATCTACCCATTCCATAATGGCAATCTCCTGACCAGAGTTAAGATGGCTGCCGTGGTTTTCAGGATTCGGGTGTCTAGGAATCTTCATGAGTGTAAGAATATGTCTTCATGCATGGTGCATGGGTGTCAGTCTCCCTGAGAGTGTGGATCTCCCAGTGTGCCCTCAGGGTGGGTCCCTGAGTGTCTCTCCCCGGCCGGTGGGAGTGACTGGCTGTCTGGGAGTCCTTGGTGAGTGATGTCAGTGTGTGGTGGTCTCTGTCTCCGTCCCTCTCATCTATTTTTTCTTCCCTTAAATATTGTCTCTGAACAATAAGATTATAAAAATTATCCTAAGTTCTTCCCAAAGGAGGTGGTTCTTCCACTTATTGGTGGCTGCAGTTAGGGGAGTTACTGTACAAAAATCTCTGGTTTCTATAGGTTGGTAATTTAATAATTAACTGTTCTCTGTATTTTGGGGAACCTCAAGTAATACTACTTTCAGCCCCTAGGGCATCAATTCTTTAAGTTGATATATTCTATTCTCAGAATGTGTGTAATTTGTATATTGTGGGAAGAATATATGGATTTTAATCTTCTGGTAATCTGGTGTATATATAACATACTTCTAATATACTTCTTGATTTATTCACATAACATAATGTGTTTTTATATTCCTGTCTAAAAATATATCTAAGCTGGTTTTTCTAAACAGGGTACAGATTATATGTCAATCAATATAACATTCAATATTTATCTTTTGAATATGTGGTCATTTCTAAACGTAGACTCCTTTTTGTATTCTATAATCATAATTCGACGTATTTCGTAAGGCTAATTAACTCTTTAAAACATTTCTATCTATAAAATTACACTGATATCTATCTTCATTTTTCTAACGAAGTCCCTAGGTCAACAGATACTAAAATCATATTTTTCCCTATGACCTAAAATGTCATTGATAATCTAAACATCATTCTTATTTATTACATATCAATATATGTTCTTACTTTGAATATCATGTATATTTATAATGTATCCAGGTGTTTTCTTAAAATGTCTGAGAAGTGGCATATGCATCACTTATGATTAGGATATTTATGTCCACATATATATGAGGTAAAGGAAAAGAAATGAAAAATATATGTGTATGAAAGTTCCTCTTGGGGGTCAGCCCTGGACTTTAAACTGAGAATTGGGTGAATGGTTCAGCTGTCCAAACAGATCCTTCTTATCAATACTTCTTAGTCAATATAGCTCTGGCCATGTCAATACATTTGATTGTCCAGTTTTTTGGTTGCCATATACCTTACAACACATTCCTTTGTCTCTACACGGCTAGTATTGGCCTCTCTGTTTACTAAAGTCTTTCTCTTACAAAGGATTTGTTCGCTCTAGTTGGAAGGTTTGTAATTTGGTTAACTATCTGTAGAGTATTTTCAATGGCAGTGTTGACTTCTTAAACATCTCTAATTTGTCCTGAGGAAAGTTGTCATTGTTTTAACTTTCAAACCAGGTTTGTAAATGTTAGAGATGGCTAGCCCAATTGTTATGGGAAAAACGTGTTCATCAGCTTTTGAGGCCTAAGTGAACTTTCAAGTCTCTGCCCGTAAATATTAAAATTATTATTATTAATATTATTAAGGAAACCCATAACTTCTAACCCTGCTGAGATGCAGTACCACACCTAAGTTTTTTTTTAATTAAGTCTTCGGTTTTATTCAGTACTGTGTACACTAGAGCAGCACAAATAATCTAGGGCTGCAACTAACGATTATTTTCATAATCTATTAGTTTGCCGATTATTTCGATTAATCGGTTAATAACCGTAAAAGTAATTTTGCTGCATTTTGACTTTTTTTTTTTTTTGGCCCATTTTGTTGGGCAGACTAAAAAACACAAATTGCCGCAAAAAGACATTGCATGCTTCTCTATTGAAGTATATTGAACCAAAAAAACTGCACTGTTTTGCGTTTAAAAGTACTTGCCCTTTCCAAATACGCAGCAGCTGAAAAAATCATGGATGTGAACGTGTCCCATAGGAAACAATGTAAATGACCTGTAGTGTTTCTGCAAAAAGCACAGGTGTGACCCAGGCCTGAGATGTTTAGTAACATAATGGTGTTTAAAAAAATAAAATAATTGTACAAAGAGCTGTAAGGGGTTAATTTTTTATTGTGGGACAGTGACTGTAATATTTACAGTAGCTATTTGCTCTTTTTGTACTGTAAAGGGCTCATTTTAGTTAACCCCATTATGTTACTGGCCGATTAATCGGTTATGAAAATAGTAATAGTTATGAAATTAATCGATTAGTTGTTTAATCGATTAGTTGTTTCGGCCCTAAATTAATCGTTGGCCGTCTCGATTCAACCCTCCCCTCACAATCGTAACACTGTTTTCTCGATTTCTATGTGACAAGTGCCGAGCCACTCAGAGCTGTCAAATAAGCTGGCAATCTTTATCAACATTCCTCAGCGCTGGGAGATGAGACAAGAGAAACATTTGATCGCCTTTTAGATCAAAGGAATAAACTTCAGTCTAACCACTTGAAGATCAAACCTTTTTCTGACATTCATTGCTTACAAGTTAAAATTTGTATTCTGCTCAAATTACTTAAAACATTTAGGCCTGGTTCACACTGGGGCGGCAAACGCTCCGACATTGGGAGCTCATGTCGCATGACGTGTGAAAATCAATGTTTCCCTATGGGAGCCGTCTTAACTGGTCCGACACATGTCGGTCCGACTTTGAGAATGCTCCCTGTACTACTTTGGTCCGACTTTGATCCGACTTCAGCCCATTGACTATCATTGAAGTCGGACCGCAGTCTTGCATGATCCGACTTTGGCATGCGACTTGTGCTGTACTGCTCTTGAGGGGAACTCCAGGCCAAATTTTAAATAAACCGGCATGGGTTCCCCCCCCCCCCAGGAGCATACCAGGCCCTTAGGTCTGGTCTGGATTTGAAGGGGGCGGCGTGGGGGTCCCCTCAAAATCCAAGCCAGACCCTTATCCGAGCACGCAACCTGGCAGGCCGCAGGGGAAGAGGGGGGGGGGACGAGAGCGGCCCCCCTCCCTCCTGAACCGTACCAGGCCGCATGCCCTCAACATGGGGGGGTTTGGTGCTCTGGGGCAGGGGGGCGACCTGCGGCCCCCCACCCCAGAGCACCTTGACCCCATGTTGAGGACAGGGCCTCTTCCCGACAACCCTGGCCGTTGGTTGTCGGGGGCTTATCGGAATCCGGGAGCCCCCTTCAATAAGGGGGCCCCTGGATCCCGGCCCCCCACCCTATGTGAATGAGTATGGGGTACATCGTACCCCTACCCATTCACCTGGTGGAAAAAAATTGCAATAAAAAAACACACAGCTTTTTAAAGTGTTTTTATTGCACAGCTCCGGGGGTCTTCTTCCGACTTCGGGGGTCTCCGGTGTCGTCGCTGCGCTCTCCGGTTCTTTCTTCTGCCGGGCCTCCGCTAACTTCTTTTTAGCTCTTTTGCTAGCGGAGGCCCGGTCTTCGTCGCCTTCTTCTCCCGCTCTCTGGTTCTTCTCCCGCTCTCCGGTTCTTTCTTCCGCCGGGCCTCCTAACTTTTTAGCTCTTTTGCTAACGGAGGCCCGGTCTTCTCCGTCGTCTCGTCCGGCTCTCCGTTGTCCTGCCGGCCCCTCCACTAACTTCTTTAGCTAGTGGAGGAGCCGGTCTTCCCGTCGTCGGCGTCTTCTTCCCTCTTCTCCTTCTCGATGTTGACGCGTCGCTTCCTCCCGCTGTAATACTGGCTCTCCGCATTAATATAGGCTTCTCATGACGTCAGTCGCATGTTCCCATGACGTCAGTCACATGCTCCGGGGCATGTGCCCCGGAACATGTGACGTCATGAGAAGCCTATATTAATGCAGAGCGGAGAGCCAGTATTACAGCGGGAGGAAGCGACGCGTCAACATCGAAGGAGAAGAGGGAAGAAGACGCCGACGGGAAGACCGGCTCCTCCACTAGCAAAAGAGCTAAAGAAGTTAGTGGAGGGGCCGGCAGAAGGACAACAGAGCCGGACGAGACGACGAAGACCGGGCCTCCGTTAGCAAAAGAGCTAAAAAAGTTAGCGGAGGCCCGGCAGAAAGAACCGGAGAGCGTGGAGACCCCCGGAGCTGTGCAATAAAATACTTTAAAAAGCTGTGTGGTTTTTTTTATTGCATTTTTTTTTTCCACCAGGTGAATGGGTAGGGGTACGATGTACCCCATACTCATTCACATAGGGTGGGGGGGCCGGGACCCGGGGGCCCCCTTATTTAAGGGGGCTCCCGGATTCCGATAAGCCCCCCGCCCACAGACCCCGACAGCCAACGGCCAGGGTTGTCGGGAGGAGGCCCCGTCATCAACATGGGGGCAGGGTGCTCTGGGGTGGGGGGCCGCAGGTCGCCCCCCTGCCCCAGAGCACCAAACCCCCCCATGTTGAGGGCATGTGGCCTGGTACGGTTCAGGAGGGAGGGGGGCCGCTCTCATCCCCCCTCTTCCCCTGCGGGCTGCCAGGTTGCGTGCTCGGATAAGGGTCTGGTTTGGATTTTGAGGGGACCCCCACGCCGATTTTTGGGCGTAGGGGCGCCCGTTCAAATCCAGACCCAAGGGCCTGGTATGCTCCTGGAGGGGGAACCCATGCTGGTTTTTTTATTTAAAATTTGGCCTGGAGTTCCCCCTCAAGTTTTTCATACCAAACAGTGCCTGACATTGGCGGGGATCCAAGTCGGATCCCCGTTCATTGAAAGTCGGACATATGTCGGCTTCATGTCGCAGGGCAAAGTCGGATCCAAAGTACGACAGATGTCGTGTCGCACTAGTGTGAACCCAGCCTTATACATTTTTTTTTTTTTTTTTTTTTTTTTTTTTTAGCTGAGACCCTAGAGAATAAAATGGCAATTGTTAAAATCTTTTGTCACACTGTCTTTGCGCAGTAGTCTTTCAAGTGCATTTTGTTGGGGGGGGGGGGGGGATAAACTTCAATAAACTTTAAAAAAAAAATAGCATAACAAATCTTTCACATTATACAAAAAAATTGGGTTAACTTTACTGAGAATCTTGATCTTTATTCTAAGCATTTTTTTATTTTAGCCAGTATTGTGCAGCTCTAATGTACACCGGTCTTTCACTATTGACTTGTGTTAAGACTTCCCTGAAGTGAAAGTCCCTTGGGCCAATCCACCCTATTGGGTATAGATGGGAGGGTGGTAATTGTCATACAATTACTTTTTTTTTTATCACAAATCCACCACTTTATTTGTATGCTAATCTCCCATATGCCTTATTGATGAGCTTGCTCTGAGTTTAGTTTTGGTTGTGGAAAGTCTTAAGCCTCGTACACAGTCGGACTTCAGACAAACTTTTCCGTGGATTTTTGTCTGAAGGGAGTTGGCTGGGCACACCCATAGTGTACACACGCTCTGACTTTTCTGCAAACTTTCCCAACATCACGTGTTCTGCTCTTTTCTGCCACCCTTTGGTCAACTTCTGCTATTGTTTGTTTGATTTTTAACATTGGTTCTGGGCATGCGTATTTGTACCTCGGACAAAAGTCCGATGGATTTCTTTGCACCATCAGACTTTTTTTGACAGTTTGTCTGATGGAGCGTGCACACGGTCAGATTTTTTGAAAAATTTGCTCATTTTGAAGTTTGTTGGCAAAAAGTCAGATTGTGTGTACGGGCCTTTAGATTGTTTTCAATTAAAGTTGGCAAACTTTTATAAACCTGTACTTATTTTATATTTTATTTTTAGGTCCATGAGAAGGAAGATGACTTGGGAAAAGGTGGAGACAATGAAAGCCTGATAACTGGCAATGCTGGTGGGCGTTTGGCCTGTGGAGTCATTGGAATTTGCCAGTAAAATGGAATTGTATGGCATATTTGTTCAGTTTAACCAACGCATATTACACTTGTTCTGTTATGTCTGCAGTATGGTTCAGTTCCAGTAATTCAATCTCAAGTGCTGTTGGCAACTGTTGCATTGCATAATTTTATATAAAAGCACTGGTAACATTAAACTTTTGTGATCATTTCTTTCACCAATTCAAAACTTTTTAAAGTAACATCTGAAAGGACCGAGAACAAATAGATGGTCCCAAGCATTGCCTAGGGCAGGGATATGCAATTTGCAGACCTCCTCCTGTTGAACTAAAAGTCCCATGAGACATAGCAAGACTCTTGTCAGCCACAAGCATGACACCCAGAGGCATGATGGGACTTGTAGTTTTGCATCAGCTGGAGGTCTGCTAATTGCATATCCATGGCCTAGGGTCTCCCAGCAGTTTCTTTTCATTGTTACTTTTCTTGTTCTGTATGAGGGTGGCCATCTTGGTAGAGAAGCACAGCATGACCTCTCAAAATAGCATGAGACCACTGTCAGAGGCAGCAGTGCCATTGAGTGCCTTCTGCAGATGTACAGCTGAATCTAGGCACAGGAGTGCCTGGCTTCTTAGATGAGGTGTACTCCTGTTCAGGAGCAATTCCAGACAACACTTAATTTAAACAGCATCACTTTAAAAAAAAAACTTTTCCTCTAACAACTTACTTCTGTTTGATGCTTTTACAGGAAGACCAATGTGAAAATATGCTCTTGAGTTCAGTAAAGGTACTATCTCTGGCTGTAACATGTGGAATGTGTAAAATAAAATTAGGTCTCTGGTATGTGAATCAGTCCCTTGTCCCCAAACTCAGCAAGTAGAATGAAAATATCATATTCCCATTAACACGTTAAGGGCTCTTTCACACGGGGCGGATCCGTGCAGATCCGCCCCATGAAGCTCCGCGGGGATCGCTCCGTTGATCCCCGCTGAGCCGACGGATGACTGGGCGGTCCCCGCACACTGTGCAGGGACCGCCCTGTCAGAGCGCCGCTCTCCCCTATGGGGAATCGGATGACGACGGACCGTAGAGTCCGTTGTGATCCGCTCCGCCGACGGAAGGAAAAATAGGGTTTTCCTCCGTCACACTTTGGCGGAGCGGATGTCAGCGGACATGTCTCCGCTGACATCCGTGCCTCCATAGGGGTACATGGAGGATCCGTTTCAGGTCCGCCTAAAAAACTGACAGGTGGACCTGAACGGACCTCCGTGTGAAAGGGGCCTAGGAGATCCTTCCAGATGTGAACCTAAAACTCGTATAGAATCAAATTAAGACTTTGAGGCACAAAATACTTATAATTAAAATACATTAGTTATTCATTTCATATTGAAACAGAAATATTACAGAAACATTTTCATATTGCAATATAATCTAGAACGGCTAACATTGTCTGTCAGTATAGTTTTATCTTGTCCCTATATGGTGATCATAGAGGCTCAACACATTTCCTGGCCTTGGTCCACTTCTGCAGGAGCCAATGATACACAATTTGTACAGCATACAATCTTGATGGAACAATTAAACCTTATTTGTACATGGTTCCTAGTAATGCATCACCTACTATGCCCATGCATTGGTTCAAATTTGTCCCGTTCCTACTGATCAGGCTGAATTTTGATCCTCATTCAAGCTTAGTTACTTGACAATAGAACCAGAAAATTGGCTTTTACCAAACTTCAATTTTTAAGTGCTCGAAGCATTTTATGGGTACTTGCAAATCTACCCAAGACAAACTCACTACATTTTCTGTAAATTGAATCCTTTTTAGAGAATCTGATGGGCCCTCCTTACAAAGCACTAATGGCTATCTTTTGTCTTTTATAAAATACTGAATGTTAACTCGCAACATCCCTATATGCTACAATGGCAGAGAATCCTGGGAGAAATTATTGCTGGAAACTAGACAGGTATATTTTGATACTTGCAGTATCTCACAAGTGAGTACACCCTCAAATTTTTGTTAATGTTTTTTTCTTATATGTGAAGAAATGACTCTGCTACAATGTAAAATAGTGAGTACAGTGTCAATTTGCTGTCCCCTCAAAATAACACACAGCCATTAATGTCTAAACCACTGGCAACAGAAGTGAGTACACCCTTAAGTGAAAATGTCCTAATTGGGCCTAAAGTGTCAATGTTTTGTGTGGCCACTATTATTTGCCAGCACTGCCTTAACCCTCTTGGGCATGGAGTTCACCAGAGCTTCACAGGAGTCCCGTTCCACTCCTCCATGACTACGTCACGGAGCTGGTGGATGTTGGAGACCTTGTGCGCCTCCACCTTCCAATTTGAGGATGCTCAAAAGGGTTTAGGTCTGTAGACCTGCTTGGCAAAGTCCATTACCTTAACCACTGCCTTGCTAAAGAATCTGAGGGTGACCATTGGAAATGTTTGGGGTCATTATGTTGAAATACTGCCCTGCGGCCCAGTCTCTGAAGGGAGGGGGGGGGGGGGGATCAGGCTCTGCTTCAGTATTTCACAGTACATAAAAGAAAACTACTGCGCATGTCTAAAGTAGATGCTTAAATGAATGCTGCTGCAACTGAAAATGTGGATACACACAAAAACAAATAAAAAAATGCAGTTGCGCTGCAAAACTAACACATAATTGTATGAGGTGCTATCTTAATGAAATGGACCAATGTAAAATGCATAAAGTGATATGAACAATTAATCCAATGAAAAATTAAAGTGGTATGTGACAGTCTGGGATCTTCCATAAAATGTCCACAATGTGATAATGAAAACAAAAAACCATATGAGAACTAGAGGTCGACCAATATGGGGTTTTCGCTGGCCGATGCCGCTATTTAGAAATTTGGGCGGCTGGTGGCCGATTAAAAAAAAAACAAAAAAAAAACCTCACCCACTCCTTCCTGCTTACTCCCGTCACTCTAGCACACACTTGATGTCCTCAGTACAGATGGAACTGGCAGGTGGCACTGATTGGCACTAGCAGATGGCGCTGGTTTGGAACTGACAGTTGGCACTGGCAGGTGGCACTGGTGTGGAACTGGCAGGTGGCACTGGTGTGGAACTGGCAGGAGGCACTGATTAGCACTGGCAGGTGGCACTAGCAGATGGCGTTGGTTTGGAACTGGCAGGTGGCACTGGTGTGGCACTGATTGGCACTAGCAGATGGCGCTGGTGTGGAACTGGCAGGTGGAACTGGCAGGAGGCACTGATTAGCACTGGCAGGTGCCACTGATTGGCACTAGCAGATGGCGCTGGTTTCGAACTGACAGATGGCACTGGCAGGTGGCACTGGTTTGGAACTGACAGATGGCACTGATTGGCACTAGCAGGTGGCACTGGTTTGGAACTGACAGATGGCACTAGTTTGGGACAGATGGCACTGATTGCCGGTGGCGGCACTGGCTGGCGGCGGGTGGCGGCGGCGCTGGCTGGCGGCACTGACAGATTGCACTGATTTTGCAGACCCAGCAGCTAAATTACATCAGCCAATGATTGGGCTGCTTTAGAAAGGGGGCGGGGCCACATACACATAGCGACCCGCCCAGATACCATCCCATTAGCTGGTGTAATATAGCTGCTGGGTCCCGGCCGGGTCCCGCCCACCCCGACATCGAGCTGACAGCTCCTCTCTCTCTCTCTCCTTTCTGCTCACACACTAAGCGGCTCTGGCTGCATCAAGCGCCGCGCTGAGTGTGTGAGCAGAGAGGAGAGAGAGACACAGAGAGGAGCTGTCAGCTCGATGTCGGGGTGGGCGGGACCCAGCAGCTATATTACACCAGCTAATGGGATGGTATCTGGGTGGGTCGCTACGTGTATGTGGCCCCGCCCCCTTTCTAAAGCAGCCCAATCATTGGCTGGTGTAATTTAGCTGCTGGGTCCCGCCCACCCCAGCCGGGTCCCGCCCACCCCCGACATCAAGCTGACAGCTCCTCTCTGTCTCTCTCTCCGCTCACACACTCCAGCGCGGCGCTTGATGCAGCCAGAGCCGCTGAGTGTGGAGAAGGAAGAATGAGCGGAGGTCAGTCTGAAATATCGGCCTAATCTTGATAATAAATCGGCCGATGCATCAAAAATGGCCAAATATCGGCCAGCCGATATATCGGTCGACCTCTAATGAGAACGTTCCACGATGGCACTGTAGCAAGCAGCTCTCTCGTGCAGGTAAATCGTGACTCCACTCTCTTAGACACCCAAGAAAAAAGTGCAGTGATGGTAAAGACAGAGATCCTCCACCTCTAATATCAGATCTGCTTACCAGCTCAAATGGATCTCAATGGAAGAGATCACAACCGCTTGTGGCTTAATTCCCCCGCCAAGGGTCTTTCAACTGCAGACCAGCATACAAGATATAGCCTTCCTCAACACTCTGGCATCCTATTATAACTCCTGGGAGTGAGATCCCCAAAAAGACATCAGGGCCACAATAGTGAAGTATGCAATGAAATTTAATAAGGTAAAAAAAGATACACTTACAATAACGATGTAAGATAAAAGCGATTTAAAATGTCTCAAGCCGGCCGGCTCTTGCTATCTGATCGTTCCTTCCGGGATAGCGTTGTATTCGTCGGTGATGTCAGCACGCCGTTCCGTCAGATGACGTCTTCCAGGGGCACGAGCGGCGTGCTGACTCACCGCTATATATCTAACATATGACAAAAAGGCACGCCCAGCTCTGAGCTCCGGGAAACCCTTATACCAATCCACCATCTTTGAAAGGGGAGAATTGCCCATACTTTGCCGCTCTCACCATATTACTGGTGGGAACACCACAAGCACTTCAGCAAAAATGCAGTCATTATGGCTGCAATCAGTTGATTTATATAGAATACTAAAAAAAATATATAAACATTACCCTAAAGACAAACCTATGGAGGATAATAATTAAATAAAAATAAATTTGATGCACAAAGACCTCTAAAACACGGCAATTGATGATTACATTGCCATGGTAATGAAAAGGCTATGAGTAACGTTAGTGATGTCAATTGGTGGAGCGGCAGATATTCCACCCATAGACACATTGTTCAAAGCCACATATTACCCAACCAGAAATGAACTGGATATAAAAAACATACTCCAAAAAGCATGTATGATTGCTGAGTACTGTGTGAACCACAATATCCCAGCATTGGACATAGGACTGGGCCAATTTAAAATACTAGACCACATATGGAATACCAATAGTTTAATGGATGTGTTGGAACTACGTCAGCTTTGGGATGCTAACATAACTTGGAAGCAAGAGACATAATGTCCCATTGTGCCACCCGCTGGTGGACTGATGGTACTACATCCTGATAATACCATTGTGTCCAAGGGAAACCAAAAAAGGACTGGGCCAATTTAAAATACTAGACCACATATGGAATACCAATAGTTTAATGGATGTGTTGGAACTACGTCAGCTTTGGGATGCTAACATAACTTGGAAGCAAGAGACATAATGTCCCATTGTGCCACCCGCTGGTGGACTGATGGTACTACATCCTGATAATACCATTGTGTCCAAGGGAAACCAAAAAAAGGAAGAAATCAAGGGGAATGGAGATGGGCCGAGAATCCATCTGCACAGACTATCCAATACCCACAATCAAAAATAATAGGACAACGTGTGGTATTGATTTGAAATAAATTTTGGATCGCATATCAAGAGATCCAAGGTGACATGGAAAGTCACAACAAAGCTACGAACAGGTACTAAATTGGATTTACCAGAGGTTTACCCAGAATTCAGCGCTGGTTTACATATTGCCTCCTTGAGCTGGACTATCTATATAAACGAAAAATAGGCAAGGATTCACAACTAACCATTGTCAGTGTCAATGTTAAGGCCATAAGGGCTATAGCATTGTACTTGATATATCCAGGCCATCTCAAGCCTGGACAACTCCCTAACTAATGAACTACCCCTCCAATGGGGCTCGAATTTATCGATCCCCAGAAAGAGGGTATTAGCTGGATTACGATCGTGGTGAGTGTCGTAATGTTTTGAAACCGAATGGTTTTGAAAACCCGTTTTGATGTTCGTGATATGCTCACCTAATCTAACCTGCATGGACCTTTTGGTCCTGCCAATATATTGGAGTCCACAAGGGCACTGGAGCAAATAAACAATACCCGTTGAACTACAAGTAATGAATGGCTCTATAGTGTGCTCCTTAGAGGTACTGGTGGAATGAAAGGATTCTGTTTTCTTCAGTTTGCTCTTATTGTAAGTGCAAACCTGGCATCTACGACACTGATGATATCCTGACAGTCCCTTCTGGAAAAAGGACACCTTTCTTGTGGGTGGGTCAACCACATTAGGGGCCACCCTATCACGAAGGGAAGACACTCCCCTAAAAATCACTTGAGGTTTGGATGGTAAAAATTGGCTAATGACATGATCATTGCCTAACAAATGCCAATGTCTTTGAATAATTTTTTTAATTCCGAAGTGCTGTGTAGAGAAGGTAGTGATGAAAGTTATCTGAGGTCTTTCTTTCTCTCTCTGTTTTATGGTGATCCTTCAATAGTTGGGATCTATCAATACTGGCAACTTCCTCAATTAAAGTCTCAATAGATTCTACATCATAACCCTTTTCACAGAGCCTAGATTTCAATATGGCTGTCTGTGATCTGTAATCTTCCAAAGAGGTACAGTTTCGTCTCATCCTGACAAACTGTCCCCTGGGAACAGATCTCAGCCAGGGTTCGTTATGGCAACTTCCAATGGGAATGTATGAGTTGCGATCTGTCTGTTTTAAAAAAGGATTTTGTAGTCAGAAAGCCACCTTCCCTCATGATAGTGAGATCGAGGTAATTAATGGCCTCACGGCTTGCATCATGAACAAGTCTGATTCCCCGTTCGTTGTTATTAAGTGAGGAAACGAAACCATCCAGTTGATTTTTGGTGCCGTCCCATAGGAGGAGGATGTCGTCTATACCTTGCCCACAACACCAGATGTGGGCTTCTGTTAGTAAAGACGACGTCCTCCTCGCATTTGGCCATAAAAAGGTTGGCCAAGCTGGGGGCATACTTGGCCCCCATTGCAACACCACGTATTTGGCGATAATATTGGCTATCAAACCAAAAATAGTTATGCCCTGCGGCATATTCTAATAGGTCCATAATGTAATCCTTTTGCAGCTGGGGTAGGCCTGACCAAAATAAATTCGAGCCCCATTGGAGGGGCAGTTCATTAGTTAGGGAGTTGTCCAGGCTTGAGATGGCCTGGATATATCGAGTACGATGCTATAGCCCTTATGGCCTTAACATTGACACTGACGTCAATGCGTTCATTGACAATGGTTAGTTGTGAATCCTTGCCTATTTTTCGTTTATATAGATAGTCCAGCTCAAGGAGGCAATATGTAAACCAGCGCTGAATTCTGGGTAAACCTCTGGTAAATCCAATTTAGTACCTGTTCGTAGCTTTGTTGTGACTTTCCATGTCACCTTGGATCTCTTGATATGCGATCCGAAATTTATTTCAAATCAATACCACACGTTGTCCTATTATTTTTGATTGTGGGTATTGGATAGTCTGTGCAGATGGATTCTCGGCCCATCTCCATTCCCCTTGATTTCTTCCTTTTTTTGGTTTCCCTTGGACACTATGGTATTATCAGGATGTAGTACCATCAGTCCACCAGCGGGTGGCGCAATGGGACATTATGTCTCTTGCTTCCAAGTTATGTTAGCATCCCAAAGCTGACGTAGTTCCAACACATCCATTAAACTATTGGTATTCCATATGTGGTCTAGTATTTTAAATTGGCCCACTCCTATGTCCAATGCTGGGATATTGTGGTTCACACAGTACTCAGCATCCATACATGCTTTTTGAGTATTTTTTTTTATATCCAGTTCATTTCTGGTTGGGTAATATGTGGCTTTGAACAATGTGTCTATGGGTGGAATATCTGCCGCTCCACCAATTGACATCACTAACGTTACTCATAGCCTTTTCATTACCATGGCAATGTAATCATCAATTGCCGTGTTTTAGATGTCTTTGTGCATCAAATTTATTTTATTTTTATTTTATTATCCTCCATTTATGGCATCCTTCATAGGTTTGTCTTTAGGGTAATGTTTATATTTTTTTAGTATTCTATATAATCAACTGATTGCAGCCATAATGACTGCATTTTTGCTGAAGTGCTTGTGTTGTTCCCACCAGTAATATGGTGAGAGCGGCAAAGTATGGGCAATTCTCCCCTTTCAAAGATGGTGGATTGGTATAAGGGTTTCCCGGAGCTCAGAGCTGGGCGTGCCTTTTTGTCATATGTTAGATATATAGCGGTGAGTCAGCACGCCGCTCGTGCCCCTGGAAGACATCATCTCTGACGGAACGGCGTAGGGAGGAACGGCGTGCTGACGTCACCGACGAATACAACGCTATCCCGGAAGGAACGAGCGGATAGCAAGAGCCGGCCGGCTTGAGACATTTTAAATCGCTTTTATCTTACATCGTTATTGTATCTCTTTTTTTACCTTATTAAATTTCATTGCATACTTCACTATTGTGGCCCTGATGTCTTTTTGGGGATCTCACTCCCAGGAGTTATAATAGGATGCCAGAGTGTTGAGGAAGGCTATAGCTTGTATGCTGGTCTGCAGTTGAAAGACCCTTGGCGGGGGAATTAAGCCACAAGCGGTTGTGATCTCTTCCATTGAGATCCATTTGAGCTGGTAAGCAGATCTGATATTAGAGGTGGAGGATCTCTGTCTTTACCATCACTGCACTTTTTTCTTGGGTGTCTAAGAGAGTGGAGTCACGATTATTTACCTGCACGAGAGAGATGCTTGCTACAGTGCCATCGTGGAACGTTCTCATATGGTTTTTTGTTTTCATTATCACATTGTGGACATTTTATGGAAGATCCCAGACTGTCACATACCACTTTAATTTTTCATTGGCTTAATTGGTCATTGTTCATATCACTTTATGCATTTTACATTGGTCTATTTCATTAAGATAGCACCTCATACAATTATGTGTTAGTTTTGCAGCGCAACGGCATTTTTCTTATTTCACAGTACATGTTGGCATTCATGGTTCCCCCAATGAACTGTAGCTCTCCACTGACAGCAGTCCCAGACTATGACACTTGCCACACACGCTTGACACCATCTGAACCAAATACGTTTTTTTTATCTTGGTCTCATCAGACCACAGGACATGGTTCCAGTAATCCATGTCCTTAGTCGGCTTGTCTTCAGCAAACTGTTTGCAGGCTTCCTTGTGCATCATCTTTAGAAGAGGCTTCCTTCTGGGCTGACAGCCATGCAGACCAATTTGATGCAGTGTGCGGTGTATTGCCTGAGCACTGACAGGCTGACCCCACCCCTTCAACCTTTGCAGCAATGAACTATTGATACAAGGCAGGATGGATCCATGCTTTCATGTCGTTTACTCTGAATTCTGACCCTACCATCTAAATGTTGCAGCTGAAATCAAGACTCTTCAGACCAGGAATCTTTTTTCCAATCTTCTACTGTCCAATTTTGGTGAGCTTGTGTAATAGTTTCCTGTTCTTAGCTGACAGGAGTGGCACCCGGTGTGGTCTTCTGCTGCTGTAGGGCATCTGCTTCAAGGTTCGATGTGTATACCTTGGTTAAGAGTGCTTATTTGAGTTACTGTTGCCTTTCTCTTATCTCAAACCAGTCTGCCTATTCTCCTCTGACATCAACAAGACATTTTCGCACACACAACTGCTGCTTACTTGATATTTTCTCATTTTTTTGGACCATTCCCTGTAAACCCTAGAGATGGTTGTGTAAAAATCTCAGTAGATCGGCAGTTTTTTTAAATACTCAGACCAGCCTGTCTGGCACCAACAACCATGTAACATTCAAGGTCACTTAAGTCCCCATTCTGATGCTCAGTTTGAAATTCAGCATGTTGTCTTCACCACATCCAAATGCATTGAGTTTCTGCCATTTGACTGATTAGCAATTTGTGTTACCAAGCAATTGAACAGGTGGCCAGCGAGTATATTCATTGTATGCTGTGAGGGGGTCACTGTTTTCCTACGCTTTATTTAACCACTAGGCGTCTGTGCTATAGCTGAATGACGGCTACAGAGCGGACCTCAATTGCTGGGAGGCCGTCAATAGATGTCCTCCCCTTTGCACACGCCCCGCGTGCCCACTGTGATCACCAAGTCACAGATCTGAGTAAGGGGCCGGCCTTTTTTAACAAAATAAAAAAACGCAGAGGTGATCAAATACCACCAAAAGAAAGCTCCATTTTGTGGGAAAAAATTATAAATTTGGGTACAGTGTTGTATGACCGCGCTATTGTCATTCAAAGATTGAGAGTGCTGAAAATTGGTCTGGGCAGGAGGGGGGTTTAAGTGCCCAGTAAGCATGTGGTTAATCTCAAGTCACAGAATTATATATAAACAGGTGACACCAATACAAGATTTCCCCATGCTCTAATCCTCCAAAAGATGTTTTCTTCAGCACTACACCAAGTATAGAACACAGTATCCCTTGTTCCTTGGTGGGTCAGTGCAGATGGAACAGATTTCTGGAAAAAATGCTGCATGTGAATAATTGTGAAAATAATGAGGAATTTGGTTTGTATTAGTGAGCCACAGCTGCTGCTTAAAATGGAACTACCAGGAATTCAGCCACTTTCTAAGATGTGCTGGCTTAAGTCCAACAAGATGTCTGTTTTATTGAGAACCAGGAATACAGGCAGTCTGGGTTACAAACAAGATAGGCTCTGTATTTGTAATGTAGGTTGGAACAGGTACATTTTATTTTTTTGGGATGGCATCACTTTTTGTCCCTATGACAATTTAGATTTTGAAAATTTTGGGTTGTTGGGGAAACTAGGATTGGTGATACAGCTTCAGAGGAGACACCTTTTTCCCATGATAACTCTTACAGGAGTGTAGTTCCCTTCCTAGCTGTAGATGTCCTCTCTCTTCCTGTTGTCTCCCTCCGTTTGTTAGTCAGGGACTGACTATATTCATGATTCTCTGGCAGAAGGGAAGCTTTCTCATAGCAGCAGCCCTGCCTGTCCCTTTCCAGTAGTGTTCATTCACATAATGCTTTGTATTGTGCATGGGCTCATATAATTCAGAAGGGGCAGGCAGAGCATGTGCATACAGCTCTAGCAGTTGAGACGAGAAGGTCCAGCCCCAGATCTATAGTTATAGATATGCTCATGGGACTTGGTGAAAATGTAAAAGGTATGTCAACAGGTAGCATGCACCTTGTTGGACCTAACCCATAGTAATCCAGCACAGTCTAAAAAGTGACATGTCAAATCACTTCAATTTGAACCTAGGCAAAAACAAATTTTGGGGGCGTCTCTGGAGGTGAGCCGAGGGGGACGTGATAGCGAGGAGCTCCAATCATCCTGTCTGAATCCTCTGCCACCCTTGCTACTGGAAGCCTGCATATCCTCTGCTTCAGCCCTAGCCAGTATTTCTCCATCTGGCCGACCGGTTCTACTGCAATATCCTAGCCACGACGGGCTCCACATTCCTGCAGCCAGCTGCCATCTTGAGGCCTATGTTGCTCCCCTGCACCTTACCCGATCTGGGGCCTAGATCTGCTCTGATAGTGGTGTCTCTGCTTCTCCATCCCTGCTTGCAGTATGGGGAGAGCTGATCTGTGGTGCTCTGGCTGGAGGCTGTCGGTCGGACTCACGCGGCTGCTGTCATCCTGGCCTCCTAGAGAGCGCTCGGCGGTCTCTCCCTTCACAGTAGAATCCTTCCTTCCTCACTTGCCGAAGCTTCTTAAAGGGCAATCTCAAACACCTTACAGCTCAGCCATTCATCCACCTGTAGCTGCTCTCCCTTCATTGAAGCCTCCTTTCTTCCTCACTCAGTTGCAGAAGCCCTTGAAGGGCCAGCTCCAACACCTTACATCTCAGTCTGCAATATTCCTGGACTTCTTTTTTGCCCTCTAGGAACAAATCGGCTGCCACGCCGGTGGCCCCACCTCAGCCTGCCATGTGCTCAGGCACCATATTGGATCAGCTCAGAGCACTGGCAGACATGGAGATGGTGGCGGCTCCTCAGTCACCACAGGCAAGTGATGATACGGTCATCCTCGTGGCCATAGAACAGAGTAGAACCTCCATGATGGCCTGAATTGGCCACCTGGCTGAGGAATGCAACCTCACCAGGGCAGACCTAGATACAATTTTAGGGTCAGAATTTCTGAGACGGAGTCTCGGTTTTCCACCACAGAGGATCTCACAGCCGGTCATGATGATGCCCTTCACACATTACAATGCACTGTCTAGACTCTGGTGGCTAAATCTGATAAAGCAGAAAACCACCATAGAAGAAATAATGTCCGTCATGGGCCTTCCAGAGGGGGATCACCCAGCTGAGTTTGCGGAGGCCTTCTTTAAGACCCTTCTCAACCTGACTGAGGTCCCCCCGACATCGAGACCCGCAAGCATCCCACCCTTTCCTATAAGCACACGGTGGTGCATCTTTATCCTGATTTCTCTGCAGAATTGCAGAGGCATCGCAAGGCCTTCACAGATGTCAGAAGATGACATTGAATGGGATATCAAATACTCCATGCTCTACCCAAGTCGCCTACAGGTCCAACATGGCTGTTTAGTGAAATTTTTTGATTCCCCTGATGAGGCTGATACCTGGCTACTTACCATACGGTAATCCTTGTGCCTAATCTCCAGTTTGTGTTCATGGCAGTTTTTACCGTTCCATAGTTCTTTCTTCTCAAGTTCCGAGGCTGCTGAACATTTCATTCTGCTACATGGTGCAAAATAGTATTGATCTCCTGTAATGGTGGCACGCAGGTGGACATGTCTAACCTGATGCTTGACATCTTCCTTCATCCACACGGCCAACCTGTGGGACTGCTTGCATGCCCCCTATACATGTGCCTGTGCAATGTAGTAGGTTGGCCATCCATATGATGGACTTGGGTAAAGGTGTTAATTCTGATTCAATGCATTATTCCTTATATTTAGGAGGTCCTCTGCTCTAGTAGGTGAATTTTACAGTTAGGAATTCACTAGTCCTCCTGTCTGGATCTGTTGGGGTTTGTGCACCCCCCCCCCCCTTCGTCTGCTGTCCCAGTTCAGACATAACCTGGGCTGTGGATCCCAGAACTCTGTAATTCAGTAGATGATTTTGTTCTTTTGGTTAGGGATTGAAACTGACCTGGCTAGTTATTGGGGAATGCTAAGCAGTAGGGAGATCTTATTTCAGTTTTTGTTCATCACCTGCTCAGGATCTACAATCTGCTTCTCCTGATCTGCTCCCTTCCTCCTAGTACTGGTGCATTTTCAGGCGGTCATGTATTGGTATTATGTCCTTTACCTCTACATTACTGGAGTGTACCCTGTGTGGCTCCCTCCTGGAGCTTCTTGTTCTGTTACAACAAACATGGACATAAAGTTACTTTCCTGGAATATACGTGGCCTGAATGATAAGGTGAAGAGGTCCTTGCTTTTAATATACCTGCAGTGCCACAAACTGCATGTTTTATTCTTGCAAGAGACTCAATTAACAATTAGTAAAATTCTGGCTCTTAGAAGAGCATGGGTCAAGCAGGGTTCCATGCCACTTACTCCTCCACACGAGAGGAGTTGCTATGCTCTTGAATAAGTCACTCCCTTACTCAGTGGAGCAAGTCATTACTGACCCGGGGGTAGATGGTTAATTTGAATTTTGCAATTGTATGCACAGAGATGGGCATTGGTTAATGTGTATGTTCCTCCTCCGTTTGATTCCACCATCCTCTACACGATTTATACCAAATTAGCTCCTCTCCAGGTCCAGCTTATAATCCTGAGTGGGGATTTCAATGCTATTTTTGATAATGTTCTAGACACATCTAACCCAACTACAAAACAAAGGGAGACCGAAGATTTGCAGTCTAAGGACCACGGCTATGGAACGCTCTACCCACGGATATCCGCATGGAAGAAAACCATCGGGCTTTCAGGAAAAAACTTAAGACCCACCTCTTCTGATGGATCAGGACGTCACTGGATGCAAATCGCCTTGAGGCGATTTAGTTCGCATTTGTAGCGCTATACAAGTTATTCACTCACTCTCACTCTTACTCACTCAGAGCGGTCTCTCTGGATCTGGTTGTCTGGGCGGATGTTCTTAACTTGCAAGAAATCTAGCTGTGGAATCATCCGGGGGTCAAGTTTTATTCTCATGTTTTGAGTACCGATAAATCAGGTTCTCGCAAATTCTTAATGTTTGGCTCTGCCTCGGCTCTCTCCCATGTTCGCGCAGCCTCTTACCTTCCGGCAGGTGTTTCAGACTTCTCTCCTCTCAAAATATTGCTAACTCTGGGTAAGAGCCGTGAACCGGGATGTTGGAGACGGGCGCCACATTGGATTGGTGACCCCCATGGTTCAGGAAATGGTATCCCCTAAACTTTCTGAATTTTGGCAGAATAATGAAGACTCCACCTTCCTTGATGTGGTGTGGGAGGCGTGCAAGGATCATGCTAGAGGTGAATATATTTTCTTTTTATCAAGGCCTTGTGCTCTGATTTTGCCTCGCAGGCCGCTCAACCGGAGCAGTGTGAGTCAGAGGCCTCAGTAGCTTTCACAGAGGACCCAACTCCCGAATCATTCTCTGGCCTGTCGCAGGTCAGGAGGGCGAAAAGGCTCCATTGCACCTTATTGGTACAGTCTGATGCACAACGCCTGGCTGCCAACTTGTTTGAATTTGGCGATTAGGAATGGAAAATTGTTTAGCTAATGTAGTTTATACTGGGTGAGTGGTGGGTTTACATCCACTTTAAATATCCGTAGGGGTTTTATACATCTCCAACTTCAGCCTGAAGGGACTGCCTCAAGAGTCGTAGTAGCCTTTGATATCAAAGGCTTTCGACACAGTCCGGTGGGGTTACTTGATGCCGGTGTTGGAGCTCTTTTTGGTTTTGGTTCGGTCTTTCGGAAGTGGATTGATTTATTATACAAAGTCCCTGTGGCCAGCATTAAGCTAAAAGGCAAGTTGTCATCTCCTTTTCCAATCCAGAAGGGGACAAGGCAGGGGTTACCTCTTCCCCATGCCTTGTTTGTGCTGGCTATAGAACCATTGGCGGAGGCACTGAGGGCATTCGATAAGGTAGTTGGGATTTGTGTAGGTTCCATTGTAGACAAGGTAGTGCTTTACGCAGATGATTTAATACTCTGTCTATGGGACCCGGCCCTTCGTTCTCAGAAGCATTACGGATCTTGGACCACTTTGAGGCCCGCTCGGGTCTACGTACCAATTGGTGTAAATCCCTTTTGGGGTTGATCAGGAGGCTAAAGGGTTGGCTGATCCTAATTCACCTTTGCAATGGGCAACGACTATTAAATATTTAGGGATTAATATTTCTTCCAACACTAAGGATTTCAGACAACTGAATTTGTCCCCAGCTTTTCAGTGGTGTAAACAGAGGCTGGAAGCCTGGTCACATCTCCCTTTTATTGAGAGAAATAATCCAATTAAAATGAAAATCCTTCCAGTTCTACTATACAGCCTTAGGCACTCCCCAGTTTGGCTACCAAAATTATTTTTAAACAATTAGATTCACTTATAGGCTCTTACTTATGGCAATCCCTCTCGGATAGATTTACCAGGAGAGTTTTATGCAGACCCTGGACACAAGGAGGCTTGGCTTGCCCAGACTTTTATACTTACTGCTTGACAGCCATGCTCACTCACACTTAGAACTGGCTTATTACTGATGACACAAACGCCTCAGTAGTATTAGAAGCTGCGCACTCGGGATCCGATGAAACCCGCTGTAATCTCCTCTACAGGGGTTTGAGAGTCTCTCATCCACCCCTTACTGCTGCTATGAGGGCAGTTATCAAGGCCTGGCATGTTGTTATTACTAGACCCAATATAGTGAGGGGTAAAAGGTCCCCATCAACGCCGCTTTGGTTCAGCCCTTTGCTCGCAGAATTTCATTCCGGACCCTGGCCTTTAGGCCACTAAAGGAGTCGGATATCTTTCAGATATTTGTGATGGGAGTGCATTATTTACGTTTGACAGGTTGAAATTTGAATTTACACTGCCTAATGCGTTCTTTTTTCGATTCCTGCAACTCCGACACGTCTATGTATCACAATTTGAATCCTCTCCGTTTAGATTGGAGCAGGATGATTTGGAGGTTCTCCTTCGGGATGATGCTCTCAAAAGCCACTATCTGTGAACTACAAGTCACTACTGACCTCTGTTCATGAGGAACTAGATGCCCTGCTTACTGCATGGCGTTCGGAGGAGCAGAGATTGGACAGTGAAGACTGGGAAGATCTATGGGACAGCCCATTTCAAGCACTAATATTGACTAAAGACCGGCTGATCCAATTTAAAATAGTGCACAGAATTTATTTTACACCACAATGACTACATCGTATCTTCCCTAATTTCTCTTCTTGCTGTTGGAGATGCTCTAGTGACCCTGCGGGATTTGCCCAGATCTTTTTGGAGTGCCCTCATATTTGTAGAAATAGAAAATGATATGGTTGTGCTCTAATTAATTGACAACTATATTTGTGGAAAATATTTTTAACCCAACCAATAGTAAATGGTCCAGTGAAAAATCTATTGAATCCATTAACATGTAAAATGATAATGTGAAAAATTATTCTAGAGTGTTGCAAAGACCAGCTAGAGGGTAATTAATCCTAAAGAACCTGTGAAAGGATTAAATATAGCAAATTAACCTAAATGAGTGATAAGTGATATTGTCCACACATAAAAGTGATATATAAAGTAATGAAACCACCAAAAAATCAGCAATGAATGAATGTACAAATAAGTATTAATCCTATGGAAACAAATCATGTGCAAAAAATCAAAAATTGTCCAAAAAAAAAGTGTCAACATATAATCTTCAAACCGCAAAGTCTTAATGAAAAAGAAATCCCAATAAATCCAAGGTGAAATTCTTTGCAGATAAAAATTCAGGAGGGACTCAGGGAAAGGGTATCAATAAGTGCATACATCCAACTTCATGTGACTCTCAAACCACCATAAATCCACCACCGGAGGAAGTGTGCGCTTACCAGCTGCACAGACCAGAATAGCCTGTGGCTTAAACCCAGCCAGGGTCCTTTCCTCACGATGGTCCCAGGGGAAGGTCCTGACCGCTCCACCGGAAAGGCTGTATGATTGGGGTCACCGTTGGACATTGTCTCTCCACCAGCACGTCGATGGCTCAAGGCTGACGATGTGACTCAGAAAAACTTGAAATGTACTACCTGGATGGGAAGAATTCAGGAGAAGAATAAGGATTCCAGAAGTCTTTATCTGTCCAGCTGCTATCCTGGAATAGCACTCAGCCACCATCAACCCAACAATGTGCTCCAGCACATTGTTGGGTTGATGGTGGCTGAGTTGTTGGGTTGATGGTGGCTGAGTGCTATTCCAGTATAGCAGCAATATGCTGTGATTATGAAAGCTGGACAGATAAAGACTTCTGGAATCTTTAGTGGTGGATTTATGGTGGTTTGAGAGTCACATGAAGTTTGATACTTATTGATACCCTTTCCCCGAGTCCCTCCTGAATTTTTATCTGAAAAGAATTTCACCTTGGATTTATTGGGATTTCTTTTTCATTAAGACTTTGTGGTTTGAAGATTTATATGTTGACACTTTGGCCAATTTTAGATTTTTAGCACAGGATTTGTTTCCATAGGATTAATACTTATTTGGCCAATTAATACTTATTCATAGGGTTGTCCCGATACCGATACTAGTATCGGTATCGGGACCGATACCGAGCATTTGCGTGAGTACTTGTACTCGCGCAAATGCTCCCGATGCCTTTGCCGATACCTGGGATGGGAGAAGTCAGCGGGCGGAGTCGGCAAGCGGAGGGCGGAGCGGAGAGCAGAGTGGAGAGAAGAAGTCAGCGGGCGGAGTCGGCGGGCGGAGTCGGCAAGCGGAGGGCGGAGCGGAGAGCAGAGTGGAGAGAAGTCAGCGGGCGGAGTCGGCGGGCGGAGTCGGCAAGCGGAGCGGAGAGCAGAGTGGAGAGGAGAAGTCAGCGGGCGGAGTCGGCGGGCGGATTCGGCAAGTCGGAGCGGAGAGCAGAGTGGAGCGGAGAGTCCTCAGGCGGGTAAGCTTGCAGCCGCATCATGATCCATCGTCGACCGGAGCCGTCACATTAAAGGAAGTGACGCTCCGTGTTACACTGTCAGTGCTTGAAAAATGCGACGCCCATCTTGGTACACCCTGCATTCGGCCTCAATAAAGCAGCAGCGGACATCTTGTTACACCCAGC
The DNA here is from genome assembly GCA_029206835.1 of Rana muscosa. Lineage (NCBI taxonomy): Eukaryota > Metazoa > Chordata > Amphibia > Anura > Ranidae > Rana > Rana muscosa. Next base: position 78,642,158 of record CM055117.1, on the reverse strand, counting down.
CCATGTAGTTCAAGCTGGGTGTAACAAGATGTCCGCTGCTGCTTTATTGAGGCCGAGTGCAGGGTGTACTAAGATGGGCGTCGCAGAGGCAGCATAGAAAAATAAATCCTCTCGTGCCTATAAGTGCCCACTACCTGTCAGTGCCCGCTATCTGTCAGTTCTCATTAGTGCTGCTTACTCAGTGTCACCTATTAGTGCCAGCCACCTGTCAGTACCATCTATCACTACCACCTGTCAATGCTATCAGTGCCAGCCACCTGCCATCTATTAGTGCCAGTGCCATCTGTCAGTGCCAGCCCCCTGTCAGTGCCAGCCATCTGTTGGTGCCAGCCATCAGTGCCACCTGTCAGTGCCAGTCATCAGTGCCCGCCACCTGTCAGTACTCATCAGTGCTGCATATCCGTGCCACCTAATCATATCAGTGCTCATCAGTGCTGCTTAATCTGTGCCACCTATCAGTGCTGCATATCAGTGCCACCTAATCTGTATTGTGCTTGAAAACTGTCACCTGACATAAAAAAAAAGTATCGGTAATCGGTATCGGCGAGTACTTGAAAAAAAGTATCGGTACTTGTACTCGGTCTTAAAAAAGTGGTATCGGGACAACCCTACTTATTCATGTGCACATTTATTGCAGATTTTTTTGGTGGTTTCATTACTTTATATATCACTTTTATGTGCGGACAATATCACTTATCACTCATTTAGGTTAATTTGCTATATTTAATCCTTTCACAGGTTCTTTATGATTAATTACCCTCTAGCTCAGTGGTTCTCAACTCCTGTCCTCAGGACCCACTAACAGGCCAGGTTTGCAAGATAACTGAAATACATCACAGGTGATATCATTTGCTGCTCAGTGATTGCAGTATTCTTGGTTGCATCTCCCCAAGGTAATACTTAAAATCTGGCCTGTTAGTGGGTCCTGAGGACAGGAGTTGAGAACCACTGCTCTAGCTGGTCTTTGTAACACTCTAGAATAATTTTTCACATTATCATTATTTTTCATGTTATTGGATTTAGTAAATTTTTCACTGGACCATTTACTATTGGTTGTGTTAAAAATATTTTTCACAAATATAGTTAGTCAATTAATTAGAGCGCGACCATATAATTTTCTATTTTTGATTTTGTGTTTATCCCACTTTGTGTTGCAGCTTTGTTAGTAATATATTTCTAGCGCAGTTTTTTTCTTCTTTATATCTACCCCTCAGATTAGTAGCTACTGGCGGGATGTGACCGACTTTATCTTTACCCTGACTCCTATACATGTTTCTTTAAAGTTTGGAGTTTGCCTCTTGGGGTTAGTTGACTCTTTGGCCCTTAATAGGAGCGATTCGTACTATTGGGTCTCCTATTATTTTATGCCAGAAAGGTGTTGGTGCTTAAATGGAAATCAGATATTGCCCCTACTCTGCCCTTCTGGAAGCATTTAATCATTAGGGTTGAACCCCTATACAAAGCTACTTATTTGTCCCGGGGTTGCCCTAAAAAATTGAGAAGGTCTGGCATTTGTGGACAGACTCAGAGTCTACAACAGATGACTAGAAGTCTATGGATTGAATCCATTCACTCCTGATAAGGTTTAGCTTATGATATGCACGGATATACACCCTGTTCCAAATTATTATGCCAATGGTATTTTTCTCATTTACCTAAATAATTGATGTAAACAACAGTCAGCATAATTCTCATGTTATCAACTATTAAGAGTACAATTCAAATTTTATTGAACAAACCTCCTAATGATAACAGTTTTTTTATTCAAAATAAAAAACTTACAATGCACTGTTCCAAATTATTACGCACAGTAAGTTTCAAAACACTTTATAGGTTGTAAAGAACTGAAAATTGTCATTTGTTGTGTTTGCAGCATATTTACTGAAATCAAAAGCTATTTCAATCAAACTTTGCACAACATTTTAACTTTTTAAACATTTTAACAGGTCACGTTACATTTTAACATAGGACCCCTTATTTGATAGCAGCTTCACAAGTCTTGCATCCATTGAACTTGTGAGTTTTTGGACAGTTTCTGCTTGAATTTGTTTGCAAGATGTCAGAATAGCCTCCCAGAGCTGCTGTTTGGATGTAAACTGCCTCCCACCCTCATATCATTTGCTTGAGGATGCTCCAAAGGTTCTCAATAGCATTGAGGTCAGGGGAGGATGGAGGCCACACCATGACTTTCTCTCCTGTTATCCCCATAGCAGCCATTGATGCAGAGGTATTCTTTGCAGCATGAGATGGTGCATTGTCATGCATGAAGATGATTTTATTACGGAAAGCATAGTTCTTCCTTCTGTACCAGGGAAGGAAGTGGTCAGTCAGGAACTCCATATACTTTGCAGAGGTCATCTTTACACCTTCGGGGACCTTAAAGGGGCCGACCAGCTCTCTTCCCATGATTCCGGCCCAAAACATGACTACGCCACCACCTTGCTGACGTTGCAGCCTTGTTGGAACAGGGTGGCCGTCCACCAACTATCCACTACTCCATCCATCTGGACCATCCAGGGTTGGACGACACTCATCAGTGAACAAGACTGTTTGAAAATTTGTCTTCATGTATTTTTCTGCACAATGCAGCCATTTTTGCTTGTGAGCATTGGTTAGTGGTGGCCGAATGGAAGGTTTATGCACAGTTGAAGACTCTGGAGGACTCTACACCTTGATGTCCGTGGGACTCCAGAGGCACCAGCAGCTTCAAATGTCTGTTTGCTGCTATGTAATGGTGTTTTAGCAGCTGCTCTCTTGATCCGGTGCATGGATCTGGCAGAAATCTTCCTCAATGTGCCTTTATCTGCATGAAACCCATCTGTGCTCTGAATCAGCCTCAAATCTCTTAATAGTGCGATGATCACGCTTAAGTTTTCGTGAAATATCAAATGTTTTCATACCTTGTCCAAGGCATTGAACTATTTCACTCTTTTCGGCAGCAGAGAGATCCCTTTTCTTCCCTAAATTGCTTGAAAATGGTGCTCTGCTTAATAATGTGGAACACCCTCCTTTTAGTAGTTTTTCCTTTAATTGGGCTTACCTGGCAATCTAATTATCACAGGTGTCCGAGATTGTTTTCAGTGATCAAAAGAGCCCTGAGACACGATGCTATCCATGAGTTAGACTGAAAAACAAAATATTTAATCTTTGTGACACTGAAATAGAATTTGCATAATAATTTGGAACAGGGTGTACTCCTCTGCAGTGACCCACGTTACAACGTTTGTTCAGATAGCAATTCTACTAGGAGTTAATGTTCACTTGATTTATCATCCTGATGGTTGAGAGGGAACAGAAATCTCCTTATGATTCATTACTCCTTAACCACTTAAGCCCCGGACCATTTGGTAGCTAAAGGACCAGAGGTGAATTCAGAATTTTGTACTGCGCTGCTTTAACTGTAAATTGTGCGGACATGCAATGTTGTACCCAAACGAAATTTGCGTCCTTTTCTTCCCACAAATAGAGCTTTCTTTTAATGGTATTTGATTGCCTCTGCGATTTTTATTTTTCGCGATATAAACGGAAAAAGACCGAAAATTTTGTAAAAAAATGATATTTTCTACTTTTTGTTATAAGAAAAATCGAATAAACTCAATTTTAGTCATACATTTAGGCCAAAATGTATTCAGCCACATGTCTTTAGTAAAAAAAATGTCAATAAGCGTATATTTATTGGTTTGCGCAAAAGTTATAGCGTTTACAAACTAGGGTACATTTTCTGGAATTTACACAGCTTTAAATTTATGACTGCCTATCTCATTTCTTGAGGTGCTAAAATGGCAGGGCAGTACAAAACCCCCCAAATGACCCCATTTTAGAAAGTAGACACCCCAAGGAAATTGCTGAGAGGCATGTTGAGCCCATTGAATATTTTTTTTTTGTCCCAAGTGATTGAATAATGAGAAAAAAAAAATTACAAAAAGTTGTCACTAAATGATATATTGCTCACACATGCCATGGTTATATGTGGAATTGCACCCCAAAATACATTCTGCTGCTTCTCCTGAGTACGGGGATACCACATGTGTGGGACTTTTTAGGAGCCTAGCCACGTACGGAACCCCGGAAACCAAGCACCGCCTTCAGGATTTCTAAGGGCGCAAATTTTTGATTTCACTCCTCACTACCTATCACAGTTTTGAAGGCCATAAAATGCCAAAATAGCACAAAACCCCCCCAAATGACCCCATTTTAGAAAGTAGACACCCCAAGGAAATTGCTGAGAGGCCTGTTGAGCCCATTGAATATTTTTTTTTTTGTCCCAAGTGATTGAATGACAAAAAAAAAAAAAAATTACAAAAAGTTGTCACTAAATGATATATTGCTCACACATGCCATGGTTATATGTGGAATTGCACCCCAAAATAAATTTTGCTGCTTCTCCTGAGTACGGGGATACCACATGTGTGGGACTTTTTAGGAGCCTAGCCGCATACGGGACCCCGAAAACCAATCACCGCCTTCAGGATTTCTAGGCACAAATTTTTGATTTGACTCCTCACTACCTATCACAGTTTCGAAGGCCATAAAATGCCAAAATAGCACAAAACCCCCCCAAATGACCCCATTTTGGAAAGTAGACACCCCAAGCTGTTTGCTGAGAGGCATGGTGAGTATTTTACAGCTCTCATTTGTTTTTGAAAATGAAGAAAGAACTTTTTTTTTTTTTTTCTTTTTTTTTTTCAATTTTCAAAACTTTGTGACAAAAAGCGAGATCTGCAAAATACTCACAATACCTCTCAGCAAATAGCTTGGGGTGTCTACTTTCCAAAATGGGGGTCATTTGGGGGGGTTTTGTGCCATCTGGGCATTCCATGGCCTCCGAAACTGTGATAGGCAGTGAGAAGTGAAATCAAAAATTGACACCCTTAGAAAGCCTGAAGGCGGTGATTGGTTTTTGGGGTCCCGTACGCGGCTAGGCTCCCAAAAAGTCTCACACATGTGGTATCCCCGTACTCAGGAGAAGCAACAGAATGTATTTTGGGGTGTAATTCCACATATGCCCATGGCATGTTTGAGCAATATATCATTTAGTGACAACTTTGTGCAAAAAAAAAAAAAAAAATTGTATATTTCCGCAACTTGTGTCAACATATAAAATATTCCATGGACTCGACATGCCTCTCAGTATATAGCTTGGGGTGTCTACTTTCCAAAATGGGGTCATTTGGGGGGGTTTTGAACTGTTCTGGCATTTTATACACAACATTAGGAAGCTTACATCCACTCTTCTAACCACTTGAAGACAAAGCCCTTTTTGACACTTTTTGTTTACATGAAAACATTTTTTTTTTTGCAAGAAAATTATGTTGAACCCCCAAACATTATATATATTTTTAAAGCAAAGGCCCTACAGAATAAAATGGTGGGTGTTGCATTTTTTTTTTCTACACAGTATTTGCGCAGCGATTTTTCAAACGCATTTTTTGGGGAAAAAATACACTTTTTTAATTTTAATGCACTAAAACACACTATATTGCCCAAATGTTTGATGAAATAAAAAAGATGATCTTAGGCCGAGTACATAGATACCAAACACGACATGCTTTAAAATTTAGCACAAACGCGCATTGGCGACAAACTACATACATTTTTAAAAGCCTTTAAAAGCCTTTACAGGTTACCCCGTTAGATTTACAGAGGAGGTCTACTGCTAAAATTACTGCCCTCGATCTGACCTTCGCGGTGATACCTCACATGCATGGTGCAATTGCTGTTTACATATGATGCCAGACCGACGCTTGCGTTCGCCATTGGGCAAGAGCAGGGCAGGACAGGGGTGCTTTTTTTTTATTATTTTTTATTTTATTATTAATTTTGCTATTTTTTTTTTTTTTAAATTGTTCCTTCCATATTTTTTTTTTTTTTATCATTTTTATTGTTATCTCAGGGAATGTAAATATCCCCTATGATAGCAATAGGTAGTGACAGGTACTCTTTTTTTGGAAAAAACTGGCGTCTATTGGACCCTAGATCTTTCCTCTGCCCTCAAAGCATCTGACCACACCAAGATCGGTGTGATAAAATGCTTTCCCAATGGCGCTTTTTATATCCGGGGGGGGGGTCATTCCCTCCCACTGCTTGCAAAAGCAGTCCAGAGGCTAATTAGCCACTAGGATGGCTTTTACATGAAAGCCGGCCGCTGGCTGAAAAGAATGATACCAAGATGATACCTAAACCCGCAGGCATCATTCTGGTATAACCAATCAAAGTCCAGCAACATACCAGTACGTTGCTGGTCCTTGTTGGACATGTATTGTAATCTTTTTTTTTTCATGCAGCCAGGTGGCTGAACGAAAAAAGAGATTGATCGGTGGGTATGCCCACCATTAGAATACCGCCCTTCATCCACCCACTTCTAATGATGGGCATCCATGCACCATTTATATATGCCGAAGCATGGGGGCATCCTCCCGCAAAAAAGTTATGCCGCACACACATGGTCGGACTTTTCCACGGGCAGGCCTCCGTCGGAATTTTGACCGTATGTATGCGGCATTAGGAGCAAAATCGCTCCTCCGCCCCTGCTGCCCCAATGCTTCGGCATATTTGCTTTTTTTTTTAACTGTGGTGGTGAAATCACCTCCTACAGCACTGGAGTCGCAGGGATCAGGCCTGTCTCTGCGAACGCTGCAGTTATGTGTGTTGTGTTTTGTAAGTGACAGTGATCGATCGATACTGCACTTGGGTGGCCTGGGCTGGACGGAGGGGCAAAACGCAGGTGCCAGCAGGTATCTGGGCTGATCCCGCTAACACTGCGTTTTTGGGAACCCTAAACTGCTGGGGACGCTAGTATAGATCTGATCAGATCAGATATTGATCTGTTCAGATACTATACCACTAAGGGGGTGTATGCTTCACGCGTGGGTGTTAGCGCTACTGGCACTAACCTGACGCTGCCTGGGGTGTGACGCAGACCCTCTCTGACGCTAAAACCTAGTGTGCAGCATTCTGACAGCCCCATTTTGCAGGTGCCTGCTCGTGCAAGAGGACCGTTTTTTACAGTTGCAAACTCTTTCAACCAATCACAGCGGTGTCCAAAAAAACATAAGATTGCAGTCACATGGAATGAGGATGGTTTATATATGCCCTTATTGATCAAATATCTGGTGAGTGCATCCCCATAGGGGGATTGTTTTACCCCCCACGCGGTGAATTACACCTTGGTGAAAGAAGCACTGAAACTAGGATCAAATAGAACCAGACTCACCAATCACTATCATCATCACCTATATATTCAACTATATAGAAGACGCACATATGAACATTTTGTCCGTAGCGCTGCTGCAGTTTTATTATGAACTTTTTAATTTAAGTTTTTTTATGACTGTGTTTTATATGTACTTTTGATTTTTAAGCAGCTGCTGTTATCTTATATATTCCTATTTAGTGTTTATTTCTCTAGAGATTTATCCATAAGCGCAGAGCGATACTGAGAAGGAGGGCCAGAGCATTTTAGTATCTTTTCTTGAATATATATATATATATATATATATATATATATATATATATATATAATAGGATGTGTTGTTTTATGTATTGGTTAGCCAGGGAATGCCTAAAGGCTATGTTTTGTACCTAATACTCAATTTTCAATAAATAAAAAAAAAGCGACATTTTGGTCCTGAAATCTATTGATCTGTATTCCTAAAAGAAATGCATACCATGTTAAGACAGAATACAAAACCAAAAGACATATTTTTAACGGAAGAAATATGGGTCGGTCCTTGGGCTGTCAGATGTGCAGCTTTTTGTATTTTCACAACTTTCACATTTGGAGACAAAAACTGTATAGAGACTGATGAGAGAATTATGAAGAAAAAAAGTAATGGATTTGCGCAACTTTGACAAGGGTCTGATTGTAATGGCTAGGTGACTGGGTCAAAGCAACTCCAATACTGCAGCTCTTGTGGGAGTAATCACATTGTTTTCAATGGTGCCCATTCACATCAATGCAACTCAGCACAGTGCAATTTTGGAAGAGGTTTCTTTGCTACATTGATGTGATTCCAATCACCTATAATATGTATACTACATAACTGTGCTGGAAATTGTATCGCAGCAGTGTGAACTACACTTAGGGTTGCAAAGTGCATTTTAACCACTTCAATACTGGGCACTTTCACCCCCTTCCTGCCCAGGCCAATTTTCAGCTTTCAGCACCGTTGCACTTTTAATGAAAATTTCACAATCGTGCAACTTTTTTTTTTTTTTTTTCTTTTTTTTAATAGATAGAGCTTTCTTTTGCTGACAGTTAATCACCACAGTTTTATTTTTTTCTAAAATTAAAAAAGGCATAAAATTTCAGAAAAAAAAATGTTTTCTTTGTTTCTGTTATAAAATATTTTGCAAATAAGCAGAATTTTTTTATATTTACCTGACGGTAATTTTCCTTTCCAGATGGATAAGCATGACGGCATACACGTATGGTTCAATGCCCAGCCCCTCCCCCAATCAGGACTGGTTATACTATATATAAATGAGTCGCCTCCCCCCCCTAGGCGGCATTCTCGTAACTATACTCAAATGCAAAGCCAGGGACCTGTATGCTGTCATGCTTATGCATCAGGAAAGGAAAATTACTGTCCAGTAAGTATAAAAATGTCTCCACTTTCCTGACACAAGCATGACAGCATGCACGTATGGGATGTAGCACGCCAACAAAAACCCATAAGGGAGGGCCAAGCTGAATCAACATATCATTTGATTCGTTTAGAACTGAAGTCAACTTCCCTGCTTCCAATGTTGCTTGATTAACTTTGTAATAGGCAAAAAAAAAAAAAATGGTTGGTATCCTCTAAAATTCTGGACCTCTGAAGTTTGCCGATGAGCACACCACCTGTCTGGTAAAGAGAGCTCTGCACTAGATAGATGAATTCATCTTCGCCCTATAAGCCCTTTAGGCTACTTTGACCCGACATAATGCGATTGTTCTAGTGGACAGTGAAAAAGTCATCTTCAGGCCTGAAGAGGCCACCGTGTGACCTTCTAGAGAAGGGCCACTTACATGTATTTCTTCCACATAGAGTCCACTACCCCTCCTTGTGGTGACGCAGACATTTCAGTTTGGACCTGCTGGAAGGGCAATGTCTTGACCCAGAAGCAAGGATGCAGACCTTTGTATGGTGCTGGGGAAGAAAAAACTAGAGCCATTTTGTTTGACAATATATACACAAAATAGATGCAACGCTAGTGATATTGCAACTTGTATAAAAATTACAAGTGAAAAGAGTCCAAAAAAAAAAAAAAGACTAAAGCCCCGTACACACGGTCAGACTTTTTGCTAACAAACTTCAAAATGAGCACGTTTGACAAAAAATCAGACCGTGTGTACGCTCCATCGGACAAACTTTTTTTTGGTTTTCATCGGACAAATGTTCGGTCTGCAAATTCGCCAACAAAAGTCCGATGGAGCAAAGTCTGACCGCGTGTACAGAAATCCATCGGACTTTTGTCCGATGGACAAATAAGCATGCCCAGAACCAATGTTAAAATCAACCAACAATAGCAGAAGTTGACCAAAAGGTGGCGGTAAAGAGCAGAAAAACCACGTGATGTTGGGAAAGTTTGCAGAAAAGGCCTGCCGTGTGTATGCTATGGGTGTGCCCGACCAACTCCCTTCGGACAAAAATCTACAGAAAAGTTTGTTTGAAGTCCGACCGTGTGTACGAGGCTTTAGGCAGAGTCTCAAAATTTCAGTCCATAGGTGAAAAATGACAACAACCATCCATGCTGAGTATAGATGGTAAGCTGTAGAAGAAGAAAACGTGAAAAGATCCTTCACACAAGTGAGTAAGTAGCCTGCTTACCAGCTCTCCGTGACCACTAAATAGTAGTCTCACCCAGCTCAGGGAAATAGGTCTCCCAGGACCCTTAATATTATCCGGAACTGCAGCTAGTAAGACTTGAAAATATAAAAAAAAAAAAAAGAATTGCTCCCATAGTGCAGTAAGCCATTTGTGTATCTAGAGGCACATTTGAAGACCTTCACTTGTCTCATGTGGTAGTAATAAGCTAGTTTACCAATTGACGCTTGGAAATCTGAAAGCGTTCTTGGACTTCTACCTATAGGTAAGCCTAGAATAAGGCTTACCTATAGGTAGTGGAAATCTCTCCTAAACGTGCGTGGAGGAGCCAGGAGATGGACGCTGCCTACACAGGGGACACCGCTGGATTCTTTTGCAGGCAAGTGTCACATAATGGGCTAGTATGCGATGCATACTAGACCATTATGCTTTTCATTTGCAGGGAGCAAAAGAGGAAGTAAAACCCATCAGGGTTTACTTCCTCTTTAAGAAATACTGCTGAACATATTGAGGAAGTCTTGTTCAGAAGAATAGAGGAGTGGGACAACCTTCCCAACACTAGTTGCACTGCAAGTCCTAAGTGGAAAGAACGATCTGTACTGGCCTTTCAGAATTGGTTTACCAAGATGTGCAGTGGTCACTGGATCTCAGGAAGTGAGGACCTGACCAAGACTTGACTACAGCTCAATCCCTTATCTTGGCTTTCTTGCCGACATCTTAATCTTTACTGCCGGGAGCAGAGGATTCCATCCTCAACTCTGCAAGACTTCCCATGTTCTAGTATACCTGGAGTTTGCCGCAGGTGCCCTGGCTTCCACAGGGTTAAAATACTGAAGGTGAGACCCTATGGCTTAACCCACTGACTGCATATACCTCTTCAAAGTCGAATTGAAAGTGATTTAAGATGAAATCAGTGATGTCTAGATCTGGGGCTAATCCCTAGGCCAAAAACAAAGAGTTGGTGACAGGGCCTGAGAAGAGATATAGAAGAGATTGGACAATCCATAATCGTCTTTGGTCGCCTAAACCCAGGGTTGCTTCTCTCTAGGAGCAGCAAAGTTCCTTTTCACTCAAATGTGCCCAGTAGGTGTTATATTGCAGAAATTATTGCAAATTTGGGCAGAGGAGGCTCACGATCAGTGGAGCCTGTGCAGCACTTGTCTTTGTGATGTATTCTATCTGCAATAAAACTTTTGGACAACAGAAGATTTCTGTGCTGGTGAATATGTAAATGATACAGAAGGAAGTCATTGGAATTTCTTTCCACTCTTCCAACTCCTCTAAGGCCGGGTTCACACTGGTACGACAAACGCTCCAACATTGGGAGCTCATGTTGCATGACGTGTGAAAATCAATGTTTCCCTATGGGAGCCGTCTTAATTTGTCCGACACAAGTCAGTCTGACTTTGAAAATGCTCCCTGCACTACTTTGGTCCGACTTTGATCCTACTTTAGCCCATTGAATATCACTGAAGTCGGATCGCTGTCTTGCCTGATCCGACATTGACATGCGACTTGTGCTCTGATCTTGAGGGGGAACTCCTCGCCAAATAAAAAAAAAAAATGCATGGGTTCCCCCTCTAAGAGCATACCAGGCCCTTCGGTCTGGTATGGATTTTGAGGGGAACCCCCTACGCCGAAAACCCCTCCTGAACCGTACCAGGCCGCATGCCCTCAACATGGGGGGGTGGGTGCTTTGGGGCAGGGGGCCCCCCCACCCCAAAGCACCTTGTCCCCATGTTGCTGAGGACAAGGGCCTCTTACTGACAACCCTGGCCATTGTCTGCAGGCAGGGGGCTTATCGGAACCTGGGAGCCCCCTTTAATAAGGGGGCCCCCCATATCCCGGCCCTCCACCCTATGTGAATGAGTAGGGGTACATTGTACCCCTACCCATTCACCTGGAAAAAAAGTGTCAAAAATAAAACACTACACAGGTTTTTAAAGTAATTTATTAGGCATCTCCGGGGGTCTCTTCTGCCTCCTCCGCTAATGTCTCCTCCCCTCTCTGGCTCTTCTCTGCTCTCTCTTCGGTTCTTCTCCCTCTGTCCGGTGTCTTCTGCCGGGTCTCCTGCTCTTTTGCCCGCTCTTGCCGGGTCTTCTCCGTTGTCTTCTTCCCTCTTCTCTTCTTCTGATGTTGACACGATGCTCTCTCCCGCTCTAATGCCAGATGCGCGGTGTGCCACTACTTATATTGCCATGGGGCGGGGTCACCTGGTGAGGTCATCCAGAGGCCCTGCCCCTTATGATGTCACCACCGGGCATGGTGGGTGGTGATGTCATAAGGGGCAGGGCCTCCGGTGACCCCGCCCCATGCCAATATAAGTAGTGGTGCACCGAGCATTAGAGCGGGAGAGAGCGTTGTGTCAACATCAAAAGAAGACAAGAGGAGAGAAGACCAGGCAAGAGCTAACAAAAGAGCAGAAGATAGCAGAGGAGACCCGGCAGAAGATGCCGGACAGAGGGAGAAGAACTGAAGAGAGAGCAGAGAAGAGCCAGAGACATCAACGGAGGAGGCAGAAAAGCCGGAGAAGAAGTCCGAAGAGACCCCCGGAGCTGCCTAATAAATGACTTTAAAAACCTGTGTAGTGCGTTTTATTTTTGACACTTTTTTTTCTTCCAGGTGAATGGGTAGGGGTACAATGTACCCCCATACTCATTCACATAGGGTGTGGGGGCCCCCTTATTAAATGGGGCTCCCAGATTCTGATTAGCCCCCCCACCCGCAGACCCCGACAACCAACGGCCAGGGTTGTCAGAAAGAGAAGCCCTTGTCCTCATCAACATGGGGATAAGGTGCTTTGGGGTGGGGGCGCAGGGTGCCCCCCTGCCCCAAAGCACCCACCCCCCATTTGGAGGGCATGCGGCCTGGTACGGTTTAGGAGGGGGGCCCGCTCGTCCCCACCCCCTTTCCTGACCGGCCGGGCTGCTTTGGGGGGGGGGGGGAGAGACGGACCCCCACGTAGTTTTTTCGACGTAGGGGGTTACCTTTAAAATCCCAAGGGCCTGGTATGCTCTTGGGATTTTAAAGGTAGCCAAGGGCCTGGTATGCTCTTAGAGGGGGGAACCCATGCCGTTTTTTTTTTTTTGGCGTGGAGTTCTTCCCACAGATTCATACCAGATAAAGTGCCTAGTATTGTCGGGGATCGAAGTCGGATCCCTGTTCATTGAAAGTCGGACGCATGTCGGACTTCAAATCGCAGGGCAAAGTCGGATCCAAAGTAATACGACTGTCGTGTCGTGTCGTACCAGTGCGAACCCAGCCTAATTCCCACTATGATTCTTGAACTACAGTGTGTATTTAGGATTCCACTATAAAGACAAACATGCAAACATTCATTATTGAGCTTATGCAATAACCATAATACTTTGCCTTTAACCACTTAAGCCCCGGACCATTATGCAGCTTAAAGACCAGAGGTGTTTTCAGAATTTGGCACTGCGCTGCTTTAACTGGAAATTGTGCGGACATGCAATGTTGTACCGAAACAAAATTTGCGTCCTTTTCTTCCCACAAATAGAGCTTTCTTTTAATGGTATTTGATTGCCTCTGCGATTTTTTTTTTGCGGTATAAACGGAAAAAGACTGAAAATTTTGAAAAAAAAATGATATTTTCTACTTTTTGTTATAAGAAAAATCGAATAAACTCAATTTTAGTCATACATTTAGGCCAAAATGTATTCAGCCACATGTCTTTAGTAAAGAAAATGTCAATAAGCGTATATTTATTGGTTTGCGCAAAAGTTATAGCGTCTACAAACTATGGTACATTTTCTGGAATTTACACAGCTTTTAATTTATGACTGCCTATCTCATTTCTTGAGGTGCTAAAATGGCAGGGCAGTACAAAACCCCCCCAAATGACCCCGTTTTGGAAAGAAGACACCCCAAGGAAATTGCTGAGAGGCATGTTGAGCCCATTGAATTTTTTTTTTTTTTGTCTCAAGTGATTGAATAATGACTAAAAAAGAAAAAAAAAGAAAAATTACAAAAAGTTGTCACTAAATGATATATTGCTCACACATACCATGGTTATATGTGGAATTTCCCCCCAAAATACATTTTGCTGCTTCTCCCGAGCTTTTGGGAGCCTAGCCGCATACGGGACCCCAAAATCCAATCACCGCCTTCAGGATTTCTAAGGGCGCAAATTTTTGATTTCACTCCTCACTATCACAGTTTCGAAGGCCATAAAATGCCAAAATAGCACAAAACCTGCCCCCAAATGATCCCATTTTGGAAAGTAGACACCCCAAGCTATTTGCTGAGAGGCATGGTGAGTATTTTACAGCTCTCATTTGTTTTTGAAAATGAAGAAAGAAAATAATTTTATTTTTTATTTTTTTATTTTCAATTTTCAAAACTTTGTGACAAAAAGCGAGATCTGCAAAATACTCACCATACCTCTCAGCAAATAGATTAGGGTGTCTACTTTCCAAAATGGGGTCATTTGGGGGGGGGGGGGGTTTTGTGCCATCTGGGCATTCCATGGCCTCCGGAACTGTGATAGGCTGTGAGGAGTGAAATAAAAAATTTACACCCTTAGAAAGCCTGAAGGCGGTGCTTGGGTTTTGGGGTCCCGTACGCAGCTAGGCTCCCAAAAAGTCTCACACATGTGGTATCCCCGTACTCAGGAGAAGCAACAGAATGTATTTTGGGGTGTAATTCCACATATGCCCATGGCATGTTTGAGCAATATATCATTTAGTGACAACTTTGTGCAAAAAATAAATAAAAAATTGTCTTTTTTCCGCAACTTTTGTCAACATATAAAATATTCCATGGACTCGACATGCCTCTCAGTATACAGCTTGGGGTGTCTACTTTCCAAAATGGGGTCATTTGGGGGGGTTTTGAACAGTCCTGGCATTTTATACACAACATTAGGAAGCTTACATCCACTCTTCTAACCACTTGAAGACAAAGCCCTTTCTGACACTTTTTGTTTACATGAATTTTTTTTTTTATTTTTGCAAGAAAATTATGTTGAACCCCCAAACATTATATATATTTTTTAAAGCAAAGGCCCTACAGATTAAAATCGTGTTTTGTTTTTTTCCCCACACAGTATTTGCGCAGCGATTTTTCAAACGCATTTTTTAGGGAAAAAATACACTTTTTTTAATTTTAATGCACTAAAACACACTATATTGCCCAAATGTTTGATGAAATAAAAGAAGATGATCTTAGGCCGAGTACACAGATACCAAACACGACATGCTTTAAAATTTCGCACAAACGCGCAGTGGCGACAAACTACATACATTTTTAAAAGCCTTTACAGGTTACCACGTTAGATTTACAGAGGAGGTCTACTGCTAAAATGACTGCCCTCGATCTGACCTTCACGGTGATACCTCACATGCATGATGCAATTGCTGTTTACATATGACGCCAGACCGACGCTTGCGTTTGCCATTGCGCAAGAGCAGGGCGGGACAGGGGTGCTTTTTTTTTTATTATTAATTTTGCTTTTTTTTTTTTTTTTTTTTTTTAAACTGTTCCTTCCATATTTTTTATCATTTTTATTGTTATCTCAGGGAATGTAAATATCCCCTATGATAGCAATAGGTAGTGGCAGGTACTCTTTTTTTTTTTTTGTTGAAAAAACTGGGGTCTATTGGACCCTAGATCTTTCCTCTGCCCTCAAAGCATCTGACCACACCAAGATCGGTGTGATAAAATGCTTTCCCAATGGCGCTTTTTATATCCGGGGGGGGGGGACATTCCCTCCCATTGCTTGTAAAAGCAGTCCAGAGGCAAATTAGCTGCTAGGATTGCTTTTACATGAAAGCCGGCCGCTGGCTGAAAAGAATGATACCAAGATGATACCTAAACCCGCAGGCATCAATCTGGTATAACCATTCAAAGTCTAGCAACATACCAGTACGTTGCTGGTCCTTGTTGGACATGTATTGTAATATTTGTTTTCATGCAGCCTGTTGGCTGAACGAAAAAAAGAGAGATTGAGCGGTGGGTATGCCCACCATTAGAATACCTCCCTTCATCCACCCACTTCTAATGATGGGCATACATGCACCATTTATATATGCCGAAGGATGGGGGCATCCTTGCGCAAAAGTTATGCCGCACACACATGGTCGGACTTTTCCACGGCCAAACCTCCGTCGGAATTTTGACCGTATGTACGCGGCATTAGGAGCAAAATCGCTCCTCCGCCCCTATGCTTCGGCATATATGCTTTTTTTTTTTTTTTAACTGTGGTGGTGAAATCACCTCCTACAGCACTGGTGTCGCAGGGATCAGGCCGGTCTCTGCAAACGCTGCAGTTATGCGTGTTGTGTAAGTGACAGTGATCGATCGATACTGCACTTGGGTGGCCTGGGCTGGACGGAGGGGCAAAACACAGGTGCTAGCAGGTATCTGGGCTGATCCCGATAACACTGCGTTTTTGGGAACCCCAAACTGCTGGGGATGCCAGTATAGATCTGATCAGATCAGATATTGATCTGTTCAGATACTATACCACTAAGGGCGGTGTATGCTTTGCGCGTGGGTGTTAGCGCTACTGGCACTAACCTGACGCTGCCTGGGGCGACGCAGACCCTCTCTGATGCTAAAACCTAATTGATATCACCCGCCGGGCGATCAGGGGGGTTAAACCTTTATTGGGTTATATACGACGGGTGCCCTGACACTATAAAAAGCAAACTAACTAACCAGCGTCACCCGTAACACTTATATGGTGATCACTGGTGAAAGGGTTGACTAGGGGCAATCAGGGGGTTAAACCTTTATTAGGTAATATATGGGGGTACCTGACGCTATATAAAAACCTGACGGGGAACCTAAAAAAAAAAAATAACTGGCTACCTATCGGCATCACTGACACTAAGACAGCAATCTTTTTTTTTATTTGCACAAGTACTACCTCGTTTTTCTCAATGGCCAACGTAAATAAAATGGGCATATTACTTATGACATGGAATGTCAGGGGGTTGGGGGATAAGGTCAAGAGAGATGCAATGTTTAAATACTTCGGTAGATTGCAACCGCAGATAATTTGTCTCCAGGAAACACACATGCGACCTGAATCTGTCCACCTATTGCGTTCACGAAAATACCCAACACAATATCATTCCATGTACTCCTCTTATTCCAATGGAGTCAGTATTCTGGTGTCTGTTAATGTCCCCTTTGAATGCATTCAGCAACAGGTGGACAGAGAGGGCAGATACGTCTTTTTGCTGTGTAAGCTTAACAGGTTACTATGTATTGTTGCTGCGATTTATATTCCTCCGCCATTTTCGGAGGCGCCTCTTAGAAAGTTGGCGCAACTTATGGCATTATTCCCAGAGGTCCCGGTGTTAGCGTTGGGGGATTATAATAATACCCTAGATCCAGGACTGGATAGAATGCAACTGGTTTCTAGAGGGGCAAGGTCCACAGTCGGTAGGACAGCCTTTGCCTCCTTGCTCTCTGAATTGGGACTACACGATGTCTGGCGGGAGAGACATGATGGGGAGAGATGCTATTCGTGCCATTCCGCTTCACATGGTGGACTCTCCCGGATCGACATGGGTCTAGGAAACAAGGTTTTAATGCAGAGGGTAAGGGACTCCGCCTATGAGCCAAGATTATTGTCAGATCACTCTCCATTTTGGGTACAGCTAGATATTACTGCTACATCGGGCCGCCCACTGTGGAAAGTGAACCCTTTTTGGCTGACCCTGTTCCCGTCCCCAGATGAGACCGTGGGGGCATTGCAGGAATTCTTATATTTTAACAGGGGATCGGCTAGTGCAGCGGTTGTATGGCACTCACTTAAAGCTTTCTTGAGGGGACGTCTCATTAGAGAAATTATAGGTATTAAAAAAGGCTCTAGGAAATGGGAGAACAAAGTACGAGATGAAATGAAAGCTAGAGAACAGGCACTGGTAGCAGACCCCTCCCAAGCTAATCATGATTCCTGGAATGAGGCGCAATCTTTATACAACTCTGTTTCGTTAACAGCAGCACAGAAGAGGAGATATTTCCATCAGCAGAGTTATTTTGAGGAAGGGGAAAAAACGGGTCATCTTCTTGCCTTGGTGGCTAGGGAACAGCGGGACTCTTCTGGCATTCAGGCTATAAGAGTGGGGTCTGGGGGAAACACATACTCTTGGCTCTGAAATCTTAGATGACTTCCATCAGTTTTATAGGGATTTATATTCCTCTAAAACTAATTATACAGAGTCAGAACTGGCCCGGTTTTTGCAAACTTGCCCATTTCCCCAGCTGTCAGAGGTAGATAGGGAGATGGTAAACCTCCCTATTACATTGACAGAATTGAAAGATTCCCTAGATGAAGCCCCGCACCATAAGCCCCAGCTCGGATGGATTACCGGCGGAGGTGTACTCCCGGTATGGAGAGATTCTTCTTCCACCCTTACTGAAGGCCATATCAGAGGCAGCGGAGACAGGTAGCCTGCCAGATAGTATGCAAGAAGCTATAATAATAGTACTCCCCAAGCCAGGCAAAGACAAGCTCCAGCTAGACTCTTATCGCCCGAACTCTTTATTGAATACGGATGTCAAGCTTTTGGCTAGAGTTCTGGCTATGAGACTATCCAAGGTGATTGATAAGCTGATCCATAGAGATCAATCTGGATTTATACCAACACGTTCAACGGCAGATAATATACGACGGCTGTACTTGAATTTACAGGTGCCGGTGGATAACCCGGGGGGTAGGGCCATTCTGTCGCTGGAGGCTGCTAAAGCATTCGATAGTGTGGAGTGGCCCTACCTCCTGGAAATCCTGACAAGATTTGGATTGGGGAAGAAATTCATAACATGGGTGAAGGTGCTTTACTCCAAACCGAGAGCCAGACTCCGTATCAATAACAATCTTTCTTCCTCATTTGAGGTACATAGAGGTACCAGGCAGGGGTGTCTGTTATCCCCACTGCTGTTTGCTTTGGCGGTCGAAACCCTGGCTATCTTGATTCGTACTGCGTCGGAGGTGGTCGGATTTCGTAGCGGTCAAAGGGAAGAAAAAAAATCTCCTTATATGCGGATGATGCACTTATTTATCTGGGGGATATGGCCACATCGTTGCAAACAGTGATGGGTATCATAGGAGATTTCGGAGGTTTTTCAGGTTTCACTATAAACTGGTCTAAATCAACAATAATGCCCATAGATCCGTTGACAGAACCACTACCAGCTGGTGCGGAGCAGATTGCCAAAACCAAGAACTTTAAATATTTGGGGGTAGTGGTATCCCCGGATCCAGCGGAATATCTTCAGCTGAATCTGGGCCCACTACTGGAAAGACAGAGAGGGAAATGCAATAGCTGGTGCAAGCTCCCTCTGTCAGTGGTGGGACGAGCGAATTTAATAAAAATGGTATGGGCCCCACAGTTATTATATGTTTTTCACAACTCCCCTATGTGGATCCCAAATAAATGGTTCAAACGAATAGATACCCTGATGCGGGATTTGATATGGAAAAAAAAGATAGCCAGGATAAGCTTAACCACCCTGCAATATAGTAAGGACAGGGGGGGATTGGCAGTACCCCACCCCAAAATGTATTTTCTGGCCTCACAGTTCCAGCAGTTGGCGGGATGGGGTAGGGAAGAAAAAGAGGATCCTACAAGTATCCTGGTGACTACGGTGGCTCCTACACTAAAGGCAGCATCTCATTTGGAGATGGACTTACCTGCACCTACGGGTATTCTCCTTAAAAAGGTCTGGGGGGAGATCCGGAAGGCTTTGAGGTTAAGGGGCCCACTGCCCTTTACCCCGATATGGCAAAACCCTAGATACCCAGGGTTACAGGACCTAGAGGGCTTTACCTCCTGGAAAGAGAGAGGGATTTGTTTTTTTTCGCAACTGTACGAGGGAGAAGTGTTAAAAACATACGAACAGATGTGCCAGGAATTCCAGTTAGCCCCAAGGGGCTTTTATCAATATCTTCAGCTTCGGCATGCTCTGCAGGCACAGCAAATGTCCTTAGTAATATCATTGTCACGTCTGCTGATGGAGGTCCTCCAGGCGGATACCCGGAGAGGACTAATATCAAAAACATATGCGGAATTACTATCCTCAATACAGGACTATGCCTCCCTTAGATGTCGTAGTAAATGGGCAGAAGACATCGGAGATATAGATGGGAACCAGTGGGATATGGCGTTGGACTCTATTCCGGCGGTATCTGTATCAGCGTCCCACAAATTATCACAATTATTTATTCTGCATAGGGCCTATAGAACACCAGTACAGCTTTACAAGTGGGGAGGAAGGGACTCCCCCTTGTGCCCAAAGTGCAAAGTACAGCAAGGGGACTTTATACATCTAATTTGGAGGTGTCCAAAACTCCACAGATACTGGGAGGAGGTTTCCCAGAACATCACAAGAGTGGCCCAGGTACCTATACCCTTGGACCCTTTGGTGTACCTGCTTGGGGCGATTGAAGCTGAAAAGTTCCCACAAGGAAGGTACTATATGATAATAAGACTGATGTACCTGGCTAGAAAGCTAATAGCGCAATATTGGATGGCAGAGACGGTTCCCACAGGGAAGCAGTGGATTGCGTATGTCAATTCCTTGCTTTTCAGAGAACGGCTCGCCTACAGACGTAGAAAGGCAGTGGATAAATTCAATCATATATGGCAACCATGGCTGGAGGATCCTAGCCTTGTGTCATTACAACTCGTAAAGGATAGGCTCCTGATGTAGAAACCTATGGGGCGGTTGGGGGGGGGGGGGGAATTATAAGTTAAATGCGCTAATGACAATGCATTAGATTTGGGAGAGTTTGCGAACAGGAGAAAAGACCCAGGTTGTTAAGATTCAAAGGGTTGGGCGGGGGGGGGGGGGAAGTAAAAGGGAAAAATTAAAATGTCACTGTTGTACTGTACATTGATCAGGTTTTTTTTTTTTTTGTATGGACAGGAATTTTAATATGCTTTTGTTTATATATCAATGTGTAAGACTAAATGCACAAATCACATGTATTGAGCAAATGAAAAATAAAAGGATTTAAAAATAAAAAAAAGACAGCGATCAGAAAAACGATCGCTTAGTGACACTGGCAAAAGGGGGTGAAAGGGTTACCTGGGGGGGGGGCGATCAAGGGGTTAAACCTTTATTAGGTAATATATGGGGGTACCTGACGCTATAAAAACCTGCGGCGAACCAAAAAAAAATAACTGGCTACCTATCGGCATCACCGACACTAAGACAGCGATCAGAAAAAAGATTGCTTAGTGACAGCGGTGCTAGGGGGTGAAAGGGTTACCTGGGGGGCGATCAAGGGGTTAAACCTTTATTAGGGGGGGTTAGGGGGCTTACACTGGACCTAAAACACTCTGCCCTGACACTTTTACAGTCACAAATGTCACTGATTGCAGTGATCAGTAAATAAATGGTCACTGCAATCAGTGACACTGTGACTGGGGGGTGATCTGGGGGGGCCGATCGTGTGCCTATGTGTGCTGGTGTCAGTGTGCTGTTTAGTGCACTAACCTGTGTATCTTCTCTCAACGGCGCTCGGTATATGTGAGTGCCGGATGAGAGATGACATCACTTCCTCCTGCCTGTGTAAACATTACACAGGCAGAGGAAGATTCTCATTCGCCGGGAGCGATCGCGAGGGGGTGGCCGGAAACGAATGGCCGTCCCCTCATCACGGATCGCTCCCGCAACGATGCCAACCGCTCACTGTATAGAAGGGGGGTCCAATGGGACCCCCAACTATACGAAGGCAGGCACGTACAGGTACGTGATTGTGCCTGTCCGTGCCATTCTGCCAACGTATATATACAGTGAGCGGTCGTTAAGTGGTTAAAGAAAAACTACTTTTTCCCATGCTGGTCAGAAAGCAACAGGTGTGCTTTATTTTCCACTTTTGTAATTCCTGAATTAGAACCTCTGGGTCTCGCCGTTTTTCCTGGTGACCGGGACAGAAAGAGATGAGGAATCCTAAAATTTACAGCTGTCACCAGAAAAGGAATAAAGGGAAAAACTTTCAGTGAGGACACTTGTTCTGGTGACAACCAAGAGGAAATGTCACCTTACTTTGGAGAGATTTCCGCTCCCTGTTGTGTTTACACTGCAGAAGAAAAGTGAAATCTCCCTAATGGGACAGACTGCAAAAAATAAATAACTGACAGGGGTTTTACTCTTATCTACTCTGTCCAAAACTAAAGCAGCTTTAGATACACTATATTACCAAAAGTATTGGGATGCCTGCCTATAAAACGCACATGAACTTTAATGGCATCCCAGTCTTAGTCCGTAGGGTTCAGTATTGAGTTGGCCCACCCTTTGCAGCTATAACAGCTTCAACTCTTCAGGGAAGGCTGTCCACAAGGTTTAGGAGTGTGTCTATGGGAATGTTTGACCATTCTTCCAGAATCGCATTTGTGAGGTCAGGCACTGATGTTGGATGAGAAGGTCTGACTTCACAAATGCACTTCTAATTCATCCAAAAGGTGTTCTATTGGGTTGAGGTCAGAACTCTGTACAGGCCAGTCAAGTTCCTCCACCCCAAACTCGCTCATGGACCTTGCTTCATGCACTGGTACGCAGTCATGTTGGAATAGGACAGGGCCATCCCTAAACTGTTCCCACAAAGTTGGGAGCATGAAATTGTCTTTGCATGCTGATGCCTTAAGAGTTCCCTTCACTGGAACCAAGCCCAAACCCTGAATTAGAGCGGAGACTTCTTATCCACATCAGTGCCTGACCTCACAAATGCGCTTCTGGAAGAATGACCAAACATTCTCAAAGACACACTCCTAAACCTTGTGGACAGCCTTCCCAGAAGAGTTGAAGCTGTTCTAGTTGCAAAGGGTGGGCCAACTCAATATTGAACCCTACGGACTAAAATTGGGATGCCATTAAAGATCATGTGCGTGTAAAGGAAGGTGTCCCAATACTTTTGGCAATATAGTGTATATTTAAGTTAGGTGACAACTACTGTAAGCTCTTCTATTGGATCGGACTACACAGGCCAGCCACCGCTCCCCGCATGCCTCAATGAACCTTGGCCGCCCATGACTGTGTCACTGATTTTCCTTCCTTGGACCACTTTTGGTTGGTCTTGACCACTGCAACCTGGGAACATCCCACAAGAGCTGCTGGTCTGGAGATGCTCTGACCCAGCCATCTAACCATTACAATTTGGCCCTTACCAAAGTCACTTAAATCCTTACACTTGTACAGCTCCTGTGCCCCTCATTGCCCTTAGACAGCGGAGCATTATGGCATACTTCCGCCCACACTTTACATGTTCTCTGGGCTCCCGTCACCATCTGACAAGCGTGTCTTCTATGTAATAGAGGTGCACTTTTTTTGTCATGGTGTGACATTCACATTATTGTCACGATGAACATTTAAAAAGGGACACACAATTCTTTATCTTTGCGGTTGATGGATTTGATGATCTATATTTCCATTTCAAATTAGAAAAATGTGTTTCGCTATAATTTATTTTGGATTTGTTGAAAATTCGCTACTATTCTGATTCGGAAATCCGGATACATCTGAACCATGAAAATGTTGTCCAAATTTTGATTCCAACAACCGCTATACTTCCTCAGAATAAGTTTCACCTGTGTGCGGCAGTCAGTTCCTGGTCTCCTGTCTGTTGCCACTTTCCGCATTGGAGTCACCAGTTGGCCACACACCATGAGCCATACTCAAGGTACATTTTTGGATCTCCCAGTCGCCCCTTACACAACAGGATATATACGGGGCACACCTTTGGGTTCTTCCCAGCTGTGGCTGGCACCTCTTTTCAATCAAGGTATTACCTTTACTATAGAAGCTCCCCTGCTGTCCAGCTGGCTTCACACTCACGTACATTTGATCCCAAGCAATCCTGATCCTGCTGTCACTGTTTGGCCAATTTTGGTAGTTGTTTGTTAACTATGGAATAAACTGTCTTACTGCTTATGATCCAATGGTTGGGCTTATCAATGACTCTATTCTGGTGCAGCCTCCCCCCCATGTTTTATTGTAGTCTCATTGGTCCTATGAGCTTGGGGTAACGACCGCGCAATTGTCATTCAAATCGTGACAGTGCTGAAAGCTGAAATTTTGCCTGGGCAGGAAGGGAGTATATGTGCCCATTAAGCAAGTGGTTAATAAAACTGAGATAACAGTATGACAGCCAGGAAACTCGTACTTTCAAATAGAAAGGACAGCAACAACCTCTAAAGATGTGCATGATGGGAAAAATGTGTTTTATTTTGGATTTGTTCGTTAAAGTGGACCTACAGTAATTTTTTCATCTTTCCATCTAATAAATCTTTTGCCCTGTTGTTTTAACTTTGGATAATAAAACATTATTTTTTTGCCAGTAAATACCTTATATAGCCCACTTTCTGTTTGTCTGGTAAAAAGCCTAGGCTAATTACATCATGCACATCTCTCTCTCTCTCTCTCTCTCTCTCACTCTTGTGAGAGTTTGCCAGGAAGGAGGGGGGGTGAGTATAAGAGGGCCAATAAGAGCTGCAAAGCTGGAGGTGTGCCTCTGTGTAAATCCAGGAAGTGAACAGGCAGCAGCTTCAGCTGCCCACAGTTAAAATGACTGCAGCCAAACTGAGTGGAGGGAGAGCATATTTGGCAACTACAGAATCACAGTATATATAAAATAATATGCAAAGTGGTTGGAGGGGAGCTTCAGAATGACAAAGATGTTTTTATTACAAATTATGTGAGCAGACTGCAGTTCCTCTTTAAGTTAATAATTTCATCATATTCGTTGTTGGAACAATGGTCTCTAAACTGGATGTGGCCCTTGGCTTACCTTTATTTGGCCCTTGGGGCACTATTCCACCAACGCAGCACTATTCTTTTCATTAATACCAACAATGGGGCACAATTTCTTTAATTCCAACCAATGATGAGGCATTGTTTATGCCAACTAATGCCAGGACATTCTCTGCTCCTACTGGTCACAGTCCGGCCCCCCCTAAAGTCTGAAGGACAGTAATCTGGCCCTTTGCTTAGAAAGTTTGGCGGAGCGGGTGTTAGAATGACTCGTTTTCCGAATTAGTTTTGTATATTTGGAGTTGTTTCATATATTAGTTATTTTCAAATCAATTTGAAATGGAAACATGTTGCAATAAATACAGTAAGACCCCTTTTACACTAAAAGGCTTTGCAGGCGCTATAGAGCTAAAAAATAGCGCCTGCAAAGCACCCTGAAAGAGCCTCTTCTCTCACTCCAGCGTGAAAGCCCGAGGGCTTTCACACTGGAGTGGTGCGCTGGCAGGACGGTAAAAAAAAAAAAAGTCCTGCAAGCAGCATCTTTGAGGCGCTGTAGGAGCGGTGAATACACCGCTCCTAAAGCGCCCCTGCCCATTGAAATCAATGGGTAGCGCCGGCAAAGCACCGCTGCATGTTGCAGGTGGTTTTAACCCTTTTTCGGGCACTAGCGGGGGTTGAAAGCGCCTCACTAGTGGCCGAATAGCGCTGCAAAAACTACGGTAAAGCAGCGTTTTACCGCCGACGCCCCCACTGCCCCTGTGTAAAAGGGGTCTAAGGTTTAAAACTGAAATAAGATGACGACTCCTATGTAGGCTTCTTTATAGAATAGAAAACATCATATTAGAACAGAATAGAAATAAAGGATTAAAAGAAAACAGAACAGAAAATAAAGATATAGAATAAAAAGAGGGAAAAAAATAAATAAACATCTTCCAAATTTCGAAAGATGGCTATATTTGTTCTATTTTTTTTCTATTCGTTTATTGCTATTATTTTCTAAAAAGCCTAGGTAGGAATGATCTTTTTTCACTTTTAAACACCTTAAAGTGGAGGTCCGCCCACCCCTTTAAAAATTAAGTCAGCAGCTACACGTACTGTAGCTGCTGACTTTAACATTAGGGCACTTACCTGTCCTGGAGTCCAGCGACGGCACCGCAGCCGTTTCCATTAGCTGTCGGGTGCTGCCGCTGCCATTGCTGGTAAGGGAACCCAGCAGTGTAGCCTTTCAGCATCACGGCCGGGTCCCTACTGTGGATGCGCGAAGCACGCTGTGCTCCCCCACTGGCCCAGAGGGGGACCAAGCTGCTGATGTACTTTGCCGCAGCACGGCCTACTGGAAGCGGGGACATGGTACTTTTTGGGAGGCTCTCCGCTTTATTGTAATATATTTCCATTTCGCAAAATGGAAAAATACCGTGCCAACACATATTGAACAATAATGATAAATTTAATGAAAAAAATGATATAGGAAAAAATTTAATAAAAAGCTGCAGCTCTACTGTGAGATACACACAGAGAATACAAATAAATAACAAAAAGCGATGAATTATATTAATAAGTGTGCATAAACTTATGTTGTGGATTAATAGATTGTGGATTAATATATTATCAAATCCATCAACTGGAAAGATGAAGAATTGTGTGTCCCTTTAAATGTTCATTGTAACAATAATGTGAATGTTGTCACACCACCGCAAAAAAAAAAAAAAAAAAAAGTGCACCTCCACCACATAGAAGACACGCTTACCAGATGGCAAGCTTAAAAAAGCTTGTGGCTATTGCCCAGCCAATGCCTTTATCTTGAGGGAAAATCTGATGTCAGCTCATGTTCCATGTGGGGCAAAGCCAAGCAGACGTCCTTATACTCTCACAGGGACCAAGGAGTCAACTCCACAATCAGTGGACAATTAGGCCTCTACTTTTCAGCTGTCAAAGTCCACTTAAATTGGGAACTCACCTGGGTGTAAGGCAAATAAGTGCTCATGATTATTGATTTCCAAAGCAGATGAAATTATGGATGTATTGATCATGTCAAACCCCAAATAAGGGGTTTGACATGACCAATACATCCATAATTCTTTTGACAGCTGAAAAGGAGAGGCCTAATTGTCCACTGATTGCAGAGTTGACTCCTTGGTCCCTGTGAGAGTATAAGGACGTCTGCTTGGCTTTACCCTGCATGGAGCGTGATCTGTCCATGAGCTGACGTCAGATTTTCCCTCAGGATAAAGGCCTAACCATTACAATTTGGCCCTTACCAAAGTCACTTAAATCCTTACACTTGTACGGCTCCTGTGCCCCTCATTGCCCTTAGACAGCAGAGCATTATGGCATACTTCCGCCCACACTTTACATGTTCTCTGGGCTCCCGTCACCATCTGACAAGCGTGTCTTCTATGTAATGGAGGTGCACTTTTTTGTCATGGTGTGACATTCACATTATTGTCACGATGAACATTTAAAAAGGGACACACAATTCTTTATCTTTGCGGTTGATGGATTTGATGATCTATATTTCCATTTCAAATTAGAAAAATGTGTTTCGTTATAATTTATTTTGGATTTGTTGAAAATTCGCTACTATTCTGATTTGGAAATCCGGATACATCTGAACCATGAAAATGTTGTCCAAATTTCGATTCCAACAACCGCTATACTTCCTCAGAATAAGTTTAAGTTAAAGGCATGGATAACCTTTTAGTCTCCTTTATATAGAATGGCAACTAACCAAAAGCTAACAGCAAAGTTACCTCAATGCCCAGAATAATAATGCCCAGAATAATAATTTTTCTACTAGCAATGGATTTTCATGTAAATCTGTATTATTTAATTATAAGCACTATCACACAAGTAGCATTTCGCTATACATTCAATAGTTTTAGAGTGAAATTACAAGCTATTCCTAACTATTTTTTTAACCTGCACCCCCCCCCCCCTTCTAAATCATATTTTAACTACCCTGTAGAAGGAAGATGCATATTCTTACCTGTTCTCAGGGTGCTTGGGTCACATGATCAGTTCTCAATGGCAGCTTCAGGGGAGAGGAGGGACAGCTGACAACGGTTGCCCCATAGTAAGCCTCTCCTCGCCCCTGAAGCTGGCCACTGCAGAGATCACGTGACCACACCGGAGTGTCCTAAGAATAATTATCAGCATCTTCCTTCTTCTGGGTAATTAGAAAAGGGTTTAAAAGGGGGTGGGAGCAGGTTTAGGAATAGCATGGAACATCCGCATGGAAGAAAACCATCGAGCCTTCCGGAAAAAACTAAAGACCCATCTCTTCTAAGGAACTCAACGACACTGGATGCCAAGCGCCTTGAGGCGATTTAGTTCGCAATTGTAGCGCTATACAAGTTCTCACTCACTTTAATGGGAAAGTGTACTTTCAAAAGTACACTTACCCCACCCAGCCTAGCTTCCCTGATGTAACTACTCACTTACCAGAGTCCTTCAGCCAGAATAACTGCAATATATACACCCTCTGATCGAAATGTCAATGCCATTCAGTGGGCCCTCAAAACTCAATAGGGCTGTCCCCATGGGAATTCCACGAGCGTTCACTGAGCAAACATTGCACGCTGGCCACGGCTGTCAGACTCAAGCAAGTAAACAGCTGGGAGGGGATTTTATATCAGGAAGTTTAATTTAAAGCAAGCCCTTGTTTCATTTTGGATTGAGTAGGAAAGAATTAAAACCTGACAGGTTTTACTGTGGTCTGTGTCCCCACTAAAGAGATGCACCCTCTATATGGGGTTCATTTACTAAAACTGGAGTGTCGATTCACACTCATGCGCTGCAAATTCAAAGCAGTACAGTGAGTTTGCATTGCGATTTCTGCTTACCATGTGCCATATTTCAATGCAAATTTGTGAGGGGATCTAGGGGAAAAAAAAAAGACGTGACGTGAACACTGGACTGCAATTTCAATCAGGTCCCATAGAAGTCTATGGAGCAGAAATTCGCACAGGACACGTTTTTTGAACCGGATCAAATACGCACTGCATATACACTAGATTACCAAAAGTATTGGGACACCTGCCTTTATAGGCACATGTTGAGTTGGCCCACCCTTTACAGTTATAACAGCTTCAATTCTTCTGGGAAGGCTGTCCACAAGGTTTAGGAGTGTGTCTATGGGAATGTTTGATCATTCTTCCAGAAGCACATTTGTGAGGTCAGGCACTGATGTTGGATGAGAAGACCTGGCTCGCAGTCTCCGCTCTAATTCATCCCAAAGGTGTTCTATCTGGTTGAGGTCAGGACTGTGCAGGCAAGTCAAGTTCCTCCACCCCAAACTCTGTCATCCATGTCTTTATGGACCTTGCTTTGTGGACAATCATTTGGTGGAGGGGCGATAATGGTGTGGGGTTGTTTTTCAGGGGTTGGGCTTGGTCCCTTAGTACCAGTGAAGGAAACTCTTAAGGCATCAGCATACCAAGTAATTATGGACAATTTTATGCTCTCAACTTTGTGGGAACACTTTGGGGATGGCACCTTCCTGTTCCAACATGACTGCGCACCAGCGCACAAAGCATGGTCCATAAAGACATGGATGAGCGAGTTTGGGATGGAGGAACTTGACTGGCCTGCACAGAGTCCTAACCTCTACCAGATAGAAAACCTTTGGGATGATTTAGAGCGGAGACTGCGAGCCAGGCCCTCTCCTCCATAGCAGTGCCTGACCTCACAAATGCGCTTCTGGAAGAATGGTCAAACGTTCCCATAGATACACTCCTAAACCTTGTGGACAGCCTTCCCAGATAAGTTGAAGGTATTATAGCTGCAAAGGCTGGGCCAACTCAATATTGAACCCTACGGACTAGACTGGGATGCCATTAAAGTTCAAGTGTGTGTAAAGGCAGACGCCCCAATATATTATATATGTGAACAGCCTTCATTTGAAATTATGTTTTTTTTCTTTTTACATGACGAGAATCTATGCTTTTCGGATCACATCTGATCCACATAGAATTTGCATGAGTGTGAACTGAGACAGAGCAAAACCTGGTGCATCTGTGCATGATAGCCATTCTGCTTCCAACTTCAGCTTGTTCAATTAACCACGTGGCTTTAACTGACAATTACATGGACGTGCAACTCTGTACCTAAAGAAAATTTATGTCCTTTTTTTTCACACAAATTGAGCTTTCTTTTGGTGGTATTTGATCACCTCTGCAATTTCAATTTTTTGCACTATAAACAAAAAAAAAAAAAAGGAGCGACAATTACTTTCTGCTATAAAACATATCCCCAAAAAAAAAGTAAAAAAAAAAATGTCTTCATCAGTTTAGACCAATATGTATTCTTCTACATATTTTTGGTATAAAAAAAATCCCAATAAGCGTATATTGATTTGTTTTAGTTAAGTTATAGCTTATAGATTTAGGGACTTTTAATTTTATTGTTTTTACTGGTAATGGCGGCGATCTGCAATTTTTAGCAGGACTGCGACAAGGTCAGATTTGTCCGCCGCAATAAGTGACACTTTTTGGGGGCCAGTGACACCAATACAGTGATCAGTGCTAAAAAAAATGCACTGATCACTATAAAAAATTACGACAGGGAGGATGTTAACACTAAGGGGTAGTCAAAGGGTTAACTGTGTTCCCTCAGTGTGTTCTACCTGTGTGGGGGATGGGCTCACTGGGACAACACAGTGATCGCTGTTCCTGATTACTAGGAACAGCCGATCTCAGTGGTGTCCCGTCAGAATGGGGATCTGCCTTGTTTACATAGACAGATCCCCGTTCTGCCTCTCTGTACCACGATCGCGGGTGACCTGCGAATGTTGAGTCCGTGGGACCCGCACATGCGCGCTCCCCAGGCATGCAGCACGCGCAGTATCTCATGTATGAAACGACGTACAGGTGCGTTGTTTCGCGCAGGCGGTCCCGAAATGATTAAGGTTTGACAAAAATACAAAAAACGTGGAAGCGGATTTTTATGCAGAGCTGCACCAGATTTTGCACTCTCCAATTTTAGTAAATCAACCCCGATATGTCACCAGTAGGGATGAGCTGAATACCCCCCCGGTTCGGTTTGCACCAGAACTTGCGAACAGACAAAAGGTTTGTGTGAACATTCGAACACCGTTAAAGTCTATGGGACAGGAACGTGAAAAATCAAGTGTTCATTTTAAAGACTTAAATATCGTGCCTGGGGGGTGTCCTTGGTATGCCTGTAAAGTAGCGCATTTTTCCCAGGTTTAGAAATGTAATTTTGCTGTGGTACTTTTATAAAGGAAAAAAATTCATTAAAAATTGCTCATGGGTGTAATGTATTGCCAGACCCCGGCAATATGCCGTACATAAAAAAAATGATTTAAAAAAAAAGAGATTTAAAAAAAAAAACAGCGTGGGTTCCTTCGAGCCTGGTATGGATATTAAGGTGAACTCCACGCCAATTTATTTACTTTTTTAATTGGTGTGTTTGTTCTTTTTCTTAATTTGTCATAGGGCTCCCCTTAACCACTTCAATACACTACACTATATTATATATTGTACACTGCACTGTATTATATACTCCACTGAGTGCACTATATACTCTGAACTTCAGTATATATACACACACTATACGGACTGCACTATATACTCTGCTGAAAAGTTGGGCCTTATGCCGCGTACACATGGTCGGACTCTTCCCGTCTGAATTTCCAACGGACTTAGATAGAGAGCAGGTTTTCTATTATTCCGTCTGAAAAAATTCAGATCGGAATTTCCTATTGTGTGTACAAATTCCAACGCATGCTTGGAAGCATAGAACTTAAAGCGGTTGTATAGCCGCTGACTTTTTTTTTTTTTTACACCTGTAAAGGAAAAGGCATAATAAGCTTGTATGCACGGCCTACAAGCTTATTATGAAATACTTACCTTAGAACGAGGCATCGTTAACTCACCTGGTCCACGCCGAGGGAGATGACGTGTTGCCTCGGCGTGTCTTCCGGGTATCGCGGCTCCAGCGCTGTGAGTGGCTGGAGCCGTGATGTGCGCATGCGCGCGGGAGACTTCGTTCCGGCGAGGCTTCAGCCCGAGAATCTCCTGTGCGCATGCAGCGGCGCATTGCGAGGGGAATATCTCCTAAACCGTAAAGGTTTAGGAGATATTTCTTTTACCTACAGATAAGCCTTAGTATAGGCTTATCTGTAGGTAAAAGTAAAAAAAAGAAACACTTTACAACCGCTTTCATTTTCTCGGCTCGTCGTAGTCTTTTTTGTCACCGCGTTCTTGGCAGTCAAATTTTCACCAAACTTTTGTGTGACCGTGTGTATGCAAGGCAGGCTTGAGCGGAATTCCGTCGGAAAAACCATCCAATTCTTTTCCCCGACGGGAATTCCACTCGTGTGTACAGGGCATAAGGTGTCGGTGGTGCCAGAACACTAACCCCTCACAGTTACTCTTGTTGGGTGCAGGAATGGTCCCTGCTGTTAAATATTATTTTAGAGGCTGCTTGCCTCTTTCAGTGGCCTGTGAGCATCTGCCTCTCCTTGGAGGCCTTCCGGACATGATGGGTATTTTTTATTTTATTTTTAACACCGCACTACACTGTGTATTATATACTGTGTACACCGCCTGAAGTGTATTGGAGCCTGTACACACTGCATTATATACTGTGTACACTGCCTGCACTGTATTAGAAACTGTACACCGCCGAATGCACAGTGTATATATTTCAAATATACTGCCTGTACTGACTGAATATATCAAATACACTGCCTGCACTGACCGAATATAGAGTTTACACTGTGTGTATATTATATATATCTCAAATACACTACCACTAATTAACCTGTGTGCCTAATCTAGTTCAAGCTCTCCATCTCCGTTTACTATAACACACTATACGAGCGCTGTGTAAGCAGCCCTATATATAGTGTGTGGCGTGGACTTAGTCCCTCTGAGCCAAGATTGGCCAAAGGCACCCTTGCATTTGGCCAATTATGGCTCCGCTGAGGAGTGTGCGGTGATTAGCCAAAGCATGCAAGTGTATGCTTTGGCCAATCATCATACAGCAATGCACTGCGATCTCGCCGTGCATTATGGGGCGTTCTGCAGCACTCAAATTTTATTTGAATAAAATTTGCTGTTTGGCTAACACTCGAGGTTAGAGTCGAACTTATGTTTGACTCGGACTCGAAGCTCATCCCTAGTCACCAGGACTGAAAGTGTGGGGAAAATCCGAAATTTTAAGTTGTCATTGGAAAATGTATAGTTCAGACACTTGTTATGGTGACAATCGGCCAAAAGGGTATTTCTTGTTCATACATCACGGGACACAGAGCGGCATAGTCATTACTATGTGGGTTATATAGAATTACCTTCAGGTGCTGGCACTGGCAACTTCCAAAACAGGAAGTACCCTCCCCTATATAAGCCCCTCCCATCCGGGAGCACCTCAGTTTTTTGCCAGTGTCTAAGGTGTTGGCCAAGGTTAACATGTATTCATCTGGGCTTGTGTACAGGTTCTCTGGGCCTTAGCAAGCTATTCCGGATCCGACCAAAAAAGCTTCATAGCTAAACGGTCGGTACCCGGGCCTTGCAGAGAAGAACAAGGTTTTGCCTGTAATGCCTCTCTTAGGAGGGCTGGACCCTGGGATCCAGAGCTCTGGTCATACCCAAAACCAAGAGGCTATCTGTGCAGGGTGCAATACAGGTCCAGGGGAGTGGAATCCTTGGGAACCCGGTCCCTGAAGGTCTAGTACAATGCCTGCCGTGAGAGGTGAAGTTTGGGCTTCTGTGGACCAAACAAAGTCCTGCGGCGGGGAAAAGGTAAGTGGGGGCCCCTCAGGAACTTGGTTCTATTGAGGGGACCCCCAAGCCTAATATGTCTTTCTGCCTGTTACCTAAAGGTATTCCTGCTAACAGCTGTATATGCCTAAGAAATCCTAGAAATGTCTTTTCATAAAGGAAGTTTTAAAAACTGTAAACCTAGAAATGTTTTTCATAAAGGAGACTATTCCTTCCATGGTGAAAGTCCAGGCAGATGAGTGAGCTCTCTATCAGGGAAGCTGCATTCCTCTGTCATGCTGCCAAGTAGTTTCCTTCCATCCCCGAGTCCTGGTGAAACAGGGACCCTGGCTCCTCTCCCTACATGGCGCAAAGAGCGCATGCGCGCACGCGCTTTCTTTTTATAGATTTAGCTTCAAAAAAAGGGGGCGGAGCCTGGCAGATGACGCGCTCTGTGCGCCCAGCGCTTCGGCGCATGTGCGGGCGTCCCAGCAAGATAAAAGGACTCAGTCCACGCTGCTTGCTATGGACACAGAGCATGAAAAGGAGCTGGTAGCATGGTATAGGGGCTTACAGCGGGCGGTTGATACAGGCATCCCCAGAAAGACGCATTGGTAGACACCCACTGATGTACATAGCAGCAAATTGCATTAGACTATTTCAGTAAAGGGGTGTATTGCGGCTGGAATACCTCAGCTTTGAACTAAGGAATATGCCGCCTAAAAAAACTCAGAGATATACCTCTCAGGAAGTGTAGGGGGTCTCCATCGGGCTCTGACGATCTGGAGCAGTCATCTGCACCTTCCTACCCTGAGAAATCAGAGGTTAATACCCATAAGGAACCCCCGGGAGTGCCAGGTACTGCGGCTGTCCTCAGTCCACCTGCTCCTGCATATATAACAGAGGAGGTTTTTGCCTCAACTCTGGAGGGATTGGAGCAGAGATTGGCAGCATTGATCGCTTCTTCTCTACAGGAAAGAAAGCGCGCCAGATCTCCATCCCCTCCATTAGAGTGCCTGTTGACAGAGCAACAGTCCCAGGAAGGGACTGACCTACCTGAAGGGGATCAGGAGGAGGTTAACTCTGTTTTTGAGGAATCGACAGTAGATGAACCATTTTCAGCATCACAGACTGAAAGATTGTGGGTCCAGACCCTAACTGACATGGTTCGATCTGCATTTAAAATGCCTCTTGTTGAACCATCAACTACTGCTGTCTCCTCGTTGGGGTCGCTAAAAGCTCCCCAGATTAATTGCTCCTTTCCAATTCATCCATTATTGGAAGGACTTATATACCAGGACTGGGAACATCCTGATAAACTATTTGTTCCACCTAAGAAATTTCAGGTGATCTATCCCATGGAGGAAAAATTCACCCAGAGATGGAATGTTCCTACGGTGGACGCAGCCATTTCTTCTGTGAACAAATCACTGACATGTCCAGTAGATAATGTTCAAAGATCCAGTAGATAAAAAATTGGAATCTTTATTAAAATCTGCTTTTTCCACAGCAGGGGCTGTTACACAGCCAGCAGTGGCAGCTATTGGGGTCTGCCAAGCTTTAAAGGATCAAATGAAAATGGTCCTGAGGGATTTGCCAGACCAGCAGGCCCAGGCTCTGGCTGATCTGCCTAGAGCATTATGCTTTGCGGTTGGCGCCATCAAGGATTCTATCAATCAGGCCTCCCGCCTCACGCTGTCTTTGGTACATATGCGTAGGCTTCTGTGGCTCAAGAACTGGTCTGCTGAGGCTCCCTGTAAGAAGCTCTTAGTTAGCTTCCCATTTCATGGAGAACGCCTTTTTGGCGAAGACCTGGATAAATATATCCAGAAGATTTCCAGTGGTAAAAGTACTCTCTTACCAATTAAAAAGAGGTCTAGGGGTCCATCTTTTAAGAGGACTACCTCTCCTATCCCTGGGACGTCTGCTACTAAGCCGTTCCGACGGCCTCCTCGGTCAAACTCAGGAGGTAAAAATCAGGGACAGTCACAGGGTAATAAAAAACCCTGGATCCGAAGAGGTACTAAACCAGCCTCCAAGTCAAGCCTATGAAGGGCTGCCCCCACTCAAACGGGTGGGGGGAAGACTTCAGTTGTTCACAGAGACCTGGCGGGAGACGATCAAAGACAGATGGGTGCTCTCCGCAGTAACTCGGGGATACAAGTTGGAGTTAAGAGTCTCCTCCTTCCCATTTTATGTGGTCAGGCATGCCAAAAGACCCTCTGAAAAGAAGGTGTCTCCTAGTGGCGTTAGAACAACTATTGCTCCAAGGAGTATTTATGGAGGTTCCTATGGAAGAGTGGGGGTTGAGTTTCTACTCAAACCTTTTCACAGTCCCGAAACCAAACGGGGACATAAGACCCATATTGGACCTAAAGAGTCTAAACTAATTTCTAAACGTCCGGTCCTTCCGGATGGAGTCGATACGATCGGTCACCGCTGCCCTACAGGGGGAGGAATGGTTAGCCTCGATCGACATCAAAGATGCTTACTTGCACGTTCCCATCTTTCCAGGTCATCAAAAATTTCTACGCTTTGCAGTAGAAGGGCGCCATTTTCAGTTCAGAGCCTTACCATTCGGTCTGGCCACAGCACCACGAGTGTTCACAAAAATTCTGGCCCCACTGTTGGCCGATCTAAGAACACGAGGTGTAACGATAATGGCATACCTAGACGACCTGTTGTTGATGGACCACTCAGTTGCCAAGCTAGAAGTGGTAATTGTCGATACAATCAAGTATCTAGAATCTCACGGTTGGGTCATCAACCTGGACAAGTCAGCCCTACAGCCAGTGAAAAACCTGGTATATCTAGGGCTACGGCTGGATTCAGACCAGAGGAGGATTTTCCTACCTCAAGACAAAGTATCCTCTTTGAGGGACTTGGTCCGCCTACTTTGTGCAAAAAGACAGCCGTCCATATGCCTGTGCATGAGGCTGCTAGGAAAGATGGTAGCATCATTCGAAGCTGTGCCATACGCCCAATTCCACTCAAGGAATTTACAGAGGGCCATATTGTCAGCCTGGAACGGAAAAATTCAGGCTCTAGACTTCCCGATGGCTTTGTCCCCTTCCGTTCGGAAGAGTCTCTGCTGGTGGTTGATCCCCCAGAATCTCCAGAAGGGAAAACCCTTCAGTCCGATATCCTGGAAGGTGGTCACTACAGATGCCAGCCTTATAGGCTGGGGGGCAGTACTGGAGCAATGGTCTCTCCAGGGCAGATGGTCAAATGTAGTAAAAACCCTGCCCATCAATCTCTTACAGATACGAGCAGCCCGGTATGCCCTAGTAGCCTGGGCATCCAGACTCCAAGGGTCCCGTCAGAATTCAATCAGACAATGCCACGGCAGTGGCATATATCAATCATCAGGGAGGCACCAGGAGTTGTGCAGCCCAGAGGGAAGTAAGTCACATCCTGGAATGGGCAGAAAAGCATGTCCCATGTATATCAGCTGTCTTCATTCCAGGGGTGGAGAATTGGAAGGCGGACTTTCTGAGTCGCCAACAGTTATGCCCAGGGGAATGGTCCCTTCATCCCGAGGTCTTCCGAGCAATATGTCAGCGGTGGGGAACACCGGATGTAGATCTGCTAGCATCCAGATTCAACGCAAAGGTGGACAGATTTGTCTCCCGGACAAGGGATCCCCTCGCTTGCGGCTCGGATGCTCTGGTGTTCCCTTGGAATCAGTTCAGACTGATATATGCATTCCCTCCGCTACAATTGTTGCCTCGACTCCTTCGCAGAGTCAGGTTGGAAAAGAAGCCGGTGATCTTGGTGGCTCCAGCGTGGCCCCGAAGGGCCTGGTACGCGGAGATCATCAAAATGTCTGTGGGGAGTCCTTGGACCCTTCCACGTCGTCCGGACCTGCTTTCGCAAGGGCCGATATACCACCCTTCCTTACTAACTCTAAGTTTAACGGCCTGGCTATTGAATCCCACATCCTAAAGAAGAGAGGTCTCTCTAACTCTGTGGTATCAACTATAATCAATGCCAGGAAGCCTGTATCCAGGCAGATCTACTATAGAGTTTGGAAGGCGTACATCACTTGGTGCGAGGCCAGAAAGTGGCATCCACGTAAGTACGTTATAGGCAGAATGTTGGACTTCCTACAGTGGGCTGTAGACGGGAAGTTTGCCTTAAGTACTATCAGGGGTCAGGTTTCGGCCTTATCAATACTATTTCAAAGGCCCCTGGCTATGCATTCACTTGTCAAATCCTTTATGCAAGGGGTGACTCATATTATTCCACCGATTAAAGCTCCCATATGTCCAAGGGATCTAAATTTGGTTCTGTCGGTTCTGCAGAAGCAGCCATTTGAACCTTTGCGGCACATTTCCTTGGTTCTACTCACCAGAAAATTGATATTTTTAGTAGCCATATGCTCGGCTAGAAGAGTGTCGGAATTAGCCGCCATGTCCTGTAAAGAGCCATGTCTGGTTATTCATGAGGACAGAGTAGTATTACGTCCTCACCCAGCCTTTCTTCCCAAGGTGGTATCGAGGTTTCACTTGAACCAGGATGTGGTTCTTCCTTCTTTTTCCCCAAACCGAGCTCGGTAGAGGAAAAGTTATTGCATTCTTTGAATGTAGTAAGAGCAGTTAAAGCTTATCTAAAAGCCACTGCTCAGATTCGTAGAACGGATTCTTTGTTTGTTCTGCCGGAAGGCCCCAGAAAGGGTCAGGCAGCATCAAAATCTACTTTAGCCAAGTGGATTCGACAGGTCATAATACAAGCCTATGGCTTGAGAAGTAGACCGCCTCCGTTCAAAGTTAGGGCGCACTCCACGAGAGCAGTTGGAACTTCATGGGCAGTGCATCACCAGGCCTCCCTGGCTCAAATTTGTTAGGCCGCAACATGGTCTTTAGTACACACGTTTACTAGGTTCTACCAGGTGGACGTTATAAGTCAGGAGGATGTCGCCTTTGGGCGCAGTGTGTTGCAGGCCGCAAAAGATCCTCATGCCTGATGGCGCCCAGCTTATGTATGGTGTATCCCCCCCCCCTCATTTGGCATTGCTTTGGGACGTCCCACATAGTAATGACTATGCGGCTCTGTGTCCCATGATGTATGAACAAGAAAGTAGGATTTTTAAAACAGCTTACCTGTAAAATCCTTTTCTTGGAGTACATCACGGGACACAGAGCTCCCACCCCTCTTTTGGGGACACGTATTGCTTTGCTACAAAACTGAGGTGCTCCCGGATGGGAGGGGCTTATATAGGGGAGGGTACTTCCTGTTTTGGAAGTTGCCAGTGCCAGCACCTGAAGGTAATTCTATATAACCCACATAGTAATGACTATGCCGCTCTGTGTCCCGTGATGTACTCCAAGAAAAGGATTTTACAGGTAAGCTGTTTTAAAAATCCTACTTTTTCTCATTTGTGAGATATTTTCTCATACCTTGTGTCCCAACAAACATGGAAAGGGGTTTTAACTCTTCCCTACTTTATCCAAAAAAATAAAAAAGTTTTGGCTTTAGATATTGATAAATTTACAGGCCTGTCAGGCGTATGGGAGCTTTCTTTGTCTCAATCTTCTTGACTGTAAGAACATCACACAAATATTTGTTACGAAAATAGAGTTTATTAAAAAAAACACCTCTAATATTTTCATAACTTTAAAGGTGCTTCTTCCCCCAGTAAAAACAAAACAAAAAGTACGAGCTGTAATCTTTTTAAATTACTTATTCAAAAAGTTACAGCAAACCATGGGAGGCTCATTTGTTCTTTTAATACGATGGCATTGTATTTCGTAACCATTTTAAATAGAAGGAAAGCCAATTATACAGTTCTTCAGAAACTATAACAAGGTCAATAAGCGGAAGCAAATATTTTACAGCTTAATGTACAACTCCAAAGCTCTACTCAACAAAAGTTCATGGTGACAAGGTGTTGACGTGCATCTTAAGATTTAGAAGCAGAGTCCTTTTCTGTTTTTTCAGCTGGTAATGATGCTTTAGATTTTTTGTCTTCAGTGGGTTTTTTTTCAGAAGGTTCAGGTTTAGGTTCAGGTTTAGGTTTAGGTTCAGGTTTAGGTTCAGGTTTAGGTTCAGATTTAGGTTCAGATTTAGGTTCAGATTTAGGTTCAGATTTAGGTTTAGGTTTAGATTTAGATTCAGGTTTAGGTTCAGATTTAGGTTTAGGCTTTTCCTTGCTGGTGTCAGGAGCAGGCTCTCTGGGTTCAATTTTAGCACTTGGAGGCTCGTGGTTTTCGGTCATACCAGGTTTACGATCGGGGAAATCTAGAAGAGGTTTGCGAGGTTCCCTTTCTCGTCCCCCAGACCACCTGCTGCTCCTTCCTTCAGGTTCCCTAGGTCTGTCACGGTCTGGACTTCCCCGGCCCCAGCTTCTTCTTCCACGGCCTCCCCTCTCATGGTCTTCAAAGCGGCCACCAAAGTGTTCTCGATCATCTTCATTACGATTTCCAAAAGACCTTCTTCCGAATCGTTCTCTTTCAGGATGAAAGCCTTGCCTTTCATTCCGATCTGGATGGAAGCCTGGCCTTTCTGGATTAAAGTCTGGCCTGTCTGGATTAAAGCCTGGCCTGTCTGGATTAAAGCCTGGCCTGTCTGGATTAAAGCCTGGCCTGTCTGGATTAAAGCCTGGCCTGTCTGGATTAAAGCCTGGCCTGTCTGGATTAAAGCCTGGCCTGTCTGGACGGAAACCTGGCCTGTCTGGACGGAAACCTGGCCTATTAGGACGGAAACCTGGCCTATCAGGATTGAAATCTTGTCTGTCAGGGTTGAAATCTTGTCTGTCAGGGTTGAAATCTTGTCTGTCAGGGTTGAAATCTTGTTCCTCATCCATCTCAGAATTAAATCCTTCCTCCTCTTCCATCTCAGGGTTAAATTCAGGTGCCTCCCCCATTTCCACATCAAATTCCTCCTCTGGCTCAGGATTAAACATATGCCGATCATTTCGGTCAGGATTAAACCCATGTCTGTCACCTCTTTCTGGATTAAACCCATGCCTTTCACCCTGTTCTGGATTAAACCCACGTCTTTCATTTCTAAATGGTCTGCCTTCTCTATCTTCAGGACCACCTGGTCCTCCTCTTCCAAAAGGACCCTGTGGTGGATAAGGGCCTCTCATACCATGAGATGGTGCCATTTCAAAACCACCCGGCCCAGAAGGACCTCTGTGTGCCATATGAGGCGGCACTTGGCGGTGTGGCATTCCAGGGAATCTTTGCATGTGAGGTGGGGGGGGAACTCCAGGTGGTCTTTGAAGTGGTATTAATCCAGGTCTAGCCCCTAGAAGGCCTGTTGAAGGGCTTTGCAAACCAGGGCCTGGTGCTCCATGTGGAGGCCCCTGGTATGACCCCGTTTGGGGTCCTTGAGGTGGTCCTGGACGGGGGCCTTGAGGTGGAGCCTGTGATGGACCCGGAGGACCTTGAGGTGGACCATGCGCAGAGTGTTGAGGACCTTGAGGTGGACCATGCGCAGAGTGTTGGGGACCTTGAGGTGGACCATGCGCAGAGTGTTGGGGACCTTGAGGTGGACCATGCGCAGAGTGTTGAGGACCTTGAGGTGGACCATGCGCAGAGTGTTGAGGACCTTGAGGTGGACCATGCGCAGAGTGTTGAGGACCTTGAGGTGGACCATGCGCAGAGTGTTGAGGACCTTGAGGTGGACCATGCGCAGAGTGTTGAGGACCTTGAGGTGGACCATGCGCAGAATGTTGAGGACCTTGAGGTGGACCATGCGCAGAATGTTGAGGACCTTGAGGTGGACCATGCCCAGAGTGTTGAGGACCTTGAGGTGGACCGTGCCCAGAGTGTTGAGGACCTTGAGGTGGACCATGCCCAGAGTGTTGAGGACCTTGGGGTGGACCATGCGCAGAGTGTTGAGGACCTTGGGGTGGACCATGCGCAGAGTGTTGAGGACCTTGGGGTGGACCATGCGCAGAGTGTTGAGGACCTTGGGGTGGACCATGTGCAGAGTGTGGAGGACCTTGAGGTGGAACATGTGCAGAGTGTGGAGGACCTTGCATTGAACCTGGAGGCCCCTGTGATGGGCCATGTGGCTGGTTTGGAGGAGCTTGAGGTGGGCCAGGAGGACCCTGGGGTGGGCCTGTAGAAATATCTGTCGGAGGCCCTTGGGATGAAGCACATTGTGAATCATCTACAAGACAAAACAAAATATATATTAATGGAAGTGAAATTGATATTATGCAAAATGATATATACAAACCTAGCATTAGAGAAACATGAAAGTTGCCACTACTGAAGATGCTAGTAATCTGGCTATTATGCTGGTCTTACTGCTTCAATACTTTGATTTATTGACCCAGAACAGATATAAGCAGAATACAACTTCTGTCTACTGATCCGCATACTTGTTCCAGGTCATAACTAAAAGAGAGAGTTTTAAAGTTTAGCATGAATTTCAGGCAACTAGCCTTTTCAGTAGGGTTGTCCCGATACCACTTTTTTAAGACCGAGTACAAGTACTGATACTTTTTTTTCAAGTCCTCGCCGATACCGAATACCGATACTTTTTTTTATGTGTCAGTATTTTTTTTTTTTTTACTTTTTTTTTTTTTTTACTATTTTTTGTCATGTTTTTTTACAATGCTTTGTTGGGGTTGGGGGGGGGTGGGGGTGGGGGGTGTATGGTCTGTGTATTTTTTTTTTTTTTACAATTATTTTTGTTTTATTATTTATTGCTATTTATTTTTTTATTTCTAGCCCTGTTGGGGGGCTTTGGTGAGATATCAGGGGTCTTAACAGACCTCTGACATCTCCCCTTTGAGACAGAGAAAGGGACTAAGGACACAGATTCCCCAGTCCCTTTCTCAGCTGCACTGAAAATGAATGGAGAGGAGACAGCGGCTCCTCTCCATTCATAAACTGAAGCATCATAAACACACAGGTTACAATGTTTCAGTTATATGAATGGACAGAGTCAGTAATCACTGACTCTGTTCATTCGGAAAAGGTAGGAGCTGGGTTTAGCGGCTCCTACCTCTGCTCTCCATCCTGACAGAGGGAAGCGGAGGAGGATATGAAGGGTGGCACGAAGCCGAGGACAGCAGCAGCGAGGAGGGGGGGACACAGAGCGCGGGGGGGGGGAGCGGAATAACGAAGGACATCAGCAGCATGGAGGGGCGGACACGGAGCGCACGGGGGAGAGCGGAATAACAAAGGACATCAGCAGCATGGAGGGGGGGACACGGAGCACACGGGGGAGAGCGGAATAACGAAGGACATCAGCAGCATGGAGGGGGGGACACAGAGCACACGGGGGAGAGTGGAATAACGAAGGACAGCAGCAGCATGGAGGGGCGGACACGGAGCGCACGGGGGAGAGCAGCACGGATGGGGGAACTGGAGGAGGATACAGGGGACAGTCAGCGGTGATCGGTGCGGCTTTGGTGGAAGTTACAAGCACCGATCACTGCTGTATAGATTTCACTAAAACAGCTGAAAAGAGGGGGAAGGGGGGTCGGGAGAAGCGGTCAGGCTGTATTGAAATCTACACAGGGAGATCGGTGCTTGTAACTCCCCCCGCCGCACCAATCATGCCTGACTGTCCAAGTATCGGGTGAAGCATCGGAGCATTTTCCCCCCCGAGTACAAGTACTCGGGAAATGCCTGGTATCGATACCGATACTAGTATCGGGACATCCCTACTTTTCAGAAGTCAAAAATTGCAGATATCACATTTATTTTATAAAAGATCTCATAAAAAAGGTAAAATTTTTGAATATAAACCTTTATAAAATGTAATACACACACACACACACACACACACACACACACACCCCTTTTAGTCATTATAAATACAGTTGCTGACTTGAGAAGCCCAATCTGTTCACTATGAAATAGGCATACATTTTTGGCATCTTAGTTTGACTGTCTAAAAGGGAGCTTAGAGGCCCCCTGGAAGTGTAATAGTTACTGCTCTGTCAACTGCCTGCCTCCATGCAGATAATTTATGATTTCTCCCAGCTCCTGAGCTGTGACAGTGCTAAAAAAACAAAAACAAACAGTCTTGCACAGCGGTCCTCAGGGTTCAAGTGGAGTATAACCAAGGGAGTGAGATAAAGGCCCAGAGAACAACCCAAGGTATAACTCAAAATAATAAGGGGAGAGCCCTCTTAGTGTAGTATGTATGTAGAACGAATGATTAAAACTAATAGTGATTGGTGTAGTAGTGTATTCAGAAACCTAAATTACATTTGGTGAGATTGTGATGACTGTTGAGTAGGACATGCAAACTTCCTAGTACGAGAGTGGAGAATATTGCAACGAGTGTTTGATGAAATAAAAAAATTGGATGTCTGTTTCAAGACACGCCACACCATACATTCCTATGGGAGCCTTTGCCTTTCGAACTACCAACAGGTTTTTGCTCCTTTTTTAGACAACAATCTATAGTTGTTTACACTCCTTCAACCTCCCTGGCGGTATTCCCGAGTGTGGCTCGGGTGAATTTTTCATACCAAAAGTGGTAACCCTGAGCCACACTTGGGATTGCATCGCAGGATCCATGTACAGCGTACTTACCTTGTCCCTGGATCCTGCGATGTCTCCCCGCTGTGTCTGCGAGCCGTGTGTCCTCCGCTCGATTCACAGTGCCGAGCTCCGTTCCCTGCGAGCGTTGCGACGCACGGGGACGGAGCTCGGTGCCAAATTCAAAAAGTTTAAAAACACAGTATACATACAGTACACTGTAATCTTACAAATAATTACACATCCCCTTTGTCCCTAGTGGTGTCCAGTGCCCTGCATGCACTTTTATATTATAAATACTGTTCTTTCTGCCTGCAAACTGGAGATTGTCCATAGCAACCAAAAAATGTCCGTTATAGTCAAAAGTGCTTTTAGACCAGCTATAAAACAGTAACAAATAATTAGAATCACTTGCAGAACTGAGCGATATCGATTTGTGGGGAAATTCGTCATCAAAATACTAAAAACTAATGACAGCGACAATTCTGCAACTGAGCAAATTTCAGTGTTTTTGATTTGATTACTTTATTGAATAATTTTTATTATTAT
Organism: Rana muscosa; assembly: GCA_029206835.1. Taxonomy (NCBI): domain Eukaryota; kingdom Metazoa; phylum Chordata; class Amphibia; order Anura; family Ranidae; genus Rana; species Rana muscosa. The sequence goes on along the minus strand of CM055117.1, from coordinate 78,597,896 downwards.
TATTTGTTATTATTTATAGTCATTTATTATATTATAATTTATGATTTCGTGTTTCAAACTTTATCATACCCGGGATGTCTACTAGACTCTTGTTTGGATAGATTTAAGTGAGTTATTTCTAAGAATTGCAGGCCTACAATATGAAACGCCAAATTTCCATGCAAAATAATGGTACCGCTTTCAGCATCAAAAATCTGACATAATCATACCGCCAGGGAGATAAACCAAAGTGCTCTGTTATTTGGTACTTTCAAACACATTCTGGGTCAGAAAATAGTAACTCTTAATGTAAAACAGGAACAAGTTGTTACCTAAGTGACCACCATTTATTCACTAAAGACCCATCTGATCACTATGGACTATACATTAGTCCCCTATTTTCTGGTGTTTAGTTTTTACTTCCATATTTTGTAGTATTTCTCAATTCCAGCCATTGGCACTAACGTTGTCTATTTCCAGGACACAGAATCTGTAGTTAAAGGGTAACTCAACTTATACAAATGAAGCAGACTATATTCACTCTGCAATGAAAACCACCTCTTTGATTATTGCTTAAAAGGTACCGTAAGCTCTTTCCATTTTAATCATCCAAACGTGCAAACTAAAATATTTTTTTCCCCTTTTAGGCGATTGGGTATTCAAAGTAAAACATTGTTTCTAATTAAATTAGATGAACACTCTATAATCCTCAACCTCCATAGGTATGACTGTAAAGCAGGAGTCAAGACAATAGTTTCCATAGAATTCTGAACATAAGAAATTTTGGCAAAGTTTACAATAACATTTTTTTATAATTTGCAGCAGAATTAAAACGCAAAATACTAAAAAAAAAAAAAAAAAAACTCAACTCAGGACACCTCAGGATGCAGGGCACTATAGGAAAAATATTTTGTCTGAAAAGAAAGGCACACACACACTTTCTGATCCCCAGCGGCTCTTCGAGAAAGCCTAACACTGATGGTAATCTCAAATACAAGGCTCGTGAATAAAACACAAGAAAAGTAAAGTCTGTAAATTAATCCCAACCTTATCAAGTCAGCTCAACTGACAGCACCATCTCTGTGTAAATAATTGAAAGGACACAAACAGGTAATTTCATGATGGATTGTAGGCCAAGTGTATTTAATAATGCTATGATGCAGTTTAAAAGGAGAAGTCCAGCCTGAGCTTTTTAGGCTGGGCTTCTCCTAAGTGTTACAGAAGTGCAATTAGTTTTGCACTTCTGTGACCCGTTTTCAGCGGAAAGGGGTCTGACGTCCACCGACGTCACTGCCATCAGTCGAGGCAGCGCGTCATCCAGACTTCCAAATCTGGATCCGCCAGCTGCCTTAATTGATGGAAGTCTCAGCCTCTCAGCGCCCCTCCACAGCTCATCGCTCCAAGCAGACCAGGAGCGATGCTGACCAACAGTCATTATCGCTCTGCTTGGGGAGGAGTGAGAACCAAGCCATTGGCGGTGTTCGGTGGCTCGGTTCTCAGTGCAGAGACGCTGGGTGACAGTCTGATGCTCCATCCACCGAGGTAAGTAGGATTAGCAAAAAAAACCAAAAACTTCTTAAACCACTTGCCGACCAGCACTTCAACTATTACCGTTTGCCAGTGGCCTTGTTGGTACCCCGCAACTTACCTGCAAGTTATGGGGGAACTTTCAGGTTTACAAGTGCGGCCCCTTGGATTCGGCCATCTTGGTCGTGTTTTGCTTCCTCATGTCAGAGCCTCCAGCAATGACGCAAGAATCACAGTAACATTACCAAATCTCCTGAGACTGGCAGTCGGAGAAAGTAATGCCTCAGATCTTGCACTGCAGATATAATAAGCTATAAGGCCATGGACACACTCATATACCAGGAAGTGCAATGAGATTTTTCAGGAGGAATTCAAGAAAAAAAAAATAAGAAAATTTTCAGGATACTACCAATTTAATATTGCTAAATGTTTCCTATAACATTGCAATTCTTCACTTTTTGAGTTCAGTTCCTCTTCAAAGATGGTCATTTGGCTGTTTTGTAAGTAGAAGGCATCAACCTAGGTAAAAGTAAAACTACCTATATCCACCCAAAACTTTTTCTTTGGAAACTTTACTTTTAGTGCACAAATCAGTGGATTCCCAGTTATTCCCCAGTTGGTGCCTCCATCTTGCTTTTCACATAGCATATTGAAAGTAAAGCCAGGTTGTCAATCACAGCCATAATGTTAAGGACTTCTGTGCTCTACCTGTAACAGTTGTGTCACTGCTCTGCAAAAATCAGTGGCCAGAAGAGTGTGTAGAGATGGGCAGCTTTGCTGCTGACTTGACAGAAAGCAAAAAAAGGAAAGTTAAATGTGTATAAGTATAATGCACATTTTATGTAAAGGAGTGCTAATTTGCATTTTGAAAAATTATTTGATTTGTATGAAATGGCACTTGATTCTCTTGAAATTAGCTTGGTACAGCAGCACTCAAAATGGAAGAGGGAGGGGCAGCCCTAGGAGCCAGACTGCTCTCTTCTGTCAGTATGTTCCCGAAGCAGGTGTGCATGCAGCCGAGTTGATAACTTAGGACACTGGGGGTGGAAAGGTGACATTACTGCAATTCTTAATTATAACAGGAAAAATTGTGTCCCCCTTCTGGCTCTGCAGCCTTGCAAAGGGGTATGAACTACACAGCATCCTGAACAGAATTACAAATCTTTTAGCAGATAAGATACTTAATGTTTTTGCAAATGGCTAAATCCACGTTAACGTGAACCTGAATCTAAGATATCATCCCCAACTTGTGTGTTATTGCACAATTCCCCTAACTCCTGGTGAGTGGCAGCTTGGACATTCATTGTACATGCACTGTAACTATGCCTGGGCTCCAAAAATGCTTTCTGCCCAGGCGTAATTCTAGCACATATCCAGTGAGGGGATGCGATCTACCAGAGAAGAGGATATGAATTCTAATGAAGTGGAAAAGCTTCCGGATTCCCACCACACTTGTGGGGGGGGGGGGGGGGGATAAGCCATTTGCATTACTGCTGAATAGGGTTGTGGAAATGGCAACGTAACTAGCATCAGGGAAACAGCAGGAAATTTCTTCACAGAAACTTAGGGTAAGAAAAGGGGGGATATTGTGAAGGGACATATATTTTACTGCAAATTTGCGCAATACAGTTTTTTCTTCTTCAATGTTTTTGTTAAAAAGTTTGCAATAAAAAGGAGTATAAACTGTCATGCGCACAGATTGTGGTTACAAGACATTACATAGCTGGCGTAGGCTGAGGGGCTAATGGCCAATTATTAGAGTCCAGGTGTACACAACGAATAGGACCCAGTTTCAGTATTAAGAGGTCAGAACACCGTTGACTAACAGAAAAGTATTATAATAATTTTTTTCATAAATTTAAATGATAAAAGATGACTAATATAGAGTCATTGCAGGCTTTACACAATTTCAGTGTAGGCTCATGTCTGGATTTTTGCAGAGAGAAGAGAACAAAAATAAGGGAAAAATTAGTGGCCTTGGATACAGATACAGACAAAAGGCCTTAGGATAGAAAAGTGAAATGAAAATGGAGAGGGGAAAAACAAAACAAAAAAACAACAAGGATATGAGAAGAGGAGGCAGAGAAGAGAAAGAAAGGAGTGGGTAGAGAACACCGCACGACAATGCCTCATCCTTGGGACCACAGAACCCCATAACCATATTCAGGGACTAAAGAGTCTGCACAATACAGATTTAATATTTTCCTTGGAGCTGAACTTTATAGATGGCAATGGCATGAGTGCCTGTATTATACAGGCACCCATTTCTTCACCGCCATTAGGCCTGATGGTTGCTCTGCATGTTCATATAATACAAGGACATTAGACGGGGAGGTTCTACCACTTTTGCTAAATACATTTAGAGATGTATAGAGTAGGTTCATAAACATCAGGATAAAGTCAAATGTCTTCTGTTCCCTCCAGTCAGATCCTCACTGAACCTTTGTTGGAAGTTCTGATGTTCAGAGTGCAAAGTAACCACACCGTTCAAAGAACTGGAGGCGTTCAATAGTGCAAAATGTCACAATATAGAACTTAAATGATGACATTCCTAGGACTGAAATGGTTTTGTACGCAAAGGTTAGTATTACCACTTTATTCATAGGTCTTCAATACTGAGATCATTAGGGGGATATATTGTATTTAATTCTATTTTTCCATCTTACATCCTAAATGTTTTAAGGGGGAGGACCATTGCTGACCAATCTTTTTGCAATTTTTACAGACAACAAAGGTTGTTATAATGCAGTCATATAAATGCAACAGTCTTCTATGAAAAGAATGGGTGGGGCAGCGGGTGGCAGCTGCAGCACTGGGAACATGTTCCACCCTAAAATCGGGCGAAACGTGCAACATGTTCCCAAAAGGTGAACTTATCCCTTTAAATTACAGAACGTATATTAGTTTTAAAATGTTGTACCAATGTTACCAGGTTATGCGACATGTATTTCAGAATTTCTTGACATATATGTGAAAAGTTTTACTAAACTATTTCAAATATTTAAAAAACTGAATATCAAAAAAGTTAGTTGAAGTAGTATGAAAGTGATATTAACCACTTAAGGACCGGACCATTATGCAGCTTAAAGACCTGGCCACTTTTTGCGATTCGGCACTGCGTCGCTTTAACTGACAATTGCGCGGTCGTGCGACGTGGCTTCCAAACAAAATTGGCGTCCTTTTTTTCCCACAAATAGAGCTTTCTTTTGGTGGTATTTGATCACCTCTGCGATTTTAATTTTTTGCGCTATATACAACAATAGAGCGACAATTTTGAAAAAAAATGCAATATTTTTTTACTTTTTGCTATAATAAATATATATAAAAAAACATTTTTTTTCCTCAGATTAGGCTGATACATATTCTTCTACATATTTTTGGCCAAAAAAACAAAAAAAAAACGCAATAAGCGTTTGATTGGTTTGCACAAAATTTATAGCGTCTACCAAATAGGGGATAGTTTTATTGCATTTTTATTATTTTTTTTTATTACTAGTAATGGCGGCGATCAGCGATTTTTATCGTGACTGCGACATTATGGCGGACACATCGGTCACTTTTGGGACCAGTCATTTTTACAGCGAACAGTGCTATAAAAATTACACTGGCAGTGAATGGGTTAACCATGAGGGGGCGCTGTATGGGTTAAGTGTGCCCTGATGTGTGTTTCTTACTGTGGGGGAGCGTGGCTTAGCATGTGACGTCACTGATCGTGAAAGGGAACAGACGATCAGCGACAGGCTCACTAGGAAGTACGGGGAGAGGTTTGTTTACACTTACCTCTCCCCGTCCTTCATTTCTGTGACCCGATCGCGGGACACCGGCAGCGATCGGGTCCGCTTTTCCCACGGGGACGGTCACGGAGAAGAGGACCGGGTCACGAGCGCGGCTGGGATCTTAAAGGGGACATACCTGTACGCCCTTGTGCCCAGCCGTGCCATTCTGCCGACGTACATCGGCGTGCGGCAGTACTTAAGTGGTTAACCACTTCCCATCCAGGCTATTTCTGGCACTTTGCTCCTACATGTAAAAATCATAATTTTATGGGTTGAAAATTATTCAGAATCTCCAAACATTATACATGTTTTTTTAGACCCTAGGGAATAAAATGGCGGTTGTTGTAATTTATGTCACATGGTATTTGCACAGCAAACGCGTTCAAATTTTTTCTTTTTTAAAATAAAAACGTTTCATGAATTAAAAAAAAAAAAAAAAACAGAACACTAAAGTTAGCCCAATTTTTTTTCTATAATGTGAAAGATGTTACATTGAGTAAATAGATACCCAACATTTCATGCTTGAAAATTGCCCTCACTCGTGTAATGGCACCAAACTTCGGAATTCAAAAGTCTCCATAGGCAACGCTTTAAATTTTTTGTAAAGGTTACATGTTTTGCGTTACATAAGAGGTCTTGGTATAGAATTATTGCTCTTGCTCCAATGTTCGCAGCGATACATCAAATGTGCAAATTGAATGCTGTTTACATGTGTGGGTGTGACCTACATATGCGGGTGTGACCTACATATGCGTTCGCTTCTGCATGCGAGCTTGCGGGGACAGGGGCGCTTTAAACATTTTTTTTTAACTGTTTATTTTCATTTTTGGATTTTGAAACTTTCCCTTTGAAAAAAAAATTTGTGATCACTTTTATTACTATTATGTTCCCCGAAGCAGGTGTGCATGCAGCAGAGTTGATGACTTAGGACACTGGGGGTGAGAAGGTGACATTACTGTAATTCTTAACTAGAACAGGAAAAATTGTGTCCCCCCTTCTGGTTCTGCAGCCTTGCAAAGGGGTATGTGAGGTCTATAAGACCCCACACCTCTCCTCCAGGCTGGAAAGACCGAAATCAAAACTAAAACCAGGACGATCTCGGCTTTCCAGCCGAGGACATGGCAGGCTGGGCGGGACGTCAATGTCGCTCCCGGACCTCCGAAAGTCAGAGATGACCGGGGACCATCTATTCCCCAGAAATCTCTATGGTCAACTTCTGCCACCGGTGGATTCCTTCTCTGGCTCACCGATCGCACAGGAGAGTCGGGAGGACATCCCCTTTCGCCGCCTGCAAGAACAATCAAGCAGCTGAACTGCTGCTATGATTGTTCTTACGGTAAAAGGAATCGCCAGCTGAAGAGAACGATACCGGGTTGATGCCTGTAGGTGCAGGCATCGGCCCGGTATAACCACTGAAACGGGAGGACGTCCATGTACGCCCTCTCGGCGGGAAGTGGTTAAAGGCAAGTATTTTTATTTATTTTTAATAACATACATTGTATATGTACCTGCCCTGTGCAGGGGTTTTGCATAGAGCAGCCCCGATACTCTTAGCGCTCCTGACCCCTCCCTTCTGTCAAGTGCCCCCACAGCACCCAAGTAGGCTCGCTTATGAGCCGCTGCTCTGCGTGTTCATTCAGACACAGAGCCATCATTCAGACACAGAGCCATTGCTTGACCCGACCACCCTCTCTCATTAGCTCACTGGCTCCTGCTGCTGTCTCAGCCAATGAGGAGAGAGAGTCCCGAAAAGCCGAGGATCTCATTCTCATCAATGTATCGATGGGGCTCAGGTAAGGGAGGTGCTGCTGCACACAGTTTTTTTTTATTTTCATGCATAGAATGCATGAAGGAAAAAAAACATTGAGCCTCTAGAACCACTTTAAAGCTGAACTTTAGGTCATAACAGCCAATTAAGATGGCCGTGGGACCCTGAACACAGAGCTCACATCACTGTGCCCACCCAGCCATACTGGCATGGGTGGTCCTTAGCACAGCTCCTGAGTGGTCACAAGGCTAAAGGACCCTGGCCACACTGCACATGCACAGTGCCAGAGTATGCATGCTCACCATAAAAGTCAAATAGTCCTTCATGTGCCAAGACAGCTCCAACATGTTTCACTCCTCACAGAATCCCAGTCATAGGAGTTGTGTGAAATATGCTGGGGATGCACTGGCACCTGATGGACTATTTGTGCATGGTTTGGCTCTAATGGTTTGGAATATTCAAAACCTTTTAACGATAGAGCTGCTTTAAAGTATAACTCCTGACAGTTTTTATTGCGGTCTGTGCCCCGTTAGGGATTGTCACCCTCTCCATTTATCATGATCATTGAAAGTAAAAGAAAATCCAAAGTTTTGGGTTGTCCCAGAAAAGTAGGAGGGGAATCTTCCAATGGGGACACTATTTCTGGTAACCTGGGAGGTACCCAAGAAATTCCCTTAATTTACAGGGATTTCCTCCCACTTCCTGTTTGAGACAGAAAGTGAAGGAAAATCTCCACAATAGGACACTGATTTGTTGATGGGTTAACCCTTCCCTGCTCCATCCAAAATAAAAATAAAAAAAAATAAAATAAAGGGTTTTGCATATAGTTCTACTTTAAGTGTACCTTTAATATAATACATTTCCAAGCTGTCTTCTGCCACAATACATTAACAGTTTTTAAGGACATGCAATATATGAACAGTGGAGAAATGTTGACACCAAATGATAATACAGAAAAGACAATGAATTCAATAAGAACACACACATCTCTCTCTCTATCTCTATTCCCCCCCTCTATCCATTTATATCTATGCAACATTTTTAGGCAGGTGCAAAAGAAGAAATGCTGTAAAGAAACCTTTTAAAACGATATATTTGAATTGTTTATTTTTTTATTAAAATTGGCTAAGTGAGGGAACAAAGGTAAGATCTAAATCAAATCAATATTTGGTGTGACTACCCTTTGGCTTTAAGCCCAGGTTCACACTGGGCTGCGGGAGTGAAGCTGAACTTGCATGATTTCACTCTCGCTGGCAGTCCCAATTTCCGCCGCGATTACAAAGACATCTGACACAGATGTCAATGTAAATCACGGCCGAAATCGCAAAAAGTAATACAGAAACTACTTTTTGAAATCGGTGCAGCGCCGCAGATGCGGCGTTGCACCGATTAGGACGGTGCCATTGCCGGCAAATATGGGCGATTTGACATGCCAAATCGCAGGTCATAACGCACCAGTGTGAATCATGGCTAAACCTGCATTGACTTGCACAAAGTCAGATTTTGTAGTATTAGGGCTCTTTCACACGGGGCGGATCAGTCATGATCCGCCCCGTGAAGCTCCGCTTGCTCACCGGGGATCGCTCCGTTGATCCCCGCTGAGCCGGCGGATGACTGGGCGGTCCCCGCACACTGTGCAGGGACTGCCCTGTCAGAGCGCCGCTCTCCCCTATGGGGGATCGGATGACGGACCGTAGAGTCCGTTGTCATCCGATCCGCTCCGCCGAAAGGAAAAATAGGGGTTTTCCTCCGTCACACTTTGACGGAGCGGATGTCAGCGAACATGTCTCCGCTGACATCCGTGCCTCCATAGGGCTACATGGAGCGTCCGTGCAGGTCCGCCTAAAAAACTGACAGGCGGACCTGAACGGAACCTCCATGTGAAAGGGGCCTTAGAGTCAGGTGAATGATTAACCAAATTATACCAAGCAGGTGCGAAGGATCATCGAATTTCATGTAGGTTGAAACAGTCAACTTAAAACTGGGTGAGGAACAGCCAAAATGATCTACTACGAAGGTGAAGTTGTGCGAGACAGTTTCATGTCACGGGTCATACACCATGGTAAGACTGAGCACAGCAACAAAACACAAAGTAGCTATACTGCACCAGCAAGGTCTCTCCCTGGCAACAAATTTTAAAGTAGACTGGGATTACAAGATGTGTTGTTCATGCTCTTTTGAAGAAGCACAGAGAAATGGGAAACGTCGAGGACCATAGATGCAATGGTCGGCCAAGGAAACAATGCAGCAGAAGAAAGATACATCATGTTTACTTCCCTTTGACATTGGAAGATGTCCAGCCCTGCCATCAGCACAGAACTGGCAGAAACCAGTGGGACTCCGGTACACCCATCTACTGTCTGGACCACTTTGGCCAGATGTGGTCTTTATAGAAGAATTGCAGCCAAAAAGCCATTCCTCTGATGTGGATACAAGGCCAAGTGACTCAGGTATGCATAAAATGGCAGCAGATGCTCTGGGCTGACGAGACAAAATGTGAACTATTTGGCTATAGCAGGAGGCAGTTTGTTCATTGAAGGGCTGGAGAGCAGTACAATGAGTGGCTGCAGGCAACAGTGAAGCACGGTGGATGTTCCTTGCATGTTTGTGGCTGCATTTCTGTAAATGGAGTTGGAGATTTGGTCAGGATCAATGGAGTCCCCAATGCTAAGAAATACAGGCAGAAACTTATAAATCATGCCTTACCATCAGGGAGGCGTGTGATTGGGCCCAAATGTATTCTGCAGCAGGACAACGCCAAACATACAGCCAAGGTCATTAAGACCTCTCTTCAGCGTAAAGAACAAGGAGTCCTGGAAGTGATGGCTTGGCCTCCAGCAAAGCCCTGATCTCAACATCATGGAGTCCGTCTGGGATTGCATGAAGAGAAATAAAGATTTGAAGCAACCTACTTCCATAGACGATCTGTGGTTAGTTCTCCAAGATGTTTGGAAAAACCTACCTGTTGAGCTCCTTAAAAAACTGTGTGCAAGTGTACCTAGAAGAATTGAGGCAGTTTTGAAAGAAAAGGGTGTTCACACCAAATATTGGATTTGATTTCTCTTCCCCCCCCCCCCCCCCATTTACTAATCGATTCTTTTTATCAATTAACACTTCTATATCTGAAAGCACTCAAAGCAGAGCTCCACTTGTTTTGACAGGTACTCACTCCTGAGTAAGATTGCCGATCTAAGACATTTCCACCCCCCCTTCTCATTGCCTTCTGGGACACACACACAGGTCCCAGAAGACAGTGGGACCATTCAAAAGCGCAGTGCGAACAGTGCTTGCACAGTAGGTAACCAGCTGTGAAGGCTTCACTGCCGGTTTCCCTTACTTAAAATGCTGATGCCTGCACCCCAAAGCAGATTGACTAATTGGCTCGGGATCCCTGGACAGGCACGTGTCCTTATATTAAAAGTCAGCAGCTACAGTATTCGTTTTTTTCTCTCTCCAGACTGAAGCGCCTGTTTAAGTTACAGCATTTTCACCCCTGGATAAAAGTTTTGCACAGCTATATTTACATTATACATACTCACGCACATTCTTGATACTTTAAGAGGATTGGAATAACCTGCTCTAAACCGAGAACCTGGACTGTAAAATGTGTAAAACTGAATATCTATTCTGACTTTTTAGCCAGAATAGAGGCAGCGGTAGTAAACAGAAAAAAAGAATGGGTACCCAAGAGCTTGGTCCTACACAGACTGCACTTAAATGGCAACTGTAATCAACTAATCAGGAAACACATTATAAAAATGCATTAATGTACATACTAAAAGACTTGTCAGCAAATGTACATACTCTAGTGATCTACTATAGGGCCGCAAAAACAGGTCCAACACTTTCAGATTTTGTAATTTAAGCTATACTCTACCACCGCTTTACCTCTATGTTGACTACACAGTGGGTATGTGGCAACAGATTTTAGCCAATTACACTAGATTTATTCAAGTTAATTACCTTTTTATATTCCCTATGCTATGCAAGTCTATAATTTTTCTTTGTCATAATCTAAAAGTCCTAACTAATTGCAACTTTTCAAGTACTTTTTATAGAGCAATGTCAGTGTGTAGTGAAAATTGTAGCGCTCCCCAACATTGGAGGTGACCCCTTACATTGCTGGTTAGTAATGGAAGGGCTCCCAGTACACTGGTGATCTGTTATCAGATAGGAAGAGATTGTTCAGTGCTCAAGAAGTCCTAGCAAACTCTGGAGGAATCCTGGTTAAGACTGCTATGGACATACTTAAATATTTATTTCCAAGATTCTGCATCCTAGATGAAGGGATGTAGGTAGACAGACATTCCTGATTGTATGGGACACAAGGAAATATGGTCAAGCATGACATCTCAGTGGCAAACAGCAACGATAGCTTACAGTTATAGGAATTAATACACAGATGCAAAACCACAAAACGTGTATTAAGGGTGTCTAAATTACATGATTTCTTAAATTTATCAGTATCTTAGAAGCACTTCTCCACACCGTCAATTACAAAAGCACATCGGGAGAGATTCCCACATCCACGTCACTTGTGTGAATGGGGAATCTGAGTTTTTTTTTTTTTTTTGATCAACCCACTGGTTGAACACAAAAAAACCTGAATGTATATACCCAGCTTAATATGTAGGGCGGGGGCTGCTTGATTGGATACAAATAGAATGGATAGGTAGACCCTCAATACACAGTTTTGGTTTAATTTTAAATGATTGTGCAGAGATTGTACAATTCGATCAGAACTGAAGGACTTTGAAGGCCTTTGTGAAATCATCTTACTTGAGCTTGTTAAATGTGCACTAATGTGTCATTTTTAAATTACTTCTAATTTTATATGACATACGCTCAACTTAAACATTGTTTAAAAATATGTACCATTAAGCCCAACGAAGCCTCACATATGTTTATCACTTTATAGTCCTCTACCCCCACATGTTAGGCTTTTTTGACAGGTTTTTGCTTGAAAACATGTCTTAAAATATTTTTTTTACTCAGTGAAAATGCTGCTCTGTCCCCACACTGCAGTACTCTGTGCTGGAACAGCTAACAGCCACATCCAGCACCACAAGTGTCTTCTACTGCAGAAAGAATGTGCTAGATCAGTTCTGCAGCCAAGTGCAAATTACCATATGCAAAGTCTACCTCTGGTGCCCATTGGACTGTAGTCATATATGCACCGATCGGCCCAAACATTATGACCACCTGCTATAACCTGTTAAAGCATGAACTCTATTAGAACTCTGCAGGTATGCTGTGGTATATGGCACCAAGCCGTCAGTAGTAGATCTTTCAAGTCCACCTTCAGAAACAAGTTCGACCCAATTTTAGGGTGGAACATGCAACATGTTCCTGCAGCCACTCGGGGATCCGCTGCCTCTATGTGACAGCAGTACAGAGAGAAGTTCCCCATACCAGCAGTTACGTTTTGAAAACAGTGTGGCTCCACCCACTTGGGTGCATCATTAATTCTCAGAGTTCTGTAAATTAACTACTGACATCCTTTGCTGCTGTCGGCTTGTAGTTCTCAATGAACTACCAGGGTGCTGTTGAGCACTCTGATGGTTCATCGATTCTTCCTGCCAGTGTGAAACTCCCTTACACCGACAGTCTGCAGGAGTCCTGCATGGCACCAGCAAGCTATTGATTGCTGGTGCAATGCTTTCCAGGCTCCAAAAAAACAAACAAAAAATAGTAAATGCAAAAATGTACATTGTTTTTTTAAAAGTTTAACTTATTCTTTAAAAGCGGAGCTCCGCTGTAAAAAAATAAATCTTAAAAGCCAGCAGCTACAAATACTGTAGCTGCTGACTTTTAATAAATGGACACTTACTATTCCTGGAGTCCAGTGACGTCGGCAGCAGAAGACAAGTAATCGCTCGTCTCTCGGCTGCCCCCGCCTCCATCATCGGTGAGGGAATCAGGAAGTGAAGCGTTGCGGCTTCACTGCCCGATTCCCTAGTACGCATGCGCAAGTCGCGCTGTGCCGTCCTCCCTGGTCCCCGCTGTGTTCTGGGAGCCGAGTGTTTCCCAGAACACAACAGGGGAGGGGGAAACTGACAAACTACTTGCAGAGTGTATGCCCGGAAGTGGGTGCAAATACCTATTGTGGCACCGGAGGGGGGGGGGGGGGGGGGAGGAATCCGATGAGCGGAAGTTCCACTTTAGGGTGGAGCTCCGCTTTAAGTTCTGTAGCCTGCGAGGCAGGGCCTCAATGGATCAGACTTGTGCATTGGACTGAGATGTGGAGACTCTGGAGGCCATGCAGCCCCATACGCAACAAACTTCACTGCATTGTGTTCTGACTCCTTTCTATTGGAACCAGCATGAATTCATCAATTTGAGCTACAGGAGCTTTTCTAATGGATCAGACTACAAGGGCAAGCTTTCACTCCCCATGTGCATCAATGAGCTTTCGCCACTCAGGACCCAGTCATCAGATTTCCTGCAGTGGTCAGAACCAACCACTTTTGGTAGGTTCTGCTACTGCAGACTGGGAAAATCCCATAAGTTCAAGAGATGCTCTGACCCAGTCTATTACAATCCAGGCCCTTGTGAAAAGTCACTCAAAATAATTAGCTTTTTAATTTTTTTTGCATTCAACACATTCACATGCTGTCGAATATATCCCACCCATTTTTAAGTCCCAATGTAATGAGATAATCAATGTTCACTTTACCTGTCAGTGGTCATTATGTTGGCTGATCAGTGTAGACTGCCCACACAAAAACAAATGTGGACTATGAAAATTTAAATGGTACAGTGCTCTTCACAGTGTGTGTGTGTATACTCAAAATTATATATGTAATGTAGCATTTAATGTCGGTGTCCTCCAGCCTAGTGGTTTCACATAACTCTCTGCAAGGGGCTAGACATACCTTTGATCCATACCGCAGGAAAAACTTCCTTGCTTGCAGTGACACAATGTGCATGCCTTTTGAAAATACTCAGCCTGTGACTCCACACTGCAGATTGTATATTGTAGTTTCAGCACACAGCAATGTCTGAACACTGTATGGCCAGACCTTAAGCTGTAAAACTTACCTAAACTGCACCTCTCTTCCACAGGAGTTGATCGTGGTGGAGATAACTTTCACAGAAGAACTGTAACATTGTAAGCATCATTTACCCCTTAATATATAAACCTCACTGAGGTTACCATACTGGGGAAATAAAACCGCTACCCATCCCACCCTTGGGTCTGTTGAATTTTGGTACGGACTGAAGATATTTTCCTTCACCATACACTTGTTTAGCTGATGTAGGTACTTGGCCTGTTTGCTAAATATGGGCAATCACGGATAACCATTCAAAACTTGAGCTGAACAACCAGATCCAAAGATGCCACTGCAGTATTCAGATGATGACTTCCAGGTATATTTTTTGCCATCCAATGAAATGTTGACTGCAGAGACAGTACACAGATATGGCCAAAACTAATTTCAGGTCTTTCAATCCTAATTTAGAATAACGTAGAAGTAAAGGTTTGCTATTGGTAAGTGTTAAAAAAATAAATAAAAAAAAAATGTTGCCTGCTCCCTCCTCCTCCTACCTATGATGTAGATCCTTTATAAAAGATCTGTAGAAATCTTGTTTTTTTTAAATCCACGCCAATGCGGTCATGTGATTAATAAGCAGTCGTGAATGGGCAGAAGGAGGGGTAGGCATAGCAGTTCCAGCGACTACTCTTGGAGGGAAGACCAATAGTGAGCACTTTGGAGCTTCTGAACTTATCATCCTGGAGCACAATAAACCGGTCATATATAAATAATAGCAATAAGTCTAAGAGGTGGCATGTACCTCGTTGGACTTAACGCATGGTATACCAGCACTTTTTACAAAGTAACTGAATTCTTGGAGTTCAGCTTTTCATTTTTGCATTTTTTGCACACATTTAATCATTTTAGGCCTAAAGATTAGTTATAATCTTAAAAACACTGTTTGAAAGCAGAGACCCTGGAGAATAAAATGGTGGTAGTTCCACATTTTTATGTTGCACTATATTAAAAGTTTGACCAAAACTTTTCTGGCCATACTTCTCGTGAGACACTTATACTCTCATGTGACCCAAAATCAGGTAACAGCAGGTTAAAAGATCAGGGAGGTGAGGAAGACATGTGGTGGAGCATGTTACACCCCAAATATGGGTGCAGCGTGTAACATGCTCCAAAGTGTGAACTTCTCTTCCGACCACAGCCGTCAGGGAAAGTGTCAAATGGAGATCAGCTAATGTTCTCTACCCTCACTTCCCCCTACCCAGAGACATCCTCCTAGGGCAGGGGTCTCAAACTGGCGGCCCTCCAGCTGTTGCAAAACTACAAGTCCCATGAGGCCTTGCAAGGCTGACAGTTACAAGCAGGACTCCCTCAGACAAAAAGGCATGATGGTAATTCCGCAGGAGGGCCACCAATTTGAGACCCCTGTCCTAGGGGGAAATGTATTGCAGCTTGCCAGTTCATAGATGTAGTGGCTACATAGTCCATTTAAAACTCTGTGCATCTTAGGCCTGGTACACACGATCAGATTTTCCACGGACAAAGCGTAGGACTTTTGTCCGAAGAGCATTGGCCATAAACTTGTATTGCATACAAAAACGGCAAAGAATTGTTGGCCAACAAACACGAAACAACGTGGTTTTTCAGCTCTAGCACCACCCTTTGGGCAACTTCTGCTAATGTGTTATTATTATTATACAGGATTTATATAGCGCCAACAGTTTGCAGTTATGGTTAGCATTGCTTCTGAGCATGCGTGTTTGTACTTTGGCGTTCTGTACGAAGGACTTGTTTACACACGATCGGATAATCTGACAACACATTTGTTGTCGGAAAATTTTAAAGCATGCTATCCAACATTTGTTGTTGAAAATCCAACAATTGTCCAAAGGAGCATACAAACGGTCAGATTTTCCGACAACAGCCTGCCATCACATAATTCCCGTTGGAAAATCCAATCGTGTGTACAGGCCTTAAGACTACCGTCCTACAGGGTGATACTGTTGCTGTGTAATTTCATAGTATAAAAGCATGCCTCACACAGAAAGTGGAAAAACAACTGGTCAAATAGTTGTGCCTAATACGCGACTTTTTTCCCCCCCTCATAGTTAAATATTATGTCTAGTGTGGTTCTGCCACCTCCTTGCCCCAGAATTAGTTCTATGTGATAGGGCTTTTTTCACCAACAATGTGTCAAAGGAAGTGGGTGTGAGCTACATTCAAAAGTTGCAAAACAATTGGACTTTGGCAATTCAGGTGTGTTGTGCGATGTGTGCAGGCAGTTGTTGCCTGCTGTTCCAATCTGCATGTTCAGAATGAACACAGGAAATGAAAAGGGGGGTATTTTTCATCTTATTGCATTTGCAGCTGTATAGCTTCAATCAGCCAATATTGAAGACGTGAGTAGCTCTGTCGACATTTATTATCCATCTGAGCCAGGTGAAAGCCTCTTGGCAAAGACTGACTGCATCCTTTAAAGTTCAGCCGCAGGTGTTGTGGTTGTCTGAACACAATAGCATGCAGTGGAGCTTCCTTCCTCCATCCACACTGTTGAGCATGGTGGTGGAAAATCTAAAATAGGCATTTAGTTTATTTTTTTTTGATACAGCGGAGAAGGGCAAGCATCTCAAATTTGTACTGCTTTCCCTAGCCCTGTCTTGAAATTCATTCCTTCCATCTTCTAGGAGCAAAAATGAAACTTAGTAAGAGGACATCAATGCAAACTGGAAAGAAGTTCCAACTCTTCCTCAGCCCCAGACCCACTATTGATTTAGCTCATACCCTTAAGTGGACCTAGCATAGAAAACAGTCATGTAAAAAATGTACACCCAACAGAAATTAAGGTTTTCAACATACTTGAATAGGCAAAAATTTGATTTGGTTTTAAACGGTGCCTACAACTAAAAGTGTTAAACTTGAACTGGCATATAAAAATTGACATGGTGTATACATTTCATGATTTAAATTATGTATACAAATAAAAAAAAAAAAAAAAAAAAAAGCAGATTTCTCATACAAAGTACACCCCCTACCATTAATCACAACTTGAAATCCATGAAACTAAAATCCAGTATTCCAGATTAGGTTGCAACAATTTGATCCAATTTAGAACGTATACAGTTGGAACCGGTCTTATTAAACCTCATATCTGGGGCCTGGTGTCCTCTTTGCTATCAATGTGTAGGGTGTCACCATACCAAGATCAATAAAACTCGAAGGCCTTCAAAAAGAAGCTTGTGAATGCCTATTAGTTTGGCAAGGTATTAGAAAAAAAAAATGTTACCACTGTAATTGAAAATCTACAAATGCTACAGATTTCAAACTGCTAATTTGTTCAGGACTGGCTGGCCCAGCAAATTGAATCCATGAGCTGACAATCTAGTATAAAGAGGTCTCTAAGAATTCCAAAACTATCACGAATATTCACACAACTCTTGTAACAGTTGATGAAGATCAAGCATCTACCATCGGAAAGATTGCACCAAATTTACCCTGCATGAGAGTGGTGTTACAAAATAGTCTTAGGTTGTCCAAAGAGAACATTACAGCAAAATTAGGCAAAAATATACAAACAAGCCTGAAAAATCCTACCATTGAAAAAAATGGCATTGAATCAATGTCAGAGACTGGTAGGCAGTTATACAAAATGGCAAGAAATAGTTTCTGCTAAAGGGAGCAAAACCATCATGTGATGGAGGTGTATACCCTTTTTTTCCAACAGTGCATTCAAGCTATTTTTAATTTTATTCAAATATGATTGAAAAAGTCAAGAACTTCCATTGAGTGTTCTCAAGGGGCCAGAATTCTGAAGACCGCGTTACAGCTGTAAAAACGTCTGACGCGGCTCATCACTGGATACAGCGTTAAGCAGCGTCAAGCTTTTTTTTTTTATTTACATGTCAAAAATCAATGGTTCTCTAGGAGAGCCATCTTAACTGATCCAACTTTCAGCCTATTGATTTGAATGGAAGTCGCATCCAAGTCAGATCATCATGATACGACTCGTGGTATGCGACTTGTGCTCTGAGGATCTTGTAGGGGAATCCCACGCCCAAAAAGAACAAAACCCAGTGTGGGGTTCCCCCCAGTCTATTTTGCATGGGGTTTCCCCTCAAAATCCAATTAAAATACACGGGATGCCCCCCCCCAAATCCGTACCAGCTGTCAGATGGCCACACCCACGTGGCAGACATCAGAGAGGACAACAGCGGGAGCCAGCGTTGGAGGACCAGGTCGGCAGCGGAGAAGACAGCAGCGGAGGGAGAAGACCGGAGGAAGAAGACATGATGGAGCTACAACATTCATTTCTAATAAAGAACTTGTCAAAAACTGTTTTTTACACTACACTGTTTTTTTGGGGGGTGAATGAGTAGGGGTACAATGTACTCACATGGTGGGGCAGGATCTGGGGGCTCCCTTGTTAAAGGGGGCTTTCAGGTGCTGATAAGCCCCCTGCCCGCAGACCAGGGTTGTCGGGGAGAGGCCCTTGTCCCCATCTACATGGGGACAAAGTTCTTTGGGGGCATAAAGCCCCCCCATACGTTGAGGGAATGTGGCCTGGTATGTGGTCCAGGAGGGGGGAGTTGCCGCTCGCCCCCCCCCTTTCCTGACCTGCAGGGCTGCATACTTGGATAAGGCTTTGGTATGGATTGTGGGGGGACCCCACACCAGGTTTTTTTTTCCTCTTCATTTTGGCGTGGGATTCCGTTCAAGATCCGCAGAGCACAAGTCAGATCATGATGATCCGACTTGGATGCGGCTTCTATTCAAATCAATGGGCTGAAAGTTGGAGCAGTTAAGACGGCTCTCATAGGGAACCATTGATTTTGACATGTCATGCGACTTGTGCTCTGTAGCAATTGTATTCGGGAGTGGTAAATAGGAGAAGTGGCTAAACACGAATTAACGCCAATGCTAAAAGCGCATTTTTACAGCTGCTATTTTATGGGTGTCGGTACTTGCTTTCCAGCTCGTTTAATTTTAACATTAAAAATAAGTGCCTATACCGTTTAAAATCCAGTAATACACTGTCCACTCTGCTCTGCACATGCTCTGCTGCTCTCTACTTTTCGGCACTGTGCCTAAAATGTAGAAGCTGATGTGCTGCTCAGGAGCTCTGGGCTTCAACAAAATGTCAACCTCCAGCAAGAAAAAAAAACGGAGCTGCAATTTACAGCACATAGTAATCTTGGTCACAATGCATTTTCCTTGCTCAAGAACATTTATCACGTTATGGGCAACGTTCCACTTTAATATGTCAAGCTATGTGTAAGGTCTGGTTCACACCTATGCATGTTGCAGTCTGCATATTCCAGGTGCATTTTTCAATACACATTTGATCCATTGAAGTCTATAGAACCAAAAACTAGAAAAAAGTCCCTGGTCCTTTCCATAAAATGCACAGATGTGAACATGACTCATAGGAAACCATGTTAGATGGACTGTAGCGTGTTTCTGCAAAACTGATAATGCACTAAAAAATGCATGGATGTGAACCAGGCCTTAGGTGTCCCTGTGATACTTTTGCATGTTAAAAGATGCCAGACCTTTACCTAAAATTCAGCCATGGGAGGAGGGGTTTGCCACATGCTATGGATATGTGCAGAACCTTCTAAGCCTTGTACGTCATAGCTGCAGCAAATTGCTCCCTCACCAGTTTAACTGGATTAATGTGTAGGCAAGTTTTTACTGTGGTCTGTGTCTCTGGAAAGATTCATCCATCTCCAAAAAAACTGCTGTTGGTCACCAAAAAAACACAGGTGAAAAAAAAAATCCTAAATTTTGAGTTGTTACTAGACAAAAGGTAAGGGTAAGCTATCCAATTGGGACAAATGTTCTGGTAAGAATTAATAGAGGGAAATTCCCCTTGCTTTAGGTTTATCATTTTCTGTTGCATCTCAAGGACAGAAAGTCCAGGGAAACCTTCCCAGCAAGACAGATAAAAAAAACAAAAAAAAAAAACAAACACAAAATTGCAGTTCTATCTAACCTTTCCATAATCTATACTATCCAAAGCATTACGTAGACACATGTGCTTTCTCCGTACCAAGTAAAGCGACTGCCACTCACACACCTCCCATACCTTAAGCTTTCAGCACTTACATGGTAATGGGAAAAATATTGGTGTCAGACATAAGAAAGAAAAATATATGTGCATATCTATGCAGCTGTGCTCAAAAGTCTTATTTAAAAAAGATAGTGATCATATAATGCCATTTATCACATAGTTGTTGGGCTTCTTTTTAAATCAGAACAGAAATCAGCCAAATGACCCTGTTCAAATGTTTATATACCCTGGAATTTTGGTCTTGGTAGAGACACTTGTTAATAGACACGGGTTAAAATGGCAATAAATGGGTTAATTTCCAACATTGTGTTTTTTTTTTTTAATTGCAATTACTGTCTGTGTATAAATAGTCAATTAGATTATTAGCTCTCACGTGGATGCAGTGAGCAGGCTAGATACTGAGCCATGCATGGGGGGAAGAAAAGAACTGTCAAAGGACCTGCCTAACAAGTTAATGTAACTTATAACGATGGAAAAGGATTTTGAAATTAGGTAGATATTCAAAGCCTTGAATATGCCAGTCAGTACTTTTAAAATCACCTATTAAGTGGAAAATTCAGGGTCTACTTGACCAAGTCATGGTTAGGTAGACCAAGAAAGATTGCAGACATAACTGCCAGAAGAATTGTTTGGGATACAAAAGAAAAACACACAGGTAACTTTAGGAGAAATACAGGCTGCTCTGGAAAAGACGGCGTGGTTGTTTCAAAGAGCACAATACGATACTTGAACAAAAATGAGCTGCATGGGTCCACTTGTCATAAAGCCTTTGCGGAGCCAATGTTACAAAAAAGCCTGATTGTAATATGTCCGGCAACAACTTGACTTGCCGCTTCTGGCACTGTAACCTGGACCGCCGAGATCAAAATAGAGCTGTCACAACCATACATACCAGCACTATGTTTGAAGAGGGACAAGAATATCATCCCCACTGTAAAGAAAGGTGGTGGCTCAATAATGTTTTCAGGGTGTGTGAGCTTCAAAGGCATGGGGAAAAATTATGGCAAGACGAATGCAGCAAGTGATCAGAAAATGCTGGCAGACAATTTGCATTCTGCTGCGCATGGGATGCTCTTGGACTTTTCAGCATGACAATGACCCCAAGCACAAGGCCAAGTTGACCCTCCAGCAGTTACATCAACAAAAAGATGAAGGTTCTGGAGTGGCCATCACAGTCTCCTGACCTTCATATCATCGAGCCACTCTGGGGAGATCTCAAATGTGCGGTTCATACAAGATGACCAAAGACTTTGCATGACCTGGAGGCATTTCGCCAAGACGAATGAGCAGCTATGCCACAATAATTCAGGGGTCTCAGACAACTTTTACAAAAACAAGACTGAACGCTGTCATTGATACTTAAGGGGGCAATACACAGTAATAACTAGGGGTATGCAGACTTTTGATCAGGGGGCATTTCATTTGTTTGTTATGTTTTGTTTTAGGGTTGTGCCTCTTATAACCTACAGTTGAATAAAAAAAATATATAAAATAAAAAAGTGCGTTTTGCCTGCTCACTAATGTCTTTAAAGAAAGGGTACATACTGTATATTACCAATTTTACAAGAGTATGCAAACTTTTGAGCACAACTGTATATTAAAACTACTGTAAGCACTGTTAAAAAACTACTGTAAGCCTTAATCCTTACTTTTCCAAAATACACGAAAACCCTTCCATACTAAAAAGGAGCTAAAAACAGCCCAACCCTCTTCATTACATCTTATATACCATTAACTACAGATGTGTTTTTATAATTATCCACACACTACCTGAGAGTATTGATTAGCCATCATTTTGGATTTCTTAATAGAGGTAGGTTAAAATGTGCAAAGACAACCACAGTTCATTTCATAGCTTAAGAATCAGAACAAGCGACCCCCACAACCACCCACATGGTGTTGAGAACACATTCCCAAAGGTGTGAATTCCCCTTGTGTGCATGTAAAAGGGACCTGTGACCAAAGGACCACATAGGTTCAATTTCTTACCATAACTGTTCCAAGAACCAGGATTGTATGTGAAATGCCTCTCATAATTGAGCCAAGATGAAAGGGTTGTTTCACAACAAATGCATTCTAAGAACATTGCCTACAAACTAAGGCTTCATGTATACGGGACCTTTTTTACAACGTCCGTTTTGCCACGTTTACATGCCGCGTTTAGCGGTGTTTTGCGTTTACAAGGGTTTCAATTTTTTTTTTATTAAATGGCCAAAAACAAAAAACACCTATAAACGAAATGCTGCTAAACGCGGGTTACCGCGTTTGGCGTCTGAAACGTGGAAATCTTCGGCGTCTGAACCCATTTTTTTACTTTCAAAGAAACACTGTTAAACACAACTGCCTAAAAACAGCAATAAATGAGACTGCGTACACGGTCACATAGGATAACATTGAATGCGTTCAGGGACAGTTGAAAAAAAATGTCCAACTGCCTCTGAACGTCCGTTTAGCAGCGTCCCATGTACATGGGGCCTAAGGTCACCTGTATTTGTAAACTGAGCTTGAATGAAGAGACAGGGAAGTACACAATGAAGATTTCAGTGACATATGGTTTAGTCCTATTGGCTTGATTTAGTTCTATTCTAGTACTGCATTTATGTGCCTTTTTATGTTACCAATAAAACAAACGTTTAGGTTATGAGATTTGACAAAATCCCATTATTCAGCATCTAAAAACAAAACATGTAATAAATCTCCAAAAACCCTCCTAAACCTAATCTTCAAATACAAACATGCATTTATGAATGTTTGGGCAGGAGTGTCTTGTACAGCAGGCCGGGTTTAATGGCATTCTTCCAAAGGTCAAAAAAACATCACATACCTTCTTCCGCACGCCTTAGTATGCTTTCAACAAAATGACAGGTTCACCTTAAAGTACATTTGTGCACAAATCTTGCAATGGCTAGATGCCGGACTTGCTAATTGAATGGCTTTAAAATTCTCTAGTCACTGGCCCTGAACAAGTAAGCAAAAAATAAATAAAAAAAAGTCTGACTGCAGTAGCTGCAAGCATATTCCAGGTCAGTGACTTGAAGGATAAGTTTACT
Source organism: Rana muscosa (assembly GCA_029206835.1). Taxonomy (NCBI): domain Eukaryota; kingdom Metazoa; phylum Chordata; class Amphibia; order Anura; family Ranidae; genus Rana; species Rana muscosa. Next base: position 78,574,737 of record CM055117.1, on the reverse strand, counting down.
TTTGCAAAAAAATAAAATGCATGTTTTTTTGCAGGTAAACAAACATGCATTTATTTTTGTTAAGCAGATCTTGGGTGTAATGCTACAGTCCTGCAGGACTGTTTGCCCATACCTCCGATACATGCAGGCAGTTACACTCTGACAGGAAGCTTAGTGAAGTACCTAGAGCGATTAACATCGCTCTGGTTGTTTGAGAACTACAAGCCGACAGCTGCAAAGGCTGTTGGGACTTGTAGTTTGCCCATTCACAGAACACGGAATATGGGCGTCGCACGTTACAAAAGGTGAACTTGACCTTTAACTTTTTTTCCCCATGCAGGGCAAAACGATAGGTTAACAAATTCTCAAAACTTCCCTTCCTCCATCTCCAGCAGCAAAGAGAAAAGGTTGTGTAAGCTCCAGATCACCATCTTGAGCTTATACAAGGCTGAGGATACTCTCGCTTCCCTTCGCTACGACTGCGTTGGAAACTAATTAGGACACGCCCCAGCATTTTCACATGTAATGAAGTACAGTGAGCAAATGCATGGCATGTCTAAGTAGCTGACTAAACGGACACTTAAAAGTAGAACAAAAACAGTCACACAATACTTAAAGCGGAGGTTCCGTGGCCATTGTTTTTTTTTATTATTATTTAATTATTTTCCCCCATTGCAGATAAATACTCACGGTTTTGGTTTTCAAAATCATCCGCTGTCAGTTTTCTTTAGAAAGAATAACTTATATTATTGGCGTAGGGCAGTTTCCATTTTGCTTGTGGGCATGTGAAGCCCACAAAGCACTCATTTCCTGGATGCAGTGAATTGTGTCATCAGCGTTTACTCTGAGCAGCGCCGTGAACTTCCGGGTTTGCCATCACAACGTGCAGCGTCATCGAAAGTCCCCACCCCGTTGTGATGGCAAACACAACGGTGCGCGTGTTCCCCTTGTCTCAATGTGCAAATACACCTGTATGCCCTCATTTAAAATGGCTAATTAAGATACGCCCTCATCACGTGTCACTTCCTGATTCTAATTCACTCGAGATTTCGCTGGTCGGGGAAAGCAGGGCACACGCCTACTCCCACGGAAGCGAGGCAGGAAGTAGCAATGAAAAAGGTAAAAAAATAGGTATTTTTTTTTAATGCAGCATTAGAAGATGTATGCTATGTACTGAAGGCTATAAGATATACTTGTAATTTTGGGTGGAACTCCGCTTTAAGCAAGGACTGCATTTTTTGTTAAAAATATGTTTTTCCCTTTAGTTTGAACAGGGTTTCTCTCCCTTTGCTGAGGCTCATAGAGGTCCCTGTGGTTGTGTGAATGCTGCAGCAGCAGAGCATCTCTGTGAGGACTATGACTATGGAGTCTATTTACTAAAGGTTACGCAAATCATTTTTCATAAATATTGCATGAGATAATAAAAGTAAAAAATATAAAATGTGAGGTACAATATATTTGGCTTAAGTGCCTGGGTTTAGATACACTTTAGATGAACCAGTTGCATTGCACAGCATGGGAAACTGCAGGTTTACTCTCTTAGGACTGGATTCGCACCTATGCAGTTTTGGTGCTTTTTGCATTTTGCAGATTTGCATTACCATTCATTTACCATGGTTTCCTATGGAACACGTTCTGTAGTGCAAATCTGCAAAATGCAAAAAGCACTGAAAATGCATAGGTGTGAATCCAGCCTTGGGCTACATTTACACAGGTGCTAAAAACTGGCCATTGAACCTCGGTTTTACCAATCTGACCACCCACCTAAGCAATATGTAGTTGTAGATCTTACACATATCACAGAAAATGTAACTCAGACTGTAGAGTCTGACAAGCACCATCATTGCTACCCATTTTAATCAGTACATGTTCACTTTAATTGACATATTCCATGTATATTCATAATTTCATAAATCTGTGCGATTACGTGAACCGTGATTGGAAAAAATATTTTATTGTGCACATACGTTGGGCATTTCTTACCTTTTCAAGGGACCTAAAAAAAGGTGGGGGGAAATACCTACAAAACCAGTGTGGCACTTACTTGAAAAATAAAAAAAGGAAACCTATTTTAAAAATGGAGGAAATATTTATGCGGGAGGCACAGCTTTTTATGAAACTGACAAGTCTGCTAAATAAGAAAAAACTCTTATGGTGGTATTCTAGTATGGTGTCCTTCTGAAACTCTGAAAAATGCCCTAGATCTAAAACAATATTTTGAAATGTAATAATGTGTAAGATTTACGCCCATAAAAAATTAACACCAGTATTGTATTTTAATATACAAATTGTGTTCATTAAAGGTGTAGCACATTTGTTAAATTAATTAAAAAGAACATGTAAATGGCTTAAATAGCCGTTTACTCTAGACATGAATATTGTTCCCTTTCTAAACGCTTCCGAAAAGCCCTGGAACAGGTATTTATTGGCTTAATCTTGTTTTTCTTTTATTGGCTCCATCTTGGCATCCAGAAGAACAGCAATCACCAAATTGGAGAACCCTTTCCAGTCTACCAGGGTGGTTGGGGAGGAGCAGATTTTTCCTGCTAGATAATGCAAAACCTTTTGTCAGTCAAGTTGGCATGTTCACACTAAGTTTAGCACATGGTTGCCTCAGGACCTTGCAAGAAATGGTATGGGACTATGGGCACTAGCAGTAGTGTGACTGTTCAAGAAACAATTACTTTCAGTGGAAATTTTACAAAGGGTTAGTCTTTTTCAACCTTCTTAACAGGGAGGAAACCTTTTATCTACTGTATTTAAAATGTAAAAAAAACAAAGTATTTTAAAACTAAAGCAGTAGAAATTAGCGTGCAAGCAAAGATACCAGAACACACATGAATTCTTCACTCTGGCCTTCCAAAATGTCCGGAGCATCCATTTGAACTTCAGAATTAAACAAGTTTTATGAAAGTCAGAGCACAGATCAGCCTTCCACAATGTTCCTTCTGTTGCCTAAACCAACCATTCCAAGGCATAGTGTAATATAGGATGGGGAGGGAGTGTCTGAAACCTCATGGTGGGGGCCTGTGCTTGTTGCCACTGTCAGCCATTCCGGTGACCAGCTTAATTACATCTAATTTGTTTTAAAGTAACAAAAATGGAAAATACCTACTATAACTAAAGAAAAGCATTTATATATGGGGGGGGGGGGGCGCAAACCACTCTTTGCAAACCTCCCACACAGAATATAATCAATGGCTGCAACAGAGTGAGACCTGCACTTTCTAGGGTTGCTTCCTTTGTTTTAGGAGCACCCAAGGTCTTGTGATGGCTTCACCCTTAGGGCTCATACCCATGTGACTTAATTAAGAATAAAGCCATGATATTTAATGTGCCCATAGTATTTACAACGTGTTTTTGAAGAGCTGAAAAATAATTAAGAAAGCTGGTTAAAAGCATGAGTGTTTTGTTTTAAGAGGAAATGCTTATAGGGGAAATTATCTGGCTTTGTGAAGTTGTGTATGCTTTATGACAGCAACAGACTTCTTCATTTTTACATACTACCACTACTGTGTGTACTGCACCGTGTAGTGCCCATTGTAAGATTCATAGTAGACATTGAAGGGTGGTTATGGGGCTTTAATAATGCTGCTAAAACAATATTATATAGGCATTAAAGCCCAACTCCAAGAAAAACATTTTTTACATTAGTGCTTGCGTATTATTTACCATACTCCTTAGTCTTGATTCCAAGTACCTCTTTCAAAGGCATCTTGCAGTGTAATGGATTGAAGTCAGTTTCCTTTATGAGCAAAGCTAAAAAAAATGTCCTGGGGATCAGACATTTTTCCCCTGCCGGTTATCTTCTTGGGCACTAGTTTCCTCACTGCCCCGCATGTTCTCCTGCCTTTGGAACCCATGATGAAAGGACCCAGATGGTGGGTGTGCCCCTCCACCAATAGGTGGTGTCAATATCAAGGAAACAATGTGGACACCTGAATTAGAGCCCCAGAAAGTAAACCAAAGACAGAATGATCATCAGGTGACCATGGCTTCAGGTAAGTAAAATGGGCATTTGGATAGTTTTTTTGGGCGTTACACACCGATCCAACCTTTAAAAGACAGTTTTGCATTACAATGTGATGTGTTTTTGTTCTCTAACTGCCTTGAACCAATGTAAAACCAAAAATACATTTCACACATCCCTAAGTGTAAGTTCTGGGCATAACAGGGGTAGAATTAGAATCTTCGCCTCTTCAATAGCCTAAGCAACATAATTTGTAAGGGTCCTTTCACACGGATGGACTGCCCAGCGGACTCGTCTTTGTTCAACGGGGGATCGCTCCGCTGATACCTACTGAGCAGGTGGATGACAGGTCCGTCTACGATCACTGTGCAGAGAAGGACAAGTCCCGCTATCCTCTATGGGGAGATCAGATGAAAACTGGACGGCCTGTTTTCATCCAATCCGCCTGATGGATGGAAAATAGGGTCTCCATCCATCTGGATTTCACAGACAGGACCGGATAAGCAGCAGGTGTCAGTGGACATGTCCCCACAGACATCTGCCACTTCATAGGAGTGAATGGAGAGCCCAATCAGGTCCATCTGAAAAACTGACAGGCAGACCTGATCAGAAAGCCTGTGTGAAAGGGGCCTTAAAATGAAAGAAATTCAGAAGTGGCAGATGAAGTATGCTTCTGACATCAGGCTGTCATACAAGTGGGGGTCACATTCATTAACGTTTCAGAACATCAGTTAGTTCAGCTGTGATTCTGTTAAGAAAAGCATGAATTATTTACCCCCCCTTTTTTTTTATATAAAAAAAAAAAAAAAAAAAGGGTTCTATCAGAATAATCGATATAATTATGTCCACAAAAACTTGACATTTGTTACATTTTAGGTGCAAAAAGCTTATTCACAAGCAACCTGTATTGCCATCTTGGCATTTAGAACAACAAAATCACACAGGCTAGATGTGTGGTCTGCTGGTGATGGATCAATTCTTCTCTCCAGCTCTGGCTACACACAGAATTGTCTGAAGGCCGGTTTACAGAAAGGGCTACTTGATACAAAGAAGAAAACATCTCTGGCCAACAAATATGGCACACAGAATTTACAAAAGTAATCCAGACTAGGGATCGACCGATTATCGGTACGGCTGATTTTCACTTTTTTCATCACCCCAGTACAGTTCTTTAGAGCAGACGGTCGGCTTTATTGTAATAACCAATGCGGCTCAGCAGCCACTCTGCTGTTAATACAAGCAGCGGGAGGGGACGTTCTCTCTTGTCCCCGCCCCCTCCCCCACCGCTTCCCCCAGCTCTCCTGTCCCACCGGGAAGCCCAAGCAACAAGGCGGTACATCTGCCGGCTAGCCGAAGACAGGAACAAAGCCGATGCTTCGTTGGGGTCTCGGATCTAGTAATCCGGAAGCGATGTCATGACATCACTTCCCAGATCACTGGCATCTGAAAGGCGCCAGTTTTAAAAAATAAAGTATTCAAAAACACAGATATTGACGTTTTGAATACTTTGCAGTGTAGGAGGGGTTTGGGGGTCTTATAGACCCCGATCTCTCCATTAAGTGTACCTCTCACATGCCCATTACTGTCACAAGGGATGTTTACATTTCTTGTGACCCCAATATCAGTGATAAAAAAATAAATGTAAAATTACAGCATAATTTTTTTTTAAATGTACAAAATATCAGCAAAAAATATCGGCAGGAGAGGTGGCAGAAATATCGGCACTGAAAAAAACGATATCGGTCAATCCCTAATCCAGACCCTCTATGGGCCAGACACTGCACTAGTAACTCATAATTTTAGAGTGGAACTCAAGGCAAATCTCTCAGAATCTCAATTATAAAGCAAACAAATATGTCATTACAGCTGGAAGCATCTTCTACACGCACAATTAAAAACACATCTTTGGTACTCACCAAATCTGTTAAAAACACTGCTTAAAAGGGTAACTCCGTGGGAAAAGAGCAAATATAGCATATACAATTGCTACACAAATATTTGAATTGAATGGTTTAAAAAAAACTACATTTCCTTTTCAATCTGTAGTGCTGTAGTTTTCTGTAAAATGCAATATGGCTACCTGGAGGCATTCTGTACACAGATGGTGTACAGAACACCCTCTTCCAGCTTGTGTGATTGGCTCTGATTTTTTATTTTATTTTTCCCCATTAAGTTACAACTCAGATTTTGAGCATCCCTGCAGCAAAAATTTAATTTTTGCTGAGATACTCTCAAAAGTAAATCACGTCTAAAAGGGATGCAGGCCTTGCAGGTGCAGTAGCCGATTGATCATTATAAAATCACTCCCATACAGATTCACTCTGTACATGGACACCAAACAGCCAGCTATTTTTCCAGAACAACAAAAGGTAGAAAACTACACCATCCTAGCAATGTACATAGATCACCCAGAGGGTAATGTATCTTTCTTAATAAAAGTGAAGTTATTCTTTAAGCTCTGTTTCCAGTCAAATCTCCAATAAGGCTACATATTGGCCAGTGTAGTAGCAGAACAATGATGGTGGTCTTTCATGTTAAACCCTTCAAAATGCACATTCAAAATGTTAGGGCTCATGCAATCAATTTGTTGTGTACAGATCTTTAATTTTTATGAATTCAAATGCAGTAGTATTGTAGGATATAGGGCCTCGTGCACACCGTTTCATTCCAGTTGACAGCATTTAGTTGCGTAAACAAAACTAGAAAAATCTGTGTATACAGTCCAGCATAAGCACCGTATTTAACACTGTATGCCAGTAAATGTTTGTGCCAACATTTACATGTATACACAGACCCTATTGACCACCATGTAAATATCAATGTGTGGCTAGCAGCGCTGCCAATTACACTTTGAGGTTTAAATCTCCCACTGAGTCAAGAGTCGTTCATGTGGCAAATCAAGTGCAGAATTACCTCAGTCATTGGTCGCGGTCATTCTATGCACGCGCTGCTGCAACATGGCGACTCTCTCAGGGGGGAGACATACAAATCAATACAGGGGGTCCCCGACTAACAAACATCTGAGTTGCGAACGACCCCTACTTACGAACGGGGCCCAAGTGACGTCACTGCTGGCCGACACCATCTTCCTCTGCCTGTGCACCTTGCTGGAGTGAGCCGTTCCTCCATTCCTGGCCTGGCTGTGAGATTAAGAGGCCCCCTCGTCATCCTGCCTGCCCATCCACAGGCCTGGTACGGTCCAGTGGCCTGCCAGGCCTCTAAAACTGCCCGTCGTGGCCATGGCCTTGTCCGGCCTCCAGAGCCCCGGTCTTTCCTGCGCCGCTGCCGGCCGCGGAGGTGCACCACGGCCAGCCTGCCTGCACTCGGATCTCCCTGCTGTGCCATCAGGTGAGCTGCCCGGCATATGCCTATGTATACAGTATATGTATACAGTACTTGTCGCCGAAATCACCATGCTGCCGCCCATCCCCCACATACCTCTCTCTGCAAGGCTCTGTCTTCGGGACTCCGTCCTCCTCCCCCCCCCGGCCGCCAAGTCTGTCTCCTGTCCCTGCCGCCGTTATACACAGTGAGAGAGGTGAGCTGTGCTCTTCTCATCTCAGCTGTGACAGGAGTTCTAGCAGTGCTAGAAGTTCTCTTTATTGACCCTGTCACCTCCAAAACAGGGTCAATAAAGAGAACCTGTCACCTCCAATTGCTATCACACAGGGAATTGGTTTCTCATGTGTGATAGCAATAAAGTTAAGTGAAAAAAATAAAAAAAAATAAGAATAATTAAATTAATAAAATAAAAAAAGTAATTAAAAAGTAAAAGGATAAGAAAAATATTAAAAATAAGAAAATTATACAAAAATAAAAAAAAGTAAACGACAAGCTACAAATAAAATAAAATAATAAAAAAAATAAAAACAAAAAGGATAAAATAAATAAATATTTGAACTAACCGTGCCGCCCCTGCCATCCGGTTGCCATTCTCTGTTGATTTAATCTCACTTCCTGTCTCAGACTGAATTTGCACTTAAAAAAAATTTACTTGTTCCGACTTACAAATTCGACTTAACAAACCTATGGCGCCTAGGTTGATATATACATGTTGGTATGCGCAAACATTACATGCATACCTCAGATAGACAACTTTTAAAAACGCAGGCTCTCGGTGCTTCAACACTGTAAAAAGCTACAGCCCTGATTGGGAAAGTGAGGACCAAAACACTGAACCAATCGGAGTGCAGTTGCACAGGTGTTAGGCAGATTACAGATGCATAAATAAAGCAGATCAGACTGTTTCTAGATATTTTAACAATGCATTTAATGTGCTGCTGTACTGAGGTTTTTGTTTTAATGGTAATTAAATGGTCCAAGAGCAAGCATAGCACTAGGAAACCTGGACATTTCTTCAATGTGTTAAAGCTAAACTTCATCAATTTAGCCACTTTGTAAAATGTGCTGGATTACTATGGGTCAAGTCCAGCGGGGTGCATGCCACCTCAATGAGTTCTCTGTAATTTATAGTTTACATAGCACTCAAGAGCATATCTGTCTATAGTTTTGGTGCGTCGGCGGCATGCAGCCACTCTGCCAACCCCACCTGTCCTTCTGTTCAATAACAGAGCAGCATGTATTATGTGAATCCATTCACAAAATACAAAGTCTTCTATAAATGAACAGCAAAGGGGAGCAGGTGAGCAGATATGCTGCTGTATGTGAAGACAGTGGGATTGATTTACTAAAGGCAAATCCAAGTGGAAGTGCAGTCGCTGTAGATCTGAAAATGAGGGGAAGATCTGCCGATTTTATCATCCAATCATGTGCAAGCAAAAATGCAGTTTAATTTCCCTTGCATGTCCCCCTCAGATCTACAGCGACTGCACTTCCAAGTGCACTTGAAGTGCATAGTGGATTTGCCCTTAGTGAATAAACCCGTGTCTCTTCTCTCAGCACTAGGAGTGCAGTGACAGCTGTACTCCCAGGGCCCAGTAAACTGGGTTTAGAAGAAAAAAAAAGTTCAGAGGGTGGTATTTAAAGTGAAACACGCATTACATTATAATAGAGATTATATATACACACTATATATATATATATATATATATATATATATATATATACACACACACACACACACATACATACATACACACACACACACACACACACACACACAGGATTCATACTCACAAAGCCACTAAAGCATTTGTTGTGTAGAGTGAGAGATACCTGGTTGATACTGCCTTCAGCTGTCCCTCCCATCTTCTCTTTATCCCAACTGCAGGTTGAGATTTTGTAGACCAGCTAGTGTCCACTAGGAAGCATACTCAGTTCTTTTCTAAGCTCTTCACCTTCCTCCTTTTTTCTCAACTGTGCCGTCCACACAACTATAGTCATGTTCCACATGTGGGATCATAAACAGTGATAAATGACAATCCCCTCCCTCCTCCATGTCCTCCTATTTTTAAACACTATGGGGACTGGATATTGTATGCCGATTGATTATAGCCACTAATAAACTCAAGAAAAAAAAAATAGTTTTAAAGTGGTTGTAAAGTCAGCGAGGACATTTACTGGCATCCTCTGTTCTAACACACTATACATTACAGTGTGTTTTTTTAATTAACGTATATACTTGAGTATAAGCCGAGTTTTTAGGCACAATTTTTTGTGCTAAAAATGCCCCCCTCGGCTTATACTCGAGTCACCTTTTTGCGCCTGATCTCCCGGACTTTGGGGAGCCGGTACCGGCAGGCCCTACGTCCCCTGGACCCCAAACTTGGCACACATATAGCCCCACTCTTCCTCTACAAGTGTGCAAAGTTTCTTGTCCGGGGGACCTACGGCCAGGGAGCACCGATTTTTCAAAACCGGGCACCCCTTCCGTAGACTCCCATGTTAAACGGTCATTTCTCTGGTGAATTTGGGGACCCGATACCGGCCGGTCGTAGGTCCTCTGGACCCCAAACTTGGCACACATGTAGCCCCACTCTTCCTCTACAAGTGTGCAAAGTTTCTTGTCCAGCGGACCTACGGCCGGGTAGCACCGATTTTTCAAAGCCGGGCACCCCTTCCATAGACTCCCATGTTAAAGTCAGTCAGTCTAGGCATGGACACAGTGAGGCATGGACACAGTGAGGCATGGACACAGTGAGGCATGGACACAGTGAGGCATGGACACAGTGAGGCATGGACACAGTGAGGCATGGACACAGTGAGGCACACCATAGGCTTATACTCGAGTCAATACGTTTTCCCAGTTTTTGTGGTAAAATTAGGTGCCTCGGCTTATACTCGAGTATATACGGTATGAAGCCAAATACCCTATTTCACAGCTCCACAGTGCAGTTACATGACCTCCTGCAGCTCTCATTCCCCGAAGGACTACAGCGGGAGGGGCTGAGATTCCCAGGAGGGGGCATCAGCCAGGCGGTCACGTGACCACACAGCGGCACTGTGAAATAAGGTATTTAGCTTGAAAATTTAATTAAAAAAAAAAAATACTACACCACACACACACACACACACACACTAGCGTATAGCTTGTTATAACAGACGGCAGTAATTGTTCTCACTCACAGCCACATTGAATAGCGTCAGGGAGGGGAGGAGATCAGCTCACACACTAAGAACTGACAGGCAGGGAGGGAGAGAGACTCTAAACACAGCAGGATGACGGAGGCATGTAGACAGACCACAGTATATCCCCTGGTTGAGCAGCCAAGATTACTATGATCAGTCCACATTGGGGGGGGGGGGGGGGGGACACACACACAGTAACAGGCAGGATCAACCAGGTATTTTACAGCATAGAACGGGAAAAATTACACCACAAAAGCACTATGCTGTTTATCATGCGTTAAAGGAACAGGATTTATTTAAGGGTTAAAACCGCTTGAATATGAATTATTAAAGTGGTTGTAAACCCACTTTTGCAACTTGCACCTACAGGTAAGCCTAGATTAAGGCTTACCTGTAGGTGCAAGAAATATCTTCTAAACCTACACGGTTTAGGAGATATTTACTAAAATCACAGGCGCCGCTGTCTACGGCGAATGCGCACCGGAGATAACGGCGCATTCATGGGGTTAATCCCATTCACAAATTCGGCTAAGTCCCAGCAACGCTTGGGCTTAGCCGAATTTGACAGCTCTCTCGCGCAGTCGCGTCTTCGCCGCTCCGGCCAATCACAGCTTGGAGCGGCGCTGTGATTGGCTGGAGCGGCGATACCCGGAAGTAACATTCCGGCTATCGCCGCAGCGATGGCTGTGGCTGGAGAGAGGGACACGGACGGCTTCGGGGGCACCGATCTAAGGTAAGTGGTACATAATGAGCTAGTATGCTAGTCATACTAGCTCATTATAGCTTTCTCTTACAGGTTGTTTAAAAAAAAAAAAAATATTAAAATAGGGGTTTACAACCACTTTAAATATATAAACATAATTGCTGATACCTATAAAGTTAAGAGGAAATAAAAAAAAAAAAGGAAGAGCCTTGGAGATGCCGTCTGAAGAAAATTAAAGCTAGTGTCGATCATCTGACTCCACCTACACCATATTAAACACACAAAAAAGACATTTGACGTGCAATAAAGATTTATAGGATGCTGTAAAACAGTTGATATTTATAATCTTATTTAAATTGCATCTCTGAAACGGTTTTTATTTTGTCATGTGACTGGCACAGCGCCAAGCAGCGAGTAGGAAAGTTTTTATTCCACGCTGATGGAATAATGCGTTAGCAATAAATATAGGAGCTGCCGCAACCACCGACACCTACCTAGGCAGGGTCTAAAGTGAAAAATTGTCTATCGCTTTGAGTGGCGATGGCGCTGCTCTGTGGTAAATTAGTTTTAGCCCAGGTTCACACTGGGCTGCGGGAATGAAGCCTGCTAGTCAGTCCTGATTTCGGCCGAGATTACTAAGACCTCTGTGCAGTTTATGCACAGATGTCAATGTAAATAGCGGGCTGAAATTGCAAAAAGCCGTACAGAAACTACTTTTTAAAAACAGGCGCAGGGCCGCAGATGCGGCATCGCACCGATTAGGACAGTGCCATTGCCAGCAATTGCCGCCAATTTGACATTTCAAATTGCACCAGTGTGAACCAGGGCTTAATGTTTTAATAGTGATGATAGATAAAATATGTGATGGTGACTAATCAAAGTGCCAAGTTCCATCTATAATGCTTATGTAGCCAACATGTGCAAAGCGAAAAAAATAACAAAATCAATTTGTGTACAGTAAATGAGATGAACAGTCTCAAAAAAAGGAAACACTCTCAAGGGCTCAAGCCACTGAAGGTAATCACGAATAGAAAAAAAATCATTGTATATGCAATAAATGTAAATGAAAAAGTCATGTCAAATGACTAAAGAGTCATTTGACATGACTTTTTCATTTACATTTATTGCATATACACCAATTTTTTCTATTAGTGATTATTTTCAGTGAATTAAGCCCCTGAGATGGTTCCTTTAAGGTTTTTCATCTCATTTACTGTACACAGATTGATTTTTATTTAAATTTTTTCCCGCTTGGAACGTGTCAGCTACATAAGCATTATATATGGTTAGCACTTGCCACTTTATTAGTCACCATCACAGATTTTATCATCACTATAAAAACATAAAACTAAAATCTACCACAGAGCACCACTAAAACCGACAGACAATCACAGCTCCAAGCAGGGCTGGCCAGACACACACGCACACTGTAGCAAGCTTACCCCAGCAGAGTATTAGAAGCTCTTCAAAGATCTTTCCCTGCAGATGCCAAAAGACCTGGGAGAGATCATGTGACCACACATCGCTGCAGGAATAAGGCACTTAGATGGTTTTTAAAAGAAACCAAATACAGTGACATATATAGCATTTAAGTTACTGAATTATGGCAATACTTCTGTTTAGCGTCACTTTAACTCATAGTAAGCCAGCACATTTTAAAGTAGGAATTCCTGGAGTTCAGCTTTAAAGTGCATGTTCTACCCCAAAAGGTCATATTCCCGATGGGTGTTGTGCCATGTACTTGGGTCAAAAATTAAGTACCCTGTTCTTTGTATTTCCTTTGTGTGAAATTCCTGGTGATCCTGGCAAATACCCTTGGCTTATAGGATTTCAAACTGACCAGGCTAGGCATAGAAGCACATCCATCCCAATGTGGTCAATTTTCTGGCTGACACGGTCCACAGATCTTCACTGGGAAGATCAGTGGATTGTTCTTTCTCTGCCTCCTGCTGATACACCCCTTCCTCAAAACTCTTGCGCAGCCGAGAACAAAAATACATTTGGCGAAAAAAAAGGGGGATGAATTTATTATCTCTCTCTCTCACACACACACACACACACACACACACACACACACACACACAGGGTAATATGCAAGTATTGAACAGGTCACCATTTTTCTAGGTAAATACAACGCTAAAGGTGCTATTGACATGAAAAATTTTCACCACGTCGTTAACAACCCATGCAAATCCATCCATACAAAAGAAACCAAAAATAAATTCAGAAATTAAGCTGTGTAATAAAATTAAATGAATCAAGGAAAAAGTATTGAACACATGAATGGAGATGCAAAAAAAGTAATGGAAAGCGAAGAGACCAGATGAAATCTATCAGTAATAAGAAAGCAATCCTTCCCCTTGTCAGAGCAAATTAATATCAGCTGGTTCAGTCTCAACTGAAGGCTTATAAAAAGGTATCGCATTAACAAGGTGTCTCACAAGAAACATCTCATGATGGGTAAAAGTAAAGAGCTCTCGAGAAGAACTTTGTAACCTTATTGTTACAAAACATACTGATGGCATAGGTTACAGAAGGATTTCAAAACTTCTGAATGCTCCAGTGCCATAATCTGCCAGTGGAAAACCTAAATTTCACCATAAACCGGCCACGACCAGGTGCTCCTCGCAAGATTTCTGACAGAGGAGTGAAAAGAATGATCAGGAGAGCTGTCCAAGAGCCAAGGACCACTTGTGGAGAGCTTCAAACAGAACTGGAATTATCAGGTACAATGGTTTCAAAGAAAACAAATAATGCACTTAACCGCCATGGCCTGTATGCACGCTCACCACGCAAGACTCCATTGCTGAAGAAAAAGCATGTTGAAACTCATTTAAAGTTTTTAAAAAGTTTGCTGCACAACATTTACACAAGCCTGTGAAATACTGGGAGAATATATTCTGGTCAGAGGAGACCAAAATTTAACTGTTTGGAAGCCATAATACACACCATGTTTAGAGGTCAAATGGCACTGCACATCACCACAAAAACACCCCCATACCAACACTGAAGTTTGAAGGTGGGAACTTCATGGTGTTTTTCATCATACGGTACTGGCAAACTTCAGGTCATTGAAGGAAGGATGAATGGAAAAATGTACCAAGACATTCTGGATAAAAATCTGCTGTCATCTACCAATATGATGAAGATAAAGCAAGGGTGGATATTTCACCAAGACAATGATCTCAAACACAAAGCCAAGGAAACCCTCATATGGTTTTAAAGAGAAAATAAAGCTGCTAGCATGGCCCAGCCAATCACCTGACTTGAATCCAATAGAACAAGGATATGCAATTAGCGGACCTCCAGCTGTTTCAGAACTACAAGTCCCATGAGGCATAGCAAGACTGACAGCTACAAGCATGACACCCAGAGGCAGAGGCATGATGGGACTTGTAGTTTTGCAACAGCTGGAGGTCCGCTAATTGCATATCCCTGCAATAGAAGATCTATGGAAAGAACTTAAGATCAGAGTTCATAGAAGAGGCCCAAGGAACCTTCAAGATTTGAAAACGGTGTGGAAGAATGGGCCAAAATCACACCTGAGCAATGCATGCGACTAGTTTCTCCATACAGGAGGCGTCTTGAAGCTGTCATTACCAACAAAGGATTTTGTACCATTAAAGTACTTTTTTCTTGTGTTATTCCATTCCACAACTTAATTTCTGAACTACTTTTTTTTTCTTTTGTATGTATGGATTGCATGGGTTGTCACCAACATGTGGTGAAGATTTAATGTCAATAGCACCTTTAGAAAAATAGTGACATGTTTAATACCAATTCTAACCGCTGTGCATATATTATACGCCTACACAAATGTTTTGCTTTCCATTTCCATTTTAAATTGAATGGGTTGTTTTTCCAAGGTAAGGGTTAACATACATTAAGGCACACACCCAGGCAACAATCATTCTCAGACGGAAAAAAAAAAAACAGTGACAGGTTATACAATTTTCTCAAGAATTTTGCCAACAAGTCCATAATTTTGCATATTTGTCTGAAATTACACTCAAGTCATATGGTAGGTTTATTTTATTGAGCACTTTTTTTGAAAGGATTGTGAAGGATTGGCTTAAAAGTATCTCTTACTGAAAAGAGCCCACACGGCACTAGTCTATATATTTTTTTGTGTGAAAATTCTCAGTTTATTCTAACAAGGTTTTACAGTAAAGGTTCTGGTTGCTAATTTTTGAACAGAAAGATTTACATGATGTACTGACCGGGAGAAATAAAATTAAATAAAAAATTCAAAGAGTATACAGATACTGTCGACATTGCACTAAACAAAAAGTATCAATTGCTGATTGTTTAGGCCTTATGCACACTGGGTTTTTTTTTTACCAGAAGAGAAAAGTCAAAAGACCTTGTAAAAAAACACATTTAACAAGTTTAGGCGCGTAAAGCGCTTGGGTGTTCATTTAATTGGGCAGAATAATCATTTATTCAGGCCAGTGAAATTAATGCTCAAATGCTAAAAACGCACCTAGCGAAAGCTACATTAAAAAGTCCAGTGTGCATAGGGCCTTACCTCCATGAAACCTGAATTCTCCAATGTTCTGCAATCTAATGTGTGACTTGGACACATTTGGTCATTTTAAAACAAGGAGAAACAAATAAAACCAAAATGTTGCATGCAGGGGAAAGACCAGACAAATTGTACTTTCTAGAATGAACTATATGAACCTAGACTAAATGTATGGAAGTTCTGAATAAATTGGAATATTTGTCAAATACAAAAAATAATGGGAGGGGAAATAAAGGGTTTATATGTAAATATCTGTAAACAGGTGATTACCCATTCCTAATGACCACTTCGCTCTTCCAACTGGTCTTCTGCTTGTGTTTTATTTGCTCTCCAGTTCCATTCGGCAGACTGTATCCATTTGACGTTAAATGACAACAGTGACATTTATAATTGTTCAGGTATGAAAAATTAGCCATATTTATAAAAAAGGTAAAGTCCCCAATGCTTTCCCCCTTCAATTTTTTTACCCCCTCTGCATCTTATTCCAAAAAGATGACCAGATCTACTTCGTGAAAAACATTTTAAAGTGGAACTAAACAAAATATGCCAAAAAGGTATTAAAAAAAAATGCCCTTTGTGTCCAGTTGCACTTTTGTCCTCGGATATGACAGCGACATTTAGGAGGAACAATCTTTTATATATTAGAAACACCCCTGTGCTGAAAAGTGTTTAACGCACTATTCCGGTCCATATGGGTATTCATTAGATTTAGCCTGACACTTTGTCATCAAGTCAGGGATACAGAGATTTTCACAAGAGGCACATATCATGGGATTGATTTCAAGCACATTGTATCAGTACCACTATTATTCACTTGCATTAGCTCCTGCACCCAATGCCTTGTCTTTATTTTGTTGCACCAAAAGTTTAGTCTAGATCGGTACATCTTTTCCTCAAGGGAGGGTATAGCTGTCATTGATACAGCAGCTGAAATTTAGCGGCAGCCTCTTTTGACATATGAGGCCCAGAGAACTGAACGGCTTTTCATTCTAAGCAAAAACACAACATGAAGAACAGATGTCATGGCTTCCTAATGAAAGTGTAAACAGAATTTGTACTTTACACTTGGAGGATCTAATGGCACATCAGTTTTACAACTGCTGACAAAGGAAAATGATTTCCTAGAATGAAAAGGCTCTGCTTTAATAGAGTTCCTGCTCAGCTACAAAAAAATGTTTCCTTATACACTGGAAGATAATTTTGTCCAACTGCTATTTGATATTTTGTGAACTCTCTCTAGATAAAATATATATATATATATACACTTTTTTTCCTTTTTAGTAGTATTCCCTTTGCTGAGAGATTTTCCTGCAAACACCCACTTTAACCTTACCAATTCTCCATGATGGGTCACCTCATGGTCCAACAATAAAGCAAAAAGGAGGCTGGTTCAGTTATCAATCCAGGTAACTGGGTCGATGTTTACAACATGCATGAGTATATCTACAAAGCTAGATATTACCAGCAGTTCAATAACTCCTAAAAGCTGAAAAGAGTAGCTCCCCCGAAAAGCAAATGGTACTTACCAGTCCACACCACATACACACTTAAGCTGAGCTCCCCCCAAATGCTAAACAGTGTGGATAGAGGAATCTCTCCATGCCAGTGTAAATCAAGCAGAAAAATCACCCAGGCTGCCTAAAATATTTGATAAGCGTCTACCTCTAATCGTATACATTCACAGTTTGCCAATAATTTCTCCACTCAGTTGCTTTTTCCAGTCAAGTTCTGTCAAGCCAAGTGGAGTCAACAGGGCCACCGACAGCTTAAGGGTCAAATTCACTTTTTATTATTTCTAAATTCCAGTTCCCCTACAGCTATGAAGAGAGGGAGGTAAGACTGTAGAATTAAGGGTGAACTTGGCCTTTAAATTTTGTCCAATTCATCAGTAATTGGTTGTATAGCTTTACTGAAATAGCTTCAACATTTGGCACCCTTGAGAATGTAAGATGCCAGTATCCCCACCCCACCAATTCTATAATTCTCCTATCTTTCAATTACTACAGGATACAGTGAAAAGAACCAGGAGGGCAGAATTTTTCCATAAGCTTTTATGCAGAACGGCAGGCACCAAGACAATTCAAATATATAGTTTTCTTAGCAAAGGGCTGATAGCTTTGCTTTAAAGTGACCCATGCTATTTATTTAGTTATTCTTTGTGAATTGTAAGCAGTTGTAAGTGCTTCATCATTCTCCTCTTAAGCCCCATTACACACAGACCGAATGCTGGGAGACAACAGCTGGTTAAAAAAAAAAAAAGGCTACATTTAACCCGTGTAGGCAGCCGACTTGACTCCCGATCAGCGCTGTCAGCCAATGGCTGATCAGAGCTCAGCGGGGGAGATCCCTGATCTAACCTTGCATGGTTAGTACAGTGGCTTCAACTGGAGCGGTCAGTTTTTTTTCATGCAACCAAGAAAACAAAAACTGTAGTGTGTACCTGGGCTTTACACCACTGCTCTAATCATCCCTAGATAGCAGTTGTGAAAAATCTATAAAAGGTCATCTGATCCGCTTGATGCCTAAAGTCCAACTTCCCTGTTAAGTCTGCTTGGATACAATGACATCCCTGCTTTCTTAATGGGCTGGATCCCCCCTATCATTTGATGTGGTAAGGTCCAACCAACTGGCAAGATGTTAAAAGTGGGAAACATTCGCACTCCCCGGTATATCTTGTGCTTCGACATTTCAGGGTGATGGAAGTTATACTCAAAACGTTCATATGGGGTAAGAGTAGACAAACTCCCGTGGAACAAACTTAAAAGCCCTACAGATCTAGGGGGGATGGCGCTGCCTGATCTAAACCTTTATTACATAGCAGCTCAGCTGTCACAACTGTTTCATATAGAAAAGACGGATAGGGTTAGATTCCTGACTTTTTTGTGCCCCAAATGGTCACATTTCACTGGTGATCCTCTTGTGGTTATAGCAGGACGGCTACAGGAGGTACACTTGACGAAAGATAGGTCTTCCCTGCTCCGTCATCATCGTCGCATATGGACTTTAGCAACAGCTAAACTGCAGTCAACGCCTGTACATGACCATACTCCACTGTGGCACAACCTGGATCTCTGAGTTCTGTTCTGTGCCCGAGTCGGAAGTGTGGAGGGCTGGGGGGGGGGGGGGGGTTTCTACATCTCACTTGATGCTCAATGGCAGTCTGAAGGAGTTTGACGTACTAAGAGCGGAGTTTAATCTGTCTGCTCGAATGTTCTTCGGCTACCTTCAGCTTCGTCATGCTTATAGGGCACAATTTCCAGCAGGTCCCCTCACACTGGAAGTGAATCCCCTCATGGCCATAATACGCAGTCAGGACCCCAAGAAGCTTATATTGGCGGTTTACAGTATGCTGCTCATGCCTTCGGTGGCCAAGATAGCATATGCACTAAAGGTTTGGTGGGTGGAGGACGCTGGGGAGATGGATGATGAGGAATGGAGTGAAGCCCTAGACCACTGTAAACTGTTGTTCCCCAAGCTATTGGACCATCTAACACAAATATACATTACTCACCGGGTGTACCTCACTCCTGAGTATCGAGATATAAGCATGACCAATCCGCAAACTGCGCCATGTGTGGACATGTGTCAGGCACGTTTTATCACTTGATCTGGAGTTGCCCCAAGGTTCAGGGATACTGGACGCAAATCGTGCAATTTTTGCACGACACCATGGGCTCACCTATTACCCTGCACCCCAAACCTTGCCTGCTAGGTATATATCCAGAGCCTGATACTATAGATAAATTCACTAAAATATTCCTAAACGAAACACTGTTCTCTGCTAGGAAAACCATAGCGAAAATATGGATGAGGCCTACTCCGCCTGAGTTTGGTATGTGGCTGGTGGAGGTGAATAGTAGTCTAAAATAGAAAAAAAACTTGTATATTCCCACAGAGGTTGCCCTGCAAAGTATGGGATAGGTGGTTGCGGGTCCCAGAGACTATGGGCCGATGCCTCCCCCCCATGTCCGCGTGTGCTAGCTAGCGCGTAGTAATCCTACTGTTTGTTGTTTAGCACGGGTTGTGTTTTTTTTTTTTGCAGTGTCCCACTTCATCTCATGTGGCCCACTGTATTTACTATCTGCCCCACTCCATAACATTGTTGTCCATCTCTCATACTATTGCCCTCCGTATTTATATATGCATATGGGATGTCTTCTTCTCTGATTTATGCTGTAACTTTTATCACCTATACGTGATGTTTGTACCATTGCATTACTTGTAAAATGTGTTTATTGTACCAATAAAGTACTGTTTATAAAAAAAAAGTGGCAAACATTTTTTTTAGGCCTTATGCACACTGGATGTTAAAACATTATAAAAAACGCCAGTAGCTTTGCAGTGTTTTTCAACGCTTAACGTTTTTCAATGTTTTTGCAATAGCGGTTTTTAGCATGCATTAGCTTTTTTTCCGCAATGGATCAAAAACCTCAAACGCTGGTGAGCCGCATTTGAGCGTTTATCAACGCTTAATGTTAGAGCATTTTTACAGCTGAAAAACTCCTTTCAGAACCCACTAGTTTTGGGTTTTTTTTTAAAGCCAAAGTACGCACCAGCCAAAAACTGCTGATAACAGCTTATGTGTGCATGGACATAGGATAACACGATGGGGCATTTGACTGTAGAAAAAAATGTCTGAAGCCAAAAACAGCTGCTGTAAAAACATCCAGTGTGCATGAGGCCTTAAAGTTTTCACAGCTGCCATCTAGGAATTGTTAAGTGATCTGTAAAGAATGGTACACACGATCGGATTTTCCGCAGACAAAGCTTAGGACTTTTGTCTGAAGGGCGTTAGCCGTGAACTTGTCTTGCATACAAACGGCAAAGAATTGTCGTCCAACACAAAAACTATGCGGTTTTTCAGGTCTTTAGCGCCACCCTTTGGGCAAAGTCTGCTAATGTAGTCTTATGGTTAGCATTGCTTCTGAGCATGCGTGTTTGTACTTTGGATTTTTTTTCCCGACGGACTTGTGTACACACGATCAGATAATCCTACATCACACATGTGTTGTCGGAAAAGCATGCTATCCAACATTTGTTGTCGGAAAATCCGACAGCAATTGTCCGATGGAGCATACAAACGATCGGAATTTCCGACAAAAGCCGGCCATCACACAATTGCCATTGGAAAATCCGATCGTGTGTACGGGCCTTAAACACTGACAGGAAGCAATACAAAAGCTTACAATAGAATCTATGCACAGTTACGTCAGGAAGCCAACAATCACAAGAAATAACAGCCTTCAGTGGTACAGACCTTCGAAATGTTCTAATTTAGACTAAGTTTAGAAAACCAGTTTTAGGGTCAACAGTCAAAATATATACATACTTCTGTCAGTTTGAAATCAGAAACAAAAAAAGTTGTATTCTTCCTATGTAATACACAATCAAAATGATCTGTAATAAAACAGATCTATAAAGTTTTCTTTATAGTGATATGTACACAATCTTACAGATGGGGTTTGGCTAATGAGGAACAGGGAAATTAAATCTTTGAAGGTTTTCTTCCCTATTGCTACCTGTCAAATGTAGCATCAACAGATAAGACTTCGCTTTTGTATAACTTTGTAGTTTACAAGTCTGAAAACCATTCATTCAATGGGTAAACCTAAAATTTCTACAAGCCATGTCTGGTCTACCTGCTAACCAAAGCACTGGGCAAGTCAAATTTTCAAGTGGGTGCTCAAATATGCTGCACCAATATTCTACAAAAAGTGCAAGCAACTCCAAAAAATAAATATGAAGTGTTTTAATGGAAATCACAGTTCGAGGAAAAGGTTTAGTTCCACTTTAAACTTGTCTACCATTTAATGACTAACCTAGTGACTAATGGTAATTTTTTTCTCTATTTTTCTTCAGATTTTAGAAATGTCCCAAGCTGTGCAGTCCATAGAACAGTGCTGAATGTGTTTTAAAAAAAATGCTATTTTCTAAGTACCATCTCTTATTTCACAAAGCGTGCTAAAGTGTTACTAAACCAACAACAGTAAAATCAGTCTGTATATGCAGTAAAGCATGCTTGTTATACTCACTGTGGAACCTAAGAGGTTAATCCTTTGCACTGTGCAAAAAGGCAGTTTGATCCTGTCTTCTCTGATCCTCCCCTTCTTCCACTGTCCCCAATATATCTCCTAATAGTACAGAGCTAGGGGACAAGCTGCACATGTTCAGTTTGGTGTGTATTGCTAGTTTTTTTTTTTTCAATCAGAATTGTCCAGACAGAGGATCAGGGGTCCTGCATCCTCATAGGACAATCATGGGAGACTGAAAACTCCTCCTACAAGCTTTAACTAAACAATGATAGAAGTCACAAGACTGCTATATACTGCTGATGAGAAAGGTATTTAGCAGTTTATATTTACTAAAAAAATAATTGCATTTCCATGTACTGTGGGAGACCAGATAGTGAATGCAGGGTCCTGGGTTCAGTAACACTTTAAGACTATCCAATAAGGCCATTTTAAAATCTGGCACTTGTCATCCTACTGCAAAATAACCTTAGATGAACTGCTCCTGTATGAAGCATAAATATTGAACTCTTAGATAGATCAATTCAAACAGAGCGCACCTTAGCATTCCAGAAGTTAAACAAAACTAGGCGCTGGAACAATTATCTACAAATCCAAGTTCAAATGTAAGGAACACATGTGTTAGTTTTCTTTTAAGTTACAATCCTGGGCAATAGCAGCCTTGTGGCTTAATACAGGCATTTTCCTCCATAGGTTGAAGTTGTCAAAAGTATTAAAAATTACATAGAACGTTTGTGCATATGATAAAAAGATGCATAAATGAAGTTTTATTCAAATCGCAGCTTTCAACCTTGAAACCCTGGAGTGCTTAATGTGAATATAAAAAGTATCCAACCGTGGTGCATGTTGTACTTACCCACCTGTACTTAACTTAGTGTTGTGGTGGATATATTATGTAATTACAAAGAAATAAGATTGTCAAAAGCAAATACCTGCTCAAAAGACCACATTAAACCTGTGTTTGGAAGAGACACAGGAATTAGCTAAAAAATATATACCAATACAAAATGAAAGAAAACTTTCACGTATTCAAGTGAGGTCTGTGTAAAATGTTTGTTTTTTTAGTCTGTAAAAGATTGGGAAATAAAAGATCTGCTTTAACTACCTATACACCAATGTACATTTGGTGACAAAAAAAAAAAAAAGAAAGTATTTTATGTCAGCTGTCTTCTGGGTTTTTAAAAAGAACGTGTAAGCAGTCTTGATTTGAGGAGGGTATACTTTTGTTTACACATTAGAAGGTAGGTTAGAAATTCTGTCAATTTCATTGCGACCGTGGTCCCTTGCGGCGATATAACCATCACTTCTCATCCTGATGTCCACCGCCACACAAGCGAGTGCTCTCTCTTCAGGAATTTGGACAGTGGGGAGGGGGGGGGGGGGGGGGAGAGACAAGAAGGTATGATTGTATGTGTTGCCACTAGAGATGTGTCTGACTTCAGTCTGGGGAGTAGCAAGGACGATTTTCTCCAGTGGGGGTAAATGTCACGTCCAAAGCTCCCATTTTCTGCTGAAGGGTGTTATCTAAACTAGAATTTCTTCTGGGAGATAAAAGGGCCAAGTAGTATGCTCAGGCAGCACATCGAGGATTAGGAACCTTAGCATCCTCTAACTGCAGCTTTAGATCGGTCCACCAGCTTGCTTTAGAACACTCGTATGCAAACGCTTTTATACAAAAATAGGAGACAGATTTTTAATTCCTATTTCTCAAACAAAAAAGTGTGCTACAATAATTACACACTACATTTATGTTAGTTGAGGTTGTAAGACAATATGAGACAAAAACAGATATGCTTTAAAATTATCATTCAGGATTTGTATAGCGCCAATAGTTTGCACAGCGCTTTACATATTACTTGTTCACACCATGTTTAAAATGTTGTCTTAAATATAATTATACAGGTATGAAATCCATAATCTGACAAGCCAAGGACCTGCAGTCCTCCAACTCTGGGGGTTTAAAAATGCTACCAAACTTTGATATTGTCATTGCAAGCTGTCTACTCCTTATTCAGCAAATTCACATTAAAGTTGAAATCCAGGCAAATATTGTCAATAAAAAGAGCCATGTGTATTCTTTACTTGAATCTTGGTTTTGTTTTAACTTCCAGATCTGTGCAGTAATCCAGCATGAAACAGCTCCTGTACCTGTATCTCTCCATGCAGGAGTTTCCTGTAATGACCAGTCACTGCTGCGCTCTCAACCTACCCCCTGTAGATTTCTTGTGTAGGCTGGCTGGTCTTCTATCCTGCCCCCCTGTAGATTTCTGCAGGAAGCCTGTTTGTGAGAAGATCACCCGCATCCCACCACCATCGCTGTACAGCCCAGTGATGACATCAACACTAATTCTATAATATACAAGAGTATTTGTTGTGCACAAAGTCAATGTATATTATTTGTGGCTAATGAGAATTGCTTGAATTTTGTGCCTGGAGTTCAATTTTAAACATACTGTATTTATTGGCGTATAACACTCACTTTTTTACCCTGAAAATAGAGGGTAAACTGTGCCTGCGTGTTATACGCAGGGGGCTGTGGAAAGTTTTTTTCCTAAAACTTCCTTCTTAAAGTTAGGGTGCGTGTTATATGCCTGTGCGTGTTATACGCCGATAAATACGGTATATGAAAATGGTTTGTAATAATATCTAAATTCAAAATTGCAATATACTGCCGCTTATCTGTCCTTAGATTGTGTGTACACTTTTTCAGGCCAAGTAAATTTTCAGCAAGGGCAGAAATACCTATTGATATTGCCAAACTGCAGTGACCTGGTCACTTTTTGTGAACAGAACTAAATGCACAAAGTTATTTCTTCTGTAAACGGCTAGTTGTCTCCCCCCCCCCCCCCGATGTAATGTAGATTAAGAGACAATACAGGTTTTAAGTCTAACCTGGATGACCATTCATGCTCCCTCTATAGCACTGATAGCGAACCTTGGCACCTCAGATGTTTTGGAACTACATTTCCCATGATGCTCATGCACTCTGCAGTGTAGTTGAGCATCATGGGAAATGTAGTTCCAAAACATCTGGGGTGCCAAGGTTTGCCATCACTGCTCTATAGAAACAGTGGAAGAGTGAGTTTATAAGTAAAATAGTGAAAGCCTGAAAAAGAAACGGACGCCACCGCATTTAAGGACTGGTAAACGGCAATAGGTTACATTTTTGTCTTTGGGTTTAGAAATGCTTTACATTTGAGATGGATTTCCAAAACTAAAGGATTTCATACCTGTAATACTGATCACTGTATGGGGTCTACTAGTGTGTATGGAGTCTCCCAGTAAGTATCACATCCTCTGAGTTGTAATGCAAAATGAATGATTTTTTTGTCTAGGAAATCTGGTTAGCCATCAGATTGATAATCATTACACACAGCACAGATTTAGAACCAAATTTTATTTAGGAATAAATTGCAATACAAAAAGCAAAATACATCCTCCTTCGACAAAGTAAATTGTCTAAAGACCCAAGTTTTACCATTCCACGTTTAAAAAAGACCGAGGCGTCCAGCTG
The DNA here is from genome assembly GCA_029206835.1 of Rana muscosa. Classification (NCBI taxonomy): domain Eukaryota; kingdom Metazoa; phylum Chordata; class Amphibia; order Anura; family Ranidae; genus Rana; species Rana muscosa. The sequence goes on along the minus strand of CM055117.1, from coordinate 78,549,489 downwards.
AAGGCTTGTGGGCTGATAAGTTTAAAATAACCAATGACAAAATATGACCTAAAAGCATGTATCTGGACACATGCAATCTTACAAATGAGGAAAATGTGGAATTCTAAAGATACATTACATAAAATCAATATGTTGAATGATGCAAGATGAGGTTTATTTTAGTCTGGGTAACAGTACTTGCAGTGGTGTTTAATGCAAACAATGTTTAATTGGAAAGCACGATACCTTCCTTCTGAGCAACTCAATATCCTGCTAAAAGCCAACTTTGTAGGGGAAAAAAAAAAAAAAAAAATTTGGATTTGCTATTGGTCACTGATGCTCTCCCTGCGCAGGTTGCCTGATCTTGCATCTACACCCCTTTGGTAAAATCTTTCAATGCATCTTGAAAAATGTTCACTAGTATAATATATTGTAGCAACTGAAAATGTACCTGTTTTAGGAAAGATGGGGGATAGCAGAGACAGGGAGATAGGGGACACCAACACCTTTGGCCACTTCTATTTCTACAAGAAGGTGCTGTTCCCTACAGGTAAGGCCAACACAGGAGTGAGGCACTCAATTCTGCACACAGGCAGTACTATCCTATACTGCCACTATATAAAAAGTCTCTATATCTATCTATAATATATTACTGGTTTAGGTGAATTTATAATGCCTGACAAGTTTTGTTTTTTTTGGTTAAATCTGACATGGTAGTAAACGTATTTTGCTGATGTGCCATAGTACTGGGCCACCACTACAATAATAGGTCTGCACCTCTAGCTAGAACTTAGATTTGATATTATGTGTAGTCTACCGTGTATTATTGAATCTGTGTGACAAAACCATTATGATTGAAAGAAGTTGCTGCCATCCTACAGTAATACTGTAAGAATCATATGAAAACAGGCCTTTCAATGTATACTGTGGGGAAAACCGCTTACCTTTACTCAGACGCACATCGCTTAGGTATGACAAGAGCAAAGTACAGTAACCTGGAAAGTATAAATGATGTAGGTTCTGCAGGCCTGCACACACCGAGAGGCTGGCCAGTGTCAAGGAAGCAGCACATCTGCAAAGTTGCTTCATGCATCTTCTTCCTTCTATATATATATATATATATATATATATATATAGGATGTACATTTTTTTTTCCTCACAGCATTATTACAAGTGTCTGAGCCTGGGAAAATCCTTGCCACTATTTTAGCTTCTAGTATATATAAACTACTAAGTGTCTGCATATTTTTGCTAGATTGCTGAATATTTGTTAGGTGTAGTACAAGAGCTGATTTTAAACGAAAATGGGTCACAGAAGACATATTGTCCTTTGTTTCAGTTAGTGTTAAATGTATACTACAATGCTGGCAATACACATAGGCAATTGTAACCACTTTCAACACACTTCATGTTGCAAAAACATAAAACATTTCAGGAAATTCTTCCACCAATCCCTACCATATAAATGTAAATATATAAATAGTAGACTACCTTCGTATCAAGTTCAATCACTTTTGCAATAAAAATTGGGTTAAAACTGGTTGCCTGCCCTGCATATGCTTAGCACAAGATGAAAAGGTGAACCATAGATGTAAAATCTATATTAAAAGTATTTTCTGTAACCCTTCGATTCTTTCTATAGTTTTGCAGGTTTATAAAAAGGTAAGTAAATATTAATCAAAGTATCACCTGCCACCTCCTAATCATGTTCCTTTGTAGCCATTATCTGTGATTATTCAACAGAGCTGTAGAAAATGCGTTACGTTGTATGTGTTTGTATAAAAAGGTAAATGAAGAATTAGTGGAGAAAAATGTAAACTTAATTTTGATGGCATTTTGAAAACTTGTCAGTGTATAGAAGAAATTTAAACTGGGAAAAAAAAAAAGGAAACCTTGAGGAATGCCAATCTGGCACTTTAAATACTCCACTACCTGACCAGACAAAGGAAAGTCCAAAGAAAGCAACCGTGGAGACAGCAGATACAAAAAAAAATGTAGTTCGCCCATGTGACTGCCACCATGCCATTCCAGAAAACTACTACGCAGATCCAGGAAAATGATTGAACCAAATGACTGAGAATAAGCTAGAGGACAATTACAAATTTATTTCCAATTGGGCCGATTTGTTACAAAGAGCCTCCAATACCAAGATAACTAAAACTGATAAAAAAAGTCTGATCTTAGCCTACATCAGAACCGACTTGAGCACTGCTGCTTATATAAAAAGGCATTTTGCCACTACTGTATGTTGGTAAGAATCTACGTTTAAAATACCGTACAATCCCTAACTTTGGACTACTTCAAAATCATACAGCTGTGCACAATACTAATTGATCAGTTTGCCAACTTTATGTCCAGGCTATTAAAACAGAACTCCAAGCAAAAACAATAAAAAGAGAAGGTTTTAGCCTAGGATAAGAGGGGGGCTTTTGCTGAACAAGGAGGAACCCAGCAGGGTGATAGCTCAATGAGCAGGTGTAACAACACAGGAAGTAGCAGCCAGATGTAATAGAGATGTTACAATTACAATATTTGCAGTTCATGAAGTTTCTCAAATGAGTGTTAAGATGTTTTGCCGAAGTTCTGCTTTAAAGCTTGTCATTACTAAAAAGGTTTGCAAGTTAATGTCATTCTTAAAGTGACACGGTCAACCACAATAATTCTCTCTTCATTGGTCCGTCTCCTACCTTTGCTCCAGTCAAACACAGCCTCCATCAGACTCTTTGGAATTTGCTTCCCCTGCACACACTGCTCCATCATTTGTAACTACAAGACGGAGATGGGGGGGGGGGGGGGTCACAGGATGTTGGCATCTGACACTCCCAGGAAGTGTTAAACAGCCAAGAGCCTGAAGGAGGCTGCAACGCTGCCACAGTGATGGAGAGAAACGGGGGCCGCCAGAGAGACTAGTAGAACACTTATATTGCAGAAACAGACATTATGATCTTTTTGGGGGAGTCTCGTTTTAAAAAAGGCACATTGGTTGTAGAATTTGTATGTAAAGCCAAAATAAACCCCCCCCCCTTTTTTAAAGTTTTAGATAGAATAGGGAGGGGTTAAACTCCTATCAGATTATTGTGTTGCCTGTGTCCCACTGGAGATAGAGAGAGGGGGGGGGGGGGGAGAGATTTCCTTCAACATCCTGCCCAAGATGCAACAGGAAGTGAGGAAAACTCTGAAGTATACAGATTTCCCCATCTTAAAAAGTTGGGACAGGAACAGATGACCCTCTAAAATTTTGGATATCCTTTTACTGTCTCAAGGGAAAACCGTAACCAGGAGAAATAAGGGTGAATCTTCCTAGTAGGCACACAGCAATAAACCAGGGGTCTAACCATTTTCCCCCCCCCATCTGTTTTTTTACGTAAGGAGGTACCATGCATTAAATAAAACGGTTTTGCTGGCTACCGTATATAAAATGTTGAATCTGTTTAACTAACACATATGTTAAAATAACTCTTCCCTTCAATTAATTTTTCTTTGTTTCCTTAAAGGAAGTGCAGCAGCTAGTGGGGGTCAGACCTTCGCTGTTATGGTGTGCCATACAGACCTAAACTGATCAATAAGAAAACTCTAGGATACACTATAATTTTTCTGTGAAAATACACCATTTGATAGATGTTTCAGAAAACAAGTTTTCGGTGAATGTATCGAAACAAGAATGCCTTGCTAGATCATATGGCTAAATTAAGACGTATGACAAAACGACATTCAATGCAATATCCAAGTGTATAAAATCCCATGTCACGCTGTAAAAGACTATTCAAGTACATAACACATCCAGGTAAAATTAACCAAATTATATTCAGCCTATGATCACCTAAAACAATGAAAAGTTATACCATCTGGGATCAAAGTATTACCTAGACATCAAAAAAATAAAAAAAAACTTGCCAATAACTTCATGATACTTTGCTACAAAACCAGATTCTGGATTGGGCCTCGTCTCAAATTATATAAACACACACACACACACACACACACACACACACACACACACACACACACACACACACATTCAAGGATCCTGACTGAAACCAATGATCCTCAGCATCTATTCTGATTACATCACCATAGCAGTTTTGAGAAAGCATCGAAAGAATGACTTACCGGGAAGTGGGTTCGATGAACCAGAAGCATTATTTGGCCCTCCTTGTTGAGCAGCGCCAAATCCGTTTCCATTATCATCAGAATCAATATTTTCAGTTCCAGTCCCAAAAGGTAATACATTTCCTTGAGCTACATCTGGTTCATTAGTTGGAGCACCTGCAGTAGCTAAGAAATAAAATGTCATTCACATGATTCATTATAACCATAAACATTGCCACCCTGTGTACAGAAATCTTAAACCAGAGTCAGAAAGTATGTTGTGCTTTTATACACTTGTACTACAATGATCTATACCAGGGATATGCAATTAGTGGACCTCCAGCTGTTGCAGAACTACAAGTCCCATGAGGCATTGGGAGACTGACAGTCACAAGCATGACACCCAGAGGCATGATGGGACTTGTAGTTTTGCAACAGATGGAGGTCCGCTAAGTGCATATCTCTGATCTATACCAATTAACTATGGTAAGAACCAAAATATTTAGAATTTTAAAGAATGACTACTTAAAAGGAACCCCTTAGAGAAATGGCCATCGTTGAATATGTCCTTCTGATGACAACTGTTAACCATTTGAGCCCCCTGTGCCAGGAATCAGTGGGTCCCATCAGGGACTTAGGCTGCAACAGTCAGAAACAACCATTAAGCAGCACAATTTCAGAAAAATGCATTAATTATGTATGTATGTATGTATGCACACACACACATATTTATTTATCTCTCTCACACACACACACACACACCTGCAAGACAATGTGCAGGACTGAGAAACACAAAGCGCCCGGGGACTAAAATGGCTAAGAGACCCTGCCTTTAATGCATTGCACGTGTGTAGATGAGGAGCCCAGAATACATACATATTTCAGGTGGCCCAATATATTGAAGCCACTAGATCTGCAACAAAGCCACGCAACTAGCATTTTCAGAGGTCAACAGTGACGACTTCAGGTTTTCTTTCAGACAGACATTGCAGCCATATTACTCCTATGTTTTGAGTTCCAGCAGAGCCTTTAAGTAAAGGTCTGCATTAAAGGAGACAAAGAAGAATCAAAGTGCTGTATGTGAACCCATCATGGTAGAAATATAGAAGCAGTCACTGCTTGCAATTTAAAAAAGGTGCAAACCTCACCATTGTCATACATATTGTTTTTATCAACTAGTGGGTCCCTGATCTGGAACAAGCCGGCCACAAGGAGAGTGACAGGAAATGCTTGTTCTAGGGTCAGCGACTTGTGTTTTGCAGCTAGGATGGAAGACTTAGAACTTGAATGTTCACAAATCAACTAGAAATGGCAGGCTAATCATTTCTTTTTTTTTTAACAAGAAGCAGGCTAATCATTTCTGACCGGATCAATCAATGTTAGAGTACACATTTTCAAGGGAGGGGAGTTGATGCACTTTAATGAAGAAGGAGCCAAGCTCAGGATGGCCCTCTGCAAATAAAATCCTTTAGCAGGCTGATGGCTTAAAAAATATCAATATTAATGGACTGAGTTTACTACATACTTCACTATGAGTTTGTATATAATTTTCTCACTGGTTATTTCTATGCTGGGAGCTGCTGGAATCGCTTCTGTTCCATTTATGCTAAACGCTTATGACCATTTGATTTAATGGTCCAGCTGATCTGGTAAGGGGTGTATTGAAATCACATGGTGGTGGATCTTAATTGCAGAATGAATCTGAAGCTTTTGTGCACCAGCCAGCGAGTGGATCACATATGAGTGAAAGCTCTTTGATCACTGTTTTTTTTATGGATATTTGTTTTTCCTATGAACATTCCTTTGTATTCTAAATGTTTTTCACTTTGTTTATGTATATCTACAATTGCACAGACACATTACTTCACTTTTGTAACTAGCGCTGCTTTCCTCTGCATATTATCTGTTTAACTGATATTACAGTTTAAGTGGCTGCTTGTGCGTTTTATTTTTGACCTAGCGCAAATATTTTGGTGATTAGTGCTCAGACCCAACAGCCAATAGTGAGGTCTGAGCACTATCACAATGCAGGGAATGACATCGCTAAAGCTCAGACACCAGGTACTTTGCCGGGGCGGCCATTAAACAGAGCCTGTCACTTTGCCCTAAACAGACTTCAGATTAATTCAAAACACATAAAACATTGATTTTCTGAGCCGATGGCTTGCTGGGAGGAGAAACACTATTATTTTTTAGTGATCCTAAAGCCTAATAAGATCATGTATGTTGATGAGTAGAAAAAGTAGGATCAGGAAAATCTTTCATCAATAGACCCACTTTAAGACAGAAGATGTAGTTTAAAAAGGTACATCTGACTGTCAAACACAAGACGGTTTCCATTTTATTCCAAGGCATGTCAAACTGTACACGCAGGGAAATGCCTCTTCTGTATTCAGTGTATGTACATAGATGACCCTGAAGTTTCGGAGTCAATGACTTACAAGTTGGGATACTTATTCCAGACATAGGAGGAGGAGGAAGAGACACTGGAGGAGTCATAGGAGTCATGGGAGTCATGGGAGTCATAGGAGGGGGCATACCCGGAGGAGGTAGAAATCCTAAAGAGCAGAGAGAAAGTTAAGAACGAGAAAAAGTGTTACATTTTTAAACAATGCCACAAAACTAAGACATGTAAAAGACTATAAAATATACACAGCATATATATATATATATGTGCATGCAGCTTCCTTCATTTAGTCCTTGAGTTCTGGAGACGCATTAGGAATAAATTGATCCCAATTAGAAAAAAGTTCAAAGTCTGGAAAGCACCAACTGAGCATGGACAAGCCATGTCCACATATTGAAGCGCTTTCATGAATGGAATCACAATAGTACTTTTCTTAAGTTAGCTGCATTTAATTACCCGCTACTTCAGCCTTTAAAGATTCAGCTGCGACTTTTAAGCACTTAAAGTCCAACTAAAAGGAAAACGTAATCCATTTAGTTTTGGATAGAGGGGAGAGGACTAAAACACCTGTCGGTTTTTGTTGCCATCTTGTCTACATAGGGAGATTTACTTTATTTGTCCTGTTTACCATTATCTTGAAAGAAAAAGTAGAAAGAAAAAAAATCCCAAATTTTGGGTTGTCCCCAGAAAAGTAATAGAGGAGAAAACTTCCAAAGAGGACACTAGTCCTGGTGACCTGAAGATCCCCAAGAGATTCCTTTAATTTGCAAGGATTTCCTTTAACTTCCTGTTTTGGCTATGGATACACAAAGGAAGGCAGAACGCACAGGCTCTTGGTGCAACACCTTTTATTAAAAAAAGAATAAAAATAAAATCAATGCACTTACAAGATGTGCTGGTACAGGTATCTAAATCCATAGGTAAGGCTCTCACAGCGATGGGTGCTCAAAGCACGGCTCTGTGAGATGTTAGCACGCAGCCGACAAGCTGCACGCCGATCACTTACTCTCTCCAGAGGCTCGCTGGCCACGGGAAAGCTGGTACCGCCCCTCATTGTCAGGACCTAAAGGAGGAGGCCATGCCCTCTGAAACGTGTCTCCCTTCAGCTGCTTTCCCTCAGAGTCACGTGACAGCAGTACCAGCTTTCCCATGGCGAGTGAACCTCCAGCGTCAGTGAGCGATCGGCGTGCAGCTTGTGGGTGGCTGCACGCCGACATCTCCATCTAGCCCCTTGACACGTCTGCTGAGAGCTGTGCTTGGAGCGCACATCATTGTGGGAGCCTTGCCCATAGATTTAAATGTCTGTACCAGCACAATTGTAAGTGCATTGATTTTCTCTTTATCCCATTTCAATAAAATGTGCTGCATCAAAAGCCTGTGCCCTCTGTCTTCCTTTGTGTAACTACAGCCTAGAGCTGCACAATTAATCGTTAAACACGATATCAATTCAACCCCCTACACTTGGAACCCCCAAACATATATATTTTAGCATAGACCCTAGGGAATAAAATGGCAATTGTTGCAATATTTCATGTCACACTGTATTTGCACAGTGGTCTTTCAAACGCAGTTTTTTGGGAAAATTACACTGCAATGAATGAAAAAAAAAAAAAAAAAAAAAAAAAAAAAAGGGAAACCGTAAAGTTGGCCCAATTTTTTTGTTTAAAGTGAAAGATGTTGTGCTGCGAGACTCGTGAGAGAATCGTGATCTAAGAAAAAAAATGCAATTCTCATTTGAGCCAGAACAGCCATCAGTATCCCGCTGATCTTAGGAGCTGCAAGGTGGTGTTTACACAAAAGACTTAACCCTTTCAATGATGGACTAATCTTCTACTTGCTACCTCAGTCTACAGGTCATTTGGACTTTAGCGCAAATACTGTATTATTCGTGTTTTCTGTTTTGGCTATGGGACAGGAAGTGAAGGTAAATCTCCCCCAATGGGACACACGGCAAAAATAAACCTTACCGGGCTTATAGCTCTTATTCTATTCAAAATAAAAAAGTTTTGCCTATAGTTCTACTCTAATAGAATCATGCAAAAAAAAATAAAAAAAAATATTCCACATAGTTCATTTATTATAGTGCACACAGATTTGTTTAGGCAAAAATAGTCTGGAGATATATAGATCTAAGTTTGCAACAGGTTTATACCAGGGCATTAAATGCACAGCTTTTTAAAAAGAATAAAAAGGGGGGGATTTACAGATGTCACAAACTTTGCACCGCTGAACCACAAAACTGCCTTATTTTATGCAATATAGTTCTTACCCATGTTTGTAAAGTGCCTTCTAGTGTTCAATAATGTAGGTTTTTTTTTTTTTCCCTGACCGCCATTTCAGGAAAAACACTGCCAGTAGATGGTGCAGACAATTATTCAAAATATTTACACGAAATTTGGCAATTCACATTCGTAATTAATTTTGTTATTTATAAAATGGAGCCCATAGTGCCTTACTAGACTATACTTCATGAACTTTCTGTCAGTCAAAACAAAAATTCCTACTGGTTACTACAAGGTTTTAAATAAACAAAACCAAAAAGTGGTTCTAACAGGTTATGACAAAGAATGGTCAGCCACTTTGCATAAAACTAGATGTTCCACATATTCAGTAGCCAGTTTGAATACATATGATATCATCAAGCAAAAATAACCACTCTGCTTCCTCAAATACCAAGATCACAACATTTCTTAAATATCAGTGCTGAAGTGCAGCTACCTTTTGTCAATCCTTGTGAACCTGTGGAGCCTCTTAAAATTCTATGGCCAAGCTCGTGTACATGGGGGCTTTAGCTGCTGTCCATTTAAGATTAAGACCCCCGACCCCTGAAGCCACAGCTCATCAGCCGATTGCGAGAGCCTTTACTGCCCTCTCAAGTGGCATTCACAGCTAAATGATGGGACCAGAGTCTCATCCTAATCTAGGCAGAAGTTGAGGCCTAGTGGCCAACCTGGGCCTAGAATCCAAGTGGCTCAATAGGAACACAGGGGTCGATCTGACAGCTCACAGGTACATGCAAGGTGTCTGTACTTCAGTATTGTAGTCATCTTACATACATTTTAGGTGATTTTGGTACCTAATTCACAAGTGTAAAGCTGGAACTAATCAAATATGGTTGGCTAACAAATACAGTATGTGTCAGCTGTAAAGTATGTGGCAATCAGGGGTCTCATGCTGCTTTTTATCATCATAGCAAAGTGCTCTGCTTTCTTATTGAAGTGAAGATAAGACAATTTTACAGGAGCATCTACACCACACAACGTAAACACATCATTTATGGTGCCCCCATATGCTCAGATAAATGCCCCTGTATGCGCAGCTTAAATTTCAAGAGTGGTCCAATTCAGCAAACACAATGGCTTCTCTTTATAGGAAACCTGACATTACAATATTATTCAGTGTTTATTTTTTCTACCACACCAATAGAAACAGAAAACTTTTGAATTCTAGCCTATTAAACACTACTAAATTAATTTGAACGCATGGTATCCAAAGCATTTGGCATTGCACACCAGTACCGGTGAAGAGCCAAAAGTACACAGAGCCTTTATGACTGTATTCACATACCCTACACAATAATCATGTAATCCTCCTTATATTTAGCCAGCTTTCTTTAAAAGGCATAAAAAAAAAACTCCACGTATTTAATGGAATGGTGGGAGATTACTATAGTGTATGCATTACACCGACATATGCGCATCCTAAGCATGACCATGCTACTTAATCTTGACAGATATATATGGAGTATTTTTCAGGCCTAAGATTAAGCCGCATCTTACAGTCAGAATTATTTATTACTTAAAGCCAATTTCCATCTTTTGTTAGCCTTTACATAAGAACGAACTGCACTCCTGTGATCCATAGAAGTACTGCCGCTCATCCGCAGCTCTCCTCTGTCCTCCTCTCCCTGTCAGCTTGTGTCAGGGCTGCTCTGCTCCCCTCCCCTTCCTGCTGCTTGGTTATATTGCTATGTCTTATTTCAGACCGCCTCCCAGCGCTCACGTGACTGCTTTAGTTGTCAGACTAGGAGAAGAGGAAAGGAGTCACGTGAACGTCAGGAGGCGCTATCAAATAAGCTACTAATCAGCATATTTTGTATACAGCACATACAGTGGGGCACACAAGATTATCTAACAGGCGATTGTAGCAATAAAATAAAGTAGCTTCACAACCACTTTAAATACAGGCATGGTGTTACATTTATGAAAGTTATCTTAGGCACTTTACTAAATTGGCACTTTAAAGTATAACTAGAGGCAAAACTTTTAGATTTGGACAGAGTAGTTTTATTGTCGTCTGTCCCCATCAGGGAGATTTACTCTAATTGTCATGATCACCATTGTCACCAGGAACAAAAGCTAAAAGGTAAATCTAAAATGTTGTGTTGCCACCAGAACTGGAATAAAGGGGGAAATAATCTGATGGGGACACATGTTCCTGTGACAACCAAGAGGGACCGTCAACAGGACAGGAAGTAAAAGGGAAATCTCCAATAAAGACAAAAAAAAAACCTTGTCTAGCGTCAGCAAAAATGATACACTTTAAAGTTTACCTTCTTCAGCCGACGTGGCGCATATATGTGGATTCTCTGCAGGGTAGTGGCCGTATTTGTGTCTCCCTATGTAAACATTTTACTGTGCTGACAGTGTGCTCCTAGCACAGTAACTGGCGGGAACCAGAAAGCTCTCGATGCATACTTGTGATTGGGAGCTTTCCGATAATGTAACTGCCATGTACAGTGGTCACATGATCAGAATTCATGCCTCCCGGCATGTAGAACCTCTTAGGCCCCTTTCACACGCGCGGACCGGTAAGGTCTACCTGTCAGTTTTTTAGGCGGACCTGAACGGGTGCTCCATACAGGTCTATGGAGCGCCTGATGTCAGCGGTGACATCCGATCCGCTAAAGTGTGACGGGTGGAAACCCCATTTTACATCCGTCTGGCGGATCGCATGAAAAACTGACTCTACGGTTCGTCTTCATCCGATCCCCCATAGAGGAGAGCCGTGCTCTGACAGGTCGGTCCCTGCACAGTTTGCAGAGACCGACCTGTCATCTGCCGGCTCAGCGGGGATCGACGGAGCGATCTTTGCTGAGCAAAGCAGAGCCCGTACACGGACACATCCGTGTGAAAGGGCCCTTAATGGGCTGGTAGGCGGTGGTGGGGAGGGGTCAAGTGTTAGTTTAAAATATATTAAGTTCAAAACAAGAATGTACACAATATTGTGGTTTGACAGCCCTTTGCTTTATAGAGCTCACGGAATGCTCAAACACTTTCTTCCTCTGTCCATCCTTGCATAACAGATTGGAGCTAAATAACCTAGGTTTTCACATTAACACTTACCTGGTGGCATCTGCATTGGATTGAACCCTGGTCTCATAAATAGAGGTGGAGGAACACCAGGAGCAAAGCCAGGCGGAGGTATATTAAAGGGTCCTGGGAATCCTGGAACATAATTTCCCTGTGGCATATGCATTGCTTGTAATGGTGGCAGTGCTGGTGGAATAGGCAGTGGTTGAGGAGGTGGGGGTAATCCCTGCAGAGGAGGTAAACCTTGAAGAGTAGTTAACACTGTACCAGGCTGAAGAGCCTGAAGTGCTGGTACTGTCGAAAGAGATGGGATGGATGGCACAGGCTGACTACCTGTAACAGGCTGAAAGAATAAAAAGGAACAAAAAAAAAAAAACGTAAAAAATTATCTACTTAAATAATCAAATACATAGGATTTTTTTTTTTGCCTGTATTAACCACTTAAATGCTGGGCACTTTCACCCCCTTCCTGACCAGGTCAATTCTCATCCTTCAGCGCAGTCACCCTTTGAATGGACAAATGCGCGGTCATACAACACTATACCCATACTAAAAGCATAATTTTGGTCACAAAACTAGAACAAACAAAAAAAAAAGACTGAAAATTAAAAAAAAGAAAAAAAAATTAATTTTTGTAAAAAATTTTTGCTAATTTCTTTGGGGAAAACCCCAAATCAGAGCATATTATTTAGTCTGTAGGATAGTCAAGTGTCCACAAGCTATAATATACATCTGAAAATTAATCAATCCTTATGTACTGACGGCCTATCTGATTTGAGGCCCAAAAATGCCAGGACAGTACAAATAGCCCCCAAAAGACCCCTTTTTGGAAAGTAGACAGTTCAAGGTATTTAATAAGAGGCATGGCAAGTTTTCTGAAGTTATTTGTCAATTTTTGAGAAAAAGAAATTAACCACTTCAATACTGGGCAATCTCACTCCCTTCCTGCCCAGGCCAATTTTCACCTTTCAGTGCTGTCGCACATTGAATGACAATTGCGCAATCATGCAACACGATACCCAAACATTTATCATCTTTTTTTTCTTTTGGTGGTATTTAATCAACATGAATTTCATTGCTATAAGCAAGCATTTTACCAAATTAAATGAATATTTTGTTGCGATAAGCTCACAAGGAACCTGCCCCCTGTGATATGGCAACTCAAAATGTCACCACCACTCACTACTACAGGCAATGCTGGACGAACCTGAAGAGAGAGCAGAGGTACAGGGGTAGCCTGAGGTCCAGCTGCATTGTTTTCATTTTGAGCATTCTCAGCTGTAGACCCATTTTGGGATGTGTCTGCCATCTCTGTCTTTTTAGTGATACTTTTCCATTCTAAAAGAAAAAAAAAAAAAAAGGAAAATTACCAAAACGTAAACGATTTATAAAGTAATCTGATAGCACCTTATTTTACCACTTATCAAAGTGATGCTTACCTGAGCACATTGTATCATTATCCAACATCCCTCCTTCACACAATGCCTCCAGCTCCTCAGGTTTGACCTTACTCCATGGTATGTACGTAACACCGATTTCTACATCCCAGTACTGCTTATACTCTGGTTTAATTCCTTTGTTTAAAGCCCATGCAATCTGTAAAACAAGAAACAATGTTATGAGTGAAGTCAAGAAAAAAATGTTTTTACCACAAAAAGATAAGTATACGCACGTTACAATTGCACTTGAAGTCACAGAAAGACTCTACTTTTTCCAACCTCTACAACAGGCGAGAAACCTCTAGAAACTGTTTATATGCGATCACCCCTTAAGCCAAATCAGTATCTTTGTACAAGAACTCAAAGTACATTTGGAACACTTTACCTTTATTGCCTTTGTGTTTACTTTGTAGTTTCCTCTGCTCAGTTTTTGTAAAGCACGATATGCATCCATTCTGTGAACCATTACAATGTACGCACAGCCTCTTGGGGGTATCATCTGAAAAGAAGCCATAGAAAACATCACTCTAACGAAAGCTCAACTTCAGACTGACTTGTACAGAGCCTGTGTTCACTATGTTTACATTCAGCCTAGGTTCACACTGACTGCGGGAATGAAATTGTGCGAGTTTTCATTCCCGCATGAGTCCCGACTTTGGGGGCAATTTCAGAGACATCTGTGCGGGTTTCTGCATAGATGTTTGTTGAAATAGCACCCGTAAATCGGCAAAACTAGTACAGAGACTACTTTTGGGAATCAGTGCGACGTCGCACCGATTTGGATGCTACCATTGCTGCCGATTTGGCATGCAATTTAACATGTCAAATCGCATTAAATGTAAACCAGGGTTGAATGCTTTTCCCAAAGCAGGGCTTAGAAAACACTTGGCTGGCTATATCACCAGATCTTTTGTGATAAAAAAATAAAAATAGGATTCTTGACTTGCCAGTAAAATCCATTTCCTGGACAGAGGCTATTTGATAGCTTTGCTGCCACCAACGTAAGAAATACATTGGCGGGAAGCAGCAGGGGTATTTTTGTCAAGGCATCCATCAGCTTTCTAGTTGACACAATTAGAGAGAATAGAAAGCCGCCCAATCAATTCCACAACCAAAAGCGGGTCAAGGTGGCTAGACAGACTCAGAGCAAGTTGTAGCAAATGGCACCCGAAACTGCCATCCAATAGGTAAAACTTAAATGCGTGAACAGAAACCCAGATTAGCCTTGCAAATCTAAGAAACAGAAGCTTGATGTGAAAAAGCCCAAGAAGCACTAGCAGATCTGGTAGAGTGTGCTTTAACAGGGAAGAAACCCCATCCTTCAGACTATAGGCTTGTCTGATTCACCTAGCAATGGTGGCACAAGAAGCAGGAAGATCCTTTTGAGGAACGTTCTGGAAGCACAAAGGAAACCGATTTCCCAAGGGCTCATTCACCGTGTGTGTACTGACCTACGTTATTTCACAAAGGAACTATGCAGGTCAACCCTGGGGCCATAGAAAAAGTATTGTTTTCAAAGTAGACAACTCACAACGCTGATGTGATGCAGAAAATGCACCCGTTTCTGCATTACACTGAAAGGCACCATGTCACAGCACAGCAGTGCAATGCACTATGTTGCTATGAAGTGACATGAATAAAGTGGTTGAACAGGGGGGGGGGGGGGGGGGAGACAAGCCGTACAATGTGCATTGCACCGCACTAGCCTTCATGGTAAAATGCTGCATTTTACTGTACAGGCCAGTGCGAACCAAGCTTTAAAGTGAGTGTAAGGGTTTGCAAAAAACAATTAGCACGCTAGACTTCCCTCCCTCCTCTGTGGAGTTGGTTTTACACAGAGCAGTCCGAATCCTCCTCTTCTCTGGTCCCTCTTTGCTGCTCCTTGCCCCTCCCAACAAGTGTCCCCTCAGCCAGCAGCTATGGGGGCACCCAAGCAGAGTCAGAGCTCTGTGTATCCAGACACGGAGCCCCAAACCGGCCTTGCCCCCTCATTGGCTGACTGACGGCCACGGGAGCCAATGGCACCGCTGCTGTGTCTCAGCCAATCAGGAGTGTCCCGGACAGCTTAGACATTCGGGGACATCGCTGGAGAGAGATGGGGCTCGGGTAAATTGCTACACACAGGTTTTTTATCTTAATGCATAGAATGCATTAAGATAAAGAGTGTGCCTTTACAATTCCTTTAAAGTGGTTAAGCCACTCTAACCTGTATACACCATCAGCACTGCTTCCTATTGCAGTGTCCCCCGCTGTGTGCGATTTATAAAAATAAATTATGCAAATACCTAATCGCACAGCTGAGATTGCGATCACATGACCAGCCAGCTTTCTCCCTGCAGTAGTAGGGGCTGAGATTCCCCTGCTAACTTCAGTCTGGAGGGGAGGAGAGAGCTGGCTGGTCATGTGATCGCAATCTCGGCTCCTAAATGAGGTATTTACAGCATTTAGATATCATTCACAGATGGGGACTCTGCAATGGGAGGCAGTGCTGATGGTGTATACAGGTTAGTGTTATGAGAGCAGCAGGAGGGGGAAGGGCAGCACTGTTACGAGCAGACATGGGGGGGGGGGGGGGAGGACACAGGAGCAGAGAGGAGTGCAGATAGCAGGCTACGGATGACGGAGGCATGTAAACTGACCATGGTGTCAGGCTCAGCAGCCATGATGCACCGTGATCAGTTTACAGACGGGAGGGTAGAAACGGGCAGGATCAGCCAGGTCTTTTTTTTTTTTAGGTGTTACAGGGGGCCAAATGACACAGGACAAGCACGGTGTCATATAACATGCTTTAAAAAGAGAAGTATGCGGTCGTCGTCGTCCCCCCCCTATTCATACTTACCTAGGTGGGTGCAGCATCAGACCGATGCTGCATCTGTCCCCTCGCGTCTCTGCACTGAGAACTGAGCTAATGAACACCACCGATGGCTCGGTTCTCACTCCTCCCTGAGTGGAGTGCTGATGATTACTTTCAGTCAGCAGCTCTGCCTCCCCACGCTCATTGAAGCGCTGAGCTGTGGAGGGGCAGGGACCGGCTGTCTCAGCAGCTCGCTGAGACTGCCATCAGTCAAGGCAGCTGGCGGATCCAGACTCGGAAGTCGGGATGACTCTGCCTCGACTGATTGCAATGACGTCAGTGGAGAGCGGACTTCAGACCACTCTGCTGAAAATGGGTCACAGGAGTGCAAAATAAATTGCACTTCTGTGACCCATAGGAGAACCCCAGCCTAAAAAGCTCAGGCTGGACTTCTCCTTTAAACAAGCAGGATTCATGATCTTAAATTTTTTGTGTTAACAAATGCTTTAAAGCGGCAAGAGCTGAAAGTTAAACTTTCACAGCACGCTCCATACACAAACAGTGAAAAGAAATGTCCTAAGAATGTTTCAAAACCAGACAGAAGCAAGAAAGGAATGTACACTGATTAAAATGAAAGGCAAAGACCATCTTCGGGAAGAAGGCCTTAAGACAACTTTGCCCATGTGGCTCCTTACAGGCTAAGGCCAGGAACTCCGACACTCCTCACAGAGGCAGTGGCCAAAAAAAACACCTGAGGGGTAAGGTCAGACGGTAATATACCCAACAGGTTAAAAGGGTGGCTTCCAGAGAGCAGAGTGGGATGTACTCAGAACAGAGGAACAAATGTGAGCTTCTCCCTGAACAAAGGCCACAACCATGGAGTGGTTCTCTGAAAACAGAACGGCCAAGAGATTTACCCGATAATGGTGCTCAAGGCCAAATGTTAGCAAAAACTTTTTGGGGGAAAAAAAACACGCTGTTTAATGAGAATGCACTTACATTGATAGATTCAATGGGTCCAAATTCTTCTAAAAGGCTTCCAACATCTTGCTGGGTGGTTCTTTTGTCCAGCTGCCCAACCCAAAGAGTAGTACTGCAAACTGTTAAAAGAATATATATAGCATCATTTTGGGAGGTTTTTCCCACATACTCACAACTACATAACAGTCCACAAGACCACGCCAGACTTATCAGTGACCAAGTGCTCTGGCAGGGTTAAAGCCACATTGAAGTCTGGTCTGAACATTTTTTTAAATAAATTCTGTGTATGTATCCTTAAAGCGGAGTTCCAAAATGGAACTTCCACTTTAAGTGATGGTGACCCCCTGACATGCCACATTTGGCATGTCTTTTTTGGGTGGGGGGGGGGGGGGGTTATCTTTTTAGAGGCACCCAGTTCCCACCACCTTCCGGGCGCTGGAAGGAAGCTCACCTCTCCCTGCTATCTTCTGGGACATGTCCCAGGAGATTTCACGGCCATTCACATCGCACATGCGCAGTGCGTGCCTGGCTGTGAAGCCACAGCCAGGCGCCCACCGTTACAATGCCAGCGTCACACAGAGAGGAGGGGGGAGAGGTGCGGGCTTCGTTCACTGGACCGTGGGAGAGGTGAGTGTCCGATTATTAAAAATCAGCAGTTACACTTTTTGTAGCTGACTTTTAAATGGGTGGAACTCCGCTTTAAAACAAAAATGTACCTTCTATTCATCTCAATCTCACAAATTCCTTTGTTTTTTTGCTGCTGTGATCCGACTTCCTGTTAGAGGGTGGCTACGTTTGTTCTATATGGTCCCTGTGTATGTAGGAATGTAGCCACCCTCTTGCTCGCTCCTGGAGATGGACCATGGGATTTATAGTGTACATAGAGCAGTGAACATGACTGCAACAGGCACCGCTTGTTCCAAAAAAGTGGAAGTGAGGTGGAAAAGGAAATTCAGGAGCAGAGTATATCACAAGCAGGTACACACAGTAAAACTTTCGCATAAAAAGATTACAGGACTATTTAGCAGTCAATGTGTATGGATTATTTAAGGCAATGAAGGATATTGTTTAGTCTCACTTTAAACAGGCAAACGGCTGTGGCAGTTCTGCACATTTTAAAATTTTAAAGTTCTACTTTAAGGAGTCCAGCAGTGTACCGTTTACATGCTTGGACATTACATTTCATTTAGTGCTGGTTGCACCTATGCCACAAGTCCTCATTGATTTAAATTGGCCACTATAGTAAACACCTCATGCCGGGCCAGCGCCACTGAGATTTTATTGCCAAGGATGTTAACCACTTACTGACCCCGACTTTTTCTGACTGTTGTGTACAAGTAAAAATCTGTGTTTGCTAGAAATTTACTTAGAACCCCCAAACAATTATATATTTTTTTAGCAGAGACCCTAGAGCAGTGGTTCTCAACTTCTGTCCTCAGGACCCACCAACGGGCCAGATTTTAAGTATTACCTTGGGGGAAATGCAGACTAGAACACTGCAATCACTGATTAGCAAATTATATCACCTGTGATGTATTTCAGTTATCTTGCAAACCTGGCCTGTTAGTGGGTCCTGAGGACAGGAGTTCAGAATCACTGCCCTAGAGCAGTGTTTTTCAACTCCTGTCCTCAAGGCGCCCGAACAGGTCATGTTTTCAGGCTTCCCATTATTTTGCACAGCTGATTTAATCAGTTTCAATGCCTTAGTAATTACCACAGCCATTTCATCTCAGGGAAATCCTGAAAACATGACCTGTTGGGGCACCTTGAGGACTGGAGTTGAGAAACACTGCCCTAGAGAATAAAATGGTGATCAGTGGTACGAGCTGACAGGCAGGGAGAAGAGGGGGGAAGGAAGGACACAGGAGCAGAGAGGAGAGTAGGGCTGTAGATGACAGAGGCACGTAAACTGACCACAGTGTCAAGGCTCAGCGGCTATGATATACCATGGTCAGTTTACAGGGAAGAGGGCATAGCCAGGCAGGAACAGCCAGGTATTGCAGGTGATGCAGAGAACAGGATCCAATTTTTATTGAAGTTAAATGCTTTAAGAGGGAGGGGGGAATCATCACTTTAAGCCCGAGAGTCGTTAAGTGATGTCAAGATGTCGCTCCGGTCCTCCAAGGGTATGGAGCCTAGTGGGGGCTACCTTGCCCTCACTCAGCTTCCTGCCTAGCCATCGGCCACACTGGATCAGTTCCCAACGGCTCCGGTAAGCTCGGGAACCACCGGAAAGCGGCGACAGGGGCACCTCTCCTGTGGCACCTAATGGTGATCTTGCGGCGAATCCGTAACTGGGACCACTTTTATATGAAAGCTGGCCACCTACTGTAAAGATACTGGGGTTATGGCAGCTACCTGCTGCCACAATCCCGGTATTGAACAGCAAAGTAATGACATATATTTACAGTTAGGCGGTCGGCAAGTGGTTAACATGGACCAGGCTGTGGCTGCAAAAGGAAGGCGCGTAAAGGAAACTGCAGTGGGATGTTAGTCTAGTTTAGTAGGGCTATGTGCATAGGTTAGTGTTAATTTAAGTTAAACCTAACTTGTCCTGTAAAATATTATACCGTGTGCACAATTCCTTCTCACATCAAGAATTCTAGCGAGAGCACTGCTTAAAGTGGAGTTCCACCCAAAAGTGGATCTTCCGCTTATATGCTTCTTCTCACAGGTCCCCTTCCCCACTTCCGGAGATTGGGCCACGGCTCGATCTCCCAGAAGTTCAGCACACACACACCCCCCCTGAGCCAATAAGAAAGCGGAGCGTGCTTGGCGCATGCGCAGTAGGGAAACAGCTGTGAAGCCAATAGGGTTCACTGTCAGGATCCCTTTACCAGGAATGGTGGCAGCAGCACCCGGGAGTCGATCCAAACATCGGCTGGGGTGCCAACATTGCGGGCTCTCTGGACATGCAAGTGCCCCAAAATATTCAAAAAGTCAGCAGCTACAGTATTTGTAGCTGCTAACTTATTTTTTCACCCAGGCTGGACCTCTTTAAAATTAAAAGGTTACTTCCCGTTAAACAAAAACGCCACAAAAACTAACTCACCACTAACTATATCAGGTTTGATAGGAGGAAGACCTTTCATTCTGCGCTCCCTTTCTTTCTCTCGGTCACGCTTCTCCTGAGAGCGAGATTTAGGAGAATGGCGACGCCTATCACGGGACCTAGAACGAGAACGTCTGTGCCTGGATCTGCGAGAGCGTGAACTGGATCGGGAACGTCTCCTTTTTGGTGATCTAAAAGAAAAAATAAAGGTAAACATTGTTAGGCAATTAGGAACTGAAGTAACAAATCTGAATAAGCCCAGGATAAGACTGGGCAATTCTAAAACAGATAATACTATACAATAATGTTTAAATAAATGTAACAATTTTGAGATGGCTTTACACCAGTTTACAGCTGTAAATGCAAACCTGGAAACTGATCTCTGACGTTCTGCGGGGCGTTTTGATTCCTGAAGAGAAGGTTGCTCTATATCCATGGACACCTCCTATAAAAATAAAAAAAAGTAATAGAGGACTTTGGCAAAGATCCAAAAAGGTTGTTATAACTGCTCTGCTGAGGTTCCCGTGTTGAACGCACACATTCAAAATATGCACTGTCAAACATGACTAAACTACTTCCATATGTAAGACACTCACTGAATACTGATATATTTGTAAAGCAAGAGAAAAAAAAGCCCACTTCCTGTGAACCCAGATCTTCATCCCCTGCCTGCTAGAGCTCAGAAAAATATTTTAGAAGGCACTGCATGAAAAAATGGCTGTCGATAAACTGGTACAACTTAAAAGGCTTTGTTGCATCTGTGTATCACATGAAGCTAGTCACTTCACTGGGTAAATGTTAAACTATACAGCCACTTTATAGATGAAATTGGCCAATAAGAAAATATACACAACTAGCCCAAACCCAAGCATCATGTTGGTGAGAGACAGCAAGGGCAATAAATTGACCAAAAAAGAGAGTGTGAATTAGGTGCCCATTTTTCGCAGTGCCTCACACAATTTTCAAAACTATGATATGTATTTGTATTCTGAGAGCGGGAACGAACAAATTGCAGATCAATAAACAGGATCTTTAACATAAGCATGTCTACATGATTCCACTTAAAGTGATGTATGTGGCCAGCAAAACTAAAAGAGCAAGACCTAATTTCTCCTACTGTATTTTAAGACTCCACCTACTCAATTTAGATAGGCCGCTTCACAAAACTGGAGATAAAGGCTTTATTTTATTGATACCTTTCGACAGCAAGGTAGAGCAAAGTTCCTATAGCATCATGGAAATCAAGGTCAGAAGAAAAAACACACACTTAAAAAATAGGATTTTTATAACAGCTTACCTGTAAAATCCTTTTCTTGGAGTACATCACGGGACACAGAGCGACATAGTCATTACTAATGGGTTATATAGATACCGTCAGGTGCTGGCACTGGCAACTTCCAAAACCGGAAGTACCCTCCCCTATATAAGCCCCTCCCATCCGGGAGCACCTCAGTTTTGTAGCAAAGCAATAAGTGTCCCTAAAGAGGGCCTACTGTCCCTGTTTTTTACCCCCGGGATTTGACCGAGGAGGCCGTCGGAACTGTTACACAGCCGATGCCCCAGGGACTGGAGAAGCAGGCCTCTCAAAGAGGGACCTCTAACTCTGTTTTTAACCGGCAAGAGCGTATTTTTACCGCTGGAAATTTTCTGGATATATTTGTCCAGGTTTTCCCTGAATAAGCGTTCACCATGAAACGGGACGCTAACCAGCCATTCTTTACAGGGTGCTTCAGCAGACCAGTTTTTGAGCCATAGGAGCCTACGCATATGTACTATAGACAGCGTAAGGCGGGAGGCCTGGTGGACTGGTTCTTGAACATTTGGACATTATCCACTGGACATGTATGTATAAATCACTGACAAGAGATGGCTGCGTCCACTGTAGGGACCTTCCATTTTTTTTTTTTTTGATGAACTTATCCTCCATGGGATAGACCACCGGAAATCTCTTGGGGGAATAAATATTTTCTCAGGACGTTCCCAATCCTGGTAAATGAGCCCTTTCAGTAAAGGGTGAAGTGGAAAAGAACAAACAGTCTGGGGGCTTCCAGCGACCCCAACGAGGATACAGTAGTGGTTGATGGTTCCGCAAGGTGCATTTTTAAATGCTGATCGGACCATGTTAGTCAGAGACTGAACCCATAATCTTTCAGCTTGAGATGCTGAGAAAAGGTTCCCCCACTGTTGATTCCTCTATAACAGAATCAACCTCATCCTGATCCCCTTCAGGCAGGTCGATCCCTGTATGGGACTGTTGCTCTGCTAACAGGCACTCTGAAGGAGGAGACTGAGATCGGGCGTGCTTTCCCTGACAGGGAGGCAGCCTCTCTAATCCTCCCAGAGCTGAGGAAAAAACCTCCTCTGTTACATACACAGGAGCAGGTGAACTGAGGACAGCCACAGTACCAAGTACCCCTGCGGGGTCTCTACGGTCACTTACCTCTGAACTTCAGGGGAGACTGGTGCAGCAGAAGTATGCCCAAGATCCTCAGAGCCCGATGAGACCCCCTTCGCTTCCTGGAAGATTCAGTTCCGGAGCTTCTGGACGGCATATTCCTAAGCCTAAAGCTGAGGTATTCCAGCCGTAATACACCACTTTTACTGAGAATAGTCTAGCACAATTGCTGCTATATCACAGTTGGTGTCTACTAATGTGCCTTTCTAGGGGATGCCTGTATCAACCGCTTGCTGTATGCCTTTAAATGTTGCCAGCTCTGTCTCTGTACTTCATAGCCAGCTCACTACAATATTATGGTTTTTTTAAACTGCTGGGACGCCCGCACATGCGCAGAAGCGCTGCGGCGCGCACAGAGCGTCATCCCCCAGGCTCCGCCCCCTTTCCCGGCTCACCTCTATATATAGAGGCGCGTGCACGCGCACGCGCGCGGCCACGTGCGCCTTCGGCGCTAATTTCAAAATATGGTAACAAGGGACAGGAGCCAGGGCCCCTCTTTGCCGCAGGCCGGGGGATGGACGAGCACTGCAACATGGCAGAGGAAGCAGTTTCCTATAAGAGAACTCACCATCTGCCTGGACTTTGCTCTGCTGAGAAGAAGCTAGTCCACATGACAAGAAAACATTCCACAGCGGCCTCTAGTGGACAAACACAGGTACCGCAGTCTAATATATTAAATATATATATAAAAAAAAAATTTTTTTTTTTTTTTTTCTTGACCACCATTAAAAATTATTACATTATTTTAGTAGTTACAGGCATGCACAGAATTTTGCGGGAATACCATTAGGTAACAGACAGAAAGACAAATTAGGCTTGGGGGTCCCCCAATAGAACCAAGTTCCTGGGGGCCCCCACTTACCTGTTCCCCGCCGCAGGACTTTGTTTGGTCCACAAAAGCCCAAACTTCACCTATCACGGCAGGCATTGTAATCAAACCTTCAGGGACCGGGTTCCCAAGGATTCCACTCCCCTGGACCTGTATAGCACCCTGCACAGAAAACATCTTGGTCGTGGGTATGACCAGAGCTCTGGATCCCAGGGTCCAGCTCTCCTAAGAGAAGCATTACAGGCAAAACCTTGCTCTTCTCTGCAAGGCCCGGGTACCGACCGTTTAGCTATGAAGCTTTTTTGGTCGGATCCGGAATAGCTTACTGAGGCCCAAAAGAACCTGTACGCAAGCTCAGTGAAAAACACATGTTTCTTCTTGGCCAACACCTTAGACACTGGCAAAAAACTGAGGTGCTCCCGGATGGGAGGGGCTTATATAGGGGAGGGTACTTCCGGTTTTGGAAGTTGCCAGTGCCAGCACCTGACGGTATCCATATAACCCATTAGTAATGACTATGTCGCTCTGTGTCCCGTGATGTACGAGAAAGAAACATCTTTATTAAGAATGGTGCAATTAGATCCTCTCTACATACTAACAGAGTTGAGTAATGTAGATTGGCTCACCTGCTGATTATCTTGTTGTGACTGTGTATCATTTTGTTGAACTGGGAAAGGCTGCTGGATAAAAGGCTGGGGAGACTCTTGAGACAATGGTGGAACCATAGTGGGGAACATACCAAAACCAAGCATTTGCCCATTTGCGGGAACCGGAATCTTAAAATAGGAAAAGGAAAATGAATCAGTAAGGCCCCTTTCACACTGAGGCGTTTTTACCGCGTTTTCGCGGTAAAAATAGCGCTGTAATAACGCCTGAAATAATCCTGCCCCAGCATTCTCAATGTGAAATCTCTGAGGGCTTTCACATTGAGGCGTTTTGCTGGCTGGGCGTTGAAAAAAATCCTCCAAACAGCTTTTTTAGAGCAACTTTAGGGCGCATAAAATAGCGCTGTAAAAACGCCTATCCCCATTGAAATGAATGGGATTCGCGGTAAAAACGCATAGGCATAAGCGTTATGTTAAAAAATAGCGCTAACGCCTATGCGTTTTTACCGCGTTCGCGCTAATTTTAGCGCGAACGCGGTAAAACCGCAAACGCGTTAGCGCTATTTTTACCGCGATCGCGGTAAAATAGAGGTACAAAATCCTATAATTTTTGAGCGTTTTTTCAACGCCTCAGTGTGAAAGGGGCCTTAACAGAATGGAAAACAAACATATTTAAAAAAAAAAAAAAAAAAAAAAAAAAAAAAAAAGGTACCTTCAACACTAGGTAAAATAAGATTTTTTTTATAGACACCTGATTAAGAAGAGACTCCTGAGGCATTCCAATCATGTGTGGCTGCTGTACAGCCTGATACGGGTCCATATTTGGCACTTGACTTGGCATCTGTGGGAATGATGCAGGAGGCTGGTTTGTTTCTACAGGAAATGGGCTGGGAAAAAATAAATAAAATAAAAAATATGAAGTTACCATCAATGTAAAATGTATATTTTTTTTAGGATTTAGACTGTAAATGCAAAAAAAACGTTCTTCCATTCTGGGTATAGTGAGCATAGCCCGTCAGATTTATTTTAATTTTTTTAATGCCATCCATGTCCCATTGGAGAGATTTCCTTCACTTCCTGTGTCATAGCCAAAACAGGAAGCGAGAGGAGATCCCTCCAAAGTGAGGGAATGCCGGTGTGTCACCAGAACTAGCGTCCACATTAAAAAGGTTTCCATCTGTTAGTGTTCTGATGTCAACCCAGTATTTGGTTTTGACACTTGTAATAATGGTAAACAGGACAAATGGAGAAGGTTAATCTCCCCAATGGGGACACAGACAGCAATAAAGAAAGAATGACAGGTGTTCTAATCCCTCTCCACTCTAGCCTAAACAAAAAACAGACCAAAAAAAAAAAGAAGGTTTTGCCTTTAGTTACACTTTAAATCATCATGGGCGAGCATGGTCAGCAAGACCACTTTCACACTGAGGCACTTTACAGTCATTTTTGTGCTACAAATAGCACCTGTAAACTGCCTCTTCTGCAGCCCCAGTGTTAAAGCCGAGTGCTTTCACACTGGGGCGGTGCGCTTGCAAGATGGGAAAAACGCCTTGGCCCAATGCAAAATTGGCCTAAGGCATTTGGACTTGTTTTAACCTTAGGCACAAATGGCCCCCCCTGCAGGTATAAGTCATAATGGACTAGCATGCAATGCATGCTAGTCCATTATGACAGACTTGCCTACAAACAGAGCCTTCCAGTGATGTACTGTCAGGGCTCTCATTAGTCTCTGGCACTTCCATCTTTAGCCGGTCTTCCTTCTGGGTTTTGCGTTTTCGGCCACTTTATTGGCCGGGCAGAGGTAACGTCACTCCTGCACGCAAGAGTCCCATTGCCCCGGTACACGGCACAGGCCATAAACGTGGTCTGAGTTGCGCATGTGCGGCAAAGATTACATTACCCACTGACAGGCAGGGGGGGCATTTATGACAGAAAAGACCCCTAGGGTCTCTTCTGTTATAAAAAGCCCGTCTGTCAGGAGATTTTAAAATTACTTTACTACCACATTAACAAAGAAACCTCTAGTTTGCAAAAGTACACATTACAAAAACAGTCATGCCAACATTCAAAAGCCTGGCAATATCACAGCTCTAAATCACTAAAGACAACTGTCAGGTATCCATAGCTGCAGAATTGTCAAATTAACCCTACCAACATTTATCATGGTAAACAAAGTGTGGAAATAAAGGCTGGTATGAATTTAACAATTTAAAGGGTCAAGTCATCTAAAAAGTAATTCTTGTTAAAAAAAAGGTCAAGATCTGCATTGTGCTAGCGCCAATTATAGTTCCAGTCCACCTTGGAATGTTATTCCTGCTACAACACAATAGAGGGAATTTATAATAAAACAGGAGAAGCTGTGCATGGCCACCAGCTTCTATCTTCAGCATATGCAGCTTAAAATGTGGGAATTAAAAGATAGAAGCCAATTGGCTGGCATGTCCAAATTCTGTCTTTGCAATTATTTCTACTCCTCATCTTGCACTATTGTGCCCAATATTTGCACAATTAATTATGTCTTTGAAAATGTTTCTTTTAACCATGCATGCAAGAACATGAAAACGCACAGGTTTTTAAATATTTTCCCCCATCACAACTGTCCAATTTATGCGTAGCTGGCAATTTTACAAAGATTATTAAATGTAGCTAGTAAGGAAGGCCCTGATGTAGAAATTATAGGCGTTCATTTCGATAACTTTGTATACCTACCTAAGGTGCATGCATCTGTGCCCAGACTACGAACACCAATCTATATAATCTTAAGAAATATAACCTTTAAAAAGGAGATATTCAGTGAGTTTGATAACTTGGAACACCTGCTGGATGTTTACATTAGAAGGCTGGCAGCCTACAAGTTCTGCTCTGACAGAAAAATAGGATTTTTTACTCACCGTAAAATCCTTTCCTCTGAGTTCATGGACAGACACAGCTTCCCATTGACAAGTGGGTATTATCCTTCATTTAGGAGTGACTAGGCAGAAAACTTGTAGAAAGTGTTAACACACCACACCTTATACAGCACCGCCCAGGGGGCGGACCCTCTGGGTATAATCCCTCTCTGCACCTCGAAGATCAGTTCGTCAAAAAGCAGTACAAACTTAACGAGGGGCGGGTGCTGTGTCCGTTCATGAACTCAGAGAAAAGGATATTACGGTGAGTAAAAAATCCTATTTACTCTTTCGTTCATGGATGGACACCGCTTCCTATTGACAAGTGGGACGTCCCAAAGCAGTGTCAAAAACGAGGGGTGGGAACAGCATTAAAACAACTTCACCCCAAAACAGAGCTCAACGAAGGAGTTGCGACTCTAAACAGCCGCCTGCAATACCTTGCGGCCGAAAGAAGCATCTGAAGATGCACACACATCAACTTGTAAAGTTTAGTGAAAGTGTGAACGGACGAGCATGTCATCGCCTTACACACCTGGTAAAACAGACACTTGATGCTCTCAGAGCTCGGACAGCGTCCAGAAATTCGACGGATGAGGGCACAAGGATGGCAGAACAATGTCTTCCTTGAGATGAAAGGTCGAAACGACCTTAGGAAGAAAAGAAGGCTACAGACCCAGCACCACCTATCCTTGTGGAAGATCAGATAAGGAGCCTTGCATGACAAGGCTGCCAGCTCAGAAACCCGTCTTAACTGACGTAACACCAAGAGGCACCTCTTGCCCTGGTCGAATGCGCCAGGAAAGGGAGGCGCTTGAACCTTTATGGCGTAAGCCTGATCACGATATGTCGGATCCACCTAGAGATGGTGGCTGACGAGACCGCTGGGCCCTACTTGAGACCAGCCACCGAAACAAACAGCGAGTCTGGACTCCGGAATGGAGCAGTACCAGACAAGCATACTCTGAGCTTAGACAATGTCCAAGAAATGCACCATCGTCTCCTTAGGATTCGACCGATGAGGACACAAGGATGGCAGTACATGTCTTCCTTGAGATGGAAGGTCGAAACACAACCTTAGGAAGAAAAGAAGGCTGCGGACAGAGCACCACCTTATCCTCGTGGAAGATCAGATAGGGAGGCTTGCATGACAAGGCTGCTCGCTCAAAAACCCGTCTTACTGGCATAACAGCCACCAAAGGGACCACTTTCTGAGAAAGTGTCAACAAGGGAATCTCCCTGATGTTCTCAAACCGTGGTTTCTGAGGCACTTAGAGGCCATGCCGTTAAAGCCATTGACTGCAAGCAGGATGGCATATGGGACCCTGCGACAGCAGGTCCTCTCGTAGTGGTAGACAGCAGGACTTCCAAGTGCGATGGTAATCTTCCTAGGGGATGATTTCAGAGCACTCCTCATGGAAGAGATCAGAGTCTGACAGGCCCCAGTCTCTTAGCACCTGGCTCTCAAGCCATGCCTCTAAGCCAGTGGCTGTAAAAAAAAAAAAAAAAAATTGGATTTTTGTACTCACCGTAAAATCAGTTTCTCTGACGTCCATGGACTGACACAGCCTCTTACACTTTACACGTGGGTTATGTCCCTGCTTGCAGGAGAAGACCTAGGCAGAATGTGAAATGTTATACATACATTCTAAAAAGCCAGAGCTGAACAGCCCCGCCCAGGGGGTGGTCCCTCCGGACATAACCTCCCACTGCAGTCAGCATACCTCAGTTCGTAACAAAGCAGTACAAACCTTGAAAAGAAGGGTGGGTGCTGTGTCAGTCCATGGACGTCAGAGAAACGGATTTTACGGTGAGTACAAAAATCCTATTTTCTCTTATCGTCCATGGACTGACACAGCCTCTCTTACACTTTACACGGGGGATGTCCCAAAGCATGGTCAAGAGGGATGGGAGCAGTATAAATGGAAAACCCAAAACTTCACTCCAAACAAGGCAGACCTCCTCAACGGAGGAGTTACAACATTAAACAGCAGCCTGCAACACCTTGCGGCCGAAGGAAGCATCCGAAGATGCAGCCACATCAACCTCATAGAACTTAGAAGAGGTATGAACGGACGACCAGGTCGCCGCCTTGCACACTTGTGCAACCGACGCTTGATGCCGGAAAACCCAGGAAGCACAAATTGCCCTGGTGGAATGCACTGTAACTGGAAGGGGAGGCGCCTGTCCCTTGAGGGCATAGGCCTGTATAACGGTCTGTCTGATCCACCTAGAAATGGTGGCAGACCTAACCGCTTGGCCCTGTGTTGGACCAGAGAGACACAAACAGTGAGTCATACTTCCGAATAGAAACAGTAGCAGACAGGTACACCCGCAAGGCACATACCACATCCAATGTGTGAAGCACAAACCCTCTGGGATGCAATGGGTGAGGACACAAGGACGGGAGGACAATGTCCTCATTTAGGTGAAAGGCCGAGACCACCTTTGGCAAAAAATAAGGTCGCGGACGCAACACCGCCTTATCCTTATGGATGACCAAATAGGGCGACTTGCAGGACAAGGCCGCCAACTCAGACACCCGTCTAACAGAAGTAATGGCCACTAAGGCCACCTTCTGAGACAAGGTCAAGAGGGGAATATCTCTGATATTTTCAAAGGGAGGTTCCTGGAGAAACGAGAGCACCAAATTCAGATCCCAAGGAGGGAGAGGAGGTTTAACAGGAGGGAGCACATGGCAAACCCCCTGCACAAAGGTGCTAACCAAGGAATGACCCGCTAGCGGTCGCTGAAAGAAGACGGCCAAGGCCGAAATCTGACCCCTAATGGTACTCAAAGCAAGCTTTTGGGTCACACCATGCTGCAAGAACCGCAGGATTCTGGGGACGGAATACATCCGTGGACGCCAGTCCAGCTCTTCACACATGGCAATGTAAGCTGCCCAGGTACGGTGATATATCTTTCTGGCAGAAGACTTTCGTGCCCTTAACATGGTCAAAATGACCGCATCCGAGAGACCTCAGTCTCCCAGCACCATGCCATGAAAGCAAGAGACTGTAAAACGAGATGAAAAATAGGACCTTGAGACAGAAGGTCCTCCCTCATTGGCAACCGCCAAGGAACGTCCGCGATGAGACGTACCAATGATGCCGAGGACAATCCGGCGCAAAGAAGATCACCGAAAACCCCTCGCCCGCCACCCTGCGCAGCAGGCGAGGAAGCAGCTACAGCGGAGGATAACATATCAGGTGATAATGACCCCATGGGGCCACCAACGGATCCGAGGCATCCGCCCAAGGATCCCTGGACCTGGCCACCAACCTCAACACCTTGCGATTGAGTCGAGAGGCCATCAGGTCCACATCTGGCATGTCCCACCGCCGGCTCCCTGGTCCAGCGTCTGGCGACTCAGATAGTCCGCCTGCCAATTGTCTACGCCCGGAATAAAGACGGCCGACAGAGCCGGCGCACTTCTTTTGGCCCACCTTAGGATGCGGGCGACCTCTGAAGCCGCAGTTGAGCTCCGAGGCCCCCCCTTGATGGTTGACATACGCCGTGGCGTCGTCCAACTGGATCCTGAGGGAGCGATCCTGTAGTCTCTCCGACCACGAGAAGAGGCAGTATGATTGCCCGTATTTCCAGAACATCAATGGTAAAACGGGCTTAATCTGGAGTCCAAAGCCCTTGGGCTGACAGGACTCCCCAGACTCCACCTCAGCCGGTCAGGCTGGCATCCATCATGATCACCGGCCTCTGGATGGGGAGGAACGACTTCCCGGACCGAAGAGCCGGGGACCTCAACCACCACGCCAGGGACGCCCTAACTGGGTGACTCATCTGGATCTGAAGATCCAAGGACAACGGAGATTTGTCCCAAGTGGACAGGATCTCTTACTGTAATGCCCGTGTGTGCGATTGGGCATACGGAACGGCCTCGAACGAGGCCACCATGAGTCCCAGGACTCATGCAAAAAACGGATTGACGACCATTTTCGGGACGTCAGGACCCGCACTGCAGACTGAAATGTCAGTAACTTCTCCAGGGGTAGGAATACCGTTGCCTCCAAGGAGTCCAGGATCAGACCGAGATACTACGAATGCCGAGTCGGGACCATGACCGACTTCTGAATGTTCAGGAGCCACCTGAAGTCCCTGAGGGTCTGACCGACGATAGTCACACTTTCTTCTAATTCTGAGCCATTGTCTGCTCTTAGAAGATCGTCCAGATAGCAATGCCTCGCTGTCTCAGCAAAGCTAGAACCGGAGCAAGCACCTTGGTAAACACCTTTGGTGCAGAGTCTAGGCCGAAGGGAAGAGCCACAAATTGATAGTGGACTTCGCCGATCGCAAAAACTTCTGGTGACTTGCGCAGATCGGAACATGCAAGTAGGGGTCCTTGATGTCCAAGGATGCCAGAAAATCCCCTTGGAGTGTAGTGATCACCGTGCGAACGGATTCCATTGCACCATCACAAAAGGCATTCAGGCCTTGAGGCCCAGGATTGGCCGAACCCCGTCCTTTTTTGGGACTACAAACAGATTCGAGTAAAACCCCTGAAACCTCTCCTGTGACGGAATCGGCACAATCACTCCGGACCTGACCAATCCTGTACGGCCCCCTAAGAGGGCCGCCCGATGGGCAGGAAGGAGAGGGAGATTTGAGGGAAAGAATCTGTCTGGGGGCCAGAAACAGAACTCTATCCTGTATCCTGAGGTGACCACCTCGCACACCCACCGGTCGGAGATCTGGGAGGTCCACCGAACCGTGAACCTGCAAAGACGTCCCCCCACCCCAGAGTCGGGCAGGGGCAAGACTTCATGCGGCCGCGGCCTTGGGAGCTTGCTTGGTAGGCTTACGCACCCAGGGATGCTTATGTCCCCCAGCCGCACTTTTTTCAGTCTTATGCTCCTGTACTGTCTGGTGCAAAATCTTTGCCCATCCTGTGAGTGTCTGAGACACAAGTGTTGCTGCCATTATAGGGCGTAAGGCAGACCCCAATAAAGGTAAACAGTTCTACTCACCACCTCTGACCTCCTGTCAGTGGGATCCTTAAATGCAGGAGTCCCTTTCATTGGAAGCGTGGTAGCCTTATTCAAACGGGTGACCTGGGAGGGTCGACCACTGGGGGGAGAGCCCACTTCTTAACCAGGTCCTCCTCAAAAGGGGTACCTTAAGGCTAGGCGCCGCAGAACCGTCAAAGTCTTCTGAATGTATAAAAAAAAAAGGCACATATGGAAAGACTTTTGTGAAGAAACGGCTTTAAAAAGGAACCAAAGGAGAGAGCTTTCACCTGAGGTTCCTCAGCCTCAACATTCAGCTTGAGAGTGTCCCTCACAGCATCAATGAGTTCACTTACAAGCACCCTGTCGGTTATTCAGAACTGGGGTCTTCCTCACAAGGAATATCCTGTTCAAAATCATTAAAATCCTCAGAGCTAGGGTCCTGAGCAGCAGTAGCTAGGCCCATATCTGAGACAGAGCACTCCCCTACAGGAGAATGTGTGGGGAGGGGGCGCTTTACAGCTCCCTTGCGTTCACACCGCTTCCATCCTGACAAGGATGATTCCAGGACTGCCGACAACTAGTCGGATAGGGACCGCAGGAGCACTGCCAGTTGCCTCTGACAAGTGTGGAGAAGCAGGTGAACCAGACTCCATACTGCCACCTTCTGAGAACTTATACACTAGTACAGTGAATACAGTCCACCCACCGGCTGCGCTGAGGAGGGGATACCCAGAGGACTCACCAACCCTTAAGGACCGCTCAGTTCCGCTGTACGAAACCACGCTGCAGCGTGAGGAGAGAGTGCGAGGAGAGAGTGCGAGGAGAGAGTGCGAGGAGAGAGAGAGAGTGCAGATTTGCGCCGCAGCAGCGCCGATACCGAAAGCGCTGCTGCTTCAAGAAAATGGCCGACCGCATGCATTACTGTGCCATTGAACCACGGCAAGATAGCCCCCGAGCGCGGTTTTTAAAATCACCACACATCGCTAATGGCGCACACAATAAAGTCAAACACTCACGCACCAGAACACTGCTCCTCTCCCAGAGTCACTACACAGACGTGAGCCAGGCCAGATCGACCCCCAAGTACCCCCACACAGCACAGCACCAGTACAGGGTGCAGAGAGCAGCATAACAGCGGGAGAAAGGGAGAAACTCCCCATTTAAAGAAACACAGCCAGCATGTACTCACCTGCAGCAGGAGAGACTACTTACCTGTCCCAGAGGGACCCACTGGCTTGTTTCAGACAGACCTATCACAGAGTAGTACTGAGTAGCTGTCGGCCCGGTCCACCGCGAAAGATAGACAGGTACTGTTCAATCTTGAGGACCGCGGGAGCATAAAAGCAACCCGGCCACCCCTGGAGTCATGGGGCATGTCGTGAACCGAGTCTCTCACACACAAGGCGAGGAATCAGCACGCTCGATGGTCGGACAGGGAAGACTACAAGGATACCAGTGTACCCAACCTGTTGGCCAGCCGACAGTTGATTGAAGGTCTAAAAAATAAAATTCCCAAAGGAATAAAATTTAAAAATAAAAATCTTCCAGGAGACTGGCTCATTAGAGAGCCACGTCTTCTTCTGCTAGGCAGACTGCAGTGGGAGGATTATGTCTGGAGGGACTGCCCCCCTGGGTTGGGCTGTTCAGCTCTGGCTTTTTAGAATGCATGTATAACATTTCACATTCTGCCTAGGTCTTTTCCTGCAAGCAGGGACATAACCCACGTGTAAAGTGTAAGAGGCTGTGTCAGTCCATGGACGATAAGAGAAAACAGGATGGTGTATTGAACCTTGCGACAGCAGGTCCTTCTTAGTGGTAGATGTCAAAAGGCTTCTGTTACCAGACGCACTAGATTGGCGTACCAAGGACACCGAGGCCAATTCAGAGCAATTGGGACCATTGTAATCCTCTCTGCCTCCAGATGAGGAAGGAGCTTCCGAGGAGGAAAAGCATAGATTAGCCGGTACTGACTCCACAGTGCCATCAACACACCTGTCGTGTTTTCCCATGGGTCTCTTGACCTGGCCACAAGCCTCAATACCTTCCAATTGAGTCGAGAAGCCAGAAGATATATGACTGGCGTGCTTCCCCTCTGGTAAAGGAGCTGAAAACGCCTCCGGGTGTAAAGGACCATTCTCCTTGGTACAGCATCTGGCAACTCAGGTAGTTAGTCTGTCAGTTTCCCACACCCAGAATGTATACAGCCGACAGGCCTGGTATGCTCCTTTCTGCCCCCCTTAGGAGGTGAGCGACCTCCGATGCTGCAGCAGAGCTGCTTGTTCCTCCTATAAGATTGACATACGCCACCACTGTGGTGTTTGTCCGACTGGATTCTGACTGGACGGATTGTAGCCTCTGAGACCATGTGGAGAGGCAAAGCCAGATCGCCCGGATTTCAGGCCAATGATCTGCAAGTGGGATTCCTCCGGAGTCCAGCGACCCAGGTAGACTGAGCTCCTCAGACTCCTCTGCAACCGGGAAGACAGGCATCCGCCGTGACCCCCATCCAGTAAAAAGTAAGGAACGACTTCCCAGACAGAAATGCCGGTAATGTCGGCCACCAACTAGGGAGGTCCCGATTAGGTGGCTATCCCGGATTTTGATAATCCAGGGATGAAGGGCACTTGACTCTTCAAGACAGAGTTACTACTCGCGTGTGAAATAGTGCCTATGGTATCGCCTCGGAGGGGGCTACCATGAGGCCCAGGACTCGCCTGCAAAAGTGGCGTGACAACCATCTTTGGGATGTCAACTGCAGCGCCGCAGCCCCAAGGGTCTGCAACTTTCCCATAGGGAGAAAAAAAACTTGCCTCTGAGGAGTCCAGAATCAACCCTGGATACACTATGAGTTGATACACTGACTGAGTGTTCAGCACCCAACCAAGTATTGGCTGGTCTGACAGGTTATAGACACGCTCACTTCTATTTTTGAGTTTGAAGTGACCCTCAGAAGAAGATGGTCCAAGTTGCCCATGATAGCTATGCCACGCTGTCTTCGTAGGGCCAGAATCGGTGAACACCCTTGGTGAACACCCTTGGTGCCAATGCCAGGCCAAAGGGGAGAGCCACCAATGGTAGTGGTCTTCCCCGGCCGCCAACGCAGACATCTGATGCCTGGTGCATATGGAGACATGCAAGCATGCGTCCTTTAAGTCAAGGATGTCAGAAAATCCCCTGGATGGAGGGCAGCGACAACAGAGCGAGCCAACTCCTTTCCGGAATCTTTGTACCTTCACAAAACAGTTGAGGGTCCTGAGATCCAAGATTGGACGAACCCCCTCCTTCAGCATTACGAACAGATTTGAGTAGAACCCCTGAACCCGTTCCTGTACTAAGACAGGAAGGCCCACCCTGCGTATCAGCAGGTCTTGGACCGCCCCCTATATGGCTTCACGACAAGTCGGCTGAAGCTGGCAGTTTAGAGGGAAAAAATCTGTTCGGTAGGCAAGCAAGGTTGGGCTTGCGAACCCAGGGACGCTTCTGTCCCTCAGCAGGCGCTTTATCGGCCTGGGGTCATTTACCTGCCGCACTAGGTGGACAAAATAACCGCTTTTGCGCGGTGAAGGAGGCCCTTGCCTATGGCGTGGCTTCTTACCTTTTTTGGATCGCAGAAGCAACGTGCTCTTACCTCCTGTGGCATCTTTAATGATGTCATCCAGAGAGGCCCCAAAAAGTCTGTCGCCTTAAAAGGGCAGATCCAACAGGGCCTTCTTGGAAGATTGGTCCGCAGACCAGCATCTTAGCCAGATCAGGCGGGGAACGCCACCGCATAAACCGAGGCCCAAGACAGCAAGGGGATAGTATCCATGTCTGACTCGCAGAGACTAAAGGCCCTGTACCAACTTGTCAGCCAGAGCTACCTCGTTCGGAGGAGTCTCCCGTGCTTTTAACCCCTGGAGTAGCATCTTTGCCTACTCAGTAAATGTCTGAGACATCAGAAAACCCCAGCCAATGCTGGACGCACCGCTGAGCCCCCCACTGTGTATAGGTAGCGAGTGTCCCTGAAGAGGTAACTTGGTAAGTCTGGACACAGGGGGGTGCACTATCGGGGGAGAGGTCCATTTTTTCCAGGAAACTCTCCTCAAGGGGTACCGAACCGCAATTTTTTTGGGGGTGCAAAAACCCTCAGTGGGTTTACCCACTCCTTGTACAAAAGCTTATCAAGATAAGACACACACAAGGAAACACCTTAGCAGTGCAGGCTGGTTTACGGAACACAAAGGGGACCAGTGTCTCTGCTGCTTCTGCAGCATTCTTCAATTTTGCAGTGATAAGGTCAGATACCAAAGCATTTTCGCGTGCTGACCTGGACATGGAGTAATTCTCACTGTCTGACCAGTCACGGTCTGCAGTCTCTGATGCATCAGAATCCAGCCCCTGAGCCACAGCCGGGCCTGGTTCTGCATCAGAATTATCCCCAGAAGATGGCTGGGGACGGGGGCATTTACCACCCCCGTGTTCTCACGCGCCGCTTCCACCTTGGCAATAAAAGCCTCCATGGGGCACCAGCTGCCAACTCAGGTGTTTCCGGGAAGAAGACGTCTCTTCTGACCCACAGGGACTCCAGGCAAGGTATCAATAGGCCACACTCCTGGCTGCCACAGAGATGCAGGGTCTCCCAGAGCAGTGTTTCTCAACTCCAGTCCTCAAGGCGCACCAACAGGTCATGTTTTGGGGATTTCCTGCAGATGAAACAGCTGTGGTAATTACCAAGGCAGTGAAACTGCTCAAATCACCTGTGCAAATCAATGGAAATACCAAAAACATGACCTGTTGGTGTGCCTTGAGGACTGGAGTTGAGAAACACTGTCCCAGAGGACTAACCACCCTTAGAACGGTACCGCTATTGCTGCCGTCTGCTCCCGCCTGAGATGCTCTCCCACCGCTGCCTGTGTCAGTCTGATCCTTATCAGCATGTCTCTGTATGATTTTGCGGCAGTGAAATACACCCTAGAGGCCGAGACTTCCGCAAAATGTCCGCCAAGCGGCCGTACTGAAAGCAGTGTGGGCTCTAAGAAAATGGCCGCCGAACCGTCAATAGAGGCAAAAGCGGCCGCGGACCACAAAGAAAGGGCCGTCGAGCGGCGGTATATACATACAGGCGTGAACCATAAGAAAATGGCTGCGGAGCAGTCGATAGAGGCCAAAAGCGGGAGCAAACCACAAGAAAATGGCCGCCGAACAGTCAGAGGCCAAACAGGCGTGGACCACAAGAAAATGGCAGCCGACAGCATGGAGGGAGAAAGCACACACAGGTAAGCAGCAAAATTACATTTCTAATGACAGCCTACAGCGCAGTCCCGCTCCAGATGTAGCCCCCTAGGTGACCCCCAGCACCCAGCCTTAGCTCAGTGCCCATGGAGGAGGGAAGGCAGGGAGAGAAGAAAGGGCCACAAAACCACTTAGTTGATCTCTCCAGGAATGTCCAGCCAAGTCACCCTGCCAAAGCAGGGGAGCTACTTACCTTTCCTGCATGGATTATGCTGGAAGACATTCCGGACAGATCATCTTCCGCGCACGGAGGTGACGGTCGGCCTGGTCTGCTGTAATTGAACTCTAGGGAACGATCATATGCCTGCCCTGGAGCACGAAGCTCACTGGCCACCCGTGGAGCGACTGGCATGTCGTGGAAAACCCAGCGCGTAGCTAGGGTCGGCACTCACTTGAGGGCCAAAACTGGGGAGACTACAAGGATCTGGGATCCAGCCTGTCACCCAGTCGGCAGTTAATGGAAGATCGCAGGAAACAAAAACCAACGTAGAAAAAAATCCCCCGGACCAGTGGGCCCGAAGGGAGCAATGTCCTTCTCCTTACTAGGCAGAAAAATAAAATGATCTGCGAGGTGCAGAGAGGGATTATACCCAGAGGGTCCGCCCCCCTGGGCAGTGCTGTAGAGGGTGTGGTGTGTTGTGTTGACACTTTCTACAAGTTTTCTGCCTAGTCACTCCTAAATGAAGGATAATACCCACTTGTCAATAGAAAGCTGTGTCCGTCCATGAACGAAAGAGTAATAAAGATTTCAAAATCTGTTGCAAACTTGGTAAACGATTTTTTTTTTTTTACGCCTTTTACAAGCTTTGTGAAGGTGTGTCAAGCTTCAGGTATTTGGCATGGGGAGGATAGCAGTTCTAGGAGGAGGAATTGTATCAGATGCATCTTACATTTACAGGTGCCATTGTATCAAAAATGCCTGTTTAGCCAATATACTTCTCCGAGCATACAAGAAACAGAGCTTTGGAATCTGAACAGGCATCAATTATCAAACAATGGGATTCTGCAAGTTGAGCGTAGGCAGGCATAGGAACACACTACAAAACGCTCAGAGTTGAAAATAAATCTCTTCACAATACTTCTAGATAGGAGCTGATCTTTAATGCTTTTATGTTCAATATAATGTAAATATTTTAAACCAAACATACACCTGGATAATGCACACTAAAGAGTCTGGCATGTTAGGGGATCTGCAGTTATTGATGTCCGTTTACTCACAATGGAGGCTGTAGAGGTGGAGGAGGAGTGGGACTGGACACATCTTTCTTTGGCTCATCAGCAGCTTCAGGTTCATCGTCATAATCAAATCTGTCCAGCAACTGTAAAAGACAAACACATGCTTGAAGAAAAGGACATACAGGAAAAGGCAGATAAAAATCTACCATAAACTTCTGAGAAGTAATCACCTTATCAAGGGTGCTTTTCCTGTCTGTCTGGTGAGGCTGCTGTGGTTGAGTATTCATTTGACAAGTAATGGACTGTACTTGGGAATATATATTCTCTTCAATAACTGGAGACTGTGGCTTCGGAGGTTGTTGGAAAGTCTGAAGAATCTGTTGAAGCTGTAAAAACATTTTTTTTTTTTAATTCGTACAAATATTATATAAAGAATGTCATTACCTTTACCATTAAACATGATGATGCAAGTTTATAAATTGTTGAACAAAAAAAAAAAAAACACCCAACATAAGGGTTCAGATGACCTGACATTCATGCTGAGCCACTTTCTGCTGTGTGTGCTTCCACCTCAGAGCTGCAGAGGCAGCCCATGGAAGTGGATGCAGATGCAGCGGCTGCATGGACACACTACCACGTCAAAATCTGACATATGGGCAGGAGTGGGTGCACAAATTTAAACAAGCAAGTGTGTCCGTGTAGTCGCTGTGCCTGCATCCACTTCTATGGTCTGCCTGCACAGTTGAGAGGTGGATGTGCACCCAGAAAAAAGTGGCTTGGCATAGAAAATGGGTCTCACCGCCAATACCCCAACAATACAATTCACCCATAAAATAGCCATTTAGGCGTGGAGCTTTAGGCCCCTCTCACATGGCCATTCCAATTGGTCTCCCCTGAAAAACTGACAGGTGGACCTGATCGGAAAGTCTAGAGTCTTATGGACTGGCCAGTATAAGCAGACTTGTGTCAGTTTACACCCGCTAGTTAAACCGTTTTGGTGGACCAGATGTAGCCTGGTGTAAAGCAGAGTCAGTTTACACTTGGTCGCCCAAACAAAGCAGACAGATGTCTGCTCTGCACAAACTAAACGGGCACGGTGTGACATTTGTCCTGCTCCGATCAGCAAGTGATCACAGCTTACAGATCCCCCTGCTGATCAAAGCGGAATCTGCCCTATGTAAAAAGGTGCCTTACAAGGAAAAAAAAAAAAGTGTACTCAAAACAGTGCTGCACATGGGGGATCAGTGAAGCCTAAATATAAAGTGCTTTTGAAGTGGTGTTAAACGCAAAATAATTTTTCTTAACCTCTTTTCACCTGGTGATTCAGCCAGGGTGGGGGCGGGGACCTGCTTTTCGACCCCCCTCCTTTTCGCATGCGCAGTAGGGAGCCAGCTAAGAAGCCACAAGGCTTCACTGTCAGCTTCCCTTACAAGGAATGGCGACGGCAGCAGCCGAGAGCCGATTGTATAATCGGCTGGGGTGCCAACATCGCGGGATCACTGGACAGGTAAATGTCCTAATATTAAAAGTCAGCAGCTACAGTATTTGTTAATTTTTTGTTGGGGAGGCTGGAGCTCCGATTTAGGTAAAATCTTCATCTCAAAAAGAACAAAACTGCTGTAACTGCTTAAAGTGTTAGTTGGAGTTTGAGCTCAATTTGTTAGTGTATCTAAATCTTCTAGTGCATTTTCACTACCCTCCCCCCCCAGGCTGACAATGCTACTGTCTTTTGTTTCTGTTGATCCTTCATCCAGAGTGTGGACATCCCAATACAGGAGGAAAGTAACTGGCTGGATCAAGAGTTGAAAACAGAAAAACAAAAGAAAAAAAAATAAATATACAACCACTGCTTCTGATGTCTGGTAAGCTGCAATATATTATACTTTTCGGTTTAAAACCGCTTTAATATTTTATTCTACAATAGTATTTTCATATTCTGTACAAGTGAAAGTTTTAAAAATGAGCCATCCCTTACAGAGCTCTAGCTGCTTGTACTGTGAATTCATCTCATGCACATGGACAGAGGCTGAAACCACCCTTCCAGGTATTTTTTTACATTGCTGGGGAGCCACGGGTGCAACATATAGCCTTCAATACAAGTGAATGGCTGTACTCATGTGAATGCCAATGATTCCATGCACTGGCTTTTACCCATGCATGTAAAGCATTGGCGTTAACAGGAGTACAGGCGCTTACAGCATAGCACTTGTATCGCAGGCTGTACAGGAGGTCCTCCATCTTCCCAGGAACAAGAAAACACCCAGAAATTTGGGGCATATTATCAGCTCCCATACAAAGGAGGAAAGAAGCCCACGTTTTTTTTTTTTTTTTTGCTACAAATACAAAACAGCATTTAAATGTCAGTTTGCTTTAAAAACTTAAATCAATAGCTCCTCAGGACCATCACCGATAGAAACCTGCCAAATTGGGTATATTCAGAAGTTCAACAATATGAAGTAGTTGACAAAAAAAATACAAAAACATACCTGCTGCCCTTGGCTACTTTGAAATAATTGTGCAACAGCTGCAAAAGCCTCTGAGCTGGGCAACTGAGGAACACTCACAGCAGGAGCAGATACTGTGGGTGCGGCAGGTGCAGGTGCAGGAGCAGCAACCGGGGGTTCTTCAGGTGGGTCAGTTGGAAGAAACATAGGGGGCGGTGAAGATCCTGCAAAAGAATCCATGTAAATCTGTGCACTATTTGAATATGCCCATTACATGCAATAAAGCAAAAAGCCACAGAGAGGGAGGAGAAAACCAAAAAAAAGAAATAAAAAAAAAAGAAATAAAAAAAAATAAAAAAAACACAGATTAAGCAACCAAATGCATTGTGCTAATAAAATTCAGTACATCTACTTCAAATATTTGTCATACATCTTCTTAGTCCTTCCTTTGTTAAAAAAATATTAAAGTAGAAGCTCAGCCTAAGGGCCAGTTCACACCAGACGCAGTTCAGTGTCCTTTTTTTCTGCACAAAAACGCATGCACAGCGTTTTCCAATGGCTCTAGTTCACACCATGCAGTCAGTTTCCGGTCAGTTTCTGCACCGGAAACTCACTGCATGGTGTGAACTTGAGCCATTGCAATACATGGAAAACACTGTGCATGCATTTTTAGTGCAGAAAAAAATGTGCACAAAACTGTACGGAACTGCATCTGGTGTGAACTGGCCCTTAAACCAACTCTAAATCTACTGGCAGCCACATTCTAAGACTAAACCTATCTAACCCTGTAAAACAAAGATCTCTCTCTCTCTCTCTACATA
This sequence comes from Rana muscosa, assembly GCA_029206835.1. Lineage (NCBI taxonomy): Eukaryota > Metazoa > Chordata > Amphibia > Anura > Ranidae > Rana > Rana muscosa. Next base: position 78,507,983 of record CM055117.1, on the reverse strand, counting down.
CTAGGGGTGCTGAATTTAATCGCTGCATCGCGATTCGGGGGTCCCCGAGGCGGCATCGATGCATGTGACCCCAATAATCGATGTCCGTGACGTCATCCGACATGACCCGCCCCCGCTCCGAGCGTGTCTGTCAAAATTACAGTTTTGTAATAAATGCCACGTTCTAATCCATTAAGTGTATACCGCTGTATGTGCTTTTTATAATATATATATATATATATATATATATATATATATATATATATGCAGATTCATACCTCAGTGTCTATATAACTGTATATGCCGCTCATGTGACTGCATATGGTGCGGCCCGCCCCTCTCCTCTCTCATCTCTCTCGTTCTGACGTCAGCCCCGCCCGCCTCTCTTCTGATCTGATACGGTAGCTACAGCCGGTGGGCGGGGCTGAGAAGTCCCACTTACGTCAGGAGAACAAGAGAGATGAGACGTGAGAGGAGAGGGGCGGGCCGCACCATATGCAGTCACATGAGCGGCATATACAGTTCTATACACACTGAGGTATGAATCTATATATATATATATATATATATATATATATATATATATATATATATATATATATATATAAAATAAAAAGCACATACAGCGGTATACACTTAATGGATTAGAACGTGGCATTTATTACGTTTGCACATTCCACTGTGTTAACTCCTAGTGTGCTGGAATGTGCAAAGCCCAGAGAAATGTCAGCACAGAGACAGTACAGTGAAATTCACAGGGCTGTTTGTCAGTTGTGGATTCTAATCCCTCCTGACCTCCCCTCCCAGCAGCCGTGTGTGTGAATTCCTGTACCCTGTAGTGCACCGGATTAGTGCACTTTTTAAAGGGGAGTTCCACCCTATTTTTAGTTTATTAAAAGTCAGCAGCTACAAAAAGTGTAGCTACTGACTTTTATTAAACCGACACGCACCTGTCCCACGGTCCTTCGATGCAGCCGCACGGAGCCCCACTCCTCCCGTCAAATCTACTGTGGGCACACGGCCATGACCGCTTACAGCTTCAAGGCCGGGGGCCCGCGCACTGCCATTGGCCAGCCAATCTTCTGGGACCTGTGTTGTGTCCCAGAAGAACGCTGGCACGGAGGGGCGGCCGGGACAGTAAGGATAAAGTGGGACAGGAAGTCCCACTTAAAAAGAGGTTACACACTCCCCCCTCTAAAAAATGACATGCCAAATGTGGCATGTCAGGGGGCGAGGAGTGCTTACCACTGGGTGGAACTCCGCTTTAAGGGAGTGAGGTTATTTTTAATTCAAAGCAGTTCCAGTAAATGTTTTGTTTATTAAAAGTTAGCAGCTACAAAAAAAGTGTATCTTCTGACCTTTAATAATAAGACACTCACCTGTCCCACAATCCAGCGACGTAGCCGCCCAAACACACCATGCTCTCCCCCGCCTGTCCACGGTGCTGGCAATACTACTGTGGGCATCCGGCTGTGACAGCTTGCAGCTTCACAGCCGGGTGCGCATGTCTCACTGAGCTGTCCTGCATAGCCGGGCAATCTTCTGGGACCTGTGATGTGTCCCAGAAGATTGCTTGGAGGAAGGGCCGCTTAGGCAGCCCAAGCGGAAGTGGGAGCGCATCAGTAATCGTGATGCATCGCGGAATCGAATCGTTGACCAGATAATCGTAATCGAATCGTGAGACTAGTGAAGATGCGCACCCCTAATACATACACACACACACACACACACACACACTTTCTGCAGCTGATCCAGTCCGATCTCCAGCAGTGGATGCTGTGTGGAAGAGACAGCCGATAATGGCTGGGAAATGCCAGGGAAGTGACATCACCCATAGTTACTATGGTGCTCCCATTGTCGACTGCCCCTCATGCATACGCCTACAGAGAAGCCACCGCTGACAGCTCAGCGTGGGACCAAACTGGATCGCCTGTGGAAAAGGCATGTATAGCGACGTTTGCTTTACAGGGTTAGATAGAATAGTCTTAGAATGTGGCTGCCAGTAGATTTAGTGATAGATTTAAAGTCGTCTGACACTGAAGCCTCCCCACATAACGCGACTTCAGTATGGCTTGCATAACGACTTCTGTATAGAAGTCAATGCAAGCTGCTCCAAAGTCGTCCCAAAGTACTACATGAACCCTTTTCCAAGTCAGAGCGACTTGAGTCACTCTATTAGAATGGTTCCGTTGCATTAGGCTGAACTTCTACCTTAAACACAACAATTCATTATCAAAGCGACAGACCAAAGTTGTCCATACACTGACTAACAACTCTGATAAACGCGTCTACCAACAACGTTCAGAATACAAACTGTGGCCTAGGGTGACCGTCTGTTTATAAAGGGAAACGTCTCAGGCAGCAGCCAAGGAGGGTAAAAAATACATACAATTTTTACAGGGAAATCGTTTATATAGTTCATGACACATGATCTTTAGTGTGACCTTCAAAAGCAATCCAAATGGGGTGGCAACACCGCAAACACAAGCCAACAGGCCCACAAAGCGAGAGCATCTTGATGCCCTATACAGGCAGTCCCCAGGTTACATACATCTGACTTACATATGACTCATACTTAAAACGGAGGGAGACAATAGGAAGTGAAAGGAATTTTTGTTTGGCTGGATTTACACTTGACAAACGTACCTGTTCCAACTGGCATACAAATTCAAGAACAAACCTACAGAACCTTTTTTGTAACCCGGGGACTGTCTGCACATGAAAAAAATAATTGTACCAGAGGAGGCAAGTATATTCCCCTGTTACAACTAAATTGTGTAAACCAGTCTTCACTAAATTGCAGACCACAGTCTGGACTCGAAACGACTGACATCCCAGAGGTTCCTTACCAGTGAAGGTCGCCAACTTGGAACTCGCCTTGCAGAAGTGACAGCAATGAGAAGACAACCTTGCAGCAAGGATAGACAAAAGGAACGTCCAGAATAATTCAGAGGGCAGTCATGATCCTACTGACCACAACGGCAATTTGCAGAGACCTGGATCGAAAAGGAGTATATGGGACTGCCTTGAAGAGGACCCCCTTAGACCCAAACTCACGCAAAAAGCAGGCTCCTACACTACAGTTTGACCTTTGAAGTACAAAAAAAAAAAAAAAAAAAAAAAAAAGAAGAATGTGACCAGGGCAGAATAGGCCGCTCTACCACAGAATACGAGTGTCAATTAAAGCGTGGGTGACTCACAGACCAACTGTAGAGAATGAGTTAATAGCACCAGCAAAAAGGTACAGACGGACCAACTACAGAGCAGATGGTGTTAAGTGCCCATCTGTGACTTAAGCTGACATTCAAACAGCAAGTAAGGCAAAACCTGCAAGAGCTGTGTAGATAATCCAGAGTGAAAGGGGTAAAAGGCCCTTCATGACTAAGGCTTAATATACACTGGACGTGAATGATTTAACTTGATAGTAACACACACACACACACACACACACACACACACACACACACACCAAAAATGAAAACGCCTGTAAATGACACGCGGCTAAATGCGAGTTAGCGCGTTTGGCGCTTAAAAATGCCTCTAAACTCAGCGTCCGAACTCATTTTTTTTGCTTTACAAAAAAAGCCTCTAAACTCCAGTGCCTAGAAATGACCCTGTGTACATGTACTGATAAGATAACAGAGGAGAGTTCAGAAGCAGTTGAAAAAAAACGCCCAACTGCTCCTAAACGTCCGTTTACCAGCAGCAGTGTACATGAGGCCTAAGACACCATACAATTCTCTACAAAAGAGGCAAAACCCACCAGGGACACTCAATCCACTGCAGAGCAGGAGGGTGGTGACATTTAGGACTAGTTCAACAACATGCGAATAGACCTTACCAGCAAACATTTACAGACCAACCCAAAAGCAAGTGGAGTTAAAGACCATCTGTGACTAGTTCACAATGGGGCACTGTGCAAACAATATACCAGAGACAAAATACAAAAGGGACACTCAGAGCACATGCGGAGCAGCAGGTGTTAGCCAAACATGACCAAGTCATTGTATGCCACTCAACAAATGACATGCAAGGCAGAAGTCACCAACAAGGGATACTCAGACCACTGCAGAGGAGGAGGGAAAGCCGTAGCATAGCTGTATACAGTGAGACATTAACAAAAAGGATTGCTCACAGACCACGGCAGTGCAGGAGGGGTTAACGACTGTCCATGACTAGGTTACCATAAACTGTAGTACGGCTGTATACAGTGAGGCATTACCACCAGGGATAATTCGCAGACCACTGCTGAGGAGGGGTTAATGGGCATCCATTAATAGGTTGCTGCTGCACAGACAATGGTTACCCACAGATCACTGTGGTGCAGTAGGGATTAGTGGCGGTTTGTGACAATGTTGCTGGCCAGTTGCCTTGTGTGCAGTTGACAATAGCTCTGGAGAAAGGGAAGTGCAGGGGGGGGGCGGGATTAGTGTCCTTGCAGGGGGTAGGGATACCACCTGCGTGTGTCACAGACCTGGAAAGCACATGCAACAGATTTGAAAGTTGCAGCAAATTCAACGTGTCCGACCTAAGGTACACACTAATGGTGGTCCAGGTGATCAACAGTAGATCCCGGACCGTCCTCAGCCTCCAGGTCAGCATACAAGGATTTTTCAAGGACGGGCAGTTCATCGGCAGATGGAGCACAGTCCTAGACCTGTTAAATCACACCACCCTAACGGAACACATTGTGGGATACCTAGAAAACCTACCTGTGGAAACAGTAAACCCTTACTGGTTGACAATGTAGCCCTAACTGTCCAGACCTCAGAGGTTCATAAGGGTCCTCAATCTTCAGAAATCAGCACTGGAACTTGAAATTTTCAGAGGTGAGGGAGTACCTTCATGTTGAAAAGGATTTGCCTGGGGATTTAGCAGACCTGAAGCTGGACTTGGGTTAAGTGTTAGAAGTTTGAAGACATTGAGTAAACAAAATAACTTCTTAACCCCCAGAGCCATCGAAGATTTAAAGTGCTTCTAAAGCCTTCAGGGCACATTTTCTTGTGCTCATTAGAGCGCCACAACATATGTGCCCATCAGCATGCCCCCAAGAGAAAATGTGCCCATCATTGTGCCATCAGCATGCCCCTAAGAAAATATGCCCACCATTGTGCTCCTGCCTCCTGTATATATTACATCCCACATACCTTGAAGGCAGCAGAAGTCAGCAGAGGTAGCAAGTTGCAGGGGGCGAGAGCTGCGTCACGTGCCTTGCTGAAGGGGGCGGGGCGTGCATCATACCCTGCGGCTGCATGGAGTGAGAGCTGGGCGCCAAGAGAAAAACGAGCAGCAAGGGGCGGGTGCGCACATGACGTCACGTCTTACCGGGAGCCGCAAGATAAATCAGCAGAGGCGGTGCACAAATGCAATGTCATTGGCTGCAGGGATGCCCGCAGTCCCTGCAACCACTGGCGGCGGAGGTACTTAACACTGGCAACCCGACAGAAGCATCGCTCGGTCCGTGTTCGGACCAGGGGCCGCCATTTGATGACAGCTACTCTACAATGCACAAGCAGTGATATGCTGCCTTGACACTGAATGTCCCACAACATTAACGCCTTCTGAAAATCCCAGAAATCCTGATATGCAAGGTAACGCACAGTGACCATCTCAGTCTACTCACAAAGCATGTAGTCAGAGATACAGGGCTGTGGCAGTGCCAACAGCTCTGGACCTAGAAAGATCTGTTAAACTAACTTGTTACCAAAAGGGAGTCTGGAAAGCACCTTATGCAGAACCCAGTGCCCAAGGGTAGGATACCCCCTCCTAGGATACTAGCAGTTTTTTGGCCAATGTCCAATCTCTGTAGGTGGTTGTATAATCCAAAGGTTTAAGACTTCCTGTGTCCGTCCATAGACAAGAGGTCTCATGGAGTGGGGTAGGGTTATGGGGGTACACCCAAGACGACGTGTCCAAAAGCTTTGCCAATGTCCAATCACCTGAAAGCAGCCTACGAGTCCTGTCTGATTAATATATTAAACTTTTACTTTGCATTCGGTTTTGACAATGAGCAATGTTAAAAAAACGTTAAATAGCCGACTATAGAAATAGGATAGCAATAAAAGCCCTTTGCGTATCAACAGCACTAGGGCCGAAACAACTAATCGATTAATCGACAACTAATCGATTATGAAAATTAATCGATTACAATTTTCATAATCGATTAATCGGCCAGTAACATAATGGGGTTAAAAAAAAAAAATTAGCCCTTTATAGTACAAAAAGAACAAATCGCTACTGTATATATTAATTTCACTGTCCCACAGTAAAAAATTAACCCCTTACAGTAGCGATTATTTGCTCTTTTTGTACTAATTTTAGTTTTTTTTAACCCCATTATGTTACTAAACATCTCAGGCCTGGGTCACACCTCTGTGTTTTGGTGCTTTTTGCAGAAACGCACTACAGTTGATTTACAGATACATGGTTTCCTATGGGACACGTTCACATCCATGATTTTTTCAGCTGCTGCGTATTTGGAAAGGGCAAGTACTTTTTTTAACGCAAAACGGTGCCATTTTGTTTTTTTGGTTTAATATACTTCAATAGAGAAGCTGCAGAAAAGCATGTAATAATGTGTTTTTGCGGCAAGTTGTGTTTTGTAATCTGCCCAACAACAAATTGGGCAAAAATAAATAAAAAATGCAAATCGCAGCAAAATTACCTTTTTTTTACGGTTATTAACCGATTAATCAAAACAATAATCGGCCAACTAATCGATTATGAAAATAATCGTTAGTTGCAGCCCTAAACAGCACAATTGGTTTTCCTAATCCAGGGCTTGACAAATTTGCTTGGAATCTAGGAGCCAGCTAAAAAAGTTAGGAGCCAGTTTTTTTTTTTAAACGACCAATGCGTGCAGAAGCGAATGTATATGCGAGTAGCGCCCGCATATGAAAGCAGTGTTTAAACCACACATGTGAGGTATCGCCGCGATTGGTAGAGCGAGAGAAATAATTCTAGCCCTAGACATCCTCTGTAACTCAAAACATTCAACCTGTAGAATTTTTTAAATGTCGCCTGTGGAGATTTTAAAGGGTAAAAGTTTGTCGCCATTCCACGAGCGGACGCAATTTTGAAGCGTGACATGTTGGGTATCAAATTTACTCGGCGTAACATTATCTTTCACAATATAAAAAAAATTGGGCTAACTTTCCTGTTGTCTTATTTTTTAATTTAAAAAAAGTGTATTTTTTCCCCTCAAAAAAAGTGCGCTTGTAAGACCGCTGCGCAAATACGGTGTGACAGAAAGTATTCCAACGACCGCCATTTTATTCTCTAGGGTGTTAGAATAAAATTTATTTTTATATATATATATATATATATATATATATATATATATATATATAGATAGATATAAATAAATAAAAGGGAAGGAGATGGGCGGGCAGTGAAACAGGCAAGCATTGCTGGTTGACTTGTCATACCAACGGCCACCACAAGATTGCGCCAGATTACAGAATGAAGCCTAGGCCTGCAGAAGGCCGCGGCCTAAATTAACGGCCAGCGCGGCCCGACGAGATCACGCAATCGCGGAGAGGGGGCGCACGGAGATACAGGTAACCTCAGCTGTGCTGCCCCAGGTGTCAGGTCGCTAATTCTAGTCGCATTTGCGACCTGGCGCCCAGGGATTGTCGAGCCCTGTCCTGTCCAAAACTAAAAACTTTTGCTGTTAACATTATACAAAGAATATGCTTCAGGTACAATGCAAAACAAACGTGTAATTTTAGATATATAAAAAGTAGTGTTAACATGATAATGCGATGTGGGGTAATAAAATACATTTGCCAGCTTAAATAAAAAGGTATATTAAAAAAACTATGCTCATGCAAGGGTGAAGTCAGATTTAGATAATTCCACCAACTTGCAAACAGACAAAACATGCTTGACAAAATTGTAAATAAATCAGATTTTAGGGAAAGAAAATAGATTATAAGCATCAAGTTGTATATAATAAAAAGTCCTACCTTCTTCATTAGCGGAAGAATCTGCCTGTAATTCAGGTGGTGCGCCACTTACTGCCATATCCAGCAATGGCTGTATGATCTCAATTTTAAATACTCCATTTTTTTGCCACAAGTTCAAAACGCGGACAATTTTACTCTGAAAAGATGGTTGAAAATGTAATTACAAAAATTCTACCATTTTGTTTGTAGTCTGATGCCAGAATCATTAACAGTAAAGGATACTTCAAGAAATCCAGTGAGGAAAGAAAACTAAAAACTGCCTTTGTTTAACAGGTACAGGCTTTGATCCCAAAATTCTGACCCTTGCATAGGACTGACCTGAACAAGCTTGCAGCCAATGAATTCTAAAGTTTAAAAACGTGTATACTAGGGATCAACCCATATTCACTTTAGAAGTATCGGTAACAAAACTAACCAATATTACTTCAAGGGGTTTTACCAGGGTGATGCATGCAGCTGCATCACCCCGGTACCGTTCTTAAGAGCGGACGTCAGCTTTATTGTAACAACCAACGTGGCTCAGCAGCCGCTCGGCTGTTATTACAAGCAGCGGGAGGGGACGCCCCTCCTGCTCCTTCGGGAGGCCCGAGCAAATAGCTGGGAAGTCCGCCAGCTGGCCGAAGACCCAAACAAAGCAAAAACTTTGTTCGGATCTAGTAACCCGGAAGCGATGTCATGATATCACTTCCTGGATTACTGGCATCTTAAAAAAATAGGATTTTTGCACTCACCGTAAAATCCTTTTCTCTGAACTCCATGGACGGACACAGCTCCTTGAGTCTTGACAAGTGGTTATGTTCCGTCTATTAGGAGGGGACTAGACAGACATGTTAGATATACAAAAACATGTAATTATACCAAAGCTGAACAGCCCCGCCCAGGGGGCGGTGCCTCTGGTCACAACCCCTCACCCTGCACTCAGCAGCTCAGTTCATCAAAAAGCAGTACAAACTCAAACAGGAGGGGTGGGTGCTGGGTCCGTCCATGGACTTCAGAGAAAAGGATTTTACGGCGAGTACAAAAATCCTATTTTCTCTTTCATCCATGGATGGACACCGCTCCTTTAGTCTTGACAAGTGGGACGTCCCCAAGCAGTGTCAAAAAAACGAGGGGTGGGAACAGCAAGCAAACAAACTTCACCCCAAACAGAGCTCCTCAACGGATGAGTTGAAACCTTAAACAGCCGCCTGAAAAACCTTGCGGCCAAAGCAAGCATCCGCAGATGCATGCACGTCAACCTTGTAAAATTTAGTGAAGGTGTAAACGGACGACCAGGTCACCGCCTTACACACCTGTGAGATAGACGCTTGATGTCGAAAAGCCCAGGAGGCACCAATCACCCTGGTCGAATGCGCTATGACAGGAAAGGGAGGCGCCCGCCCTTTAAGGGCATAAGCCTGAATCACAATTTGTCTGATCCACTGAGAAATGGTGGCCGACGAGACCCCCTGGCCTTTTTTTGGACCAGTCACTGGCAAACAGTGAGTCTGACCTCCGAAACGGAGCCGTAGCAGACAGATACATTCCTTAGACGTGGTACGTGCTCTGCGGGTGTAACGCAACCTCTTTGGGATGTGACGGCAGAGGACACAAAGGATGTTAGTACAATGTCCTCATTCAGATGAAAAGCCGAAAACCACCTTCGGAAAAAACAAAGGCTGCATGTGTAGCACCGCTTTATCCTTATGGAGGATCAAGTAGGGGGACTTGCAAGACAAAGCCGCCAACTCAGAAACCCTCATGGGAGAGAGGGAGAGAGGGAAAAAATCTCTGATGTTCTCAAAGGGAGGTTTCTGAAGTACCGAGAGCACCAGATTCAAATCCCACGGAGGTAGTGGTGGTCGAACCGGAGGAGCCACGCGTCTGACCCCTTGCACAAACGTACTCACCAGTGAATGAGCCGCCAGGGGTCGTTGAAAGAAAACAGCCAAGGCTGAAATCTGCCCCTTAATGGTGCAGAAGGCAAGTTTCTGATCCACTCCACGCTGTAGAAACAGCAGGATCCTGGAAACCAAATATGCCCATGGACGCCACTCCATCTCCTCACACAGAGATGTATGCCTTCCACGTGCGATGGTAGATCTTCTGAGAAGATTACCATCGTTCCCTCAGCATAGTGGAAATTACTGAATCCGACAGGCCTCGGTCTTAGTACCTGGCTTTCAATAGCCATGCCGTTTAAGCCAGCATCTGTAAAGATGAAGTATGGGACCTTGCGACAGAAGGTCCTCCCGCATCGGCAGTCGCCAAGGGGCATCCGCCACCAGGGACACTGAGGCCAATTAGAATCACCGGAATCCCCTCGGTCTCCACTCTGCGAAGCAGACGAGGAAGAAGTTTTAGTGGGGAAAAAAAAGGCATAAAATTGGCCGATACTGTCCCCATGGAGCCACCAACGCGTCTGCCCAGGGATCTTTGGACCTGGCCATAAACTCAATATCTTCCGATTGAGTCCAGTAGCCAGGATATCCACATCTGGCGTGCCCCATTTCAGGCAAAGGAGTCGAAACACATCCGGGTGTAGCGACCATTCTCCTTGGTCCAGCATCTGGCGACAGATAGTCAATAGAAAAATAAAGGAATCCTGGAATCGACACATCCACAGAAAGTCGAATTATTTTGTGTACCAGCCGGTACGTCAGGTACTAGACGAGATACCTGCCATATGTAGCTCAAGAAACTATGGAAAAATTGGGGTGGGAGGGACAAGGGGAGTCCCAGGAAAGCAAATTAAGGCAGGTCAACTACGGCTTGTGGTACAAAAGGCTTTATTTGGGGTGGAGGTACATAAATTAAATTTAAGGTACATGTGAGGGATACAGTGTGTCCGAATCAACACAGTGCAGCTCACTTATACCTAACCATCCAAGAAAAAAAAAAAAGAAGAAGAAGAAGAAGAAGAAGAAGAAGAAGAAGAAGAAGAAGAAGAAGAAGAAGAAGAAGAAGAAGAAGAAGAAGAAGAAGAAGAAGAAGAAGAAGAAGAAGAAGAAGAAGAAGAAGAAGAAGAAGAAGAAGAAGAAGAAGAAGAAGAAGAAGAAGAAGAAGAAGAAGAAGAAGAAGAAGAAGAAGAAGAAGAAGAAGAAGAAGAAGAAGAAGAAGAAGAAGAAGAAGAAGAAGAAGAAGAAGAAGAAGAAGAAGAAGAAGAAGAAGAAGAAGAAGAAGAAGAAGAAGAAGAAGAAGAAGAAGAAGAAGAAGAAGAAGAAGAAGAAGAAGAAGAAGAAGAAGAAGAAGAAGAAGAAGAAGAAGAAGAAGAAGAAGAAGAAGAAGAAGAAGAAGAAGAAGAAGAAGAAGAAGGATAGATGGTCCCCTTGCCAGTTTTCTATGCGCGGAATGTATACGGCCGATTGAGCCGGCACGCTCCATTCTGCCCACCGCAGGATGTGAGCAACCTCCGATGCTGCAGCCAAGCTTCTTGTTCCTCCTTGATGGTTGACATACGCCACCGCCGTGGCGTTGTCTGACTGGATCCCGACTGGACGCCCTTGTAGCCTCTGTGACCATGTGGAGAGGCACTGCCTGATCGCCCGAAGTTACAGCACATTGTGTGGCAGCCGGGATTCTTCCTGCGTCCAGCGACCTTGTGTCGTCTGGACACCCCAAACTCCCCCCCAACTGGTCAGGCTGGAGTCTGTCGTGATCACCGTCCAGTGAAAGGGAAGGAACAACTTTCCGGACTGAAGGGCCGGAAATCTCAGCCACCAAACCAGGGAAGTCCTGACTAGTTGGCTCACCCGGATCTGACAATCCAGGGACAACGGAGACTTGTCCCACTTGGACAGGATCTCCTTCTGAAAGACTCGAGTGTGGAATTAAGCATACTGTACCGCCTCAAAAGGAGGCTACCATGAGACCCAGGACTCGCATGCAAAAGCGCAGCGACGACCACCTGCGGGATGCCAGCAGCTTCACCGCCGCCTTAAGAGTCCGCAATTTTTCCAAAGGGAGAAAAAAAAACCTCTTGCCACTGATGAGTCCAGAATCAAGCCCAGGTGCTGCGTCGGCACCAACACCGACTTCTGGAGGTTCAGTACCCAACCAAATTCTTGAAGGGTCTGACTGGCAATCGCCACATCCTCCTCTAATTCTGAGTCTGAAGCAGCTCTCAGAAGGAGGTCGTCCAGGTAGCCCACGATAGCCATTCTTCGCCATCTCAGCAAGGCCAGAGTCGGGGCGAGCACCTTGGTGAAAACCCTTGGTGCCGATGCCAGGCTAAAAAGGGAGAGCCACAAATTGGTAGTGATTAGAGTTGTCCTGATACCGATACTAGTATCGGGACCGATACCGAGCATTTGCGCGAGTACTTGTACTCGCGCAAATGCTCCCGATGCTTCACCCGATACTTTTTTTTTTTCTTTCAGTGTAGAGTGGCCGGAGAGGGCGGGAGGAGTCAGTGGCTGGGAGGGTGAAGGAGTGCGGGCGGAGTCTGGCTGGAGATGGGGCGTGCAGAGTCTGTGAAGGAAATGCGGGCGGAGTCTGGCTGGAGAGGGGGCGGGCAGAGTCTGTAAAGGAAATGCGGGCGGAGTCTGGCTGGAGAGGGCGGGCAGAGTCGGCGGGCGGAGAGCGAGTCCCTCACCTGAAGTTGAACGTGGTAAGCTGGCAGGGGTGCAGGGCGCAGCCGCCTCAATATCGGTGACCGGTGCTGTCACATTCAGTCACAGTCAGTGGCTGAACGTCCATCTTGGTACACCCTGCACTCGGCTGCAGTAAGCAGCAGCAGACATCTTGTTACACCCAGCCCGAGCTATATGGGCTGGGTGTAACAAGATGTCTGCTGCTGCTTACTGCAGACGAGTGCAGGGTGTACCAAGATGGACGTTGCAGCAGTTTTTTTCGCAGTGTCATTTTTCGCAGCATTTCAGTGCCAGACACCTATCAGTGCCATCTATCAGTGCCTACAAGTGCTACCTATCAGTGCCATTTACCAGTGCCACCTATCAGGTGGCACTGGAAGATGGCACTTTTGGGCATTGATAGATGGCACTGATGGCACTAATAGTGCCATCAGTGCCATCTATCAGTGCAAACTATCGGTGCCCACAAGTGCAAACTATCGGTGCCCACAAGTGCCACCTATCGGTGCCCACAAGTGCCACCTATCGGTGCCCACAAGTGCCACCTATCGGTGCCCACAAGTGCCACCTATCGGTGCCCACAAGTGCCACCTATCGGTGCCCACAAGTGCCACCTATCAGTGCTACCAGTGCCACCTACCAGTGCCCATAAGTGCCACCTATCAGTGCCATCTACCAGTGCCCATAAGTGCCACCTACTAGTGCCATCCACCTATTAGTGCCCATCAGTGCCAGTCAGTCAGTGCCCATAAGTGCCGCCCATCAGTGCCAGACACCTGTCAGTGCCACCTATCAGTCCCCATCTTTCAAACTGTCATATGACATTGAAAAAAAAGTAACGGTAATTGGTATCGGCGAGTACTTGGAAAAAAGTATCGGTACTTGTACTCGGTCTTAAAAAAGTGGTATCGGGACAACCCTAGTAGTGATGGTCCCCAACTGCAAAACACAGAAATCTCTGATGCCCGACATATATGTGGACATGCAAGTATGCGTCCTTGATGTCCAAAGAACGCCAGAAAATCCCCCAGATGGAGTGCAGCGACCACAGAGCGAACGGATTCCATCCTGAACCTTCGTACTTTTACAAAGGAGTTGAGGGCCTTGAGGTCCAGGATTGGACAGACCCCGTCCGTCTTTGGGACTACAAACAGATTGGAGTAGAATCCCTGAAACCTTTCCTAATAGGGCGTTCCGACGAGCCGGAAGATGAAGGTTGGAGGGAAAAAAATCTGGTGGACAAGAAAGAAGCTCTATCTTGTACCCTGATGAAACCACTTCTCAAACCCACTGGTTGGAAAGCAGGGAGGTCCACCAAGCTGCAAACTCGCGCAAGCGATCCCCCACACCCAAGAGTCGGGCGGGGGCAAACCTTCATGCAGTAGCAGATTTGTTTGCAGGCTTGCGAACCCAGGGATGCTTTTATCCCTCAGCTGGCCCCTTGTCGGCCTGGGAACGCTTACCTGCGGGCCCGGGTTGACGAAAAAACGCTTCTGAGCAGAAAAGGGGGGCCTGGCCTACAGTGAGGCTCCTTACCTTTTCTGGATTGTGGGAGCAGGATGCCCTTACCCCCGGTGACATCTTTAATAATGTCATCCAGCGAGGCTCCAAATAGCCTCTCTCCCTTGAAGGGCAAATCAGCCAGAGCTTTCTTGGAAGTCTGGTCCGCGGACCAGCATTTTAGCCAAATCAGACAACGCAGTACCACAGCAGAAACTGAGGCTCTGGAAATCAGGGGAGCTGTATCCAGGGCTGCATCGCAGACATATTTTAGGCCATGCACCAACTGGTCAGCCAGTTCTATGCAGGCCGGGTAAACCTGTTGCTTCTCCAACTCCTGGTGCAACAATTTAACCATTCAGCAAGTGTCTGACACCAGGGCCGCAGTCAAACTGGCCGTAATGCTGACCACAGCATGGTGAACATGGACCAGGCCACCGCTTCGGACCTCCTATCTGCAGGATCCTTAAATGCAGGGGTCCCCTCTACTGGAATCGTGGTAACCTTGTTCAACCTGGATACCGGGTGGGTCCACAACCGGGGGAGATGCCCATTTTTTCCAGAAGGCTCTCCTCAAAGAGGTAACAGACCGCCATGCGTTTTGGGACCGAAAAGGTCCTCTGCGGTTGTTGCCATTCCTCGTCTATAAAAATGTATCAAAATACGTTACATAAGGAAACACCTTAGTAGTGCGGGTTGGCTTGTGGGACCCAAAAGGGGCAGGCACCTCAGTAGATGCCCCAGTCGCATCCTCCAGCTTGAGGGTTTCCCGCACTGCGGTGAGAAGTGCTCCAACAAGCGCCTTCTCCTGCGCTGACCCGGACACGGAGTCTCCCTCACTTTCCGAATGGTCCTGGCCCACATCCTCTGACTCTTCAGAACAGGTGCCGTGTGCCAAAGCCAGGCCCAAGTCAGAGCCTTCCCCAGAAGATGGTGGGGGGAGGGGGTGCTTTTTACCACCCTTTCGCCCGCACACCGCCTCCACCCTGGCAACAAATTATTCCAGGACCACCGACAAAGCGTCCACAGGTACCGCAGGTGCAGGGGCACCGGTTGCTACCACCGGAATGTCTGGGGAAGAAGCGACCCGCTCACCTGACAGCCACTCAGGGGACTAAGTCAAGGTACAAAAAAGGCCCACCCTCCTTGGTGCCACAGACTGAAGGGTATTCCCAGAGGACTCACCGCCCTGACCCAGGCACTGCTCGGCGCTTCCGTCCACTCTATCTCCTGCAGTGTGTGCCTGAGGTGATGCGCCGTTCAGAATGACAAACTAGCGCTAGAGGCCAAAACCAATATGAAAGCCCCAAAAAGATGGCCGCCGGCTGCCTCAGGAAAAGAGCGTGAGCTACAAGAAAATGGCCGACCGCTGTTTTAGCAAAAGAAACAGCACTGCTACGAGAAAATGGCCTCCGCTGTATTAGCAATAGGAACAGCGCGGCTACAGGAAAAATAGGATTTTTTGTACTCACCGTAAAATCCTTTTCTCTGACATCCATGGACTGACACGGTGTCTCTTTACACTTTACACGTGGGTTATGTCCCTGCTTGCAGGAGAAGACCTAGGCAGAATGTGAGATATTATACATACATTCTAAAAGCCAGAGCTGAACAGCCCCACCCAGGGGGCGGTCCCTCCGGGCATAACCCTCCCACTACAGTCAGCAGACTTCAGTTCGTAACAAAGCAGTACAAACTTAAAAGGAAGGGTGGGTGCCGTGTCAGTCCATGGATGTCAGAGAAAAGGATTTTACGGTGAGTACAAAAAATCCTATTTTCTCTTATCATCCATGGACTGACACAGTGTCTCTTTACACTTTACACGTGGGATGTCCCAAAGCAGTGTCAAGAGGGATGGGAGCAGTATAAATGGAAAAACCAAAAACTTCACTCCAAGAAGGCAGAGCTCCTCAACGGAGGAGTCGCAACTTTAAACAGCGGCCTGCAGCAGCACCCTGCGGCCGAAGGAAGCATCCGAAGATGCAGTCACATCAACCTTATAAAAAACGTAAAAGGCATGAACAGACGACCAGGTCGCCGCCTTGCACACTTGTGCAACCGACGCTTGATGTCGGAAAACCCAGGAAGTACCAATTGCCCTGGTGGAATGCGCCGTAACCGGAAAGGGAGGCGCCCGCCCTTTGAGAGCATAGGCTTGAATGACAGTTTGTCTGATTCCCCTAGAAATGATGGCAGACGAAACCGCTTGGCCCTGTTATGGACCAGGGACAGTCACAAACAGTGAGTCGGACTTCCGAATAGAAGCAGTAGCAGACAGGTACAACCGTAAGGCTCGTACCACATCCAATATGTGCAGCGCAAACTCTCTGGGATGCGATGGGTGAGGACACAAGGACGGGAGGACAATGTCCTCATGTAGGTGAAAGGTAGACACCACCTTTGGCGAAAAGGAAGGTCGCGGATACAACACCGCCTTATCTTTATGGATGACTAAATATGGCGACTTGCAGGACAAAGCCGCCAACTCAGACACTCGTCAAACAGAAGTGATTGCCACTAAAAGGCCACCTTCTGAGACAAGAGAGGAATATCCCGGATATTCCCAAAAGGAGGTTCCTGGAGGACCGAGAGCACCAAATTCAGATCCTACGGTGGGAGAGAAGGCTTGACAGGAGGGAGCACATGGCGAACCCCCAACACAAGGTGCTAACCAAGAAATGACCCGCTGGAGGTCGCTGAAAGAAGACGGCCAAGGCCGAAATCTGATCCTTGATGGTACTCAAAGCAAGCTTTTGGGTCACTCCACACTGCAGAGGACGCAGGATTCTGGGGACGGAATACGTCCGAGGATGCCAGTCCAGCACTTTGCATATGGCGATATAAGCTTTCCAGGCACGGTGATAGATCTGCCTGGAGGAAGACTTCCGTGTCCTTAACATGGTCAAAATGACAGAGTCCGAGAGACCTCGGTCCCTCAACACCTGGCTTTTAACAGCCCTGCCGTTAAAGCCAGAGACTGTAAGCCGGATGAAACATAGGACCTTGAGACTGAAGGTCCTCCCTCATCGGCAACCGCCAGGGAACGTCCGCAACGAGACGTACCAGATCAGCGTACCAGTGACGCTGAGGCCAATCCGGAACAATTAGGATCACCGGAGTTTATATCAGGCGATAAGGACCCAATGGGGCCACCAACGCATCAGAGGCATCGCCCAAGGATCCCTGGATCTGGCCACAACCTCGACCCTTGCGACGGAGTCGAGAGGCCATCAGGTCCACATCCGGCGTGCCCCACCATCGGCAAAGGAGTTGAAATATGCAAGGACCACTCTTCCTGGTCCGGCGTCTGGCGATTGGCGACTCAGATAGTCCGCCCCTACAGAGCCGGCATGTTTCTTCTGGCCCACTTCAGGATACGGACTACCCCGTAAGCCGCAGCTGAGCTCCGAGTCCCCCCGTGACGGTTTACATACGCCACCGCCGTGGCGTTGTCCGACTGGCTCCTGATGGAGCGACCACGTACTCTCTCCGACCTGAGGAGAGACACAGTCTGATGGCCCGTATTTCCAGAACAGTGATTGGTAAACGGGCTCGTCCGGAGTCCAAGGCCTTGAGCCGACAGGACTCCCCAGACTCCACCCCAGCCCGTCAGGCTGGTGTCCGTCGTGAGTACTGTCCATTGGATGGGAGGGGAACGACTTTCCGGACCGAAGAGCCGAGGATCTCAACCACCATGTCAGGGGCGCCCTGACCAGGTGAATCACCTGGATCTGAAGATCCAAGGACAACGGGGATTTGTCCCAGGTGGACAAGATCGCCTTCTGCAATGCCCTGGTGTGTGATTGGGCATACGGAATGGCCGCGAAGGAGGCCACCACGAGTCCCGGGACTCTCATGCAAAAAACGGATTGACAACCATTTTCGGGATGTCAGCACCCGCACCGCAGACTGAAGTGTCAGCAACTTCTCCAGAGGTAGGATACCTTTGCCTCCAAGGAGTCCAGAACCAGAACTAGATACTCCAGACACTGAGTCGGGACCAGGACTGACTCCTGAATGTTCAGGAACCACCCGAAGTCCCTGAGGGTTTAATTGACGATAGTCACCTTTCCTCTAAGTCTGAGCCACTTTTTGCTCATAGCAGAAGACCGTCCAGATAGCCCACGACAGCAATACCTCGCTGTAACAGAAGGCTAGAACCGGAGCAAGCACCTTGGTGAACACCCTTGGTGCCGAGGCAAGGCCGAAAGGAAGAGCCACAATCGATAGTGGACTTCGCTGATCGCAAGGCGCAGAAACTTCTGGTGACTTGCGCAGATCGGAACATGCAAGTAGGCGTCCTTGAAGTCCAAGGACGCCAGAAGAAAATCCCTTTGGTGGAGTGTAGCGATCACCGTGCGAATGGATTCCATGCGGAATTTCTGCACCTTCTCGAAGGCATTCAGGGCCTTGAGGTCCAGGATAGGTCGAACCACGTCCTATTTTTGGGACGACAGATTCGAGTAGAATCCCTGAAAACTCTCCTGTGACGGAACCGGCACAATCACTCCGGACCTGATCAAATCCTGTACAGCCCCCAAGAGGTAGGAAGGAGAGGAAGATTCAAGGGAAAGAATCTGTGTGGGGGCCAGGATCGGAATACTATCCTATATCCTGAGGTGACCACCTCGCACACCCACCAGTCGGAGATTCGGGAGGTCCACCGATCCGTGAACCTGCAAAGTCGTCGTCCCACCCCAGTGTCGGGCGGAGGCAAGACTTCACGCGGAGGCGGGCTTGGGAGCCGCTTGTTTGGCTTACGCACCCAGGGGCACTTGTGCCCACCAGCCGCACTGCCGTCAGTCTGAGAGGGCCTACCTGTGGACTCTGACTAACGAAAAACCCCCGTTTTGCTGGAAAGGAAGGCCCCTGTTTGCGGCGGGCCTCCTCACCCTTGCTAGTCTAAGGAAGAAGAGTGCGTTTACCTCCCGTGACAACCATGACGATGTCATCCAGAGCAGCACCGAAAGGTCTACCGCCTTTAAATGGTAGATCTGTCAGGAGCTTCCTAAGGCTAGGTCAGCAGACCAGCATTTCAACCAGATAAGACGACGCAATACCACCGCCGAGACAGAGGCCCTGGATATTAAAGGGGCCGCGTTCAGCGTGGCGTCGCACACAGAAACCAGGCCCTGAACCAGTTGGTGGGCCAGAGCAACTGTGTCTGGGAGGAAGAATATGCTCCTGTACAGCTAGGTGCAACATTTTTGCCCAACCTGTAAGTGTTTAAGATACAAGGGTCGCCGCTACCACAGGTCGTAGGGCGGATCCCAACAAGGCAAACATGGCTCTGCTCACCACTTCTGACCTCCCATCAGTGGGGTCCTCAAATGCAGGAGTCCCCGCCATCAGGAGAGTGATGGCCTTGTTCAACCGGGCGACTGGAGGGTCGACCACTGGGGGGAGAAGCCCACTTTTTAAGTAGGGCATCTTCAAGGGGTATCTGATAGACAAACGCTGCGGGACCATAAAAAAATTCTTCTGCGGCTTTTCCCAGACCTTATCAATGAGCTGGTCAAAGAAAGTACATATGGAAAAACCTCTTTAGAAGGCCTGGCCTTAAAAGAACCAAAGGAGACTGTATCAGCCCGAGGTTCTGCATCCGCAGCATTTTTGCCTGAGAGTGTCCCTCACCGCAGTCATGAGTACACTTACAAGCGCCCTGTCATTTACTGACTCAGAACTGGAGTTTTCCACATAAGGAATGTCCTGTTCAAAACCATCCAATACATTCAGAACTAGGGTCCTGAGCGGTAGTGGCTAGGCCCATATCTGAATCAGCGCACTGCCCTCATGTAGTAAAGTGGGGAGAGGGTGCTTTTTGCTCCCTTGCGCTTGCACACAGCTCCCATCCTGGTCAGAAATGATTCCAGGACTGCCCACAACTGGTCCCTAGGGACCGCAGGTGCTGAAGCACTGCCTGTTGTCCACTGACATTTAGGGGAAGCTGGTGACCGAAACTTCACATTGCCCCCCTCTGAGACTCCTCAGATAAAAAGTCCACCCACAGGCTGTGCTGACTGAGGAGGGGGCGCCCAGGGGACTCACCAAACCGGACCAGGGACCGCTCAGTTCCGCTGTCTGTACCGCGCAGTGTCAGCGCTGGTGAGCTGTGAGGAGATTGTGAGGAGATTTGCGCTGTTACAGCAGCGCTAGAGGCCAAAACTAGTGCTGAAGAGCGCGCGGGCTGCAAGAAAATGGCCGCCGCACTTCACTGAGGCGACCCGCAGCAAGATGGCCGCCATGACGCAGCTAGAGTGAAACAACAGCACACACAGCGCCACTCAGGCCCCAAAACTCACAAAAAAAGGCCCCAAGCATATCTGTAGACCAGCATGAGCCCCTCCAAGAACAGTGTGACCCCCAGGCACCCCACACAGCACAGCGCCAGCAATGGTGACAGAGAGTGACAATGAAATACAGGGGGAGACAGGGAAAATCCCCCACAGAGAAACACAGCTTTTTGTACTCACCTGCAGGCAGGAGAGACTACTTACCCGTCCCCTGAGGGACCCACTGGTGTGTTTCTGACAGGACTATCACAGTGCAGTACTGAGTAGCTGTCGGCCCGGTCCACCGCGAAAGATACAGTCAGTCAGGAACTGTTCAGTCTTGAGAGGACCGTGGGAGCATGAAAGCAAACCCGGCCACCCCTGGAGTCATGGGGCCTGTCGTGAACTGAGTCTCACGCACACAAGGCGAGGATCAGCACGCTCGATGGTCGGACAGGGAAGACTACGAGGATATCTTGTACCCAACCTGTTGCCCAGCCGACAGTTGATAGAAGATTCTCAAATATAAAATAAAAAAGAATTCCAGAAAAGGAATAAAAAATAGGTCAGGAGACTGGCTCCTGAGAGAGCCACGTCTTCTCCTTCTGCTAGGCAGAAAAAAACTGAAGTCTGCTGACTGTAGTGGGAGGGTTATGCCCGGAGGGACCGCCCCCTGGGTGGGGCTGTTCAGCTCTGGCTTTTAGAATGTATGTATAATATCTCACATTCTGCCTAGGTCTTCTCCTGCAAGCAGGGACATAACCCACGTGTAAAGTGTAAAGAGACACCGTGTCAGTCCATTGATGATAAGAGAAACGGTGCCGATTAGTTTTGGAGGTAAAAATAAAGGCCACAAAACACTGGGTCTCCGAACGGAGGCCCTCCAAAAGGCAGACCACCCACACTAGAGCGGACCTGGACACACCGTGCAGCCCCCAGCCAGGACCCGGAGCCGCCCCTCAGGGACCCCTGGTGAGCTACACAGCAGGCCCAGCAAAGCATGGGGAGGAGGGATGGACGGGGAGAGAGGAAAGGGAGGGCTAGAGACCCCCTAATCGACCACCCCAGGAACGCACAGCTGTTCCATCCTGCCAAGACAGGAGGAACCTTACCTTACCCGTCCCTGCGAGGACTGCTGGACGCGTTCCTGACAGACCCATCACCGAGCAGTACGGAGTGGCTGTCGGCCACGGCCCACTGTTACTGGACGGCAGTAGCCCGGTCATATGTGGGCCCCGGAGCATATAGCTCACCGGCCACCCCTGGAGCAAACGGGGTATGTCGTGGCCGACCCAGCGTGTAGCTAAAGACCTGCTCATGCTCGATGGCCGGACTGGGGAGACAAGGATCTATATTATCCAGCCTGTTACCCAGCGGGCAGTTGATAGTAGATCTCAGGATCAAAAATGAAAAATTAAAAAGTTCTCCAGGACCTTCTACACTAGGCAGAAAAAAACTGAGCTGCTGAGTGCAGGGTGAGGGGTTATGAGAAGAGGGACCGCCCCCTGGGCAGGGCTGTTCAGCTTTGGTATAATTACATGTTTTTAAATATCTAACATGTCTGCCTAGTCCTCTCCTAATAGACGGAACATAACCCTAATGTCAAGACTTAAGGAATCTGTGTCCGTCCACGGACTAAAAAGAGAAAAGGCACCAGTTTAAAAAAAAAAAAAAAAAGTATACAAAAAAAAAAACACAACACAGATCGCGCCGTTTTAAATACTTTCAAGTGCAGAGGAGGGGTTTGGGGTCTTATGTACCCTCGATCCCTCCATAAAGAGTACCTGTCACAAGGGATGTTTACATTCCTTGCGACCGCAATAACCGTGACAAAAAAAAAAAATGTACAGAATATCAGCACATATCAGCCATCGGCCTGAGAGGTGGCCGAAATACCGGCATCGTATAGGAAACGAAAAATATTGGTCGATCCCTAGTGTATTCAAACCAAATCTCTTGACAAGATATCTAAAACATTGTAAACCACAGCAGATTATAACTTGCACTGGAGAACATTAAACAGGAGGATCAGATTGTAGTGCCTACAGTGCATTGCAATTCTTATTCGGACAAAATAGATATCCAAAGTGTGGAAAAATCTGTTCTCGATTCTATAGGTTTTGAGAAAGAAACCGACAACAAGATGGTAAAGCTTGTGATGTATGTATGTAGGATGGAAAAGGGCATAAAAGCGTTTTTCTAATCCCAAATAGGCCTGAAAAGCTAAAGCTGAAAGTTTTTATAATTTAAAGCAGCAGAACTTCACTCCAAGTGTAATTCCGCTGGTTCCCCTGACTTATCAGTACCCATTCTCCAATCCTCACCTAGGCAAGTTACAACAGCTTGCTCTTGTATCCAAGATATGATGCCAGCAACGAGTAAGAAAAATTGGCTGTGGTAAGACAGGGCTAGACCCCAGAAACTGTCACTAGTAAGTACTTGATTTTAAGTTAGCAGCGTACTTGTAGCTGCGGACAAAGAAAAAAAAAAAAAAAAGGCTGAAGTTCCTCCAAGTAGGCATACAATTATTTTAAAGGTTTATGTCTATATCACATTTATCAATGCCTATTCACCAGTGGCATCCTAGCAATATGAGCAAATCCGGAGCTTAACCGACAGCCAGGAGGCTCTCTAGAAACCAGTGAGCAATTTTAAAAACACTGGTTACTTTAGAGCTAAGAGAAAACCTCGAAAAATGTGTAACAAGGGAAATAAGCATGATGCCAATGCTAATCTCTTAAAATGTGTAAGCTACATGGCTCTAGTACCGAGACCCTGACCTGAAATAAACATACAATCAAGACCGTAAGAAATCTTGCAACTCTAGATGCGTAGATGAATAAAGTTACTCAAAGAACTAAACCTATTAGGACAGTAAGGAATTCAAAAAGGAGGTTAGAAAAACAAGCCTACATAGCTCCCTCCCCGGGACACGTTTTACAGGACTGATGAGCAAGGCACCCAACAGTCATACACACACACACAGAGTTAAAACATGTGCCACCCCTGAAACTATATGTAAACCATAGCTTCTACTACCTTATCTTCCTCTGGACAGGAATACAAACACTGGAAAGATGCCGTTAGGTTCTTAGTAAATCTTGGACCAAATACATCTTTATCAATTCCAAACTGATGACGAGACTGACGAACTATTGAATCAATTACATACAATCCTGGGACCTTGTATTCAGGTTTACACTGAAAAAGAATTTAGAATGTTTAACTCACAGGTAACACGGCAAAGATTATTCTTAATACAATTTGTAATAAACTTTCTCCACACAAAATTTTAATAGGTAGGTTACAGAGTCAATCACACCCCAGTTTCATATATCCAGGGCCGTAATACCAAATAATGCTGCCCTATTCAGAACTGAATGTTAACCCCCACCCCTTGTGTCAGTTAATTTGAGTAAAAATTTCTACTTTGCTTTGTTATTTATTGGAGACAGGATGTGGTCTGCTTTATATGCTTTTAAGCTGTACAGACCAGACAAGAGTGCAACGGCATTTTAATTTTCTGAATAAAAGTCTTATGACTTGTCCAACTATGTCCTTTACACTGTCTCCCCAGAATTCTATTGCTGACTTTGTCCACCTATGAATATTTTTGGGACACAAAATAGGCAACAGTTTAGTAAATGTTTGCCTGGTGTTGCCACCCGTTTGCCTGGTGTTGCCACCCGTTTGCCTGGTGTTGCCACCCGTTTGCCTGGTGTTGCCACCCGTTTGCCTGGTGTTGCCACCCGTTTGCCTGGTGTTGCCACCCGTTTGCCTGGTGTTGCCACCCGTTTGCCTGGTGTTGCCACCCGTTTGCCTGGTGTTGCCACCCGTTTGCCTGGTGTTGCCACCCGTTTGCCTGGTGTTGCCACCCGTTTGCCTGGTGTTGCCACCCGTTTGCCTGGTGTTGCCACCCGTTTGCCTGGTGTTGCCACCCGTTTGCCTGGTGTTGCCACCCGTTTGCCTGGTGTTGCCACCCGTTTGCCTGGTGTTGCCACCCGTTTGCCTGGTGTTGCCACCCGTTTGCCTGGTGTTGCCACCCGTTTGCCTGGTGTTGCCACCCGTTTGCCTGGTGTTGCCACCCGTTTGCCTGGTGTTGCCACCTGTTTCCTCGATGTCCTAGGCCATGATCTATTATAGCAAGCACAGCCCTAACTATATCTCCTGAAACTTCATTGTTGTCAAAGCAAAAGTGTCTGGGTAATGCAGCAGAAGATGCCTAAGAAGCATGGCTTTGTAATAGCGGTCTCAGCTAGGATGAACAACTTGCTACTAACATATATATGAAGCCAATTTGTGATTTACCACACTAACAATGCAAATCCAAGTTCTGAATAATCTGATATTTAAGTACACACGTCACAAGAAAAATTTATGACCTCTCATTTAGAGAATGTTAGCCTTCTGGCTGTCATGCTAATACCTTGGCTTCAACACAGTTGAAAAAAAAAAAGAAAAAAAAGAAGGATAAAACCGAGGAATTCCAACACTTATTTACAGCATGCTTGTTCATTTTGGGATTTAAAAAAAAAAAAAAAAGAAAGAAGTACTGAAGCCAGGAAACTAAAATTTTCACAAAAAGGCTAGAAATGGCAGCACTAATACGTCCTATTACAATTCTACATTAATCACTTATTTGAATAAGTTGGTAAGATGTGCAGAGTCTGTAGGAAATGGTACTGAATTCATAAAGAAACTCACCTTCTTAATAAATTTTTCCACAATTTGGACTACATGTTTGTAAAGCTATGGGAAAAAAAAAATATTAAAAAATGAATAAGAACAAGCCTCAGTTTAACAATCAAGGACATCAGCCACAAATATGCAGATCTTACCTTTATTGCCTTTATAGCAGCCTTTGTGATCATGATCATCTTTGCACGAGAAATTGGAGGCTTCATGTCCATGAGCGCAAAGAGCTAAGGGGGAAAAAAAAATTAAAAATACATACAATGCAATTAACTGAAGAAAAAAAAATTCCCGTTTTGCCTGCAACATTTCAGTTTAACAGTTATCAATATTTCAAAATAAGCACTTTATATTTTCCTAAAACTTTAAAAATCATTACCCAGTTTTGTAAGATAAACATGAAATATCTGTCAAGAGGTCTGCTCTTCCTGCACTGGACTTTTTAAAGTCAGCAAAATAGTGGCATTTAGGAACTTCAATTTAGTAAGAGGATTTCCTTCCTTACAGTCCATAGAACCAAATGAAATGTCTTCGATCACAAAGGGATCACCAGTTGATGGACAAGGTTAGAGAGATCCAATCACCTTGCTTACTTAGGGCAAAGTGACCAGGTCTCTAAAGATGAGACTGTTACTCGATTATACGTCACTTCACAATGCTCCGTGCTTCAAGCAAGTGAAATGATGCAGGAGTTGCCTAGCAATTGGCCCTGAACACTGCCACATGGCCTAAGGGAATAAATACCGTGAAGGCAAGTTAGAAAAAAAAAAAAAAGTGGGTGGCCAGGGTTTGGGAGTAATGGGCTTTAAAGAGACCTTTTACTTTTTCCCTCAATGTACACAGTGACATGGTAAAGTAAACGGATTACGAAAAACTTGCTGCTGCTGTCAGATTTTCAAACACAAGATATTTCTTTAAAAGAGAAATACGTCTTAAAGCGGAGGTTCACCCAAAAAATCATCTATGCGAAAAATGGAAGGAAACTATTGGACAGCCGCACTCCAAAAACAATTCCTTTATTGGAAAATCACGCAAATCCAAACCACAGCAAAGAATAAGAGCAGACAAGCTGACGCGTTTAGCACTGTAATTTCAGTGCTTACTCATAGCTATATGCCAACACAATCAGTTCCCCATATACTTCATCAAAAGCCAAATCAATTTTTATAATCATAGTTACCGTATAATAGCATTTAATATGTAGACTTCCGGGATTCGGCTCCCGCGGGAGTAGGCGTTTCTAAGCCTTTCCCCAGCGCCACAATGCAGTGCGGGACTTTGCAGCAATGTGTTCTGGGAGCACATTTTTTCTGCATACCATCACAACGGGGCGTGTTATTTCTATGAAGCGCGCACTAACGCATTCCCCGACTTAGTTGGGGTAGGTGGTACACTTTGGTGGGGGTGGGTCAGCCACGCCCAGTGACATTTGACCTCTGGGGACCCGCCTTCTGACCTTTGACCTCTGGGGACCCGCCTTCTGACCTTTGACCTCTAGGGGGGGAGGTCCCTGTTCAGAAAACTGGGTCCTATTCTTAAAAGGGAAAACCCCAACCCTCAACCCACCTTTGAACTTTAACTAGGGCTGGGCGATTTCCCCCCCAAAAAAAAAAATCTGCAATTTGTTTTATGAAAAACTCGATTTACGATTCGATTTTTTTAAATTATATTAAAGTGCATCAACAAAGAAAATTGCAAAGGCAAACCCCTTTCTCTAACTGCAAAGTCCGTGTGCAACAAAGATTGTTAAACATCCAAATTATTAATACTGTATTTGTATTTAGCTAATAAAACAAAATCTTGGTTACTCTTAGCTGAAGTGAACTGTGCCCGTGCCTCACTGTGCCCAATGCCTCACTGTGCCCGTGCTTCAATCACTGTGCCCGTACCTGATGCAAATTTTCATGGGATACGGATTTTACCGCTACACCGGCGGCCATTCCAGTATTCAAAAGCCGCGCCTCCTCCTCGACTGTGATAGGCGGAACACTCAATTTCCCAGCATTCAGTGTTTTCCGCCTATCATGGACATCCGCTCATCTTCATAACACAGACGAGGATGAGAGGATGTCCGTGATAGGCTGAACACTGCCTGCTGTGAAATTGAGTGTTCCGCCTATCACAGACGACAAGGACTCGGGAGGCGCGGCTTTTGAACACTGCAATGGCCGCCGTCTGTCTGCATGACACGCTGATCAGGTAGGCAGACGGCGGCTTGCGGTTAGTGTTACATTACATCTACTCGTGGCGGCTGCGGCGAGTAGATGTAATTGGGGTAACGCCACCCAGTGCCATTCCAGATACGCCCCCTGCAGCCCTGCTACGGAAACTTTGAAGGAAAAAAAAAAAAAAAAAATCTAAAAAAAAAAAAAACGATTTTCTTCAAATCTGAATCGATTTGAACTCAAAACTCGATTCAAGATTAAAATCGATTTTTTTCCCAGCCCTAACTTTAACCCCAAGTGCATCTCCAATTAGTGACTCTCCCCACCCTAAAACCCCTACCTTTGCCAGATCCCGCTCGGTTTGTTGGAAAAAGGGGGGGGGGGTAAGGCTACCCCAAGTGGTTTTTGGGGGGAGGGGGGAGAGAAACGTCTTCCGGGCTTATTATCATTTCTGCCAGTTTGCCGGAGAAACGATTCGATGGTCACAGAGGCTCTATGGCAGGGATATGCAATTAGCGGACCTCCAGCTGTTGCCAAACTACAAGTCCCATCATGCCTCTGGGTGTCATGCTTGATGCTGTCAGAGTCTCGCTATGCCTCATGGGACTTGTAGTTTGGCAACAGCTGGAGGTCCGCTAATTGCATATCCCTGCTCTATGGCCTCAGAGGACCGGAGCAACATCACTCCCCGGTCCAGGGTGGTTAACAATTTTTTCTTTTTTTTGTTTAAGTAAACAAGGTCAAAAACATTTTTTGACCTTTTGCTTTTAAAAAAGGTAAACAGGAGGAGGATGTGGGGTCTTTGTGACCCCAGATCTCTTTATAAAGAAGTCCTGTCATCCGTATTTTTATTACAAGGGATGTTTGAATTCCATGTAATAGGAAGAAAAGTGATTAAAGAAGGGGGGCCGTGTAAAAATAAAAAAAATAGGATTTTTTGTACTCACCGTAAAATCCTTTTCTCTGACATCCATGGACTGACACGGTGTCTCTTTACACTTTACACGTGGGTTATGTCCCTGCTTGCAGGAGAAGACCTAGGCAGAATGTGAGATGTTATACATACATTCTAAAAGCCAGAGCTGAACAGCCCCACCCAGGGGGCGGTCCCTCCGGACATAACCCTCCCACTACAGTCAGCAGACTTCAGTTCGTAACAAAGCAGTACAAACGTAAAAAGGAAGGGTGGGTGCCGTGTCAGTCCATGGATGTCAGAGAAAAGGATTTTACGGTGAGTACAAAAAATCCTATTTTCTCTTATCATCCATGGACTGACACGGTGTCTCTTTACACTTTACACGTGGGATGTCCCAAAGCAGTGTCAAGAGGGATGGGAGCAGTATAAATGGAAAAACCAAAAACTTCACTCCAAGAAGGCAGAGCTCCTCAACGGAGGAGTCGCAACTTTAAACAGCGGCCTGCAGCACCCTGCGGCCGAAGGAAGCATCCGGAGATGCAGCCACATTAACCTTATAAAACTTAAAAGGCATGAACAGACGACCAGGTCGCCGCCTTGCACACTTGTGCAACCGACGCTTGATGTCGGAAAACCCAGGAAGCACCAATTGCCCTGGTGGAATGCGCCGTAACCGGAAAGGGAGGCGCCCGCCCTTTGAGAGCATAGGCTTGAATGACGGTTTGTCTGATTCCCCTAGAAATGATGGCAGACGAAACCGCTTGGCCCTGTTATGGACCAGAGACAGTCACAAACAGTGAGTCGGACTTTCGAATAGAAGCAGTAGCAGACAGGTACACCCGTAAGGCTTGTACCACATCCAATATGTGCAGCGCAAACTCTCTGGGATGCGATGGGTGAGGACACAAGGACGGGAGGACAATGTCCTCATGTAGGTGAAAGGTCGACACCACCTTTGGCAAAAAGGAAGGTCACGGATGCAACACCGCCTTATCCTTATGGATGACTAAATATGGCGACTTGCAGGACAAAGCCGCCAACTCAGACACCCGTCAAACAGAAGTGATTGCCACTAAAAAAGTCCACCTTCTGAGACGAGACAAGAGGGGAATATCCCGGATATTCCCAAAAGGAGGTTCCTGGAGGACCGAGAGCACCAAATTCAGATCCCACGGTGGGAGAGAAGGCTTGACAGGAGGGAGCACATGGCGAACCCCCAACACAAGGTGCTAACCAAGAAATGACCCGCTAGAGGTCGCTGAAAGAAGACGGCCAAGGCCGAAATCTGATCCTTGATGGTACTCAAAGCAAGCTTTTGGGTCACTCCACACTGCAGAGGACGCAGGATTCTGGGGAAGGAATACGTCCGAGGACGCCAGTCCAGCGCTTCGCATATGGCGATATAAGCTTTCCAGGCACAGTGATAGATCTGCTTGGAGGAAGACTTCCGTGTCCTTAACATGGTCAAAATGACCGAGTCCGAGAGACCACGGTCCCTCAACACCTGGCTTTCAACAGCCCTGCCGTTAAAGCCAGAGACTGTAAGCCGGATGAAACATAGGACCTTGAGACTGAAGGTCCTCCCTCATCGGCAACCGCCAGGGAACGTCCGCGACGAGACGTACCAGATCAGCGTACCAGTGATGCTGAGGCCAATCCGGAACAATTAGGATCACCGGAGTTTATATCAGGCGATAAGGACCCTATGGGGCCACCAACTCATCCGAGGCATCGCTCAAGGATCCCTGGATCTGGCCACAACCTCGACCCTTGCGATTGAGTCGAGAGGCCATCAGGTCCACATCCGGCGTGCCCCACCGTCGGCAAAGGAGTTAAAATATGCAAGGACCACTCTTCTTGGTCCGGCGATTGGCGACTCAGATAGTCCGCCTGCCCATTGTCTATGCCCAGAATGTAAATGGCCTACAGAGCCGGCACGTTTCTTCCGGCCCACTTCAGGATACGGACTACCTCGGAAGCCGCAGCTGAGCTCCGAGTCCCCCCTTGATGGTTTACATACGCCACCGCCGTGGCGTTGTCCGACTGGCTCCTAATGGAGCGACCCCGTACTCTCTCAGACCTGAGGAGAGACACAGTCCGATGGCCCGTATTTCCAGAACAGTGATTGGTAAACGGGCTCGTCCGGAGTCCAAGGCCTTGAGCCGACAGGACTCCCCAGACTCCACCCCAGCCCTTCAGGCTGGTGTCCGTCGTGAGTACCGTCCATTGGATGGGAGGGGAACGACTTTCCGGACCGAAGAGCCGAGGATCTCAACCACCATGTCAGGGGCGCCCTGACCAGGTGAATCACCTGGATCTGAAGATCCAAGGACAATGGGGATTTGTCCCAGGTGGACAAGATCTCCTTCTGCAATGCCCTGGTGTGTGATTGGGCATACAGAACGGCCGCGAAGGAGGCCACCACGAGTCCCGGGACTCTCATGCAAAAAAAACGGATTGACAACCATTTTCGGGATGTCAGCACCCGCCCCGCAGACTGAAGTGTCAGCAACTTCTCCAGAGGTAGGATACCTTTGCCTCCAAGGAGTCCAGAATCAGAACTAGATACTCCAGACACTGAGTCGGGACCAGGACTGACTCCTGAATGTTCAGGAACAACCCGAAGTCCCTGAGGGTCTTATTGACGATAGTCACCTTTCCTCTAAGTCTGAGCCACTTTCTGCTCTTAGCAGAAGATCGTCCAGATAGCCCACGACAGCAATACCTCGCTGTAACAGAAGGCTAGAACCGGAGCAAGCACCTTGGTGAACACCCTTGGTGCCGAGGCTAGGCCGAAAGGAAGAGCCACAATCGATAGTGGACTTCGCTGATCGCAAGCGCAGAAACTTCTGGTGACTTGCGCAGATCGGAACATGCAAGTAGGCGTCCTTGAAGTCCAAGGACGCCAGAAGAAAATCCCTTTGGTGGAGTGTAGCGATCACCGTGCGAATGGATTCCATGCGGAATTTCTGCACCTTCTCGAAGGCATTCAGGGCCTTGAGGTCCAGGATAGGGACGACAAACAGATTCAAGTAGAATCCCTGAAAACTCTCCTGTGACGGAACCGGCACAATCACTCCGGACCTGATCAAATCCTGTACAGCCCCCAAGAGGGCTGCCCGACAGGTAGGAAGGAGAGGAAGATTCGAGGGAAAGAATCTGTCTGGGGGCCAGGATCGGAATACTATCCTATATCCTGAAGTGACCACCTCGCACACCCACCAGTCGGAGATTCGGGAGGACCACCGATTCGTGACCTGCGAAGTCGTCCCCCCACCCCAGAGTCGGGCGGAGGCAAGACTTCACGCGGAGGCAGGCTTGGGAGCCGCTTGTTTGGCTTACGCACCCAGGGGCACTTGTGCCCACCAGCCGCACTGCCGTCAGTCTGAGAGTACCTACCCGTGGACGCTGACTGACGAAAAAACCCCGTTTTGCTGGAAAGGAAGGCCCCTGTTTGCGGCGGGCCTCCTCACCCTTGCTAGTCTAAGGAAGAAGAGTGCTTTTACCTCCCATGACATCCATGACGATGTCATCCAGAGCAGCACCGAAAGGTCTACCACCTTTAAATGGTAGATCCGTCAGGAGCTTCCTAAGGCTAGGTCAGCAGACCAGCACTTCAACCAGATAAGACGACGCAATACCACCGCCGAGACAGAGGCCCTGGATATTAAAGGCGTCGCACACATAAACCAGGCCCTGAACCAGTTGGTGGGCCAGAGCAACTGTGTCTGGAAGAAGATTATGCTCCTGTACAGCTAGGTGCAACATTTTTGCCCAACCTGTAAGTGTTTAAGACACAAGGGTCACCGCTACCACAGGCCGTAGGGTGGATCCCAACAAGGCAAACATGGCTCTGCTCACCACTTCTGACCTCCTGTCAGTGGGGTCCTCAAATGCAGGAGTCCCCTCCATCGGGAGAGTGATGGCCTTGTTCAACCGGGCGACTGGAGGGTCGACCCTGGGGGAGAAGCCCACTTTTTAAGTAGGGCATCTTCAAGGGGTATCTGATAGACAAACGCCGCGGGACCATAAAAAAATTCTTCTGCGGCTTTTCCCAGACCTTATCAATGAGCTGGTCAAAGAAAGTACATATGGAAAAACCTCTTTAGAAGG
This sequence comes from Rana muscosa, assembly GCA_029206835.1. Taxonomy (NCBI): domain Eukaryota; kingdom Metazoa; phylum Chordata; class Amphibia; order Anura; family Ranidae; genus Rana; species Rana muscosa. Next base: position 78,475,808 of record CM055117.1, on the reverse strand, counting down.
CCTGGCCTTAAAAGAACCAAAAGGAGACTGTATCCGCCTGAGGTTCTGCATCCGCAGCATTTTAGCTTGAGAGTGTCCCTCACCGCAGTCATGAGTACAATAACAAGCGCCCTGTCATTTACTGACTCAGAACTGGAGTTTTCCACATAAGGAATGTCCTGTTCAAAACCATCCAATACATTCAGAACTAGGGTCCTGAGCGGTAGTGGCTAGGCCCATATCTGAATCAGCGCACTGCCCTCATGAAGTAAAGTGGGGAGAGGGCGCTTTTTTTGCTCCCTTGCGCTTGCACACAGCTCCCATCCTGGTCAGAAATGATTCCAGGACTGCCCACAACTGGTCCCTAGGGACCGCAGGTGCTGAAGCACTGCCTGTTGTCCACTGACATTAAGGGGAAGCTGGTGACAGAGACTCCATATTGCCCCCTCTGAGACTCCTAAGATAAAAAGTCCACCCACAGGCTGTGCTGACTGAGGAGGGGGCGCCCAGGGGACTCACCAAACCGGACCAGGGACCGCTCACTGTCTGTACCGCGCTGTGTCAGCGCTGGTGAGCTGTGAGGAGATTTGTTACAGCAGTGCTAGAGGCCAAAACTAGTGCTGAAGAGCGCGCGGGCTACAAGAAAATGGCCGCCGCACTTCACTCAGGCGATCCGCGGCAAGATGGCCGCCACGACTCAGCAAAAGTGAAAAAAACAGCACACACACAGCGCCACTCAGGCCCCAAAACACACAAAAAAAGGCCCCAAGCATATCTGCAGACCAGCATTAGCCCCTCCAAGAACAGTGTGACCCCCAGGCACCCCACACTGCACAGCGCCAGCAATGGTGACAGAGAGCGACAATGAAATACAGGGGGAGACAGGGAAAATCCCCCACAGAGAAACACACAGCTTTTTGTACTCACCTGCAGGAGAGACTACTTACCCGTCCCCTGAGGGACCCACTGGTGTGTTTCTGACAGGACTATCACAGTGCAGTACTGAGTAGCTGTCGGCCCGGTCCACCGCGAAAGATACAGTCAGTCAGAAACTGTTCAGTCTTGAGAGGACCGTGGGAGCATGAAAGCAAACCCGGCCACCCCTGGAGTCATGGGGCCTGTCGTGAACTGAGTCTCACGCACACAAGGCGAGGATCAGCACGCTTGATGGTCGGACAGGGAAGACTACGAGGATATCTTGTACCCAACCTGTTGCCCAGCCGACAGTTGATAGAAGATTCTCAAAAATAAAATAAAAAAGAATTCCAGAAAAGGAATAAAAATAGGTCAGGAGACTGGCTCCTGAGAGAGCCACGTCTTCTACTTCTGCTAGGCAGAAAAAAACTGAAGTCTGCTGAATGTAGTGGGAGGGTTATGTCCGGAGGGACCGCCCCCTGGGTGGGGCTGTTCAGCTCTGGCTTTTAGAATGTATGTATAACATCTCACATTCTGCCTAGGTCTTCTCCTGCAAGCAGGGACATAACCCACGTGTAAAGTGTAAAGAGACACCGTGTCAGTCCATGGATGATAAGAGAAATACAATTTTAAAGAGCCCCCATCCCTCTGTGCTCGTGCGCAGAAGAAAACACTTGCACGCATATATAAACGGTGTTGACACCACACGTGAGGTATTGCCTGCCGCAAACGTTAGAGCGACAGCAATAATTCTAACTTTAGACCTCATTTAACGCCAAACAGGTAACCTGTAAAGGCGTTGAGAACGTCCCCTATGGAGATTAAGTACGTTGTTTTTAACCATTCCACAAGCGTATTCAATTTTAAAGCGTGGCATATTAGGCATCTATACATGTACCAGTGTAGCCCAATTCATTCATATAACTTTAATAAGTGATGAAATGCACAATCAAAAAGTCTGTCTAATTTAACCACTTCAGCCCTGGAAGGATTTGCCCCCTTAATGACTGGGCCATTTTTTGCGATACAACACTGTCACTTTAACTGACAATTGCGCGGTCGTGCGATGTTGTACCCAAACAAAATTTATGCCCCCCCCCCCCCCAACTAGAGATTTCTTTTGGTGGTATTTGATCACCTCTACAGTATTTTTTGCGCTATAGACAAAAAAGGTACGACAATTTTGAACTTTTTTTTTACTTTGTTATAATACATATCCAAAAAAACTTAAACTGGAGCTCCACCCTAAATAGCAACTTTTGCTATTTTGAACCCTCCCCCCCTTCGGTGTCACAATTGACACCTTTCAGGGGGGAGGGGGGTGAAGATACCTGTCTAAGACAGGTATTTTCACCCACATCCGGGAGTCCACTCTCCGGGAATCTGCGGGAGTTACGTCACTTCCCGCAGACTTCCCTTGGTGTTCTGGGAGACACTCGGCTCCCAGAACACAGGAGCACCAATCAGAACGGCGCAGCGCGACTCGCGAATGCGCCGTAGGGAACCGGGCATGAAGCAGCAGAGCTTCACTTCCTGGTTCCCTCAGCGAGGATGGCGGAGGGAGCAGCAGAGCGAAGAGCGGTCGCTCGTCCTCTGCTGCGGACGTCGCTGGACTCCAGGACAGGTAAGTGTCCAAATATTAAAAGCCAGCAGCTGCTGTAGCTGTAGGCTTTTAATATATTTTTTTTCCGGCGGAGCTCCGCTTTAAGTTATTCATCAGTTTTGGACAATATGTATTCTAAGTTTTTTTCCAAAAAGTATCGCAATAACCGTATATTGAATGGTTTGCACAAAAAAGTTAGCGTGTTTAACCACTTCCCGCCCAGTCAATAGCGAATTGACGTCCAGGAAGTGGTTGCAATATCGATACTGGACGTCATGACGTCCTGCAGGATAATGCCTTGCGCGCGCCCGCGGGGGCGCGCAGCGCGGTGATCGAGGACGGCATGTGTCCCTCGGACACAGCGCTTCCCCGATCACGGTAAACAGCCAATTTCATTAGCTGTTTACCATGTGATCGGCTGTGTCAAAGTCACAGCCGATCACCTGTCAAAACAAACTCGGCGGCGCGCCGCCACAGGCTTGCAGAGCGGGGATCGGGGAAGGCGAGTGTCCCTTGGACACAGCGCGTCCCCGATCAGAGTAAACAGCCAATGAATTGGCTGTTTACCACGTGACCGGCTGTGTCCAATCACAGCCGGTCACAAATGTAAACAAACTCCACAGGAGTTACTACCTGATCCCTGCTCTCTCCTCACACACCGATCTGTGAAGAGAGAAGAGATCAGTAAGTTAGCTCAGTGTAGTTTGTCTACATAAGTTTACAGTGCACAACACGCCCCCCCCCATAAAGAGGACCTGTCACACAGCCCAGCACATCAATCAGCCCAGCCAATCAGCCCATCTGTCAATCATCTGTCACAGGCCCACCTCCATCGGTACCGCCATTGGCACCGCCACACAGGCTACCGGTACCAGTACCGCCACCAGGCCCAGCATCTATACTGCCACACAGGCCCGCTACCAGTATCACCACTAGTGCCGCCATCGGTACCACCACCCGTACCACCGTCGGTAGTGCCACCACCACCTGTACCGCCATCGGTACCATCACCACCCGTACCGCCATCGGTCCCACCACCCGTACCGCCATCGGTACCACCACACAGGCCCACCACTAATACCTCCATCGGTACTACCACACAGACCGCCACCACTACCACCAGCAGTACCATTACACAGGCCCACCAATAAGCACTGCCATAATGTCCCAAAGGGTTTACACACCTGAGGAGGCATATGCCATTCTTGCCATGTCGGATGATGAGAGCAGCGGGGAGCTCCCATTATCCGATTCTGGTTCGGAATACGAGCCAGTGGAGGATAGTGGCTCAGAGTCCGAGTCCCCGGAGGAAACCGTCCCTCCCAAAAGAATGTGATCGGCACCAAGATCAGCACCAAGATCAGGAGAACTGCCCACCACCAGCAGCGCCATACCCCAGGAAGGAGGAGCCCAGTACAAGCAATGGAAATGCACGCCCAACCCGAAGAATCCAGCCCCAATCCTACCTTCCCGATGCCCTGGCAAACCCCTTATGGTTGCCTGCCAACTCAGGATCCGCTATCATCCCCCCTTTCACCGCACAGCCAGGTGTGCAGCCCGACACTACAAATTTTTCTAAATTTGATTATTTTTGTTTATTTTTCCCACAAGATTTGCTGCAGAATATAGTGGATCAAACGAATCTGTATGCATCCCAATTTATTGTTGCCAACCCCGATTCTTCCTACGCCCGCATGTTCCAGTGGCGGCATCTAACATTGGAGGAATTTAAATTATTTTTGGGCCTTATGTTCAATATGGGGCTTACAAAAAAGAACGAAGTCCATTCATATTGGTCCAAATGCCCCATCCAACACATGCCCATATATTCCGCTGTCATGTCCAGGAAAAGATACGACATGATTATGCACCTTTCTCCACTTCAATGACAATTCACAGTGCCCTCCCCGAGATCATCCCAACTACGACAAATTGTACAAGATACGCCCCCTAATCAATGCCTTTTCCCAGCGATTTGAAGAAGTTTTCATCCCAGACCAAAAAATTTGTGTGGACGAGTCCCTCGTACATTTCACCGGCCGACTGCAGTTCAAGCAGTACATACCAAGCAAGAGAGCCAGGTATGGGTTAAAATTAAATAAATTATGTGATCGAGCCACTGGATACGTCTGCAAATTCAGGATCTACGAAGGCAAAGACTCCCAGCTCCAGCCCCGTGATTGCCCCACATATATTGGAACCAGTGGGAAAATTGTCTGGGAGTTGGCATACCCCCTGTTCAGAAAAGGTTACCATTTATATGTTGATAATTATTATACCAGCCTGCCCCTTTTTCGCCACCTTTACAGTAAACAAACCCCGGCCTGCGGTACCTTCAAAAAAAACCGGAAGGGATTCCCACAAAATTTATTGACAAAAAAATTGCGACCTGGAGAATCGGCATCCATGAGGAACGAGGAGGTGTTGGCCATGAAGTGGAGGGACAAGAAAGATGTCCACATCCTCTCTACGATCCACAATGACACCATGGTGGAGATCCCAAGAAGACGCGGCTCCATTGTAAAGCCTGAATGTGTCCACGACTACAATTTGTACATGGGGGGGGTGGATTTAAACGACCAGATGCTACAGCCCTACTTATCAACCAGAAAGTCCCATTATTGGCACAAAAAAGTTGCGTTTCACCTGTTTCACATGGCCCTTTTTAATTTGTTTGTCTGCTACCAAAAAGCAACTCAAAATCACCGACTCCACTACCTCCAATATATCGAAGATATCATCGATGCCCTCATTTACCAACAAGATCCCGCCCCAGGAAGCATTCGCTCTGATAGTGTGAGTCGGCTTCACGAGCGACACTATCCCTTTAGCATCCCCCCCACAGAATCTGGAAGAAGACGCCAAAAGAAATGCCGTGTACGCAGCAGAGGAGGAGTAAGAAGAGACACCAGCTATTATTGTCCCGATTGTCCCTCCCAACCTGGCCTGTGCATCGGAAATTGCTTTAAAAATTATCATACATCCATTAGTTCCCCTTATTATTAACAGACTGCCATTTCCCTATTTCCCTGCTACCATGTTACTAACTACCTTCCATGTTAATTAACTGACCCTGGCCTGTTTACCGACGATGCCTCTGCCTGCCGATTTAAACCACGTTTCTGACTTCCACGTGTACCGACCTTGGCCTGTTAATCGACCACGTTTTTGCCTGCCACTTGGACTGATCTTTTGGCCATCTACTTTTAGTACACAGGGGTCTCACACATGTGAGGGGCTTCAGAATAGCGTTCTGAGTAGAGAAAACCAGTTTTTCGTTTTCTGTGCTCCAAGAACAGGGTCTGGTTGCCCGGAGGCTTCAAAGCGATTTGGGTGGGAGAAGCCTCTACCCCTGTCCCCCTGGCCCTAAGCTTGATGGTCCTTCCTGCTGCCTGGACCAATAATTTGGCTGTGCTGACCATATTACTGCCTGTAATGACCCATGACATTATGGACCATGTTTCTTCCTGCTGCTTGGACCAATACTTTGGCTGTGTTGACCATATATCTGCCTGCTGCCTCTGACTTTGGACAGCATTTCTGCCGGGACACCTCTGCCTGCTACCTGGACCTGTGCTTTGGCTGTGCTCTGGCTGTGCTGACAGTATCTCTGCCTGTGCGAACTATGGACAGTATTCCTGCCTGGATGATTGCTTTTGCTGTCGCTGACCTCATCCCTGCCTGTTGCCTGGACCGATGCTCTCCTCTGTGGACCACTGCACTTCTAAAACCACAGGTAATCTTTTGTTATTTGGTATGTACCTGCTATGTGTTAGATATATGAAGGGCCTTCAAAAATGTGATCGGTAGTCAGAAAATGATATGTGCAATTAATGCTGCTAGAATGCCTGGAGGTGCTACTTGGATGTTGGGCCTCTGTATGTGGCCAGGCTGTGTAAAAGTCTCAAACATGTGGTATCGCCATACTCAGGAGGAGTAGCAGAATGCATTTTGGGGTGTAATTTTTGCTATGTACATATTATGTGTTAGAAATATCTTATAAATGGACAACTTTGTGTAAAAAAATGCATTTTCATTTTTTCTCCACATTTTCCAAAACCTTCTGAAAAAAAATGAACCGTTCAAAAGACTCATAATGCTTCATAGATTATACGTTGGGGTGTGTGCTTTCCAAAATGGGGTCATTTTGTGGAAAATTCCATTGTCCTGGTGCTCCAGGGCCTTCAAAAGTGTAATAGGTGGTTGAGAAAGGATATGTGCGATTTATGCTTGTAGAACGCCTGAAAGTGCTACTTCAATGTTGGGCCTCTGTATGTGGCCAGGCTGTGTAAAAGTCTCACACATGTGGTATCGCTACACTCAGGAGGAGTAGCAGAATGTATTTTGGGGTGTAGTTGCAATTATGCATATGCTGTGTGAGAGAAAAAAAAACTGTTAATATGACCAGTTTGTGTAAAAAAAAAAAAAAAAAAAATTTTCCCAAGAATTGTGGGAAAAAAATACAACTTCAAAAAACTCACCACGCCTCTTAGTAAATACCTTGGACTGTCTACTTTCCAAAAAGGGGTAATTTTGGGGTATTTGTACTTTCCTCGCTTGTTAGTGTCTCAAGAAATGAGATATCCCTTCAGTACATCAGGCGTGATCAGATGTGATAAATTTTCAGTGATTGCCACCATAGTTTGTAGACTCTATAACTTTCACAAAGACCAAATAATATACACTAATTTGGGTTCATTTTACCAAAGATATGTAGCAGTATACATTTTGGCACAAATTTACGAAGAAAAATTACTTATTTGCAAAATTTTACAATAGAAACGAAAAAAAAGTGTTTTTTTTTTTTAAAAAAATTGCTGTTTTTTTGCTTATATCGCAAAAAATAAAAAACCCAGTGGCGATTAAATACCACCAAAAGAAAGCTCTATTTGTGAGAAGAAAATGATAAAAATTTTGTTTGGATACAGTGTAGCATGACTAAGTAATTGTCATTCAAAGTGTGAGAGTACTGAAAGCTGAAAATTGGTCTGGGCGGGAAGGTGCATAAGTGCATGGTATTGAAGTGGTTAAAAAACTATGGGATAGATTTATGGACTTATTTTTTTATTGTTTTTACTAGTAAAGGCGGCAGATCTGTGATTTTTAGCGGGACTGCGACGGACAAATCTGACCCCAAATTACACTTTTGGGGACCAGTGACATTATTACATTGATCAGTGCTTTAAAAATGCACTGATCAATGTATAAATTACACTGGTAGGGAAGGGGTTAACACTAGGGGGAGATCAAGGGATTAAAGTTGTTCCCGCAGCGTGTTCCAACTTTAGGAGGGGGGGGGGGGGCTGCCTGGGACATGACAGATAGCGGTTCCCGATCACTGGGAACAGCAGATCTTTGAGATGTCCCCTGTCAGAACAGTGATGTGCCTTGTTTGTTCACAATGGCAGATCACCGTTCTGCCTCTGTATACAGCAATCGCGGACGTGCATGTGAGATTGCGGGCGCTGGTCTGGCGGAAATCTTACATGCACGGACCGACATACAGGCAAGTCGGTTTGTGCAGGAGAGCCAACTTGCCGCAGTATAAGTACGGCAGCTGGTCGGCAAGTGGTTAATGTACATAAATGTGTCGTCCTATTCATCACCAGTGTGTACAACACGTGACATAAAAAATCTTCCACAAAAGTGTTTGGTGAACCACCACCTCCATACAAAGTGCCCGCTCACATCATTCATCAGACCCCACTACAGAGTCCAATACCCCTTATCCACTATGCCTCCTCTAATGTTAGGTATCTATTTACTCAGCGTAACATCTTTCATATTATACCAAAAAAAAAAAGTTGGGGTATGTTTTTTTTTTTAATTCATTAAAATAATTTTTTTCTTAAAACAATTGCTGGGCAAAAATACTGCGACATAAAAAAGTGCAACGATCGCCATTTTATTACCTAGTGCCTCTGCTAAAAAAAAATATATATATATATATATATATATATATATATATATATATATATATAGATAGATAGATAGAGAGATATATATATATATATATATATATATATATATAATGCACCGACATTTCAGCCACCGAAACATATCGGCCGACAATGGCCTTTGACAAAATGGAATTCTTGCCGATAATGGCGCCGGAAAAAGGGGCGGGGCCATCTCGCCAGGTGCCACACGTTTCATCCTGGCACGCCCCTCAGTCTTCGCTCCTTTTCTCACTCCTGTCATACACATACATTACCAGACACTGGGGAGGCTGTGTATGTCACGCTGTGTCAGAGATCTGAATCGCCGTGCAGCCGATGTCCCCGCCTCCTATGACAGACAGCACAATGATTCCTAGCATTGGATCAGAGTGCTGTCTATCACAAGAGGCGGTGACATCGTAACATCCGCTGCACGCGATTCAGATCTGTCACACAGCGTGACATACATTACTAGGTACTGGGGTGGCTGTGTGTGTGTATGACACAGTGTGACATTGCATTACCAGACACTGGCAGGCTGCACCTCATGGGCACTGGCATTGGTGAGGCTGCATTTGATGGACACTGGTTAGGCTGCATTTATCTCCTGTACCATGTCCCCAGTCTCTGACCATCTCCTGTACCGTGTCCCCAGTCTCTGACCATCTCCTGTATAAAAATATTTTTTTAAAACAGTCACTTTCGGTATCGGTTTTCGGGATCAAGGAAGATTTTCTGTATTGGTTTCGGCACCAAAAAAACGATTTGAGATATAGATATATATACTGAGGATCACAGGAGTGCAGTTCTTTCTGCACTAGTGAGGTCTTCAACTGACAACGGGCTAAAGCTGTCTGACGTCACAGATCTAGTCCAGGCTCTGAAAAAAATCTCAACCCTATGGTCGAGATCTACCCAGATACCTGCAATGGCAGCTGGCTTAAGCTGTCAGCAAGCAACCGAGTGCCTGAGCCAGCCGCTCCCACCCTCTATAGCTCAGCACTTCAGTGAGCACACGAGGGGCAGAGCAGAGAGTCGGTAACTGACGGTCACCAGCTCTTTGCTCACTGAAGGCTGAGAACCAAGCAATCAGCTGTCTTTAAATTGTTTGGTTCTCAGTCTTCGTGCTGGAGGGGGACAGATGCAGCATCAGATCGATGCTGCATCCATCTGGGCGAGTATAAAAATGGTTTGATTTTCCTTTAGAAGCCCATATTTTTATTTTAAAGTGTTACTAAACCCACAACAGTAAAATCAGTCTGTATATGCAGTAAAGCATGCTTGTTATACTCACTGTGGAACCTAAGGGGGTTAATCCTCTGCATTGTGCAAAAAGACCGTTTGATCCGGTCTTCTCTGATCCTCCTTCTTGCATTGCCCCCAAAACATGTCTGGATAAGACAGAGCTAGTGGAGTCAGGTTGCACATACTCAGTTTGGTGTGCATTGATAGTTTTTTTTTCCTTGGGAGAGTGCGTCAGTGATCAGCACAGGGCCAATCGGCACTATCCAGACAGACAGAGGGTCAAGGGTCCTGCATCCTGATAGGCCAGCCAGTACAGTATGAAAACTCCTACTACAAGCTTTAACCAGGAACTGATAGAAGTCACAAAACTGCTATATACTGCTGATGAGAAAAAGGTATTTAGCAGTTTATATTTACTAAAATGATTCCATGTTCTGCGTACTGTGGGAGACCAGATATAGTGAATGCAGGGTCTTGGGTTTAGTAACAGTTTAAGGATAGCCCACAACAGTGTGTGCATCTCTAACATCTCTAATCAGGATCACTATAGAATATATATATTTGAAACGTGCAGGTCTACAAAAAGCATTGCGGAACCTAATCCTTATGATCAGAGATCAAATACATGAGGACATGGCAACTATTTAGAGCTGCAACTATTACTTGGAGAGTAAATGGATTGGGCTAGTGGCCAACACTTATAAGGGCAGAGATGTAAACCATGAAGTTCTCTCTGGGAAAGTAATAAGAGTTGACCAAGCAGAATAAGGGACTGTGTACATGTTGTACACATTAGAACAGCTTTTTTCCCCTACAAGTCAATTGAAATGCAAAAAAAAAAAAAAAAAGAAGGTCAAGGCATCTTAGAGCAAGGTTACAATGACCTGCCAAGAAATCACAAGAACCTCAAAATGTAGGCAGAATGTACCTGAAAAGTAGGTAACATTTGCCCAGCTACATAAGGGGCGGACCGAGCGGCGTGTTGACGTCATCCCCTCACTGCTCGTTCTCCGTAGGACGGGTTTGCTCGTTGGTGGCCGGCACCTCGGGCTTAAGGTTGTACTTACTCCACATAATTGTAAGTGTTTTATCCATATGTTATCCAATAAACTTTAAGATTTTACACCAGCGAGGCATCCTTCTCTTTTGCATGTCATATTGCGGCAAAACTGCTCTTTTACTGTGGGAAGCGCTGATTGAAGAGGTGGCCATAGGAGTCATTACTATCCAGCTGTGATTGTCTTCATTCGATTTCAGGTCCTCCGTAATAGAGGACCAATTAGTTCTGGTAAGCTGCTGACTTTCTTATGGTGGTGGATGTCACTCCTGTCTTCAGACAACACGTTTGAGATTTGGAATTTGTCTTGTGCACGGGTGTTTATTACAGCATTCATTTGGACTCTTAACAGAATTTCTGCATATATGGACTGATGCTTTAGTGTGTCACACTTTGCTAAGACACTATAGGCTTGTTTGTTCACTTTTCATATGTATGGTGTTAATCATCATTTTTTTGGTATATGGTTTTTATGTTCTAGGTTCACTATCACATATCAGTTCAGGCGATACTAATAAGAGATCTATGCACTGTATACATGTTTGTGGTATAATCATGACCAATTATTTTTTGTTCACTTAATTTAAGTTTAGCGCTATTATATTTATTTGGTTTTTTTTGCCCAGCTACATAAGCCTATGACCCCATACACACTATTAAGTTTTCTGCAGATTTTTGTCTAAAGATTTACCAAAACCATATAATTTGAGGTCAAACCTTAAAAAGGGGAGTTCCAGCCTTTTTTTATGTTTATTAAAAGTCAGCAGCTACAAAAAGTGTAGCTGCTGGCTTTTAATAAACATACACTTACCTGTTCCACTGTCCAGCGACGCTCCGCTCCCCCCTTCTCCGCCGGCACCTCCATTCATTGTGTGGGCACCCGGCCGTGACAGCTTTCGGCTTCACGGCCGGGCACTCACTGCACATGCGCGAACAGTGTGGACAGGCGATCGCCTGGGACCCGTCACGTCCCAGGTGATCGCCTACAGGGAGGGGCCGCCACAAGGCGATATGACGTATCGCCTAGGCGACCTCAGGGCGGAACGAGGAAGTGGGACAGGAAGTCCCACTCCTACTGAAGCCCCCACTCCCCCCCAAAAAAATGACATGCCAAATAAGGGGGCGAGGAGTGGATAAAGCGAAAGTTCCAAATTTGGGTGGGACTCCGCTTTAAGAGTTTCAATTTGTATGCAATCAGGCAGGCCCTTGCACTACATGGTTTTGGTAAATCTGAAGACAAAAATCTGCAAAAAATCCAATAGTGTGTATAGGGCTTTAATATTTTAACAAGGCACAGATACTAGCTCTAGCAACACTACATGAATAATTGATGCCTAAAGTATATGTGAAACCGTACCTTGTGAACCAATCTATTCAGCTTAGACCAGAAATGCAAGCCAAAAAGTGCGTGTGTAAAAATTAATAAATACCATTTCTTTGATCACATGATCTCTGCGGCATAAGTGGCTTAGAGAGTTGGGGGTGGAGACTGCAGGGGGAGATGTCAGTAGGATGCAGAAAGCAGAAGTACACATCCCTAGCGTAAAGTTGTACCGGGGGGGGGGGGGGTTTTCAGAACAAGTCTTACCGCCAGATTACAGGCAGGCTGTCCTCCCATACAAGACAAAGGAAAAAGGACGGATTTGCTTCCATTCCACACTGTAAGGCAGCCATCACATCCAAGAATTGGTAAGTTGCAGTATAGTAAATTTTTTCTTTTGTATTTTAATAGAGGAAGGAGAATGCTGCATCTCGGCCCACAGCTTTGAAGAATCGGCACAAGTATACCCTTTCTTCAGAGCGCATGCTTCGCCGACGTCACTGACTGCGGCTTGTTAGACTATCTACTAAATGGTGCACATTTAGAAGATACACATTTTACCTACCAGGTAAGCTTTAATAAGATTACCTGTAGGTAAAAAATAATGAGCGAGTTTAGTTTACTACCACTTTAATGGGCCACTCACCAGACCTTGGTGAATTTTAGTTCAATACTTCTGCCTTATAGCCTACACATTTGGCATGTTTGAATTAAAAGAAACCTTTCCTGAGGGAATCATGAACGTTTCTACTGCTGACTCATTCTGCAAATGTCAGTTGTATAGATATTACTGTAGAAAGTGAGGGCACATCTTTAATCAAGGAATCTAAATATTCAACAGACTGAGTGCCGGACCTTGCGGGTGGGGTTTCAGCATGGAGATGGAAGGAGTGGAGAAAGGGAATTGATTAGTCAGAGGCAGACAGCATCTGTTCTCTAGCCCTTCTCTGCTGGGGAAGAATCAGCCAACAGTAGCATCCTCTGAAATCATCAAGAAAGAGCCAGTCTGAAAGGACATCCCTCAAAAGGCCACACAGATCAAAAACACTTTATGCACAAAAGGTTAATCAACTAATGATTAAGCACAGATCAGATGTGTGAAACGTGTCTGTGACCAAACACCTGTTGTCCCTGGTGTATTTTGATTGTCTGCAATAAAAGGCACTTTTGGAAACTTTGGATGTGCAGCCATGTATGATTGTTTGAAGAGAAATGCATCTGTACCAGGCTCCAAGTGAGGAGGAAGGGCAAGCAGTAAAAATGAAACTGAAACCTAAGCAGCGTTGAAACCTTGTGATCTTTCTGCACATAGCTTGAAGTGCTTTATTACTCTTGAGAAGCAAAATGGCAGTGGGTCGTAAGAGACCCAGTAAGGGAATAATTACTGACCGCACGGCTTATTCTAAATAGGAAACCTTCATTTTGTTTGCAAATATTAAAGATTCTATCTACCACCAAAAATGAGTCCTTACATTTAAAGAACACCTGTCAATTTTAGATCCATCACGGCAACCCCTGTTAGCGGGCATCCACTCACCTGCTGCCGTCACATCCCTCACCTTGTTGTCACTGCTGCATCACCAGCCGTCCCATTTAAAGTGAATGGGACTGTCGGTGAGTCAACAGCGGGTTCGAGGAGGAGCCGCTGCGGGATTGATGACATTTGCGCTACCAATTATGATTTAAATCAAGCTTTTATACTAGCGATTTAAAAATCACGATTTAAATCAAATCCACCCTGTGTATTGGCATGAGATAGATGTAGAAAAAGGAGAGAAGAAGAAGCTTCAAGCAAACCATCACAATTTCAAACAAGTTTACGGCTACAGTCATCCGCTCCATGCATTCAATAAGGGATCAACCACAGCAGTGGAAGATACCATAAGGAACATTGACAATGGAGAACCTGCCAGAAACAATAGGCTAGTTGAAAAGCCTTCAAACCACTTATCAGCTGGGTCCTTTAACAAGGCTTACTGTACCGGTGGAGGATGTACCCATTTTAAAAAAGGATAGGTTGGTCTTTTCATAAAAAATAAAATGGTGAACACAAAAAAAAAAAAAAACTCTCCTCCATCCCCACTGCACTTAGCGGTTGTAAAATGACATCTCTTAATGCCCACACCAGACGCTGTACTGGGCCAGGCACTTCACTACAGGTCCCCAGAGGCTGTGTAGCACCATAATGCTAACAGCTAGCAGTCACTGGTCAGCGTGCACCAACAGATTACATACAGGAGAATCTGTTTTCTCGGCAGCCTCTTTAAGGCAAAGTTCCGCCTCCTATGATGGAAAGAGCAGTGGTCCAACGTAGGGCCGAAACAACTAATCGATTAATCGACAACTAATCGATTATGAAAATTGTAATCGATTAAATTCATAATCGATTACCGTATTTATCGGCGTATAACACGCACCCCAAGTTTAGGAGGGAATTTTAAGGGAAAAAAAACTTACATTTAAATGCAGCATGCAGCCGTGTCCATCTGTCCATCTGCAGCCGTGCCCAGTGTCCATCTGTCCATCTGCAGCCGTGCCCAGTGTCCATCTGTCCATCTGCAGCCGTGCCCAGTGTCCATCTGTCCATCTGCAGCCGTGCCCAGTGTCCATCTGCAGCCGTGCCCAGTGTCCATCTGCAGCCGTGCCCAGTGTCCATCTGCAGCCGTGCCCAGTGTCCATCTGCAGCCGTGCCCAGTGTCCATCTGCAGCCGTGCCCAGTGTCCATCTGCAGCCGTGCCCAGTGTCCATCTGCAGCCGTGCCCAGTGTCCATCTGCAGCCGTGCCCAGTGTCCATCTGCAGCCGTGCCCAGTGTCCATCTGCAGCCGTGCCCAGTGTCCATCTGCAGCCGTGCCCAGTGTCCATCTGCAGCCGTGCCCAGTGTCCATCTGCAGCCGTGCCCAGTGTCCATCTGCAGCCGTGCCCAGTGTCCATCTGCAGCCGTGCCCAGTGTCCATCTGCAGCCGTGCCCAGTGTCCATCTGCAGCCGTGCCCAGTGTCCATCTGCAGCCGTGCCCAGTGTCCATCTGCAGCCGTGCCCAGTGTCCATCTGCAGCCGTGCCCAGTGTCCATCTGCAGCCGTGCCCAGTGTCCATCTGCAGCCGTGCCCAGTGTCCATCTGCAGCCGTGCCCAGTGTCCATCTGCAGCCGTGCCCAGTGTCCATCTGCAGCCGTGCCCAGTGTCCATCTGCAGCCGTGCCCAGTGTCCATCTGCAGCCGTGCCCAGTGTCCATCTGCAGCCGTGCCCAGTGTCCATCTGCAGCCGTGCCCAGTGTCCATCTGCAGCCGTGCCCAGTGTCCATCTGTCCATCTGCAGCCGTGCCCAGTGTCCATCTGTCCATCTGCAGCCGTGCCCAGTGTCCATCTGTCCATCTGCAGCCTTGCCCAGTGTCCATCTGTCCATCTGCAGCCTTGCCCAGTGTCCATCTGTCCATCTGCAGCCTTGCCCAGTGTCCATCTGTCCATCTGCAGCCTTGCCCAGTGTCCATCTGTCCATCTGCAGCCTTGCCCAGTGTCCATCTGTCCATCTGCAGCCTTGCCCAGTGTCCATCTGTCCATCTGCAGCCTTGCCCAGTGTCCATCTGTCCATCTGCAGCCTTGCCCAGTGTCCATCTGTCCATCTGCAGCCTTGCCCAGTGTCCATCTGTCCATCTGCAGCCTTGCCCAGTGTCCATCTGTCCATCTGCAGCCTTGCCCAGTGTCCATCTGTCCATCTGCAGCCTTGCCCAGTGTCCATCTGTCCATCTGCAGCCTTGCCCAGTGTCCATCTGTCCATCTGCAGCCTTGCCCAGTGTCCATCTGTCCATCTGCAGCCTTGCCCAGTGTCCATCTGTCCATCTGCAGCCTTGCCCAGTGTCCATCTGTCCATCTGCAGCCTTGCCCAGTGTCCATCTGTCCATCTGCAGCCTTGCCCAGTGTCCATCTGTCCATCTGCAGCCTTGCCCAGTGTCCATCTGTCCATCTGCAGCCTTGCCCAGTGTCCATCTGTCCATCTGCAGCCTTGCCCAGTGTCCATCTGTCCATCTGCAGCCTTGCCCAGTGTCCATCTGTCCATCTGCAGCCTTGCCCAGTGTCCATCTGTCCATCTGCAGCCTTGCCCAGTGTCCATCTGTCCATCTGCAGCCTTGCCCAGTGTCCATCTGTCCATCTGCAGCCTTGCCCAGTGTCCATCTGTCCATCTGCAGCCTTGCCCAGTGTCCATCTGTCCATCTGCAGCCTTGCCCAGTGTCCATCTGTCCATCTGCAGCCTTGCCCAGTGTCCATCTGTCCATCTGCAGCCTTGCCCAGTGTCCATCTGTCCATCTGCAGCCTTGCCCAGTGTCCATCTGTCCATCTGCAGCCTTGCCCAGTGTCCATCTGTCCATCTGCAGCCTTGCCCAGTGTCCATCTGCAGCCTTGCCCAGTGTCCATCTGCAGCCTTGCCCAGTGTCCATCTGCAGCCTTGCCCAGTGTCCATCTGCAGCCTTGCCCAGTGTCCATCTGCAGCCTTGCCCAGTGTCCATCTGCAGCCTTGCCCAGTGTCCATCTGCAGCCTTGCCCAGTGTCCATCTGCAGCCTTGCCCAGTGTCCATCTGCAGCCTTGCCCAGTGTCCATCTGCAGCCTTGCCCAGTGTCCATCTGCAGCCTTGCCCAGTGTCCATCTGCAGCCTTGCCCAGTGTCCATCTGCAGCCTTGCCCAGTGTCCATCTGCAGCCTTGCCCAGTGTCCATCTGCAGCCTTGCCCAGTGTCCATCTGTCCATCTGCAGCCTTGCCCAGTGTCCATCTGTCCATCTGCAGCCTTGCCCAGTGTCCATCTGTCCATCTGCAGCCTTGCCCAGTGTCCATCTGTCCATCTGCAGCCTTGCCCAGTGTCCATCTGTCCATCTGCAGCCTTGCCCAGTGTCCATCTGTCCATCTGCAGCCTTGCCCAGTGTCCATCTGTCCATCTGCAGCCTTGCCCAGTGTCCATCTGTCCATCTGCAGCCTTGCCCAGTGTCTATCTGTCCATCTGCAGCCTTGCCCAATGTCCATCTGCAGCCTTGCCCAGTGCCTTTGCGATCGTGTCAGTCCCGGCGGTTTTTAAAATTTGGCGCCGATTTCTGTGGAGAGGAGCGAGCGGGGCCGAGTGTACTTCGGCTAGACTCGGCTCCTCTCGCAGTTCCGCCCATCTCCACTGACTGCGCCGCTGACGGAGAAAGCCGAGTGTACTTCGGCTAGACTCGACTCTGCTCACAGTCACAGGCAGGACTGCGAGAGGAGCCGAGACTAGCCGAAGTACACTCGGCTTTCTCTATGTCAGCGGCGCAGTCAGTGGAGATGGGCGGAACTGCGAGAGGAGCCGAGTAAAGCCGATTGTACTTCGGCTCCTCTCGCTCGTTTTCAGCAGGGGAATTCGACGGAGTATCGGCGTATAACACGCACCCACGATTTTCCCCTGATTTTAAGGGGAAAAAAGTGAGTGTTATACGCAGATAAATACGGTAATCGGCCAGTAACATGAGGTTAAAAATAAACTAAAATGAACCCTTTGTAGTATAAAAAGAGCAAATTGCTACTGTAATTATTACTTTCCCTGTCCCACAGTAAAAAATGAACCCCTTACAGTAGCGATTATTTGCTCTTTGTAATAATTTTAGTTTTTTTAACCCCATTATGTTACTAAACATCTCAGGCCTGGGTCACACCTCCGTGTTTTTTGGTGCTTTTTGCAGAAACACACTACAGGTCATTTACATGGTTTCCTATGGGACACGTTCACATCCATTATTTTTTCAGCTGCTGCGTATTTGGAAAGGGCAAGGAGTTTAACGCAAAACGGTGCTATTTTAGTTTTTTGGTTTAATATACTTCAATGGAGAAGCTGCAGAAAAGCATGCAATGTGTTTTTGCGGCAATTTGTGTATTACTTAAAAAAAAAAAAAATAGGATTTTTGTACTCACCGTAAAATCCGTTTCTCTGACGTCCATGGACCGACGCAGCTCTCATACTGATTACATGTGGGTATATGTCCCTGCTCGCAGGAGAAGACCTAGGCAGAATGTTAGAGGTTAAAACATTCTAGAACAAGCCAGAGCTGAACAGCCCCGCCCAGGGGGGCGGTCCCTCCGGACATTACCCTTCCACCTGCAGCTAATCAGCCTCAGTTCGTAACAAAGCAGTACAAACTTAAAAGGAAGGGTGGGTGCTGCGTCAGTCCATGGACGTCAGAGAAACGGATTTTACGGTGAGTACAAAACTCCTATTTTCTCTTATCGTCCATGGACCGACGCAGCTCTCATACTGATTACATGTGGGACGTCCCAAAGCAGTATAAAGAAAAGGGTGGGAGCAAAAAAAGTAAGGAACAACAAAAACTTCACTCCAAACCAGCAGAGCCACACTTTGCGGCCGAAGGAAGCATCCGAAGATGCAGCCACATCAACCTTGTAGAACTTTGAAAAGGTATGAACGGACGACCAGGTCGTCGCCTTGCACACTTGTGCAACCGACGCTTGATGTCGGAAGGCCCAGGAAGCACCAATTGCCTTGGTGGAATGCGCCGCAACCGGAAAGGGAGGCGCCCGCCCCTTAAGGGCATAAGCCTGTATGACGGTCTGCCTGATCCACCTAAAGACGGTGGCAGACGACACCGCTCTGCCCTGTTTTGGACCAGACACAGATTTCCGAATGGAAACAGTAGCAGACAGGTACACTCGTAAGGCTTGTACCCATCTTAATGTATGAAGCGCAAACTCTCAGGGAAGCGATGGGTGAGGACACAAGGACAGAAGAACAATGTCCTTAAGGTGAAAGGCCAAGACCATCCTTAGAAAAGAAGGATGGTCGTGGGCGCAACACCAACATATCCTTATGGAGGACCAAGTAAGGAGACTTGCCAGACAAGGCTGCCAACTCAGACACCCGTCTAACCGAAGCAATGGCCAATAAGGCCAACTTCCGGGACAAGGTCAAGAGAGGAATCTCTCTGATATTCTCAAAGGGATGTTCTTGGAGAACCGAGATGCATCAAAATCAGATCCCAAGTAAGGAGAGGAGGCTTGACAGGGGGGACCACATGGCGAACCCCCTGCCCAAAAGGTGCTAATCAAGGAATGGCCCGGCAGCGGTCGTTGAAAAAGACAGTCCGGGCCGAAATCCGACCCTCAAAAAAAAAAAAAAAAGAAGAAGGTATGCAAGGCCAGCTTTTGGGTCACACCACGCTGTAAGAACAGCAAAATCCTGGGAACGGAAAACATCCGAGGATGCCACTCAAGTTCCTCGCACATAGCGATGTAAGCCTTCCAGGTACGGTGAGATATCTTTCTGGAGGAAGATTCCCGTGTCAACAACATAGAAGAGATGACCGAATACGAGAGAACTCGGTCCTTTAGCACCTGGCTTTAAACAGCCATGCCATTAAAGCCAAGGACTGTAAAGCAGGATGAAGTATGCTCTGCAAAGCCGGCGAGGCAACAACAGTAGCAGAGGGTAAGCATATATCAGGCGATACTGCCCCCACGGGCTTCCAACGCGTCTAACGCATCCGCCCAGGGGTCCCTGGACCTGACCACGATCTTGCCACCTTGCGAGTGAGTCGAGAGGCCACAAGGTCCACTTCCGGTGCCCCACCTCCGGTAAAGAAGGTGGAAACACCTCCGGATGCAAGGACCCTTCGCCTACAATGCACACGGCCGACAGGACCGTCTTGCAGCGAGACGTATGAAAATCCCAAAGAGACTCTGCAATGTATCGGAGAAGGGAGGCCCCAGTGTACAGGGTGCCTCAAATGTTGGCCAATAAAGGCAACTTGACGGAACTTCCCTAGAAACTCGGTCAGAGGACTAGTACCTCAGCCTCCACAGGTGGCACAAACCCACCCCGGGCACAGAGACCCTAAAGGCTAAAGCAGTTGTAGTGCACCTGCTAGACGACTGATGAATGAAGCAGAGGCTTTTGCCCAGTCATTGAGCTACAAAAAATGCCAGAGACGCAGCCACTAATGGGCGCAACGCCAACCCCAGCCTGGCGAACACAGTCCAAGCCAGCGCTTCTGATCACCACTGAAAGCAGGTGGAAAGTGATACCCCTGAAACCAGGGATCCTTGTGACAATGCTCCATCCAGCAGCTACCCATGGATAGGTGCTGATTGTGCAAACACATAGTTTATACTATGTATTGCGTCAAACGAACAAATGGAGTGTGGAAGTAAACCCACCCAGCCACAAAGAGCATAATACCACCACATACGGCGTATGTAGTTTAGTATTTGTGGATAAACCTATTAAACGCGTATATACTGTGCCAGCGACGAAGGCGTGCACATCGGGGCCTGGACGTAAACCAGCCACACAGATTGCGTACACAACCGTGTAGGTATGTTAGCCTGCGAATAAACAAATTGCACATGTTTATACTGTGCATAGCGCTGAGAATGCGCACACCATTGGAACGCAGGGGAGAAACCTGAGCACCCGGATGAAACCCATGCAGACTGCATACGCATACCGTGTATGGTATTATAGTATGCGTGCTAAACATTTTGCACAAGCCCATGTGTGCATAGCACCGAAGGCGCGCACACTGTTGGCGCGTGGGAGGAACCGAAGTACCACACGCATACTCAGAGAATGCAATACCTACAACTACTGTGAATGTATGTAGTGTAGTGTATAGACATAATGTGTATGTTTACACCGTGTATTGCACCAAAGGCATGCATGTCATGTAGCATGGGCAGAAACCCACGCAGACTGCATACGCATACCGTATAGGTATTATAGTGTGTGTGCTAAACCTTTTGCACAAGCTCATGTGTGCATAGCACCGAAGGCGCGCACACCGTTGGCGCGTGTGAGGAACCGAAGTACCCCACGCATACTCAGAGAATGCAATACCTACAACTACTGTGAATGTATGTAGTGTATAAACATAATGTGTATGTTTACATCGTGTATTGCACCAAAGGCATGCATGTCATGTAGCGTGGGCGGAAACCCACGCAGACTGCAAAGACATACCAGGTAGGTCCAATCGCACAAATTTAGACTGTGCATAGCGCCGAAGCGCCCACTCGGAAGAACTCCACGCAGACAGCACCCAGATACCGTGTAGGAATGATAGCATGTGAATCAACATAATATTGCACATGTTTATGCTGTGCATTTCCATTGGAACTTGGGGGGAAACCGGAGTACCCGGAGGAACCCCACGTAAACAGTATACCCATACTGTAAACATGTATAATATGTGCAATAAACATATTGAACATGTCTATACTGTGCAGAGAGCCGAAGCGCACATACCATGAGAGTGCGGGAGGACACCGGAGCCCCCGCCAGCCCAGAGAGTATGATACATACATACATATACTGTGAATGTATCTGGAGTCGTGCATAAACATATTTTGTACGTTTATATCATGTATGGCACTGAAACACAGCATTGGAACGTGGGGACAGCCACGCAGACACAGAGACCAATAACACATGCAGTGTAGAGGTATAGGATGAGTTTAAATTATGGCGCAGAGGCGCATAATCTTCTCTGTATCATTCCAACCTGCTTGACTGTGCTGCTGAAGCAGCATGCAGGTAACCTCTGATCCTCAGACCGTGTGTCTGTCAGAGCTCAAATCATTCCCCAGGAAATGGCGGGAAATGTTACCTCAGGTATCACACACAAGGCTCACAGGGATTAGAGACATAAATGAAAAAAGTCCTCCCTCATCCATGCTGCTCTTGAGGCAGCGTGTGAGGAAAACTGAGGAAACTGTGTAAAAGAAAAGCTTGTCACAGCAATTTCAGCCTGAGTGTGTTTCTCACATCATCAATGAGATCACTTACAAGCGCCCTGTCATTCACTGACACAGAACTGGAGTCTTCCTCACAAGGGAATGTCCTGTTCATAAACATTAAATATTCAGAGGTAGGGTCCTGAGCCCAATAGCTAGGCCCATATCTGACTCAGAGCACTCCTTCACTAAAGATTTTTGTGTGGGGGGAGGGGGCTTATAGCTCCTTTTGCTCGCAACACCGCTTCCATTCTGACAGGAATGATTCCAGGACTGCTGACAACTGGTCCATAAGGACCGCAGGTGCAGGAAACATATGAACATGTTTAACTGTGCGGCACTGCCAGTTGCCCCAGGCAATGTGGAGAGCAGGTGTATCAGACTCCATAAACGCCACCCTCTGAGACTTTATACACTATACAGTGAATATACAGTCCACCCACTGGCTACGCTGAGGAGGGGATACCCGGGAGGACCCACCAACCCTTAAGGACAGCTCAGTCTGTGAGGAGATTGTGAGGGGATTCGCGCCGCCGCCAGAAATAAATGCGCGGCGGCCACAAGAAAATGGCCGCCGTCCGCAGCTATAACTGTACCACTGAACGCCAAGATGGCCGCCGAGCGCAAAATTCAAAGCTCTAATGCGCGCCAATGGCGCACGCAATAACCACCTCAAACAGCGCCAATGGCGCACGCAATAATCACCTCACACACCAGAAAAAACTGCAGACCTGAGCGCTCAACCAGGCCAGAGTGACCCCCAAGCACCCCACAGCACCAGTACAGGGTGCAGAGAGCAGCATAACAGGGAGAAACCCCCACACACAGAAACACAGCAAGCATGTACTCACCTGCAGTAGGAGAGACTACTTACCCGTCCCTTTCAGGGACCCACTGGCTTGTTTCAGACAGACCTATCACAGAGTCATACTGCGTAGCTGTCGGCCCGGTCCACCGCGAGAGATACAGTCAGTCAAGTACTGTTCAATCTTGAGAGGACCGCGGGAGCATGAAAGCAACCCGGCCACCCCAGGAGTCATGGGGCATGTCGTGAACCGAGTCTCACGCACGCAAGGCGAGGATCAGTACGCTCGATGGTCAGACAGGGAAGACTACGAGGCTACTAGTGTACCCAACCTGTTGCCCAGCCGACAGTTGATTGAAGGTCTCAAAAATAAAATAAAATTCCCAAAAGGAATAAAAATCAAAAGTAAAATCTTCCAGGAGACTGGCTCCTGAGAGCCACGTCTTCTCTTTCTGCTAGGCAGAAAAAAACTGAGGCTGATTAGCTGCAGGTGGAAGGGTAATGTCCGGAGGGACCGCCCCCTGGGCGGGGCTGTTCAGCTCTGGCTTGTTCTAGAATGTTTTAACCTCTAACATTCTGCCTAGGTCTTCTCCTGCGAGCAGGGACATATACCCACATGTAATCAGTATGAGAGCTGCGTCGGTCCATGGACGATAAGAAAAAATTACTTTTTTTTTTACGATTATTAACTGATTAGTCAATTAATCGAAACCATAATCGGCCAACTAATCGATTACGAAAATAATCGTTAGTTGCAGCCCTAGTCCAATGGCAGCGCAGGAGTTAGGACTTCCCATTAGAGGCCGCTGAGAAAAACGGGAAATACTTTTGTATGTACAGCATTCGTCCCGCCTCCTCCCTGTCCCCTCCCAGGCAGCCAGCATGTATATTTTTGCTCAGGATTCGTTGGGGGCCACAAAAGATATACATGTCCAAATTACCAGACGGGCCACTCGAAACCGGAACGCAGGCTGCGATTGGCCCATGGGCTGGACTATGAACATGCCCGCTTTAGTGTATAGTGTGGGCAAAATGTTTTACTTTGGGGATAGCCCTTTAGAAAAACTCAATATAAGTAAAATATGTAGGCTGCCCTTTTGACCTCAACTACTAAAAACGTGCCCAGCTGTAGTGTGGATTCAAAGGCATAAATACTAGTCTAAAATAAGTATGCAAATCAGAAGTTCGCAGTTTACTTTGAATTTGCTACATGCAAATACAGTACAGGTTCCCTTTCAGACAGTGCATACCTATAGCGTGCTTTCAAATAAGTGGTCAATTCACTAACAGATATTGCATGCAATACATCTTTTTTTCTTTATTTACATTTTTTTTTTAATATAGCATGAGATAATAAAAAGCAGGTTCATCTAAATAAAATAGCAAATGTGAGGTAAATACCACCAAATTTAAAATACAGTGCCCTGAAAAAATTATTCATATCTCTTGAAATTTCACATTTATGTTCCAATAAAATGTATTTACGTTTTTGGTTGTGATTTTTTGCGATAGACCAACACAAAGTGGCACATAATTGTGAAGTGGAAGGAAAATGTAACATTTTTTACAAATTAGGGCTCTTTCACACGGGACGGATCCGTGCAGATCCGCCCCGTGAAGCTCCGCTTGCTCAGCGGGGATCGCTCCGTTGATCCCCGCTGAGCCGACGGATGACTGGGCGGTCCCCGCACACTGTGCAGGGACCGCCCTGTCAGAGCGCCGCTCTCCCCTATGGGGAATCGGATGACGACGGACCGTAGAGTCCGTTGTCATCCGATCCGCTCCGCCGACGGAAGGAAAAATAGGGTTTTCCTCCGTCACACTTTGGCGGAGCGGAGCGGATGTCAGCGGACATGTCTCCGCTGACATCCGTGCCTCCATAGGGGTACATGGAGGATCCGTTTCAGGTCTGCCTAAAAAACTGACAGGCGGACCTGAACGGACCTCCGTGTGAAAGGGGCCTAAAGATCTGAAAGTGTGGCGTGCATTTGTACCCAGCCCCCTTTACTCCGATACCCCTAACTAAATTTCAATGGAACCAACTGCCTTCAGAAGTCACCTAATTAGTAAAGGGTCCACCTGTGTGCAATTTAATCTCAGTATAAATACAACTGTTCTGTGAAGCCCTCAGGTTTGTTAGAGAACCTTAGTGAACAAACCGCATCATAAAG
This sequence comes from Rana muscosa, assembly GCA_029206835.1. NCBI lineage: Eukaryota > Metazoa > Chordata > Amphibia > Anura > Ranidae > Rana > Rana muscosa. Next base: position 78,451,024 of record CM055117.1, on the reverse strand, counting down.
GCCAAGGAACACACCATACAGGTCAGGGATAAAGTTGGAGAAGTTTAAAGCAGGGTTAGGTTATAAAAAAATCTCATACTTGAGAACATCTCACGGAGCACTGTTCAATCCATCATCCAAAAATGGAAAGAGTATGACAAAACCGCAAACTTACCAAGACATGGCCGTCCACTTAAACTGACAGGCCGGGCAATTAGAACATCAGAAGCAGCCAAGAGGCCCATGGTAACTCTGGAGGAGCTGCAGAGATCAACAGCTCAGGTGGGAGAATCTGTCCACAGGACAACTATTAGTCATGCACTCCACAAATCTGTCCTTTATGGAGGAGTGGCAAGAAGAAAGCCATTGGTGAAAGAAAGTCATAAGAAGTCCCTTTTGCGAGAAGCCATGTGGGGGACACCGCAAGCATGTGGAAGAAGGTGCTCTGGTCAGATGAGACCAAAATTTTACCTTTTGGCCTAAAAGCTAAAAACGCTATGTGTGGCGGAAAACTAACAATGCACATCAACCTGAACACACCATCCCCACCAGGAAACATGGTGGCAGCATCATGTTGTGGGGATGCTTTTCTTCAGCAGGGACAGGAAAGATGGATATAGCCAAATACAGAGCAATCTTATAAGAAAACCTGTTAGTCTGCAAAAGAGGGGCGGGTGTTTACCTTCCAGGAGGACAACCTTAAGGCTGCATTCACACCTGAGCGTTTTGTAGCCTGAAGCTATAAAAACGCTAGAGGGGAAAAAACCCATTATCTATGGAGATGGTTCACATCTCCACTCCAAAACGCCTGAAGCCGAACGCCTGAAGCTCAAACAAGTTCCGGACAATTTTATCGCGCGAATCGGGCAGATTTGGGCATTTTAGGAGTCATAGAATGTAATGGAAACGCTCGATTCAAGCGCCTAGCGCGGCAACGAGCATTTCTACGGGCGCAAATTCCCGCGGCAAAACGCCAGTAAAAACGCTCGAAACGCTACACTCCGGTGTGAATGCAGTCTAAAACATACAGCCAGAGCTACAATGGAATGGTTTAGATCAAAGTATATTCATGTGTTAGAATGGCCCAGTCAAAGTCCAGACCTGAATCCAAACGGAGAATTTGTGGCAAGACTTGAAAATTTCTGTTTAGACACTCTCCATCCAATCTGACAGACCTTTACTCTAGTTGTGCAAAGCTGGTGGAGACATACCCAAAAAGACTTGCAGCTGTAATTGCAGTGAAAAGAGGTTCTACAAAGTATTGACTCAGGGGGGGGGGGGGGGGCTGAATACAAATGCACACCACACATCAGATATTTGTAAAAAAAAAAAATTATATTAAAAAAAAAAAAAAAAAAATTTTTTAATTTACCTTTCACGTCACTTTGTGTTGGTCTATCAAATAAAATCCATTTACATTTGTTTGCAACATGACAAAATTAGGAATTACAAGGGGTATGAATACTTTTCAAGGCACTGCATCTCTGAATTGAGCACTACATGTTACGCCAGGGTTGGCGAATTACTAGTTACAATGGAAAAAATACCATTCGCTATGTTGAGCTGTAATCGGCAATGTAATATCTGCGCGCAGTTTGGAAACCGTGGGGAGTTGCACTGTAATGCAAGAGATCAGATCTGGCACCAGCTGATGAAAAACGACAAATCCCAGCATTGCAAGGACAGATTACATAGAGCAAGCACACAAGGTTCATGATCATTGACAAGTATGTGCTAATTGTCACCCTGCCATTTGTGTGAAACTAATTTAGCCAGCTGTCCATTGGTTAATTAAATCACAAGTGTCTTACAACCGAATGATTAGCATGCGATAAGGCTGGGTTCACACTAGTGCGACACGACATCTGTCCTACTTTGGATCCGACTTTGCCCTGCGACATGAAGCCGACATATGTCCGACTTTCAATGAACGGGGATCCGACTTGGATCCCCGCCAATATCAGGCACTGTGTTTGGTATGAATCTTGAAGGGGAACTCCAGGCCAAATTTTAAATTAAAAAAACGGCGCGGGTTCCCCTCCAGGGGCATACCAGGCCCTTGGGTCTGGTCTGGATTTGAAGGGGCGCCCCTACGCCGAAAAAACGGCGTGGGGGTCCCCCCCCCCAAAATCCAAACCAGACCCTTATCCGAGCACGCAACCTGGCCGGCCGCAGGGGAAGAGGGGGGGGATGAGAGAGCGGCCCCCCCTCCCTACTGAACCGTACCAGGCCGCATGCCCTCAACATGGGGGGTTTGGTGCTCTGGGGCAGGGGGGCGACCTGCGGCCCCCCCCACCCCAGAGCACCCTGCCCCCATGTTGATGAGGACAGGGCCTCTTCCCGACAACCCTGACCGTTGGTTGTCGGAGTCTGCGGGCGGGGGGCTTATCGGAATCCGGGAGCCCCCTTCAATAAGGGGGTCCCCGGATCCCGCCCCCCCACCCTATGTGAATGAGTATGGGGTACATCGTACCCCTACCCATTCACCTGGTGGAAAAAAATTGCAATAAAAAAACACTACACAGGTTTTCAAAGTAATTTATTGCACAGCTCCGGGGGTCTTCTTCCGACTTCCGGGGGTCTTTTCCGACTTCGAGGGTCTCCGGTGTCGTCTCCCGCTCTCCGGTTCTTTCTTCCGCCGGGCCTCCGCTAACTTCTTTTTAGCTCTCTTGCTAACAGAGGCCCGGTCTTCCCGTTGTCTCGTCCGGCTCTCCGTTGTTCTTCTGCCGGCCCCTCCACTAACTTCTTCGTAGCTCTTTCGCTAGTGGAGGGGCCGGGCTTCCCGTCGCTGTCGCCGTCGGCTTCTTCTTCCCTCTTCTCCTTCTCGATGTTGACGTGTCGCTTCCTCTCGCTGTAATACTGGCTCTCCGCTCCGCATTAATATAGGCTTCTCATGACGTCACAGTCACATGTTCCCATGACGTCACAGTCACATGCTCCGGGGCCATGTGCCCTGGAACATGTGACTGTGACGTCATGGGAAGCCTATATTACTGCGGAGCGGAGCGGAGAGCCAGTATTACAGCGGGAAGAAGCGACACGTCAACATCGAGGAGAAGCGGGAAGAAGCCGACGGCGACGGGAAGCCCGGCCCCTCCACTAGCGAAAGAGCTAAAAAGAAGTTAGTGGAGGGGCCGGCAGAAGGACAACGGAGAGCCGGACGAGACAACGGGAAGACCGGGCCTCCGTTAGCAAGAGAGCTAAAAAGAAGTTAGCGGAGGCCCGGCGGAAGAAAGAACCGGAGAGCGGGAGACGACACCGGAGACCCTCGAAGTCGGAAGAAGACCCCCGGAAGTCGGAAGAAGACCCCCGGAGCTGTGCAATAAATTACTTTGAAAACCCGTGTAGCGTTTTTTTATTGCAATTTTTTGTCCACCAGGTGAATGGGTAGGGGTACGATGTACCCCATACTCATTCACATAGGGTGGGGGGGGCGGGATCCGGGGGCCCCCTTATTGAAGGGGGCTCCCGGATTCCGATAAGCCCCCCGCCCGCAGACCCCGACAACCAAAGGCCAGGGTTGTCGGGAAGAGGCCCTGTCCTCATCAACATGGGGGCAGGGTGCTCTGGGGTGGGGGGGCCGCAGGTTGCCCCCCTGCTCCAGAGCACCAAACCCCCCATGTTGAGGGCATGTGGCCTGGTACGGTTCAGGAGGGAGGGGGGGCGCTCTTTCGTCCCCCCCTCTTCCCCTGCGGCCGGGCCAGGTTGTGTGCTCGGATAAGGGTCTGGTTTGGATTTTGGGGGGACCCCCACGCCGTTTTTTCGGCGTAGGGGCGCCCGTTCAAATCCAGACCAGACCCAAGGGCCTGGTATGCCCCTGGAGGGGAACCTACGCCGGTTTTTTATTTAAAATTTGGCCTGGAGTTCCCCCTCAAGAGCAGTACAGCACAAGTCGCATGCCAAAGTCGGACCATGCAAGACTGTGGTACGACTTTGATCCGACTTCAATGATAGTCAATGGGCTGAAGTCGGATCAAAGTCGGACCAAAGTAGTACAGGGAGCATTTTCAAAGTCGGACCGACATGTGTCGGACCAGTTAGGACGGCTCCCATAGGGAAACATTGATTTTCACACGTCATGCGACATGAGCTCCCAATGTCGGAGCGTTTGTCGCCCCAGTGTGAACCAGGCCTAATCCTAGTCCCCTTTTCCTAAACTCAATTGATACAATTGTTTTTATCCAACACACACATTAAAATGACAGTCTAATTGTAAGTAAATTAGCTCATAAACCAATTTATAATATGTACCACTGACAGACATAGAACAGTATAGAACAGTATAGAACAGTATGACATACACAAGTTGTATAGAGCAGCAATCCATGAAAACAAAAAATACAGAACACCCACGGTAGGTCATTTTTTTTTGCCGATTTTTGCAGCAGATATTTAAAGCCGATTTTTTTCTTTTTTGGCAGGTGGCACTGGCAGGTTTTTACACTGAGCCGATATAGTGCAACTGTGAAACTGACATTTGTAGCTGAATGCAGGAGAGGAGCTGTCAGAATTCAGCAGTGATGTCGGGGCCCTGTGTGGGCAGGACCCAGCAGCTATCAAACACTAGCCAATGATTGGGCTGCTGAAGAAAGGGGCAGGGCCACATACACGTAGCAGCCCACCCAGATCCTATCGGCTTGTGTTTGATAGATGCTGGGTTCCGCCCACCCCCGACATTAACGCTGAATTCTGACAGCTCCTCTCTCTCTCCATTCAGCTACAAATGTCAGTTTCACACACTCAGCGGCTCTGGCAAGCGCCACTCTGCCAATGGAGTGTGAGGAGGAACACTTGTGAGTCGATGGGGCACTGTGCGATTAAACTGGCCGAATTTGCATAATAAAAAAACGGCCAATGACGATTTCTTTAAAAAGGCAAAATATCGGCTGATATATCGGTCGACCTCTAATGCAGAGTACAAACAGGCTAGAGGTATATAATAAAAAAAAAAAAAAAAAAAAAAAAGAAGGAGCAGCGACACAGTCCATCAAGGTATTCGTTTACCAAGTAAGCACTCCTCTATTCTAATCAAATTCCAAAAGGCAATCAACAAAACAACTAGCCGATAAACGTTTTTTGAGCAAAGCCCATGCTTTTTCATTCTCTGCGTTATCAGCCTTTGGAACTTACGATTAAATAAAGAAGGGTGACATGGCATGAGTGCCCCGAGTTTTGTTTTTTTTGGATTGCTGTTTTGGACACATACCAGGAGCACCGAGACCCGCTGGTGTGATTTCAGAGGCCAGAAGGGTGGGATCTTTAAGCATCTCCAGTAGAGGTCGACCGATATGGGTTTTTCGCTGGCCGATGCCGATATTTAGAAATTTGGGCGGCCGATGGCCGATTTTTGTGGCCGATTTTTGTGTGGCCGATTAAAAAAAAAAAAAAAAAAAAAAAAAAACCCTCACCCACTCCACTCCTTCCTGCTTACTCCCGTCACTCTAGCACACACTTGATGTCCTCAGTACAGATGGCACTGGCAGGTGGCACTGGTTTGGAACTGGCAGGTGGCACTGGTGTGGAACTGGCAGGTGGCACTGATTGGCACTAGCAGATGGCGCTGGTTTGGAACTGACAGTTGGCACTGGCAGGTGGCACTGGTTTGGAACTGGCAGGTGGCACTGGTGTAGAACTGGCAGGAGGCACTGATTAGCACTGGCAGGTGGCACTGATTGGCACTAGCAGATGGCGTTGGTTTGGAACTGGCAGGTGGCACTGGTGTGGAACTGGCAGGTGGCACTGGTGTGGAACTGGCAGGTGGCACTGGTGTGGAACTGGCAGGTGGCACTGGTGTGGAACTGACAGTTGGCACTGGCAGGTGGCACTGGTTTGGAACTGGCAGGTGGCACTGGCAGGTGGCACTGGTTTGGAACTGGCAGGTGGCACTGGTGTGGAACTGGCAGGAGGCACTGATTAGCACTGGCAGGTGGCACTGATTGGCACTAGCAGATGGCGCTGGTTTGGAACTGACAGATGGCACTATTGGCACTAGCAGGTGGCACTGGTTTGGAACTGACAGCTGGCACTGGCAGGTGGCACTGGTTTGGAACTGACAGATGGCACTATTGGCACTGACTGGCACTGATTGGCACTAGCAGGTGGCACTTGTTTGGAACTGACAGATAGCACTAGTTTGGGACAGATGGCACTGATTGGCAGTGGCGCTGGCTGGCGGTGGCGCTGGCTGGCGGCGCTGGCTGGCGGCGGGTGGTGCTGGCGGTGGCGGGTGGCGGTGGCGTTGACTGGCGCTGGCTGGAGGTGGCGGGTGGCACTGGCTGGAGGTGGCGGGTGGCACTGGCTGGCGGTGGCGGGTGGCGCTGGCTGGCGGTGGCGGGTGGTGCTGACGGTGGCTGGCGGTGGCGGGTGGCACTGGCTGGCGGTGGCACTGGCTGGCGGCACTGACAGATTGCACTGATTTTGCAGACCCAGCAGCTAAATTACATCAGCCAATGATTGGGCTGCTTTAGAAAGGGGGCGGGGCCACATACACATAGCGACCCGCCCAGATACCATCCCATTAGCTGGTGTAATATAGCTGCTGGGCCCCGCCCACCCCGTCTGGGTCCCGCCCACCCCGACATCGAGCTGACAGCTCCTCTCTCTCTCTCCTTTCTGCTCACACACTCAGCGGCTCTGGCTGCATCAAGCGCCGCGCTGAGTGTGTGAGCAGAGAGGAGAGAGAGAGACAGAGAGGAGCTGTCAGCTCGATGTCGGGGTGGGCGGGACCCGGGCCGGGGTGGGCGGGACCCAGCAGCTATATTACACCAGCTAATGGGATGGTATCTGGGCGGGTCGCTACGTGTATGTGGCCCCGCCCCCTTTCTAAAGCAGCCCAATCATTGGCTGGTGTAATTTAGCTGCCGGGTCCCGCCCACCCCGGCCGGGTCCCGCCCACCTCCGACATCAAGCTGACAGCTCCTCTCTGTCTCTCTCTCCTCTCTGCTCACACACTCAGCGCGGCGCTTGATGCAGCCAGAGCCGCTGAGTGTGGAGAAGGAAGAATGAGCGGAGGTCAGTCTGAAATATCGGCCTAATCTTGATAATAAATCGGCCGATGCCGATTTATCAAAAATGGCCAAATATCGGCCGATATATCGGCCAGCCGATATATCGGCCAGCCGATATATCGGTCGACCTCTAATCTCCAGGGTAGGCCTCTTTCACACTTATATGACCTGTCCCACGATTTGGGACTGCAAAGTAGCACGACAAGTCGTTTCCCCATGATTTCCGATGACAACCATATTAGTACGACTTCAAAGTAGTCCCTGCACTACTTCGGTCAGACTTTGATGCAAGTTCAGAGTCATAGACCTCAAGTCCCCCTTAAATCGCGCGACTTTGAAGTCATGGTAGAGTGAAAGGGGCCTTATTAGGGCACTTTCACACTTTAAACCTGCCAGTAAAAACGCCTAATGCGTTATCGAGCCATTTTGGTGCCGTTTTTAAAGGGCATCCGACTTAAAAACTGCACCAAAAATGTTTAGTGGGGGCGTTTTTGAGGCAGTTCCCATTCATTTCCAGTGTTTTTGGTGCACTTTTTTTTAACTCCTCAAACATGCTCAAAAGCAGAATTTTTTTTTCACTGCCACAAAAGCACCCTGCCCCAGTGTGAAAACATTTATTGATTTTAAAAAAAGGGAAGCATTTTTCTTGAGCTTTTCAGGTGCTTTGACACAAAAAGCGCTTGAAAAATTCTTCAGTGCGAAAGGGGCCTTAACAGAGTGACTCGCACATATTTTACTTGGCATGGTGCACAGTCCTGGCTCCTAGCTTTTAGTGAGAATCCAGGCCTGCATTAGGGGTACAAGGGCCAAAAACTCTCACCCACACACTATTGTACCGCTTAACAGCCTAATCCTCACTCAAGTGTTGCGAACAGTCCTTACATAAAGGGGAGCAAATTATAAGATATCTACAGCGACTTCCAGTTTGCAGAAACTGTTCCAAGATTTAAGCCTCATTCTCCCGCCGCCCCCTCAGTTCTTTAAGAGTACCTCCGGCCAGCTGGGGAGACACAAGAACACGTCATATAAAATTTATCTTACCAGACGGTATCACACTATGAGTTCTCAGAGATATCCAACAATTTGGGTGGGTACTGGTGCTGTCCTGAAAGACTCCTTGAAAAGGATGTTACCGGTAAGTGACTCCGTTTTTCCTTAGTTAGTCCTTCAGGACAGCCACCATAGAGGATAAGCGAGCACCTTACCTTAGGGTGGGACTACTGCCTGCAGCACTTTACGACCAAAAGCATGATCTTTGGCTGACAGCAGGTCCAATCTGTAGTGCTTCACGAACGTGGCAAAGCTAGACCACGTTACAGCCCTACAAATCTGCTCTGGAGAAGCACCAGCCCACTTCGCTTGAGAAGTCGCCACTGTCCTGGTGGAGTGTGCCCTAATACCATCTGGGGGCTCCAACACAAGACTGAATAATGGCCGATCTCAACCATCTGGCTATTGTACGTCTAGATGCGCTGAACCCCTTTCCTAGCCCCTGAAAATAACACAAAAAGGGAATCGGATTTCCTAAATGGTTTTGTACTATCTAAATACTGAAGGACGCACCTTCTAACATCCAAATTATGAAAAATAATGTTCCTGTTCCCTCACAGGACTTGAACAGAAAGTAGGCAAAATAATTTCTTGACCTCTATGAAACTTCAAGGCCACCTTCAGCAAAAAAACGGGATCTGTTTTGAAAACCACAAGGTCCGGAAAAACCTGAAAAAAAGGTTGCCCTAATAGAGAGGGCTTCACGTTCACTCACTCTCCTTGCAGTAGTGATTGCCACCAAAAATGCAGTTTTGAGGGTGATCAATTTTACCGTGCAGGACCTCAACGGCTCAAATGGTTCCCCTGTGAGGGCCTGCAAAACTAAAAAGGAAAGATCCCACACGGGAAAGGGGGAGATTCTGACTGGTCTTTGTCTGCTTAAGGCTTTAAAGAACCTCACTATCCATGGATCTGTCGCTAGCCATTTCTCCAGGAAAAAGCTCAAAAGCGGATACCTGACCTTTCAAGGTACTAAGGGCAAAGCCTTTGTCAGCCCCAGACTGCAGAAATTCTAACACTGCTACAGAACTGCGCACGTTGAAGGAGCTTTCTGAACACCAGCTATTGAAACGTTTCCAAACTTTTAGGTAGATAGCTTGCGTCTCCCTTTTTCTGCAATTTAGGAGAGTCGCAACTAAACGATCCGAGAACCCCTTGCCCCTCAGCAATTCCTCATCAAAAGCCCTCCTGCAAGGTCCCACCTCTCTACCTGGGGACAATAGATTGGCCCTTGAGAAAGAAGATCCTCCTGGACCAGCAGGATCCAGGGAGGTTCCACAGCCAGGCCCTTCAAGGTGGAGAACCACGGCCTCCTGGGCCAATGTGACGCGATCAGAATAAGTTGTGCTCTCTACCTGAAACTTCCTCAATACTGCTGGAATCCGCACAGGAGGGGGAAAAGCATAGCACTTGGAGATCCGCCAGCGCCTCCACTCCTAACGCCCTGTCCCGCTTGTTCAGGGAAAAGATCCGTGCCTTGGCGTTTTCCCTTGAGGCGAAGAGGTCCACACATGGCACGCCCCATTTTCGAGTGACCATGTTGAAAACCTCTTGGCTCAAAACCCAGTCGCCCTCCCTCAGTGTCTCCCTGCTGAGGAATTCCGCTACCTGTTTTTTTTCCCCCCTTCAAAATTATTGCAGAGAAACACAGAACATTGGTCTCGGCCCATTTGAGAATGTCTTCCACCAGGACCCACAGGGATCCGCTCCTGGTGCCCCCCCTGCCTTTTGATATAGGCCACCGCATGAGGAGTTGTCCGACCAAACTCGCACATGCTGTCCTTGGAGCTCTCTCTGAAAGGCTCTGAGAGCCAAGTCTATTGCCTTCAGCTCCCTCCAGTTCGAGGACTTCCTTGCGTCTTCTCTTACCCAGGTGCCTTGTACCAAGTAGGAATCTAGGTGCGTTCCTACCCTGTGCCGCATCGGTCGTTATGGTCTTGGACACCGACAAGACCCATTCCAGACCCTGTGAGAGATTTGCCCCTTTTCTTCACCAAAAGGCCCTCTTGTCCTGAACCAGGACAGTCATCAGGGAGTCCAAAGACTCGGGACTGTGGACCCAGACCTTCAGAATGAACAGTTACAAGGGGCGAAAATGCAGCCCTGCCCAATGAACCGCCGGGAGCGTGGATGTCAGTAAGCCTAAAGCCGACATGGCCTTTTTTACCGAGACCCGACGGCTGCCCTGAAGTAGCAACATTGTTCTGTCCATTGTTCTGAATCTTCTCTACGGGAAGGAGAACCTTCTGCATTGTTGAATCCAACACGTAACCTAGGAAGGTGACTTTTTGTGCAGGAATCAGGCTGGATTTCTCCAGATTCAAGATCCACCCCAGACTTTATAGGATGTCTCTTGCTACCTGAAAGTGGATGTAAACCAGATTTTTTTTTTTTTGCTGTCACAATGTAGTGTATAACAGGGCTCGACAATCCCCGGGCGCCATTGCGACTAGAATTAGCGACCTGGGGCAGCACAGCTGGGGTATCCTGTGTCTCCGTGAACCCCCCCCCCCCCCCCGTGCCGCGCCAGGCCGGCAATTGAGGCCGCGGCTTTACGGCCTTCTGCAGGCGTATGCTTCCTTCTGTGATCTGGCGCCATCTTGTGGTGGCCGTTGGTATGACATACAACCAGCAATGCTAATGGAGCTTCCCCTGTGTTTCCACTGCCCCACCTCCTTCCCTCTAATTACAACCCCCAAACATTATATATATTTTTTATTCTAACACCCTAGAGAATAAAATGGCGGTCATTGCAATACTTTGTCACACCATATTTGTGCAGCGGTCTTACAAGCGCACTTTTTTGGGGAAAAAAATACACTTATTTTTTTAATTAAAAAAATAAAACAGTAAAGTTAGCCCAATTTTTTTTTATATTGTGAAAGATAATGTTACGCTGAGTAAATTGATACCCAACATGTCACGTTTAAAAATTGCGTCCGCTCGTGGAATGGCGACAAACTTTTACCCTTTAAATCTCCATAGGCGACGTTTAAAAAATTCTACAGGTTGCATGTTTTGAGTTACAGAGGAGGTCTAGGGATTATTGCTCTCGATCTACCAATCACGGCGATACCTCACGTGTGGTTTGAATACCGCTTTCATATGCGGACGCTACTCACGTATGCGTTCGCTTCTGCGCGCAAGCTCGGCAGTACGGTTCGCGTTCCTGGCTCCTAACTTTTTTAGCAGGCTCCTAGACTCCAAGCAAATTTGTCAAGCCCTGGTGTATAAGATTTCCTATCATTTGTACCCAGTCTAGCCACAAAAAGTTAATCCAGCTCTGAGCAATCCTCTTATTTTTCAGTGCGATAAAACGGACAGAGTTACCTTTGTTCGTTCGGCCCCCTTGCTTTGAGTGAGAGGTTATTTACATATCTCGTGCACTAGCTTTAGACAAGCATTTTTTAATTCCCACCCCCACTCCTTTTCTGAAGTCATGTGGTTACTGTTCTGGATTGACTGGATGTTCGTGATCATAGCAGAAGGAATACACAGGAGAAAATGAATGTTGACAAGGGGAGTGTAGAGGTGGGTGGGGAGTCTACTGACATCACAACTCCACCCACCGAGCTCCAGACAACAGATCCACCCACAGAATATGCAGTTTTTCAGGTCTCATAACAGAAAGAGGGGAGACATTTGACAGGTAAGGATACATGCAGGAGGCATCTATATCCTTATAGATCAGCACTATGGCAGTAGTTTAGAAAGGATGAGAGCGGGTTTACATCCACTTGAAGATCCCGGGTCAACTGCCCAGGGGAGGAGGCGGCAAACAGAAGACGGTCATCTAAATATGCGACTACCGAGATGCCCCTGAGTCACAGGAACACCAGAACTTCCACCATGACCTTGGTGAAGATGTGGGGGGGAGAGGATAGACCAAAGGGGGAGGGCCCTGAACTGTAGATGGAACGTCCCTTCTTTGGTTTTTACCGCCAGCCTAAAGGAACTTCTGGTAGTCCTCTGCAATTGGGATGTGCAGATAGGCATCTTTCAGATCTAATCAATGCCATGAAGCAGTTCGGTGGAAGAAGCGCCTTCACTGAGTAAATCAAGTCCAACCAGAATCTCCTGTAGGTGACAGACATTCAGAGGCTTCAGGTTCAGGATGAGCCTGAACTTCCCTGAAGACTTGCGGACCACAAAAATGTGGGAATAAAAGCCTCTGCCGGGACTCGTACCACCACCTCGTTCCTCCAACTCCTGTAAGGAGGAGAGAAGAGCCGATGCCTTTTCTGCGCATTTTGGCAGCTCAGTGACAAAGTCTGAGGGGGGGGGGGGGGGGGGGGATTTGAAGACTCCAACCGGTATCCTCTTATGATCTCCAACACAAACTGATTGGAGGTGATCATCTCCCACTGTGGATAAAAGGCCCCTAACCTTCCCCCCACCCTGATTGTCATTGGGACTTTTTGGGCTGTGCAGGAGGGCGAAAAATAGCCCCCGCGCCCTTTGCCCTTCTGCCCCCACACCTTCTGCCGTTCGGTTCTTGGGGCTTCCAACCTTCTGAGGGCGAAAGTTTTTTAGCCTGCTCCTCATATTTCTTTTTAATGGGAAAGGCCTTTTTCTTGTCGGCCGTGCGATCCAAGACAGCCTCCACGCCTGGTCCAAACAAGTCCCATGTGAGAGGAATCCCACAGAGTTTGATTTTAGATTCGCTATCTCCCTGCCACGTCTTAAGCCCCAAGGCCCTCCTTGCCGAGTTGGTCAGGGCTGTGGATATTGCAGACATGCGTACCGATTCAGATGATGCATCTGCAATGTACGCCACCCCCTTAAGCAGCAGGGGGAAGGAAGACAGAATAGTCTCCTTTGACGTCCCCGCTTCAAGGTGTGCTTTAATTCCATAGTGCGGGCCACAACGGCGTGCATAAGGTTTCCCAGTGATGAGTCCCAGGACTTTCAGCAGCAAATCCATCCTTCGAGGACATGGGAGTACTCTGACCCCATGGATAGAAGGCCAGGTCAGTATGTCTGGAAACCTGCGAGAAGGCAGGGTCTAGTTTAGGGGGTTTTATTCAGACTAGAGCTTCTTCTGCAAAGGGGAACCTACGTTTCAACGCTCTTGAAAAGAAAGGTTTCCTCTCAGGATCCTGCCATTCCCTCTTGATGGCATCGATCAAGACATCAAGGACCGGAAACACCTTCCTTTTCTGTTCCCCCAGGCCCTTGTACATCTGATCGTGGAGTGACAATGCCTTCCTTTCCTCTTGTATCCCCAAAGTGGTGTGGATAGCTCCCAAGAGATCCTCCACTTCCTCAAGGGAAAGCTTATAAAAACGAGAGGCTTTAGTGGAATCCCCATCCACCCCCTCTCCATCCAACTCCCCTTGGGAGTCTGAAGCGGCGCTGTCTGGCTCCTCCTCAAATTTCTCTCTGGAGCCCCCTGGCTTTTCCCCACTCACGGAGGGAACATCCGCAGGGCTGGGTGTAACTCTGCTGCGCTGGTGGAGGATTGCTCTGGGGCTGAGGCAACTGGAAACTAGAAAAAAAGCTCTTTAAAAATGACTGAAAAGGTGCTAGAAAGCTCCTTCACAGATGCCGCTAGGTCTGAACCTTGTTCTGCCACCTGCTCTCTGACTAGCCCCTCAATGCACACTTTACAGAGCGCTTTGGTCCAGGACTCCCCATGGAGACTCTGCAAGAAGGGCATTTCTTCTTAGAACTGTGGGACGGTTTGTCTGTGGCTTTCTGAAACACAGATAAAGAGAGCCGCCATAAGCCAAAGCCCACCAGCGCCAATACAGAGGACCACCGGGAGTAACCCCCCCAGGACCAACCACCACCAGGGTCCCAGACGCACTCCTCTTCCCCACTGACCACCGAGGGAGAAAACACCCGTGGAGCCATCAGGCAGCAGTAAGGGAACACCACCCCAGGGTTCCTCGTTCCTTTGAGTGGCTAGTGCTGTTGTCCCAAGGAGCTGCTCCTGAAGCCTCTGCCATCTCCCGTTGAGGATGTGTTGTCACAACGTGCCTCGGACCACTGTGTGTACAGCGCACAAGGCCGCACCAGCCCAGCGTTCGGTCCACTCTTATATGCCACGTCCGGAACTGGAAGATGCGGATCCGGCGGAAGTGCCCGCCCCCACCAGAACTGACGTCGCCCGTCATCCGGTCGGGCCTGCAGAGCTCCAATCCGACCGCGCAATGCAGGGGGGACCGGGTACACTTCCCGTAGCGCCACCTCTGGGTGAATGAAAAAAACGGACCTCCCCAAGCTTCCTCCTTCCCTAAGAGAAGCTGGAGTGCGTGGAATGCAGCCATACTCGGTGCTTCAGGCTCCCAAGCCGACCAGACTGCAAAAGGACAGAGCAGGAGAGAGAGCCATTTCTCCCCCCCCCCCCCCAGGTAACAAATAGCCTCAGCCTCACCGGCTGTTTCAGCTACGGCTCCTTAGCGGTGTCTCCCCGCCGGAGGGAACACCATAACTGAGGGGCCGGCGGGAGGATGAGGTTTAAATCTTGGAATTGAAGGCAGTGTGTCATGGAAGGGGAAGAGCCAGGGTTTCTCTATGGTGGCTGTCCTGAAAGACGAACTAGGGGAAAAAAAAAAAATGCAGCTTAAAATAGATTTTTTTTATCTTAACCACTTCCATACTGGGCACTTAAACCCCTTCCTGCCCAGACCAATTTTCAGCTTTCTGCGCTGTTGCACTTTGAATGACAATTGCGCGGTCATGCTACACTGTACCCAAACTAAATTTTTATCATTTTGTTCCCACAAATAGAGCTTTCTTTTGGTGGTATTTGATCACCTCTGCGATTTTTATTTTCTGCTAAAAAATAAAATAAAAAAATACAGAAAAATTTGAAAAAAAAAAAAAAGTTTTTTTTTTGGTTTCAGTTACAAAACTTTGTAAATAAGTTAGTTTTCTCCTTCACTGATGGGGCTGCACTGACGGGCACTGATGGGGCTGCACTGACGGGCACTGATGGGGCTGCACTGACGGGCACTGATGGGGCTGCACTGACGGGCACTGATGGGGCTGCACTGACGGGCACTGATGGGGCTGCACTGACGGGCACTGATAGGCGGCACTGACGGGCACTGATAGGCGGCACGGGTGGGCACTGATAGGCGGCACGGGTGGGCACTGATTGGCATCCATTAGTACAGTGCCGCCTATCAGTGCCAAACAATAATGCCTGCCAATCAGTGGTGCCCATTGTGGGCACTGATTGGCATCCATTGTGGCACTGATTGTCATCCATTATCCCTGGTGGTCTAGGGTGGCATACCTTATATATGTTTATGGTGTGGTTCCCTGGTGGCATCCCTGGTGGTCTAGTGGCATCCCTGGTGGTCCAGTGGGCATCCTCGGGGGGGCTGTGCTGATAATCGATCAGCACAAACCCCCCCCCGTCAGAGGAACAGCCGATCGGCTCTCCTCTACTCGCGTCTGACAGACGCGAGTGAGGAAAAGCCGATGACCGGCTTTTCCTGTTTACACTGTGATCAGCCGTGATTGGACACGGCTGATCACGTGGGAAAGAGTCTCCGACGGAGACTCTTTACCTAGATCGGTGTTGCGGGGTGTCAGACTGACACCCCGCAGCAACGATCGCCGCGATGCGCGCCCCCGGGGGTGTGCAGCGGCTCAAAATCCTGAGGACGTCATATGACGTCCTGTCAGGATTTTGCAACTACTTTGCCGCCGTCAATCTGCTATAGGGCGGGCGGCAAGTGGTTAATACATACTATTAGGGATGTCCCGATACCGAGCATTTGCCTGAGTACTTGTACTCGGGCAAATGCTCCCGATGCTTCACCCGATACTTGTGATCAGCAGTGATCAGTGCGGTGGGGGAAGTTACCAGCACCGATCACCGCTGTATATATTTAAAAGTAGTCTCTCTCTCTCTCTCTCTCTCTCTCTCTCATCAGCTGCTTTAAAATCAGCAGTGATCGGTGCTTGTAGCTCCCCCACACACGATCACCGCTGATTGTCCCCGTATCCTCCTCCAGCCCCCTCCGTTTTGCTGCTGTCCCAATCCGTGTGTCCCTCCGTGCCGCCATCCCAATCCGTGTGTCCCTCCGTGCCGCCGTCCCAATCCGTGTGTCCCTCCGTCCCAATCCGTGTGTCCCTCCGTCCCAATCCGTGTGTCCCTCCGTCCCAATCCGTGTGTCCCTCCGTCCCAATCCGTGTGTCCCTCCGTCCCAATCCGTGTGTCCCTCCGTCCCAATCCGTGTGTCCCTCCGTCCCAATCCGTGTGTCCCTCCGTCCCAATCCGTGTGTCCCTCCGTCCCAATCCGTGTGTCCCTCCGTCCCAATCCGTGTCCTCCTCCGTGCCGCCGTCCCAATCCGTGTCCTCCTCCGTGCCGCCGTCCCAATCCGTGTCCTCCTCCGTGCCGCCGTCCCAATCCGTGTCCTCCTCCGTGCCGCCGTCCCAATCCATGTCCTCCTCCGTGCCGCCGTCCCAATCCGTGTCCTCCTCCGTGCCGCCGGGATCACTGACTCTGTCCATTCACATAACTGAAACATCGTAAACTGTGTTTACAATGTTTTAGTTTATGAATGAAGAGAAGCCGCGGTCTTCTCTCCATTCATTTTCAGCGCAGCAGAGGCTGCTGAGAAAGGGACTGGGGAATCTGTCCCTAGTCCCTTTCTCTGTCTCAAAGGGGAGATGTCAGAGGTCTGTTAAGACCCCTGATATCTCACCAAAGCCCCCCAACAGGGCTGATAAAAAAAATAAAAAAATTAATAAAAAAATTAATAATAAAGAAATGAATTGTAAAAAATAAATAAAATAAAATAGAAGAAAAACACACCGACACTGTCCACCCCCCACCCCTTAAAAAAAGAAAACATTATAAAAAATCAATAAATAAAAAAAAATAAAAATTGTAAAAAAACTTTTTTTTTTTTAAAAGAGATAAAAAAAAAAAAGTATCGGTATTCGGTATCGGCGAGTACTTGGAAAAAAGTATCGGTACTTGTACTCGGTCTTAAAAAAGTGGTATCGGGACAACCCTACATACTATGCATTAAGGTGAGAAAAAAAAGCCTGGGTGCAGCTCCTCCCCTTATAATTAGCTGAGCCCCATCTCAATCCAGTACTGTGCATGAGAGCAGAGGCGCCCCTGGGTCTCCCTCTCATTAGCGCACACAGCAGTGTGAGCCATTAGCTCCTGCTGCCGTCAGTCACATCCAGTGAACCAACGAGGAGGGAGCAGAGCCAAAACACTCTCCAAGTATGAACAATGAGAAGCCAGGACCAGCAGCAATGGACCCAAAAAAAAGCATAAGTTCACAGGAAAGGTCATGAAAACTTTTTGAACTTAATTGTGTCAGGTTCTGATAGCTGCAATATTACAATAACTAGTGGTTCTGTTCATGTGGGAGTTTTCAGTAACAGCACAAAAACAATGGGTTGACACATCCAGTAGCTTGCAACAACTGGTCAGTTTAGCAAGTTTATTCAACATAAAATGTGCGCGCTAAAGATTACTGTACTTTGCTCATATTAAGCAAGCTTGGTAAAGTCCAATGAACTCTATAGCAAACAAACATCTCGTGTGCATGAATTCTAGAATGAGGTCTGCATAGAAAGTTAACCAGTTGAACAAAAATGATCAATATCCACCAGATACATTGCGCATGCTATGAATAGCACAGATCACGATCTGTTCTGCATGCTGAGATCAAAATATGCAAAGGGCTTTTTTGGCAGATACTCATTTAACAAAATGGAAAAGCTGATATGTATAAGTAATATCTGCGCCAATACTATGCAAAAAATAAAACCAAAATTCTTACAGCAATCTATATGGGCAGCTGGACATTTTGATACCGTGCCTGTATTACAGTATTCATTTCACCAAGAAGCCTCCTTACTAAAATACAGGATAATTAAAAAAAAGAAGAGGAGGAGGAGGAGGAGGAGGGAGGATATACAACTTCAGAGTTCCATGTTAGAAACTTTAAAATGATATAGTAGGGCTACTTAAAGCCTCAAAAGACCATTATTTTTCATTGTAGCTTAGGGAAGTGCATGATTTTAAGGAAATAAAAAAGGTAGCAACTGTCAGACCTCTAAAAGGTTTCCCAATGCCGACTGAAAGTTCCAAGGGTGCACCTCAGACCAAATTAAATAGGAAGTAAGGTCCAAAGCTTTAGTTTTCCTGTGACCCAGAGTCAACAGGCTATTATTGCCCATTATCAGCTGACAGGGCAGAGTCAAACACCAACCTCAGGGAGGATCCCGACAATAATAGCGGGATTCACCTGGCTGCGCAATCGACAGCTGAGAAATTTATACATGCAAGTGTTCTAAAAATAAAAATTTGTGATTTTATCTGCTTGTAGCCTGGCGCCCTGCAGTTCTCTTTTTTTGCCTGCCTATGAGGGATCCCTCCATATTTTCGATTGTGAATTAAATACAGGTGTATAAGATTTGAAAACCATTGCATTTTTTTTTAAATGTAGATATTACACAGCTGCCCAACTTTTTTAGAATTGGGGTTGTACAATCTACTTTAGATCCAAATAGTCCAAGGGCCTCCCTGACTGGATAGCTAGGGTTTTACCATTATATAGTTTTGGAGATTCTATAAATAAATTGTATAGTGTATGGTAGAGCTGCACGATTCTGGCTAAAATGAGAATCACTATTTTTTTGCTTTAGAAGATAGATCACGATTCTTGCGGCGTAACATCATCTTTCACATTAAAAACAAACAAAAAAAAAATTGGGCTAACTTTACTTTGTGTTTTTTTCCCCAAAAAAATGCATTTGAAAGACCGTTGGGCAAATGCAGTGCGACAAAATATTGCAGCAATTGCCATTTTGTTCCCTAGGGCGTGTGTGTGTGTGTGTGTGTGTGTGTGTGTGTGTATATAAAATATGTTTGGGGGTTCAAAGTAATTTTCTAGCAAAAAATATTGATTTTTAACTTAGAAACAAGTGTCAGAAAAAGATTTGGACTTTAAGGCTTCATGCCCACGGACGTTTTTACAGCTGCGTTTTTTACAGCTTAAAAACGCCTGTCCATGTTATTGTACTTTATTTTTTTTTGAGAAAAAAAAAAAAGTCGGAGCTAAAAAACACGGCCGCACCGTTAGTGCGCGTTTTTTTTCTGCCTAACTCCGACGCTGAGGAACGCACTGGTCCTGGGTTTTTTTTACAGCTTAAAAACGTCTAGGTGGGCATGAAGCCATAGACTAACATGGACAGGCGTTTCTAACCGGTAAATAAGCTGTAAATAACGCTCAAAAACGCGGCTCTAAAAACGTCCGTGGGCATGAGGCCTAAGTGGTTAAACTTCCTGCATTTACACACAGAAGTTTGCTCTAAGAAGGAAGTTAGTTACAATGTTTCATGTTGTTACAAACTGCAGACTGCCCCATATTTTCTTTACACACACACAGAAGTTTATCCCTTTGATCTAAGGAGGAAGCATTAGTTACAAGGTTTCCTGTTAAGAACTTGTCAGACTGTCCGGATATTTTCTTCTGACAGCTGAGTGAGCAGTTAAAGTCTCTCCACTTGTTAAATGAAACAATCAGCAAACTGCATTGGAGATCGTCAGGGGGGGTTGAATCTAGAGCAAGATTGTGCAGCTCTAGCATATGGCCTCCTTTATACACCCAAAATAAACCTAAACACGCTTTCAGTGCCACAGTTAATGCCACTCCAAACGTGGGGGGGAAAAAAAAAAGTGCAACAAAACATGCAAACTGCACTGACCACAGCAACTTCTCTCTTCTGGATCCACAAGACAAGCAGCAAGAACAGCGCGGTCTCCTCCCAGCCAATGGGAATTCTAGTTAGTGATGTCACCTTGCATAGCAACCATGAGCAGGGTGAAGTGTGAGGGAGAAGAAGCGCTACCAAGTGTCTGCAGTGCAGGAGCAGTCTGTCAGAGCTGAGCACACGTGTGGTTGACAGTGACTTGTAGGCTACAGCAGACTATGATCTTGCCAGTGAATTGCTGTGCAGTGGAGGTGCTTGTCAGCAGAAGTTTGATCATTGGATTAGCTCCCAGCACAGCCAGAAAACTGACCATGCTGTACTCGCATACCTAGTTTGGGATTTCAAATCTTTAAATTAATCATGCAGCTCCATTATACTAGATTACCAAAAGTATTGTGACACCTGCCTTTAAAGTGGTTGTAAACCCACTCTTGAAACTTGCACCTACAGGTAAGCCTAAATTAAGGCTTACCTGTAGGTGTTTGCAATAGCTCCTAAACCTACACGGTTTAGGAGATATTAGCAAAAAAGGGAGTACACCGATGTGTACGGCGTATGCGCGCCGTACCCATCGACGCAGGCGCACGGTAAAAGCCGGTTTTATGAATGATAGCGCTGGCTTTTACGGCCAATCACAGCATGCACTGAGTGACATCATCGCCGCTCCGGCCAATTACAGCGCCGGATCGGCGATACCCGGAAGTAACCTCCGGGAGAGAAGGACGGATTCGGGGGCTTCGATCTAAGGAAAGTAATGCATAATGAGCAGGTATGCTAGTCATACTAGCTCATTATGCCTTAGTCTTGCAGGTTTTAAAAAACAAATGGGGTTACAACCACTTTAATGGTATTCCAGTCTTAGTCCGTAGGGTTCAATACCGAGTTGGCCCACCCTTTGCAGCTATAACAGCTTCAACTCTTCTGCGAAGGCTGTCCACAAGGTTTAGGAGTGTCTATGGGAATGTTTGACCATTCTTCCAGAAGTTCATTTGTGAGGTCAGGCACTGATGTTGGACAAGAAGGCCTGGCTAGCACACTTCACTCTTGATTCATCCCAAAGGTGTTCTATCGGGTTGAGGTCAGGACTCTGTGCAAGCCAGTCAAGTTCCTCCACCCCAAACTCGCTCATCCATGTCTTTATGGACCTTGCTTTGTGCACTGGTCCAAATCATTTGGTGGAGGGGGGGGGGGGTGTGGGGTTGTTTTTCAGGGGTTGGGCTTGGCCCCTTAGTTCCAGTGAAGGGAAATCTTAAGGCGTCAGCATACCAAGACATTTTAGACAATTTAATGCTCCCAACTTTGTGGGAACAGTTTGGGGATGGCCCCTTCCTGTGCCAACATGACTGCGCACCAGTGCAAATTTTTAATGTTAGCAATTTATTGATCACAGATTTATCTTGAAGCATTTTAAAGTTTGACTGCATTGAAGCAGCGCAATCACACATTGGTGCGAGAACACATTTAGTGGTTGCAGTAGCTTTTGTTATTTGGTTGATTGCACCTTGCATCATTTTTATATATTTAAGCTCAAAATTTTACAGCTGTCACCAGGACAGGTGA
This sequence comes from Rana muscosa, assembly GCA_029206835.1. Taxonomy (NCBI): domain Eukaryota; kingdom Metazoa; phylum Chordata; class Amphibia; order Anura; family Ranidae; genus Rana; species Rana muscosa. The sequence continues at coordinate 78,429,727 of CM055117.1, read as the reverse complement.
GGTAAAATCTTCAGAGACTCTTGTTTCAGTGACAAATGCCTACATGGAGATTTCCCCTCATTTTGGGGAGACGAGCTATTCTATTACATTCTGTTGTGTCTCCAAGGGAGGACAGGAAGGGACACACCACAGTAACACACAGGCAGCAACAAAGCCCTGAAGTGCTTTAAACAATTGAGTGGGCTGCAATGTGTTCCCATTTGAATGATGCATCATCAATGGGTTGACAAATGTCCCTGGAAAGCCAGCATGAGAAACATTTCAAACAATTTCAATATCAGTATTGCTCAGAAATTCACAATACTCATTTGTGCTACTTGAACAAACCAAGCTGACCATCTTTTGGCCTTGTTCTCACCAGCCTGCATGTACTTTGATGACATTGTTCTCTATATGCCCTTGCGTTTATGTATGCAGATTAGGGCCGAAACAACTAATCGATGACATTAATCGATTACTATTTTCATAATCGATTAATCGGCCAGTAACATAATGGGGTTAAAAAAAAAAAACTAAAATTAGCCCTTTATATTACAAAAAGAGAAAATCGCTACTGTAAATATTACTTTCACTGTCCCACAGTAAAAAATAAACCCCTTAAAGTAGCGATTATGTGCTCTTTTTGTACTAATTTTTGTTTTTTTAAACCCATTATGTTACTTAACATCTCAGGCCTGGGTCACACACCTGTGTTTTTTGGTGCTTTTTGCAGAAACACACTACAGTTCATTTACATGGTTTCCTATGGGACACGTTCACATTAGGGCTGGGGGGAAAAAAAATTAAAAAAAAATCGATTTTAATCTTGAATCGAGTTTTGAGTTCAAATCGATTCAGATTTGAAGAAAAATCGATTTTTTCCCCTTCAAAGTTTCCGTAGCAGGGCTGCAGGGGGCGTATCTGGAATGGCACTGGATGGCGTTACCCCAATTACATCTACTCGCCGCAGCCACCGCGAGTAGATGTAATGTAACACTAACCAACCGCAAGCCGCCGTCTGCCTACCTGACAGCGTGTCATGCAGACAGACAGCGGCCATTGCAGTGTTCAAAAGCCGCGCCTCCCGAGTCCTCGTCGTCTGTGATAGGCGGAACACTCAATTTTACAGCAGGCAGTGTTCAGCCTATCACGGACATCCTTTTATCCTCATCTGTATTATGAGGATGAGCGGATGTCCGTGATAGGCGGAACACTGAATGCTGGGAAATTGAGTGTTCCGCCTATCAGACGAGGAGGATGCGCGGCTTTTGAATACTGGAATGGCCGCCGGTATAGCAGTAAAATCCGTATTCCATGAAAATCTGCATCAGGTACGGGCACGGTGACTGAAGCACAGGCACAGCGAGGCACAGTTCAATTCAACTAAGAGTAACCTCAGGATTTTTTGTTGTTTTATTAGCTAAATCCAAATACAGTATTAAATAGGAAAAAAACTGCGCCAAAAATGTAACTCTCAAATATGAACTCCCTTTCTGTCTTATCGGGGTTGACAATTAATCATAGTAAATCAAGGGCGCTGAATGTCATTGCTGAGCTCCACCCAGACGACACTTGAGCAAACATTTCCATTTCAATGGGAATCAGATGCTCTTCCTTACTTAGGTATACATTTGACCTCATCTGTTGGCACGTTGTACAAAAGGAACTATCCTGCCCTTTTTAAGCGACTGACAGATGATTTGGCTAAGTGGCAGGTTCATCCACCGTCGTGGTTCGGCAGACTACACTCAATAAAAATGAATGTTCTACCCCGATTGTTATATTTTTTCCGTACCTTGCCAGTTTCCTTGACCCGTAACGACCTTCAACAATTTCAGAATAAGGTACTTCAATTTATTTGGGGAGACAAGAGACCTAGGGTGAATAGGAGTACCCTATATGCGTTAAAACAGAAGGGAGGCCTAGGCTTGCCTGATTTCTTGAAATATTTTTATGCTGCCCAGGTGGCACAACTCACTAGGTTCCATTCCCAACGGGCACCGGCCATATGGATAGCCATGGAATCCCACTCTTGCCTTCCCACTCCAATTTCTCACATTCTGTGGCTCTCTATTAAAGAGCGACCTGCTATATTATGCCCTACTTTATCAATGTCTTTGGAAATATGGGACAGGCTATCCAGATCTCACAAATTTAAATCTCCTCATTCTCCACTGGCACCTCTACTACGCAATAGAGCTTTCACCCCGGGTCTCACCCCCCTGACATTTGAGTGGTGGACCAATAAAGGTCTCCTACGCATAGCTGACTTATGTGATCGCAGGGGTATGCTACCTGAGAAGGTATTGACTGATAAGTATCTTATGCCTCCAGCAGAGAGTTTTAGATTTGCTCAGGTTTCACATTATATGCAAACCCTTGCTAGAAAGAGCGACCTCGCAGTTCTTACTCCAATGGAGTATATGTGCCGTAACTATGACAAAATCAAGGGTCATCTGTCCGCTGTCTATTCGATGTTGTTGAGCACTTCGACAAAGCTGAACTATATGGTCCACTGGGAGACCGATCTGAAGGAAACCCTGGAATTGGATGACTGGCATAGGATAGCAGAGACAGCCTGTCGGTCGCTCATCAATACATCCATAATAGAGGCGAACTACAAGGTTCTGCTAAGGTGGTATATGGTGCCGGCCAGGCTGGCGACTTTTATATCGGGGGCAACCCCGTTTTGCTTTAGAGGTTGTGGCCAGGTCGGTACCACCTTTCATATATGGTGGACATGCCCCAAGGTTCGGAGGTTTTGGATCCGGGTATATAATTTCATTTACTCCCTCACTCAGGTTAACCTGATTAAGTCAGCTAAACAAGCATTATTAGGGAGTGGAATAGCAGTGGCCTCCAAGAATTGCAGACGACTCTTGATATTTATATTCATTTCAGCAAGGATAACCATCGCTAGGAACTGGAAATCGGCGGCTCTGCCATTTGATCAGTTTAAAGGTAAATTGTCTTGGTTGATGCTGAACGAACGGTTGGCGGCATTGGCTCAGGACAAAATGAAGCTCTTTCATAAGGTGTGGGACCCTCGGCTTAATTACCTCACTAATGACTCCGGAGGACCTCCAGCTTAACATTGTTTTTTTTTCTTTAGGGGCGTCGGGGTGCTTGATCGAGGCTCCTTCCCTCCCTCCCCCTTTTCCCTCTTCTCACCTATTCTTTTTCTTGCTTTGTTTCCTTCCCCCCTATTTCCTTGCTTCTAATCTCTTAATGAATGTTATTTTTGGAGTCAGCTCCAGGCCTTAGAGGTCTGCACGACTCCCTGCTTTCACTGGTTTATAAGTAATTAATAGGACCATTGTCGGTCTGAACTGCACTGAGGGTTGCCCGCACAGGCTGGGGAGTCGAACCCCCCCGACAAGCAGATGGGGGGACGGCTCCTCTGGGCGGGAAATTCACCAGTTGAAACCCGAGATGTCGGGGGGAGTTGGTGGTTCAGGGGTGCAGTAGTTTTCTGTTAGATATCCAAAAGTGCCATTACGCTCCGGCCCATGCTAGAGATTCTTCAGTAGATTTGTTGTTTTTTTGGGTACTAAAACGTGGGCCCCTGGGCGTTATGATTCTAATGATTGGAATCCCAGAAGCGGTAATATGACTGTACAGTGTCTTGATGTATATTTTTATACTTTTTGTATGACGAAACTTTAATAAAAAGATTGAAACAAAAAAAAATATGAACTCCCAAATTGCCTCGGGATAATGTCCAAAATGTAGCCCGCATGAGGGAAGAAGTCCAATGAGTCAGGGAATTCAAATGAGCAGTGTGTCAGATTCAGGTTCCACCCTAAGAATCACTAACAAATTGGCCCCTTACCACAAACAGGCAAATTCATGCAGGTGGCTATAGCCCAGCCAAGGCTTTTATCTGTGAAGGAAGGTCACAGCGAGGTCCCCAGATGCTTCGCCAGTGCTGGTACCAAAACTCTTGATGACTCGGTAACAGAGAAAAAAGGAAGTACCATAGGGTGATAACGTATTCACAGGGCAACTAATGAACACCACTACCGTGAAGAATTTATAAACGTGACCATTGATAACGTCATATATGACGAAACGCGTCTGGCAGAAACGCAGTGACGTCACCACGCAGCTCTCAAAACGGAAGGGCACTTGTTTATGCTTATTGAAGCCTGCTTTTGTAAGTATGGTATATTGTTTTAATAAAGTCGTTTTTAAGAGGGTATCACGCTATGGTCTCTCCCCCCTTCCTTTTGGCACCCCGTATGGAGTGTTAAACAGCACCTTATATTGAAGATCTTCCCAGGATCTGTGTGTGAGTTCGGGGTATAGGAAAAGACCGTGGCTGGATATAGCTGGATTACACGCTTTCTCTGGTAAGGAGGCATTTTTTACATAGGTGGTGGTCACATTTATAAATTCTTCACGGTGGTGGTGTTCATTCGTTTCCCTGTGAATACGTTATCACCCTATGGTACTTCCTTTTTTCTCTGTTACCGAGTCATCAAGAGTTTTGGTACCAGCACTGGCGAAGCATCTGGGGACCTCGCTGTGACCTTCCTTCACAGATAAAGGCCTTGGCTGGGCTATAGCCACCTGCATGAATTCGCCTGTTTGTGGTAATTTGTTAGTGATTCTTAGGGTGGAACCTGAACCTGAAACACTGCTAATTTGAATTCCCTGTCTCATTGGACTTCTCCCCTCATGCGGGCTACATTTTGGACATTATCCCGAGGCAATTTGGGAGTTCATATTTGAGAGTTACTTTTTGGCGCAGTTTTTTTTCCTATTTAATTCTGTATGTTTATCACATTATTGCTGCTGCCTTTTGCCCTATTAGTTAATTGGTACTAGTCTTAGCGCAGTTTTTTTTTTTTTCCCCAAATACAGTATTAATAATTTGGATGTTTAACAATCTTTGTTGCACACTGACTTTGCAGTTAGAGAAAGGGTTTGAGTTTGAAATTTTGTTTGATGCACTTTAATATAATAATAAAATAAAAAAAAATCTAAATCATAAATCAAGTTTTTTTTTTTATATAAAAAATAAAAACATTCGCAGATTTTTTGGGGGGGAAAATCGCCCAGCCCTAGTTCACATCTAAGCTTTTTTCAGCTGCTGCGTATTTGGAAAGGGCAAGGACTTTTTTTAATGCAAAACAGTGCTATTTAGTTTTTTGGTTCAATATACTTCAATGGAGAAGCTGCAGAAAAGCATGCAATGCGTTTTTGCGTCAATTTGTGTTTTTTAATCTGCCCAAAAATTTGGACAAAAAAAAATTAAAAATGCAAATCACCGCAAAAATCACTTTTTTTTTTACGGTTGTTAACCCATTAATCAAAATAATAATCGGCCAACTAATCGATTATGAAAATAATCGTTAGTTGCAGCCCTAATGCAGATCAATGGACAGTGTGAACAAGCACATTTTCAATAAGAACTACAGCAGCGTTTGCTAGGGGTTTCTTTTCTTTTGCTCTCCTGCACAAATGGTGGCTGCATTTACCTGGCGCTAGTATCACTTAAAAAAGTCATTAGTAAAAGACCAGAGGGACCTCTTGTCACTGGGCAGTGCCTCTCCAAGAAGAGAAAATAAAATAAAAAAATCCTCCCTTGCAGTAGAGCTGTTCCTGCACTGCAAGGATTAAATAAGAAGTCCAGCCAAGGCTTGGACTTCTGTGGATCACAGGAGTGTGGTTTGTTTCCCACTCCTGTGACCCGTTTTCAGCAGAGAGGGGACTGAAGTCCCCTCTCTGCTGACATCACCAATGTCAGTCCAGGCACGGCGCCATTGCGACAATAATGTCTGGATCCGCCAGGTGCCTGAATTTACACATGGCTTAGCGTCTCTGCAAACCGCCGAGAGCCTGAGCTGGCCGCCCACGCCCCCTCCACAGCCCAGCGCTCCAATGAGCGAGGAGGGAGCAGAGAGCTTTGACTGACAGTCTACAGCTCACGGAGCTCTGAAAACTGAGCGAGGTTTAATCGCTGCGTTCTCAATGCAGAGGCGCCGGGGGTTAGATGCAGCATTGGACCCATACTGCATCCACCTAGGCAAGTATAAATCTGAAAGGAAAAAAAAAAATCCTTTACTTCTATTTTATATCCTATAAGTCTAGGGCAGCATTTCAACTTTTTCCTCTTTTTTTTTTTAAACAAGAAAGAGTTTCAACTTTTTCAGTTGAGGTACCCCTCAAAAAATTTGCAATCTCGAGACATCCGATTCTAAAAAATAAAAAAAAATAAAAAAAAAATCGAAACTAATGGTTTTACATAATGCAGCAACATCAACATTAGCTGAGGGAGAAGAGAAACACTGGAATACTAGTCAGTACCAGTGTTCAAAGGTGTATTTGCCTTGGAAGAATGAATGACCTCTAACATTGGGTGTCCCAATGTTAGAGGTCATTAATTCTTCCAAGGCAAATACACTTTTGAACACTGGTACTGGACTAGTATTCCAGTGTTTCTCTTCTCCCTCAGCTAATGTGCCCCCAGTGCTGACAGAGTGGCAGGGGAGAGGCAAACAGATTCTGTGCAGGGGCTTGATAACATCATTGGTCGTTAGAATACAAACCAGCTAGAAGTTTGTAATGGTCCACAATGAAAACATTTGGCTTTGTGTAACTAAAAGGCAGGCTTCATCCACCCGCTGGCTTGTATACAATTTTAAGGCACCCCTGAAGAAGTCACCCTGGTTGAAAGGCTGGTCTAGGGGCCCCAATTTGGATATTTTCACTTAGGGGTGTACGCACTTTTGTTGCGAGCGGTTTAGATATTAATGGCTGCATGTTGAGTTATTTTGAGGGGACAGCAAATTTACACTGTTATACAAGCTGTACACTCACTACTCTAAATTGTAGCAAAGTGTCATTACTTCAGTGTTGTCACATGAAAAGATATAAAATATTTACAAAAATGTGAGGGGTGTACTCACTTGAGATACTGTATATATTACATTACACATACTGTATAATAATATACCCAGAAATAGGATATTAAGGGTATTTCAACTATGAGTCAAACATGAAGTTACGTAAAAGGATATACCGTATATACTCGAGTATAAGCCGACCCGAATATAAGCCAAAGCACCTAATTTTACCACAAAAAAAATAAAATAAAAAAAAAGGGAAAACTCACTGTGCCCATGACTAGACTTACGTTTAGCATGGGAGTCTATGGAAGGGGTGCCCAGCTTTGAAAATTCGGTGCTCCCCGGCCGTAGGTCCTCTAGACAGAAAACTTTGCATACTTGTAGAGGAGCTCTGGGGCTACATGTGTGCCAGGTTTCGGGTCCAGGGGACCTACAGCCGGCCAGGTCCCTAAAGTTACCGGAGAAATTACCGTTTGACATGGGAGATTATGGAAGGGGTGCCCGGCTTGGGGGGGGGGGGGAAAATCGGTGCTCCCCAGTCGTAGGTCCCCCGGACAAAAGAAACTTTGCACACTTGTAGAGGAAGAGTGGGGCTACATGTGTGCCAAGCTTGGAGTCCAGGGGACCTAGGGCCGGCCAGCACCTTGTCCCCAAAGTCCAGAAGATCAGGTGCAAAAAGTTGACTCGAGTATAAGCCGAGGGGGGCATTTTCAGCACAAAAAAATAAAAAAAAAGATGAATAACTCGGCTTATACTCGAGTATATACGGTAAATCTTTTTATATTAAAGTAGTACTAAAGGATGAGACTTTTGCATGGATAGAATACACAATACTGGTAAACGTATTTTAAATTTCATTGTAATGCCTTCAAGCTTTTGTAAACCTCAGACATAAAATAAGAACAAAGCATATCACTCTATAGTGTGTACTTGTCTCAATTAAAAGCAGCAAGTGTCATTTCTGTCTGTTGCTTTATTCCTCTATCAGCATGAATCACTTCTGACAAGTTTTGCCTGACAGAGAAAAAAAAAAAAAGGTGACCGAGAAGGGAGCGCCATATGATCGACAGCCTCAGCTCTGTTCGTGTGTGAAGGGGGTGTGTCCCTTGCCACCAATCAGCTCTCCTCCCTGAGCTCTGCAGAGTAACTTCAGCTCTCCGCCCCCTATTTTCTGACAGCTTAGACAATTCTGGACTTTGAACGGATGCAGAGAAAAGACGACAGCAGATCGACAGTTACAACTTATGTAGGAGGAATTGTGTCATCTCTATCGCCTGAAGCCAGTCACTTTAGTGGGTATATGCAAGGGTTTACAACCACTTGTCTCCAGTTTCTCTGGGTTCAGATCTTCCATGCACAGAGCCTTTACATCACCTCCTTATCTTACCCAGGACTACAAGTCCCATGAGGCATTGCTCCTCACACATTCACAAGTACTTGCTGACCTGTATGAACGATGTACTGAGCTGTATATGTGCTGCAATGTGTACACGGACAAAATGTATTCTATATGCAGGCCAACTAATCAATAATGAAAATTCTTAAGAACTGTTTTTATCATTAATTGTTCAACGTTTTTACCGCTCCCCCTTTTCTGTACAGACCACAGCCGGGGGTATGCACATGCCGTGGCCGACGCAGGAATTATGGAACAATGGTGGCACCATAAACTGAGCGTGACCCATTCAAGTGAATAGCCCTGTGTGTGTTTGGCATGGCAAAGAAGCTCAGAGACTAAACTCAGGCACTGAGCCGGGTGTGGTCTTCTACAATTGTAAGCAAAAATCAAACAAACTGATGCTGAACTCTAACTCACACTTTATCATCAGTTACAACACACAGTTCTTTCCTTTTGGGATAAAAGGTTTTGCGTATATAAAAGCTGATCATTGTTTGTCTCCTCACTGTAAACTGATACATCTGGAAGAAAGCTTGTTCTTTTGAAAACAGACTTGCTGGCTAGATCACCACGTGAAAATAGAATGCTTAAAAAAAGGAAACCAATGCAGCCATCACATCTATGAATCGATAAGCTCCAACATAATAAAAGGTTTTCTTTTGGATTTAATACCGCTTTAAAGCTGAAGTAAACTGCATCTGAGCTCCACAAACCAAACACACTATTTAATTCATATTTAAATATTCAAAGCAAACTCCCTGATCCATTCATTCATGTCTCTCTGCTTCATTTTGCTGAGAAATGGCTTTACAAAACACCCCCTAACATTTCTGCCTGTGGCAATCTTGAGTAAGGGCAGATGATTCATATAGCATTTACTTCCTGGAATCAATCTACTCTTAGCTCAGGCATGCAAGGAGGATGTGCTTTAAGTGGAACTTTAGTCAGATAATCAAGTCCTGCTAGATCACTTCAGGCTGGCCCCTTTTGCAGGTATAGCCATTAGAGTTGCACAATTAATCGTTAAAAAATCATGATCTCGATTCAACCCCCCTCCAATGCAGTTAGCCGATTCTTTCATATAACAAGTGGAGAGACTTGGCAGACTGCCCGATATTTTCTTATGACAGCTGAGAAGTTAACAGGAAACATTGTAACCAATGCTTCCTTCTTAGATCAAAGGGATAAACTGTGTGTAAAGAAAAAAATCTGGGCAGTCTGCCAAGTTTGTAACATAAAACATTGTAACTGACCTCCTTCTCAGTTCAAACTTCTGTGTAAATGCAGGAAGTTTAACCTCTTAAGGTCTAAATCTTTTTCTGACACTTGTTTAAGTTAAAATCAATATTTTTTTTGCTAAAAAATTACGAGGATCTCCCAAACATTATACATATTTTAGAAGAGACACTAGGGAATAAAATGGCAATTGCTGCAATATTTTATGTCGCACTGTATTTGCCCAACGGTCTTTCAAATGCAATTTTTTGGGGAAAAAATACACTTTGATGAATTAAAAAAAAAAGTTAAACAGTAAAGTTAGCCCAAATTTTTTTTGTTTTAATGTGAAAGATGATGTTACGCCGCGAGAATCGTGATCTATCTTCTAAGCAAAAAAATCGTAGTTATATAGATATAGGAATGCATGTTCCTTGCCAAAGAACATATCTATTAAGTTATTGGTAAAGTTCCAATTTAACTAAAAGTCATTTTTTGTTTTGAATTGAGTGGGTGGGTGGATTAGAACATCTGTCAGTAAACCCCCAACACCATTAGTGGGATTCATCCTCTTTTTCCTGTTTACCATTATCACTGAAAGTAAATAAAATCCCAAATTTTGGGCTGTCCCCAGAAAAGTAACAGAGGGGGAATCTTCCAATAGGGACACTAGTTTTGGTGATCTGGGGTCCCCAAGGAATCCCTTAATATGCAGGATTTCCTCTCACTTCCCTTTGCCTATGGAACAGGAAGGGAAGGTAAATCTTTGCAGTGAGGCACAGAGGACAAAAATGTAACTTGGCAGGGGGTATAACCCTCCCTTGCTCTATCCATAATTAAAAGAAAACATTTTGCTGATACTGCCACTTGTTTTTTTAAAAAACTCCTCCTCCTCTCCTGAAATGTATGTCATGTGCCTAAGCATGGAAACCAGGAAGCAACTGAAGAAATGTAAAAAAGTTCAATCACAAGTAAACGTGATATACTTTTCTTACTTAGGCTAGGTTCACATTGCTGCGATGTCAGCGTTCGCATGTGATCCGCACCGCACTGCAGGTGCACATCACATGCGATCTCCGTGCGGTGCGATTTCAGCCATACAAATCGTATGGCTGAATTTGCATCAAACTCGCACAGGACCCTTTTTTTGTCCGCAGCAGAATCGGATCGCATGGGTGTTCACACCCATGCGATCCGATTCCTGTCCGAGTTTGCAGATCGCACTGCTATATTCGAACTGATTTGGGGGTGTCATTAACTTTTAATTGACACTCCCAGCAGTTCGCGCATAGGGCAGTGTGAACTGCCACCGGAAAACTGCGATGCGGGAACCTGCAGTAGATTTGCAGCGTTCCCGCATCGCAGCAATGTGAACCTAGCCTAAGACCAGCAGAGAGAGAGAGAGATCCTGCTTTAACCGTTTGCTGACCATATACTGTAGATATACGGCGGCAAGGCGGTTCTCCTGCGCAAGATTGCGTACCCGATGCTGCATTCCCGGGATTGGGGTGTGCGCCGCTGGCAGCCTGTTCCCGCTGTGATTAGACACAGCAGGAGCCGATTGGCGGGTACAGACGGCTCGATGTCCGAAGACACTTCGGTGCACAGGTAGAACGGTGGTCTGCCTATGTAAACAAGGCAGACTGCCGTTCTGTCAGTATAGAAGACATGGATCCTGTGTCTCTGATAAGCAGGGGGATACCGATCCGTGACTTCTAGTACAAGCACCTCCCCCACAGTTAACCCTCACAGTCATTTATACAGTAACTGCATATTTTTAGCACTGATCACTGTATTGGTGTCACTGGTCCCCAAAAAGTGTCACTTAGTGTCAGATTTGCCAGCCGAAATCCTGAATAAAAATCGTTGATCGTCGCCACTACTAGTAAAAACAATAATAAAAACTCCATAAATCTATTCCATAGTTTGTAGGCGCTTTAAGTTTTGCGCAAAAATAAATACGCTTTTTGGAATTTTAGGTTTTACCAAAAATATGAAGCAGAATACATATTGGCCTAAATTGATGAAGAAATTTGATTTTTTTTTATATATATATATATATATATATATATATATATATATAAAATATATTTATTTTTTTTCAAAAATTGTCACACTTTTTTGTTTATAGCACAAAAAAACTAACAGGTGATCAAATACCACCAAAAGAAAGCCATCTGTGTTGGGGGGAGAAAAAAAAAAAAAGTACAAATTTTATTTAGGTACAGCGTTGCCGACCACATGAAAATATGTGGCCTGGCTGGTCTCGGCGCCGCATACATTTGCGTGCATTAGCACTGATCGAACTGTGCCAAGTGCGCGCTTCTGGCACGGCGACCGGCGGCTAACGAAAAGCTACCGGTCGCTTCTTACAATCTGGACTTTTCCGATCATGTGACCACTGTGACAGCCAATCTTGATGGTCACAAGCAACGCCTCCTGAAATGACAAACCCTTTAAAGAGCCTGGTGCCAAGGGGTTAAAGAACCAGTGCTGTATGGCAAAAAAAAAATGGCCTGGTCGTGAAGGAGGGTTAAATCTTGCAGTCCTTAAGTGGTTAAAGGGACGGCGTCAAGGGGTTCAAGTGCTGTATCGCAAAAAATGGCGTGGGCGTGAAGGGGGGTAAATCTTCCAGAGCTGAAGTGGTTAAGTGAGATCCAAATGCAGATCGCTGTTCAGACAGCACAGGTGTAAAATGAGGCCTAATAGGGGCTTCTCCTCTCACTTCCTGTTGTGTCACCAGGACAGGAAGCGACATGAAATGTTGAAACTTCCCTAAGGAGTCACAGATGAGAAAAAAATAAAATAAAAATACAGTAGCTGTAACCCTGCCATTGTCTATCCAAAATATAGACAGACAAAGGACATTGGCTTTAGATAGAAGACCCCCTCTAATGTTTACATGTGAGGTCTTCTCCGAGGCCTTCGACGGTCAAAGGTTGTGATATTCTGCATTATACAAAAAGGTGTGATCTGTCCCATCATCCATTGCGGCCTGTAGGCCTCGGTGTAAGGCTCAGACCTGTCCCCTCCTCCCATAGGCCGCAATGAAAACACAGACTGCGGCCTAGTCCCCCCTGACACCCCAAATCCCCTCCCCGGGCCTCACCTCCTGATTAAAGGCGTTCACGGCGTCCATGCTGCTGCGCTGAGTGAGGGGCGAGGTGATGAGGAGGGGGAGGGGTCACCACACACACTGCGTGTCTCACAGCCGACCTCGCCTCACTGTCTGTTCTGTTCTGCTTGCTACCGCCGCCCTCTCCGCTCCCGCATGTCCCGCTCTGATGAGGGGAGGAGGAAGGCTCTACAGGGAAGGGGGGGGACTGGCTCCGGTCTGCCCGTGTATCGCCAACACTAAGACAGAGGACGGAGCTTCGCTGCCTCACCGCCGGAACAAGATGGCGCAGCTCGGCCAGCGCAAGGCACGCCGGGAGAGAGAAGGGGGGCGGGGCGAGTGGAGACACGCGAGCTCGCGCTTTCCTTGGCGTGTCTCCTCAGCAACTTCCCGCCTTCCAGGCGCGCTCCGTACCCGCGTGCACGGCGTCTCTGCGTGTGTGAGGGAAATCACATGATGTCCTCACCCCTCCTCCTGTGCTGTGTCAGTGGCAGTCTGGTTAGCATTAGCAGACGTGGTGGACTGCCGTAGAGGATAGAAGATGTATACAATTAATAATAATAATAAATACTATACATATAATATAAGAAAATATTCATACAAGGGCTCGTTCACACAGTGACTTGGCATTTTTCTGCGCTGATTAAGGCCCCATTCACATCTGCGCGTTCCGGGAATCCACACAGAAACACGCATTGTGCTTGGCGGTGCCATTACCCACTTCAATACCGGGCACTTTCACCCTCTTCCTGCCCAGGCCAATGTTCAGCTTTCAGCGCTGTCACGATTTGAATGACAATTGCGCGGTCATGCTACACTGTACACAAACAATTGTTATCATTTTGTTCCCACAAATAGAGCTTTCTTTTGGTGGTATTTGGTCACCTGTGCAGTTTTTATTTTTTGCTAAACAAATAAAAAAAGACAGAAAAAAAATAAAAATGTTTTTCTTTTGTTTTTGTAAATAAGTATGTTTTCTCCTTCACTGATGGGCACTGATAAGGCAGCACTGACGTGCACTGATAAGGTGGCATCAATGAGGTAGCACTAATGGGCACTGACGATGGGCAGATAGGCGGCGCTGATGGGCACTGGTAGGTGGCACTGATATGCAGCACTGATGGGCATTGATAGGCACCACTCATGGGTGGCACTGAAAGGCTGCACTGATGGGTACTTATGGGTGGCACTGATAGGCGGCACTGATACGTGGCACTGATAAGCATCACTGATGACATTGGCAGGCATTGGGGCTGGGCACTGATTAGCAGCTGATGGGCACTGATTGGTATTTCCCTGGTGGTCTAGGGTGGCATACCTGGTGGTCCAGTGTGGTGGGCAATCCTGGTGGTCCTGGGCAGGCATCTGAGGGGGGGGCTGCTCTGATAAACAATCAGCGCAGACCCCCCCACCCCACCAGGAGAGCAGCTGATCGGCTCTCCTCTACTCGCGTCTGTCAGACACGAGTGAGGAAAAGCCGATCAACGGCTCTTCCTGTTTACACTGTGATCAGCTGTGATTGGACATGGCTGATCACGTGGTAAAGAGCCTCCGCCAGAGGCTCTTTACCGAGATTGGTGTAGCGGTGTATCAGATTGACACGCTGCACCACCGATTGTCGCGATGCGTGCCCCCACGGGCACACGGCGGCTGTTATCCTGCTGGACGCCCATAGCTCTTAAAGGGAAAAAAAAACATGTATTTTTATTTTATGCCATTTTAGTGTAAATATGAGATCTGAGATCTTTTTGACCCCAGATCTTATATTTGAGAGGTCCTGTCATGCTTTTTTTCTATTACAAGGGATGTTTACATTCCTTGTAATAGGAATAAAAGTGACACAATTTTTTTAAACTTTGTCAAAATTACAAATTAAAAGTAAAATAAATTAAAAAAAAACGTTTTTTAAAGGGCCCGTCCAGCCGAGCTTGTGTGCAGAAGTGAATGCATACGTGAGTAGCGCCCACATATGAAAACGGTGTTCAAACCACAAATGTGAGGTATCACCGCGATCATTAGAGCGAGAGCAATAATTCTAGCCCTAGACCTCCTCTGTAACTCTAAACTGGTAACCTGTAGACATTTGTAAATATCGCCTATGGAGATTTTTAAAGCGGAGGTCCCACGAAAAAAATAATATTAAAAGCCAACAGCTACAAATACTGCAGCTGCTGACTTTTAATAAATGGACACTTACCTGTCCAGGGTGCCCGCAATGTCAGCAGCAGAAGACGAGCAATCGCTCGTCACTCGGCTGCTCCCGCCGCCATCCTCAGTTAGAGAATCAGGAAGTGAAGCTTTGCGGCTTCACTGCCCAGTTCCCTACCGCGCATGCGCAAGGTGCGCGGCGCGCCCTCACTGGTCCCCGTTGTCTCCTGGGACCAGTGTGTTTCCCAGAAGACAGCGGGGGTAAAGCGAAGGGGCGTGACTCCCGCGGGAGTCTATTCCCGGGAAGTGGGTGCAAATACCTGTATTATACAGGTATTTGCACCCCCCTGAAAGGTGCCAAATGTGACATTGAAGGGGGGGAGGGTTCCGAAAAGCGGAGGTTCACTTTTTGTGTGGACCTTCGCTTTAAGGGTAAAAGTTTGTCGCCATTCCACGAGCAGGCGCAAATTTGCAGCGTTACATGTTGAGTATCAATTTACTCGGCGACGGCGTAACATCATCTTTAACAATATATAAACAAAATTGGGCTAACTTTACTATTGTTTTATTTTTTAATTAAAAAAAAATTATTTTTTCCAAACAAAAGTGCGCTTGCAAGGCAAATATGGTGTGCGAGAAAGTATTGCAACGACCGCCATTTTATTCACTAGGGTGTTAGAAAAAAAATATATATAATGTTTGCAGGGATGAGCCGAACACCCCCCTGTTCGGTTCGCACCAGAACCTGCGAACAGACAGAATGTTCGCGTGAACTTTAAAACCCTATTAAATACAATGGACTCGAACGTTCAAAATCTAAAGTGCTAATTATAAAGGCTCATATGCAAGTTATTGTCATAAAAAGTGTTTGGGGACCCGGGTACTGCCCCAGGGGACATGTATCAATGCAAAAAAAAAGTTTTAAAAACGGACGTTTTTTCGGGAGCAGTGATTTTAATAATGCTTAAAATGAAAAAATAAAAGTGAAATATTCCTTTAAATTTCGTACCTGGGGGGTGTGTATGATATGCATGTAAAGTGGCGCATGTTTCCCGTGCTTAGAACTGTCCCTGCATAAAATGTCATTTTTGAAGGGAAAAAGGCATTTAAAACTCACTCGCGGCTATTAATGAATTGTCGGCTCCCGGCAATACATACAAAAGTCATTAGTAGAAAAAAACAGACAGCGCAAAACCAATCCTAACACAATGCAGCTGAACACTGAAGGTCAAAATATAAATCCTTAAATGAAACGTGTATAAAAAGCAGTGCAGCGCTAAAATCATATGTAACACAAAAAGTCCATGGGATGTATACTTCAGAAACCAGAGGAATGTTATCTGAAACACCAACAGGAAGTAAGAAGGATCCTCTAGCTGTGAAACAGAGTGCTTGTAAATGATCACAAGTGCAACCACTTCCATGTAATTCCACCACCAGATACACAGGCCGCTCACCTCAGAATGTGGACCTCTGTATTACCAGAAGGTCACATAAGCAGTCCATGTAACTACGCCAATTTATGAGTTCGCTTTTGGGATTATTGAATGATTGAGGATTTCGGTTGAAGCACCGTATGAAGACAGCTCTCTTATCTTTAAACATTACCCTTGATAAAGGGACTGCTTATGTGACCTTCTGGTAATACAGAGGTCCACATTCTGAGGTGAGCGGCCTGTGTATCTGGTGGTGGAATTACACGGAAGTGGTTGCACTTGTGATCATTTACAAGCACTCTGTTTCACAGCTAGAGGATCCTTCTTACTTCCTGTTGGTGTTTCAGATAACATTCCTCTGGTTTCTGAAGTATACATCCCATGGACTTTTTGTGTTACATATGATTTTAGCGCTGCACTGCTTTTTATACACGATACAAAAGTCATTGATAAAAATAAAAAATAAAGCGTGGGGGTCCCCCAGAATTCAATTACTAGGCCCTTCAGGTCTGGTATAGATATTAAGTGGAACCCCGCCGCAAATGTAAAAAAAAAATGCGTGCGGTTTCCCCAAATATCCATACCAGGCCCTTCAGATCTGGCATGGATTTTAACCACTTGACCACTGGGCACTTAAACCCCCTTAATAACCAGACCAATTTTCAGCTTTCGGTGCGCTCACATTTTGAATGACAATTGCTCAGTCATCAGAGGCGTATCTAGTGAAAATGGCGCCTATGGCAAGAACTGAAACTGCGCCCCTGTCAAAACATTTAAAACCCATCTTTCAGATATCGCACAAATCACAATCGCACATGATGTTGACTTTAAGGCCTCTTTCACACTGGGGCGGTGGGGGGCGTTGTTTACCGTTGTTTTTGCTGCGCTATTCAGCCGCTAGTGGGGCTCTTTTAACCCCCGCTAACGGCTGAGAAAAGGTTAAAAAAAAACGCCTGCAAAGTGCCGCTTTGATTTCAATGGGCAGGGGCGCTTTAGGAGCCGCTCCTACAGTGCCTCAAAGATGCTGCTTGCAGGACATTTTTTACCAACCTGCTAGCGCACCGCTCCAGTGTGAAAGCCCTCTGGGCTTTCGCACTGGAGTGAATAATGGTGCTCTTTTAGGGCGCTTTGCAGGCGCTATTTTTAGCGTTATAGCGACTGCAAAGCGCCTCAGTGAGAAAGGGGTCTTAGGCTAGTTTCACACTGAGGTGCTTTGCAGGTGTTACAGCGCTACAAAATTGTGCCTGCAAAGCGCCCTGAAAGAGCCTCTTTTTTCACTCCAATGTGAAAGCCCAAGGGCTTTCACACTGGAGCAGTGCGCTGGCAGGACGCTCAAAAAAGTCCTGCTAGCCGCATCTTTGAGGCACTGTAGGAACTGTGTACACACAGCTTCTAAAGCGCCCCTGCCCATTAAAATCAATGGGCAGCGCCACCGAATCGCCAGCAAAGTGCCGCTGCAGTGGCGCTTTGCTGACGGTTTTAACCCTTTTTGGGCCACTAGCGGTGCGCTGGCAGGACGCTCAAAAAAGTCCTGCCAGCCGCATCTTTGAGGTGTCCCGCTAGTGACAGTGCTTTTCCGCCGACGGCGCAGCGCCCCAGTGTGAAAACAGCCTAAGTCATCATGTGCCAGGCACAGGCCCAAACAGAAGCAAGCAGCCAATCAAATATAGTGCTTTCTCAATATGGATTAAATAAATTGTAATTATGCATAGCCATAGATATCATAAATAAAGTGATTTGTGCAACAGCAGGTACTACTTGCACAAATCACTTTATTTATGATAACTATGGCTATGCATAATTACAATTTATTTAATCAATATTGAGCAAGCAGGCACTACAGTATACTGGCAGTCTGGCATACATCATTAACACTGACTGACTTCACAGTGAAAACTTTCTCTAATACAAAAATGCTTTATTCACAATGTACACTGACTAGTACGGTACCTGTTGCAGTTGCTGCCTGGCTTGGGGGTTCGGGTTCCACCGTTCCAGAGTCCAGTTCAGTTGAACTTAGTTCTCCTCCTCAGCAACGGCGACCTCACCTCACGTGACGTCACCGACCCGCTCGCGCTCGGAGAGAAGATAGAAGCAGTGCAGAGGAGGAAAGCTCCGCCTCCGCCAGTTAGCCGAATGACAGTCTGGAGACACACACAGAGTGGACGGTCCCACTGATCTATTAGCATAGGGGCGCCCGCGCCTGTCACTCTCCTACACACTAGCATTCAGATCCAGCAGCGAAGTAAGAATGAAGTGCCATGCCGCCGCCGGGGGCTATAGTGCGGCCCATAGGAGGACAGGTGCGGGTAGGATTTTTTTTTTCCGTCTAGTTTATTTTGCCGCCCCCCCCCCCCCCAGAGCGCCCATGGCACTTGCCATGGAGTGCCATACCCTGGATACGCCACTGTCAGTCATACAACACTGTACCTATATGAATTTTTCGTCCTTTTTTTCACACAAATAGAGCTTTCTTTTGGTGGTATTTAGTCACCGTTGGGTTTTTTATTTTTTGCGCTATAAGAGAAAAAAGACTGAAAATTCTGAAAAAAAAAGATTTTTTTTTCGTTTCTGTTATAAAATTTAGCAAATTACTATTTTTCTTCATAAATTTTGGCCAAAATTTATACTGCTACATATCTTTGGTAAAAATAAGTACAAATTGGTGTATATTATTTGGGCTTTGTGAAAGTTATAGAGTCCACAAGCTATGGTACCAATATCTGAAAATTGATCACACCTGAAGTACTGACGGCCTATCTCATTTCTTGAGACCCTAACATGCCAGAAAAGTACAAATACCCCCCAAATGACCCCTTTTTGGAAAGAAGACATTCCAAGGTATTTAGAAAGAGGCATTGTGAGTTTTTTGAAGTTGTCATTTTTTCCCACAATTCTTTGCAAAATCAAGATTTTTTTTTTCTCTTTTTTTTTTTTTCACAAAATTGTCATATTAGCAGGTTATTCCTCACTCACAGCATATGCATACCACAAATTACACCCCAAAACACATTCTGCTATTACTCCCAAGTATGGCGATACCACATGTGTGAGACTTTTACACAGCGTGGCCACACACAGAGGCCCAACATGCAGGGAGCACCATCATGCCGCGTACACACGACCGCTTTTCTCGACGAGAAAAACTGCATTTTTTTTTTCGCCGAGAAAAACGATCGTCTGTGGGCTTTATGTCGTTTTTCTCGTCTAGAAAAACGGCATAAAAAACGACGAGAAAATTTAGAACATATTCTAAATTTTCTCATCGTTTTTTCCAGCATTTTTTTCCCTATGGGAAAACTGCCGCGGAGCCCACAGACGGTCGTTTTTCTCATCAAGAGAAAAAATGACGGGAAAAACGACCGTGTGTAGGGAACCAAGCGGTTCCCTCATTTTTCCTGTCATTATTCACGGTGGTTTTTTAACCGCCGTGAATAATGATCGTGTGTACGCGGCATCAGGCGTTCTGGAGCACCCAGGCCAATTCTGACATTTCTCTCCTACATGTAAAAATCATCATTTGTTTGCTAGAAAATTACATAGAACCCCAAAACATTATATATGTTTTTTTAGCAAAGACCTTAGAGAATATAATGGTGGTCGTTGCAACTTTTTATCTCGCACGATATTTGCGCAGCAATTTTTTTAACGCGTTTTTTACGGAAAAAAAATGTTTTGTGCTAAAAAAAAAAAAAAACAGTAAAGTTAGCCCAATGTTTTTACATAATGTGAAAGATGAAGTTACGCCGAGTAAATAGATACCTAACATGTCACCCTTCAAAATGGCACACGCTCGTGGAATGGCGCCAAACTTCGCTACTTAAAAATCCCCATAGGCGACGTTTTAAATATTTTTACTGGTTACATGTTTTGAGTTACAGAGGAGGTCTAGGGCCAGAATTATTGCTCTCGCTCTAACGTTCGCGGCGATACCTCACATATGTGGTTTGAACACCGTTTTCATATGTGGGCGGGACTTACGTATGCGTTCGCTTCTGTATGCAAGCTCACGGGGACAGGGGTGCTTAAAAAAAATATATTTTTTTTTTTATTGTTCATTTTACTTTATTTATTTTAGTTTGACATGTTTTTCCGCCCCAAAAATTTTTTTGATCACTTTTATACCTATTACAAGGAACGTAAACATCCCTTGTAATAGGAATATGGCATGACAGGTCCTCTTTACAGTGAGATATGGGGTCAATAGGACCCCACATCTCACCTCTAGGCTGGGAAGCCTGAAAAAAAAAAAAAAAAAACCAAAAACAATCCTGTCTTTGATCATAGCGGTGAGTCGGTAGAAGCACCGGAGGGCGGCGGGGGGGGGGGACATCCCCTCTCGCCTCCCGTAAGAATGATCAAGCAGCGGAACAGCCGCTATGATTGTTGTTATGGTGTAGGGAATCGCCGGCTGAAAAAGCTAATATCTGAATGATGCCTGTAGCTGCTCCCATCATTCAGATATCCCCGCACATAGTCAAGGACGTCATATGACGGCCGGCGGGCGGGAAGTGGTTATTGCAGAGTATTGCCGGGCATTGCGGAGTATTGCCGGGCATTGCGGAGTATTGCCGGGCATTGCGGAGTATGGCAGGGTATTGCACAGGGGGTATTGCAGAGTATTGCAGAGTATTGTGCAGGGTATTGCAGAGAATTGTGCAGGGTATTGCAGAGTATTGTGCAGGGTATTGCAGAGTATTGTGCAGAGTATTGTGCAGGGTATTGCAGAGTATTGTGCAGGGTATTGCAGAGTATTGCGCAGGGTATTGCAGAGTATTTTGCAGAGTATTGCGCAGGGTATTGCAGAGTATCGCGCAGGGTATTGCAGGGTATTGCGCAGGGTATTGCAGGGTATTGCGCAGGGTATTGCAGGGTATTGCGCAGGGTATTGCAGAGTATTGCACCAGGGTATTGCAGAGTATTTTGCAGAGTATTGCGCAGGGTATTGCAGAGTATTGCACCAGGGTATTGCAGAGTATTTTGCAGAGTATTGCGCAGGGTATTGCAGAGTATTGCGCAGGGTATTGCAGAGTATTGCGCAGGGTATTGCAGGGTATTGCAGGGTATTGCGCAGGGTATTGCAGAGTATTTTGCAGAGTATTGCAGAGTATTGCACCAGGGTATTGCAGAGTATTGCAGAGTATTGCACCAGGGTATTGCAGAGTATTTTGCAGAGTATTGCGCAGGGTAATTTGCAGAGTATTGCGCAGGGATGGCTGAGCAGGGATGGATGGATTGCTGGATCTGTGACTGCAATTGTCACAGATCCAGCCCACAGCTGACATGCTCTGACATGGGGGAGGGAGCTGACATGATCCGCTCCCTCCCCTCTCCTCTCACACTGTACCGATCGGTACAGAGAGGGAAGAGAGGAACCGGCGTCATCACATGACGCCGGTCTGTTTACAAGTGATTGCTCCGTCATTTGACGGAGCGATCACGTGGTAAACGGCCGCTATCAGCGGCGATTTACCGCGATTCGTGATGCGCCGGGTCCTCTGGACCCGGCGGTCACTGAGGTTCCCGTGTGCGCGCCCCAGGGGGCGCGCGGGAGCGCGATTCTGGGAGGACGTTATATAACGTCCTCCCAGAGTTAAGCAACCACCTTGTCGATGTTATTTGTCGGCAGGTGGTTGCCAAGTGGTTAAGGGGAACTCCCCCCCAAATTTAAAAAAAAATGGCGTGGAGTCCCCCCAAAAATCCATACCAGACCCTTATCCGAGCACGCAACCTGGCAGGCCGCAGGAAAAGAGGGGGGACGAGAGAGCGCCCCCCCCTCCTGAACCGTACCAGGCCACATGCCCTCAACATGGGGAGAATGTCCCCATGTTGATGGGGACAAGGGCCTCATCCCCACAACCCTTGCCCGGTGGTTGTGGGAGTCTGCGGGCGGGGGGCTTATCGGAATCTGGAAGACCCCTTTAACAAAGGGGACCCCCAGATCCCGGCCCCCCCATGTGAATTGGTAAGGGGTACATTGTACCCCTACCATTTCACGAAGAAAGTGTCAAAAAATGTAAAAAAAAAAACACACACACCTTGGAAAAGTCCTTTATTAAAAAAAAAATTCAAAAAACATTCCAGCGGTGATATCCAGTGTCCCACGGCGATCCGATGTCCAGCGCTGTCCGTCATTGGCTGAGCCTGAGCGGACCTGATGGGGAACGTCCTCCGCAGTCTATTACATGTATAGACCCGCCCCTTCTAAAGTTCCCCATCAGGTCCGCTCAGCCAATGACTCGGTGTAAGGCTGAGGACCTGTTGCGGAACATGAGAAGGGGCGGGTCTATACATGTATTACACAGTGAGGGAAGTTCCCCATCAGGTCCGCCCCCTCGGGTCCCCAAACACTTTTTATGACAATAACTTACATATAAGCCTTTATAATTAGCACTTTAGATTTCTCCCATAGACTTTTCGAATTTGCCGCGAACACCCCAATTTGTTCGCTGTTCGGCGAACGGGCGAACAGGCAATGTTCGAGTCGAACATGAGTTCGACTCGAACTCGAAGCTCATCCCTAAATGTTTGGGGGTAAACAACAAGTGTAAAAAAGAGGCTCTGGGCTGAAGTGGTTAATGACACCCACGGATCGGATCACAGATCGCAGTGCGAACTGTGAACTCGCAAAGGAATCGGATCACATAGGTGAGAAAACCCATGAGATCCAATTCTAGTGTGGGGAAAAATAAGTCCCTGCACTATTTTCCTGCAAATCCAATGCAAGTTCAGCCATATAACTCTATGGCTGAACTTGCGCTGCCCAGACATCGCATGTGATCAGCACCTGCAGTGCGGGTGCGAATCACAGGCAATGTCTGAGATCGCACATATGTGAACCTAGGCTTAAAGAGGTTGTAAACCTCTGAAAAAAATCCCCCCCCCCCAAAAAAAATAATCTGCAAGACAAAGGCATAATGAGCTAGTATGCATTGCATACTAGCTCATTATGAAATACCTTAGAACGATGCCCTGAATCGGGTTCTTCCGGGATCCGGCGCTGTGATTGGCCGGAGCCTTGATGATATCACTCCCGTGGGTCACAGCACGGGTCCTGAAGAAACGGCACGGGCGGGCCATTCCTTCCGTGAGCATGTCCCGATGACGTAGCCGGCAGTGTATATAGTAAATATCTCCTAAATGGTGCAAGTTTAGGAGATATTTACAGTACCTATAGGTAAGCCTTACCTGTAGGCTAAGGTGACCAGGTTTTTAAAATGAAATCCGGGGACATATTTTTTTTTTACTAGTAATGGCGGCAATCAGCGACTCTCTGCCCATCGCCGCCACCCGCCTCACAGCCTGTCAAGTCTTACTCTCTGGGCCCCGGCTACTACTGGGTGGGGAGTGGAGGAGGATCGCTTCACCAGGGAAGGCAAGGAGATAAGCAGGCGGCTGGCTGGGACTTGAGCCAAGGCAGAAGAACATGCGAGCGGAGCTGAATGGGCATGCACCCGAAACTGAAGAAATATTACCTTCGCTCCGACCAGCACATGATCATCAGAAAGGGGCACAGAAAATGGAAAAATACACCCCCCTGCACTGACTGTCTGTGAAATTGCCCCATGGCCCCTGTTCAAATCCAATCCGGGGACAAAACTGGGGACAGACTTGGTCCGGGGACAGTGTCCTCAATCCGGGGACTGTCCCCTGAAACCGGGGATGTCTGGTCACCCTACTGTAGGCAGTAGTGTATTTAGGTTTTGTGCTGCCCTAGGCCTGACTAAACTCCTGCACCCCCTAATTTAAATATGACCCACCCCTTTCTGTCAAGACCACACCCCTTGCTGTTTAAGACCCGCCCTGAAATTTTCGAGTCGGGACACTAGTTCTGAGGGCCTGGGGAGGGCAATGAATTCCCTTAATTTTCATAGATTTCCTCTCACTTCCTGTTTGGCTATGGGGCAGGAAGTGAAGGGAAATCTCTGTAATGGGACAGGGATGGTAAAAAATAAACTGACAGGGGCTCTAACCCTCCCTTACTCTATCCAAAATGAAATAAAATAAGTGTTGCCTATAGTTCTACTTTAAGCACAAATTTCTGATAATTTTATGGAGAGGACTAAGAAGATATAACCATGCCAATGGTGCAGCAGAAAACATATAGCACAGTGAGGAAGGTTTGTGGTCCAGGATGATAGGACAGTCAAAATTAGAAGCAGAATTCCCCCCCCCCCCCCCCCCAGCAGTGTGGCCGCTTAATTTGCCTCTCAGCCCAGTCCGCCCCATAAGACTGGCGCTACACTAACAGTGTAGCGCAGGCCGACGGGGACTCTTTCCGTGCTGCCCCCCTGTAAAGTTCTGCCCTAGGCCTGGGCCTTGTTGGCCTAGGCCAGGATACAGCGCTGCCTGTAGGTACAATTAAAGAGAAATTAATTGACTTCCTCTTTAAAGTTAGTTGTATACCTCCGATTGTGACATTTACCTATCCTAAGCCTATAATAAGGCTTACCTATAGGTAGTGGAAATATTTCCTAAACGTGCGCCGTTTAGGAGATATTTGCTGTATACTGCGCTGATGATTTTATCGGCATATGCGCTGTGAAGAAACGGCCCTCTGTGCCTTTTTTCACTCGCAAGTGCCGTGACTGATGGCATCCGCGCGCATGCTCAGGAGTGACGTTGTGCATCTCCAGCCAGTCACAGAGCTGGAGTCCGCGGCCCCCGGAAGGAAGAGGAGCGAAGATGGATGCGGCCTCCAGCGGGGACAGCGCAGCGCTGATCACGATGTAAACAGGAAGAGCCGTTTATCGGCCTTTCCTCACTCGTGTCTGATAGACACGAGTAGAGGAGAGCCAATCGGCTGCTCTCCTGACAGGGGGGGGTCTGCGCTGATTGTTTATCAGCGCAGCCCCCCGTGGATGCCCACACTGGACCACCAGGGATGCTGCCAGGACCATTAGGGCGCCCACCACACATGGATGACCAGGTATGCCCCCCATGGCCACCACGAATGCCACAGACTGCCCTTAACCACTTTCCTACCCGCCCATAGTAATATGACGTCCACAGATGGGATCTTCCATCCTGGGTGGAAGTCATATGACGTCCTGGGCTTTGTGGGGGGATATCTGAATGATGCCTGCAGCTAGAGGCATCATTCAGATATCCTTCTATTCTGTGGGCGATTCTGCGCACCATAAGAACAATCATAGCGGCAGTTCCGCCGCTTGATCGTTCTTATAAGCAGCGGGAGGGGACATCCCCCCCCTCCCGCCGCCATCCAGTGCATCTCCGGGCTCTCCCGTGCCATTGGGGGCACAGAGAATGAATCGTCCGGCGTCGGAGGTGAACCATAGAGATGACTGGTGACCAGATGGTCACCAGTCATCTCTATGACCGTGGGAGGCCCGGGCGCGATGTGATGACGTCACGCCCAGGTCCTCAGAAGTAAACAAAGCCGCCATTGCGGCTAGTAAGCCTGAGATCGGTGAATTTTTTTTCACCAATCTCATGCTTTCCAGCCTGGAGGAGAGATGTGGGGTCTTATTGACCCCGTATCTCTCCATAAAGAGGACCTGTCACTAACAATTCCTATTACAAGGGATGTTTACATTCCTTATAATAGGAATAAAAGTGATCCAAAAAAAAAAAAGTGTAAAAATAAAAAAAATTAAGTAAAAAAACAAAAAAATTATAAAAAAAAAAAATTAAAATGCCCCTGTCCCCGGTAGCTCGCGATCAGAAGCGAACGCATACGTAAGACCCGCCCACATATGTAAACGCCGTTCAAACCACATATGTGAGGTATCACCACGTGCGTTAGAGCGCGTGCAACAATTCTAGCACTAGACCTCCTCTGTAATTCTAACCTGGTAACCTGTAAAAATTTTCAAAGCATCGCCTATGGAGATTTTTAAGTACCAAAGTTTGGCGCCATTCCATGAGTGTGCACAAATTTAAAGCGTGACATGCTAGGTATCTATTTACTCGGCGTAACATCATCTTTCATATTTTACAAAAAAATTGGGCTAAATTTACTGTTTTGTTATTTTTTAATTCATGAAACCATTTTTTTTAAATTTTTTAAAAAGGCGTTTGAAAAATGATTGCGCAAATACCGTGCAAGATAAAAAGTTACAATGACTGTCATTTTATTCCCCAGGGTGCCTGCTAAAAAAAAATATATAATGTTTGGGGGTTCTGAGTAATTTTCTAGCAAAAGAATGATGATTTGTACATATAGGAGAGAAGTGCCAGAATAGGCCCAGTATTGAGGTGGTAAAAAAAGCCTGGTGTTGAAGTGGTTAAAGATGCCAATCAGTGCCCACAAATGGTGCCAGTCAGTGCCCACTACAAAATGCCTGCCAGATGTCTCCTCATCAGTGATGCCCAGCAATGCCACCCATAAGTGTCCATCAGTTCCACCTATCAGTGCCCACCTATCAGCTCCCATCAGTGCCATTCGTGCCACCTATCAGTGCCACCCATAAGTACCCATCAGTACAGCCTTTCAGTGCCCATCAGTGCTGCCTATGAGTGTATTTTTTTAGTTTCTGTTATAAAATTTTCTAAATAAGTATTTTTTCTCCTTCACTGATAGGCACTGATAGGCTGCACTGATAGGCACTGGTAGGATGCACTGATTATGCTGCACTGATATGTGGCACTGATAGGCGGCACTGATGAGGCTGCACTGAGGGGAACTGATAGGCGGCACTGATGCAGCTGCACTGATAGGCATTACTAATAGGTACTGATTGGCAGCACTGGTGGACACTGATAGGCAGCACTGGTGGTCACTGTTGGGGCTGCGCTAAGGTTGCCACCTCATCCCTTTAAATCCGAAAACATGAATTACACAGGTTCTGAGCATAATTTAATGCAGATAAGGCACCAAGTGAGTTTAATTACCACCTTAAAGTGGTTGTACCCTTACAACACACTTTTTGCTACATGTAAGCCTATAATAAGACTTACCTGTAGCTACCCTGAATATCTCCTAAACCTGAATTTGCATGTGTCAACGTAATCGGCACATGTGCACTGAAGCAATGGCACATACGTGCCGTTGCTTTCAGTGAGTGTGCCGTTAATGGTGACGTCATCGCGGCTCCGGCCAATCACAGTGCCGGAGCCACGATACCCAGAAGTAACTCCGGGTCGACATGTTGCAGCTCGGTGCTGTGTATGGGCAATACAGCGGGGGCTTCGATCCCAGGTGAGTATTACATAATGAGCTAGTATGCTTATGCCGCGTACACACGATCGTTTTTTCTGATGAAAAAAGACCGATGGACTTTTTTCATCGGACAAACCGATCATGTGTGGGCCCCATCGGTCTTTTTTCCATCGGTATAAAAAAATAGAAATAGAAAATAAAACGATAGCAAATTCCGATCGTCTGTGGGCAACTCCATCGGAGAAAAAACCCACGCATGCTCAGAATCAAGTCGACGCATGCTCAGAAGCATTGAACTTCATTTTTCTCGGCTCGTCGGAGTGTTTTACGTCACAGCGTTTGGGACGGTCGGATTTTTGACTGATGGTGTGTAGGCAAGACTGATGGAAGTCAGCTTCATCAGATTTCCGATGAAAAAATCCATCGGATTTTATTCCATCGGAAATCCGATCGTGTGTACAGGGCATCAGTCTTGCAGGTCTTTGTTTTTTTCCTGCCAGGGTTTACAACCACTTTAATCAGCCACAGAACCTGTGTAATTAATATTTGTTCAGGTTTAAAGGGATGAGGTGGCAACCCTAGGCTGCACTGATCATCAGGACACTGATGATCAGTGCCCTAAATATCAGTGTAGATGTCCCCTGTGTGGATTTGTCGGTTCCCCTCTCCTCACGTGCTGTCAAGGTGAAGAGAGGACTGCCGATAACCATCAAATCCTGTTTACACTGTGATCAGCTGTGATTGGACACAGCTGGTCACATGGTAAAGAGCCGCATGTGGTTGGCTCTTTACCCCGATCTGAAGGACACAGCAACCACAGATCCCTGCCGATTCGCGCCTCAGACGTCCTCCTGGCAATGAGAGCCTGTGCTGTAGCTGGCTTTTGGCTATAGGGCAGGAGGTGGTTAATTTGATAATGACACCTTAAATGCAACTAGGAAACGCACATTTGATAAATTGTGCAAAGCTTAAAAAGGTACATCTTTTGGCATATTTGTCACACGTAAGGCAGCCCATTCAAATGAATGCATGAACAACTGTTCATGAAAACAATTGTTTTCTATGTGCCTTGTTTGAATTGCAATGCAGCTCTGAGGTGTTTTTGCAGCGAGGTGAGGTAAAATACAGACATGTAGAATTGCGTTGCAGTTTACAGGAAGGCAGCGCATGTCACCACAACACAGTGTGCTACCGTGCAGACACATGAGTGAAATGTTGCTTTGTGCACTTGAAATAAAGTTTAAAATAACAAAAAGTACACAATATGATGTGCTTAACCATTAGGCCTCGATCACACAGGGTGTATGAATCCATAAGCAATGTAAAGGTCGGGTACACAGGTGTTCTGTGCATCCGTGTGCAGGAAGTCCCATTACTGTCAACTGGAATGCAGCGGCTGCACGGACACAGCCAGGCAGTCCCATTACTGTCAACTGGGACGCAGCGGCTGCACGGTCACAGCCAGGCAGTCCCATTACTGTCAACTGAGACGTAGCGGCTGCACGGACACAGCAACAGCCACTGCTCTTAATCTGACATCCGTGGTGCACAGCTACATTTGGGTCCTTGCGCCCGCATGGATGTCACGCTCAGAGCAGTGGCTGCGTCCTAATTGACAGTAATTGGACTGGATGCACGGGACACCTGTGGATCCGTGTAAAGGTAAACACAGTTCTCACACGGAGCACAGGCTCATACTCCCCATGTCAACAGGCCGCGATGTCCGCCTGCCACCCGTGATCGATCCACAGAGAGCCAGAACGGGGATCTGTCAATGTAAACAGACAGATCCCCGTTCTGACGGGAGGAGAGACAGATCTTCTGTTCCTAGTGATTAGGAACAGCGATCCCTCTCCTCCTCCAGTCAGTCCCATCCTCCCCACAGTTAGAAACACCTCCCAGGGAACACATTTAACCCCTTGATTACCCCTAGTGTTAACCCCTTCCCTGCCAGTGACTTTTACACTGTAATCAGTGCATTTTTATAGCACTGATCGCTGTATAAATGTCAATGGTCCAAAAAATGGTGTCAAAAGTGTCCGATTTGTCCATCGCAATGTCGCAGTTCCGCTAAAAATCGCAGATCGAAAAAAAATGCCATAAATCTATCCACTATTTTGTAGACGCTATAACTTTTGCGCAAACCAATCAATATACGCTCATTGCGATTTTTTTTTTACCAAAAATATGTAGAAGAATACATATTGGCCTAAACTGATGAATAAATTTGTTTTTTTAAAGAATTTTTTGGGGGATATTTATTATAGCAAAAAGTATTGTTTTTTTTTTTTTCAAAATTGTCGCAGTTTTTTGTTTATAGCGCAAAAAATTAAAACCGTAGAGGTGATCAAATGGCACCAAAGGAAAGCTTTATTTGTGGGGGAAAAAGGACATCAATTTTGTTTGGGTACAGCGTCGCACGATGGCGCAATTGTCAGTTGAAGTGACGCAGTGCCATATCGCAAAAAATGGCCTGGTCATTAAGGAGGCAAATCCTTCCGGTCCTTAAAGTGGATGTAAACCCTCCATACACCCAGTGAAGTGAACAGCCTCAGATGATACACAGAGATGAACCAAATCTCCCTACAAATGTTTTACATCCATATCTGCTGTCTTCACATTTATATACTGTTTGGAAAGTTCAGATCATGTTATGAAACTTTCTCTTCCTGTTTAACACAGAGTGTGATGTCTGGGCATACAGCCAAGATAGCTAAAATTGCTGATTGGAGGAAAGGCGCACATCCCCTCTCATCATAGGCAGAGACTCTCATGCCGCGTACACACGACCATTTTTCTCATCGGGAAAAATTTCATTTTTTCTCTTTGACGAGAAAAACGCCCGTGTGTGGGCTTTCCAGCATTTTTCCTGACGTGAAAAAACGTCAAGAAGCACGACGAGAAAAATTAGAACATGCTCTAATTTTTCTCGTCGTGATTCACGGCATTTTTTTCCGTGGCAGTTTTCCCATAGGGAAACACTGCCAGGGAGCCTACACACGGTCGGTTTTCTCGACCAAGAGAAAAAATGTCATGAAAACCGGCCGTGTGTAGGGGACCAAGCCGGTCCTCGTTTTTCATGTCGAATTTCTCGGCGGTGTTTTCACCGTCGAGAAAATCGATCGTGTGTACATGGCATCAGAGGTGTTTTGTAATAGGACCAGCTCCCTGCTAATCTATTTATATTAACCTCCCGACAGAAATGTCAGGCTGCTTTTATCTGATGTGTCAGAGAATTTGTCAGGAGTCATCAGGCTGATAACAGAAGAACGGAGCAGGAGAGAGCTAAGGGACTTAGCTCTTTGAAGAGAGATAACAAAATACTGCAGATATATGTGCCCAGCTCAAATTTCATGAATTGGGTTTACATCCACTTTAAGTGGTTAAAGGATTAGTTCACCTTTGCCAATAAACTGCCTGTGCAGATAAGGGGTGTCTATAGGTAAAAACAAACTGTACAGCTCTGACTAAAGATGAATAATGACCTTGCTTTAGGTATAGGTCATTTATATACCTCCTGAAGCCTGACTGGAAAACTCCTAGGGCGTTGCTAAGGACATTGCTAAGAGAAGCCTAGCTGTTACTGTTCACTTTCACCATCACAGGAGTTTTTCTTTGATTCAGACCCCCTCAAATGTGATGGCAAAAGTGAACAGTAACAGCTAGGCTTCTCTTAGCAACACCCTAGGAGTTTTCCAGTCAGGCTTCAGGAGGTATGGAAATGGCCTACATCTCCAGGGCATAGTTGGTCAGCAGAGAGTTCATGTCCATCAGCAGCAACAACATCAAAGACAGGAAATAGAGTCAAAGCTTTGTGGTCACATGATCACATAGAAGAAAATATATTTGGAGGACGATTTAGTCTGCGGAGCATAAAAAAAGCAATGGGGACTAATAGGGGACTATACCGTATAGGAAACTTCATTAAATCTGGGTGTCTTATATCCCTAGATCATTGTATTAAAATATTAAAACTCCCAGACTCTGAAAAATTACATTATCGCCAAATTTCACAATTCCTAACTAGTACATGCAAGGATATCCCTTCCTCGATCCAATATACTAATTACGAAACATGGTGCGATAGAGCTATGGAACCAAGGGGAGGTATTTCTCTAGTGTATTCGTCCCTCACTCATTCTAATAAGAAGTCCCCCTACATGACAGCTTGGGAAAAGGACCTCCGTTGTACTTTGGACCTGAAAGTCTGGCATACTGCTTGTTCAAAGTCCTTTAAAGGCGTTCTGAATGTATATCTGGTGGAAGCCAACGTAAAAGTTTTAACAAGGTGGAATCTTACCCCCTCTAAATTAGCTACTATTTACCCTTCAGCTGATCCTTCATGCTTCAGAGTTTGCCAACTTATAGGATCAATGGCCCATATATGGTGGGAGTGTCCTAGGATTCGCCCCTTTTGGAATAAAGTTTTTAATTTAATCTTTAAAGTCACTGGAAACCAGATTCCCAGATCCCCATTTGTTGCTCTCCTGAATGCACATGTTCCTCGTATATCTAAACCTACTCAATTACTGATTCACTTCATTCTCACCGGAGCCAAGATCACCATAGCAAAAGCTTGGAAAAAACAAAAACCCTTCCTTTTTGATGTCAAACGAAAGATTTCTTGGATTATGACTTAAGAAAAACTAGCTAGTATATTAAATAACACAGTTCCAAAATTTGAAGAGATATAGGAACCTTGGGCGAATTATGCTGGATTATCTCTTCATTGAATTGTTCCATTGTTTTCCAGCTTGGGATCGTTAAGTCAGGCATGTACACCCCTCCCCACCCCCTCCTTACATCTTTTATTGTGCTTTTATCTTCTATTTTTATTTTTATCTTTATTTTTTCTGATATGAATCTTGGAGATCCTTATAAGAAACATATTCTTATGATATTCCTAGGGTCTTTACAACATTTTTTGATTGATAGGTTATAGTGTGGATGACCCTTCATCCTATTTCATTGGTTTTATCTCTTGATTTGTAAGGGTTAGAGGACTTTCTTAAGAGCCCATTCAAATACACGTGGGATCCCCTCTTCTGGCACAGCATGATCCCTATAGGGGTGCCATGGAGGGGCGTGGATCTCGATTAATTCATTTTTTCTTTTTATTCTGGTTTAGCTAAAGTAAATCTATATAACATTTTTTAGGCTTTCTGGCCTTTATCTGATAAATCTTCTATTGAGAGTAGAGATACGTATTTGCTCTTTTATTTATTTTTATTAAATTTTTTGAATATGGAATATTATTTGTGCTGTCTATATTATTATTCTCCTGTATGAATTATTCGTATGTTAAACTGTATATTATTTGTTTTATTTTATGATTTATTCTATGATTATTGAAAAATAAAATATTTTGAAAGAAAAAAAAAAGCAATGGGGAAGTAACATTTAACAGACATATTATTGTGTAGCCTTTCCTTCTGCTTTAATAGTTTTTGGTCACAAATGACATCTGCTACTCTATAGGAATTGAAGCTAATCCTATGGTATACATACATACTGGGACTTATCCACCGCCCTGAGTACATAAGTCCCAGTACGCATGTAAATAATAGGATTTGTGGATCTACCTGTACAGCTGCAGCCATCGCCAGCCTGTCATTGATTTATACACTCTGGCTGTATGATCCGCCTGTCACCCCTGGGCAGAGAAATATGTCCTAATATACGCTGTATGGTATGATTGCAGCCATGTGCAAGAGGCCTTAACACAGTAGGAGACACAGGAGATCTATACTCCTGGAAGTGTTGGTCAGTTTCTGATGAGACTTTAGGTGGCAATTCCTCTTCATCATGGGGGAGTTCGGTAGGGCAGGTAGCAGGATAGGTAAGTATTTATCCTCCTTGCACAAGCATCTTTTGTTAATAATGAAAATTAAAAATAAATATTGCGCTAATGTGAAAAATAAAAAAACAAAAAGATCAAAAAAGCTGCTACACAACAATGTGACAAAAATTGTGAACGGAAATGGATATAGAAAAAGTAGCGCTATACAGTGAAAGTGAAAACAAATCAATGTCTCTCTAAATAGGTGAAACCTAAGTGAAAAGATATTAATAAATATCTAATCATGAAGTGTGTGCATGAATATAAAGTCCATGATATCTGACATGGAAAATCATACAACTAAAATAGGATTTTTATAACAGCTTACCTGTAAAATCCTTTTCTTGGAGTACATCACGGGACACAGAGCGACATAGTCATTACTAATGGGTTATATAGATACCGTCAGGTGCTGGCACTGGCAACTTCCAAAACCGGAAGTACCCTCCCCTATATAAGCCCCTCCCATCCGGGAGCACCTCAGTTTTGTAGCAAAGCAATAAGTGTCCCTAAAGAGGGGCGGGAGCTCTGTGTCCCGTGATGTACTCCAAGAAAAGGATTTTACAGGTAAGCTGTTATAAAAATCCTATTTTCTTTCTCGTACATCACGGGACACAGAGCGACATAGTCATTACTAATGGGATGTCCTAAAGCAATGCCAAATGAGGGGGGGGATACACCATATATAAGCTGAGCGCTATCAGACATGAGGATCTTTTGCGGCCTGCAACACACTGCGCCCAAAGGCGACATCCTCCTGACTTCTAACGTCCACCTGGTAGAACCTAGTAAACGTGTGAACTGAAGACCATGTTGCGGCCTTACAGATTTGAGCCAGGGAGGCCTGGTGATGCACTGCCCATGAAGTTCCAACTGCTCTCGTGGAGTGCGCTCTAACTTTGAACGGAGGCGGTCTCCTTCTCAAGCCATAAGCTTGCATAATGACCTGTCGAATCCACTTGGCTAAAGTAGATTTTGACGCTGCCTGACCCTTTCTGGGGCCTTCCGGCAGAATAAACAAAGTATCCGTTCTGCGAATCTGAGCAGTGGCCTTTAGATAAGCTTTAACTGCTCTTACTACATCCAAAGAATGCAATAACTTTTCCTCTACCGAAGTAGGTTTGGGGAAAAAAGAAGGAAGAACCACATCTTGGTTCAAATGAAACCTCGATACCACCTTAGGAAGAAAGGCTGGATGAGGACGTAACACTACTCTGTCCTTATGGATAACCAGATATGGCTCCTTACAGGACATAGCTGCTAATTCCGATACTCTTTTAGCCGAACAATTGGCTACTAGAAAAATCAATTTCCTGGTGAGAAGCACCAAAGAAATATACTGTAATGGTTCAAATGGTTGTTTCTGTAGAACCGACAGAACCAAGTTTAGATCCCATGGACATATGGGAATATTAACCGGAGGACTAATACGCATCACTCCTTGTATAAAGGCTTTGGCTAGTGAATGCGAAGCCAAGGGCCTTTGAAAAAATATTGACAAGGCCGAAATCTGACCCTTGATAGTACTCAAGGCAAGCTTCCTATCTACAGCCCACTGTAGAAAGTCCAGAATCCTACCTATTACGTACTTATGTGGATGCCATTTCCTGGCCTCACACCACGCGATGTACGCCTTCCAGATTCTATAGTAGATCTGCCTGGATACCGGCT
This sequence comes from Rana muscosa, assembly GCA_029206835.1. Lineage (NCBI taxonomy): Eukaryota > Metazoa > Chordata > Amphibia > Anura > Ranidae > Rana > Rana muscosa. The sequence goes on along the minus strand of CM055117.1, from coordinate 78,394,949 downwards.
TCCTGGCATTGATCATGGTAGATACCACAGCATTAGAGAGCCCTCTCTTTTTTAGAATGTGGGCTCCAATAGCCAGGCCGTCATACCTAGGGCTGGTAAGGAAGGGTGGTATATCGGTCCTTGCGAAAGCAGGTCCGGACGACGTGGGAGAGTCCAAGGACTCCCCACTGAAATTTTACAATCTCCGCGTACCACGCTCTTCGGGGCCACGCTGGAGCCACCGGAATCACTGTTTCTTTTCTACCCTGATTCTGCGGAGTAATCGAGGTAACCATTGTGGCGGTGTGAATGCATATATCAGCTTGAACTGATCCCAAGGGAACACTAGGGCATCCGAGCCGCAAGCTAGGGGATCCCTTGTCCGAGAGACAAACCTGTCCCCCTTTGCGTTGAATCTGGATGCTAGAAGATCTACATCCGATGTTCCCCACCGCTGACATATTGTCCAGAAAACCTCGGGGTGAAGGGACCCTTCCTCTGGGCCTAATTGCTGGCGACTTAGAAAGTCCGCCTTCCAATTCTCCACTCCTGGAATGAATACCGCAGATATGGCTGGGACATATTTTTCTGCCCATTTCAGGATGTAATTTACTTCCCTCTGGGCTGCACGACTCCTGGTGCCCCCCTGATGATTGATATATGCCACTGCTGTGGCATTGTCTGATTGAATTCTGACAGGGGACCCTTGGAGTTTGGATGTCCATGCTACTAGGGCATACCGGGCTGCTCGTATCTCTAAGAGATTGATGGGCAGGGCCTTTTCTGCATCCGACCATCTGCCCTGGAGAGACTATTGCTCCAGTACTGCTCCCCAGCCTATAAGGCTGGCATCTGTAGTGACCACCTTCCAAGAAATCGGACTGAAGGATTTCCTTTTTTCCAGATTCTGGGGAACCAACCACCAACGGAGGCTCTTGCGAACGGAAGGGGACAAGGACATTGTAAGTCTAGGGCCTGAACTTTTTTGTTCCAGGCTGACAGTATGGCCCCTTGCAAATTCCTTGAATGGAATTGACCGTAGGGTACTGCTTCGAATGATGCCACCATTTTTCCCAGCAGCCTCATATACAGGCGTATGGACGGCTGTCTTTTTTGTACCCACTAAGTGGATCAAATCTTTCAAAGACAACACCTTTCCTCGAGGCAAGAATATTTTTCTCTGGCCTGAATCCAACCTTAGCCCCAAGTATTCCAGACATTTGACTGGTTTTTAGGGCTGACTTGTCTCGGTTGATAATCCAACCGTGAGATTCCAGATACTTGATTGTCTTGTGAACGACCACGTCTAGTTTTTTCACTGAGTGGTCTATCAGCAACAAGTCATCCAGATATGCCATTATCATTACACCTTGTGTTCTTAGATTGGCCAATAAAGGGCCAGAATTTTTGTAAACACTCGTGGTGCTGTGGCCAAACCGAAGGGTAAGGCTCTGAACTGAAAATGGCGCCCTTCTACTGCAAAGCGTAGAAATTTTTGGTGGACTGGAAAGATGGGAATGTGCAAATAAGCATCTTTGATGTCGATCGCGGCTAACCAATCCTCCCCTTGTAGGGCAGTGGCCACTGATCGGATCGACTCCATCGGAAAGTCCTGATATACAGGAATTTGTATAGCCCTTTTAGAATTAATATGGGCCTCCCGTCCGCGTTTGCTTCGGGACTGTAAAGAGGTTTGAGTAAAAACCCGAACCCTCATTCTTCCAGGGGAACCTCCATAATTACTCCTTGGAGCAATAGTTGTTCTAGTGCCAACAGGAGGGACTCTCTCTTCCGGGGATCCCTTGGCACGTTTGACCTAAAAAATGGGAAGGAGGAGAGTCTTAACTCCAAACTGTATCCCAAACCTACTGTGGAGAGCACCTATCTGTCTTGATCGTGTCCCGCCAGGTCTCTTGCGAACAACTGGAGTCCTCCCCCCACCCGACTGAGTGGGGGCTTCAATGAATTTAACTTTGGGGGAGGTTTTGTACCTCCCCTGACCCAGGGTTTCTCATTACCCTGCTACTGTCCCTGTTTTTTACCCCCGGGATTTGACCGAGGAGGCCGTCGGAACTGTTACACAGCCGATGCCCCAGGGACTGGAGAAGCAGGCCTCTCAAAGAGGGACCTCTAACTCTGTTTTTAACCGGCAAGAGCGTATTTTTACCGCTGGAAATTTTCTGGATATATTTGTCCAGGTTTTCCCTGAATAAGCGTTCACCATGAAACGGGACGCTAACCAGCCATTCTTTACAGGGAGCTTCAGCAGACCAGTTTTTGAGCCATAGGAGCCTACGCATATGTACTATAGACAGCGTAAGGCGGGAGGCCTGGTGGACTGAATCCTCTATGGCGTCAACCGCAAAGCCTAAGGCTCTAGGTAGATCAGCTAGGGCAAAGCCTGCTGATCTGTCAAGTCCCTCAAGACCTGTTTCAACTGATCCTTCACTGCTTAGCAGACCCCAATAGCTGCTACTGCTGGTTGTATCACCAAGCAGATTTTCATAAGGACTCCAATCTTTTATCTATTGGGTTCTTGAACATTTGGACATTATCCACTGGACATGTCAGTGATTTATACATACAAGAGATGGCTGCGTCCACTGTAGGGACCTTCCATTTTTTTTTTTTTTTTTTTTTTTTTTATGAACTTATCCTCCATGGGATAGACCACCGGAAATCTCTTGGGGGAATAAATATTTTCTCAGGACGTTCCCAATCCTGGTAAATGAGCCCTTTCAGTAAAGGGTGAAGTGGAAAAGAACAAACAGTCTGGGGGCTTCCAGCGACCCCAACGAGGATACAGTAGTGGTTGATGGTTCCGCAAGGTGCATTTTTAAATGCTGATCGGACCATGTTAGTCAGAGACTGAACCCATAATCTTTCAGTTTGAGATGCTGAGAAAAGGTTCCCCCACTGTTGATTCCTCTATAACAGAATCAACCTCATCCTGATCCCCTTCAGGCAGGTCGATCCCTGTATGGGACTGTTGCTCTGCTAACAGGCACTCTGAAGGAGGAGACGGAGATCGGGCGTGCTTTCCCTGACAGGGAGGCAGCCTCTCTAATCCTCCCAGAGCTGAGGAAAAAACCTCCTCTGTTACATACACAGGAGCAGGTGAACTGAGGACAGCCACAGTACCAAGTACCCCTGCGGGGTCTCTACGGTCACTTACCTCTGAACTTCAGGGGAGACTGGTGCAGCAGAAGTATGCCCAAGATCCTCCGAGCCCGATGAGACCCCCTTCGCTTCCTGGAAGATTCAGTTCCGGAGCTTCTGGACGGCATATTCCTAAGCCTAAAGCTGAGGTATTCCAGCCGTAATACACCACTTTTACTGAGAATAGTCTAGCACAATTGCTGCTATATCACAGTTGGTGTCTACTAATGTGCCTTTCTAGGGGATGCCTGTATCAACCGCTTGCTGTATGCCTTTAAATGTTGCCAGCTCTGTCTCTGTACTTCATAGCCAGCTCACTACAATATTGTGTTTTTTTTAAACTGCTGGGACGCCCGCACATGCGCAGAAGCGCTGCGGCGCGCACAGAGCGTCATCCCCCAGGCTCCGCCCCCTTTCCCGGCTCACCTCTATATATAGAGGCGCGTGCACGCGCACGCGCGCGGCCACGTGCGCCTTCGGCGCTAATTTCAAAATATGGTAACAAGGGACAGGAGCCAGGGCCCCTCTTTGCCGCAGGCCGGGGGATGGACGAGCACTGCAACATGGCAGAGGAAGCAGTTTCCTATAAGAGAACTCACCATCTGCCTGGACTTTGCTCTGCTGAGAAGAAGCTAGTCCACATGTCAAGAAAACATTCCACAGCGGCCTCTAGTGGACAAACACAGGTACCGCAGTCTAATATATTAAATATATATATAAAAAACATTTTTTTTTTTTTTTTCTTGACCACCATTAAAAATTATTACATTTTTTTTTAGTAGTTACAGGCATGCACAGAATTTTGCGGGAATACCATTAGGTAACAGACAGAAAGACAAATTAGGCTTGGGGGTCCCCCAATAGAACCAAGTTCCTGGGGGCCCCCACTTACCTGTTCCCCGCCGCAGGACTTTGTTTGGTCCACAAAAGCCCAAACTTCACCTATCACGGCAGGCATTGTAATCAAACCTTCAGGGACCGGGTTCCCAAGGATTCCACTCCCCTGGACCTGTATAGCACCCTGCACAGAAAACATCTTGGTCGTGGGTATGACCAGAGCTCTGGATCCCAGGGTCCAGCTCTCCTAAGAGAAGCATTACAGGCAAAACCTTGCTCTTCTCTGCAAGGCCCAGGTACCGACCGTTTAGCTATGAAGCTTTTTTGGTCGGATCCGGAATAGCTTACTGAGGCCCAAAAGAACCTGTACGCAAGCTCAGTGAAAAACACATGTTTCTTCTTGGCCAACACCTTAGACACTGGCAAAAAACTGAGGTGCTCCCGGATGGGAGGGGCTTATATAGGGGAGGGTACTTCCGGTTTTGGAAGTTGCCAGTGCCAGCACCTGACGGTATCTATATAACCCATTAGTAATGACTATGTCGCTCTGTGTCCCGTGATGTACGAGAAAGAAATATAAAGTGTCCATTAAAAACTATATCAAATAGTGATGAGAAGAAGGACATGTAGGCCTTATGGGTCATCAGGGTCATCAGGGAAAAGACATCTTCCAGCTCTATAAAATTAGATGAAGTACTCTTACCAGAGCCCGTGGATCTGCCTGTCGATGACAGCAGATCGCATAAGCGTAGAAAATCAAACTCCAGGACCAGTCGACTTGTCTGATGACTCTTGTATTTTCGGAATCTCAGTCTCAGTCGAGGCAACTCGGTAGTCCTCGACTCGAAATCTTGATAAGAAATCCAGAGTATTCGGGACCAACCTGGATTCACCGGATGTCAGCCGTATTCCAATGGGTATCAAGGTGATTGGACCCAAACATACCCCCGATAGAGGATTATTAAGAAATGTAATTCCAAAAGAAGCTCTCTCCAACTCGCATGTAGAAAAAAAGAGACAATGCTCCGATGGTGCAGGTCAAAAAAATTTAGTATACGGTTTTATTGAAATAAAACCACAAAATTTGACATTAAAAAAGTGATCACATAAAACAGAATAAAAGGCAATATGGGAAGTGTTTGATTTTCTACGCTTATGCGATCTGCTGTCATCGACAGGCAGATCCACGGGCTCTGGTAAGAGTACTTCATCTAATTTTATAGAGCTGGAAGATGTCTTTTCCCTGATGACCCTGATGACCCTGATGACCCATAAGGCCTACATGTCCTTCTTCTCATCACTATTTGATATCGTTTTTAATAAACACTTTTTATTTAGTTGTATGATTTTCCATGTCAGATATCATGGACTTTATATTCAGGCACACACTTCATGATTAGATATTTATTAATATCTTTTCACTTAGGTTTCACCTATTTAGAGAGACATGGATTTGTTTTCACTTTCACTGTATAGCGCTACTTTTTCTATATCCATCTTTTGTTAATAAGCCTGTACAAAGCAATGACAGATTTAGAGAGTTGCTTAACTCTTTCCCGTCCAGCCACGGTGTCCATTTAATAGATTGTAGACACACTAGAGGAGATGGTCAGGGACTGTAGACATACTAGAGGTTATGATCAGAGAGACTTTAGACATACTGGGGAAGATGGTCAGAGACTGCAGCCATACTAATGTAGCGGCCCCCTCCCCCCGTCCTCTCTTCGGCCTAGGGGTATGTCATGCGACAGGGGTGAGGTGCGCTACGGCCCATGTCCTCCCCACTACTTGCGGGCGAGGTGAAGGCCAATACCTGATGTTTCCTCGGGCCGGTGTGTCCTGAGCATGTACCGAGTCTGCTGTGCAGAAACCACCAAACCACCCTTTGCTCCCATTAACAGAGTCCATACACCGATCACAGTCCAACGGCTAGATTTATTCCGTATCTTCAGTTACAAGGCAATGCGATGGCATGATACGGTGGGATGAGCAGGTCGAGGCACTCTACTGCTCTGGGTCCCTACACCCCCTATGCTATGACCAAGGGTTGTAGGAGTCTTGACATGAATACCTCCGTTGCGCTGCGGGCCTCTATCAGGGGAAGATGTCCTCCAAGGGAGTTACTGAAGGCCCATCCGTCGCCGGGTTGACACTACCCCGGGTCTTCGAACGAGTGACCTCCCCAGCCTCCTCACCTCAGATGCGGGTCCCCTCGCAAGGGGCGCCCTGGAGCAACTCCACCCTCGCGGGACCCAGTCGGAGTCCCCGGGTCCCAGGCCTCCTCAATAGTACCTCATCCCAGGCTGAAGGTGCCTGGGATGGACTCCATCTTCATCCCGACCAGGCCTAGGGTGCCTAGGTCGGAACCTTGAACCGCCCGCACCCAGGCCGAAGGTGCCTGGGTGCGTGAAGAGATGATCCCCGAAGACGACGACCACGTGGCGAGGGCGTCTCCCCCTTTTATCCCCTCCCGACGATACCACGGCGGGTTCCCCGCCCCGGCCATACCATCTCCAGGAAGGGACAAAGAAGGGTAGCACTGCGGCAGTGATTCTACCCCGAGCCAGTAGGTACACTGACACCTACTGGTCGAAGAGAATATTACACCACCCAATCCTCCACGAATAAGAAAAAGGGGTCTGAACCCTAACATAATTACACACTTGGGTCACACTACTCCCCAAGTGTACCCCACTAAATTGAGGACCCCGCTACACACTCCCCCCTGTGATTTGACGCTGGTCCCCAGCGTCAGGTGCACACCCATGTCTCCCAAAGAGTGATGACATGAAGTGGGCCCCAGAGGCTATCCCTCAAATTTTTGGATACTAAATGTGCCAAGACCTGCTCAAAAGGGAAAAGGGAAATATAAAACGATCAACATTTACATAAGACATCTATTCTGTACCCATGTACAATCCCTCCCATCGCTGTCTAAGAACCAACCCACTCTCAGTAGTCTTGACCGATGAATCTCCTGCAGAAGGGAAACAACAAAAAGAAAACACATCCTAACACTCTGTGTTAACTTAGCATGACTGGGTCTGTCGGCCGAGAGACCCGCTCACTCCAATAAGCAAGTAATGCATATGTAAAATTTTCAAACATTCGTTGCGCAACACTGCCACCTGGTGACAGAGCTGCGGTAATGACACTTGGTGAGATCTTCATTCTTCCTGCTTTCCTACTCTGACTCTACCCCAAAAGTCTCTGCCTTTGGCACATGAAGAAAAGGGAGAAAAAAAACACAACAGCTCCCAAGTCTCCAGTGAGTAAAAGAAAAGCCCAAATCAAAACAAAAGTAGGGCACAGTTCTAGGCGTCTGGGAATGTCTCATCCAGAAAGTTTCAACAGCAACAAGATAGGAGCTCACTCCTCCTATAAGTAGAACCTTGGATCCGGCAGAAACAGAGGCTTCAGGTGCCCGTCAAACACTTCCACTGAATACTCGACATCCTCCCCTTCTTCCCTACAGATGAGCACCTTATCAGCATGAATATGGCGCCCAAGTCTCCAATCAGCTCTGCAGTCCTTGAACTTTTTAGACACAGGCGGCGAACATGACAGGTATCGCCTGGCATGGGGTACTTTAAGCTTTTCCCATACAAACTCGTCATACCACCTTGGTCGCAGGACCTCAACTTCATACAATAAGTCCCGAGGCAAATAGGGGTACTCCCACCCATACTCACGGGCGACTCTCTGGGAGAAAAGTCTCTGCAATCTGGCTAGGGGCGGCATCACATCTCGCTCACCTTCGCCTGGCTGTATGATGGCCTCCGGGTGCCGAGGTACCTTCACCATCTCGGGTTGCTTTGTCTTTGGTGCCTGCAACGAGGCACGCTGCGTCCCCACCATCAGAGCGGGTGATGTAGTTGAATGAGGAAAGTTGGTCGAAGGGTTAGATTTCCTCTGGAACTCCGGGGTCTTCGCCCGGAGCGTATTATCTTCTATGGACATGGGGGAATCCTGTGGTTTACTCAGCACAGGTAGCGGGCGTCTGTCCCAGCTCTTCCGGTGAAACAGCTCGTCTATCTCCCCGTCATCCCCACAGTCTGACAACGACTCTAGGTCGGAGGTGTCATACATCTCGGCGGGAAGGTAGTCTCTAATAGACGGAAGGCTACCTTCCCTTTCGGGCTCCACCGGCTGTGAACTCCCGACACCTCCAACCAACACCGCAGTCCCAGCCCCTAGCTCACCTGGACCTACTGAAGAACTGGGATGTCCGGGACTCTCTTCTCTACCGGCGCCATCCAGGCCAGGCAAGCGGCGGGGTGAAGCTCGACCACGACCACAGGATGCCTGCACCAGGCCTATCTTCCTCTTCGGGGGTGGCAGCAGGGAGTCTGTGGTGACCGAAGCAATGTCTTCGGATTTTTCTCTCTCAATCTCTGGTTGGGCAGTCACTTCGCCCTGGTCAGCGCGTACAGGGACCTCCGCAGAGGCCTGGATCTCTCCCTCCGGAGTGGCGGTTCCTGTGATGCAGTTGAGGCGTAGGGCCCGGGGCCTTTCCGTGTATGGTTCAACCTCAAAAAGGAACTCCTTGCATGCCTCACATCGCCCGAATGGCTTTAGTTGGACCACCAGTCCCGAGCATCTGGGACAGATCACACCGAGAGCCTCCGTGTCTCTGCATGAATACAGAGCCAACTGTCCTCGGGGCCTAAGTCTTATCCCCGTGTCTGTCAGGGGAGCAGCAAATGCAGTCATCTTCGTGGGGTAAGGTACCGGTATCCACGGGGAGCTTGAGGCCATCCCGACCACTTGCTGTTCCATCACGCGCTGACCACGCGCCGGAGTCTCCACGTGTATCTCCACACGTGGCCAGACTCCTCCCACAACTTGTACGTTTTTGTGGGCTTCCGCCAGCCTCCGCCCACAAATTGTACACTCATGGGGTGCCTTGTGGCGCAGTGCATTAACAGTCCCCACATGGAGTACTTCACACGGCTGGACCTTTCCCTTTCTACGCTCCTCTGCGTGGGCCTTTCCCGACTTAGGGTCATGTCCACAACTCCGAGCAGGGATGCACTCTGGCCAATCACATGGCCGACCCGCTCGGAACTCCTCCGGGCAGCAAAGTTCAAACACAGACGCTCTCAGTTCCATCGCCAAGACACATGATATCCCGGACGAGCCCCCACGTGTAGCGGCCCCCTCCCCCCGTCCTCTCTTCGGCCTAGGGGTATGTCACGCGACAGGGGTGAGGTGCGCTACGGCCCATGTCCTCCCCACTACTTGCGGGCGAGGTGAAGGCCAATACCTGATGTTTCCTCGGGCCGGTGTGTCCTGAGCATGTACCGAGTCTGCTGTGCAGAAACCACCAAACCACCCTTTGCTCCCATTAACAGAGTCCATACACCGATCACAGTCCAACGGTTAGATTTATTCCGTATCTTCAGTTACAAGGCAATGCGATGGCATGATACGGTGGGATGAGCAGGTCGAGGCACTCTACTGATCTGGGTCCCTACACCCCCTATGCTATGACCAAGGGTTGTAGGAGTCTTGACATGAATACCTCCGTTGCGCTGTGGGCCTCTATCAGGGGAAGATGTCCTCCAAGGGAGTTACTGAAGGCCCATCCGTCGCCGGGTTGACACTACCCCGGGTCTTCGAACGAGTGACCTCCCCAGCCTCCTCACCTCAGATGCGGGTCCCCTCGCAAGGGGCGCCCTGGAGCAACTCCACCCTCGCGGGACCCAGTCGGAGTCACCGGGTCCCAGGCCTCCTCAATAGTACCTCATCCCAGGCTGAAGGTGCCTGGGATGGACTCCATCTTCATCCCGACCAGGCCTAGGGTGCCTAGGTCGGAACCTTGAACCGCCCGCACCCAGGCCGAAGGTGCCTGGGTGCATGAAGAGATGATCCCCGAAGACGACGACCACGTGGCGAGGGCGTTTCCCCCTTTTATCCCCTCCCGACGATACCACGGCGGGTTCCCCGCCCCGGCCGTACCATCTCCAGGAAGGGACAAAGAAGGGTAGCACTGCGGCAGTGATTCTACCCCGAGCCAGTAGGTACACTGACACCTACTGGTCGAAGAGAATATTACACCACCCAATCCTCCACGAATAAGAAAAAGGGGTCTGAACCCTAACATAATTACACACTTGGGTCACACTACTCCCCAAGTGTACCCCACTAAATTGAGGACCCCGCTACACTAACTAAGGGAGATGGTCAGAGACTACATATATACTAGAGGAGATGGTCAGAGACTTTGGACATACTAGAGGAGGTAGTCAGAGACTGCAGACATACTGGGGAAGATGATCAAAGACTTTAGACATACCGGGGAAGATGATAAAAGACTGCAGACATACTAGAGGAGTTGATCAGAGACTGCAGACATACTGTGGAAGATGGGACCAGAGGCGGCTCTAGGCTTTGTGAGGCCTAAGGCAAAACTTAGACATGAGACCCCACTCACGCCCATAATGGGAAAAATAATTTAAGCAAGAAAAATGGCTGCAGAAAATGCACGGATCTAGCACACAGGTGATCAGCACCACTTCCAGGGCACCCTCCTCACCCATCAGACATATTCAGCCAATGCAAGAGGGGGGAGAGAGGGGGAGGTGAGAAAGAGAGAGGGGTAATAGAGAGATCCGATGACGCCGTCATTAGTATTGATCACAGGCAAATTAGGCAACCGCGAGGCCCCTGTGAGTGCGAGGCCTTAGGCTAATTTTCCTAATTAGAGAGCTGCCTCTGGATGGGACTGTAGACATACTAGAGGTTGTGATCAGAGAGACTTTAGATATACCGGGAAAGATGGTCAGAGACTGCAGACATACTAGAGGAGATGGTCAGAGACTGCAGACATACTAGAAGAGATGGTTAGAGACTGCAGATATACTAGAGGAGATGGTTAGAGATTGCAGACATACTAGAGGAGATGGTTAGAGACTGCAGACATACTAGAGGAGATGGTCAGAGACTGCAGATATACTAGAGGAGATGGAATAAAAGTGGCTTCTGCGCTACCACGTGGGTGAATCCAATGTGAAATATATATATATATTATTTGCTGTTTCAGCAAATAAAAGGAGATGCGTGACATCCAATCAGGTTCCTCTGATGAAGTCACGTGGCGTGACGCAACTCGTAAGGACCTGGATGCACCATCGTAACCGGAAGTGACGTTGAAACCATCTAATGAACGCACGGTTTGCACTCTTTGCTTGTTATTCCTTTTTTTAATGTAAGAACCCATTTGGCCGTACAATAAAGACCCTTTTTAAGTCAGATTCACACTATGGAAGATTCTCTTTTTATTCTTTTACTCACACTTTGGGAGATCCACGTACATGGGTGAATCTAGATGTCAGCGCCACCATCAGCCATCTCCAACCTCAACTTTAAAAGTGTGGACAGCGCGGAGAGACGGCTAGACGCTACAGACCCGGACATTCACTACAGTTTCAGGCTCCATATACTCAGCTATGAGATAAGCGCTCTGTGAGCATTGAATATTAAGAAGAAAGTTTACAGAAGATCCAACAGATATATGAACTAGATGTTATGTGATTCTTATACACATCCTTTAGAAGATTTATTTGAACTCATCACCAATTCCAGGATTTAGAACCACCTGGTTCCAACACAAACTTTTTATCATTATTTGAGTTTACTTTGTATTCAGAACATTTATGCATTTATTCATCACGTTTGTGCTTGATTATGGTCATTGATTTAGTTTAATATTCACACTGTTGCGCTGATCACCCTCCCTTTTTCTTATACTAGAGGAGATGGTTAGAGACTACAGACATATTAGAGGAGATGGTCAGAGACTTTAGACATACTGGGGAAGATAGTCAGAGACTGCAGGCATACTAGAAGAGTTGGTCATAGACTTTAGACATACTGGGGAACATGGTCAGAGACTGCAGACATACTAGAGGAGATGGTCAGAGACTACAGATATACTAGAGGAGATGGTCAGAGACTGCAGACATACTAGAGGAGATGGTCAGAGACTTTAGACATACTGGGGAAGATGGTCAGAGACAACAGATATACTAGAGGAGATGGTTAGAGACTACAAACATACTAGAGGAGATGGTCAGAGACTTTAGACATACTGGGGAAGATGGTCAGAGACAATAGATATACTAGAGGAGATGGTTAGAGACTGCAGACGTACTGGGGAAGATGGTGAGAGACAACAGATATACTAGAGGAGATGGTTAGAGACTGCAGACATACTGGGGGAAATAGAGAGTGCAATGAGCGTGCTCTCAGCACAGAAACCACTGCCACCCAGGAACACATATGTGTGGTGGCAAAGAGTTTGCGCTTTACCAATGCTGTTACAGTGGTGGCAAGAGGTTAAAATTACATAAACATTTCAAAGCTTATATTTGATTTTATTGATTGCTTTTGGATCTACTTTCATTATTTTTTAATGACTACAGTACATTACTGTATTCATTTGTGTTGTCTATGTCTACCTAGAGTTCAGTTTATATATAATTGGGACACATTCACACCTGCAGCAATCTCAACACTAGAATGAGGCAATTTGCGTTACATCCTATGACTTCGGCTCACATCAATGTGCAGTTCTGAAAAAACAAAAGGACATGCTGCATTTTTTCGAAGAGTGTTTCAACACGCTATATTGCATCTTAACACACTGCAGTGGTTAGAATGACCAAAAATTGTTAAAAAACAAAGAAAACAAAAAGCCAGCACTGCATGCATTCTAAGAACACATTGAAGTGCACAGTACATATCACACCAGCACACACATCTTATGCCCTGTGTGGTGTGAATAAGCTCTTTAAGATTGCTATACAAGGATCACATTGTTCTTTATTATACACTAGTGACTTTATTATATCAGAATGTTTTGCCAAAGGAATTCATCATTAAAGGCCTCATTCACACAGGCGTGCCAATCAGTACACCCGTGTGAAGGGTTGTCTTCGCCTGCTACGGAGGCACAGGTGTTCCATACAGACCTCTTTTTAAGCCCTTCTTCACACTGCCGCGGCTTCAAGGTCGTGCAATTTTGAAAGCCGACATCCCTGCGCGACTTCATCGCGGCTTGCTAATGACTTCTTCTTTAACCACTTAAGGACCGCCCGGCGCAGGAATACGTCGGCTGTTTGAATAGTAATACCATTGTTATGGTAGCAGCTAGCTACCATAACCCCGGTATCCTCTTCTTCTTCAGCAGGCGGTCCGCTACAAGATAAAAGTGGTCTCTGCGGTGGATGCGCCGCAAGATCACTTTTATCGGCGGCGGGAGAGGCCCTCTGCCGCTTACCGAAACTGTTGGCAGCGGCGGAGGCGATCCGGTTCTGTCCTTGCCTGTGTATGGAGACTAGTGATGAGCCGAACACCCCCGGGTTCGGTTCGCACCAGAACCCGCGAACGGACCGAAAGTTCGTACGAACATTAGAACCCTATTAAATACAATGGATGCGAACGTTCGAATTCTAAAGTGCTAATTATCACGACTATTATGCATGTTATTGTCCTAAAAAGGGTTTGGGAACCCGGGTTCTGCACCAGGGGACATGTATCAATGCAAAAAGAAGTTTTAAAAACGGTCGTTTTTCGGGAGCAGTCATTTTAACCACTTCAATACAGGGCTTTTATACACCCTTCCTTGCCAGACCAATTTGTAGCTTTCAGCGCTCTCACACTTTGAATGACAATTACTCAGTCATGCTACACTGTACCCAAACCAAATTTTTATCATTTTTTTCTCACAAACAGAGCTTTCTTTTGGTGGTATTTAATCACCGCTAGGTTTTTTATTTTTTGCAATATAAGCGAAAAAATTTAGATTTTTTTTAAAAAAAACACTTTTTTTTTGTTTTTATTGTAAAATTTTGCAAATAAGTAATTTTTCTTCATAAAATTGGGCCAAAATGTATACTGCTACATATCTTTAGTAAAAATAACCAAAAAAGTGTATATTATTTGGTCTCTGTGAAAGGTATAGAGTCTACAAGCTATGGTGCAAATCATTGAAAAATTATCACATCTGATCACACCTGATGTACTGAAGGCCTATTTCATTTCTTGAGACCCTAACAAGCCAGGAAAGTACAAATACCCCCCAAATTACCCCTTTTTGGAAAGCAGACATTCCAATGTATTTAGTAAGAGTCATTGTGAGTTTTTTGAAGTTGTACTTTTTTCCCACAATTCTTGGGAAATTTTTTAAATTTTTTTAAATTTTTATTTTTTTGCACAAAATTGTCATAATAACAAGTTATTTCTCTCACACAGCACATGCATACTTGCAATGACACCCCAAAATACATTCTGCTACTCCTCCTGAGTATGGCGATACCAAATGTGTGAGACTTTTACACAGCCTGTCCAAATACAGAGGCCCAACATTGAAATAGCACCTTCAGGCATTCTAGGAGCATAAATTGCACATCTCATTTCTCAACCACCTATTACAGTTTTGAAGACCCTGGAGCACCAGGACAATGGAAATGCCCATAAAATGACCCCATTTTGGAAAGCTAACACCCCAACGTATAATCTATGAGGCATAATGAGTCTTTTGAACGGTTCATTTTTTTCCAGAAGTTTTTGGAATATGTGGGAAAAAAATGAAAACGCATTTTTTTTATACAAAGTTGTCCATTTATAAGATATTACCAACACATAGCATGTACATAGCAAAAATTACACCCCAAAATACATTCTGCTACTCCTCCTGAGTATGGCGATACCAAATGTGTGAGACTTTTACACAGCCTGGCCAAATACAGAGGCCCAACATTGAAATAGCCCCTTTAGGCATTCTAGGAGCATAAATTACACATCTCATTTCTCAACCACCTATTACAGTTTTGAAGGCCCTGGAGCACCAGGACAATAGAAACGCCCATAAAATGACCCCATTTTGGAAAGCTAACACCCCAACGTATAATCTATGAGGCATAATGAGTCTTTTGAACGGTTCATTTTTTTCCAGAAGTTTTTGGAATATGTGGGAAAAAAATGAAAACGCATTTTTTTTATACAAAGTTGTCCATTTATAAGATATTACCAACACATAGCATGTACATAGCAAAAATTACACCCCAAAATACATTCTGCTACTCCTCCTGAGTATGGCGATACCAAATGTGTGAGACTTTTACACAGCCTGGCCAAATACAGAGGCCCAACACTGACGTAGCACCTTCAGGCATTCTAGGAGCATAAATTACACATCTCATTTCTCAACCACCTATTACAGTTTTGAAGGCCCTGGAGCACCAGGACAATAGAAACGCCCATAAAATGACCCCATTTTGGAAAGCTAACACCCCAACGTATAATCTATGAGGCATAATGAGTCTTTTGAACGGTTCATTTTTTTCCAGAAGTTTTTGGAATATGTGGGAAAAAAATGAAACCGCATTTTTTTTATACAAAGTTGTCCATTTATAAGATATTACCAACACATAGCATGTACATAGCAAGAATGACACCCCAAAATACATTCTGCTACTCCTCCTGAGTATGGCGATACCAAATGTGTGAGACTTTTACACAGCCTGGCCAAATACAGAGGCCCAACATTGAAATAGCACCTTCAGGCATTCTAGGAGCATAAATTACACATCTCATTTCTCAACCACCTATTACAGTTTTGAAGACCCTGGAGCACCAGGACAATGGAAACTCCCATAAAATGACCCCATTTTGGAAAGCTAACACCCCAACGTATAATCTATGAGGCATAATGAGTCTTTTGAACGGTTCATTTTTTTCCAGAAGTTTTTGGAATATGTGGGAAAAAAATGAAAACGCATTTTTTTTATACAAAGTTGTCCATTTATAAGATATTACCAACACATAGCATGTACATAGCAAGAATGACACCCCAAAATACATTCTGCTACTCCTCCTGAGTATGGCGATACCAAATGTGTGAGACTTTTACACAGCCTGGCCAAATACAGAGGCCCAACATTGAAATAGCACCTTCAGGCATTCTAGGAGCATAAATTACACATCTCATTTCTCAACCACCTATTACAGTTTTGAAGACCCTGGAGCACCAGGACAATGGAAACTCCCATAAAATGACCCCATTTTGGAAAGCTAACACCCCAACGTATAATCTAGGAGGCATAATGAGTCTTTTGAACGGTTCATTTTTTTCCAGAAGTTTTTGGAATATGTGGGAAAAAAATGAAAACGCATTTTTTTTATACAAAGTTGTCCATTTATAAGATATTACCAACACATAGCATGTACATAGCAAAAGTGACACCCCAAAATACATTCTGCTACTCCTCCTGAGTATGGCGATACCAAATGTGTGAGACTTTTACACAGCCTGGCCAAATACAGAGGCCTAACATCTAAGTAGCACCGTCATGTGTTCTAGGAGCATAAATTACACACATAAATTCCTGACAACCTATCACATTGTTGAAGGCCCTTCATATTTCTAAAACATAGCATGTACTGTACATACCAATTATAAACCAAAATACATTCTTCTGAGAAAAAGGGTAAAGAAAAGATTACCTGCGGTTTTAGTAGTGCAGTGGTCCAAAGAGGAGAGCATCGGTCCAGGCAGCAGGCAGGAACGTGGACAGCGACAGCAAAACAGGCAGCAGGCAGGAATAGTCAGTACAGGTAGAGATGATGTCAGCACAGTCAAAGCATTGGTCCAGATAGCAGGCAGAGATGTGGTCAGCAGTAGCAAAAGGAACAAAGGATCGTCCATGCAGCAGGCAGGAATACTGTCCATAGTTAGTACATGCAGCAGGCAGAGGTATGGTCAGCACAGCCAGAGTATTTGTCCAGGGAGCAGGCAGGACCATCAAGCTTAGGGCAACGGTCAGGAAAGAATGGGGACAGGGGTAGAGGCTTCTCCCACCCAAATCGCTTTGAAGCCTCCGGACAACCAGACCCTGTTCTGGGAACACAGAAAACCAAAAACTGGTTTTCTGAACTCAGAACACTATTCTGGAGCCCCTCACATATGTGAGACCCCTGTGTAGCAGGGTGAAAGATCAGTCCAAGGGGGCAGGCAAAAACATGGTCAACAGGCCGAGGTCAGTGCAGGTAAAAGGCAGAAATAAACGGTAGGCAGAGGCATAATCCATACAGTCCAGGGTCAGTTCACGTGAAAGGCAGAAACATGGCGGATAAACAATGCAGACGGTAGGCAGAGACATAGTCGAGAAACAGGCCAGGGTCAGTTCACATGGAAGACAATGATATGGTTGGTTGAGGCAGGGAAATATTCAGGACATATTGAAAACGGGGAAATGGCAGTATTAGAAATATGGGCTAATAGTTTTCGAGAGTGTGATATCGCTTGAAGCATTTTCCGATGCAAAGGCCAGGTTGGGAGGGACAGTCGGGACAATGGAAGCTGGTGTCTTTCCTAATTCCTCTTCTGGTGCACACCCGACATTTTTTTTGCCGTCGTCTTCCGGATCGTGATGGTGGAATATGGTCTGAAAAATGGCGCTCATGTAGTCTGCTGACACAATCTGAGTGAATGCTTTCTGGGGGGGATGTTTGTTGGTAGATCAGGGCAGTGACAATGTCTTCAATAAATCTCATGAAGGTGGTGGGTCTATGTGTGGATTTTTGGTAGACTATGAAAGAATTTAACAGGGCCAAATGAAAAAGTAAATTGCGATTTTTTTATACCAGAAGAGGGATTTTCGGGTTGAAAGATAGGGCTGCAACATTTGATCATTTAAATCCACACCCCCCCATGAATTTATTGTACTCATTGATGCAGGAAGGCTTGCGAACGGTACTGCGTCTTCTGTGAAGTTCCACCGAGGTGTCATCGTGGATGGTGGACATGATGTACACATCTTTCCTATCCCTCCACTTCACAGCCAACACTTCCTCGTTCCTCAAGCTTGCCGATTCCCCCTTTTGAATGGTTGTGGTGACAAGACGCTGTGGGAAGCCCTTTCTGTTTATTCTTGTTGTACCACACGCCAGAGTTTTTTTTAGGTAGAGGTGGCGGAGAAGGGGCAGGCTGGTATAATAGTTGTCCATATAAATATGATACCCCTTTTGGAGGAGTGGAAATACCAACTCCCAAACAATTTTTCCACTTATTCCCATGTACGATGGACACTCAGGGGGCTCGAGCTGGGAATCTTTGCCTTCGTACATGCGGAATGAGTGCACATAACCAGTGGCGCTTTCACAGAGCTTGTTGAGCTTCAAGCCGTACCTCGCCCGCTTACTGGGGATATATTGCTTGATTCCCAGCCGGCCTGTGAAATGCACCAGGGATTCGTCCACAGAAATGTTTTGGTCAGGGACATAAAGTTCGGCAAACTTCTTGGAAAAAAAATTAATTAGGGGGCGAATTTTATATAATTTGTCAAAGTTTGGGTGATCTCGGGGGGGGCACTGTGAGTTGTCACTGAAATGCAGGAACCGCATTATAAGTTCGTATCGGGACCTGGACATGGCCGATGTAAAAATTGGCATATGGTGGATGGGTTTCTTCGACCAATACCTATTCATTTCATTTTTTTTTGTAAGCCCCGTGTTAAACGTTAGGCCTAAAAACAAATCTAAGCTCCACCACTGTTAGGGGTCTCCATTCAAAAGGGCGGGCATAGCTGGAGCTGGGGTTGTTTTCAATGAATTGTTGAGCAAAAAGATTAGTTTGCTCCACAATGCCTTGAACCAATTCATCAGGGAAAAATAAATTTAAAAAATCAAGTTTGGAAAAACCCTCAGTGTTGACCTGCACACCTGGCTGTGCTGTAAAAGGGGGGATCGTGGCTGACCCTGAGGTAGAAGGCAGCCACAATGGGTTTGCCAAGCCATCTGGAAGCTGGGTTCGGGTCCTACTTCTTTGGCGTGTACTTGCACTGGGCCTTTCCTCCTGGGGTCTAGCAGCGCTTGCACTGGGCCTTTCCTCCTGGGGTCTAGCAGCGCTTGCACTGGACCTCGCCTCCTGGGGTCTACCGCCGTTGGCACTGCTGGTCGCTGCCTGGTGTTCAGACCGTCTTCTTTTTGGACGGACTGTGTCCTCCTCTAATTCGGATCCGGATGTGCTGCCTTCGGGGGGTTCATATTCCGAACCAGAATCGGAATCAGAACTGAGCGGTGAGAGCTCCCCGTTGCTCTCATCGGTCAGACTGAGTATTTGATATGCTTCTTCTGGGGTGTACACCTTTCTGGACATAGTGGGTACGCTGGTGAGGTGGCAGGTACTCTGGTGGCAGGTTCTCTGGTGAGGTGGCGGGTACTCTAATGGACAGGTACTCCTGATGGATTGGTGGTGGGTACTCTGGTGAGGTGGCGGGTACTCTGGTGAGGTGGTGGGTACTCCTGATGGACAGGTACTCCTGATGGACTGGTGGCGGGTACTCCTGGTGAGGTGGCGGGTACTCCTGGTGAGGTGGCGGGTACACCTGATGGACAGGTACTCCTGATGGACAGGTACTTCTGATGGACTGGTGGCGGGTACTCTGAGGTGGCGGGTACTCAGGTGAGGTGGCGGGTACTGCTGATGGACAGGTACTCCTGATGGACTGGTGGCGGGTACTCAGGTGAGGTGGCGGGTACTCCTGATGGACAGGTACTCCTGATGGACTGGTGGCGGGTACTCTGAGGTGGCGGGTACTGCTGATGGACAGGTACTCCTGATGGACAGGTACTCCTGATGGACTGGTGGCGGGTACTCTGAGGTGGCGGGTACTCAGGTGAGGTGGCGGGTACTCCTGATGGACAGGTACTCCTGATGGACTGGTGGCGGGTACTCTGAGGTGGCGGGTACTCAGGTGAGGTGGCGGGTACTGCTGATGGACAGGTACTCCTGATGGACAGGTACTCCTGATGGACTGGTGGCGGGTACTCTGAGGTGGCGGGTACTCAGGTGAGGTGGCGGGTACTCCTGATGGACAGGTACTCCTGATGGACTGGTGGCGGGTACTCTGAGGTGGCGGGTACTCAGGTGAGGTGGCGGGTACTGCTGATGGACAGGTACTCCTGATGGACAGGTACTCCTGATGGACTGGTGGCGGGTACTCTGAGGTGGCGGGTACTCAGGTGAGGTGGCAGGTACTGCTGATAGACAGTTACTCCTGATGGACTGGTGGCGGGTACTCAGGTGAGGTGGCGGGTACTCCTGATGGACAGGTACTCCTGATGGACAGGTACTCCTGATGGACAGGTACTCCTGATGGACTGGTGGCGGGTACTCTGAGGTGGCGGGTACTCAGGTGAGGTGGCGGGTACTCCTGATGGACAGTTACTCCTGATGGACAGGTACTCCTGATGGACTGGTGGCGGGTACTCTGAGGTGGCGGGTACTCAGGTGTGGTGGCGGGTACTCCTGATGGACAGGTACTCCTGATGGACAGGTGGGTGGCTGGTGATCTGGTGGCAGGTACTAGATGACAGGTACTCTTTATTTAGGGGGGGCAATCTGGGCACAGTAGTACATATGTATATGTGTATAACATATGTGTAACTCACTGTTAGCTGATCTCCTCCTCACAGGTGTGTGAAGAGGAAAACCAGGCAACAGTGAGTTACACACAATTGTGTGTTTTGTTTACATTTAGTGACCTGCTGTGATTGGACACAGCCGGTCACGTGGTAAAGAGCCAATTTCATTGGCTCTTTACCCTGATCGAGGCTGGGCTGTATCCAAGGGAAAAACCTCAGCCCCGATCGCCGCGCTGCGCGCCCCCGGGGGGCGCGCGGGCGCCGTGCACGCCGCTGCGCAGCTCTGCATCATCAATTCCGGTAAGTTTATACCGGAATCTCCGCCGCCCGCCGCCACATTACTTGAATCGGTGTGTCCAGAGGGACACACCGGATCCCAGATCGCCGCGCTACGCGCCCCCGGGGGCGCGCGCGGGCGCCGTGCACGCCGCTGCTGCAGCTCTGCATATGGGAGCCGGTAAGCCGCTCCGCTGCCCGCCGCTGCTGCTCCGCCGCCACTCATTTACCCCCATCAGGGAACTGCTGTGTCCTAAGGAACACAACGGTACCTGGGAGAGCCGGCGAAGCACTGGATGGCGGCGGGAGGGGGGGGTGCCCCCTCCCGCCGCCTATAAGAACGATCAAGCGGCGGAACCACCGCTATGATCGTTCTTATGGTGCAGAGAATCGCTGGCAGAACAAAAGGATATCTGAATGATGCCTCTAGCTGCAGGCATCATTCAGATATTCCCCTACAAAGCAGAGGACGTCATATGACGTCCACCCAGGATGGGAGATCCCATCTGTGGACGTCATATTACTATGGCTGGGTAGGGAAGTGGTTAATGATGCATAAAGTGAAAAAAAAAAAAGTCAAATATTCCTTTAAATATCGTACCTGGGGGGTGTCTAAAGTATGCCTGTGAAGTGCCACGTGTTTCCCGTGTTTAGAACTGTCCCTGCACAAAATGACACTTCTAAAGGAAAAAAAAGCCATTTAAAACTGCTTGCGGCTTTAATGTAATGTCTGGTCCCGGTAATATGGATGAAAATCTTTAAGAAAAATGGCATAGCTACCCCATGATCCCCCCCCCTACCCCAGCCCATTACCAGCCCCTTTGGGTCTTGTATGGATATTAAGGGGAACCCCGCACATAAAATAAAAAAGGCCCTATATACTCTGAACAGCCGTATACAGGCGGTGCATACAAGACAGGGACTGTAGGTTTGTTCTTATGTAGAATCTGTTTGTAATTTTGAACAGGTACATTGTTTAAGTGTAGCTCCAGCCCAAAAATCTATTTTTAAACTTTTTGGAAAACATAGGTAAGGGTTATCACCCCTGTAACATTTGTTTTGCTGTCTGTGCCCCTGTTCAGAACATTTCACCTCACTTTCCGTCCCAATGACAACTGTTTTTGAAATGTGGTGTTTTTCTTGAAACAAGGATTGGTGATAAAGCATCAGTACAGAGGAGACACCTTTCTCCCATATTAATTCTTACAGGAGAGAATTTTCCTTCCTAGGGGTAGATTTCCTCTCACTTCCTGTTGTCTTCTTGCGTTTGCAAGTAGGAGTCGTTTGTAAGTTGGATGTTTGAAAGTAGGGACCTGCCGTATATACTCTGCAGAAATAGGCCCCTTAGTTGTTGGTGTTGGCACAACACTGTAAGCACTCACAGTTACTCTTGGTTGGTGCTGGAACGCCCTGCTGTCAACTATTATATCAGGAATTGTAATTACATATAATTGTTGAACAGTGGTAGTAAAAATTGGGCCTTTGATGGTGGTGCTGGTGCCACAACACTGTAAGCCCTGACAGTTACTCTTGGTGTGTGCAGCAATGGGCCCTGCTGTGAATTATTAGATCAAGAATTGTAATTGCATGCCCCTGTTGAACAGGGGCTGAAAAATTGGGCCTTTCGTGGTGGTGGTGGTGGTGGTGGTGTTGCCACAACACTGTAAGCCCTCAGAGTTACTCTTGGTGGGTGCAGGAATGGGCCCTGCTGTGAATTATTAGATCAAGAATTGTAATTACATGCCCCTTTTGAACAGGGGCTGAAAAATTGGGCCTTAGGCACTGGTGGCACAACACTGCAACCCCTCACAGATACTGTACTTGGAGCACAGCAATGAGCCCTGTTGCAAAGTATTGCTTCAAAAATTGTAATTACACGCCCCTGTTAAACAGGGGCTGAAAAATTGGGCCTTAGGCACTGGTGGCACAACACTGCAACCCCTCACAGATACTGTACTTGGAGCACAGCAATGAGCCCTGTTGCAAAGTATTGCTTCAAAAATTGTAATTACACGCCCCTGTTAAACAGGGGCTGAAAAATTGGGCGTTAGGCACTGGTGGCGGCACCCATAAACAAAAATGATCTTCCAAGCTATCATCATCAATCGTATCATTGAGGACTCGGAGGAGGAGGATAGCCAGTCAACATAACAGCACAGGCACTCAGCATCAGCATCAGTCTTGAAGGGATGTGACATGTTAAAATCAATTAGTCTGTTATATCAGCATCAGGTGTGTGGTAGCTGGTGGTGATCCAAGACTGGTTCATCTTGATGAAAGTCAGTCGATCAACCGAGTCGGTGGACAGGCGCACCCTGTGATCCGTGACAAATCCTCCAGCAGCACTGAATGTGCGTTCCGAAAGAACGCTGGATGCAGGACAGGCCAGTAGCTCAACTGCATACTGTGCAAGCTCTGGCCAGTGATCCATCCTCAAGACCCAGTAAGCCAGAGGATTTTCAGTGGGGAAGGTGTCCAAGTCTGACCTTGCCCCTAGATATTCCTGCACCATGTTTATCAGACGCTGGCGATGGTTGCTGGAACCGATCATACTTTGGGGCTGCGGACTAAAGAATTGTCTGAACGCATCGGTCAGACGGCCACCTTCCCCACCGCTCCTTCTTTGACTGGCCGAAGCCTCAGCAACTCGTTGTCCAGGACCAGGAGTTTGTAACCTCCCAGTCTCTGGGAACGCGTTGCACAGACCTTTCTGCAAGGCCTCCCGGAGTTGTCTCATCCTCTGCTCCCTTTGCGACGGCAACATAAGGTCCGCAACCTTACCCTTGTACCGTGGATCAAGGAGAGTGGCCAGCCAGTAATGGTCCCTCTCCTTGATCCGAAGAATACGAGGATCCTTCCGCAGACTTTGCAGGATCAGGGAGGCCATGCAGCGTAGGTTAGCTGAGGCATTCGGTCCGGAGTCCTCTGGGTCACTAAGGACGACATGATCCGCAGCCACCTCCTCCCAGCCACGTACAAGTCCACTGGTTTCTTGGGACTGTAAATCATCCCTAAAAGACTGCTGCTGATGATGCTGAGTGCCAGCCTCCACCTCCATGCTGACACAATCCTCCTCCTCCTCCTCCTCCTCTTCCTGTGCGATGGGTGGGACAGAAGGAACACTGTCTGGGTAAAGGGGGCCTTGGGAGGCAAGGAAGTCCTCCTCTTCCTGCCTCTGTTCTGCCTCAAGTGCCCTGTCCATTATTCCACGCAGCGTGTGCTCCAACAGGTGGACAAGAGGTACAGTGTCACTGATGCATGCACTGTCACTGCTCACCATCCTCGTGGCCTCCTCAAATGGTGCCAGGACAGTGCATGCATCCCTGATCATGCCCCACTGGCGTGGAGAAAAAAAACCAAGCTCCCCTGACCCTGTCCTGGTGCCGTAGTCGCACAGGTACTCATTGATGGCCCTCTGCTGCGTGTGCAGCCGCTGCAGCATGGCCAACGTTGAGTTCCACCTGGTGGGCATGTCACATATAAGGCGGTTCTTGGGCAGGTTCAACTCCTTTTGCAGCTCAGCCAGGTGAGCACTGGCATTATAAGATCTGCAGAAATGCACACAGACTTTCCTGGCCTGCCTCAGGACATCCTGTAAGCCCGGGTACCTGCCGAAGAACCGCTGCACCACCAGGTTAAGGACGTGAGCCACACAGGGCACATGGGTCAGTTGTCCCTGTCGGAGGGCGGAGAGGAGGTTGGTGCCATTGTCGCAAACCACCATTCCTGGCTTAAGCTGGCGTGGCATCAACCACCTCTCGGCCTGGCCCTGCAGAGCAGACAGGACCTCTGCCCCAGTGTGGCTTCTGTCCCCCAAACACACCAGCGCAAGCACGGCATGGCATCTTTTTGCCTGCGTACTTGCGTAGCCCCTTGAACGGCTACGGAGCACCGCTGGTTCAGAGGACAAAGCACAGGAAGAGGCCATGGAGGAAGAAGAAGAGGAGGGGGTGGAGGAGAGAGGTGTGTCACAACCACTAGTAGAATTTTGTAGGCGTGGCGGTAGAACAACCTCCAACACTACTGCACCTTGTCCTGCATCCTTCCCAGCTGCCAAAAGAGTGACCCAATGGGCCGTGAAAGAAAGGTAACGTCCCTGTCCATGCCTGCTGGACCATGAGTCAGCGGTAATATGCATCTTACCGCTGACCGCCCTGTCCAGCGAGGCCAAGACATTGCCTTCCACATGCCGGTAGAGAGCCGGAATAGCCTTCCATGAGAAAAAGTGGCGTTTGGGAACCTGCCACTGAGGAACCGCACATTGCACAAACTCACGGAAGGGGGCCGAGTCTACCAACTGAAAAGGCAGCAGTTGAAGCGCTAGCAATTTAGCCAAGCTAGCATTCAACCGCTGGGCATGTGGATGGCTGGGAGTGAACTTCTTTCGACGGTCCAGCAGCTGGGGCAGGGAAATTTGCCTGCTAGAATCGGACGTCGGTGTACTGCTAGCAGAGTGGCCGCAAGTACTTGGCTGTGACACACCTAATTCTACACCTTCATTCCTCTCAGTGCATGTTTCAGAGAGGACTGAAGTTATAGTGGGGTTGGAGATCCCAGCTGATGCGGTGCAAGGAGAGGTCCGCTTTGTTCTTTGGTGTGGGTCTTTGAGGTAGGCTTGCCAACGAGCTGCATGGCAGGTCAACATATGTCTGGTCAGGCATGTGGTACTCAAGCGGCTGATGTTTTGGCCACGCGATATACGCTTGAGACATATGTTGCAAACAGCAGCTGTGCGATCTGATGCACTAGCCTCAAAAAAGGCCCACACCAAAGAACTTTTTGAATGACGGGCAGAGGCAGCGCCCTGCACAGGCGGAGCTCTGCGGTGTGATTCCGTTGGTGTACT
The DNA here is from genome assembly GCA_029206835.1 of Rana muscosa. NCBI lineage: Eukaryota > Metazoa > Chordata > Amphibia > Anura > Ranidae > Rana > Rana muscosa. Next base: position 78,369,421 of record CM055117.1, on the reverse strand, counting down.
GCTTTTACGCTGGCCACCAAAGGGCATCCTGCCTCGTTGGAGATGTGCCTCCTCCTCATCCTCCTCCTCCTCCTCTCTCCTATTAGGCACCCACGTGGAGTCAGTGACCTCATCATCCCCTCCCTCCTCATCACTGGAGCCAATCTGGCAGTATGCTGCAGCTGCTGGAACATGACTGCCAGATTGGTGTCCTTCTTGAGCATCCCCTCTGTCTGCTCTCACGCTACTGCCTTCCTCTAGCTGGGTTTCATCATCAGACCCTTCGAAACGCTGGGCATCCTCCTGGAGCATGTACCCAACACTGTGCTCAAACAGTTCGGGGGACTCCTCAGGAGGAGGACATGGTGGGTCTAGGGAAGGAGTGACTGATGATGAGTCTGACATTGATACCAGGGAAGAGGACGCTTTGGCAGCTGCTTTGCCAGTACCCTGAGCCTGGGTGAGAGAGGATGAGGAGGAAGAGGAGGGCTTGGTCATCCACTCTACCAAGTCTTCGGCATGATGTGGCTCAACATGTCCAGCTGCCGAAAAGAAGGACAAGCGTGTCCCATGGCCATGTGCTGATGACAATGCACCGCGTCCACGACCAGCACTGTTGCCCCCAGACACTTTGCCTGCTTGCCCTCTTTTATTGCCTCCTGACTGTCTGTCTCTCCTTGTTTGCCTTCCAGACATTCTAATGGATGGCCTGCAGGGAGATGGGAAAAAAGCAATAAGGGCTACCTTCAGGTGTCCTTCTCTGTCCCTTTACTTAAGGATTTCTAAATATGGTTGAGGATGATTGCTTTCGCACAGAATAGCACAATGACAATTTCCCTGACTGTCCAAAAAACTAGGATTTCAAAGATGGTTGATGAGGAATGCTTTAGCACAGTATAGCACAATGAGAATTTCCCTCACTGTCCTTCCCTGTCCCTAGAAACAAGGATTAGCACAGTAAAACACACTGACACTCTCCCTACCTATAGTTTTCTGTCCCTAGAAAAAATGTTTTTTTAAAGATGGTTGATGATCAATGCTTTAGCACAGTATAGTACAAGGAGAATTTCCCTCACTGTCCTTCCCTGTCCCTAGAAACAAGGATTAGCACAGTAAAACACACTGACACTCTCGCTACCTATAGTTTTCTGTCCCTAGAAAAAATGTTTTTTTAAAGATGGTTGATGATCAATGCTTTAGCACAGTATAGCACAAGGAGAATTTCCCTCACTGTCCTTCCCTGTCCCTAGAAACAAGGATTAGCACAGTAAAACACACTGACACTCTCCCTACCTATAGTTTTCTGTCCCTAGAAAAAATGTTTTTTTAAAGATGGTTGATGATCAATGCTTTAGCACAGTATAGCACAAGGAGAATTTCCCTCACTGTCCTTCCCTGTCCCTAGAAACAAGGATTAGCACAGTAAAACACACTGACACTCTCCCTACCTATAGTTTTCTGTCCCTAGAAAAAATGTTTTTTTAAAGATGGTTGATGATCAATGCTTTAGCACAGTATAGTACAAGGAGAATTTCCCTCACTGTCCTTCCCTGTCCCTAGAAACAAGGATTAGCACAGTAAAACACACTGACACTCTCGCTACCTATAGTTTTCTGTCCCTAGAAAAAATGTTTTTTTAAAGATGGTTGATGATCAATGCTTTAGCACAGTATAGCACAAGGAGAATTTCCCTCACTGTCCTTCCCTGTCCCTAGAAACAAGGATTAGCACAGTAAAACACACTGACACTCTCCCTACCTATAGTTTTCTGTCCCTAGAAAAAATGTTTTTTTAAAGATGGTTGATGATCAATGCTTTAGCACAGTATAGCACAAGGAGAATTTCCCTCACTGTCCTTCCCTGTCCCTAGAAACAAGGATTAGCACAGTAAAACACACTGACACTCTCCCTACCTATCCTTCTCTTTCCCTAAACTAAAGGAATCCAGGTTAAGCAAGAAAAAAAAATGTCACTGTCCCTGCCTATGCTTCTCTTTCCCTGCTCTGGAACACACTACACTAGGCCGCCGTGCTGGCGGCCTTTTATAGTGTGGGGCGTGTACTAAACACCCTCAGCAATAATTGGCCACAGGCATCCTGCCTGTGGCCAATCATTGCTCTCCTCGCTGCCGGCGCTGTGATTGGCCAAGCATGCGGGGTCACAGTGCATGCTTGGCCAATCACAGCGCCTGGATGACACTGCGATGGCGTAGTGCATTGTGGGCCGCGAATTAGGCGCAAACGGCCCAAATCGTTCGTTGTTCGACTCGAACACCGAGCTCATCCCTAATGGAGACGAGTGAGGGGAAGATGGCCCCCACCTGACTCCATATGACTGCAGGGCGGAAGCGACGTCAAAACGTCACTTCCGCCCATAGCTCTTAAAGGGACTTTTTTTTTTTTTTTTTTTTTTTTTAGAATGACATTATTATTATTTTTTTTTTTTTTTTTTTTTTTTTTTTGCATTTTAGTCTAAATATGAGATCTGAGGGATCTGAGGGATGTTTACATTCCTTGTAATAGGAATAAAAGTGACCCAAAAATGTATTTTTTAAAAAACAGTGTCAAAATAATGAAAATGAAGTAAAATAAATAATATTTTTTTATTTTATTTTTTTAAAGCGCCCCTTCCCGATGAGCTCGTGCGCAGAAACGAACGCATACGTGAGCAGCGTCTGCATATGAAAACGGTGTTCAAACCACACATGTGAGGTATCGTTGCGATCATTAGAGCGAGAGCAATAATTCTAGTCCTAGACAGAAGAGCTGTGACTCAAAACATGCAACTTGTAGATTTTTTTAACGGTCGCCTATGGAGATTTTTAAGGGTAAAAGTTTGTCGCCATTCCACGAGCGGGTGCAGCTTTGAAGCGTGACGTGTTGGGTATCAATTTACTCGGCATAACATTATCTTTCACAATATAGAAAAAAAATTGGGCTAACTTTACTGTTGTAAAAAAAAGTGTTTTTTTCCCCCAAAAAAGTGCGCTTGTAAGACCGCTGCGCAAATACGGTGTGACAAAAAGTATTGCAACGGCCGCCATTTTATTCTATAGGGTGTTATAAAAATAAATAATGTTTGGGGGTTCTAGGTAATTTTCGAGCAAAAAAAAAAACTGTTTTTAACTTGTAAACACCAAATCTCAGAAACAGGCTCGGTCCTTAAATGGTTAACAGAAGTCAATGCAAGTCGTGGTGAAGTCGCCCCAAAGTAGTGCAGGAACCTTTTTAAAAGTCGGAGCGACTTGAGTCACACTCATTAGAATAGTTCCATTGCCGTTAATGATGAGCGACTTGTCATGTGACTTTGAACTCTCAAGTCGCATTGACAAGTTGTGGCAGTGTGCACCAGGTCTAAATCATTGACAGGCAACCAGCTGCATTGACCTGCTCTGATCTCTAAGCTCAGTGTACAGGAAGTGTACAAGCATGCAGGTCTGATGCACAGATCAGAATGCAGACAGACTGTACAGTCAGTACATTTGTGTGAATGAGGCCTTAAAGAGGAAGTAAACCCTGACGGGTTTTACTTCCTCTTTGTTCCCTACAAAGTAAAAGCATAATGGGCTAGTATGCATCGCCCATTATGTTCCACTTATCTGCAGAAGAAGCCCGCAATGTCACCGCTGTCCCCGCTGTGTGACCGCGTCCATCTTCAACCCCTCTTCCTTCCGGGGCCATGGACTCCGGCTCGGTTATTGGCTGGAGTCGCGTGACGTCACTCCGACGGTTACAACGCGGGCCCTATAGAAACGGCACGATTGTGCCCTTTCTATAGTGTGCATGCGCCGATGACATCGTCGCAAGCGTATATGGCGAATATCTCCTAAACCGTAGAGGTTCAGGAGATCTTTCCAGTACCTACAGGTAAGTCTTATTATAGGCTTAACTGTAGGGAAAAGTGGTTGTACAGGGTTTAAAGGGGTTGTAAACCCTCATGTTTTTTCCCGTCTGTCACTGATCAGCCCCCCCCCCCCTGTTTTACTTACCTGAGTCCTGTATTCCCCCACTGGACACACGCTCTTCCTCTCTGTCCGGGGGTCTCGGCTCTTGATTGGATAGATTGATAGCAGCGCAGCCATTGGCTCCCGCTGCTGTCGATCGAATCCAATGACGCTGGTGCCATGGGGGCGGGGCCGAGTCCTACATTCGGCGTCTATGGATGCCGAATTCTGGACTCGGGAGTGCGCCCGCAAGGTAACCCTCCGGGAGAGCGCTTCTCCTAGGGGGTTATACAATGCGGGGAGGAGCTACCGGTGCCGCCGGGGGACCCCAGAAGTCGAGAATCGGGGCCACTCTGTACAAAACGAACTGCACAGTGGAGGTAAGTATGACATGTTTGTTGATCAAGTAAAGAGGATTTCTCACAAGCCATGGCAAAATATGTATTTGAAAATGTATTTGTAAATTAAAAAGTCTCTGGTCATGTTCTCATATATGGTATGAATTACCCTAACAATTGTTAATATGTTTTTGTATTCTATGTTGGAGCTGGGTTTACAGACTGGTGGTCCCAGAATAAATCCCCTGAGGAAGCCACATTGGCGAAACATGTAGGGATAGGACATTCTCCTGTGACCACCACTTTTTGAATTTTGGGAAACCAGCGACCCACCACTCCCAGTATACGGTCGGACAATTCATTTTAATTGAACCTTTTTGTATATGTCTGTATTAATAAAATATATATTTTTATACATATTGTTCTTATGTACTATTTGTCTTTTTTTTTGTACAATCAGGTTGTGTTTATTGAGCAGTTATGTATACATGAACAGAAAAACAGAACTCGGCCAACATAGCCGAGGAACATGACAGTACAACTAGTGACATACAAATCAGTATATTCAGCAGGCATTAGTTACAGTAAAGAATAATACTGCAGGGGGGCCCTGCCAACCTAAACATTACCTTGGGCCAAAATTTCCAAGGGCAAAGTTACCAGGAAACCGCGAGCCACCGCCAGAGATCTCTAAATCCCCACCGGACGTCCCCGGGCCCCCCCCCCCAGAGGCCACAAGACCCCAACTAAAGACAAGGATCAAGGAGGGGATGGAAGGATTGGTCAAGGTGATATCCAGGGCAACCACACCTTGTCGAACTTCCAGGGGCATCCTCTGCTAATATATGTCAGCCTGTACATTGGAATAGCAGCATCAACCATGGCCAGCCAGGAGGACACAGACGGAGGGCTAGGGGATATCCACTTGCAAATAATATACTTTTTTGCATAAAATAACAAATACGCAATCAACAGGTTTCTATGACGGGGTCTCTGCTCATCATCCGGGACCCCAAACAAGGCCAGCTCCGGTGACACGGGAAGCGCAAAGTCCAATTTCAGGTTAATCAATTCAAAAACCTCCCTCCAAAATACCTGTATCTTGGGACACTCCCAAAGCAGATGTATAAGGGTACCAGGGTGGGCCCGACATCTAGCGCAGCAGGGGTCCTCGTCTGGGTAGATCCTATGGAGCCTAACTGGTGTAAAATATACCCTGTGCAGCAGTTTGATTTGTGTCAGTTTGTCTTGGGAGGAAATCACTAGCTTAGGGCATTCCTCCAACGCCTCCTCCCACTCCTCTTTTCCCAGAGATGGAATATCCGCCCTCCACTTATCCCACAGCCTGTCCAGTCTCGGGGTATCTAGCTTGAGCAATGTCCCATACAATACAGAGAGCGGCTTCTTGAGGTCTTCCTGGGCCAAGAGCGACTCAACAGGGTCAAGTTCCAACAGGGGCCTAGTGGGAAACTGCACCCTAGCGGCATGTCGTGGCTGGAGGTATCGGAAGAGCATCCATCCCGGCAACTGAAACTGCCTGCTAAGCCTAGCAAAGGTTAAAAGTACCCCACTTGGCATAATATCTTTCAGTGTTTTTACCCCGTATCTGGCCCAGACCTGCGGATCAGGAATCGATCTAAAGTGTGGCAGTCCAGGATTACCCCACAAGGGCTGAACCGGGGCCCGCATGTTGGCCAGGGAGAAACGTTTCTTAGCAGCCGCCCAGACCTTAAGGGTAGTTTTAGTGGGGTCCGGAACCATAGAATATGCCCCCGCCCCTCTGTAGATCAGGTTCCGCAGGTCCATCAGGGATCCCAGACAGGCAGCCTCGAGGCACACTGCCGCATTAGATCTATCACCCGCCGCCCACCAGTGTGCCGTCACCAGGACAGCTGCCCAGAAGTAAACCATAAGATCAGGTAAAGCAAGCCCCCTCAGCCGCGTAGGGAGATAAAGGGTAGACCTAGCAAGCCTGGGGACCACCCCATTCCACAGGAAGGAGGTAATGCACCCATTAACAGCTCTAAAGAAGGAACCCGGGATCCAGACCGGGCTGTTCCGAAAGACATAATTAAACTTTGGTAGCAGAACCATCTTAAAAATGTTGATGCGGCCTATGATATTCAAGGGAAGACCAGACCAAGCCAAACACTTTTACTTTAATGTAGTCAGCAGGGGGGAAACATTACGGGCATAGTATTGGGCAGCCTCCCTTGTCACCACTACTCCCAAGTATTTAAATTCAGTGACCCACTTTAAGGGGGACGGGCTAGCCAGAGAGGGGGCCTGAGCATCCAGCGGAAAGAGTACCGACTTGGACCAGTTTATTCTAACTCCAGAAAACCTCCCAAAAACCTCAAACGTCTCCAGGGCGGCCAGCAGCGAGGGACCAGCGTCATTCAGGTACAGGAGGGCATCGTCGGCATAGAGGGATATCCTTTCCTCCAGCCTCCTAATCAAAAAGCCCGGTAATCGCACGGGACTCCCGGACAGCAATCGCCAGGGGCTCCAACGCAAGGGCAAAGAGGCCCTGGGAAAGGGGGCACCCCTGACGAGTACCCCTGAAAAGAGGAAAGGGCTCTGAGAACCAACCATTATTACGCACCCTCGCCACCGGCCCGCCATACAGCATCCGAATCCAATGTATAAACCGGGGATCGAAGCCAAATCTGCCCAGGACCTCCCACAAATACCCCCATTCCACCGAGTCAAAGGCCTTTTCCGCATCCAGGGAGGCCACTACACGGGATCCGACATGGTCATGCGTCACACAGAGATTCAAAAAAAGTCTACGAATATTAATGTCGGTGCCCTTACCCGGCATAAACCCAGTCTGATCTACGTGGATCAGCTCAGCAATCACTCCTGATAGACGGTTCGCAATGATTTTGGCAAGGACTTTAGCGTCAACGTTCAATAAGGAGATGGGCCTGTAGGAGGCACAATCTAGAGGATCCTTACCGGGCTTGGGCACCAACACAATAACCGCCTCCGCCATGGAGTCCGGTAGGGCACCCTGGTCGCTAAATTCTGAAAAAAGGGTCGTCAGTTTCGGGGCAAGGGTCTCCAAATTCTGTGAATAAAATTCTGTCGGAAGTCCGTCAATCCCAGGGGTCTTACCACCCTGCAAACCCCCTATGGCCCCCTGAACTTCTGCCAGGGTGATGTCTTTCTCAAGGTCAGCTCTCACAGTCTCATCAAGTGTAGGGAAAGGGACAGAATCCAAAAAGTCCTGCAAGTTAGAGGGCAAGTACTGAACTCTCGAGGAGTAGAGCCCCTGAAAGAATTGGGAGAATCTAGCATTAATATTGCCCGGGGAAGTGAGCACCGTCCCTCCCTCATCCCGCACACCCACTATGTGTGTAGACAGAGTCAATCCCCTGGAAAGCCACCCCAGCAACCGCGCATTCTTGTTGCCATGTTCAAAAACCCGTTGGGCGGAGTGTAACATAGATTTCTTGGTCTGATCAATCCAGCACAGGGAAAGCTTCCTAAGGGCCTGTTGCCATGTAGAATAGGCTGCATCTGTAGGGGCATCAACATAGGACCTCTCACACCCACTAGCCTCCTCCTCCCTGTCACGCAACTCTTTCTCACCCTCCCTCTGCAATAGGGATATCCGGGAGATATATTCCCCCCTAACCCAGGCCTTAAAAGCATCCCACCGCACGCCAGAGCCGGCCGAGTCCCTGTTAGCAGACCAGTAATTGCAAATAGACTCCGCCATATCCTCCTGTATCCTGTCGTCCATGGCCCAGTACCTGGAAAGGCGCCACAGCCTCGAACCCCCAGAGTCCGCAGGCGATAGATCTAGGCAGACGGGCGCATGATCCGATATGCCCCTAGATAGATGACTAGCATCACAAACCCAATTGAGGGCCGCAGTAGAGGCATATACCAGACAATGCGAGACAAAGTTTTATACATAGCAGAATGGCACGTAAACTCCCTAGTATGGGGGTGAAAGTGTCTCCACACGTCCGTCAGTCCATATGCATCCACCCAGTGGGGGAGGTCCGAGGAGGGTCGAGTCACAGAGTGTAGCCTGTCCATGCCCTAGGAGGGCACCATATTAAAGTCCCCAAAGACATAAAGCACCGGTGCATCAAATTCAAGAATTATCCCCTTTAGATCATATAACAGTTGTACCGAGGCCGGGGGGGGGGGGGGTAGATACACCCCAGCCAAGACCAACCACCTATCAAAAATACGAGCATGGAGAACAACATATCTACCCCCGGGGTCCGTGCGGACATCTATGATCTGAAATGGCAGAGACTTCCTAATCAGGATACTCACTCCCCGGGCATAGCAGGAGTAGGTGGAGTGGTAGGCTGCTCCAACCCAGGCCCTGCGCAGAGCAAGAATTCGTGAGCCCGTTAAGTGAGTCTCCAGCAGAATACAAATGTGGGGGTTGACTTTCTGAAGATACTGGAACACCAGAGATCTCTTAACCGCAGAGTTGAGGCCCCTAGTGTTCCAGGAAACAACTCTAACCTGAGCCATTAACAAATAAAAACAGCCCCACCCCCCACAGGCACAAAAACCACAAGGCCCAGAAGCAAACACAGGGACTCCCCGCACCACAGGGTATCCACACCAATAAACCTGCAAAAGAAAATGATTAGGCATGTAGTGTCACACAGAACCAAAACGAAAAACTTCCCATCCCACTGCAACAGCAGTATAACAATAAGGTCCCAACATATCCCTACCCCCCCCCCCCCCACCCCGCCACCCCATCCCAATCATGGAAAGCATATATCCCCAACCCCAGACAACAGGTCTGCTAAAACAAGTTACTAGTGAAGAGGGCCGTGGACCGGAGGAGTCCACACACTAGTCCAGGTGCTAGGTCAGCACCAGAGCTGCTGGCTACCACATCAAAGTACATATCAATGCAGGTAGCATCAGTAGATCTCCAAGGCATTCCATGGCAGTCATGAAAAGTTTAGGAACCAAAACAGGAGCAGTCTAAGAAGCCACCAGTAATACATGTGATTCCTTAAGGACAACAGGTGGTAAGTCAGACAAAAACATCTCCTGCAAGCAGGGGCACAGTACTTGAGAGGACAGTACTCAAGGTATTGGAGGAGCATAGTACATACCCCATCACAGCATTGGAATCCCCAAACAAGCAGCAGAACCCAGACCTCTGTAGGGCCCAGACAGAATGGAAGTCAGCAAGGCGGGCACAACCGCAAGTAAGGGGCAACAGTTTGAAAGGCAGACATGACATCCCACACACAGAAGGAAGGCTGCTGCCAGATCAGCGACGTGGTTGCAGGGTGTCAATCCAAGAGGAGACTTCCCTTGGTGATGTGAAGAAGCAGATAGTTTCACCATCTTGTACCCGGAGGCGTGAAGGGAACATCATATTGTACCGGATAGCGCGGGTGCGGAGCTGGGCCTTGACCTGGTCGAATGATTTCTGCATCTTCTGGGTCTCCATCGAATAATCCGGGAAGATGAGAACTTTAGCGTTCTCAAACCGAAGCTCCCCCTTACTCCTTACGGCTCTCAGTACCTCATCCCTATCCCGGAAATTGAGGAACTGGAGGATAAACGTGCGGGGGGGACCTCCGGCAGGGTTCGGCCGCGGAGGGATCCGGTGCGCTCGCTCCACCGCATAGAAGGGGGAGAAGTGAGCATCAGGCAGGAGATCACGCAGCCGGCCCTCCACAAACCCGGTGGGGGAATGACCCTCCGCACCCTCCGGAAGTCCAACAATCTGGAGGTTGTTCCTCCTGTTGCGGTTTTCGGCGTCATCGGCCTTATATTCCAACGCTTTGATCCGGTTGTGCATGGCTCGGAGGTCAGAGGAATGTCCCGTCACTGTGTCCTCTACATCGCCAACCCGCCGCTCAGCCTCCGAGACCCGGGACCTTATCTTGTCCACGTTCTGCCTCATAATCCCCATCTCCAGTTGCACAGCCTCAATCTTGGAGGTAAGTGTTGCTTGGCAAGTCGCTATGGCTGCCATGATATCGGCCACATAGCTGGGTTGTGGCGGGGCCTCCTCCGCCTGCACTGTCTGAGATGCCATATTGGAAAGCCACTCACCACGAGGCCGCACACTGGCTGGGGGAGAGTCCGCAGGGATCTCGGACAACGGAAGGAACCGAAGTGTCTTACCTCCACCTGAACCAACCCTGCGTGTGCGGCGTCTCATCTGCTAGAAGAAAGGGAGCCACGAACGGAGCCTAAACCCGCCTGGGTAGGATAAAATGCCAGGTAGCCAGCAGAGCTCCGCTATGTGCGTCTGTTCAGGCCTCCATCTTGGTCACGCCCCCTCACTATTTGTCTTTAGCATCGCTACAATCCCATTCTCTTTTCCTTGCATGACATGTTTGTTATTTAAAATTAATAAATAAAGTAAGCCTTACAATCACTTTAAAAAATGCTGTAAAAAATGCGTATGCATTTTTTATGTGCTTTTGATGTATTTGCAATGCATTTTTTGTTTTGTTTTTTGGTGCGTTTTCTGGATTCCTGACTCCCAGCATACACCTGTGAAACTTTGACATGTGTTTTAAAAAACGAACCATGCGTTATCCATTATTTCAATGAAAAATGTTTAAAAAAGAAAGAAAACAAAAAGCAAGCATTGCACAGTAGGTGCATATTTGGTATACTTTTAAAACATACACCAAAAATGCATCATGCAGGACTTTTAAAAGTGTGCCACACCTGCAGCGCATTGGTGTGAAGAGTTCCATAGGACTTAAAGGGATATATTTTCCATGCATTTTTTTTATTCTGCTTTTTAAACACCAAAAGCACGTCAAATACCGATTTGTGTAAAAGGGCCCTAAAGGTGAGCCATGATCCCGAGGTTTGGGGTTATATCAGAGTGTAGGCAGACCGAGCTCTGACAGCGGTTTCTATAACGGTCAATTTTCCATATAAGTATTCTAATAACGAAATGGTCCTTCTATTGTATCATGTAATTCTGTGAAAGAATTCCAAGTATCAGGGCTGCTATGGAAACAATCTGTTCTGGAACAGGGATGAGCCGAACACCCCCCTGTTCGGTTCGCACCAGAACCTGCGAACAGACAAAATGTTCGTGTAAACTTTAGAACCCTATTAAATACAATGAACTCGAACGTTCGAAATCTAAAGTGTTAATTATAAAGGCTAATATGCAAGTTATTGTCCTAAAAAGTGTTTGGGGACCCGGGTCCTGCCCCAGGGGACATGTATCAATGCAAAAAGAAGTTTTAAAAACGGCCGTTTTTTCGGGAGCAGTGATTTTAATAATGCTTAAAATGAAAAAATAAAAGTGAAATATTCCTTTAAATTTCGTACCCGGGGGGTGTGTATGATATGCATGTGAAGTGGCGCATGTTTCCCGTGCTTAGAACTGTCCCTGCAAAAAATGTCATTTTTGAAAGAAAAAAATGCATTTAAAACTGACTCGCGGCTATTAATGAATTGTCGGCTCCCGGCAATACATACAAAAGTCATTGATAAAAAAAAAAAGCGTGGGGGTTCCCCAGAATTCAATTACCAGGCCCTTCAGGTCTGGAATGGATATTAAGGGGAACCCCGCCGCAAATTTAAAAAAAAATTGACGTGGGGTTCCCCCAAATATCCATTCCAGGCCCTTCAGATCTGGCATGGATTTTAAGGGGAACTCCACCCCAAATTTAAAAAAAAATGGCGTGGAGTCCCCCTAAAAATCCATACCAGACCCCTTATCCGAGCACGCAACCTGGCCGGCCGCAGGGGAAAAGGGGGGGACGAGAGAGCGGCCCCCCCTCCCTCCTGAACCGTACCAAGCCACATGCCCTCAACATGGGGAGGATGTCCCCATGTTGATGGGGACAAGGGCCTCATCCCCACAACCCTTGCCCGGTGGTTGTGGGGGTCTGCGGGCGGGGGGCTCATCGGAATCTGGAAGACCCCTTTAACAAAGAGGACCCCCAGATCCCGGCCCCCCCCTATGTGAATTGGTAAGGGGTACATTGTACCCCTACCATTTCACGAAGAAAGCGTAAAAAAATGTTTAAAAAAACACACAAACACCTTGAAAAAGTCCTTTATTTAAAAAAAAAAACAACATTCCAGCGGTGAAATCCAGTGTCCCGCGGCGATCCCGATGTCCAGCGCTGTCCTTCATTGGTTGTGCCTGAGCGGACCTGATGGGGAACTCCCTCTCAGTATTTTTAAATGTATAGACCCGCCCCTTCTAAAGTTCCCCATCAGGTCCGCTCAGCGGACCAGATGCGGAACATGAGAAGGGGCGGGTCTATACATGTATTACCAAAGTGAGAGCAGTTCCCCATCAGGTCCACCCCCTCGGTATGTCGGACCCGCCTACGTCATTGGCTTGAGCGGGGAACTTCCTTCACTATGTAAATTTAAATTTACATAGTGAAGGAAGTTCCCCGCTCAGGCCAATGACGTAGGCGGGTCCGACATACCGAGGGGGCGGACCTGATGGGGAACTGCTCTCACTTTGGTAATACATGTATAGACCCGCCCCTTCTCATGTTCTGCATCTCGTCCGCTGAGCGGACCTGATGGGGAACTTTAGAAGGGGCGGGTCTATACATTTAAAATACTGAGAGGGAGTTCCCCATCAGGTCCGCTCAGGCACAACCAATGAAGGACAGCGCTGGACATCGGGATCGCCGCGGGACACTGGATTTCACCGCTGGAATGTTTATTTATTTATTTTTTTAAATAAAGGACTTTTTCAAGGTGTTTGTGTGTTTTTTTAAACATTTTTTTACGCTTTCTTCGTGAAATGGTAGGGGTACAATGTACCCCTTACCAATTCACATAGGGGGGGGCCGGGATCTGGGGGTCCCCTTTGGTAAAGGGGTCTTCCAGATTCCGATAAGCCCCCCGCCCGCAGACCCCCACAACCACCGGGCAAGGGTTGTGGGGATGAGGCCCTTGTCCCCATCAACATGGGGACATCCTCCCCATGTTGAGGGCATGTGGCTTGGTACGGTTCAGGAGGGAGGGGGGCCGCTCTCTCGTCCCCCCCTTTTCCCCTGCGGCCGGCCAGGTTGCGTGCTCGGATAAGGGGTCTGGTATGGATTTTTAGGGGGACTCCACGCCATTTTTTTTTAAATTTGCGGCGGGGTTCCCCTTAATATCCATTCCAGACCTGAAGGGCCTGGTAATTGAATTCTGGGGAACCCCCACGCTTTTTTTTTTTTTTTTTATCAATGACTTTTGTATGTATTGCCGGGAGCCGACAATTCATTAATAGCCGCGAGTCAGTTTTAAATGCATTTTTTTTCTTTCAAAAATGACATTTTTTGCAGGGACAGTTCTAAGCACGGGAAACATGCGCCACTTCACATGCATATCATACACACCCCCCAGGTACGAAATTTAAAGGAATATTTCACTTTTATTTTTTCATTTTAAGCATTATTAAAATCACTGCTCCCGAAAAAACGGCAGTTTTTAAAACTTCTTTTTGCATTGATACATGTCCCCTGGGGCAGGACCCAGGTCCCCAAACACTTTTTAGGACAATAACTTGCATATTAGCCTTTATAATTAACACTTTAGATTTCTCCCATAGATTTTTCGAATTTGCCACGAACACCCCAATTTGTTCGCTGTTCGGCGAACGGGCGAACAGGCAATGTTCGAGTCGAACATGAGTTCGACTCGAACTCGAAGCTCATCCCTATTCTGGAATATCACTGGAAATATTTCTGTTTACCAGAATGTCACATGCAAATCCACAGTGTTGTATAAGCAGGATACACTCATGTAAAGACTTCTTTTCACTTCTTTGCTTTTACCCTCCGTTACTCAAATATAATAAAAGCAATAAAAATATACCCTTTAGGAGTTCGGATTTGTATTTTTATATATTTTTTGGGGGAACCAACCGATGGAGTCACAAATTTTGGTATATTAACCACTTCAATACAGAGCACTTTTTCCCCCTTCCTGCCCAGGCCAATTTTCAGCTTTCAGAGCTGTTAAGCCTCATACACACGATCGGATTTTCCGCGGACAAAGCGTAGGACTTTTGTCTGAAGGGAGTTGGCCGTGAACTTGTCTTGCATACAAACTGCAAAGAATTGTCGTCCAACAAACACGAAACTACGTGTTTTTTCAGCTCTTTAGCGCACTCCTTTGGGCAACTTCTGCTAATGTTGTCTTATGGTTAGCATTGCTTCTGACCATGCGTGTTTGTACTTTGGATTTTTTTCCGACAGACTTGTGTACACACGATCGGAAAATCCGACCAGACACATTTGTTGTCGGAAAAATTTAAAGCATGCTATCCCACATTTGTTGTCGGAAATTCCGACAACAATTGTCCTATGGAGTGTACAAACGGTCGGATTAACCAACAACATCATGCCGTCAAACAATTCCCGTCGGAAAATCCGATCATGTGTACGAGGCTTTACACTTTAGCCTCATACACACGATCGGATTTTCCGACGGGAATTGAGTGATGACAGGCTGTTGTCGGAAAATCTGACCGTTTGTATGCTTTATCAGACAATTGTTGTTGGATTTTCCGCCAACAAATGTTAGACAGCATGCTGTAAAATTTTCCGACAACAAATGTGTTTTGTCGGATTATCTGGTTGTGTGTACAGAAGTCCTTCGGACAAAAATCCAAAGTACAAACACGCATGGTCAGAAGCAATGCTCACCATAAACACAAAATTAGCAGAAGTTGCCCAAAGAGTGGCGTTAAAGAGCTGAAAAACCACGTTGTTTCGTGTTTGTTGGCCAACAATTGTGTGCCTTTGTATGCAAGACAAATTCGGACAAAAGTCCTACGCTTTGTCCGTGGAAAATCCATTCGTGTGTACCAGGCTTTTGAATGACTATTGCGCGGTCATGCAACACTGTACCCATATTTTTTTTCATTTTGTTCACACAAATAGAGCTTTCTTTTGGTGGTATTTTATCACCACGGGGTATTTTACTTTTTGCTAAATAAAAAAAGAAAGAACAAAAATTGTGGGAGAAAAATAACGCTTCGCTTCTGTTATAAAATTTTGCAAATAAATAATTGTTCTTCATAATTTTAGGGCAGAATGTATTCTGCCACATTTCTTTGGTGAAAATAACCCAAATAGGTGTATAGTATTTAGTCTGTAGGAAAGTTAAAGAGTCCACAAACTATGGTATATACAGTATCTGATACTTGATCAATCCTGATGTACTAATTTCTTGAAGCCAAAAATGCCATGACAGTACAATTATCCCCCAAATGACCCCTTTTTTTGGAAAGTAAACAGTCCAAGGTATTTAGCAAGAGGCATGTTTTTTTTTTAAGTTGTAATTTTTTTTCACAAGTTTCTGGAAAATTAAGAAATTCTATTTTTTTTTTCTCATTACATACTGTCACCAGCGTCTTCATATAAGGGGTGTGGCAGTGATCAGGGGCACTGACTGTACGAAAAAATAAAATAAAAATTTATACACACACACACACACGTATATTTACGATTTTTTTAAACACACATTGACCAGAGCAATACAATGTTACCATAGTAACATTGTACTACCCTTGGGAAGTGATCAGTTTTTTTATTTTTTTTATTTATTTATTTATTTATTTTTTTAAAAATTTTTTACACGTTATATTGCATACAGCAGTGCATTACATTGCTATATGCAAGCATTTCACTGAATGATAGCGATTAATTTTGTTTCTTTTGTGGTGATTAACTGTGATTGGTCAGAGCTAATCACATGGTACAGATGGGCTGTGATTGGCCCGGTCTGTACCATGTGATCACACTGACAAATCACAGCTAGCAACACAATTTTATACAATGGATGGTTTGAAAGGAAGCCATCCATTGTATACAACTGTCATGTGATCTGCTGTGATTGATTACAGTGGTCACATGGTACCGGGTTGGTACAGTGATCAGTCATCGGCTGTGTCCCGTGGACGCAGCCGGTTATAGATCAAGCCGCTGCACAGAAGGATATCACATGACATCTGCCCGGATCGATGACAGGTTCCCGTAGGCATCATTATGCTATATGCCATACACCAATAATCAATTCCACCTTCTAACATTTTTATTCACTGCTGCCAAACAAACTTTAACAAAAGCCTTGTGGTCCTCCTTACCAAATTCTACATTGGTTAGAAATAAAATGATGTGGTATACGGTATGTCTAATGAAAAAAACCTTTCTGCAATCTGTGACAATTCCCACAAATATGAAAAAAATATGGTCACCTTAGATGTTATCTTTTCTTCCTCCAAACTTTGATAGATCCCCACTACACGTATGAAATACTTTTTTTTAAATTTTTTATTAGAGATCCATATCAGTGGCCCTTATATTGATATGTATATGGAGAACCAAAAAGGGGTTGGGTTGGGACTTTGAGTGAGGTCTGTGGGTGTTTGTAATAATAAGTTCATAGCATGAAAATAACTTGAGTGTCAAACCCCTAGGGGTGATTCATGGTAGTGATATAAGTAAACATAATTAAGCAATATAATCAGGCATTTATGATGTAGAAATAGTCAAAATTCAACAAAAGTTGATATAATCAAAATACATTTATTGATAAGGGAATTGATCACTAAATCATGATGTGACAAACAGTAAAATTCATAGCAGATAAAAAGTATATATAAAATTTAAACATATATGATGCATACATAATAAATACAAACAAAGAACATAATAAATTGAGGTTATTGGAGCAATCGTGGCTTGGCATCGCTGGATGGACACTCTATGCATTTCATGGCCTTTCGCCAATCGTCAGGAGTTGGATGCGTGTGTATTACTATGGGATAATGAGATATGAAATAATTTTTAATGATCATCTAGGTATTTAACCCGGAGGATGAAAGATATGGATGGTTACATTTTTACTTACATAGTGGCCCATAGATGGAGATCAGCTCCAGGGATGGGATCGAGCAAGGGTTAGGTGAAGGTAGTCTCACCCAGGATTGAGGCGGGGAATCAACAGATGATAAACAGGGAAGACATACAGTCGCAGGGGCCGGTCGCTGCTCGCTGAATATGTATGTATTATGCATACTAGATGCAGGGTTCGCATTGAATGGAATCTGTGTGACATAATGGCAAAAAAATAAAATTAAAAAAGAGGGGGATGCAAGAAGGAGATGAAGAGAAGGGGGAAGAGGATGTGAGAGGATGAAGGGATGGAAGTAAGTGAATGTATGAATGAATGACTGTGTGAAGCGATGTGTGGACGAGTGTAATAATTAATAACACTTATATGCACACCTAGAAATAGGTGTGAGTGCTGGAAATATCCTGTTAAGTGATGGGGCATAAAATGTAGGAATATGTGCGGTGGAGGACAAGCATGGTGAGAGAGAAAAAAATAAAATAAAACTAAAATTAAAAGGTTAATGAATGGGAAATAGATGTCTGTACCTATGAATGTGTGAATATGTATGTATGTATAAATGTATGTTGAAGTGTGTGTGTGTGTGTATGTGTATGTGTATGTGTGCGTGTCTAAAAGAAGGATAAAGAGAAAGGAAAGAAGGTGAACAGCATTTTCAAATACCTGTGTGAATGGTTTGGATATGAAAAGGCTGCTTCTCAAACGAGATCAAGACAGACAGAGTGCAGCGTCGGTCTGCTTCTGGGTGTGTATCTCCGCCAACGTCATATATAACTCATAATTGGCCAATGGGCGGGACGGCAAGGCTCCACAGGTGCTCGTTGAACACACTAATGAATACCTGTCTCCCTCTGCCACAGTGAGAGATGTGGATAGTGCGTATCCGTCCGAACAGGCGTTGAAAACGACAAGGACGAGGCGCACTCATATGACGCCGATGCGCTGAGATCAGGCTCCGCCTCTCCAGTCAGATATGGAAGGGGGAGAGAGAGCTGGGCGCATCGCAGCCCCGGGGAAGCGATACCAAAAAACACCAGTCCCTCCATCCTGGAGCTGGATGGGAAACAAGGTGGCATGAAAGCTATGCACAAGAAATAGAACCATACGCTGTATGGGGGAACTCTAGGGTAGCCATTAAAACAAGATGATATATTGATTTAAATGGAAATGGTTTAAGATAATGAAACGTAAACGATCAAATTATATTTTGATAAGGAAGTATGAATGCATGTTCTAGGTGTAAATTGGATTGATTAATGGGTTAATAAAACCACTTATATAGGTCAATAATATAGTACAAGGTGGGGCAGGTCAAGGGGAAAAAAAGCGTGTGTCTTCCACACATATATAACTTTTGGATAAGGGGGGTGACCTGTCCCATCCTGAAACTCTACACCGACAAACCTCCATCCCTAAATATATATGTATATGGAGAACCAAAAAGGGGTTGGGTTGGGACTTTGAGTGAGGTCTGTGGGTGTTTGTAATAATAAGTTCATAGCATGAAAATAACCTGAGTGTCAAACCCCTAGGGGTGATTCATGGTAGTGATATAAGTAAACATAATTAAGCAATATAATCAGGCATTTATGATGTAGAAATACAGTCATAAAATTCAACAAAAGTTGATATAATCAAAATACATTTATTGATAAGGGAATTGATCACTAAATCATGATATGTGACAAACAGTAAAATTCATAGCAGATAAAAAGTATATATAATTTAAACATATATGATGCATACATAATTCACATAATAAATACAAACAAAGAACATAATAAATTGAGGTTATTGGAGCAATCGTGGCTTGGCATCGCTGGATGGACACTCTATGCATTTCATGGCCTTTTGCCAATCGTCAGGAGTTAGATGCGTGTGTATTACTATGGGATAATGAGATATGAAATATTTTTTCTATTTAGTCTGTAGGAAAGTTAAAGAGTCCACAAACTATGGTATATACAGTATCTGATAATTGATCAATCCTGATGTACTAATTTCTTGAAGCCAAAAATGCCATGACAGTACAATTATCCCCCAAATTACCCCTTTTTTTGGAAAGTAAATAGTCCAAGGTATTTAGTAAGAGGCATGGCGAGTTTTTTAAAGTTTTTTGTCATAAGTTTTTGGAAAATTAAGAAATTCAATATTTTTTTTTCTTTACATACTGTCACCAGCGTCTTCATATAAGGGGTGTGGCGGTGATCGGGGCACTGACTGGTGACAGTATGAAAACAAATATATATCAATGCAGGATATATATGTTTACAATTTTTTTTTTAACACACTTTGACCAGAGCAATATAATGTTACCATAGTAACATTGTACTACCCTTGGGAAGTGATCAGTTTTTTTTCCCGTTTTTTTTTTTTTACACATTGTATTGCATACAGCAGTGCATTACATTGCTATATGCAAGCATTTTACTAAATGATATTGATTAATTTTGTTTCTTTTGTGGTGATTAGCTGTGATTGGTCAGAGCTAATCACAGTAATCACATGGTACAGATGGGCTGTGATTGGCCCGGACTGTACCATGTGATCACACTGACAAATCACAGCTAGCAACACAATTGTATACAATGGATGGTTTGAAAGGAAGCCATCCATTGTATACAACTGTCATGTGACCTGCTGTGATTGATTACAGCAGGTCACATGGTACCGGGTCGGTACAGTGATCAGTCTTCGGCTGTGTCCCGTGGACGCAACCGGTTATAGATTGAGCCGCTGCACAGAAGGATATCACATGACATCTGCCCGGATCGATGACAGGTTCCCGTCGGCGTCATTATGCTATATGCCATACACCAATAATCAATTCCACCTTCTAACATTTTTATTCACTGCTGCCAAACAAACTTTAACAAAAGCCTTGTGGTCCTCCTTACCAAATTCTACATTGGTTAGAAATAAAATGATGTGGTATACGGTATGTCTAATGAAAAACTTTCTGCAATCTTCTGTGACAATTCCCACAAATATAAAAAAATATGGTCCCCTTGGATTTTATCTTTTCTTCCTCCAAACTTTGATAGATCCCCACTATACGTATGAAATACCATTTTTTTTTTAGAGATCCATATCAGTGGCCCTTATATTAATATTTTTCTCCTGCTTCTCATTCCCATTCCTTTGCTTGATTGTTCCTTATTGTTTTTAGTTAATTTATTTTATCTACAAGTTTATACTAATGACTTACCCTAGTCATTATTCATATGTATATTTTTATATCTCCATGTATTTTGTGATTTTAACTTCTTTACTTTATGTATAATATATTGTATTTTCTTTCCTCTATATTCTTAAATGAATACAAATTTATTGAAAAAAAAAAATCTCCCCCACTAGGGCATTGTTTTCTGGAGGGACCTGGCACTGTCGGAATACACTGATCCGTTGCTGATCAACAAAAGTTTTCCTACTTGCTCGTTATACAGAAGTTGATCTAACAACATTCACACCACCAATTTGGGCTGTACAGTGCCAAGGATCAGCATTTCCCTGCAGCGGGTATGCACAGGTACTTACGATCAGGGCCTGTGCTATCACTAGGCAAACTAGGCAGCCGCCTAGGGCGCACTGCTGCCTAGGGCGCTCGGCCACTGGTGTTCCTACTCTCTTCTTTCTGCAGCAAGCAATTAAGCCTCGTACACAGGATCGGATTTTCATCGGACAAATCCGTGGAATTTTGTTCAAAGGGCGTTGGCCGTGTACTAGTTCTGCATACAGACGGCACTACTTTTTCAGCCAACATACACAAAACGATGTGGTTTTTCTGCTCTTTAGCGCCACCCTTTGGGCAACTTCTGCTAATGTTGTCTTATGGTTAGCATTGGTTCGGAAGCATGCGTGTTTGAACTTTGGATTTTCTTCTGACGGACTTGTGTACACACGATCGGACAATCCGACAAGACACATTTGTTGTCGGACAGTTTTAAGGCTTGGTATAAAACATTTGTTGTCAAAAATTCCGACAACATTTTTCCGATGGAGCATACAAACGGTCGGATTTTCCGACAAAACCCTGTCATCACACATTTGTTGTCGGAAAATCCGATCGTGTGTATGAGGCTTTAGTCTCAGCATCAGCAGGCAGCCGCCGCTCCGTTCGCACATAATGTCAGAGGCGCAGCAGCGGTGGAGGACTGTGTCTGTGTCCCGACTCCCAAATGAATGGAAGCAAGCAAACATTCATTGATGGGCGCTGGTGAGGCTGCATTTGATGGGCGCTGGTGATGCTGCATTTAATGGGCGCTTCATTAAAAAGGTGTGGTATACATGGGCAGGGCAAAGGGGGTTTAGTCAGGGGTGGAGCGGCAAAGTTAGATTTTGCCTAGGGTGTCAAAAATCCTTGCACCAGCCCTGCTTGCGATCAGTAGCATCCAGAAGCCTGTACAATCAGTGACAAGAGGCCCTGGATGCAGACAGTTTGAAGCGGGTCAGTCAATAGCTCCCAACTGTCCCTGATTTGGAGCAATGTCCCTTTGTCCCTCATTCCTCCCCATTTGTCCCTCATTTTGGTCTGATCTATATAGCTGTATATAAAATGCACTTTTTATCTATCAAAAAATGTTTTCCAGCACAAAACCTTTCATCTGATTTCTAAATTGCTGAATTTGTAAATTCCAAAAGCCAATATAGAGGAATAATAGTGGTAAAAAAGCACTTGTGGGTTTAATCAATCTTGTTTTTTTTGTACATTTCTCCTTTAAGGGGCGTGGCAGGGGGTGTGTCCTATGCCTGCATACTTTTGTTGATAGGTGTCCCTCATTCCCATCTCAAAAAGTTGGGAGGTATGTCAGTCTCTCAAAAGGCGACAAAGACCTTAGACCAGGGGTCTCAAAGTACCGGCCCGCGGGCCATTTGCGGCCCGCGGATCGGTTACAAATGGCCCGCAGGCAGGGGGCGCCACGGAAGGGGGGGTGCCGCACTGCGCTGAAGAGCTTTATTTTTATGTCTCCTGTGTCCTTTTTGCCGCATGCTGCTGTAGCTCAGCTGGATACAGACACCGCACAGGAGAGCAGAGAGAGAACAGAGCAGAGGGCGGATCCGCCCATTGCCCCGCCCACCTAGGCACTGATGATAGACCAGAGCCACGTCTCCTGGGTCCTGATGTCATCTCAGGGCGGGAGATGATCATGGCGTTCTCGGGGTGCCCTGTGTTAAAGCCAGGACCTTACAGGAGGAGAGGACTCGGGAGACAGCAAATCAGGCCACCAGCTGACTGCCAGGAGGAGAGGTAAGTGAGCCATCACACTGAGGCTGAGTGAGATTTGTGAAGAGGGGGTATTTGTGGAATGTAGAGGAGTGTCTGTGGAGTGTAGGGGGGGGGGTGTCTGTGGAGTGTAGGGGGTGTCTGTGGAGTGTAGGGGGTGTCTGTGGAGTGTAGGGGGGAGTCTGTGGAGTGTAGGGGGGGAGTCTGTGGAGTGTAGGGGGGGAGTCTGTGGTGTGTAGGGGGGTATTTGTGGAGTGTAGGGGGGTAGTCTGTGGAGTGTAGGGGGGGTGTCTGGAGTGTAGGGGGGTGTCTGTGGAGTGTAGGGGGGTATTTGTGGAGTGTAGGGGGGTATTTGTGGAGTGTAGGGGGGTGTCTGTGGAGTGTAGGGGGGGTGTCTGTGGAGTGTGGGGGGGTGTCTGTGGAGTGTGGGGGGGGGGTGTCTGTGGAGTGTAGGGGGGGGGTGTCTGTGGAGTGTAGGGGGGGTGTCTGTGGAGTGTAGGGGGGGTGTCTGTGGAGTGTAGGGGGGGGTGTCTGTGGAGTGTAGGGGGGGTGTCTGTGGAGTGTAGGGGGGGGTGTCTGTGGAGTGTAGGGGGGGTGTCTGTGGAGTGTAGGGGGGGGGTGTCTGTGGAGTGTAGGGGGGGGGAGTCTGTGGAGTGTAGGGGGTTGTCTGTGGAGTGTAGGGGGGGAGTCTGTGGAGTGTAGGGGGTATTTGTGGAGTGTAGGGGGGTGTCTGGAGTGTAGGGGGGGTGTCTGTGGAGTGTAGGGGGGGTGTCTGTGGAGTGTAGGGGGGTTTCTGTGGAGTGTAGGGGGGTATTTGTGGAGTGTAGGGGGTAATGCTGGGGGTAATAGTGCGTCCGCTGACACTAGTGCTGGGGGTTAATAATGCGTCCGCGGACACCAGTACTGTTGTTTTTGAAGTTTGAAAGTTTGCATGTGGCCCCCATGGGATATGAAAACTCGTCTTGTGGCCCTTAGACTTACAGTGGTTGGGGGGGGTCGGTAGAAATCTGTATTTTTACCGCCCCCTTTAAGCTGCATAAGCAGTGGACAGGGGTGTACATATGTGGAGGTTACGTCACATTCAGGGTCAGCAGCGCCATTTAAGCGAAAAGGGGCCGCGCTGCAATGTGATGCATTTGATTGCGACATAGTGTTCTGGTACTTACTTTGTTAAAACAGACGTAGAGGAGGCCTAGTCTAAGAATATGGCTGGGGTGTTCTAGCTATATCTGCTGATTTTTTTTCCTGTCTTGACTACAAATGGCAAGCATAGGATTTCACAACAAAAGGTTTGAAATGCTTTTAGTTTGTCTGAAATTATACAAGGAAGTATTAAACAGGAAGACAACTACTTTGTACATAATTTCAAATACAGTAGCCAATTTCAATCTTCACTTTGGTAGCGGAATTTACCACCAGGGGGTGCTGGAGTCCAGCAATGATAAATGGGAAAATAAATAAAAAATAGGCTTGTGAAGATCTTTTTCTTCTTTAGCAAGAGAACTGAACTCCAGGAGTTTAAAACGTTTAATAATCAATTACATAACAGCTCTAAAAATAAAAAAAAAGCAGCTTTATCTGCAATGCATACTTCTCTTCCCCTGCGCCATTCCCTGCAGACTCACCAGTCAGTGGTGCATCTCTGATCCTTTTCTAGGTTGAATGACACCCAGGATAATTTCACCAATTTCTTGTGAGCCTAGGGTGCCCTGGACACACCATTATGGGTGCATCATCACACCAGTATGGGTTCACAGTACTGCTACACACATACCTCCCAACTTTTTGAGATGGGAATGAGGGACACCCATTAGCAAAAGTATGTAGGTATAGGACACACCCCCTGCCATGCCCCTCAAGGACAAATATACAAAAAAAATGATTAGTTAAAACCACAAGTGCTCTTTTTTTCACCACTACTATTCCTTTTTTCTTGCTTTTGAAATTTACAAATGCAGCAATTTACTGGGAAACACTTTTGGAAAAAAAGGGGCATTTTTTATACAACTAAATAGATCAAACCAAAATGAAGGACAAATAAAAAGAAAAGAGGGACAGAGTGAGTTTGTTTCAAAGCAGCAGGGCCGATCCTAGATAGGGTGCAGGGGGTGCAGTTCACCCAGGCGCCACAGAGGTGGGGGCGCTGAAGCGCCAGAGTGCTCCCCTCTATTCTCCACCTCCTCTCCTTGTCCGTGCCGGTCGCCGCCGCCGATGTGTTTTTCAAACCTAAGCCCGGCGTCCCCCCCTCCCTCCTCCTGTCAGAGGAGGAGAGTGAAGCATCCGCCGGAGATCAGAGCGGCTGTCTCTGTGTGGAGAGAGACAAGCCGCGCAATGCCGTCGCTGAGGGGGCGGTCCGTGCCTTCTCCTCCTCCCTGTGTCTTAGCTCCTGCCTGCTGCTGCGGTCTGTGCTCCACCCGGGCGGCGCGGCTGTCCTCTCCTCTCCAGCTCCCGCTGGGTGTTTTTATGTATGGAGGGGGCCGGAGGGGGGGTTTGTCCTGGGGGGAGTCTGTACTAATGGGGGGTTTGTCTTGGAGGGGTCTGGACTAATGGGGGGGGTTTGTCCTGGGGGGAGTCTGTACTAATGGGGGGTTTGTCCTGGGGGGAGTCTGTACTAATGGGGGGGTTTGTCCTGGGGGGAGTCTGTACTAATGGGGGGTTGTCCTGGAGGGGTCTGTACTAATGGGGGGTTTGTCCTGGGGGGAGTCTGTACTAATGGGGGGTTTGTCCTGGGGGGGAGTCTGTACTAATGGGGGGTTGTCCTGGAGGGGTCTGTACTAATGGGGGGGTTTGTCCTGGGGGGAGTCTGTACTAATGGGGGGGTTTGTCCTGGGGGGAGTCTGTACTAATGGGGGGGTTGTCCTGGAGGGGTCTGTACTAATGGGGGGTTTGTCCTGGGGGGAGTCTGTACTAATGGGGGGGTTGTCCTGGAGGGGTCTGTACTAATGGGGGGTTTGTCCTGGGGGGAGTCTGTACTAATGGGGGGGTTTGTCCTGGGGGGAGTCTGTACTAATGGAGAGGGGGGTTTGTCCTGGGGGGAGTCTGTACTAATGGAGAGGGGGCTTTGTCCTGGGGTGGGTCTGTACTAATGGAGGCTGGGTTTGTCCTGGGGGGAGTCTGAACTAATGGGGGGGGTTGTCCTGGGGGGGACTGTACTAATGGAGAGGGGGTTTGTCCTGGGGGAGTCTGTACTAATGGGGGGGTTGTCCTGGAGGGGTCTGTACTAATAAGGGGGTTTGTCCTGGGGGAGTCTGTACTAATGGGGGGGGGGTTGTCCTGGAGGGGTCTGTACTAATGGGGGGGTTAGTCCTGGGGGGAGTCTGTACTAATGGGGGGGTTTGTCCTGGGGGAGTCTGTACTAAGGGGGGGTTGTCCTGGAGGGGTCTGTACTAATGGGGGGGTTGTCCTGGGGGGGTCTGTACTAGTGGAGAGGGGGGTTTGTCCTGGGGGGAGTCTGTACTAATGGATAGGGGGGTTTGTCCTGGGGGGAGTCTGTACTAATGGAGAGGGGGCTTTGTCCTGGGGGGGGTCTGTACTAATGGAGGCTGGGTTTGTCCTGGGGGGAGTCTGTACTAATGGGGGGGTTGTTCTGGGGGGGTCTGTACTAATGGAGAGGGGGTTTGTCCTGGGGGGAGTCTGTACTAATGGGGGGGTTTGTCCTGGGGGGAGTCTGTACTAATGGGGGGGTTGTCCTAGAGGGGTCTGGGCTAATGGGGGGTTTGTCCTGGGGGGTCTGTATTAATGGAGGGGGGTTTGTCCTGGGGGAGTCTGTACTAATGGGGGGGTTGTCCTGGAGGGGTCTGTACTAATGGAGGCAGGGTTTGTCCTGGGGAGAGTCTGTACTAATGGGGGGTTGTCCTGGAGGGGTCTGTACTAAAGTTGGGTAGTGGTTTGTCCTGGGGCAGTCTGTACTAATGGAGGGGTGGGTTTGTCCTGGGGGGAGTCTGTACTAATGGGGGGGCGGGGTTTGTCCTGGGGGGAGTCTATACTAATGGAGAGGGGGTTTGTCCTGGGGGTCTGTGCTAACGGGGGGGTTTGTCCTGGGGAGTTTGTACTAATGGAGAGGGATTGGTTTGTCCTGGGGCGTCTGTACTAATGGAGGAGGGTTGTCCTGGGGGGTCTGTACTACTGGAGCGGGGACTGTACTAATGAAGGGGGGTGGTCTGTACTAATGGAGAGGGTCTGTACTAATGCAGGGGGTGGTTTGTCCTGGGGGTCTGTACAAATGGAGGGGGGGCTGTACTAATGGAGGGGGGTGGTTTGTCCTGGGGGAGTCTGTACTAATGGAGGGGGTGGTTTGTCCTGAGGGGGGTCTGTACTAATGGAGGGGGGTGGTTTCTCCTGAGGGGGGTCTGTACTAATGGAGGGGGGTAGTTTGTCCTGAGGGGGGTCTGTACTAGTGGAGGGGGGGTAGTTTGTCCTGGGGGTCTGTACTAATGGAGGGGGTGGTTTGTCCTGAGGGGGTCTGTACTAATGGAGGGGGGATGGTTTGTCCTTGGGGGCCTGTACTAATGGAGGGGGTGGTTTGTCCTGGGGGGTCTGTACTGAGGGAGGGGTTTATACTTAGTGGGGAGTCTGCACTGACGGAGGGGGTCTATACTTAGTGGAGGGGGTCTGTACTGAGGGGCGACTATAGGTGGTGGAAGGGGGGTGACACCATGTTTTACCACACCGGGTGACACCAACCCTAGTGACGCCACTCCAGCTGCGGGCTCTTCTTTCCCCCCTCCCTCTCCTCCTCCCACTCCCTCTCCTCCTCGCACGCAATGCTGTACTAGTGAGCGGCGCTTGCCAGCACAGCCGCCCACTATGTTTCTTCCCCCCACCTTCATATCGGCCAGGGAAGAAATAGAATAGAAAAAGGAGCAGAGAAGAGGATTGCGGGACATGTAGTTCGAGGACTGGCAGCCCCACTGTAACAAAGAAACTGCAGCCCACACAGCATGTCCAGCTGAATGGGAGAGAGAGAGAGAGCCAGGAGCCCGGGAAAGCTTTCAGGGAAGTGCACCCAGGACTCCAGAGGGAGTGGACAGTGCTGAGAGAACACCATCAGAGAGAGAACCCCGCTGCCCTGCACCACCAGAGTGAAAGCCACACAGCCTGGCGCCATCCCTGGTGGAAAAAAGAATGGAGTCATTGCCAGAATACAGACCTGGGCTCTACCCAGCGGAGTTGCCATGGGCAATTCAGAGTGAGCTGACTCCTGATCAGAGGAACCGTTGTTGCTGTATCGCTGGGTCAGGTGAGAGGGCCGATCGGCCATTATCTACCAGCGTCCATAGGAACTGCAGTCTCTGACCATCTCCTGTATTATATCTGCAGTCTCTGACCGTCTCCTGTATTATATCTCCAGTCTCTGACCATCTCCTGTAGTATGTCTGCAGTCTCTGACCATCTCCTGTAATATGTCTGCACTCTCTGACCGTATCCTGTAATATGTCTGCACTCTCTGACCATCTCCTGTACTATGATTGCAGTCTCTGACCGTCTCTTGTATCATATTTGCAGTCTCTGACCATCTTCTGTATAATATCTGTGTCATGGATATGCATTAATGTCTGTCTGCCATCTTACCTTTCCTCCTCATGTGTTCATCTTAGAGACCAGACCTCCTTCACCTGGCTTCCTTTATAATCTCCTCCCAGCCAGACTCCACCCCAGGCCCTATCACAGAACACTATATTAACCTGTGCACTGCAAGCCTGCTTTGCTGATCAACGTGTTTGTTAGGCATTGTGTGTTTGGGTTCCTGCCTGCCGTGTGCTACGTCTGTCTCTCTGTTACATATTTGGCTTGTCCCCGACTATCCCTGTCTGCTCGTGACCCTTGACCTTTGGCTCATTCTTTCGTTATCCTTGTCTGCTTGTGGCCCCTGAGCTTCAGCTTGTTATTCGTTTCTCTCATATCTTGTGCTGCTGCTTCCCCTCTTTTCCCCTTATCCTATGGGGCGTGAGCTAGGAGACTCCAGGGGCTGCGACCTGGACCCAGCCTGCAGCATAACATCCTCACCACTAGAGGCTCTGGAGAAGACCTGCTGGGTCTTAGACTCCGCGCCCTGGGGAATCTTGGCTCTAGCTTCCGTTAGGATCCCGGTTGTGCTCCTCTGGTCCCGCTTTCCACAACCACCCAGTTTCCTATCCGCAGAAGTCAGCCATAGGGTTCACTACCATGCGGTGCACTCCTGTCCCCCTACGGTGTGCATCTGTCACCTGGCCACAGGTGACCTTGACAGTTTGATCAGCCATGAACCCGGCTGACAGGCCGCTCCCCGCGGATGATCCATTACAAGGCATAGTCCGTAGACTTGAGACCCAGGAATCAGATCAGACTCAGGTGATGCGATTCCTCCAGGATCTGGCTTCGAGCAGCTTCAGACCTCCTTGGGAACCCCAAATCTGCAACCTCAAGTACAACCAGCGGCTGCACCTTTCGCATCAGTCGCAGCCACACACTCACTAGAACTGCCAGCTCCGTTCCATTTCTCTGGGGACTCCAAGGCCTGCAGAGGGTTTCTCAGCCAATGTATGATTCATTTTGAGCTTCAGCCTCAAAACTTCCTGTCTGATCGGGCTAAGGTAGCCTATATCATCTCCCTCCTCTCCGGTGAAGCTTTAGCCTGGGCTGCCCCCCTGTGGGAAAGGAATGATTCGGTGGTTTCCATCCTGTCTGACTTCGTGGAGCTCTTTCGGAACATCTTTGAGGAGCCAGCTCGGGCTTCTTCAGCGGGTAGTGCTGTCTTACGTCTTTGCCAAGAATCTAGTTCAGTGGGACA
Source organism: Rana muscosa (assembly GCA_029206835.1). Classification (NCBI taxonomy): domain Eukaryota; kingdom Metazoa; phylum Chordata; class Amphibia; order Anura; family Ranidae; genus Rana; species Rana muscosa. Next base: position 78,340,307 of record CM055117.1, on the reverse strand, counting down.
GTACGCTCTTCAGTTCCGTATCCACACAGCTGAATTGAGCTGGAATAATGAGGCCCTGGTCGCTACCTTTTTACATGGCCTCTCTGACCGAGTGAAAGACGAATTAGCGGGAAGAGCCATTCCCGTCGGTCTGGACGATGTAATTTCTTTGTGCAACCAGATCGACATTCGTTTTCAGGAGAGGTCGCTAGAAAAAAAGACGCCAGCACTCTCTGGGTCCTAGCCAGTCTGAGCTCCCCTCCCTTCGTCCCGTGGAGCATCTTCTGCCTGCTGAGGTACCTATGCAGCTGGGCCGGACCAGACTAACCCCCGAAGAACGTGCTAGGCGCAGAACTCTGGGCTTGTGCCTCTATTGTGGGGGCAAGGGTCATTTTCGTGACTTTTGCTCGCTTCTGTCCAGAGAACGCTCGGGCTTAATACATTTGGAAGGTGGAGTATTGGACCCTGAAACATCACCTTCTCGCCTTCTCCTGCCGGTGTTCCTTCATTTAGGCACTTCTCCTCAATCAACCCTTGCATATCTGGATTCAGGGGCAGCCGGCAATTTTATGGATTGGGGAACTGCTTCTTCTATGAAGCTTACCCTTTCACCTCTCGCTACCCCATTGGTAGTCTCGGCAATTGATGGCACTGTTCTCCCAGGGGGCCCTATTCGCTTCCAGACGCTACCCATTAGGATGTCGGTAGGGATTCTCCACCAGGAGTGGATATCCTTTCTCATTCTACCCAAGGCCTCTACCCCCATTGTATTGGGCCTTCCTTGGCTGCAGCTCCACTCTCCACATGTGGACTGGGCCTCTGGACAGGTCCTGGCTAGGGGTCCCTCATATTTCTCGTCATGTCTTCTCAAGGTGGCCCCCAAAGAGAGACTTCCGGTTGCTACCACTTCTGTTTCTTCTGTTCTTCCCGCTGCATACAGCGATTACCGGGATGTGTTCTGTAAGAAATCAGCTGATGTCCTTCCTCCCCACAGGTCTTTTGACTGTGCTATTGATCTTGTCCCCGGAGCAACTCTGCCCAGGGGTCGTACCTACCCTCTGTCCATCCCAGAGACCCAGGCCATGTCTGAGTATGTTGCAGAGAATCTGGAGAGAGGTTTCATCCGGAAATCCGCATCACCTGCAGGGGCAGGGTTCTTTTTCGTTGCCAAAAAGGATGGTACCCTAAGACCCTGTATCGACTATCAAGGTTTAAACGCGGTTACTATTAAAAATCGATACCCCTTACCCTTAATATCTGAATTATTCGATAGGTTGAAGGGTGCCTCCATTTTCACCAAGTTGGATCTCAGAGGCGCGTACAATCTCATTCGAATACGGGAGGGTGACGAATGGAAGACTGCATTCAACACTAGAGACGGGCATTACGAATACCTGGTGATGCCTTTTGGTTTGTGTAATGCCCCAGCTGTGTTTCAAAACTTTGTCAATGAAATCTTCAGAGATCTGCTGTACCAGTTTGTTGTCATCTATCTGGATGACATTCTGATCTTTTCTGAAAATCTGCTCATCCACAGAAACCATGTCCGCACTGTACTTCAGCGTCTTAGAGAGAACAATCTCTATGCCAAGCTGGAGAAATGTTCCTTTGAATGTTCTGAGGTCCTGTTTTTGGGGTGCTTTGTCTCATGTTCGGGTCTTCGTATGGATCCTGCGAAGGTCTTGGCTATTACCAACTGGCCTCTTCCTGCTAGCCTCAAGGCCACACAGCGCTTTCTTGGCTTCACAAATTATTATAGGCAGTTCATAAGGAATTACTCTTCCATTGCCGCGCCTATTATCGCTTTAACCAAGAAGGGTGCGAATGCCAAAGACTGGCCTCCCGAAGCTGTCTGCATTTCACGACCTGAAACAGGCCTTTGTTTCTGGACCTCTCTTGAGGAGACCAAATCCTGGGGATGCATTTTTTATTGAAGTGGACGCTTCCTCAATGGGGGTGGGAGCTGTGCTTCTTCAATTCTTTGAGAAGAGACGTCAACCATGTGCGTTCTTCTCCAAAAAAAATTCTCAGGCAGAGAGGAATTATGCCATCGGTGATCGGGAACTTCTCGCGATTAAATTGGCGTTAGAGGAGTGGCGTAATCTCTTGGAGGGTTCCCCTCACTCTATAACGATCTTTACTGACCACAAGAATTTACAGTATCTACAGAATGCTAAATGTCTGAATCCTAGACAGGCCAGGTGGAGTCTCTTCTTTGCCCGTTTTAATTTCACGATTACTTACAAACCTGGTTCCTGCAACGGTCGGGCTGATGCGCTCTCTAGGTCATTTAACACTTTTGATGAGGAGTCAGCCCCTGAACCTGAGCCGATCATTCCAACCTCGTGCATTGCTGCCCACTCTACCACCCTGAAGTCAAAGATTCCGCCTGGTAAGACCTTTGTCCCCACTGAGCTAAGAGCTAAGATCCTTCGTTGGGGACATGATTCCAAGGTGGCAGGTCATTCTGGGTTCCTCCGATCCTTCTTACTCATTAGTCGTCACTACTGGTGGCCTAATCTCCGCTCAGATGTCAAAGACTACGTTAAGGCTTGTCATGTCTGTGCTCAGTCTAAATCCTCCACACAAGCTCCTGCTGGTCTCCTCATGCCCTTGCCCATCCCTAAGGAGCCCTGGGCTCATATTGCCATGAATTTTATCACTGACCTCCCACTGTCTGAGAATAATACAGTCATTTGGGTGGTAATCCAGCATGACCTGCCACCTTGGAATCATGTCCCCAACGAAGGATCTTAGCTCTTAGCTCAGTGGGGACAAAGGTCTTACCAGGAGGAATTTTTGACTCAAGGGTGGTAGAATGGGCAACAATGCATGAGGTTGGAATGATCGGCTCAGATTCAGGGGTGTACTCCTCGTCCAAAGTGTCAAATTACCTAAAGAGCGCATCAGTCCGACCGTTGCAGGAACCAGGTTTGTACGTAATCATGAAATTAAAACGGGAAAAGAAGAGACTCCACCTGCCCTGTCTGGGATTCAGATGTTTAGCATTCTGTAGGTACTGTAAATTCTTGTGATCAGTAAAGATCATTATGGAGTGAGGGGAACCCTCCAAGAGATGACGCCACTCCTCTAACGCCAATTTAATTGCGAGAAGTTCACGATCACCGATGGCATAATTTCTCTCTGTCTGAGAATTTTTTTTTTGGAGAAGAACGCACATAGTTGACATCTCTTCTCAAAGAATTGAAGAAGCACAGCTCCCACCCCCATTGAAAAAGCGTCCACTTCAATAAAAAATGCATCCCCAGGATTTGGTCTCCTCAAGAGAGGTCCAGAAACAAAGGCCTGTTTCAGGTCGTGAAACGCAGAGACAGCTTCGGGAGGCCAGTCTTTGGCATTCGCACCCTTCTTGGTCAAAGTGATAATAGGCGCAGCAATGGAAGAGTAATTCCTTATGAACTGCCTATAATAAGTTGTGAAGCCAAGAAAGCGTTGTGTGGCCTTGAGGCTAGCAGGAAGAGGCCAGTTGGTAATGGCCAAGACCTTTCCAGGATCCATACGAAGACCCAAACTTGAGACAAAGCATCCCAGAAACAGGACCTCAGAACATTTAAAGGAACATTTCTCCAGCTTGACATAGAGATTATTCTCTCTAAGACGCTGAAGTACAGTGCGGACATGGTTTCTGTGGACGAGCAGATTTTCTGAAAAAATAAGAATGTCATCCAGATAGATGACAACAAACTGGTACAGCAGATCCCTGAAGATTCATTGACAATGTTTTAAAACACAGCTGGGGCATTACACAAACCAAAAGGCATAACCAGGTATTCGGAATGCAGTTCTCCAGTCCATAAAATTGCCGGCAGCCCCGGAATCCAGATATGCAAGGGCAGGGCCGATCCTAGGGTCACAGACGCCTGGGTGCAGAAATATTTCTGGCGCCCCCCACGTGGGCGTGGTCATCTTACAAACCCCTCCCTTTACACATGTTTCTATGGCAACGACTCAAACACAGAGATGCTCCCCTAAGAAGTCGTCGTTACCCTAGGATCCTCCCATGATCCTTTAACAATAAAGAAAATACAGGATGAGCATACACTAATGAGACCTGGAGGAGAGGCTCTCTGATGCACACAAAGAGGGCTTCTGTTAGAGAGTCTGTTAGGAAGAGCCCCCAGACATAGTACAAGAGACAGCAGACATATTACACGAGACGGTCAGAGCGTGCAGACATATTACAGGAGATGGTCAGAGACTGCAGACATATTACAGGTGACGGTCAGAGAGTGCAGACATATTACAGGTGACGGTCAGAGAGTGCAGACATGATACAAGAGACGGTCAGAGAGTGCAGACATATTACAGGAGACAATCAGAGAGTGCAGACATATTACAGGAGACGGTCAGAGAGTGCAGACATATTACAGGAGACGGTCAGAGAGTGCAGACATACTACAGGAGATGGTCAGAGACTGCAGACATACTACAGGAGATGGTCAGAGACTGCAGACATATTACAGGAGATGGTCAGAGACTGCAGACATATTACAGGAGATGGTCAGAGACTGCAGAAATAATACAGGAGATGATCAGAGAGTGCAGAATATTACAAGAGACGGTCAGAGAGTGCAGACATATTACAGGAGACGGTCAGAGAGTGCAGATATAATACAGGAGACGGTCAGAGACTGCAGATATAATACAGGAGACGGTCAGAGACTGCAGATATAATACAGGAGACGGTCAGAGACTGCAGACATATTACAGGAGATGGTCAGAGACTGCGGATATAGTACAGGAGATGGTCAGAGACTGAATGGGGGAATCATGCAAGTTTCTTTCCTGCAATCTGTGGTTGCTGGAAAGAAATTTGTACTGTATATTACCAGCCTAACTGAAAGTGAAAGTTAGTGAATGTCTTGAAAGAACAGGAGGGGGGGGGGGAGACAAATGGGCAGGGCCGCTGTTAGAAATCATGGGGAACTGTACAGCCTACCTGACGGGGCCCCCTTCAACCATGCCCTTGACCCCACCCCTGGCCCCGGCTTGAAGCGATTTACATATGTGTGCGGAGCCACCGCATGCATTTGCAATTAATAAGCATGAAGGAGTGGGGGCACTTTACATTTATTTTAAATTGTATTTTATTACACAGAAAAACAAATCTTACACTGTATCTTTACATTTTTTTTTTTTCATTTTTGTTTTCACAAGAGATGAACAACATCCCTTGTGATAGCATGGGCCATGACATGTCCTCTTTATGGAGGGATCTGGGGTCTTTTAGACCCCATATCTCTCCTCTGGCCTCCAAAGTATAAGATCAAACCGAGATCAGTTTGATCAGATACTTGTTCAAGCCGGTAATGGTGTCATTAAATGAGCCCGAAACCGAAAGGGATAAAATCCTCATCACTTCCAGTTTCTGACATCACATGGTGGGCGGAATGACATCCATCCCTCTCACTGTGTCCCAGTAACCAGATGCTAATGGTCACATCTTAAAAACAGTAAAGGTGGTGGTGGTGGAACCCCCTTCCACTGCCTGTAAAAGTAATACAGGGGCTTCTTAGCCACTAGAATTACTTTTACTTTGTGCAGAATTCCTGGTGTTAAAAAAATGATATCTTGATCATTGCTGTAGTGATGACCGAGATATCACCCTTCCAATCCAGCGACGTTACTGACACGTCGCTGGACGGGAAGCAGTTAAAATGAAGTGTAAATTAGCATTACACCGTTTCTTATTATCATCAGCATTACAATTATCACACAGGCAGCACTGTAAGCAGGTGCTCTATCATGTCTCTATGTCACATTACTTTTGGGTGCTGACTTTGTTATGGCTGTTACATACAGTAAGTACAGCAATAAGTTAACAGCCATAACAAAGTCAGCACCCAAAAGCAATGTGACATAGAGACATGATAGAGACATGATAGAGCACCTGCTTACAGTGCTACTGCTACCTGTGTGATCATTGAAATGCTGATAACCTGCTGTGCTGTGAAATACATAATAGGACACAGTGAGTATTCTATCCTCTAATCCCCACTCACTGTGTCCAGTGCAGCCACACTATCCTCCTGCTCTTCCTTGTCAGCCCTCAACTTCTTCACATCTTACTAGGATTGCAGCCGGGAGCCGAACGGAGAATTGCAATATTACTCCGCCAGCCGGGACTAATAGAATAGTGGGGCGGCATGATGTACATGTGCCCCGAAAATAAGAAAATAGTCCCTCCACTGCGCTCCCCTCCACACTCACTCACATTTCCAGGCTGGAAGCAGAAATCCTTCAGTCTCACAGAGGAATCTGCAGCTGCTGTTTTCATATTTCCCGCCCACACATCCTTTCTCCAGATACAGCTGTACGGCCGGAGATAGTGTGGGCGGAGCGGGAAGTCACTGGAGGAGCAGAGGTGGGAGGAGCTGTATTCCTCACTGATCTCCCGTCAGTGAGGAGGGGGGGGGGGGTGGTGTGTTCGCTGGGCTGTGTAAGTGTCACTGTCACAGACACTTTACAGAGCTGCAGCCACCAGTCGTCTCAGAATTTACAGACTGATTCTCCTGTCCTACGGACGGGAGAAATCAGTCTGTTTCTCCATGGTTACTGAGATAATGGAAGACTTGTCCCCCCCCTGCTGGTGGAGCCCTTCCTGAAGTCGCTCTCCTCCCTGCCAATGAGAATGCAGGGGGAGGGAGCAGATTGGGCGGCCGAGGCAATGCGAGGCTCTAATATTATGCGCAGAGGGAGGGGGAGAAATCTGCCCCCTCTTACTCTCCGCCCAGGGCACCCACTCAGATCTCCTCTGACAGGAGGATGGATGGGGGACGGGCTTGGGCGGGATGAAATAGCAGCGGCGGTGAGCGGCCTCTGAATACCAGCAAGAAGGAGGAGGGAGGGGAGCACTCTGGCGCTTGAGCGCCCCCACCTCTGTGGCGCCTGGGTGAACTGCACCCCTCGCACCCTGTCTAGGATCGGCCCTGTGCAAGGGTCGATTGAGGAGAAGTGCCTACCGGCAAAAGAAGATGAGAAGGTGATGTTTCTGGGTCCAATACTCCACCTTCCAAATGTATTAGACCTGAGCGTTTCCTGGGCGAAGCGAGCAGGAGTCACGAAAATGACCCTTGCCCCCACAATAGAGATACAAGCCCAGAGTTCTGCGCCTAGCACGTTCTTCGGGGGTTAGTCTGGTCCGGCCCAGCTGCATAGGTTCCTCAGCAGGCAGAAAATGCTCCACGGAATGAAGGGAGGGGAGCTCAGACTGGCTAGGGCCCAGGGAGTGCTGGCGTCTTTTTTCTAGGGACCTCTCCTAAAAACGAATGTCGATCTGATTGCACAAGGAAATTACATCGTCCAGAACGGCGGGGATGGCTCTTCCCGCTAATTCGTCTTTCACTCTGTCAGAGAGGCCATGTAAAAAGGTAGCGACTCATTGTTCCAGCTCAATTCAGCTGTGAGGTTACGGAACTGAAGAGCATATTGTCCCACTGAACAAGATTCTTGGCAAAGACGTAAAAGAGCACTAGCCACTGAAGAAGCCTGAGCCGGCTCCTCAAAGATGTTACGAAAGAGCTTCAAGAAGTCGGACAGGCTGGAAACCACCAGGACATTCTTTTCCCACAGGAGGGCAGCCCAGGCTAAAGATTCACCGGAGAGGAGGGAAATGATATAGGCTACCTTTGCCCGATCAGACAGGAAGTTTTGAGGCTGAAGCTCAAAATGAATAGTGCATTGGCTGAGAAACCCCCTGCAGGCCTTGGAGTCCCCAGAGAAACGGAACGGAGCTGGCAGTTGTAGTGAGTGTGTGGCTGCGACTGGTGCGATAGGTGCAGCCGCTGGTTGTACTTGAGGTTGCTGATTCGGGGTTCCCAAGGAGGCCTGGAGCTAGGGTTGCCACCTGTCCAGGATTCACCCGGACAGTTCGGGTTTGGAATCAGGTGTCCGGGTTTCAGACTGCCTGAAACCCGGACACATTATTTAGACTGGACTATGACTTCCCAGCAGGTTTCTGGCTGCAGTTAGTTGTCTAAGCTGAGAGTGTCTGTTACACCATTTACACTGCCCAAAGCCAGCACTAACACCCCCCCCCCAAAAAAAAACACCCCTACCCCTCTGTCTCTACCCACACTACAATCCCCGGCGCTGTGCCTCAGAAAAGGAAAGTTGTGGCCAGAGATTTAAAGTCCAGCAGCCTCAGATACTACTGGATGAGAGGTGCTGACTTCCAAGGGGTGAGTGAGCTCACCATCCATCCCTGTTTGTGACTGAAGTCTCCCCCCTTCTCTCTCCTGACTCTGAGTTAGTACACTAAGGCAAATCAGGGTTCTCAGAGCACCCCTTACATCAGAGTTACCCTTTACACCAGAGGCCACAATCTTTCCCCTTACATCAGAGTCCTGTCCGTACAGAGTTCTCAGTGTTCCTCCTTAAGTCAGGGTTCCCAGAGCATCCCTTATGTTAGAGTCCCCAGAGTTCTCCCTTACATCAGAGTCCCCAGAGTCCCCCCTTACAGTGAAAGGAAACTCTGCAAGTTCAGATGTAAAAGGGGAACTCTGTGGACTCCGATGTAAAAGGGGAACTCTGTGGACTCCGATGTAAAAGGGGAACTCTGTGGACTCCGATGTAAAAGGGGAACTCTGTGGACTCTGATGTAAAAGGGGAACTCTGTGGACTCTGATGTAAAAGGGGAACTCTTGCTATTACCTTCATATGATTAGAAATGTTATTTAATAGTGAAATATATGTATAGTTTATACTATAAAAAAAAATTTGCAGTGCGCCGCTAAAGTGTTCGGGTTTGACTTGAAGAAAAGGTGGCAACCCTACCTGGAGCTGCTCGAAGCGGAGAGCCAGAACCTGGAGGAATCGCATCACCTGAGTCTGATTCGATTCCTGGGTCTTAAGTTTGCGGACTATGCCCTGCAATGGATCATCTGCGGGAAGCGGCACGTCAGCCGAGTCCATGGCTGATCAAACTGTCAGGTCACCTGAGGCCCGATGACAGATGCACACCGTAGGTCAGGAGTGCACCACAAGGTAGTGAACCCTATGGCGGACTGCTGCGGATGAAACACTGGGTGGTTAAGGAAGGCAGGTCCACTGGAGCACAAACAGGGATCCCACAGGGAGCTAGAGCCCAAGATTCCCCAGGGCGAAGAGTCTAAGATCCAGCAGGTGCTCATCAGAGCCTCTAGTGGTGAGGATGGACTGAGCTGCAACTGGATCCAGGCCGCGGCCCCCAGAGTCCCCTAGCTCACGCTCCGTAGGGTATAGAGGATAGAGGGGATGCAGCAGCTCAGGATACAAGAGATAGTGAGGGGATAAGCCAAGGCCAGGGCGACAAGCAGACAAGGGTAAACAAAGGACAAGCCAAAGGTCAAGGTCACAAGCAGACAGGGATAGTCGAGAAAAAGCCAAGATCGGTAACACAGAGACAGACGTAGCACACGGCAAGCAGGAACCCAAACACTCAATGCTTAACAAACAACGTTGATCAGCAAGGCAGACTTGCAGTGCACAGGTTAATATAGGGTTCTCTGATAGGGCCTGGGGTGGAGCCATGCTGGGAGGAGAGATTATTAAAGCAGCCAGGTGAGAGTGTCTGGCCTCTAAGGTGAACACATGGAGAGGAAGGTAAGCTGACAGACAAACATTACTGCATATCCATGACAACAGTGGTGCGTATAGGTCATTACTTGCATAGGCGTGCGCACAGGGTGTGCGGTGTGTGCCTGGCAACACCCTAATCACATTATCGCTCTGTGTGCTGGTGGGAAGATGGGAAAGATCTCCCTCTTACCAGCTGTGCCATAAGACAAGTGCTTACGCATTTCTCTTATACTGTGCCATTAGGGGGCTCAATGTGGCAGGGCCATATACATGTAGACACACACACGTGTGTGTTTGAGCTTTAACCACTTAAGGACCGGCTAATGTATATATACGTCGGCAGAATGGCTCCTGTGGGCAGAACAACGTGTATATACGGCGCCTTTAAGAAGCGGTATTGTGCGCCAGTGCAGGGCCGGATTCCTGACAAGGCCACCGAGGCCAGGCCTCGGGGTGGCAGTGGGCGCAGGGGCGGCGCCGCGGCAACAGGGGGGCAGGGCGCGGGGGCGTACCAGCGGCGGGGCAGGGGGTGCGCTCCGCCCCGGGTGCCACACATTGGGGGGGTGTCAGTGGCGTACCTAATGGGGGTTCAGTCCACGCCCAGGTTGGGTGACACCACTTACCGAGGGTGGGGAGAGCCCTGGCAGCTCCCTATGGCAGGTTTTTTTTCAGCCAGATCACCCCCCACGCTGCGGCAGCAATGGTCTGGTCTGTGTTTTCCTCCTCGCTCCTCCCACCACTGCTGCGCTGCCGAGCCAGGCCTATTACTATTCTCCGCCCACACACTGTGTCTTCCGGACCTCCCTAGCTGCTGCCCTGGTGTGTACCTGAGGCTGAGCCAGCCGCCCTCCCTGCCACTGTCCTCCGAGGTGAGCTTGTGATAAGGGGGTGTGGGTTGGCATGGTGCTCGCTGCCCTCAGCTGGTGTACTGTGAGAAGAGGGTGGGGTGTTTGTTTCTGCCTCCCTGACCTGGTCTGATAAGGGGGAAGGGGAGAGGCTGCTGTTTCCACCACCACCCACTAATGTACTAACTCACTGCTTTTAGTTTAACCACTTCAGCCCCGGAAGAATTTACCCCCTTCCTTACCAGAGCACTTTTTGCGATTCGGCACTGCGTCGCTTTAACTGACAATTGCGCGGTCGTGGGAGGTTGCTCCCAAACAAAATTGACGTCCTTTTTTTCCCACAAATAGAGCTTTCTTTTGGTGGTATTTGATCACCTCTGTGGTTTTTATTTTTTGCTCTATAAACAAAAATAAAGCGCCAATTTTGAAAAAAATGCAATATTATTTACTTTTTGCTGTAATAAATATCCCCAAAAAATCTATAAAAAAGCAAAATTTTTCCACAGTTTAGGCCGATACGTGTTCTTCTACATATTTTTGGTTAAAAAATCGGAATAAGCCTATATTGATTGGTTTGCGCAAAAGTTATAGCGTCTATAAAATAGAGGATAGTTTTATGGTATTTTTATTATAATTTTTTTTTTTTACTAGTAATGGCGGCGATCTGCGATTTTTATCGTGACTGCGACTTTATGGCGGACACATCGGACACTTTTGACACATTTTTGGGACCATTGTCATTTTTACAGCGATCAGTGCTATAAATATGCACTGATTACTGTGAAAATGACACTGGCAGTGAAGGGGTTAACCACTAGGTGGCGCTGAAGGGGTTAAATATGTTCCCTAGTGAGTGATTCTAACTGTAGGGGGAGGGGACTCACAAGGGGAGGAGACCGATGTGTGTTCCTCTGTACTCCCCTAGACGGCCGGGAATCCCAGGACGTCATATGACGTCCACCCAGGGTGGGAGATCCCATCTGTGGACGTCATTTGACTATGGCGGGACTTGAAGTGGTTAAAGGGTGATTCAGTGATTGGAGTGCAATAATTTTCAATAAAATTTTACCTGAGAGTAATTTTTTGATTTGACTTTCCTTGCTTGCTGTTCCATATTTTTCTTGTTGTTTTTCCAATTCTGCTTTGAAAATGCCTGCTGGATTCAATTGATGAGTTTGCCAAAAGAAAAGTTAGAACTAAAATTTTTTAGGGAGTTTCTTACTGCTATAATCTTAGGCATTTTCTGCATTACAGAGTATTTTCAGTCTGTACAATTAAAGCCAGTTAATTTCAGTGTTCTCGTGTGTGGAAATATGTTTTTAATTGATCTATTGTAGCAGTCATCGATAAAGGACGAAAATGGTGGTGTGTGTGTGGGGGGGGGGGGGGCGCGGCATTGAAGGACCCGGCCTTGGGGCGGCAAAGGGAGTAAATCCGGGCCTGTGCGCACGCGCTTCGTGAGACCGACCGCGGGTCCCGCGGACTCGATATCCGCGGGGATACCCACGACCGTCTCACGGAGAGGAAGAACAGGGAAATGCTAATGTAAACAGGCATTTCCCCATTCTTCCTAGTGACAGGACACTGATCACAGCTCCCTGTCATCGGGAGCGGTGATCAGTGTCGTGTCACACATAGCCCATCCCCCCCTACGGTTAGAACACATCCCTAGGACACACTTAACCCCTTCAGCGGCCACTCCTGGTTAACCCCTTCACTGCCAGTCACATTTACACAGTAATCAATGCATTTTTTTAGCACTGATCGCTGTGTAAATGTGAATGGTCCCAAAATAGCACCAAAAGTGTCCGCCATTACTAGTAAAAAAAAAAAAAAATTATAAAAATGCCATAGAACTATCCCCTATTTTGTAGACGCTATAACTTTTGCGCAAACCAATCAATAAACACTTATTGCAATGTTTTTTACCAAAAATATGTAGAAGAATACGTATCGGCCTAAACTGAGGAAAAAATAAATAAATTTATATATATTTTTGGGGGATATTTATTATAGCAAATCTATTTTTGTTTATAGCGCAAAAAATAAAAACCACAGAGGTGATCAAATACCACCAAAAGAAAGCTATATTTGTGGGAAAATAAGGATGTCAATTTTGTTTGGGAGCCACGTCGCATGACCGCGCAATTGTCAGTTAAAGCAACGCAGTGCTGAATCGCAAAAAGTGCTCTGGTCTTTGGCCAGCCAAATGGTCCGGGGCTGCAGTGGTTAAAGGGGTTGTAAAGGTTCGTTTTTATTTTCTAAATAGGTCCCTTTAAGCTAGTACATTTCTGGTTCACTTACCTTTTCCTTCGATTTCCCTTCTAAATGTTTTTTTTCTTTGTCTGAATTTCTCACTTGCTGTTCCTCCTCAGTAAGCTTGCCCCCATCATCCGAGCCGTTCTGGCTGGGGGTTAGTCAGCCAGAACAGCTTACTGAACAGCTTACTGAGGAGGAACAGGAAGTGAGAAATTCAGACAAAGAAATAAAACATTTAGAAGGGAAATCGAAGGAAAAGGTAAGTGAACCAACAATGCACTAGCTTAACCACTTCAACCCCGGGCTTTTTATACCACTTCCATACTGGGCCTATTCTGGCACTTCTCTCCTACATGTACAAATCATCATTCTTTTGCTAGAAAATTACTCAGAACCCCCAAACATAATATATGTTTTTTTTAGCAGACACCCTAGGGAATAAAATGACGGTCATTGCAACTTTTTATCTTGCACGGTATTTGCGCAATAATTTTTCAAACGCCTTTTTTTGGGGGAAAAAAACGGTTTCATGAATTAAAAAAGAATAAAACAGTAAAGTTAGCCCAATTTATTTATAAAATATGAAAGATGATGTTACGCCGAGTAAATAGATACCTAACATGTCACGTGTTAAAATTGCGCACACTCATGGAAGGGCGCGAAACTTCGGTACTTCTCTATCTCCATAGGTGAAGCTTTTTTACAGGTTACCAGTTTAGAGTTAAAGAGGAGGTTTAGTGCTAGAATTGTTGCTCTCGCTCTAACGCACGCGGCGATACCTAAAAAATGTGGTTTGAATGGCGTTTACATATGTGGGCGGGACTTATGTGTGCGTTCGCTTCTGAGCGCGAGCTACCGGGGACAGGGGCGTTTTAATTTATTTTATTTTTTTTTACTTACCGTATTTATCGGCGTATAACACGCACTTTTTTCCCCTGAAAATCAGGGGAAAATCGTGGGTGCGTGTTATACGCCGATACCCACATCCCTGGGCTGTCTCCGCTGACTGTGAGCGGAGCGGAGCGAGATACACATAGCCGAATGTACTCGGCTATACTCGGCTTTTCTCGGCTCCGCTCACAGTCACGCCCAGTCCCGCCATTGGACCTGTGTTATGTCCATCATAGGGCGGGACTCGGCGTGACTGTGAGCGGAGCCGAGAAAAGCAGAGTATAGCCGAGTACACTCGGCTATGTGTATCTCGGCGGCGGCTCCGCCCAGTCCCTGCGTCCCAGCGTTCTCGGCGGCGTCCGCCCCGCTCCGCACCGTCTCGGCGCCAATTTTAAAATCCGGCACGGCGACACTGGGGCAAGGCTGCACGGCGACACTGGGGCAAGGCTGCACGGCTACACTGGGGCAAGGCTGAAATGGACCCTGGGGCAAGGCTGCAATGGACACTGACAAGGCTGCACTGTGACAAGGCTGCAGTGGACACTGACAAGGCTGCACTGTGACAAGGCTGCAATGGACACTGACAAGGCTGCACTGTGACAAGGCTGCAATGGACACTGACAAGGCTGCATTTAAATGTAAGTTATTTTTCCTTAAACTTCCCTCCTAAAAGTTTTTTTCCCTAAAATTTCCTCCTAAACTTGGGGTGCGTGTTATACGCCGCTAAATACGGTAATTTTTTTTTTTTTTACACTTTAAAAAAAAATTCAAAATTTTAATCACTTTTATTCCTATTACAAGGAATGTAAACATCCCTTGTAATAGGAATGGTGTGTGACAGGTCCTTATTATGGAGATATGCAGGGTCAATAAGACCCCACATCTCTCCTCCAGGCTGGAAAGCCTGAGATCGGGAAAAAAAATTCATCGATCTCATGCTTACTAGCCGCAATCGCAGCTTTGTTTACTTCTGGGAACCCGGGCGTGACGTCATCACATCATGCCCGGGCCTCCGACGGTCATAGATATGACTGGTGACCATCTGGTCACCAGTCATCTCTATGCTCGTCATGTGACAAGACACCGGCGCCAGACGATTCTTTCTCCGGGCCCCCGATGGCACGGGAGAGCCCGGAGAAGCACCGGATTGCGGCGGGAGGGGGAGGATGTCCCCTCCCGCCGCCTATAAGAACGATCAAGCGGCGGAACTGCCGCTATGATCGTTCTTATCGTGCGCAGAAAACCCCCGGCAGAAGAGAAGGATATCTGAATGATGCCTCTAGCTGCAGGCATCATTCAGATGTCCCCCCACAAAGCCCAGGATGTCATATGACGCCCATACAGGATGGGAGATCCCATCTATGGGCGTCATTTGACTATGGCTGGGTATTGAAGTGGTTAAAGGAATCTATTTAGAAAATAAAAAACGAACCTTTACAACCCCTTTAAGGTGCACACCCTAATGCAATAGGCTGTGCTCACCTATATTTATTTGATCCACGTTTAGTGCAGAAGTAAGGTCTGCTCACCTCCAGAAGAGAAGAGGAAGGACCCATGATGCCACATGACTGACCAGACATTTGCTGGTTTTAAGTTATGTGTAGCGACCTCACCCCATCTCTTTCGTCTAGGGGTATCACACGCGACAGGGTGAGATGCGCCACGGCCCATGTCCTCCCCATAGCTATGGATGAGGTGAAGGTCAGTACCAGATATTTCCTCGGGCCTGTGTGCTTCTGTAAAGGATTAAGTCCTGCTGTGCCAACACTTCCCTTTGCTCCCATTAACCAGGTTCCACACACCGATCAGAGTCCAACTCTTGTTTTATTGCATATCTCACAATAAACAGTGCTTCAGTAGCCAACTGGTTGCGACTTGATAACAGTTTGATACAAGGGGATGAGCAGGCCGAGGCACTGTCCTGATTGTCAGCTAAACCACTGCGATCTCGCCAGCGGTTACTATAGCCTTAGCTAGAAAGGACTTAGAACTTGAGAGTCTCTACCAGCGACTCAAGAGAACGTAGATAGGAGTACCTTCGCTGCGTTGTGGTCCCTGTCAGGGGAAGATGTCCCTCCAAGAGATTTACCAGAGGCCCATCCGTCACTGGGTTGATGCTGCTCCAGACTCTCCGAATGGGTAACCTCCCCGGCCTCCTCACCTCAGACATGGGCCCCATCCACTTCAGGGACCCTCGGACTTCTCCTCCCTTGCGGGACCCAGTCAGTCACTGGGCCCCAGGCCTCCTGGTTTAGTACCTCACCCCAGGCTGAAGGTGCCTGGGATGGACTCCAACTCCATTCCGGTCAGGCCTAGGGCACCTGAGCCGGAATCCAGAACCGCCCACACCCAGGCCTAAGGTGCCTGAGCGCGTGATGAAGAACCTTCAGAAGAGCAAGACCTCGTGACCAGGGCGTCTCCCCCTTTTATCCCCTCCAATGACGCCACGGCAGGTTCCCTGCCCTCGCCGTACCATCTCCGAGAAGGGACAAAAAGGACAGCACTATGGCAGTGAATCTACCTTGAGCCTGCGGGCACCCCGCCACCCACAGGCCAAGGAGATTATTACACCGCCCAATCCTCCACGAATACAAATAGCCAATCACTCTCATACTTTACCACCCAGGTGTACCCCACCTAAATTTAGAGACCCCACTACATATGTACATAGTAATTGAAAAAAACTATAAAGTCCAGGGTTTGGAGGTTGGAGGTGAATGTGACTCACTCCATGTAACTACACTGGTACTTGGTAATTTGCCCAACCCTGTTCTATGGGGGCAAGGAAAGCCCTAAGCCTTGTGCAAGCTCTAACTGGAGCAACCTGGAACTCCAGATGGCTAAATGAAGGGGCAGGAATTGGAGGTGAGTGTGTGCAGCTATAGATGGAGGCATTCAAGTAAATGTGTTGGGCAGCACAGAAGTTAAGTGGTTAGCACTTCCGCCTAGCAGCACTAGGGTCATCAGCTCAAACCCCAACCACAACACTACCTGCATGGAGTTTGTATGTTCTCTCTGTGCCTGCGTAGGTTTCCTCCCACACTTCAAAGACATGCTGGTAGATTAATTGAATCCTGTTTAAATTGCCCCTAATATGTGTATGTATGAATGTGATTTAGAGACCCTATATTGTAAGCTCCTTGAGGGCATGGACTGATGTGAATGTACTATATACAGTATATGTGTAAAGCAGTGCAGAAATTGACGTTGCTATAAAAGCACCTGTAGTAAATAAATGTGTTGCTTTGGTCTTCATAAGCAAAGCAGAGGTGCACTTTAAGGCCCCTTCCACACGAGGCGGACTCCATCGCTACAGAGTCCACCAGCTCAGAGGGAGATCAGTCTGCTGATCTCCGCTGAGCCGGCGGATGACAGGTACCTATCTGCTCACTGAGCAGGGAGGGGCTTGTCGAGCGCCCCTGTCTCCTATGGAGAGATCGGACGTAAACGAACAGCATGTCCATTTTCATCAGATCTCACCTGATCCGATCCGCCATGGACGGATAGGGACGTATCGCCATCCGTCTGATTTTAATGGATCGGATCGGGTCGGATGTCAGCGGACATGTCTCCGCTGACATCCGACGCTCCATAGAGATGTATGGAGCGGCCGTTCAGGTCCGCCGACAAAACTGACAGGCGGACCTGAACGGTCCGAACGTGTGAAAGGGGCCTAAAGCATGCTAATTTTTATATATTTAAAAAATAATATTTACGAAGTATGCCATTTCTTTTATTGGAGTACCTCTGATACAACCAGTCTCTTGAGATAGCCATCCATCACTCTAGAGCAGTGGTGTCAAACTCAATTTCATTGTGGGCCCCATCAGCATTATGATTGCACTCAAAAGGGCCGGTTGTATCTGTAAGATTAGATGTCCAGTGCATCCCCTCCCCTTACATTAGATGTAAAGAGCCACCCCACCATCAGAAGTTGAGTCCCCCACTCTCCCTTACATCACAGTGCACCCCCCTTTCCTTATGCTACTGCTGGGAAGAAGCTGGATGCATTGCTTAATAGCAGAAAGTAAGGGTCTGGAGGAGGACCAGAGGAGGGCTGGAGGTGCAAGGGCCACGTGAAATGGCCTGGAGGGCCGAATTCGGCCCGCGGGTCTTGTGTTTGACACCTATGCTCTAGACAGAGCAAACTTTCTCAACCAAGGTTCAGTGGAACCCAAGGGTTCCTCCAAGGGTTGCCATGGGTTCCTGGAGCAAGAAGTATATTCTGCCACTCAAATAAGTTCCTACTGACACCAGTGATCTTTTTAGCTATCTGTAAGAGGAAGATTCTTCCCACTTACCACAAATGAAAGAGCATTCTTCTCCTTGACTATCACAATAATGTATAGTGACTTGTGTAGCGGCCTCACCCCATCTCTTTCTTCTAGGGGTATCACACGCGACAGGGTGAGATGCGCTACGGCCCATGTCCTCCCCATAGCTGTGGGTGAGGTGAAGGCCAGTACCAGATATTTTCCTCGTGCCTGTATGTTTTAGTCAAGGATCAAGTCCTGCCGTGCCAACACTTCCCTTTGCTCCCATTAACCAGAGTTCCACACACCAATCACAGTCCAACTCTTGTTTTATTGCATAACTCACAATAAACAGTGCTTCAGTAGCCAACTGGTTGAAACCCAATAACAGTTTGATACGGTGGAATGAGCAGGTCGAGGCACTATCCTGATTGTCAGCTAAACCACTGCGATTTCACCAGCGGTTACTATAGCCTTGGCTAGAGAGAACTTAGAACTTGAGAGTCTCTACCAGCGACTCAAGAGAACGTAGATAGGAGTACCTTCGCTGCGTTGTGGCCCCTGTCAGGGGAAGATATCCCTCCAAGGGAGTTACCAGAGGTCCATCCATCACTGGGTTGATGCTGCTCCAGACTCTCCGAATGGGTAACCTCCCCGGCCTCCTCGCCTCAGACATGGGCCCCATCCACTTCAAGGACCCTCGGACTTCTCCACCCTCGCGGGACCCAGTCGAAGTCACTGGGCCCCAGGCCTCCTGGTTTAGTACCTCACCCCAGGCTAAAGGTGCCTGGGATGGACTCCAACTCCATTCTGGTCAGGCCTAGGGCACCGGAGCCGGAATTCAGAACCGCCCGCACCCAGGCCTAAGGTGCCTGGGCGCGTGATAAAGGACCTCCAAAAGAGCAAGACCTCGTGACCAGGGCGTCTCCCCCTCTTATCCCCTCCATTGACGTCACGGCAGGTTCCCCGCCCTCACCGTACCATCTCCGAGAAGGGACAAAAAGGACAGCACTATGGCAGCAAATCTACCTTGAGCCTGCGGGCACCTGCCACCCACAGGCCAAGGAGACTATTACACCGCCCAATCCTCCACGAATACAAATGGTCCAATTACTCCCATAATTTACACACCTGGATCATACTACCACCCAGGTGTACCCAACCTAAATTTAGGGACCCCGCTACATACTCCCCCCTGTGATTTGACGCTGGTCCCCAGCGTCTGGTGCAAACCCATGTCTCCCAAAGAGTGGTGACATAAGCCTGACCCCAGAGGCTATCTCTGTAAAATTTGAACCTCAACCATGCCAAGACCTGCTCAAAGGGGAGGGGAACATAAAACAATAAACTTTTTCATAAAACCCTCTAAGCATGTACACATATACAATCCCTCCCTTTACTGTCTAAAAACCACCCCATACTCAGTAGTCTTGACAGACGAATCTCCTGCAGAAGAGGGAAGAAAAAAAAAACAACACACACAAGAAAAAAAAAACACATCCTGACATTCTGTGTTAATTTGGAATGAATGGGTCTATCAGCCGAGAGACCCATTCGCTCCAATGAGTAAAGTGATGCAAATGTACAAACAACAGCCGTTGCGCAACACCGCCACCTAGAGACGGTGCCACGGTAATGACACTTGGTGAAATCTTCAGTCCTCCTGCGTCCCTACTCTGATTCTACCCCCAAAGTCTCTGTCTTTAAATTGTGAAAGAAGAGAGAACAAACAGCTCTCATTCCTCCAAAGAGTAGAAAAAAACAAAAACCCAAATAAAAAACTAGGGTACAGTTCGATGCTCCGGCAAGAACACTTCCAGATAGTTGCTACAGAAAAAAAACACACAAGTGAGTCTCTTCTCACAAGTAAAACTTCGGGTCAGGCAAGAACAAGGGCTTCAGATGCTTATCGAAAACCTCAATCGAATAGTCAGCGTCCTCTCCATCTTTCCTGCAGATGCGCACCTTGTCCGCATGGATATGGCGGCCCCACATCCAGTCTGCTCTGCAGTCTCTAAACTTTTTCGACACAGGTGGCGAACAGGACAAGTATCGCCGGGCATGAGGCACTTTAAGTTTCTCCCAAAGGAAATCATCATACCACCGCTGTCGCAGAACTTCAACCTCAAACAGCAAGTCCCCGGGCAAGTAAGGATATTCCCATCCGTACTCGTGAGCGACCCTCTGAGAAAAGAGTCGTTGCAATCGGGCCAAGGGAGGCATTGTGGCCCGTTCACCTTCTCCTGGTTGAACAATGGCCTCCGGGTGCCGAGGTACTTTCACTACCTCTGATGGCTTTTCTCTCGGTGCCCGTAGTGATGCTCGTTGTTTCCCCGCCAACAAACGGGTGATGCTGTGGACTGTGGAAGAGCAATTGGAGGACTAGGCTTCCTCGTAGACTACAGGGCTTACGCCCGGGGCGTGCTATCTCCTATGGACATAGGTGAATCTTGGGGTGCACGTAGCATAGGTAATGGGCGTTTGTCCCAGCCCTTCTGGTGAAACAGTTCATCGATCTCACCGTCATCTCCACAATCCGACAGTGACTCTAGGTCGGAGGTGTCATACATCTCCGCGGGAAGGTAGTCTCTAGTAGACGTGGAACTACCCTCCCTAGCGGGCTCCACTGACTGTGGACCCCCGACACCTCCAACCACCACCACAGTCCCAGCCCCTGGCTCACCTTGACCTTTTGTAGAACTGGGATGTCCAGGACTCTTCCAACCGGATCCATCCAGGCCAGGCAAGCGACGGGGTGAAGCTCTTCCACGACCATAGGAGGCCTGCACCAGGCCGACTTTCCTCTTCGGAGGTGGGAGCAGAGAATCTGTGGTGACCGAAGCAGCATCCTCTGATTTTTCTTTCTCAGTCTCTGATTGGGCAGTCACATCGCCCTGGTCAGTGCGTACGGGAACCTCCGCAAAGGCCTGGATCTCCCCTACCGGAGTAGTGGTACCTGTGAGGCTGTTGAGGCGAAGGGCCCGGGGCCTTACTGTGGATGGCTCCACCTCGAACAAGAACTCTTTGCATGCCTCGCAACGCCCGAATGGCTTCAGGTGGACCACCAGTCCCGAACATCCGGGACAGATCACGCCGAGGGCCTCCGTGTCTCTGCAGGTGTACAGAGCCAACTGTCCTCGGGGCCTGAGTCTTATCCCCGTGTCTGTAAGGGGAGCAGTAAAGGTAGTCATCTTCGTGGGGTAGGGAACCGGAATCCACGGGGAGCTTGAGGCCATCCCGACTGTCTGCTGCTCCATCACGCACTGACCACGCGCCGAAGTCTCCACGTGAGTTCCTCCACATGGCCAGACTCCTCCCACGACTTGCACGTTTTCGCGGGCTTCCATCAAATTCCGCCCACGAACTGTGTAGTCACGGGGTGCCTCATGGCGCAGTGCAGTAAAAGCCCCCACATGTAGTACGTCACACGACTGGACTTCTCCCTCTTCTCGCTCTTCCGCATGGGCCTTTCCCGCTTTGGGGTCATTTCCACGACTTTGAGCAGGGATGCACTTTGGCCGATCACATGGCCGACCTGCTCGGAACTCCTCCGGGCAGCAAAGTCCAGACACAGCCATTCTTACTTCCAAAGTCAAAACACACATCATCCCGGACTCACGAGCCCCCACGTGTAGCGGCCTCACCCCATCTCTTTCTTCTAGGGGTATCACACGCGACAGGGTGAGATGCGCTATGGCCCATGTCCTCCCCATAGCTGTGGGTGAGGTGAAGGCCAGTACCAGATATTTTCCTCGGGCCTGTATGTTTTAGTCAAGGATCAAGTCCTGCCGTGCCAACACTTCCCTTTGCTCCCATTAACCAGAGTTCCACACACCGATCACAGTCCAACTCTTGTTTTATTGCATAACTCACAATAAACAGTGCTTCAGTAGCCAACTGGTTGAAACCCAATAACAGTTTGATACAGTGGAATGAGCAGGTCAAGGCACTATACTGATTGTCAGCTAAACCACTGCGATTTTACCAGCGGTTACTATAGCCTTGGCTAGAGAGAACTTAGAACTTGAGAGTCTCTACCAGCGACTCAAGAGAACGTAGATAGGAGTACCTTCGCTGCGTTGTGGCCCCTGTCAGGGGAAGATGTCCCTCCAAGGGAGTTACCAGAGGCCCATCCGTCACTGGGTTGATGCTGCTCCAGACTCTCCGAATGTGTAACCTCCCCGGCCTGAAATGAATGGGAGGCGGTTTTCAGGCGTTTTAGCTCTGGAAATAGCACCTGAAAACTGCCTCCCATTCATTTCAGTGTGACTTTTCACACTGGGGTGATGCGCTTGTGAGACGTTAGGAAAAGTCCTGCAAGCAGCATCTTTGGGGCGGTTTGGGATAAATTTGAAATTAATGGGCAGCGCTTCCAAAGCGACTGAAAACCCCTAAGTGAAAATGTCCAAATTGTGCCCAAAGTGTCAATATTTTGTGTGGCCACCATTATTTTCCAGCACTGCCTTAACCCTCTTGGGCATGGAGTTCACCAGAGCTTCACAGGCTGCCACTGGAGTCCTCTTCCACTCCTCCATGACGACATCACGGAGCTGGTGGGTTTTAGAGACCTTGCGCTCCTCCACATTTCCGTTTGAGGATGCCCCACAGATGCTCAGTAGGGTTTAGGACTGAAGACATGCTTGGCCAGTCCATCACCTTTACCTTGAGCTTCTTTAGCAAGGCAGTGGTCATCTTGGAGGTGTGTTTGGGGTCGTTATGTTGGAATACTGCCCTGCGGCCCAGTCTCCGAAGGGAGGGGATCATGCACTGCTTCAGTATGTCACAGTACATGTTGGCATTCTTGGTTCCCTCAATGAACTGTAGCTTCCCAGTTTCGGCAGCACTGATGCAGCCCCAGATCATGACACTCCCACCACCATGCTTGACTGTAGGCAAGACACACTTGTCTTTGTACTCCTCACCTGGTTGCCACCACACACGCTTGACACCATCTGAACCAAATAAGTTTGTCTTGGTGTCATCAGACCACAGGACATGGTTCCAGTAATCCATGTCCTTTTTTTTTTTTCACAAAGTAAACTTTATTCAAATTCAATAGGTACATGTCAGTTCACAACTTATTGCGTTATAAACAAAAAAAAGTATAAGAATTAGTAGTGTACATTACATACATACATCTGCACAATAATCCGTTCGCAGTCATAACCTGTATAGTGAAATATCGAGCCATAGGGGTACAAGGTATCAGATCTAACCAGGAGAGTACTCTCACCCATACCCATGAGTCTTGGATATAAAAAGGGAGAAGATATGCAGGGGGAGGGAGGGGGGGGAGAAAGGAAGAGAAGGGGGGAGTATGGGGGAAGAGAGATGGAAGAGGGGGGGGGGGGAGAAAGGAAGAGAAGGGGGGGAGTATGGGGGAAGAGAGATGGAAGGGGGGGAGAAGACAGGGGGGGGAGACAGAAAGAGGGGGGGAGAAGAAAAGGAGGGGGGGGGGAGAGACAGGAATAGGGGGGGAGGGGAAGAAGAAGAGAAAGTAGTAGGGGGGGAAGGAGAGAAGGGGAAGGGGGGGAAGGGAGGAGGAAGAAGGGGAGAGAAGGATAAGGGAGCAGGAAATCACCACAAGGAATAGACAGGGAATAGGGACGTGCAGGGGACTCTCCCAGGTCGTGGTCCATCCAGCCCCGGGCGAGACTAAACTAAGGATCTTTGTCCGGAATGGGCGGGGCCACATCCGACTGCAAAGATCCCCAGGAGTCTATCCAGGAAGACCAGATTTTGTCGAACTTGTTTGGGCAGTTTCTATTAATGTACGTAATTTTGTACAAGGGTAATACAGCATTCAGGGTTTTCCTCCAAGCAGTGGCGGTGGGCGGCGGCCTATTCTTCCATCGCAGCAAAATTTCCCTACGGGCATAGAAGGTAGAGTATGCTATAAACAATTTAGTATATTTTCTCACCGTGGGGTCCATTACCACACCCAGCAGCATAGTTTCTGGAGCAAGGGGGAGCGAAGTCCCCGCCGCCTGATTAATATCCTCCAAGACCTGAGCCCAATACCCCCGCAGACAGGGGCAGGACCATGTCATGTGCATAAAGGAGGCCTCCTGATCCCCACACCTAGGGCAGGAAGGGGACCTTTCTGGGTAAATGACAGCTAGCCTGCGTGGTGTATAGTACGCCCGGTGTAAGGTTTTTAATTGTATAAAGCGATCTCTAGCGGAGATCATGGTGGACACATATGTGGATACGCAATCTTCCCAAGCCTCCTCCGTAAGGGACGGAATGTCCTGCCTCCATTTAGTAAAAGTTTTAGTTAACTTAGCGGGGGAGGGGACCGAAAGGCGGAAGTACAATGCGGACAGTGGACCCACCAGGACCCTAGAGGACAGCAAACGTTCCACCGGGTCCGACTCGAGGGTGACCCCATTGGGGAATTGATGCTGAAAGGCATGTCTCACCTGCAGAAACCTAAAAAACATCCAATTAGGGAGGCTATGTGCAGCCTTGAGTTCTGGGTATGTGTATAACCTATGTCCTGACACTAAATGCTTCAGTACCACTACGCCCCTATCCGCCCAGACCCGCGGGTCAGGCACACTGCGCAGGTGAGGCAAGTTGGGATTGCCCCATAGAGGTGTGTGAGGGGAGAGAGTGTCAGGGGAACGATATACAGCCCGAGCCCTATTCCATACCACCACTGTGGTGCGCATCAGAGTTGTCAAATCCGGATGGGCCCTAATTCCACGGAACACCAGGTTGCTAAGCGCAGCATATGACCCTAGAAGCGCTGCCTCCAGGGTCACAGCCGGGTTATCCTTGGGTTGTGAGAACCACCAGCGGACCGTCACCAGGACAGCCGCCCAGTAGTATTGTTGGAAGTTAGGGAGGGCCAAACCTCCCCGACCTAACGGTAGCTGCAGCGTGGTCTCAGCCAGCCTGGGGACCCCACCTAGCCAAATAAAGGAGATGACTATGGATCTCAGTTTTTTTTAAAAATGACGCCGGAATCAAAATTGGGCAGTTCCTGAAGAAATATAGGAATTTGGGGAGATAAATCATTTTTATCAAATTGACCCTACCCACTGGGGTCAGGGGGAGCGACCTCCAATCCGAGCAGCGTTTTGAGAACGACTCCAGCAGGGGTGTCACGTTAAGGTCCATATACCTAGTTACCGGTCCACCCATACGGATCCCCAAGTACTTAAAGCTATCCACCCACACCAACGGGCCCAGCATGGGCGGTCTCGGCCCGTTTTGGTCCAAGGGGTATATAAGGGACTTGTCCCAGTTTATCTTGACACCAGAGTACGACCCGAACACATCAATCACCTGCAGGGCTGCTGGGAGTGAGGAGGAGACATCACTCAAATACAGGATAGTGTCGTCTGCATACAAGGATATTTTCTCCCCCACCACCCCCACCTGGATTCCCCTGACCGTGGGCTCTGCCCTAATCCGTGAAGCCATAGGCTCCACCGCCAAGGCGAACAATCCCGGGGAAAGGGGGCACCCCTGCCGAGTGCCCCTGCCCAGCGGGAAGGCCAGCGAGAGCGAGTTATTAGTACGTACCCGGGCTCTAGGAGAGGCATACATCAGACGCAGCCACCTGATAAATTCCGGCCCAAACCCAAACTTTCGGAGGACAGCCCAGAGGTAGTCCCACTCGACTGAGTCAAAGGCTTTCTCGGCGTCGAGGGACACCACCACCCCCGGGCTGCCTCCCCCCGCCCTATCGATGTGGGTCAGCAGTCTACGTATGTTTATATCGGTCCCCCTGCCAGGCATAAACCCAGACTGGTCGGGGTGAATCAGTGCCATTATCACAGAATTCAGGCGGCCAGCTAGAACTTTTGCGAGTATTTTTAAGTCCGTATTCAGGAGAGATATTGGCCGATAAGAGGAACACAGTTCAGTGTCCCTGCCTGGCTTAGGGAGGATCACCACCACCGCCTCAGACATAGACAAGGGCAATTCGTCCCTGTCTAAGGCCATCATAAGGACTTTGCGGTAAGTGGGTAGAAGGTCTACAGCGTACTGTTTATAGAATTCCGCCGGGAGCCCATCCGGGCCCGGCGTTTTCCCGCTCTGCAAAGATTTGACCGCAGACTGAATTTCTTCAAGTGTCAATGGACTATCCAACCGCTCCCTAACGGAGTCTGTAAGACAGGGCAAGTCTACTTGGTCTAAGTCAGGGATCTCCAAACTATGACCCTCCAGCTGTTGCGGAACTACACGTCCCATGAGGCATTGTAAAACTCTGACATTCACAGACATGACTAGGCATTATGGGAATTGTAGTTTCTGAACAACTGGAGGGCCATAGTTTGGAGACCCCTGGTCTAAGTAATCCCCCAGCTCCCTCTCAGTATATTGCGCCCTAGTACTATAGAGCTCCTGGTAGTAGGAGGCAAACCGGGTATTAATGTGAGCAGGGTCCGTTTAAGACCTCCCCATCACTGGACCGTATGCGGGCTATGGACACCGGGGAGGAGTGCTCCCTTGACAACCAGGCTAGCAATCGGCCGCTCTTCTCCCCATGTTCGAAAATTCTCTGACTCTGATGCAATAGGTGGATTTTAGTAGTGGATACCCGGATTAGGGACACATCCCGAAGGGCCTCCTGCAGTGAGGAGTACACCTGCGGGGTACGCTCCCGAATGTAAACAGCCTCCAGGGCTCCGGCTCTCTCCTCAGCCTCCTGCAATGCTCTACGTGCCCCCTTCCTGACCCTCCCAATGTGCTCCTGGAAGCTGCCCCTCATACTAGCCTTGAAGGCATCCCAGACAACTGGAGCAGGGATAGATCTATCCCGCGTGTTCCAGAAGGAGACCATATCAGCTCTACACGGCATCTCCACCCTCGAGTCAGACAGCCAGAACCTGGACAGTCGCCACAAGCCCTCTGAAGGTGGATAGGACAATTCTAGTTGCAAGGAAACCGGGGCATGGTCCGAGACCCCCCTGGGGAGGATAGTAACATCTCTCACCCTGGACAGGATTGAACCCCCAGAGTAGACCAGGTCAATCCTGGAAAACGTTCTGTATGTAGCGGAGTGACACGTAAAAGCCCTCAGCTGGGGATGTCTCCATCTCCAGACATCCGTGAAATTAAATGCGTCCGCCCAGGCCTTCAACTCGGCAGCGGGGCTGGATGTCTGGGAGAGCCTGTCCATCCCGGGGTCCGGGACCATATTAAAGTCCCCCAACATCAGGATATTGTCAGTGGCATATTGCAGGAGTTTGGACACCACCTGATAGAGGAAGGAAATGGAGGCAGGGGGAGGCACATACAATCCCACAATGACAACTTCCACATTCATTATGTTGGCATGAATAATCACATAACGCCCCCCAGAGTCCACCTCAAGCGCCAGTAGGCGAAATGGTAAAGATTTGCGTATCAATATGCTAACACCTCTCGAATAATTAGAATAGGTGGAATGATAGGAGTGACCTACCCACGTTCTTTTAAGACTCAGGAGCTTTCCCCCGGTCAGATGGGTCTCTTGGAGAATACATATGTGGGGCGAATGACGCTGCAGAAACTGGAACACCAGTGACCTTTTGACCTTAGAGTTCAGGCCCCGGGTGTTCCAGGACACGATTTTACAGACAGACATAAGGGCCCACCAGCCAATCTACCGGAGGATAAAACACATAGTCAGTGGGCTGGCCACCCACCCCACCACCCCCACCAGGTACATAGAAAGGAATCCCTGAGCAAAGCACTAAATATATGAAGCAACAAGTATACTGACTCATGAATGCATACGTAAAACAAAACAACCTAACCCCAAACATGAACCGAAACAAACCCCCCCACCCCGCCACCCCCCACCCCAACCGGAGGGGGCCCTTTTCCCAAACCAGATGAGGGCAACATGCCCATGTGGGGATATGATGTGCAAGATGGCACTGGAGTCCCGTCCTCTGGAACACAGTACATGGGTCGGGTCATGGAGTCCGGATAAGTGAAGCGGTGCAATCTCCCAGCAGAGGCTGGGGGTACAAACTTAGTTACTCTGACGGCAGGAACAGTAGCAGTCAAACATCGGGCATCTGCCCCTGCTCCAACGGGAGGATTGTATAGAGGGACCAGCGGGGGTCACCCCCCCACCCAACAAACTCCCCTCCAGGAGGGAGACCCCATGGCAAGGCGAGCAGGGGGACAATCAATAATCCACTATGGAGAGGAGCAATACGTGCATCAATACCCAAAGGTAGAGGGTTCCCCACAGATATTATCAGGGCTGAAACACTAACTGTAAGGAGGGCAATAGCAACAGGCCTTGCAAGCAGTCCCATAGTATCCTCAAACAACAGGGGCCTTCCAGGGACAGACTACCCGCCCTGCAGGGGATACGATGTCATCTAGTGTCTGCGTACCGTCTCTATCCAGGACGAGGCCTCCTCAGGAGAAGTGAAGAAACGAACTGCCTCCCCATCTTCCACCCGTAGCCTAGCAGGGAAAAGCATGCTGTATTTGAGGCCCTTTGCACGCAGTTTGGCGCGCACCGTATCGAAGGATTTACGCTGCCGTTGGGTTTCCACGGAGTAGTCGGGGAAAATCATTAGCCTGGTGTTCTCAAACCTTAACTCATGCAGGGCCCTGGCCTCCCTCAGCACCATGTCCCGGTCTTTAAAGTGCAGCAGTTTGAAAATGAACGTGCGGGGGGGAGAGCCCGCAGGCCCACGGGTAGCCGGCATGCGATGGGCCCTCTCCACAGTGAAGAAGGGGGAGAACTTGGCCTGGGGGAGCAGTTCCTTAAGGAGGTGTTCAATAAACGTGGTCAGATCTTTACCTTCCGCTCCCTCCGGGAGGCCGATGACCCGCAGGTTATTGCGTCTGTTGCGGTTCTCCGCGTCCTCGGCACGCGACTCCAGGGCCTTCACTTTAACTTTCAGGGTATGTAGGTCCCCAGAGTGCTCCCGGACAGTGTCCTCTGTCACCGAGACCCGCTGCTCCACCTCCGCCACTCGGCCGCGGAAGGAGTCCAGGTCCCGGCGGATGAAGTCCACATTCGTCTGAATGTGGTCTATCTTGTCCATAAGAGCCGCCTGACCTGTAGCGATGGACTGCATGGCAGCTGCGAGATCCGCCGCCGTGGCGGGGGGAGACTCCACCGCATCCATCTGGGACGCCATGTGGCCTGTAATGGCGGCCTGGCCCCTCGTCACGGCTCTATCCACGGATGCCACAGCAGACTTGGAGCGACGGTTTCTACCACTGGGCATGACCCGGAGCCCCCGCTATGCAACTGAGGTCAGTTCTCCACTCTGCAGCAGCCGCAGCACCGGCAATTAGCAGGATCAATAGACGGACTCCAGGAGCTCTGTTACTGAGCGTCCTCTCCCGTCGCCATCCTGGACACGCCCCGTAATCCATGTCCTTAGTCTGCTTGTCTTCAGAAAACTGTTTGCGGGCTTTCTTGTGCATCATCTTTAGAAGGGGCTTCCTTCTGAGACGACAGCCATGCAGACCAATTTGATGCAGTGTGCGGCGTATGGTCTGAGCATTGACAGGCTGACCCCTGCCACCCCTTCAACCTTTGCAGCAATGCTGGCAGCACTCATACGTCTATTTCCCAAAGACAACCTCTGGATATGACGCTGAGCACGTGCACTCAACTTCTCTGGTCGACCATAGCGAGGCCTGTTCTGAGTGGAACCTGTCCTGTTAAACCGCTGTATGGTCTTGGCCACCGTGCTGCAGCTCAGTTTCAGGGTCTTGACAATTTTCTTATAGCCTAGGACATCTTTATGTAGAGCAACAATTATTTTTTTCAGATCCTCAGAGAGTTCTTTGCCATGAGGTGCCATGTTGAACTTCCAGTGACCAGTATGAGAGAATGAGAGCGATAACACCAAATTTAACACATCTGCTCCCCATTCACACCTGAGACCTTGTAACACTAACGAGTCACATGACACCGTGGAGGAAAAATGGCTAATTGGGCCCAATTTGGACATTTTCACTTAGGGGTGTACTCACTTTTGTTGCCAGCAGTTTAGACATTAATGGCTGTGTGTTGAATTTGACAGAGACATTAGTGATGTGTAATTCCCTGCAGCCCAGTAGGTGGCGCTGTTGCCCTGGGCTGGGGTTGAATCATTGCTGTGTGCTGTGCCTCCTTTTTGTCCTCCCTCGGCAGCGGTATGGTGGGGCGGGGAACCCGCTGTGCTTGCTGGGAGAGGGTATAAAAGGGCCGGCCATCTTTGTCACGGGGTCGGAGTCCCAAGCACCTTCAGCTTGCGGATGGTGGTTTGTGTCGGTCCTCTGGGTGGCCTAGGCCTAGAGGACAGCCGGAGGGCGTGTTCCATCCCAGGCACCTTTAGCCTGGGGTGAGGTACTCGGATGGAGGTCCGGAGCTCAGTGCCCAACACTGAGTTCCGTGAGGGAAGGAGATCCTAGGGAACCCCGGGAGTGGGTACCCGAATCCGGAAGGCGCAATGGACCGGGGGGAGCTCCTCACTTGAAGACCCGGTGCAGCATATTGCCGGTGACAGGTGAGCCTCTCGTCGGAGATCGCCTGGAAGGAAATCCCCCCTCGTGCGGAGACCGTAACCCACTTTCAGGAAGGAAAGTGGAGAACTACATTGTGTCTGGGCCTATTCGCATCCACACCTCCTTTTCTGTTCTGTTTCTACCAAGGGAGTTCAACTGATTGTGTTCATTCAAGAAGAATAAAGGAGTGTTGAACTTTAATTGTGTGGGGCTCATTTCCTGACAGACATTGTTCAAGGTGACTCTTGAAGGGAGGATCCAGGTGCACAGCACTGACCCGAAGGTAATACAAGAACGTTGCTTATACTGCACTGACACATGTGGTGGAAGCCAGGCGTGGTGTTCCCGCTCCCTCCCCTCTGAGATACCCCTAGACAAGAGAAAGACGAGAGAAAGAGGGGAGTGGAGGTGGCCGCTACCCGTGGGGGCTCGGGTCCGGGATAGTGTTTGTGCACCACAGTATTGAGCGTGTCTGTTGGAAGAGTTAAGCGAATAGGCAGGCCTTCATTGGCCGAAGTGCATCCCTGCTCGAAGTCGTGGACATGACCCAATGAAGGGAAAGGCCCGCGCAGAAGAGTGGAAAGTTCAGCCGTGTGAGGTACTAGAGGACAGAGCCACTTATAGTCTCTTACCTGGGGACCCTACTTTGAAATATAAGAAAGCGCTGGTAGACATTATTAATGAAGGTTTTTCTTTGAATGTTCTCTATAAGAAAGAACAGGAATACTTGGTTCCTTTGGCACCTCGTATTCCTGTCATTTATTATCTTCCCAAGGTGCACAAAAACCCAGTCGATCCCACTGGGCGTCCCATTGTAAGTGGGATCGACTCAGTTACATCACGAATTGGGAAGTATATCGATCACCTTCTCCAGCCGTTGGTGAAATTGGTGCCCTCCTATTTGAGGGATACCAAGGACACCATCAACCTGCTGGAGAAGGTGCACCATCAGGAAGATTTGATTTTAGTTACTGCAGATGTGTCTGCATTATACACCTGTATTCCACATCGTTTGGGTCTCGAGGCAGTGGAGTTGTTTCTTACTAGAAGCTCCTCACTGTCCTTGATACAGAGGAATTTCATCATGGAGCTATTAGATTTTGCCACACGGCATAATTACTTTTGGTTCCAGGGAACTTTCCTCTCCCAAATTAAGGGTGTAGCAATGGGGGCTAAATATGCCCCCAGTCTTGCAAATCTCTTTATGGCCCAATGGGAGGAGGATGTCGTCTATGCCCTTAACAGACCTGAATTAGTTCTGTGGGCTAGATATATAGACGACATCCTCCTCCTGTGGAGGGGCACGAGAGAATCTCTAGATACCTTCATGGCGGTCCTTAACGACAACAATCGGGGAATTGTATTAACATATGAGGCTAGTTCCTCGTCTATACATTTCCTAGACTTGGAAATCATGTCTGTTAATAACCATCTTGAATTTAAAACCTACTTCAAGTCAACAGATAGAAATGGTTACATTCCCGTAGATAGTTGTCATCACGATCAATGGTTGAAATCTGTACCTCGGGGACAGTTCCTCCGTCTCAGGAGGAACTGCACCCATGATGATGATTTTTTGGCTCAATATAATGTCCTGAAAGAGAGATTTCTGGATAGGGGCTACCCATCCATTGGGTTGGATAAAGACATTTCTTCCGTATTGGAAATTGAGAGGTCCTCCCTTCTTATTAACAAACAGAGAAATGTGAGAGAGGATAGATTCAAATGGTCTTTTTTCACTTCCTACTCTACTCAACATCTTGAAATCAAAAAGATTTTGAATAGACATTGGAAAGTGTTATTAAGTGATAGAATCCTTGGACCTTCCCTCCCCGAACGGGCAGGTGTGATTTTCAGAGGTGCCCGTTCTATCCAGGGTGAAATAGCTCCCAACACAATAGATCCTCCTAAAAAGATTTCTTTCTTTCCAGAGGCTAATGGCTATTACCCTTGTAGGAAACGCAATGTTTGCATGGTTAATGTGCTGGGTAGACGCAGAACGGTAACATTTAGCTCTAGTGTCACGGGACGCAGTTACACTATGAAGTAGTTTACTACCTGTGTTACTAGGTTCATCGTGTACCTAATCACATGCCCATGCAAACTTCAATATGTAGGGCGCACGATTAGAAATTTTTCTATTCGTGTTAATGAACACTTAGCTAAAATTCGTAAGGGTTGTGACAAACATACTGTTTCACGACATTATTTAGAACACCATGCAAAGGATCCTAGAGGCACCCAATTCCTGGTGATAGATAGGTTTGTCCCCCACTGGAGGGGGGACTCCTCTCTGCGGGGTGTCTCTAGATTAGAGACTTATTGGATACATGAGCTCAGGTGTTACTCACCCCACGGTATGAATGTTGAATGGGACATTAATTGTTTCATTAACCGGGCGTGAGTGCCCTGGGCTCTGGTATCCATGTCAGTCAGGACAGATGGTTTATGACCATTTATGTTGCAATTCATCGCCCGTGTGCACCTTTCAGGTGACACGGTGCGGTTGTTTTGCTCCATATGGATTCTGGTTCTTTTTCCCATTCAAAGTGTTATCATTTGGCCTTTACCCATGGAGTGTTCATATGTACGTATACTCATGCATGTGTATGTAACATTCTGTGTTGATGGGGTGACAGGATGTGTTGGCAAATTATATATATTTTATATTTTTTGAATTTTCACATCCTGTTAGGATGTAAGATAGAGGTTTGGGTTTTTCTTTATAATAGACCTTTGCCCAAAATATTTATTATTTGGTTCACAAGGAGGGATTGATAATAATTGGGGATTCTGCTGTATGGCGTTTTTTTGGGCTATTTAATATACACCTATCAGCAGATCCATTAATTTTCCTTATTGTAATTCATATACTTTTTGTCCATTAGATGGCGTCCACTCCATGGTTTTGGACGTTACCATGATGTTGTGGCG
The DNA here is from genome assembly GCA_029206835.1 of Rana muscosa. Classification (NCBI taxonomy): domain Eukaryota; kingdom Metazoa; phylum Chordata; class Amphibia; order Anura; family Ranidae; genus Rana; species Rana muscosa. The sequence continues at coordinate 78,307,099 of CM055117.1, read as the reverse complement.
TCTCCTTGCAGTGAAATGCTGCCTTCTCGACCAGCTGACGTCCTTTCACTGCGGTGTTGTGTTGACGAGACGTAACGGCGCCACGCTACTATGGTGTCCCCAATTCACATTGCAGCAACATCTGAGTGATGTTGCTGCATTTAGATGTTCATATGGGCCAGTTAGGAGATTATAGCCAGGCAATTGGACGCCCCCTTTTGGCGGTGAGGCTTACTGTGGACATCAGCACTCAGAGGCTTATGTGCTTTGCACAGATGGTGTCATCAGTTTGTCCAATCGGATTGGTTTGTATTTCTGGCGGTAATATTTGAAATGATCATTTGAAATTTGTGTTATTTTGGAGTTTTATTATCATTATCACCATATATTGTTTGTATATTTTGGAATTTGACGTGTAGATTTGCAAGTTAAGGTATAATTTATACGGATGATAGTCTGACACTGTGGAATATTTTGTCATTTCCTGTTTTGACTCCGCCCCTTCAGGGCGGGTCAGATACCTTTCAGACCATATATAAGGTTGGCAATGTGGGGGGTACAGCACTATGCCCCTGTTGAAGACTTTGGTAGTCGAAACGCGTAGGGCCTGCTATCGCTGTACCACACATTGCTTTTATTACTTTTTACTCTTTTTATTTTGTGATCACTTTTATTTGTCTCTAAGCCTGTAAAGACAAAATTTATTCAATAAACCTTGATTGGTTATATTGACCTGCACTATCTGGAGTTTTCCTTTTCTCCCACCCTTGTGTCTATTTTTGGAACGATTTGGAGCCTGTACGATTGGAGGGATCACTACCGTGTGAGCTGATCATTCATCACCCTGCTGGAATCGGTCCTAGGCATCCAGGATATTCAGTTCCATCTTCTGGTCACGGCGACCACTAAGCTCGATTGACCCACTGTCATATGACAGGTGTGTCCACCGTTTCCGGTAAGAGTACCTGACTGTATCAACTGTGCTCTTCTTTTGTGTTTCCACCATCAACATTTGGGTCCTTTGGTCCTTCCATGCTGTGGCGGTGTTGTCCATGAATAGACATCCTCTTCAACACACACATGTTATTTTGGATTACTTTCTACATATAAATCTTGTATTTACTCTATATTCACCCATAGGGGTATGTTCCTCAGTTCCCATGGAGGATAGCTCATATCAGAAATCACCCATTGGAATGGACTGTTCATGAACTCTATGCATTGATTCATATATTCACTGTGTTCTTCAGTTTATCACATATTTGAGCTACGTCCAGTGGCTATTTTTTAGTATTTTAATTTCAGCGCTGCACTATTTTGAATTAATTTTGTTCTTTGCTTTGTTTGTTTGAGTGTCAGCAGCTTTTATTATCATTTTAGGTTTAGCGCAGTTTTTTCACTTATATAGACAAAGCTACCATGCGTTCTTTGGCGAGATTGCAATGGCTATTTGGTCAGAAGGTTGCTGCAGACTATGGATGGGAGTATCCATACTTATCGAAGGAACTGCTCTATGAGGTGGAAGTGTGACGGGAGCGCTGGTACAATGACTTTGTGTGGACCCACCTTCAGGTTCCCCACGCCCACAGGTACCTGGCATGCTCTCCAAAGGCCTCTCAACATTTTAAAAACTGCAAGGCAGAATGGATGTTGGGACGACACATCCATGCAGATAAAGTGTTGATCCGGCGCAAAGAAGGAGAAGATGTGGAGTATCATCTGGAGACCATGGATCAGCACTTGAAACCACTTGTTCTGCCGCATCCCCGCTTTTACCTGTAGGAGAAAAGAGACTCCGTTCTTATCATGCTGCTGAACTTTCTGGGGCCAGTTGCTTTTGTGCCCAGAGGAATGAAGAACTGTTCCTGTTTGTTCTTCACTTTTCCTGCAAGAGATTATGGACTCTGGGGTAGATAGGGCTGAAAGAAAAGAAGAAAGTTCCACGGGTGCAGTTACCGCGGTGCTGTCACCAGGTGGCAGTGTTGCGCAACGTTAAGACACTTTTCATGCACTCACTCTTTGAAGAAAAGGGATTTCTTCTCTGAGAAGTTTCTTTTCCATTACACGAATACAGGTGTCAGGGTTATATGTGTGTTAATCTTTTCTTTTCCCTCTGCAGGAGAACATCAAGTTTACTGAGGATGGGGTGGGTCTTAGTCAGGATGGGTGAGAAAAGTCAAATGTGAATATGTGATTCAAAGTTATGAATCAGTGCTGTTGTTTCTCTTCTGTCTTTATTCCCTTTCTTTACAGGGCTCAGACACAATGGTTTAGCTGGATAGTTTTTTTCAAAAGTTTTCTGGATTGGATTATGTCAGCCGTTGAGGGCATGATTTACTCCAGACACTGGGGACCAGTGTCAAACCACCAGGGGGAGAGTGTAGCGGGTATGTACTTTCCTGGGTGTAAATTTGAATTTGACAGAGACATTAGTGATGTGTAATTCCCTGCAGCCCAGTAGGTGGCGCTGTTGCCCTGGGCTGGGGTTGAATCATTGCTGTGTGCTGTGCCTCCTTTTCGTCCTCCCTCGGCAGCGGTATGGTGGGGCGGGGAACCCGCCGTGCTTGCTGGGAGAGGGTATAAAGGGGCTAGCCATCTTTGTCACGGGGTCGGAGTCCCAAGCACCTTCAGCTTGCGGACGGTGGTTTATGTCGGTCCTCTGGGTGGCCTAGGCCTAGAGGACAGCCGGAGGGCGTGTTCTATCCCAGGCACCTTTAGCCTGGGGTGAGGTACTCGGATAGAGGTCCGGAGCTCAGTGCCCAACACTGAGTTCCGCGAGGGAAGAAGATCCTAGGGAACCCCGGGAGTGGGTACCCGAATCCGGAAGGCGCAATGGACCGGGGGGAGCTCCTCACTTGAAGACCCGGTGCAGCATATTGCCGGTGACAGGTGAGCCTCTCGTCGGAGACCGCCTGGAAGGAAATCCCCCTTCGTGCGGAGACCCTAACCCACTTTCAGGAAGGAAAGTGGAGAACTACATTGTGTCTGGGCCTATTCGCATCCACACCTCCTTTTCTGTTCTGTTTCTACCAAGGGAGTTCAACTGATTGTGTTTATTCGAGAAGAATAAAGGAGTGTTGAACTTTAATGGTGTGGGGCTCATTTCCTGACAGACATTGTTCAAGGTGACTCTTGGAGGGAGGATCCAGGTGCACAGCACTGACCCGAAGGTAATACAAGAACGTTGCTTATACTGCACTGACACATGTGGTGGAAGCCAGGCGTGGTGTCCCCGCTCCCTCCCCTCTGAGATACCCCTAGACAAGAGAAAGACGAGACGAGAGAAAGAGGGGAGTGGAGGTGGCCGCTACATCTATATCAATGGTTCGTATTAAAAATGTTGAGAAAGGCTGCTCTAGAGGCATGGCTATATATGTTAATTTTGGTTGTGCAATAATGCAACAAAAAGATTTCCCACAACAAATCGTAGAATCGCTCATGATCAAATGCCACATCTTGGACAATTACATTTAATGTATTTGTGTTTGTAGTATTTCCATGTTGGAGTTTCTTTCAGTTTCCTCCCAAAAATCCATTCCATCAGGGAAAGGACCTTAAAGCGGGGGGGGGTTCCGCGGCCGATCTTTTTTTTTGTTAGGTCTCTGTAAACATCCGCTGTCCGTTTTCGTGGCAAATAAGTAGTTATAAAATTAGTTCCAGGGAGTTTCCATTTTGCTTGTGGTCATTCTGAAGCCTACAAGCAGGGCCGGCCCTACCATGGGACCCGATGGGACCATGGTCCCAGGCGGCACTTTAAGAGGGGCGGCAACATGGGCGCACTGCCTGAGGACCTGGGTTTCCCTCCATCTAGTGTGCAGTGTCATACTGTACTGCATCGCCGGCGCCGCTGTCACTGGCCGCAGTGGCAAGACCCACTTCAAGGGTCTCTCCAGCGGCCCCTGCTTCACTGCCCAAACTGGTTGCTAGCTGCGGACCGCTTTGTGTCTAGCAACCAGTGACGTAAGGAGAGAGAGGCCCATCATTCATTGCAGAGAGTATTTCACTTCCTCCTCCTCCGCTAGCTCCACCCACCTCCTCCCTGTATGTAACAGCATGAGATCGGAGCGGCTGTGTGTGTGTGTAGAGAGAGAGAGCAGCTGCGGGCTCTTCTCCCCCTCCTTCTCCTCCTCATGCTGCTGTTCCTAGGACAGCCACCGCTATGTTTCTTCCCCCTTTTCCTCCCATTGGCCAGGGAAAAGAACTAAAAGGAGAAAAGAGGATTATGGGATGTGTAGTGCAAATGGCTGGCCCATTGCAATTCTAGGGGGGAAACTGCAGCCCCCAGCATGCCCATCTGAAGGGGAGGGAGAGAGAGCCAGGCTGAGTGACAGGCTGCATCTGGTGACAGGCATCAGTGACAAGTGACAGGCTGCATCTGGTGACAAGCATCAGTGACAAGTGACAGGCATTGGTGACAAGTGACAGGCTGCATCTGGTGACAGGCAATGGTGACAAGTAACAGGCTGCATCTGGTGACAGGCAATGGTGACAAGTGACAGGCTGCATCTGGTGACAGGCAATGGTGACAAGTGACAGGCTGCATCTGGTGACAGGCAATGGTGACAAGTGACAGGCTGCATCTGTTGACAGGCATCAGTGACAAGTGACAGGCTGCATCTGGTGACAGGCATCGGTGACAAGTGACAGGCTGCATCTGGTGACAGGCATCGGTGACAAGTGACAGGCTGCATCTGGTGACAAGCATCAGTGACAAGTGACAGGCTGCATCTGGTGACAAGCATCAGTGACAAGTGACAGGTATTGGTGACAAGTGACAGGCTGCATCTGGTGACAGTCAATGGTGACAAGTGACAGGCTGCATCTGGTGACAGGCATTGGTGACAAGTGACACGCTGCATCTGTTGACAGGCATCAGTGACAAGTGACAGGCTGCATCTGGTGACAGGCATCAGTGACAAGTGACAGGCTGCATCTGTTTACAGGCATCAGTGACAAGTGACAGGCTGCATCTGTTGACAGGCATCAGTGACAAGTGACAGGCTGCATCTGGTGACAGGCATCGGTGACAAGTGACAGGCTGCATCTGGTGACAGGCTGCATCTGGTGACAAGCATCAGTGACAAGAATTGGTGACAAGTAACAGGCTGCATCTGGTGACAGGCATTGGTGACAAGTGACAGGCTGCATCTGGTGACAAGTGACAGGCTGCATCTGTTGACAGGCATCAGTGACAAGTGACAGGCTGCATCTGGTGACAGGCAATGGTGACAAGTGACAGGCTGCATCTGGTGACAGGCATCAGTGACAAGTGACAGGCTGCATCTGGTGACAGGCATCGGTGACAAGTGACAGGCTGCATCTGGTGACAGGCTGCATCTGGTGACAAGCATCAGTGACAAGTGACAGGCATTGGTGACAAGTGACAGGCTGCATCTGGTGACAGGCAATGGTGACAAGTAACAGGCTGCATCTGGTGACAGGCAATGGTGACAAGTGACAGGCTGCATCTGGTGACAGGCAATGGTGACAAGTGACAGGCTGCATCTGTTGACAGGCATCAGTGACAAGTGACAGGCTGCATCTGGTGACAGGCAATGGTGACAAGTGACAGGCTGCATCTGGTGACAGGCATTGGTGACAAGTGACACGCTGCATCTGGTGACAGACATTGGTGACAAGTGACAGGCTGCATCTGTTGACAGGCATCAGTGACAAGTGACAGGCTGCATCTGTTGACAGGCATCAGTGTCAAGTGACAGGCTGCATCTGGTGACAAGCATCAGTGACAAGTGACAGGCTGCATCTGGTGACAGGCAATGGTGACAAGTAACAGGCTGCATCTGGTGACAGGCAATGGTGACAAGTGACAGGCTGCATCTGGTGACAGGCAATGGTGACAAGTGACAGGCTGCATCTGTTGACAGGCATCAGTGACAAGTGACAGGCTGCATCTGGTGACAGGCATCGGTGACAAGTGACAGGCTGCATCTGGTGACAGGCATCGGTGACAAGTGACAGGCTGCATCTGGTGACAAGCATCAGTGACAAGTGACAGGCTGCATCTGGTGACAAGCATCAGTGACAAGTGACAGGCATTGGTGACAAGTGACAGGCTGCATCTGGTGACAGGCAATGGTGACAAGTGACAGGCTGCATCTGGTGACAGGCAATGGTGACAAGTGACAGGCTGCATCTGGTGACAGGCATCGGTGACAAGTGACAGGCTGCATCTGGTGACAGGCAATGATGACAAGTGACAGGCTGCATCTGGTGACAGGCATCAGTGACAAGTGACAGGCATTGGTGACAAGTGACAGGCTGCATCTGGTGACAGTCAATGGTGACAAGTGACAGGCTGCATCTGGTGACAGGCATTGGTGACAAGTGGCACGCTGCATCTGGTGACAGACATTGGTGACAAGTGACAGGCTGCATCTGGTGACAGTCAATGGTGACAAGTGACAGGCTGCATCTGGTGACAGGCATTGGTGACAAGTGACACGCTGCATCTGGTGACAGACATTGGTGACAGGCTGCATCTGGTGACAGGCATTGGTGACAAGTGACTGGCTGCATCTGGTGACAGACATTGGTGACAAGTGACAGGCTGCATCTGGTGAGTCAGTGGTGACAAGTGACAGGCTGCATCTGGTGACAGGCATTGGTGACAAGTGACACGCTGCATCTGGTGACAGACATTGGTGACAGGCTGCATCTGGTAACAGGCATTGGTGACAAGTGACAGGCTGCATCTGGTGACAGGCAATGGTGACAAGTGACAGGCTGCATCTGTTGACAGGCATCAGTGACAAGTGACAGGCTGCATCTGGTGACAGGCAATGGTGACAAGTGACAGGCTGCATCTGGTGACAAGCAATGGTAACAAGTGACAGGCTGCATCTGTTGACAGGCATCAGTGACAAGTGACAGGCTGCATCTGGTGACAGGCAATGGTGACAAGTGACAGGCTGCATCTGGTGACAGGCATCGGTGACAAGTGACAGGCTGCATCTGGTGACAGGCAATGGTGACAAGTGACAGGCTGCATCTGTTGACAGGCATCAGTGACAAGTGACAGGCTGCATCTGGTGACAGGCTGCATCTGGTGACAGGCAATGGTGACAAGTGACAGGCTGCATCTGTTGACAGGCATCAGTGACAAGTGACAGGCTGCATCTGGTGACAGGCATTGGTGACAAGTGACAGGCTGCATCTGGTGACAGGCATTGGTGACAAGTGACAGGCTGCATCTGGTGACAGGCATTGGTGACAAGTGACAGGCTGCATCTGGTGACAGACATTGGTGACAAGTGACTGGCTGCATCTGGTGACAGGCATTGGTGACAAGTGACTGGCTGCATCTGGTGACAGGCATTGGTGACAAGTGACAGGCTGCATCTGGTGACAGGCATTGGTGACAAGTGACAGGCTGCATGTTGTGGCAGGCTATGGGTGGCAAGTGGCACAGCTGCATCTGGTGGCAGGCAACGGTGGCAAGCAATAAGCTACATCTGGTGGCAAGCAATGGTGGCAAATGACAAGCTCAGGGTTCCCACTGATTCCGCATTATGGTGAGTTAAACTATTTCATTATATATTACAATGTAGTAATAGAAATAATGTGATTTGATCATCCTGACACCATATCAATCATAATGTTAGGATGATTTAAGTGCTAACACCAGCCATTCGCCCGACAAATCACCCGCTGCCAAATTCCCTGTCAGCGAGACTACAACGCCCCCCTTCATCTTTTTTTGGGAAGGAAGGGCGGTATCCCTGAATGGCAGTTTGGAAATGTGGTCAATGCAGCGCTGTTGTTGCAGCATGTTGCATCACTGAGCTGAGATCAGAGTGTAGCTAATCGGTGGCAGTGGAGAGAAAGGGGGGAGCTTTCGTGGTGCTACACAATACTCTTTGCAGGAAGGAGCTAGGGTGACCACATTTTTAAACTACTATTCACGGACACCCCCCCTTCCCAAACATCAGCTTGTTCTGTAACGAATCACAGCACAGTGATTGGACACAAGAGGTGGGATTTATGATTTCTCCAATCACATGCAGGGGGCGGGGATTGTGCTCCTCCAGGCATTCCCGGCCAGGACAAGTACTGTCAGTGAGTAAAGCGGTGATGTGGCGGCCTTTTTTGGGGGCATCAGATTGGCCTAGGGGGGTGGCTGTGTCAGTTTCATTCCGGGACACTGTATTGTCCTGGAATGAATGTGCCCGGGACAGACCTGCAAAATGCGTGGTCACCCTAGAAGGGGCATGTCTCTTTGCTGAATATATGGGATGTCTCTTGCTGAATATATTGGGCTGTCTCTTTGCTTTATGGAAACGTCTCTTTGCTGGATGGGCATAGGATTTTTTTTGGGGAGGGGGGCAGCATTTCATTCTTGGGCCCAGGCAGCACAATGTCTTGGGCCAGCCCTGCCTACAAGCAACCATTTCCTATAAGCGGCGATCTCAGCAAGACCCCCGTCACGTGACCGGCATCACGCGGTACTTCTTACTGAACAATCTCCTGGGATTTCGAAGGACGGTGTTCGCGTTATATCTTGTGAAGCACAACACTGTGTTCCTAGTACACACTGCGCTGAACTCCCAGAAAACACTGCGGCGCCGGGGAGACGCCTACTCCCGCGGGAGTGAAACCCCGGAAGTCTAAATTATTATGGTAATTAAATGTGTAAAAAATATTTTTTAGGGCTATTGTGTATCTAGATTGTACATTTATGTGTTTAGTACAGTGTTGTGATTTGGGTGAACCTCCGCTTTAATAAATGGCTCAGTGTACTATAAAAACTGCTGTTCTATAAAGATGCAATAGTGGGTGTAGTCAGAAAAATGCCCTGAAGTAGACGCTCACCACTAGGGATGAGCTTCGTGTTCGAATCGAACATACGTTCGACTCGAACATCGGCTGTTCGATCGTTCGACGAAGATCGAACGATTTGGGCCGTTCGCGCCAAATTCGAGTGACGCGAACGGCCCACAATGCACTACGCCATCGCAGTGTCATCCAGGCGCTGTGATTGGCCAAGCATGCACTGTGACCCCGCATGCTTGGCCAATCACAGCGCCGGCAGCGAGGAGAGCAATGATTGGCCACAGGCAGGATGCCTGTGGCCAATTATTGCTGAGGGTGTTTAGTACACGCCCCACACTATAAAAGGCCGCCAGCACGGCGGCCTAGTGTAGTGTGTTCCGGAGCAGGGATAGAGCAGCATAGGCAGGGACAGTGACTTTTATTTCTTTCTTGCTTAACCTGGATTCCTTTAGTTTAGGGAAAGAGAAGGATAGGTAGGGAGAGTGTCAGTGTGTTTTGTGCTTGTGCTATAGTGTGCTTAAAAAAAACATTTTTTCTAGGGACAGAAAACTGTAGGTAGGGAGAGTGTCAGTTTCTTTCACTGTGCAAGTCCTTGTTTCTAGGGACCTGGAAGGACAGTGAGTGAATTCTCCTTGTGCTATATTGTGCTTAAAAAAAACATTTTTTCTAGGGACAGAAAACTGTAGGTAGGGAGAGTGTCAGTTTCTTTCACTGTGCAAGTCCTTGTTTCCAGGGACCTGGAAGGACAGTGAGTGAATTCTCCTTGTGCTATATTGTGCTTAAAAAAAACATTTTTTCTAGGGACAGAAAACTGTAGGTAAGGGAGAGTGTCAGTTTCTTTCACTGTGCAAGTCCTTGTTTCCAGGGACCTGGAAGGACAGTGAGTGAATTCTCCTTGTGCTATATTGTGCTTAAAAAAAACATTTTTTCTAGGGACAGAAAACTGTAGGTAGGGAGAGTGTCAGTTTCTTTCACTGTGCAAGTCCTTGTTTCTAGGGACCTGGAAGGACAGTGAGTGAATTCTCCTTGTGCTATATTGTGCTTAAAAAAAACATTTTTTCTAGGGACAGAAAACTGTAGGTAGGGAGAGTGTCAGTTTCTTTCACTGTGTAAGTCCTTGTTTCTAGGGACCTGGAAGGACAGTGAGTGAATTCTCCTTGTGCTATATTGTGCTTAAAAAAAAACATTTTTTCTAGGGACAGAAAACTGTAGGTAGGGAGAGTGTCAGTTTCTTTCACTGTGCAAGTCCTTGTTTCTAGGGACCTGGAAGGACAGTGAGTGAATTCTCCTTGTGCTATATTGTGCTTAAAAAAAACATTTTTTCTAGGGACAGAAAACTGTAGGTAGGGAGAGTGTCAGTTTCTTTCACTGTGTAAGTCCTTGTTTCTAGGGACCTGGAAGGACAGTGAGTGAATTCTCCTTGTGCTATATTGTGCTTAAAAAAAACATTTTTTCTAGGGACAGAAAACTGTAGGTAGTGTGAGGGGGTTAACTCGGTAGCGGGTGTGTGTGACCCCCTGGTTGGGCTCCCCACACAAAAACAGGGCCAGCAGACGGAGGTTGTGGTTTTCAAAATCAAAAGGTGCGGTTTATTTCTCTATGTACAGTGACAAAACACAGCAAAGCCAAAAAGAAACATAAACAAAATAAATCCTGGTCAGTTTGACCTCCGACTAAACATGCAGGTTTCCTAAACTAACAACTGGGATCAGCCTGGTGCTGTCCTAGTCCCTAAGTCCCTGGTTTAGTAAAAGTCCAAACAAATAGCCACACAGGCTTTGCCTCACCGCACAGGGGTTCACTCTCCCTAGACAGTCCACACAGGTCTGGTTCCAGGCATGAGCTAACATCTAATGAAGCTGGGAGTTCTTATAGAGGCCTAAATGAGCTGACAAGCTTCAGCTGGTCTCATCAACTCCCTGCCTCACGACGCCCAGCACTCTCCCTAGAGGTATGAGTCATTCATGAGCCCACTAGCCTCAGCTGGGCTTCATCACCTCCCTAGTTGTATAAGTCGGCATAAAGCCTGAATCTGGGAGAAATATATCTACCCCCCTGGATGCAACCAGGTGACTTTACCTTCCTGCTGTCACATACCCCCCCCTCTTGTTTTAACCTTGGGGTTGGAACACCAGCAATCAGGCATTCATGTACTCGAGACAAAGCATCCACATTCCCCATTTGAACGCCAGGGCGATGCTTTACTGTGAAGTTGAATTCCTGTAGGGCCAGGAACCACCTATTCACTCTTCTATTTGTCTCCTTGTTTTGAGCCATCCACTTTAACGGAGCGTGATCCGTAACCATGTCAAAGTGCCTACCTAGCAGATAGTACCGAAGGGAATCTAGAGCCCACTTCACCGCTAAACACTCCTTTTCAACCGTGGCGTAATTTACCTCATGGGACTTCAACTTCCTGCTGAGGTAAATGACTGGGTGCTCTTCCCCGTTCCAGACCTGGGACAATACTGCTCCTAACCCCACATCTGACGCATCACTTTGTACGACAAAGTCTTTAGAGAAGTCGGGTGAGTACAACACTGGCTGGCTACATAAGGCTTGTTTCAAGAATTGGAACGCTGCCTCAGCCTCGGGGGTCCATTTAATCATGACCGACCCTTTCCCTTTCGTCAGGTTGGTTAGGGGCACAGCCTTAGAAGCAAAGTGGGGAATGAAGCGCCGATAATAACCCGCGATTCCCAGAAAGGCTCGTACCTGCTTCTTGCTGTTGGGACGTGGCCAACTCTGGATGGCCTCGACTTTGTTGAGTTGGGGTTTTATTACTCCCCTGCCAATGGTGTACCCAAGATATTTGGCCTCCTCCTGCCCAATGGTACACTTCTTGGGGTTAGCCGTAAACCCCGCTTCCCGGATAGAGTCTAGGACTGCTTGCACTTTTGGCAGATGTGAGGCCCAATCTGTGCTATGGACAATTACGTCATCCAGGTAAGCCGCAGCATACTTCCGATGGGGCCTCAGTATCTGGTCCATTTTCCGCTGGAATGTGGCCGGCGCATTCTGTAACCCGAACGGCATTCTCTTATATTGGAACGCCCCGTCTGGGGTTACAAATGCGGTTTTCTCTTTGGCCGACTTGGCCAGGGGAATTTGCCAATACCCTTTTGTGAGGTCAAGAGTCGTCATGTATCGGGCTGTTCCCAGCCGGTCGATCAACTCATCTATACGTGGCATGGGGTAGGTGTCAAATTTTGTAACTTTGTTCAACTGACGAAAATCGTTACAAAATCGCCAGCTCCCATCCGGTTTAGGCACCAACACAATGGGACTAGACCAATCACTTTGGGACTCCTCTATCACCCCTAAGTTCAGCATTTTCTGTACTTCCTCCCGTATTGCCTCCCGTCGGGCCTCTGGGATCCGATAGGGTTTTAACTTCACCCTTTCACCGGGCGGGGTAATAATATCATGCTCTACCCCAGATGTTTGTCCCGGCAGCTCAGAGAACACCTCCTTGTTGCGAAGCACAAACTCCTTAACCTCCTGTTGTTGGGGTTGTGACAAGGTGGCTGCTATTCCAACCTCCGGAATCACGCAACCAGTTTGAGCTGGTGACCAAGTTTCTGCGACTAGGGACTCTCTATCCCTCCAGGCTTTCAACAGATTAACGTGATATATCTGTTCGGGCTTTCGCCTTCCTGGTTGTCTGACCTTGTAATTCACTTCGCTCACTTTTTCCATTATCTCGTAGGGGCCTTGCCATTTGGCAAGGAATTTACTTTCAACCGTAGGGACAAGTACCAATATCCTATCCCCCGGGGAAAAGGTACGGGTCTTTGCTCCACGGTTGTACACTCTCTGCTGTGCCAACTGCGCTTGGGCCAAATGTTCCTTCACGATGGGCATTACCTGTGCAATTCGATCTTGCATCAGGGCGACATGCTCAATCACACTCCTGTGGGGAGAACTCTCACTTTCCCAAGTTTCCTTGGCAATATCCAACAGCCCTCTTGGGTGTCTCCCATACAGTAACTCAAAGGGGGAGAATCCCGTAGAGGATTGGGGCACCTCCCTAATAGCAAACATCAAATAAGGAAGTAGACAGTCCCAATCCTTTCCATCTCTATCCACCACTTTCTTCAACATTTGTTTTAGGGTTTTGTTGAATCTTTCAACCAGCCCATCGGTTTGGGGGTGATACACAGATGTACGCAATTGCGTCACTTTGAGCAATTTACACAGCTCTTTCATAACCCGGGACATAAAGGGTGTACCTTGGTCCGTAAGCAGTTCTTTACAAATACCCACCCGGCTAAAAACAAGAGATAGCTCTTTGGCTATGGTTTTGGCCGAGGTATTTCTGAGAGGGATCGCTTCTGGATAACGGGTGGCATAGTCCATTATAACCAATATGTACTGGTGCCCCCTAGCGGACTTGATTATAGGACCTACCAAATCCATTGCGATTCTCTCAAACGGGACCTCAACGATGGGTAGAGGGACCAGCGGGCTACGGAAATGTGGCATCGGGGCCGACCTCTGACACACAGGGCAGGAGGAACAATAATTTTCTATGTCCTTCATCACCCCAGGCCAATAGAATCTCTGTAATACCCTCTCTCGGGTTTTATCTGTCCCCAGATGACCTCCAAGAATGTGCCCATGGGCCAACTCCAACACCAACTTCCTGTAAGGTTTGGGCACCACAAGCTGCTCAACGGTTTCTTCTGCCCTTTTTGCCACCCGATACAGTAGGTCCTTCTCTACGCTGAAGTATGGGTAAGTGCAGGTATTATCTGGGTTTACTAACTCGCCATCTATTTCCACTACGTTTTCCCGTGCCTTTATTAGGGCGGGGTCTTTTAACTGTTCTGTGGCAAAATTTTCCCTGTGAACCTCCAGATCAGAAAACTCCACAGACGGTAGGTTTTCGTCTGAGGAGGTGGGCTCCTCTCCAGTTTCTTGAGTCTCCCCTGCCAATACTGACAAGGGAAATTCTGGAGAGTCCTCACCACTCTCAGAGGAGTTCTGGCTATCACATTCCTGGTACATAGGGGCACCAGTGGGGGGCTCAGGATCATCCCACAGTTCCCAGAACTTCGGAAAATCTCTTCCCACAATGGCATCATGCGGTAATTGAGATACTAACCCCACTGGATGAGAGAGGGTACCTTTGGGGGTCTCGAAACACACTGTAGTCACTGGATACTCTCGGGTGTCCCCATGCACACAAATAACAGCTACCTTGCTATTCCCAGAGACCTCTGTTTTAACTAATTCAGCCTTTATCAGGGTCACAAGGCTACCTGAATCCAGTAATACCACAACATTTCTACCATTAATACACATTTTGCATAAATGTTTCTCAGTTCCCCGAATGGCAGTGCATGCGACTGTCGCACACAGCGACTGACGTCTGTCCATCAGAAAGTCACATTGCATGGGTTCCTCCACAACCGGGCAATTTGCTGCAATATGTCCCGCTTGCCGGCAGCGGTAGCAAACAATCCATTTGGCTGCCTCTTGAGCCCCTGACTTCCCAGGCTGTTCTCGCCAAACTTTGGGTAGAGCTCCCACCCTCTCACTCTCTCCACCCTCACCCCTTGGAATCCTCTCATCCGCCCCTGGGGATGGTCTGGTCTTAGGGTGGAAAGTCCGAGAGTCTCTGGAAAAGGCCGTCAGGTTCTCTGTAGCCAAGTATTTCTCTACACGATCCACAAGACCACCGGCCGTCTCTGGGTCTCCATGGCTTACCCACTTTTGGATGGCAGTAGGAAGAGCTCTCAAAAACCGATCCATTACAACACGTTCCACAATCTCTGGTGCGGACAAAGTCTCTGGCTGTAGCCACTTCCTGCTCAGGTGAATGAGATCATACATTTGAGACCTGGGGGGTTTTCCAAGCTGGAAAGTCCAGTTATGCACACGCTGAGCCCGGACAGCCAGGGTGACACCCAGCCTTGCCAATATTTCAGCTTTTAGCATCACATAGTCTTTTGCTTGGTCAGGCTCTAGGTCATAGTAAGCCTTCTGCGATTCACCAGTTAACAGAGGAGCCACCAGTCCAGCCCACTGCTCCTCAGGCCACTTTTCTCTTTCAGCAGTCCTTTCAAATGTGGTCAAAAATACCTCTGGATCATCCTCTCCAGTCATTTTTGTCAATAAACGACTCACCCCAAAGGACGCGGTATTAGTGGGACGGCTTTCCTCACTGGTCTGCGGACGTTGCTGCATTACTGCTTCCATTTGTTGTAGTCTCTGCTCTTGCTTCTGTAACAGGTCTATGAAGCGGGCCTCAGATTGCTGCTGGGCTTGTTGATGAGCTTGCTGCTGGGCTGCAAGGCTCCTTTGCAAACCTGCATTTGTCTGCTGTTGATTGGCATTTGCTAGAGCCAGCTGTTTCAGTATCTCCTCCATGCTGGCTTAAAAAAAACTGCCACTGGTTCTCCACCAACTGTGAGGGGGTTAACTCGGTAGCGGGTGTGTGTGACCCCCTGGTTGGGCTCCCCACACAAAAACAGGGCCAGCAGACGGAGGTTGTGGTTTTCAAAATCAAAAGGTGCGGTTTATTTCTCTATGTACAGTGACAAAACACAGCAAAGCCAAAAAGAAACATAAACAAAATAAATCCTGGTCAGTTTGACCTCTGACTAAACATGCAGGTTTCCTAAACTAACAACTGGGATCAGCCTGGTGCTGTCCTAGTCCCTAAGTCCCTGGTTTAGTAAAAGTCCAAACAAATAGCCACACAGGCTTTGCCTCACCGCACAGGGGTTCACTCTCCCTAGACAGTCCACACAGGTCTGGTTCCAGGCATGAGCTAACATCTAATGAAGCTGGGAGTTCTTATAGAGGCCTAAATGAGCTGACAAGCTTCAGCTGGTCTCATCAACTCCCTGCCTCACGACGCCCAGCACTCTCCCTAGAGGTATGAGTCATTCATGAGCCCACTAGCCTCAGCTGGGCTTCATCACCTCCCTAGTTGTATAAGTCGGCATAAAGCCTGAATCTGGGAGAAATATATCTACCCCCCTGGATGCAACCAGGTGACTTTACCTTCCTGCTGTCACAGTAGGGAGAGTGTCAGTTTCTTTCACTGTGCAAGTCCTTGTTTCTAGGGACCTGGAAGGACAGTGAGTGAATTCTCCTTGTGCTATATTGTGCTTAAAAAAAACATTTTTTCTAGGGACAGAAAACTGTAGGTAGGGAGAGTGTCAGTTTCTTTCACTGTGCAAGTCCTTGTTTCCAGGGACCTGGAAGGACAGTGAGTGAATTCTCCTTGTGCTATATTGTGCTTAAAAAAAACATTTTTTCTAGGGACAGAAAACTGTAGGTAGGGAGAGTGTCAGTTTCTTTCACTGTGCAAGTCCTTGTTTCCAGGGACCTGGAAGGACAGTGAGTGAATTCTCCTTGTGCTATATTGTGCTTAAAAAAAACATTTTTTCTAGGGACAGAAAACTGTAGGTAGGGAGAGTGTCAGTTTCTTTCACTGTGTAAGTCCTTGTTTCTAGGGACCTGGAAGGACAGTGAGTGAATTCTCCTTGTGCTTTATTGTGCTTAAAAAAAACATTTTTTCTAGGGACAGAAAACTGTAGGTAGGGAGAGTGTCAGTTTCTTTCACTGTGCAAGTCCTTGTTTCTAGGGACCTGGAAGGACAGTGAGTGAATTCTCCTTGTGCTATATTGTGCTTAAAAAAAACATTTTTTCTAGGGACAGAAAACTGTAGGTAGGGAGAGTGTCAGTTTCTTTCACTGTGCAAGTCCTTGTTTCCAGGGACCTGGAAGGACAGTGAGTGAATTCTCCTTGTGCTATATTGTGCTTAAAAAAAACATTTTTTCTAGGGACAGAAATTGTAGGTAGTGTGACAGCAGGAAGGTAAAGTCACCTGGTTGCATCCAGGGGGGTAGATATATTTCGCCCAGATTCAGGCTTTACGCCGACTTATACAACTAGGTGGAGAGTTGTATAAGGCTAGTGGGCTCATGGATGACTCATACCTCTAGGGAGAGGGCTGGGCGTCGTGCAGACAGGGAGTTGATGAGACCAGCTGAAGCTTGTCAGCTCATTTAGGCCTCTATAAGAACTCCCAGATTCATTAGGTGTTAGCTCATGCCTGGACCCAGACCTGTGTGGACTGTCTAGGGAGAGTGAACCCCTGTGCGGTGAGGCAAAGCCTGTGTGGCTATTTGTTTGGACTTTTACTAAACCAGGGACTTAGGGACTAGGACAGCACCAGGCTGATCCCAGTTGTTAGTTTAGGAAACCTGCATGTTTAGTCAGAGGTCAAACTGACCAGGATTTATTTTGTTTATGTTTCTTTTTGGCTTTGCTGTGTTTTTGTCACTGTACACAGAGAAATAAACCGCACCTTTTGATTTTGAAAACCACAACCTCCGTCTGCTGGCCCTGTTTTTGTGTGGGGAGCCCAACCAGGGGGTCACACACACCCGCTACCGAGTTAACCCCCTCACAGTTGGTGGAGAATGCGGGCAGTTTTTTTTAAGCCAGCATGGAGGAGATACTGAAACAGCTGGCTCTAGCAAATGCCAATCAACAGCAGACAAATGCAGGTTTGCAAAGGAGCCTTGCAGCCCAGCAGCAAGCTCATCAACAAGCCCAGCAGCAATCTGAGGCCCGCTTCATAGACCTGTTACAGAAGCAAGAGCAGAGACTACAACAAATGGAAGCAGTAATGCAGCAACGTCCGCAGACCAGTGAGGAAAGCCGTCCCACTAATACCGCGTCCTTTGGGGTGAGTCGTTTATTGACAAAAATGACTGGAGAGGATGATCCAGAGGTATTTTTGACCACATTTGAAAGGACTGCTGAAAGAGAAAAGTGGCCTGAGGAGCAGTGGGCTGGACTGGTGGCTCCTCTGTTAACTGGTGAATCGCAGAAGGCTTACTATGACCTAGAGCCTGACCAAGCAAAAGACTATGTGATGCTAAAAGCTGAAATATTGGCAAGGCTGGGTGTCACCCTGGCTGTCCGGGCTCAGCGTGTGCATAACTGGACTTTCCAGCTTGGAAAACCCCCCAGGTCTCAAATGTATGATCTCATTCACCTGAGCAGGAAGTGGCTACAGCCAGAGACTTTGTCCGCACCAGAGATTGTGGAACGTGTTGTAATGGATCGGTTTTTGAGAGCTCTTCCTACTGCCATCCAAAAGTGGGTAAGCCATGGAGACCCAGAGACGGCCGGTGGTCTTGTGGATCGTGTAGAGAAATACTTGGCTACAGAGAACCTGACGGCCTCTTCCAGAGACTCTCGGACTTTCCACCCTAAGACCAGACCATCCCCAGGGGCGGATAAGAGGATTCCAAGGAGTGAGGGTGGAGAGAGTGAGAGGGTGGGAGCTCTACCCAAAGTTTGGCGAGAACAGCCTGGGAAGTCAGGGGCTCAAGAGGCAGCCAAATGGATTGTTTGCTACCGCTGCCGGCAAGCGGGACATATTGCAGCAAATTGCCCGGTTGTGGAGGAACCCATGCAATGTGACTTTCTGATGGACAGACGTCAGTCGCTGTGTGCGACAGTCGCATGCACTGCCATTCGGGGAACTGAGAAACATTTATGCAAAATGTGTATTAATGGTAGAAATGTTGTGGTATTACTGGATTCAGGTAGCCTTGTGACCCTGATAAAGGCTGAATTAGTTAAAACAGAGGTCTCTGGGAATAGCAAGGTAGCTGTTATTTGTGTGCATGGGGACACCCGAGAGTATCCAGTGACTACAGTGTGTTTCGAGACCCCCAAAGGTACCCTCTCTCATCCAGTGGGGTTAGTATCTCAATTACCGCATGATGCCATTGTGGGAAGGGATTTTCCGAAGTTCTGGGAACTGTGGGATGATCCTGAGCCCCCCACTGGTGCCCCTATGTACCAGGAATGTGATAGCCAGAACTCCTCTGAGAGTGGTGAGGACTCTCCAGAATTTCCCTTGTCAGTATTGGCAGGGGAGACTCAAGAAACTGGAGAGGAGCCCACCTCCTCAGACGAAAACCTACCGTCTGTGGAGTTTTCTGATCTGGAGGTTCACAGGGAAAATTTTGCCACAGAACAGTTAAAAGACCCCGCCCTAATAAAGGCACGGGAAAACGTAGTGGAAATAGATGGCGAGTTAGTGAACCCAGATAATACCTGCACTTACCCATACTTCAGCGTAGAGAAGGACCTACTGTATCGGGTGGCAAAAAGGGCAGAAGAAACCGTTGAGCAGCTTGTGGTGCCCAAACCTTACAGGAAGTTGGTGTTGGAGTTGGCCCATGGGCACATTCTTGGAGGTCATCTGGGGACAGAGAAAACCCGAGAGAGGGTATTACAAAGATTCTATTGGCCTGGGGTGATGAAGGACATAGAAAATTATTGTTCCTCCTGCCCTGTGTGTCAGAGGTCGGCCCCGATGCCACATTTCCGTAGCCCGCTGGTCCCTCTACCCATCATTGAGGTCCCGTTTGAGAGAATCGCAATGGATTTGGTAGGTCCTATAATCAAGTCCGCTAGGGGGCACCAGTACATATTGGTTATAATGGACTATGCCACCCGTTATCCAGAAGCGATCCCTCTCAGAAATACCTCGGCCAAAACCATAGCCAAAGAGCTATCTCTTGTTTTTAGCCGGGTGGGTATTTGTAAAGAACTGCTTACGGACCAAGGTACACCCTTTATGTCCCGGGTTATGAAAGAGCTGTGTAAATTGCTCAAAGTGACGCAATTGCGTACATCTGTGTATCACCCCCAAACCGATGGGCTGGTTGAAAGATTCAACAAAACCCTAAAACAAATGTTGAAGAAAGTGGTGGATAGAGATGGAAAGGATTGGGACTGTTACTTCCTTATTTGATGTTTGCTATTAGGGAGGTGCCCCAATCCTCTACGGGATTCTCCCCCTTTGAGTTACTGTATGGGAGACACCCAAGAGGGCTGTTGGATATTGCCAAGGAAACTTGGGAAAGTGAGAGTTCTCCCCACAGGAGTGTGATTGAGCATGTCGCCCTGATGCAAGATCGAATTGCACAGGTAATGCCCATCGTGAAGGAACATTTGGCCCAAGCGCAGTTGGCACAGCAGAGAGTGTACAACCGTGGAGCCAAGACCCGTACCTTTTCCCCGGGGGATAGGATATTGGTACTTGTCCCTACGGTTGAAAGTAAATTCCTTGCCAAATGGCAAGGCCCCTACGAGATAATGGAAAAAGTGAGCGAAGTGAATTACAAGGTCAGACAACCAGGAAGGCGAAAGCCCGAACAGATCTATCACGTTAATCTGTTGAAAGCCTGGAGGGATAGAGAGTCCCTAGTCGCAGACACTTGGTCACCAGCTCAAACTGGTTGCGTGATTCCTGAGGTTGGAATAGCAGCCACCTTGTCACAACCCCAACAACAGGAGGTTAAGGAGTTTGTGCTTCGCAACAAGGAGGTATTCTCTGAGCTGCCGGGACAAACATCTGGGGTAGAGCATGACATCATTACCCCGCCCGGTGAAAGGGTGAAGTTAAAACCCTATCGGATCCCAGAGGCTCGACGGGAGGCAATACGGGAGGAAGTACAGAAAATGCTGAACTTAGGGGTGATAGAGGAGTCCCAAAGTGATTGGTCTAGTCCCATCGTGTTGGTGCCTAAACCGGATGGGAGCTGGCGATTTTGTAACGATTTTCGTCAGTTGAACAAAGTTACAAAATTTGACACCTACCCCATGCCACGTATAGATGAGTTGATCGACCGGCTGGGAACAGCCCGATACATGACGACTCTTGACCTCACAAAAGGGTATTGGCAAATCCCCCTGGCCAAGTCGGCCAAAGAGAAAACCGCATTTGTAACCCCAGACGGGGCGTTCCAATATAAAAGAATGCCGTTCGGGTTACAGAATGCGCCGGCCACATTCCAGCGGAAAATGGACCAGATGCTGAGGCCCCATCGGAAGTATGCTGCGGCTTACCTGGATGACGTAATTGTCCATAGCACAGATTGGGCCTCACATCTGCCAAAAGTGCAAGCAGTCCTGGACTCTGTTCGGGAAGCGGGGTTTACGGCTAACCCCAAGAAGTGTACCATTGGGCAGGAGGAGGCCAAATATCTTGGGTACA
Source organism: Rana muscosa (assembly GCA_029206835.1). NCBI lineage: Eukaryota > Metazoa > Chordata > Amphibia > Anura > Ranidae > Rana > Rana muscosa. The sequence continues at coordinate 78,286,287 of CM055117.1, read as the reverse complement.
CCATTGGGAGGGGAGTAATAAAACCCCAACTCAACAAAGTCGAGGCCATCCAGAGTTGGCCACGTCCCAACAGCAAGAAGCAGGTACGAGCCTTTCTGGGAATCGCTGGGTATTATCGGCGATTCATTCCCCACTTTGCTTCTAAGGCTGTGCCCCTAACCAACCTGACGAAGGGGAAAGGGTCGGTCATGATTAAATGGACCCCCGAGGCTGAGGCAGCATTCCAATTCTTGAAACAAGCCTTATGTAGCCAGCCAGTGTTGTACTCACCCGACTTCTCTAAAGACTTTGTCGTACAAAGTGATGCGTCAGATGTGGGGTTAGGAGCAGTATTGTCCCAGGTCTGGAACGGGGAAGAGCACCCAGTCATTTACCTCAGCAGGAAGTTGAAGTCCCATGAGGTAAATTACGCCACCGTTGAAAAGGAGTGTTTAGCGGTGAAGTGGGCTCTAGATTCCCTTCGGTACTACCTGCTAGGTAGGCACTTTGACATGGTTACGGATCACGCTCCGTTAAAGTGGATGGCTCAAAACAAGGAAACAAATAGAAGAGTGAATAGGTGGTTCCTGGCCCTCCAGGAATTCAACTTCACAGTAAAGCATCGCCCTGGCGTTCAAATGGGGAATGTGGATGCTTTGTCTCGAGTACATGAATGCCTGATTGCTGGTGTTCCAACCCCGAGGTTAAAACAAGAGGGGGGGGTATGTGACAGCAGGAAGGTAAAGTCACCTGGTTGCATCCAGGGGGGTAGATATATTTCGCCCAGATTCAGGCTTTACGCCGACTTATACAACTAGGTGGAGAGTTGTATAAGGCTAGTGGGCTCATGGATGACTCATACCTCTAGGGAGAGGGCTGGGCGTCGTGCAGACAGGGAGTTGATGAGACCAGCTGAAGCTTGTCAGCTCATTTAGGCCTCTATAAGAACTCCCAGATTCATTAGGTGTTAGCTCATGCCTGGACCCAGACCTGTGTGGACTGTCTAGGGAGAGTGAACCCCTGTGCGGTGAGGCAAAGCCTGTGTGGCTATTTGTTTGGACTTTTACTAAACCAGGGACTTAGGGACTAGGACAGCACCAGGCTGATCCCAGTTGTTAGTTTAGGAAACCTGCATGTTTAGTCAGAGGTCAAACTGACCAGGATTTATTTTGTTTATGTTTCTTTTTGGCTTTGCTGTGTTTTTGTCACTGTACATAGAGAAATAAACCGCACCTTTTGATTTTGAAAACCACAACCTCCGTCTGCTGGCCCTGTTTTTGTGTGGGGAGCCCAACCAGGGGGTCACACACACCCGCTACCGAGTTAACCCCCTCACAGTAGGGAGAGTGTCAGTTTCTTTCACTGTGTAAGTCCTTGTTTCTAGGGACCTGGAAGGACAGTGAGTGAATTCTCCTTGTGCTATATTGTGCTTAAAAAAAACATTTTTTCTAGGGACAGAAAACTGTAGGTAGGGAGAGTGTCAGTTTCTTTCACTGTGCAAGTCCTTGTTTCAAGGGACAGAGAAGGACACCTGAAGGTAGCCCTTATTGCTTTTTTCCCATCTCCCTGCAGGCCATCTATTAGAATGTCTGGAAGGCAAACAAGGAGAGGCAGACAGTCAGGAGGCAATAAAAGAGGGCAAGCAGGCTCTGTGTCTGGGGGCAACAGTGCTGGTCGTGGACGCGGTGCATTGTCATCAGCACATGGCCATGGGACACGCTTGTCCTTCTTTTCCGCAGCTGGACATGTTGAGCCACATCATGCCGAAGACTTGGTAGAGTGGATGACCAAGCCCTCCTCCTCCTCCTCATCCTCTCTCACCCAGGCTCAGGGTACTGGCAAAGCAGCTGCCAAAGCGTCCTCTTCCCTGGTATCAATGTCAGACTCATCATCAGTCACTCCTTCCCTAGACCCACCATGTCCTCCTCCTGAGGAGTCCCCCGAACTGTTTGAGCACAGTGTTGGGTACATGCTCCAGGAGGATGCCCAGCGTTTCGAAGGGTCTGATGATGAAACCCAGCTACAGGAAGGCAGTAGGGTGAGAGCAGACAGAGGGGATGCTCAAGAAGGACACCAATCTGGCAGTCATGTTCCAGCAGCTGCAGCATACTGCCAGATTGGCTCCAGTGATGAGGAGGGAGGGGATGATGAGGTCACTGACTCCACGTGGGTGCCTAATAGGAGAGAGGAGGAGGAGGAGGATGAGGAGGAGGCACATCTCCAACGAGACAGGATGCCCTTTGGTGGCCAGCGTAAGGGCAGTACACCGACGGAATCACACCGCAGAGCTCCGCCTGTGCAGGGCGCTGCCTCTGCCCGTCATTCAAAAAGTTCCTTGGTGTGGGCCTTTTTTGAGGCTAGTGCATCAGATCGCACAGCTGCTGTTTGCAACATATGTCTCAAGCGTATATCGCGTGGCCAAAACATCAGCCGCTTGGGTACCACATGCCTGACCAGACATATGTTGACCTGCCATGCAGCTCGTTGGCAAGCCTACCTCAAAGACCCACACCAAAGAACAAAGCGGACCTCTCCTTGCACCGCATCAGCTGGGATTTCCAACCCCACTATAACTTCAGTCCTCTCTGAAACATGCACTGAGAGGAATGAAGGTGTAGAATTAGGTGTGTCACAGCCAAGTACTTGCGGCCACTCTGCTAGCAGTACACCGACGTCCGATTCTAGCAGGCAAATTTCCCTGCCCCAGCTGCTGGACCGTCGAAAGAAGTTCACTCCCAGCCATCCACATGCCCAGCGGTTGAATGCTAGCTTGGCTAAATTGCTAGCGCTTCAACTGCTGCCTTTTCAGTTGGTAGACTCGGCCCCCTTCCGTGAGTTTGTGCAATGTGCGGTTCCTCAGTGGCAGGTTCCCAAACGCCACTTTTTCTCACGGAAGGCTATTCCGGCTCTCTACCGGCATGTGGAAGGCAATGTCTTGGCCTCGCTGGACAGGGCGGTCAGCGGTAAGGTGCATATTACCGCTGACTCATGGTCCAGCAGGCATGGACAGGGAAGTTACCTTTCTTTCACGGCCCATTGGGTCACTCTTTTGGCAGCTGGGAAGGATGCAGGACAAGGTGCAGTAGTGTTGGAGGTTGTCCCACCGCCACGCCTCCAAAATGCTACTACTGGTTGTGACACACCTCTCTCCTCCACCCCCTCCTCTTCTTCTTCCTCCATGGCCTCTTCCTGTGGTTTGTCCTATGAACCAGCGGTGCTCCGTAGCCGTTCACGGGGCTACGCAAGTACGCAGGCAAAAAGATGCCATGCCGTGCTTGCGCTGGTGTGTTTGGGGGACAGAAGCCACACTGGGGCAGAGGTCCTGTCTGCTCTGCAGGGCCAGGCCGAGAGGTGGTTGACGCCACGCCAGCTTAAGCCAGGAATGGTGGTTTGCGACAATGGCACCAACCTCCTCTCCGCCCTCCGACAGGGACAACTGACCCATGTGCCCTGCGTGGCTCACGTCCTTAACCTGGTGGTGCAGCGGTTCTTGGGCAGGTACCCGGGCTTACAGGATGTCCTGAGGCAGGCCAGGAAAGTCTGTGTGCATTTCCGCAGATCTTATAATGCCAGTGCTCGCCTGGCTGAGCTGCAAAAGGAGTTGAACCTGCCCAAGAACCGCCTTATATGTGACATGCCCACCAGGTGGAACTCAACGTTGGCCATGCTGCAGCGGCTGCACACGCAGCAGAGGGCCATCAATGAGTACCTGTGCGACTACGGCACCAGGACAGGGTCAGGGGAGCTTGGTTTTTTTCTCCACGCCAGTGGGGCATGATCAGGGATGCATGCACTGTCCTGGCACCATTTGAGGAGGCCACGAGGATGGTGAGCAGTGACAGTGCATGCATCAGTGACACTGTACCTCTTGTCCACCTGTTGGAGCACACGCTGCGTGGAATAATGGACAGGGCACTTGAGGCAGAACAGAGGCAGGAAGAGGAGGACTTCCTTGCCTCTCAAGGCCCCCTTTACCCAGACAGTGTTCCTTCTGTCCCACCCATCGCACAGGAAGAGGAAGAGGAGGAGGAGGAGGAGGAGGATTGTGTCAGCATGGAGGTGGAGGCTGGCACTCAGCATCATCAGCAGCAGTCTTTTAGGGATGATTTACAGTCCCAAGAAACCAGTGGACTTGTACGTGGCTGGGAGGAGGTGACTGCGGATCATGTCGTCCTTAGTGACCCAGAGGACTCCGGAGCGAATGCCTCAGCAAACCTACGCTGCATGGCCTCCCTGATCCTGCAAAGTCTGCGGAAGGATCCTCGTATTCTTCGGATCAAGGAGAGGGACCATTACTGGCTGGCCACTCTCCTTGATCCACGGTACAAGGGTAAGGTTGCGGACCTTATGTTACCGTCGCAGAGGGAGCAGAGGATGAGACAACTCCGGGAGGCCTTGCAGAAAGGTCTGTGCAACGCGTTCCCAGAGACTGGGAGGTTACAAACTCCTGGTCCAGGACAACGAGTTGCTGAGGCTTCGGCCAGTCAAAGAAGGAGCGGTGGGGAAGGTGGCCGTCTGACCGATGCGTTCAGACAATTCTTTAGTCCGCAGCCCCAAAGTATGATTGGTTCCAGCAACCATCGCCAGCGTCTGATAAACATGGTGCAGGAATATCTAGGGGCAAGGTCAGACTTGGACACCTTCCCCACCGAAAATCCTCTGGCTTACTGGGTCTTGAGGATGGATCACTGGCCAGAGCTTGCACAGTATGCAATTGAGCTACTGGCCTGTCCTGCATCCAGCGTTCTTTCGGAACGCACATTCAGTGCTGCTGGAGGATTTGTCACGGATCACAGGGTGCGCCTGTCCACCGACTCGGTTGATCGACTGACTTTCATCAAGATGAACCAGTCTTGGATCACCACCAGCTACCACACACCTGATGCTGATATAACAGACTAATTGATTTTAACATGTCACATCCCTTCAAGACTGATGCTGATGCTGAGTGTCTGTGCTGTTATGTTGACTGGCTATCCTCCTCCTCCGAGTCCTCAATGATACGATTGATGATGATAGCTTGGAAGATCATTTTTGTTTATGGGTGCCGCCACCAGTGGCTAAGGCCCAATTTTTCAGCCCCTGTTTTACAGGGGCGTGTAATTACAATTTTTTTAGCAATAATTTGCCATAGGGCTCATTGCTGTGCTCCAAGTACAGTATCTGTGAGGGGTTGGAGTGTTGTGGCACCAGTGCCTAAGGCCCAATTTTTCAGCCCCTGTTTAACAGGGGCGTGTCATTACAATTTTTGAAGCAATACTTTGCAACAGGGCTCATTGCTGTGCTCCAAGTACAGTATCTGTGAGGGGTTGTAGTGTTGTGCCACCAGTGCCTAAGGCCCAATTTTTCAGCCCCTGTTCAAAAGGGGCATGTAATTACAATTCTTGATCTAATAATTCACAGCAGGGCCCATTCCTGCACCCACCAAGAGTAACTCTGAGGGCTTACAGTGTTGTGTCAACACCACCACCACCACCAAAGGCCCAATTTTTCAGCCCCTGTTCAACAGGGGCATGCAATTACAATTCTTGATCTAATAATTCACAGCAGGGCCCATTGCTGCACCCACCAAGAGTAACTGTCAGGGCTTACAGTGTTGTGGCACCAGCACCACCATCAAAGGCCCAATTTTTACTACCACTGTTCAACAATTATATGTAATTACAATTCCTGATATAATAGTTGACAGCAGGGCGTTCCAGCACCAACCAAGAGTAACTGTGAGTGCTTACAGTGTTGTGCCAACACCAACAACTAAGGGGCCTATTTCTGCAGAGTATCTACGGCAGGTCCCTACTTTCAAACATCCAACTTACAAACGACTCCTACTTGCAAACGCAAGAAGACAACAGGAAGTGAGAGGAAATCTACCCCTAGGAAGGAAAATTCTCTCCTGTAAGAATTAATATGGGAGAAAGGTGTCTCCTCTGTACTGATGCTTTATCAGCAATCCTTGTTTCAAGAAAAACACCACATTTCAAAAACAGTTGTCATTGGGACGGAAAGTGAGGTGAAATGTTCTGAACAGGGGCACAGACAGCAAAACAAATGTTACAGGGGTGATAACCCTTACCTATGTTTTCCAAAAAGTTTAAAAATAGATTTTTGGGCTGGAGCTACACTTAAACAATGTACCTGTTCAAAATTACAAACAGATTCTACATAAGAACAAACCTACAGTCCCTGTCTTGTATGCACCGCCTGTATACGGCTGTTCAGAGTATATAGGGCCTTTTTTATTTTATGTGCGGGGTTCCCCTTAATATCCATACAAGACCCAAAGGGGCTGGTAATGGGCTGGGGTAGGGGGGGGGGGGGGGTCATGGGGTAGCTATGCCATTTTTCTTAAAGATTTTCATCCATATTACCGGGACCAGACATTACATTAAAGCCGCAAGCAGTTTTAAATGGCTTTTTTTTCCTTTAGAAGTGTCATTTTGTGCAGGGACAGTTCTAAACACGGGAAACACGTGGCACTTCACAGGCATACTTTAGACACCCCCCAGGTACGATATTTAAAGGAATATTTGACTTTTTTTTTTTCACTTTATGCATCATTAAAATGACTGCTCCCGAAAAACGACCGTTTTTAAAACTTCTTTTTGCATTGATACATGTCCCCTGGTGCAGAACCCGGGTTCCCAAACCCTTTTTAGGACAATAACATGCATAATAGTTGTTATAATTAGCACTTTAGAATTCGAACGTTCGCATCCATTGTATTTAATAGGGTTCTAATGTTCGTACGAACTTTCGGTCCGTTCGCGGGTTCTGGTGCGAACCGAACCCGGGGGTGTTCGGCTCATCACTACTCACCACTCAACATGACTTGAAGATTCCAGACGTGAAGGACTGTTAGGGTGCAAAACATAATGGCTTCAGGCTCCCACTTGCCCTAGACATGAGCATTGCCCAAGTTTACATGACAGTGGGAGGGGATTTCAGCACACTCCTGAACCACATATTTTTAAATTGGCCATTAAATCCCAACTCATCCTTGTGCATAAATAACGTTTCTGCCCCTAAAAATAGAAGCAGAGGTTATCATTGCAGCCTCCATTTTTCTCTGTTCATAGTTTTCTTTTAACCTCCCTCAATTGATTGCTTTAGTTGCATCACATTGATTTATATGGGACCTGGTACACAAAAAAATCAATGTGCAATCAGGAAATACGTTTTGAATAATCAATCTATTCAGATTGTTTAGTGCTGTCACTGCAGCATTTCATCTTCTCCACAGTCTTGAATGAGATAAGTATTGTAGCGGGGTGTTACATTTATGGGGCAGGTGTCTGTGTGTAATCAGGCTCAGATGCACTATTGTTAGGGTCTATGGACTATATTTTCCTGTGGAGGAGATCAATGGTGTTTAGTTCCCTGCAGTCTATAGGTGGCGCTGTCGCCATAGACTGGGGTTGAACCATCGTTGAAGGTTGTGCCTTTTTGTGTCCCCTCTCGACGGTGGTACGGCGGGGCGGGGAACCCGCTGTGTCTGCTGGGAGGGGGTATAAAAGGGACAGCCATATTCCACACAGGGTCCGAGTCCCAGGCACCTTCAGCCTGGGGCTGCTGTTCCAGTTCGCCCGAGCCCAGGTGCCCTTGACCTGGGTGTAGGGGATTGAATGCCATCCCAGGCACCTTCGGCCTGGGGTGAGGTACTGCTTGAGAAGGCCTGGGGCCCAGTACCTTCGACTGGGTCCCGCGAGGGATCGAGGAATCCTAGAGGTCCACCGAGTGAGGGAACCCGAATCTAGAACGAGGGGGACCAGAGAGGTTACCCTTCCCGAAGACCCATTGCAGCAATTTGGTGACGGTGGGGCCTCTGGTGACCGTCCGGATGGATGTCTTCTCCCTGACAGGGGTCGCAACTTTTTGAAGGTAGTCCACGTTTTCATGGTCTGTGGCAGGGACCCAACGTGAATCAGGTCGGTGGCAGAGACCCAAAAACCAGGTCTGTGGCAGGGACCTTATTTCACCTGGTCCGTGGCAGGGACCAACCTCACGGTCGGTGGCAGCGACTGTGCGCCATAACTGTTGTGAAATCCTAACAGTTTAGTTTCATTGATAGGATTGTGCCGGGACCTCCTTCCAGTGGCGGATCCAGGGGGGGGCAACAGGGCAATTTCCCCCCCCGAGACCATCTGTCACACTCACTTGCTTGCTCTGTTTTTTTTGTTTTTGCGCCTGATCTCCCGAAATTTGGGGACCTGGTACCGGCCGGCCTTAGGACCCCTGGACCCCAAACTTGGCACACATGTAGCCCAAAGTCTCTTCTACAAGTGTGGAAAGTTTGGTGTCTGGGGAACCTACGGCTGGGGAGCACTGATTTTTAAAATCCGGGCACCCCTTCCATAGACAACAATGTTAAACGGTCATTTCTCTGGTGAATTTGCGGACCCAGTACCTCTGAACTCCAAACTTGGCACACATGTAGCCCTATGTCACCTCTATAAGTTTGAAAAGTTTAGTGTCTGGGGGACCTACAGCCGTGGAGCACTGATTTTTTAAATCCGGGCACCCCTTCCATAGACTCCAATGTTAAACGGTCATTTCTCCAGTGATTTCGCGGACCTGGTACCGGCCGGTCGTAGGTCCTCTGGACCCCAAACTTGGCACACATGTAGCCCCATGTCTCCTCTATAAGTTTGAAAAGTTTGGTGTCTGGGAGAACCGATTTTTCAAAGCCGGGCACTCCTTCCATAGACTTCCATGTTAAACATCAGTCTAGTCATGGGCACAGTGAGGCAAGTATAAGCCTAGGACACCCTAGGCTTATACTTGAGTCAATAAGTTTTCCCAGTTTTTTGGGGTAAAATTAGGTGCCTCGGCTTATATTCGGGTCGGCTTATACTCGAGTATATACAGTACTTGTTCTGCGGCTGCCGCTGCCTCTCTGAGTCTCTCTCTCTCAGTTTCTCACATCAGCCGATCAGCCGCGCTGAGAGAGAGACTCGTCTAATGTAGTTACGTGGCGCACTGACACGATACCAGGAGCCGAGGAGGAGGTGGGTGGAGCCTCTTCCCTGCACTTGCTGCTAATGCCTGGGCCGCTTGGCGTCTAGCAACGAGTGACGTCAGTGAGTCACGTCAGGCCGCTTTGCGGGCAGGTGCAATAGCGTGCGGCTCCACAGACGGGTAAGAAAGCGGGCAGCTCCGCTTGCGGCGCGGTTTGTTGTCGGGGGGCGGAGCGGTTCGTGGGCAGACCGTGCTGCTCAGTGTGTTGGCAGCGAAGGTGAGAGTGAGAGAGCAGGCTCAGTGTGGCAGCTGGCCAATCAGCTAGCCGGGAGCGGGGGAGCAGAGAGATGAGATCATCTCTCACCGCCCGTGCCTGCCCTGCATTCCTGCAGTGACTTCCACCCTCACTGTGCAGGCAGCAGAGAGATTACATTATCTCTCTGCTGCCTGACTCTGGGTGTCTGGGACACAGCAAGAGACAACCAAAACTACACCTTAGCAGGCAAGTTAGTGACAATCCGCAAGGTGTGGCAGGCGACGTGGCAAGTGACAATCCGCAAATTGTGTCAGGTGACATGGCAAATGACAATCTGCATCTGGTGACAGGCAAGTGACAATCAGCAAGGTGTGGCAGGTGACGTGGCAAGTGACAATCCGCAAGGTGTGGCAGGTGATGTGGGAAGTGACAATCCACAAGGTGTGGCAAGTGACAATCCACAAGATGTGGCAGGTGACGTGGCAAGTGACAATCCACAACGTGTGGCAAGTGACACGCTCAGGGCTCCCACTAATTGCAGGCGACGGTGGCAAGTGACACACTCGGGGCTCCCACTGATTCTGCATTGAACTATTTCATTTCATATTACAATGTAATAATAGAAATAATGCACTTCAATCATCCTGACACCATAACAACCATGGTGCCGGGATGATTGAAGCGCAGACACCAACAATTTCCCCGATAAATTTCCCACAAAAAAATCCTTTTTTGGCAGTGCCCCTCCCGAGAAAAGACTCTGGATCCGCCCCTGCCTCCTTCCCACTTTGTTCTGAACTGTTCTGTGTCTGACCAGTCGCTCTCAAAGGACTATTTATTGCTCTGAAGAATAAATAAGTGTTGGGCTTTCAGTGGTGTGGAACTTGACTTTCTGGAAGCTAAAGGGTCCTACCTCTACCTGCGTGGAGGGTGGGAATCATCCTCAAGGGAAGTTTTGGCTCTGGATGGGGACACAGGCCCGAAGGTAAAAGGTTATAGCTCACACCTCTGCACACAAGAGGATACGAGCTGGAGGTGCGCCACACTCTCCTCTCTGGTCCCCTAGACGAGAGCCATTGACCAAGAAGAGAAAGAGGGAGTGAGAGGTGAGGTCGCTATAGTATATTAAAGGAACCTTCGAGGATGGCTGTTTTTTGTCTAAGCTGAGGCTTCCATCCAGCAATGGAAGACCATATTGCTGAAAGCAGTGCAAATTATTATTATTATTATTATACACGATTTATATAGCGCCAACAGTTTACACAGCTCTTTACAATGTATAGGGGGGACAGCACAATTACAGTACAGTTCAATACAGAAGATACAGGAGGGCCCTTTCAAGCAGGTATGTCATAATGGTGGAAGAGGTACAAGTTCTGGGATGGAGCATTCCTCTTCATGATTCTATAGAGCTGTACTCTAGTAGGGATGAGCTTCGTGTTCGAGTCGAACATACGTTCGACTCGAACATCGGCTGTTCGATCGTTCGACGAAGATCGAACGATTTGGGCCGTTCGCGCCAAATTCGAGTGACGCGAACGGCCCACAATGCACTACGCCATCGCAGTGTCATCCAGGCGCTGTGATTGGCCAAGCATGCACTGTGACCCCGCATGCTTGGCCAATCACAGCGCCGGCAGCGAGGAGAGCAATGATTGGCCACAGGCAGGATGCCTGTGGCCAATTATTGCTGAGGGTGTTTAGTACACGCCCCACACTATAAAAGGCCGCCAGCACGGCGGCCTAGTGTAGTGTGTTCCGGAGCAGGGAAAGACAAGCATAGGCAGGGACAGTGACATTTATTTCTTTCTTGCTTAACCTGGATTCCTTTAGTTTAGGGAAAGAGAAGGATAGGTAGGGAGAGTGTCAGTGTGTTTTACTGTGCGAGTCCTTGTTTCTAGGGACAAAGAAGGAAAGTGAGGGGATTTCTCCTTGTGCTATAGTGTGCTTTAAAAAAACATTTTTTTCTAGGGACAGAAAACTCTAGGTAGGGAGAGTGTCAGTTTCTTTCACTGTGCCAGTCCTTGTTTCTAGGGACAAAGAAGGAAAGTGAGGGGAATTCTCCTTGTGCTATAGTGTGCTTTAAAAAAACATTTTTTTCTAGGGACAGAAAACTCTAGGTAGGGAGAGTGTCAGTTTCTTTCACTGTGCCAGTCCTTGTTTCTAGGGACAAAGAAGGAAAGTGAGGGGAATTCTCCTTGTGCTATAGTGTGCTTTAAAAAAACATTTTTTCTAGGGACAGAAAACTCTAGGTAGGGAGAGTGTCAGTTTCTTTCACTGTGCCAGTCCTTGTTTCTAGGGACAAAGAAGGAAAGTGAGGGGAATTCTCCTTGTGCTATAGTGTGCTTTAAAAAAACATTTTTTCTAGGGACAGAAAACTCTAGGTAGGGAGAGTGTCAGTTTCTTTCACTGTGCCAGTCCTTGTTTCTAGGGACAAAGAAGGAAAGTGAGGGGAATTCTCCTTGTGCTATAGTGTGCTTTAAAAAAACATTTTTTCTAGGGACAGAAAACTCTAGGTAGGGAGAGTGTCAGTTTCTTTCACTGTGCCAGTCCTTGTTTCTAGGGACAAAGAAGGAAAGTGAGGGGAATTCTCCTTGTGCTATAGTGTGCTTTAAAAAAACATTTTTTCTAGGGACAGAAAACTCTAGGTAGGGAGAGTGTCAGTTTCTTTCACTGTGCCAGTCCTTGTTTCTAGGGACAAAGAAGGAAAGTGAGGGGAATTCTCCTTGTGCTATAGTGTGCTTTAAAAAAACATTTTTTCTAGGGACAGAAAACTCTAGGTAGGGAGAGTGTCAGTTTCTTTCACTGTGCCAGTCCTTGTTTCTAGGGACAAAGAAGGAAAGTGAGGGGAATTCTCCTTGTGCTATAGTGTGCTTTAAAAAAACATTTTTTCTAGGGACAGAAAACTCTAGGTAGGGAGAGTGTCAGTTTCTTTCACTGTGCCAGTCCTTGTTTCTAGGGACAAAGAAGGAAAGTGAGGGGAATTCTCCTTGTGCTATAGTGTGCTTTAAAAAAACATTTTTTCTAGGGACAGAAAACTCTAGGTAGGGAGAGTGTCAGTTTCTTTCACTGTGCCAGTCCTTGTTTCTAGGGACAAAGAAGGAAAGTGAGGGGAATTCTCCTTGTGCTATAGTGTGCTTTAAAAAAACATTTTTTCTAGGGACAGAAAACTCTAGGTAGGGAGAGTGTCAGTTTCTTTCACTGTGCCAGTCCTTGTTTCTAGGGACAAAGAAGGAAAGTGAGGGGAATTCTCCTTGTGCTATAGTGTGCTAAAGCATTCCTCATCAACCATCTTTGAAATCCTTGTTTTTTGGACAGTCAGGGAAATTGTCGTTGTGCTATTCTGTGCAAAAGCAATAATCCTCAACCATATTTAGAAATCCTTAAGTAAAGGGACAGAGAAGGACACCTGAAGGTAGCCCTTATTGCTTTTTTCCCATCTCCCTGCAGGCCATCTATTAGAATGTCTGGAAGGCAAACAAGGAGAGGCAGACAGTCAGGAGGCAATAAAAGAGGGCAAGCAGGCTCTGTGTCTGGGGGCAACAGTGCTGGTCGTGGACGCGGTGCATTGTCATCAGCACATGGCCATGGGACACGCTTGTCCTTCTTTTCGGCAGCTGGACATGTTGAGCCACATCATGCCGAAGACTTGGTAGAGTGGATGACCAAGCCCTCCTCCTCTTCCTCCTCATCCTCTCTCACCCAGGCTCAGGGTACTGGCAAAGCAGCTGCCAAAGCGTCCTCTTCCCTGGTATCAATGTCAGACTCATCATCAGTCACTCCTTCCCTAGACCCACCATGTCCTCCTCCTGAGGAGTCCCCCGAACTGTTTGAGCACAGTGTTGGGTACATGCTCCAGGAGGATGCCCAGCGTTTCGAAGGGTCTGATGATGAAACCCAGCTACAGGAAGGCAGTAGCGTGAGAGCAGACAGAGGGGATGCTCAAGAAGGACACCAATCTGGCAGTCATGTTCCAGCAGCTGCAGCATACTGCCAGATTGGCTCCAGTGATGAGGAGGGAGGGGATGATGAGGTCACTGACTCCACGTGGGTGCCTAATAGGAGAGAGGAGGAGGAGGAGGATGAGGAGGAGGCACATCTCCAACGAGGCAGGATGCCCTTTGGTGGCCAGCGTAAGGGCAGTACACCGACGGAATCACACCGCAGAGCTCCGCCTGTGCAGGGCGCTGCCTCTGCCCGTCATTCAAAAAGTTCCTTGGTGTGGGCCTTTTTTGAGGCTAGTGCATCAGATCGCACAGCTGCTGTTTGCAACATATGTCTCAAGCGTATATCGCGTGGCCAAAACATCAGCCGCTTGGGTACCACATGCCTGACCAGACATATGTTGACCTGCCATGCAGCTCGTTGGCAAGCCTACCTCAAAGACCCACACCAAAGAACAAAGCGGACCTCTCCTTGCACCGCATCAGCTGGGATCTCCAACCCCACTATAACTTCAGTCCTCTCTGAAACATGCACTGAGAGGAATGAAGGTGTAGAATTAGGTGTGTCACAGCCAAGTACTTGCGGCCACTCTGCTAGCAGTACACCGACGTCCGATTCTAGCAGGCAAATTTCCCTGCCCCAGCTGCTGGACCGTCGAAAGAAGTTCACTCCCAGCCATCCACATGCCCAGCGGTTGAATGCTAGCTTGGCTAAATTGCTAGCGCTTCAACTGCTGCCTTTTCAGTTGGTAGACTCGGCCCCCTTCCGTGAGTTTGTGCAATGTGCGGTTCCTCAGTGGCAGGTTCCCAAACGCCACTTTTTCTCACGGAAGGCTATTCCGGCTCTCTACCGGCATGTGGAAGGCAATGTCTTGGCCTCGCTGGACAGGGCGGTCAGCGGTAAGGTGCATATTACCGCTGACTCATGGTCCAGCAGGCATGGACAGGGACGTTACCTTTCTTTCACGGCCCATTGGGTCACTCTTTTGGCAGCTGGGAAGGATGCAGGACAAGGTGCAGTAGTGTTGGAGGTTGTTCCACCGCCACGCCTCCAAAATGCTACTACTGGTTGTGACACACCTCTCTCCTCCACCCCCTCCTCTTCTTCTTCCTCCATGGCCTCTTCCTGTGGTTTGTCCTATGAACCAGCGGTGCTCCGTAGCCGTTCACGGGGCTACGCAAGTACGCAGGCAAAAAGATGCCATGCCGTGCTTGCGCTGGTGTGTTTGGGGGACAGAAACCACACTGGGGCAGAGGTCCTGTCTGCTCTGCAGGGCCAGGCCGAGAGGTGGTTGACGCCACGCCAGCTTAAGCCAGGAATGGTGGTTTGCGACAATGGCACCAACCTCCTCTCCGCCCTCCGACAGGGACAACTGACCCATGTGCCCTGTGTGGCTCACGTCCTTAACCTGGTGGTGCAGCGGTTCTTGGGCAGGTACCCGGGCTTACAGGATGTCCTGAGGCAGGCCAGGAAAGTCTGTGTGCATTTCCGCAGATCTTATAATGCCAGTGCTCGCCTGGCTGAGCTGCAAAAGGAGTTGAACCTGCCCAAGAACCGCCTTATATGTGACATGCCCACCAGGTGGAACTCAACGTTGGCCATGGTGAGCAGTGACAGTGCATGCATCAGTGACACTGTACCTCTTGTCCACCTGTTGGAGCACACGCTGCGTGGAATAATGGAGAGGGCACTTGAGGCAGAACAGAGGCAGGAAGAGGAGGACTTCCTTGCCTCTCAAGGCCCCCTTTACCCAGACAGTGTTCCTTCTGTCCCACCCATCGCACAGGAAGAGGAAGAGGAGGAGGAGGAGGAGGAGGATTGTGTCAGCATGGAGGTGGAGGCTGGCACTCAGCATCATCAGCAGCAGTCTTTTAGGGATGATTTACAGTCCCAAGAAACCAGTGGACTTGTACGTGGCTGGGAGGAGGTGGCTGCGGATCATGTCGTCCTTAGTGACCCAGAGGACTCCGGAGCGAATGCCTCAGCAAACCTACGCTGCATGGCCTCCCTGATCCTGCAAAGTCTGCGGAAGGATCCTCGTATTCTTCGGATCAAGGAGAGGGACCATTACTGGCTGGCCACTCTCCTTGATCCACGGTACAAGGGTAAGGTTGCGGACCTTATGTTCCCTTCGCAGAGGGAGCAGAGGATGAGACAACTCCGGGAGGCCTTGCAGAAAGGTCTGTGCAACGCGTTCCCAGAGACTGGGAGGTTACAAACTCCTGGTCCTGGACAACGAGTTGCTGAGGCTTCGGCCAGTCAAAGAAGGAGCGGTGGGGAAGGTGGCCGTCTGACCGATGCGTTCAGACAATTCTTTAGTCCGCAGCCCCAAAGTATGATCGGTTCCAGCAACCATCGCCAGCGTCTGATAAACATGGTGCAGGAATATCTAGGGGCAAGGTCAGACTTGGACACCTTCCCCACCGAAAATCCTCTGGCTTACTGGGTCTTGAGGATGGATCACTGGCCAGAGCTTGCACAGTATGCAATTGAGCTACTGGCCTGTCCTGCATCCAGCGTTCTTTCGGAACGCACATTCAGTGCTGCTGGAGGATTTGTCACGGATCACAGGGTGCGCCTGTCCACCGACTCGGTTGATCGACTGACTTTCATCAAGATGAACCAGTCTTGGATCACCACCAGCTACCACACACCTGATGCTGATATAACAGACTAATTGATTTTAACATGTCACATCCCTTCAAGACTGATGCTGATGCTGAGTGCCTGTGCTGTTATGTTGACTGGCTATCCTCCTCCTCCGAGTCCTCAATGATACGATTGATGATGATAGCTTGGAAGATCATTTTTGTTTATGGGTGCCGCCACCAGTGGCTAAGGCCCAATTTTTCAGCCCCTGTTTTACAGGGGCGTGTAATTACAATTTTTTTAGCAATAATTTGCCATAGGGCTCATTGCTGTGCTCCAAGTACAGTATCTGTGAGGGGTTGGAGTGTTGTGGCACCAGTGCCTAAGGCCCAATTTTTCAGCCCCTGTTTAACAGGGGCGTGTCATTATAATTTTTGAAGCAATACTTTGCAACAGGGCTCATTGCTGTGCTCCAAGTACAGTATCTGTGAGGGGTTGTAGTGTTGTGCCACCAGTGCCTAAGGCCCAATTTTTCAGCCCCTGTTCAACAGGGGCATGCGATTACAATTCTTGATCTAATAATTCACAGCAGGGCCCATTGCTGCACCCACCAAGAGTAACTCTGAGGGCTTACAGTGTTGTGGCAATGCCACCACCACCACCACCACCACAAAAGGCCCAATTTTTCAGCCCCTGTTCAAAAGGGGCATGTAATTACAATTCTTGATCTAATAATTCACAGCAGGGCCCATTCCTGCACCCACCAAGAGTAACTCTGAGGGCTTACAGTGTTGTGGCAACACCACCACCACCACCACCACCACGAAAGGCCCAATTTTTCAGCCCCTGTTCAACAGGGGCATGCAATTACAATTCTTGATCTAATAATTCACAGCAGGGCCCATTGCTGCACCCAACAAGAGTAACTGTCAGGGCTTACAGTGTTGTGGCACCAGCACCACCATCAAAGGCCCAATTTTTACTACCACTGTTCAACAATTATATGTAATTAAAATTCCTGATATAATAGTTGACAGCAGGGCGTTCCAGCACCAACCAAGAGTAACTGTGAGTGCTTACAGTGTTGTGCCAACACCAACAACTAAGGGGCCTATTTCTGCAGAGTATATACGGCAGGTCCCTACTTTCAAACATCCAACTTACAAACGACTCCTACTTGCAAACGCAAGAAGACAACAGGAAGTGAGAGGAAATCTACCACTAGGAAGGAAAATTCTCTCCTGTAAGAATAAATATGGGAGAAAGGTGTCTCCTCTGTACTGATGCTTTATCAGCAATCCTTGTTTCAAGAAAAACACCACATTTCAAAAACAGTTGTCATTGGGACGGAAAGTGAGGTGAAATGTTCTGAACAGGGGCACAGACAGCAAAACAAATGTTACAGGGGTGATAACCCTTACCTATGTTTTCCAAAAAGTTTAAAAATAGACTTTTGGGCTGGAGCTACACTTCAACAATGTACCTGTTCAAAATTACAAACAGATTCTACATAAGAACAAACCTACAGTCCCTGTCTTGTATGCACCGCCTGTATACGGCTGTTCAGAGTATATAGGGCCTTTTTTATTTTATGTGCGGGGTTCCCCTTAATATCCATACAAGACCCAAAGGGGCTGGTAATGGGCTGGGGTAGGGGGGGGGGGGGGTCATGGGGTAGCTATGCCATTTTTCTTAAAGATTTTCATCCATATTACCGGGACCAGACATTACATTAAAGCCGCAAGCAGTTTTAAATGGCTTTTTTTTCCTTTAGAAGTGTCATTTTGTGCAGGGACAGTTCTAAACACGGGAAACACGTGGCACTTCACAGGCATACTTTAGACACCCCCCAGGTACGATATTTAAAGGAATATTTGACTTTTTTTTTTTCACTTTATGCATCATTAAAATGACTGCTCCCGAAAAACGACCGTTTTTAAAACTTCTTTTTGCATTGATTCATGTCCCCTGGTGCAGAACCCGGGTTCCCAAACCCTTTTTAGGACAATAACATGCATAATAGTTGTTATAATTAGCACTTTAGAATTCGAACGTTCGCATCCATTGTATTTAATAGGGTTCTAATGTTCGTACGAACTTTCGGTCCGTTCGCGGGTTCTGGTGCGAACCGAACCCGGGGGTGTTCGGCTCATCACTATACTCTAGATAGAATAGAGCACCTCTGTCTGTCATTCTGGTATAGCCAGCTACCAACATTGGACAGGCCTCTCTGTAAGGACACCTCAGATGGGATGGATTTACTAAAGGCAAATAGTCTGTGCACCTTGCAAGTAAAGTTGCACTAATTTTCCCCAGAGCTTAGTAAATGTGGTAAACCTCTGCCGATTTATATCATCCAGTCATAAGCAAGCAAAAATTTTCTTTTTTTAAATTTTCCTTGCACCTGATTGAGTATTCCGTACAAGGTGAAGCTTTACCACATTTACATTTACTAAGGAAAATTACTACAACTGCACTTGCAAAGTGCACAGTGTATTTGCCTTGTTTCACATCCTAGTGAAGCCAGGATGACAGCAAGGTATTTGTTTACATATACCTTAAATTATAAAGATCTCTCTGCACTTGCAGTGTTGGCAACCGTCAGTATTTTTACTGGCAGCCAGTAAAAAGCAGGCAATTTTCTCCTGCTAGTAAATGCCAGTAAAAGTAAAAAGGTTGCCAGTAAAAAATAAGTCTGTGACACTCGGCTTGGTCTGGAGCCGGTGATGTAAAAAATGTCTCGACCCATGCAGGATCTTGACCGCGTCACTTCCTGTGCACCTACGTCACAAACACAGCTGATTCCGGGCTCCACTGCGCATGCGCGGCTTCACCGCACCTATACCGCGCATGCGCAGAAGCCCATTTCGGTCCGTGAAAATTCTAGATTCGAGCGGGCGGGCGGGCGGAGGCGTTGCGAATTGCTCAACATCGTCGCCAGCACCGCCTCCAGCCCCGCCCCTAGCCTGCTCTGGAGAAGGGGGCGGACAAGCTAGCCACTTAACACTGTGGACCGAGGTCGACATAAAATATAGTGCTGCACCGCCTCCAGCCCCTGTCACGCCCCTAGCCTGCTCTGCTGAAGTGGGGCGGGCCCCGTGTATAGCACTGTATATATGAATGGCAGGTCCATCAAAAATATAGAGCTTTGCCTGTGGGAGGGGCCAAGCCTTTGCATCAAATAACTCATCAAATAAACTGAACCCCCCCCCATTCAATTGCAGCCTCACTGTGCCCGTCAAACGCAAACGCTGTGCCCGTCAAACGCAAACGCTGTGCCCGTCAAACGCAAACGCTGTGCCCGTCAAATGCAGCCACTGCACCCAGCAAACGCAACCGCTGTGCCTGTCAAACGCAAATGCTGTGCCCGTCAAACACAACCGCTGTGCCCGTTAAACGCAACCGCTGTGCCCGTCAAACGCAACCGCTGTGCCCGTCAAATGCAGCCACTGCACCCAGCAAACGCAACCGCTGTGCCCGTCAAACGCAACCGCTGTGCCTGTCAAACGCAAATGCTGTGCCCGTCAAACACAACCGCTGTGCCCGTTAAACGCAACCGCTGTGCCCGTCAAACGCAACCGCTGTGCCCGTCAAATGCAGCCACTGCACCCAGCAAACGCAACCGCTGTGCCCGTCAAACGCAACCGCTGTGCCCGTCAAACGCAAACGCTGTGCCCGTCAAACACAACCGCTGTGCTCGTTAAACGCAACCGCTGTGCCCATCAAACGCAACCGCTGTGCCCGTCAAACGCAACCCCTGTGCCCGTCAAACACAAACGCTGTGCCCGTCAAACGCAACCGCTGTGCCCGTCAAACGCAACCGCTGTGCCCGTCAAACGCAACCGCTGTGCCCGTCAAATGGAGCCACTGCACCCAGCAAACGCAACCGCTGTGCCCGTCAAACGCAACCGCTGTGCCCGTCAAACGCAACCGCTGTGCCCGTCAAACGCAAACGCTGTGCCCGTCAAACACAACCGCTGTGCCTGTCAAACGCAACCGCTGTGCCCGTCAAACACAAACGCTGTGCCTGTCAAACACAACCGCTGTGCCCGTCAAACGCAACCGCTGTGCCCGTCAAATGCAGCCACTGCACCCAGCGAACGCAAACGCTGTGCCCGTCAAACACAACCGCTGTGCCCGTTAAATGCAACCGCTGTGCCCGTCAAACACAACCGCTGTGCCCGTCAAATGCAGCCACTGCACCCAGCAAACGCAACCGCTGTGCCCGTCAAACGCAACCGCTGTGCCCGTCAAACGCAACCGCTGTGCCCGTCAAACACAACCGCTGTGCCCGTTAAACGCAACCGCTGTGCCCGTGAAACGCAACCGCTGTGCCTGTCAAATGCAGCCACTGCACCCAGCAAACGCAACCGCTGTGCCCATCAAACGCAAACGCTGTGCCCGTCAAACGCAAACACTGTGCCCGTCAAAAGCAGCCACTGTGCCCATCAAATGCAGCCACTGTGCCCGTCAAATGCAGCCACTGCGCCCAGCAAACGCAGCCACTGCGCCCGTCAAACGCAGCCACTGTGCCCGTCAAACGCAGCCACTGTGCCCGTCAAACGCATCCACTGTGCATCAAACGCAGCCACTGTGCATCAAACGCAGCCACTCTACCCATCAATTGCTGCCAGATTGTCAAGCCGTAGCTGTGCTCCCTGGGGATAAGCTGATCGCCCATCCGTGCTGCTGGAGGGAGGCCAGACGACCATAAATGAGGGACCTGCAGACTTGGTCATGGTAAGTGAGACCATCCCATATCCCACTCCATCTTCCCCGAGGACAGGGACCCCCTCCCCCCAAGACAGAGACCCCCTTCTCCCCCCTAAAACGGAGAGGGAAATCTTTTCCCCCCTGAGGACAGGTTCCCCTTCTCTCCTGGGAACAGGGACTCCCTTCTCTCCTGGAAACAGGGACTCCCTTCTCTCCTGGAAACAGGGACTCCCTTCTCTCCTGGAAACAGGGACTCCCTTCTCTCCTGGGGACAGGGACCCCCCCCCCCAAGACAGAGACCCCCTTCTCCCCCCTGAGGACAGGGAAACCTTCTCCCCCCTGAGGACATGGACCCCTTCTCTCCTGGGGACAGGGACTCCCTTCTCTCCTGGGGACAGTCTCCTGGGGACAGGGACTCCCTTCTCTCCTTGGGACAGGGACTCCCTTCTCTCCTTGGGACAGGGACTCCCTTCTCTCCTTGGGACAGGGACTCCCTTCTCTCCTGGGGACAGGAACTCCCTTCTCTCCTGGGGACAGTCTCCTGGGAACAGGGACCCCTTCTTTTCTGGGGACAGGGACTCCCTTCTCTCCTGGGGACAGGGACTCCCTTCTCCTCTGGGTACAGGGACACCAATTGTGCGGTCGTGCGACGTGGCTCCCAAACAAAATTGACGTCCCTTTTTCCCACAAATAGAGCTCTCTTTTGGTGGTATTTGATCACCTCTGCGGCTTTTATTTTTTGCGCTATAAACAAAAATAAAGCGACAATTTTGAAAAAAAAGCAATATTTTTAACTTTTTGCTATAATAAATATCCCCAAAAATATATAAAAAAACGTTTTTTTTCCTCAGTTTAGGCCAATACGTATTCTTTTACATATTTTTGGTAAAAAAAATCACAATAAGCGTTTATTGATCGGTTTGCGAAAAAGTTATAGCGTCTACAAAATAGGGGATAGTTTTATGGCATTTGTATTAATAATTAGGTGGCGCTGAAGGGGTTAAGTCAATACTAGGGTGTGATTCTTACTGTTAGGGAGTGTGGCTACACGTGACACGTCACTGATGACCTATCCCGATCACGAGGAACAGTCATCAGTGAAAGTGTCACTAGGCAGAATAGGGGAATGCCTTGTTTATAAAGGCATTCCCCTGTTCTGCCATTGCCGACCGCAATCGCGGGCTGCCCGGGAACATCGAGTTCCCGGTACCCGCCAGCACACTCGCGAGGCACGCGGCGGGCACGCACGTGCCCGCTGGGCGGCAAATTTAAAGGGACGTACCTGTACGCCAATGTGCCAGCCCGTGCCATTCTGTCGACGTACATCGTCGTGCGGCGGTCGGCAACTGGTTAATACCTACCTTAAAGCGGAGGTTCACCCAAGAGTGAACCTCCGCTTTTCGGAACCCTCCCCCCCCCGGTGTCACATTTGGCACCTTTCAGGGGGAGGGGGTGCAGATACCTGTATAAAACAGGTATTTGCACCACTTCCGGGAGCGTCACCCCCCCCCCTTGTTGTGTTCTGGGAAACACTCGGCTCCCAGAACACAACGGGAACCAGTGAGGACGGCGCAGCGCGACTCGCGCATGTGTCGTAAGGAAGCGGGCAGTGAAGCCGCAGCGCTTCACTTCCCGATTCCCTCACCGAGGATGGCGGCGGGGGAAGCAGCTGCAGTATTTGTAGCTGCTGGCTTTTTTTAAAAAAAATTACGGTGAACCTCCACTTTAAATCATATTGCTAATTGCATATTGTATTTGTTTGTAGCCTAAACACTCTAATTTGCACTTAAAACTAGTTTTGTAACTTTTGGAAATGGTAGTAAAAGCTTGCCTGTGCCAGTACATTTTGGGTGTTGTGTCAGTAAATTTCAATCTGGTAGGTTGGCAACACTGTGCACTTGGCTATATCTAAATCAGAGAGAGAGAGAGAGAGAGAGAGAGAGAGAGAGACAGAAGCTTATTGGTTGTGTTAGAAATTCTTCATGTAGCCCTACAGAACAGACAGTGCACATAGTCCTCATGGGCTTTGCTGCTTAAAGTGGTTCTAAAGCCTCAAGGTTTTTTACCTTTATGCATTCTATGCACTAAGGTAAAAAACCTTCTGTGTGTCCCCTCCCCACTTATACTTACCTGAGCTCCATCACGATCCAGCACTGTGCATGAGAGCTGCGGCTCTCATAGCTTTGTCCCTTATCCCTGGGCAGATTGATAGCAGCGGGAGTCATTGGCTTCCGCTCCTGAAAATCAACTCCAGTGAAAGGGAGCAGGGGCGGGACCAAGTCTCGCTGTCTGTGTCAATGAAAGCAGCAGCTGATCTCAGGAGCGAACCCGCTCAAGTGCCCCCATTGGGAATCATCTTCCTCTTGGGGGCACCAGCAAGAGATGAGGAGCCAGGAGTTTGGAACCCAAGAAGAGGAGGATCAGGGCCGCTCTGTGCAATTCTGTTGCACAGAGCAGGTAAGTATAGACATGTTTGTCATTTATTTATTTATTTATTTGTAGCACCCTCTAGTGTGTGCTACTAGAGTGAGAATAGGCAAAATATGCTCTGACTCATACCAAGCCCGTGAGACTGTATTTATGTCAGCATTATTAGAGGTTAGGCCAGCATGACTCATACAGACAGCTCTCTGGTGTCTCCCTCTGGATCTAGAAAGTTGAAGAATATTCTAGATACTAGTGGGCAGAGGTAAAGTGGGGCTGCTCTGCATATTTAGGGGCCCTTAGCCAATCCTCAGAAGTGGCCCTGGCGGCGGACTAAGGAGCCCTTAAATAGGAATAAGGCATGCTGGGAGAGGAGAGTTGGAGTTGGGTGGAAGATAGTGATGCAGTGTTGAGGGAGTCTGTCGGTGGCTCTTGAGGGAATCCTGCAGGGTGGGGGGGGGGGGGATTTAGCTTGGGTGGTCGGGTGGCTGGCCTGGAAGAATCCTACCACAGGAGGCAGTTTTGAAGGAGAGATTTCTGGAGAGGCAGCAGGAGCAAAGAGAAACAGAGTGAATAGAACGGTGCAGGGACAGACAAGTGAAGAGACTGCCAGCTGTAGCAAGTCTCTCTTAAAGACAGAGGTGTGTTAAGTCTTCATCCAACCTTGCTCTGGGAAATCTCTAGTGTGTCAGTCGGGCAGGACTGGTGCAGAGTATCAGTTGTTAGGACTGGGAAAAAGAAGCAGGTGGGCTAGCATTTTTGCAAGCAGTAAATCTGGGATCAGTGTCTACAGGGAAGCAGAAGGTGTTGCAAGATGCTGTACAAGGATCAAGTTTTGTGCAGGAGGAAGAAGAGGAGGTGTAAATAGGGAGGAAGTTGTCCCTGGATTTTCTGTTGTCAAGTTGTTCATCCCATAAATCCCTAACCCCATCCAAGTTATCATCCCCTCAATAAAACAACAAAACAAAGCTCAAGGACTGTTTTCCTGTTAAAAAAGGTTAGTGACTGGCTGTGCAGAAGCGCGGAACCCTGACATTTGCAACTCCCACGGGTTAGTATCGCACCACTGATTAACAGTAAGGACAAGGCATAGGATGACATTTGGCATTCAGATCAGCTAAAAGTGTAGCGAGGCCATCTCAAGTGCAGCAGTAAGCAGTAGTAAAGATTAATCTACCGAGTGCTGGAGCTATACTGCCAGAGAGCATTTATGGTGGTGTGACGGACTGGGGTTTATATGGTCACAAAACAGACACCCCAAAGCAAAGTACATACTCATTTTTTTTATTTTATTTCTAGCAAAGAAATACCTTCCTGCTATTCTATCAAGAACCAGTAGATGGCAGAGAAGGTACACAAACAGAGTTTATATAAGGCCACCCACCATGTGACTGGAGTCAAACGATTTCCAGCCATAAAATCCAGTGGTCCTGTCTTATGCTGTTGTGTGATTCTTTGCAGGTATGTACTCTAAATCGTTCCTAATCTGCATTAAACTATAATAGAAAGATTCTTAAACATCTGTAGCAGATGCAGGGAAAGTTACAGCAGACTGTATGTTATAGTTTTACTGCTATTAGAAGTTAGAACAGCATGTGTGAGAAACAAGTGAAAAGGGCATAAAAACATAAAAATACTGCATTAGTCAGAACAAATGTCTATTAGAAGCACTAAACCGTTCTAAATAAGTATATTGAAACTTGGTTTATACAAGTTCCATAAAGTTAGAAAAGCACATGTTGAAAACTGATATTCTTAAGAAAAACCTATATGTAAAGCTCTGCATTGCTTCATGTGCACCATCTAGTGGTTAAAAAAGAGAACTACCGAAATAATGTTTGTATTAAAGCATTATTGCACAGTTAAAGTGTACATCATCATCTATAACACGGAATAACAGGAATATATATGTTATTAAAATATAACAATGTTTTTTTGTGTAACTACGGTTTAAAATACTTCAGTTAAAATCTGTATTATATATTGTTAATAGTTATAAACATGTGATTATAAAAATGTAAAAGATGTATTGTTATGTAAAAGTCAAACGATTTCCAGCCATAAAACCCAGTGGTCCTGTCTTATGCTGTTGTGTGATTCTTTGCAGTCCACGCCAAGCTGATCACCTTATCTCATCACGTCTACAATTATCGGCTCTCTTAATTCACATTTTGAGGCCGGTAACATTTTGGGGGCTCGTGTGCCGGGATTCGTTGTGTTACCAGTGAGAGGGAAGCGCGAGACAAGCGTGAGCCTACTACAGAGCTACAAGGAGAGTCGTGAGTGTCGTCTGCCTTGTGAGTGCAAGTCTTCAGAGTGCAACAGATATGGCGTCTCCTCGTCGTGCGCTGATGTGGGATATCCGGAAACAACTTCATCTGCTTCGTGAAGAACAGCTGCATAGCCTCGCTATTACGCTGGAAGATGAAAGAGACGTGAACGTTCCATCAGTGACTGGTACCAATGAAATGGAACTCGTTGAATTTATTGTAGACTACTTGAGAAGTGATCAGCTGGAGAAGTTAGAAGATCAAGGCATGTCTTACCTACTCATCATCCAAGACAAGATCAATGAACTAAAACTTAACAAGGAAAGTACACCAACTGTGGACATTGCAACCGCTGCAAAAGAAATAAGTAGTGGGACTGCAAGGACTGAACAGGTATCGGAGGTGGTGAGATTAACTGACGTTGTTGCTTTATTGCCACGTAGAGAATTCAAAATGCATGGTGGTGTAATTTCAGATCATGGTTCGGACATGAGTTACAGTAGCGCGTGCAGACAAATTGACGAGGGTCTAACAGAAAAATTCCCTGAATCTGAAATTATACGCACCGTGTTGAGAATAATCAAACCTGGTCATTTTAAAGATATGTTGACTGACAAAGATGATCTTACTGTTGCTGAATTGAAAAGGTTTTTGAAGTCACATATGAGAGAACGAAGTGGTAATGAGTTATTTCAGGACCTTAGCAATGCTACCCAGCAAGAAAGAGAAACAGCACAACAATTTGTTTACAGGCTAGTGGGGTTAAAACAAAAAGTTCTGTCCACATCACAACATGATAGGCAAGAGCTTAACTATGACAAAAAACTGGTGCAAGGCATATTCCTTCATACACTGTATCAGGGACTAAACGAAAAAAACTCTAATGTTAGACGAGATATCAAGCCTTACGTGTCTGATTTGACAGTAACGGATGACTTTATCATAGAGCAGGTCACCCGATCAGTTGATGAGGAAACAGAAAGACAGAGATGCTTAAACAGTGCACCTAAACATAAACCTCTTACTGTTCATTCATCACAGACACCAGGTAATAGTGAAAAAGACACCTTGCAAAAGAGAGTTGAGAAAGATGCTAGAGCAAATCACACTGCATTAACGGAACTAACAACACCGGTTTCTGCTCTCACAAAGAACCTGGAAAAGATGATGAAGCAAACTCCTGTTGTTGGAAACCAAAGGACTAAGCCACTAACCAATGTTCAAGTTCCAGATACAGCTCACTGCAAACCCAGGTGTGATGATTGCACTAAACGAGAGAGTCAGAACTGCTACCACTGTTTCTACTGTGGTTGGACAGGACACAGAGCGGTTGATTGCTTGAAGAAAAGAAGGCAGTCGGGAAACGACCAACGGTCACTGGGAAGGGACAACCAGTGACCACCTCAAATGATCTGTCCCGTGCGAAGGTAAACAGGGTATTCACCCACCGGTCAACTAGAACACTCCCAAAAGAGAAGGGATTCTCCAAACAACACGTAGCACAATTAATTGGAGGAAAATGCCTACTGTCATGTCGGATGAATGGTGTTCCGGTTGACATGTTGATGGACACAGGAGCTCAGGTCAGCATTGTCGGGAAGGCATGGTTAGAAAAGTTTCTACCCAGCGTCTCCATTAGGCACATACAAGATTTACTTTGTGATGACAACTTATCTATTACAGCTGCAAATGGTTCTATCATTCCATTCATCGGATGGATTGAAGTCTGCCTGGAATTCGAAAGTAGTGGACATGGAAACTCAGCCATCTATGTGCCAATGCTGGTGAGTGACTGCTGTAATGGCAATCCAATTCTTGGGTTTAATGTGATCGAAGAATTGATCAGAGAAAACTGTGACCGACCAAACAGCACCCAAAACCTGACTATCTTGCTGAGTGAAGCTATGAAAGTAAGACAGAGTGTAGCGAATAACATTGTCAATGCTGTCAGTCAAGCAACTGACCCAGGAGAAATATCCGATAGTCGTATGGTCAAAGTGGGGAAGAAGGGACTCCAGATTAAGGGAGGCGAGATCTGTGAAGTCAAATGCAGAATTAGAGCATGGCCAAAAGGAGGAATCATGCCATTTGAACCACTTCCAGAATATCCAGTTGAGGAAGGACTTGAACTATTTCCTTCAGTGGTAGATGTGCCAAATGGGTTCTCTAAACTGGTGAAGATACCTATACTGAACCGTGCTCAACATGACATCTACCTTCCGCCCAGAACAGTATTGGGTACCATTTCTCCAGCAGCTGAAATTCTACCATTGTCTCCAAACAAAGACGATGGAAAGGGAATTGACCAGAAGAAAAGGGTGTTTTATGTAAACCAGTTGAATCAAGTGGACACTGGAAATCAGCTATCCACTAACAAATCTGTTAAGTGGCACCCACCTGTCAATTTGGAAGATCTCTCAGAAGAAGAACAGGAGATAGCGAGACAAATGTTATATGACGAATCAGATGTCTTTGCTCGAGATGAGGGAGACATAGGATGCATTCCTAACCTGAAATTGAGGATAAATCTAAAAGATGAAACTCCTGTCCAGAAACGCTACAATTCGATACCGAAACCCCTATACAAGGAAGTGAAAGAATATATCCAAAACCTTCTTGACCGAGGTTGGGTAACAAAATCTTCTTCCGCATACTCATCACCGGTTGTCTGTGTTTGAAAGAAGGACAGTAGCCTACGACTATGTGTTGACTTTAGGGAGTTAAACCGAAAGACTATCCCAGATAGACATCCACTACCCAGAATACAAGATCTGCTGGATAGCTTAGGAGGATTTACATGGTTCTCAATCCTGGACCAGGGTAGTGCGTATCATCAAGGCTTTGTGCATGAAGACTCCAGACATCTGACGGCTTTTAGCACCCCCTGGGGACTCCTGGAGTGGAATCGTATTCCGTTCGGATTAACTAATGCCCCAGCAGCTTTTCAGAGATGCATGGAAAATGTACTAGAGGGCATCAGAGACAAATGTTGTTCTCCATACCTGGATGACGTACTTTGCTACTCCAAAACTTTTCAGGAGCATGTCAATGATATTAGGCAAGTGCTTAGTCGAATGCGCGAGCATGGTATCAAACTTAGACCGCAGAAGTGTGAACTCTTTAAACGACAGATTCGATACCTTGGACGAATGGTGTCAGAAGAAGGCATAAAAATTGACCCAAAAGATCTTGAAGCGGTATTACATTTGAAAAGGAAAGAACCAAAAACAGTGGGAGGAGTCAGATCTTTGTTAGGATTCCTGAGCTACTACAGGTCCTTCATTCAAGATTTCTCTCGACTTGCTAAACCACTGTATGAACTTTTGCAGAACACTGAGAAAGAATCTGCTACATCCATTACCAAAAACAATCAAGGGAAACCTACAAAGAAAAATGGGAACAAAACACAAGTGCCATCTAAAACACCGATTCAATGGACACCCAAACATCAAGCTGTAGTATCCAGACTGGTGGACATGCTAACCAATCCACCAATACTAGCATACCCTGATTTTGACCTACCCTTCGTTTTACACACTGATGCTTCCAATGAAGGCCTAGGTGCTGTACTGTACCAACGACAAGGAGAAAAATTTTGTGTTATCGGGTTTGGCTCCAGAACATTGACTCCAGCAGAGCGCAATTACCATCTTCACTCTGGTAAACTTGAGTTTTTAGCTCTCAAGTGGGCAGTCTGTGACAAATTCAGAGATTACTTGTACTACGCTCCAACATTCACAGTCTACACAGACAACAACCCATTGACATATGTATTGAGTACTGCCAGACTGAATGCTGTGGGTCATCGCTGGGTTGGCGAGTTGGCCGATTTCCACTTTGATATCAAGTACAGGCCAGGTAAACAGAATGCAGACGCGGATACACTGTCACGATTTCCGGTGGAACTCACAAAGAATTTGAGTGAGTACACAGAGCTTGTACCATCTGAGGCTGTGTCAGCTATGTGGCAAGGGAGCAAAGCTGTCGACGAAGAAGAGGCACTATGGGTGGCTTCATTGACTTTTCACTCAGAAAGTGATGTGGCCGAAGAATTGCTGAAAGGACAGACAATCTGCCCAATGACTCAGGAGAACATCAGAGCATTACAACAAGACAATACCAACATTAGAGAAGTTGTCTGGCTTAAGGAGAATGACTGGATTCCAAACCACAAAGAAAAGGAGAGTATGACCAGTAAAACAAGACGTTTGATACATGAATGGAACAAACTCAGAGTTGATGAAGGAATCCTCTACCGAGACGCTGAAACCCGAAAACAGCTAGTCCTACCAGAAAAGCTAAAACCATTGGTCTTAAAAAATCTTCATGATGACATGGGTCACATTGGTACTGACAAGGTAACCCACCTAGCACGTGAACGATTTTACTGGCCATTTATGCAAAGAGACATTGATGAATATGTGCTGAAGAAGTGCAACTGCATCAAACAAAAGCGTCCAAATATCACCGAAAGAGCACCTATGGGTTCAATTACTACCAGTTCACCCTTGGAGTTAGTATCCATTGATTATCTTCACTTGGAAAAAAGCAAAGGAGGATATGAGTATATACTTGTAATAGTTGACCACTTCACACGCTTTGCACAAGCGTATCCCACTAAGAACAAATCTGGAAAAACGGCGGCAGAAAAGATCTTTCAAGATTTCATACCACGTTTTGGCTATCCAGAGAAACTCCACCATGACCAAGGAAGAGAATTTGAAAACAACTTGTTTCAAACATTGCAAGGATTGGCAGGGATTTCTCATTCAAGTACTACTCCGTACCATCCACAGGGTAACCCAGTGGAGAGACTGAATCGTACTTTGTTACAGATGCTTCGCACCTTAGAGGAAGAGAAAAAGTCAGATTGGAAAGAATATCTTCCACATATGGTTCATGCATACAATTGCACCAGGCATGAAGCCACAGGATACTCGCCATTCTTTCTATTGTATGGAAGATCTCCTCGTTTGCCTATTGACCTAATGCTCAACCTAAATTTGGAAAAGGAATCAGAAAGTCAACCAACATTTACTCAAAAATGGGCATCCAAAATGCAAGAAGCTTACAAAATCGCATCCGAGAATAGCCAAAAATCATCTGCTAAAGGGAAGAAGTACTATGACAAGAAGATAAAAGGAGCACCTCTTCAACCGGGTGATAGAGTCTTAGTACGAAATCTCTCTGAAAGAGGAGGACCTGGTAAACTTCGTTCATACTGGGAAGAATCAGTACACAAAGTGGTAGAAAGAATCAAAGATGGGCCTGTGTACAAAATTCAGCCTGAAAGTGGTAAAAAGACTATTCGAGTGCTGCACAGAAATCTTTTACTACTAGTAAATGACCTACCAATTGAAGGACACATTCCAAGAGTACCAAGGAAACAAAGACAATCAATTAACAGAAAGGAGACCAGAATGGATGTGGACCAAGAGGAGGAATGTTCAGATGAAGAAAGATGGTATTATCCTTATATACCAGAGACTACAGAAAGTCATGATCGTGTTGTGTCTCAACAAAACTCTCAATGTACAGAAAATCCCTTTAAGAGTTTCTGCTGAAGAGTTCTATCCTACAACTACCACACCCAATCTTGAACAAGAACAAAATGATGGAACATTAGTTGGCGACCAAATCTGGGCTACAGACATGGTGAGACTAGACACTGCAGAATTACCCTCATTAAGTCAAGACTTACCTGTGAGCCAAGATATGCAAATGGAGAATGATGTTGATGGAGATGACTCAACTCCTGTCAGAAGATCTACCAGACAAGCTAAGCCTAAAGAGATCTTTACATATGACACACTAGGTCAACCAAGATACATACCAAGTCAGATTCACACCGTACAAACTCCTACAATGCTAGCTACTCCCATGACATGCCAGGTAGTTAACATAGCTCCTTGGTGGCAACAAGTACCTATCTGGGTTACTTAAATCACTAAACAGTGTTCAGATAACAATTGAGTTTAATGTCGGGAGCCATTAACTGAAGGAGGGGAGAGTGTGACGGACTGGGGTTTATATGGTCACAAAACAGACACCCCAAAGCAAAGTACATACTCATTTTTATTTTTTTATTTCTAGCAAAGAAATACCTTCCTGCTATTCTATCAAGATCCAGTAGATGGCAGAGAAGGTACACAAACAGAGTTTATATAAGGCCACCCACCATGTGACTGGAGTCAAACGATTTCCAGCCATAAAATCCAGTGGTCCTGTCTTATGCTGTTGTGTGATTCTTTGCAGGTATGTACTCTAAATCGTTCCTAATCTGCATTAAACTATAATAGAAAGATTCTTAAACATCTGTAGCAGATGCAGGGAAAGTTACAGCAGACTGTATGTTATAGTTTTACTGCTATTAGAAGTTAGAACAGCATGTGTGAGAAACAAGTGAAAAGGGCATAAAAACATGAAAATACTGCATTAGTCAGAACAAATGTCTATTAGAAGCACTAAACCGTTCTAAATAAGTATATTGAAACTTGGTTTATACAAGTTCCATAAAGTTAGAAAAGCACATGTTGAAAACTGATATTCTTAAGAAAAACCTATATGTAAAGCTATGCATTGCTTCATGTGCACCATCTAGTGGTTAAAAAAGAGAACTACCGAAATAATGTTTGTATTAAAGCATTATTGCACAGTTAAAGTGTACATCATCATCTATAACATGGAATAACAGGAATATATATGTTATTAAAATATAACAATGTTTTTTTGTGTAACTACGGTTTAAAATACTTCAGTTAAAATCTGTATTATATATTGTTAATAGTTATAAACATGTGATTATAAAAATGTAAAAGATGTATTGTTATGTAAAAGTCAAACGATTTCCAGCCATAAAACCCAGTGGTCCTGTCTTATGCTGTTGTGTGATTCTTTGCAGTCCACGCCAAGCTGATCACCTTATCTCATCACGTCTACAATTATCGGCTCTCTTAATTCACGTTTTGAGGCCGGTAACAGTGGCAATGCTAGACCGACTGGGTATACACTGTCCAAAAGAAAAGAAGAATGGTAGCCATGGGGCTGGGGATCAAAGGGGGCTTGCAGAATAATTATTACAGGAGGGGCAGTCCTTTAAGGTGTTCTTCTGCTGGATATCGTCAGGGACCTTTAAAGAGCATCTTTGCACTTAACAACAGTCCCAGGTAACCTGCATTAGGAAAGGTACAGTATACAGTAGGTACAGTATAGTCTTGGCACAGGTGCAATGTAGATTTGGTTCAGGTGTGGTAAGGGTACGGTATAATGCGATATAGGTGTAGTCTAAGTTTGGAATAAGCATGTGATGTGGGTGGTGCTGTGCTGCCCCCAGGTGTCCTTACTTCCAGTCTCAGGTTCAGATCTTTGCTAATATGTTCTCCTGTTGGCAGATGAATATCCAGACAGAGGTGCTCTCTCTTTAACTCCCTATGTGCCAAGAGGAAGAGCTTTCTTGGGCAGTTTAATAAAAATCATCCCTCCACTCTCCCTACTGCACAGTGCCTATTGGGATTTGTATTGTAAGAAGTCCCATTATAGTCTCAAACTACAACTCACAGAATTCTCAGCTCTCTGCATAGACATCTATTGGGCTTGCCTGGCTTTAGCACTCCCCCTGCTGGCTGGAAGAATATGATGCAGCATAACATCATTATCTCAGAGGTAGAGAAGAATACATGGCAATGTTTCCTCCATATTACTGTAGTCCAGCACTTGGCTACATTTGTTTTCAGTTTTTTTCTTTAGGGTACAGATATCGCGGTTGTGTGGCCATATACGTGTCTCCTGGCACCATCCCTGTAAGGTATACTCATCTATAGAAGCTCCTTTGCCCCCTCACCACTCCATCACAGCCTTCTCCTTCATTGCTGTATTGGAGGGGCTTCCACGTATGGGGGGGGGCAATGTGGCATTCCAGTGTGACAGTGCTGGGGCCTCAATCACCAAACCTGAACACTGGCACAGGGAAATGTGAGGTCACGCAGGTGATCTCCAACACCATTGGACACCAGGGCTTACCCAGGGTGGACTCCTGCTTTGGGGGGGGGGCTTCTTGGTTGGGGTTTGGGGGCTATAAGGATTAGGCATGAGTATTACTTGCTTTGAGGGGGCTGTGCTATCAAAAGACTCTGTGACTTTGCTCTGAATGGGCAGGTGACAGCGTGCCTAGCCTGTTCACGCACCCATCTGGTCAATCATATTTCCCTGTGTCATTTCTTGGAAAAAAATAAGCGAAGAGACAAGAGGGTGATGCAATGCAAAGTATGGCTTGCTTAAGAACAATGGGTCTTTGTACAGGAGTGGAGCTGCATGTACGTTCTGTACAGAACTGTTATTCTCAAGTCTGTGTAGCAATGTGTACGTCTGTACTGTACTGTACATCTAGCTGATATTTATTTTTATTTTTTTGCCCTGAAACAGGTGACGGGGAAGTATTATAATGGTGCCAGGAAAACTGCCCACTCAATACATGCAGTTTTATTAGTTTTCAAAATGTACTGTAGCGGCCTCACCCTCGCTCCATCTTTATCGGTTACACACCAACTCATGTCTAGGGGTTCCTGGGTTGTGAGAGTGAGATGCGCCACGGCCCATGTCCTCCCCATTGTAGTAGGGAGGTGAAGGCCACTTACTGATGTTTCCTCGGGCCGGTGTGTTCTGTGAATGCACTGAGTCTGTAATTGCAAGCTCACCAGCCTCCCCTTTGCTTCCAGTAACTGGAGTTCACACACCGGAGAAAGGTCCAACACTTGTTTATTTGACACTCCAATACGCAAAGCACAATAAACAGTTCTTTCGCAGCAAACTGGTTGGGACCTATAACCTTGACACCGGTGGGGCGAGCAGATCGAGGCACTTCCTAAAGTTTAAGTTCTATGCCACTGTACTATGACCAGCGGCGCCTAAGCCAATCCGGCTGTTACAGAACAGGAAGATGGGGTCTCTTCCAGCAACCCCTATGAACAGCAGTGGAGCCCTCTTCGATACGCTGTGGCCCCTATCAGGGGGATGTGTCCTCCCAAGAGAGTTCCCAGAGGCCCACTGTCACCGGGTTGGTGCTGCTCCGGGTCTTCAGTGGGTAACCTCCCCGGCCTCCTCACCTCAGGTACGAGTCCCTCCGCTCAGGGACCCTCGGACAGTCCACCCTAGCGGGACCCAGTCAAAGGTACTGGGCCCCAGGCCTCCTCGATAGTACCTCACCCCAGGCTAAAGGTGCCTGGGATGGACGCCAACATGACTCCGGACCAGGCCATGGGCACCTGGACCAGACTCCTGGATCTCCAGCACCCAGGCCTGAGGGGCCTGGGTGCGGACCGCAACCCTCCTCCTCCGAGGACCTCCTTCTCCGCCAGACGACCACGACGACGACCTCGTGGTCAGGGCATCTCCCCCTTTTATCCCCTCCCATCAACGGCTTGGCGGGTTCCCCGCCCCAGCCATACCATCTCCGAGAAGGGACAAAACAGGGAGCACTGCAGGAGATGATTCTACCTGAAGCCCGTGGGTACCCCGCCACCCACAGGCAAAGGAGAATACTACATCCTCCAATCCTCCACGAAACAAAAAGGGGTCTGAACCCTAACACAATTATACACCTGGGTCACATTATTGCCCAGGTGTATCCCATCAATTTGAGGACCCCGCTACACACTCCCTCCTGTAATTGGACGCTGGTCCCCAGCGTCAGGTGCACACCCATGCCTCCCATAAAGTGGTGACATGGAGCGAAACCCCTGAGGCAGTTCCTCTAAATTTTTCCCAAGTGCCAAGACCTGCTCAGGGAATGGGGAACCTATAAAACAACTTATGTCATAAAACACTTTTAACATCTGCATAATCACAACCCCTCTCCCACACTGTCTAAGAGCCACCCACTCTCAATGATCTTGACTGACGATCCTCCTGCAGGGGAAAGAAAAAAAACAACATCCTAACATAATTTTGTGTCATTTGGGATGAGTGGGCCCGTCAGCCGAGAGACCCACTCACTCCAACAAGCAAGGTGATGTGTGTGTGAAACATTTTCAAACATTTGTTGCGCAACACTGCCACCTGGTGACAGCGCCACGGTCATGACACTCAACGAATCTTCGTTCTTCCAGCTTTTTCCCTACTCTGCCACTATTCCCAAATGTCTTTGCCTTGGGCACATGAATAAAAAAGGGGAAACACGAAAACACAACAGTCCCCAAGTCTCCTACGAGAAAAGAAAAGCCCAAACAAAACAAAAGCAGGGAACAGTCCTGGGTGTCTGGGAATGGCTCTTCCAGAAAGTTCAAGTGCACAAAGGAAATAAACAGGAGTCCTTTTCTCCTATAAGTAAAACTTTGGATCCGGCAGGTACAGGGGTTTCAGGTGTTTGTCAAATGCCTCTATCGAATACTCGACATCTTCTCCTTCTCTTCTGCAATTGACTATCTTGTCAGCATGGATATGGCGCCCCAATTTCCATTCAGCTTTGCAGTCCTCAAACCTCTTAGACACTGCCGGCACACATTCCAGGTACCTGCGAGCATGGGGCACCTTCAACTTGTCCCACACAAACTCGTCATACCATCTTGTTCTCCAAACTTCCACCTCATACAGCAAGTCCCGGGGCAGATACGGGTACTCCCACCCATATTCCCGAGCTACTTTATGGCAAAACAGTCTCTGCAAGCGGGCCAAAGGTGGCATAGTGGCTTTCTCTCCAGTTCCAGGCAGCACAATAGCTTCCGGATGCCGAGGTGCCTTTACCAGCTCCCTGGAAATGACTTTCGGCGCTCTCAGAGAAGCGCGGGGTGTCCCCACAACCAAAGTAGGTGAGGTAACAGTAGATGAGGACACAGGTGGAGGGGTAGGTTCCCTCGTAAGCTGCGGGTCTTCCACCCGAGGCGTGCTGTCTCCTGTGTACATAGGTGAGTCCCGTACCGCATGGGAAGCAAGAAGTGGCACTCTATCCCAGCCCTTGCGGCTGAACAGTTTGTCTATCTCGCCATCATCTCCGCAATCAGACAGCGACTCTAGGTCGGAGGTGTCATACATCTCCGCAGGCAGATATCTTCCGGTGGACACAGAATCAACCTCCCTGGGGGGCTCCACCTCCAATGGGCCCCCGACACCTCCAACCACCACCACAGTCCCAGCCCCTGGCTCACCTGACCCTTGTAGACTGGGATGTCCGGGACTTCCTTCTCGACCGGCGCCATCCAGGCCAGGCAAGCAGCGGGGTGAAGCTCGACCACGTCCATAGGATGCCTGTACTAGGCCAACTTTCCTCTTCGGTGGTGGGAGCAGAGAACTTGTGGCGACCGAGGCAGCATCCTCGGATTTTTCTCTGTTGGGCAGTCCATCGCCCTGGTCAGCGCGCACGGGAACCTCGACAGAGGCCTTGATCTCCCCTTCCGGAGTAGCAGTACCCGTGAGGTGGTTGAGGCGAAGGGCCCGAGGTCTTGTTGTGGACGACTCGACCTCAAAAAGGAATTCTCTGCACTCCTCACATCGCCCGAATGGCTTCAGGGTGACCACCAGTCCCGAGCAGCCGGGACAGATCACACCGAGGGCCTCCGTGTCTCTGCAAGTGTACAGAGCCAACCGCCCTTGGGGCCTAAGTCTTATCCCCGTGTCTGTGATGGGGGCAGCAAAGGAAGTCATTTTCGTGGGGTGAGGAACCATAATCCACGGGGCACTTGAGGTCATCCCGACTATCTGCTGCTCCATCATGCACTGACCCCGCGCCGGAGTCTCCACGTGTATCCCCACACTTGGCCAGACTCCTCCCATGAGCTGTACATTTTCGCGGGCTTCCTCTTGACTCCGCCCACGAATGATGTCGCCATGGGGTGCCTCGTGGCGCAGTGCGTTAACAGTCCCCACGTGCAGTACGTCACACGGCTGGACCTCTCCCTTTTTCCGCTCCTCCGCATGGGCCTTTCCCGTGTTAGGGTCATTTCCACAACTCCGAGCAGGGACGCACTTTGGCCAGTAATATGGCCGATCTGCTCGGAACTCCTCTGGGCAGCAAAGTTCAAATGTAGACATTCTCAAGTCCATCTTTAGAACACACTCTATCCCGGACGAGCCCCCACGTGTAGCGGCCTCACCCTCGCTCCATCTTTATCGGTTACACACCAACTCATGTCTAGGGGTTCCTGGGTTGTGAGAGTGAGATGCGCCACGGCCCATGTCCTCCCCATTGTAGTAGGGAGGTGAAGGCCACTTACTGATGTTTCCTCGGGCCGGTGTGTTCTGTGAATGCACTGAGTCTGTAATTGCAAGCTCACCAGCCTCCCCTTTGCTTCCAGTAACTGGAGTTCACACACCGGAGAAAGGTCCAACACTTGTTTATTTGACACTCCAATACGCAAAGCACAATAAACAGTTCTTTCGCAGCAAACTGGTTGGGACCTATAACCTTGACACCGGTGGGGCGAGCAGATCGAGGCACTTCCTAAAGTTTAAGTTCTATGCCACTGTACTATGACCAGCGGCGCCTAAGCCAATCCGGCTGTTACAGAACAGGAAGATGGGGTCTCTTCCAGCAACCCCTATGAACAGCAGTGGAGCCCTCTTCGATACGCTGTGGCCCCTATCAGGGGGATGTGTCCTCCCAAGAGAGTTCCCAGAGGCCCACTGTCACCGGGTTGGTGCTGCTCCGGGTCTTCAGTGGGTAACCTCCCCGGCCTCCTCACCTCAGGTACGAGTCCCTCCGCTCAGGGACCCTCGGACAGTCCACCCTAGCGGGACCCAGTCGAAGGTACTGGGCCCCAGGCCTCCTCGATAGTACCTTACCCCAGGCTAAAGGTGCCTGGGATGGACGCCAACATGACTCCGGACCAGGCCATGGGCACCTGGACCAGACTCCTGGATCTCCAGCACCCAGGCCTGAGGGGCCTGGGTGCGGACCGCAACCCTCCTCCTCCGAGGACCTCCTTCTCCGCCAGACGACCACGACGACGACCTCGTGGTCAGGGCGTCTCCCCCTTTTATCCCCTCCCATCAACGGCTTGGCGGGTTCCCCGCCCCAGCCATACCATCTCCGAGAAGGGACAAAACAGGGAGCACTGCAGGAGATGATTCTACCTGAAGCCCGTGGGTACCCCGCCACCCACAGGCAAAGGAGAATACTACATCCTCCAATCCTCCACGAAACAAAAAGGGGTCTGAACCCTAACACAATTATACACCTGGGTCACATTATTGCCCAGGTGTATCCCATCAATTTGAGGACCCCGCTACAGTACTATGATATGTTTTTTATGTGTTGACCTGGATTTCCCTGCAATTGCTTTTGTGTGTTCTTGTCTCCAAAAAAAAAAAAAAAAAGATACCGTATATACTCGAGTATAAGCCGACTCGAGTATAAGCCGAGGTACCTAATGTTGCCCAAAATAACTGGGAAACCTTACTGACTCGAGTATAAGCCGATGCCCCACTGTTCCCTAGCTCACTGTTCCCTGTAAATAGAAATTTTTACATTGTAAAAATTACCTGTAAAGAAGTTGCGGCTGCGGCGTCCATCGTTCGAATTCCGCGGCGTCCATTGTTCAAAATTCCGCGGCCTCTTCCTGTTCCTTACTTGATAGGCGAGTCTCAGCAGACACTCTCCGCCTATCACGATCATTCTCTCAGCCTTAGTTTTCCCAGCAGACACTGTGTTGGGTGTTCCGCCAATCAGAGACGTCTGCTGGAAAACTAAGGATGAGAGAATGATCAAAGCTGTTGCAATGGTCCCTGTACACCGATGTGACGGGCGACATGTCTTTGAATGTTACTTCCGGGATCGCGGGCTACGGTGCTGTGATTGGCCGGAGCCGCGATGTGCCCGGGAGCCATCGGTAACAGCACAGCAGCTGAAGAAACTGCACGAATGAGCCGTTTCTTCAGTGCTCATGTGCCGATAGCGTAACGGCACAGCAGCTGAAGAAGCTGCAAGAATGAGCCGTTTCCTCAGTGCGCATGTGCCGATGGCGTCGGCACATGCGTACACAGTGATTATCTCCTAAACTGTGCAAGTTTAGGAGAAATTCACGGTACCTACAGGTAAGTCTTATTATAAGCTTACCTGTAGGCAAAAGTGGTTGAAAAGGGTTTACAACCACTTTAAGCCAGTGAACACACAGGCTTGTATTTCATGCTAAGATTCAAGACCATGCAGGAGATTACAGAAATCAAGCAGGACAATCAAATGCATTAGATGGATGTCACGTAAAGCTGGAGCCTCTCAGCAGGTTGGCTTTGTTGAATGCAAATTTTGTTCATGTTCAACTAAAACGTACCTTTAACTTTAAGCATGTAGTATTAATGGTAGGGCTTCCAATGTGTTGTTTCGTGACAGTTCTCCTTTGAGGATAACTTAAAAATAAAAGTGGCGTGAAAGGAATATTTAATTTCCTCCATCAAAGTTTTATCAAATTTAGTCTCGGAAAAGTACTGATATTACAAGTGATTGACACTTCCCTCTATAATGTAGCAAGGACATGTAGTGGCTTCAGCTTCTATATATAGCTGGATGAACAGTGAATCATTTTCATCTCTTGTTGTCAAAGAAACCTGCAGCACATTGTTCTTGTATTGCCATGGTATCCTGCTTCTTCTATTGCTGGAGAGGGCTATTGACTGTAACGCATCATGCACATCTGGGACCCTGGATCCTTGGCTCTGCAGATTACTAGAAACAATGACAGGTCCTCAGACTGTCCCGGACAATATAGAGAGTGAAATATTTGTGAAGCCTTTGCAGGGCCGATCCTAGGGTCACAGACGCCTGGGTGCAGAAATATTTCTGGCGCCCCCACATGGGCGTGGTCACCATCTTACCAACTCCTCCCCTTTACAAATGTTTCTAGGGCAACGACTCAAACACAGAGATGCTCCCCTAAGAAGTCTTTGTTACCCTAGGATCCTCCCATGATCTTTTAACAATAAAGAAAATACTGGAAGAGTGTACACTAATGAGACCTGGAGGGGAGTCTCTCTGATACACACAGAGAGGGCTTCTGTTAGAGAGTGCCCCAAGACATACTACACGAGATGCTCAGAGACTGTAGACATGATACAAGAGACGGTCAGAGACTGCAATCTTGGTACAGGAGATGGTCAGAGAGTGCAGACATATTACAGGAGACAGTCAGAGAGTGTAGACATATTAAAGGATACGATCAGAGAGTGCAGACATATTACAGGAGACGGTCAGAGACTGCAGATATTATACAGAAGATGGTCAGCGACTGCAGATATGATACAAGAGACGGTCAGAGACTGCAATCATAGTACAGGAGATGGTCAGAGAGTGCAGACATATTACAGGATACGGTCAGAGAGTGCAGACATATTACAGGAGATGGTCAGAGACTGCAGACATACTACATGAGATGGTCAGAGACTGGAGATATAATACAGGAGACGGTCAGAGACTGCAGATATAATACAGGAGATGGTCAGAGACTGCAGTTCCTATGGACGCTGGTAGATAATGGCCGATCGGCCCTCTCACCTGACCCAGCGATACAGCAACAACGGTTCCTCTGATCAGGAGTCAGCTCACTCTGAATTGCCCATGGCAACTCCGCTGGGTAGAGCCCAGGTCTGTATTCTGGCAATGACTCCATTCTTTTTTCCACCAGGGATGGTGCCAGGCTGTGTGGCTTTCACTCTGGTGGTGCAGGGCAGCGGGGTTCTCTCTCTGATGGTGATCTCTTAGCACTGTCCACTCCCTCTGGAGTCCTGGGTGCACTTCCCTGAAAGCTTTCCCGGGCTCCTGGCTCTCTCTCTCTCTCCCATTCAGCTGGACATGCTGTGTGGGCTGCAGTTTCTTTGTTACAGTGGGGCTGCCAGTCCTCGAACTACATGTCCAGCAATCCTCTTCTCTGCTCCTTTTTCTATTCTATTTCTTCCCTGGCCGATATGAAGGTGGGGGGAAGAAACATAGTGGGCGGCTGTGCTGGCAAGCGCCGCTCACTAGTACAGCATTGCGTGCGAGGAGGAGAGGGAGTGGGAGGAGGAGAGGGAGGGGGGAAAGAAGAGCCCGCAGCTGGAGTGGCGTCACTAGGGTTGGTGTCACCCGGTGTGGTAAAACATGGTGTCACCCCCCTTCCACCACCTATAGTCGCCCCTCAGTACAGACCCCCTCCACTAAGTATAGATCCCCTCCGTCAGTGCAGACTCCCCACTAAGTATAAACCCCTCCCTCAGTGCAGACCCCCCAGGACAAACCACCCCCTCCATTAGTACAGATCCCCCCAGGACAAACCACCCCCTCCTTTAGTACAGACCCCCCCCTACATTAGTACAGACCCCCCCCTCAGGACAAACCACCCCCCTCCATTAGTACAGGCCCCCAAGGACAAACCATCCCCCCTCAATTAGTACAGACCCCCCTCCATTAGTACAGACCCCCCTCAGGACAAACCATCCCCCCTCCATTAGTACAGACCCCCTCAGGACAAACCACCCCCTCCATTAGTACAGACCCCCAGGACAAACTACCCCCCCTCCATTAGTACAGACCCCCCTCAGGACAAACTACCCCCCTCCATTAGTACAGACCCCCCTCAGGACAAACCACCCCCTCCATTAGTACAGACTCCCCCAGGACAAACCACCCCCCTCCATTAGTACAGCCCCCCTCCATTTGTACAGACCCCCAGGACAAACCACCCCCTGCATTAGTACAGACCCTCTCCATTAGTACAGACCACCCCCCCTCCATTAGTACAGTCCCCGCTCCAGTAGTACAGACCCCCCAGGACAAACCCCCTCCATTAGTACAGACCCCCCAGGACAAACCAATCCCTCTCCATTAGTACAGACTCCCCAGGACAAACCCCCCCCCATTAGCACAGACCCCCAGGACATCCCCCCATAGTACAGACTCCCTTCAGGACAACCCCCCCATAGTACAGACTCCCCCCAGGACAAACCCCCCATTAGTACAGACTCCCCCCAGGACAAAGCCACCCCTCCATTAGTACAGACTGCCCCAGGAAAAACCACCCCCCAATTTTAGTACAGACCCCTCCAGGACAACTCCCCCATTAGTACAGACTCTCCCCAGGACAAACCCCGCCTCCATTAGTACAGACCCCTCCAGGACAACCCCCCCATTAGTACAGACTCCCCCAGGACAACCCCCCCTCCATTAATACAGACCCCCCAGGACAAACCCCCCCATTAGCCCAGACCCCTCTAGGACAACCCCCCCATTAGTACAGACTCCCCCCAGGACAAACCCCCCATTAGTACAGACTCCCCCCAGGACAAACCCCCTCTCCATTAGTACAGACCCCCCCAGAACAACCCCCCCATTAGTACAGACTCCCCCCAGGACAAACCCAGCCTCCATTAGTACAGACCCTCCCCAGGACAAAGCCCCCTCTCCATTAGTACAGACTCCCCCCAGGACAAACCCCCCTCTCCATTAGTACAGACTGCCTCCAGGACAAACCCCCCTCTCCATTAGTA
The DNA here is from genome assembly GCA_029206835.1 of Rana muscosa. Lineage (NCBI taxonomy): Eukaryota > Metazoa > Chordata > Amphibia > Anura > Ranidae > Rana > Rana muscosa. The sequence continues at coordinate 78,243,714 of CM055117.1, read as the reverse complement.
CAGACCCCCCCAGGACAAACCCCCCTCTCCATTAGTACAGACCCCCCAGGACAACCCCCCCATTAGTACAGACTCCCCCAAGGCAAACCCTGCCTCCATTAGTACAGACCCCTCCAGGACAACCCCCCCATTAGTACAGACTCCCCCCAGGACAAACCCCCCATTAGTACAGACTCCCCCCAGGACAAACCCCCCATTAGTACAGACCCCTCCAGGACAACCCCCCCATTAGTACAGACTCCCCCCAGGACAAACTCCCCCATTAGTACAGACCCCTCCAGGACAACCCCCCCATTAGTACAGACTCCCCCAGGACAAACCCCCCCATTAGTACAGACCCCTCCAGGACAACCCCCCCATTAGTACAGACTCCCCCCAGGACAAACCCCCCCATTAGTACAGACTCCCCCCAGGACAAACCCCCCCATTAGTACAGACCCCTCCAGGACAACCCCCCATCAGTACAGACTCCCCCCCAGGACAAACCCCCCATTAGTACAGACTCCCCCCAGGACAAACCCCCCATTAGTACAGACCCCTCCAGGACAACCCCCCATTAGTACAGACTCCCCCCAGGACAAACCCCCCCATTAGTACAGACTCCCCCCAGGACAAACCCCCCATTAGTACAGACTCCCCCAGGACAAACCCCCCCATTAGTCCAGTCCCCTCCAAGACAAACCCCCCATTAGTACAGACTCCCCCCAGGACAACCCCCCCTCCGGCCCCCTCCATACATAAAAACACCCAGCGGGAGCTGGAGAGGAGAGGACAGCCGCGCCGCCCGGGTGGAGCACAGATCGCAGCAGCAGCAGGCAGGAGCTAAGACACAGGGAGGAGGAGAAGGCACGGACCGCCCCCTCAGCGATGGCATTGCGCGGCTTGTCTCTCTCCACACAGAGACAGCCGCTCTGATCTCCGGCGGATGCTTCACTCTCCTCCTCTGACAGGAGGAGGGAGGGGGGGGGGACGCCGGGCTTAGGTTTGAAAAACACATCGGCGGCGGCGACCGGCACGGACAAGGAGAGGAGGTGGAGAATAGAGGGGAGCACTCTGGCGCTTCAGCGCCCCCACCTCTGTGGCGCCTGGGTGAACTGCACCCCCTGCACCTTATCTAGGATCGGCCCTGAGCCTTTGCATAGCCATTGAAAGCATTTATTAAAATAACCCTATTTTCTTGGTTAGCCAACAGTACCCTTGCAACTTATTAAAAGAATAGTTGCTTTTGCATCTATCAAAAGGGACAGCTTTATTATATAAGAGTGGCCAAGTGGAACATACCACTGTTCTTGCCACATACAATTAGCATGAATCACGCTGAGTGTAGCATAACATCAGAAAAAGAATTTTTTTTCCAAAATCAATGGCTGCTTTGGTATATGGAAGGCCAAAAAAAAGGCTGAATTGAATAGCAACGCTCTCATGAAATTTGTCAGGGTTAGCATCATGGCGAGATATTGTATTTTTTACCTAATATTGTCCATACAGCTCTGTTGATCTCATATTCTTATTAGACATGTGCACACTGAAATATTTAGTTTCGGAATTTCGGTTTCGTCCGAAAAATTAATTTATTTAGTTACTCCCGAAATTTGTGTAGCGGCCTCACTCTCTCTCTCTCTTGTATCTGTTGATCTTGACTGTAGGGGTACTCTGGAGGAGAGAGTGCAGGACACTACGCCCAGCTCTCACCTTAAATGTATATGAGGTTTGAGCAAAGTCTCTTTAGATTACCTTCGGGTCTGCATTCTGCATATGGAGCCTCCGCTTCCTCCGTGGAGGTGTGTCTGCCAGTAATAGTGCCCCACACCATTTAAAAGTTCAACACTCCTTTATTTCTTTAATACCAGAATGAACATACTCAGTTGAACTTCCATAACAGACAGACAGGGGTGTGGATACGAGTAGGCCCAGGCACAATGAACTCTCCTATCCCTTTCTCGTGCGGATAGGCCTGGCGCACGGTCTCTGCCACCGACCGTGAAGTTGGTAGCTGCCACCTACCGGGTGAACTAGTTGGGGCCCCTGCCACAGGTCTGAGTACCAGTCTTTGCCACTGACCGGAGTAGCGGTCTCTGCCACCGACCTTAGAACATGGACCACCTTCTGTGTGAATATGGCCCCTGTTTGGCAAGGACATCCATCCCGACGGTCTCCGGAGGCCCTGTCCCGGCACTGGCAATCTGCTGCACCAGATCTACGGGAAGGTCACCTGCGCGGTCCCTTACGCCTGGATTCAGACACCCGATGCTGTGGGTGCCTTAGGACGATTCCTCCCGGGCGGGTCCCAGTGGAAGAAGCTGGGCCCCAGGCCTGAATGATGCACCTCACCCCAGACTGAGGGTGTCTGGGGTGACTCCCGAACTCCACGTGTCCAGGCCTAGGCTGCCTGGACACCGACCGCTGGACAGCAGCCCTCAGGCTAAAGGTGCCTGGGACTCAAACCTCGTGGCGAAGATGTCCGCCCCTTTTATAGCCTCTCCCAGCCAGCACAGCGGGTTCCCCGCCCTGCCGCACAACAGCCGCGAGAGACCAAAAAGGGTACGGCACTCCAGCGATGGTTCAACCCCGGCCCAAAGTGACAGCACCACCTGCTGGGCCGCACGGAACTGAACATCACTGATGTCTCCACCCGAATCAGCATACTGAAAGGTACCTACCCGCTACATTTGTTTTTATTTATTTTGTTTTGTTAAAAAATGCATTCGTCCGAAAATCCAAATTAATTAAGGTTGAATTTGTCAATTGAAGGCTTATGGTGTCAATCGGATGTTCTAAGAAGATTAGACGAAGCAGCTAAACTGTACGATGCCGCAGTCGTACATTTCCGGTCGTATGCTCCGCCCATAAGCTATAGCAGAATTCTAATGTTGTTTGACTAGTAATAATTATAATTATGAGTTTTTATTACTAGTCAAACAACATTAGAATTCTTCTATAGCCCATGGGCGGAGCATTTGACCGTAGATCGTATGTTTTTAGCTGCTTCGTCGAACGGTATTATACATATTTTTGATCATATCGAATGATAGGATACTTATTTGTTTCTGTTCAGGTCAAATGGTCTACCCCAAAAGCCAATGGAATTGCGTTATATCGAAATTCAAGCATATAACTTCCTTCCTATTCGCTCTGCGCCCCTAATGCCGCGTACACACGATCATTTTTCCCGTCTGGAAAAATTTCATTTTTTCCTTTGGACGAGAAAAACGATCGTCTGTGGGCTTTTTGCCGTTTTTTCTGACGGGAAAAACGGCATTAATCACGACGAGAAAAATTAGAACATGCTCTAATTTTTCTCGTCGTGATTCCTGTCATTTTTTTCCGTGGCAGTTTTCACATAGGGAAGAGAAAAAATTACGGGAAAAACGGCCGTGTGTGGGGGAACAAGCCTTTCCCTCGTTTTTCCTGTCGTGATTCACGGCGGTGTTTTCACCGCCGTGAATCACGATCGTGTGTACGTGGCATAACGTATCTGGTTCACAATGGCGATGGCAGCATCTGACGGTGGCTCCAGGCAGTTCGACCCCATGGAGGTTCCTGAACCTTCTATGGAGATTCCTGACCCTTTCTATGGAGGCAGCAGCAGCGCCACCAATCAGCTAATAACCATCATCATCATCATTTTACTTCCCCCCACTCATTCCAGCAGCGACCACTAACAGCTCTTTTACTATTGTCTCTAAAATGTCGATTCTTTTCTCTCTATGTTGAATAATCTTGGACTAACAGAGTTAGGTTAGGCACATCAGCGCGCAGGTTCGATAGACACAGATCGCTAGTGTCACTGTCATGTCAAATCTTCTATCTATCTATACTGTATCGAACTGTTGTCGCAGCAATAAGAAAATATAATGGATACGAAAATAAAGCATTTTTTTATTTCGGATCTTTCGGATTTCAGATTCTGCGCGTTCGTTATCGTTTTGTTAAAACAAACACGAAAATTCCTGAAATGTGGGTGAAAATGCTGTAGCGGGGTCCTCTTTAAGACTCCCGGGACTACCTTGCCCAGAATCCCTTTCGGCATGTTTCCACCCCAGAGACTCATGGGAGGGGTTATAAAAGGAGGAGGCGAAGCTGGGCTCGGCCTCTTCGGGACACAAGACTTCAGTGACTGATCCTCCTGTGCGGATGTGCCGGAGTGCAAGGCCTGAAGCCGGAGGCCTTGCGCAGCACCAAAGAGCCTTCCACCCCACTGCGAGCCTGGGTGGCATCTGACTTCGCTTATCTACAGCCTTGGTTGGATCGGGGACCCGATCGCTGGAGACACTGTGTGTGAGGACACAGTCGGTGGAAGTTCCCGGACTGGGATCGCGCCCGGAGGGGTGAGCGAGCGTATGCTCAGACCATATACTGTTTGTTGCTGATGTGCCTATAGACTGCCGTGGCCCACACGTTTATATCTGGTACTCTCACTGGAGATCCATATCAGAGCTGAACTCAGAGGTTCTTCAGTAAAGTGTTATTCTATTACAAATGTTATTCTGTTATGTGCACCACCTTTAAAGACTTGCCGGTGAAGAAACCATCATCCCCTATAGACTGAGTTTCAGATATCTGAGCCAGGCCTGGCCAGTTAGTTAGTTAATTTAGTTGCTGCGCCACAGGGCGCCTAGTTAACGGTCGCCCACGCGGCGCACCTTTACTATTCCATTAGTGTATAAGTATGTTTATTGCTGCAGAGCTCTGCAACCTATTTTATGTGAACTGTTACCATTGTTAACCTTTTACCACAGATCTAAAGTAAATAAGATACCCCCTTTCATTATTGCCTTGGTGTCTGAGTTTTATCATATAGTATAAGAATTATATTGCTGCCATAACTAACTGTGCCAGTAGGGGGTCGAGTAAATTGCCGGGGGTTGGCGGAGCTGTCTTCAGGGCCCAAACTAAATCAAGCGGCCATCTTAGTTGAAGGTATCGCTACAATGCATTCGGACGAAAACGAATGCACATGTCTAATTCTTATGGCCAATTAAACAGTAAAAGGAGTAAGGGAAGGCAACAGCAACAGATTTAGACAGTGAAAAGAAACAAGTCATGCAAAAGTTTCTATAAGCCCCCACTCAGTGTTTTTCTACTCATTTCCCTACGCCTAACTACACCTGACTATCCTCAACATGCAAAATCCCATTCTTTCTAATTGTCCCTGTTCATACTTGTACGCTCAGTTTACCTAGCTTTTTTTTAAGTGTATTCAGATTTGTTTTCTGGTCCCATAGACTTCAATGCGAGTGCTTGCAAACACACAATAAGAGTGTTTTTGGGCATGTTTTATGCCTTATATAGAACTACTCTCCTACCCTTGCCCAGCCCCAGGACACGAACACCTTAAGCTTGATACTTGTGTAGCACACAGATCCCTGGCCTTACCTCCTCAAGGCAGGACACACCGTACCACAATGCCCAGGTTCCTTCTATAATAATTTGGTGAGCGGTGTTCAGAAATTGTTGGGTCCCGCAGTGAGTTACCTTCCCTCGGTTGGATCTCACCCCTAGAGTGTAGGGAAGAGTTTGTTGGAGGTGCACCAATAAGGCCAATGTCCAGACAAGGTTAAACCTTAATGAAGGAAGGTTTATTTTCTTTATGTTGACAACTGGATAGGAAAGTTGGAGTTGAAGAATAAAGAAACAGGGAGACAGGTTCAGGCATTTGGTATCACCACTCAATCCCTAGTGGGCTCTGCTCACCTGGATAGTCCCCTCTCACGGGCCTAGCAGCCGGAGTGATGCACGAACATTACTTCTCTTAATTTTCCCTTGGAGATACGATCGGGAGATTCTCTGCCACAGAATCTCTGAGCCCCTAACCTCTCAGCGCTTGTAATTAAAGAACAGGTGCAAGTTGCTGCACATTACAAGGCCTCAGATGATTAGTGAAATCCCTCCAGAAGTTTACCGGGCCTCTCTTTCACCGTGAAACTCTCACCGGTCCCTCAGAAAAGGTCCTCCCCCGGTCTCTTCTTAGAGCGGGTCCCCTCTCCCGGGGCACCCTGGGATTCCTCCTCTTAGAGCTGAGCCCCAGCTAAATGTGCTGGGCCCAATGGCAAAGTTGTAGCCCCAGGCTAAAGGTGCCTGGGACCGATGCATATGCGCACCCCTGGCCTGGAGGGCCAGGTCACGCGACCCGAACTCCGGAGCCCTGGAACTCTGGAACAACCCCTTCAGGCAGCGCCTGCCCCTTATGTATCCTCTCCCGGCATGCACAGTAGGCCGACCATGCCCACTGTACTACTACCGAGAGAGGACACCCTAATGCAGCATACACACGATCGTTTTTCATGCCATTTTTTAAACCAACGTTTTTCACGTCGTTTTTTTTCATGTTTCCTCTCAAGCCTGTCTTGCGTACACACGATCATTTTAAAAAACGTTCAAGCAAAGCACGGTGACGTACAACACGTACGACGGCACTATAAAGGGGAAGTTCCGTTCTAATGACGCCACCCTTTGGGACGCTTTTGCTAATTTCGTGTTACCGCGTGTTAGTAAAAGTTTGGTGAGAGACGATTCGCGCTTTTCAGTCTTCGTGCTTTGAAGATCGTTTTGTGGAGTTCAGTTTGTGCCTGTGGGTTCGTATCTGTCTTGCAGTGCTTGTAGTCAGTTTGTATCTGTTTATTCAGTGCGTTCTTGTCTGCTCGTTCCTGTTTTTCAGCTTGTTCTTCATAGGCCTTGCTGTTCTTCCGTTCGTTCTTCTAGTTCGTTCTGAGCTGCCGACCGTTATCTAGCCATGTTGCGGCTACGTACTCATCGTAGAGTTCGTGCTGTAGTTGGTGCCGGGGTTCATGCTGTATCCCGACTCCAGGCCATGAACAGGGTGAGGAGGAGTTCATGGACCAAGAATTGGTTGCTCCAGCGGCACCAGTTCTGTCATATGCCTTTGTTGCGGGAGATCAGGGAGAATAATCCTGAGGACTACAGGAATTTTCTCCGGATGTCTGACCCCGTATTTCAGCATCTGTTGGCTTTGGTGTCCCCCTACATTACCAGGCAGGACACCGTTATGCGTGAAGCCATCAGTGCTGAGCAGAGGCTCATTGCCACGTTGCGATACCTGGCGACTGGGAGAAGCCTGCAGGACCTAAAGTTCTCCACAGGCATATCCCCCCAGGCTCTGGGTATCATTATACCAGAGACGTGTTCTGCCATCCTTCAAGTTTTGCAGGAGGACTATATTAAGGTAAGTGTTCTTATTTCAAACCTCACATTGTATGTATTTCTTTGTTAATATTTTTTTTTGGGGTTTATTAGCAGTCCCTAATTCCCATGATTCTTAGCTGCAGGGAATGTCCCCTTTCTCCACATGGTTATTTATTTTTGGGAATGTTTTTATTAGGCCTACATTTAAATTTGCCTTACCTAACCTCTCCAGCATGCTATCCTGGGGCCATACCCACCTTGCCTAGTAATTTCCATGTATTTTAATCTATGCTCCATCGTAGTGCTTTACCCTAAACGCACCCTAAAGATTGCCTAGGAATGTTACATTTTTTAAAAGTTCATACAGAGTGCTACAGCCTTCATTTGTGATCTCCCCAACTCATCTTCAACCCCCCCCCCAGTTTTTATTTTGGGTTTGTTTTTGGTTTGTTGTTGCTTACTAATAATGTTTTAATTTTTCGGTTTCTCCCAATGTTGGCCATGAATGGTTTTCTTAAATCTGCTTTCAATGTTTCTGTCTCAAAGTATAAATTTATTTTTAATTTAATTCCACAGTTCCCTTCTACGCCACATGAATGGCAGAATGTGGCATCTGAGTTTGCCCAACAATGGAACTTTCCGAACTGTGGAGTGGCCATCGACGGCAAACATGTTCAGGTCGTCCCACCACCCCATTCGGGATCCTTTTATTATAATTATAAGGGGTTCCACAGCATCGTCATGATGGCAGTGGTGTCGGCCACCTACGAATTCCTCTATGTGGACGTTGGCAAGAATGGCAGGATGTCTGATGGAGGAGTCTTTGCACAGACGGAGTTTGGGGAACGGCTCCTTTTGTATCAGCTGGCCTTGCCACCAGTGGAGCAGAATGTGGAGGGACTCCCATTTGTCTTTGTGGCGGATGAGGCGTTTGGCCTGGGTCCCCATTTGATGAGGCCATTCCCGCAACGCACCCTCACCCCTGAGAGGAGGGTGTTCAACTATCGGCTGGCCAGAGCAAGAAGGGTGGTGGAAAATGCCTTTGGCATCATGGCCAGCCGATTCCGCCTGTTCCTCACCTCAATCCACCTTGCCCCTTACAAATGGAACCATGTTGTAATGGCTTGTTGTGTGCTCCATAATGCATTCAACCAATTATCTGACTTTGACTGGGCCTGAGGCCTCATTATTGGAAGCAGAAAATTTAGTGGCCCTGGAAGCTGGCCATCCAGGCTTGGCCCCCCAAACCGGACGTGAGGTCCGTCAACAATATGTCGATTATTTTGTGGGTAGGTGGGCCATTGATATGCCTGATGAATTTTAACATTATTATTTGTAAAAATAAAACCTTTTTTTGAGAAAATATTGTTTTGGTGTTTTCATGTAATATTCTTTTAGGTTTCTCGTAGGTTTACCTAGTGCACTTGTAGTGCCATGTGTATTTTGCATTCCTAATTAGCCTTCATTGTCAGTGTAAACACAAAACATTGATTAGTTCACTTTGCACAACATTTACATAATGAAGCCACAAATTCTTGTTAAGAAAATACCTTTTTTTATTTTTTTGGAGAAAACTTCCTTTTAAATGTAGATGTCCTAAAAATATTTTTGGGGTTAAAACGCATGAACAGCCATGCATAAAACATTTTTTTTTTTAAATATCGTGAAAATGTAAACATGGTACTATTCATTAAAGCTTAAAAGAAAAACAAACCTGCCAAAACACAGCAAGTTCAACGTTCTTTTGTGTTAAAACATTATACACGCCCAAGCACAGCCATGATTTTTTGTAGCTTTTCCTCAACCCGCTTGGTATTTTGCCTGATCTCTATCAAGTCTCCCTTTATTTTTTCAAGGTCACGACAGCAGACCATGAGGTATTGGATCAGGATCTGGGCACTGTGATGTGTAAACTTTTCGGGGTCTCCGGCCAGAACTGCACCTAAATAAAAAAAAATAATGTAGTATAGAATATGTAGGCCTACATCTATTAACCTGCATCTGTCTGGTTTGACACTGACCTGTTGTGGTGCCACTTTCCACTTCCACAACTTCACGTTCCTCTCCATCATGTGGTTCTGGGGCTATTGTTGAAGGTGTTGGATTTTTAGGCTCATCTGACGTAGCTTTTTGAAGCCCTATGGAGATTGCAATAAAAGGTATAGTTTCATTAGTAACTAATAATTTTTTGGCCACAAAAAACCATGAAAAATAGATTTGTAAAGATTATTTGGAAGTGTGGTCCATTTTTAAATACCCCCAGTGACAACCGGAACACATGATTGGATACATAGCCAAAACCAGAGCATATACTTTTTGAAACAAAGTTTGACACATTGTAACACCCCAAAGTATATACACAGGATCACCTGTGTGTGACACCCTAAAAATTTAGGGGTTTTGTCCCACACTTGTACTACTGCGTTCAGATGTTTAAGCAGCTGCTGAGCATTCTCTCCATTAACATTACAATGCATACCCTTTTTTTTTTTTTTTTAATGTCTTTTGGATTATAAAAATAAAGCAAATTGTTTACCAAATTTGCTCCCCCAAAAAAAACAAAAAAATTTGGGTGTTCACATTGGATGATCCAAAAACATCGTTTTAGGAACTGTACGGAGAAAGAGGTTTACTACGTCCGTTTACTGTGCGGACGAACATGAAAGTTGGTATCTTTCACTGTACTATATCAAAGTCAAATATACATGACTTAATACAAGTAAATAATCTTTAGCAGGGAAAATGAAGAAAAAGTACTTACTTTTTCCTAAAACTTTCTTGATTCTTTTGTATTGGTCGGGCTCCCGCAACTTCATAACAGACCACCGTTTTCTGAGCTGTTCCTTCGTTCTGCACACCCCGAATTTTTGGTGAAGAGTTTTGACCACTTTGCCCATAATTTTTCTCTTGACAAGATTAGGCCTTTTATACGGCCCATGCTTGGCATCATAATCCTCCCTCCTCAAAATGGCGACCATCTCCACCATTTCCTCGAATGACATGTTGGATGCTTTATATCTCCTGGATCGGGATTTGGGCTCCTCTGGAATTTCCTCCTCTGTAGAGGTAATCTCAGCCACCTGTGTCTCCACCATGTTGTTAAGCACTACGACGAGCGAGAAGGGGCGGGGAAAGTACAATATCGAGCGTCAGGGGCGGGGAAAGCGTGCAGAGTTTCACGCATGCGCAGTGTATATCAAGTGAAGATCCATGTGTCGAAAATACGTTCATTTGGCGGGAGAGGGAGTTAGCAACGAACGTGTTGACCAAGGTACATAACATTTTAAGGATTTGGGTTTCATCAGAGGAGCAGATTTGGGGCTTGAAAATCTGTAGAAAATGCTGATTTGATGAATGTTGCCTGAAACATATGTATTTTCTTGTTTCTTGATTTTACAGAGAGAATGAATAGTTTCAAAAACCCAGACTTTATGGGGGAGTTCATTGATAAATGGAAAGAACTCCCTATCCTTTGGCAGACAAAAAGTGGTGTAAATAAAAATAAAGTGGCCAGGACAGCAGCACTGGAGAGCCTGCTTGCATTTGTGCAAACACAGATGCCCACAACAACTCTCCAAGATGTGAAAACCAAAATTGCTACCATCAGGGGGACATACAGGACCCAGAGGAATATGGTCCTGAAGTCCCAGAGGTCAGGTGCTGCAGCAGATAAGGTTTATAAACCCAGTCTGTGGTACTACAGCAAGTTATCTTTCCTGGATGACCAGCTGGAAGTGCAGGAATCTCTGTCCACCCTTCCACCCAGAGGTCAATCCAGCCGTCCTTGTAGCCAGCCCTCCAGCCTTCCTTGTAGCCAGCCCTCCAGCCTTCCTTGTAGCCAGCCCTCCAGCCTTCCTTGCAGCCAGCCCTCCAGCCTTCCTAGCAACCCTACTCTGGCTTCCTCTAAGGATCAAGATGAGGTCCTTGAGGAGGCAGATTTGGATATATGGAGCCAGGTAAAGTATTGATATCTACATTTATATGTTACAAAAGTGATGATTTTAAATTGATGTTAGTATTGTTAGGTATTTAATGTTCTAAAAAATTAGAATTTAAATAGCAAGATACAGTAGTGGTCAAATTTGATGGGGACAAGGCAACAATATCAGGAGGCGGAATCTATGCAAATTTAATACCTTTTGACATTCAATTAAAAAATGTCTGGAGGTGAACAATGTGTGTGATTGATGGTGGCAAAAATTAAAGAATGTCCCTTTCTTTTTTTACAGCCAGAGCAGAGCCAGGAAGAGGGAGATGTTGGGGACCAGGAGGAGGCAGGGCCCAGTGGCACACAGGAGGAGGCTGGGCCCAGCACAAGAGCCCAGATGCCTCCCCTGATAATGAAACAACGAGGGCCAAGGAGAGCTAGGCAGGTGGAGGAGGAAACAAGAGCCTTCCTAAAAGAGGCTACTGTGGCCCTCAGAGAGGCACCCTCTGCTGAGGAGGGCTTTGCCGCAGTCCTGGCCCATAAGTTAGGCCAAATGGACTTGGGGCAAAAGCTATATAGTGAGAAGCTTCTGCTGAAGGTCATTAACAAGGGGTTGTTCGGTGAACTGACCAAGTTCACCGACATCACTGAGGTTGTCCCTACTCCTCCACCTCCTCTTCCTCCTACTACTCCTCCTGCCACCTTCTCTCCTCCTGATCCCCAGCCTCCGAGGAAGCAAGCAACAAAGGCTGCAGGGAAGGCTGCAGAGAAGGCTGGAGAGAAGGCTACAAGGAAGAGGAAAAAATAATGCCTGCTGTAGTACCACAGACTGGGGACATATATGACTTATCTGCTGATGTTCCTGACCTCTGGGAGTTCAAGCCAAGATTGGGCTCCTTTTTTTTTTTTTTTTTATTAAATAGTTTGGTTTTGACATCTTGGATGGTTGTTGTGGGGTCCAAAGGATGCACAAATGCAAGCAGGCTCTCCAGTGCTGCCTTCACGTTTAATTTGTAATGTACCTAAATAAAGGATTTTTTTTTTGGCTTCAAATACTTGACTATGTGATGTGTATATCAAAAGAGACTTTGCTAGGGAACTGCACACCAGTACATCACCTGAGGAACAAATAACCAAACCTATCAATAAAAGCGGTCTGAGCCTGGCTACTAGCTCAGACCAACCCCTAAATTTAGGCACACAGCACCCCTCAATGTAGAGGGGCGCTACACTTGTGCTAAATTGCTTGTAAAATGCCATAAAGTTCTCAGTTGTGAATGCAGGCTAAGGCAGGCCATAGACGGTGCAAATTTGTTTCCAGCAACCACGAGTTGCAGGAAAGAAATTCACACAATTTCCCCATCAACGCAGACAGTGTTGACTTGACAGGGGGGTCCCTCCTGTCGAGACATTGTCATTCTGGCAGAAGACAGTGATTATTGCATTTGACTATAGCAGCTGCTAGCAATAATGGCAAGCAAATCTGGCAGGCGGGTTGCACCCAAGTTGATCAATCGATCAACTTGGTACATTCAGCCTGCCCATACACGGTTTGAATCTTGGCCGGTTCCTGCTGAACCAGCTGAGATTTGAACCATCTCTGGCCAGCCTTAGACTATCTGCAACCAGTTTATTCTGAGTTGAGTTTCAGTGCACTTTAGCACAAGAAAATGTGATACAGTCCAGGAAAACCAATACAATGGTATATGTATGCTTGTTATTAGTTTGGTAGTAATATTGTTATTTACTGGCAGATAGGATTACAATTTAATTAGTTCATTTGTGTAATTGCTGTATGTGTGTGTATGTATGTACAGTATGTATGTGGGCAGAGGAAGTGAACATGGTATGTCTCTACAATCACTCAGCCGCTTGACCTAATTTCCCAAATTGTATTTGAGTTTAGCATAGTAGAAGTAGAGTTTTTTGGAACTGAGGATATTAATGTCTACACTTCCATTACAAATCCAAAAAGAAGGGTTTTACCTCATTTCAGGATAATCGTTCAAGTGATTAAAATAATTACTTTATCCCCTGGGCCAATTGTGCATCAGGAACTACTGCATTGTAGCACAGATGCAACTCCATTCTTTATTAGTTTAGATGCTCTTGCCTGATTTCCAGAGTCCATCATTGATGTCCCTAAAAATTGTGATGAAGGTCCATAGTTTCCAGTCTCTCCATCCAGGCTGGATTTAAATCTGGAACCAATGTCTCTTCTTGCTGAGCAACCTGGAATGCTGGACAGCTCCCTGGACAATGCCTTGAATGATCCTGTTTGAACCTTGTTTGTCTTGAACCCTGGTTTGTTTGCTCCTCCCATGAACTTCCTAATTTAAGCCATGCCTCTGAACTTCCTGTTTGCCAGATTATTGCACTCTCTCAGCCAGTATCTCACTCTTGTCTTCCCTGCTGCCATCCATATTTTGCTACCACTCGTTATTGACCCTTGGCTTGTTCCTCTACTATGTTTTGACCTGCAACTACTCGTTACTGACCTTTTGGCTTGTTTACTGACTATGCTTTTGTTTGATCCTTACCTGCTTAATCCGCTACTGAACCCTGGCCTGCTCACCTCCAGGTGGGACCATCCTGAGGTCCACGACTGGTACTAACAGGCAGCAAAATCCCTTTCCACCATCAGGAGCTCTGGTGAACAACACCGGTTAGTACTTAGACTCCACACCAGAGTGACTGCCTGTGTACCTATCCTACTGGTTTCTGTTTGAGCTTCCCGCTGCTATACCAACTGGTCTTCAAGCCTGAACCCTGAATGTGATACTCACCCTGAGCAGAGTGACTGCAAAAATGCTGGAAAAAGTGGCTGCAAAAATGCTACAGGAGATCACCAGCACTGCAATGCATCAAGGATTAAAATAGGGTAAAAACCGTTTTCTCCAGTGTCCATGTGTGCCAATCAATTTAGAAACAGTCAGGTTATACTGCAACCTACAGGTGGTTGGGACACTGGCAAACAGAAAAATTTGTAAGTCATCCCCTGTATAACTCCTCCTTGACCCAGCATGCCTCTGTTTTTTTGCTAAGAGGTTGCATGCCTTTCCTTCGGTTCTATTGAACAAAAGTCTTACTATTTTTGCAACCCTTTTCACTTTGTGGTATTTGGTAACTTCAGTAAAGGTTCCTTCTACACCACTGATATACAGGTATATTTTCTTTTCCGGGATTTGAATCCAGATTCCTTGCTACACTACTTGTAGACAGGTGGGGTTCTCCCCTAAGGGTTGCTCCACCTACTGGTGGAGGGATTGCGTATTGTGCCCTATATAAGGTGGATGGAGCTGGCTCTTAGGGTGTGGGATGCTGGAACTGTGATCAGCTGAGGAAGAGTGTACTTGGTGTTTCCCTTTGCTCTGCCCTTCGGGGGAGGGGCAGCTGCTGCACTATTCTGTAAGGCCTGGGAAGGATTTAGAGACAAAGAGAGACTGAGATCTAAGTACCACAACCACAATGCTCCAGTAATGCTCACGAGATTGTGTTGTTATGAATAATGAAGATTCTATTTTATGCCATAGAGCAGGGGTCTCCAAACTTTCTAAACAAAGGGCCAGTTTACTGTTCTTCAGACTTTAGGAGGGCCGGACTAGGGCCGTTGGGAGTAGAAAATGTCGAGAGGGGGTAAACAATACTATTCCTTTGGTGTCAGTGGGAGGACTAGTGCCCAATTGTTGGTGTCAATAGAAGGAATTGTACCCTTTTGATAGTGTAAGTTGGATGAATGGTGCCCCATTGGTGGTTTCAGCAATAAAAATGATTCACCATTGTTGGTGTCAATGGATGGAATAGTGTCCTGAGGGCCGGATAAAGGCAAGCAAAGGGCCGCATCCGGCCCCAGGGCCGCAGTTTGGAGACCCCTTGCCATAGAGGGATACAACCAGAGGCATGGCTGGCTGAAACCATCCAGTGCTTGCTCTCTTTCCCTTGCTGAATGGTTGCGGTCGGCCATGCCTCTGGATGGATCCCTCTGTGGTGTTGCTTAAAGCGGTAATAAACCCAAAGACAAAAATGTATTGTATTGCAGCTTACCAATCCTTAGATGTGATGGGTGCATTCATTTTCTTTTTTAAGGCTTTTTCACCCTGTTTTTACCTGGTGTGAGGATCTGGCCAGTAACGCACCTCCTGTTTTAGAGCGCCCCCACTCTGGACTAAGGAGCAACAGAAACACCTTTGGACAGCAGCATTCTCACCCTGAAGAGAGGGGATGTTTTAGAACTACTAGCAAATTTATATAAAATAACAAATTGAAGCCAAACTCCAGTTACACAATCCTTGCAGCAAAAGTTTTCTTTTTCTTTTGGGATAAAGGTTTTACATGAATAAATAAAACCTCCATAAAAAGCTGACCACACTAAGCAGAAGAACACACCGTGGTCAGTTCTCTAGCTGTGCTGAGAACTCAGTGTACTCTCCTCCAATAATCAGACTTGTCCTGACATGCCCCCACTGCACAGCCATTCACTGGCAAGAAAGCTCAGTGTATTGCTGCTTCTCCTCCCCCAGCTCTCATGCAGCTGAGAACAGAGGGAATTATAAAAAAAAAGACGGAAAAAAGGTATTTATAATGTTTTATATTATTTATACAAAAATATTTAACCTTTCATTTCTATTTTAAACTGAATGGGTTGTTTTACAAGGTAATCGTTTAAAATTACTTTAATACCGCTTTGAATGTCTTCCTGTAGTTAATAGACGACATATCTCTCACTGAGCCTGTTCAACGTATGGCCAGTGGTGTATTTAGGTTTTGTGCTGCCCTAGGCCTGACTAAACTCGTGCACCCCCTAATTTAATTATGACACACCCCTTCCTGTCAAGGCCACACTCTTTTCTGTTTAAGACCCATCCTGTCATCTGTAAACCACACCTCTTCCTCTTTAGGCTCCACCTCTTCCTCTCTGTACATTAAAAGTGGGTACCACGTGTATATTTTGTGGTTTTGTATACCATTTCAAATGTTGCATCTATTATTTTCAGTGCCCTTCAGTGCAGCCCCACCAGTGCCCCTCAGTGCAGCCTTATAATTGGCCATCAGTACAGTCCCATCAGTGCAGCCTTATCAGTACCCATCAGTGCAGCCCAATCAGCGCAGCCTTATCAGTGCTCATCAGTGCAGTCCCATCAATGCAGCCTTATCAGTGCCCATCAGTACAGTCCCATCAGTGCAGCCTTATCAGTGCCCATCAGTGCAGCCTTATCAGTGCCCATCAGTACAATCCCATCAGTGCAACCTTATCAGTGCAGCCCCATCAGTGCCCATCAGTATAGTCCCATCAGTGCAGTCCCATCAGTGTAGCCTTATCAGTGCCCATCATTGCAGCCCCATCAGTGCAGCCTTATCAGTGCCCATCAGTGCAGCCTTATCAGTGCCCATCAGTACAATCCCATCAGTGCAGCCTTATCAGTGCAGCCCCATCAGTGCCCATCAGTACAGTCCCATTAGTGCTGCCTTATCAGTGTCCATCAGTAAAGTCCCATCAGTGGAGCCTTATCAGTGTCCATAAGTGCAGCCCCATCAGTGCCCAGTGGTCAGAAGAGCCCAAGAGGTATAAGAATCGTACCTGGCTGATCTGGTGGTTCCCCTAATCCTGCTCTCTTCTATCGTAAACACAGAGAGCCCTGCCGGGAGCTCGGAGGAATTTGCGATAGATTCCACGGAGGAGGGTAGGCGGAGCCTCCGCCAGTTGCTTTTCGTGCGGCTGGTCTGGCCAGTCAATGGCCACTTATGGGGCGCCAGTCTCTGCCTCCCCTGGCCAAGTCCCTACCAATAACAGTGCCGCTACAGGCTACAGCAAGCCGCCGGTTGCCAGCTGGGGATTGTAGCTGGGGACGGTTTGTGTGCGGGAGCCGGTACTCGGGACTCATGAGGGGTCTTTTTTCGAGTGGGGATGCCGACCCCCCACAAAGTGCCGCCCTAGGCCTGGGCCTTGTCACCTAGGCCAAGACACAGCACTGCGTATGGCCCTGATGAAGAATCATAACAACGTATTCATTAGCATGATCAATATTATTGTATCTTTGTTCAGGAGAGTATGATTTCTCTCTATGCTTAGCCTACCTACACTTTATATTTTATATAGTCTTTATTATTTCAACAATAAAGACATAAAGGAATTGTTTTTATAGGTACAGTATATGGTTTTGAGTTGTATCTGGTGCCGTTAAAGTCATATATACTGATGACAGACTGTGTTCAGTGTTGTACCCTTGGTTTTCTACCAGTCTTTGTGGTAATTTTTTTCTATCCATTGGGATATTATGTTGTGAGAGCTTTTGCAACCATTGTTCTTGTTGCAAAATTGGTTGTCTTTTCAGGCAACCTCCTTCTTCATCATGGAATCACATGAAAAGCTATGGGTTTGCAGACATTGACTTTAACCTTTTTCAATTGACTAGCCGCTAGCGGATATTCTTTATCTTTTGGACTCGCATTGTTTGTCCAAAATTCCCCCTAGGGACTTGTTTTTCCTGGGACTTGGCCCAGTTGATTTTTCGCTGTTGACCACATGGGAATGCAGGCCGCACCTACCCTCCCCAAATACCAAATTTATAACACCTATTTAAATAAACACAAACTACTTCTTTGGCAAAGATTGGCTGCAGCACTTTTATTGGTATATTTAGATCAATAAATAATAATAGTATTATGATAATTTTATTTATTCATAAAATCCATCAATCTCAACAATAAACTTAAAACAGCTCAGTTTTAAAAGACTCGAGCATACAGAATAATTTTAAACCAAAGTTCCCCCTACACTTATGCAGGGTGACAGACCACATAATCGTGCTTAGCGACAAGGGAGGGGGGGTGGGGTAGGGAGCTTGTTGCACCCAATCTGACTAGATGGGCACTGGCAGGAATACCTGTGTGAGGGGTCCTATATATAATAAGCCCCTTTCCAGAACATTCAGCAGGGTCACATGACTATCTGTGCAATCCCAATCAGCCTGTTCAAACTTAAACTCGCCCCTTTTCATATTTGAAAACCCCTAAAACATTAACCTGTGCGTAACTACCTAACATTTATCCTACTATATATATAACTCATCTCTATGTTTTATAAAGGGAGGGGCGACCGCATGCCCATGCTTGTCAGGCTCAAAGCTTTAAGCCTTCCTAGTCCATCTAGTTTTGTGGTATAGTGTCTCCTGTTCAGAAAGTGTGTTTTTCCTTATGTGTATTTTGGGGAATTGTTGGTTGTTTTTCCAGTCTATCACTGGTTCAGACCCATTGTTCTACAGGTAAAAGCTTTCCCTTGATGGTGATTCTCTGTACCAGGTTAAGCAATCCCCCATGTGTTGCAGAGGGCATTGCCTCCTGAAACTTTTATTCAGGTGTTGGTCCTTCAGATACTTCTGAAATGTAAAATACCAATTTCTTCTCGGTCCTGTCAGTGGCTGTTGCCCACCCATTTGGAATGACCTTTGAAGTCCTAACATTTTCTGAATTCCTGTGTCCCTCAATGGACAATAGAGAGAATAGTATCTTTGTACTTAAATAGGTCCCTTTTCACTTGCATTTTTCTTGCTCTGTGTACTGATTGCTCACAAAATTCAGGCATGCTGATACAGTAAAGCCACGTACACACGGCCGGTTTTCTCGGCAAGAAACAACAAGAAAACTGCTTGCAGAGCTTTCTTGCCGAGAAAACCGGCCGTGTGTACGAGGCTTTCAGGTTTCTCGTCAGGAAAACTGACCAGAATCTCGACGAGAAAAAAAGAAGACCTGCTTTCTTTTTTCTCGTCGGGATTCTCGTCGGCCTGTTTCCCGACGAGAAACACGAGTGTGTGTACACTTACCTGTCGCCGTGGAAACCCACGCATGCTCGAAATGACTTTGACGCATGCGCGGTAGATTCCTAGGCATAGGTAGGGTGTAGCAAGATGGCGGCGACGGCATCGAATGTAACGAGCGCACGCTCATCGTAGTCGATGACGTCACCGCTTTCGTGCCATTCAAAAGAATGGCGGTTCTTTTGAAAGGTACGTGTGTACACTCGGCCGGGACAAGATTCTTGTCAAGAATCTCGTCAGGAAAAACGACGGGTTTTTTCCTGACGAGATTCTCGGCCGTGTGTACAAGGCTTAAGAGTTATAAGGGGATGGCTTGCAACATTTTCTGTTTGCCATTGTCCTGACTCCTGTCCTCCCCTAGGTGGCAATATAACACAACTATTTCTGCATTCCTGTGCTCCTCAATAGACTTAAAGCACTGCGTATGGCCCTGATGAAGAATCATAACAACGTATTCATTAGCATGATCAATATTATTGTATCTTTGTTCAGGAGAGTATGATTTCTCTCTATGCTTAGCCTACCTACACTTTATATTTTATATAGTCTTTATTATTTCAACAATAAAGACATAAAGGAATTGTTTTTATAGGTACAGTATATGGTTTTGAGTTGTATCTGGTGCCGTTAAAAAACATTTTCTGTTTGCCATTGTCCTGACTCCTGTCCTCCCCTAGGTGGCAATATAACACAACTATTTCTGCATTCCTGTGCTCCTCAATAGACTTAAAGAAAAAAGTGCACAATAAAAAAAAAAAAAATGTAACCTCCCTGGCGGTATGATTCTGTCTGGAATTATGTACCAAAAGCGGTACAATTATTTTGCATGGAAATTTGGTGTTATGTATTGTAGGCCTGCAATTCTTAGTAATTACTTACTTAAACCTGACCAAACAAGAGTCTAGTAGACATCCCGGGTATGATAAAGTTTGAAACACAAAATCATAAATTATAATGTAGCGGGGTGTTCCCCTTTAATGCAGAGAGACTACATTACCCAGAACCCTGTTCGGCAATGTTTCCACCGCAGAGACTCATGGGAGGGGTTATAAAGGGAGGAGGAGAGGCTGGGCTCGGCCTCTTTGGGACACGAGACTTCAGAGACTGATCCTCCTGTGCGGATGTGTCGGAGTGCAAGGCCTGAAGCCTGAGGCCTTGCGCAGCACCAAAGAGCCTTCCATCCCTCTGCGAGCCTGGGTGGCATCTGACTTCGCTCGACTACAGCCTTATTGGATCGGGGACCCGATCGCTGAAGAGACTGAGCGTGTGTGGGACACAGTTGGTGGAAGTTCCCGGACTGGAACCGTAGTCCGGGCGGGTGAGAGGGCATATGCCCAACCGATATACTGTTACTGCATATAGGCCTATAGACTGCCGTGGCCTACGAGTTATTCTCGGTATTCTTATTGAAGGCCCTTGTCGGAGCTGAACCTACTGTTCGTATAACCAAGTTTCTACCCCATCTTTACCTACCCCATTGGATTACAAAGTTTGTACTCTGTTAATGTGCACCACCGTTAAAGATCTGCCGGTGAAGAAAAAAAGACTAAGTTGTAGACATCAGAACCAGGCCTGGTGGGGTTTCTAAGGTGTTTTGGTTACTGCGCCACAGGGCACTTAGTTAACGGTCGCCCGCGTGGCGCACTTGTTGTGTGTTAACCCTATAGTGTGTTAGTGTGGCTGGGCTCTGCATTACTAATGATTATTCTGTAAACTGTTATTGATGTTACCCCTTTTCTTACCAAGAGCTTAAGTAAAATCTTATACTTATTTCAATTTAGTATTGTGTCAATGCTCAGTTATTCATACAGTATAAGATATACAATTTACTGTCAGTACTAGCTGTGCCAGTAGGGGGTAGAGCATATTGCCGGGGGTTGGCGGAGCTGTCTTCAGGGCCCAAACTAAATCTGCGGCCTTCTTAGTTGGAGGTATCGCTACAATAATATAATAAATAACTATAAATAATTATAAAAAATAGTAATGTAATTATAATAAAAATTATTCAATAATGTAATCAAATCAAAAACACTGAAATTTGCTCAGTTGCATAATTGTCGCTGTCATTAGATTTAGTGTTTGATGACGAATTTCCCCACAAATCGCTATCGCTATCGCTCAATTCTGCTGGTCTAAAACCACTTTTGACATAAAGGGACACTTTTTGGTTGCTATGGACAATCTCCAGTTTCCAGGCAGAAAGAACAGTTTTTATAATATAAAAGTGCATGCAGGACACTGGACAGACCACTAGGGACAAAGGGGGTGTGTGATTATTTTATACAGTACTGTATTCTGCAAGATTACAGTATACTGTATGTATTGTGTGTTTTTCACTTTTTGAATTTGGCGCCGAACTCCGCCCCTGTGCGCCGCAACGTCGCAGGGAACGGAGCTCGGCACTCGGCAGTGTGAATCGAGCGAGACACGGCTCGTACACACTGCGGGGAGACATCGCAGGATCCAGGGAACAAGGTGAGTAACTTCCCCTGGATACTGCGATGCAGCCCGAGTCTAGTTTGGGGTTACCGCTCTTAGCATTAAAAACCCACCCTGAGCCAGACTCGGGAATACCGCCAAGGGGGTTAAGCCAATTGTTTATGAAATGAAATGTCATTTAGTTAGGGTTTACATCTACTTTAATGCAGAAACATCATAGGCGTATTCCTTCTGTTTCAGATCTGCTATGTATACAGCTGAAGACAAAGGGGGTTTTTTACGAAAGGCAAATCCACTTTGCGCTACAAGTTTCAGTGCAATTTCAAGTGCACTTTGCACTTGTAGTTTGCACTTGTAGTGCAAAGTGGATTTGCCTTTAGTAAATAACCCCCAAAGAATGTCCACACAGTGGAACAATATGCCATGTTTTTTTACCTGTACCTTTCATAAAAATGGTTTAAGGTATTCTGAACCTATAATGGGGTTAATTTTATGTGGATAATTTAGATAAAAGTAGGGCAAAGGGGAGTAGAGTATTCCTTAGAATTTTTAGTCCATTCTCAAGTAGTTGAAAACTTAAAGCGTAACTCAATTTTTGCTGAGAAAAATAACGTCCCCCCGGGGCCCGTACAAGGGGGGGGGGCGGAACAATTTACTGTAGGAAGGAGGGCGCAGGTGGAGTGACGGCAGTGGGCTGATAAAATCTTTTTGCTGGAATGTAGAGCTGCCTGCAACGATGTTTCGAGTGCACTCCTGCACCCGGCACAAGCCTAGGACCCAGTGTCGGTTGAGATTGGAACTCAACTTTCTGCACTCCAGCTCCTCCCAGTCTCCGCCCCTCCAGCCCTCTGCACTCCAGCTCCTCCCAGTCTTCCTCGGAATGCTATTCACTCCTCATCAGCCCTTTTCTGGTGGAAACCTGTTTCGGTACAACACTGGCCTTCACTTCCCTGTCAGATGGAGCCGTGGAGTAATCTCTGCCCGACAGACACTCCTGAGTCCTGGCGAGGCATGACATCACAAAGGCTGAGTTCAAACTGGCATTAATACCCCTCAATAAAAAAAAAAAAAAAAGGTCAATGGCTATATTTCTGCCTGAGGGTGAATGTAAACTGTGTGCCTGGCTGGGCAGGGTGAGAGACGGACCACAATACTCAGCAGCCCTCATGAGGGTACCGCTAAATGTACGCTATATATATATTTTTTTAATTTGCTTTTTTTTCCCTACGAATATGGAGTTGCCCTTTATTTGTGATATTGGGGTCAATTCACAAAGCTTTACCGCATGTGATAAGGATATCAGGTTACTCATTTGCATAAATTATCACATGTGGTAAGTCTATTCACAAAAAAAAAAGATAACGATTATGCAGTATTTACCAAAAAATAAATAAAAATGTGCTGGTAAATATTGCATAAAAAGCTTCTAAAGAGGTTGTAAAGGCAGAAGGTTTTTTATTTTAATGCATTCTGTTTGTTAGGGCTTCCCGCTAACAGCTGATTGTAAAAAAGCTGACAATTAAAAAGAATGAAAGATAAACAGTGTGCCCCCCCCCCCAGTCCATACCAGGCCCTTCAGGTCTGGTATGGATTTTGGCCAGGGTTGTGGTTAAGAAGCCCTTGTCCCCATCAACATGGGGACAAGAAGCTCTGGGGCAAAGGGGGCAGAGCAGAGCACCCCCTTATGTTGAGGGCATGTGGCCTGGTATAGTTCAGGAGAGGGGGGGGGCGCTCCTGACCAGAATAAGGGTCTGGTATGGATTTCTGGGTGACCCCACGCCGATTTAAAAAAAAAAATTGCCTGGGGTTCCCCTTAGAATCCATACCAGACCCTTAAATTTTTTTACATTCAGCTGTCAGCAGGGAACCCATTGGCAGCGGATGAGTCACCTGTTGGTAAGGACGCGACGGTCGGCTTTCCTGCCTGCTCCTTAGCAACCAGAATTGTCAAAAAAACAACCTGAGGTCCCAGACCCCCAGGCTGTTTTTTGACAAATCCCATCTAAAGCAATAAATTACAAACCCCCTTTCACACTGAGGATGTTTTGCAGGCGCTATATCGTTAAAAATAGCGCATGCAATCTGCCCTTAACCACTTAAGCCCCGGACCATTTGGTAGCTAAAGGACCAGAGGTGAATTCAGAATTTTGCACTGCGCTGCTTTAACTGTAAATTGTGCGGACATGCAATGTTGTACCCAAACGAAATTTTCGTCCTTTTCTTCCCACAAATAGAGCTTTCTTTTAATGGTATTTGATTGCCTCTGCGATTTTTATTTTTTGCGATATAAACGGAAAAAGACCGAAAATTTTGAAAAAAAATGATATTTTCTACTTTTTGTTATAAGAAAAATCGAATAAACTCAATTTTAGTCATACATTTAGGCCAAAATGTATTCAGCCACATGTCTTTAGTAAAAAAAATGTCAATAAGCGTATATTTATCGGTTTGCGCAAAAGTTATAGCGTTTACAAACTAGGGTACATTTTCTGGAATTTACACAGCTTTAAATTTATGACTGCCTATCTCATTTCTTGAGGTGCTAAAATGGCAGGGCAGTACAAAACCCCCCCAAATGACCCCATTTTAGAAAGTAGACACCCCAAGGAAATTTCTGAGAGGCCTGTTGAGCCCATTGAATATTTTTTTTTTGTCCCAAGTGATTGAATAATGACAAAAAAAAAAAAAAAATTACAAAAAGTTGTCACTAAATGATATATTGCTCACACATGCCATGGTTATATGTGGAATTGCACCCCAAAATAAATTTTGCTGCTTCTCCTGAGTACGGGGATACCACATGTGTGGGACTTTTTAGGAGCCTAGCCGCGTACGGGACCCCGAAAACCAATCACCGCCTTCAGGATTTCTAGGCACAAATTTTTGATTTGACTCCTCACTACCTATCACAGTTTCGAAGGCCATAAAATGCCAGAATAGCACAAAACCCCCCCAAATGACCCCATTTTGGAAAGTAGACACCCCAAGCTGTTTGCTGAGAGGCATGGTGAGTATTTTACAGCTCTCATTTGTTTTTGAAAATGAAGAAAGAACTTTTTTTTTTTTCTTTTTTTTTTTTCAATTTTCAAAACTTTGTGACAAAAAGCGAGATCTGCAAAATACTCACAATACCTCTCAGCAAATAGCTTGGGGTGTCTACTTTCCAAAATGGGGTCATTTGGGGGGATTTTGTGCCATCTGGGCATTCCATGGCCTCCGAAACTGTGATAGGCAGTGAGGAGTGAAATCAAAAATTTACACCCTTTAGAAAGCCTGAAGGCGGTGATTGGTTTTTGGGGTCCCGTACGCGGCTAGGCTCCCAAAAAGTCTCACACATGTGGTATCCCCGTACTCAGGAGAAGCAACAGAATGTATTTTGGGGTGTAATTCCACATATGCCCATGGCATGTTTGAGCAATATATCATTTAGTGACAACTTTGTGCAAAAAAAAAAAAAAAATTGTATTTTTTCCGCAACTTGTGTCAACATATAAAATATTCCATGGACTCGACATGCCTCTCAGTATATAGCTTGGGGTGTCTACTTTCCAAAATGGGGTCATTTGGGGGGGTTTTGAACTGTTCTGGCATTTTATACACAACATTAGGAAGCTTACATCCACTCTTCTAACCACTTGAAGACAAAGCCCTTTTTGTTTACATGAAAACATATTTTTTTTGCAAGAAAATTATGTTGAACCCCCAAACATTATATATATTTTTAAAGCAAAGGCCCTACAGAATAAAATGGTGGGTGTTGCATTTTTTTTTTCTACACAGTATTTGCGCAGCGATTTTTCAAACGCATTTTTTGGGGAAAAATACACTTTTTTTAATTTTAATGCACTAAAACACACTATATTGCCCAAATGTTTGATGAAATAAAAAAGATGATCTTAGGCCGAGTACATAGATACCAAACACGACATGCTTTAAAATTTCGCACAAACGCGCATTGGCGACAAACTACATACATTTTTAAAAGCTTTTAAAAGCCTTTACAGGTTACCCCGTTAGATTTACAGAGGAGGTCTACTGCTAAAATTACTGCCCTCGATCTGACCTTCGCGGTGATACCTCACATGCATGGTGCAATTGCTGTTTACATATGACGCCAGACCGACGCTTGCGTTCAACATTGGGCAAGAGCAGGGCAGGACAGGGGTGCTTTTTTTTTTTTTTATTATTAATTTTGCTTTTTTATTTTATTTTTAAACTGTTGCTTCCATATATTTTTTTTTTTTATCATTTTTATTGTTATCTCAGGGAATGTAAATATCCCCTATGATAGCTATAGGTAATGACAGGAACTCTTTTTTGAAAAAACTGGGGTCTATTGGACCCTAGATCTTTCCTCTGCCCTCAAAGCATCTGACCACACCAAGATCGGTGTGATAAAATGCTTTCCCAATTTCCCAATGGCGCTTTTTATATCCGGGGGGGGGTCATTCCCTCCCACTGCTTGTAAAAGCAGTCCAGAGGCTAATTAGCCACTAGGATTGCTTTTACATGAAAGCCGGCCGCTGGCTGAAAAGAATGATACCAAGATGATACCTAAACCCGCAGGCATCATTCTGGTATAAACATTCAAAGTCCAGCAACATACCAGTACGTTGCTGGTCCTTGTTGGACATGTACTGTAATCTTTTTTTTCATGCAGCCTGTTGGCTGAACGAAAAAAAAAGATTGATCGGTGGGTATGCCCACCATTAGAATACCGCCCTTCATCCACCCACTTCTAATGATGGGCATACATGCACCATTTATATATGCCGAAGCATGGGGGCATCTTCCCGCAAAAGTTATGCCGCGTACACATGGTCAGACTTTTCCACGGGCAAGCCTCCGTCGGAATTTCGACTGTATGTACGCGGCATTAGGAGCAAAATCGCTCCTCCGCCCCTGCTGCCCCAATGCTTCGGTATATATGCTTTTTTTTTTTTAACTGTGGTGGCGAAATCACCTCCTACAGCACTGCAGTCGCAGGGATCAGGCCTGTCTCTGCGAACGCTGCAGTTATGTGTGTTGTGTTTTGTAAGTGACAGCGATCGATCGATACTGCACTTGGGTGGCCTGGGCTGGACGGAGGGGCAAAACGCAGGTGCCAGCAGGTATCTGGGCTGATCCCGCTAACACTGCGTTTTTGGGAACCCTAAACTGCTGGGGACGCTAGTATACATCTGATCAGATATTGATCTGTTCAGATACTATACCACTAAGGGGGCTGTATGCTTCACGCGTGGGTGTTAGCGTTACTGGCACTAACCTGACGCTGCCTGGGGTGTGACGCAGACCCTCTCTGACGCTAAAACCTAATTGATATCACCCGCCGGGCGATCAGGGGGTTAAACCTTTATTGGGATATATACGGCGGGTGCCCTGACACTATAAAAAGCAAACTAACTAACCAGCGTCACCCGTAACACTTATATGGTGATTACTGGTGAAAGGGTTAACTAGGGGCAATTAGGGGGTTAAAACCTTTATTAGGTAATATATGGGGGTACCTGACGCTATATAAAAACCTGACGGCGAACCTAAAAAAAAATTACTGGCTACCGATCTGCATCACCGACACTAAGACAACGATCATAAAAACGATCGCTTAGCGACAGTGGTGATAGGGGGTGAAAGGGTTACCTGGGGGGCGATCAGGGGGTTAAACCTTTATTAGATAATATATGGGGGTACCTGACGCTATAAAAACCTGCGGCGAACCTAAAAAAAATTACTGGCTACCGATCTGCATCACCGACGCTAAGACAGCGATCAGAAAAATGATCGCTTAGCGACAGTGGTGATAGGGGGTGAAAGGGTTACCTGGGGGGCGATCAAGGGGGTTAAACCTTTATTAGGTAATATATTGGGGTACCTGACGCTATAAAAACCTGCGGCGAACCTAAAAAAAAATACTGGCTACCGATCTGCATCACCGACGCTAAGACAGCGATCAGAAAAATTATCGCTTAGTGACAGTGGTGATAGGGGGTGAAAGGGTTACCTGGGGGGCGATCAAGGGGGTTAAACCTTTATTAGGTAATATATGGGGGTACCCGACGCTATAAAAACCTGTGGCGAACCTAAAAAAAATTACTGGCTACCGATCAGCATCACCGACACTAAGACATCGATCAGAAAAATGATCGCTTAGTGACGGCGGTGCTAGGGGGTGAAAGGGTTACCTGGGGGGTGATCAAGGGGGTTAAACCTTTATTAGGTAATATATGGGGGTACCCGACGCTATAAAAACCTGCGGCCAACCTAAAAAAAATTACTGGCTACCGATCAGCATCGCCGACGCTAAAACATCGATCAGAAAAATTATCGCTTAGTGACCGTGGTGATAGGGGGTGAAAGGGTTACCTGGGGGGCGATCAAGGGGGTTAAACCTTTATTAGGTAATATATGGGGGTACCCGACGCTATAAAAACCTGCGGCGAACCTAAAAAAAATTACTGGCTACCGATCAGCATCACCGACGCTAAGACATCGATCAGAAAAATGATCGCTTAGCGACGGCGGTACTAGGGGGTGAAAGGGTTATCTGGGGGGTGATCAGGGGGTTAAACCGTTATTAGGGGGGGTTAGGGGGCTACACTGGACCTAAAACTAAATGTACTGACACTTTTACAGTCACAAATGTCACTGATTGCAGTGATCACTAAATAAATGGTCACTGCAATCAGTGACACTGTGACTGGGGGCTGGGGGGTGATCTGGGGGGGCCTGGGGGGCGATTTATGTACCTATGTGTCCTGGTGTCAGTGTAGTGTTGTGTGCACTAACCTGCATCTTCTCCTGTACGGCGCTCGGTATATGTGAGCGCTGCAGGAGAGATGACATCACTTCCTCCAGCCTGTGTAAACAAGCACACAGGCAGGGGAAGCTCTCATTCGCCGGGAGCGTTCGAGAGGGGGTGGCCGGAATCGAACGGCCGTCCCCTCATGCTGGATCGCTCCCGAAGGTAAAACGACCGCTCACTGTAAAGAAGGGGGGTCCGATCGGACCCCCCAACTATACAAAGGCAATCACGTATATGTACGTGATTCTGCCTGTCGGTG
Organism: Rana muscosa; assembly: GCA_029206835.1. Taxonomy (NCBI): domain Eukaryota; kingdom Metazoa; phylum Chordata; class Amphibia; order Anura; family Ranidae; genus Rana; species Rana muscosa. The sequence continues at coordinate 78,215,329 of CM055117.1, read as the reverse complement.
CCATTCTGCCGACGTATATTTACAGTGGGCGGTCGTTAAGTGGTTAAACAGCTGCTCTACACCCTGTTCCTGTCAGGGCTGCGTTCAGCCCTTCCTTCTCTGTGCTGGTAGCTCAGCTGTCAGCTAATTGCCAGCTCCCATCTATCTAGTGATCCACCTGTTGATGATCCGCTCGTCAGCTACCTACTTAAGGACTTCCAATTCATTTGCTCTTCGCCTTCGCCTGTGTTATTATCACTACAGACTTTCTCCTGCGTTCCAGTTGAAGACCTGCTTGACTATGTTCCCTCTGGCTACAGATCCTGCTTGCTGGACTCTACCTTTATTCCTGGCTCTTGGACATTGGCTTGGCTGACTACCCACTCCGGTTATTGAACCCTGGCTTGCTTTACTATGCTTACTCTGTTTGCCTTTTTATTTTAATTATTAAACAAATGTGATTTAACTGTACTTCTGTCTCAGTCTGATTCATGGTTCCTGACAGTTCCAAATGATTATGTAATTTCTATTTCAGTGTCACAAAGATTAAATATTTTGTTTTTCAGTTTAACTCATGGATGGCATTGTGTTTCAGGGCTCTTTTGATCACTGAAAATAATCTCGGACATCTGTGATAATTAGATTGCCAGGGGAGCCCAACTAAAGGAAAAACTACTAAAGGAGGGTGTTCCACATTATTAAGCAGAGCACCATTTTCAAGCAATATGGGGAAGAAAAAGGACCTCTCTGCTGCCGAAAAGAGTGAAATAGTTCAATGCCTTGGATGAGGTATGAAAACATTCAATATTTCACGAAAACTTAAGCGTGATCATCGCACTATTAAGAGATTTGTGGCTGATTCAGAGTACAGACGGGTTTCGTGCAGATAAAAGCACATTGAGGAAGATTTCTGCCAGATCCATGCATCGGATCAAGAGAGCAGCTGCTAAAACACCATTACATAGCAGCAAACAGATATTTGAAGCTGCTGGTTCCTCTGGAGTCCCACGGACATCAAGGTGTAGAGTACTCCAGAGTCTTGCAACTGTGCATAAACCTTCCATTCGGCCACCACTAACCAATGCTTACAAGCAGAAACGGTTGCATTGGGCAGAAAAATACATGAAGACTAATTTTCAAACAGTCCTGTTTACTAATGAGTGCCGTGCAACCCTGGATGGTCCAGATGGATGGAGTAGTGGATGGTTGGTGGATGGCCACCCTGTTCCAACAAGGCTGTGACATCAGCAAGGCAGTTGTGGAGTCATGTTTTGGGCCAGAATCATGGGAAGAGAGCTGGTCGGCCCCTTTAGGGTCCCCGAAGGTGTAAAGATGACCTGCAAAGATGTGGAGTTCCTGACTGACCACTTCCTTCCCTGGTACAGAAGGAAGAACTATGCTTTCTGTAATAAAATCATCTTTATGCATGACAATGCACCATCTCATGCTGCAAAGAATACCTCTGCATCAATGGCTGCTATGGGGATAAAAGGAGAGAAAGTCATGGTGTGGCCTCCATCCTCCCCTGACCTCAATCCTATTGAGAACCATTGAAGCATCCTCAAGCAAAAGATCTATGAGGGTGGGAGGCAGTTTACATCCAAACAGCAGCTCTGGGAGGCTATTCTGACATCTTGCAAACAAATTCAAGCAGGAACTGTCCAAAAACTCAAAGTTCAATGGATGCAAGACTTGTGAAGCTGCTATCAAATAAGGGGTCCTATGTTAAAATGTAACGTGACCTGTTAAAAAGTTTAAAAAGTTAAAATGTTGTTCAAAGTTTGATTGAAATAGCTTTTGATTTCAGTAAATATGCTGCAAACACAACAAATGACAATTTTCAGTTCTTTACAACCTATAAAGTGTTTTGAAACTTACTGTGCGTAATAATTTGGAACAGTGCATTGTAAGTTTTTTATTTTGAAAAAAAACAAACTGTTATCATTAGGAGGTTTGTTCAATAAAATTTGAATTGTACTCTTAATAGTTGATAACATGAAAATTATGCTGACTGTTGTTTACATCAATTATTTAGGTAAATGAGAAAAAAATCATTGGCATAATAATTTGGAACAGGGTGTATTCACTCCAGTGTGAAAGCCTGAGGGCTTTCACACTGGAGCGGTGCGCTGGCAAATCCAATGGTAAAATAGCGGCGTTTTACCGTTATTTTACCGCCGACGCTCGGGGCGACATAGTGTGAAAGCACTCTAAATAATGTGGTAATTACAGCTAAATAAAACTGTAGCGGGTGGTTACATTTAGGGGGAAGCATCTGAGTGGTAACCAGGCTCAGATGCACTAATTAATAGGTCTCATGGACCATTTCTGTCCCTGGGAGATAGTACTGGTGTTTAGGTTCACTGGGGGCCTATGGGTGGCGCTGTTGCCATGGGCCCAGGTTGAACTGCAGTACGAGGTTGTGTTCTTTTTGTCTCCTCTCGGCAGCAGTACGGCAGGGCGGGGAACCTGCTGTGCCTGTCGGGAGGGGATATAAAAGGGCGCAGCCATCTTCCAGAGGGGTCGTCGGTTCCGCGCTCAGGCACCTTAAGCTTGGGTGCGTGTGTGTCGCCTCCAGGTGCCCTAGGCCCGGAGGCCTGGTCGGGTGGTCTCTGGGTGCCCTAGGCCCGGAGACGGAGCTGCTGTTCCTTCTCAGACACCTTCAGTCTGGGGTGAGGTACTTTGAGAGAGAGACCCGGGGCCCAGTACCTTCGACTGGGACCCACAAGGGATCGAGGGCTCCTAGGGTGCCCCCTGGAGTGGGTGCCCGAATCTAGGACGAGGAGGCCAGGGAGGTGACTCTTCCCGAAGACCCAGTACAGTATCGCTGGTGACGGTGGGGCCTCTGGTAACTCTCCGGATGGATGTCCTTTCCCTGACAGGGGTCATTACTTCTAGAAGGTAATCCATTGTGAATCTGGTCGGTGGCAGAGACCCAACAACCGGGCCTGTGGCAGAGGCCCTATTCACCTGGTCTGTGACAGAGACCCCTCATGGTCGGTGGCAGCGACCGTGCGCCAATCCTGTTCGTGCTATCCAGAACAGGAGAAACCCAAATTTAAGTTTGTGCCTGGACCTCCTCCCACCTTATCTGACCCGTGTTTGTCTCAACCCGTCTGCTCTTAAAGAGACTGTTTATTGTGCAAGAAGGAACAAATAAGTGTTGGACCTTTCAGTTGGTGTGGACAGTTGTTTACTGGGGAGAATTGAAGACTTGTTTCTGACTACTGCAGAAGCGAGGTCAGCACTGGAGGCTTTTTTTTTATACCAGCCGCAAGCAGGCCCGAGAAACTTCACCGCTCAACCTCCCTATTCAGGAGGGTACGGGCTTGTGGTGCGGTGTGCCTCATTCTTTTCCTGTGGAGGAGCCAAGCAGAAGAAAAGCAGGTAAAGTCTGGGGTTGGTGCGCTACAGAACAAATACCACATTTGGTATTTAACAGTAAATTCTTAGTGAATCTAACCTTCACAGATGATTTACCGCATGCTGTATTTTACCGCATCTTTTTGTCCGTTATTTAACTCTTAAGCCTCGTACACACGGCCGGTTTCCTCGTCAAGAAACGACAAGAAAACTGCCGGGAGAGCTTTCTTGCTGAGAAAACCGGCCGTGTGTACGAGGCTTTCAGGTTTCTCGTCAAGAAAACTGGCCAGAATCTCGACGAGAAAAATAGAGAACCTGTTCTCTATTCTCTCGTCGAGATTCTCGTCGGCCTGTTTTGCGACGAGAAACCCGAGAGTGTGTACGCTTACCTGTCGCCGTGGAAACCCGCGCATGCTCGAAATGACTTTGACCTATGCGCGGTAGCTTCCAAGGCATAGGTAGGGTGTAGCAAGATGGCGGCGGCGGCATCGAATGTGACGAGCGCACGCTCCTCGTAGTCGATGACATCACCGCGTTCGTTCCATTCAAAAGAACGGCGGTTCTTTTGAATCAATTGTGTGTACACTCGGCCGGGACAAGATTCTTTGTCAAGAATCTCGCCAGGAAAAACAACGTGTTTTTTCCTAACGAGATTCTCGGCCGTGTTTAGCGAATCGACCCCAAAGAATTTTTAAACTCAACTGAGCTATGCCTTTCAGCAGGGATTTATTTTGGCCAGAAGGTGGCAGGATTGTCATGTTTCTATTCTAAAATCATTTTAAAACAATTATCATATCGGTGTGTCCTAGAAGCTTCAGTGTTTTTTTTTTTGTTTTTTTTTATGATTTTGTTTTTTAGCATAGATTTACTTTTGTTTGCTCATAATTAGGCATAAGCCTAAACGTCTCTTCATGGGATGTTTACTGAACCAAATGTGAAGTCCAAAAAATGCAAACCTAAAACTGAACATCACTGAAGACTGATGCCGCGTACACACGGCCGTTTTTCTCGTCGAAAAAAACGTCATTTTTCCCATTCGACGAGAAAAACGATAGTCTGTGTGCTTTCTGTCGTTTTTTCCGACGAGAAAAACTGCATTAAAAACGACGAGAAAAATTAGAACATGTTCTAATTTTTCTCGTCATTTTTTTCGACATGTTTTCGGCGGCAGTGTTTCCCATAGGGAAACACTGCCGCGGAGCCCACAGACGGTCGTTTTTCTCGTCAAGAGAAAAAATGACGTGAAAAACGACCGTGTGTGGGGAACAAGCTGTTCCCCCATTTTAAATGACATTATTCACGGCGATTTTTTAACCGCCGTGAATAATGATCGTGTGTACGCGGCATATGAGGTGTTCTGTCAGAATAGTGAACCCGTCAGATTAGGTAATGGAAGTGACATTCCATCAGCAGTGCATGTGTTCTACTGCGACCAGGTTTGCTAATCTGACAGAACACCTGCAGTCAGAAGGCGGCAGCGGACATCTTACTTCACCCAGCTATGTCTTAAATTTCAGAGTAATTTTAGCAATAAAGTTAGCGTATATAAATGTAGCCAAGTCCCGGGCCCCCTGGTGACCTCCAGAGTTAGGGACAGCTGACATTCTTCTGTGTAGAGTGGGTTACAAGGCATGGTGGGTGTAATGCAAAGTAAATTGATGGGCGCCAGACACTTCTTGAATGCAAAGAGATTTATTGTCTCTTAATAAACAGAACTGTGGAAGAGAGGGTTAGGGCCAGGACACCCTTTAATATATGCAATGTTAATTGGCAGACTCCTAGACTTCTAAAGGCAGACAGCCATGCAGGGAAAGGCATCCAGCTAGACACCACATCCGCATGAGTAGGACCGCTGTCTCCTATTGTAGAACTTCACTCAGCTGAGCTCCCAGTCTTTCACTAGACTATCCGATCCACTCACCACTGGATCTTCTGAGCTCCTCCAATCTTCTCACTCAGTATCTTCCTCAGAAATCACCCCCGCATCCCTGCTGGGTCCATAGCTTGGCACTCACAGATACTCCTCAAGCGTCACCCCACTGGCCTACTTGGTCCCTGGCTTGGCACACAATAATGCTCCGCAAGTATCACCTCCACTGGCTGGGTCCCTGGCTTGGCACCTGCTGAAGTTTTCCCAATTCTTTATCGCCCCCGGCTGGTGAGAATACTGCTCAGGTAGTTGCTTCAGCTACTCACAGTGGTCTCCGGTACCAAAGTGGATGGTCCCTTAGTGGCGACAGCTTTCCCCTCTACTTCAAACCAAAGCTGGTTCTCCGGCCGGCAGAACCATTGCCTAACAGCCAGATGTCCCCGGGATAGGCCCAAGGCTTATGGCCTAGCAGCCCGGGGCATTACAACCCACATCCACCCAGACAGCCGTCCAGGTGGCACAGAACCCCAATCACCTGATTCCACCCAAATAAATAGGCTCTCCCAGCAGGCCAAGGGACCCAAGAAAATCCCTGCCCATTGGCTGAGACCTAATCTGTCCTTGCAATGCCCTTGTCTTATCTAATGCCACCAGATACCCGGCCATCTAGTGACAGAAGAGAGAAGTGCAGCAATTCCAGAATTAGGGTCAAATTAATTGACCTCCTATCAATTGGCCAAGGCAAATATCACTTGACAAATAAAATTGATAGCAGCCCTGCCAAAACATCAGTGTGCTACATAAATAATTATAGTATATTGACATCTGTGATACTGTTTGGATGTTTAATTTTGAAAGCCTAAACGTTTAGCACTGAGCAGTGCAGGGTGTACCAACATGGCCTCCGGCACCTTACTACTGCTGGCGTCCAGCTTGTTTCAAAATTAAACATCAAAATAGCATCACAAATGTCAATATACTATATTTATTTATATACATGCACTTTATTGCTAAAATTACTCTGAAATTCAGGATATAGCTGGGTGTAGTAAGATGTCCGCTACTACCTTCTTCTGACTGCAGGTGTTCTGTCAGACTAGCAAACCTGGTAGCGGTGGAATGCATGCGCAGATGACAGAACGTCACTTCCGTGACCTAATCTGATGGGTTCGCTATTCTGACAGAACAGGGGCAAGTTTTGAAAATAAATTCTGCCCATTTTCAAGGCTAATAAGCAAGGGACTGTCAAACAAGGGCATTGGGAACTGGAAACCTGCAAATGGGGGGTGGGGGGGGGTGTATGTTTGGTACAAATTGGCTAGCACCAGCAGTGGCATATCTAGAGTATAGCAGGCAGGGCTCATACACTGGATAAAACTTGTGGGGAAGGGTGCCAGATACCTGTAGGGATAGAAAGCGTTGCTAGGCTCTGACTGATGACATGATCTGATGCAGAGTAGGGATGAGCCGAACACCCCCCGGTTCGGTTCGCACCCAGAACATGCGAACGGACCGAAAGTTTGCGCAAACTTTCGAACACCGTTAAAGTCTATGGGACTCGAACGTGAGAAATCAAAAGTGCAAATTTTAAAGCCTAATATGCAAGTTATTGTCCAAAAAAGGGTTTGGGGACTCGGGTCCTGCCCCAGGGGACATGTATCAATGCAAAAAAAAGTTTTAAAAACGGCCGTTTTTTCGGGAGCAGTGATTTTAATGATGCTTAAAGTGAAAAAATAAAAGTGAAATATTCCTTTAAATATCGTGCCTGGGGGGTGTCTATAGTATGTCTGTAAAGTGGTGTGTGTTTCCCGTATTTATAACTGTCCCTGCACAAAATTACATTTCTAAATGAATAAAAGTCATTTAAAACTGCTTGCGGCTTTAATGTAATGTCTGGTCCCGGCAATATGGATGAAAATCATTGAGAAAAACGGCATGGGTACCCCCCAGCCCATTACCAGCCCCTTTGGGTCTTGTATGGATATTAAGGGGAACCCCGCACCCAAATTTAAAAAAGGAAAGGTGTGGGCTCCCAGGCCCTATATACTCTTAACAGCAGTATACAGGCGGTCCCAAGAAAGACAGGGACTGTAGGTTTGTTCTTAAGTTGAATCTGTTTTGAATTTGGAACAGGTACATTTTTTAAGTGTAGCTCCAGCCAAAAATCTATTTTTAAGCTTTTTGGAAAACATGGGGAAGGGTTATCACCCCTGTAACATTTGTTTTGCTGTCTGTGTACCTGTTCATAAGATTTCACCTATCTTTCAGTCCCACTGACAATTGGATTTTGAACATTATTATTATTATTATTATACAGGATTTATATAGCGCCAACAGTTTGACATTTGGGGCTTTTAGGGAAACAAGGATTGGTGATAAAGAGAGGAGACACCTTTTTCCCATATTAACTCTTATGCCCCATACACACGATCGTTTTTCATGCCGTTAAAACTGCCATTTTTAAAAATGGCCCTGAAAAATGATCGTGTGTATGCTCCAGAGCATTTTTAACGACGTGAAAAACGGCCATTAAAAATTTCGGACATGCTCTCTTTTTTCACGTCGTTTTTCATGTCGTTTTTTTTACCGACGTGAAAAACGATAGTGTGTATGCTTTCACGACGTGCATGAAGCAACTATGAGACGGGAGCGTTCGTTTTGGTAAAGCTAATGTTGGAAATGGAGATGGCACATTCGTCACGGTGGAATTAATAGCATCGTTTTAATGCTGCGCATTCCGTTCTTCTTTTGATAATGCTTAAAAATTACCTTCTTTTGATAATGACATTGAGAGTTATGCCAAACTTGTTTCTAAAGTAATTCCAAATTGCTCTTATGATTGTAAAATATTATTTCTAAGCCGCACCTCCCTCCTAAATAATACTAATAATAATAAAATAATGTAAATATCCTTTTTTTTTATTCTATTTTACTATTGTCTTTTTAATTTTTGGGGCCTTGTTTTTTATTTTTTGGCTTAAATTATTCTTGTGTAAAGTTACCACACCAACCTTCAAAATGTGTCTCATTTGGCCTCAGGGAGGTTTGTGTCCCTTGATAATAACAATAATATTATTTGAGATGTCCCTGCCGGCTCCCTAGCAAGCTCTCTTTTGAAATACAAATCACATAGTCAAGTTTTTTAATGCCAAAAAAAAAAACTTTATTTCGGAACATTAACAAATTAAAGGGGAAGGCAGCACTGGAGAGCCTGCTTGCATTTGTGCATCCCTTTGACCCCACAACAACCATCCAAGATGTGAAAACCAAAATAGAGATTAGATCCCCCAAAAAAAGGAGCCCAATCTTGTCTTGAGCTCCCAGAGGTCAGGAGCCACAGCAGATAAGTCCTATATGTCCCCAGTCTGTGGTACTACAGCAGGCATTATTTTCTCCTCTTCCTTGCAGCCTTCTCTCCAGCCTTCTCTGCAGCCTTGGTTGGTTTCTTCCTTGGAGGCTGGGGATCAGGAGGAGAGGTTGTGGCAGGAAGAGTAGTAGGAGGAGGAGGAGGAGGTGGAGGAGTAGGGACAACCTCCGTTATATCGGTGTACATGGTGAGTTCACCCAGCACGCCCTTATTGATGACTTTTAAAAGCAGGGTCTCACTATATATCTTTTGCCGCAAGTCCATTTGCCCTAGTTTGTGGGCGAGGACTGCGGCAAATCCCTCCTCAACAGAGGGTGCCTCTCTGAGGGCCGCTGTTGCCTCTCTGATGAAGGCCCTGGTTTCTTCCTCCACCTGCCTACCTCTCCTTGGCCCTCGTGGTTTAACTACCAGGGGAGGCATCTGGGCTCTTGTGCTGGGCCCAGCCTCCTCCTGGGTAACACTGGGCCCAGCCTCCTCCTGGGTGCCACTGGGCCCTGCCTCCTCCTGATCCCCAACATCACCCTCTTCCTGGCTCTGCTCTGGCTGTAAAAAAAGAAAGGGACATTATTTATTTTGGCCCACCATCATTCACAGACATTGTTCACCTCTAGACATTGTTGAAATCAATGCCAAAAGTTATGTCATTTTCATTGATTCCGCATCCTGGTTTTGTTGCCTTGTCCACATAAAATTAGGCCACTACTGTATCTTGCTCTTAAAAAACTTTATTGGTAGAAGTTTACATACCTAACAATACTAACATCTATTTAAATTCTACAATTTTGTAAGATATAAATATAGATATCAATACTTTACCTGGCTCCATATATCCAAATCTGCCTCCTCAAGGACCTGATCTTGATCCTCAGAGGAAGCCAGAGCAGGGTTGCCAGGAAGGCTGGAGGACTGGCTGCAGGGAAGGCTGGAGGGTTGGCTACAAGGAAGGCTGGATTGACCTCTGGGGGGAAGGGTGGAGAGAGATTCCCGCACTTCCAGCTGGTCATCCAGAAAAGAAAGCTTACTGTAGTACCACAGACTGGGTTTATAAACCTTATCTGCTGGAGCACCTGACCTCTGGGACCTCAGGACCATAGTCCTCTGGGTCCTGTATGTTCCTCTGATGGTCGCTATTTTGGTTTTCACATCTTGGAGAGTTGTTGTGGGTATCTTGGTTTGCACAAATGCAAGCAGGCTCTCCAGTGTTGCTTTCCTGGCGTCTTTATTTTTATTTGCGCCACTTTTGGTTTGCCATAGTATAGGTAGCTCTTGCCATTTGTCTATGAACTCCCCCATGAATTCCGGGTTTTTAAAAGTATTCATGATATCTGTAAAAGCGAGAAACAACAAAATATATATATTTCAGGCAACATTCCTCAAATGTGCATTTTCTACATATTTTTAGCGCACAAATCTCCTCGTCTGATGAACCTCAAATACTTAAATTGTTAGGTGCCTTCGTCAAGACGTTTGTTGCTAACTCCCTCTCCCGCCAAATGAACATATTTTCGAGACATGGATCTTCACTTGATATACACTGCGCATGCGTGAAACTCCGCACGCTTTCCCCGCCCCTGACGTTCGATGTTGTACTTTCCCCGCCCCTTCTCGCTCGTAGTGCTTAACAAAACATGGCGGAGACACAGGTGGCTGAGATTACCTCTACAGAGGAGGAAATTCCAGAGGAGCCCAAATCCAGATCCAGGAGATATAAGGCATCCAACATGTCATTCGAGGAAATGGTGGAGATGGTCGCCATTTTAAAGAAGGAGGATTATGATGCCAAGCATGGGCCGTATAAAAGGCCTAATCTGGTCAAGTAAAAAATTATGGGCAAAGTGGTCAAAAGTCTTCACAAAAAATTTGGGGTGTGCAGAACGAAGGAACAGCTCAGAAAACGATGGTCTGATCTGAAGTTGCGGGAGCCCGACCAATACAAAAGAATCAAGAAAGTTTTAGGAAAAAGTAAGTTATTTTTGAATATTTTCCATGGTACATATTATTTACTTGTATTCTGTCGTGTATTTTTAACTTTCATATAGTACAGTGAAAGATGCCATCTTTCAGGTTCGTCCGCACAGTAAACGGACGTATTAAACCTCTTTCTCCGTACAGTTCCTCAAACGATGTTTTAGGATCATCCAGTGTGAACACCCATGTATTTTATTTTATTTGGGGGAGTAAATTTTGGCATCACTTATTTTTTCGGTGCTAATCCAAAGGACATTTGTTTGTTTGAAAAAAGGATATGCATGGTAATGTTAAGGGAGTGAATGCTCAGCAGCTGATGAAACATCTGAACGCAGTAGTACAAGTGTGGGCCTAAAGCCAAAAAGCTTGAGGGTGTCACACACAGGTGATCCTGTGTAGATACTTTGGGGTGTTACAATGTGTCAAATTTGTGTTTTAAAAGTATATGCTATGGTTTTGGCTATGTATCCAATCATTTGTCCCGGTTGGCACAGGGGGTACATTTTAAAATGGAGCAGGCTTCAAAAGAATGTTTACAAAGTATTTTATCATGTTTAGTTTAATTGAAAAATTGAGTCGCTACTAATGAAACTATTCCTTTTATTTCAATCTCCCTAGGGATTCGAAAAGCTATCTCAGATGAGCCGATAATTGCAACACCTACAACAATACCCCCAGAACCCCAGGATGGAGAGGAACGTGATGTTGTGGAAGTGGAAAGTGGCACCACCATAGGTCAGAGAGAAACCAGACACATGCATGTTAAATAGATGTAGGCCTACATATTCTATCCTACATATTTCTTTTTACATTTAGGTGCAGTTCTGGCCGAAGACCCCAAAAAGTTGACACATCACAGTGCCCAGATCCTGATCCAATACCTCATGGTCTGCTGTCGTGACCTCGAAAAAATTAAGGGAGACTTGCTAGAGATCAGGGCAAATACCAAGCGGGTGTAGGAAAGGCTCCAAAATATCATGGCTGTGCTTGGGTGTGTCTAATGTTTTTACACCAAAGAACGTTTAAATTGCTGAGTTTTATAAGGTTTTTTGTTGTTTTACCCTTTAATGACTAGCACATGTTTAGCTTTTTCACAATTTTTATGAATATAGTTTGTTTATGCATGGCTGGTCATGCGTTTTAATACCCCAAAAATTAAGGGAACATCCACATTTCAAAGGAAGTTTCCCACCTAAAAAAGAAATAAAGGTATTTTTACATTCAAAATAATTGTGGCTTCATTATGTAAATGTGGTGCTGAGTGAACTAATCAATGTTTTGTGTTTACACTGACAATGAAGGCTAATTAAGAATGTTAAATACACATGGCAATACAAGTGCACTAGGTAAACCTACATGAAACATAAAACATTATACAATTAAAACACCAAACCAATCTTTACTCCATAAAATAATTTATTTTTTTTGAATAACATTTTTAAAGATTTTCTGGCATTTCAATGGCCCCCCTACCCATAAAATATTCAACATATTGGTTACGGACCTCACGTCCGGTTGGGGGGGCCAAGCCAGGACGGCCAGGTTCCAGGGCCACTAAAGTTTCTGTATTGAGTAAAGAGGCCTCAGGCCCACTCAAAGCTATATAACTGTTGGAATGCACCCGTAGGAAATTATGAAGCACACAGCAAGTCATTACCACATGGTTCCATTTGTATGGGGCAAGGTGGATGGAGGTCAGGAAGAGGCGAAATCGATAATTGAACATCCTCCTCTCAGGGGTGAGGGTGCGTTGCAGGAATGGCCTCATCAAATGGGGTCCCAGGCCAAACGCCTCATCCGCCACAAAGACAAAAGGTAGTCCCTCCACATTCTGCTCCGCTGGTGGCAAGGCCAGCAGATCCAAAAGGAGCCGATCCCCAAACTCCGTCTGGCCAAATACTCCTCCATCAGACATCCTGCCATTCTTGCCAACGTCCACATAGAGGAACTCGTAGGTGGCAGACACCACTGCCATCATCACGACGCTGTGGAACCCCTTATAGTTAGAATAAAAGGATCCCGAATGGAGTGGTGGGACGACCCGAACATGTTTGCCGTCGATGGCTCCTCCACAGTTCGGAAAGTTCCATCGCTGGGCAAACTCGGAAGCCACATTCTGCCATTCATGTGGCGAATAAGGGAACTGTGGAATTAAAGAAATAAAAAATTAATACTTTGAGCCAGAAACATTGAAAGCTGATTTCATACCAACATTCATGGCCAACATTGGTAGAAACTGTAATAAAAAAAAAGATTAATAAGCAACAACAAACCTAAAAAATAAAATATAAATTTGGGGGGGGAGGTTGAAGATGAGTTGGGAATATCACAAATGAAGGCTGTAGCACTCTGTATGAAGTTAAAAAAAATGAAACATTCCTAGGCAATCTTTAGGGTGCGTTTTGGGAAAAGCACTACGATGGAACATAGAATAAAATACATGGAAATGACTAGGCAAGGTAGGTATGGCCCCAGGATAGCATGCTGGAGAGGTTAGGTAAGCCAAATTTACAGGTAGGCCTCAAACCCAAAAATTTTAATATTAAAACATGGGGAGAAAGGGGACATTCCCTACAGCTAAGAATCATGTGAATTAGGGACTGCTAATAAAGCAAAATAAAAAGTATCCAAAACAAAAAAACATACAATGTGAAGTTATTTTAGAAGAACACTTACCTTAATATAGTCCTCCTGCAAAACTTGAAGGATGGCAGAACAAGTCTCTGGTATAATGATCCCCAGAGCCTGGGGGGATATGCCTGTGGAGAACTTAAGGTCCTGCAGGCTTCTCCCAGTCGCCAGGTATCGCAACGTGGCGATGAGCCTCTGCTCAGCACTGATGGCTTCCCACATAACGGTGTCCTGCCTGGTAATATAGGGGGACACCAAAGCCAACAGATGCTGAAATACGGGGTCAGACATCCGGAGAAAATTCCTGAAATCATCAGGAGTATTCTCCCTGATCTCCCGCAACAAAGGCATGTGACAGAATTGGTGCCGCTGGAGCAACCAATTCTTGGTCCATGAACTCCTCCTGACCCTGCTCATGGCATGGAGTCGGGATACAGCATGAACCCCTGCACCAACTACAGCACGAACTCTACGACGAGTACGTAGCTGCAACATAGCTAGATAACGGTCGGCTGAACAGAACGAACTAGAAGAACGCACGGAAGAACAGCAAGGCCAATGAAGAACAAGCTGAAAAACAGGAACGAGCAGAGCAGACCGCACTGAATAAACAGATACGAACTGACTACACACACTGCCAAACAGATACGAACCCACAGGCACAAACTGAACTCCACAAAACGATCTTCAAAGCACGAAGACTGAAAAGCGCGAATCGTCTCTCACCAAACTTTTACTAACATGCGGTAACACGGAATTAGCAAAAGCGCCCCAAAGGGTGGCGTCATTAGAACAGAACTTCCCCTTTATAGTGCCGTCGTACGTGTTGTACGTCACTGCGCTTTGCTTCATCGTTTTTTAAAATGATCGTGTGTACGCAAGACAGGCTTGAGAGGAAACATGAAAAAAAACGACGTGAAAAACGGCAAGAAAAAAAATGGCAAGAAAATCGATCGTGTGTACGCGGCATTACAGGAGAGAATTTCCCTTTCTAGGGGTAGATTTCCTCTGACTTCCTGTTGTCTCCCTCCGTTTGTAAGTAGGAGTCGTTTGTAAGTCGGATGTTTGAAAGTAGGGGCCTACCCTATATACTCTGCAGAAATTTGGGCCTTAGGTGTTGGTGTTGCCACAACACTGTAAGCCCTCACAGTTACTCTTAGTGGGCGCAGGAACGGGCCCTGCTGTGAAATATTAGATCAAGAATTGTAATTACATGCCCCTGTTGAACAGGGTCAGAAAAATTGGGCCTTTGGAGGTGGACGGTGTGGTGATGTTACCACAACACTTTAAGCCCCCACAGTTACTCTTGGTGGCAGTGGCGGCTGGTGCTCAAAATTTTTGGGGGGGCGCAAAGAAACTGAAAAAAAATAAAAATCAATTGCCGCCACTGTGCCCATTAAACGCAGCCACTGTGCCCAAACGCCACCAGTTTGCCCCCTCAAATACAGCCAGTTTGTTTCCATATACAGCCAGTTTGTCCCCATATACAGCCAGTGTGCCCCCATATATATATAACCAGTGTGCCCCCATATATACAGCCAGTGTGCCCCCATATACAGCCAGTGTGCCCCCATATACAGCCAGTTTGTCCCCATATATAGCCAGTGTGCCCCCATATATATAGCCAGTGTGCCCCCATATACAGCCAGTTTTTCCCCATATATATAGCCAGTGTGCCCCCATATACAGCCAGTGTGCCCCCATATACAGCCAGTGTGCCCCCATATACAGCCAGTTTGTCCCCATATATATAGCCAGTTTGTCCCCATATATATAGCCAGTGTGCCCCCATATTCAGCCAGTTTGTCCCCCATATACAGCCAGTTCCCCCCAAATGCAGCCAGTTTGTCCCCCATATACAGCCAGTTTCCCCCAAATGCAGCCAGCGTGTCCCCCATATACAGCCAGTTCCCCCCATATTCAGCCAGTTTGTCCCCCATATACAGCCAGTTCCCCCCAAATGCAGCCAGCGTGTCCCCCATATACAGCCAGTTCCCCCCAAATGCAGCCAGCGTGTCCCCCATATACAGCCAGTTCCCCCCATATTCAGCCAGTTTGTCCCCCATATACAGCCAGTTCCCCCCAAATGCAGCCAGCGTGTCCCCCATATACAGCCAGTTCCCCCCATATTCAGCCAGTTTGTCCCCCATAGACAGCCAGTTCCCCCCAAATGCAGCCAGCGTGTCCCCCATATACAGCCAGTTCCCCCCATATTCAGGCAGTTTGTCCCCCATAGACAGCCAGTTCCCCCCAAATGCAGCCAGCGTGTCCCCCATATACAGCCAGTTCCCCCCATATTCAGCCAGTTTGTCCCCCATATACAGCCAGTTCCCCCCAAATGCAGCCAGCGTGTCCCCCATATACAGCCAGTTCCCCCCATATTCAGCCAGCGTGTCCCCCATATACAGCCAGTTCCCCCCATATTCAGCCAGTTTGTCCCCCATATACAGACAGTTCCCCCCATATTCAGCCAGCGTGTCCCCCATATACAGACAGTTCCCCTCAAATGCAGCCAGTTTGTCGCCCAAATGCAGCCAGTTCCCCCCCCCCAGCCCTGCACTTACCTTCCTCGGTCCGCGCCGTCCCCGATGTGTTCTCCCGCCCTCGATGTCGCTTCAGCCAATCAGGTTACCGGTAACCAGATCCAGTGAACCTGATTGGCTGAAACCTCCAGACAGTCTTCTCCAAGGAACGCACCCCTGTGCGTACCTGGGAGGAGTTTTTGGAAGCCGAATACAGCGTGAAAGCTGTATTCGGAAAGCCTATCAGAGCCGCTGGCTCTGATAGGCACTTCCAAGTTCTAATTCATATGGCCGGCACTCACCAGGAGGCCGGCCATATGATTAGTGGGCAGCGCAGCAGCGGTGACAATACACAGATTCATGCAATGCATGAATCTGTGTATTGTCTTTCAGTGGCGGTGCGGGAGCGAGAGGGGGCGGCGCTCCGGCGCCCTCTATGGACGCACCGCCACTGCTTGGTGTGCTCAGGAACGGGCCCTGCTGTGAAATATTAGATCAAAAATTGTAAATACATGCCCATGTTGAACAGGGGCAGAAAAATTGGGCCTTAGGCACTGGTGCTGGTGCTACAACACTGCAACCTCTCACAGATTCTCTAGTTGGAGCGCAGGAATGAGCCCTGTTGCAAAGTATTGCATCAAAAATTTAAATTACAAGCCCCTGTTAAACAGGGGCAGAAAAATTGGGCCTTAGGCACTGGTGCTGGTGCCACAACACTGCAACCCCTCACAGATACTCTAGTTGGAGCGCAGAAATTAGCCCTGTTGCAAAGTATTGCATCAAAAATTGTATTTACACGCCCCTGTTAAACAGGGGCTGAAAAATTGGGCCTTAGCCACTGGTGGCGGTGCCCAGAAACAAAAATGTTCTTTCAAGCTATCAGCGTGATTATTGAGGAGGAAGAGGATAGTCACTCAGCATAACAGGATAGTCACTTAGCATCAGCATAGGCAGTCTTGAAGGGATCTGACATTTCCAAAAATTATTCGGTTACATCAGCATCACGTGCTTGGTAGCTGGTGGTGATCCAAGACTGATTCATTTTTATGAAGGTCAGTTGATCGACCGAGTCGGTGGACAGGCGCACCCTGTGATCGGTTACAAAGCCTCCAGCAGCACTGAACCGAAAGAACGCTGGATGCAGGACAGGCCAGTACCTCAATTGCATACTGTGCAAGCTCTGGCCAGTGATCCATCCTCAAGACCCAGTAACCCAGAGGATATTTGGTGGGAAAGGTGTCCAAGTCTGATCTTGCCCCTAGGTATTCCTGCACCATGTAAACCAGACGCTGGCGATGGATGCTGGAAGCGATCATACCTTGGGGCTGCGTACTAAAAAATTGTCTGAGCGCATCAGTCAGACGGCCACCTTCTCCACCGCTCCTTCTTTGACTGACCGGAGCCTCAGCAACACGTTGTCCAGGACCAGGAATTTGTAACCTCCCAGTCTCTGGGAACGCGTTGCACAGACCTTTCTGCAAGGCCTCCCCGAAGATGCTTCATCCTCTGCTCCCTCTGCGACGGCAAGAGAGGGTCCGTAACCTTACCCTTGTAACGTGGATCAAGGAGGGTTGCCAGCCAGTAATGATCCCTCTCCTTGATTGCACGAATACGAGGATCCTTCCGCAGGCTTTGCAGGATCAGGGAGGCCATGCAGCGTAGGTTTGCTGAGGCATTCGGTGCAGAGTCCTCTGGATCACTGAGGATGACATAATCCTCAGCCACCTCCTCCCAGCCACGTACAAGTCCATGGGTGTCTTGGGACTGTAATTGATCCCTTGAAGACTGCTGCTGAGTGCTAGTCTCCACCTCCATGCTGACACAATAATCCTCCTCCTCCTCCTCCTCCTCTTCCTGTGTGATATCTGGGCCAGCAGGAACACTGTCTGGATAAAGGGGGCCTTGAGAGGTAAGGGAGTGCTCCTCTTCCTGCCTCTGTTCTGCCTCAAGTGCCCTGTCCATTATTCCACGCAGCGTGTGCTCCAACAGGTGGACAAGAGGGACAGTGTCACTGATGCATGCACTGTCACTGCTCACCATCCTCGTGGCCTCCTCAAATGGTGCCAGGACAGTGCATGCATCCCTGATCATGGCCCACTGGCGTGGGGAAAAAAATCCAAGCTCCCCTGACACTGTCCTGGTGCCATATTGCAACAGATACTCATTGATGGCCCTCTGCTGCGTGTGCAGCCGCTGCAGCATGGCCAACATAGAGTTCTACCTGGTGGGCATGTCACAGATTAGGCTGTTCTTGGGCAGGTTGTAATCCTTTTGCAGGTCAGCCAGCCGAGCACTGGCATTATATGACCGGCGAAAATGCCCACAGAGTTTCCTGGCCTGCTTCAGGACCTCCTGTTAGCCTGGGTACCTGCCCAAGAACCGCTGCACCACCAAGTTAGGGACGTGAGCCAAACAGGGCACATGGGTCAGTTGTCCCTGTCGGAGGGTAGAGAGGAGGTTGGTGCCATTGTCGGAAACCACCTTTCCTTGCTTAAGCTGGCGTGGCGTCAACCACCTCTGAGCCTGCCCCTGCAGAACTGACAGAATCTCTGCCCCAGAGTGGCTCCTGTCCCCCAAGCACACCAGCTCAAGCACCGCATGGCATCTTTTTGCCTGCGTACTTGCGTAGCCCCTTAAACGCCTACGGAGCACCGCTGGTTCCGAGGACAAAGCACAGGTAGAGGCCATGGAGGAGGAAGAAGAGGAGGGGGTGGAGGAGAGAGGTGTGTCAGAATCACCAGTAGTAACATTTTGGAGGCGTGGTGGCGGAACAACCTCCAACACTACTGCACCTTGTCCTGTATCCTTCCCAGCTGCCAGCAGAGTCACCCAATGCGCCGTGAAAGATAGGTAACGTCCCTGTCCATGCCTGCTGGACCATGAGTCAGCGGTAATATGCACCTTACCGCTGACCGCCCTGTCCAGCGAGGCCAAGACATTGCCTTCCACATGCCGGTAGAGAGCGGAATCGCCTTCCGTGAGAAAAAGTGGCGTTTGGGAACCTGCCACTGAGGAACCGCACATTCAACAAACTCACGGAAGGGGGCAGAGTCTACCAACTGAAAAGGCAGCAGTTGAAGTGCTAGCAATTTAGCCAAGCTAGAATTCAACCGCTGGGCATGTGGATGGCTGGGAGCGAACTTCTTTCGGCGGTGCAGCAGCTGGGGTAGGGAAATTTGCCTGGTACAATCGGACGTTGGTGTACCGATAGCAGATTGTCTGCAAGTACTTGGCTGTGACACACCAAATTCTACACCTTCATTCCTCTCAGTGCAGGTTTCAGAGAGGACTGAAGGTATAGTGGGGTTGGAGATCCCAGCTGATGAGGAGCAAGGAGAGGTCCGCTTTGTTCTTTGGTGTGGGTCTTTTAGGTACGCTTGCCAACGGACTGCATGGCAGGTCGACATATGTCTGCTCAAGCACGTGGTGCCCAAGCGGCTGATGTTTTGGCCACGCGAGATATGCTTTAGACATATGTTGCAAATGGCAATGGTGCGATCTGCTGCACACGTCTGAAAAAAGGCCCACACCAAAGAACTTTTGGAATAACGCGCAGAGACAGCAGCGCCCTGCACATGCGGAGCTCTGCGGTGTGATGCGGTCAGTGTGCTGCCCTTAAGCTGGCCCCTGGAGGGCATCCTGCCTCGTTGGAGATGTGCCTCCTCCTCCTCCTCTCTCTTAGCAGGCATCCATGTGGAGTCAGTGACCTCATCATCCCCTCCCTCCTCATCACTGGAGCCAATCTGGCAGTATGCTGCAGCTGGGGGAACATGACTGCCAGATAGCTGTCCTTGTTGGGCACCCCCTCTCTCTGGGCTCACGTTACTACCCCCTCTCTCTGAGCTCATGTTACTGCCTTCCTCCAGCCGGGTTCCATCATCGGAGCCTTCAAAACGCTGGGCATCCTCCTGGAGCATGTACCCAACACTGTGGTCAAACAGTTCGCAGGACTCCTCAGGAGGACATGGTGGGGCTAGGAAAGGAGTGACTGATGCCATTGAGCCGAGGGAAGAGGCCACTTTGGCAGCTGCTTTGCCAGACAAAGTACCCTGATCCTGGGTGAGAGAGGATGAGGAGGAGGAGGACGGCTTGGTCATTCACTCTACCAAGTCTTGGGCATGTTGCGGCTTAACGTGGCCAGCTGCCGAAAAGAAGGACAAGCGTGTCCCATGGCCACGTGCTGATGAGGATGCACCGTGTCCACGACCAGCAGCACTGTTGCCTCTAGCTAGACACAGAGCCTGCTTGCCCTCTCTTATTGCCTCGTGACTGTCTGCCTCTCCTTGTTTGCCTTCCAGACATACTAATGGCCTGCAGTGAGATGTAGCTGCACAAAGGTGGGATGTATAATTCATATATATATATATATATATATATATATGTGTATGTAGCGGGGTCTCCTTTAAGGCCCCCGGGACTATGTTACCCAGAACCCCGTTCAGCACCCAGGGTGCATTCAGCCACAGCAGAGACTGATGGGAGGGGCTATATAAGAGGAGGGCGAGGCTGAGCTCGGGCTCTTTGGACACCGCGCTACAATCAACAGGTCTTCCTGTGCAGATCTGCTGCAGTGCAGGGCCTGAAGCCAGGGCCTTGCACAACTTCCAGAGAAACTTCCACCCCACTGCGGAACCTGGGTGACACCTGACTTCGCTGACTTCTTACATCAGTTGGATCGGAGACCCGACCGTTGCAGACGCTGTGTGTGTAGACACAGCAGGTGGAAGTCCCGGACTGGGATCGTGTCCGGAGTGGTGAGCGAGCACCTGCTCAATCCTATAGGCTGTACGGTTGTTAGGCCTAGAGACTGCCTTGGCCCACCGGCCTTTATTTACTGTTCCGCTGGAGACTAGTGGCGGAACTGAGTTGAGTTAGTCTCCGGTGAAGTGTTCTTTATTGTCTACACCTTTGGATTACAAATACTGTTCCTGTTGTGCACCACCAGTCAAGTTGCATGCAAAGAAATCGTTCTGCTAGAGACCGAGTTAAATCTGAGTCAGGCCTGACCAGGAGTTAGAACTTTTTGTTGCTGCGCCACAATGGCGCATAGATAGAGATAGCTGCACTAGAAGGGAAATAGCCTGCATTATCAGGGTGTACTATATTTTCTGCTGTAGGGCTCTGCAGACATATATGTGTTATGTATTAACCTTGTGCCTTTTACCTAAAGTAAAAAACCCGTTATACTTCATCACTTGCTATCAGTGTGTTATCATTATGCAAAGAGGTTACCCTTACAATACAGATAGATTGTGATACAAGACAATCCCTAGACTAACTGTGCCAGAGTGGGTCGAGTAGATTGCCGGGGGTTGGCGGTGCTGTATTCAGGGCCTGCAAACAAATCCAGCGGCTCTCTTAACTGGGGGTAGCGCTACACATATATATATAATGTCTGTACTGATAATCAGAATCAACTGCCTGCTGTGGTATTCGTATGGGAAAAGCAGCAGCAGCAGCAGCAGCTAGTTTTAGGTGAAAACTGTGCAGAGAGGTACACAGTACACTAACTGAAAATACTTGCAGCTCTCTGCCTATGGTTTTATTATGAGAACACCACTATAATAGTCACTAACTGTAATTATGTAAGCTTTAGGTGAACGCTATGCAAAGCACACAGTACACTAAGTGAAACACTGACTGTCTGCAGCTAGCACAATCACCTGCCTGCCTGTCACAGTATAGAGAAAACCAGGAACGGATCTAGCTAAACTGAATACAGTGTATAAATATATATACACACACACAACACCTAGGATGCATATATATCCTCTACACACTGTAACTGCAGCTAACTGACTCGCCTGCCTGCTCTATCTAACTCAATATAAATGACACTGTCTGTCTCTGTAAACTCTCTCTTTTTTCAACTCCAACACACTACACAAGACTGACGAGCCGGCGGCCTTATATAGTGTGGGGCGTGTACTAAACCCCCTGAGCCGTCATTGGCCAAAGCCACCCTGGCTTTGGCCAATTACAGCTCTCCGTTTTTTCTGCGCTGTTATTGGCCAAAGCAAGCGGGTCATAGTGCATGCTTGACCAATCATCAGCCAGCAATGCACTGCGATGCTGCAGTGAATTATGGGCCGTGACGCGCCACTCGATTTTGGCGCGAACGGCCCATAATGTTTGCAATTCGGTGAACGATCGAACAGCCGATGTTTGAGTCGATCATGGGTTCGCCTCGAACACGAAGCTCATCTTTATTAAACAGCTGCCTGAACCAAAAATGTTGGGAAGGGAGAAGGAAAGAAACAAAGCATATAGATAACATTACATCCAGACACTGACAAATTATTTTTTTTCCAAAATAGAAAAATAATACACACTCCACCCATCACTAGCTATCTATCCCACCCCATTCTCCGGTGGTGTTGATAGCCGTTCTCATACCTGCAAGAAAAAAAACACATGCAAACAGGAAAGATATACAAACATCCTATCCCTAGAACTTTTATACAGTTTAGAAGTAAACTGCCTCCCCTAAAGGAAGCAATTCCCTTCTCTAAAGCCTATTACGCTAAGCCTAGCATAAAATAGCTAATGAGAAAAAAAAAAGAGAGTTTTTAGTTTTTTTTTTAGAACACTGCCACCTAGTGTTGGCATAAATTCAGTATTCCACAATAGCTGCGCATGGGACTGCAGCACAGCACAGTACACTTGAACATTACATCTTGACCACGTCGTTCCTTTACCCTGACCTACTGACTAATCTACCCCAAGGTTCAATTTAGAGGAAAACTGTCCCTTTATTCGGAGCAGGAGGGAGAGAAAAAAAAACCATAACAAGCTCTCCACCTTTCTTCCTCTTTAAGAGTAGATATCCCCTTAGCAGCGGGGCAAAGTTACTTGTATCCAGGGCACAGTTTGTCTGTGCAAAGACAGGATAATAGGAAAAAAAACACAAGTTCCTGTTTCAAATGTAGTAGTGGGGATCTGGAAGAATAATGGGCTTCCATTGTTTGTCCAAGGCAGAGGCGTACTAAGTGGGGGGCGGGCCACCACGGGTGACAGACACTGGGGGGGTGTCAGGCCAGCGCCCCCCCCCCCTCCGCAGCTGAAATGAAAACAAAGGGGCGGGCGGGTTTAAGCCGCGGCACCGCGGCGGTGACAGAACACGCGGAAAGCCTGTAGTGGCTTTGCAAGAAGGGGGGGTGCGAGCCGAGTGACACCGTGACCCGGGACCCACAGCGATCCCCCTCTCTCATTGCCGCGCCGCGGCTCTGTTCAGTCTCGGCTGTTAGCCGAACAGAGTGAAGCCGCATCCCCCTCCTCCTCCCTACACAGGGGGAGGGGACCCGTCACCTGACCAGTTGCGCGCTTATCATCTGACTGCATTATGTGCCTAGTGTCTGTACTGTGGGGGGGGGGTGGGGGTGGGGGTCTGCACTGTGGGGGCGTCTGTACTGTGGGGGGTGGGGTCTGCACTGTAGGGGTGTCTGTACTGTGGGGGGGTCTGTACTGTGGGGGGCGTGGGATCTGCACTGTAGGGGTGTCTGTACTGTGGGGGGGTCTGTACTGTGGGGGGGTGGGGGTCTGCACTGTAGGGGTGTCTGTACTGTAGGGGTGTCTGTACTGTAGGGGGGGTCTGTACTGGTGGGGGGGTCTGTACTGGTGGGGGGTCTGCACTGTAGGGGTGTCTGTACTGTGGGGGGGTTCTGTACTGTTTGGGGTCTGTACTGTGGTGGGGGTGGGGGTCTGCACTGTAGGGGTGTCTGTACTGTGGGGGGTCTGTACTGTTGGGGGAGTGGGAGGCTCCACTGTAGGGGTGTCTGTACTGTGGGGGGGTTTGTACTGTTGGGGGGTCTGTACTGTGGGGGAGTGGGGGGCTGCACTGTAGGGGTGTCTGTACTGTGGGGGGGTCTGTACTGTGGGGGGTCTGTACTGGTGGGGGGTCTGTACTGGTGGGGGGGTCTGCACTGTAGGGGTGTCTGTACTGTGGGGGGGTGGGGGTCTGCACTGTAGGGGTGTCTGTACTGTGGGGGGGGTTCTGTACTGTTGGGGGTCTGTACTGTGGTGGGGGTCTGCACTGTAGGGGTGTCTGTACTGTGGGGGGTCTGTACTGTTGGGGGAGTGGGAGGCTGCACTGTAGGGGTGTCTGTACTGTGGGGGGTTTGTACTGTTGGGGGGTCTGTACTGTGGGGGAGTGGGGGGCTGCACTGTAGGGGTGTTTGTACTGTGGGGGGGGGGGGTCTGCACTGTGGGGGGCTGTGTAATGTAAAGAGGTCCTTAGGTGCAAGGGACTGTGTAATGTAAATGGGTCCAGAGTGCTGTGTAATGTAAAGGGGTCCAGTGTAATGTAAAGGGGTCCAAAGGTGCAAGGTGCAGTGTAATGCAAAGGGGTCCAGAGGTGCAGGGTGCTGTGTAATGTAAAGGGGTCCAGAGTACTGTGTAATGTAAAGGGGTCCAGTGTAATGTAAAGGGGTCCAGAGGTGTAGAGTGGTGTGTAGTGTAAAGAGGTTCTTAGGTGCAAGGTGCAGTGTAATGTAAAGGGTCCAAAGGTGCAAGGTGCAGTGTAATGTAAAGGGGTCCAGTGGTGTAGGGTGCAGTGTAATGTAAAAGGGTCCAGAGGTGTAGGGTGCTGTGTAATGTAAAAAGGTCCTTAGGTGCAAGGTGCTGTGTAATGTAAAGGGGTCCAGAGGTGTAGGGTGCAGTGTAATGTAAAAGGGTCCAGAGGTGTAGGGTGATGTGTAATGTAAAAAGGTCCTTAGGTGCAGAGTGCTGTGTAATGTAAAGGGGTCCAGAGGTGCAAGGGCTGTGTAATGTAAAGGGGTGCAGTGTGCTGTGTAATGTAAAGGGGTCCAGAGTACAGTGTAATGTAAAGGGTCCAGAGGTGTAGGGATGCTGTGTAATGTAAACAGGTCCTGAGTGCTGTGTAATGTAAAGGGGTCCAGAGTACTGTGTAATGTAAGGGGTCCAGTGTAATGTTAAGGGGTCCAGAGGTGTAGAGTGCAGTGTAATGTAAGGGGGTCCAAAGGTGCAGTGTAATGTAAAGGGTCCAGAGGTGCAAGGTGCAGTGTAATGTAAAGGGATCCAGTGGTGTAGGGTGCAGTGTAATGTAAAAGGGTCCAGAGGTGTAGGGTGATGTGTAATGTAAAAAGGTCCTTAGATTCAAGGTGCAGTGTAATGTAAAAAGGTCCAGAGTACTGTGTAATTTAAAGGGGTCCAGTGTAATGTAAAGGGGTCCAGAGGTGTAGAGTGCTGTGTAATGTAAAGAGGTCCTTAGGTGCAATTTGCAGTGTAATGTAAAGGGGTCCAAAGGTGCAAGGTGCAGTGTAATGTAAAAGGGTCCAGATGTGCAAGGTGCAGTGTAATGTAAAGGGGTCCAGTGGTGTAGGGTGCAGTGTAATGTAAAAGGGTCCAGAGGTGTAGGGTGCTGTCTAATGTAAAAAGGTCCTTAGGTTCAAGGTGCAGTGTAATGTAAATGGGTGCAGGGTGCTGTGTAACGTAAAGGGGTCCAGAGGTGCAAGGTGCAGTGTAATGTAAAGGGGTCCAGAGGTGTAGGGTGCTATGCAATATAAAGGGGTCCAGAGGTGCAGGGTGCAGTGTAATGTAAAGGGGTCCAGAGGTGCAGTTGTGGAGAGGGGATACACAGTAGTGACAAAGAGATATTGAAGGACACAGAGGTATGCAGGGGGCACAGTGGGGTGTTTTTACATTTTAATGTGGGGGGGGGGGCAGATATAGGATCCACCCCGGGTGCCAAATGCTCTAGGTACGCCCCTGGTCCAAGGTCTCTATAAAATAAACAGTGTCCTCTCTCCCTGGACAACAGATCACCACACATATGCCGACCATAGCTCCACTCTTTACGACAACCCTTAAAACGGTCAGTCATAGCGGCTAAGCAAGCAAAGTACCTGTATGGCTTAAGCACTTCGAGACAGTCCCATATAGCTTCGGTGCTCCACCTTTCTCGATAGGCCTCTATCTCGAACAGCAGCTCCTTGGGCACATAGGGGTACTCCCAGCCATACTCACTGGCCACTCTTTTGTTCAAAATTCGCTGTAAGCGGGCAAGATGGGGAAGAGTTGCACGATCTCCACTTCCAGCGAGTACAATGGTGTCCGGGAATCTCCGGACTGTAGCCGTATCAGGCCCTGGTAGGGGTTCTCTACTTGGGGCAGATACCACTTTATCTTCTATGGCCGGGACTTCCACACGGGGCGTAGAGCTCCCCAAACTCATTAGTGATCCTACAGCAAGGCTGCGGGCCGGGGCAACAGTTTTTACCTTGTCCCATCCCTTTTTAATAAAGATGTCGTCTATTTCGGCATCATCCCCCAAATCGGACGAAGAGCCAGGTCTGAGGTATCATACTTCTCAGCAGGCAAGTAATTGCGGTAGATGTGGACACATTTCTCCCAGCCTCCTTACCGTCACCTATTGGGGACTTCTCGGGCTTACTTCCACTCTCGATGTCCGGTTCTGGTAGGCGCTGGGGCAGGCTTCGACCGCGGCCATGGGAGGCTTTAACATATCCCACTTTCCGCTTTGCTGGCGCAACATGGATTTCCGTTGTGGCAGAGGCAGCGTCCGCTGCGGTGTCCGCCAAAAGTTCCGTAGGCTCGGGAGCATCCTTCCCCAAGGCACTGGCAGTAGGGGAGGCGATGCGCGTGGGCTCGGCTTTAGGAGTGTAGGCGTCTTCCTCCGAAGTTATGACACCTGTGATGCAATTCACTCGGTAGGCCCAGGGTAGTTCAGTGGGCTGCTCCACCTCAAAGAGGAACTCTCCACAAGCCGAACATCTCCCGAAGGGGCACAGTTGCACAGCCAGTCCGTGGAATTTGGGACAGAGCATGCCCAGGGCCTCCGCATCTCTGCAGGTGTACAAGGCAAAATGGCCCCGGGGCTTGAGCCGGATCCCTGTATCCGTAAGTGGGGCGGTGAGCGGAGCAATGTCCATTGAAGAAGGCATCGGGAACATCCGGGGTCCCGACAAAACTGAAGTATGCGGAAAAGCAGACATGTTGCTCTCTCCTCACTCGATCCAACTCTCTCTGTCCTTTGGCGCCAATTCACCCACGTGTAACTCGCGGGTGACGGGGACTCCTCCCCTTTCTTTCCTTTTGCACGTATCTCGCGGGCATTTCTTTTTCTTTAGACACGCCCACGAACTACGCAGTTAGAAACAGTTCTGTGCCCCTTAACCCCCTTTTCTTCACTCAAAGTCTTTAACACAGTCCAATGGCCGACTTTCCAAACACATAAACTTCAATCCACTCGTGCAAAAGATAGCCACAAATCCCGGACGAGCCCCCCACGTGTAGCTCCCAGGGTGGGTTTTTGCACGTCCCTCTTTACTCTTCCCCTGCGGCTACGCCGGATCCACACTTTGTTAAGTATGAAATCCACTGTTTAATTACCTTTGGGTCTGCAGCGAGTTACCTCCCACGAGTGGATCCTTCAGCTCCGTTGTCTAGGTACACCAGTGTATTCAGGAATAAGGCCAATGTCCACACACGAGTAAAACCTAATCAGCAAGGCTTTATTATTTTTGTTACTTTTGAGTCAACTTGAAGAAAGCGAAGGCAGGAAAGTTAAAGATGTAGGGGAAGGTTCAGGCACGCAACACTTAGATCCCAAATATATTCACTCGTCGCCACTCAAGCCTAAGTGGGTATTGCTCACCTGGATAGTCCCTATAAGAGCAGTCCTAGCAGCCGGGATGGAGCACGGATGTCAGAGATGATGGATCCCCCTTTAGGTAGGCCTCCAGGCCTCTCCCCGAGACAGCAGTACCGTCGCTATCTCCGCCGGGACTGATCTTCCCCTGGAACTCCTTTCCTAAAGATGGGCCCCCTTACAACCGGGCAGCCTGGGATCCTTCTCCGAAGTCTAGGCCCTTGTTAAGAAAGCTGGGCCTACAATGCAGCAGCAGAGCCTTGGGCTAAAGGTGCCTGGGGCCTAAACACACCCGGGCACCTTGTGCCATGTGGGCCACAAGGCACGCTCACTGGACCAGAGGTCCCCATGAACGCCTTGGGGTCCCCCTGGAATCGCCTCACGCCAAATGGCGTCTGCCCCTTTTGTACCCTCTTCCAGCATGCACAGCGGGTAGACCAGGCCCACTGCAGGGCTGCCGAGAGAGGACACCCAAGATGTTGTGATAATCCCATGATCCAGCCTGTGCCGGCGGTGACAGTGCCACCTGCAGGCAAAGGAGAATAACACTGCCGGGCAGTATCACACCCAGAGCAGAGCAAACAATTTGAACTATAATTGGTCTGAGCCCAACTACTGGCTCAGACTGCCCCTAAATTTCCATATAGCGCCCCCAAATATGGGGGGGGGGCGCTACATATATATATATATATATATATATATATATATATATATATATAAGAAGGCCAGTATGCTGGCCTGAATTTATGGGAGGAGCCCGGAGGGTATTTAAGCAGCCCACTCACCCATGCTCTTTGTCGGTTCAGTGCGCGATACTACACGTCACTGGGCCGACTCTTCCCAGCTCACCTCATGTTCGTGAGTCTGCGGCTTCTTCATTTGTGGTCTTCGTCAGCGGTTCCCGCTCACTGTCGCAGGTAGTATTCATACCTTTCGTATCATGTGCAATCTTGCGATTCGTTATGCTTCCTGTCCTGCATCCCCTTTTGTAAAAACCTGCCTCTGAGTTGTTGTCCCGTCTCGACATCGTTCGGCACAGGCATTGTACATTCGTAAGTTCCTTCTGCAAAAATACGATTCATTTGTATTTAGGGTTGCCACCTCATCCCTTTAAACCCGAACACATATGAATTACACAGGTTCTGAGGCTAATTTAATGCAGATAAGGCACCAAGTGAGTTTAATTACCACCTTAATCAGCCACACACCCGGTGTAATTAATGTGTTCGGTTTTAAAGGGATGAGGTGGCAACTCTATTTGTATTTCCAAGCCTTTCGAGCCGCTGTCGGTCGTTGTCTGATATCATTTGCCATAGGCTTCACTGGTTATAAGATTCACTGTTCATGGGGTTGCCGTCTCATCTATTTGGAGATTAGCATGTATTGTTTGTAGGGGTTCTGTGGCTGATTGAGGTGGTAATTAGACCCACCTGGTGACTGTCTGCACTGGATTAGTCTGTAGGAATAGGTGATTGGTAGGTGTTCAGTTTCAGAGCAAGGGGTGCCATACACTCTACAACCAGGCCCGGACTGGCCATAGGGCATACCGGGCAAATGCCCGGTGGACCGCGGCGGGCCGCCGGACTGCATGTCACGTTTTCCCCATCATCTCCAATGTCTCCGGAGGCAGCCGGAGTTGGTGGGCGGAGCTGGGGCTGCCCCCTCCACTCCTCCCACAGACTCGTTCACTCTGGCTCAGTGGCGGTGCGTCCATAGTGGGCGCAGGAGCGCTGCCCCCTTTCGCTCCTGCGCTCGTCACTCACAACAATACATAGGTTCATGCATTGCATGAACCTATGAATTGTCGCCACCGCTGCCGCCCACTATTCAGATGGCCAGCCCCCTGTTGAGCGCCGGCCATCTGAATAACAGCGGCTGGTTGGTGTTTGGAAGTGTCTATCAAAGCCAGCGGCTCTGATAGGCTTCCCGATTACAGCCTGAGGGCTGTAATCGGCTTCCAAATAGCTAACCAGAGGACGCACAGGGGGTGCGTTCCCTGGTTAACACTGACAGGCGTTTCAGCCAATCAGGTTCACCGGGTCTGGTTACCGGTAACCTGATTGGCTGAAGTGACATCAAAGGCGGGAGAAGACATCGAGGACGGAAGAAGGACGGCGCTGACCCGAGGAAGGTAAGTGCAGGGCTTGGGGGGGTCAAACTGGCTGCATTTGGGGACAAACTGGCTGTATTTGGGGACAAACTGGCTGCATTTGGGGACAAACTGGCTGTATATGGGGACAAACTGGCTGCATTTGGGGACAAACTGGCTGCATTTGGGGACAAACTGGCTGTATATGGGGACAAACTGGCTGCATTTGGGGACAAACTGGCTGTACTTGGGGACAAACTGGCTGTACTTGGGGACAAACTGGCTGTATATGGGGACAAACTGGCTGTATTTGAGGGGAAACTGGCTGCATTTGGCGACAAACTGGCTGCATTTGGGGGGAAACTGGCTGCATTTGAGGGGGCAAACTGGTGGCGTTTGGGCACAGTGGCTGCGTTTAATGGGCACAGTGGCGGCAATTGATGTTTTTTTTTTTTCAGTTTGTTTGCGCCCCCCCCAAAAAATTTTGAGCACCAGCCGCCACTGCTCTGGCTGATCACACAGCTGAAGGAGAAAGAAACGAGGACACAGCAGCCAGAGTGTCTTCATCTCCAGGCATGCTGTAAGTTACTGCACTGCTGCACATGTCACTACATAGATTCCTAACCTGGCACCATATCACCCCAGCCTGCCCTATGCCACCGCACCCTGCCCTATGCGTGCCACCGCACCCTGCCTTTTGCCACCGCACCCTACGCCACCCCAGCCTGCCCTATGCCACCGCAACCTGCCCTATGCCACCGCAACCTGCCCCATGCCACCGCAAACTGCTCTATACTACCCCAACCTGCCCTATGCCACCGCAAACTGCTCTATACCACCGCAACCTGCCCTATGCCACCGCAACTTGCCCTATGCCACCGCAACCTGCCCTATGCCACCGCAAACTGCTCTATACCACCCCAACCTGCCCTATGCCACCGCAAACTGCTCTATACCACCCCAACTTGCCCTATGCCACCCCAACCTGCCCTATGCCACCCAGCCTGCCCTATACCACCGCAAACTGCCCTATACCACCCAAACCTGCTCTATACCACCCAAGCCTGCCCTATACAACCCCAATCTGCCTATGCCACCTCAGCCTGCCCTATATCACCTCAACCTGCCCTATATTACCCCAACCTGCCCTATATCGCCCCAGCCGGCCCAATACCACCCTATACTTTAATTTACAGGGGTCAAATTGGGGAGTGCGCCTCGTGACCGTGCGCTGCCTGCAGGGTGCTGGGCAGGATAGACAGGAGGGGGGTGACACCATGTTTTGCCGCACCAGGTGACACCAACCCTAGTTACGCCACTGCCCCAGTGCACTCTCAGCTGCGAGTCGGAGCCGCACTCGAGTGACAGTGACACCCGTCGGCACATCAGGGGGCCGGGACCCGCAACGATCCCCTTCTCTCTGGCAAGGTGGCCGCGGCACTGATGATCTGATCAGTCTCGGCTCGGCTGTCTCACACAGCCGAGCAGAGTGAAGCCGCCTCCCCCTCCTCCTTTATGTCCACACAGGGGGAGGGGACCCAACATGCAGTCCCGTGCTGATCTGAGGTACATTATAGGTCTGAAGGGGGGTCTGTATTGTAGGGGGGGTTTCTGTATTGTAGGGGTGGTCTGAAATGTAGGGGTGTTCTGTATTGTAGGGGAGTCTGTAATGTAGGGGGGGTTCTGTATTGTAGGGGGGTCTGTATTGTAGGGGGGTCTGTACTGTAGGGAGGGTCTGTATTGTAGAGGGGGTCTGTACTGTAGGGGGGTCTGTACTGTAGGGAGGGGGTCTGTACTGTAGGGAGGGGGTCTGCACTGTAGGGAGGTCTGTGTAACATGCAGGGGGTCCAGAACTGTTAAGGGGTGTCTGTGTAACAAACTGTGGGGGGCTGTGTCATGTAAAGGGGTCCAGAGGGGCAGTGCTATGTAATGTAAAGGGGTCCAGAGGTGCATGGTGCTGTGTAATGTAAAGGGGTCCAGAGGTGCAGGGTGCTGTGTAATGTAAAGGGGCCCAGAGGTGCAGGGTGCTGTGTAATGTAAAAAGGTCCAGAGGTGCGGTGCTATGTAATGTAAAGGGGTCCAGGGTGCTGTGTAATGTAAAGGGGTCCAGAGGTACAAGGTGCTGGAACCCCACATCCCATCATTAACCGTCGCCGCGAAGCGCCGCCGCCGCGCCGCTGCTGCGCCCCCACGGTCTGCTCAGTCTAAAATGCCCGGGCCTATTTTTTGTCCCAGTCCGGGCCTGTCTACAACCAATTCGTATCAGATTCGTTCAATACTCCTTACTACCGATTCGTATCAGATTAATTTCATACATTATACAACCGATTCATATCAGAGTAATTTCTCTTTACAACCGATTCGTATCAGATATGTTGCATACTTGCTACCATTGCCATTCATTGTTTCCCCCATGCCGTGTGTTTTAGTTCCCACAGCGGAACTTACGAATTGTTTGTACATGGTTATTCTCTCTCATTTATTTACCAAACCAAAGTTATTTTCTGTGCACTTTCATGCACGGCGCCACACCACACTCTTCGGATGTGTTGCACACCTGCTCCAGTCCAAAGCAAACCCAGTCGCACGATCACTGTCCCAGGTAGGATTCGTTACCTTGTTTGTCATGTTAAGATTCGTGGCCACTCGTGGTGTCACCCGTACCATATGTTCGGTTCCCGCAGTGGAATTATTCGTACCCACTTCTCGCATTCTATTTTCTACACCAAACCTTGTTGTTTTGCCTCATGCACGGCCTCAGGCGACACCTTCCCGATATGTTTCACTCCAGCCACAGACCGCCGCGAACTCACTCGCATGGCTCACTGTCGCAAGTAAGATTTGTTATCACATTCTTTATGTCTTATCAATTCGTTACCAGTCGTTGTCTCCCATATTATTCATTAGTGGCCCCTACGGAACCTACGAATCAAACGGACGTTGTCCTTATACCTTATACTGCTCGCTTAAGGGTACGGTAAGCCGCAAAACAAACCAGGTGTTTCTATCCTTTCTCAGTAACCCAATTCTCATTAGTTGAGACCAGGGCCGCTGATAAGCCAGTACAATTGGCCCTGTTGTACCGGGCCTGGCCACCAGGGGGGGCCTGGACAATCTGAACAGAGTGCTAAAAAATAAGTCTTTCTCCAACTCCTCTGCTCCTCCTCCCAGGGCCGGATTAACAAAGGGGCTATTGGAGCTGCAGCTCCAGGCCCCCTCCTCAAGATAGGCCCATTTGCCCCAAAAAAAAAAAAAAAAAAAAGATCGACTTCTAGGGTTGTAGTTCGGCGACCAGGGGTCACAGAAGCTACATACAGAGTGGCCAGTTTAAATACGAGCTGACACACTCTGCAGCATACTGAAAGGATGAGCTCACACTGCTTATAATAATTATTTGTATATAACTTACTTATGGTAATTAACCCCTTGCCACCCAGGCCAATTCTGACACTTCTCTCCTACATGTAAAAATCATCATTTTGTTTTTTGCTAGAAAATTACTCAGAACCCTCAAACATATATATTGTTTTAGAAGACACCCTATGGAATAAAACTGTGGTCTTTGCAACTTTTTATGTTACGCAGAGTTTTCTTTGGAAAGAAACTGTTTCATTCATTAAAAAAAAAAACATTAAAGTTAGCACAATTTTTTTTGTATACTAAGCAATGATTTCCTTTTTTTTTTTACAGGTTACATGTTTAGAGTTACAGATCTAACGATCGTGGCGTATGTAACCTGTGTGTATCTGGCTCTGATACTAGCCAGTGCCTACCCAGCCACTGACTAGTATCTCTCCCCAGCCTGTCCCAACACACCCTCTCACCTGCTGACCTGTGGATGGGGGAATCACTCCTGCAGTGTTATTGTGTTCTGCCTGTGAATACAATGATCAGTGTTGCTAACTATAGCTGGCAGCACTGATTGTTTTGGGAAAAACCTGACAGGCTGGTTGTACTCAAGTCGGTTAACAGGTTGACTTGTGTAAAACCAGCTAGCCCATACATAGATCGACTATGGCTGGTCTCTGCTTAATTGGCGTAATTTTAATCCATGTATGGCCCGCTTAACCACTACGCAGTCCCTAAACATCCTTCCACAAACCTTTACATTTTTCCTTCCCAGATTCCTTCATCTTCCTCACCTGTACATACTCTCCACATTTCTCTCCTGTACATACTGCTCACTGTCATACCCTCCACACTTTTCTCCTATACATAGCGCCCGCTGTCATACCCTACACACTCCTCTCCTGTAAATAGTGCCCGCTGTCATACACTTCTCTCCTGTAAATAGTGCCCACTGTCGTACCCTCCACACTCGTCTCCTGTACATACTGCTCACTGTCATACCCTGCACACTCCTCTCCTATACATAGCGCCCATTGTCAGACCCTCCACACTCCTTTCCTATACATAGTGCCCACCGTCATACCCTCCACACTCCTCTCCTGTACATACTGATTACTGTCCTACTCTCCACACTTCTCTCCTGTACATAGTGCCCACTGCCAAAGCCTCCACACTCCTCTCCTGTACATACTGCTCACTGTCATACCCTTCACGCTCCTCTCCTATACATATTGCCCACTGTCATACCCTCTACACTTCTCTCCTATACATAGTGCCCACTGTCATACCCTCCATACTTCTCTCCTGTACATAGTGCCCACTGTCATACCCTCCACACTTTATACTGCCCACTGTCATATCCTCCCCACTCTTCTTCTGTACATAATGTTTACTGTCTTACCCTCCACACTCATCTCATGTACATACTGCTCAGTATCACACCGTCCACACTCATCTCCTGTACATACTGCCGGCTGTCATACCCTCCACACTCCTCTCCTGTACATACTGCCCACTGTCATATCCTCCACACTCTTCTCCTGTACACACTGCTCACTGTATTACCCTCCACACACATCTCATGTACATACTGCTCAGTATCATACCGTCCACACTCCTCTCCTGTACATATTGCCCACAGTCATACCCTCCACACGCCTCTCCTGTACATACTGCCCACATTCATAAACGGCTCTATTGTACATAGTGCTGGCTGTCATACCCTCCACACTCCTCTCCTGTGCATACTGCCCACTATCATACCATCCACACTCCTCTCCTGTACATACCGCCCACTGTCATACAGCAGAGTTCACAGACTGACATGCCTACAGCTCTAACATGAAGAGTGAGTGGATTGTTTTTAAGCATTTCTTTTATTAAAAACTTCCGCACCAGCAGCTGCCTGTCGCCTCTCTCTCTCCCTTATGTTTTAATTGCTCTGTAATTGTTCCCCCCGCCTGCCGCTCCGATCACCCTGCTGTCGGGGTCCCCTGTGTGCTGGGGCTCGTAAAAGGAGGCCCCATGGTGGACTCTGATGTAAAGGAGAACTCTGGGGACTCTAACATTAGGGATGCCCTGGGAACCCTGATGTAAAGGGAAACACTGTGGCCTCTGGTGTAAAGGGGAACTCTGATGTAAGGGGTGCTCTGAGAACCCTGATTTGCCTTAGTGTAAGCACTCAGAGGCAGGAGAGAGGAGGGGGGAGACTCACTAACCCTTCGGCAGTCAGTCCCTCTCACCCAGATGTATCTGAGGCTGCTGGACTTCAAATTTCAGGCCCCAATTTTCCTTTTCTGAGGCATAGCCCTGGGATTGGAGTGTGGGCAGACACAGAGGAGTAGGGGTTGGGGGAAGAGGTGCAGATAGAGCCTTCTCCCCTCTCCCGTCTGTGTGTGTGTTGGGGGAGATTGTTAGTGCTGGCTTTGGGCAGCATGAAAGAGAGTGTAACGGACACTCTCAGCTTACACAACTGCAGCCATGACTATCGTATAACAGATGTCCTTATTATATATACCCCTTATTTATTATCTACTTATTACTAAGTAAACGAGACCACACCAGGAGTTGGAGAAATATATATAGGCCGTAGCAGCCTTATTTATTAAAACGCTGTATAACTTTTTTAACAGTACCCATAAACTCTGTCCTAAAGGACCCTCAGTAAATTACTGGTGTCGCTCTCTGCAGGAACCTCTATTAACTTTTTGTGTCCATTATTGCACTGCGGTACTTCTCAAACTCCGCTAATAGGCCTCAAGCCGACATGCTGGCTCAGAGACAACCATGACCGCAGTGCACCATCCCAATGCTTCAAGCTAAACCTCCGTTAACTGTAAGCCCACCGTCAGGACCCATACCAACGACAGGTCCTGAACCCTTCTTTCCGAGGTATCATCCTTCCCCTGCAAAGAACAGACACCCGCCACTGCCACGACATCTGCAATGACCCCACTTGTACCTGTAAAACAAAATGTAGAGACAACATCCCCCACTCCGTCCAAATTCTGGGGAGGGTGGGCGGGAACTTTCTCAGCGCCGCATGTTATCCGAGGAGGGGGCGGAGTCTTCCTTTATACACTCAATGCCCCCTCCCACCCAAATTAACCCACCAATCTTATCCCCTCTTCCTCAGCCTTACCCCACCAATCCCCTAATCCTTCACATAAGTCCCTGTTTCCCTAGTCATGTTCGCCCTTCACCCATTCATTGCATTCCTTGCTCCGGGCTTTTCTTGACTATCGTATAACAGATGTCCTTATTATATATACCCCTTATTTATTATCTACTTATTACTAAGTAAACGAGACCACACCAGGAGTTGGAGAAATATATATAGGCCGTAGCAGCCTTATTTATTAAAACGCTGTATAACTTTTTTAACAGTACCCATAAACTCTGTCCTAAAGGACCCTCAGTAAATTACTGGTGTCGCTCTCTGCAGGAACATCTATTAACTTTTTGTGTCCATTATTGCACTGCGGTACTTCTCAAACTCCGCTAATAGGCCTCAAGCCGACATGCTGGCTCAGAGACAACCATGACCGCAGTGCACCATCCCAATGCTTCAAGCTAAACCTCCGTTAACTGTAAGCCCACCGTCAGGACCCATACCAACGACAGGTCCTGAACCCTTCTTTCCGAGGTATCATCCTTCCCCTGCAAAGAACAGACACCCGCCACAGCACCCAAATGTAAAAACCTTTACAATTGGGTGCCCCTCCACACCCTGAGAGCCCTCTGTATACCATCCTGTAATCCTAACGCCCATAGGTCTATACCCACATCACTGAGGTGTACCCCATCATCCCGAAGGTACCGCCATGTCTCCAACTCCAGCTCAAAATGGCGTATCACCAAACCCCCATTCCTAACCATGAACCTGGCCACATCCCGATTAACTTTCCTCCGCGCCCTATTGATGCCTTCTATGGATCTAATGAAGTGCGAGCCACCATGTCGGACCAC
Source organism: Rana muscosa (assembly GCA_029206835.1). NCBI lineage: Eukaryota > Metazoa > Chordata > Amphibia > Anura > Ranidae > Rana > Rana muscosa. The sequence goes on along the minus strand of CM055117.1, from coordinate 78,178,594 downwards.
ACTATCACCATTTCCGGGAATGCCATACGAAGACGAAGAATATCAAATTTGATATCCTTCGTCACATCCAGCATAGATCTAACACCTAAGTCATTCCCACCTACGTGCAAAATTAAAACGTCAGGTGGGCGGTCCAGTCGCGCATAACGATGCACTTCTGGAACCGTCCTACTCCATAACATTCCCGGAATTCCCAGCCAGCGAATCCGGGCCTCCTGCCTCGGAAACCCCAATTGCCGACCTTCCGGCCTTGCCTCAGCCCTCTTACCCCCCCTGTACACGTAAGAGTGCCCCAGTATCCAGACCAACGCCGGCGCCACACCTGAAAGAGAGAAAAATATGTATCCACCGTAACCACAGCCAAACCTGTCAACTTAACCTCATTATTATGTTTTTTTTTTTGTTTTGTTTTTTAAACTCCAATCAGCCCCACTCCTTCTCTCCTCATACCCTTCCTCCTATTCTCCTCACACCCCTACCACTAAGTGAGGGCGAATGTAAGATCGAAATCTCCTTGATTCCCATCTCCCAATGCGCTTGACCGACTCACTATCCAACCCACTCCGAGCCGCTTCCGTAGCCGCCCCAATTCTGAACGAATGTCCTGAAAATTCTTTTGCCTCTAAACCCAGGCACCCCAAACATTTTCGGAAAACCGATATGAACTGAAACCTGGACAACGGACACCCATCCGCATGTATCAGAAAGGACCCCACGTTCCCTGGGCGTACCACCAGAAAGCCCCGAACGGCCCCAACCGGACAAAGCGGTGAGCCCGGCAATGAAAAATCTGAACTCTCTTGCCCCTCCCTTTTTGATCCGTTTTTGATCTACGTAACCACAAGGACACTCTATCCTCCTGGCAACGCACTTCATTAGCCCCAATCCCCCCGTGCACTTTCTTAGACGGGCTAACCAGCTCGCCAATCCTGAACGCCCCAAAGAATGCCAAGGAAAATGCCACTCGGAACAAGGCAGCTTCGTATTCTGAGGTGCAAACCTCCCGTAGCTTAGCCAACACCCCCTTCAGGACCCCAAAGGACACCGGGCGTCTGGTGTCTTTAAACGGCCTAACCCGCCTATAACCTCTGAGCGCTTGTCGAACCCAGAAGTCTTTCGTGTAATCAGGCAAACCTTGCCATTTAAACAAAAATGCCAATCCAGCAACCTTTTTATCCAGCGCGGATACCGACACCCCCGCTTCCATGCTCCTGGATATAAAGTACAAGACTAGCAACCTCACCTCCGGACCCTCAATCTCAACTCCCGTCATTCTACCCAGATCCGCCCATTCCAACCAAACTTTCTGATATGCAGCCCACGTCGTCTCACTCACCGACTTGCTGATCCATCCGGCGACTAATCTAACGCAATCTTCCACAGCCAATCTGGACAAGGTACCCCTCGTTGCTCCGCGTCCGGTGCCAACTCTCGGAACCTGTCCCACTGAAAGCGAGATAAAGCGTCAGCCACCACATTGTCCACTCCCGGAAGGTGAACAGCATACATGAAGATGTTTAACTGTAGGCATCTCAACACCAGCTGTTGTAGCAGGCGAACCACCGGCGGCGATGCCGCCGATGCTCTGTTAATCACCTGCACCACGCCCATGTTGTCGATGTGAAAACGCACCTTCCGAACCCGGAAAGCCTCGCCCCATAGTTCCACCGCCAATACTACTGGAAACAGTTCCAGCAGCAACATATTCTTTATGAAGCCTGCCTCCACCCAACTCTGTGGCCACGAACCCGCACTCCATCGGCCTTGGAAAAAAGCCCCAAAACCTGCTGAGCCCGCAGCGTCTGTGAACAAATCCATATCAAAGTTGCTGACCGGGCCCGACATCCATAATGCCCTACCATTGAAGGACTCCAAGAATGTATGCCAGACCTGCAGATCAGACCTGTGTGAACGTACCAGCCTAACAAAATGTCGAGGCGACTGCACCCCCGCCGTACTTGCCGACAACCGTCGGCAAAACGCTCTCCCCATCGGCAAAATGCGACAGGCGAAATTCAGCTTCCCCAATAAAGATTGCAGCGTTCGCAGCTGTACCTTGCGCAAACCCAACATCAGCTTAAGTTCTCTTTTCAGATCCGCAAGCTTATCTTCCGGTAAACGGCATTCCATGGCTTCTGAATCCAGCGTTATCCCTAAAAACGTAATGACCGTTCTTGGCCCCTCCGTCTTGTCCGGCGCCAATGGGACGCCAAAACGATCCGCCATGTGCTCCAGCGTTGCTAACAGAATCGCACAATCCCTGGATGAAGCCGGGCCCACGCAGAGGAAGTCATCCAGATAGTGTATGACCGAATTTACCCCTGCCACGTCCCTGACCACCCATTCCAGAAAGGAGCTAAACTCCTCAAATAATGCACACGATATGGAACAGCCCATAGGCAGGCACTGGTCCACATAAAACTCCCCGTTCCAATGACACCCCAATAATCTAAAACTATCCGGGTGCACCGGAAGAAGCCGAAAGGCCGCCTCCACATCTGATTTTGCCATGAGAGCCCCCTTTCCATAATGCCGGACCCAAACCACTGCTGCATCGAATGATGTGTAACTCACCGTGCAAGCATCCGGCTCAATGGCGTCATTAACCGACCCCCCTTTAGGAAAAGAAAGGTGGTGAATGAGCCGAAATTTATTCGGCTCCTTTTTTGGCACCACACCCAGCGGAGAGACCACCAAATCCTTTAACGGGGGAACTGTAAATGGGCCGCTCATGCGGCCCAACGCCACTTCCTTTCGTAGTTTCTCCGAAACTACGTCGCCATGTAGCAACGCCGATCGCAAATTGCGCGGCACGGGGGGAACCTCCCTCAACGAGCATGGAATACGAAAACCCTCCGCAAACCCCCTTTCCAACAACTGCGCAGCCTCCCTGTCCGGATATCTACCTAGAAACGGCTGCATCCTTTCCACCATCACCGGCGTCTTCCCTCTTATTCTTAAGTTCTCCGGAACGGTTCTTCCCTTGCTTAAAGCATCTAGACGAGGGGTGGGAACCCCCGCATCCGGAACACTCATGTTTGAAACGGCACATTCCTCCAAACTTGCATGTACCCGAATTAAACTGCCAACAAACCCCTTTTGCCTTACCGGCCGGTTGTCCAGGGGAAGACGATCCACCGGCCCCCCCCCCCCCCTGAAAAAACTGATTCGGGGCCCTCGCCGAAGTCATCAATCGCATCCACAAACTAATGTCTTTGTGGTCCCATAACTCCGGCCGCATCGCCATCCTCTGGCGAAACTGTTCATCGTACCTCAACCAAGCCGTGCCCCCGAAGGTTCTGTATGCTTCCCCTATCGCATCCTGGTAGCAAAACAGAGCAGAGCAGAACTCCGGCTTCTTTACCCCTATCACACTTGCCAAAATGCCAAATGCCTGCAGCCAATTTGTAAATGTCCGTGGGATAAGGCGATACCTACGCTTCTCCTCATCTTCCTTCTTGGAGTCATCCGGCTTGACTCTGTCCAAGTTGAACTTCCCCAACGGCAGCAGTGAAAATATCTCCACATACTCACCTTTCCAAATCTTGTCACGTACCTCCACCTTTAAATGCGCTCCCAACGGTCCCTCAAAACAGATATAGACCTCGCACATCGCCGCATCAGCCAACCTTACCAGGTCCTGCCTGCCCGTCTCCCCCACTGCCGCGGGCGTATCAACCCCCTCCTTCCTTACCGGAGGACTTTCCGTCCCCCCCTGCTGTGGCACCACCACCGCTGCCCCTGCCACCCCGCTCCTGCCATCCCCCCCACCGGGGGAACCCATGCCTCTGACGGGCATGGCGCCCCACCTGCTGAATTTTCAAACCTGTCCACCAATTCCTTGATCCCTGCTAAAAACCCCCTCATACTTGTATCCATCCCTACCACCGACCTCTGACCCCGGTCTGCCAAATCACCATCCCCAGCCGAGTACCCCCACCCGGACGCCCCAGCATCACCCCTACCACTGCAGCCCCCAGCACCCCACACCTGTGACTGACCCAGTGAAGATAAAGGAAAAACAAACTTACCGGGCTGCCTAGGAAGCGACCCACCAGCCGACCGTCCCGCCTCCATCGATGCTGACCTTCCGAGAGGCTCACGTTCCGCCTCCGATTCCGATCCTGCACCGTCCGACCGTTGCTCCTCCCCTTCCGCTCCCGATGCAAGCCCTCCAGGAGAAGGATCCCTGGATGCCGAGGGTCCCGCTCCACACTGACTCCTTCTTCGTGTTCTGGACCCGCCCACCGATTTTTTCGTTGCCTTGCCCAGGCCGGGGGGGGGCTCCGTCCAGCCCTGTCGCCTACGTCCGCTGCCTCTTCCCTCTGCTCCTCCGCCGCAAGGTCCCCGGCCGCCGCAGTGGAAGGCCCGGCCACCGCCACACTGGATCTCCCCCGCCGAGGCGCCGTCCCCGGTGACATCACTCTGGGGGCGGGGCCCGCTGCTTCCGACTCCCATCACCGTGCGGGCCTGGTGGCCGCTCCGGAACTCCCGGAATGGCCGCCCGCGGAGCTCCGACTCTGCCGGGGATTCCTTCCGGCGTCCAACCCGGCGACAGCAGCTCGCTTCGCGGGAGGACCCGAAGGGGCCCGCGAATGGGGATTCCCTATTTGTCTGCGAGCTCCGGAGGAGAGGTCAGGAGAGAAGCGCTCCGGCGGTTTGGACTGCCGAGCTCGCGCTGACACTCTCCCCCCATTAATCTCTTCCTCCAACGGACGCCCGAGCAAAGGCCCTAAATGTTCCTGGGCCCACTGCGGGCCTCGCGCCGCTGTTTCTGCTCGCAATTGGGCCAGGAGCTGCTTCAAGTCTGCCATCCTGAACTTTCTCAGCGCCGCATGTTATCCGAGGAGGGGGCGGAGTCTTCCTTTATACACTCAATGCCCCCTCCCACCCAAATTAACCCACCAATCTTATCCCCTCTTCCTCAGCCTTACCCCACCAATCCCCTAATCCTTCACATAAGTCCCTGTTTCCCTAGTCATGTTCGCCCTTCACCCATTCATTGCATTCCTTGCTCTGGGCTTTTCTGAAACCCTGCTGGGAAGTCATAGTCCAGTGTAAATAATGTGTCTGGGTTCCAGGCAGTTTGAAACCCGGACGTTTGATTCCAAACTCGAACTGTCCGGTTGAATCCTGGACAGATGGCAACCCTAGGCACATATCAGGAATAAGAAATGCTGGGGTAACAAACACTTTCAAATATATTAAATTTTTACATGTTCTCATACACATAGCATAACGTAAAATATTTAGGAATTGCTGCTTATTTTCTTCTTGCTCTTTTTTCTAAGAACACCAAGACTGGAGTTTTTCTCTGCTATGCAGAAGTGGCTCGAGAGTTAATGTTTACAATCTTAACCCTGCCCATGCTGTGCTGGCAAATCTCTATCAGTTGTAAACTAGATCTGAACACTTTCCTAACAAAGGGTTGAAGGTCTAGAAGCTGGACTTCTGCATTCTGAGAGGAAACACAGTGTGTCCCTCTTTGTCAGTGGGAACAAACAGAGTTTTTCTCATTTCAAATTGCTCACAGTAGTGTGCAGTCTTCCAGAGGCCTACAAACACCCAGAAATGTAAGAAATATTTTTTTTTAAAGAATTTTTAGATATAATGTGTGAATGGGAACACATAACAAACATGTAGTGGGGGTTCCTCAAATTTGACCACAAAATAAGAAATCAATTTAAACCTCTTCACAATTGTGCTATAGCCAAATGATGGCTACAGCGCGGTCACACATTGCTAGAAGGGCATCATATGACATCTTTCTGTGATCGCACTTCCCAAGCGCCCCCCTGCGACATGAATCGGCAGTGATCTGTGATCACTGTGTCCTCCAGACACAGCTGATCACAGATCGGGGTAAAGAGCCAATCACAGCGGCTCTTTACCATGTGGCCAGCTATGCCCAATCACAGGCGATCACAGTGTACACAGGACTTGCCGGTTATAGGAGAGCCGATAAGCATCAATCCACACATCTACACTAGACATGTGCACTGCTGAAAAATAGTTTTTTTGCTTTTTTCGGAAATTCGAAAAATTTGTTGTTTTCGTTTCTTTGCTTTTTTCGGGAATTCGAAAAAAAAAAAATTGTTTTCTTTTTTTTTTGCTTTTTCCGGAAATTCGGAAATTCGTGAAATTCGAAAAATTCTATTTTTTCGTTTGTTTTTTTGCTTTTTTTTTTTTTTTTGCTTTTTTCGGACATTTCCGAATTCCGAATTTTCGAAGTCCGAATTTTCGAATTTCCGAATTTCCAAAAAAGCAAATAAAACGAAAAAAAAGAATTTCCGATTTTCGGAAATTCTAAAAATTTAGAATTCAGAAATTCAACTTTCCAAATTTCCCATTTTCGAATTTTAGATTTTCGAATTTTAGGTTTTCGAATTTTCAAATCTTGAATTTTCAAAATTTCGAATTTTCAAAATTTCGAATTTCCGAAGTTCGGAAATTCAAAATTTCGGAAAATCGGAAAATTCGTAAATTGAAAAATTCGGAAATCGGAAAATTCAGAAATTGAAAATCAGTGCCCACCAGTGCTGCCAATCAGTGCCCACCAGTGATGCCTATCAGTGCCACCTAACATTGGTCATCTGTGACCATCAGTCCTGCCCATCAGTGCCCATCAGTGCCACATATCAGTGCTGCCCCATCAATGCCGCCTCATCAGTACCCATTAGTGCAGCCTATCACAGTGCCCATCAGTGTAGCCTCATCAGCGCATTTACCTTTCCTTCACTCATCCCAGTTTTCCATTCAGTGACATGAGCTCAAGGAAATACTCAGTACTTCTATTTACAGTGCATCCCGGAAAGTATTCACAGCGCTTTACTTTTTTCACATTTTGTTATGTTACAGCCTTATTCCAAAATGGATTAGATTAATTATTTTCATCAAAACTCTACAAACAATACCCCATAATGACATCGTGAAAGAAGTTTGTTTGAAATTAAATCTTTGCAAATTTATTAAAAATAAAAAACAAATAAATCCCATGTACATAAGTATTCACAGCCTTTGTCATGACACTCAAAATTGAGCTCAGGTGCCTCCTGTTTCCACTGATCGTCCTTGAAATGTTTATACAACTTAATTGGAGTCCATCTGTGGTAAATTCAGTTGATTGGAAATGATTTGGAAAGACACACACCTGTCTATATAAGGTCCCACAGTTAACAGTACATGTCAGACCACAAACCAAGCCATGAAGACCAATCAATTGTCTGTAGATCACTGAGACAGGATTGTATCGAGACACAGATCTGGGGAAGGGTACAGAAAAATTTCTGAACACTGGCCTCCATCAACCGTAAATGGAATACGTTTGGAACCACCAGGACTCTTCCTAGAAAGGGCTACCCAGCCAAACTGAGCGAACCCGATGGTCACTCTGACAGAGCTCCAGCGTTTCTCTGTGGAGAGAGGAGAACCTTCCAGAAGAACAACCATCTCTGCAGCACTCCACCAATCAGGCCTGTATGGTAGAGTGGCCAGACGGAAGCCACTCCTCAGTAAACGGCACATGACAGCCAACCTGGAGCTTGCCAAAAGGCACCTAAAGGACTCTCAAACCATGAGAAACAAAATTCTCTGGTCTGATGAAACAAAGATTGAACTCATTGGCATCAATGGCAAGCATCGTGTCTGGAGGAAAGCAGCCACTGCTCATCACCTGGCCAATACCATCCCTACAGTGAAGCATGGTGGTGGCAGCATGATGCTGTGGGGATGTTTTTCAGTGGCAGGAACGGGGAGACTAGTCAGGACCGAGGGAAAGATGAATGCAGCAATGTACAGAGACATCCTTGACGAAAACCTGCTCCAGAGCACTCTGGACCTCATAACGGGGCAAGGGTTCATCTTCCAACAGGACAACAACACTAAGCACACAGCCAAGATAACAAAGAAGTGGCTACTGGACAACTCTGTGAATGTCCTTGAGTGGCCCAGCCAGTGCCCAAACTTAAACCCGACTGAACAGCTCTGGAGAGATCGGAAAATGGCTGTGCACCGACGCTACCCATCCAACCTGATGGAGCTTGAGAGGTCCTGCAAAGAAAAATGGGAGAAACTGCCCAAAAATAGGTGTGCCAAGCTTGTATGTAGCATCATACTCAAAGGACTAGAGGCTCTAATTGGTGCAAAAGAAGCTTCAACAAAGTATTGAACAAAGGCTGGGAATACTTATGTACATATTTTTTTAGTTTTTTATTATAAATTTGCAAAGATTTCAAACAACCTTCTTTCATGTTGTCATTATGGGGTATTGTTTGTAGAATTTTGAGGAAAATAATGAATTTAATCCATTTTGGAATAAGACTGTAACATAACAAAATGTGGAAAAAGTGAAGCGCTGTCAATACTTTCTGGATGCACTGTATGTTCTGTTTCAAATGCCGCTTTATGCATTGACAAACCTCCTTAGACCCAGTCTGTCCAGACAGTATGGTCACCTGATGACTTGGCACCATCCACAGGCAGCTTAACTCTTCAGTAAGATTATACTGTACTTCAGCTGATTGCAATACAAAGGATGTTTTTCCAGTCTTTTAAACTGTAAGAAGACAATGACTATCCTAAGCTCTGTCTCCGTGAATAACTCACAATTACTAAAGAACAATGAAGAAGTTTGGAGATTCCAGCTAGGAATAAACTCACTAGCCCTAAACAGGAGGAGAGGACAGAGGAAGATGCCAAAATCACATTGTAAACAGTTCAATACAAGACATAAAAAATACATTAAATTGCCGAACAGGGAGTGTATCACTCAGGACAAAATAAGTGGAGTGGCAACCATTAAAATTCTTTCTTACTAGCCTTCCTTTCTGTGCAAATAGCGCCATGAGCAGGACCCAGCACCCATTTCTCTTGAGTGCCTAAAAGTCACATTTTTACTTGTCTAAGTACTTCTTTCATTTCCCTGTTAAATTCCTTTTAATTATTCAGATATTCAAGATGTGTAAAAATGATTTAGTATTTACTTTTCCTTGGGTCATGAATTGAATATCAGTGTGTTTAATTAATAATGCTAGAGTAATATACCATTTGTAAAAAGAAAGACTAACAGTTCGTCGTGGTATAGATGGCACTGCTAAATTTGGAGTGGTGAAATTGAAAATGGAAACAGCTATAACTAAGCAATATAATTTATAACTTAGTTTAGCATTATTCTATAATTGATTTTAAAAGTAATAAAAGAAACACATTTAATATGTCTGGGAATCAATTCAAGTATCAGGTTCCGTAGGGCCGGCCGAATTTCTTTCCGAAAGTTCTCTCAGGTGAAGACAAGAAAATCTTGAAATTTAATTCAAGTAACACTCTCGAGTAACACTCTCAAACAAGAAACATGCACATTTCTGCCACCAGGGGGCACTGCAGGGGAAAGGCTCTAGTTTAGTTTGCTTGTGGGCTCCATCTTGTACCCCCTACAGTTGGGTGATTGTTGGGATACAGTAGATCAGGGGTAGGCAACCTCGGCCCTCCAGCTGTTTTGAAACTACAAGACCCATGAGACATTGCAAGACCCTGGCAATCACAGGCATGACTCCTAGAGGCAGGGGCAAGATGGGATTTGTAGTTTCACCACAACTGGAGGGCCAAGGTTGCCTACCCCTGCAGTAAATTATATTTTCTGTCCTCTCAGGCCATAATTGACAGGTAAGAGGGTAAATATGTCTGACAAATTAGTTTATCTGTTTTATCCTTTAAATGATTCCTATTAATGTTCTCGCCCATCACAGCATAATGTTTTCCTATAGTCTGCTCAGTAAATTGGTTTTTCTTTGCCTCCTCTCAGTAAAATGGTGAGACCAATATCTAAAGTTTGGAAACATTTCCACAGTGCAATTTCTGCTGAGAACAAAACTGCAATTTGCAGTTATTATGAGAAGAAATAATATTTTCCAAATGCTACAAAGGATGACAAAAAACACCCTGGCATGCCAGAGGTGCCCTAAAGACTTAAAAAAAAAACTTTATGGAATGAAATGATGAGGACCAGAATTAAAGTATGAGGAGCTTTTCCCTCCAGAGTTCTCATTCCAGAAACACTCTTTCTGCTGCTTCTGGCTCATCACAAAGTGTTTCTTCACCAGCAGCATCTTCAAGTAAGTGTAGCACACGGACCCTTTTCCCTTGCTTTGGCTCAATTACAGGAAAAAAGGCACACCGTACTATATGCCCGTACCCTCCTGGATGAGGAGGTTAAGCGGTGTTATGTATTTGGGTCCCACAGCTAGGTTCTTCCGTCAGTTGGTTCTCGTCTCCTAGGATATAGGGACAAGTCTCTGTTTTCCCCCCAAGTAATTCCAATGTCCACACCACTTTAAACTCCAACGTTGAGTTTATTTTCTCAATGTTCAGCAGACAGGTAAAGGGTGGAAGAGAGACAGAACAGCAAGGTTTGGGAGGTTAGTCCAGGCACAATGGATAGCACAATCACTATTCTATCCCTGAGTAGGTTTAGCTCACCCGGATAGTCTCCTACAAGTAGATCCTAGCAGCCGAAGTGAAGCTCGGACATTTGATCAAGTTCTTTCCTAGATACGATCGGGAGACTCTCTGCCACAGAATCTATCAGACCCGGAACCTCTTATCTTCTGGTACTTAAAGCGGAGGTTCACCCAAATTACTGACTTAATGCTATACACTTCTGTGCATTGCATAGATGCGCAAATGACAAAAAATTATTTTATAAGTGTTGTAATTACCTTATATTTTCTGTTTTATTTATGGTACTTCCTGTCTTACTCCCGCGGGAGTGGGCGTGCACATTCCTTTCCCCGACTCCTGGGAGCTAAGTGTCAGCATTCCCAGGAGTCAGTGCGGATCGCTGCTGCGTGCGAAATCTCGCGAGATCATCTGCTCTCCCTCCCCGTACTGACCTGTGTATTTTTGGTTGCCATCACAACGGGGCGGGAACTTCCGACGCCTCCGCCCGTTGTGATGGCAACCAGGAAGTGTTGACGGCGCTGCTCGCCGTCAACACTTATCACGTCAGATAGATCGGTGAATGCCGGGAGACGCGCATTCACCGCTACCCGGAAGTCTGTGCTTGTGGGCTTCAGAATGCCCACAAGTAAAATGGGAAAACAGCAACCTTTTTTATAAACGTTTTTATTTTACCAAAACGGACGGGGGATGTAATAAAGCGCAGGACGAGTGAGTACTAAATAGTCATCTGTAACGCAATTTAATGGACTGAAAAAAAAAAAACCTATGGACCGCAGAACCTCCGCTTTAAGGACAGGTGCCAGCAGCAGCACATTACTAGGCCCTTGGTAAATAGGAGAATCCCTCCAGAGAGTTACCGGGCCCCTTCCTTCACCGTGAACTCTCACCGGTTCGTCAGAAAGGTCCTCCCCCGGCCTCCTCCTCTTAGAAGCGGGCTCCCTCGCGAGAGACACCCTGGGACTTCTCCTCCTCGAAGCGGGCTCCAGCTAAAGGTGCTGGGCCCAGTGTTGAAGATGCAGCCCCAGGACTAAAGGTGCCTGGGACTGATGCACACGTGTCCCCATGGCCTGGAGGGCCATGCGACACGCACCAGGACTTTGACTCTGGAACGAAGACTGAAGACCCCTCCCAGGCGGCATCTGCCCCTTATGTATCCTCTCCCGGCATGCACAGCAGGTTGACCACACCCACCGTACCGCTGCTGAGAGAGGACACCCAAGGCACAGCACTAATACCAGTGGTTCAACCCTGACCCATTATGGCAGTGCCACCTACAGGCCACAGGGAACTGCACACCAGTATACCATCCCGGAAATAAGCAGCACAACCTATAAATTGAGAATGGTCTGAGCCTAACTATTATCTCAGATCAACCCCCTAATTTTGGGTATATAGCACCCCTAAATGGGGTGGGCGCTACATAAGGAAGTGTTACATACCACGGCCTCCCAAAAATACACAATCCCTTCATTTATAGATACAATGACGCCTGAAAATCAGGAGAATATTTATCCAGCTCTACCATAGAGCAATATATGCTTCTGGATCAGCCTTGTCAATAACTGAAAATACATATTGGCAGGAAGCTTTTACGTTATTATGAGGGAAAGGAGGGTGGTTATTTGTTCCCATGTATAGGTGAAATGTTCTTAACATATACAGTCCTTGTTATTCCATTTGTAATAAAAAAATTAAAGTGATTCAAAAGGTTGAAGTTTTTTTTATCTTCATGCATACTCTGCATGAAGGTAAAAAATCTTCTCTGTGCAGCAGCCCCTAGCCCCCCCCCCCAAATCCTTACCTGAGCCCCCTCTAATCCAGTGATGTTCACGATAGCCTCAGCTGTATGGATACTCTCCAGAGGCGTAACTAGAAACTTCAGGGCCCCGGTGCAAGAAATCATGAAGGCCCCACCCCCCATTAGTGGCAGCGGTGGTGTTGAGGGGGGGTGGCAACGGTGGTGTTGAGGGGGGATGGCAGCGGTAGTGTTGAGGGGAGGGTGGCAGCGGTAGTGTTGTGGGGGGCAGCAGTGGTGTTGAGAGGGGATGGCAGCGGTGGTATTGAGGGGGGGTGGCAGCGGTGGTATTGAGGAGGGATGGCAGCAGTGGTATTGAGGGGGGGTGACAGCGGTGGTATTGAGGGGGGATGGCAGCGGTGGTATTGAGAGGGGATGGCAGCGGTAGTATTGAGAGGGGATGGCAGCGGTGGTATTGAGGGGGGATGGCAGCGGTGGTATTGAGGGGGGGTGGCAGCGGTGGTGTTGAGGGGGGTGGCAGCGGTGGTGTTGAGGGGGGTGGCAGCGGTGGTGTTGGGGGGGGTTGGCAGTGGTGGTATTGAGGGGGGGTGGCAGCGGTGGTATTGAGGGGGAGTGGCAGCGGTGGTATTGAGGGGGGGGGTGGCAGCGGTGGTATTGAGGGGGGGTGGCAGCGGTGGTATTGAGGGGGGGTGGCAGTGGTGGTATTGAGAGGGGATGGCAGCGGTGGTATTGAGAGGGGATGGCAGCGGTGGTATTGAGGGGGGACAGCAGCAATGGTATTGAGAGGGGATGGCAGCGGTGGTATTGAGGGGGGATGGCAGCGGTGGTATTGAGGGGGGACAGCAGCAATGGTATTGAGAGAGGAGGGCAGCGGTGGTATTGAGGGGGATGGCAGCAATGGTATTGAGAGGGGATGGCAGCGGTGGTATTGAGGTGGGGTGGCAGCGGTGGTATTGAGGGGGGATGGCAGTGGTGGTGCTGAGGGGGAATGGCAGTGGTGGTGTTGGGAGGGATGGCAGCGGTGGTGTTGGGGGGGTGTGGCAGCAGAAGTGTTGTGGGGGGCAGCGGTGGTGGTAGCGGTGATACACGGGGGGGTGGTAGTGGTGGTGCCATCCTCTCCCACCCCCACCTCTGCCTCTTACTGATACCATCCCCCCACCACCACCACCACCACTGATCTCATCCCTACCCCCCCATCATCACCTCTGTTGTAGTGGTGATGGGGGGTTAGGGATGAGATCTGCGGTGGTGGGGGGATGGGGTCGATTGCAGTGCAAAATTTCACTTGACAGGACTTACCAGCAATCAATCGATTCCACCTCAGAAATCCATCACTGTGCCTCCTCCAGGAATGCCTTGCCTCATGGGTAGACGGACAGGTACTTGAAGCAGATGCAGAGGGGAGAGCTCCTCCCCCGCCTTCACTTAATTGGTGTTTTTCGGTGTCCGTCCCGCCTCCCTACATTCTCTCTGTCTCTGGAGGCGGGAGCGGGGCGGTACACAGTCTCTTAACGCTGCACTGCCTCTGCCTTCTCTCTCACCTCAGCGGGCGAAAGCCCCCCTCCCTGCGGCGGAACAAACCACACAGTCAGGCGGGCACCTCACGCGGGCGGCAGGTGGGCACCTCACGTGGGTGGCAGGTTGGCACCTCACGCGGGTGGCAGGCGGGCACCTCACGCGGGCGGATGGCGGGCCCCCCTGAAGTGGCGGAATTACAGGGCCCAGTCGCAAGTGCGACTGTTGCGACCATGATAATTCCGCCACTGGTACTCTCCCTCCTCATTGGCTGAGACAGCAGCGGGAGCCCATTAGCTCCCAGTGCTGTCATTCATAACCAGTGAGCCAATGAGGAGAGAGCAGGAAAGGCGGAGAAGAGCCATGGCTCTATATATCTTATGGACGCATAGAGCAGCGGGGAAAGCCGCTTTCTCTGGGGGCACTGCTTGAGGGGGAGGAGCCAGGAGCACCGACGGGGGACCCGAGAAGAGGAGGATTGGGGCTGCTCTGTGCAAAACTACTGCACAGAGCAGGCAAGAATAACATATTTTGTATTTAACCACTTAACGACCGCCCACTGTAAATATACGTCGGCAGAATGGCACCGATAGGCAGAATCACGTACATATACGTGATTGCCTTTGTATAGTTGGGGGGTCCGATCGGACCCCCCTTCTTTACAGTGGGTGGTCGTTTTACCTTCGGGAGCGATCCGGCATGAGGGGACGGCCGTTCGATTCCGGCCACCCCCTCTCGAACGCTCCCGGCGAATGAGAGCTTCCCCTGCCTGTGTACTGTTTACACAGGCTGGAGGAAGTGATGTCATCTCTCCTGCGGCGCTCACATATACCGAGCGCCGTACAGGAGAAGATGCAGGTTAGTGCACACAACACTACACTGACACCAGGACACATAGGCACATAAATCGCCCCCCCAGACACCCCCAGATCACCCCCCAGCCCCCAGTCACAGTGTCACTGATTGCAGTGACCATTTATTTAGTGATCACTGCAATCAGTGACATTTGTGACTGTAAAAGTGTCAGTACATTCAGTTTTAGGTCCAGTGTAGCCCCCTAACCCCCCCCTAATAAAGGTTTAACCCCCTGATCACCCCCCAGATAACCCTTTCACCCCCTAGCACCGCCGTCGCTAAGCGATCATTTTTCTGATCGATGTCTTAGCGTCGGTGATGCTGATCGGTAGCCAGTAATTTTTTTTAGGTTCGCCGCAGGTTTTTATAGCGTCGGGTACCCCCATATATTACCTAATAAAGGTTTAACCCCCTTGATCGCCCCCCAGGTAACCCTTTCACCCCCTATCACCACTGTCACTAAGCGATAATTTTTCTGATCGATGTCTTAGCGTCGGCGATGCTGATCGGTAGCCAGTAATTTTTTTTAGGTTCGCCGCAGGTTTTTATAGCGTCGGGTACCCCCATATATTACCTAATAAAGGTTTAACCCCCTTGATCACCCCCCAGGTAACCCTTTCACCCCCTAGCACCGCCGTCACTAAGCGATCATTTTTCTGATCGATGTCTTAGCGTCGGTGATGCTGATTGGTAGCCAGTAATTTTTTTTAGGTTCGCCGCAGGTTTTTATAGCGTCGGGTACCCCCATATATTACCTAATAAAGGTTTAACCCCCTTGATCGCCCCCCAGGTAACCCTTTCACCCCCTATCACCACTGTCACTAAGCGATAATTTTTCTGATCGCTGTCTTAGCGTCGGTGATGCAGATCGGTAGCCAGTAATTTTTTTTAGATTTGCCGCAGGTTTTTATAGCGTCAGGTACCCCAATATATTACCTAATAAAGGTTTAACCCCCTTGATCGCCCCCCAGGTAACCCTTTCACCCCCTATCACCACTGTCGCTAAGCGATCATTTTTCTGATCGCTGTCTTAGCGTCGGTGATGCAGATCGGTAGCCAGTAATTTTTTTTAGGTTCGCCGCAGGTTTTTATAGCGTCAGGTACCCCCATATATTATCTAATAAAGGTTTAACCCCCTGATCGTCCCCCAGGTAACCCTTTCACCCCCTATCACCACTGTCGCTAAGCGATCGTTTTTATGATCGTTGTCTTAGTGTCGGTGATGCAGATCGGTACCCAGTAATTTTTTTTTAGGTTCGCCGTCAGGTTTTTATATAGCGTCAGGTACCCCCATATATTACCTAATAAAGGTTTTAACCCCCTAATTGCTCCTAGTTAACCCTTTCACCAGTGATCATCATATAAGTGTTACGGGTGACGCTGGTTAGTTAGTTTGCTTTTTATAGTGTCAGGGCACCCGCCGTATATAACTCAATAAAGGTTTAACCCCCTGATCGCCCGGCGGGTGATATCAATTAGGTTTTAGCGTCAGAGAGGGTCTGCGTCACACCCCAGGCAGCGTCAGGTTAGTGCCAGTAACGCTAACACCCACGCGTGAAGCATACACCCCCTTAGTGGTATAGTATCTGAACAGATCAATATCTGATCTGATCAGATCTATACTAGCGTCCCCAGCAGTTTAGGGTTCCCAAAAACGCAGTGTTAGCGGGATCAGCCCAGATACCTGCTAGCACCTGCGTTTTGCCCCTCCGTCCAGCCCAGGCCACCCAAGTGCAGTATCGATCGATCACTGTCACTTACAAAACAAAAACACACATAACTGCAGCGTTCGCAGAGACAGGCCTGATCCCTGCGACTCCAGTGCTGTAGGAGGTGATTTCGCCACCACAGTTAAAAAAAAAAAAGCATATATGCCGAAGCATTGGGGCGGAGGAGCGGAGGAGCGATTTTGCTCCTAATGCCGTGTACATACGGTCGAAATTCCGACGGAGGCTTGCCCGTGGAAAAGTCTGACCATGTGTACGCGGCATAACTTTTGCGGGAAGATGCCCCCATGCTTCGGCATATATAAATGGTGCATGTATGCCCATCATTAGAAGTGGGTGGATGAAGGGAGGTATTCTAATGGTGGGCATACCCACCGATCAATCTTTTTTTTTCGTTCAACCAACTGGCTGCATGAAAAAAAAGATTACAATACATGTCCAACAAGGACCAGCAACGTACTGGTATGTTGCTGGACTTTGAATGTTTATACCAGAATGATGCCTGCGGGTTTAGGTATCATCTTGGTATCATTTTTTCAGCCAGCGGCCGGCTTTCATGTAAAAGCAATCCTAGTGGCTAATTAGCCTCTGGACTGCTTTTACAAGCAGTGGGAGGGAATGTCCCCCCCCCCCCGGATATAAAAAGCGCCATTGGGAAATTGGGAAAGCATTTTATCACACCGATCTTGGTGTGGCCAGATGCTTTGAGGGCGGAGGAAAGATCTAGGGTCCAATAGACCCCAGTTTTTTCAAAAAAGAGTACCTGTCATTACCTATAGCTATCATAG
Organism: Rana muscosa; assembly: GCA_029206835.1. Taxonomy (NCBI): domain Eukaryota; kingdom Metazoa; phylum Chordata; class Amphibia; order Anura; family Ranidae; genus Rana; species Rana muscosa. The sequence continues at coordinate 78,161,498 of CM055117.1, read as the reverse complement.
GGGATATTTACATTCCCTGAGATAACAATAAAAATGATAAAAAAAAAAAAAAAATATGGAAGCAACAGTTTAAAAATAAAATAAAAAAGCAAAATTAATAATAAAAAAAAAAAAAAAAAAAAAAAAAAAAGCACCCCTGTCCTGCCCTGCTCTTGCCCAATGGCGAACGCAAGCGTCGGTCTGGCGTCATATGTAAACAGCAATTGCACCATGCATGTGAGGTATCCCCGCGAAGGTCAGATCGAGGGCAGTAATTTTAGCAGTAGACCTCCTCTGTAAATCTAACGGGGTAACCTGTAAAGGCTTTTAAAAATGTATGTAGTTTGTCGCCAATGCGCGTTTGTGCGAAATTTTAAAGCATGTCGTGTTTGGTATCTATGTACTCGGCCTAAGATCATCTTTTTTATTTCATCAAACATTTGGGCAATATAGTGTGTTTTAGTGCATTAAAATTAAAAAAAGTGTATTTTTTCCCCAAAAAATGCGTTTGAAAAATCGCTGCGCAAATACTGTGTAGAAAAAAAAATGCAACACCCACCATTTTATTCTGTAGGGCCTTTGCTTTAAAAATATATATAATGTTTGGGGGTTCAACATAATTTTCTTGCAAAAACAAATATGTTTTCATGTAAACAAAAAGTGTCAAAAAGGGCTTTGTCTTCAAGTGGTTAGAAGAGTGGATGTAAGCTTCCTAATGTTGTGTATAAAATGCCAGAACAGTTCAAAACCCCCCCAACTGACCCCATTTTGGAAAGTAGACACCCCAAGCTATATACTGAGAGGCATGTCGAGTCCATGGAATATTTTATATGTTGACACAAGTTGCGGAAAAAAGAAAATTTTTTTTTTTTGCACAAAGTTGTCACTAAATGATATATTGCTCAAACATGCCATGGGCATATGTGGAATTACACCCCAAAATACATTCTGTTGCTTCTCCTGAGTACGGGGATACCACATGTGTGAGACTTTTTGGGAGCCTAGCCGCGTACGGGACCCCAAAAACCAATCACCGCCTTCAGGCTTTCTAAGGGTGTCAATTTTTGATTTCACTTCTCACTGCCTATCACAGTTTCGGAGGCCATGGAATGCCCAGATGGCACAACCCCCCCCCCCCAAATGACCCCATTTTGGAAAGTAGACACCCCAAGCTATTTGCTGAGAGGTATTGTGAGTATTTTGCAGATCTCGCTTTTTGTCACAAAGTTTTGAAATTTAAAAAAAAAAAAAAATGTTCTTTCTTCATTTTCAAAAACAAATGAGAGCTGTAAAATACTCACCATGCCTCTCAGCAAACAGCTTGGGGTGTCTACTTTCCAAAATGGGGTCATTTGGGGGGTTTTGTGCTATTTTGGCATTTTATGGCCTTCGAAACTGTGATAGGTAGTGAGGAGTGAAATCAAAAATTTGTGCCTAGAAATCCTGAAGGCGGTGATTGGTTTTCGGGGTCCCGTATGCGGCTAGGCTCCTAAAAAGTCCCACACATGTGGTATCCCCGTACTCAGGAGAAGCAGCAAAATGTATTTTGGGGTGCAATTCCACATATAACCATGGCATGTGTGAGCAATATATCATTTAGTGACAACTTTTTGTAATTATTATTTTTTTTTTTCTGTCATTATTCAATCACTTGGGACAAAAAAAATAAAAATTCAATGGGCTCAACAGGCCTCTCAGAAATTTCCTTGGGGTGTCTACTTTCTAAAATGGGGTCATTTGGGGGGGGGGGGGGGGTTTGTACTGCCCTGCCATTTTAGCACCTCAAGAAATGAGATAGGCAGTCATAAATTTAAAGCTGTGTAAATTCCAGAAAATGTACCCTAGTTTGTAAACGCTATAACTTTTGCGCAAACCAATAAATATACGCTTATTGACATTTTTTTTACTAAAGACATGTGGCTGAATACATTTTGGCCTAAATGTATGACTAAAATTGAGTTTATTAGATTTTTCTTATAACAAAAAGTAGAAAATATTATTTTTTTTCAAAATTTTCGGTCTTTTTCCGTTTATATCGCATAAAATAAAAATCGCAGAGGCAATCAAATACCATTAAAAGAAAGCTCTATTTGTGGGAAGAAAAGGACGCAAATTTCGTTTGGGTACAACATTGCATGTCCGCACAATTTACAGTTAAAGCAGCACAGTGCAAAATTCTGAATTCACCTCTGGTCCTTTAGCTACCAAATGGTCCGGGGCTTAAGTGGTTAAAAATAAAATAAACCTTTAGTATCACTTTAAATTTTAAAAAGTAAGTTTAGTTTATTTACTGAATCAGCTGTACTTTTATTTCAAGGATAATACTTTTATATATACTGCATTTCACCTTTCCAGTGTAACCAAATGACTTTTAACCGCTTGCCGACTGCCTCACGCACATTTACGTCGGCCATGACTGTGCCTGCGGGACCCGCGGACTCGATGTCCGCCAGTGTCCTGTGATCGGGTCACGGAGCGGCAGAACGGGAAGATGTCAGTGTAAATAAGGCATCTCCCTGTTCTGCCTAGTGACACAGCACTGATCGTCTGGTCCCTCTCATCGGGAGCAGCGATCATCGACGTGTCACAGTAAGCCACGCCCCCTAATGCCGTGTACACACGATCGGTTTTACCGATGAAAACAGTCCGATGGACTTTTCTCATCGGACAAGCCGATCGTGTATGGGCCCCATCGGTCTTTTTTCCATCGGTGAGAAAAAATAGAACATGTTTTAAATTTATCCGATGGGAAAAAAAACAATAGCAAATTCCGATCGTCTGTGTGGAACTCCATCGGACAAAAAACACACGCATGCTCAGAATCAAGTTGACGCATGCTCAGAAGCATTGAACTTCATTTTTCTCGGCTTGTCGGAGTGTTTTACGTCACAGCGGCAAGACTGATGGAAGTCAGCTTCATCGGATTTCCGATGGAAAAATCCATCGGATTAGAATCCATAGGAAATCCGATCGTGTGTACAGGGCTTTACAGTTAGAATCGCTCCCTAGGACACACTTAACCCCTTCCCCGCCCCCTACTGGTTAACCCCTTCACTGCCAGTCACATTTATACAATAATCAGTGCATTTTTATAGCACTGATCGCTGTGAATGGTCCCAAAATAGTGTCAAAAGTGTCTGATATGTCCGCCATAATGTTGCAGTTACGATAAAAATCGCAGATCGCCTCCATAACAAGTAAAAAAATAATAATAATAAAAATGCCATAAAACCACCCCCTATTTTGTAGACGCTATAACTTTTGCGCAAACCATATTTTTGTTTATAGCGCAAAAAAAACAAAAACGCAGAGGTGATCAAATACCACCAAAAGAAAGCTCTATTTGTGGGGGAAAAAAGGACGTCAATTTTGTTTGGGAGCCATGTAGCATGACCACGCAATTGTCAGTTAAAGCGACGCAGTGCCGAATCGCAAAAAGTGGCCTGGTCATTATGCAGCCAAATGGTCCGGGGCTGAAATGGTTATTTTGTAAAACTACTCCACACTGAATTTTCTTTCAATTGTTTCAAAACTTAAATTTTTTTACGAAAAAAGAACAGGGGAAAAAAACTTTTTCCCCATGGCTTCAAAATATCTGTACATTTTACATCTCTAAAGCCGTGTACACACGATCGGTTTTACCGATGAAAACAGTCCGATGGACTGTTTTCATCGGACGAACCGATCGTGTATAGGCCCCATCGGTCTTTTTTCCATCGGTGTGAAAAAATAGAATATGTTTTAAATTTATCCGATGGGAAAAAAAACGATAGCAAAATCCGATCGTCTGTGTGGAAATCCATCGGATAAAAAACCCACGCATGCTCAGAATCAAGTCGACGCATGCTCAGAAGCACTGAACTTAATTTTTCTCGGCTCATCGGAGTGTTTTACGTCACCGCATTTGAAACGGTCTGTTTTTTGACTGATGGTGTGTGGGCAAGACTGATGGAAGACAGTTTCATCGGATTTCCGATGGAAAAAACCATCGGATTAGAATCCATAGGATATCCGATCGTGTGTACAGGGCTTAAGTCAGCATTCAATAACTCAGCGGGAAGATTCCCCCATATCAAGTGTGTGGATGGGGGAATCAGGTGGTTTTTTTTCCAACCTGTTGCAGCAGAGAAAAATCAGGTGTCCTGTTCTGACAGACAGGGCTGTACTATGTGAGAGAGCTGTGTAAATCTCAGAACTGGATGTACAGAAATGCAAATTTTTTGGTGGATAATGCCGTGTACACACGATCGTAAATTCCGACAAGAAAAGTTCGATGTGAGCTTTTGGTCGGAAATTCCGACCGTGTGTAGGCTCCATCGGACATTTTCTGTCGGAATTTCCGACAACAAAAATTTGAGAGCCGGTTCTCAATTTTTCCGATCGTCTGTATGCAATTCCGACGCACAAAAAAACACGCATGCTCTGAATCAATTCGACGCATGCTCGGAATCATTGAACTTAATTTTTCTCAGCTCGTTAGTGTTGTACGTCACCGCGTTCTTGGTGATCGGAATTTCCAACAACATTTGTGTGACCGTGTGTATGCAACACAAGTTTGAGCCAACATTCCGTCGAAAAAAAATCCACGGTTTTCTTGTCGGAATTTCCGATCGTGTGTATGCGGCATTCAACAGCTCCCCTATATGAAATTTATCTAGGCAGTGGGGATAATAATTATTTGATCCTCTGTATATTTTGTAAGTTTGCAGAATTATAAAGAAATAAAGGGTCTATAATAAATAAACCCCCCAGTTTTCAACCAGTGTTCTTGTGCCGTTCCAGATGATAACGATATTATCTACATATCTCCCGAAAAAGATGATATTCTTGGAGAATGGGTTATTGTTACAGATTGATTGATGCTCCCATAGGCCCATGGCTAGTTTGCCATAGGTCCACGTGGGATACCGCGGACTGTACACTTCCCCGAGATGGACGCCATGGCATGATTGTACCATATGCTGATTTGATCTACTTTTCTTTGTGTGAAATCACAAATAAATGCATGCTTTTACCCTATGCTACACTTAGACCGGCGCTGCTTGTTTCCCAATCTTGTATCCACTTATCTCCTTGCCTTCCCTGGCGGAGTGATCTTCCTCCGCACCCCACCCAGTAGAAGCCGGGGCACGGAGAGTAAGACTTGGCAGGCTGTGAGGCGGGCGGCGACGGGCAGAAAGTCGCTGATTGTCGGCATTATTAGTAAAAAAAAGAAATATGTCCCCAGATTTCATTTTAAAAATCTGGTCACCTTAATGTAAGGGAGGGTGGGGGAATCAACTTCTGATGGTGGGGTAGCTCTTGACATCTAATGTAAGGGGATGGGATGCGCTGGACATCTAATCTTACAGATACAATCGGCCCTTTTGAGGGCAATCATAATGCTGATGCGGCCCACGATGAAATTGAGTTTGACACCCCTGCCCTAGCAAACCACTGTGACACCACTGGTGGAGATTGTTGCTTCCACACACTGGGGACACGCGCTCTGGCTGCATTCAGGAGGTGTCTCAGTAAGGATTTGCGATATCACTTACTAGACATGGGGGTTAGGTTTAGGAATACTGCTGCCGGGTTATCCTGAAGGGAGACATCCGTGATCTTGTGAATGATCTGCAGTACCTGCCTCCAGAAAAGTGTCAAGTCTGGCCATTCCCAGGAGATGTGAAGTAATGTGCCAGTCTGGGTACCACATCTCCAACACAGAGGACTATGTCCTGGGAATATTGACACTAGTACTGATTGAGTCCTGTACCATCGCGTCAAAATCTTGTAAGTGATCTCCTGGTATTTGCTACATAGGGACGACTTATGTGCAAAAAAGAGGATACGGTTCTTTTGATCCTATTCTTGTTTTTATTTTCAATTTTAAAGCGGTAGTAAACCACCAGCTTTTTTTTTGGTGGGGGTATAGGGTAAGCGCTAGGGGGAATGATGCTGGCAGATGACAAGCAGGGTTACAGGGTACAAGTGGGGTGGTGCATGCACCACGTCAGCAGTTATAGAGGAGGATAAGGGTGGAGAAGGGGCAATCCAGGCTTAGAAAGATCTATCATAAAGAATGTCCATATAAAATGTCACAGGTGTGGACAGGCAGCCAGCTAGCAGAGAAGATAAGCAAGGAGATAAGCAGGCAGACGGCTGGCCGGGACTTGAGCCAAGGCAGAAGAACATGCGAGCGGAGCTGAATAGGCATGCACCCGAAACTGAAGAAATATTCCCTCCGCTCCGACCAGCACATGACCATCAGAAAGGGGCACAGATAATGGAAAGAAAATACAACCCCCTAAGCTAGTAGGAGCAGGGGGGTGTGTAATTCATTTTTTTTTTTTTATTCTGCACTGACTGTCTTTAAAATTGCCCCAGCCCCTGTTCAAATCCTATCCGGGGACAAAACCAGGGACAGACTTGGTCCGGGGATAGTGTCCTCAATCCGGGGACTGTCCCCTGAAACAGGGGATATCTGGTCACCCTACCTTACATCACAGTGGATCCCCCTTTCCTTATGCTGCTGCTGGGAAGAAGCTGGATGTATTGCTTGAAAGCAGAAAGTACAGGGTCTGAAGGAGGACCAGAAGAGGGCTGAAGCTCTCCTCCAGCTGCAGGAGAGGTGCGAGGGCTACATGAAATGGCCTGGAGGGCCGGATTCGGCCCGCAGGCCTTGTGTTTGACACCTGTGTGCTAGGGTGTGCGATATACAGCTGCCCAAGGGGAAAGGAAGGAAGACCACAACACTCGCTGCATACACTGGGATTTGTTCCGATTCTCGGAGGAATACAAGTCCTACATTTGAGTAACCTATGTTGGGAGAACTTTAAGCTTGGGACCATCGACCCTGCCAGAACCCTTTATCCCCCTCTCCCCTTTTACTTACCCTCTACCACTCCTCCCTTACTCTTTTTCTTTCTTTTCCCCATTGACACCTCAGGTGTCGTTACTCTGTTTTCCTTTTAATCCTTTTTTTCCTTTAGTACTGCTCCTGCGAAACCATGACTATTGTAAAACCGATGTATTCCAGTACTGCCCACCACATTATACCCCATACCTTACTTATCTTAATCAAATAGACCACACATTGCTGTTTTGGAGTAAAACATGGCCGTAGCAGCCTCCTTTTATTTTTTTTAACTGTTCCATCAGTTATCAAAAACTTTAACCATCAAAACACATAAACCCAGAAACATAACAGAAATATTGCCCCCTATTGTTGGTCTTTGCAGGAACCTCAAATTCGCCATAATCATATTAACCCGATATTCCTCATCATATTAAATTCTTATTATCCCGGGACACTGCGGTACCTTACCAATGGTCATAGGCCTCAAGCCGATCAGCTACTCAGAGACGACCACTGACCGCAGTGCCCCCATTATCCAACTCATCCAGCTAAACTCCTGTTAGCTGGAAACCATCCTCAGAACCCATACCACCGATGGTTCCTGACCACTTGCTTATTCGAGGTACTTCCTTCTCCCGCAAAGACCAAACACCCGCCACCGCACCGAAGGGAAAACACCTTTACCCTTTGGTGCCCCTCCAAACCTTAAGGGCTCGTTGGATCCCATCCTGCAAACCCAAAGACCATAAATCAGCCCCCACATCGTTCAGATGGACCCCATCCCTTCGTAGATACCGCCATGTATCCACCTCCAATTCGAAATGTCGGACCACCAACCCACCATTCCGTACCACAAACTTGTCCATGTCTCGGTTAATTTTCCTCCGGGCCCTGTTGATTCCAGCCACGGACCTAGCCCCCGTCCACTCTACCCGTGCCACCATGTCTGACCAGACAATAATCATGTCCGGGAACGACATCCTTAGCCTCTGGAAATCAGACTTCATGTCCCGAGTCACTTCTAGCATGGACCTGAAACCCAAGTCTTTGCCACCTACGTGCAATACCAGAACATCAGGTGGCCTGTCTAAACGCGCAAAACGGTGCACCTCCGGAACCATCCTACTCCACAACATTCCTGGAACTTCCAGCCATCGGACACACGCCTCCGGTCTTGGGAACCCCAGCTGCTGACCCTCATGACGAACATCGGCTCTCTTAGCCCCCCAGAAAACAAACGAATGGCCCAGTATCCAGAGCAACGCCTGCATTTGACCTGTAATTGCAAGAAGACATTCCCCATGAGAATCTCCCATCACCCCTATATATTCCCAGCAATCCGAACAGAAACCCAAACCAAAACATAAACAACGCCCCATGACTTGTACCCCCACATTATTCCAGTCCCACCAGTAGCTGTGGGCGTACGTATAACCGGAACCTCCTGGATTCCCAGCGGCCTATCTTCTTAACCGCCTCTTCATCCATCCCACATCTGGACGCGTCCGTAGCTGCCCCGATCCTAAAAGAGTGCGAGGAAAATTATTTTTCCTTGAGTCCCAAAGCCCAAAGGGACTTCCGGAACACCGCAATGAACTGATACCTTGAAAGTGGGATTCCGTCCTCGTGTACCAAAAAGGATCCCACCCCCGACGGTCGCACCTCCAAGTACCCTTTTACTGCCCTTATCGGGCACAACAGGGAACCTGGGACCGGAAAAACCTGGACCAACTTACCTCTGCCCATCTGGTCTGTCTTAGACCTCCTCAGCACCAGCGACACCCCTTGCTCTGTCCAGCCCACCTCGCTATCAAGCAACCCCCCGTGTACTGCTTTTGATGGGCTGACCAACTCACCTATTCTGAATGCTCCAAAGAATGCCAGTGAGAATGCCACCGTGAACAACAAAACTTTGTATGTACACCTAAGCCCTGTAACTGCCCCATGATCTTGACCAAGAGAGCAAACGAAACCGGTCGCCTGCCATCCGGCTTCTGCCCCCCCCCGCCCATAACCCTTAAGTGCCTGCCGCACCCAAAAATCTTTTGTAAAATCGGCGCAACCTTGCCATTTGAACAAAAAGGCCAAGCCTGCCATCTTCTTACCCCAAACTGGACCTGGACACACGGGCCTCCATGTTTCTAGCCAGGAAATACAGCACCAATAACCTGACATTGGGACCCACAGGATCCGCTCCTGCTTCCCGAACCATCTCTTTCCATTCCAACCACACCTTCTCATACGCCCCCCATGTGCCCGTACTCACTGATTCTTTGATCCAACCCGACACTATTCCAACGGAATCTTCCACAGCCAGCCTGGACAAGGGACCCCACGTTGCTTCGCCCCCGGTGCCAACTTTCGGAACCTGTCCCACTGAAAGCGAGACAGCGCATCAGCTATGACATTGTCCACCCCCGGAAGGTGCACCGCATACACAAACACATTGAGCTGCAAACATCTCAACACCAGATGGCGCAGAAGACGCACCACCGGGGGGGGAAGATGCCGACACTTTGTTGATGACTTGTACTACCCCCAGGTTGTCCCGATGAAAACGCACTTTCAGATCCCTGAAACACGCCCCCCACAACTCCACCGCCAGCACCACCGGGAACAGTTCCAACAGAACCAAATTCCTGGTGAAACCAGCGTCCATCCAGGACTGCGGCCATGGGCCCGCACTCCACCTGCCCTGAAAGTAAGCCCCAAAACCTGCCCCCCAGCCGCATCTGTGTATGGTTCTAAATCAAAATTGCTAATAGGGCCCGACATCCATAACGCTCTCCCATTGAAAGACTCTAAGAATGAATGCCAAACCCGCAAGTCCGCCTTGTGTTCTCTGCCCAAACTCGCAAAGTGCGTGGGGGACCGTACCCCAGCCGTGCTAGCCGACAGCCGTCTGCAAAACACCCTGCCCATTGGCAGAATGCGGCACGCAAAATTGAGCTTTCCCAGTAGCGACTGTAAAACCCTAAGCTGCACTTTCCTTACCCCCATCATGACCTTCAGCTCAGTCTTGAGCGACTCCAATTTGTCCAATGGTAGGCGGCACTCCATGGCCTCCGAATCCAGGACAATACCCAAAAACGTGATAACCGTGCAAGGTCCCTCCGTTTTGTCAGGTGCCAATGGTATACCCAAACCGCTCTGCAACGTGCTCCAATGTGGCCAGGAGCACAGCGCAGATTCTGGATGAGGCCGGACCCACGCAAAGGAAATCGTCCAAGTAGTGAATGATTGAATTCACCCCCGACACATCCCTGACCACCCATTCCACGAACGAACTGAACTGTTCGAACAATGCGCACGATATGGAGCATCCCATAGGCAAGCACTTATCCACATAGAACTCATTGTCCCACTTACAACCCAGGAGGTGAAAACTAACCGGGTGTACAGGCAACAATCTAAACGCCGCCTCTATGTCTGTTTTTGCCATCAGTGCCCCCTGGCCATACCGGCGAACCCACCCCACCGCAGCATCAAAGGAAGTGTAACTGACGGATCAATAGCGTCATTGACCGACCTGCCCTTCGGGAAAGACAGGTGGTGAATGAGGCGGAAGTTGTTGGGCTCCTTCTTAGGTACCACCCCGAGCGGGGAGACCACCAAGTTCACCAGGGGAGGGGACCGGAAAGGACCCCCCATCCGGCCCAAAGCAACCTCCTTGTGCAGCTTTTCCGTGACCATCGCAGGTTGCTGCAAGGCCGATCGCAGATTGCGTGCGATCGGGGGAATAACCTGCAAAGAACATGGAATGCGAAACCCCTCTGAAAACCCTTGCTCCAACAACCTTCCCTCCCCCTTGTCTGGATACCTACCGAGGAACAGCCGCATCCTTTCCACCATCACCGGAGTCCTCCCTTTTCTGCCCAGAGTCCCCGGCCCGCCCCTTACCTCGCTTAAAGCATCTAGCCTGTGTATGGGAGCCTCCGCAACCGGAGCACTCATGCTTGAAACGACAGGACCCCCCAAACTTGCAGGAGCCCTCATTATATTGCCAGCACACCCCCTTTTGTTTCCCGGCCGATTGTCCTGGGGAAGAGGTTCCACCGGCCCCCCCCCCTGAAAAAACTGACTAGAAGCCCTCGGCGCCGTCATCAACCGCATCCATAAGCTTATGTCCTTATTATCCCACCGCAGACCAGGCCTCACCGCTCTCCTCTGCCTGAATTGTTCATCATATCTGAGCCACCCCGTGCCCCCGTACACTCTGTATGCTTCCCCTATAGAGTCCTGATAACCAAATAGTGCCGAACAATGTTCCGGGTTCTTCTGCCCTATAACACTAGCCATGATGGAGAACGCTTGCAACCAATTTGTAAACGTCCGTGGGATCAGCCTATATCTCCTCTTCTCCTCATCCTCTTTTTTTGAATCATCCGGTTTTACCCTGTCCAGGTGAAACTTCTCTAATGGCAGAAGTGAGAACATCTCCACATACTCACCCTTCCATATCTTTTCCTTCACTTCGGGTTTCAGGTGAGATCCCAGCAATGCCTCATAACACACATACATCTCACATTTAGCAGCATCATCCAACCTGATGACATCCTGCCTTGCCGCCTGTTCCACCGCACCACCCTCTTTTGTGGCCACAGCTGCAGGACCCAACCCTACAGCATCCCCCACCCCGATATTCCCCGCAGGTGCAACCGGTGACCCCACCACGGCAGCGGGCCCAGCCGTCCCTGTTGGCGGGACCCACGCCGCCGCCGGACTGACTCGCCCGCCATCCCCCTGTTCAAATTGGCTGATTAAGGATTTGATGCCCGCAAGAAACCCCTGCAGCCCGTCCGGCCGTGCACCTCCCCCATCCTGGAACGCACCCCCCCCTGCCTGTCCATCATCTTGACCCTGAACTTGCACCGCAAAACCCACACCCGCAGCCGACATACCCACCTGGGCACCATTCCCCTCCTGGCCCCCAGCAGAAACAATTGAAAGGGACTTACCGGGCTGCCTGGAAGAACTCACACCAGCCGATCCACTCGAATCCACCGCTGCCTCCGACCGTCCGGGTCTCCGATCCTCCTCCGAGCTGCACACTTCACCCTCTGACAGCACACCAGCCAGCTCCTCACCACCGGACGATAGCTCACCAGGTGACCTGTCCCTGGAAGCCGAGGGGTCAGGACCCGATTGGTTCCACCTCCGCGCACCTGACCCGCCCACCGATTTCTTAACCGCCTTGCCTCCACGCTGTCTCTGCTCACCCGCACCGCCGTCATCACTCACTGGCACACCACCTCCCGCAGCCTCCTGCACCCGATGTCCGGCCAAGGGGGGGGGTGCCCGGACGCCGCGGCCACCGATGACCCCCGCAGGAGCCCCAAACCCGCCGGGGACCCCCGAGGGGCCGGGCCCGCCTGGTCCGACTCCACGCGCCACGCGCCACGCGGGCCTATCGGCCACACCGGAACTCCCGGTGCGGCCCCCCGCTGAGCTCCGCACTTGAGGGGGATTCCTTCCGGTACCCCCCGCCTTGGGCAATGCGGCGCGCTTAGCCGGGGGGCCCGAAGGGGCCCTAGGGGGACTCCCAATGTGCCGCTGAGCTCTCGGGGAGGGGCCCGGTGAGTAGCGCTCCGGGGGTCTAGACCTCCGAGCTCGCCCAGCCTCTCTCCCCGCGGTACCTTGTGACCCGGCCGGACTTGAAAGCATCGGCCCCAGGGTCTCCTGGAGCCAATCTTCGCCCCGGGTCACAGCCTCTGCCCGCAGTTGGGCCAGCAGCTTTTCAATGGAGGACATGATGCTGAAACTTTCCCCTGTGCTGTGTTAACTCAGAGGGGCGGGGTTTTCCTTTTATCTAGCCTTCACCCCTCCCCTCTATATTTCCATTAGCCAATAGTTAATATCCTCTTATTACATACTCTGTTCACTCAGTCATGCCCAGCCCTCCGCCTATGGCATTCTGTCTTTTTGCTCCGGGCTTTTCTGGACTGAGAGCCACATACTATATGAGTTACAATGTTCAAGCTTAGTCCCCTAAAGTACAATGGCTCGGTATCTGCCAAATAGGGACTAGCTCGCGTTATCTCGCGGGTTGTCTTTCTCTCTCATTAAATGCTCTTAATCAATGGCTTCCATATGTTCCATAATACTAGCTCTATTTTGAGCTTGGAGGTTCCCTCCACTGTTCAGGTTGAATAACAGGAAACGACTGTTGTGGAGTCTTTAGACCACAGTCTCCTGGTTTGTTATAACTATGTTAGGAAACCTTGCCTGTTACTTCTCTAATGTATGCAGACTTCTTGGATGAGTTATTATTGTTGCCTATTACTGAATTTCGTAGGTTGACATGTGTGTTATGATGTCATGTTGTACAAACCGCATACCTTAAATAAAGATTAAAAAAAATGAAATAAAAACAATAATGAAGATAAAGGTCTAAAGGAGCTTAATGTGCCATCAGAACCAGTGCATGCATGTGCAGCTTATTTGAAATACTGTATATTACTGGAATTTTTTTTTTTAAGTGTAGCGTACCCACCAAATTTGGGGTCGCTATGCTTGAAATTTAGAGGGTGGCCTGAGCTATAGTTTGGCTCAGGCCTTCTGATTCTTTAAATTGGACTCTGCTCTGCTGTGGTGCTGCCTGGATGTATTGTTCCCCTTGACCTGTAGGTGGCGGTGTTGCCCAGGTCTCGAGTTAAACTGCAGGTGGCGTTGTAGCGTGATTGGGTGTCCTCTCCTGGAGGCCGTGCGGTGGGAGTGGTCTGCCTGCTGTGCATGTTGGGAGGGGGTACATAAGGGGCAGACACCATTAGGGAAGAGGAGAATTCCAGGGGGACCCCTGGTGGTGGAGCCTTTACCCTGATGGCCATGGGTGCGTGTGTTGATCAAGAAGTCTCGGGCACCTTTAGCCTGAGGCTACAGCTTTCTAGGTAGACCCAGTACCTTCAACTGGGTCTACAATCAGACCATCGGAATCCCAGGGTACCTGTGGGAGGGTGGCCCGCTCTGAAAGAGAGGAAACCAGGGGAGGACCTGTCCGGAGGACCGGTGAAGGAAGTCACTGTTCCCGGAGAGGCCTGGTTGCCTATCAGAGGGAAGGATTCCGTAGGAAAATAAACTCTTTTGTTGGAGTTGATATTGTCTGGACATTGGCCTTCTTAAGGAGAGAAGATAGACTTTTCCCTACATTCTAGGGACGAGAACCAACGGAAGGAGGTAACTCGCTGCAGGACCCAAAAACATTGTTAACACCGCTCACCCTCTACAAACGGAGGATATTGGGCATGTGGCATGGTGTGTCTCACTCTGCAGATGGAGGTAAACTTGGGCAAGAGAGAGATGGGTGTGCTACACGTGGGGGCTCAAGTCCGGGATTTTTGCAGCCAACCCTGGAAGTTGGACTATTTTTTTTTTCCTGCGTATGTGGTTCTGTGAAAGTCGGCCATTTTGGGGAAAATTTAACTGCGTCACTTGTGAGAGAAATGGAGGTACAGGCCTGTACTGGATTTTTCTAACTGCGTAGTTTGTGGGCGTGTCTCAAACATAGAAAAGCCAGCGACCTACGTGCAGCAAGAGAAAAAGGGGAGGAGCCCCCGCCAACTGTGAGTTGTTCGAGGTGGACCAGCCCACCGAGTCACCCGAGCTTACCGGGTCAATTATGTTACGGGGACTGTTACTTCGGAGGAAGAAAACTAAGCCCCAGTGGCTGGGCCCACGCGCACCACCGCGGCTACAGCGGAAGTGGAAGATGGAGCCCCAGCCACTACAGAGCAAGTGACGGACGTTACAGCAGATGCTGCTTCCGTCACCATCGAGACCTCCATCCCGCCCGCCAAGGGAAAGGTGGGCTACATTAAAGCCTCCCGTGGCCTCGGTCGAAGCTTACCCTAGCACCTGTCTGAACTGGATCTTCAAACCGGAGGGACCTCCAGGAGATCCACATCAGGGGACGGTAAGGGGGCTGGGGAAACTGTGACATTAAGTTTGCCGGGGAAGGGGTAGAAGCTCATAACTCACACTACTGGGGATGTGTGGACAGTGAAACCCGCGGGAACTTTCCATATTTGGGGACAATGTGTCTGTGTCCACCAAAAATTATTTGCCGGCAGAGGAGTATGACCCTTCCGATCTGGATTCATCATCCGATGTGGGGGATGACTATGAGATCGACGAGGTTATCGTTAAAAAGGGATGGGACAAAGTTCCGGTGACTTCACCCCGCAGCCTTAAGGGGGAATCGCCAATGGACTTTGGGGAAACTACACCCCGAGTGGAAGCCCCTACCTTAAGGGAAGAAGTTGTACCCATACCCGCTCTGCCTGCTCCTGCATTGTCAGTATCTACTGCCACAGAGGGACGTCCGCCGCTGTGACTACCTCTGCCACAGCTAGAACCAGCACCAATGACAAGTGCCCCTGATGCTATTGTTCTTCCTGGAGCAGGAGATCGGGCAACCATGCCACCCTTAGCCCGGTTGCAACGGCTCCTGAACAAAAAGATTGCCACAGAGTACGGGTGGGAATACCCTTACGTTCCCAAAGAACTTCTCTTTGAGATCGAGGCCTACCGCGAACAGTGGTATGCTGACTTTGTCTGGGACCACTTGGAAGTACACAGAGGCCGCAGGTATTTCAAATGTTCGGCTACCATGACGGATCGCTATAAAGGTTGCCGTAGGGAATGGACTTATGGCCTGCATATTCATGCGGATCGAGTGGTGATCTGCAGCAAGGAGAGGGAAGATGCTGTATACTCCATAGAGACACTGGATAAACAGTGGAAAACTTTAATCCTCCCAGATCCTCAATACTACCTGTGAAGTGGAACTTGTATGCTGTTCTATTATCCCGTTTCACAGGAACTCATTGCCCTGAACTCATAACCTTGCCCTCCGCTGCAAGGGGGATCTACTCAACTGAGAAACCGGAGAACTGTTGTGTTTTTTTCTCTCCCTCCTCAGCTCCGCAAAGGAAAGAGATACTTTTTTTTCTCACTGAACAATGGGGTAGATTAGCCAGGGCCAAAACGAGAAACCGCCGTGGTCAAGATGGAAAATTCATGTGAAATAAAATCCATTCCCATGCGCAATGGTGGAGAGTGTAGTGACTTGTGCTGCCACTAGGAGGTAGTGTTTTGCAGAAATGCTCAGGGAAGATAGGCTTAGCAGTTCAAGTTTATGGAGTATAGTCATCTCTTTCCGGAGAGATGATTTGTCTCTGTGTATATGTTAGGAAGTAGGATGTGTTTATTGCATGTTGTTTTTTTTTCTCTCCCTCTGCAGGTCACCTGCTATCAACTCTGCCGGAGCATGGGTGGGGTAGGTATGTTAGGAGGGGTGGAATTGTCAATTGTGGTGTATTGTGTGTTTTATACAAACCGTGATGTATATTGCTATATGTTCTTCTTTTCTTTCTTTGCTCTGTTCTCTAAAATGATGGTTCAGGCACAAAAATAATATAAATATATATATATATATATATATATATATATAGTTAAATAATTTTGTGTATACTAGGGAATAGACCAGAACCCACTCAGGATTGAAGGGGATCTTTCTGATCTATTCCAGCCACTGGGACATTGGCTTATTCAAGAGGGGGGTGTATGTAGCCGACCCCCAAATTTGGCGACGCTATGCTTGAAATTTAGAGGGTGGCCTGAGCTATAGTTTGGCCCAGGCCTTCTGATTCTTTAAATTGGACTCTGCTCTGCTGTGGTGCTGCCTGGATGTATAGTTCCCCTTGACCTGTAGGTGGCGCTGTTGCCCAGGTCTCGGGTTGAACCGCAGGTGGCATTGTAGCGTGATTGGGTGTCCTCTCCCGGAGGCCTGTGGTGGGCGTGGTCTGCCTGCTGTGCATGCCGGGAGGGGATACATAAGGGGCAGACGCCATTAGGGGAGAGGAGAATTCCAGGGGGACCCCTGGTGGTGGAGTCGCGCCTTTGGCCCTGCTGGCCATGGGTGCGTGTGTTGATCGAGAAGTCTCTGGCACCTTTAGCCTGAGGCTACAGCGTTCTAGGTAGGCCCAGTACCTTCAACTGGGTCTACAATCAGACCATCGGAATCCCAGGGTACCTGTGGGAGGGTGGCCCGCTCTGAAAGAGAGGAAACCAGGGGAGGACCTGTCTGGAGGACCGGTGAAGGAAGTCAGAGGGAAGGATTCCGTAAGTCGCAAGTTAGCTCCTGTAATGTGCCCCATTGGCACTTATAGTCTCTAAAAGTTACAGGCGCTAAAGAGTTCTGGATTCAGGAACTAAAGGATTCTGTGGCAGAGGATCTCCTGAACCTGTCCTTGGAGGGGAATAATCCAAAATAATTGTTCGTGTTTCACTCCGGCTGCTAGAACCGTGAGAGGGGACTATCTGTGTGAGCAAGGCCCACTCAGGCTTGAGTGGTGAGAAATATAGATAGATGTTGTGTGCCTGAACCTACCTCCCTATTCAACTTTTTTCTCTCTTCAACTTTCCCTGTTGATTGCAAACAAAGGAAAATAAACTCTTTTATTGGAGTTGATATTGTCTGGACATTGGCCTTCTTAAGGAGAGAAGATAGACTTTTCCCTACATTCTAGGGACGAGAACCAACGGAAGGAGGTAACTCGCTGCAGGACCCAAAAACATTGTTAACACCGCTCACCCTCTACAAATGGAGGATATTGGGCATGTGGCATGGTGTGTCTCACTCTGCAGATGGAGGAAAACTTGGGCAAGAGAGAGATGGGTGTGCTACATAAGCAACAGACAGCATGGATTCATGAAAGACAGAAGTTGTCAGACAACTGGCGTCGGCGGCGGTCCTTAATCGGTTAAAATGAAAAACGTCTGTAAACGAAATGCTGCTAATCGCGAGTTACAGCGTTTAGCCACGTTTGGCGCTTGAAATGCCTCTAAACACAGCTTCTGATGCATTTTTTTGGGTTCTAAATAAGACTGATAAGATAACATAGAGGAGAGTTCAGGAGCAGTTGAAAAAAATGCCCAACTGCTCCTAAATGTCCGTTTACCAGCAGCAGTGTACATGAGGCCTAAGAGCTGTGAAAATGTGGAATAGACTCCCTGCAGAGGTGGTTCTGGCCAGCTCAGTAGATTGCTTTAAGAAAGGCCTGGATACTTTCCTAAATGTACATAATATAACTGGGTACTAACATTTCTAGGTAAAGTTGATCCAGGGAAAATCCGTTTGCCTCTCGAGGGATCAGGAAGACATTTTCTCCCCTGCAGTAGCAAATTGGATCATGCTCTGCTGGGGTTTTTGCCTTCCTCTGGATCAACTGTGGGTATAGAATTGGGTATATGTGATTCTACGATTTTTTTTTTTTTTTTTATGGTTGAACTTGATGAACTTGTGTCTTTTTTTCAACCTGACTAACTATGTAACTATGATTTACAATGTTGTCTTCACAGATCAAAATAATTGCTGAAAGTCCTAATTGTTTTTGGCATAACTTTTCAATGTCCCTCCTCCTAAAACCAGAACATAAATGTAACCCAGAAGGAGAATAATAAAACATTGGATAATTAAATGTAATTATTGATTTACAGAAGAGAAGAGTGTTAATTTCTGTTGGTTTTAGCAGATGGATGACAAGTATTTATAAAAAAGCAGAGGCTCTGTTCCTCTACAATAGGGAAAGACACCATCTGCTAGCAGGCACATTTTGTTGCTTAGATAAAGACAAAGTTAAGAGAGTAACTACTGGAATTGCTGGAGGAAGAGGGAATGTTGTAGGTGTCTATTTCCTGCTCTACAGTATGTGTCATTTAGTCCAGAATTCTAAAGGCACTAATCGTTTCCTGTTTAATAGAGAAAAGCAATGTGCAAAAAGTACTCATAGATGTAAGAAAAAGTTACAGGGTCCTGATGCAAAAGTTAAAAGCCAACTATAAGAATTAGAAAAAAAATCTATCTTTGCAGTGGGCACTGCACAATTTAAATGCCCATTATGTCTAGTGCAGTGGTTCTCAACCTGGGGGTCGAATGATAATTTGCCAGGGGTCACCGAATCCTGGGCTGTTCCTGAAGCCCGCACCGCTCTCCCAGCCTTTTCACGTCCATCCAGCAGGGCTGTCTCCCTGGAGCTTATGGAAGCCAAGCTGGGCTGTTCCTGGAGCCCGCGGCCGCCCACTCAGCCGCATCCTGTTCTTGGTATGGCTGGGGGGCAGAGACTAGTGGTCAGCTGACTGGTGAGGAATGTGAAGTGGGAAGGGCTGGAGAAGACCCTATCTTCTGATTTCAGTATAGGTGTCACTGCTGCGTGACGCCACAGAGCGGGAGACAAAGTGAAGCTGGAGACACAGTGAGTAACACTACCTGTGATTATAGTTGCTATTAAAAGTCCCCACTACAGTTCTCAAATCACTAGATAATCTTGATCAAGAGCACCTAAGTTGGCTGATCAGAACTCCCCGCCAGCACTGCCACTCATCCCAACTCCCCGCCAGCACTGCCACTCATCCCATTAATACCACTAATACATGGAAGAGAAAAAGAGGGGGGGGGCAAAGAAAAAGGGAGAAAAAGAATAAGAGAAATAACAAGAAAGACAGCTAGAGAGAGGGAAGGGGGAGAAAAACAATAAATTAGGATAGAGAGAGATAAAAGGGAAAGAAAGGAGAAAAAAAAAAAAGAGTGCTACATCCTAAAATGTACCATAAGGGGTTTTAATACTGTACAAGTGGAAGGAACTCAGGGAGCGCTAAATATCCGTGGGTTAGGGGTACAAATTACTTGTCTTGTCTTGGGTGCTGACAACCCACGCTACGAAAATTATTTTACCTGGAACGAAGCAGCCTCGGGCTAAAGGTGCCCGGGACCGAATACACACACATGTACCCCTGGCCATGAGGGCCACTGAAGGTGGGGTACGTGCTGAAGAGAGAGCCCCGCGCCAATGGCGTCTGCTCCTTAAGTACCCTCTCCCGGCATGCACAGCGGGTAGACCACGCCCACTGCACGGCCGCCGAGAGAGGACACCCAATAGTGTTGCAATGTCACTTGTGGTTCAACCCGAGACCTGGGAGACAGCGCCACCCAGAGGCCACAGGGAACTGTACTGCCAGACAACATCACCTCAGAGCAGAAACCAATTTAAAGAATTCCAACAGCCTGAACCTACCTATATGCTCAGGCTACCCCCTAAATTTAGACATAACGAACACAATTTTGGGGGGTCCGCTACACACACCTCCTCCTAAACAAGACACTGTCCCAGTGGCTTAGAATACATCAAAAGACCCCCTCACTCCTGAGTAGGTGTTGATTTATTCAACTATACTACAAAATTTTGAAATGGTGCCTGAACCAAATATTTTGGGAAATGGGAAAACGAGAGAAGAAGAAGAGAAAAACATATAGCAATATACAATTTGACATCCCATTCTCAATGTCATTTTGTTAGCAATACACACAACATATCACATCTTACACATCCCACCCCCTCCTGAATAACTACCCCACCCATTCTCCGGTAGAGTTGATAGCAGATCACACCTGCAGAGGGAGAGAGAGAGAAAAAAACAACATGCATCACTTCAAAACATCCTATTCCCTAACTATACGAAGAAGTAAGCCATTTCTCCGGAAAGAAATGACTTCCTTCTGCAAGTATAATATGCTAATCCTAGCATTACTTGGTATATATTAAATATATTTTATTTTCTATTACTTTTCCTTTTCTAATAATAATAAAAAAAAAGTTTGCCAAACCGCTGCCACCTGGTGGCTATGCAAAGTCATTACCGCTACTATTTTGAGCGTGGAATAAATCACTGCACACACAAACACTTCCCACCTTGACCACAGCGTCTCTTGCTTTGGCCCTGGCTAAACTACCCCAAAGTCCAGATCAAAGAAAAAAACTGTCTCTTTCATTTTTCTGGAAGAGCAGGGGAGGGAGAAAAACAAAAACAAAAAACAACTCTCCTATTTCCTCTGTGGAGTAGACTTCCTCTGGAACAGAGGGCAGATTTTCTGAATCCAGGGCAGCTTGACCATGTAAAACAGGATAAAGGAAAAACCACACAAATTTTCTGCTTTAGAGGTAATAGCGAGGATCAGGGAGAACGAGAGTATTCCACTGCTTGTCCAATGTCTCTATAGAGTACACAGTTTCCTCCCTCTCCTTGTTGCAGATCACCACTCAATCAGCATGAATGTGCCGACCATAACTCCAATCTTTGCGGCACCCTCTGAAGCGGTCTGCCACGGCGGCCGAACACCCAAAGTACCTGCGGGATCTAGGCACTTCCAAATGCTCCCAAACAAAATCGGAGTACCATCTCTCACGGTAGGCCTCTATCTCAAAAAGAAGCTCCTTAGGGACATAAGGGTATTCCCACCCATATTCTTCAGCTACTTTCTTGTGGAGGAGCCGTTGCAACCAAGCAATGGGTGGCATGGTCGCACGGTCTCCTGCTCCGGGCAAAACAATGGCATCCGAGGACCTCTTTACCGACACGGCCTCAGCTATTGGCAGTGGCAGCTGCAACAGCTGACATCTCTCTCTGTAGTAGCAGGCATGGGCGATGCAGGTGCGGATGGTGTGGGTATGGAAACAACCTTCTCCTCCAGAGCAGAAGCCTTCACCCGGGGTGTAGTTTCCCCAGAGTCCATGGGCGATCCCTCTCTAAGGCTGCGGGACGGGGTCACCCGAATTCTGTCCCAACCCTTCTTGACGAACATTTCGTCAATCTCCACATCATCACCTAGTTCAGAGGATGACTCAAAATCCGACGAGTTACACTCTTCGGCGGGCAGATAGTTTTTTGTGGACACAGTCACATTATCTCCAGGCGATGAAAGTTCCCGAGGGTCGGCTGTCCACACATCCCCAGTAGTATGGGGTATGGGCTTCTTTCCCTTCCCCGGCAAACTTGCTATCACAGTTCCCCCAGCCTCCTTACCGTCCCCTGACGTTGACTTCTCAGAGATCCCTACGCTCTTAAGATCCGGTTCAGGTAGGCGCTGGGGCAGGCTTCTACCGCGGCTGCGGGAGGCCTTCACGTATCCCACTTTCCATTTGGCGGGTGGAATGGAAGTTTCCGTAGTGACGGAGGCAGCATCCGCTGTGATGTCCGTCGCTGGCTCCGTGGTAGCTGAAACTCGCTCTTGTGCATCTGTTGCAGCCGCGGTGATGCGCGTGGGCTCGGCCGTAGGGGCGTAGTTGTCCGCCTCGGAAGTAACAATCCCTGTAATACAATTGACCCGGTAGGCTCTGGGTGATTTGGTGGGCTGGTCCACCTCGAACAAGAACTCCCCGCAGGTCAGGCATCTTCTGAATGGCCGTATTTGCACAGCCAAACCACCGCATCTGGGACAGAGCACGCCCAGGGCCTCCGCATCTCGGCATGTATAGAGTGCGAAGCGGCCCCTAGGCTTGAGCCTGATCCCCGTATCCGTGAGGGGAGCAGTAACGGGAGTAATGTCCATGGTAGTAGTATTAGGGAACATCCGAGGTCCCAATGAAACTGAAGTCCTTGGAGTGGCACACATATTGCTTCTCCTTGCTAGTCCAGGCTCCTACTGTCCCTTCGCGCCAAATGCACCACGTGCAACTCACAACTGGCGGGGGCTCCTCTCCCTTTCCTCTCCTGCACGCAGCTCGCGGGATTTTCTTCTATTGAGGCACGCCCACGAACTACGCAGTTAGAAAAAAACTCAAAGCACAGTCCTGAACCTCCATTTCTCTCGACAAATGACGCAGTCTAATTTTCCTTTAATAGCCGACCTCCACAGAACACACAGACATGAGGAAGGAAAAAAAATAGTCTAACTTCCAGGGGTAGCTGCAAAATCGAGCCCCCACGTGTAGCACACACATCCCTAACTCCGCTGTTTACCTCTGCCAGCAGATGGGACACACCATGCCACATGCCCAGTATCCTCCATCTTGTGGAGGGTGAGCGGTGTTAATAGTTTTGGGTCCTGCAGCGAGTTTTCCTCTTTCCATTGGTTCTCGTCCCTAGAGTGTAGGGAAAAGTCTATTCTCTCTCTCTTTGAAGAAGGCCATTGTCCAGACAGTATTAAACCCAATAAAAGAGTTTATTTTACTTGCTTGCAACTTGACAGGAAAGGTTGGAGATAGAGAAAGTTGAACAGGGAGGCAGGTTCAGGCACGCGGTACTTAATTACCCTCGTTGCCACTCAAGCCTGAGTGGGTTTTGCTCACCCGGATAGTCCCCTCTCATGGTCCTAGCAGCCGGTGTGGAGCACAAACATTCACTTTAAGTTCTTTTCCTAAGGATACGATCAGGATATGAACCTCTTAGTCCCGAACTTCCCAGCACTTGTAACACTTGAGAACTTTTATGCCAATAGGGCACGTTACAAGGCTTTTGGCGGATAATGGAATCCTTCCCTCTGACAGGTAACCAGGCCTCTCCCGAGACAGTGACTTCCTTCACCGATCCCCTGGATAGGTCCTCCCCTGGTTCCCTCTCCTTCAGAGCCGGTCACCCTCCCACGGGTACCCTGGGATTCCGCTTTTTGGCGTAGGCCTCAGCTAAAGGTGCTGGGCCTACCTGGAACGAAGCAGCCTCTGGCTAAAGGTGCCCGGGACCAAAAACACACACACGTACCTCTGGCCATGAGGGCCACTGAATGTGGGGTATGCGCCGAAGACAGAGCCCCGCGCCAATGGCGTCTGCTCCTTAACCACTTAACCACCGCCCACTGTAAATATACGTCAGCAGAATGGCACCGACAGGCAGAATCACGTATATGTACGTGATTGCCTTTGTATAGTTGGGGGGTCCGATCGGACCCCCCTTCTTTACAGTGAGCGGTCGTTTTACCTTCGGGAGCGATCCGGCATGAGGGGACGGCCGTTCGATTCCGGCCACCCCCTCTCGATCGCTCCCGGCGAATGAGAGAGCTTCCCCTGCCTGCCAGGAAGGAGGAAGTGATGTCATCTCTCCTGGGGCACTCACATATACCGAGCGCCGTACAGGAGAAGATGCCAGGTTAGTACACAAAACAGCACACTGACACCAGGACACATAGGCACATAAATCGCCCCCCCAGACACCCCCAGATCACCCCCCAGCCCCCCCCCCAGCCCCCAGTCACAGTGTCACTGATTGCAGTGACCATTTATTTAGTGATCACTGCAATCAGTGACATTTGTGACTGTAAAAGTGTCAGTACATTTAGTTTTAGGTCCAGTGTAGCCCCCTAACCCCCCCTAATAAAGGTTTAACCCCCTGATCACCCCCCAGATAACCCTTTCACCCCCTATCACCACTGTCACTAAGCAATCATTTTTCTGATCGATGTCTTAGCGTCGGTGATGCTGATCGGTAGCCAGTAATTTTTTTTAGGTTCGCCGCAGGTTTTTATAGCGTCGGGTACCCCCATATATTACCTAATGAAGGTTTAACCCCCTTGATCGCCCCCCAGGTAACCCTTTCACCCCCTATCACCACTGTCACTAAGTTATAATTTTTCTGATCGATGTCTTAGCGTCGGTGATGCTGATCGGTAGCCAGTAATTTTTTTTAGGTTCGCCGCAGGTTTTTATAGCGTCGGGTACCCCCATATATTACCTAATAAAGGTTTAACCCCCTTGATCACCCCCCAGGTAACCCTTTCACCCCCTAGCACCGCCGTGGCTATGCGATCATTTTTCTGATCGATGTCTTAGCGTCGGTGATGCTGATCGGTAGCCAGTAATTTATTTTAGGTTCGCCGCAGGTTTTTATAGCGTCGGGTACCCCCATATATTACCTAATAAAGGTTTAACCCCCTTGATCGCCCCCCCAGGTAACCCTTTCACCCCCTATCACCACTGTCACTAAGCGATAATTTTTCTGATCGATGTCTTAGCGTCGGCGATGCTGATCGGTAGCCAGTAATTTTTTTTAGGTTCGCCGCAGGTTTTTATAGCGTCGGGTACCCCCATATATTACCTAATAAAGGTGTAACCCCCTTGATCACCCCCCAGGTAACCCTTTCACCCCCTAGCACCGCCATCACTATGCGATCATTTTCCTGATCGATGTCTTAGCGTCGGTGATGCTGATCGGTAGCCAGTAATTTTTTTTAGGTTCGCCGCAGGTTTTTATAGCGTCAGGCACCCCCATATATTATCTAATAAAGGTTTAACCCCCTGATCGCCCCCCAGGTAACCCTTTCACCCCCTATCACCACTGTCCCTAAGCAATCGTTTTTATGATCGTTGTCTTAGTGTCGGTGATGCCGATAGGTAGCCAGTAATTTTTTTTTAGGTTCGCCGTCAGGTTTTTATATAGCGTCAGGTACCCCCATATATTACCTAATAAAGGTTTTAACCCCCTAATTGCCCCTAGTTAACCCTTTCACCAGTGATCATCATATAAGTGTTACGGGTGACGCTGGTTAGTTAGTTTGCTTTTTATAGTGTCAGGGCACCCGCCGTATATAACCCAATAAAGGTTTAACCCCCTGATCGCCCGGCGGGTGATATCAGTTAGGTTTTAGCGTCAGAGAGGGTCTGCGTCACACCCCAGGCAGCGTCAGGTTAGTGCCAGTAGCGCTAACACCCACACGTGAAGCATACACCCCCCTTAGTGGTATAGTATCTGAACAGATCAATATCTGATCTGATCAGATCTATACTAGCGTCCCCAGCAGTTTAGGGTTCCCAAAAACGCAGTGTTAGCGGGATCAGCCCAGATACCTGCTAGCACCTGCGTTTTGCCCCTCCGTCCAGCCCAGGCCACCCAAGTGCAGTATCGATCGATCACTGTCACTTGCAAAACACAACACACATAACTGCAGCGTTCGCAGAGACAGGCCTGATCCCTGCGACTCCATTGCTGTAGGAGGTAATTTCACCACCACAGTTAAAAAAAAAAAGCATATATGCCGAAGCATTGGGGCAGCAGGAGCGGAGGAGTGATTTTGCTCCTAATGCCGCGTATATACGGTCGAAATTCCGACGGAGGCTTGCCCGTGGAAAAGTCTGACCATATGTACGCGGCATAACTTTTGCGAGAAGATGCCCCCATGCTTCGGCATATATAAATGGTGCATGTATGCCCATCATTAGAAGTGGGTGGATGAAGGGCGGTATTCTAATGGTGGGCATACCCACCGAACAATCTTTTTTTTTCGTTCAGCCAACAGGCTGCATGAAAAAAAGATTACAATACATGTCCAACAAGGACCAGCAACGTACTGGTATGTTGCTGGACTTTGAATGTTTATACCAGAATGATGCCTGCGGGTTTAGGTATCATCTTGGTATCATTCTTTTCAGCCAGCGGCCGGCTTTCATGTAAAAGCAATCCTAGTGGCTAATTAGCCTCTGGACTGCTTTTACAAGCAGTGGGAGGGAATGTCCCCCCCCGGATATAAAAAGCGCCATTGGGAAAGCATTTTATCACACCGATCTTGGTGTGGTCAGATGCTTTGAGGGCGGAGGAAAGATCTAGGGTCCAATAGACCCCAGTTTTTTCAAAAAAGAGTACCTGTCATTACCTATTGCTATCATAGGGGATATTTACATTCCCTGAGATAACAATAAAAGTGATAAAAATAAATAAATATGGAAGCAACAGTTTAAAAATAAAATAAAAAAGCAAAATTAATAAAAAAAAAAAAAAAAAAAGCACCCCTGTCCTGCCCTGCTCTTGCCCAATGGCGAACGCAAGCGTCGGTCTGGCGTCATGTGTAAACAGCAATTGCACCATGCATGTGAGGTATCACCGCGAAGGTCAGATCAAGGGCAGTAATTTTAGCAGTAGACCTCCTCTGTAAATCTAACGGGGTAACCTGTAAATGCTTTTAAAGGCTTTTAAAAATGTATGTAGTTTGTCGCCAATGCGCGTTTGTGCGAAATTTTAAAGCATGTCGTGTTTGGTATCTATGTACTCGGCCTAAGATCATCTTTTTTATTTCATCAAACATTTGGGCAATATAGTGTGTTTTAGTGCATTAAAATTAAAAAAAGTGTATTTTTTCCCAAAAAATGCGTTTGAAAAATCGCTGCGCAAATACTGTGTAGAAAAAAAAAATGCAACACCCACCATTTTATTCTGTAGGGCCTTTGCTTTAAAAATATATATAATGTTTGGGGGTTCAACATAATTTTCTTGCAAAAAAAAATATGTTTTCATGTAAACAAAAAGTGTCAAAAAGGGCTTTGTCTTCAAGTGGTTAGAAGAGTGGATGTAAGCTTCCTAATGTTGTGTATAAAATGCCAGAACAGTTCAAAACCCCCCCAAATGACCCCATTTTGGAAAGTAGACACCCCAAGCTATATACTGAGAGGCATGTCGAGTCCATGGAATATTTTATATGTTGACACAAGTTGCGGAAAAAATATTTTTTTTTTTTTTTTTTTTTTTGCACAAAGTTGTCACTAAATGATATATTGCTCAAACATGCCATGGGCATATGTGGAATTACACCCCAAAATACATTCTGTTGCTTCTCCTGAGTACGGGGATACCACATGTGTGAGACTTTTTGGGAGCCTAGCCGCGTACGGGACCCCAAAAACCAATCACCGCCTTCAGGCTTTCTAAGGGTGTCAATTTTTGATTTCACTTCTCACTGCCTATCACAGTTTCGGAGGCCATGGAATGCCCAGATGGCACAAAACCCCCCCAAATGACCCCATTTTGGAAAGTAGACACCCCAAGCTATTTGCTGAGAGGTATTGTGAGCATTTTGCAGATCTCGCTTTTTGTCACAAAGTTTTGAAAATTGAAAAAAAAAAGAAAAAAAAAAAAATGTTCTTTCTTCATTTTCAAAAACAAATGAGAGCTGTAAAATACTCACCATGCCTCTCAGCAAACAGCTTGGGGTGTCTACTTTCCAAAATGGGGTCATTTGGGGGGGGTTTTGTGCTATTTTGGCATTTTATGGCCTTCAAAACTGTGATAGGTAGTGAGGAGTGAAATCAAAAATTTGCGCCCTTAGAAATCCTGGAGGCGGTGCTTGGTTTCCGGGGTCCCGTACGTGGCTAGGCTCCTAAAAAGTCCCACACATGTGGTATCCCCGTACTCAGGAGAAGCAGCAGAATGTATTTTGGGGTGTAATTCCACATATAACCATGGCATGTGTGAGCAATATATCATTTAGTGACAACTTTTTGTAATTTTTATTTTTTTTTGTCATTATTCAATCACTTGGGACAAAAAAAAAAAATATTCAATGGGCTCAACAGGCCTCTCAGCAACTTCCTTGGGGTGTCTACTTTCTAAAATGGGGTCATTTGGGGGGGTTTTGTGCTATTTTGGCATTTTATGGCCTTCAAAACTGTGATAGGTAGTGAGGAGTGAAATCAAAAATTTGCGCCCTTAGAAATCCTGAAGGCGGTGCTTGGTTTCCGGGGTCCCGTACGTGGCTAGGCTCCTAAAAAGTCCCACACATGTGGTATCCCCATACTCAGGAGAAGCAGCAGAATGTATTTTGGGGTACAATTCCACATATAACCATGGCATGTGTGAGCAATATATCATTTAGTGACAACTTTTTGTAATTTTTTTTTTTTTTTTTGTCATTATTCAATCACTTGGGACAAAAAAAAAATATTCAATGGGCTCAACATGCCTCTCAGCAATTTCCTTGGGGTGTCTACTTTCTAAAATGGGGTCATTTGGGGGGGTTTTGTACTGCCCTGTCATTTTAGCACCTCAAGAAATGAGATAGGCAGTCAGAAATTTAAAGCTGTGTAAATTCCAGAAAATGTACCCTAGTTTGTAAACGCTATAACTTTTGCGCAAACCAATAAATATACGCTTATTGACATTTCTTTACTAAAGACATGTGGCTGAATACATTTTGGCCTAAATGTATGACTAAAATTGAGTTTATTCGATTTTTCTTATAACAAAAAGTAGAAAATATCATTTTTTTTCAAAATTTTCGGTCTTTTTCCGTTTATATCGCAAAAAATAAAAATCGCAGAGGCAATCAAATACCATTAAAAGAAAGCTCTATTTGTGGGAAGAAAAGGACGCAAATTTTGTTTGGGTACAACATTGCATGTCCGCACAATTTACAGTTAAAACAGCGCAGTGCAAAATTCTGAATTCACCTCTGGTCCTTTAGCTACCAAATGGTCCGGGGCTTAAGTGGTTAAGTACCCTCTCCCGGCATGCACAGCGGGTAGACCACGCCCACTGCACGGCCGCCGAGAGAGGACACCCAATAGTGTTGCAATGTCACCTGTGGTTCGACCCGAGACCTGGGAGACTAAAGGTGCCTGAGATTGACTCCATCTCCCGCTCAGGCCAGGTCCAGGGCACCTGGGCCCGGAACCCTGGAACGCCAGCACCCAAGCTGAAGGTGCCTGGGTGTGGCTGTGTCCTCCGACTCTGAACCCCAAGGTCAGGGCATCCGCCCCTTTTATCTCCTCTCCCTTTGCGTCACAGCGGGTGCCCCGTCCCGCTGTACCAGCGCCCGGAAAGGACAAAAGGGGAAGCAGTCTTGCGGTGAGTGTTCAGCTCCAGCCCGGGGCGACAGCGCCACCTGCAGGCTGCAGGGAACCTCACACCACCAGAGTCCTCCAAGAACCATAAAAGGATCCCAGGTTCCCTGACAATCAATGCATCTGGGTTACACTACCACCCAGATGCCTCCCCTAAAATCACATACCCGCTACATATATATTGCATGTATTTAGCCCACGACTGATAAAGAAATGTGCAGGTAGGTGGCTGGCTACTGTATGTTACTGTTTTACTATGCTTTCCTTTGTTTCTTCTGGTAATCTGTTAGTTTAAATGTTTCTGGCTGATGCTGCAGGGGTTGGGTCGTGTATGACTTACTTTCTCTGCAGATGTGTTATCAGTGGTGGCTGGTGCGCAAAATTTTTGGGGGGGAGCAAACAAACTGAAAAATTCAGAAAAAAAACATCAATTGCAGCCTCACTGTGCCCATCAAACGCAGCCACTATGTCCATCAAACACAGCCACTGTGTCCATTAATTGCAGCCACTGTGCCCAGCAATTGCAGCCACTGTGCCCACTGTGCCCATCAATTGCAGCCACTGTGCCCATCAAATGCAGCCACTATGCTCACCAAACACAGCCACTGTGTCCATCAATTGCAGCCACTGTGCCCATCAATTGCAGCCACTGTGCCCCATCAAATGCAGCCACTGTGCCCATCAAAAGCAGCCACTGTGCCCTCAAACGCAGCCACTGTGCCCTCAAATGCAGCCACTGTGCCCTCAAACGCAGCCACTGTGCCCATCAATAGCAGCTACTGTGCCATCAAACGCAGCCACCGTGCCCATCAACTGCAGCCACTGTGCCATCAAACGCAGCCACTGTGCCCATCAAATGCAGCCACTGTGCCATCCAGTGCAGCCACTGTGCCCATCAAACGCTGCCACTGTGCCCCATCAAATGCTGCCACTGTGCCCCATCAAATGCTGCCACTGTGCCCCATCAAATGCAGCCACCATGCCCCATCAAATGCTGCCACTGTGCCCCACCAAATGCTACCACTGTGACCCCCCGCCCGCGGGTCAGGCATGCGGGTGACGGCGGCGAGCGGTGGGACCTTGCGGCGGGTCAGACAACGGCTCCTGTGTCCTTCGTGTGTCTCCTCTGCTTTTTCTGATAGGCGTCGTACCGCCTGTCCTTTCAGCTAATCAGGTGACAGGTAACAGCCCCGAGGAACCTGATTGGCGGAGAGGCGGTTCAGTGTTAGGAAAGCGAATATTCATTTGCTGTTCTAACACACTTGGATCAACTGCATGTGCAATGCTCTGCACTCGCAGTTCACCTTTTTTGAAGCCTATTAGAGCCTATGGCACTAATCAGGTGCTTCAAAAACACACCCCCCCGTGTAACCCCTGTGACGCGTCAGAGGGTGCGGGGTCACCCGTCCATGTCACGGGTGGCCCCGCCCTTGGTTATAAAAGAACTGTCAAACAGCTTGCGCGTCATTAGGCCGGGTGCCGGTCGAGGCAGGATTGTGTGTCGTTCCTTGCTGGAGAGCATCGCTGGAGAATGGATCATCGCTGGAGAATGGATCATCGCTGGACATCGAGAATGGATTACAACGCTGGAAAGACTGGATTACATCGCTGGAATGTTTTTTTTTTTTTTTTTTTTTAATAAAGGACTTGTCCAAAGCCTGTCACTTTTAACATTTTCACACTTTTTCTTTTTGAAATGGTAGGGGTACAATGTACCCCTTACCAATTCACATGGGTGGGGGTGGGATCT
Organism: Rana muscosa; assembly: GCA_029206835.1. Lineage (NCBI taxonomy): Eukaryota > Metazoa > Chordata > Amphibia > Anura > Ranidae > Rana > Rana muscosa. The sequence goes on along the minus strand of CM055117.1, from coordinate 78,130,561 downwards.
GGAGTTCCCATTTGTTAAAGGGGGCTTCCAGATTCCGATAAACCTCCCGACCGCAGACCCCCACAACCACCGGGCAAGGGTTGTGGGGATGAGGCCCTTGGCCCATCAACATGGGGACATCCTCCCCATGTTGAGGGCAGATGGCCTGGTACTGTTCAGGAGGGGGGGCGCTCTCTCGTTCCCCCTCTTTTCCTGCGGCCTGCCAGGTTGCGTGCTCAGATAAGGGTCTGGTATGGATTTTTGGGGGGAACCCCACGCCATTTATTTTAATTACATTTTTATTTTTTTATTTGGCGTAGGGTTCCCCTTAATATCCATACGAGACCTGAAGGGCCTGGTAATGGAATTTAGGGGGACCCCCACGCTTTTTTTAAAATTATTTTTCAATGACTTTCAATGACTTTGATCTGTATTGCCAGAACCCGACAATTCATTATAGCCGCGAGTAGTTTTAAATGACTTTTTTCCTTTAGAAATGTCATTTTTTGCAGAGACTGTTATAAACACGGGAAACATGCGCTACTTTACAGGCATACTTTAGACACCCCCCAGGTACAATATTTAAAGGAATATTTCACTTTTATTGTTTCACTTTAAGCATTATTAAAATCACTGCTCTCGAAAAAACGTGAGTTTTTAAAACTTTTTTTTGCATTGATACATGTCCCCTGGGGTAGGACCCGGGTCCCCAAACACTTTTTATGACATTAACTTGCATATTAACCTTTAAAATGAGCACTTTAGATTTCTCCCATAGACTATTAAAGGGTGTTCCGCGGCTTTTCGAATTTGCCGCGAACACCCCAAATTGTTCGCTGTTCGGCGAACAGCCAATGTTCGAGTTGAACTCATGTTCGACTCGAACGTAAAGCCCTAATCTCCATTACGAACGCTAGTTTTACCAGACCGAGCGCTTCAGTCTCGTACTTGATTCAGAGCATGCGTGAAATTTTGTGCGTCGGAATTGTCTACCAGTGTTATTTTTGGCAGCAAATTTCAATTTAGTTTTAGTCTTAGGACTAAAATGTCATTTTAGTTTTAGTCCCATTTAAGTCTTCTGCAATTGTTTTAGTTTTAGTCATATTTAGTAGACTAAATCTCCAATAGATTTTAGTCGACTAAAATGTCCTACGTTTTAGTCGACTAAAATCTCCAGAACATTTTAGTCGACTAAAACTCATTTTAGTCCTCTAAAATCGAATGGGTGTATTAAATTGTAATGCGTTAGTTAACATTTCTCTACAATTTCCAAACTCATTATATACTGCTGGAGTGAAGAATCAAATATGTTATTACCGTATTTATCGGCGTATAACATGCACCGGCGTATAACACGCACCCCAAGTTTAGGAGGAAATTTTAGGGGAAAAAACTTTTAGGAGGGAAGTTTAAGGAAAAATAACTTACATTTAAATGCAGCCTTGTCAGTGTCCATTGCAGCCTTGTCACAGTGCAGCCTTGTCAGTGTCCATTGCAGCCTTGTCACAGTGCAGCCTTGTCAGTGTCCATTGCAGCCTGGTCACAGTGCAGCCTGGTCACAGTGCAGCCTTGTCACAGTGCAGCCTTGTCAGTGTCCATTGCAGCCTTGCCCCAGAGTCGCCGTGCAGCCTTGCCCCAGAGTCGCCGTGCAGCCTTGCCCCAGAGTCGCCGTGCAGCATTTTAAAATTGGCGCCGAGACTGTGTGGACGCCGCCGAGAACGCCGAGAACGCTGGGGACGCAGGGACGCAGGGACTGGGCGGAGCCGCCGCCGAGATACACATAGCCGAGTGTACTCGGCTATACTCGGCTTTTCTCGGCTCCGCTCACAGTCACGCCGAGTCCCGCCCTATGATGGACATAACACAGGTCCAATGGCGGGACTGGGCGTGACTGTGAGCGGAGCCGAGAAAAGCCGAGTATAGCCGAGTACATTCGGCTATGTGTATCTCGCTCCGCTCCGCTCCCAGTCAGCGGAGACAGCTCAGGGATGTGGATATCGGCGTATAACACGCACCCACGATTTTCCCCTGATTTTCAGGGGAAAAAAGTGCGTGTTATACACCGATAAATATGGTATTTATGGTATTGAGGTATGAACATGCACTACAGACCAGTGTTAATTTTGAAGTCAAATTTCAATTTAGTTTTAGTCTTAGTCTTTTGACTAAAATGGCATTTTAGTTTTAGTCCCATTTTAGTCTTTTGACTAAAATGCCATTTTAGTTTTAGTCGTTTTTAGTCATCTCAATTGTTTTAGTTTTAGTCATATTTTAGTCGACTAAAATAGTATTCATTTAGTCGACTAAAATGTTTTAGTCGTTTTAGTCGACTAAATTAACGCTGTTGTCTAATTTACGAGAACAGATTTTGTTGTTGGAAAATTTGAGATCAAGCTCTCAAATTTTTGTTGTCGGAAATTCCGACAGCAAATATCCGATGGAGCCTACACATGGTCGGAATTTCCGACAACAAGCTCACATCGAACATTTGTTGTCAGAAATTCCGAGCGTGTGTACGCGGCATAACAAGACACCCCCTTGACTAAGCCTGAATTGTAGGTGTGTGTGGGACTGTGATTGTGTGACTGGCAGCCTCTGTACTACTTGGGAGAAAGTCTAGTGAAAGCAGTGTACAATACGAGGAGAGCCCAATTCAAATGCAGGATCCACTCACAGGTGCCCAGGCTCAGTGTGTCCATTCACACCAGAACAAGATATGCAAAGAGATGGAGCTGACACTGTAATCCGTATACGTATTTATTGACTACGTAAGAGTGAAAATAAAACAAAAAACTAAATACTGATGCATTTTGGCGAGAGCCTTATGCTGGCCATACACTATACAAAAAATCGGGCGAAAATCGGTCGTTCAGACAGTTCTTTCGTTTTTCGGACAGTTAATGGGCACAAAATCGATAATCTTTGGGACGTTTTTGAGCCGAAAAAACGAAGGACAAGTTTGGAAATTTTCTGCCGAACGAACAATAAATCGGAAGGTTAATGTGTTTCCCATCCGAACTTTCTGCACTAGGTATATGTAAAAAAAAAAAAAAAAAATTATTTTATTTATGTCCACTGAACGATTTATCGGTCATTACATGATGGCACTATCGTTTGCGCTCACGAATGAACTTTAGTTTTTCGAAAGTTCCTTCGGACGATTTTTCGTATAGTGTATGGCCAGCATTAGTTATAGCCTTGGGAGAACCTGTCTATTCTGAGTGGAACCTGCGAAGTCTGCAAGTAAAAGGACTTTATTTAAGTGTCTATAACATTTATAATAATAGTACATCATAGGAATCTGAATACTGGGAGTGCCAGCCTTTGAACCCTCCGGGTTAAGAGCAGTGTTAATTTTGGCAGCAAATTTCGATTTACTTTTAGTCTTATGCCGCGTACACGCAACTGTTTTTCCTGTCATACAAAAAAACAATGTTTTTATCGACGTGGTTCCTCTCAACCCTGCCTTGCATACACACTTTCATGAAAAAAACTCTTGAGCAAAGCGCGGTGACGTACAACACGTACAACGGCACTATAAAGGGGACGTTCCATTCGAATGGCGCCACCCTTTGGGCTGCTTTTGCTGATCTCGTGTTAATAAAGTTTGGTGAGAGACGAATCGCACTTTTCAGTCTTCGTGCTTTTCAGTCCGTTACAGCATGGCGAATGTGCTATCTCCATTACGAACGCTAGTTTTACCAGAACGAGCGCTCCCGTCTCATACTTAATTCTGAGCATGCGCGTTTTTTTCCCCTCGCAAAAGCATACACGCGAGCGGTTTTCACAACGTTAAAAAGAACTACGTGAAAAATTATGAGAAAAAATAGAGCAGGTTCTAATTTTTTTTCGGGCAGTTTTCTCGTCGAGAAAACTGCTATGGAGCCTACACACGATCGTTTTTCACGACCAATCTAAAAAATGGCAGTTTTATCATAATGAAAAACGGTCGTGTGTACGCGGCATTAGTCTGAGGACTAAAATGGCATTTTAGTTTTAGTCCCATTTTAGTCTTCTGCAATTGTTTTAGTTTTAGTCGTATTTAGTCGACTAAATCTCCAGTACAATTTAGTCAACTAAAACTAATTTTAGTCGTCTAAAATCTAATTTCTCTACAATTTCCAAACTCATTATATACTGCTGGAGTGAAAAATCTCATATGCTATTATTTAATGCCACGTACGCACGGCCGGACTTTCCATCGGGAAAAGCTCCGTCGGAATTTCCGACGGAAAAATAAAGAACCTGCTCTCTATCTAAGTCCGTCGGAAATTCCGACAGAAGAAGTCCGATGGAGCATACACACGGTCCGAATATCCGACAAAAAGCTCCCATCTGACTTTTTCTGTCGGAAATTCCGACCGTGTGTACGCGGCATAAGGTATTGAGGTAAAAACATTCACTACAGACCAGTGTTAATTTTAAAGTCAAATTTCAATTTAGTTTTAGTCTTTTGACTAAAATGCCAATTTAGTTTTAGTCCCATTTTAGTCTTTTGACTAAAATGCCATTTTAGTTGTAGTCGTGTTTTAGTCATCTCAATTGTTTTAGTTTTAGCCCACAGACTATCGTTTTTCTCGTTGAATGGGAAAAATGACGTTTTTTTCGACGGGAAAAACGGCCGTGTGTACGCGGCATTAGTGTAACAGATTAACCCTGGTGGTTAAAGTGGAAGTTCAGTCAAAAAGCTACCATATGCTCTGTACACACGATCAGTTTTTCCGACAGGAAAACCGTGTTTTTTTTTTCAGCAGGAAAACGGCTCAAAATGGTCTTGCATACACACGGTCACACTAATCTTGGCTGAAATTCCGAACGTCAAGAACGCGGTGACGTACAACGCGTACGACGAGCCGAGATCAATGAAGTTTGATAGGCAGTTCGTCTCTTCTGCTTGATTCTGAGCATGCGTGTTTTTTTTCGCGTCGTAATTGCATACAGACGAGCGTGATTCCCGATAGGAATTTTTCCTGTCACGAAAATTGAGATCCTGCTCTCAATCTTTTCTTGGCAGGAATTCTGACAGAAAAAGTATGATGGAGCATACACACGGTCGGAATTCCTGACAAAAAGCTCACATCACACTTTTCTTGTCGGGAAAACTGATCGTGTGTACGAGGCATAAGGATAAACCTACTCCCACCCTTATTCTAAGCCTATTCTATCTAACCCTGTTGGCGCTTTCTCCTCTACACTGAAGCTGCCGCAGGAGAGATCATGTGAACAGACCAGAGCAGCTTCAGAATAGTAAGTATACAAATCTTACAGGGTTAGATAGAATATTAAGGTGAACACCACGCCATATTTTTTTTTAAATGGCGTGGTGTCCCCCCCAAAAAACATACCAGACCCAAAGGGCCTGGTATGGATGAGGGGAACCCATGTAGTTTTTTTCTTAATTCTGTCATAGGGCTCCCCTTAACCACTTCAATGCATTATATTATATATTATACCCTGCACTGTATTATATATACTACACTGAGTGCACTATATACTCTGAACTGCAGTATATATACTATACGGACTGCACTATACGCTCTACTTAAAAATTGGTGTTGGTGGTGCCAGAACACTGTAACCCCTCGCAGTTACTCTTGTTGGGTGCAGGAACGGTCCCTGCTGTTAAATATTGCCTTTGGCCAATTATGGCTCTCGCTGAGGAGCGTGCTGTGATTGGCCAAAGCATGCAGATCAGGTGTATGCTTTGGCCAATTATCATACAGTAATGCACTGAGATATCGCAGTGCATTATAGGGCGTTCTGCGGCGCTCAAATTTTCCGCGAACGCCCCATAAAATTCGCTGTTCGGTGAACGGGCGAACACCCAATGTTCGAGTCGAACTCGAAGCTCATCCCTACTCCAGAGCTTCGTAAATGAGCAGAAGTTCTTCTGCTTTGCAAAGTGCACAGTCTGTTTGCCTTTAGTAAATCAACCCCTATATAGTGTCCTTGGCTTTTCGGCAAAGTTTATTAGAGAACAAATTTCAAGCATCAAGCTACAAAATGCTCAGGTGTGAATGCAGCTTAACCACTTCAATACCGGGCACTTTCACCCTCTTCCTCCCCAGACCAATTTTCAGCTTTCAGCACTGTCGCACTTTGAATGACAATTGCGCAGTCATTCAACACTGTACCCAAATTACATTTTTATATAAAAAAAAAAAAATCCCACAAATAGAGCTTTCTTTTGGTGGTATTTGATCACCACTGGTTTTTTTTTTTATTATTGCTAAACAACTTAAAAAACACCGACATTGTTGAAAAAAAAGTTTTTTCTTAGTTTCTGTTATAAAATTTTGTTTTCTCCATCACTGACGGGCACTGATGAGGCTGCAATGACAGGCACCAATGAGGCAGCACTGATGAGGTGGCACTAATGGGCACTGAAGAGGAGGCACTAATATGCAGCACTGATAGGTGGCACTGATATGCAGCACTGATGGGCACTGATAGGCAGCACTGATAGGTGGCACTGATGGGCACTAGTAGGTGGCACTGATGGTCACTGATAGGTGGCACTGTTGTGCACTGATAGGCAGCAATGATGGGCACTGATAGATGGCACTGATAAGCAGCACTGATGAGGAGGCACTGACAGGCATTACTGATGGGCACTGATTGGCATCTGTGATGGGCACTGTCAGGCATTGCTGATGGGCACTGATTATCATTTTTGATGGGCACTGATTGACATCTGATGGGCACTGATGGACATGTGATGGGCACCTCTGATGGGGGCTGCGCTGATAATCAATGCGCTATTATCAGCGAAGACCCCTCCTGTCAGGAGAGCCGCCGATCGGTTCTCCTCTACCCCCGCCTTGGTTACCGCTGTGATCAGCTGTGATTGGTCACAGCTGATCACATGGTAAAGAGCCTACATCATAGGCTCTTTACCAAGATCGGAGATGCAGTGTGTCAGAGTGACACACCACACCACCAATCGCCACGCTGCACCCAGTCAGGATAACAGAGCCACCTTGCAGACGTCAATCTGTTATAGGCTGGTAGGGAAGTGGTTAAGGTGTACCTGTAGGTACAATGAATATCCCCTAAATGTGCAATAGCCGATGATGTCAATGGGTAAATATATACTGTATTTTATTTCTGAGTTTACTACTGCTTTAATGTGGCCGTAGATGACCAGTGATTCCAGTCTTGCTTTTATTGGTCCCATTCATGACCCCTTAGAGGGCAATAATAAAAACCTCAGGCTTCACTTCCAATGTTTGTCTGTGTTTCTCTTATGCTTTTATTTTTTTAAGGGTAAAGCCCATAACACATTAAATAATTGAGCTTTTAAGACAGATGTGCCTGCAATATAGGCCCAAACTTTATAGCATCTTTGAAATTGTTAGTGGCCTCATGTTGCCTAGAAAATCCACATATCATACTGCTAGCAGATGCATCACTTTTATAGCTGATGTGTTCTGCCTAATAATAACCAACCTGAAATCACTCATGTAGCAATTTTGTAATGACCCTATCAGGTTTGGTACACATACTGTATGTTTAATTCAAAAGGCAAAATTGTGTATCATTTATCAAGTGCCTCTTCCACAAGCAGCTTATTAAAACTGTGACTACATAGTGTAATCTTGGTGACTTTATTTTTTATTTTTTATCTTGCACTATTTTTTTAATGGACTTCCATCTTTCTAAACATACATCTGATGCAGGTTTCTGGTCCAAGTTCGGTTATTTAAAGTATAGGATAGAGGGGTCATACGAGGGGCGTTCAAGTCAAAACGGGACTTTTGAGTTTATATATTAGAAACAAATTTCAAGAAGTGGAAACTGCATTTATTTTTCGACATGCTCCCCTGCTACATTTATAAACTTATCCCAGCATTTGACTAAAGCCTGGAAAGCTTTGGCATAGAGAGATCTGTCAGTACACCTGAACCATCCTAGGACAGCCTGCTTCACCTCGTCATCAGAAAATGTAGTCTCTTGTGCAATTTCACGACAGGCTATGTGTTAATTATCCAAGATCAGGCATTCCATTTGCTGAATGTTCACAGGAATGACTGCTGTGGTCTGGGAACCACCATGACCGCGATCGCCACTGATGGACGTACAGCCATATTTGAAAAGTTTACACCATTCAAATGTCTTTCTGCGGCTGAGCGTCTCATCACCGTACTGTGCTTAAAGTCTTCTGTAGGTATCTGTAGTTTTTACGGCTTCATTCACAAGAAACTTCATCACCATGTACACACTAACACTGTTGTCTGCCATCTTGATTAGTGGTCTCTGGAAACGCCTACGACATTTGCGACGCCTTTCAGTAATAGGACACGCTTGTCACTTACTACTGCGTGTAGTACTGCCACGCTAGCATCCCTTTTTATACCTGTAAAATTAAAAGTGCCAGTTTGACTTGAACGCCCCTCATATATTATGAACACCTGTCAGTTTTCATTGTTGTCTGTACCCCTGGTAAGGAGATTCACCCTCTCTACTTGTCTTGTTTACCATCATCATCAAAAATGAAAGTAAAAGAAAATCTAAAATTTTGGGTTGTGCCCAGAAAAGTAATAGAGGAGAAATCTTCGAATGGGGAAACTAGTTCTGGTGACCTGGGGGTCCCCAATCGTTCTCCCTAATTTGCAGGGATTTCCTCTTACTTCCTGTTTGGCTGCAAGAAGTAAATCTTCCCAATGGGACAAAGATGGCAAAAATAAATCCTACAGGGGTTATAACCTTCCCTTACTCTATTCAAAATAATGAAAAAAAGCTTTGCCTTTAGTTCAACCTTAAGCGAGAACCATACAAGTCTCTGCCCTACCGAACCTCCTCAGTAAGACAGTACAAAGAACAATGTATGTACAGTATATATCTTTTAAGTTGTATCTGACTTTTGGCAATTCTATGGGCCAGATCTGTGAGCACCATGTCTGATACTCCTGAAAGCCTTTTCCACCTAATTTTCTCTGCAAACTTTTAAGAGGTAGGTCACCAGGACTTTCCCCAACCCTCCTAACTACTTAGGTGGAATGTGATAATACACATGCTAAGGCCAATTTAGACAGGAGCCGATTCCCAGAGGGGGTTATCTATTGTGGGGAGGAGCCGAGAGAGCCGCAGAGGACCCCAGAACAGGACGATCGGGGCCAGTCTGTGCAAAATTAACAGCACAGTGGAGGTAAGTACGTGAACCTATAGTATCACTTTAGGGCTGATTAGAGCAAATTAAGGGTTAATAAGGGGTTAAACAGAGGAACATTTGTTCATCCCCACTGACAGTTTAAAGAACCCAGCCTGAAAGTATCGGTTTCAGGTATCGGTGCATTTGCACGAGTACCGATACTTGTGCAAATACTCGGTATCGGCACCGATACCGATACTAGTATCAGTGCAACCCTAAAGAGGACGGAGCCGGTTTAAACGAGAGTATGACTTCCATGTGCCTAGAGTAGAAGACATTCCAAATACAGTCCTGTGCATGTATACCAACAAAGTGCGCCAAGGCTCCATCAAACAGACCCTAGCCTATCTATGCAGTATTAACAGCTTAGCTGCAAGCCATTGTCTAAACCCGCAAAGCCTTCGGGAACGAAAGGTTTCACATTTCTGATATACATGATCCTATTAAATCACAGCACCTCATCCGCTACCAACCATTGTGGCACGCCGTCCAATATTTGGCCACCAACCACTGAGCCTTTTCAATTTTTTATTTTTTTTTCGTGACCGGCTCTTTATGTTTCCCTTTATCCTTTCATTGTCTCTGGCTGTGCATGATCACGATGTACATCTCCCCACTATTTTGTTGTCTCCATCCTGTGTTCCTATTCAGCTGTTGCTAAGCAACAAGAAACCAATGTCTGCCCCCCCCCTCCCCTCCTCCCCTCTCTCGATCTATAACGCGGTCCCTGTTAATATGCAGGAAATCAAGCAATCTAAGTTGATAATGTGACTATTTTGCACCAACCAGAATCCGTCAGCGCCGTATTGCTGGCTGCATGAGATTTTTCTTATATCTGGCGGAGCTCGGAGAGAGGGGCTGCACATCAACTGATGCCTCTAAACTAGTCACATCGCAGCAAGCATGGTTGTCTTAACTACCGTGAGATCACCCTGCATCCAAGAAAATAATGGCAAGGAGCTTCCTCTGGACTGGAACCTGGAGGAGGATGAACAGGGCAACAAGTAATAATTGCATTATATTTCTTTTATGCCATCTAATTGCAACAGTGCATCATAGATATTGAATGCTGAGTTGCAATATATACTATGCAGAATTATTTATTTTTTTCTTCTGATGCAAGATTTACATTTTTGCAATTATCTATTTATTTGCATGTATTGCTATTCTGCTGAATGCAGCAGATGTTTATGAATATTGCATATTAGAAATTGGACAGACTTGCATGCTTCTCGGGTACCAATTCTCCTCTATGGGGTGCATTCTTTTTTTTTTTTTTTTTAGCGCATGTCCTTAGATTAAGGTGCATTGAAGGGAACCTGTCATCAAAGAAATATGGAAACTTCAATTGCTGACCTCTGCATCTGAAATTGCTAGCTGCCTGGTTGTTATAAGGATAGCTTGGTTTCAGTAACTTCAGAGATTCAGGATAAATAATTCTGACTTCTCTCTTTCACTTGTTGCATGCTTGCATGGAGTCTATGGCTTAGAAGTAGTGAAGGCAGCCTGGACACTAGCCTTTGCAGAATGAAGCAGGCCATGCACTATGCAATCTGATTGTACAATCTCCTTTAGATCTACCATCAACTGTGCTAAGGCCTGCCTGATTGGATACAAAATGCAATCAATTGTTTGGGATTTTACATAGTTTTGGTAAGTCTAAGGACCTTTCACACTTATATGACTTGTCCCACGATTTGTGATGGCAAAGTAGCATGACAAGTCGTTTCCCATGATTTCCAATGACAACCATTCATATTAGTACCACTTCAAGTCGTTCCGACTTCAAAGTAAGCCCTGCACTACTTTGGTCCGATTTTGATGCTACTTAGACAGGTATTCCCTGAAATCGCGGCCGCGAATCGCGGCAAAATTGTAGCCGCGATGTCGCGGTAAAATCGCGCGACTTTGAAGTCGCACTAGTGTCAAAGGGGCCTAAAGGAGATTGGACAATCAGATTCTATAGTGGCCAACTTGGGGTCAGCCCCTCTACTATGGGTGTACTTTATAGGGAGTGTTTCCAGTTCTACAGAACCACGGACAGCGACTGTTTTAACAGTTCCAGGTAGGAGCACAGCTGTGCTCATTGCTAACAGTTTACACTAACAGTTGCGCTGATTGATTAGTAAAAAAAAAAAAGTAGCACACAATCCAGGGGCAGATGGGGAGCCGATACTGAGATACTAATATAGCAACCAATCAGGTACCAATGAAACAATACACCAGGTTGCGATAAAAGACAAGGCACATATTTACAAAGCAGTGCATGGTACTGTCACAAAATATTCACCAGCTGGGAATCAACTACTTTAATATAAATCCCATGCAACAGGAGAATTTACCTGTAGTGAATGTTTGGTGAATGCCAGTTTCACAGCTTTATAAATATACCTCACATTTCTCCACTCAAAGGATGCTGTTTCACCTGGAATCCTGTAAAGACAATTGGGGTTATTTACTAAAACTGGAGACTGCAAAGTCTGGTGCAACTCTGCATAGAAACCAATCAGCTTCCATGTTTTATTGCCAAAGCTTAATTGAACAAACTGAAGTTAGAAACTGATTGGCTACCATGCACAGCTGCACTTGATTCTGAGTGCCCCAGGTTTAGTAAATCTCCCCTCTCTGTGGTTCTTGGGGACCAGGTTCAGAATTGTTTAGAAATAAATCATATTGCTGCATCTTTACGTGTGTAGTGCCCTGCAGCCAGCTCTCCAACAGCTGCACAAAAAGCAAAGAATTAGAGCTATATATGTTATATTGTGTTATATATGTTATATTGTGTGCTATATCTTATATATACTGTAATATAAATATATATATATATATATATATATATACAGTATATTACCAGCTGAGTACAATGTACATGGTGCTTACTCTAGTGAGACTACAAAGCTCTTGGCTTCTCTGTGCCACATTAGCAGTTCTGTATAAGTACTGATTGTCACTATGATGGCTTGGCGGGATCCCAGATCATTTTCACCGAGAGACTCATGTTTTCACGCTCTGTGACTTGCTTTTGCATTGTTACTCATTTGTAAGTTGCTCCTTTTGTTCATTCAGGAAGACTAATTACTGCCAATAATAATAATAATTATAACAATGCTGGCATAAAGATGTGAGACGTACAGTCATCACTGCATATTAACTATGCTTGTAGTAGTGTTATGGGTAACAATGGGTTATTGTATAAAAGACATATTCGGTTCTGCTGTCTGCCACGTCTATCAGGAGTGTTACAGAGTGAAGTCTTAATATTGGTGTTTGTATGATATTATTTAATATATAATATAGATATAGAGATAGATAGATAGATATCTTTATATATATCTATACATAGCTCTCTCTCTCTCTCTCTCCCTCCCTCCCTCTCTCTCTCTCTCTCTCTCTCTCTCTCTCTCTCTCTCTATATATATATATATATATATATATATATATATAGCTTTATATATATATATATATCAAAGTATGATGATATCATTGATCTTGAACCTATCATAGTGCATACAATAGAACTATGCACATATTTATATAAGTATCCCCTTTAGAGGCATCAGGAATCTATATTGTTACTGAGAAACTACAAGTCCCAACATACCATGCTAGGTACTGCTGGAACAGTAGGGGAAGATGTGATAGCAGGAAGGTGTGAGGTTGTCCAAACTTGCTCTGCTTCCTTGCTGGGTATATACGTTTGATATCAGATCAACAATTATATGTACATGTGTACTTTCAATGTGATCTGCTTTAGATTTCTTGTAGCACAAAGCGGTGCCCCATATCACATGGAAATACACGTGGCAATGTTACTGAAGCTATGTGTAGACTCGTGGCAGAACAGATGCCCTGGAATACATTGCATGGTGTGTATAGAGCTGATGTTCAATCAATGCATATTTGAACTGACTGTTTAATGGTAGATAGATAGATACATACATACATACATACATACATACGTAGATATATAGATATTATACCATGTGTAGATTGAAAATAGAACAGATGACCAGGAATACGTTGCACGGTGTGTATAGAGCTGATGTTCAAGCAATGCATATTTGAACTAACTGCTTACTAATACATATAATTATGGACGATAGAGACAGATAAATATAGAGATACATGGATAATAAATAGATAGATTAGATATATAGATAATGTATGCTACAAGTTAGAACAGATGACCAGGAATAAATTGCATGATATGTATGGAGTTAAAGCTCCCAGCAATGCACGTTTGAACTAACTGCTTAATAATTCCTATAGGGATGGTAAATAGATAGATAGATAGATAGATAGATAGCACACATGGCTTGATTTATGAAAACAAGCAGTTTTGATTGACAACCAATAAGCATTGTTGTCTCACTTAAATGCATAACCTGTCTGCTATCCCAATTTCTTTGTTCAACTTTTCATGAATCAGTCTAGCAGAGGGATATCCCATGCCACAATTCTAGGAACAAAAATCTGACCATTCCTATAGTGGTTGTCTCTATGAATGGATACATTGTGTGATACCAGATTTCACCAGCAGATGGTGCTCAATGTGATATTTGTCCAGCACACAGAGCGGGTAAAACCTAAAGACGCTGACCCCTCTTGGGAAATGGGATCTGCATTATAGATGGAGATGCTGTATAAAGAATTGTTCCTTGGAAATGCATAAACATGCAACAAAAGGATAGAAAGAAGGGGTATCTCTGGTACAATGTACACCCAGGTTCTTCTAGAACAATAGGATTGTAAGGATTTGTGTAATCCTGTAGAGATGAAGTTGTTACATCACAAAATTATTAGTTGGTCTTTCCATTTTCACCTTTTGGCCTCATATCTATTTGTGGCTAAGACAACAAGACTTCTTCATGCTTCCTTCAAGCTCCTTATACCTGCAATAGTTATGGAAAGGAGTTTCCATCATCAGCTCACTTCATTTTATTAAAGCTGAAGTTTCGGTATGGCAACTTTTACATAGATCCAGCTTGGACCAATGTAATGGTATGTATGTGCCATACGTGTGGGATCCTCATGGAAGCTGGAAATCACAGTATCAGACACCACTAGTTGGCAGGGGCCCCATTCAGAGAACACTTTGCATTTTCTCAATGAATGCAAAGTGTTCTCTGACAGGACAAGGTAGAGATCATGATGTCACCACCTTGCCTCTCCACCTTTTCCAATCAGGGAATGCTTTGCTTAAAACGTTCCTTGAATGGGGCCTTTGCCAAGCTAATAACCTACTGTTTGCTGTGGACAGCCAATCGGCACAGGACCCAGAAGCTTTTGGAGATCACTGGAGTAGCAGTGCCTAGTACAGTGATTTCCAGCTTCAACGGGGATCCCACAGGTAGGGCACATACATACTTACATTAGTCCAGTGTAACAAGTGCCGTACCTAAACTTCAGCTCTAATTTTATAAATATACCACACATTAAACAGCAATTCTGGACAGCAAATGAAAGCAATCAGTGAGCTGTAAATGCTATACAGCAAACTCTGCAACTGTGCTACAGTCAGAAAGTTCATTCTATTTACCTCAATCTGTTATTTAGCCTCAGCCACTACTTTGCCAATAGTTAATCGGGGCCCAAGAGCTGGTCTTATTAAGGGGCCCTTTTGGTGACTCCACTAAATTGAGGGAAAAGTCTACTGGTGAAATCGGAATGGCGTTCTTCACTTCATATTGCACTGCAGTGCCCAATAAATAAATGCATTTGACTTTTTATTGCATGTGCTCTAATGGTAGAAGATGGCTAAGGCACGCTACTGGGTGTAAAGAATAGAGCTAAATGTGACATATAGGGGATGATTTACTAAAGGCACATAGACTGTAGACAAAATGCAGTTGCTCCAGAGCTTAGTAAATGAGGTAATGTTTCACGCTACAAAAAATACCCAATCATGTGCAAGGTAAAAAAATAACAACATTTTTGCTTGCACATGATTGGATGATGGAAGTCAGAAGAACTTTTGCTCATTTACTAAGCTCTGGAGCAACTGCTCTTGCAGAGTGCAAATGCACGTTGCAAAGTGCACAGTCTATTTGCCTTTAGTAAATCAACCCCACAGACTGCCCCCACCCAAAACAAAATGAGTCAGAAATACTAATTGATTAAGGATTTTAGAGGTTTAGTATGATTAATAGGAGCAGATATATACAGGCTCAGGCCCAAAACTCTACACCACCAGACTTTTTTTTATTCATGATAGGTTATGGCTGTAAAGACACAGTTGCAATGTGCTATTAGTAGACTTTTCTAATTATTTTAGACCCATCTGCAGCATTACGAGTGAGACTTCAAGACAGTGGTGGTACAGTCAAGAACTGTACCACCAATGTCAATCCATCAGCATCCACCTACATCTGAGACTTTAATATCCTGGAACCCATAGCTTTCATGTCTAGGACCCTTCCCTTACACTTTCGTGCTACGTAGGTGCTGTATAGACAGATACACTAAACCTAATTTTGCGGTTCCGTAACATAGGGGTTGATTTATTAAAGGTAAGTAGACTGCGCACTTTTCAAAGTGCAGTTGCACTCTGCAAGTGCAGTAGCTCCAGAGCTTAGTAAATGAGGTAAAGCTTCACAATGCAAAGAATAACCAATCACAAACAAGGAAAATAAAAAAACAGCATTTTTGCTTGCACGTGATTGGATGATGGAAGTCAGCAGAGCTAATTTACCAAGCTCTGGAGCAACTGCTCTTGCAGAGTGTATCTGCACTTTGAAAAGTGCACAGTCTATTTGCCTTTAGTAAATCAAACCCATAGTATATTGTTAAAACTACATTCAAGGTTGACTGCACTAACATAAGAAGAGAAGATCGGCTGTGGGCCAATAAAGCCAACAATGCAGGATACAATTCACATAATTTCAGCAAACACCATCTTCATTGTCTTGAAGGGATACAGGATTGCACATTATGTTACCTTTGGGAGTAATCTGGCACATTGCAATGATCCTGACTGTGCTATACAGTGCTTTATAGATCTTGACCACTAGATGGCGCAATTTCAGAACTTAATAGAAAGAAGACTTCAGCAATCAGCAAGCACAGAAGGACAGGAAAGCTTTAGGAGCACATACAGGTGATTATTTCTAATTCTGCCAGGATGTCTTGGTGATCAAATATATTATATCCCCACCCCTCTTTTCTTTAAACTGAAAAAAAAAAAAATATATATATATATATATATATATATATATAATTTTGGAGAATTTTTTTCAAATTATGTTTCATTTAGATTCCCTACTTTAATATACATGTGATTAAAGATTGGTGCTATAGAGCAGTGGTTCCCAACCTCAGTCCTCAATTATTCCCAATGGGCCATGTTTTGGGAATTTCCCTTAGATAAAATAGCTCTTATCAATACCTTATCATTGAAATAAAGCAGCTGTGCAAAGTAAAGGGAAACCTGAAAACATGGCCCGTTGGGGGTACTTGAGGACTGAGGTTGAGAACCGCTGTTGTAGAACACAGAAATCACCTCTGCTATTTGCACTCATACTGCCATTGCTGAGTAATCAGATGTGGAATATTCATGATGCCGATGCATGTTGTGAACTTATTTTGCACTGTAAAGGTAATTATAGTGCAAGTTCACCATGAAGGGATAGGAGAGCCTGGGCATGCAACTGTTCACTAATTAAAATATAATTTCTGCTTAAAGTGGAGTTCCACCCTGATTTTTTTTTTCTTAAAAATCATTAAAAAAAAAACTAGAAAAAAAAAATTGATACTCACCAGAAAGGGCGGTTGCTATGCGGAAGCAGCTCTTCTGCCTCTTCATCCACCGCGGTGGTCTTCTTCCTCGTCCTCCGTCGCAGTGTCTTCTGGTGAATGGGGCGCGCTCCCCTCTAGGAACTGTGTGTATCTCAGGAGGCACCCGCCCATTCACAAAGCGCCGTGCGAGTTGCGCATGCGCAGTAGGAAACGGGCAGTGAAGCCGTAAGGCTTCACTGCCTGTTTCTCTTAGTCAGGATGGAGGCGCCAGGACCGAGCGATCGCCGTCGGGGGCCCATAATTGCAGGCGCCTAGGATAGGTAAGTGTCCTTCTTAAAAGTCAGCAGCTACAGTGTTAGTAGCTGCTGACTTAAAAAAAAAAAATCGCGGGTTGAACTCCGCTTTAAAGGGTTTGTTCACCTTTTCAGAAAAAAAATGAAAAGATGAACGAACACCCTACACTCTACCCACCCCAATTTTTTATGGAAAGGTGAACTAACCATTTATTAAACAAAAAGTTTTTTTTTTTTTAAAGTAACTCCACTTTTGTTGAGAAAAAAAACATTCCCCTCAGGGTGATCTCTGTACATTACAAGGATTATAACAACCTTTGTTGCAGATCCCTATCTTTTGTTATTCTGAAGAAATCCCTGTGTGTTTTCTGTGCACAGTGGGTCTAATGGGAGTGGTTTCATAATTATCAGTCAGCTGTGGCAGCTGCAGGGCACTAATAAGGAAATCTGCTGGGTCTGCATCCCTTTAGACGTGTTCCTATTGGAAAAATCTCACCAAAAATGTCATTTTTGTTGCAGAGGATGCCTAAAATTGACTTGTATCTTAGGCAGACTTCTGGGAAAATTGGTGAGCCAATCACACAAGCAGGAAATGATGTTTCTGGGGAGTGTTCAGTACACCACACGGTGTACAGAACAACTCCATGTAGCCATATTGCATTTACAGAAAATTACAGTGGCTGCAGATTGAAAAGGAAAGGTCATTTTTAATAACATTCAATTACATAATGATTAGTGTCGCAATTGTATGTAGCGATACCCTCAACTTAAGAGAGCCGCAAGTTTTGATTTGGACCCTGAGTACAGCTTCCCCAACCCCCCGGCAATCTGCTCTACCCGCTCTGGCACAGTTAACCCACAGCAATTTCACATAAACAATCACTTATGCTTTAAATGTGGGTGTGTGGATTGATAACTCAGACTCATAGACAATGTTGTAAATAATAACTGACTTTACTGTTAGTGGTAAGATAAAAGGGGATAACATGCATGTAACATTTGGTTCACAACACATAAGCAGGTCCCTGCAGTTATAAATCACAATACTGTGTGTGTGTGTACCAGCAATGGAAAGGGGACGGAACGCCACGTGGGGCGACCGTTACCTAAACACCCTGTGGTGTGATAACTAACTTATAACTATCTAACGGATCAGGCCTGATCCCTAACCATGAAACTCAGTCTTAGAAGAAACACAAATCTTCACCGGCACAGGATCTGTAAAGGTGGTGCACTTGAAGTATTTAAAACCATGTATTTGTAATCCAATAGGGGGGGGGTAATTCTCCCACACCGGAGGTGTTAGGCCTCGGAAGTCTAGTAGGCACAAAGTATAAAAGTAACAGTTTAAAGATGAGCTTTCGCTCGCTCACCACTCCGGAACACTTCCCTCAGTCCGGAACTTCCACCGGCTGTGTCGGTCCTCGTCCACAGCAGCTTCTACGATCGGATCCCCGATCCAGATAACTTTAGAAGAGATGAGTCTGGATGCCACCCAGGCTCGCAAAGGGGGTGGAAGGCTCTTTGGTTCGCTCCACAGGCCCCAGGCTTCAGGCCTGGAACAGCACAGATCCGCACAGGTGTATCTCTCTCTGCCTCCCCGTGTCCAAAGAGAAAGAGCTAGGCCTCGCCCCCTCCTTATATTCCTTCCCCCCGACTCCCCTCTCTCTGGAATTTCCTGTCTCTGATTAAGGGGAACACCCCGCTACACATTCCCCCCACTAAAACTCTTTGGTCCCCAAAGATAAACATTTTAACAACATTTCTGAACCATTTTAGAGAGTGCGGAGTATGATGTTGGTACAGGGAATTGCCACCAAAACTCAGAGGTGGGATTCCCTGTCCCACAGGTCACACTGGCATGAGTGGCCTGCCTAACTGTGCCAGAGAGTGAGCTGGGGTTGCCCTCCACCAAATGAACAGTGGAAGGATTGGAGCACTCGGTACTTCTTCTAGCGGTGGTAACAGAGTCCTCTGAGCTCTTTCCCAATTGAGGGTAGGTTAACTTCATGGGAGGCCTCACGACTCTGCGAGCTCTCTGCTCCCTTGGGACTTCAGGCTCTGGTGCCACAGGCTCTGTTTCAGCAACACTCTCTGACATCGTCACTGGTTCTGGGGCCTCTGTCTCTTCTTCATCTGAGTACAGGAATATCTTCCCAGCATTCAGGCACGCCACTGGATGGAATGAACTCTGTAGCTTCTGGGTTCAGGGTCCCATCCTGCATATCCTCAGTGGGTGGAAGGTCTATGGTGGGATTTTCCGGGGTTGGGGAGGGCCATAGCCACTCCAGTTCTCCTCTCCCATCTTCACTTGGTTGAGAAGCCTGTCCACCTCTAGATCGAGAGGTCTGAGACCGAGTGTTGGGTCTGGGAGTATCCAAGATGGAAACAGATTCCGGTAGGTTCCTCACTGGAGGTATCCTGACTGCTTCTTTAAGCGGGAGTAAGTGGTTTCTGTGCCAGGTCTTCAAGGGTCCCACTCTCCCCTCTGGCTTTAACTTGTACACCGGTAGTCCAGGGAGTTTCCTACAAATAACGTAAGGCTCAGACCTCCACCTATCAGCAAGTTTGTGCTTCCCTGGGATCCCTAGGTTGCGTAGCAGAACACGGTCTCCAGGCTGCAGGTCTTGCACTCGAACCTTCAAATCATAGTTCCTTTTATTTCGGGCCCCTCTCTGGTCTGAGGCCGCTTGGACTTGTTCATAGGCCGCTTTCAAATTATACCTAAGTCTGTCTACATATCCTTTGTGGGAGGTAGCAGAGGTATAGTCTAGAGAAATGCCAAAGGCCAGATCCACTGGCAATCTTGCTTCTCTCCCAAACATGAGGCGGTAGGGAGAGTAACCCGTCACATCACTGGTGGTGCAATTGTAGGCATGCACCAAAGTGGATATGTGTTGACTCCAATGCTGCTTCTTCTCTGTCTCCAGAGTCCCAAGCATGTTTAGCAAAGTCCGGTTAAATCTCTCAGGCTGGGCATCTCCTTGTGGATGATAAGGGGTAGTCCTGGTCTTTTCCACTCCCAGAGAGTCCAGTAGGTTCCGGATCAGGCGACTCTCAAAGTCCCTTCCTTGGTCGGAGTGGATTCTCTGTGGTAATCCATAGTGGACGAAGTATTTTTCTACAAGCAGCTTAGCTACAGTGGAAGCCTTCTGGTCTCTGGTGGGGAACGCCTGTGCATAACGGGTGAAATGATCGGTTACCACCAGAACATTTCCCAATCCACTCAAATCGGGTTCGAGGCAGAGAAAGTCAATGCATACCAGATCCATTGGGCCTTGACTCTGTAGGTGGCCCATTGGGGCAGCTTGATGGGGTAGAGTCTTCCTCTGGATGCATCGTGCACAGGAGTGGCAATACTCCTCCACTTCAGCCCTCATACAGGGCCAATAGAACCGGCTTCTGACAAGTTGGAAAGTTCTTTCAGCTCCCAGGTGACCATGCTGGTCATGTAAGGCAACCAGCACAGTCTCTCGGTGCTTCTCTGGGAGAAACAACTGCCATTTATCCTCGGAGTCATCAGAGGGGCCCCTTCGGTAGACCACTCCCTGATTGACCTGTAGCTTGTCTAGCTCTCTCCTTAGCAGACGAGCCTCCTTGGAGGGGTGATGTCGAAGTTTCTCTGGACTCTTGTTTTCCAATGCTTCAAAGACCAATCTCCCCATGGGGTCTTCCAATTGGTCGCACCTCAGTTCCTTTTTAGACAGCTTCGGTAAGCATTCCTCTTCAAGTTGAGTCACCCCGCAGTAGTGTTTTGGGACTCCCACTGTGGTAACTCCTATCTCCTCGGCTCTGGAGCCTCCTCGGGCTTGGAATTCAGCTCCTTGACAAAGGGCCCGCACCCCGTCCGGTGCTATCTGAGTCCAGTCCTCCCAGTCATCAGCCATGGCATGAGATCTTCGGGACAGGGCATCTGCATCCCTATTTCCAGCCCCTGGTCTGTACTTCAGACTGAAGTTGAACCCAGATAATGCAGCTAGCCACCTGTGTCCTGTGGCATCCAACTTGGCAGTGGTGAACAGGTAGGTCAGGGGGTTGTTATCTGTTTTCACTGTAAACTCTGCTCCATAAAGGTAGTCTCTTAGTTTGTCCACAACTGCCCATTTGAGGGCCAAGAACTCCAACTTATGGGTGGGGTAGTTTTTCTCCGAGGGGGTCAGACTTCGACTCACATAAGCCACTGGTCGCATTTGCTCTTCATGTTCCTGGTAGAGCACTCCCCCTAGGCCTTCATGACTAGCATCAACATGTAACTCGTAGGGCCTGGTGGGGTCAGCATAGGCCAATACTGGGGCTGTGGTGAGGCTCCTCTTCAAGGTTCTGAAGGCCTCTTCACACCTGGGGGTCCACTGATCTTGAACCGACTCCCCAGGTCTTCTAGGGCCCAAGCCATCCTCTTCCCCTTCAGTCCGGAGCAGTTCATTTAAGGGCTTGGCAATACGGGCAAACCCATCCACAAACCTCCTGTAATAGGAGCAGAACCCCAGGAAAGATCTAAGTTCGGTGACTGTTGTGGGTCTTGGCCAGGAGGTAACTGCCTCCAACTTCTCAGGATCAGTCGCCACCCCCTTTTTCAGACACTACGTGTCCCAGATAATTCACCGAAGACTGGTAGAACCGACACTTCTCGGGGGAAAGCTTCAACCCCTCTTCACTAAGTCTCCTCAACACTTTCTCCAATCGGGCCTCATGTTCCTCCAAAGTTCTCCCGAAGACAATGACATCGTCCAGGTACACGAGGACTTCTATGAGGTTCATATCTCCGACAGTCTTTTCCATGAGACGTTGAAAAGTAGCTGGGGCCCCAGATAGGCCCTGAGGCATTCTGTTAAACTCAAAGAATCCCACAGGAGTTATGAAAGCGGTCTTTTCTCTATCCTCTGGGTGCATGGGGATTTAATAGTACCCGCTCTTGAGGTCCATCACGCTGAACCACTTGGCTCCAGACAAACTCTGTAAGGCGTCCTCTATCCTTGGCGTGGTGTACTGATCAGGGGTGGTCCTCCTGTTGAGAGTTCTGTAGTCAATGCAGAGCCTCAACGACCCATTCTTCTTCCTGACCACCACTATTGGAGAGGCATAGGGGCTTCTGGATTCTCGAATCACCCCAGTCTTTTTCAGTTCTGCAAGCTGCTCCCTCAGATCCTCCAGATCTGCCAGCGGAACCCGCCTGACTCTCTCCCTGAACGGTTTGTCTTCTTGCAGGCGGATGCGGTGGGTAGCACTCCTCGCACACCCCACATCGAACTCATCTTTGGAGAAAATCTTCTCCCATCTAGTCAGCTGGGCCTTGGCTCTCTCTTTCCAGGCTCCAGGTAAATTCGGGTTCTCCATGGAAAGTTTTTCCCAAACATCTCCTTCTTCACCCGTCCCCTTTACTTCTGACCAGCTGACTGGGACAACAGGACTCACCTGTCCCAACAGCATCCGGGCAGGGATCTCTATGGCCCTTTCTGTAGAGTTCCTCACACTCACCGGGACTCTTCCCCTGGCTTTCTTCAGGGCCTTGATTGGAATCACTTCCGGTATCACTTCCAGGCCTGAGTGATCTTCCCTTGGGTCGGATTCCAGCATGACAAAGGGACCAGGCTGCTTCCAGGTGAGCTTCACAGTGGCCCTGAGACAAGCCACCTGTCCGGGCTGCAGCACCACTCCTTCTCTCCCCAGTCTCCACACCTTCCCTATCCCCTCTCCTGGGGTCTTCTGCTCCAACACTAACCGTTGGTAGGCTGTCTTCAGCATGGGATGGATGTTTGGATCTTGATGGCTCCTCATCTTCACCAGGGGGGTCAGAAGTCTTCTCACTAGATCCGTATTGGTGCCTATGATGAGGGACATCTTGCTGGCCCCGGGTGGTCTAGGACACACAACTGCCAGGGTGTCGAACACTTCTGTCTTCCCAGCCACAGAGGGGTCGAATGTCAGCTTTATGGGCAGATAACCATCATAGGGGAACCTCTGCATTCCCAGGCCCCATATCTCCAGTTCTTCTATCTTCTGTATAGGCAAATGGCTTAAGTGCCTATCGTAGAAGTCTCTGTACAACAAAGTCACTTGAGCTCCAGTGTCCAGGAGGGCCTTCGTATATACTTCTTCCACCTGGATAGATACAGTGGGGGACGGGCCGACCAATTCTTCTGGGTACGGCCGGGTTGAGG
This sequence comes from Rana muscosa, assembly GCA_029206835.1. Lineage (NCBI taxonomy): Eukaryota > Metazoa > Chordata > Amphibia > Anura > Ranidae > Rana > Rana muscosa. The sequence goes on along the minus strand of CM055117.1, from coordinate 78,107,246 downwards.
TCACTTTCTTCTGAGGACTTGTCTTCATCCAGTTTGTTTTTGACTTTATTCTCTCTTGAGCCCGGTATGCATTGACCTTCCCCACCCTAATGGGAGTACAAACCCGCTGAGGGATGTTATTGTCTCTTGGTTGTAGGCATTCCTTCTTGGGAGTGCTAAATTTCTTCTGAGGGGTCTTGTCCCCTCTCTCTGGTGTGTATCTTGGTTGAGAGACCCTAGATTCCTTTTGAGGAGTTTTGTTCTCTCTCTTTTGCTTCCTTCCATTCAGTTTGGAGCTCACTGAAAGAGATGGGCACCCGGTTGACTCCCTCACCGGGGCCCTCTGGCGTTTCCCGCCGGCTGGCGATTATCCATTTTCTTCTTCTTAGGACTGGAACACCTACTGGCAAAGTGGCCACTGCCTCCGCAGTTGTAGCATAACATCTCTTCTCGGTCCCGAGTGGGACTCGGTATTGACGTATCTGGGAACAACTCCTTTCTGGGGCTTGGTTTCTCTGCTCCACCTTGAACTTTCGCCACTATAGCAGTCATCATCTCCATCATCTGGGACATCTGCAACTTCAAAGTGTCCACCTCCGCTCCCCTATCGGGAGTCATGACCGGTGTAACTATTGCTACCGGCTGTTTGACGGGCTCTATCAGGCGTTCTTCTTTTTTTTTTTCTTCCAATATAGCCTCTTCCTCTCTAATCATTCGGATGAGGTCAGGGTACTCCAGATTCTTCCCATCCTGCCGGGCACGCAGTGTCCATGCAATTGGATCCATGGGTTGAGCTCCCCTCACTACCTGTTGAGCACGGGCCTCATCTACTTTCCCTGGGCTGATCCCCTTCTTTAGGATCATCCTATGCAGTATTTTGTCCAGGCGTCCCATATAGTCTGATAGTTTTTCACCTTCCTTCTGGTAGCAATGCTCCAGCTGATAAGCAAGCTCCGTGACTTTCTCTGTCCCACCAAACACATTCTGTAACACATCGAGGCACTCTTGTGCAGTACAATCTGCCTTGCTCATCTTCAGGTTGCGTACGGCCTCTAGAGCAGGCCCTTTCAAACTTTCCACAACCCTCTGTTTCTTTCTACGGTCCGGGACTTCCCATTCCTCTAGTGCCTGAGTTGCGCTATCTAGCCACTCCTCAAATCCCTCTTCTTCCAAGGGTACTGGTTTCCTCCCTGAAAACATCCGGAGTTTCCTGTACCCCGACATCGGGTAATCTGTGGGCTCTTTCTTGCACTGAGCTACAATCTCCCCCAGAACAGCGCATAATTCTGCACTAAGGGTGCCTGGGCTTGTCCTGGGACTCTTTGTGTCCTTCTGTGGGGATGACGGGGAAGATGGCTGCGGTGATAGTGTTATTGTTGTCTGAGGGCTGTCTCTTGTGCGCGGCAGCGCATGCAGCAAATGATAGACCTGATCGTCCTCATCTTGTATGCTGTTGCCTCTAAACTGTTCAGGAATTTCTGCCTGCCATTCCAGTAAGACATGTGAAAGTCCACCACTAGTTTTCACGTCTATCACCCATGGTTTGTGAATCGGTGATAGGGACATTATGAGTTGTATCATTGCTTGTGTCTGCCATATCCCCGGGAGTTCTATAACTGCCGTCCTGGCTGGGTCTACGCCCCATCTCTTGTACCACTGTCCCACCTCTATCGGGTCCATGCCGGTAGCTTCTGGCGGTTTCACCGCTGTCTCAGTAATCCCGGACGTACGAGCCCCCACGTGTAGCGATACCCTCAACTTAAGAGAGCCGCAAGTTTTGATTTGGGCCCTGAGTACAGCTTCCCCAACCCCCCGGCAATCTGCTCTACCCGCTCTGGCACAGTTAACCCACAGCAATTTCACATAAACAATCACTTATGCTTTAAATGTGGGTGTGTGGATTGATAACTCAGACTCATAGACAATGTTGTAAATAATAACTGACTTTACTGTTAGTGGTAAGATAAAATAGGATTTTTATAACAGCTTACCTGTAAAATCCTTTTCTTGGAGTACATCACGGGACACAGAGCGACATAGTCATTACTAATGGGTTATATAGATACCGTCAGGTGCTGGCACTGGCAACTTCCAAAACCGGAAGTACCCTCCCCTATATAAGCCCCTCCCATCCGGGAGCACCTCAGTTTTGTAGCAAAGCAATAAGTGTCCCCAAAGAGGGGCGGGAGCTCTGTGTCCCGTGATGTACTCCAAGAAAAGGATTTTACAGGTAAGCTGTTATAAAAATCCTATTTTCTTTCTCGTACATCACGGGACACAGAGCGACATAGTCATTACTAATGGGATGTCCTAAAGCAATGCCAAATGAGGGGGGGGATACACCATATATAAGCTGAGCGCTATCAGACATGAGGATCTTTTGCGGCCTGCAACACACTGCGCCCAAAGGCGACATCCTCCTGACTTCTAACGTCCACCTGGTAGAACCTAGTAAACGTGTGAACTGAAGACCATGTTGCGGCCTTACAGATTTGAGCCAGGGAGGCCTGGTGATGCACTGCCCATGAAGTTCCAACTGCTCTCGTGGAGTGCGCTCTAACTTTGAACGGAGGCGGTCTCCTTCTCAAGCCATAAGCTTGCATAATGACCTGTCGAATCCACTTGGCTAAAGTAGATTTTGACGCTGCCTGACCCTTTCTGGGGCCTTCCGGCAGAATAAACAAAGTATCCGTTCTGCGAATCTGAGCAGTGGCTTTTAGATAAGCTTTAACTGCTCTTACTACATCCAAAGAATGCAATAACTTTTCCTCTACCGAAGTAGGTTTGGGGAAAAAAGAAGGAAGAACCACATCTTGGTTCAAATGAAACCTCGATACCACCTTAGGAAGAAAGGCTGGATGAGGACGTAACACTACTCTGTCCTTATGGATAACCAGATATGGCTCCTTACAGGACATAGCTGCTAATTCCGATACTCTTTTAGCCGAACAAATGGCTACTAGAAAAATCAATTTCCTGGTGAGAAGCACCAAGGAAATATGCTGTAATGGTTCAAATGGTTGTTTCTGTAGAACCGACAGAACCAAGTTTAGATCCCATGGACATATGGGAATATTAACCGGAGGACTAATACGCATCACTCCTTGTATAAAGGCTTTGACTAGTGAATGCGAAGCCAAGGGCCTTTGAAAAAATATTGACAAGGCCGAAATCTGACCCTTGATAGTACTCAAGGCAAGCTTCCTATCTACAGCCCACTGTAGGAAGTCCAGAATCCTACCTATTACGTACTTATGTGGATGCCATTTCTTGGCCTCACACCACGCGATGTACGCCTTCCAGATTCTATAGTAGATCTGCCTGGATACCGGCTTCCTGGCATTGATCATGGTAGATACCACAGCATTAGAGAGCCCTCTCTTTTTTAGAATGTGGGCTTCAATAGCCAGGCCGTCAAACCTAGGGCTGGTAAGGAAGGGTGGTATATCGGTCCTTGCGAAAGCAGGTCCGGACGACGTGGGAGAGTCCAAGGACTCCCCACTGAAATTTTACAATCTCCGCGTACCACGCTCTTCGGGGCCACGCTGGAGCCACCGGAATCACTGGTTTCTTTTCTACCCTGATTCTGCGGAGTAATCGAGGTAACCATTGTGGCGGTGTGAATGCATATATCAGCTTGAACTGATCCCAAGGGAACACTAGGGCATCCGAGCCGCAAGCTAGGGGATCCCTTGTCCGAGAGACAAACCTGTCCCCCTTTGCGTTGAATCTGGATGCTAGAAGATCTACATCCGATGTTCCCCACCGCTGACATATTGTCCAGAAAACCTCGGGGTGAAGGGACCCTTCCTCTGGGCCTAATTGCTGGCGACTTAGAAAGTCCGCCTTCCAATTCTCCACTCCTGGAATAAATACCGCAGATATGGCTGGGACATATTTTTCTGCCCATTTCAGGATGTAATTTACTTCCCTCTGGGCTGCACGACTCCTGGTGCCCCCCTGATGATTGATATATGCCACTGCTGTGGCATTGTCTGATTGAATTCTGACAGGGGACCCTTGGAGTTTGGATGTCCATGCTACTAGGGTATACCGGGCTGCTCGTATCTCTAAGAGATTGATGGGCAGGGCCTTTTCTGCATCCGACCATCTGCCCTGGAGAGACTATTGCTCCAGTACTGCTCCCCAGCCTATAAGGCTGGCATCTGTAGTGACCACCTTCCAAGAAATCGGACTGAAGGATTTCCTTCTTTCCAGATTCTGGGGAACCAACCACCAACGGAGGCTCTTGCGAACGGAAGGGGACAAGGACATTGTAAGTCTAGGGCCTGAACTTTTTTGTTCCAGGCTGACAGTATGGCCCCTTGCAAATTCCTTGAATGGAATTGACCGTAGGGTACTGCTTCGAATGATGCCACCATTTTTCCTAGCAGCCTCATATACAGGCGTATGGACGGCTGTCTTTTTTGTACCCACTAAGTGGATCAAATCTTTCAAAGACAACACCTTTCCTCGAGGCAAGAATATTTTTCTCTGGCCTGAATCCAACCTTAGCCCCAAGTATTCCAGACTTTTGACTGGTTTTTAGGGCTGACTTGTCTCGGTTGATAATCCAACCGTGAGATTCCAGATACTTGATTGTCTTGTGAACGACCACGTCTAGTTTTTTCACTGAGTGGTCTATCAGCAACAAGTCATCCAGATATGCCATTATCATTACACCTTGTGTTCTTAGATTGGCCAATAAAGGGCCAGAATTTTTGTAAACACTCGTGGTGCTGTGGCCAAACCGAAGGGTAAGGCTCTGAACTGAAAATGGCGCCCTTCTACTGCAAAGCGTAGAAATTTTTGGTGGACTGGAAAGATGGGAATGTGCAAATAAGCATCTTTGATGTCGATCGCGGCTAACCAATCCTCCCCTTGTAGGGCAGTGGCCACCGATCGGATCGACTCCATCGGAAAGTCCTGATATACAGGAATTTGTATAGCCCTTTTAGAATTAATATGGGCCTCCCGTCCGCGTTTGCTTCGGGACTGTAAAGAGGTTTGAGTAAAACCCGAACCCTCATTCTTCCAGGGGAACCTCCATAATTACTCCTTGGAGCAATAGTTGTTCTAGTGCCAACAGGAGGGACTCTCTCTTCCGGGGATCCCTTGGCACGTTTGACCTCAAAAATGGGAAGGAGGAGAGTCTTTTAACTCCAAACTGTATCCCAAACCTACTGCGGAGAGCACCTATCTGTCTTGATCGTGTCCCGCCAGGTCTCTTGCGAACAACTGGAGTCCTCCCCCCACCCGACTGAGTGGGGGCTTCAATGAATTTAACTTTGGGGGAGGTTTTGTACCTCCCCTGACCCAGGGTTTCTCATTACCCTGCTACTGTCCCTGTTTTTTACCCCCGGGAATTGACCGAGGAGGCCGTCGGAACTGTTACACAGCCGATGCCCCAGGGACTGGAGAAGCAGGCCTCTTAAAGAGGGACCTCTAACTCTGTTTTTAACCGGCAAGAGCGTATTTTTACCGCTGGAAATTTTCTGGATATATTTGTCCAGGTTTTCCCTGAATAAGCGTTCACCATGAAATGGGACGCTAACCAACCATTCTTTACAGGGAGCTTCAGCAGACCAGTTTTTGAGCCATAGGAGCCTACGCATATGTACTATAGACAGCGTAAGGCGGGAGGCCTGATGGACTGAATCCTCTATGGCGTCAACCGCAAAGCCTAAGGCTCTAGGTAGATCAGCTAGGGCAAAGCCTGCTGATCTGTCAAGTCCCTCAAGACCTGTTTCAACTGATCCTTCACTGCTTAGCAGACCCCAATAGCTGCTACTGCTGGTTGTATCACCAAGCAGATTTTCATAAGGACTCCAATCTTTTATCTATTGGGTTCTTGAACATTTGGACATTATCCACTGGACATGTCAGTGATTTATACATACAAGAGATGGCTGCGTCCACTGTAGGGACCTTCCATTTTTTTTTTTTTTTTTGATGAACTTATCCTCCATGGGATAGACCACCGGAAATCTCTTGGGGGAATAAATATTTTCTCAGGACGTTCCCAATCCTGGTAAATGAGCCCTTTCAGTAAAGGGTGAAGTGGAAAAGAACAAACAGTCTGGGGGCTTCTAGCGACCCCAACGAGGATACAGTAGTGGTTGATGGTTCCGCAAGGTGCATTTTTAAATGCTGATCGGACCATGTTAGTCAGAGACTGAACCCATAATCTTTCAGCTTGAGATGCTGAGAAAAGGTTCCCCCACTGTTGCTTCCTCTATAACAGAATCAACCTCATCCTGATCCCCTTCAGGCAGGTCGATCCCTGTATGGGACTGTTGCTCTGCTAACAGGCACTCTGAAGGAGGAGACGGAGATCGGGCGTGCTTTCCCTGACAGGGAGGCAGCGATAAATGTTGACAATCTCTCTCTAATCCTCCCAGAGCTGAGGAAAAAACCTCCTCTGTTACATACACAGGAGCAGGTGAACTGAGGACAGCCACAGTACCAAGTACCCCTGCGGGGTCTCTACGGTCACTTACCTCTGAACTTCAGGGGAGACTGGTGCAGCAGAAGTATGCCCAAGATCCTCCGAGCCCGATGAGACCCCCTTCGCTTCCTGGAAGATTCAGTTCCGGAGCTTCTGGACGGCATATTCCTAAGCCTAAAGCTGAGGTATTCCAGCCGTAATACACCACTTTTACTGAGAATAGTCTAGCACAATTGCTGCTATATCACAGTTGGTGTCTACTAATGTGCCTTTCTAGGGGATGCCTGTATCAACCGCTTGCTGTATGCCCTTTTTTTAAATGTTGCCAGCTCTGTCTCTGTACTTCATAGCCAGCTCACCACACAAAACTGTGGTTTTTACATGCTGGGACGCCCGCACATGCGCAGAAGCGCTGCGGCGCACACAGAGCGTCATCCCCCAGGCTCCGCCCCCTTTCCTGGCTCACCTCTATATATAGAGGCGCGTGCACGCGCACGCGCGCGGCCACGTGCGCCTTCGGCGCTAATTTTGAAAAATGGAGACTAGGGACAAGAGCCAGGGCCCCTCTTTGCCGCAGGCCGGGGGATGGACGAGCATTGCAACATGGCAGAGGAAGCAGTTTCCCATAAGAGAACTCACCATCTGCCTGGACTTGCTCTGCTGAGAAGAAACTAGTCCACATGACAAGAAAACATTCCACAGCGGCCTCTAGTGGACAAACACAGGTACCGCAGTCTAATATCTTAAATATATATAAAACATTTTTTTTTTTTTTTTTTTTTTCTTGACCACCATTAAAAATTATTACATTTGTTTTAGTAGTTACAGGCATGCACAGAATTTTGCGGGAATACCATTAGGTAACAGACAGAAAGACAAATTAGGCTTGGGGGTCCCCCAATAGAACCAAGTTCCTGCGGGCCCCCACTTACCTGTTCCCCGCCGCAGGACTTTGTTTGGTCCACAAAAGCCCAAACTTCACCTATCACGGCAGGCATTGTAATCAAACCTTCAGGGACCGGGTTCCCAAGGATTCCACTCCCCTGGACCTGTATAGCACCCTGCACAGAAAACATCTTGGTCGTGGGTATGACCAGAGCTCTGGATCCCAGGGTCCAGCTCTCCTAAGAGAAGCATTACAGGCAAAACCTTGCTCTTCTCTGCAAGGCCCGGGTACCGACCGTTTAGCTATGAAGCTTTTTTGGTCGGATCCGGAATAGCTTACTGAGGCCCAAAAGAACCTGTACGCAAGCTCAGTGAAAAACACATGTTTCTTCTTGGCCAACACCTTAGACACTGGCAAAAAACTGAGGTGCTCCCGGATGGGAGGGGCTTATATAGGGGAGGGTACTTCCGGTTTTGGAAGTTGCCAGTGCCAGCACCTGACGGTATCTATATAACCCATTAGTAATGACTATGTCGCTCTGTGTCCCGTGATGTACGAGAAAGAAAAGGGGATAACATGCATGTAACATTTGGTTCACAACACATAAGCAGGTCCCTGCAGTTATAAATCACAATACTGTGTGTGTGTGTACCAGCAATGGAAAGGGGACGGAACGCCACGTGGGGCGACCGTTACCTAAACACCCTGTGGTGTGATAACTAACTTATAACTATCTAACGGATCAGGCCTGATCCCTAACCATGAAACTCAGTCTTAGAAGAAACACGAATCTTCACCGGCACAGGATCTGTAAAGGTGGTGCACTTGAAGTATTTAAAACCATGTATTTGTAATCCAATAGGGGGGGTAATTCTCCCTCACCGGAGGTGTTAGGCCTCGGAAGTCTAGTAGGCACAAAGTATAAAAGTAACAGTTTAAAGATGAGCTTCCGCTCGCTCACCACTCCGGAACACTTCCCTCAGTCCGGAACTTCCACCGGCTGTGTCGGTCCTCGTCCACGGCAGCTTCTACGATCGGATCCCCGATCCAGATAACTTTAGAAGAGATGAGTCTGGATGCCACCCAGGCTCGCAAAGGGGGTGGAAGGCTCTTTGGTTCGCTCCACAGGCCCCAGGCTTCAGGCCTGGAACAGCACAGATCCGCACAGGTGTATCTCTCTCTGCCTCCCCGTGTCCAAAGAGAAAGAGCTAGGCCTCGCCCCCTCCTTATATTCCTTCCCCCCGACTCCCCTCTCTCTGGAATTTCCTGTCTCTGATTAAGGGGAACACCCCGCTACATGTATACGCTATATTATATTTTCTTTATTTGCTATTCCCCCCCCCCCCCCCACAATAGTGGAATTACTCTTATTAGTGAACTTATTATTACTGGTGGAACAGTTGAATGCCCAGGCACTCTTCTTTGTAGGCAGATTGCCTTTGAAGTGAATCTGTTCTTAGGTTGGAAATTCTGCCATTTTACTTTTAGCTTGTCTGATATATAAGCTCAGCATTTGATGTTTTATTTGCTCATGAATAAAGATGTACTTGTGTATGTCAGGGCAACATTTTTAAAGAGCAGCACATTTCTGCACATGTTTCAACCCTTTGCAAGTGCAGAAATCTGAAATACACGCACTCATTTCGTAGACTGTAACTTACAAGAATTGGTGTCAGCCCTGCCCAGCTGTCCTTTGCAAACCTTTCTTCACCTCCATACAACATAGAGCATAATTATTCAGTAGTCCAGGAAAAGAACTGGGAGGGCTGATTATGCTTCCTGAGATCACACAGGTAGAGTGAACAATACACAGGACAGCTCTTAATTTCTGACTATTTAAACAGGAAAAATAGTAGATTTTACAGAGCTAAATGGAACAAATAAGAGAATCTAATTTCAGGGTTGGCATACACCCTAAAGAATACGTAAACCTGTACCATGTTCTTGTATGAAGAAGTATTATGTTCTCTTTGTATTGCTTCCATTGTGTGAAATCCCTGGTGTTCCTGCCAGTCTCTCTGCTTTCCTATTAAAAACTGACCACACCAGGCATGTGTGTGCAGCATGGTCAGTTCTCTAGATGTGCTAGAACGCAACCTGCTATCCTCCAATGATCAGACTTGTCCTGACACTCCCCCACCTGGACAGCCATTCACTGGGTAGACCAGTGTGCTGCTGCTTTTCCTCTCCCAACTCGTTGAGCTCTTTATGCAACTGAGAATAGGTGGAATGTGATCACTTTTAAGAAAGGGAAAACGTTATTTATTATGTTTTTTATAGATATACACAATTGTTGTGCTGTTCATTTCTGTTTTAAACTGAATGGGTTGCGTTACAAGGTGAAGGTTTACATATACTTTAAGTCATCTGTATTTTGTGTTCCAAAACAATTTTGTATAGATACAGTGCCTTGCGAAAGTATTCGGCCCCCTTGAACTTTTCATCCTTTTGCCACATTTCAGGCTTCAAACATAAAGATATAAAATTTTAATTTTTTGTGAAGAATCACCAACAAGTGGGACACAATTGTGAAGTGGAACGAAATCTATTGGATTTTTGAAACGTTTTTAACTAAGAAAAAAATGAAAAGTGGGGCGTGCAAAATTATTCGGCCCCCTTGCGTTAATACTTTGTAGAGCCACCTTTTGCTGCGATTACAGCTGCAAGTCGCTTGGGGTATGTCTCTATCAGTTTTGCACATCGAGAGACTGAAATTCTTGCCCATTCTTCCTTGCAAAACAGCTCAAGCTCAGTGAGGTTGGATGGAGAGCGTTTGTGAACAGCAGTTTTCAGCTCTTTCCACAGATTCTCGATTGGATTCAGGTCTGGACTTTGACTTGGCCATTCTAACACCTGGATACGTTTATTTGTGAACCATTCCTTTGTAGATTTTGCTGTATGTTTGGGATCATTGTCTTGTTGGAAGATAAATCTCCGTCCCAGTCTCAGGTCTTTTGCAGACTCCAACAGGTTTTCATCCAGAATGGTCCTGTATTTGGCTGCATCCATCTTCCCCTCAATTTTAACCATCTTCCCTGTCCCTGCTGAAGAAAAGCAGGCCCAAACCATGATGCTGCCACCACCATGTTTGACAGTGGGGATGGTGTGTTGAGGGTGATGAGCTGTGTTGCTTTTACGCCAAACATATCGTTTTGCATTGTGGCCAAAAAGTTCGATTTTGGTTTCATCGGACCAGAGCACCTTCTTTCACATGTTTGGTGTGTCTCCCAGGTGGCTTGTGGCAAACTTTAGACGAGACTTTTTATGGATATCTTTGAGAAATGGCTTTCTTCTTGCCACTCTTCCATAAAGGCCAGATTTGTGCAGTGTACGACTGATTGTTGTCCTGTGGACAGACTCTCCCACCTCAGCTGTAGTTCTCTGCAGTTCATCCAGAGTGATCATGGGCCTCTTGGCTGCATCTCTGATCAGTCTTCTCCTTGTCTGAGCTGAAAGTTTAGAGGGACAGCCAGGTCTTGGTAGATTTGCAGTGGTCTGATACTCCTTCCATTTCAAAAGGATCGCTTGCACAGTGCTCCTTGGGATGTTTAAAGCTTGGGAAATCTTTTTGTAGCCAAATCCGGCTTTAAACTTCTCCAACAGTATTACGGACCTGCCTGGTGTGTTCCTTGGTCTTCATGATGCTCTCTGCGCTTTCAACAGAACCCTGAGACTATCACAGAGCAGGTGCATTTATACAGAGACTTGATTACACACAGGTGGATTCTATTTATCACCATCAGTCATTTAGGACAACATTGGATCATTAAGAGATCCTCGCTGAACTTCTGGAGTGAGTTTGCTGCACTGAAAGTAAAGGGGCCGAATAATTTTGAGTTTTTTTATTTGCTAAAAAAGTTTAAAATATCCAATAGATTTCGTTCCACTTCACAATTGTGTCCCACTTGTTGGTGATTCTTCACAAAAAATTAAAATTTTATATCTTTATGTTTGAAGCCTGAAATGTGGCAAAAGGATGAAAAGTTCAAGGGGGCCGAATACTTTCGCAAGGCACTGTATATAAAAATAAAAAAAACATTATAAATACTTTTTTTTACCTTTCTTATAAGTGATCACAATCCTATTCTCATCTGCATAAGAGCTGGGGAAGTGCAAGCAGCACTACACTGAGCTTCCCAGTGAATGGCTGTGCAGTGGGGGGGGGGGGCGTGTCAGGACAAGTCTGATCATTTCTAGGAGAGTACACTTTGTAGGGGGACTAAGAGAAAACTGTGTTGTTGATTTACTAAAGGCAGATACACTGTGAACCTTGCAAAGTGCAGTTGCTCCAGAGAATACCCAATCACGTGCATGGAAAATAAAACAAAAAAGCTTTTTTTGCTTGTACATGATTGGATGATGGAAGTCAGCTGAACTTCTGCTCATACACTATATTACCAAAAGTATTGTGACACCTGCCTTTACATGCCATGAACTTTAATAGCATCCCAGTCTTAGTCCATAGGGTTCAATATTGAGTTTGCCCACCCTTTGCAGCTATAACAGCTTCAACTCATCTGGGAAGGCTGTCCACAAGGTTTAGGAGTGTGTCTATGGGAATGTTTGACCATTCTTCCAGAAGCGCATTTGTGAAGTCTGGCTCCTATATGGACGAGAAGGCCTGGTCCTGCAGTCTCCGCTTTAATTCATCCCAAAAGTGTTCTATCGGGTTAAGGTCAGGACTCTGTGTAGACCAGTCAAGTTCCTTCACCCCAAACTTGCTCATCCATGTCTTTATGGACCTTTCTTTGTGCACTGGAACAGGAACAGGAAGGGGTCATCCCCAAACTGTTCCCACAAAGTTGGGAGCATGAAATTGTCCAAAATGTCTTGGTATGCTGACACCTTAAGAGTTCCCTTCACTGGAACTAAGGGGCCAAGCCCAACCCCTGAAAAACAACCCCACACCATAATTCCCCCTCCACTAAATGATTTGGAGGGGTGGCCCAATACTTTTGGCAATATAGTGTGGATGAGTAAGTTTGGGGTGGAGGAACTTGACTGGCCTGCACAGAGTCCTCATTTCAAACCAATAGAACACCTTTTGGATGAATTAGAGCAGAGACTGTGAGTCAGGCCTTCTCGTCCACATCGGTGCCCAACCTCACAAATGCGCTTCTGGAAGAATGGTCAAACATTCCCATAGACACACTCCTAAACCTTGTAGATGGCCTTCCCAGAAGAGTTGAAGCTGTTATAGCTGCAAAGGGTGGGCCAACTCAATATTGACCCTACGGACTAAGACCGGGATGCCATTAAAGTTCATGTGCATGTAAAGGCAGGTGTCCCAATACTTTTGGTAAAATAGGGGTTGATTTACTAAAGGCAAAAAGACTGTGCACTTTTTAAAGTGCATTTAAACTCTGCAAGTGCACTTGCTCCAGAGCTTAGTAAATGAGCAGAAGCTCTGCCGACTTCCATCATCCAATCATGTGCAAGCAAAAATGCATTTTTATTTTATTTTCCTTTTCCTTATTTTCCTTGCTTGTGATTGGGTACTCTTTGCAAAGTGAAGCCTTACTTAATTTACTAAGTTCTGGAGCAACTGCATTTCCAGAGTCTACTTGCCTTTAGTAAATCAACCTCTGCAAGTGCAGATGTATGTATAAAAAATGCAGCATATTTTTTCTTTTTAATGGGATGCCATGGTTCTACTTTAACCACTTCAGACCCGGAAGAATTTACCCCCTTCCTTACCAGACCACTTTTCGCGATTTGGCACTGAGACGCTTTAACTGACAATTACGCGGTCGTGCGACGTGGCTCCCAAACAAAATTGACGTCCTTTTTTCCCCACCAATAGAGCTTTCTTTAGGCGGTATTTGATCACCTCTGCGGTTTTAATTTTTTGCGCTATAAACAAAAATAGAGCGACAATTTTGAAAAAAAAAATCAATATTTTTATTTTTTGCTATAATAAATAGCCCCAAAAAATCTATAAAAAATTTATTTTTTTCCCACAGTTTAGGCCGATACGTAATCTTCTACATATTTTTGGTAAAAAAAAATCGCAATAAGCGTTTATTGATTGGTTTGCGCAAAAGTTATAGCTTCTACAAAATAGGGGATAGATTTATTGCATTTTTTTTTTTTACTAGTAATGGCGGCGATCTGCGATTTTTATTGTGACCGTGACATTGCGACGGACACATCGGACACTTTTGACACATTTTGGGACCATTCACATTTATACAGCGATTAGTGCTATAAAACTGCACTGATTACTGTGTAAATGTGACTGTCAGGGAAGGGGTTAACACTAGGGGGCACTGAAGGGGTTAAGTATGTTCCCTAGGGAGTGATTCTAACTGTAGGGGGAGGGGACTCACAAGGGGAGGAGACCGATCTGTGTTCCTCTGTACTGGGAACACACATCGGTTTACAAACACAGATCCACGGTCCTGTCGTGATTGCGTGCAATCACGGGTGCCCAGCGGACATTATGGCCGCCGGGCACGCGCACCGGGTCCCGAGCGATGCCTCAGGCGTGCGCGCACCCCCCCCCCCCAGACGGCCGGGAAGCCCAGGACATTGTATGACGTCCACCCAGGATGGAAGATCCCATATGTGGACGTCATATGACTATGGGCGGGATGTGAAGTGGTTAAACATGCATGAAATTTAAGAATTTAAATTATGCAAGATTCTGATTGCTGTAGAACTATACTCTAGAACTTTTCTAGGGTTTAAAGAAAAGAATCTGAATTAGGACAACATGTCCCAGAGCCCAGTCTACCACCACACAGGTAATTGGACATCTGGTGGACTTAAAAGGACCCGTATCTCTAACAAATCATCCCTTTCCCTCTGGAATTCCCTCCACGGCTCCACTTCTCATGGCGGCACAGCGATGGCACCATTCTTTTGTATCCCTGGTACATCAGGTCACAAAGTTCCAATGTAATCACAATGGCAGTATAATTCCGCCTTGTGCAGGGCAAGACTGTATTTTTGCAAAGCACGTCTTGTAATATTAGCTTGCATTTTTTTATTTTATTTTTTTCAAATGGCATTTCAAAGCCCAGGCTGAGTTCAGTTCTGTATTATTCATCTGCTGTAAATAAGTAAGAAATCATTGCATGCTGAGGAGCGGAGCATAAACAGAATCCCTTTGTGCCCTCGCCATTGTGTGCGCTCCAGTCTTTTCTTCACCGAACAGCAATATTTTTTCTTTTTTCTTCCATTCCAAAAAGGAAACAGTGTTCTAAGCAGCAACAGAAGCTTGCCTGCGGCTGTTCTCTGCATTAACAAAAATAACAGCTTTAGTTTGTACGCTTGGTAGAACACAAAAAGCAATCATGGAGACAAAGAGATGTACTGCACAGAGCGGTTGTAGTGCGAGTTTTGTCCCACTAGATGGCAGTGTGGCTAAAGTAAGTTGCCCACTGGGAGACAATGCTCTTCAAAGCTGGATATTGCAGCAGCAAAGTAAGTTGAAATAAATAAGAGAAAAATAAAAAATAATTAAATGTATGTTTAAATGCTGCTAGCGTTAGACATGTGTGCTGACAGGGAACATGTTGACAAGATTTAAGAACTCAGGGGTTGATTTACTAAAAGGCAAATAGGCTGCACACTTTGCAAAGTGCAGTTGCTCCAGAGCTTAGTAAATTATTATTATTATACAGGATTTATATAGCGCCAGTACTTTATATTTATATACGCAGCACTTTACAATATAAAAGGGAGACAATACAGTTACAATAAAATACAAGAGGATTAAGAGGGCCCTGCTCAGAAGAGCTTACAATCTAATAGGGTGGGGGAACTGCTAAAAGCAACAGCCAGAAGCTCTTCTGACTTCCATCATCCAATCACGTGCAAGCAAAAATGCTGGTTTTTTTTCGTTTTCCTTACACGTGATTGGGTACTCTTTACAAAGTGAAGCTTTACTTCATTTACTAAGCTCTGGGGCAGCTGCATTTACAAAGTGCACAGTCTATTTGTCTTTAGTAAATCAGCCCTTTAATAAACAGAGGGATGAGCATAGGGGTTGATTTACTAAAGGAAAATAGACTGTGCACTTTGCAAAGTGCAGTTGCACATTGCAAGTACAGTTGCTCCAGAGCTTAGTAAATTAGCAAAAGCTCAGCTGACTTCCATCAACCAATCATTTGCAAGCAAAAAAGCATTTTTTTTAAATTTTCCTTGCATGTGATTGGGGATTCTTTGCAAAGTGAAGCTTTACTTCATTTACTAAACTCTGGAGCAACTACACTTTGCAAAGTGTACAGTCTATTTGCCCTTAGTAAATCAACCCCTATGACTCTTCTGCTGCCTTTTTACTGGCCAATAAATACACCAGAATGTGATTTGATCCAGTGATTTGTTTTGCAAAGGAGGATGAAGATCTTGTTGTGATGTCTGGAATGGGTGCTGGGTTCACAAAACTCCCTGAACAAAAATAAATTTTTTGTTCAGGTAGGTAAAACAGTTTCCCTTTCTGTATTTGAAGTGTAAATGGAACTGTTTACGTAGGACAGTGTTTCTCAACTCCAGTACTCAAGGCGCCCCAACAGGTCATGTTTTCAGGATTTCCCACAGATGAAACCGCTGTGGTAATTACTAAGGCAGTGAAACAGATCAAATCACCTGTGCAAAATAATGGAAAGCCTGAAAACTTGACCTGTTAGGGTGCCTCGAGGACTGGAGTTGAGAAACACTGATCTAGAGTTTGGCTTCAGGGGGCTTGTGAATGGATATGTAAGGGAAAGCGCAAGTCTCTGACCCGTTTCTTCCCTTGCAGAATAACAACCTACCTACTTGAGGCTTTAACCCGCCACTATCTTGTGCCCTCTCCATGCCGGAGGCCTCCTCATGACATTCCGGGTCATTAAACTTTATATCCCAAAGGGAGGAATGTCAACACAGGCGTAGGTTTGCTGCACTTTACTGATGGTAGTTGAAAGATGGCAAATACAGTTACATCACATCGACATACTATCCAGGGTCACTTGACATTACATCGTCTGCCACATATAGTGGACGATCCGTAGCAGTCATATGTGAAAGCATCCAGCAGCACATATAGCAATCCATCTTCCCTAGCTCAGTCTCTCTCCACCTAGGGACATTAGGGCTCACTCAGAGGTTCTGGCTCACCTTAGGCTGTCTGTGTCCACTCCCTACTCCTTGCAGCTAGTCCCTCTGAGACAGAATGACTGCAGATACCTCTAGCTGGGTAAACCTCTCTCAGGTCCTCCAGGGGATAGCTTAACTTCAGGGAAGGCTTGGCTTGGCCTAAAAGGCCTTTTGCAACCTGTCCTAGCCTTCACCACCATAAGGATCAGGAAGTCTGCAGCTGGCTCTTCTGGGTGCAGGTCTACCTTCTCTCCCTATCCTCCAGCCCTGTCCAGGGCCTCCACTTTCTAACTACATCTGCCCAATGGTGGGGTCTCTGACTCCCATGCCCCAACTGCACTATGGCTCCTCCCAACCTTGCTTATAGTTTAAAGGGACCTAGCACCTGATCACACCATTCCCTGCAACCACATTCTCTTCTACGACAGAGCTACCTAGTGGCAGACTGACTAACTGCATCTGCTTACAATCAGCTTTTACCAGTGTTAACCAATGCAGTCCCAATGCAAAGACAATGAATTTTGTCTTCTGTTCTAGTGTTTTAATGCACTACATTGATGTTTGCTGAAAAAAAGTAAGATTGGTTGCATTTTATGCAGCATGTTGCAATGAGCTACATTGCATAGCAACAGGCTACAATGTATAAAGTTGAATTAAATATTACTTATGACATAAGAATAGTGATAGAAACAATGCAAAGTGTTCTTTCAACACATGGCACTGCCCCTACACAAAACACACTAGTAGGTGGGCATTATAGAGAGCCTAACAGGTGTGAGTCATCTTTTTAACCATATTACTACCATGACAGGCAGCATTTGGCCAATAGGAAGGTAAGGGAGGCGGGGGGTAGGAGGAGTATGCCACTCTTAACACTGCAGGGATGTAGCATTATTTGCATATTAGAGCTCCCCAGGATTTTGGGTTTCTGGGGTACTTTAGATAACTAGAGGTTTTTGAAGACACCTCTGGATGCCGAAACGTCATAAATGTTCTCAGTTTACTGGGTTGGTCGAAATGACAGATGTACTTTACAGTTGTTTATACATGGTTGTCTATTACTTAAAAGCCAATAAACTTTAAATGGCTTCCATAAGAGTTATTAGCCACACTTTACAGGTGCAGATAAAAGGTTTCAGGTGATTACTGGAACTGAACATAATGGAGACTTTTTTATTTCCCGTCTTAGTCCTAGATAATAGAATGTTTTTACTTCTTTCTTACTTTTAGTTATGATGACCTCATGCTTTTAGAAGCAGACATTAGATCCCTGATTACTTTTTATGCAACTCTGAAAGCTGTGTCCAAAAAGACAGCCAGTCTATATTGCTTTTGGTTAATAAAATTCCTCATTACTGACTTACCGTGCCTTGTTCCTCATTACGTATCTTTATAGAGGAGGTCATCTTGGCAGAGGAGTAGGACTTTATCTTTCCATGTCAGAGCTGCTCCCCACTGATAACTGGTGGGCTACTTAATAATGATAAAGAAGAAGCATAGGAAGAGGCGATGGAAGCACTGATTACCAGAATAAATAAATTAGGAGCAGGGTGATTTTAGCACTACAGTTCTTCAGGGACAGCTTCCTCTCCAGGAAGGAGAACAGTGAGCACCACAGTAGAGACATCACCAAATCTCACTGCAGAGTTGTGAGACAGCAGTACCTTAGATGATCGAACACTGTAAATATACAGCTATGAGACTCAAGACAAAGAACTAGCTAGGCAAATTTTATTTCAGAAAGTATCCAAGACACATTGTACATTTTCAGGGTGCTGCCTAGGAACAATTAGCTATTATAGAAGTTCTCAATAAGATAGCAAATCTAGATTTATTTTAGATCAGGTGCACATTAAAAAGTGAGATCATCTTGATCCTTCCAGCACAATTGGTTAAATTATATGTCACTACAGCTGGTCATACCTCATAAGAGTTCTCTTATTTAGCTCAGGGGCTGAACAAGAGAAATCGATTGTTCCCCCATTCTTGCTAAACATTTTGGATGGAGGAATCTCCCCTGCTGACTATTGTATTTTGACAATCTGCATTTGGATGCAACCACTATTGGGCTAATAATGTTCCATCCATTCAGATTTAAGGATTTTGATTGGGGGGGGGGGGGGGGGGTGCTGACAGGGCCACCCATGGCTCAAATTTCTCCAGATTTATCAAGATCTGGTAAAATTATTTTCAGTGTATGGCCAACTTAAGTTGCAACAGACTCCAGCGGTTGGGGTCTACTCCATTCCATGCATGAATACCAAAGTATGCTTTTGCTGAACATGTCCTATAACTGTAATGCCGCGTACACACGATCGTTTTTTCTGATGAAAAAAGACAGATGGACTTTTTTCATTGGACAAACCGATCGTGTGTGGGCCCCATCGGTCTTAAAAAAATAGAACATGTTTTAAATTTTACCGATGGAAAAAAAACGATAGCAAATTCCAATCGTCGATGTGGAACTCCATCGGAGAAAAAACCCACGCATGCTCAGAATCAAGTCGACGCATGCTCAGATGCATTGAAGTTCATTTTTCTTGGCTCTTCGGAGTGTTTTACGTCACGGCGTTTGGGACGGTCGGATTTTTGACTGATGGTGTGTAGGCAAGACTGATGAAAGTCAGCTTCATCGGAATTCCGATGGAAAAATCCATCGGATTTTATTCCATCGGAAATCCGATCGTGTGTACAGGGCATAAGCATACCCTTTAAAAAAACAGAAGTGCAAACATAAGTCTATTTTTTGTCTAAGAAAAATCTTGAATTTCTAGTAAAGCAATACACCCGTTAGGCCAACAACACGGAAAAAAATCAACCCGTGAGAGTGGATTTTTTTTGTACATTTCCCGCTTACGAATGATTACACATCACTGAAAAAATACTCCCTGCTGCTTTGACCCATTGCAATCAAATGACAAAGAATGTCTATTTCACATGTCCCTCCTCTCATGGATAGCTCTGGATCGGTGGAATAAATATGGCATTCTCATGACCTTTAACCCTCATTGTGCTTGGAAGATGGGTCTAATTTAACAGGAAAACCTGTGGATATAACATAATAAATATACGGCTCTTCTACACCCCTGCTGGAAATGCTCTTACAGTTTGCCGTCTTAGCAGAACTCCCTTCCTTGCAACAGCTGGTAACAGTTCAGTAATGATCCTGGCCAATGGCAAGAGAATCGAATTACACCCATTTAGCACAGGTCATTATGCTATGCTTCCTGAAATTAGCTTATAGGTGTAATTAAGATTTGTCCTGCCTCCACTTTTAGAAACTGACAAATAAACTTCAATTAAGAACTCATCCAGACTCATTAGTCGATTTCTCATAGATGGGTAATTAAAGTGATTATAAAGTTTCACTTTTTTTTTTTTTAAACAAACATGTTATACTTACCTACTCAGAGCAGCCTGAACCTTCTCCTCTTGGGTTCCCTGCCAGTGCGCCTGGCAGCTCCTGTTCATGGTGTACCTCTATGGGAAGCCACTTCCTATGAGTGCTCCCGAGCTGCATTGCCTGAGTCCATAGACACAAACAGCGCAGTTCAACTCAGCCCTGCCCTGCTCTCTGATCACAGAATTTGATTGACAGCAGCACGAGCCAATGGCTCCCCTGCTGCCTTTGTAAACAGAGAGAGGAGAGCTGCTCAGACGGGCACATTGCTGAATTGAGGAAGAATAAGGGGGATGAAGGGGCAATACAAATAGAGGAACATTTTAAGAAGCAGTCTTTGACATACAGTATTATAGTATTATATTTTCCTGTATCATAGAGGTCCCTTTCTAAGATCACAAAAGTTATGAGTGATACACACAGATTACATCTCAGACTCCACCTCTACAACCAGCAGGGTGTCCCGAACTGCAGGTAGCCGCTGATTGAGGGGCTGCTGCTGTTCACATACACCTGTCACCTAGGATGACAACATTTCCAAACTACCATTCAGGGACACCCTCCCTTCCCAAAAATCAGCTTGTGCTGTAACGAATCACAGCACAGTGATTGGACACAAGAGGCGGGATTTATGATTTCTCCAATCACAAGCAGGGGGCGGGATTGTGCTCCTCCAGGCATTCCTGGCCAGGACAAGTACTGTCAGTGAGTAAAGTGGTGATGTGGCAGCCATTTTTGGGGGCATCAGATTGGCCTGGGGGGCGGCTGTGTCAGTTTTATTCCGGGACAGTGTATTGTCCTGGAATGAATGTGCCCGGGACAGACCTGCAAAATGTGGGACTGTCCCAGGCAATCCGGCACATGTGGTCACCCTACTGTCACCCCAGCTGCAAGTATCTGCTAATTCTTGCTGCTGGAATCTTGTGTATGTGCATAACTTCCCATATGAGGGAGGTCTAACTTTGTAAACCCAACAGCTTTATGATGCCCTCCACAATATTTGGCATATAGGTGTAGCTATATATGAAGGCATATATGAATCAATATCATTACAATGTAACTCAAGCATGCAGAAATTGGTATAACTCCGGCTGCACTAAATTGCGGACCTTGGTCCAGGCCCGATCCGAGTGACAGTCCTGTTCAACCCGCCAATCCCCAGCGCTGAATGCCCACTTCTATAGCAGCCATTGGTTGCTAGCCCACCAGCATCATGTGCGTGCCCTGGCCACCTCAGCCTGCTCCTTTCCGCTGCCTGCCTGGCTTAGACAAGACAAATTGCTAATGTACAGGTTGGGTCATCTAATGTATGAGAATATTCTGCTTGGGTCACCTGATGTATGGGATACTGCACTGGGGGTACCTGATGTAAGAGGGCACTTTGATGGAGCCACCTGCTATATGGGGGTAGTATGCTGGGGGTACTTTGATGGGAGCACATGATGTTAGATGGTACCCTACTGGGTGCACTTGATGTATGGTAGTACTCTGATGGTGGACACCTGATGTAAGGGGGTACTTTGAGACAGGCACCAGATATAAGAGGGTACCCTGATGGCACAAACATGAGATTCAGACGTCTTTAAATCAGATACATACAGAAAAATACATTTTAAAAACATTTACAAAAAGTAAATTCCGTTCCCTCAAACCTTCCCAACCTTCCCCTGGGTCCCCAAACATTGAGATTCAGATTTCTGCTGGAAGGAAACTACTGACCGGACCTCCTTGAATTTTATTACAATACTCCTGGTATAACTAGTAGTAGTAAGTCACAACTAGACTTGTTATGTAATGCTGATGACTTTTCAATACTAATCCTAGTAGCATCTTCAGCTCAAATGACTCGACTGCTAGGAACATACCTCAACCATGAATGCTATAAATGTAGTGGTGCGTTCCTGATTCATTAGAAATGAGCAAGAAACTAAGATGTGCGGAAAAATATTGTCAACATTACACGACAAGTCAAGTTGAATGTTACTACTACTAGCTACACCAGACCTGGATAAATGGAAACCTTCAAAGACATTCTAACTTTTAGAAATGATGGCTTAAAAAATGCTACATTAACAATGCAAAATCACACTTGCACATCCCATTTTACAAATGACTGTTTATGTTCTGTCGCTGCAGATTCATTGGCCAGATCCTTGTTAATACCAAGTAGTGATACAACAGGATTACATATGTGTGAAACACACTCTTAGCTGGGTGTGTATGTTCATGTATAATCCCTTGTGCTGAGAGATGCTTCTTACTTTCTGGAATGTGGCCATTAGTTGCTGTGGGATAATTGGGGTTTAAAGACCCCTTTCAGAACCTCATTTATAGTACTAATGCCGGCCATTTGACCATCAATGCAGTCAAATTCTGGTGTGCATGAGCTGGATAAGCTACACAAGTGCTGATGTGTCATCATATTATGTTGCAAAAGCAGCAGTGGATGGACTGTTGAGCGAAAGATTTTACAGTGGAGAATATGGCCTTCGGGATTGTTATCCGTCATATGACGTCCTGGGCTTTGTGGTGGTATATCTGAATGATGGCTGCAGCTACAGGCATCATTCAGATATCGGCATTTTCAGCCGGCGATTCTGTACACCATAAGAATGATCATAGTGGCTGTTCCACCGCTTGATCGTTCTTACAGGTGGCGAAAGAGGACGTCCCCCCCTCCCACCGCCCACCGGTGCTTCTACCGACTCACCGCTGCGATTGGTGAGTCGGAGAACGAATCCGCCGGCCCCGGATGCTGATCATAGAGATTTCCAGTGGACCAGATGGTCGCCGGAGTCTCTATGATTGTCGGAGGCCGGGCGCGATGTAATGACGTCATTGCATTCAAAAAAACGGCACTGCCTCGGCTGGGAAGCGGTGATCGCTTTTTTTATTTTTTTTATTTTAGGCTTCCCAGCCTAGTGGTCTTATTGACCCCAGATCTCACTGTAAAGAGGTCCTGTCATGTCATATTCCGATTACAAGGGATGTTTACATTCCCTGTAATAGGAATAAAAGTGATCTTTTTTTTAAAGTGTCATAATAAAAAAATGTAAATAAAATTAACAATAAAAAAAATAAAAATGTAATGTGCCCCTGTCCCTGTGTGCTCGCACGCAGAAGCGAACACATACTTAAGTCCGGCCCACATATGAAAACGGTATTCAAACCACACATGTGAGGTGTCACCGCGAACGTTAGAGCGAGAGCAATAATTCTAGCCCCAGACCTCCTCTGTAACTCAAAACAAGTAACCAGTAAAAAATGTAAAGCGTCACCTATGGGGCTTTTTAAGTACCGAAGTTTGCCGCCATTCCACGAGCGTGTGAAATTTTGGAGCGTGACATGTTAGGTATCTATTTACTCTGCGTAACTTCATCTTTCACATTATGCAAAAAAATTGGGCTAACTTTACTGTTTTCTTTTTTTTTTTAAAGCATGAAACAGTTTTTTTCCCAAAAAAACGCGTTTGAAAAATTGCTGCGCAAATACAGTGTGAGATAAAAAGTTGCAATGACTGCCATTGTATTCTCTAGGGTCTCTTCTAAAAAAACATATATAGTGTTTGGGGGTTCTATGTAAATTTTCTAACAAAAAATTATGATTTTTACATGTAGGAGCAAAGTGTCAGAATTGGCCTGGGCGCGAAGTGGTTAAAGGGAAAATCAATTTTTTTCTTCTGATAAACTTCTTCAAATTGCTGGTTGTAGTTCCCTCTCCAAAAGCACTAACAGGATTCCCCTCTTGTTTACTTTAACCTTCACTCCAGGCAGATATTAAAAAAGAGAAATGAATACAGTCATAATATATAAAAAAAAAAAATGTCAGTGTAAATATCAGAATTTGACTTGGCTTCTTGTAAACCTTTGTATGATAAAGCTAATACTGGGAGAGGGAAGGGCAGAACTATGGGCCAATCAAGTGCACATGTGCTAACAGTGTGTATGAGCTAAGAAGAAGAGGACTTCATTAATATGTTTCTGCTTTTTTGCTGTCCAATTATAGACTGAGGAAGGATTGACACAATACAAAGGTTTTAAGCAAAAGGAAATTGATGATATGGACAGCCGCACTCCAAAAAAACCTTAACGGTTGCCTTTATAGCCATAGCTATGAATAAGCACTAAACTACAGTGCGAAACGCGTCAGTGGTTCTCCTGGTTTGCTGTGATTTGTAGTGCATCCATCATTTTTAAAAAAAAAGGCAACTGTTAAGGTTTTTTTGGAGTGCGGCTGTCCATATCATCATTTTCCTTTTGCTTGTATCGTGCATTGCCAGCACCCTTGATTTCCTGAGAGAGCATTGATTGTCTTAGTATATTCACCTGGAGCGGTAACTCCCTTCCCTCAATACAAAGGTTTTGGGGGAAAAAAAAAAAAAAGCTCCCATATATATATATATATATATATATATATATATATATATTTCAATAGTGTTTATAGAGGTTTGCCTGAAGTTCAGTCTCTTTCAAGCATGCTCATGAAGCCTTATTATGTTTAAAAAGCTGCAATATTAGGTTTCACCAGCAGGTGAAGTCTAGAGCAGCCATTCACATCCAAGATTCCATGGAACCCTTGGGTTCCTCAGAAGGCTGCTAGGCATTCCTTGAGTTGTGGATGCTTGACCTCACGTCTGATAGTGCCTGCATAGTTTGGGGCCAATACATCTTGGCAGAGCCATTGACATGACACCAATGATCCTAATATTGGTCTGTATGGGTGACATTCTGACCAATGAAAGGGCTATTTGTTTTACTGATAACATATTACCTGATTTTTAGCAGGGGTTCACGGAGAACCAGAGAGACCAGAAATTTAATACAATGGCACCTCTAGGGTAAAAAGGTTGACATTGGCTTTGGGTTCAAGATAACCTTCAGGTTTACAGAAGGGGAGACCAACAGGCAACAGACCTATTAAATACTGATGCTCATTGGCTTACATAAACATACGGCCGCCTACATCTAGGTGAAACAATCACCAATGGGCTCTGCACACTCCTTGAGAAGAACTGAGCTAAATAGCTCCCCTTGAAAAGAATTGATCTAAATGGCTCCCCTTAAAGAGGAAGTAAACCCTGCTGGGTGTTACTTCATCTTTGTTTCCCTGCAAAGGTAAAGCATAATGGGCTACTATGCATCGCATAGTAGCCCATTATGTGACACTTACCTGCAGGAGAAGCCCGCGATGTCCCCGTCTTCCTCACTAGTAGCGAGTGGCCATTCTTCACCCCTCTTCCTTCCAGGGCCACGTACTTCGGCCCTGTGAGTGGCCAGAGTCGTGTGACGGCGCGTGACGTCACTCCCGCGCATGCACGCGGGAGCCGCCACTCGTGGCATGACCCGAGTTCGAAACGGCACAGCGTGCCCTTTCTAACTCCGGCGCATGCGCAGAATAAATCGCCGTACGGCGATTTGCAAATATCTCCTAGACCGTGCAGGTCTGGGAGGTATTTCAAGCACCTACAGGTAAGCCTTAATCTAGGCTTACCTGTAGGTTAAAGTGGTTGTAAAGGGTTTACAATAGACTTGTGCACAACGGAAAAATTTGTTTAGTTTTGGTTCGTTTCTTGTGCACAACGGAAAAATTCGGTTAGTTTCGGTTCGTTTCTTTTCGGTCCTGTTGATTCGTAATCATTCGTAATTTTGCTAGACGGGATTTTTAGTGTTCGAACTAATTCGTATTTTCGCAAGCGACATTTTTCGTTGAATTTTTAGTTGATTTAAAATTCATACTTTCGGTAGGGTACATTGTTTTTCGTTGATTCTCGACACAACTCCTACTATCGTAACTTTTTTTGGGTTCGTTGATTCGTAATTTTCTGTGTCTCTCTCACGACGACGCTGCCTATTATGCCTAATGTGCTTCGAATGGATTTGTACTTTTCTAAATACATAGCGGTTATTTGTAACGATTCGAAATCTCGTATTTTACTTTAGTTTTTTACATGCGGCTATAGCCTCCGCCCCTGTACACCATTTTGAGAGGGTTCAGCACGGTGAGGGAGAAGCAGAGAGCAGAGCAGAGTGTTATTGTGCTTCAAATGGATTAGAAATCTCGTATTTTACTTTCGTTTTTTACATGCGGCTATAGCCTCCGCCCCTGTACACCATTTTGAGAGGGAGTTCAGCACGGTGAGGGAGAAGCAGAGAGCAGAGCAGAGTGAGTGTTATTGTGCTTCATATGGATTCGTACATTTGTGACTTTTTTCATAACGAATTATGCCGAAGATATTCGGGCATTCGCTATTTGCGGTATAATTTATTTCGGATTCGGTTTTATTCGTAATTGCTTTGTTCGGAAATTCGAATGCTTCCGAATGTCCGAAAATTGCTAAATTCGGATGAATTTCGATTTGTTACGAAACGAATTGCACAAGCCTAGTTTACAACCACTTTAAAAAGAACTGATCAAAATGGCTCTGGACATACAGACAGCACCTATAGAGAATTGCAGTTCTGAATCTGCAGGTGAACTTCTGCATCCAGCATCAGTGCACTAAAGTTTGAAAAGAGCCCATTTCTAAAAAAGCTTGGCCACTCATTGAGAACGATTTACAGGTCAATAATAATGTGCTCAAAGAATCAACAGCAATCTACAGCTAATCAGAGCGGCAAATGCTTATCGATTGCTCATGCATCACTAGAAAAGTCCTTTCAGATCATTTTCACCAGTGAAATAGGAGGGGAATGGAGGGGAACAGGGGCTGACCCCATGGAATGAAGCACGGCCAGGCCTTTGGTTTCTTGTTTATTTTAGAAAGAGAACTTTTTCAGGTTCTGTTGCTGTGCAGGCTTATTTAGTCTGCTAGGCGCTTGTTCTCCTCTAAAAATGTACTTCTAGCCCAAACTTATTTTTATATTTTGTATAAGCAAGGGTTAGGCTAGCCATACATGCTTAGATTCTTCTTGATACGCTCATATTCTTGCTAAACTGTGGTTAGAGGAATCTACATGGCTGGCTATTATATTCAGACAGCTGCAGCGAATAGCATTGATCACCCGAAAAGTGACTACATCCAACTGGATACAGTCACTGTTCTGCTAAGAATTTGCCACCTGGTTCTTTCAATTTTGAAGTCAAAGACCAACTATTCAAATTTCTTGCTGTGTATGGCCAGCTTTTGTCAGTTATTTTTTTATTTATTTTTTGTTAATTTTTGCTGTCTGTTTCTTATTGGGAAAAATTTCTTTCACTTCATTTTCCAGACACAAAACAGGATAAAAATCCAGTCTAATGCAGCGTACACACGATCGGAATTCCCGACAACAAATGTTCGATGTGAGCTTTTGGTCGGATATTCCGACCGTGTGTAGGCTCCATCGGACATTTGCTGTCGGAATTTCTGACAACAAATGTTTGAGAGAAGGTTCTCAATTTTTCCGACAACAAAAGTTCTATTTCATTTTTCTCGGCTCGTCATAGTGTTGTACGTCTCTGCGTTCTTGACGTTCGGAATTTCCGAGCAACAATTGTGTGACCGTGTGTATGCAAGACAAGTTTGAATGAAAGTCAGACGGAAAAAATAACACGGTTTTGTTGTCAGAATGTTCGATCGTGTGTACGCCGCATTAAACAGTTGTCAAGGGAACATGTATCCCAGTGGAAGGTGACCTCTCTGGAACCTGTTGTTCTGTTGAAAACGTTAAAATGTTAGATTTTCATATAATTTTCTGGCCCGGTGATATTGGTCATACATAGGGATGAGCTTGGTTGGCTCTAGGTCTAGGTTGGCTGGACAGGAGTGTGACATTTCCTTGATTTTACACATGCATTGCTTTGAATGAGCACCTTTACCAGCCTGCACCTTTCTCCCTAGTGACTGCGGGAGTTTGGTTTCCCCAGCTTGAGCGGCGATCATATTCTAGCACCAAGGTCTCAGGGATGAGCTTGGGTTTGGTTGGAAACCGGGAGGTAGGTGTCAGTGCTGGGTCAATCAGCTGAGGGCAGGGGATTTCCTGCCCGAAGCTACATGTTTGACAAAGGGGCTAGGATGCTTGTGACATCATTGACCTAATATGGCCACATGGCCTTGGCCTGGAGCTGATTGGCCCGGTGTTCTGACGAGAAAGGTCCCCCGTCAGATAATGCCCACCCTGGACTACGCAGGCGCAGCGCTTGCGCAGTACGGAGCACAACAGAGCTGCCGAAAATCGCCGAAGATGAACAGCTGTGAATCACCTGTACACGGCGCCTGCGCAATCAACACGACATTGTGCCACAAGCTGTCGCACACTCCCGATGCTCGTGCAACTCTGCAAGGGGCGGGTTATTCATTGAACACAGCAATAAAATACAGCCTCTTCTATAGGCATTACATGCTTCTCAATAATACATCCGCCCCTTTAAGAAATACACTCCCATCGTATGAGCTCTGCCCATCATGCGGCCTCTTCTTTATGCATCCACCCCTTGCTGTGTTCAATGAATAACCCGCCCCTTCTCAGCACAACACCGGCACTGATACCTACCTTCCGGGTTTGGACAGACATGAGTTTGGGTTCGAACCCAAGCCGAACCCGAGCTCACTTATGATCATAAATAGAAAGGGTGACTCTTAAAAGTGGGCACATCCACGACAAAAACTTGACACAGGGTTCTGAACCTTCCTCATGCAATCCGAATCTAAAACAAAACGTTTTGGGCTACAGATACATTTTACACATTTAGCACATACCCATACTAGGTGGTTTGTATTATGCCCAAGCACATTTGATCCCCAAAGCTTAGTTTGACTAGTTTGATCACTCAGTATCACGTTCAATGAAGAGTTGGACTCAGGCAGGGTTCAGTTAGGCTTGAGCACAGTGCGCATTTGTGTGAGACAGGGGTGATCGCGTAAATGTTTTCATTCCTGGCCCAATATGAACAACTGTGTCTAGTGTGAGTAAATCTGATTGTACAATCTCTACACAATCTCTATTTGATTTACAAACAGCCATGCAGTATGAGGGTCTATCTAAGAAATCTTTTCCATCTAAATATGCATTTAGGTAGGCCATCTGTTGACATAGATGTTGTAAACATAAAGGATAATAGTACAACCACATTGTAAGGTGTGAAGTCATATTTTGACACTGCCCTTTCAATCAACATTTTGACTGCAACAGCTACAGTATTTTGAGTGAAGAAAGTGTCTCCCATTTCCTGACCTGTGCCCTTTATGTTGTCTGGTTAAGTGCGAGGGAGCAAACCTTAGATATGCATGCTCAGCAATCCACCTCATTTCCTCACCACAGAGTTCCCTGCCCTCCCTCCCTAGTTTGACTTTGTGACATCTGTTATTGTGGGGGATGCCCATCCAGCTTAAAAGTAGATGGACTTAGTCCTGTTTACCATGGGTAACTTTTTGTTATCAGTAGTTTGACCTGTGCTAAGCCTTTGGTTTGATGGTCAAGTATTAATAAAGTTTGGGTCATCCTTGACTATAGAAAGAAACACTATAGCCTTTTCAATCAAACCTTTATGTTGTCTCATTATTCATCTTTTTATGTATTATTTATTTGTCTCAGCATTTTAGTTATTGTCACTTTGGGGTTTATTTACTAAAGCTGGAGAGTGCAAAATTAGGCTCACGTTTGTATAGAAACCAATCAGCTTATATAAACTCAGCTTGTTCAATGAAGCTTTGGCAATAAAACCTGGAAGCTGATTCGTTTCTATGTAGAAGCGATCCTGATTTTGCACTCTCCAGCTTTAGTAAATTTTATGACTGCCATGTTCCCTCCAAGGTTCTGCTAGAATCATTGAGGACCCTGCAGATTCGACACAGTAGAGGAATAAGAAACAAGAACTAATGGTAACCAACGGCTGAGTTTCCCCTCTGATTAAAGCTTTGGAGGCAGAGTAACTTACAACCCTTACTAAGGGCTAGTGTCAGAGATAGATATTTTAATGAAGACACTGCTTGTACATGTGTCCATTCCAGGAATTTACTATTAATAATTTAAGATCACTTAACTGTAAAAAAAAATAAAAAATGTAAACTGAAGTGTGTTAAAGTGGAGTTCCACCCAAAAATGGAACTTCCACTTTTTGGAATCCTCCCCCCTCCAGTGTCACATTTGGCACCTTTCAGGGGGGAGGAGGGAGAAGATACCTGTCTAATACAGGTAATTGCACCCACGGTGATCTATGCCACTTCCGGCGCCTATTCTGTTCTCCCCCGCTGTCTTCTGGGAGACACACAGGTCCCAGGAGACAGCAGGGACCAGTGAGGATGTGCAGTAGGGAACCGGGACGTGAAGCTGCAAAGCTTCACTTCCTGATTCCCTTACCGAGGAAGGTGGCGGCAGCCACCGATCCTCGAGCGACAGATCGGCTTTGGGTGCCGACATCGTGGGCGCCCTGGGCAGGTAAGTGTCCATATATTAACCTCCCTGGCGGTATGATTCTGTCAGATATTAAGTCCTGAAAGCGGTACCATTATTCTGCATGGAAATTTGGCGTTTTATATTGTAGGCCTGTAATTCTTAGGAACAACTCACTTAAATCTGTCCAAACCAGAGTCTAGTAGACACCTCGGGGATGATAAAGTTCAAAAAACAAAATCATAAATTATAATCTAATAAATAACTATAAAATAATTATAACAAATACCGGTAATAATATAATAATAATAAAAGTGGTTTTCAGTGTTTGATGACAAATTTCCCCACAAATCGCTATCGCTCAATTCTGCGAGTGATTCTAATTTATTATTGCTGTTTTCTAGCTGGTCTAAAACCACTTGTGACGTAAAGGGACACTTTTTGGTTGCTATGGACAATCTCCAAATTCCAGGCAGAAAGAAAAGTTTTTATTATATAAAAGTGCATGCAGGACACTGGACAGACCACTAGGGACAAAGGAGATGTGTAATTATTTTATACAGTACTGTAATCTGTAAGATTACAGTATACTGTATGTGTATTGTGTTTTAACTTTTTTGAATTTGGCGCCGATCTCCGTCCCTGTGCGTCTTAACGTCGCAGGGAACGGAGCTCGGCGGCACTCGGCACTGTGTGAATCGAGCGAGGAGACAGCTCGATCACACAGTGGGAAGGCATTGCAGGATCCAGGGGACAAGGTGAGTAACTCTGCCTGGATTACTGCGATGCAATCCCGAGTCTGTCTCGGGGTTACCGCTTTTGGTGATGAAATTTCACCCCGAGCCTGACTCGGGAATACCGCCAGGGGGGTTAAAGTCAGCAGCTGCTGCATTTGTAGCTTCTGGCTTTTAATAAAAAAAATTTTAATGGGACCTCCGCTTTAAGCTAAAATGTAGACAGGCCTAGTCTAAATTCAACATTTGGCCATGGTGCATTAATCAAAAATTTACCTACAGCAACTTGCATCTTGTAAAAGCACTAACAATTATGTAGGGCTTGATCACCAGTAGCTAAGCTGGGGGCTGGAAGAGATACAGGGCTGCATGTATCCAATCAAATACCTATCTTCTGCATATGTTGTTCTGCCTGGGATACTAGGCATTTGGTCACCTAATCTCTGAGGAATACAAGAACACAGATAGGCTGGTGCTCTTGTTCTTCAGAAAGATTATGCACCTAAATGCCCCGGATTTTCTTGTGTTTGCCAAACGCATAGTTTCTCTTTTCCCCTACCATCTCCCAAGTCCTCCTATTGGTCAGTGAGAACCACAACAGAGGCTTGGGGGGTAAAAGTGAGCAGGCCCACACCAAACTCAACTTTACATAAATAGATCTCTGGCCAAGATATGTTTTCACGCAAGGTAACCTCTGCCTATAAACTTCTATCACCCATTGCAACCACCCCATAATACTAGAAGACAGAGGTGGTTTTCCTGATCATGTGACCACTGCAATTTGGCTATATGATTGGCATTTATTTTATTAAATGTATTTATTTAGTGCTGGCGACTTTATGTAATGTTTTCAACATAATGCATATACACATCAGTCCCTGTCCTCAAGGAGCTTACAATCCAAGGTTCTTACCTCACATGCATATGTACACATACTAGGGATAATTTAGACACACAATTTGGTGCCAGCTCATTCACTGTACTGGGAGTGTGGGAAGAGCACACACTCACTCAGCACAGACTGTTGCTTCCCCATGGAGCATAAGTGCTGGATAATAAGGCAAACCAGTTCCTCCAACGCATATGAGTATACCATAGACCGGAACAGGTTCTATCAGAAGTCCAGTCTGAATTGCCCATATGTGTGGCAGGTCTGTTTAAATGTACAGATTTGTATATTAGCCACAAGAAGGTGATCTGCATTTCATTACAATCCCAGACCCCCTTGCTTAACAACTGTTGAGGCATGGTAATGGCCCACATAAAGAGCACATTGTTTACAGTGGTCTTGATTTACTAAAGGAGTAGAGAATGTTCATATTGCTTTGTAAATAAGAAGAAGCTATCCTCGCACTGAAATCCTAATCATATGCAATGCAAACAGAAAAACAGGATTTGCATTCACATGATTGGTTGACTCAGGCCGGGTTCACACTATTGCGAATTGGATGCGGTATCCCCGCATCCAATTCGCAATAATAGGAGAATGTGAATGGCTCTCTTTGGAGCCGGTTCATAGATCTCCGATGCGGCTCCGGTGCGAATTTGCACAGGAGCCCTGTGCGTCTTTTGGTCCGTTTTAGGCCTGAATTTAGCCCTAAATTCGGGCTGAAATCGGACCTGGAACGGTGAACCAGGACACACAGGACCCCTGCTGGGAGCCGCATTGGTATTGGGTGTGAACGGAGCCTAAAGTGAACCCAGCTTCACATTGCAAAGTAAAGCTTCTTCACTCTTATAGTAATTAACCGTAACTAGTAAGACCCAACTAAGTCTTGAACTGAACAGTTAAGCACAACCACTGTACAGAGCTACAAAGCAGGAAGCAGAGCATGCATATGCAATGGGCTAATATGGCTGCCTGCCCCCACTACTTTATACATCACTTAAAGTGGTACAACGTTTTGAACTCCAGACAGATACAACATACACAAATTATAGGTAGGTGATCATTAATTGTATTTTTTTAAATGCAACTGCTGTAAGTACCTGACCTTGACTTGTTGTCAGTTTCTTCCAATCCTTGTACAGCAGCACTAAAATTGGAAGATGGGGGGCAGGGCTGGGAGCCAATGGAGTGTATTGCATGCAAACATGCTAACAAGGAACGTGCTGATAGGAGGAGAAAGCAGAGTAAGTAGAGAGATAACCTCATCAGTCTATTGCTGCTCTTTGACTGTCCAATCAAATGGGAGTGGAGAGAGGACATTGCTGTATTTCTTCTACAGATTTTAACTGTTATGCCATGTACACACGATCGGTTTTACCGATGAAAACAGTCCGATGGACTTTTCTCATCGGACAAACCAATCGTGTATGGGCCCCATCGGTCTTTTTTCCATCGGTGAGAAAAAATAGAACATGTTTTAAATTTATCCGATGGGGAAAAAAACGATAGAAAATTCCGATCGTCTGTGTGGAACTCCATCGGACAAAAAACCCACGCATGCTCAGAATCAAGTTGACTCATGCTCAGAAGCATTGAACTTAATTTTTCTCGGCTCAACGGAGTGTTTTACGTCACGGCGTTTGGGACGGGTCGGATTTTTTACTGATGGTGTGTAGGCAAAACTGATGGAAGTCAGCTTTATCGGATTTCCGATGGAAAAATCCATCGGATTACAATCCATAGGAAATCTGATTTTGTGTACAGGGCTTAACAAGAAAGTAGTGTCATCCATCTGGCTGTGTTGTCTGGATAATCCCAGGACTGGATGGATAGAAATACAAATATTTTGGCAGGTAAAATGGCTCGCTTGTATGGATTTAATATATGGTATGTGTTTAACCAAGGTTATTTACATTAAACTAATTGCTTTCATACGTACCGTATATCTAAAAAAACATACACACACAATAAAGAGACTATAGTTTCCCTTTAAGCCGCAGTCTGGGGTGTAGTAAACAACACATTGCAGATCTGCAGACTTCTCACCCAGCCGTGTGAGCTTGTTGTTGCAAAAGTGCGATCACATCTGTAACGTGCGAGCGAAGAAAGCTGAAATACAGCCTGGCGCTGAGATTAGACACCCAGCTTTCTAGGCAAGTTAATATCTCTGGCTAGTGACCTACATCACCGGACCTGTGCGCTTGAATTGGTTTGCCATCACTCAAACTAAGAAGTTAATAAAATCTGAGCTGAGAGAGCAGATGATAATCTCAGGCCACATGCTCTGACTTGAGTTAAGGAAATAAACGCGAAAAAAAAAAAAATGTATACATTGTATGCACTGAGCAGTTGGCTGACCTGCTTGGAAGAGTTCCACAGCAAGTTCCCCCCCAGGCTTGTTACACATTACAGGCTGGTCTCATGATGGGGGGGGGGGGGGGTACAATGCATCCATATTCAACAGGAGGCTCAGCTGCCGGTCAAACGTGCAGCTCAGCACAAAACAGAAACATTTGCACATGTTTTCTTTGCTGGGTAGGGATAAGCAACTATGGAAAAATTGGCTCACGGCAAAATGACAAATTTTCCTGTTTGCAAAAGTGTGCCCATGCAGAAACTCAAAATTTTGCCCATTGAGCCGCTTAGGCTAGGGTGACCAGACATCACCGGTTTCAGGGGACAGTCCCCGGATTGAGGAGGCTGTCCCCGGACCAGGTCTGTCCCCGGTTTTGTCCCCGGATTGGATTTGAAGAGGGGCTGGGGGAATTTCAAAGACAGTCAGTGCAGAAAAATAAAAAATTAATTCTGAATTACACACCCCTGCTCCGCCACTCCTACTAGCTTGGGGGGTGTATTTTTTTACATCATCTGTGCCCCTTTCTGATGATCATGTGCTGGTCGGAGTGGAGGGAATATTTTTTCAGTTTCGGGTGTATGCCCATACAGCTCCGCTCGCATGTTCTTCTGCCTTGGCTCAAGTCCCGGCAAGCCGCCTGCCTGTTTATCTCCTTGCCTTTCCTGGCGGAATGATCTTCCTCCGCTCCCCACCCAGTAGTAGGTGGGGCCCGGAGAGTAAGACTTGACAGGATGTGAGGCGGGCGGTGACGGGCAGAGAGTCGCTGATTACCGCCATTACTAGTAAAAAGAAATATGTCCCCGGATTTCATTTTAAAAATCTGGTCACCTTAGCTTAGGCAGCCTCAACAATTTCTCTAACATACAGGAGCTATCTTTAGTAAAGTTGTTGTTTAATACCCCACACCACCGAGGGCAGCCCACCTGGGACAATAATTACCCTCCTTCCAGATCCAGCAATGTTTACTCCAATAAGATCTCAGCCATCTTCCCTTTATACTACATATGCATGCCTTATTCATTCCAATGGGTAAGCAACACTCAGAGAGTCTGCTGGAGGCTGCCATGAGTATAGCTTGCCCATAGGAATAAAAAAGGCCACAGCACACATGAGCTGTATTAGGAAGAGGACCTGGGACCTTGTCCTGGATTCTGAAAGAAGGTTAGCTAAACTCAGGGGATGGAGGAATTTATTAAAGGACAACTCCACTAAAGGCAAAGATGTTATATAAAGCTAATTTTATACTTATAAATGACCACTTAAAACGTAATTGAAATCTGATTTTCATCAAAATTTCATCAAAATTGGAAAAGGAAATTACATTTCTCAAGTGCGCCTTCTTCTAGTGGTGGGGTACTAATCAGCTGATCTACTACTATTAAAAACATTCAAATGGTAGCCCAAAGGCCACCTATGGACATTCAGTGTTTTTTGCTTGTTTCTTTGACTTAGACCAGTTGTTACATAGTTAGTCAGGTTGAAAAAAGTCCATCCAGTTCAACCATAAATATAAAAAAATAATAATAATAATAATATCATACAATCCCATAAACCCAATTCTATACCCACAGTTGACCCAGAGGAAGGCGAAAAACCCCAGCAGAGCACGATCCAATTTGCTACAGCAGGGAAAAAAATTCCTTCCTGATCCCCCTGATATACTAGGTATATACAGTTTCATCTGTGGTCCCTGATATCACCAAAGGCCTGTACATAATCTATAGTATATATAATGCTAAAGAAAACTTCCAGAGACTACAAACATACATAGGAAAATAATGGTCAGTGACTGGGGACATGCTACAGATTTGGTCATAGACTAGAGATATGCTGCAGAAAACAGTAAAAGACCGGAAAAATCCTACATGGGGCTAGTAGGGATCATCAGCCTTAACGCTTTACAAATCTATGATCCCTCTCTCACTACAAGCTGCTGAGCTCTACAGGTTGGGCAACAGGAGCCTAGACAACCTAAAATTATTGTAGACTGTTCTAAATTTTATAACTTCTGTAACCATCAGGGGCGTTTTAGTGAATTTGCCCCCCTCCCTTCAAGGGCAGCTCACTTGGGATGATAATTACCCTCTTCTCCGATTCGGCAATCTTTATTTCAACAAGATCTCAGCCTTCTTCCCTTTTTACTACATATGCATGCCTCATTCATTTCCATGAGTAAGCTACACTGCTGGAGGCCGCCATGAGTATAGTTTATCCATGTGAATGAAAGAGGCCACAGCACGCATTTCTCACTACAAACTGCTGAGGTTCACAGGTTGGGCATCAGGGGCCTAGACAACCTAAAATGATTGTAGACTCTGCTGAATGATATAGCTGCTGTAACCCTCAGGTACCATCTTCAGTAAAGTTGTCCAGGGGGGGTCCAGACAACTTCAAATTTGTGTAGACTCTGACGAATGATATATTAATACGTATTTTTAAATGAACACCCTAATCTATTCAGTTCAGGCAACTTCAACCATTTTTCAATTATAAAACAACCAACCAGATGAATGAAACCTACCGCAGATAATTTCTGCGGACACTCATATGATATAAAGTGTTGGTGGTGGGATCTTAGAGAGCTCAGTTCCTTGCAGTAACAATAGCACTTCACGGATCAGTCCCACTTGTTTCCTGGAACTGCTCTTTAAAGAGTTACATTTTTTTTAAATACAGATCTAGGAGAGTTGCATGTTGGTTCCAGCAGCATGGTTTCCATCATGTGCTCTGCTGCTATTGAAGCGTACAGTTTCAGTTGTTCAACATCTGCCTCCAGACCATACATCAAACCCTCCATGACCTGAAGTGTTTCCAGTTCTCGTGCATCATTTTCACTTGCCACAAACCAGATGTATCTCTGCTCCCTCATGGACAGGACTTCTAAAACAGGACCAAGAACACATTAGTACACATGTGCAAATGTTTTATGATGAGCGGGGTGACTTTCTGGCATTTTTCCCCAGTCTAAAGCCCCAGCTTTGTCTGTTTTTACGGAGACAAGTTTAACAAGTTCCTTAATCCAGCTGTTTTTACAAGATCACTAATTCGAATTGTAATAGTAATTGCATTTAATTTTAAGTAAAACTTCTACAGCCTGAGGGGAGCATGGTGTATGAGTAAGATGCCCCAAGGGATCTCTTTTAACGTGACACCTTACGGACCTGTGTATGAGTTGCATCTTGATGTACGCATTCCACAGTGACAGGATTTCTTGAGAAAAGCTTTTAAAAGAGGAGTTACCCAATTGGCTAATCTCGACCTAGTTTTAGAGCGCTCCAAGCTCCATTTCAAATCAGCTGTATAGACAAAGCATGGAAACTGTGTCAGTAGACTGTTTTTTTATAGTTATAGTTTTTTGCAGAATTCTTTATCAGTTTGACCATGAAGACTACTACTTCCAAAAAAAGCTGTTGAGGGCATTTATCCAAATATTGGTTCATCTTCAAAAAATGACTGCTAAGGGGGCTTCGGGGAACACTTGGGGAACACATGGGGAATCTACGCTAAAGACTTGACTGTTAGAGCACCTCCAAGTTTGGACTTTCCTTTTATCCGGCGTACACACGATCGGAAAATCCGACAAGAAAAGCGTGTTTTTTTTCCAACGGAATGTTGGCGCAAACTTGTGTTGCATACACACGGTCACACAAAATTCCGACCGCCAAGAACGCGGTGAAGTGCAAGATGTACGACAAGCCGAGATCAATGAAGTTCAATAGGCAGTTCGGCTCTTCTGCTTGATTTTGAGCATGCGTGTTTTTTTGCGCGTCAGAATTGCATACAGACGATCGGAATTTCCGACAAGAACTTTTCTTGCCGGAAAATTTGAGAACCAGTTCTCAAATTTTTTTGGGCGGAAATTTCGACAGAAAAAGTCAGATGGAGCCTACACACGGTTGGAATTTCCGACCAAAGGCTCACATCAAACTTTTCTTGCCTGAAATTCCGAGTGTGTGTACGCAGCATAAGACTTCACCTGTACAGGTAACCTGGGGCATACACGTTGCCAGGTTTACAGTAAACATTGATTCAACTTTTCAGAGACTGGTCTGAAGTTATTCCAAGCAGTGCAT
Organism: Rana muscosa; assembly: GCA_029206835.1. Lineage (NCBI taxonomy): Eukaryota > Metazoa > Chordata > Amphibia > Anura > Ranidae > Rana > Rana muscosa. Next base: position 78,069,090 of record CM055117.1, on the reverse strand, counting down.
GTGAGCTCAAGGCATACCACTAAAGAACTTTGCTCTATCACCATAATGTGGGATACATGCAACAACAATATAGTAAAGGTGCATGAGTGACTATGAAGGAGATACAGCAACCAGTCGTTGGGGTGGTACCTCATAGGTGACATGTTCTCTGGTAGCAATGGGGTCAGTGCTTGGACTAACTCTCTAGCTGTCCGTCTCCATCAGTCACCAGGAATGGACTAGCATTACGGAGATCTATGCCTGGTCACTTGGTATGGAAAGTGTTAACTGAAACCACACATAAGGTTCTTCCTATGTGCTCAGTGGGACCCCATTTTGTTACTAGGTGTGAGGTTACAGAGGTACGCTGATTGGTGGAGTGGACAGTGGCTCAGCCTGCCCCTTGGAATGCAACATATACATCAGTACAAAAGTGTAGAACCTGAAACGAAGAAGTTTAATGACGAATCTCAAATCCTGGGTACTGCACACATGGTTCATCATGGAGTTAGGAGACCTCCTTAATGTTGGAATTTTCATATGACTGCGGCTCCTGCCTGGTCCTAGGGTTGCCACCTCATCCCTTTAAACCCAAACACATATGAATTACACAGGTTCTAAGGCTAATTTAATGCAGATAAGGCACCAAGTGAGTTTAATTACCACCTTATCAGCCACAGAACCTGTGTAATTAATATGTGTTTAGTTTTAAAGGGATGAGGTGGCAACCCTACCGGGTCATCAGGCGTTGGTGTGCACACCATTGGGTGAAGTATTGCCCCAGGCAAGGGTTAGTGATTCTGTTCAATGCCTGGTGTAGTCTAAGAATCCACCTCGAGGGGGAACCTCTCACGTGACCCTTGCTTGGTGTCCAATGAGAGAGGGAAACATGGAGGATGTGATAGACCAACAGTCTGCCCCCCCCTTACATATTCACAAAGACTGGATGGGTTTCAGGCTCTGCAGGCTTTCCCAAACAGCGGTAACAAATGCTTGTTGTCAGCCTGTTGGAACATGTATTTTCGCAGGTACCAATCGTCCTCTTTTCTTCTGGACATTCAGCTATCAGGGAGAAGACTGTGTTGGGTCTTGGTGCTCTTATAGTAGTAGTTAGGAGTAAGAGATGCCTCACCTTCTGCTTCTTTTGTGAGACACCTCTTGTATATGGCCATTGGCCACCATTTGGTCCACCATAGACTGACCTTTTACTGACAACACAATCTGCTTCCTCTCCAGTCAATGGGTTACACTGGTCACAACCGCAACTCAAGACTGAAACAACTTTTTGTGTTGATTATTCTTTATCTATGGATTTATCTACAGCTAGGTCTATAAAATATATTTTTCTACTGTTATATGTACACTCGACTAAACTGACCTAACCACTGGGTTTAAATGACCTTCCTAAATTACAAGGTGTACTAGAAGAGACCCTTCTATGAACCTATTATTGAGCCATATCTATTGTCCCCTTAGGGCAGGAATAGCAACAGTTTAAAATGTAAGATTCAAGGTGATTACTTTCATTGCCTCATTAAGCTAAATAAGGTGTCAGCAGGTCAATGTATTGTGTGCTACTGCCTTTTTTAGTGATCAAAGGAATTACAGTGCCAAACTACTATTGTGTGGGGCGATGCATCAACATAGATAAACAAAAAATGCAAGTTCATGCTAAATACCAAACTAAAAATGAAAAAAGTGAGCTCAAAGCTAGGGAACTAAAGTCATGACAAGACAGTTGAGCCTTAGCATAAAAAAATAAATAAAGTCTGCATATTTAAATTTGAAAAAGTAGAAGGATCTTCTGTAGGAAAAAATAAATAAATCACATTTAGCCTGTCTATCACTTTTATGCTTGCACGCTAATTATAGAGGTGCAATGCCATGAATTTCAAGTGCCTATCTGCAGCCTTTGTTCTTCAGACAGACATTTCAGCTTGTTACACTCACCGTACATTTTGTGTCACAAAATTAGGTTTGAAGTCTTCCTCCCATAAACAGAACCATGACATGGAACATTTTGGATCTTTCGTTTTACAGGTGGGAAGAAATAATGGTGTAAATATGATGTGCTTAGCCTGGTGGCCTTATAGTTCTGAGGTCCTTGGTTTGTTGCCCAACCGCAGTTCTGCTAGGCGGAAGTGGTAACCACTTAGCAAGTATAATGATCTGAAATTTATCTTTAAATTAAGTGTAGCGGGGTCTTCAAAGTTAGTGGGATACACCTGGGGGTAGAGAGACCCAGGTGTGTAATTATGTCAGGGATTAGACCCCTTTTTGTTATTCGTGGAGGATTGGGTGGTGCAATATTCTCCTTGGCCTGTGGGTGGCGACGTACCTACAGGCTCGAGGTAGAATCACTACCACAGTGCTACCCTTTTTTTGTTCCTTCCTGGAGATGGTACGGCTGGGGCGGGGAACCCGCCGTGGTGTCGATGGGAGGAGATAAAAGGGGGAGACGCCCTCGCCACGAGGTCTTTTGGGGGATCATCTCTTCACGCACCCAGGCACCTTAGGCCTGGGTGCGGGCGGTTCAAGGTTCCGGCCTAGGCGCCCTAGGCCTGGCCGGAATGAAGATGGAGTCCATCCCAGGCACCTTCAGCCTGGGGTGAGGTACTATTGAGGAGGCCTGGGACCCGGTGACTCCGACTGGGTCCCGCGAGGGTGAAGTTGCTCCAGGGCGCCCCTTGCGAGGGGACCCGCATCTGAGGTGAGGAGGCTGGGGAGGTCACCCGTCCGAAGACCCGGTGCAGTGTCAACCCGGTGACGGATGGGCCTTCGGTAACTCCCTTGGAGGACATCTTCCCCTGATAGGGGCTACAGCGCAGCGGAGGAGCTTTCATCAAGACTCCTGCAACCCCTGGTCATAGCACAGGGAGTGTAGGGACTAGGAACCTGTACAGTGCCTCGACCTGCTTCCCCATTGTATCATGCCGTTGCATTTGACTGTATGTGGAGATACGCAATAAACCTGAGTTTGGACTTTGATGGGTGTATGGACTCTGTTGATGGGAACAAAGGGAGATTCTGGCACGGAAGGACTGACCCTCATAACCAGCACACATTTGGCCCGAGGAAAAGATTGGTACTGGCCTTCACCTCACCCACAGCCATGGGGAGGACATGGGCCGTAGCGCACCTCACTCTGTCGCTCTGTCCCCCTAGCTAAAGAAGTCGGGGTGAGGCCGCTACACGTGGGGGCTCGTGAGTCCGGGATGAAATGTGTGTTGACCCTGAGGTTTGGAACGGCTGTGTTTGAACTTTGCTGCCCGGAGGAGGTCCGAGCAGGTCGGCCATGTGATTGGCCAAAGTGCGTCCCTGTGCTCGAAGTCGTGGAAATTTCTCTGAAAAACCGGGAGAGGCCCATGCAGAAAGAGCGGGAAGAGGGAGGAGTCCAGCCGTGTGACGAACTACATGTGGGGACTTTTGCTGCACTGCGCCACGAGGCACCCCATGACTGCGCAATTCATGGGAGGAGACTGAAGGAAGCCCGCGAAAACGTGCAAGTCGTGGGAGGAGTCTGGCCACGTGTGGAGATACACGTGGAGACTCCGGCGCGAGGTCAGCGCGTGATGGAGCAGCAAGTGGTCGGAGTGAACTCAGGCTCCCCGTGGATGCCAGTACCTTATCCTTTCAAGATGACTGCATTTGCTGCGCCCATTACAGACACGGGGATAAGGCTCAGGCCTCGAGGACAGTTGGCTCTGTATTCATGCAGAGACACGGAGGCCCTCGGTGTGATCTGTCCCGGATGCTCGGGACTGGTGGTCCAACTAAAGCCATTCGGGCGATGTGAGGCATGCAAGGAGTTCCTTTTTGAGGTTGAACCACACACGGAAAGGCCCCGGGCCCTACGCCTCAACTGCATCACAGGAACCGCCACTCCGGAGGGAGAGATCCAGGCCTCTGCGGAGGTTCCCGTACGTGCTGACCAGGGCGAAGTGACTGCCCAACCAGAGACTGAGAGAGAAAAATCCGGGGACACTGCTTCGGTCACTACAGACTCCCTGCTCCCACCTCCGAAGAGGAAAGTCGGCCTGGTACAGGCATCCTATGGTCGTGGTCGAGCTTCACCCCGCCGCTTGCCTGGCCTGGATGGCGCCGGTAGAGAAGAGAGTCCCGGACATCCCAGTTCTTCAGAAGGTCCAGGTGAGCCAGGGGCTGGGACTGTGGTGTTGGTTGGAGGTGTCGGGGGTCCACAGTCGGTGGAGCCCGCAAGGGAGGGTAGCCTTCCGTCTACTAGAGACTACCTTCCCGCTGAAATGTATGACACCTCCGACCTAGAGTCATTGTCAGACTGTGGGGATGACGGAGAGATAGACGAACTGTTTCACCGGAAGGGCTGGGACAGACGCCCACTACCTGTGCTGAGTAAACCGCAGGATTCCCCCATGTCCATAGAAGACAGTACGCTCCGGGTGAAGGCCCCGGAGTTCCCGAGGAAATCTAGTCCTCCGGCCAACTTTCCTCATTCAACTACATCACCCGCTCTGATGGTGGGGATGCAGCGTGCTTCGTTGCGGGCACCAAAGACAAAGCAACCCGAGATGGTGAAGGTACCTCGGCACCCGGAGGCTATCGTGCAGCCAGGAGAAGGTGAGCGAGATGTGATGCCGCCTCTAGCCAGGTTGCAGAGACTTTTCTCCCAGAGAGTCGCCCGTGAATATGGGTGGGAGTACCCCTACTTGCCTCGGGACTTATTGTATGAAGTCGAGGTCCTGCGACCAAGGTGGTATGACGAGTTTGTATGGGAAAAGCTTAAAGTGCCCCATGCCAGGCGATACCTGTCATGTTCGCTGCCTGTGTCTAAAAAGTTCAAGGACTGCAGAGCTGATTGGAGACTTGGGCGCCATATTCATGCCGATAAGGTGCTCATCTGCAGGAAAGAAGGAGAGGATGTCGAGTATTCGGTGGAAGTGTTTGACGGGCACCTGAAGCCCCTGTTTCTGCCGGATCCAAGGTTCTACTTATAGGAGAAGTGAGCTCCTATCTTGTTGCTGTTGAAACTTTCTGGAAGAGACATTCCCAGACGCCTAGAACTGTGCCCTACTTTTGTTTTGATTTGGGCTTTTCTTTTCCTCACTGGAGACTTGGGAGCTGTTGTTTTTTTCTCCCTTTTCTTCATGTGCCAAAGGCAGAGACTTTTGGGGTAGAGTTAGAGTAGGAAAGCTGGAAGAATGAAGATCTCACCAAGTGTCATTACCGCAGCGCTGTCACCAGGTGGCAGTGTTGTGCAACGGTTGTTTGAAATGTTACACATGCATTACTTACTTATTGGAGTGAGTGGTCTCTCGGCTGACGGACCCACTCATGCCAAGTTAACACAGAGTGTTAGGATGTGTTTTTTTGTTTCCCTTCTGCAGGAGATTCGTCGGTCAAGACTACTGAGTATGGGGTGGTTCTTAGACAGTGACGGGAGGGATTGTATATGTGTACATGACAGATGTTTTATACAAAAAGTTTTAATGTTTTATAGTTCCCTTTCCCTGGAGCAGGTCTTGGCACACACAGTATCCAAAATTTGAGGGATAGCCTTTGGGGCCCACTTCATGTCACCACTCCTTGGGAGACATGGGTGTGCACCTGACGCTGGGGACCAGCGTCAAATCACAAGGGGGAGTGTGTAGCGGGGTCTTCAAAGTTAGTGGGATACACCTGGGGGTAGAGAGACCCAGGTGTGTAATTATGTCAGGGATTAGACCCCTTTTTGTTATTCGTGGAGGATTGGGTGGTGCAATATTCTCCTTGGCCTGTGGGTGGCGACGTACCTACAGGCTCGAGGTAGAATCACTACCACAGTGCTACCCTTTTTTTGTTCCTTCCTGGAGATGGTACGGCTGGGGCGGGGAACCCGCCGTGGTGTCGATGGGAGGAGATAAAAGGGGGAGACGCCCTCGCCACGAGGTCTTTTGGGGGATCATCTCTTCACGCACCCAGGCACCTTAGGCCTGGGTGCGGGCGGTTCAAGGTTCTGGCCTAGGCGCCCTAGGCCTGGCCGGAATGAAGATGGAGTCCATCCCAGGCACCTTCAGCCTGGGGTGAGGTACTATTGAGGAGGCCTGGGACCCGGTGACTCCGACTGGGTCCCGCGAGGGTGAAGTTGCTCCAGGGCGCCCCTTGCGAGGGGACCCGCATCTGAGGTGAGGAGGCTGGGGAGGTCACCCGTCCGAAGACCCGGTGCAGTGTCAACCCGGTGACGGATGGGCCTTCGGTAACTCCCTTGGAGGACATCTTCCCCTGATAGGGGCTACAGCGCAGCGGAGGAGCTTTCATCAAGACTCCTGCAACCCCTGGTCATAGCACAGGGAGTGTAGGGACTAGGAACCTGTACAGTGCCTCGACCTGCTTCCCCATCGTATCATGCCATTGCATTTGACTGTATGTGGAGATACGCAATAAACCTGAGTTTGGACTTTGATGGGTGTATGGACTCTGTTGATGGGAACAAAGGGAGATTCTGGCACGGAAGGACTGACCCTCATAACCAGCACACATTTGGCCCGAGGAAAAGATTGGTACTGGCCTTCACCTCACCCACAGCCATGGGGAGGACATGGGCCGTAGCGCACCTCACTCTGTCGCTCGACATACCCCTAGCTAAAGAAGTTCGGGTGAGGCCGCTACATAAGCTACAGCCTTCATTCTGAAAACCAAAATTAGGCTTATAGTGGGAGTATATGCTCTGTAAGCAGATGAAAAGGAGGGAAAGAGCATAGGATGTTCTTCACTAGTGTGGGGATAGTTACTAGTAGACAACAGAGCAGGCAGGAGGAAGACTGGTATTACAGAGCCTGTAGAGTCTGATCTTGACTGGCGCGGTGATGGTTATTAGCAGACAACAGAGCAGGCAGGAGGAAAACTGGTATTACAGAGCCTGTAGAGTCTGATCTTGACTGGCGCGGTGATGGTTGCTAGTAGTCAACAGAGCAGGTGGGAAGTAGTGTAGAGTCATAGAATCCCCAGAGCAGCAAGATTTAAAAAAGTCAAGTTGGGTATTAGAAACATAGGAAAGAAAGCACCAGGTGGGTATTCTAGTGCCAGAATAATATATTAATCACAGATATTATCCAATGATTTTTGAGGGTTCTGGAGCACCAAACCAGGGATGAAAGACTTTCATGCTCATACAGTAATAAATTGGGCATTCCAAAAGTATATCTCCTGTCTCGATTCTCTACTGTCCAACAGTATCAGACCCTGATGAAGAGAGCCCTTCAGCACCCCTGAAACATGTTGGTTTTTAACAAGTACTGTAATGAATACATTTCTTGTGGACTACAAAGTGTTCTTTTTCCTATGTCTTCATATGCCATTTCTGAAGCTTTCCTAGTGTGGAAAATAGTTGCCTTTTAAAAACCTTCTATCGGGGGACACAACCCATGGGGACACTTTAAAGCGGAGTTCCGCCCCAATTTTTTTTTTTAAAGTCAGCAGCTACAAATACTGCAGCTGCTGGCATTTAAAATAAGGACACTTTCCTGTCCAGGGCGCCAGCGATGTCGGGACCCGAAGCCGATCTGTCCCTCGGCTCTCGGGTGCTACCGCCGCCATCTTCGGTAAGGGCGGCGGTAGCACCCGAGAGCCGAGGGACAGATCGGCTTCGGGTGCCGACATCGCTGGCGCCCTGGACAGGTAAGTGTCCTTATTTTAAATGCCAGCAGCTGCAGTATTTGTAGCTGCTGACTTTTAAAAAAAGTCAGCTCATCGCTCATCCATAACGACATGGATGAGCGAGTTTGGGGTGGAGGAACTTGACTGGCCTGCACAGAGTCCTGACCTCAACCCGATCGAACACCTTTGGGATGAATTACAGCGGAGACTGCGAGCCAGGCCTTCTTGTCCAACATCAGTGCCTGACCTCACAAATGTGCTTCTGGAAGAATGGTCAAACATCCCCATAGACACACTTCTAAACCTTGTGGACAGCCTTCCCAGAAGAGTTGAAGCTGTTATAGCTGCAAAGGGTGGGCCAACTCAATATTGAACCCTACGGACTAAGACTGGGATGCCAATAAAGTTCATGAGTGTAAAGGCAGGCATCCCAATGCTTTTGACAATATAGTGTATGAGGTATGATTATACCTCATAGGGGGAAATTTACTAAAACTGCAACTCGGAATCTGGTGCAGCTGTGCATGGTAGCCAATCAGCTCCTAACTTCAACTTGTTCAATTACAGAGGTTGAAAACCCTTAAGTTTTTTCACCCATTGCGGTGAAAAACCTCTTGTAGTGCACCAGCCCCCCAGAGCCCCTCTTTTACTTACATGAGCCCGATCGTTCCTGTGCCGGGGACGAGCACACCTGCTCCAGCTGGTGTCTCAGGGCCTTATTGAAAAGATTGATAGCAGCGCAGCCATTGGCTCCCACTGCTGTCAATCAAATCCAATGACGTGGGAGCCAGGGGGCGGAACCGAGTCCTGCTATCTGTGTCAATGGACGCAGCAGCAGGACACGGGAGCACGCTCACACAGGTGCCCTGAGGGAGAGCGCTTCTCCGACGGGTCACTCGAGAAGAGGAGGAGCTAGGAGTGCCGCTGAGGGACCCCAGAAGAGGAGGATCGGGGACACTGTGCAAAACCAACTACCCAGAGGAGGTAAGTATGACATGTTTGTACACTCACCTCCATGATCTCTGCTTGGGAGATTAGAACCCTGTTGGGTCTTAGAAGCAAACACAGCTTACAGGCTGAATCATTTTGGAATTTAGGCCATTACTACTGCCCAGTAAGAAACCAGTAGATTAGGCCAGCTCATAACTGTGTTTTGTATATTAAAGGAAAAAACATTACTAATGACTTGCATATCATTAGTCAGACACAAGTCAGAGTTTCCTGTCAAAGTAATCCTATTAAATCATCTCCACTATTAGGAAACCACTTATTGGAGCTGCACCATTTACATTTATTATTTTCCCAACATGGCCGTGTCATATCCATTAACCAGAACGCCCTGTTGTTAAAATGAACGCTGAGCTGTATGAAACATAAATATAAAAATAGCAGTGTTTCCTCTTCTCATATATGTTTAATGCAGGCGGTACTTAACTCGCCACAACCTTGTACTTAGGCCCGTACACACTCCCGCGTCACGGCTGTAAAGCTATCACACAGCCAGTGGTATATATTTGTAGACAGGGGCCTATAAAAATAAAGCCTGCGTACAATTAGCCGGTAAATCACACCATTACTCTGCAGCCGCAGTCCTTTAAAAAAAAAAAGAAGAAAAAAGAAACAAGCGGAATTAAAGGTCAATTTCTTATTTTATTTACAAACCTAAATGACAACCACATGCCTTTCGCTCCTTTTTTTTTTTTTTACCTTTCCAACATTACTCTAGAAAAGACCATACAAGGACCCTAATGAGTATCAAACCATTTAAGCCTAGTGATCTGTCCATGTAATAAAAATAGGAAATAAAAATCCTTTAATGATAAAAAAAAAAAAAAGAATAGACAATGCCTGATATAAATCGGTTATTGAGCATCTGTGATGGAAAGGTGTATCATTGGGGCTGATTTACTAAAACTGGAGAGTGCAAAATCTGGTGCAGCTCTGCATAGAAACCAATCAGCGTCCAGGTTTTATTGCCAAAACTTGAACAGGCTGAGGTTGGAAGCCGATTGGCTACCATGCAAGGCTGCACCAGATTTTACACTCTCCAGTTTTAGTAAATCAACACCATTGTATGAACTTTTCTTCTGCTGGTGAAACTTTTTCTCATGGGCTGATTGGCATTATCCAGATTTGGCTTTTAACACAAATATAGGATAAGATATAGGACATGGCATATAGGACATAGAATATAGGACATAGGCATGGGCGTCCACTGAACTTTTTTCAGGGGGGGGGGCATCATTTTAAGGTCATCCATGCTTCTTTGGGGCAGTGGAGCAGCGCTGTATACACCACTCCTCCACCGCCCCCGCCCATTGAAATAAATGGGCACGGCTGACCGCTAGCTGGGGTTATTGCAACACAGGGGGCAAGTGTCTTCACTCTGACTTCGACACTCTTACGATTCCGGGGGGGGGGCAATTGACCCCCCTTGCCCTATGGAGCGGACGCCCATGGACATAGGATATAGAACAGGGATATTCAATTAGCGGACCTCCAGCTGTTGCAAAACTACAAGTCCCATCTTGCCTCTGGGTGTCATGCTTGTGGCTGTAAGAGTCTTGCTATGCCTCATGGGACTTGTAGTTCTGCAACAGCTGGAGGTCCGCTAATTGCATATCTCTGATATAGAATATACCGTATATACTCGAGTATAAGCCGACCCGGATATAAGCCGAGGCACCTGATTTTACCACAAAAAACAGGGAAAACGTATTGACTCGGGTATAAGCCTAGGGTACACAATGCCCATCTGCAGCCTCACTGTGCCCACCTGCAGCCTCACTGTGCCCATTTGCAGCCTCACTGTGCCCATTTGCAGCCTCACCTTGTTTACGGTCTCCCGTTGTGTCATGCAACTGTTCGGCGGTGTTCTGTCAAACAGCGGCCGTCCACTGTAACAAAGCCCCGCCTCCTCCTCCTCCGTGATAGACGGAACACTGATTCAGTTTTCCAGCATTCTATCAGTGTTCTGTCTATCACAGACGAGGAGGAGGCGGGGCTTTGTTACAGTGCATGGCCGCTGTTTGACAGAACACCGCCAAACAGTTGCATGACACAGCGGGAGACGTCACTCGAGTATAAGCCGAGGGGGGCTTTTTCAGCATAAAAAAATGTGCTGAAAAAGTAGGCTTATACTCGAGTATATACGGTAGGTATCTGGACCTCTGCTTGATAACAGGGTTATATTTAGACTTTACATTGCCTACACATACATGGATAATAAAGCCCTCTTGTATAAGCCCTACTGCCCGCGTAATAACAATATTTTAGTAAGAATGAATTCTGGAATGTACTATTAGAGGCAGCGTGGGGTCTGCTTTATAAGCAAAACAACTTTTTTACAGAAACAGTTGTTGCAGTTGGGCCAGGGTGACCAGTGAGGAACTGTCCCTTGTGTCTGGCCTTTATGGAAGAGTGGCAAGAAGAAAGACATTGTTGAAAGAAAACCATAAGTAGTCCTGTTTGCAGTTTGTGAGAAGCCATGTGGGGGACACAGCAAACATGTGAAAGAACGTGTTGTTGTGTGGCAGGAGGGGGGGGGGTAAGCTCACTTGCTGGTTGCTGCCTGGCTTACCAATACCCATCAATGCTGACCACTAAACTGACCTACCTGACCTACACTGGCCTACCTGACACACACTGATCATTACACTGGCCTACCTGACACACACTGATCATTACACTGACCTACCTGACCCATACTGACCTACCTGACCCACACTGACCTACCTTACCCACACTGACCTACCTGACACACACTGATCATTACACTGACCTACCTGACCCACCCTGACCGACACTGACCTACCTGACCCACACTGACCTACCTGACCCACACTGACCTACCTGACACACACTGACCATTACATTGACACACACTGACCTACCTGACCATTACACGTCAGACTTCAGGTGACCTCCTCCTGCAACTCAGCTGTAGTGTGCGGTGCACCCATCCCAGTAGACAGCAGGCAGCCAGAGCCAGGACAGGACAGGAGAAGAGAGCCGAACGCCGAGCGGAGATCTCATAGTGCTCGACGCGGCCGCATTGTAATTCCTGCCTTCTGGAGCCTGCAGCACCTATGATGGACGTCACCCCTCCCGCAGTCCTGGCATTGGACCAGTGGGACTTCCATCATAGGCACTGCAGGCTAAATAAGGCGGGACTTGCTATGTCACTCAGCAGTGCTCGGAGTCAGATTGGTCCCCGCTCGGGCTTGGGGCTGATAATAGAATTGTGAATGACAAGACCTGGGCTTTTTGGGGGCCCACTCGCGGTTCCAGCGCCCCCCCCTCCCGACGCCACTGTTTATGTGTTAGAATGGCCCAGTCAAAGTCCAGACCTAAATCCAATGGAGAATCTGTGGCAAGACATGAAAATTGCTGTTCACAGACGTTCTCCATCCAATCTGACAGAGCTTGAGCTATTTTGCAAAGAAGAACGGGCACAAATGTCACTCTCTAGATGTGAAAAGCTGGTAGAGACATCCTCAAAAAGACTTGCAGCTGTAATTGCAGTGAAAGGAGGTTCTACAAAGTATTGACTCAGGAGGGCGCTATACAAATGTACACCACACTTTTCAGATGTTTATTTGTAAAAAAAATTGAAAACCATTAATTTTTTTCTTCCACTTCACAATTATGTGCAACTTTGTGTTGGTCTATCACATAAAATCCCAATAAAATACATTTATGTTTTTTAGTTGTAACATGAAAAAAATATGTAAAATTTCAAGGGGTGTGAATACTTTTGCAAGGCACTGTATATGTCTAGGATGAGGGTGACCAATGACTCCTCCTCTCCTGGGTCTCCTCCCCGCCCCTCTCCCTGGCTGTGTGTTCGGTCAGGAGGGGAGGGGAGGGGGAGGGGAAGGATGGAGAGGGTTGGAGAGTGCTGAGCGCACATCACATCTGTTCCCCGCCGCCTGGGATGGGATTACATTACAGCACATTGGGAGTGAATGAGGCTCTATAGTCACCGTGTCCGCCTCTCCCTCCCCGTCCGAGGACTGAGCATTCATCCAGCCCGGATCATGTGTCTGTAGTCTCCGGACTCCCCATTCACAAATCACCGCCGGTCCCCGGATCTATCGGGATCTACGAGGAGCACTTCGGAAAGTCAGTTCCCTGCACCGGGCTGCCGATCCTTCCCTATATAGAGCGACCATGGCTCTGCCAGGACTGTGCGCCTTCCAGGAGACTCATTGCTGAGGATTGCCCAGGACTGTGCATTGCCAACCTCTACCAGGACTGTGCATTGTGCCAACCTCTACCAGGACTGTGCATTGCCAACCTCTGCCAGGACTGTGCATTGTCTATCTACCAGGACTGTGCATTGTGCCAACCTCTGCCAGGACTGTGCATTGTGCCAACCTCTGCCAGGACTGTGCATTGCCTATCTACCAGGACTGTGCATTGTGCCAACCTCTGCCAGGACTGTGCATTGCCTATCTACCAGGACTGTGCATTGCCTATCTACCAGGACTGTGCATTGTGCCAACCTCTGCCAGGACTGTGCATTGTGCCAACCTCTGCCAGGACTGTGCATTGCCTATCTACCAGGACTGTGCATTGCCAATCTCTGCCAGGACTGTGCATTACCTATCTCTACCAGAACTGTGCATTGCCAATCTCTGCCAGGACTGTGCATTGCCTATCTCTACCAGGACAGTGCATTGCCAATCTCTGCCAGGACTCATTGCTGTACATCACCTATCTCTGCCAGGACTGTTCATTACCTATTTCTACTAGGACTGTGCATTGCCTATCTCTGCCAGGACTCATTGCTTTGCATTGCCTATGCCTACCAGGATTTATTTGAGTGCATTGTCTAGCTTTGCCAGGTCTGTACTTTGCTCATCTTTGCCAGGGCTTTTCATCCACTAGAAACCCCATTGTTGTGTATACCCCATATCTGCCAGGACTGTGCATTGCCTATTTATACCAGGACTGTGCATTGCCTATTTATACCAGGACTGTGCACCCAGTAAAATCCTCATTGCTGTGAATATACCCACTCTGCTAGGGCTGTGCATTACCCATCTGTGCCAGGGCTGTGCACCCACTAGAAGCATTGATACTGTGTATACTATGTCTCTGCCAAGGCTGTGCATTACCTACTGGTATATGTGCCAGGGCTGTGCACCCACTTGAAGCGTTGATACTGTGTATACCATATCTCTGCCAATGCTGTGCATTATCTATCTGTGCCAGGGCTGTGCACCCACTAGAAGCATTGATACTGTGTATACTCTATCTCTGCCAAGGCTGTGCATTACCTATATGTGCCAGGGCTGTGCACCCACTAGAAGCAATAATACTGTGTATACCCTATCTCTGCCAGGACTGTGCATTATCTATCTGTCCCAGGACTGATCAACTAGTAGAAGCAATGATATTATGTATACCCTATCTCTGCCAGGGTTGTGCATTACCTATCTGTGCCAGGGCTGTGCACCTACTAGAGGCAATAATACCGTGTATACCCTATCTCTGCCAGGGCTGCGCATTGCCTTTCTCTGCCAGGACGGTGCACTCTCTGGAATACTTATTCCCACAAATACCCCTACTCTGCCAGGGCTGTGCATTACCTTTCTGTGCCAGAACTATGCACCAGCTAGAAGCATTAGTGCTGTGTATACCTCATCTCTGCCAGGGCTTTGCATTACCTATCTGTGCCAGGGCTGTGTACCCACTAGATGCATTAATATAGTGTATACCCTATTTATTTCAATGCAGTGCATTGCCTTTCTCTGCCAGGACTGTGCACCCAGTAGAAGCATTATTTACGTGTATACCCCATCTCTGCCAGGGCTGTACATTACTATCTGTGCCAGGGCTGTGTATATGCATAGTCTGCCAGGGCTGTGCATTACCTCTTTGTGCCAGGGCTGTGCACCCACTAGAAGCATTATTGTGTATACCCAATCTCTGCCAGGGCTGTCTGTGCATTACCTAACTGTGCCAGGGCTGTGCACCCACTAGAAGCATTATTACTGTGTATACCCCATCTCTGCTAGGGCTGTAGTGTACATTACTATCTGTGCCAGGGCTGCGCACCTACCAGACGCAATACTACTGTGTATACCCTATCTGTGCCAGGGCTGTGAATTACCTATCTGTGCCAGGGCTGTGCACCCACTAGAAGCATTATTTCTGTGTATACCCCATCTCTGCCAGGTCTGTACATTACTATGTGTGCCAGGGCTGTGCACCTACTAGAAGCAATACTACTGTGTATACCCTATCTGTGCCAGGTCTGTACATTACTATTTGTGCCATGGCTGTGCACCTACTAGAAGCAATACTACTGTGTATACCCTATCTATGCCAGGGCTGTGCATTACCTATCTGTGCCAAGGCTGTACACCCACTAGAAGCCCCATTGCTGTGTATGCCCCTACCTGCCAGGATTTTGGCTACCTATGCCAGGGCTCTGTATTACCTATCTGTGCCAGGGCTGTGCACCCACTAGAAGCCCCATTGCTGTGCACCCCCCTGGTTTGCTGTTCACTTCAGTAGATCTAACTTGTGGCTCCTCTGTCTCCTCCAGGATGCCAGCCGCGGCCGGAGACGGGCTCAGTGAGTCTCCCCCCAGGTTTTTGCTCGGAGAGAAGGCACCGGTGCAGCTGGAAGAGTCCTGCCTTCCATCCTGTGTGAGCAACGTGTCCCGGGAGACTCTGCGCAACTTCCAGCACACCAAGAGAGTGGGCAACTACCTGATCGGGAGGAAGCTGGGAGAGGGCTCCTTTGCCAAAGTCCGAGAAGGGCTGCATGTGGTCACCGGAGAGCGGGTAAGACACCACACCATAGTATATGTCTGTGCAGTTTTGCTGTATTGGGTTATTATATATTCTCTTACATTGCATTATTCCTGTGTGCCCACATTCCAGTACATCTGATACAATTGCAGAGGTGCTGGGCTTTACTGCTAGGCACATCAATATATCATCGACCATATTCATAAGAATTGACCCTGCAATTGGGTCGTTCCAACTGCTTGCAGTCGGGATGGTAAACTCGCTTTTATAAGTTGATCACTTTAAATGACAACAATTTATTGGGAAAACTACTCAGAATTCAGAAGATAAAGTTGCAAAATTGCCACAGATGTAAAAACGATCAGAGTTTTACAACTCATCTGATCAAAGTAATCTTCGATTCTTATAAAAAAAGGTTTAAAAAGGATTAAAATGATAGTGACCAAAATGGGTAATTGCTCGATTCTATTAGACTATAACAAAGATTGTTCATCAATCATATTGATACATCTGTGGCCAGGATAAGGTCCAGTGGTAAAGCTGACCACGTAAAATATGATTGTGAACTGTGATTATAGAGAATAGTACATGTAGTATGTTTGAGCTCACATAGGATCCAACATATTCCTAATATTAGAGTGATGATGTATAAAACGATGATTGGATAAGTGTGCCAAATTTGTATTAGATCTAGCAAAACTTTCCACACCACACACCTTTCAACCTCTTCCTTCATCCAGTTTGAACTACTTTTTGATAGTTTAATTTTTGTTCTATTCAATCGACACTGAGCAGATTTTACAGTCCAATTGTAATGTGTGTGGCCAGCTTAAGAGCTGTTTTTTCCTAAGGTTCATCTCCGATTTGAAATGTTTGCAATAATGATACAATTTTATCCGAATGAGTACACATTGTGATGTTGAGATTGTTTGATGTGACTGGCAGGCTTCAAGATTGACAAAATTGTATAGGATGACCCTCTCTAATATGAATACTATGCAGTTGGCTTTTCCATATAGGAGGGATGACATCCAAAAACCTTGTCTAAATATATAATAGTTCTGTGATCTAATAGATTGTGTTGGTCCTGGACCCTAAAGCCTCGTAAACACGGGCGAGAATCCCGTCGGGAAAAAAAACATTGGTTTACCCGACAGGATTCCCGGCAAGCTTGCCTTGCACACCGAGTGTACACATGGCCATTCAAAAGAACCGCGCCCTTGCCATTTAAAAGAACCACTGTTCTTTTGAATGGCAAGAACGCAGTGAAGTCATCGACTACGACGAGCCTGCGCTCGTCACATTCGATGCCGTCGCCGCCATCTTGCTACACCCTACACTACCCTTGTATGCTACCGCGCATGCGTCGAAGTCTTTTCGAGCATGTGCGGGTTTACCATGGACAGGTAAGCATACACACTCACGGTTTTCACGGCAGGAAACACTCTGCCGAGAATCCTGACGAGAAAAATAGAGAGCAGGTTCTCTATTTTTCTCGTCGAGATTCCCAGCAGTTTTCCCGATGAGAAACCATACACATGAACGTTTTTCTCGGCTAAAAGCTCTCCCAAGCAGCTTTCTTGCCGAGAAAATCGGTCGTGTGTACGAGACTTGACCATTTTTGCTTTTCAGGATTTGTCTCTAGATATTTCGGTTCAACTTTTATAGCAAACAATCCCCTTCTTCTGTTTTAGTTCAGGTTTTATCACCTGTTGATCTACTGTGGGATTTTGAGTTATTTTTAATTTAAGAAGCATAAAAAACACATCATTGTGATTATTTCTCAATAAACTAAAGATCATATCATTGGCACTGTAGCCTGCTGGGGCTCCTCTGTGACGGGAGCATGTGGAGAGTTTAGAAGGACCCATTTGATAGAGGGTTTAGTTAGACCAATTTGGCAGAGAGTTTGGTTAGACCTGTTTGGCAGAGAGCTTAGTTAGACCCCTTTGAAGGAGAGTTTGGTTAGACCCGTTTGGTGGAGAGTGTAGTTAGACTTGTTTGGTGGAGGGTTTAGTTAGACCCGTTTGGCGGAGAGTTTAGTTATACCTGTCTTGTGGAGAGTTTAGTTAAATCCATTTGATCTAGAATTTAGTTAAATCTGTTTGATGGAGAGTTTAGTTAGATCCGTTTGCCTGGGAGTTTAGTTAGACCCTGTATGGTGAAGAGTTTAGTTAGACCCGTTTTGGTGGAAAGTTTAGTTAGACCCGTCTGGTGGAGTGTTTATTTGGACCTGTCTGGTGGAGTGTTTAGTTAGACACATTTGTTGGAGAGTTTAGATAGACAGGTTTGGTCTAGAATTTAGTTTGACCTGTTTGATGGAGTGATTAGTTAGACCCCTTTGGTGGAGAGTTTAGGTAGACCTGTATGGCGGAGAGTTTAGGTAGACCTGTATGGTGGAGAGTTACCTGTATGGTGGAGAGTTTAGGTAGACCTGTATGGTGGAGAATTTAGGTAGACCTGTATGGTGGAGAGTTTGGTAGACCTGTATGGTGGAGAATTTAGGTAGACCTGTATGGTGGAGAATTTAGGTAGACCTGTATGGTGGAGAGTTTGGTAGACCTGTATGGTGGAGAGTTTAGTTAGACCCGTTTTGGTGGAAAGTTTAGTTAGACCCGTCTGGTGGAGTGTTTATTTGGACCTGTCTGGTAGAGTGTTTAGTTAGACACATTTGTTGGAGAGTTTAGATAGACACGTTTGGTCTAGAATTTAGTTTGACCTGTTTGATGGAGTGATTAGTTAGACCCGTTTGGTGGAGAGTTTAGGTAGACCTGTATGGCGGAGAGTTTAGGTAGACCTGTATGGTGGAGAGTTACCTGTATGGTGGAGAGTTTAGGTAGACCTGTATGGTGGAGAGTTACCTGTATGGTGGAGAGTTTAGGTAGACCTGTATGGTGGAGAATTTAGGTAGACCTGTATGGTGGAGAGTTTAGGTAGACCTGTATGGTGGAGAGTTACCTGTATGGTGGAGAGTTTAGGTAGACCTGTATGGTGGAGAGTTACCTGTATGGTGGAGAGTTTAGGTAGACCTGTATGGTGGAGAATTTAGGTAGACCTGTATGGTGGAGAGTTTAGGTAGACCTGTATGATGAAGAATTTAGGTAGACCTGTATGGTGGAGAGTTTAGGTAGACCTGTATGGTGGAGAGTTCAGGTAGACCTGTATGGTGAAGAGTTTAGTTAGACCTGTTTGTTGGGGAGTTTAGTTTGACACGTTTGATCTAGAATTTAGTTAGACCGGTTTTATGAAGGGATTAGTTAGACCCGTATGGTGGAGAGTTTAGCGAGACCCTGTTTGGTGAAGAGTGTAGGTAGACCTGTATGGTGGAGAGTTACCTGTATGGTGGAGAGTTTAGGTAGACCTGTATGGTGGAGAGTTACCTGTATGGTGGAGAGTTTAGGTAGACCTGTATGGTGGAGAATTTAGGTAGACCTGTATGGTGGAGAGTTTAGGTAGACCTGTATGGTGGAGAGTTACCTGTATGGTGGAGAGTTTAGGTAGACCTGTATGGTGGAGAGTTACCTGTATGGTGGAGAGTTTAGGTAGACCTGTATGGTGGAGAATTTAGGTAGACCTGTATGGTGGAGAGTTTAGGTAGACCTGTATGATGAAGAATTTAGGTAGACCTGTATGGTGGAGAGTTTAGGTAGACCTGTATGGTGGAGAGTTCAGGTAGACCTGTATGGTGAAGAGTTTAGTTAGACCTGTTTGTTGGGGAGTTTAGTTTGACACGTTTGATCTAGAATTTAGTTAGACCGGTTTTATGAAGGGATTAGTTAGACCCGTATGGTGGAGAGTTTAGCGAGACCCTGTTTGGTGAAGAGTGTAGGTAGACCTGTATGGTGGAGAGTTTAGTTTGACCTGTTTGGTGGAGAGTTTAGTTAGATCCGTTTAGAAAATAAATATTTATCTTTAGAAATTAATATGCTGGCAGACATGTGTTTTTGTGTTTTGATGCATGACATGATCATCTACTGTGGGTGGGAGCTCCGATATACTGCCACAGAGGAGGCACAGCTAGAATGACAAATTTCAATAGTGCTGAAAAGAACAGTTGTATAGTAATTGCCAATCAGGTCTTGTCTTCTGATTTTAAAGCAAGCTTTCCTGGAGATTCTGTGTACCTGTGGGCTGAAATCAGATGCCCAACTAACATTTCTTTCATGTCCTGTCAGATTTGGTGTAGAGGGACCTGAAGCCCACAAAACTGGAGTGATCCAATCTGCAATAAGGCAGCACCACTGTTATCACCAGCTTTTATTCTTCCTCCTGGTGCAAGAGGGGCGCAGTAACCCTAAAAAAGTAAATAGCTGCAAAATAACAGAGATTCCGGTTGAAAGTAACTGATAGCTGAGTTGGACAATATAACAATTATGGTTTTACTGCGTGGCTAATGTCCTAACTATGGTATCATTCATGAGAGGGGTTACTATTTGACCGCTTAACCTGAACTTTTATGGGAAGAGCAGCAAATTGTGTGTCCAGGCAATAAATATGCTTAGTTTTTAGCAAAAAAAGGTAAAAAAATCTGGAAAACAGACAATAGTACATCGCCTTGTCCTCTCCTTGGGGTCATGTTATTGAGAGATGGCTCAGGCAGGGCTTTTTAGGTAGTAATTTACACTCGGGTGGTCCCTGTCCCAGAGGAACTGCCTGTGGCTGTTTGTAGCCCTTATAGTCCTATATACACCTTGTGGCACTTTTTACATAGCACACCTGGCAGAACAAAAGCTGTTAAACAATGTGCCAGTGGGTGTGTAATTAAGTTGTTTTAGAGAGAGAGAGAAAAAAAAAATACATCAAGCAAGTGATCCATAGTGTTACTCATTCATTGACATTTCTGACAGACACAACAATGTTACGATGCTGTGGCTGACTCCTTTTGTATTTATATCTCTTTTGCCATTCATACAATATTATTGGTTTGCATCCACCCCTTCATAGGGATAATCCAATTTTGGGGAAAAAGTACAACTGGAAAGGCTGAGAATCTTGACTAGGTGTTTATTTCTGTCTCTGTCCCCATTGAATCAATCTTCCAACTTCCTGTATGGCCACCAGGACAGGAAGTGAGTTGAAATCACAGCGACACAGACAGCAATAAAAACTGAACTGAAACAAAAGAAACAGAGTCCACCGGATTGTCAGAAAATCACTTTTTTTAATAGACAGTCCAGCATTCTCTGTTTATTGTGTCTTAAGGCCCGTACACACAATACAAAAATCGGATGGAAAGATTCGTACAAGAACTGTCTGCTGTTTTTCGGATCATTAGCATGGTGCTTTCGACAGCCGATTTCGCTTTTTCGTCAGACAAAAGCTGGATGTGCAGACTGTAAAATTTTTGTCAGATGTGAACTCAATGTCTGATTTTCGTTTCATCAGTACGGTTTTCGTACAAAAAAAAAATCATAGGAGCAATAACGAAAGAATACATACAAAACTATTTAACACATTACGTCGCTTCTGACGTTGTATTCTGTCGTACGAAAATTTTCGTATTGTGAGTAACCTCTTTACTTTCGACATGAGACTAGCATACCACAAAAATCGGATGTTTGGTCATCCGAAAATTTGATCGAGCGTAAGAGGCTTAAGATATAGGAGTTGATTTGAATAGAATAAGAGTTGATTTACTAAAAGCAAATAGACACTGCACTTTGAAAAGTTGCATTCTGCAAGTGCAGTTGCTCCAGAGCTTAGTAAATGAGCAGAAGTTCTGCTGACTTCCATCATCCAATCATGCGCAAGCAAAAATGCTGTTTTTTTTTTACTTTCCTTGCACGTGATTGGGTATTCTTTACAAATGAAGCTTTACTTCATTTACTAAGCTCTGGAGCAACTGCACTTTGCAAACTGCACTGTCTATTTGCCTTTAGTAAATCCACCCCTCAGACTCAGAAGTTCTGATTTCATTGACTGCTTGTCTGTTCTAGGTCAGTGACTCAAAAGGTATTAAACAGAGAGAACCAGGTACCGCATATACTCGAGTATAAGCCGAGTTTTTCAGCACATTTTTTTGTGCTGAAAGTGCCCCCTCTGCTTATACTCGAGTCACCTTTTTGTGCCTGATCTTCCGGATTTGGGGACCCGGTACTGGCCGGCCGTAGGTCCCCTGGACCCCAAACTTGGCACACATATAGCTACACTCTTCTTCTGTAAGTGTGCAAAGCTTGTTGTCTGGGGGACCTACGACCGGGGAGCATAGATTTTTCAAACCCAGGTACCCCTTCCATAGACTCCCATGTTAAGCGGTAATTTCTCTGGTGAATTTGGGGACCCGGTATCGGCCGGTCGTAGGTCCCCTGGATCCGAAACTTGCTACACATGTATCTCCATTTCTTCTCTACAAGTGTGCAAAATTTATTGTCTGGAGGACCTATAGCCAGGGAGCACCGATTTTTCAAATCCGGGCACCCCTTCCATAGACTCCCATGTTAAATGTCAGTCTAGTCATGGACACAGTGAGGCATGGGCACAGTGAGGCATGGACACAGTGAGGCATGGACCCAGTGAGGCATGGACCCAGTGAGGCATGGACACAGTGAGGCATGGACACAGTGAGGCATGGGCACAGTGAGGCATGGGCACAGTGAGGCATGGGCACAGTGAGGCATGGACACAGTGAGACATGGACACGGACACAGTGAGGCATGGACACAGTGAGGCATGGGCACAGTGTGGCATGGGCACAGTGAGACATGGACACGGACACAGTGAGGCATGCAGATGGACACCCTAGGCTTATACTCAAGTCAATACGTTTTCCCATTTTTTTGTGGTAAAATTAGGTGCCTCGGCTTATATTCGGGTCGGCTTATACTCAAGTATATACGGTAATCAGAATTTTCAGAAGATGGTCAGCATTAACAACCAGCTGTGTATCTCATGATAGTACTGTATGAAGATCCATTATGTAAAATAATATCCTGTGCTCAAAGTTCGGTAGATCTCACATGAAAATCTCTGACATTTAAAACTTTCAGTCCTTGCTGAAGTATTCCAGATTTTCTGGCTGCTGCGCACACCTCGCTAGTAATCCCGCACCTGGGAAGACTTAAACTTGTTATTTATTCTGATCCATCCATTACTGTCTATAAGAAAACTCGGGATAATACTTTAATATAGGGCATAAGTTCACAGCCATACAGGATGAGGCCCCAGACATAACAACCCGGCTGTTTTAGATTTTAAAGGTACATATTCAAAAAACATCTTCAGCTATTATATAGGAAAAGGGCAATTTTTTTCCAGTTATGGCACAGAATATACAGTATGCCGTGCGGTTTACAGGGTGCCATAACTCATGGTAAGCAATCAGAAACCATCTAAATTGATCTATCTGTGGGGAGCTGTTACTTGATTGGTTGCTGTAGGTTGGGTATTTTTTCATTTCTCATAAAGTGTATCTGTAACAAGACCCTTTTGCCTCGTACACACGGCCGAGATTCTCGTCGAAAAAAACATTTTGTTTTTTTCGACGAGATTCTTGGACAAGAAACTTGTCCCGGCCGAGTGTACACACGCTCCTTTCAAAGAACCCGTGGTTCTTTGAATGGAGCGAACGCGGTGACGTCATCGAATACGACGAGCATGCGCTCGTCACATTCGATGCCGTCGCCGCCATCTTTGTTCACCATACCTATGCCTAGGAAGCTACCGCGCATGCGTCGAAGTCATTTCGAGCATGCGCGGACTTCCCGGCGAAAAGGTAAGTGTACACACACACAATTTTCTTGTCGAAAAACAGGCTGACGAGAATCTCGACGAGAAAATAGAGAGCAGGTTCTCTATTTTCTCGTCGAGATTCTTGTCGCTTTTCTTGACGAGAAACCATACACACGAACGAATTTCTCGGCAAGAAATCTCTGCCAGCAAGTTTCTTGCTGGTCTTTGCCGAGAAACTCGTTCGTGTGTACGAGGCTTTTTTCTTACTATTGGACAGAGTAGGAAAATTGTTTTCTATGTGCCATTAGGGGGTTTCCCTTAATTTTAAAATCCATAAACCCAACAGGAAGTGAGAGCAATCCCCTTCTTAAAGCCTCGTACACACGATCGGACTTCCATCGGACAAATCCGTGGATTTTTGTCCGAAGGGCGTTGTCTGTCAACTTGTTCTGCATACAGACGGCAGAACATTTTCAGCCAACATACACCAAACTACGTGGTTTTTCAGCTCTTTACCTCCACCCTTTGGGCAACTTCTGCTATTGATGTTTAGCATTGTTTCGGAGCATGCGTGTTTGTACTTTGGATTTTAGTCCGACGGATTTGTGTACACACGATCAGAAAATCCGACAGAACACATTTGTTGTCGGACAATTTGAGAGCATGACCATCCAACATCTGTTGTCGGAAATTTCGACAACAATTGTCTGATGGAGCATACAGACGGTCAGATTGTCCGACAAAACACGTCCATCGGTCAATTGTTGTCGGAATATCCTGTTAGGCCGCGCGTTATACCTCTTCTATCCCTTAGAGCCTAGGCCGGACCAGTGGGTGTATGGATGCGCTCTATGGCCGGTCAGGTAATCAAGACACGCACACAGTTTTATGGTGAATCAAAATTACAAAGCTGTATTCAGAGTTCAGCATACTTAAGATCCTACAACACAAGGAGACTCCTCCCACTAAACCACAAACACAAGTTTAACAGAACATATTGCAAAAACTTAAAGTTACAGAACATTTCTATCAATAGCCATTACAATATATTCTGCCCAGTTACAAAAGGTCACGGGTCATACAGTAATGTCTGTCTATTTTGCTTAGACACATGGTGCGAGAATATAGATAGGTGCTAAGTTCTAATGTGCTAAGTTCTAAGTATCGTGTGTATACGGGCCTTTAGACAGCTGTTCCTACAATAGGTGTCTCCATTAGAAGTTCTCCACTAACCTGTTCCAGTGACACCTTTCACATTTGGGATTTCCTATCACCCAGAAACTTAGAGAGGGTGATTCTTCCTAGTGGGGCACAATACAGTAAAAATGACTGAAACTCAAAACTAACACCCAAAATACATACGTGTGACCAAGAGTGGCCCTCCTCTGATTCCCAACTACTTAATAGCCTAAATCTACAGCTAAAGCCTCGTACACACGGTCGGACTTCCATCGGACTTTTCCTTGGATTTTTGTCCAAACGGAGTTGGCCGGGCACACCCATAGCATACACACCACAGGACTTTTCTGCAAACTTTCCCAAAACTTTTTCCAACATCACATGGTTTTTCTGCTCTTTACCACCACCCTTTGGTCAACTTCTGCTATTGTTGGTTGATTTTAACATTATTTGTTTTGTCCATTGGACAAAAGTCTGATGGTTTTCTGTACACACGGTTGGACTTTGCTCCATCTGACTTTTGTTGGCCAAAAGTTTGTCCGTTTGCAGACCGAACTTTTGTCCGATGAAAACCAAAAAAGTTTGTCCGATGGAGCGTACACACGGTCGGATTTTTTGGGAAAATTGCTCAAAATGAAGTTTGTTGGCAAAAAGTCCGACCGTGTGTACGGGGCTTAAGGGTTCAATAATGTGAAAAGTTGATGCATTGACAACTATCTGGAAAGCAACTTTCCATTGACATCTGTGGAAAAGATCAAGAAAGTTGACATATTTCCTAGAAGATTTCCATTCCGCACCGAAAGCTGTTTTTTTTTCCCCTTATGCAAGTGGCGTTAAAAGGCAATAGTATCTTCCAATAATGGATTGATCCTTTCTGACAGGTTCTCTTTACGTGCATTGACTACCTACCTTATGGGAATTGGCCATCGCTTTTGTTAAATTATCTGCCACTTCCTATTTTATCATCTTTGACATGTACCACTTCATGTGTATTTTTTTTGTTTTGTTGTAACCATATTAACATGCATATCCCTCAAGGGAAGCAAATCCTATCTTTCTTCTGCAGTGTTTCAAAGGCCCCGTATAAATGGCTTCTAAAAATAGACATCAGATACTTGAATGTAATGAGATGATTAAGAATGGGCTGAGACTCGTGTCACTTGAGTTCTCCTGACAGGGTCCAGCATTTGATTAACTGTTTGTACCAGGTACAATGTTTCAGAGCCTGCGTCATAATGTAGAATGTCTTATTATATCTGGGGTGAAAAGGCATGTTCGATGAGCCTTGTCATCTTTTACTTCAGAATTCTCAGAATAGAAGTGGCGTCCTTTGTGCGCTTATTACAGCGAGAATATGCCATTTTGCTCTTTCTAAATATAAATTCTTGATGGCTGTCTTGTTTCTTGGTAAGTGAATCTCAAGGTGATCTCAAGTTAGTCAAGTTACCATAGCACTGTGGACTGTTCAAAAGGTCAATTGATAAGTAGAAGCAACAAAAATGTTGCTGTGGCAAGGGAGCAAGTTTTAAATGCCCGAGGCCTGAAAGATTGTGGATTTCAGTTCTTGCCTGGTCCTGCAAAATTTCTGTGTAATAAAGCTTAATTCTCTTGCTTGACCGTAATTTTATTGTAGAAATACCCTGACTTTCACATGACTTGGCAGACATCAAAGACTTTAGATCAGTTCACTTAAAGCAGGCATGTCCAAAGTCCGGCTCGCGGGCCTACTATGGGCCATGTTCCGGTTTCGAGCGGCCCGCCTGGTAATTTGGACATGTATATCTTTTGTGGCCCCCAGCGAATCCCCGAGCGTGGGGGCCACAAAAGATATACATGCTGGCTGCCTTGGAGGGGACAGGGAGGAGGGGGGACGAGTGCCGTACATACAGGTGAATTTCCTGTTTGCACGGCGGCCTCTGTAATAGGAAGTCCCGTCTCCTGCGCTGCCATCGGACGATTGTTCTGTCCATCATATGAGACGGGACTTTGTATTACAGAGGCCACCGAGAAAACAGATTCTCCTGTATGTAATCTGTTGGCGCTCGTCCCGCCCCCTCTCTGCCCCATCCGAGGTTGCAGATGGGCATGGATCAGGCTGCACTCCTGGCAATGGTATAGCTGCATTCATGGCAATAATGGGGCTGAATTCATGGCAACAATTAATCTGCATTTAATGAAAACGATGGGGCTGCATTCATGGCAACCTTGGGGCTGCATTCATGGCAACGGTGGGGCTGCATTCATGGCAACGGTGGAGCTGCAGATGGGCACTGACCCTTATTTTGCTTCACAGTTCTTTATTTAAAATTTTATTTTTTTCCTGAAATTTCCCTCTAAAAGTGAAGGTGCGTGTTATACGCTGATAAATATGGTATATCCAAATAAAATGCCCATACTCATCTCTTCACCACACAGCCACAAAGACAAAATAATTCCTGTTGGGCAGTGTATTAGTGCTCGGACACACTTAGCCCGAATTTTAATGGTTCATAGAATGTCAGGCAAAATGGTCGGCCCTCACGCACATTCACTTCATCAAATCTGGCCCTTTTTCAAAAAAGTTTTGACACCCCTGACTTAAAGTATTGTTTTAAGTGGAGTCTGCTGGGCTGGGCCATCGTTAGGTTGCTTATTACCTTTTGGGGACTACTTTTCAGATCTGCTCTTTGTAGCCCTTCGTGTTGGTCCTGTCCAGTTTGAAATCCCAACTGTGGATTCAGCAGAGAAAGGTCAGAATTGTCTACTGGGAATATTTTCCCTTATTTTCAATCCCTGTGACACCAAGACAAGGTTTAGGAAGTAAGGGTGTAACTGGGATAGACAGACATGGACATCAATACAAAACTGGGCCAAGTTTCTATTTCTTCCCCACTCTACTAAATAAAAGTGTTTTTGTTGCAGCCTCGGCCCCTATTTGGGAGATATCCTTTCCCTGTGATTCCCTTTTACCAGGACAGGAAATGAATAGTAATGTCCGGAATGGTGACATATAGAACAATAAAAAACGTAAAAAGGTTCTAAGTAACTTTATTCAAAAGAAAAAGAAAATAGCTGTAGTTGGGCTTCAACAGAACTTAGAAATCAAAAGGTAGTTTAACTCTCCGGCAGATGCGTAAAATAGAAATAATAATTTTTGGTTGGAGTAATCTTTTCATTAAGCACCCTAGACTTTAAAAAAGTCCAGTCCCAGTTTAATGTTTCTTTGTATTAAAATGGAGGATAAATAAAGAGTTAAAAGCATTTTTAGGTTTTTACGATGGTTTTCCCAACGGAATTCCTCTCAAGCCTGCCTTGCATACACACAGTCACACAAAAGTTCGGTGAACGTAGTGACGTAAAAGACTATGACAAGCCGAGAAAATTAAGTTCTATGCTTCTGAGCATGCGTCCATTTGTTTCCGAGCATGCGTGTTTTTTTGCGCGTTGGAGAAGCATACAGACGAACGGTTTTCCCGCTAGGATTTTTTCCTGACGGGAAAAAAGAGATCCTGTTCTCTTTTTTTTCCAGCAGTTTTGCTGTGGGAAAAAGTCCGAAGGAGCATACACACGGTTGGGATTCCCGACGAAAAGCTCTCATCTGACTTTTTCCGACGGGAAAACCGGTCGTGGGTACGGGGCATAAGGCTACAAAAGTCCAATTTCATTACAGCTGAGAAGTGGTAGTTCCAACGTTGTAATCGATATTAATGACAGGAAATTTCTATTCCTCATATAAGCCAGGAGATTGTGCTGCCGAACTAGTGGTGCTGAGTCTGCTGACATAATTTTTTAACCTTGATGGATTCTACAAGGAACACTTGTAAGAGCCCTGTAAGGATGGGGAGCTACCGGCTAAACCCATGAAATAAACCTACAAAATGCAAAAAGAGGACACGTCTTCAGCTTAGAACTCCTCCTTTACACATAATATTCACTGCTGTCTGTTTCCCTGTTGAGGAAATTTACTCTCATTTGCTTTCTTGGTGATGCCTATTACTTTGGCAGGAAGTAAAGGGAAATTTATGATGTCCATCTATTGTGCCAATTAACAACACAGCTTACATAAAACAGACTGAATTGTATTTCCAGATTCTGCCCTACTCAGTAGTAAATACTGCAGAACATAAGTACCGTATATACTCGAGTATAAGCCGACCCGAATATAAGCCGAGGCACCTAATTTTACCACAAAAAACTGGGAAAACTTATTGACTCGAATATAAACCTAGGGTGTCCATCTGCATGCCTCACTGTGCCTCACTGTGTCCATGTGCATGCCTCACTGTGCCTCCCTGTGTCCATGCCTCACTGTGCCCATGCCTCACTGTGCCCATGCCTCACTGTGCCCATGCCTCACTGTGTCCATGCCTCACTGTGCCCAATCTCCCTACCTGATCTCCTGTGCTGTGGCTCTAGACTGACATTTAACATGTGAGTCTATTGAAGGGGTGCCCGGCTTTGAAAAATCGGTGCTCCATGGCTGTAGGTCTCCTAGACAACAAACTTTGCACAAATATATATGGGACTACCTGTGTGCCAAGTTTGGGGTCCAGGGGACCTAGGGCCGGCCGGTACCGGGTCCCCAAAATCACTGGAGAAATTACCGTTTAACATAGGAGTCTATGGAAGGGGTGCCCAGGTTTGAAAAATCGGTGCTCTCCAGCTGTAGGTCCTCCTGACAACAAACTTTGCACACTTGTAGAGGAAGAGTGGGGCTACATGTGTGGTACGTTTGGGGTCCAGGGGACCTACGGCTGGCCGGGATCAGGCGCACAAAATGAAGATGGACACAGATTCGAGTATAAGCCGAGGGGGGCATTTTCAGCACAAAAAAATGTGCTGAAAAACTCGGCTTATACTTGAGTATATACGATAACCACCAAAAGAAAAGATATTTACATTTTTTCCTTAGGGCTTTGTTAGTTAGAGGCATGGGACAGCAAATCCATCCTGAAACATCTGATATGCTTCACTTGTTCTGAGTTGGTATCTTAATACAGAGCCCAGCAAGAAAAAAAAAAATGACAGCTCCGTAGTCTGCTTCTTCAAAAATTTCTTAGCAATGGCAGCTCCCATTATTTCATCCTGACGGACTCCCTTTTAGGTCCTCTTTTTATTGCGATGAGTTGGTGTTTTGGCTGTGAATCTGCTGAACTTCAGTGTTTTGTCTTTCCCTTAATCCTGTCAGTCAGAGGTCTACAATAGCAATAGTGTATGATATTTTGTATGTGTATATTTAGATATTCACATCTGCGGTAGACTATCCTTGATGAGCAGCCAAAACTCATTCCCTCGACAGCTCTGGTTATGTTAAATAGTTTGTCGTTTTTTGCTGTAATATTTAAAGTGAAAAACCTCTACAAACAAACGAAAGGGCTAGATTTACTCAGTATATATGTCTGTCTCTGTGTGATCCTGATCTTAATCGCAAAAAGATTATTTTGGCTCTTGAGTATTCCAAAACTATGTGCACCTGAAAACTGTATCAGTCTATATGCCAGACACCGAGAAGGCAGCCGTCTTGGGGGGCTTCATTAGAGTACATAAAAATGAATATTTAATTTTAATAAATTAATTGAGCTGCTCGCAATTTTTTGATCTAGCTAAGGTTACAAAAATGAAAAACAGTTGACTGTTCTGGGTAACGTAGACAGTCCTTTTTGCAGTGCTTTTTTACGCGAGGCCTTGTGACGCAGGCCCTATGCTAGGCTTCCATTACCTCGCCAGATATGACCTGTGTTATGTAATAATACATCTTCAGTTTGCAATGCTAGCACTTGGCCATGGGCCCTGTGAGCTGACACGTTATATACCTTGAGGACGCAGAACTATAATCCCATTATGTAACTTGAGGCAGGTAACTGGCGTAGGAGCATTATACATAATCCTCTCGATGAATCGCTTCCTCATCATGTTGTGTATGATTATGTCTGTCATCCCCTGACGGTTGGCAAAGGCGTATATGCTCTGGCTCTATCTTATATGTATACAGCTCTGGACTCCACTCGCCAATTTTTTTTTTCTTTAACCCAAGGGGAATAGGAAGATACACATTTGAACTGCAGACTTAAAGGGGTTGTAAAGGTTCATGTTTTTTCACCTCAATGCATTCTATACATTAAGGTGAAAAAACATTTGATGTTTGCCGGCCCCCCAGCACCCCCCCGTTTACTTACCTGAGCCTTTGAAAGTCCTGTGTCCTGAATGCTCAGGCTTCTCAACCGGGCTTTTCGGCTCTTCTCGGTTCATTCATTGGATTATTCATAGCAGCGCAGCCATTAGCTCCCGCTGCTGTCAATCAAATCAATGACGCGGAGCGCCGGGGGGCGGGGCCGAGGGATACAGTCGGCGGCTATAGCCGCCGACTGTATCACTGTATCATGGGAGCGCAACCGCAAGCTAACCCCCTTGGGAGAGAGCTTCCCAGAATGGGGGTTAGCTGATGCAGGGAGGAGCTGAGACAGCTGCCGAGGGACCCCTGAAGACGAGGATCAGGGCCACTCTGTGCAAAACAAACTGCACCGTGAAGGTAAGTATACCATGTTTGTTATTTTTTTATTTTTTTAAAAGGAAGCTTTACAACCCCTTTAAGAGCAGATCCCCAGATGAAGCACTTTATTTTACGGAAGCATATGAGTGGGGATGGGGAAGGGGTAATTGGACTGACCCTCATGTAAGAAATTGCAAGTTGTACAGTATGGTGAAGAATTTTTTTGAGTAGCAACCAGATTCTCCCCCATATTCTTTCATATCTCACTGGGAATTTTTTTTCCTTCTATTGGTTGAACTAGATGGACTTTTTCAACCACAATAACTATGTATGTAATTTGATTGGTTCCTATGCCGAGTACACATGATCGTTTTTCTCGTCGGTCAAAAGACTGGTGAGAAAACCGAGGAGAAAACCGAGCACGGCTCGGTCACTTTTCCCCGTGTACACACGGCCGGTTTTCCCAACATGTTTTCTCTTTGTTGGGAAAAACGGCCGTGTGTATGCTCCACCACAGTGTTTCCCCATAGGAAAACTGTGGTGAAAAAAACGCAGCGATTCGCGACGGGAAAAAATAGAACAGGTTCTAATTTTTCTCGTCGTGATTCTCAGCGGTTTTCCTGTCGGGAAACACGGACGGTTTCCTCGACCAAGAGAAAACATGACGGTTTTCTCGAAGAGAAAACCGGCCGCGTGTACGCGGCATAATTAGCAACTCAGACAAATATCAGAGACTTTTGGTCAGGAGACCATCTCTTACGTTCAGCTTGCTTCTGTTTGACTGAATGGATGCCAATAGCTTAACACAAATGGCACACAGGGGGTCACTGGACAACTGTTAGACAAGCCTAATTCTATCCACACACATGGCAATTTTGTGGCACATTCTAGCACTTAAAAGAGAAGTATGGGTTTCCTTTTTTTTTGCTTACATCTATTCTATGTGAGCTGCTGATATCTATAAACCCTTCCAGCCCTCTCAGAAGTGCCCCCATTCTGTTAAAATCTAGATAAATACCTGTGGGAAGTTCTACAGGCTTTCATACAGCATCATCCCGACAATGGTGTAGAACAGTGATGGCGAACCTTGGCACCCCAGATGTTTTGAAACTACATTTCCCATGATGCTCAACTACACTACAGAGTGCATGAGCATCATGGGAAATGTAGTTCCAAAACATCTGGGGTGCCAAGGTTCGCCATCACTGGTGTAGAATATAGAGTCTTGATCCACCCCCTTTCCTGTCATTTTGCTTGATTGATGTCGGCTCTCCTCCCTCTGCTCGTTCCTGAGACTTCACAGAACGTAGCTGCTCCCCCCTCCCTTCTCACTCCTCCCTCCTCCCCCTCCCTTCTCCTCTTCAGCCTGTTCTGTTCTTCAGAGGAATCCAGCAGAGATAACAGCCCTTCAGTGACTAAGGTGAGAGAGATCACTGATAGTGCTGTGTATGAGAATCTACACTATATATTTCTATCTATCAGCACAGCCACGTCTCTTAGTGGAGGGGGGACAGAGGCAGGGGGTGTGTTGGTGGAGATGTTTACTCCCCTCAGAACTTTTCAAACTGAAAATGGACCGTTTTTGCCCTCTAAAGGAAAGTTCATGTGCACATGCTGTAAAAACTAAAAGAGGTAGGAAAAAAAGATTAGCTGACTAATGTAATATGTACTAGTTATTTAACCCATCCCATACTTCTCCTTTAAAGCGGGGTTCCGGGCATAATTTAAAAAAAAAATTCAATATAAAAATAATTACAGCGAATATTGCTTAAAACATATTCAAAAATCACCATCGGTACATATATCAGTGGAAACACTTACCTGATATCCTCTCAGCGATCTTGTGGATGTTTCCATCATAGCTGTGGGCATGTAAAGCCCAGTTCCTGTGTCTTCCTGGTTACATTTCTATGGCAGAAACTTTAGTAGATTGCCTTATTCCATTTTTTTTTTATGTGATTGAAAGTGGTACAAAATTACTTACCGTATATACTTGAGTATAAGCCGACCCAAATATAAGCCGAGGCACCTAATTTTACCACAAAAAGTATAAGCCTAGGGTGTCCATCTGCATGCCTCACTGTGTCCATGTGCATGCCTCACTATGTCTATGACTAGACTGACATTTAACATGGGAGTCTATAGAAGGGGTGCCCGGCTTTGAAAA
The DNA here is from genome assembly GCA_029206835.1 of Rana muscosa. NCBI lineage: Eukaryota > Metazoa > Chordata > Amphibia > Anura > Ranidae > Rana > Rana muscosa. The sequence continues at coordinate 78,036,251 of CM055117.1, read as the reverse complement.
ATCGGTGCTCCCCGGCCGTAAGTCCCCCAAACAAAAAACTTTGCACACTAATAGAGGATAAATGGGGCTACATGAGTGCCCAGTTTGGGGTCCAGGGGACCTACGGTCGGCCGGTACCGGGTCCCAAACTTCCGGGAGATCAGGTGCAAAAAGGTGACTCAAGTATAAGCCGAGGGGGGCATTTTCAGCACAAAAAAATGTGCTGAAAAACTCGGCTTATACTCGAGTATATACGGTAGCTATTTCCATAATTTGGTAAAATCTTGCCTCAAATAAGTTCATGTTCTTAGCCTGTGCCAAGCCCTGACTCTTGTGGTCTAGTCCACTTGGGACATGCTTGATGATTAGGAGTGGGGGAGTAGTCCGGAGGTTTTCCTATTTAAATATCTTTAAAGCAGTGTTCTTAAAACTGGGGGCTGGAAGCAACCCGTTGCTTGCTTTTATCTAGATTTTGGGGCATTATTTCACCCACTGTCAGGAACAGTGGGGCATAGTTCCTGCCATTGACACTGACAATGGAGCACTATTCCTTCCACTGACACCAATGATGGGGCAGTATTCCTTTCACTGACACCAATGATGAGAAGTTATTCCTCCCACTGATGCCAGTGATGGGGCATTTATTCCTCCCACTGATCCTAAAGAGGGGACACTGTTTACTTCCAGTGACACGAGGAAACTTTCTACTCCCTCTGGCCACAGTCCAGCCCCCCTAAAGTTTGAAGGACAGTAAACTGGCCCTTTGTTTAGAAAGTTTGGAGACCCTTGTTTTAGAGTAAACCTGGAGTGACTTCTGTGGTGGTAAAGATGGCTGGCCTTACCAACCAATAATAAGAGGCAGGCGAAAGACAACTTTTAAGTTGAGGTTGGCATTTGGATTTCAGGGCTCTTTAGGGCGTTCTAAAGATACTCATAAACAGTGATCACTATGTTATTGTCATGCAAGTCACTATAGGTCTGCAAACATGTAGAAATGGATATCTAATGAGTTTTAATAAATTAGTGCAGCTAGCAGTAATGTGATAGAGTAACCAATCAGAAATCAAGTGTTCTCATTCTTGAAGTCTGTCCACTCTGTATTATTTTTCCAAGTCAAAAAAAAAACTGACATCATGAAGCATTTGCCATGTTAGACATGATATGAAACATCGTTTCAGCATAATGGCCCTTTATACAGAAATGTATGACATTTTGCCACTGAATCTCATTAAAGAAGCTTCATTTAGATTATAATAAAGACAGGCTGCCCACTCACTTTGCTTTCTCCGCTGTCTGTGCTTAATGAATGTTTGTAGGTTATTCTGATTTTCATTTATTTATTTTTTTCCATAATGAATTTCTTTAAATAAGGCAGTGATTATTTCAGATTAATGCAAAGGCTAATTATAATAGAAAACTCATTAAAATTGGATTCTTTGATTCCCCTTTCATTTTTTGTGAAGCAGGAGGAGGAAAGGGAAGTGGACTCCGGTGCAGTATGAAGGAATGAAAGGAAATGTTTGGAAATGTTTTGGAATACACAAGTTCTGTAGACCTGTGCCTATCATAGCTGTTTGTATATAATATGATTTCCGCCATTCCTGTAAGGGTAAGGGCCCTTTCACACATGCGGTTGGATGAAAAACGGACATACATGTATCCCTATGGGATTGCGGATGTCAGCGGATGAACATACGATCTCATCAGTCCCTGCTATGGTCCGTTTCTGCAGACGGAGGAAAATCCTGCGGATCGGATCGGGTGAACACGGACAGACGGTTCGTATTCATCCGATCCCCCCATAGAGGAGAGCGGAGATCTGACAGGGCGGTCCCTGCACAGTGTGCAGGGACCGCCCTGTCATCTGCTGGCTCAGCGGGGATCAACGGAGCGATCCCCGCTGAGCAAGCGGATGGTAAAGGAACGGATCCTCATGGGATCCGTACGTGGGAAAGGGCACTAAGGGTGCTACGCAGATTCTGCACCCCGGCACTGATTCCTTGTGGCTCAAAGAACTGTGTACTACGCCGCCCCAGAAAGTGCAGGCTTCTTTAAGAAGAAAGCATTTAATAAATATAAAGTCCCGAACTCATTAAAGGCATCATTAAATGGCAGTCTTTGTGAACACCTATTTTTAAGTGTTGAAAGTATCTGTGTTACTGAAAGCAACCGATCAAATTTCAGCTGCTAACATATGTGTGGTTAGAAATAAAAGTGCTTAGTCGCTTTGGGCAACAAAACGTTCGGTGTATGGAAAAGGGTTTTGGGTACTGAAAGATCTGGAGGATAAAGTATATCAGGAGAAACCACAGAAACTTCAAGTAAGGAAGGTAAGGAATAGGCAGACATTCCTCAGGCCTTTAAATACAATAGGGGCGTGAATAAGGTTCAGGAGGGCAGTATTTCAATATGAAGTCAAGATCAAGCACACGGGGACATGACCTCAAACTAGCAGGAGGTAAGTTCAATTTTTTTTTTTTCCATAAGCGTAGTTGGAGCTTGGAATAGACAACAAGCAGAGGTAAGGACGTTCAAACATGCTTGGGACAAACATAGAACAAGGCAGACTTATGCCGCGTACACACGATCGGAAATTCTGACAAGAAAAGTCCGATGTGAGCTTTTTGTCGGAAATTCCGACCGTGTGTAGGCTCCATCTGACTTTTTCTGTCGGAATTTCCGCCAACAAAAGATTGAGCGCAGGTTCTCTATTTTTCTGACGGAAAAAGTTTCTATCAGAATATCCGCTCATCTGTATGCAATTCTGACCCGCAAAAAAAACATGCATGCTCAGAATCAAGCAAAAGAGCTGAACTGCCTATTGAACTTCATCGATCTCGGCTAGTCGTACGTCTTGTACGTCACCGCGTTCTTGACGGTCGGAATTTCCGACAAGATTTGTGTGACTGTGTGTATGCAACACAAGTTTGAGCCAACATTCCGTCAGAAAAAATCCACGGTTTTCTTGTCGGAATTTCCGATCGTGTGTACGCGGCATTAAAGGACCACTTGGTCTTTTTTTGCTTTCACTTTTCTATGTTTCTGGTACTATAAGCTCGGTTTAGCAAAATACATTTTTTTTTAAAGCTACTACTGACTTTGATCAGATATATCAATAAAATTTGGGGGCATTATGGGAACACCCAATTCCATCACAGCATGAGACACTGTCACACCTTTGTTCTGCCACAAAAGGACTGTAAAGTGGTTTACTTTTCAGCAGACACTGTAATGACATTAGGGAGTCTGTGTACCAGACAAGCACCAGATTAAAGAAGGCACGAAAGTGACCAAATCCTCTGATCGCTGCGGCAAAGAGTCGAGGTCACAGATCAGACATGTTGGCTTATATTCACTGCTGATGTCAGTCAAGAGTCACTGGGGCTTCTGTGTTAAGAGCAATGTAATCCCTGAAGGTCCTTTAGCTGGATAAACCTTATACAGTAGCTATGAAATAGCAGAGAAAAAATAATGTTTAGCTATGGTTTGGCTGCCGTTATATCTAGATAGTTTTTATTTATTTCTTTATACTCTTCACTCTTCACGTTAAGTGTGTGAAAAGTCACCCTAAGGCTAGCGAACGATGTGTAGGAACTTGCCTGGTCTTCCGAACGTGTGCACCAAAATTACTATAAGGCCTCATGCCCACGGACGTTTTTAAAGCTGCGTTTTTAAGCGGTTTTTACAGCTTAAAAACACCTGTCCATGTTATTGTATACATTTTTCGACCGTATTTTTTTCGAAAAAAAAAACAAAAAACGCCGGAGCTCAAAAACGCAGCCACTGCGTTTTTGCGTGTTTTGTAACGCTTCACGTTTTTTTATGCCTAATGCCGACGCCGCGGAACGCACTGGTCCTGGGTTTTTTTCACAGGTTAAAAACGCCTATGCTATTTGCAGCTCAAAAACGCCTAGGTGGGCATGAAGCTATAGACTAACATGGACAGGCGTTTTTAAACTGTAAAAAACGCGGCTGTAAAAACGTCCGTGGGCATGAGGCCTAAAGATTAATTAATTTACATTTTAATTTTTATACATGTGGAAATTGGATGAAGAGCTGAAAGGTGTGAAACCAACCTTATGGTGTCTATCTATCTATCTATCTATCTATCTATCTATCTATCTATCTATCTATCTATCTATCTATCTATCTATCTCAGTGTTTCTCAACCTTTTTTCAGTCAAGGAAGGCACCCTTTCGAATTATGGACAATCTTGAGGGACCCCATTATAAAATGTAAAAAACCAATACACCTTTGCAAACTGGCACTGACTAGTATTTTGTTTCTCTGCTCCCTCAGTTTCTCCCCCTCATTCAGCTAATGTGACCCCATTGCTGATGGAGAGGGGCAAACACGTATGCTATGCAGGTGCCCAACATCCACCTATCAATCAATGATGTCATTGGTTGTTAGGACGCCAGTAGCTGGGAGGTTGTAATTGTGCGCAAGGAAAACCTGTGGCTTTGTGTAACTTATGCCGCGTACACATGATCGGAAATTCCGACAAGAAAAGTTGGATGTAAGCTTATGGTCGGAAATTCCGACCTTGTGTAGGCTTCATCTGACTTTTTCTGTAGGAATTTCCGTCAAGAAAAATTTGAGAGCTGATTCTCAAATTTTCCGACAAGAAAAGTTCCGATCGTCTGTATGCAATTCCGACGTGCAAAAAAAACACGCATGCTCTGAATCAATTTGACGCATGCTTGAAATCATTGAACTTCATTTTTCTCGGCTCGTTGTAGTGTTGTACGTCACCGCGTTCTTGACGGTCAGAATTTGGTGTAAGTGTGTGTGCAACACAAGTTTGAGCCAGCATTCCGTCGGGAAAAAATCCACGGTTTTCTTGTCGAAATTTCCGATCGCGTGTACGTGGCATAAAAGGCATGCTTCATCCAGCTGCTGGCTTGTATACAATTTTTGGGCAATTTTTTAAGATTTTGCCAAGGCACCCCTGAAGAAACCTGAAGGCACCCCAAGATGCCCGGTTGAAAAAGGCTTATCTATCTATCCATCTATCTTTCTATCTATTTCCTTAGTTTCTGTTGGCTTTAAAAGGTTAAAAAATATTTAATATAATTTATATCATATCGTCATATGGGGCCCAGGGCTGAATTAGGCTGGAGGGTTCCCGGGTACTGAAGTATCCTCTCCATATTGGAAATCACATAAAAGGTTGAGGCCAAACAGTTTTACAGTACAGTCCTAAAATTAGTGTAAATGCACCCAAATCGAATAACTACCTTCAGTGCCAGGAGCTCCCAACGCCATGCAGAATTCTGCCAAAGAATCAGATATTGTATCAAAAGTTTATTCTACTTTTCTTGACGAAGGAGGGATGCAGATTTACTGACATCCACGGAAGGCTACAGAATATTTACAGAGATGACACCATTGACTAGAGCAATGTCTTGTCATTGGTAACTTTTGCCAATGGTGTCATTCTGTAACCTGTGGATGACGGAAAGCTTGAACCCCTCCTTTGTCAATAACTCAATGACGGCACGTGGCTTCTGCTTGGAATTCATTATTTACCTGCAATGAAAAAGAAGAGTTAATAAAGAGGAAGAGTTAATATACCAACATGTGAAATTTTAATGGCCTATGAAAGCGAATTAACCCCCTGGCACCGACCATACCCAAATATGCGGCCTCTCGGCGCATGGTCCTTAGCGCCAAGGGCCTGCATATTTGCATGAATTGCAGCCAATACACCTGTGCCGAGAGCGTGCGTGATGCACACTCCCGGCACAGTTACCGTCTCCTAACCGAAATTTTTCAGACTACGTGATAGCCAATCATGGCGCCCCGCCTCCTGGCATCATAAACCTTTTAAAGGGCCAGGAGGCGCCGGCACTAAGAGGTTAAAAAAGGTTGGGTGGGTGGGGGGAGGGTTGAGGGGAGATGGGAGGGTGAGGTGGGGCACCTCTGGATGGCTAAACTAGAGGTAAATAGGATACAAGGCTTGTAAGAGGGTGTATTGTATCTTACTTATGTAATATTATATTTTTGTATCCGTCTACTTTTGATAAAATAAAATAAAGATTTAAAAAAAAAAATTCTGTTTACGAAAAATAGACAAAATAAATAAATAATTGATTTATAGGCTTATTCAGCAGCATAAGGAGGATAGATTAGTGCACAGAGCAACCAATGAGAATCTATTTTGTAGGGGTCTGTATTCAGTAAAATAAATTCTGATTGGCCGTTATGGCCAATGACTGTTGCACTTGTGCGTCTTGCTCTGATTATTGCAAATTCCATGTTATATATTTTTCTTTGCTTATCACAAATCAGTGTCTCTATCCATTAGAAAAAAAAACATTTTTTGGTGGTAATCCTTGTTGTGAATTAGCGCGTGGGTGACAGTATCAGTATCATCTTTGAATGAAGTATAGCTTTCGAATGTAAACCCTCCGTGTTATTTTAATGTGAAAAATACTTTTCAATGTGTGTGAAAAGCAGACTTTTTTTTAAATTGCTTGCAGAGGTGAAATGAGATTTAAACTCTGGTTGGTTTGTTTTTCTTTGGGATTGAGTTTCCCCCGTAGCTGAAACCTCTTCATTATTAGGGGCTATCAGATTGCTGCTTTCCATCCTATACAAAGGAAAGATTTTTCATGGACTGGTCATACCACATTATGCTGTATCTGACTGCAAGGGAATGTGGGGAACATGTCCCAGTGAAACTCAGTACTAAGGATGGCGAGATTGACCTTGACTGGGGCATGTTCAGCATTTTTTACTACCAAAATGTATACATGGTAGATAGGGTTGTCACGTTTTCTAGGAAGAAATACCAGCCTTACAACTTCTTTCCTATTAAAGAAGTAACAGCCATATTACATCTTTCCTATTAAAGCTAAATGCAGGGCAGATAAAAAATGAATAAAAATGAATGCTGCGTATTTAATTAATAAAAAAAAATATTATATTTATTTTATATTTAATAAAAAAAATATTAAGTGTATTTTAAGTGCAAGCTTGTTCAGAAACTCTTATCTTTGTCTGTACTACATCACCAACCTCATCTATAGATATCACCCAAAATCGTCCTCTCTGCTCGCCTCAAAACCTCCTGCTCTCTAGCTCCCTTGTTACCTCCTCCCATGCTCGCCTCCAGGACTTCTCCAAAGCCTCTGCCTTCCTCTGGAACTCCCTGCCCCAGTATGTCCGGTCCGCCCCTACCCTGTCCACCTTTAGGCGATCCTTGAAAACTCACTTATTCAGGGAAGCCACCTCCAGCTAAGAATTGTACCCTAGTCACTTGCATCAGATCATTTCCCGCAGCTATTACCTTTTGTACCACCCCCTTTAGATTGTAAGCTCCATGAGCAGGGCCCTCCTATTCCTTCTGTCTTCAACTGTATTGTAATTGTACTGTCCCCCCCTCTACATTGTAAACTGTTGGCTCTATATCAATCCTGTGTAATAATAATACTAACACTATAGCAGCTTGAAAGAGGAAGGGGCATCACCAAGATCAGGGGTGCCCAACCAGTGGCCCGCGGAGCCCTCTGATGTGGCCCGCGACCTCCTGCTCTGGGATGGTGAGTTGGCATAAGCTGATGCTTCATGTATAGTGCCAACTCTTGTCACAGGTGGGGTAAGACCAAATGCTCTCTGCCTGTGACAGCAACAGCTGGTGATACCTGAATGGAAGACTGTTATTAAAGGGAAGTTTAATACTAAAATCACAGCATATGGGCATTTGGCCCCTTTCACACGGAGGGTCCGTTCAGGTCCGCCTGTCAGTTTTTTAGGCGGACCTGCACGGACGCTCTATGTAGCCCTATGGAGGCACGGATGTCAGCGGAGACATGTCCGCTGACATCCGCTCCGCCAAAGTATGACGGAGGAAAACCCTATTTTTCCTTCCGTCGGCGGAGCGGATCGGATGACAACGGACTCTACGGTCCGTCATCATCCGATCCCCCATAGGGGAGAGCGGCGCTCTGATAGGGCGGTCCCTGCACAGTGTGCGGGGACCGCCCAGTCATCCGCCGGCTCAGCGGGGATCAACGGAGCGATCCCCGCTGAGCAAGCGGAGCTTCACGGGGCGGATCATGACTGATCCGCCCCGTGTGAAAGAGCCCTATCTGTTCTGCAGTGGTTACTGGGCTGTTTTCAAACTGATCCGCAGGTGCAACGCAGAACACCTGCGGGTTATCTGCACTGAGCCAGAGACTTCTGTTGTTACCTGTGGGTTGGTGCACTTCAGAAAATGCACCACACCTGCAGGATATAATAAGTGCAGCTAACCCGCAGGAAAGCCACAGGTGCACTGCGCTGCACCCTCGGTGTGGGTAAACCACAGCGCATCAGTGTGAAAGCAGCCTTAGGCCCCTTTGACACGATCAGTCCGACCCAATTGGACCCTTCGTTCACCTCTATTAAGCCACAGATGTAAATGGACTTGTGGCCGTTTACACCCACCTACCTCTAATTCGATCGATAAAAAAAAAAAACTGAAGAGGGGATCCGTCTCCTTCCATCTGGGCAGATCAGATTGGAGGGCCAATAGAGTAGAGTCGGCTGTTTCCCTGTCTGCTCTGCATATGCAGAGTGGACATGGACCTGTCCTCTGTCTGCTCTGTTTATTGTGGCCCGCGACCGGTTACCAAGTCACTTAAGTGGCCCTCGCTCTTCAAACAGTTGGGCACCCCTGACCAAGAGCCAAGCAGGAGCCTTCCTTGACAAGAAACTGCCCATAGGAGAAGAGGGATGACATCATAATGCTATTACTACTCCTTCCCTCTACAGTCACAGGCTGGGGGGCAGGGAGGTAACACAACTTGAGTGTTGCAGAGAAAAGTCAGGTTAGGAGGCTTCTTCTGTTATTCTTACTAATAGCATTCCTTAGTGATAAAAGAAATCACCAGGTGGTTTAACTCTTCTGCACCAAGCAAAATCTGAAATATCAGTTTTGGGTGTACTGTCCCTTTAAATGACTGGGATTGGTGGCTTTGGATTACTGTAGTTGCATGCTGTATGAATAGAGCAGTATTATATTTTGCACTGTATTACAGCCCAGCTGAGCCTTATCTACAATAAGCTGATCTGGGAGTTTTATTAATGCCTCTATGAGTTTTGCAGCTATTACGAAGGTACCGCGTGACATGGCTTTCGTTTCCGGCTTGCAGCCTGGCGTCTGGGACAGCGCACATGTGGCAGACACTTGCTGATCCTCTTCTCCGTAATCTCCTTTCCATTTTCTCTGCGTTGTGGCCTGTTTGTTTTCTAAGTAATAATCTTGTAAGCAATACTAGGGGTTGCGACATTTAGTTATTAGTTGCCACATCAGAGAGCACTATATAAAAATTATGTTAACTATTCACTAGTAGGAGTTAAAGCCGTACTGCGTGCAGATATATAAACTCCAGTTCACTAATAAATGAAGGTATTTGTTAAAAATTGTTAAATGTATTTTATATGCAATGAGTGTAAGGTAGGCCATAAATGGTGCGAATTTCTTTCCTGCAACCAGGGGTTGCAAGAGAGAAATTTGCACGATTCCTCCATCAACACAGACAGTGCCGACAGGGGAATCCGTCCTGCTGAGCAATTGTATGTTCACATGTGCACTGCAGAAAAGCCTAATTGGTCCCCAGGTTCGACCCTCCCTCTCTGAGTTTGAGTGCTTTTATAAAGAGGATTACAGGAGGTAAGTACCAAGACCAATCCATGAACGTATGCCGGCCATAGACATTCCTGCTGAATCGCCCGAGATTAGAACCATGTATGGGCAGACTGAATGTGCCAAGTTGATCAATCAATCAGCTTGGGTACAACCAGCGTATTCCCGGATTCACTTGCCGGATTCACTTGCGATTATCGCTATAGTAGCTGCTATAGCTACTAGCAATAATCACTATCTATCTTCTCCCAGCGTGGACGGCTTCCCCCACTGAGAAGACAGTGATTATTGTTAGTAGCTATAGCAGCCGCCATAGCGATAATCGCAAGTGAATCCGGCAGGCTGGTTGTACCCAAGCTGATTGATTGATCAGCTTGGTACATTCAGTCTGCCCATACATGGTTCAAATCTCGGCTGATTCAGCAGGAATGTCCAGCATACGTTCCTGGATTGGTCTTGGTACTTACCTCCTGTAATGCTCTTTATGAAAACACTCAAACTCATATAGGGATGGTCAGACCTGGGGACCAGTTAGGCTTTTCTGCAGTGCACATGTGCTGACAAAGAACATAATTGCAGGAGGAGAGAGCAGATTGAGCAGAGGGATGACTTTTCAGTGTGCTACTGCTTGTTCATGATCCTATAAGCAGGCTGGAAGTTTGTATTTTAGCTTTTGCCGCAGTGTTAGGTTGAGGACCTGACTGTGCAGTCTAGTTGGGGTGCCTGGATCACAAGACTCACTAGGGGGTATTTACTAAACTGTAGAGTGCAAGATCAGGTGCAGCTGTGCATGCTAGCCAATCAGCTTCTAACTTCAGCTTATTCAATGAAGCTTTGACAATATAACCTGGAAACTGATTGGTTCCTGTGCAGAGCTGCACCAGGTTTTGCACTCTGCATTTTTAGTAAATCAACCCCACTGCATATATATACTGTATATATAAAGAAATAAGGTACATGTCCTGTAAATTAGGTGCAGGGGACCACCAGGCTCCAGTCTGTCACACACACAAAAATATACTTTTAATAAGAAGTCTAGGAGTGTGAAAAAAAACACCTGTCCATGGAGTTCAACCAAAACTCAGTTTCGATTTAAAGTAGTGTCCCGTTAGGACGATTTACCCTAACTTCCTATCCCACAACCAAAATAGGAAGTGAGAGGAGATCCCTGTAAATTAGGGAAATTCCTTGGCCCCATCAGGTCACCAGAACTATTGTGCCCATAGGAAGGTTTTCCCTCTATTACTTTTCTGGAGACAACCCAAAATTTGGGATTTTCTTTTGCTTTCAATGATAATAGTAAACAGGACAAATAGAGAGGGTGAATCACCCTAACAGAGATACAGACAGCAATGAAAATCTACTAGGTGTTCTAATCCATCTCCACTCTAAATGTTTTGTCTTTAGTTAAACAGTGGAACCTCGGTTTACGAGTAACGCGGTTAACGAGCATTTTGAAAGACGAGCAACTTTTTTTTTTAATTCTGACTCGGTTTGCGAGTGTTGTCTTGCAAAACAAGAAGAATTCAAGCTAATGGGGTGTGTAGTACCACATTTGGCCTGAGGTGCGGGGGCGCCAGAGCCGAGCCGAGCCGTTCGGAAATACTCGGAAATACTCAGTTCCTGGGTGTTTCCGAGCCTTTCCGAGGGTTCCTGAGGTCAGCCGAGCTGTCCTCGGGCCTTTCCAAGTGTTTCCGAGGCTCTCCGGCGCCCCCCTCTCGCCACATGTGGTATTGCATGCCATTGAAGTCAATGCGGAACAAATTATTTTCGTTTCCATCGACTTCTATGAGGAAACTCGCTTTGATATGCGAGTGCTTTGGATTACAAGCATTCTCCTGGAATGGATTATGCTCGTAATCCAAGGTTCCACTGTACTTGAAATATTTGGAACTTGGTAAATAAGTAGGCATCAAGTTTCTATTTAAAATAAGGACTCCACTCAAGGTTTTGGTTAGAACATTTTAAATACAATGTCTCTGTAGAGCAGTGGTTCTCAACTCCTGTCCTCGGGACCCACTAACAGGCCAGATTTTAAGTATTACCATGGTGAGATGCAGACTAGAATACTGCAATCCCTGAGCAACAAATTATATCACCTGTGATGTATTTCAGTTATCTTGCAAACCTGGCCTGTTGGTGGGCCCTGAGGACTGGAGTTGAGAACCACTGCTGTAGATGATGACCCAGCTCCACTACATCATAGGGCTGTTTTTGATCATTAAAGTAAAAGTTTTGTAACTGGAGTTCCTTTCACTGAAAAGTTCTCTTCCTCTGAATAATCTGAATCCGGTGTAGATTTTCCCCTGCCTAATCTAGAATTCATTATTCAGCTTCCCGCAGTGCTTCCAGGTTTTGCAGAAAATGTGATATATCAGTATTATTATGATTATTAGAAGACACAATACAAATGACAGTTTTTCCCAGCTTCTATCATAGTGAAATAGTATTTTGCTGATGTTGAAGGCATATTATAATGATCACAGCAGTGATTTTGGATCCTGCTGAGTTTTTCTCTGCAGGGGCCTTAAGTGTTCTATTGTACAATGCTATCCATTTTTAAGGTTTCCATCTAAATCAGGCAACTTGAGATCTGGTAACATGGGGATTGAATGGGTGCGGAGGGTTTAATGAAGGCTAGAGAATGCCTAGTGTGTACATTTCAAAATGGACATCTGTCTTCTTGTCTTTTTGCTTTTCTCGTGCTTGTCAACACAATACTGTATATAGCCGAAGGTTTGTGGACACCTGACCATCACAGCTATAGTATATAGCAAAAAGTATGTAGAACTTGAACTTTTTTAACCTGAAGGAAACTGTGAATGTTAAGGCATACAAAGATATTTTAGACAATTGTGTGCTTCCATGCTTGTGGTAACTGATTGGGGAAGGCCATTTAGGATCCAGCATGACCGTGCCCCTGCGCATAAAGCCATTTTCATAAAGACAAAGTTTGATGAGTCTGGTGTGGAGGGCCTCAACCCTATTGAACATCTTTGAGAATTGAAACACTGATACTTTTCAATAAAATCTAAGTGAAAGAGACACAGATTCCAAGTTAAGGCCCGGTTCACATAGGGGCGACTCGTCAGGCGACTCGGTCGCGCTCTGTTGAATGGAACCGTTTTAAAGTCGTCTTGAGGTCGCGTCGCCGAGTCGCCCCCAAAATCGTGCCGCCCCTGTGTGAACCGGGCCTTAGTCTTCTTATCCATTAATACCAACAAAAGTGTAGCGCAATACCATAGTCCATAAAGTCCATAATCAATCTTCAATCACCATCTTGAACCAAGTGCCAAAAATCTTCAAAAATCTGATAAACAATGTCAGATTTATCTCCACCACCAGTAACATGAAGCTAGCTTGCAACAATTTATATGTATTAATTTTTTACTGCATTGATTGGTATCTTGTTTATTCACTATTTACAGTAAGGCCCCTTTCACACTGGGGCGGGCAGGAGCGGTGGCGGTATAGCAGCGCGATTTGCAGCGCTGCTATACCGTCGTTCTTACCGCGGTATGCGGTCGCTAGGGGGGTGAATTTAACCCCCGCTAGCGGCCGAAAAGGGGTTAATACCGCCCGCAAACCGCGGCTATTGCAGCAGTTTGCGGGCGGTATTACCGCGGTGTCCCATTGATTTCAATGGGCACCCGCGGTAAAGGAGCGGTGAACACACCGCTCCTTCACCGCTGTAAAGAAGCGGCTAGCAGGACTTTTGGAGCGGTCCTGCTAGCGCACCGCTTCAGTGTGAAAGCCTTCGGGCTTTCACATTGAAGGCTACAGGGCAGGAATTTTTCATGCGGTATAATAGCGCTATTATTAGCGCTAAACCGCATGAAAAACGCCCCAGTGTGAAAGGGGCCTAAGTCTTCTTATCCAGCATCAGTAGATGACCTAACAAATGTCCCTTTGGACAAATGGGTACAAATTCCCATAGACCCACTCCAAAATCTTCTAGAAAGCCCTCCCAGAAGAGTGGAGGACTTTAAAGCAGAAACTTGGGAGGGCTAACTCTATAATAGTCTCATATTTTATAATGAAATGTCCAACCAGCTTATATAAATAGTTGTGTGATTGTCAAGTGTCCACAAACTTATAGCCATATAGTGTAGGTGTGATGGTCAGGTGTTCCACAAAAGTTTTGTAATATAGCATATAATAAAATGGAGGTGGATGACACCAACCTAGCTTTTTTATGGACTTCATGGTGGATTACGATCTCAAGAATTTTTTTTTCTTAATGTTGATAGATGGTTGAACTTCAAGCGGAAGTAAACCCATCCCTAAAACAGTTTCATTTCCGGCACGTACCGGAAATGTAACACTCCCATTGGTTGTGCTCTCAACCAAACTGTCAAACCATCCAATGGCTAGTGTCTGATCACATGTGCAGCATCATGGTAGTTGTAGATTAAACAGAGGCAAAGATGGCAGCTTCCTTGACTGAAAACGATTGAAGGGTTTACTTACAATATAACAGGTCTATCTAAAGCCAAAAATGTCACCTGACCTTGGCAAATGTGTCAAGTAATTTGACCATGTCCATGAGTCACTTTCTGTAAGAAAATTGTCTGTGTATGGCAATTGGACATTTTTTCTAAAGCTCTATCAGACAAATGAGCAGCTAATTTCAAACCTGAAGAATGATATTTGGATAACCAAAGCTTGGATTTGATTGATTGCTCTGAGTTGTCTGAGATATGTCCTCCCTCTGACCTTTTTAAAAATGAGGTCCCGTGATTGCGCTTGGCTTACACCAGATAGCTGCCATTAGTTGTAGAATGTAAATCTCCTGGAAGACCTTTCTGTGGGGTGACTGTCTTTCAATTTTATTTAACAAAAAATAGTATGTCGTGATCTGTACAGTGCTTGCAGCCATGTATAAACATAATAGCTTTAGACAGCTAACCTACTTATCACCTCCTCACCTGTTCCTCAGACGTGATTGAGTTTAACAGGCTGAAAGTCAGTCTTTGCAGGAGAGCTTTGCTTCACTGGGTTGCCTCATTCAGACAGACACAAGCGCAAATATAACTTTTAGCGTGAGGACCCACAATGCCCTTGTGTTCACATCCTCTTGTATAGCGTGCTTTGACAGAGACCAGTGCTGACAACAGCTAAACAAGTCCTTGAACCAGTGACATTTCCCAATTGTGTCTTCCAGCAATGTACATGCAATATTCTACAGTGTTTTTGTTATGTGTGTGTCTACTGTTGTCCTTAATGCATTTTGGTTGTTTTTAGTAAATTACACGTTTCTTTTTAATCCGTAAGAAACTTAGATATAAGTTTATTTTGATATATATTTTTTATATATTTTATATATATTTTTTAAAGGTAATACGTGCTGCTTTTGAACAGGTGGTTGTGGCTTGAACCAACATAGTTGGTTATGACCATTTCCTTTACTGGAAAAATTCTAGGTGACTCCTTCAGCTTGATTGGATGACAGCTGCCTGACTCCCACTGATATCCACTGTCAGGGAAACAGTTACCGTATATACTCGAGTATAAGCTGAGTTTTTCAGCACATTCTTTTGTGCTGAAAATGCACCCCTCGGCTTATACTCGAGTCACCTTTTTGCGCCTGATCTCCCGGAATTTGGGGACCCGGTACCGGCCGGCCCTAGGTCCCCTGGACCCCAAACATGGCACACATGTAGCCCCACTCTTCCTCTACAAGTGTGCAAAGTTTGTTGTCCGGGAGACCAATGGCCGGAGAGCACCGATTTTTCAAAGCCGGGCACCCCTTCCATAGACTCCCATGTTAAAAGGTAATTTCTCCAGGGACTTTGGGGACCGGAGTACCGGCCGGTCGTAGGTCACCTGGACCCGAATCTTGGCACACGTGTATAAGCCGAGTTTTTCAGCACATTCTTTTGTGCTGAAAATGCCCCCCTCGGCTTATACTCGAGTCACCTTTTTGCGCCTGATCTCCCGGAGTTTGGGGACCCGGTGCCGGCCGGTCGTAGGTCCCCTGGACCCCAAACATGGCACACATGTAGCCCCACTCTTCCTCTACAAGTGTGCAAAGTTTGTTGCCTGGGGGACCTACGGCGGGGGAGCACCGATTTTTCAAAGCCAGGCACCCCTTCCATAGACTCCCATGTTAAACATCAGTCTAGTTATGGACACAGTGAGGCATGGGCACAGTGAGGCTTGGGCACAGTGAGGCACAGTGAGGTATGGGAACAGTGAGGCATGGGCAAAGTGAGGCATGGGCACATGGACACAGTGAGGCACAGTGAGGCATGCAGATGGACACCCTAGGCTTATACTCGAGTCAATAAGTTTTCCCAGTTTTTTGTGGTAAAATTAGGTGCCTCGGCTTATATTCGGGTCGGCTTATACTCAAGTATATACGGTATATATCTCCGATCCCTAATTTCTGTAAATTCCCCCCCATCCCAAGATAAGCCATGCCAAGAACATCCACCAGCA
This sequence comes from Rana muscosa, assembly GCA_029206835.1. Lineage (NCBI taxonomy): Eukaryota > Metazoa > Chordata > Amphibia > Anura > Ranidae > Rana > Rana muscosa. The sequence continues at coordinate 78,020,196 of CM055117.1, read as the reverse complement.
CCGTTTTCTCTCCTTATCTCAACTTATCCTCTCTGTTCACAACAAAAATATATTTGGCTCAGGGTACCTGCACATCAAGCTCCCTTCCTACTCAGTATTTATTGGGTTTCTCAAAGGGATTTTCATGTCTTACCAAGTTGTTTTTACATGACACAAAGTATGAAAGTTCATATAGATCAGGGTTCTCCAAACTTTTGCAACAAAGTGCCAGTTTACCTCCCTTCAAACTTTGGAGGGCCGGACTGTGGCCAGTTGGAGTAGAAAATGCCATAGTAAACAATGTCATTGGCTTGGTGGTCAGTGGGAGTAAAAGAATAGCATCATTGGTATCAGTGAGAGGAATTGTGCACCATAATTGGGGTCAGTTGGATAATTAGTTTTCCATCTCTAGTGTCAGTGGAAGGTATAGTATCCCATTGCTGGTGTCAGTGGCAAGAATAGTGTCTTGTATCAATGGAAGGAATAGTGGCAAGCAAAGCAAAGGGCCACATCCAGCCTGCGGGCCTTAGTTTGAAGACCCCTGATATAGATGAATTGCATATCCATGAACCTATATGTATTTTAATATCAACTGTGTTCAATCTACCCTACACAATCCATTCATTACCTGTTAAAGTCACATATACTAATTTGTTGGTATTTCGTCAGAGTATATTACGTGTATCATGATGTTTCACCTGCTGAATTCCATAGAATGATATACTGCTGTACTTGAGCTACCGTATTTAATGACCAACATGCAGAAAACCACTGGAGATGGCTCAGATGAATAAAAGCATAAAAAGGCTGTGTGCTAGAGACATACAAGTTTATATTCTGATGACCAAGAGGTTCAAAGGGGAATTAGATTGCAGCTATAAGTTGAAATGTCTGCTGGATCCTGTAAAAGGCTCAGTTCATACTAGCCCCACTCCAAAGTTGCGCGACTTTCAGTGCAACTTTGGGGTCCGAATTTGATACGACTTTGATGCGACTTTTTACACTCGGTAGCATTGAAGTCGTATCAAAGTAGAGGGGGAACCCTTTCTAAAGTCAGACAGACTTGTGTAATATCAGTTAAGAAAGCTTTCATAGTGAAACATTGAATTTCACATGTCATCTGACTTGAGGTCGGATCCTATGTCCCATCAGTGTGAGCCTAAGGCCCAGTTCACACTGGTGGCCACATGGGATCCGACTTTTGAGAGCACAAGGTGCATGACATGTCAAATTATATGTTTCCCTTTGAGAGCTGTCTTAACTGACCCGACACAAGTCGCTCTGGCTTTAGAAAAGGTTCCTGCACTACTTTTGTCTGACTTTGATACAACTTCAATGCCATAGAGCAGGGTTTCTCAACCAGGGTTCAGTGGAACCCTAGGGTTCCTCCAATGGTTGCTAGGGGTTCCTTAAGCAATAAACAATTTTTGCCTCTCAAATAAGTTCCCAGTGACACCAATGATCTTTTTAGCTGCCTGTAGGAGAGAAATTATTCCCCGAGACCACAGATGTAAGGAGCAATCTTCCACTGACCAATCACACCAATGTATCATGAGTTGTAGATATAGCCAATTTTAACAGGGGTTCCATGAGACCGAAAGGTTATTTCAAGGGTTCCTCTGTGTTTAAAAGGTTGAGAAAGTCTGCCATAGATTGTAAAAAGTCACATTAAGTCGGATCAAAGTCAGACTGAAGTTGCAGGGCAAAGTCGGATCGGAAGTTGTGTGACTTTCATGTTGGAGCAGTGGCTTGGTGACAGATATTTTATCTAAGGGAAATTCTAATAACATGTTAAAGCCGATGGGCATCTTTTGATGTCACAACCACATAACAAAAAAGTTTTATATTTGCTATCTTAAGGCTGCAGCACTATTCAGCCACTGTTGAACATTTAACCTCACTAACCCAAAAATCTGTTATTATCTAAGCCATGAACATGGATTCTGTTTGAACTTGGCATCTGAGTTGGGCCTTGGGGCCATCTGCAAACTTGTTTTACAGCATTATTCACCTGTAAACTACGCGCAGGATCATCTGGCCTGCTTAGATTGCATTGCCTTTTTGCAGTAATGTGAGAACATTCTATTTTTTCCTGTCAGAGAGAAAAGTATTCTCTGTTCAGAGGAAAGCAAGAGCACCTGTTATGTGTTTCCATGCTAAATGTTCAAGTCTGACCAAATTCTAATGCATTTGCATATTTTGCATGAGTGCAGAAAAATAAAGGAAGCTGTCAGCCATTCATGCTCTATGATAGAACATTTTTGAGCGAAATAATTGCTCAAAGCCTAACTTTATACATTTTTTAAATTCATAAATAGAGTAGAGAAAAACTAACATCTCCATTTAATTCGTATTTGTCAGTGACCTCATTTAGGACATTTTCCCTTATATCCTGTCTTTGTGAAGCCCTTACAAGAAATGGAGGGTGCAGGTGTCACAAGGGGTCACAGGGTCAAATAGGCAAGGACAGCAATAAAAACTATGGTCAGAAGTTGTAACCCATCCCCACTTTCAAGACTTCTCATTTCGTCAGGACAGGAAATTAGGGAAATCTCCCAAAGGTCCTTTTCACGCCATTGTAGTGCGTAAGGGCCAGTTTGGTATTGCTCATTATGCCAAACGTAGGATTAGAACCATCTATTTAATTAAAGGGGCTGTCTAACACATCAGAATGCAGCAGAAAAGGTACATGTTTATTTTTTCTGGTGGCTCAATGCACGTCGGTCATGAGCTGAGGTACCATCAAGCCCCCCGCAGTATATGTAACGTGCCTTTCCATGTTTTACATATAACCGCTACACAACATTATGAATGGGCCCAATTGGGGAACACAGAAAGCAATAACCTGATTTAGACTATAAGGCCTCGTACACACGGCCGAGATTCTCGTCGAAAAAAACATGTCGTTTTTTTCGACGAGATTCTTGGACAAGAAACTTGTCCCGGCCGAGTGTACAGACGCTCGATTCAAAGAACCCGCGGTTCTTTGAATGGAACGTACGCGGTGACGTCATCGACTACGACGAGCATGCGCTCGTCACATTCGATGCCGTCGCCGCCATCTTGGTATGCCCTACGTATGCCTAGGAAGCTACCGCGCATGCGTCAAATTCATTTCGAACATGCGCGGGCTTCCGGGAGGACAGGTAAGTGTACACACACTCACTTTTCTCGTCGAGAAACATGCCGACGAGAATCTCGACGAGAAAATAGAGAGCAGGTTCTCTATTTTCTCGTCGAGATACTTGTCGCTTTTCTTGACGAGAAACCATACACACGAACAAATTTCTCGGCAAAAAATCTCTGCCAGCAAGTTTCTTGCTGGTTTTTGCCGAGAAACTCGTTCGTGTATACGAGGCTTAACTCTTCCCTGCTCTATCCAATATCCAACATTCAAAAAAAGGTTTTGGTGGGTGTTGCACTGTTGAATAATATGCCCATGACAACACTACCTTCTGCATTAATGTCACATGAGTTTTTAAGATATTTTAGCTTCATGCGAATAAGCCCACGTTTGAATAAGGGAAAAACTCCTAGTGCATTTTGACTTGTGCAGTGTGCTACCCTATGAGGTCATGTTTCCCGCATAACAGAGGGTCTGCAATAAATGGAGGACAACTGAAATACCATCCAGCCCAGCAACATCTACATTCTAAGGCTTCCCTGGGTCCTCCGTAATAGGGGACCACAGGGTTCTGGTAAGCAGATCCCCTTCCTTGTTGGTGGATATCACTCATTGGTTTGCTGCTCCATTGCCGCAGAGCGTGAACTGTCACTACTATAGGATTGCACGGGTAGAAATTTACCAACTATGTTCATTTATTTGTGGAAGATTCAAAGATATCATTTACTAGTTCCTTTGGACTTTATTTTGGGACATTCACTTTATTACAAGTTTTTCACATATATTTGTAATTTGTTTATTATTGTTTTTTGTGATTAGGTATAATCAGCATTGGTTTGTACACTGTTTTTCACATTTAGGAACTCCCATATGTTGGGGATCCCTTCTCACTTTATTGGTTAGCGCGGCTTTATATATATTTTTTCTAAACTGAAATAGACTCTTTGTTACTTGACCAGGCTGTCACATTCTATATGCATCACGTAATCAGTCCATGTTCTGGAGTTATTATTCATCATCCATAATCGGGTAATAATATGTCCTTACAAGGCTGTTAGTAGACCAGACTGCCAAAACCCCAAATTCTTGGATTCCAGTAGAAGCTTGGCTTCTGAGGTTTGCTATGCTACATTTATATTTGTTTTAACTTCTTTTTTTTTTACATCAATGTTAGTCTGTACCACAGATAGACATATTTTCTGCTACGATTTAGGCTCCCATGTACACAGAAGCTCAAAAACGGTTGTTTTTAAAGCAGCAGAAAAAGCTAGCTTTTATCAGCGTTTTTTTTACTAGCTTTTATTAGCATTTTTCAGTGTAGCGTTTTTTCTTTTTTTTTTTTTTTCATTGGACCAAAAAACGCTAAAAAACGCTCGCGGCCAGCGTTTTTGAGCGTTTCTGAGCGTTTTTCGGCGTCTTGTTTTTCCTTTGCGTTTTTTTCTGCCGAAAAGCGGCACTTTGAACGCAAATTTCTTTCGTTCAGAAAAAAGCCCATTAACTCCACTGCTCATTAACCACTTGTCCCCCGCCCACTGTCAATTGACGGCGGAAGGAGGACACTCTCGTTCTGGGAGGACGTCATATGACGTCCTCCCTTTAAAACGAGCCGCGTTCACAAGGCCCCGGTGCACGTGCCCGGCGGCCGCGATTGCCGCCGGGCACCCGCGATTGCCGGGAGACGAGCAGGAAAGTGGATCTCTGTGTGTAAACACAGAGATCCACGTCCTGTAAGGGAGAGGGGACCGATGGTGTGTCCCTTATACATAGGGACAACCATCGCTCACCTCCCCCAGTCAGTCCCCTCCCCCCACAGTTAGAACACATTGAGGGAACATATTTAACCCCTTCCCGCCCCCTAGTGGTTAACCCCTTCCCTGCCAATCACATTTATACAGTAATCAATGCATTTTTATAGCAGGGATCACTGTATAAATGTGAATGGTCCCAAAAATGTGTCAAAAGTGTCCGATGTGTCCGCCGCAATATCGCAGTCACAATAAAAATCGCAGATCGCCGCCATTACTAATAAAAAATAAAATAAAATAAAAATGCTATAAATCTATCCCCTATTTTGTAGACGCTATAACTTTTGCGCAAACCAATCAATACGCGCTTATTGCGATTTTTTTTTTTACCAAAAATATGTAGAATACGTATCGGCCTAAACTGAGGAAAATTTTATTTGAAAAAAAAAAATGGGTATTTATTATAGCAAAAAGTAAAAAATTGTTTTTTTTTCCAAACTGGACGCTCTTCTTTTGTTTATAGCGCAAAAAATAAAAACCGCAGAGGTGATCAAATACCACCAAAAGAAAGCTCTATTTGTGGGAAAAAAAGGACGCAAATTTCATTTGAGAGCCACGTCGCACGACCGCGCAATTGTCATTCAAAGTGTGATAGCGCTGAAAGCTGAAAAATGGCTTGGGCAGGAGGGGGGTTTTCGTGCACAGTAGGGAAGTGGTTAAAGCTAAAAAATGTTATGTGTACATGAACACATAGGCTAACATAGAGTGCAGTTAATGGGCTTTTTAAAAAAACGCCAAAACGCCAATAAACTGCAGTTTATCAGCTTCTGTGTACATGGAGCCTTACACTCTTTAGCTCCCTTGTATATTGGTTTAACCTGCCACCCTCCAGACAAAATTTTAATAGAGTCGAGGATTAGATCCTTTGTTAAGTATTTATTACTGTCTTTGGCCCCAGTTAGGAGACTTAACCTCACTTCCCGTGCCAGTGACAGTGTGTTGCTACTAGGATAGGAAATGAGCATATATCTCCATTCGGGAAATGGATAGTAATAAAAAAAGTGGACTGAAGTTCTAACCTTTTTCCACTGTATTAAAGAATGTGTTAGATAGATTACACAACACTTTCAGGCCTGGTGACAACGTCGTCGTTAAAGGTTTTCAATTTTGGCTGACAAAGTAAATAAGTCTTTCAGAGCCGCAGATAAGGCAGACAGTAGGCTTGATGTTGTGTCAGTCAACCCTGCTGTGCCCCATAGGACTCATGCACAAGGCCGTATCTGGCGATTGACTGCTATGGGCAGCTGTACACAATGCCTGTGGACTCCCTGGTGGGGAAATATGCTGGAATTTTGCTATACGGACAGATTCAGCTATGTGCATGTGACAAGATGCCTGTAAACTTCCGAGGGTGATTGGATGTGCATGCATAAACTGACTATTTAGGATTGGGTGGTACTAACAAAAAAAGGAGCATATATCTTGGTTAAATGTTAGAAATGGAGAATGTGAACGGAGAGAGGTGGGTAAGGAGGAAAACTGCTCTGCACATGGCCATATCTGCCTATTGACTTCTACAGGCAGCTATCGGCAGCACCTGTGCGCTCCCTTTTGGGACAATATGCTGGAACTTGGCTAAATTCATCCAAGTGCATGAGCCAAGATGCCCATAGACTTCTGAGGGTGATTGGATGGGCATGCCTAGACCGACCACCAAGGATCGGGTGGCACTACTAAAAGAGGAGCATATATCTTGGCTAAACTTTCAAAATGGAAAATGCTAATAGGGCAGTGGAGGGCAAGGAGGAGCGCTACTGTGGCAAAGTAGGACTAAAAGTTATTGGGACACGTTTTCTATCTTGCCTGATCAGTATCACCCTTCTTCGCTAAAAGTGTTCACCTTGCTGTCATATGCGAAGGACCCTACGATTTAGGCCATTGCCCAATTTGGCTGAAATGGGTAAGGAGAGAGCCGCTGTGGCAAAGTAGGGCTAAATGTTATTGGGACACGGTTTCTATCCTGCCTGATCAACATCACCCTCCTTCACCGAAAGTGTTCACCTTGCTGTCATATACGAAGGACGATAGAATTTAGGTCACTGCCCAACCTGGCTGCAAAAACGGACAGTGTGGGTATCTTTATGCATTTCGGTAACCATTGTCTCCCTTGACTGAACATTGCAACTTTCAACCTTGCTTTACTATACAGCTTTTGCTTTTTTAAGCTTAGCTTTGCCCCATGACTCTCTTTCTTCTTGAACACAAGACGGGAATGGGTCAATCAGAGGTTAAAAGCAAATCCTGTTAAATTATTAAAATAACTCCACATTGAAGTAATAACATCTACTGGATTCATATCTTTTCAAGCGCTCAGTTCATTTAACAAAAACACTGAATTATTAATACAATCCACATGAAGCTATGGAGGATATGGAAGACTGAATGTGTTTGTGAAAGATTTATAATAGCTGCGTGTGTAATTGGCCGGTCATGCAGACTTGATAAAATAATATTATGAATTAGTGCCGCTGTACTGTTAATTAAAACAATCGGCAGTTTATCTGCCACTGGTGGTCCGTAAAACATTTTGGCTCCCGTGGAGGAAAAATATAAGATCATAAAATTTACATCTTTAAAGGTGCCAAACTGCTGAAACAAATAGACAATTTTATTATTGAGCATTGTAATTGTTTTAGCCTTAGGACTGGATTTCATTATTAGCCCCCCCAAGACCCATCATAATTCATGAGATTTTTATAGGAAATGCAGCCAATTCAGGTTTCACTTTTCTTCCTTGGCTCCTTACAGTGAAATTCTAGCTCATGGCACACTGTTCTGTGGGGGGGCACGATTAATAACCCCCTTACCTATATAGTCATTATAGGTAGAGTTAGATTCCATGGGTTAGGTTCAAGAACATGTAAACCACAACTCATGCCTTTTGTATCATAAACAGTTGCCATTTGTTTTTTTACAGTAATGTACAGTTTTCACCTTTCTTCCATTCATTGTTTTATTTTAGTTCTGCTGATCCCATTCAGTCTCTTTGCAGCAACTTTCTGTCTACATGTACTCCTGGGATGGTTGCATGGCATTTCTCAGGTTGGGTTTTTTGACACTGGCCACACCATGCCTGCATTATGTTTGTTGAAAGAGACACTGTCTATAGGTTCCTTTGGGAACCTATAGACAGTGTGACAATACAATAGCATAACTGGGGAATAGAGACAAAGTGTTTTCACCCTATGATAGAAAGTGCCTGAACAAGGATCCAATGATCCTAGTAGGATCTGCAGCATTTTATAGCATTAAATAGTATTAATGCATTGCATAGCATTTTAATGCAATCTACAGATTAAAAAATATTACAAATGAAAAATTGAATTGAATTAGAATTTATATTAAAGTAGAACTATAGACAAAATGTTTGTTTTTAAATTTTGGATACACTAAGAGCCGATTCACACTGGGGCGGCACGACTTTGGGGGCGACTAGGCAAGGCGATCTCAAGACGACTTGAGAGGCGACTTGCAAAATGACTTCTGTATTGAAGTCAATGCAAGTCGCCCCGAGTCGCCCCCAAAGTCGTACAAGAACCTTTTTCTAAGTCGGAGCGACTTGCGTCGCTCCTATTAGAACGGTTCCATTGAATAGAGCTGAGTCGCCTGACGAGTTGCCCCTGTGTGACCGGCTCTAAGGGAGAGTTATAACAACCTCTGTTCATCTGTGTCCCATTGGAGAGATTTTCTCGACGTGATTCTTCTCCAGCCTGCCTTGCCAACACACTATCATGAAAAAAAATGCTCGAGCAAAGCGCGGTGACGTACGAAATGTAGGACGGCACTATAAAAGGGAAGTTCCATTCGGATGGCGCCACCCTTTGGGCTGCTTTTGCTAATCCTCGTGTTAGTAAAGTTTGGTGAGAGACGATTCACGCTTTTCAGCCTCGTGCTCTTCAGTCCGTTACAGCGTGACGAATGTGCTATCTCCATTACGAACACTAGTTTTACCAGAATGAGCGCTCCCGTCTCATCACTTGCTTCTGAGCATGCACGTTTTTTTCACGTCGTTAAAGTCTACACACGCCCGTTTTTCATGACGAGGAAAACGATGACGAGAAAAATTAGAGCATGTTCCAAATTTTTAATGGGCATTTTTCACGCTCTGGAACCCACACACGATCGTTTTTAATGACCAAATTAAAAAATTGCATTTTTCTCGTCATGAAAAATGGTTGTGTGTACGCGGCATAAGCCGAGTTTTTCAGCACATTTTTTTGTACTGAAAATGCCCCCCTCGGCTTATACTCGAGTCACCTTTTTGCGCCTGATCTCCTGGATTTTGGGGACCCGTCACCGGCCCAAACTTGGCACACATGTAGCTCCATTTCTCCTCTATAAGTGTGCAAAGTTTTTTGTCTGGAAGACCTACAGCCGGGGAGCACCGATTTTTCAAACCCTGGCACCCCTTCCATAGACTCCCATGTTAAACGGTAATATCTCCGGTGACTTTGGGGACCCTGTACCGGCCGGTCCTAGGTCCCCTGGACCCCAAACTTGGCACACATGTAGCCCCATTTCTCCTCTATAAGTGTGCAAAGTTTTTTGTCTGGGGAACCTATGATTTTTCAAAGCTGGGCACCCCTTCCATAGACTCCCATGTTAAACGTCAGTCTAGTCATGGACACAGTGAGGCATGGGCACAGTGAGGCATGGGCACAGTGAGGCATGGACACAGTGAGGCATGGGCACAGTGAAGCATGGGCACAGTGAGGCATGGGCACAGTGAGGCATGGGCACAGTGAGGCATGGACACAGTGAGGCATGGGCACAGTGAGGCATGGGCACAGTGAGGCATGGGCACAGTGAGGCATGCACATGGACACAGTGAGGCAAAGTGAGGCACAGTGAGGCATGCAGATGGACACCCTAGGCTTATACTCGAGTCAATACGTTTTCCCAGTTTTTTGTGGTAAAATTAGGGCCTCGGCTTATATTCGGGTCGGCTTATACTCGCGTATATACGGTAATCTAACCTGGGCTGCCAGGTACGTTAACATGTATTGCATGTGTCAGTTATAATCGCTGTCAGCTCATTCACCAGGGTACCGTGCACCCGGGGCCGCTTGATTTTCAATAAATAAATTCTACAGATTATGTATAGACTTCAACGTTGACTTTTTTAACTTTTGACTATTGTATGTGATGATGTCAGAGCACAACCTCCAGCCGGTGAGCCTTAGAGAAGGGGCTTTAGGGGACCAGTTGCACAGCATGGAGGATTTAATGATTGGGTTTGAATCTACATGAAATGAAGAGATTTAGAAGTCAAAACCACACACCCCAATGTACCTTCCTTCTCGTCCTAGTAATATTAAAGTAACAGTGACCAGCTGACATTAGAAATGACAGGGCATTTTGTGGCACAGGCTGACGCACAGCAGATGTCTATACAGCGATCCCTCGCATGATCCCCCAGGAAAAGGCACAGCTGTCAAACAACTCCTAAAATAAATATGTTTTAGAATATTAGAATAATGAATAGGACCCAAGGCAAGCTTTCTACAGATTACATATTCAGAAGTGATTTGTCATTAGTGGCTGTGTGAGTTTGCTGTTATCCTGGGACGTGGTTAATCATGTTACATACTGAAGTTGGAGCAAAGCCAGGATGGTATTTGCTGACTTAAGTAAATTTTCTAGTGTTTGAACCACATGCTTCTTGGCATTTGTAGTGTATGTGTGTGTGTGGCTTATAGCCCTGTCCAATGTTGATGTTTCAAATGGAAGAGAAGTTTTGGAATGCATATCTTAAATCTAGAACCACTATGATGGTTTTTTTGTAGTGAAATGTGTTGGCCTGAGGCCTGTGTCATCACTGCAAACTACTTAGGCCATAATATAAATGTGAAGATTGTATTTTCCATAATTTTTTTCTCTGAGATTTAAAGGTATGGCGGACTTATGAAATTTTTACGTTTAATTAAACTCTCCCCCCTAAAAAAAACTTGAACTATATTACAAGTCTCTACTATGTGTATGGATACTTTTGGCATCCACACTATATTGCCAAAAGTATTGGGCCACCCCACCAAATCGTTTGGTGGAGGGGAAATTCTTATGCTGCGTACACACGACCGTTTTTCATGACGAGAAAAATTCAATTTTTTAATTTGGTCATTAAAAACTGTCGTGTGTGGGCTCCAGAGCATTTTTCACAACGTGAAAAATGGCCATTAAAAATTTGGAACATGCTCTAATTTTTCTCGTCGTTTTTCACGTCGTTGTTTTCCTCGTCATGAAAAACAGTAGTGTGTATGCTTTTACGAGGGGAAAAAAAACGCGCATGCTCAGAATCAAGTATGAGACGGGAGCGCTCGTTCTGGTAAAACTAGCGTTCGTAATGGAGATAGCACATTCGTCACGCTGTAACGGACTGAAGAGCACGAGGCTGAAAAGCGCGAATCGTCTCTCACCAAACTTTACTAACACAAGGATCAGCAAAAGCAGCCCAAAGGGTGGCGCCATCCGAATGGAACTTCCCCTTTATAGTGCCGTCGTACATTTCAAGCGTCACCGCGATTTGCTCAACCATTTTTTTTTCATGATAGTGTGGAGGCAAGGCAGGCTTGAGAAGAATCACGTCGAGAAAAACGTCGTTTTTTTCAATGACATTAAAAACGGTCGTGTGTACGCGGCATTAGTTCCAGTAAAAATAACTCCTAAAGTGGTTGTAAAGGTTTAATTATTTTTTTATTTTTTTAAAATAACAAACATGTTATACTTACCTCCACTGTGCAGTTCGTTTTGCACAGAGTGGCCCCGATCCTCCTGTTCTGGGGTCCCTCGGCGGCTGTCTCGGCTCCTCCCCGCAATAGCTAACCCCCTCTGGGAAGCTCTCTCCTGAGGAGGTTAGTTTGCGGGCGTGCTCCCTGTCATATACTCTGCGTCCATAGACACAGAGTGTATGACTCGGCCCCCCCCCCCCCCCCCCCCCCCGTCGGCTGCGTCATTGGATTTTATTGACAGCAGCGAGAGCCAATGGCTGCACTGCTATCAATCTATCCAATCAACGCCGAGAAGCAGTGGAGAAGAGGACGCCTGGGGACGCGCACAGCAGGTGAACGGGCAAAGATAAGTAAAACTGGGGGGCCGTGACAGCTAGGTGCTTTTTCACCTTAATGCATAGGATGCATTAAGGTGAAAAAACACAAACCTTTACAACCGCTTTAAGGTGTCAGCATATCAAGACATTTTGGACAAGTTCATGCTCCCAACTTTGTGGGAACAGTTTGGGGATGGCCCCATCCTATTCAATATTGAGTGTGCCCCCTCTTTGTAGCTATAACAGCTTAAACTCTTCTGGGAAGGCTGTCCACAAGGTTTCGGAGTGTGTCTATAGGAAAGTTTGACCATTCTTCCAGAAGCGCATTTGTGAGGTCAGGCACTGATGTGGACAAGAAGGCCTGGCTTGCAGTTTCCGCTCTAATTCATCCAAAAGGTGTTCTATCAGGTTGAGGTCGGGGCTCTGTGCAGGCCAGTCAAGTTCATCCACCCCAAACTCACTCAATAATGTCTTTATGGACCTTGCTTTGTGCACTGGTCCAAATCATAGTTAAGGGGAGTCTTAAGGTGTCAGCATATCAAGACATTTTGGACAATTTCCTGCTCCCAACTTTATGGGAAGAGTTTGGGAAAGGCGCCTTCTGTTCCAACACGACTGCGTACCAGTGCACAAAGCAAGGTCTATAAAGACATGGATGAGCGAGTTTGGGGTGGAAGAACTTGACTGGCCTGCACAGAGTCCCGACCTCAACCCGATAGAACACCTTTTGGATGAATTAGAGCGGAAACTGCGAGCCAGACCTTCTTGTCCACATCAGTGCCTGACCTCACAAATGCGCTTCTGGAAGAATGGTCAAACATTCCCAATAGAATACCTTTGGAATGAATTAAAGGCCTTCTGGTTCAACATCAGTGCCTGACCTCACAAATGCGGTTCTGGAAGAATGGTCAAACATTCCCATAGACACACTCCTAAACCTTGTGGATGACCTTCCCAGAAGACTTGAAGCTGTTATAGCTGCAAAGATTGGACCAACTCAATATTGAACCCTACGGAATAAGACTGGGATGCCATTAAAATTCATGTGCGTGTAAAGGCAGACGTCCCAATACTTTTGACAATATACGCTATGTTTTAAGGCTGCCTACTAAAAATGAATGGGCTGCCAATGCACTGTAATGCAGTAAGAATTCTAGGTGACCTCTTTTTGTAATGTAACACATTGCAACATCACGCTACAGCACAGGTACCTCTTTGTTTAGTGTGTTGGGGTGCCATTCAAAATGAATAGCACCGCAACACAGTAACAAATATTACGTGTATTACCAACTGTTGCAGTAACGCTCACATTACCACAACTCGATGGGCTCAAATTCATTCAGTTCAGCAAGACAATTATTGTAGTTTTATGTTAACAATTGGGTATAGGTCGTCTTTATACACCCGCTTCACCTCACCCTCATCGAACACAAAATACTTAATCAGAGTCTTCCTCTAATGATCCATCACAACCTCTGGGAGCTTATTCATAGCTGGAGCCCATTAAAAAATAAAAAAAGTTCCATCTTCTCTCAGTTACGCATATTCCATTTTCCCGAGTGATGATAGATGGGCTTTAAAACATTTCTTTACTAGCAGGCTTTTTGCTTTTCATTCCTCAGCGTTTCAGCCCTTTAAGTGCTCCGGGAAGGAATCAAAAAGTAAGTTGCCTGATAATTGCTTCCCACGAAAAAGCGCTGTTCTAAAACTTGTGTAAGATCTCTGGGGAGTTTCCCTGCGGCACAAAATGAAACGCAAGATGAGAGCGAACAATCTAAAGCCGTCTTTTTATTTTTTTATGTAATGTGGAGGATGGATGTACTGGACATTTCAGCAAGGGACGTGTTCATGATTATAAAGGGATTTGTAGGAATTAATGGGGTTTTCTGCTTTAGCTATTAATATCCAATCCCTTCTTGGTAATTTAAAGGAAAACTTAACTGACGCTAATTAAAGTATGCATATGTGTGTGAATATATATATATATATATATATATATATATATATATATATATATATATATATATACTGTATATAGCCATACATTGCTTTAACAGGCAAAAAGATTTAAATGTGACATGTGAGGGTCACACCATATATTTACCAAATAATTGCAGGCCAAAAACAATCCCTATAAGGGTCCTCTATTCATCTGGGTCAGTATCAGAGTCCCCCCTTACATCGGAATCCCCATCGGGGTCCCGCCTTAAATCTGAGTCCTTCTTACATTAAGGTCCCCATCAGAGTCCCCCTGACATAAAGTTCCGAATCAGAGCTTCTCTTACATCAGAATCTTCCTTAGCAGTCCCACCTTACGTTAGTGTGCCTATCAGAGTTCCCCCTTACATCAGAACGGGAGACCATGGGCAACCTCTGCTCACCTTAAGCCTCAGTTAGTGAACAGCATGTGGCAACACTGGTACTGATCATGTGATCATAGTGTATGATAACACTGGTACTGATCATGTGATCATAGTGTATGATAACACTAGTACTGATCATGTGATCATAGTGTATGGCAACACTGGTACTGATCATGTGATCATAGTGTATGATAACACTGGTACTGATCATGTGATCATAGTGTATGGCAACACTGGTACTGATCATGTGATCATAGTGTATGACAACACTGGTACTGATCATGTGATCATAGTGTATGATAACACTGGTACTGATCATGTGATCATAGTGTATGGCAACACTGGTACTGATCATGTGATCATAGTGTATGATAACACTGGTACTGATCATGTGATCATAGTGTATGATAACACTGGTACTGATCATGTGATCATAGTGTATGGCAACACTGGTACTGATCATGTGATTATAGCGTATGGCAACACTGGTACTGATCATGTGATCATAGTGTATGATAACACTGGTACTGATCATGTGATCATAGTGTATGACAACACTGGTACTGATCATGTGATCATAGTGTATGACAACACTGGTACTGATCATGTGATCATAGTGTATGATAACACTGGTACTGATCATGTGATTATGGTGTATGATAACACTGGTACTGATCATGTGATTATGGTGTATGATAACACTGGTACTGATCATGTGATCATAGCGTATGATAACACTGGTACTAATCATGTGATCATAGTGTATGATAACACTGGTACTGATCATGTGATCATAGCGTATGATAACACTGGTACTGATCATGTGATCATAGTGTATGGCAACACTGGTACTGATCATGTGATCATAGTGTATGGCAACACTGGTACTGATCATGTGATTATAGCGTATGGCAACACTGGTACTGATCATGTGATTATGGTGTATGACAACACTGGTACTGATCATGTGATCATAGTGTATGATAACACCGGTACTGATCATGTGATCATAGCGTATGATAACACTGGTACTGATCATGTGATCATAGTGTATGGCAACACTGGTACTGATCATGTGATCATAGTGTATGGCAACACTGGTACTGATCATGTGATTATAGCGTATGGCAACACTGGTACTGATCATGTGATCATAGCGTATGACAACACTGGTACTGATCATGTGATCATAGTGTATGACAACACTGGTACTGATCATGTGATCTTAGCATATGGCAATACTGGTACTGATCATGTAATTATAGCATATGGCAACACTGGTACTGATCATGTGATCATAGTGTATGCAAAACTGGTACTGATCATGTGGTCATAGCATACATGTGACAAGTCCTAAAATAAGGAATGTAATGAAAAGGTTTTATTTCATAATTTTATTAGTATGTTGATGGGGAGATGGAGGGCAGAGAAAGCAGGGTAGAAAGCTGGGGGATTATAGATGGAGAGAGGTTGTGTTGCTCTTCAGAATCTGATTTCCTATGTTTTGGCTCTTACAGGTGGCTGTGAAGGTGATTGATAAGAAGAAAGCCAAGAAGGACACTTATGTGGCCAAGAACCTGCGCAGGGAGGGTCAGATCCAGCAGATGATCCGACACCCCAACATCACCCAGCTGCTCGATATCTTAGAGACAGAGAACAGCTACTACCTGGTGATGGAACGCTGCTCAGGAGGGAATCTCATGCACAAAATTTACGAAAAGAAAAGATTGGAGGAAAACGAAGCCCGGAAATACATCCGCCAGCTAATTCAGGCAGTAGAGCACCTGCACCGTGCCGGGGTGGTACACAGGTGAGTACGGGTGTAATTATTCCTGAACTTCTCCATTGTTCTTTCACTGTGTGTGAAAAATGTTTCCGGTACTAAAAATATTTCCCATCATCATCCTAGTGATCTCAAGCAGTTTAGTGTCTTAGCCCTTTCCATTGAAGTTCATGCACAAGAAAATGGGAGCAAAATAATAAAAGCCTTTTCTATAAAATGTATGGGTGACCACTCACTGGTGATCCAGGCAGTAACACACTTCCTGTCTAAAGCCATACATGGATCGAAATTCACCCTGTTCAGCAGGGACAGCCCAATTCCAATCCATGTATGGGCAGGCTGATTGTACCCAAGTCGATTCATCGATCAACTTGGGTACAACAAGCCTGTCAGATTTTTAGCATGCAATTACTGCCGGCAGTAGCAATCATCGTGTTCTGCCAGCCAGGGAGGTTTCCCACACCCCCCCTGCTGGCAGAACACGGTAGAGCTGTGAGAGGCATTCCTCCAACACTGGATGTGTTGATGGGGAAATCAAGAGATTTTCTTCCCTTCCACCTGTGGTGGATGGAAAGAATATCAAATCATCTATGGGCTGCCTTAGGGCAGTGGTTCTCAACCCTGTCCTCAAGTACCCCCAACAGGCCATGTTTTGGGAATTTCTCTTAGATAAAATAGCTGTCCATAATACCAAGCCATTGACTCTGATTTCAAGCACCTGTGCAAGATAAAGGAAAACCCGCAAACATGGACTGTTGGGGTTACTTGAGGACAGGGTTGAGAACCACTGCCTTAGGGTGTCTCCACTCTGGATGGAGGATCAATATAGCCACCCATGGAAAGCAGCATTATCAATCAGGGGAGAGGGTAGTTAGATGCACTAACATATTTCAGTAGACCTAACTAACACATTAAAGCCAAACTCCAACACTAAAGCCGTGTACACAGTCCGATGGACTTTTCTTATCGAACAAACCGATCGTGTATGGGCTCCATCTGTCTTTTTTCCATCGGTGAGAAGAAATAGAACACATTTTAAATTTATCCGATGGGAAAAAAAACGATAGCAAATTCCGATCGTCTGTGTGGAACTCCATCGGACAAAAAACCCACGCATGCTCAGAATCAAGTCGACGCATGCTCAGAAGCATTGAACTTAATTTTTCTTGGCTTGTCAGAGTGTTTTACGTCACGGCGTTTGGGACGGTGGGATTTTTGACTGATGGTGTGTAGGCAAGACTGATGGAAGTCAGCTTCATCGGATTTCCGATGGAAAAATCCATCGGATTAGAATCCATAGGAAAACCGATCGTGTGTACAGGGCTTAACACTTTTTAGGCAGTTACAGAAACTTTTTCTTGTTCTTTTGGGATAAAGGTTTTACATAAATGAATAAAATGTGTCCATTATAAGCACCCCTGTCAGCGGTAAATGGTTTGTCTCAGCCTTCTAACTGCCACTTTTGCTGAACAGCTTGGTATGTTAAAGGAAGTTGAAAAATAACTAACTTACTGGCTGGTTCACCAGGTGAAAATAAAGAAAAAGAAAAATAAATCGACTGCAACCACCATACCTAAGAATTACTAAGCTGCAATAATTTTTTGGGGTTTAATACCGCTTTAAATAGAGATCATTAAAGGGGTTGTAAACCCTTGTGTTTTTTTACCTTAACCCGCCTAGCGGTATTCCCGAGTCTGGCTCGGGGTAAGATTTCAGTACCTAAAGCGGTAACCCCGAGTCAGACTCGGGATCGCATTGCAGGATACAGGGGAAGTTACTTACCTTGTTCCCTGGATCCTGCAATGTCTCCCCGCTGTGTGTGCGAGCCGTCATCTCGCTCGATCCACACTGCTGAGTGCCGCCGAGCTCCATTCCCTGCGACGTTGCGGCGCACGGGGGCGGAGTTCGGCGCCAAATTCAAAAAGTGAAACACACAATACACATACAGTATACTGTAATCTTACTGATTACAGTACTGTGTAAAATAATTACACACCCCCTTTGTCCCTAGTGGTCTGTCCAGTGTCCTGCATGCACTTTTATATTCTAAATACTGTTCTTTCTGCCTGGAAACTGGAGATTGTCCATAGCAACCAAAAAGTGTCCCTTTACATCAAAAGTGGTTTTAGACCAGCTAGAAAACAGCGATAATAAATTAGAATCACTCGCAGAATTGAGCGATAGCGATTTGTGGGGAAATTCGTCATCAAACACTGAAAAACACTTTTATTATTATTATATTATTATTTGTTATAATTATTTTATAGTTATTTATTATATTATAATTTATGATTTTGTTTTTTGAACTTTATCATACCCGGGATGTCTACTAGACTCTGGTTTGGACAGATTTAAGTGAGTTATTCCTAAGAATTGCAGGCCTACAATATAAAACGCCAAATTTTCATGCAGGATAATGGTACCGCTTTCAGCACCTAAAATCTGACAGAATCATACCGCCAGGGAGGTTAATTCATCCTATGCATTAAGGTCAAAAAACTTCTGGCAGTCAGCCCCCCAGCCCCCCCCCCCCGTTTTACTTACCTGAGCCCCGTATTTCCCTCGGCGGAGACGCGCTGTTCCTCTCTGCACGGGGTCCCGGCACTTGATTGGCTAGATTGATATTAGCGCAGCAATTGGCTCCCGCTGCTGTCAATCAAATTCAATGACGTGGGCGCCGGGGGCAGGGAAGAGTCCGGCATTCTGCGTCTATGGACGCCGAATGCTGGACTCGGAAGTGTGCCCGCAAAGTAACCCCCCGGGAGAGCGCTTCTCCTAGGGGGTTATCTGATGCGAGGAGGAGCCACGTGAGCCGCTGAGGGACCCCAGAAGAGGAGGATCGGGGCCACTCTGTGCAAAACGAGCTGCACAGTGGAAGTAAGTATGACATGTTTATTATTTTTAATTAAAAAAAAACAAGGCTTACAATCACTTTAAGCACTATCAATTCCTCATTACAGACAAACTAGAAATAACACGGCATGATTGGAAATTGGTATAACTTGCTGGTCACAAAAAAAACTGCTTTCCAATTCCTTGTCAATCAGGCAGGACTAAGCATGGAGCCGTGGCTCTTTTTTACCCAGCAACAAAACCATTGCACACACAAACCTCTTATGAAAAGGGTAAATGCTATTATTAGACCTTACAAAGAAAACGCACATAAAAATAGATTATGAAAACACACGGCAGATAATTGCTGTGCCTGTTACAGCCCTTTCTGGATATTCGTTTTTTTTTTCTTCTTGTGTCAGTGCGTTCATTTCCCATCAAAAAGAAAAATAATATCTCTTCAATAGGAAGAAGGCCATTTATTTACGACAGCGGCATAAAAAAGAAATAAATGGCACAGGACAATTTTAGTTGTAAATGGTTTGTTGTAGAGTGAATGAATGGGTGACTCACACCTATTGTTAGCAGGAAGATCACAGGTTTGTGTGAAGATTCCATTATTCATAAATCTCTGCCGGAAACTGGATTTCAGCGGGATGAAAGGCAGGCGCTGTAAACGCAGCGCGGAAGAAGTCACGACAAGACGGGGACATACCTGGCTCCCTTGTGAAGACGATGGAGTTATTAATAGAATAGGAGAGGAGAGGCTCGCTAAAATAATATCTTTTTGGATGTGATATGTTAGAGTCGCTCTGAGCGCACCTCTAGTTCGGAGGAAAAGCGGCGGAGATGAAAAGAAAGGTCGCACACCTCAATTTGCAGCAAAGCTCAGATAAGCGCTATTTTTATCAGCCGTGTAATTGCTGTCAGTGCTGCTCCATTGAAATAACACTCTATAAACAGCTCGGTATTCTATAGTGAGGCATAAATATCCACTCTGCTATGAAGAATGTACTTTTTTTTTTGTTTTGTTTCGGCTTTGTGACTATTCACCATTATTAAGTGTAACTCCCACCGGTTTGTCAACCATACCCCTGGTGCCCAACTGGCAGCTCAATGCCCACATGCAGCCTTTTCATGCCCCAGTATTCGGAGTAGAAACATTGATTTGCTAATAGGCTGCTAATTGTGATCTCTGGCAGTCACACATTACACATCCCCAGTCTCCAACTGTTTTCTGCAGCAGTTTTCCAGTCTCTGATAACACTTATAGCATGTCTGTATTCTCTGACCATTTCATGTAGTGTGTTTGCAGTCTCTGACCATCTCCTCTACTATGTTTTCTATCTCTGACCATCTCCTCTATTATGTCTCCCGTCTCTGACCATCTCTTCCAGTATGCCTGCAGTCTTTAACCACCTCTTCCAATATGTCTGCAGTCTCTGACCATCTCCTCTGCTATGTTTCCTATCTCTGACCATCTCCTCTACTATGTTTCCTATCTCTGACCATCTCCTCTACTATGTTTCCCATCTCTGACCATCTCCTCTACTATGTTTCCCATCTCTGATCATCTCCTCTACTATGTTTCCCATCCATGATCATCTCCTCTACTATGTTTCCCATCTCTGATCATCTCTTCCAGTATGTCTGCATTCTCTGACCATCTCCTATAGTGTGCCTACAGTCTCTGATCATCTCCTCTGCTATGTTTCCTATCTCTGACCATCTCCTCTAGTGTTTCTCTTGCCTCTGACCATCTTTTCCAGTATGCCTGCAGTCTCTAACCATCTCCTCTGGTATGTCTGCAGTCTCCGACCATCTCCTCTACTATGTCTTCCATCTCTGACCATTTCCTTTGGTATGTCTGCAGTCTCGAACCATCTCTTCCAGTATGTCTGCAGTATCTGACCATCTCCTCTACTATGTCTCCCATCTCTGACCCTCTCCTCCAGTATGTCTGCAGTCTCTGACCATCTCCTCTAGTGTGTCTGCTGTCTCTGACCATCTCCTCTGCTATGTTTTCTGTCTGTGACCATCTCCTTCGGTATGTCTGCAGTCTCTGACCATCTCCTTTACTATGTGTCTCATCTCTGACCATCTCCTCTGGTATACCTGTGGTCTCCGACCATCTTCTCTATTATGTCTCCTGTCTCTACTATGTCTGCCATCTATAACCAACTTCTTGGTATGTCTGAAGTCTCTGACCATCTCCTCTTGTATGTCTGCAGTCTTTGATCATTTCCTTTAGTATGTCTGCAGTCTCTGACCATCTGCTGTATTATATATGCAGTCTCTGACAGTCCTCTGTACCATTACATATATTGAATATTATGTGTGGCCCTTAAGTGTGTTCAGGGGCTACAGTTGAGACCCCCTACACCTCATGCATGGATAACTATCAAACTATACTGTATATGTGGACAGGAAACCTTATTGCAGATCCTCATCTGTTCTGTGTAGTGAGATAGGCTCTACTATTGCAGGTCATAGGATCTTCTCAAATGAGGATGTTTTGCCATTACCGCTAATGATATGATCCATACCAGTGTTTTATTAAGGTGCACTGGGGTTGATTTATTGAAGCAGCACAAGCAGTTCACTTAGCAAAGTGACTGGTGATAAATAAGGGGTTCCGGAGTTCACTCTGAATACCAAATCATGTGTGAGGGAAGCGGTTCAAGCAGTTCACTTTGCAAAGTGAATGTTAGTTCATAAGGTAATCCGGAGTTCACCCTGAATACCAAATGATATGTAAAAAAAAAAAAAAAAAAAGGAATTTTGCTAGCGTATTAATGGATGATGTAAGTGAACAAAGCTTTACATTATTTACTAAAGTGTATCTAAACCCAGGAGCAAAAATGCAACACATTGAAGCTCACAGGTCCTTAGATGTGGTGGTTACATTTGTTTTCATTTTCAGCATGTTTCCTTTATTCTCAACTAGTGATCCTGCCAGTAACACACTTCCTGTCCTAGGGAGACAACATTTACTCATCGCACTGTATCAATGGAGGTGCTGTGTTGTCCCCCTAGGATAGGACAACAGAGCAACCCTTCCTCTTCTCCATAACATGGGGAGTTCTGGAGTCCACAGAGAGAACTGAGAACAGTGCTAACTGATAACATTGCAGCAGAGGCAGAAAGCTCAAGAATTTATGAGCTCATATGATTTCTGGCAGGATCAACAGGTATTAATTTGCACCCTTTAAATAGATGTAACACAATGCTTTCAATGGTATATTTAACAAACAAAAAGTGAGCAAGAAAGAGAAGTTCATTGTTAGAATCAATCCCAGTACATCTCTGATATCACTTTAGGTGGTACGTCTCTTTTTTATTGTATCTCACCAAAGAGGAAAATCTCAATGCAGTAAACCTAATAACATTACCAAAGAAGCCGTATTCCTTAGAACAGGAGGCTTGTAATGTAACCTCATATTCTGGGCATATTTCTTGGAAAGAAGGATTCGGGGAAGGGTTAGGAAATCCTTCTGGAAATCCTATCTTTAAACTGTATACCTTTGCCATGGTTGCAGAGAAGACACACTTGAAATTCGGTTGGCAGTTACAGAAAAGTATGGCGGAATGCAAGCTGCAATGGAAAGTTAAAAATCCTTATTCTTTCTGCACCATTTAGTAAGTCACTGACTGCAGGCAAGAAGAATCAGAACTTCTGACTTGCGTGCTTGTTGTGAGCGATTTATTAAAGTGGAACTAAACTATATCTGAGGACCACAAACCGAAAACGTTATTTAATGGAGAAGTATAGCCAAAGCTTGCGGCCCGGGGCCCAGATGTGTCCCTTTGCTTACTTTTATCTGGCCCTTGGGGCACTATTATATCCACTGATACCAACAATGAGGTATAATTCCCCCCACTTACACCAATGAATGCAGCATATTTCTACTGACACCAACAATGGGGCCCAATGACATCAATGATGGGGCACAATCCCGCTCAATGACACCAATGATGGGGCCCAATGACATCAATGATGGGGCACAATTCCTCTCAATGACACCAAGGATGGGCCCAAAGACATCAAGGATGGGGCACAATTCCTCTCAATGACACCAAGGATGGGGCACAATTCCTCTCAATGACACCAAGGATGGGGCCCAATGACATCAAAGATGGGCCACAATTCCTCTCAATGACACCAACGATGGGGCCCAATGACATCAATGATGGGGCACAATTCCTCTCGATGACACCAACGATGGGGCCCAATGACATCAATGATGGGGCACAATTCCTCTCGATTACACCAACGATGGGGCTCAATGACATCAATGATGGGGCACAATTCCTCTCAATGACACCAAGGATGGAGCCCAATGACATCAAAGATGGGGGCCAATTCCTCTCGATGACACCAACGATGGGGCCCAATGACATCAATGATGGGGCACAATTCCTCTCGATGACACCAACGATGGGGCCCAATGACATCAATGATGGGGCACAATTCCTCTCAATGACACCAAGGATGGGGCCCAATGACATCAAAGATGGGGCACAATTCCTCTCGATGACACCAACGATGGGGCCCAATGACATCAAAGATGGGGCACAATTCCTCTCGATGACACCAAAGATGGGGCCCAATGACATCAATGATGGGGCACAATTCCTCTAAATGACACCAACGTTGGGGCCCAATGACATCAATGATAGGGCACAATTCCTCTAAATGACACCAACGTTGGGGCCCAATGACATCAATGATGGGGCACAATTACTCTCACTAAAACAAACAATGGGACATTATTTTTTCCACTGGGACCTTTTCTACTTCCACTGGCCACGGTCCAGCCCTTCTAAATTCTGAAGGACAGTAAACTGGCCCTTTGTTTACAAAGTTTGGAGACCCCTGTTCTACATTAAAAAAAAAAATGCCATTGAAGACCCCTGGGATGTTTGACATCATTTTGGCCTAGGCCAGAAACCAGGAAGCAACTGAAACTGTAAAAAATAAGGTTTAAAACAAGTAAATATCATATACCTTCCTATCTATTTACCAAGGCTAGCAGCATTAGGCTCCACGTACACAGAAGCTGATAAACTGCAGTTTATTGGCGTTTTGGCGGTTTTTTAAAAAGCCCATTAACTGCACTCTATGTTAGCCTATGTGTTCATGTACACATAGCGTTTTTTAGAGTTAATGAGCAGTGGAGTTAATGGGCTTTTTTCTGAACGCAAGAAATTTGCGTTCAAAGTGCCGTTTTTCGGCTGGAAAAATGCAAAAAAATGCAAAACGCTGGTCGCCAGCGGTTTTTTATGTTTTTTGATCCATTGAAAAAAAAAAAAGCTAAAAAGCGCTACACTGAAAAATGCTAATAAACGCTAGTAAAAAACGCTGATAAAAGCTATATTTTAAAGCAGCTTTTTCTGCCAGAAATCTGGCATTCAAAACGACCGTTTTTGAGCTTCTGTGTACATGGAGCCTAAGGAGTAATTTAGTTAATGCTGATTAAGAGAGTTTAGTTCCGTTTTAAGAAAACAAGGATGAGGATTCATCAATAAACAGATTGGACGTAGCACCTGCCATCCTTGTACTTTGCACTGCCTTAGTAAATAAGTCTGAAAGTTCAGGACTGACATTAGGAAGCTGAAGATGTGACTGAATTCTCCTTGTTTCATCAGCAGATACTTCTCTTAAATAAATAAAAACATTTTTTCTGGTTAAGTGTTACAACATGGTGTCCCCAAATCTATGAAATCTTCTTCTGATCCTGACAAGTACGTGACCAGCGGCAGCCTGGAAGCAGTGTTTTGATTTGATAAGAGCCGACAAATGCATCCTTTTCTGTGCAATTACCTTCAGCGAGTCAGGGAGCCGAGCTGTTCCAGGGAAGAACATAGACGGGTTCTGCACACTTATGTCTTTTATTATGCTGTGTGTTGGTGAGACGTAAACTGCCAGTCTGTGAGGCCAAAAACACAGGGAAAGAAGTCGCCGACCCTTTATATAAATTACGCTGTACTGAATCTCATGGTGAGAAATCATGCCGCAACTGCCGATGTATGGGGAGTGCCTTTAAAGCCTAGTTCACACGATCAGGACAGGTCTTGCGACCTCACGTTATCATACCGCTTTCGGTAATGATTGTATGACAATTTGATCGTTAGTACACAGCTTTCAAGAGGCAATCAGGACAGGTCTTGTGAAATTATCCAATGGGACAAACACAGAGATGTGAACCCAGCCCTAGAGCTAAAGGGGACGATTCAACTATTAGTTGTTTTGACCACAGCGAGCGAAAAAAATTGCCACAAACTTATTTCTAATCCTTGAATTGGATCCTGGCCAATTCAATCGGAACTAGTTTATGCGCATGCATTTGTCAAATCTTTCTACTTCAATCGAGACATTGACATGGTACTCAAACGAAAAGTTGTTCAATATTAATTGAGTCAATTAAGGCCCATTAAATGGTCAGACGAGCAATTTTTATACTTGTCCAAACGTTAAAACAAAATTCTACAGGTGTAAGGCCAGCTTAAGACTTGGGGCCCATTTACATCAATGCCTGTGCGTAGAGGTGCATTTTTTTGGAGCCTTAGGTAGGTGTCCCTCATTATAACCTTTAGGCCTCATGCACACTTGACGTTTTTTGACGTTTTTACAGCAGCTGTTTTTGGCAGTAGACGGTTTTTTCTACAGTCAATAAACTCTCCATCATGTTATCCTATGTGTCCATGCGCACATAGGCTGTCATCAGCAGTTTTGGACAGTGGCGTTTTTGAGCAGTAAAAACAACCCCAAAACAAGTGGGTTCTGAGAGACGTTTTTCAGCTGTAAAAACGCTCTAATGCTGATAAATGCTGATAAATGTCGATAAACGCTGAAAAACTTCACTCACCAGCTTTTTTTTACGTTTTTGAACCATTGAAAAAGAAAAAAAAAATGTTTCCTTAAAAAAAAAAAAAAACGCTAACGCTAAAAAACGTTAATAAACGCTAAAAATTGCTATTGCAAAAACATTGAAAAAAGCAAAAAAAAAGTTGAAAAACTCACTGCAAAGCTACTGGCGTTTTTATAACGCTATTTTAACGTCCAGTGTGCATGAGGCCTTAGAAGTAGGCAGAGCAAGCACTACATATACTATAAAACAATCCATTAATAATAGGGCTGTGGAAATTAACTATTAATTCCTCAATTAATCGATTATTTTTTTTGATCGCTCAAAATTCTTTTGATCGATCAAAATTTTTTTGATCGGTACTCACCTCTCCGCCGGCTTCCGGGTCTTCAGGGAGTTCTGTTGGAGATCCGGTCACACCACGGACACCGGCGGGGCTTGCCGTGTCCATCTGAAGGGCTCCTTGCGGTGCCTTCATATCTGCATGCCGGTGGGACCTTACTATCTGCCACACGCAAGGGCTGTTACACTTCCCTCTATCACTTCCCTCTATCAACCTGGGATTCTACAGCCATCCACTGGGAGTTGTGATAGTTCCCTTCATGGGACAGCTACATGCCGAGGGACTGATGTTAACCCCTCCTCATCTGGATTCAGCAGTGGTATCGTTGTACACATTTTTATACCAGGATCATACTTAGCTACATGTTTTTATGACTGCTTTTGCTACCGTTTGGTATTACTCACACCATTTTTACAGTTTATGTAGCTACATCGATTTTATCTCCAGTGCAATATTTATTTTGTTACCTACTTGAAGACTATAAAAGTTTTAATGCTATTCCCATCGAGCGCTGCCTTTGTGTGTTTTTTGTATCCTGCTATCCATTTTTCCAGTGGTTGGTAGCTGCACTGGGAATCGGCCTGCAAGGAGATCAGCTAAAAGTAGTTGGATCTGTATGTGTGTTATAATTAATCGAAATTAGTCGATTAATGGATTAAAAAAAAAAACGATTAATCGAACACGAAAATTTTATTCAGTAACAGCCCTAATTAATAATAAAAAAAATAACAATAATATAAATAGTAAACAGTAAAATAAATTAAATACAGGTCGTATCCATATTATACTGTTTGGGAAAGCAGTTGTTTTTGGAGATTTTAAACTTATTTTGCAGCACCCTTTATGGCCAGTTATTCCTCTCATTAACCATTAAATTCTTCTCTTAGTCTAATAATGACTTGTAATCTTTGTTACATTAACTTGTTTGGGATCAACGCTTCTCACCCTCATTAATTGTTGTCTTTCCTGCAGAGATTTGAAGATTGAGAACCTGTTACTGGATGAGAACAACGACATCAAGCTCATCGGTATGTAAATTCCTTAATGAGCTCCCCATTAGCATTGTATTCCTCAGTTTACTCTCAGTATGACTAGGCGAAGACTACGTGAGGCTTCAATAGGACTTCTGTTGTATCCTTCCTTTTATCTCCTTCCTCAGTGCCAAATATCACTGCTGACTCTGCATTGTTTTGGTGGGAATTTTTTTTTGGAATAAGTTGAATGTACATTATTGTCTCCACTTGGGAGTAGAGGGGCCAAATGATACTGCAGTGTTCTGATGGTATTGGCTGAAACATCCACCAATTTATTGCATCCTTTGGTGATTTCTTTGTAATATTTTAGTGGACTGATTCTTAAAAGTGGCTCTATACTCAAATGTTATGAGAAAGCTTTTCTACCACTCCTACTGGGATGGAAAAAAAGGAATGAAAGGGGTCAAATTGCATTCCTGGAAGAATTGCTGCCCAAGCTAGCCATACGCTGCTCTTCACTTAGCCATCTAACCTAACCTAAGGCTTTCTTAACCAGAGTTCAGTAGAACCCCAGGGATCCTTTCCTAGGGGTTTCTTGAGCAATGAGCTATTTCTGCTCGTCAAATAAGTAATGATGATCTTTTTAGCTATGGGGATGGGAGGGATTCTTCCCAAAGACCACAAATGTAAGGGGCATTCTAAACAGTGACCATCACTCTAAAGTAATGTTAGCTGTAGATATAGTAATTACTGTATATACTCAAGTATAAGCAGACCCGAATATAAGCCGAGGCACCTAATTTTACCACAAAAAAATGGGAAAACGTATTGACTCGAGTATAAGCCTAGGGTGTCCATCTGCATGCCTCACTTTGCCTCACTGTGTCCATGTGCATGCCACACTGTGCCTCACTGTGTCCATGCCTCACTGTGCCCAATCTCCCTACCTGATCTCCGGCGCTGTGTGACTAGACTGACGTTTAACATAGAAGTCTATGAAAGGGGTGTCCGGTAACGGGTCCCCAAAATCACCGGAGAAATTACTGTTTAACATGGGAGTCTATGGAAGGGGTGCCCGGCTTTGTAAAATCGGTGCTCCCCGGCCGTAGGTCCCCCGGACAACAAACTTTGCACACTTGTAGAGGAAGAATGGGGCTACATGTGTGCCAAGTTTGGGGTCCAGGGGACCTACGACTGGCCGGGATTAGGCGCACAAATTTGAAGATGGACACAGACTCGAGTATAAGCTGAGGGGGGCATTTTCAGCACAAAAAAAGTGCTGAAAAACTCGGCTTATACTCGAGTATATACAGAACTAGAAAGGGTTTCCTGAGACTGCAAAGTTTTTTCAATGGTTCTTCCATGTTAAAACGTTTGGGAAAGGCTGGTCTAGGACTCTAGGCAGTAGGACATGTGATCTCTGTTGTAGATCATGGTTTTGATCAGATGATCATTCCCTTTAGCAAAGAATAAATGGGTCCAAAGGCATATGCTTTTGGTCATGAGGCCATCACTGAAGGGAGCCTGGAGCAGCATTCTTTCCAGGAGAGGCAATTGCCTTATTTTACTCTTTATAACATCAGGCCTAAAATTAGACATTATAAGATGACTGCTATTACCTTCATTAGCCAGAATACCCTCCTCTGTGCCCCTCCTTGCTTTCACGTTGTTACCAAAGGACTGACTTAAGGACTAAGCCCCACCAATTACCCATATCTATCCAAAGATAGTCCAAAATAACTGAAAGGTTTGATTTAAATCCATATAAATGGAAAAAAGTGTTAAATTGTTTGAAGAATTATAAAATGAGGGTCTTTGTTTGCAGATTTTGGCCTGAGCAACTGTGCCGGAATCTTGGGCTACACGGACCCGTTCAGCACACAGTGTGGCAGCCCAGCCTACGCGGCCCCGGAACTCCTTGCAAGGAAAAAATATGGCCCCAAAGTGGACGTCTGGTCTATGTAAGTATTTTTTCTCCAATTTACTGGAACATATTCTGACATATTTACAGTTTTAAAGGGTCCGTGCACCTAAAGTGAACATTGATTTTTGGGTAATTATCAGCAGGCTGAGGCATCTCTTGGGAACCCAACTCCAACCATTTACATTAGCCAATAAAAGGTCAATTTTGCAATAATGAGAATGTGACAAGAAGGTGAAGACTCCCTGCTGCTACAGCAGGGAGAGAGAGACTTTACTATATGTTTGAGGATGAACGATAGGATGGTAGGGCATATTATTATTATTATTTAGGTACTTATATAGTGCCGTCAATTTACGCAGCACTTTACATTATACATTCACATCAGTCCCTACCCTCAAGAAACCCTAACCCTACAATCTAAGGTCCCTAACTCACATTCATATACTAGGGCCAATTTAGACAGAAGCCAATTTACCTATCGGCATGTCTTTGGAGTGTGTGAGGAAACCCACGCAGGCAGGCACAGGGAGAACATGCAAACTCCAGGCAGGTAGTGTCGTGGTTGGGATTCGAACCAACAACCCTTTTTACTGCTAGGCGAGAGTGCTACCCACTACACCACTGTGCCGCCCGTATGAAGCCAGTGGGTGATTTAGCCCACCTGGCTATTCCCATAACTATATCACTAGAATTCTAGGTAAATTAAATTATAGTAAGTAATGATCTATCATCTATACATAATACACAAGAATATGCACAGATCATGATGAAAAACGTATTAGCGCCACAGAAATTCAGCAAAGCACAAGGCTTCACATCTGGTTGTACAGTCTAGTGTAACAACTTCCAAAGTTTAGTATAATAGCTTTTTCCATTGCAATTGATAAGTAAGACCGGGGGAAAATATGAGCATTTTTATACAGCGGTGTGTGACTGTAATAAATGCTTCAACACATGGTTACTTGAAATCACAAGGTAGCTCTATGTTTTTGGTCATCTATATGTAATTCCATGAATATAGAGCAATGGCGATAGTTACACCCTTGACATAAGCACATCCTGGCTTCCAGGATTTTCTCAGGCTAGTCCTGCTATGGGAAAAGATAAGGAATGACACCTTATATCATAGTAGAGGTTTGGACACCTTGCTTATATGGTCATTCCTATGAGGCCCAGACAGACAAAGTGAGACTGGAATGTTGATAAACAGCCTTTAGCCAGAGCTGTTGACCTTTGCATGTGCAGATGTCCTTCACCAAAAGTTTACACTCTATTATAACATGCAAAGCACGGAGCTTCTAATGAGTAAATCATCCTTTGCAATTTCCCAAATGAATAAACAAGCAGGGGCTCTGGGGTTTTCTTAAGCAAATGGTGCCGAGTTGTACGCTAATGGAAAGCTACCGTCAGGCTTTAACAATTAGACCACCAACTCATAAAAGTTACCTGACAATCCTCCTGATGAAGGATCTTGACAAACAATTGTAAAAATCGGGCGCATGTGCATAATCGTGCATAGAAAGGAGATAGGGGGAGTGTGTAACAGATATCATTAGTAATAGCAATTCAAATAACA
This sequence comes from Rana muscosa, assembly GCA_029206835.1. Lineage (NCBI taxonomy): Eukaryota > Metazoa > Chordata > Amphibia > Anura > Ranidae > Rana > Rana muscosa. Next base: position 77,989,579 of record CM055117.1, on the reverse strand, counting down.
ATTGCCTGTGAATAAACCAGCCAGGCCAATTGTCCCTTCCTCCTGCAAAGCTTGAGATGGACATTTCTCCGGTGGTCCGATGTCTTTAGAAATATGAATGTACCTCAAACCAACTTTGAATGTAGGGACTCAAACTGTGATGTTTGTTGGCAGAAAATAAGTGGCTGAAAGCTAATGCATCCTTGTCATTGGCACTAGGCAATACATGTGCCATGGGCACAACATACGTAAATTACTGACCATTCACTGAAATAGTCTTAAAGCCCAACTAATGCTTCAGATTTAATCAGCTAAATTAATTTCAGATGTATCAAAGCAAGTGGTGTGCAAAGCAAGCAGCCACATCCTTAGTGTTAAAGCCTGTCCCTTGCCAGCATGTTATAGATAAGGACGCTTGCCTTCTTTGTGGAAGCAGTGGTGTCTCTACAGAGGTCTGACAACCCGCACCCTCCCACCCTATCTATGCTGAATCAGGGCCAAAGCTCTCCAGTCAGCAGGGAGCATGAGCTTTGCTGACTGGAGAGCTTTAGCTCTGACTCAGCAGGGGTGTGTCAGACCTCTGCAGAGAGACCATTGCTTCTACACAGAGATTAATGGTCTCATTGGGTTTTAATCCTGAATTTACTGCTATATGGAATTTTAATATGAAATACATAAAGAAGAACTTCAGCCAATAGGTATTGTCCTCTTCTCTCTCCTCTTGCATGCCCCCATCTTTGGATATCCTGTGCATGCATAGATGTGCCACAGGTCTCTCCCAGGTCTTCAGAAACCTGGCAATGGTGTGTGCGTCACATCTGTGCACGTGCGGGTGTACTCCCACACATGCACATGTATGCCTCTGGTTTCTGGTGTTGGACCTTGTACAGCCCTGCAGCGTGTGTGCACATGTGGGGGAATCACATCCAACTGTTTAAGAGGGCGGGGGAAGGTACAAGGATAGAAAATTATGTTTTTATGGGATAAGGTTTGTTTTAAAGTGGAACTAAACCTGTAATTTTAACAGTTTCCCAAAACAGTTTCAATCAAGGCATGCATGTCAAGACATCAAATGGCTGGTGTCATAAGTGATCACATGTGCAGCACCATAGCAACTGCAGATCAAACAGAGGCTAAGATGGCAGCTTCCTTGGCTGTAAAGAATAGAGGGGTTTAGTTCCACTTTAAGACAACTCTAGAGTTAAGGTTTTTTTGTCTTGTAAGTTGAGTAGACATCTGTATAAGCTCCAAAGCCGCCTCCTTTATCTTTTTTATATTAATTGCCATTTAACATTGGTTGATAAGACTATTTAAAATATGCGTCTAGTAGCTGTTAATGGTGGTCTCCCAGGAGCATGGCGCAGGCTGGCAGGTTACTATGGTAACTGCATGGAGGAAAGCAGAACATCTGAAACTCTCACTTTCCACTGCATGTGTTGAGGAGATGTGAAAACAGTTGGCACCAAGTGGGAATTGCTAGATAAAATACTAAAAACATTTCACTGCCTATGAAATCAAACACTTTCCTTTTTGCACCTTCACGCTAAAACTTTTTATTAATATTCTAATGCGGTCAGAAATTCCACCAGCAAAAGTATGGTGTGAGATTTCGGTTGGAAATTCCGACCGTGTGTATGCTCCATCTGACTTTTTCTGTCGGAATTTCCGCCAGTAAAAGATTGAGAGCTGGTTCTCAAATTTTTAGACGGAAAAAATTCCTATCGGAAAATCTGCTCGTCTGTAGCAATTCCGACGCATGCTCGGAAACAATTCGACGCATGCTCGGAAGCATTGAACTTCATTTTCTCGACTCGTCGTAGTGTTGTACGTCACCGCGTTCTTGACAGCTGAAAGTTCAGAGAACTTTTGTGTGACCGTGTGTATGCAAGCCAAGCTTGAGCGGAATTCCGTCGGAAAAACCATCCGAGGTTTTTCTGACGGAAAATCCAATCGCGTGTACGTGGCATTAGAGTAATAGCAAGGAACATAGCATAAAACCAATATGGAGGACACTGCCTCCCGCGGCGTCACTCTGCTCATGTCCTGAAATATTCTGTGCTGCCGCCCATACCCCTACTTTTCTTTTTTTTACCTGATAGAGCTTTTTGGGGGTTTCCCGGATGTTTTCACTCTCTGCAGCCATTATAAAGGAGTCTTGCACATCACTTTTATTTTACAGACTGTGCAGCAGGAAGAGTGATACTAAACAGTATTTTAGCAAAGAAATGGAACTGACATATATAGCTATCAGTTTATGGGAATCCTTCCCTTTAGGGCTAGGTTCACACTTGTGCATCTACATTTTTTAATGCGTTTAATACTTTTTAATGGTTTTCGTGCCTTTTTGAAGCACTCCCATTGAAGTCTGTGGGGTTAAAAATGCACAAAAATGGAAGTGAATTGCATAGATGTGAATGGGCCCCCATAGACAATAATATGATTCCACTCGTCTAGCATTGTTGTGCAATGGCTGAAGGGCTACAAATCGCAGAGATGCAAAGGGGGGGGCTTAATCCCAACATATAATTGGCATGTAATTCCAATGTAGTTGGAAAATTTGGCAGAGCAAGCCATGAAGTTCTTTGTACAGCCATAGCATGCAGTATCTATGTCCACTTTGCAATGGTTTATGGTAACACAGTTCTCTCCATGGTTAAGTGGAAGGACAGGTGACCAGGGAGGGTTAAAACTCCATGGCCCTAAGTCATCAACCTGCACTTAAGATGTGCTAAATATCTCTTAAGTCATGCTAATGACATGATATATGATAATATTGACTCAGAGGCCACTTAAGCATTCCTTAAATGCTGATTTAAAGGCTAAGTTCACCTTATCACTAAAATACACTATGGCGTCTAGGAGCCCCAGTGTTAAAGAAATTGCTGTGTTTTCAAAGAGTGTCCTTCATGTTAATGCCTTACCAGTAGGTCATGACCAGCATCCCAAGCATGCCAGGAAAACTCTGATTGAAGTGATCAGCCGTGTCCTGCCTAATTTCCAGAATGGTCCAAAAATTGGATGCTTGCTTCCGGCATCACAGGAACAAGCGCACTACTGCATTCTGAACCCATGCAGTGCTTTCACCACCAGCCGTTACTGCTATAGGGTAGGGAGAGCACACTGAGCATGCAAGTTGTGATGCTCTAATGAGGCCTTTGTCAACCTTTTTAACACGGAGGAACCCTTAAAAACAAAATTCCGGGCTCAGGGAACCCATACTAGTAATCAGTATATCTACAGGTCACAGTAGATTAGCATGATGGTCGTTGGACAAATGCTCCTTACATTTGTGGTCATTGGGAATAACCCTAACCCCCACCCCCCACCCTTAAAGTTAGATAAAATTTATTGCAGTACTTACTTAATTAAAACTTAGGCATTGCCCATTATTCAAGGAACCCCTGGCAACCTCTGAAGGAAGCCTAGGATTCCAGATAACCTTGGTTGAGAAACGCTGATCTAATGAGTGGAGCTAGGGCTGCTGTTAGAAATCATGGGACCTCGTACAGCCTTCCTGATGGGACCCCCCTAACCCTGCCTACATGACCCATCCCTCCAAATGCAGTGGAACAGCTGCACTGACTTTATCCACCTATGTCCGGAAAATGTAAAAAAAAGTTCCTCTGCTCCCACCTTCTGGGCAACTCTGTTGACGAGATGGGGCTCAGGGAGATGTAAATAAAGCCCTGGTAAGCAAGTAGGAGCGGGGAAGTGTCTAGTAAAATAAATGTATTAATTTAGGCAGAAATGAACAATAAAGCTGCCCCCCCCCCCTGTTAAGCTGATGAGACCTGGGCCCAGGAAAACAGGACCAGTGGTACTGCCATCAGTGGCCCTGAGTGGAGCATCCAGGAACTTGGGCAGGATGCGGCCGATCACTTCCATTGGAGTTTTTGTGGCAAGTTTTTGGAATGTCGGTCATGGCCTACTGGTAAGGCTTTAAAAGGGCACTAACTGCACCGTTTTTTTTATCACGCTGGGGCCACTAGACAACATTGGGGTAGATTTACTAAAACTGGAGCACTCAGAATCTGGTACAGCTGTGCACGGTATCCAATCAGCTTATAACTTCAGCTTGTTCAATCAAGCTTTAACAATCAAACCTGGAAGCTGATTGGTTACAATGCAGAGCTGCACCAGATTTCAGTTTTAGTAAATTCCCCCCATAGTGTACTTTAGTGAAAAGGTGAACGTGACCTTTAAGCTTGATGATCCAGGGCCAATGTCTTATAAATCACCTGCTACTGACAATTTTATTTTGCTGCCCGACTCTAACCTTGACCTTCTCAATGTTCTCTTTTTCAGTGGTGTGAACATGTATGCCATGCTGACGGGCACCCTGCCATTCACAGTGGAGCCTTTTAGCCTGAGAGCTTTGTATCAGAAGATGGTGGACAAATCCATGAATCCGCTCCCTTCCCACCTCTCTCCCGGTAAGCAGTGCCACATCTTAGAAACCATTCACCAGGTCCATCAGACACGTGTCTCTGCAGTGATTGTGGCCAGCTTGCCTCGCCAGCCATCCAGACCAGAGAGTACATTTTGTAATGTCATTATTACTGCACACGGCGGTTTGTAAAAGGAAATTAACTTCTGCAAATTCTCTTTCTTTGTCAGAAAACGCCTGCAACGTGCTGGTAGGTTTTGTAGAAGGAGCTCTTGGATTGTGCCATGTAGGTTTAGTCATTTTTATTGTAAGCTCCATCATGCAGAGGGGCACTTACATCTCAGTTCCCTGCTGGGTGTTGTATTGTTTGAAATGTGCGTATGTTTACAGTGCACCCAGCTGTAATACGCCGGGAAAGTAATGAAGCTACATAAATAAAAGGTAATAGTTGTAATTATAATAATCTGTTAGGATAAATCGAATGCACCGTGCAGCAGAAGCCTTTTCCTCTTACAGATTTAATCCATCACCTGTACGGATCAGGTGACTAAACGATAACGCCATTTCGTTGTTATGCGTTTTGATTGCAAACAATTCAATTTCCTAAAGATTTTATTGCACAAATTAGGTTTATTTTTGTATGTAATACTCTTGTTGTGTTATAAATTTTTCTGGTGTGGGTATGTAAGAGTCAGTTTACAAATGCTTTAGCACAGGGTTTTTGCCCCTTATGCCGCATACACACGACCGGTTTTTCATGACGAGAAAACTGCCATATTTTAGATTGGTCGTGAAAACCGGTCGTGTGTAGGCTCCATAGCAGTTTTCTCGACGAGTAAACTGCCTGCAAAAAAATTAGAACCTGCTCTATTTTTTCTCGTCGTTTTTCCAGTCATTCTTTTTCTTGTCGCGAAAACCGCTCGTGTGTATGCTTTTCCGAGGGGGAAAAAAACGCACATGCTCAGAATCAAGTATGAGATGGGAGCGCTCGTTCTTGTAAAACTAGCGTTCGTAATGGAGATAGCACGTTCGTCACGCTGTAACGGACTGAAGAGCACGAGGCTGAAAAGCGCGAATCGTCTCTCACCAAACTTTACTAACACGAGATCAGCAAAAGCAGCCCAAAGGGTGGCGCCATTCGAATGGAACTTCCCCTTTATAGTGCCTTTGGTCGAGCGTTTTTTTTTTCATGAACGTGTGTGTGCAAGGCAGGCTTGAGAGGAATCACGTCGAGAAAAACGTTGGTGTTTTTCATGACAGGAAAAACGGTCGTGTGTAGGCGGCATTAAAGTGGTTGTAAACCCTTACATATACCCACTGAAGTTACTGGCCTCACGTGATACAGAGATATGAAGGAAACCCTCCTACGTATGTTGTATCTGTTTATCCGCAGCCCTCTCTTTCCTACATCCCTTCAAAATCCATAATTTACACAGCATTTCTGAACTTTAGAATGCAAGGGGCAGGGATCTGATATCACACACTGCATAGCACAGAGCAAGAAGCTGAGTGTAATCTGAGACCTGAGTAGAGGGACTGGGCACACCCCCTCCATACAGTCTCAACGAGAAACATGAACAGCTGAGGCTGTCAATCACCTGCTGTGTACTGGAGGGGGGCGGGTGGTCTCCAAGATTGTCTAGTGTGGGCAAAGACCAGTGGTCTCCAAACTGGGGGCCGGATGTGGCACTTTGCTTGCCTTTTTCCGGCCCTTGGGTCCCTATTCCTCCCTCTGATATGAGACATTATTCTGCCATCCGACACCAACAATGGGGGACTATTCTTCCCTATGATGCCAATGGTGGGGCACTATTGCTCCCCCTTAATACCAATTGTGGCAATGTTTACTTCCATTGATGCCAGGGAAATTTCCATTCCTGCTGGCCACAATCTGGCCCTCCTAAAGTATGAAGGACAATAAACTGGCCCTTTGTTTAGAAAGTTTGGAGACCCCCAGCATAGACTGTCAGCAGTGACTGGTGCAAATAGTAGAGGGAGGAGAGAGCAGACAGAAATCACACTCAGTGCTTTGGCCTGAGGCAAGCACACACTATAGAAGGATGTTCTTTGTTCATTTTTCAATTCAGAGTTTTTCAATCACTTTAAATCTTTTTTTCTTTTTTTTTATTGTACAGAGTGGAGTTAGCAGCACTGTCAGGTTTTTATTGCTGTCTGTGTCCCTGTTAGAGAGATGAAGGCTGGCAATACACTATGTAATCTAATTGTACAATCTCCTTTGTATCTACTATCAACTATGTAGTTTAAGGGCCTGCCTGATTTAGTATATATTGAATGCATTGTTTAGGGTTATCCTTATATTTCATAGCTTTGTTTAATTTAAAAGAGTAATGTAAGGAGGCTTTCTATTTATTCTTGTGACCAGAATGGACCCCATGCAGCTAACGTTATCCCTGTCATTCTTCTTCAGCTGCTGTCAGTTTTATGCGCTCGCTGCTGGAGCCGGATCCAGTGAAGAGACCCAATATCCAACAAGCACTGTCCAACCGCTGGCTCAATGACAACTATAATGGAAAGGCCGTGCATACACACACTTACCCAAACAGGTAGGTACAGGAACTCCTGTGCTCCCAATACAGCATGTTGGTGTTTTATGTTTTGTAATGGTCTGTTTTACTATATTGTAGTTCTTATAAAGCAGAATTATGCACAATACACTCTTGTCTGACAGTGGGGACTCCTCCACTTTTAGAATACAACGATCAGTGCTGCAGCCAATTGGCTGCAGCTGCTGATCAAATGAATTTCTTGTTTGACAAAAGTCAGTTGTTAGAACGATTTCTGTCAAGCGGGATATTTCGATCCATCTACGGACAGCTTTAATCAATAGTGTCTACTGTGGAGATTTCTACAGCCAGTGTATGTTCAGATGTAATGTTAGGGGGCTTCTTGATATCCTATGGAGATATGACTGTTGAGATTACTCTTAAGCTGGGTACACAAGGGACGAAAATCATCCAAAATCAGTCAGTTCGGCAGAACCTGGACGACTTTCGGCCTATGTGTACAACTTTCTGTTTTACAGAATCCTACTACTGGCTTCTAGAAAACCAGCAGCCGATCAGTGCTGGTAGCCAATGGCTGCCATCGCTGATCAGTGTGTTCTGGCGGGGGGCAGTCCCCCTGTCAGCACAGAATAGCACAGCGGGGAGAGATCACTGCACCAACATCACTCGTGTTGGTACGGTGATCTCCTAGCCTACTGGGTTGAAAGACAAAAAAACATATAGTGCATGCCAAGCCTATAGCTGCCCAAACAGAGCAAATTTTGTCCAGTTTCTGATGAAATGGCCAAATTCGAGCCACGAGTGGCTCTGTTGGCACCGTCCTGCCTGATATCCTTCGATCTGAAACTCAAAGGAGCCAAGTAGAAAATTATCAACCGAACAGCACCTTCATCCAATCAGATGCAGCCACTGTTTGGGGATTTTGACAGTCGCGGATTGTTACCACAACCTGCCTGGGAATTTTACAAGTATTGCTCAAACCTTGCTGGTTTGTGAAAGACCAGCTTGATGCATTGAGGCCGTTCCCACTGAGACATTAGTGACTGTAATCTGTTTATCTGATTGTTGACAGTTAAACAAGAAGATCTTTGTCTTATCAATTAACACAGGTGACACATGATCGTTTAACAATAAGGCTGAGACTAACAATACTCGCCCATGCAGATAGAGTTACTGCACAAACAAGGATCGTTAAAGCAGACTTAATTTATCCCCCATCCCCCACTGTTCGGCCGTAAGGTTGTTTTATACTTAATCTGGCCATACACCATACATGAACGTTTGTATGGAAATTCTGAAGGATTTTCATCAGAGCATTCGATCTTGCCATCATTTTCAAAATGAAAGCCAAATTCACAGGTAGAATTTCCTTTAGGAGAATTTTTCCAACCCACTCTCTTGAATTTCCCCATCACTACGGTATAAAAACGATCAACGATTTTACCCCACTAACCATTGGAGAATTGAATAAACGTTCCGAAAAGAAATATCTTAAAATTCAAGCTGATCTCCAGGTTTTATTTAACTTTAAATAGTTTTTTTTGCACCAAGCTAGCCCTAAAGTAGTCCATACATTATGCAGTTTTATTTCCTTCAACCGCGGGTTGAAGAAAAAAAAATTGCTCGATCCCCCCAATAACACTGACTGAATCTTTCCCGCTGCGCTATTGTATTCTGAAAGTGGGAGGTTTCCCCACCATCAGAATACCATTGATCACTGCTGGCGGCTATAGCCACCGGCAGTGATCGAAAAAAAAAACAACAGTCTCGTTGTACTGAAGTTGATAGATTGACTTCAGTACAACCAGCCTGCCCATAGATGGAACTAAACTCGGCTGGTTTATGCTGAACCGGACAAATTTTGATCTGGCTTTAAAGTGTATAGTTTAATAAAATTCAGATTTTCACACTGCTTGCATTTAAAAAAAATGATCTATATAGGCCCCTTTCACACTGCAGTTTACAGGATACAGAATACTTTATTAATCCCAAAGGGAAATTGGGAAATTATTACAACACAGACACCACAAGATCACAACAATAGACTGAACAAGATGCAGAAACACAACAAAATTACCAATAACAGCCATTAACGCCAAATAACAAAATTAAAACTAAAAAGTAAAATTATGTGCATCGCTCAAAACATGGAAATACATATACTGTATATACAAACTAATGTACCCTGTGCAATGACCACAGAAACTAATAATAATGAAAATAAGATGTAAAATTCACACCCAAACTAAAGTCTATCATACAAAAGTTGTTTTAAACAAACATAGCAGTCTTTAAATAAAAGGTGAATACAAGTTATGTGACTAGAAGTGGGATTCCACGTGACATCAATGTTGAGGTGAGGACACAGACAATAGAACCACCACATAATGAGGAGGCTTACCGGAGTGAGAGGACTTAAGGCTTATGGTGTAACCACCAAAATATGGGACCTCCACATCTGGGTTGCAGATCAAGTTGTAAGGCAAGCCAATTGGTCAAGAGATGTCACCAGGAAACGGTCTTTAGAAGCAGCCAACTTGTCAGACCGAATCCTCTCAAGTGTTCAAAAAAGCATGACCAAAAAAGAAAATACTCCACATAGTGTGAAATATAAACGTAAAATTTATTAAAAGAGAATTGGAAGCACTCACATTTAGAAAATGGATCAAGCGCTTAAAATTGAAGTTTGTGGGTAACGCAATGACATCAGCAGGGCTCGTCCCGACGCGTTTCGTCTAAAGAGACATCATCTGGGGTATGAGCCTGCTGTAGTCACCGCGTTTATATATCTTATGAGGCCCAATAGTAAAATTACCAACCTGTGATCATAATTGATGCTTCCTGCATGTGGACATTGCACTTCCTGGTTTGAACAAAATGGCGCCGTGGCTTGCATTCCAAGCCTCACTCTAGATAGAATTGTAAAATTCATTGACATGTGAGGAGGCGGGCTTTTGCGAGTCAAGCCCCACTGTGATCCACATAGGAAGTAACCGGATAACAATATTAACTACTTCAGGCCCACAAGACGTCATATGACGTCCTCGGGCTTGTGGGGGTATATCTGAATGATGCCTGCAGCTACAGGCATCATTCAGATATTTCCGGTTTCAGCCGGCGATTCCCTACACCATGAGAACGATCATAGCGGCTGTTCCGCCGCTTGATCGTTCTTACGGGCAGCAGAAGGGGATGTCCCCCTCCTCCCACCGCCTTCCAGTGATTCTACCGACACACCTGTTGGATCGGTGAGTCGGTGACAGGATCCGCCAGCCCCGGATGTAGATCACAGAGATTGGTCCGCCGGAGTCTCTATGATCGTCGGAGGCCGGGCGCGATGTTATGATGTCACGCCCGGCCTCTGCATTCCAAAAAACGGCGCCGCTTCGGCTTTGAAGCGGTGATCTTTTTCTTTTTTTTTTTTTAGGCTTCCAAGCCTAGAGGTGAGATGTGGGGTCTTATTGACCCCATATCTCACTCTAAATATGTCCTGTCGTGTCATATTCCTATTACAAGGGATGTTTACATTCCTTGTAATAGGAATAAAAGTGATCAAATTTTTTTTTTTTTTTTTAAGTGTCAAAATAAAAAAAAATAAGTAAAATTAACAATAAAAAAAAATCAACATTTTTTTTACAGTGCCCCCGTCCCCGTGTGCTCGCATGCAGAAGCGAACGCATACGCAAGTCCCGCCAACATATGAAAACAGTGTTCAAACCACACATGTGAGGTGTCACTGCGAACGTTAGAGCGAGAGCAATAATTCTAGCTCTAGACCTCCTTTGTAACTCAAAAAATGTAGCCAGTAAAAAAAATGTAATCGTCGCCTATGGGGATTTTTAAGTACTGAAGTTTGGCGCCATTCCACAAGTGTGTACAAATTTGAAGCGTGACATGTTAGGTATCTATTTACTCGGCATAACTTCATCTTTCACATTATGCAAAAAAATTGGGCTAACTTTACTGTTTTTTTTTTTTTTAAGCATGAAACAGTTTTTTTCCCCAAAAAAACGCGTTTGAAAAATTGCTGCGCAAATGCCGTGCGAGATAAAAAGTTGCAATGACCGCCATTGTATTCTCTAGGGTCTTTGTTAAAAAACATATATAGTGTTTGCACCTTTGTAGGGTAATGAAGCAGAGCTGGGACACTCCTAACGCTGGTGAAAATAATAACCGTCAGGCAGGATTTTCCACATTGCCGATCGTTTTGTTCTCCAGAAATGTTTGTTCACAGCTGTTGGATGCTGGCCCATTGACAAAGGTTCGCTGCTCAATCTGGCCAAAGAAAAAGCCCATAGAATGTCTGGCACAATGGGCCCCTGCAAATATAAGTTGGCAATTAAAAAGGTGGTAGACCCTCCCCGGATTTTCCTGCCATTACACATTTATAAAATTATCTTTGATTGACTGGGCCGCGGCAGGTGAGCTCTCCCAGCTGCTAATTCTTACACCTTTGTTTATATGTAAATAGGAGAATTGCATGGGGCGATGGCAGACGGTATTACAGAAGGGCAGGGCTGGGCGGTGGATCGCTTGTTGATATTGTCTCATAAAAAGGGTGTTTAGACTGTGAAATATGTCTGGGAACTTCAATCTACACAGATGTGGATAATAAAGACTGTTTCCATTGGATTGTCTGAGTACCGGGTCCCATCTCAATGGCTGCACCCAAAATAATGAATTCTATTATATTTAGGCTGGCCATACATGGATTCAAATTTGGCTGGTTAAGCAGGAACCGGCAGAATGTCTACCCATATATGGGCACCCTGTTTGTACAGAAGTCGATCTACCAATCGGCTTCTGTACAACCAGCCTATCAGATAAATGTCGCTTCCGGAACAGAATTGAAATCATGAACGTGCCCGTATCTGGCCATATATCGTAAGTTGTGTTTTTTTTCCCTGCCAAAGAGCCCAGTATTCTGAGTACAGCCCCCTATTTGTGTCCAAAGTTGTACTTTCATATAGCCATGTACAACCACTGACTTCTGTAGGTAATTGTACACAGATGCGGTCAAAGATAGGTAAAAAAAAGGAAAAAAACATCACCCAATTAACAGAAACATTGCACAGAGCCGACTCACCCTAGGTGTCGGGGTGGGGTTCCCGGAGTCAAGTATTGGACTACACACAAAACCCTGCCCCAACACTGGTATAGGAACACAGGTGGGAAACAGGAGGGGCTCCAAAGTGAACACACCACACCATATGTGCAGTTCAGTCAATGTAATTGCACATATGGTGCGGTGTGTTCCCTTTGGAGCCCCTCCTGTTTCCCACCTGTGTTCCTATACCAGTGTTGGGGAAGAGTTTTGTGTGTAGTGAATGTACACAGAACCTGTGGATTCCTTGAAAGGAAAATACAATGTATGCTATATGGCTAGATACACTACGTTACCAAAAGTATTGGGACACCTGCCTTTACACGCACATGAACTTTAATGGCATTCCAGTCTTAGTCCGTAGGGTTCTATATGGAATTGGCCCACTCTTTGCAGCTATAACAGCTTCAACTCTTCTAGGAATGCTGTCTACAAAGTTTAGGAGTGTCTATGGGAATGTTTGACCATTCTTTCAGAAGCGCATTTGTGAGATAATGGCATTCCAGTCTTAGTCCATAGGGTTCAATATTGAGTTGGCCCACAAAGACATGTATGAGCGAGTTTTGGGTGGAGGAACTTGACTGGCCTGCGCAGAGTCCTGACCCCAACCCGATAGAACATCTTTGGGATGAATTAGAGCGAAGACTGTGAACCAGGCCTTCTCTTCCAACATCAGCGCCTGACCTCACAAATGGGCTTCTGGAAGAATGGTCAAACATTCCCATAGACACTCCTAACCCTTGTGGACAGCCTTCTCAGAAAATTTGAAGCCGCAAAGAGTGGGCCAACCCAATATTGAACCCTACACACGATATGAAAATTGGATGGAATAATTTGTAAAACAAACTGTCTGCCGATTTTTGGATCGTTAGTATAGTGCTTTCAACCGCCGATTTCACTTTTTCGTCAGACAAAAGCTGGATGTGCAGACTATAAACTTTTTGTCGGATGTGAACTCAACGTCTGATTTTCGTTTCATTAGTACGGTTTTCGTACTAAAAAAATCGTAAGAGCAAGACTACGCATGCTCAGAAACGAAAGAATACACACTAAACTATTCAACACATTACATCACTTCTGACGTTGTATTGTGTTGTACGAAAATTTTCGTAATGTGAGTAACCTCTTCACTTTCTACATGAGACTAGCATGCAACAAAAAAACGGACATTCGGTCGTTCGAAAATATAAGCGTGTGTACGAGGCTTTAGAGTGGGATGCCATTAAAGTGCATGTAAGGGCAGGCGTCCCAATACTTTTGGTAATATAGTGAATGTCCGTGTGAATAATGGATAAAGGAAATCTCCACCTTCAGTTATTTTATTCAAGCTGCCAGGAGACATCATAAAACAGTTGGATCATATATGAACCTCCAACCATTCTCTAATGTCTATGGCCAGCTTTAGACTTCTTTTTAATAGCAAGTAAATGTTGATAATATAGCTCACTTTCTGAGAAGACCCTTCCAAGAAATATATTTGACCGCTAAAACCAACAGACCCCCTCCAGCAATAGCTTCAAGAAGGGCAGCCGTACACTCCTGTGAAATGTCATAGTGTACGTATCCCACGGAGAGGTAGTATAGAATATCAAGTGTATATTACAGGGCGGGTGGGAATCTGTATTCAGGAGAACACGATGAGATCAGTAGGTCAGGGGTAAGGGAGAGGATGCCTGTAGGGTGGTATTTAAACATCATACAGGCAAATGAATTATTGACACCCCAGTCTTTTGTTAAAGTCTAATGCCTTGTACACACGATAGGAATTTCCGATGAAAAAAGTCAGACGGACTTTTTCCATCGGAAATTCCTACCGTGTGTGTGCCCCATCGGAGAAATTCCCATGAATTCCATCGGAGTTTAAATATAGAACCTGTTCTATTTTTCTCCGATGGAATTCCGTTGTGAGTTTGGTCGGACAAAGGTCCGATCGTGTGTACGGGGCATTAGAGAAGCCCTTTTAACCGATTCTAATGCCCCATACACACGACCGGTTTTCTTGACATGCCAAAACCCAAAGTTTTTCACCGACGTGATTCCTCTCAAGCCTGCCTTGCATACACACGTTCATTAAAAACAATGTTCGACCAAATCGCGGTGACGTCCAACACGTACGACGGCACTATAAAGGGGACGTTCCATTCAAATGGCGCCACCCTTAGGGCTTGCTTTAGCTGATCTTGTGTTATTAAAAGTTTGGTGAGAGACGATTCGCGCTTTTCAGCCTTGTGCTTTTCAGTCCGTTACAGCGTGACGAATGTGCTATCTCCATTACGAACGCTAATTTTACCAGAACGAGCGCTCCTGTCTCATACTTGATTCTGAGCATGCTTTTTTTTTCCCCCCTCGGAAAAGCATACACATGACCAGTTTTCGCGATGAGAAAAAGACTGACGGGAAACACGACGGGAAAGAATAGAGCAGGTTCTAAATTTTTTGTGGGTAGTTTTCTCGTCGGGAAAACTGCTATGGAGCATACACACGACCGGTTTTCACAACCAATCTAAAAAATGGCAGTTTTCTCGTCGGAAAAACCGGTCATGTGTACGGGGCATAAAGAGCAGCTCCAATCAAACGGGTGAAACGGTTCCAAAGGTTTACTTTTCAGCAATATCCATAAAACTTTGGTAGTAAAAAAAAAAGAAGTACATTAAGTATACGGACCTGTACATCAGATATAGACGAGGGACTGTTGTAAATGAAAAAGGAACAGAGGGATTGGAATTGAAAATGGGGCTAGTTGGGGCTAGTTGTCCAGTAGGGAGCTATGGTTATAATACCGCGTACACACGACCGTTTTTAATGTCATTGGAAAAAACAGCATTTTTCCTCTCAAGCCTGCCTTGCCTACACACTATCTTGGAAAAAAATGTTTGAGTAAAGCGCAGTGACGTACAACACGTACGACGGCACTATAAAGGGGAAGTTCCATTCGGATGGCGCCACCCTTCATGTTAGTAAAGTTTGTTGAGCGGCGATTCGCGTTTTTCAGCCTCGTGCTTTTCAGTCCGTTACAGCGTGACGAATGTGCTATCTCCATTACGAACGCTAGTTTTACCAGAACGAGCGCTCCCGTCTCATAACTTGATTCTGAGCATGCACATTTTTTTTCACATCGTTAAAGCCTACACACGGCCGTTTTTTATGACGAGAAAAACGACAATGTAAAAAACGACGTGAAAAATTAGAGCATGTTCCAATTTTTTCATGGCCGTTTTTCACGTTGTGAAAAATGCTCTGAAGCCCACACACGATCATTTTTAATGACCATTTTAAAAAATTAAATTTTTCTCGTCATTAAAAACGGTCGTGTGTACGCGGCATCAAGGTTAAAGCTAAAATTCCAGGCAGATATAAAAGACGCTAATTATTTTTCTTTTTTTTTATAAAAAAAAAAGAAAAGACACAAATATTTATTATTAAACAGGATTTATATAGCGCCAACAGTTTGCACAGTGCTTTACAACATGAGGGCAGACAGTACAGTTACAATACAATTCCATAAAGGAGGAATCAGAAGGCCCTGCTCGTTAAAGCTTACAATCTAAAACTAAACTGTGTAGTGCTGTGTAAATCTCAGAACTGGGTGGACAGAAACACAAATCCTTGTGTGAGTAATTCAACCCTGTATACACTATATTACCAAAAGTATTGGGACACCTGCCTTTAAACTCACATGAACTTTAATGGCGTCCCAGTCTTAGTCCGTAGGGTTCAATATTAAATTGGCCCACTCTTTGCAGCTATAACAGCTTCCACTCTTCTGGTAAAGGCTTTCCACAAGGTTTAGGAATGTGTCTATGGGAATGTTTGACCGTTCCTCCAGAAGTGCATTTGTGATATGTGCACTGATATGTACAAAAAGGCTTGGCTCGCAGTCTCTGCTATAATTCATCCCGAAAGTTATCTAGCGGGTTGAGGTCAGGACTCTGTGCAGGCCAGTCAAGTTCCTCCACCCCAAACTCGCTCATCCATGTCTTTATGGACCTTGCTTTGTGCACTGGTCAAAATCATTAGGTGGAGGGGGGATTATGGTGTGGGGTTGTTTCAGGGGTTGGGCTTGGCCCCTTAGTTCCAGTGAAGGGAACTCTTAGCAAGACATTTTGGACAATTTAATGCTCCCAACAATGTGGGAACAGTTCCAACATGACTGCGCATCATTAGGATGCCATTAAAGTTCACGTGCGTGTAAAGGCAGGCGTCGCAAAACTTTTCGTACTATAGTGTATGTATTATATTTGTGCATTTAGCTGTTTGCCACTTTAAAATGTCTTGTTTTCTGTATTGTATACTGCATATCCTACATTGACAATTTGGAAGTCACACCAGACCCTTGTCTACTGAGTTGATCACCTCCAAAAATACACATGTAAGTCATATTAGCAAAATATTAAGATAGTCAAGAAAATCAATATCAGCAAAAAAGAAAAAAAAGATAAAAAATAAGTTACATAAAAATAAATGGGATGGATTCTCATTATTTGCTTTTTAATGAGTTTGTAAAAATAAAATAATTTTGTAAGTTTTTCTTGCAGATGTTGATTTGCTTGACTACCTCAATCTTTTGCTAATATGAATTACGTGTGTATTTTTCTCCATTGTACTCTGTAGAACAGTACAGGACATATTGGCTCTTTATTACAGAATAATGTGAGTAATTATTTTTTCCTATTTAGAATCCACCTGGAAGATCTGAGCCAAAGCGTGATTCGTCACATGTCGGAGAAGCTTGGTTACAAGCACAGCGACGTCATCAACGTCATTCTGTCCAATCGGGCTTGCCATACCCTCGCCGTCTACTTCTTGTTAAACAGAAAGTTGGAGCGCTACCTAATCACCATGAGGGTACGTTCACCTCTATAATTATTAGCCTTTATTATCTGTGCCGTGTTGGCTGTGCTGGCATTGGGGCTGGCTTTGATGGGAGAAGGGGGGATGGTTGGGGGTCGTTGAAGGATAGGGATGGAGGATTTAGTGAGGATTACTTGGAAGCAATGATTATCACAATCACACTGCTCTGTTATCTGCTTTTACTGCCGAATGTGTAATTAACATCTGTTTCCTTTCATGCCAGAAACCTGACATTAACGACAATGTGTGCCACAAGAACCAGATGCACCCATTAGACAAATACAAGGCAAACAAGAACTCCTACGAGGTGAGAGTCCCAATCATCACAATTTTCTCTTCCTAAAACACCAGGAAAATATAACACAAGAGCGGTGTATCAGTGGACATTTAGGGCGGGTTCACACTACCCACAGAGAAAAATGTTCCCTTATTCTCTGCGGGTAGTGATCGCCGCTTTGCGTTTTTACAACGCTAGGCGCTGTTTCCTATTTTTTGTTCTAAAAACTTTTATAAAAACATCACATTAATTTCTATGCACGGCAGCTCATCTGCTGTGCATAGAAACGCAGGGTCGCAGAGACAGCTGTGGAACGGTGCAGAAAAATGCAGACAGGTTGCCTTTTTTCTGTGTGCCTTTTTTGGAGAGCTTTGTTTCATCTCTGCAGAAAAACACAGCCCTCTGCTATAGTTTGAACCATCCCTTAAGTGTATGTCTGGGCAAAACCCCCCAAAAAAACAAAAAGTATATTCAGTACACGTCTGCAATTTATCCACATTTCTCCAGGTTTTTTACTTTTAAAAGCCTGCAAGTACATAAAAATACCTGTTGATCTGCCAGAAATCCAGTGAGCTCCTAATGTGCATTGCGTCAAGGTTATTCTGCAGTGCATAGATGTGAATGGGCCCAAACACTTCAGTAAGTGATCATGTGTGTTTGGCTCAGGCACATGGCTAGGCATTAGTGAAAGCAAGTTAAAGCCAAAATAAACTCCACTTGACTCACCTTTAATCCAGCTCTGCAGTGTGTGCGAGTGTTGTTGGCACATCTTTGACACCTTTGCCCGTTCTTCTGGGTTTGGCATCTTGCTTGGCCAGGCATGAGCACAAGAGTTAATTCATCCCAACACCAAGGTATGCCAAGATTGTACACTTATGCTGCAAACACACGGTCGGAATTTCCGTCAAAAAAAGTGTGATGGGAGCTTTTGGTCAGATATTCCGACCGTGTGTATGCAGCATAAGGCGCAAATGCTAAATCCCATCCCAAAGGTGTTCAATGGGGTTGAAGTCAGGGATCTGTGTAGGCCACTTGTGTTCCTCCACACCAAACTCATCAAACCATGTCTTTATGGAGTCGAGTTTATACATAGGACAGTCATTCTGGAACAGAAATGGACCTTCCTCAAGCTGGTATCACTAGGTTGGAAGTGCTTATACTACAACTATTTTCACTAGGTTGGAAGTTCTCATACTACAACTATTTTCGCTAGGTTGGAAGTCCTCATACTACAACTATTTTCACTAGGTTGGAAGTCCTCATACTACAACGACCGTATATACACAGTGAGGCATGGGCACAGTGAGGCATGGGCACAGTGAGGCATGCACATGGACACAGTGAGGCACAGTGAGGCATGCAGATGGACACCCTAAGCTTATACTCGAGTCAATAAGTTTTCCCAGTTGTTTGTGGTAAAATTAGGTGCCTTGGCTTATATTCGGGTCAGCTTATACTTGAGTATATACGGTATTTTCACTAGGTTGGAAGACCTCATACTATAGTTGTTGTCACAAGGTTAGAAGTGCTCATACTACAACTGTTTCACCAGGGCTTTCTTTCTCAAAGAATAGGTGCAGGTACTCCCCTCTTCCAAGTCACCCCTTGTCTCTGCCTGTTACCCACCCTTAAGCATTGTCCCTTGGTTCCACTCTCTATCCACCTTCCAATACCACCCCTTTTAGAGAAAACAGAACCAAGTATCATTTTGTGGTGCAAAGTAATTTGTATCAAATTTGTTAATGATAATATAAAAAGCAGTAAGATAGACCTCCTGCAGCCAGCAAAAATAGGCTCCCAATCAACAATAAATCCTTCCAGCAACAATAGACCCTCCTCCTCAGCAACAAAATACCCCCTAACAAGAACAGATCCACCCCAGGAATAATAGATATCCACCAGCAACAATAGATCTCCCAAACAGCCAGCATTCATAGACCCTCCAGCAGCCAGCAATAATAGCCCCTCCCTCAACAGTAGCTACCTCCCAGTATCAGTAAAAGACACCCCAGCAACAATAGACCTCTCCCTCAACAATACCTCCCCCCAAGCAACAATAGATCAGCAACCAGCAGAACCCAGCACCCCTTGCCATTAGATACATTCAGTGCTGGAGGTGCCGGAACTCCCTCATGTTTCCTCTGAAAAAAAGCCCTGGTTGTCACTAGGTTGGAAGTGCTCATAATTTGGGCCATTGAGGCTCCATTAACACTTTGGAGTGCAAATTTGACGCAACTTTAGATGGGTGTGACTCGGATGTGACTTGTTGTCCCTCTGCAAAGTCACTGTTGCATGTATAACATTCAGGTATGACTTTCATGCAACTTTTGAGGGTTAACATTGAAGTCTGTGGCCCTCAAGTTGCATGAAAGTCTGACCAAAGTAGTGCATGAACTACTTTGAAGTGACTGAGACTTTCGGTTGCACATATATCAATGGTTATCATTGGAAAACATGGGATACAACTTGTCATGTGATGTCCAAAGTTGTATTTCAAGTCACACAAGTGTGAATAATGAGGTGTTTATCGAGCTGGGATGGTGGCGGCTTAGTGGACCTGTTGTTTTATCATGTATGGTCAAAGTACAGGTTCACTTTCCAAATGGAAGCAGTTTCAGCTTTCATATGTGCAATGTCATCAGCCTTATGACAATAAAAGGATTAAGTTGGGCATACACTGGTAGATTTTTGAACAAACTTTTACTCAAAAAATGTTGGCAGTATGTTTAATAATGGCAACAGAGACTTGATGAATGTCATTCAAAAGTATTTCCAAATTTCATTTTCTTTTAACCTTCGATTTTGGCATGAATGGAACTTCCTGAACGACAACCAAATATGCTTGAAATTTGTTCATTTAATAAATATTTTCCGTCCTGCTCCTTCGAATTTTCTCAAAATTTGGTCTAAAACGATTGTTTGGCCCCACTAACGATTATAAAATGAAACAAACATTCTGAAAATGGAAGTTCTACTAGTGTATGGCCAACTTTAAACAGATCAAGGTCTAAAAAAAGAACATTTTGAAGCTGACTTTTGAAACCGGGAGGCTTAATGATAGTCATCCGGTCATTTTTCGGCAATACATTCAGAAAAAATAGATCAAAGCAGAGGGAAAGCAATTCTCATAAACATCACTGAATAGTAAAAACAGATCATTGCAGAAAGCTAGCAGGATGTGAGCGCTCCATTCATTGTGTTCCTTGGCCTACTGCAGATAAGGAAGCCTCTTTGTTGACATCTAATGTTACAAGCCCGGTTATTTAGGGAGAACAGAACCTCGACACGGTCTGGTTCAGTGGTTTCTCCGCTGGCTCAGGATGTAATACAATAGGCAAGTGATGAAATGCGGTTAAGGCTTGGCAGATGGAGCGTGTGTCAGCGATGGTCAGGGGAGAAGCTTCCTGTTCAGTGAAAAGCCCAGAGAGAATCGGAAACCCCTCCTAAGGTTCCACTTTCTAAAGGAATGAAAGCGGAGGCTGTGCCTGGAACATGTGATCCAAGGAAAATGCTGAACCCCCTTCCTCTTACTCCGCACTGAACTGTGACATCACCTCTGTACACATGGGAGCTCCAACATACCGCAGTGTAAAACCACTTCATTCATTCACAGCATAAAAACACATCATTCAAAAATCGTATCTTTTTATCTTCATTTTATTGATGAATATAGAAGGCTTTGGGTATAGTCCCCAGGCAAGCAACAAGAAGGTAAATCCTGGCTATAATATTGTGCATGTCACACTAATTCCACGTACACACGACTGTTTTTCATGACGAGAAAAATAAAAAAAATTAATTTGGTCATTAAAAAACGATCGTGTGTGGGGTCCGGAGCATTTTTCGCGACCTGAAAAATGGGCATTAAAAATTTGGAACATGCTCTATTTTTTCTCGTTGTTTTTCACGTCGTCGTTTTTCTCGTCATGAAAAACGGCCGTGTGTAGGCTTTAACGACGTGAAAAAAACGTGCATGCTCAGAAGCAAGTTATGAGACGGGAGCGTTCGTAATGGAGATAGCACATTTATCACACTGTAACGGACTGAAGAGCACAAGGCTGAAAAGCGTGAATCGGCTAACACCAAATTTTACTAACACGAGGATCAGCAAAAGCAGCCCAAAGGGTGGCGCCATCCGAATGGAACTTCCCCTTTATAGTGCCGTCGTACGTTTCGTACGTCACCGCGCTTTGTTCGCATTTTTTTTCACGAGCGTGTGTAGGCAAGGCAGGCTTGAGAGGAATCACGTCGAGAAAAACGTCATTTTTTCAATGACATTAAAAACGGGCGTGTGTACGCGGCATTAGGCTACCAGTATATGTAAATGGGAAATAACAATACTGCACTTACAGGCATTTTTTTTATTTATTTTTTATGCATTTAAACACAGCTCATTATTAGCCAATTTTTCAATGCACATTGTCGCATTTAGATTCCTATTTTAGAGCCCCAAACCTGCATTCAGAGAGAAGCGTACTGATATCATTTACACATGTGCAGGCATAAATGTGCATAAACACTTGTATATACACATTTCAATTTTTTTATTAATATTCTAGCCACTGGAATGAAATTACACCTTACACATATGAACGCGCGTACATACACGCATCCACACGTGTAAATACGCACCTGATTGAGCATTTTTTAGTCCTCTACCACACAGGTGTATGCTGTAGTTTACCTGTGTAAATGAGGAATAAAAAATGCTCAATCAGGTGCATATTTACACGCGTTGATGCGTGTATAAATACGCGCGTTCATATGTGTAAGGTGTATGCGTGTAATTTCATTCCAGTGGCTAGAATATTCATTTAAAAATGTGAAATGTGTATATACGAGTGTTTATGCGCATATAGTCCTCAGTCCTCATTCACACAGGTAACTACAGCATACACCTGTGTGAGGGTCGTGTTTACCTGCACCAGGATATACAGGTATTCCATGCATCCCTGTGCAGGCAGTCCCATTTAAGGCCCCTTTCACACTGGCGCCTCCGTGGATCAGATTCCGCCTGTTCAGTGGGGTATCGCTCTGCTAATCCCAGCTAACCTCGCGGATGACCGGTCCTGTCCGCATCGCTGTGCAGAGCGGACACAGACCCAGTCCCACTCTATTGGGAAATCGGATAGAAACGGACCGCCTGCCTGTTTTTCATCAAATCCTATCTGATCTGATCCACCAGGCGGATGAAGAATAGGACCACCATCCGTCTGGATTGTGCGGGCAGGATCGGATCGGAAAGCGGCATCTGCTGACATCCACCGCTCCATAGGGGAGACTGCAAGGTTTAATCAGGTCTGCCTGAAAAACTGACAGGTGGATCTGATCGGACCGTCCCTGTGAAAGGACCATAAGTCAGTTGGGAAGCTTAGGCTCCACAGACACAGCTGCTGCTCCAAATTTGAAAGCTGTGCGCGTGCACGACCCCGAACACACACTGTCTGCACAGATGTCAAATTGGGAGCAGCAGCTGTGTCCGTGCAGACGCTGCTTCCCAATTGACATGAATGGGACTACCTGCACAGGGATGCATGGAACACCTATGCATTCCTGTGTTGATAAAAATTGCCCTTGCATGGCGTGCGCTGGGGTATGCCCATGTGAACGAGGACTGATGCTGGATTTTTTTGACAGCTCCTGGCAGAAAGGTAAAGTGAACGTGGGCATATTTGAAAGTTCATGTGAACCCTTACCTTATAAAACAACCCATTCAGTTTAAAATAGATAGGATAGACAAAATGTGTGTGTGTGTGTGTGTGTGTATGTGTATATATATATATATATATATATATATATATATATATATACACACTGTATAAATATTTTAGAGGTGCACCGAATGGAAATTTTTGGTGCCGAAACTGAAAATTCAGGATGCACTTGGCCAAAACCGAAAATTTCAGTTTTTAAGGAATATATATATATTTTATATATAATTGTATTATATTCAACCTTTTAATTAATATTATGAATGAATGTGAACTTATTAACGGCCATTGTCGGCATCTTTAGCGCATGCCTTTAAATTCTATGTATGTCTTTACACTGGTTGTGCTTCCATTGTGGTGTTAAAAATGCTTGCTGAATTTTTGGTCAGTTAAAAAAATGTGCCTCCCGTTGAATTGCATTGAAAAAGCATGTTACTTTTTTGATGTGGTTGTTGAGTCACATGATCTATGAAAAACACACCATAAGCACAGTAAAATCGCGTGCATTTTTGGCGCCATTATAGGCACCTTTTTCTGTATCGGCAAAATGCCTAAAACACCATGTGTTTCGGCCGCCGAAATTTGGGTACATCTCTAATAATTATATATACATACATATAAAAATTATAAATACCTTATTTTATTTTTTTATAACATAATTTCTGTTCTCATCTACATAAGAGGATTAGAGAGCTGGGGGTGGAGAAACAACATCACAGTGATCTTCCCAGTAAATGGCTATGCAGGGGGGGGGGAGTGTCGACACAAGTCTGACCACTGGAGGACAGGCAGGGTGATCTCCCAGCACAGCCAGAACACTGACTATGCTGAGATGAATATGCTCTCATGCCTAGTGTGGTCAATTATTATGAAAACGTAGGAGAGAAACTCGTTTTTTGATGAAGCTAATAATGAGGAGAGATCAGATGACAAGACTCAGTGACTTTGGTATGTAGGGATCGCAGTCAATCACAGAAGGGTTACCAGGTAGGTATGTCAGGACTTTGCCAATTACAGATACTTGCTAAATACAGGGCTGGTTTGAAGTAAAGTCATAGCACCTCTGTTTATTTCCTGAGCTTTGAACTGCAATCACCATTGTTTAGGTTAAAGGATCAGTCCCCCGCACAACCGATCTCTCCGTTTTTGGTAGACACTCATGATTCAAAGCACAGATAGCTTTATGATACCTTCCCAAGTCTTATACACCATAGAAACACCTCCTGCTATTGCTGCGGTGGTCATCCTGTCCTAAGCCATTTTGAAGCCATAATAAGCGGTTTACTGTTTGTATATTTTTCAGGTCTCATTCAGACTGGTGCTGACACCCATCCTGCTTGCATGAGACACTATTCTTTCACATCTGCATCCACCCCGAGCTGCATGCAGGCAGCCTATAGGAGTAGATGCAGATACAGACACATGTCACAATTCGACAGGCATGCAAGAGCGGGCAAATGGACTCAGATGCACACTGTCCGCAAAAATGCTGTTCTTCTTAACCTGCCTGCCCACTCACATGCAGGAAAAATGTAGACATTGCAGAATTTGTGCTAATGAGTAAAAAGCGCAGAAAGAGTTGTTTTTTGGTTAATAATAAGTTCAAGTGGGAATGAAATAAACCTACAGTTTCATTTAAAAGCCTCTATAAGAGGTAAATACTGCTTGTGATAAATAAATAGGAGTATGGGCAGCAGATGCAGGTGCTGGGCAAAAAACTATACATGCAATACTTTCCTATATCATCCAGCATGCTCAGCAATTTATTTTGCTTAATGAGAAAAAAAAAAAAACTTAGCTGAGAGAACAAAACTTTTATAATTTAGTACAGTGATCTCCAAACACTAAGGCTGAATGCGGCCCTTTGCTTGCCTTTGTCTGGCCCTTGGGGGACTGTTCCTCCCACTGACACCAACAATAGGGCAATCATTTCTGCACAGACACCAACAGTGGGGTACTATTCCTTCCACTGACACCAATGATGGGGTACTATTTCTCCCACTTACACCAATGATGAGGCACTATTCCTCCCACTGACACCAATGATGGGGCACTATTCCTCCCACTGACACCAATGATGGGGCACTATTCCTCCCACTGACACCAATAATGGGGCACTATTCATCCCTCTAAAACCAATGATGGGGCACTATTCCTCCCACTGACACCAATGATAGGGCTCTATTCCTCCCAGTGATACCAATGATGGGGCACTATGCCTCCCACAGACACCAATGATGGGGCACTAGTCCTCCCATTGACACCAATGATGGGGCATTAATAATGCCCCGAATACCAAAGAGGGGACATTGTTTACTCCCACTAATGCCCCCTAACGTCTGAAGCACAGTAAACTGGTCCTTTTGTTTGGAAAGTTTGGAGACCCCTGGTTTAGTATATTTACTCATAAAGGGAATTTAGTACTCTGCAATCTTTTGGAGAAAAATCACTTTTTGATTATGATCTGCCCGGTTGTGATTGACAGTTAGGTCACATTCATGAAACAAGGAATGCTGACTTGTTTGCTCTGCCTTACCACCCTTTGTTTTGACTTTAGGTTGTGTTATCTAACTTTTCTTGTATGGATTGTTTGGTCTGACTGTGAATTGTGCTCTGATTTTTAGGAACGAAAGTCTAAAGACCACGAAAAGCGAGGGGAGCAGCGCTCTGCTCAGAAGAAGATAGAGAAATACTCTCCGTCTCACAGGCAACCCTCATGTCCAATGACACACAATGGAAAGCCTCCCGTCAAGGAACGAAAATCCTCCAAGTCTGAACGAGGTAAAGGATACTGCCTATAGGATTCTCAACCAACACTGCATGTCACATATAGATATGGCATTCTTGTTAAACAGACAAACTTTTATGATCATCTATCAGGGACAAGATGTGTTTAATATCAAAAACATGGGGGATTGAGTGATTTTCTTTCCTGCTCCATCTATGGCCAGCTTAGGAATAAGGGGATTGTAACACTATCAGTGCACTTGTGACAACACAATGAGCACTGTATGTGCAGCAATGGTTTGTTTTTCAGCTCTAGCTTTTGAGGGATCTACTGCTTGGACTGGAATAAGAGTGTAGTTCTCTTGAGAGCTTGGAGTAATATAATACCTACAGTGCTCAAATGTCTTAACCCGACAAAGCCAAGTAAAACCCAAGTAAATATCAATAATAGAACTTTTTTCAGGGGGGGGGGGGGCGTTTTGGCAGTGGCGATACACATTCGCATTTAACCCTTTCTTCGACCGCTAGCGGGGGTTAAAAGCGCCCTGCTAGCGGCCGATTAGCGCCACTAAAACGATGGTAAATTGCCGCTGAAACTAGCGGCGCTTTACCGATAACGCCGCCAGATGGCAGTGTAATTCAGCTTCACTTTGTATTGGAAGTTATTCAGGCCAGGCGTACCAGTCCATGCCCATATAAATATAGCCTAGAGAATGTAGATCTTTATATATTGCAATACAGTATAGGTTGTTTTCATCAAGATAAAAATATGGCCACAACAGATGTATTGCAATACATTGCAATATAGAAAGATGTACATTCTCTAGGCTATATTTATATGGGCATGGTATGCCTGAGACTGAGTAACTTCCATACAAAGTGAAGAAGATTATATAACACACAAATATATTTTCCAGCAATAGCTCAGCTGTCCAACTTTCCAAGCAATATATATATCTTAATTCTCCTCCTAACTGGCACTGCTGTTACCTATGGTTCTTTAGGATTTCCTCCTGTGGTGCGATAGGCCCAGGCACTGGCAGCGTATTCTCAGCCACTGACTGATTGCACGCACCTGTGGGAGGAGCCGGCGCCGCGCCGGCCGGATCTGCATTGCAACGTACATACACAGGCAGGCAGCCAATCACGGAAGAGCTGAGATGTCGAGCAGAGGCCCGAGCGGCAGAGCCAATCCGATAATCGAGCCGGGGGTGAGGGAGGGAGGGATGGATGTCTGTATCTGTGATAAGTCTGAAAAGAAAGCAGCCCCAGGCCAGCGGACTCAGAAAAAAAGTCCACAGCGGCCGCGACGGCCATTGCAACACAGGGCAACTGTCTTCAACACCTTCTTACGATTCCAGGGGAGGGCAATTGCCCCCCCTTGCCCTATGCTGCGGACGCCCATGTTGATATATAATGTATGAGCTGGTGATAGAGGGGTAATAAATGTTGTATTCAGAAAGCGGATGTTGACATTTGTTTCCTCATTGCAGAATCCATTGGAGGGTTAAGCCCATTCCATGAAGTCAGGATTACCAAAACTGGATGCGTCACTTCCTGCTCTTTGGAGTATCTGGAAATGCAAAGTCCGGATCCAAGAACGCCAAAGATGATGAGACGCCAAGACTCCCACTCCCAAGAGACTGTAAACATGAATATGAGTTGTCGCATGAGAGAACCCCACCTCAATGTTGTGCGTTCCTTCGAGTCTGTAAACCGAGAAGACCAAATAGAGTCTTTATCCCCATCCCACCAGTACCGAGTGATCGGTTCACCAGTCTCCTCTCCTCGTCACTCCAGTGAAAGAACTCTGTCCCCAATCTTTCAGTTTGACAGCACTACCCCAGTGAAGGCCCATTCAACACTGTCTTCCTTCACCTACGAGGACAAGAGCAGCCCGTCAAGCTCTGAGTCCATGTCCCCAACTTCCCCCCATTCCCCCCATTCCCCATCCTGTAATAACAATGGAAACCTGGGTAGCCCAAACAGTGTCAGAAGCCGAGGGCGATTTCCCATGATGGGTATTGGACAGATGTTGAGGAAGAGGAGCCAAGTTACCTCTCCAAAACCTGATAACGCCTTGGACTCCCGAATGCCAGGTTTGCATCAGATGAGCCCGGGATATGCCAGCTTCAACTCCAGTGACATGAACGTGTTTTGCTGATGGACATCTTTTTTTTTAACAGAAAGACTCATGGACATCTTTAAAGAACTGTTCTTTTGCCCCGCTTCTGAGGAACTCCCAGATTTAGAGAGAGAGTGGAGAATGTTGCTATTCTTGTAAATGTGAATTTTGTAAAATTACAGATTGTATCCATAAAGCTTGATTTTGTTCTAATATTTCCTCATTGATAAACAATGTCACTTCCTCAGCTTGCACTTCTATGGTATTGATGTCGGTGAGTCTCCAACCTCCACCTGTCTGGTACAGTGTAACAAAAAGGCAAACTTCCCTTGAAGACTACAAAACTGTGTTTTCGGACATCTGCTACATACCAAGTGCTTCAATCTGCTGTAACTAAAATTTATTGACATAAACAAGGTTTTGGAGAAGTTACACTACCTACCAGGGTACCTACCTGTGTTTATGACAGGTTACTTTCTTGCACTGACCTGGATGCACTTGACTGTTCAAAAAAACAGAACTGGAGCAACTTGTGCTGGAAACAGCAATTATAAAAAGGACAGAATCTTTTCACAACTCGTTGAAGAGTAACAGTGTTTATATTTCATATTATGTTATCGTTCCGTTCATTGTTCCATCTTCCAATATGTTCCCAGCACAATGTTTTGTATATACCTGTATGGTGTTCACAGGACAGGCGCATGAAAGACAGGGTGACCGTGTTTCCTGAAATAAGGGTTCAATTCCTGATGTATCTCAGCAGAAGAGTTTTGCCTCTGCCCCCCAACCTCCAACCTCTCCTCCCGTTCCCCCATGTTATTTCATAAGTTTGATGCTTCTACCCAATGGCACATATGCCAGGATACAGCACTGCCAGCTGTTTTTACAGTCGGAATGGCTAGTTGTATAGGCAAGTGTTTTAATACTACTACTTATTCTCTCTTGGTGAGTTTTTTGTATATAGTATAGGCTAGACATACCACTTTCCAAATCCTGCATTAATTTTCCACCCCCAATTTAAAGCTGAAAAGCAAATATTGTCTAAAAACATTGGGCATGGTGTATTCTTACTTGAACCTTGGTGCCCTTTGTGTTCTTTTTTTCTGTAATTCAGTATAAAACTTTGCCTCTGTATAGGAACTTCCTGTAATAAAGACTGGTCACTGCTGTTCTCTTTCCTTGTGCAGGGTGACTGGTCTTGTCTCCGCCCCCTCCTGCACAAGCAGCCTGTAGTGTTTGGACCTGCTAGGCTCCTCCCACAGTTTTGCTCTCTGCATAGGCTACATGCAGCACAGTGGTGATGTCACTGCTGTTTTCACAAAGTAATATCTAGATTGGCAGAGGCATTGGCTGCACACAAAGTGCATTTATATCCTTTGTGGCTATAATATATATACTGTGTATGTGTATATATATATATATAATACATATTTGGCTAATATATTTCAGTGAAAGTTTTAGTGCCCCTAGTTTACCTTTAAGGGTGGCCTGTTATGTTTGCAAATTGAAAGTAGCCATTTTACCGCACTTTGAGGCTACATTCACACCTAATCGTCACGTTTTCAAGATTTTTGGAGCAGAATTGCACGTTTTTGCAGCTTTTGTCAGGCGTTTTTCAACTAAAAGATGTGCAGTGCTGCTGAAAAAAGGGGTGGATAGCTGCTGTTTAAGCCGAAACGCACAACAAAATGCTTAAAAAAACGCTAGAAAAAAAGCTCATGTTGCGCATTTCAAGTGTTTCCATTGAAGTCTATAGGGACAAAAATGCTCAATTCTGCCTGAAATTTACTTTTTTGTGCGACAGGTGTTTTACTACAAGCGACGCTCAGGTGTGAACAAGGGTTATTGAAAGCAAAAGGCTTTCTGTTGTTGAACATTTTTGAGCTTCAAGCTACAAAACGCACAAGTCTGGGGCTCGAGCTGAATTCCAGGCAGACATAAAAAATAAAACACCAGTTAATACAATTATAAATTATAAATTGCATTTGGGAACAATAGTGTTGAATTACTGAGCAAATGCCAGTTAAAGTAGGACAGTGCTGAATAGCAAAATATACCCTGGTCATGCAGGGGGTAAAAGCTTTTGGAGGTCAAGCGGTTAAAAAAAAAACATTCAGTTATTTTAAATGTTATTGTAAGCACCTGCATTTGAATTGTTATCAGCCTCTAGGCATCCCCTGTAAAGCAGAGCTCAGACTAGGCCATTGATGGTGAACCTTGGCACCCCAGATGTTTTGGAACTACATTTCCCATGATGCTCATGCACTCTTCAGTGTTGTTCACCATCACTGGACTAGGCAAAGGAAATGCCCGCACTAAGAGCCAATTAGGTGTGCTTTACTGCTAACAAGGAACATATTGACAGGAGGGTAGGAAAGTGAGATGACTTCATCAGGCTACTGCTGCTCCCTCACTGTCCATTCACAGGCTAGGGACCAGCAGGAAAAAAAATCAGGTCAGGTGGCTGTGCCATGCTGTATAGTGAGGCTGTGTAAATTTCAGGACTGGATGGACTGAAGTATAATCCTTTGGGCTGGCAAAGCAGCTCCCATGTATACATTTAAGCGGTGTATGTAGGTGTTTAACTGTAGTTTAGATTTAAGTGGAGGATAGAGGCCAAAACTACTTTCTGACTTTTTAAACTAAAAACAAAGTCTCCTCTTCCAAAGCTGAGATTGCCCTGAGTGTAAATTAGTCTTATCTCCCTGGAATTCAGCAAGTTATGAAACAAAACATGAATCTAGACCTACTCAACATTCTTGAAATGATCGCCGGTTGCAACCATGAGATGATCAAAGTGCGAAGGCTTTGAAGTACAATAGCATTTCCATAATGTTCTGTTTACAATTCTACAACCCAGTGACAATGAATAGACAATGTCTTTGTATATATATTTTTTTTTTTTCCGTGTTCAGTCCCAGACATCGCTGCAACAATTTCACAAGATAAAAGTCAACGCAACAGGTGTTTAAGGTCTTTTAACATAAATGCGTTTTAACCTGTTTTCCATAATAACCTTCCTATGACTTTAGAAATCTCTGCACGGTATAACTGCTTCTCGTGCCTTCTCTCAGATAGGGTGTCCTAGACCAGGGGTCTCCAAACTATGGCTCACTGCAAGATTTTATGCAGCCCTCTGATGTAAGAGGGGACTCTGATCTGATGGGGACCTGGATATAAGAGGGGACTTTGATGGGGACCTGGATGTAAGAGGGGACTTTAATGGGGACATGGATGTAAGGGGGACTCTGATGGGGACCTGGATATAAGGAGGGACTTTTATGGGGACATGGATATAAGGAGGGACTTTGATGGGGACCTGGATATAAGAGGGGACCTGGATGTAAGGGGGACTTTGATGGGGACCTGGATAAAAGGGGGAACTTTGATGGGGACCTGGATATATAAGGGGGCTTTGATAGGGACCTGGATATAAGGGGGGCTTTGATGGGGACCTGGATATAACGGGGTACTTTGATGGGGACCTGGATGTAAGGGGGGACTCTGATGGGGACCTGGATAAAAGGGGGAACTTTGATGGGGACCTGGATATATAAGGGGGGCTTTGATGGGGGACTCTGATGGGGACCTGGATATAAGGGGGGACTTTGATAGGCACTCTGATATGGGGGGTTCTGATGTGTACTCTGATGGGCTCGAGTTTATTTCCAAGGTACCTACAGGTAAGACTAAAAGTTTTTCTGTAGGGCAAACTTTAAAGCGGACCTCCAGCCGACCCCCCTTTTTTGTTTAAGGCCCCGCTTACCTGAAGGTGGTATCTGCACATTTCAGATGCTCATCTATCCAGTGGATCCATAGTGGTCCCGCTGAGATCCTCTCATGCCCGGTCACAGTTCCGTCCTGCACCGCCATGTTCTCTCTGACGTCATCGAGAGGCCCGCCGGCTCTTCCAAGTTCAGCGGGTGGGCCTCTCGATGATGCGCCGATAAGCCCGCCCCCTTCTCTCTGAATGAAAGGCTATGCCTTCTGGGTAAGGATATCTGACATACATATCCTGGGAGGCACAGTGGGCAGTGTGCATGTTAATCACCTAAGGCGAATGGCATGCATGGGGAGGCGGGGCAGACTTTTTTCCCAAAAGGAGGGGTGGAATGGAAGAGGGTGAAGGTCCACTTTAAATTTAGAGCATAGTACCACTTTTAAAATGTTGTTTAAGCAGCTGTTTCTTTTTAACTTTCTGCTATTCTCGTTTGAAAGGCATCTAAATCCGAAAACAAAAATGTAATATCTTTGCAGCTTACCAGTCTGTAGATGTAGTTGATGCATTCGTTTTCACATTTTTGGCAAGTACAGAAAAAAAACATTCAGAATCTGCAGCTGTGTATGGGAGCCAATCAGCTTCTAACTGCAGCTTGTTCAGTTAAACTTTGGCAATAAGGTTGGGTTCACACTAGTGCAATGCCAGACATCGCATGTGATTTGCACCATTTTGTTATGCACATCACATGCAATGCCTGTATGATGCGAATTCAGCCACACAAACTTTATTGCTAAAATCGCATCGCATTTGCACCAAAATGATGCAGGACCCTTTTTTTGGTCCACACCGGAATCAGTGAACACCCATGCGATCCGATTCCTGTACCATTTCACAGTTCGCACTGCAATCTGCAAACCGATCTGGGAGTGTTATTAATTTTACATTGACACCCGCAAACGGTTCGCAGATGTCAGTGTGAACCGCCTGCAATTTAGGTGCGATGCGGGAACCCGCACAGGAATCTCAGGGTTTCCCCGCATCGCACTAGTGTGAACCCAGCCTTAAACCTGGAAGCTGATTGGTCTCTATGCCGTGTTACACCAGATTTTGCACTCTATAGTTTTAGTAAATAAGCCCTACAGGGTGCATGTAGCCTAATAGAAAGGGCAAGCAGTGTGCAAACTGTTGGCGCTATATAAATTCTGTAATATAATAATAAAGTCCTACTTAGGTGACAATCAAGGATCCCTCCACAGATACAGTGGAGAAATGAGTGTACACCGGAAGTGTGTAATGCACAGGATAACCAGGTGAAAAAAATGGAAAAGGCCTGAAAATAAAACAAATGCAGCCACCACATGTAAGGACTGGTAACACTGCAATATATGAAATTTTTGTTTTTTGGGGTTAGGTACGCTTAACACATCTACGTAAAACTGCTATGTTTTCAGAATAAATACAGACTGCCTGCTAAGATTCCTCTGCATATGTACAACTTGGCGCCTTTTTATAAGGGGGGGGGGGGGTCTGTGGAATTCAGCTGAAACGCACGCTGTTAATAACACCCTGTGTGTGGGGATTTTTTTTCTCTCTTTATGAGTGTGTAGACAGGAAGCAAAACCTGGCAGAGTCACTAGCCGATCAGATCTGTCAGCTGCGCGCTAAACTGCTGCTAATGAATCCTTTGTTCTCACTCCGAAGCAAAGAATGTTTTCTGAAGATGTCAGTGAATTGGGCAGAAATACGGGAACATATTACATGAATATGTAATTAGCGCTTATTGTTAGAAGATGAAGCAGAAGAAAATGTTCCCGGTGTTTTTCCTTGCCACATGTAACATAAACCATCAAAAGCTGTTTGTTTCCTTGTAACATGGATGGTGTTTAAGTCACTGTACATTTTATTTAATTCACACATTTTCTGCAGTTGTTTTTTTGTTTTGTTTTTTGGACTGTAATTGAAACATTTTCATAAAATTGCAATTTGTTTAAGCGTCTTTGTCTTGCTGTGTTAATAACACTCTAAAAGGAAGGAGGACTTTTCCTGGACCTTGCAGCTTATTCTGGTGCAGCTATGCTGTAAAGCTGCATGCGTGCACTAAGGGCTAGTTTACACTTGCTTCAAAACAAGGCTTCGGACACACTTTGTTAAAGCTCTCTGAACGCCAGTTAAAGAGGAAGTAAACCCTCTGACATTTTTCCTGAAAAAACAAACCCCTGCAAGAAAAAGGCATAATGAGCTAGTATGCTATGCATACTAGCTCATTATGTGGCACTTACCTGAAATCAAAGCCCCCGAAGTCCTCCTCGTTCCCCTCCGCCGCCATATCCCCTCGGAGCTTCTTCCTGTTATCGCCGCTCCGGCGCTGTGATTGGCCGGAGCGGCGATAACGTCACATGCATGCGCGCGGAGCCGGCATTCGCCCATTCAGAAAACCGGCATGTCCCATTCATTATGCAGGGATGCTCAGTGCGCCTGCGCAGTTGTCTACGACGCGCATGCGTTGTAGACATCAGTGCAGTGTTATCTGCAAATATCTCCTTTGATATTTCATGCACCTACAGGTAAGCCTTAATCTAGGCTTACATGTAGGTGCAAGTTGTCAAAGTGGGTTTACAACCACTTTAAAGCTCCTGTCACTAAATAAAATGGTTAGCTTACAGTCCTGTTTACACCTTGCTGTTGCATGAGGCTTCGGTGGGGCTTCGGTGAGGCTTTGGTGGAGCTTTGATGGGGTTTCGATGAGCCTTTGGTGGGGCTTCAGTGAGGCTTTGTGGGGCTTCGATAAATCTTTGGTGGGGCTTCGATGAGTCTTTGGTGGGGCTTCAGTGGGGCTTCAAGCAAGTTTTGCCATAGACTTCTATGGAGGCTTTGAAGACGCTGTAAAGCACCACTAAGGGCTCATTTACACTTGCTTCAGCTTCAACAAGGCTTTGGACAGGCTTTGTTAAAGCTCTCTGAACGCTAGTCAAAGCTCCTGTCACTAAATAAAATGGTTAGCTTACAGTCCTGTTAGCACCTGCTTTTGCTTTGCTTTGCTTCACTTCACTTCAAAAATTATACCCCATGTAGCCTCAATGGTGCTTAAAAGCCTCCATAGAAGTCTATGGCAAAGCTTGCTTGAAGCCCCACTGAAGCCTCATCGAAGTTCCACCGAAGCCTCATCGAAGCACCAAGCAAAAGCAGGTGTAAACAGGACTGTAAGCTAACCATTAACAAAGCCTGCCCAAAGCCTTCTTTTGAAGCAAGTGTAAACTAGGGGTTAATGTGTGTTGAAGCCAAAGCCAGTGTAAATGAGCCCTAAGACTACGTATACATTTGTGCATTGCAGGAACGTGCACAAAATAGCGAGCTTTCCCGTAACACACAGAGAGGTGATGCCCCTTTGTAGAAGCACAGCAGTGCCATTAAAGTGGTAGTAAAGCCATCGATTTAACACTTTCGGAAAACAGTTACATTCCCCACATGCCGGGATTGCTAACGGTCACATTTGCTGGCGCTGTCAACCACGCTGTCAAACCATCCAATGACTGCTGTCATAACTGATCAGATGTGCAGCATCATGACAGTTGAAGATTAAACAGAGGCCAAGATGGCAGCTTCCTTGGCTTTATTGGCCTCCACTTTAATGGCACCTGTATCTGCAAATGTGCATGTTTTTGTGCGTACCAAAACGCATGGTGCTGCAACACCATACGTTTTGGTGCAGCACAATTTCTCAAAAGGGTCAGGGACTCACTTCTTTTGAATATTTCTCACAAATAGCGCAGCCATTGCAATGAATGAGTTGCCCTCCGTAAGGCACCAAAATGCGTGGAACTGCACACATGCTCTAATGATGTGATCGAAGCCTCAATAACATATTACATTTATTGATTGCAAGCAAAAAATACAAAATAATGCCTTTACTATCATCCTAACTTGATGCCTGAATCCAGACACTCATTCTTCAGAAAAGAACTGTTTTCTATGTAAGAGAATGGCTGCCTCTTGTATAAAGCCTAGTAGAAACAGGCTGAATGTCGGACAGCATTGGCCGGTTCAATAGAAACCGGCCAACATTTGGCCTCGTGCTTACTGCAGCCGGCCGTCAAAGGGGCATGACCAAAAAGTCTGCCGATTGGCTCCTGATCAGCTCAGCTGATGGCTGAGAGCGCTGACCAGCGTGTTCTGGCGGTAGGGCCATCCCCCTGTCAGCAAACAATAGCACAGCAGGGGAGATCATTGTACTAACATTGGATTGTTAGTACAGTGGCTCCTCCTGAGCTGTCAGGTTTTTTTTCATCCAGCCCTGCTGGGTTGAACGGAAAAAACAAACTAGTAGTGTGTACAAGGCTTAAAGTATATGTAAACAATCACCTTGTAAAACAAGCCATTCAGTTTAAAATACAAATGAAAGGCAAAACATTTTTGTATAGATATTAAAAACATTATAAACACCTTTTCCCCTTTTTAGAAGTGATCACATTCCGAGTGAGATGGCTGACTGAAATCTCTGCTCCGCTCAGCCAAGGGACATTCAGCGACTGCCAGCATCTATCTACCGCACACCCCCCCTCTCTAACACTCCAGAGGGGAGAGGAACCGGTGGGCACCCGAACGGTATGTCCAGGGGGAGAGCCGCCAGCCTGTATCAGCCGCGCCGCCTCACAGACTACTTCAGGAGAGCCGACATGCTGACTGCTGAAGATGGCGCCGGCGCGGCGACATATCCCTCACAGCTGGACGCCGGGAGCTCGCAGGAAAACCCTGCCTGCATAGAGGAGATGGACAGCGCGGCCCCGCACACGGAATCCTCTCAGCCCTCACCTGCTGACCGAGGTAAGAGAGCCGCACAATCTCCAGCCCTCTCACCCACTAAAGTTCCTCAGCTAAAAAAACAGCACTGGGATCCCCACGCACCCACAGGCCCTGAAGTGCCCTGTTCTGACTCCCTAGCCACACTGCCTGCCTCTGACCAGCCAGCATCTGAGCACACACTCAAACTTATGCTGATGTCATTACAGCATGATATGCGGAATGAATTACGGTCCTCCATCTTCACGTTGCATTCCAGAATAGATCAAGTGGAGGACCGCACAGAGGTTATTGAAAAAACACCCACTGAGCACACTACAGCCTATAATGAAATGGCGGATGCCCATGATCAGCACACTGACGAGATTAACTATTTGTACGCCAAAATCGCAGATTTAGAGGACCGTTCGAGGAGGAACAACATTAAATTTAGGGGTGTACCAGAATCCGTTAAACCTCCCGAACTCATCCCCTACATCCAGCAACTCTTCCTCACGCTTATCCCTCAATTGCGTCAAACTGACATGATTATTGACCGGGCACACCGCATTGTCAAACCTAACCACCTCCCTGCCTCAGTACCTAGAGACATTCTAGCACGCATCCATTTCTTTCAAGTGAAAGAGAAGATCATGGCGGCTGCCAGGTCTTCCTCTCCGCTGCCGGACCCCTATTCTACAGTGTCCTTGTACACAGACATCTCTGCTGCCACTGCTCAAAAAAGAAGAGAATTCTCCCAGACCACCACTACTCTTAGAAAGCACAACATCCATTACAAATGGGGCTTCCCCACTAAACTAGTGGTCACGTACCAAAACCAGAATACCAGTATCCTGACTCCCAAAGATGGAATCAAACGCATGCTCAACTGGGGCCTAATCTCCTCACCTCCACCCGAACCCCTACTCCAGAGGCCCCCAACCTTCGCCCAGGATCCCAGGCGTTATGCTTCTACCACCACTCGCAAATAGAGACTTCCTCCACCTCCTCTCATCCCAATCTCCGGGTGCCCATCGGAAACATTTACTATGCCAATCCCGCAATTGTACACCTCAACGATGTCCCTAATGAGCGCACCACCTGTTACGCTCCTCACTCTTCCCCCGGTGAAAGGAAAGTGCTACGCACTTTATTACTGTATTCTTTTGTTGTTTCTTGTTTATCTCCTTTAGGTTTCAAACTTTACCTTTTGTTTTTCATAATTAGTGCCTATTGTTGCGCTGATCACTTGATTACCTTAAATCGCTAGCTTCATTTTGCTTATTGTATAACACCATCACTGGTCTACCTCCACCTATACGCACCACTTCACAGCGGTATTCTTATATCTCCCCCCACCAGTCACTTCATAAAATGTCATTCACTATCACCTCTATTAACGCCAAAGGCTTAAACTCCCCTTAGAAAAGAAATTTACTGTGGAAAGAGGCCTTAGCCCTCACCTCTGACGTACTATGCGTACAAGAAACCCACTTCGCCTCCGTCAAACCCCCCTCCTGCTCCCATAAACAGTATCCACACTACTACTTTGCCAATTCTGCAAAAAGGAAAGCAGGTGTTATGATTGCTATACGTTCCACGGTCTCCCTCCAGCTGTTCCACACCGAGATAGACCCGGAGGGTAGATATATAATCTTGAACGCCACTATCAATAATCATAACATCACCATAGCTAACATCTACTCCCCTAACACCAAACAACACCGCTTCTACAAGACCGTTCTAAAGAAGCTAGAACCTTTCAGACAGGGCCCCTTAGTTATCTGCGGCGACTTCAACCAAATTGTTGATACTTCACTAGACACTTCTAATCCTGCTCGTAAACATTCTGCCTCGCTTTCCTCCCTACTCCACTCGGAAGATTTATACGACCCCTGGAGATGCCTTCACGGCACTGAAAGAGATTACACCTTCTTCTCCCACACGCAAAATGCTTACTCTCGGATAGATCTCTTTTTGACTGACAAACATACCCTGCAAATGGTACAGGAGTCTAAAATTGGGCTCATTACGTGGTCTGACCACGCACCCATATCACTGAGACTATTTCCAGCGCCTACCTATAAAAACCTCACCACCTGGAGGCTCAACACCTCCATTATCGCACGTCCCTTGTATCAAAAACAGATTCTATCCGAGCTGCAACAGTACTTCACAACCAACACCGGATCGGTAGACAACCCCACCATTCTATGGAACGCCCACAAGGCCTGCATACGAGGTCTCCTGATTAAACTGGGAGCCCATGAGAAAAAACTACACAATACCACCACGAACAAACTCCTAGAACGTATACGATTGCTAGAGCGAGCCAACAAACCTCAACCTTCCCCTCTACTCAGTTCCGAATTGCACATAGCTAGACAGACCCTCAGTGACCACCTACACAAACTTTGATTTTCACCTTAAACGTCTCTGACTACAATCCTACTCTCAACACAACAAACCTGGGGCATACCTAGCTAGACAGCTTAAACGCAAACTCTTGCAAACTAAAATACCGTACCTTACCGACCACCGCGGCATAAAGCGCACAAACCCTAAAGACATCGCTGACCAATTTAGCCTTTACTACTCTAAATTATACAACCTTACCAGCTCCAACCTTGCGCCACCACCCTCCTCTACCGACATCACTAACTTCTTCAAGGACATACATCTCCCCTCACTCTCACAAGATCAGCTACACCAGCTGTCCACCCCGTTTTCCCTCAAGGAAGTGGAATCAGCCATTGCCACCCTACCACTCCACAAAGCCCCAGGCCCTGACGGGTTCTGCAACGAGTACTACAAAACATTCTCTAAGCTCCTTACCCCCCACCTATGCCACTCCTTCAACTTCACCGCTA
The DNA here is from genome assembly GCA_029206835.1 of Rana muscosa. NCBI lineage: Eukaryota > Metazoa > Chordata > Amphibia > Anura > Ranidae > Rana > Rana muscosa. The sequence goes on along the minus strand of CM055117.1, from coordinate 77,950,526 downwards.
GTACTGGCTCCATCCCACCGGAATCCCTCCAAGCCACTATTGTCACTATTCCAAAACCAGGCAAACCGGCCGATGACCCTGCCAGCTACAGACCCATCTCCCTGCTAAATACTGACACCAAGCTATATGCCAAAATCTTGGCCACACGACTTTCAAACATCATCCCACAACTTGTGCATATTGACCAAGTGGGTTTTGTGGCTGGCAGACAAGCGTCGGACGGTACCCGTAGGTTCATTGATCTGATACAATGGGTGGAACACCACCGAACGCCTTCTCTGCTCATCTCTCTTGATGCGGAGAAGGCGTTTGATCGAGTAGACTGGTCCTACCTGCAGACAGTCCTTCAGAAATTTGGTTTCACCGGGACCATCCTGCAAGCTATACTCTCCCTCTACTCCTCGCCCAGTGCTAGAGTGATGACTTCTGGACTACTCTCCGACCCCTTCCACATCTCTAATGGGACACGTCAGGGGTGCCCACTCTCACCCTTGATCTTCGCCCTTGTTATGGAACCCCTGGCCCAATCCATTCGACACAACCCACTCATCTCGGGGATAACGACTGCAGATAAAACTCACAAGATAGGCCTGTACGCTGACGATGTCATCATCTCCCTGACTGACCCTACCAACTCACTCCCTGCTCTCCATCACACTTTAGACGCATTCAGCAAGGCCTCACTATATAAAATCAACTTTTCCAAATCCAGCATGCTCAGTATAGGACTGAACCAAAACACCAAAACTGATATCACCAATGCCACGTCTTTCTCATGGGCCCCCAACTCCATACTCACGTATTTAGGCATACAATTAACCGCACCCTCAACCCACTTACGCTCCACCAACTTTAAAAATCTTGTAACCAAACTCCAGAAAACTATACAAGACCTTCGACATACTACTGCCTCTTGGGCAGGTAAAATTGCCCTCGCCAAAATGTATCTTCTACCCCATGTCTTATATACGTTCCGGACTCTGCCAATACCCTTCCTAAAACAACAACTACTGCAACTACAATCTATTATCACGACCTTCATATGGGGCGGAAAACGATCGCGTCTCAAGAGTAGCACTATGTGCAAACCAGTAACATCTGGAGGGATGGGAGCACCGGACTTAATAGCCTATTACAAAGCGATTATACTTGATCAAGCCAGAGTCTGGTGGAACCCTATGCAACAAACCACCTGGCTTCACATAGAAGAAGCAGCGCTACTGTCCCACCCTAGACTGACTCTCTGCGCCCTTCTCCTGCAACATTCAGGGACTCATTCATACCTGGACACTATTAATGCTACCATCAGGATATGGAAAGCCACCATACAATCCTCTCGAGGTATACCACTATGCCTGCTCAAGCAAATACCAATGGAAGCCCTCCAAATTCTTACACCCAACATCAACATCTCTGACTGGATTAGCAATGGCATATCCAACATTGGAATCCTGTACCAAGGATCCGCCCTTAAGTCCTTCCAAAAACTCCAAACCGATTACCACATTGGACACACAGATTTTTTCTTATACATGAGAATACGCTCGATCCTCTCTAAAGTACAATGGACTAATAATTTACTGACATGGCATATGACCACATTCTTCAACCTCAAAACATCTCGACGACGTGGAATCTCCTTTTGCTATAAACTTCTTACTGACACCGGCCCCATTTCAAAGTCACTAACGATGCTACAATGGGAGCAAAAGTTGCACTGTTCATACACTCCGCATCAATGGCATCGCTCGTTACAAGCACCTCTAAAAATATCCAAATGTCTCCTCCACTGGGAAACTGTCCAAAAATTATTCCACAACTGGTATCTTACACCATCTAAACTCGCCCGGATCTACCCAAACTCTACCAACCTCTGCTGGAGAAACTGTGGATTGCCAGGGACCCCACTTCATATATGGTGGGACTGCCCAATCATCACAACATTGTGGACTAAGCTCTCCAAACTCCTCCTTTCCATTTTTCCGGACCCTGTGCCCCTTACACCGCAAATGGTACTATTAGGCCTAGACATGGAACTTTGGCCTCGCTCTTCACGCACGGTTGTCTCCCATGTACTCATTGCAACACGCCTGGCTATTGCCAAGAATTGGAAATCTCCCAACCCCCCCTCTACCACGGAAATAACTGCCCTCTTGAACAACCATTGCCTAATGGAATTTATGCACGCCAAAGCACACTTACAACTCCCTAGATTCCAAAAGAACTGGGACCTTTGGATTAAACACCCCAACTGCATACCCCCCATGAATGACCTTTCACCTAGCTGACTCCCAACAATAGGTGGACCCTCCATTGATGTAATGACTTGAATGCTGCCTGTATAACTATACAATATTCACTGTTTGTTTTATTACCTGTTACATATGTAAAATCCTCAATAAAATTGAGTTTAAAAAAAAAAAAAAAAAGAAGTGATCACATTCCTTCTGTTCTCAGCTGCATAAGAGCTGGGGGGGGGAGCAGCAGCACACTGAGCTACCCACTAAATGGCTGTGCAGCAGGGGCATGTAAGGACAGTCTGAACATTGAAGGAGAGTACACTGAGTTCACAGCATAGCTAGAGAACTGACCACGTTGTGCTCTCCTGCTTAGTGTGGTCAGTTTTTAATAGAAAAGCAGAGGGGCTGGCAGGAACACCAGGGATTTTACACAAAGGAAGCAATACAAAGAGAACAGGATACTTTTTCATACAAGTACATGGTACAGCAGGTACATTTCAGGAATATGAAATGTTGGGGTGACAAACGCTTTAAGTCTGTTTCTGACCATGGCAGCTGATCTCCCAAAGTTCACCTGAATGGCAAAGGGGCAGCAAAAATAATGGAAATTTGAATTCAAATACTTACCGTAATTTTCCTTTCCTGACGAGCTCCATGTCAGCACAGCTGGGTGAGGCCCCGCCCACCTCCCACGTAATCAGGACTTAACTATACATTTTTCACTCACCTCAGCCTCAGCGTTTCGTAACTATTACTACATAACTGGGTGGATACTGTGCTGACATGGAGCTCATCAGGAAAGGAAAATTACGGTAAGTATTTGAATTTAATTTTCCGTTTTTCTGACGGCTCCATGTCAGCATAGCTGGGAATTAACTAGCCACACACGGGAGGGTCATGCTTGAGAAAAAAATTTAATCTACATTGGAGGCAGAAGCCAGAACACTCCTGCCAAAATCTACGGTAGTCAGAGCCGCTGGCTCCACGCGATAGTGTGCCATGAAGGTATGTATAGACATCCATGTGGCTGCCTTGCAGATCGTCTCCAAGGACACTTGTCCCGCCTCTGCCCAGGAGGTAGAGACTCCTCTTGTGGAATGCGCTGTCACCCCCTCAGGCACAGGCAAACCTCTTGCTCTGTAGGCCAAAGCTATCGTCTTAACCAGCCATGTGGCGATCATTCTGCCAGAAGCCCTCAGGGCCTTCCGAGCACCATTCGCGATGATGAAGAGATTGTCCGACTTTCTAAGTTCGGCTGTTGCGTTCACATAGACTCTCAGTGAAGATCCCACATCGAGAGGATTTGGATTCTGAGAGTTTCCTGCGAGAAACAATGGGAGCGTGATTTCTTGTGTCATATGGAAAGTAGAGGCTACTTTCGGGACAAATCCCAGCATTGGTCTGAGTACTGCTCTATCCGGAAAGAAAGAGAGGAAGGGTTCTTTAAACCCCAATGCCGCCATCTCAGATACCCTTCAGGCTGAAGTTATTGCCACGAGAAAAGCAGTCTTCAATGTGAGAAGCCATAGAGAGACAGGAGAAGCAAAGGTGTCTGATGACAGGAAATCCAAGATTAGGGGTAAGTCCCACTTCGGAAATCTTGGCGACTTTGGCGATCTCAGGCGAATGGTTGCTCTGAAGAATTGAATCACCAACCTTTCCGCGGCCCACTGGACACCAGTGAAAGCCGAGATAGCAGACACGTGAATCTTCAAAGTGCTTGTGGAGAGGCCTATTACCAAACACGCCTGGAGGATTTCCAGGATGTGGCGGACCCTTGGTGAGTCAGCCAGTCAGGCAAAAAGTCATGTCTGCATGCAAATTCCACAAACTTGTTCCAAGTTCTGCTGTAGGCATTGCTGGTACTGCCTTTCCTCGCCTTCATAAGGGTATTCGTGACTCTGGTTGAGAAACCCAGACTGATTAGCCTACGCCTCTCAAGACCCAGGCCGTCAATTTCAGGCTCCCTGGGGCTGGGTGGCAGATTGGCCCCTGCTTCAGCAGATCCAAAGTTACTGGTAGAGGGCGTGGCTCCCTGATGCTCAATGAGCAGAGTAGAGGATACCAAGTTCTCTTTGGCCAGTCTGGTATTACTGCCAGGACAGATACCTTCTCTTGTCGCATACACTGCTGTTGGCAACTGTAAATTGGCCTGAGCCCTGTCCATGATCGGGGTCACCTCTCTCAGGAGGGCACTGCTCCGAGTGCCCCCCTGCCTGCAGACGTAAGCCACTGCCGTCACATTGTCTAGTTTCAAAAGGATGGGCGCTCCCTGAATCTGATTCTTGAAGGCCAGGAGGGCCTGGAAGGCTGCCCTCAACTCCAATATGTTGGAGACTACACTGGTCGCCTGAAAAGTCCAACGGCCTTGGTCCCACTGGTCTTTGTATAGGGCTCCCCAGCCCGTACTGCTGGCATCCGACTGGACTATTTGTCACCTCGTCGTGAATAAGGAATGGTACAGAATAAGATTCTTTTGTCTCGACCACCAGTCTAATTTGACTTTCATCTGGGCTGTGATATGGATTCTCCGACCAAAATGCCCTGATCTCCATTGATCTAGGCGACCCATTTGGAAGAGGCGTGAATTCCTTTGGGCCCACTTGACCATCGTAATAGTTGAGATCATTATACCTTGAAGTCGCATGCACTCTATTGTCGGCAGATATGCTTCCTTTCGAGCTTCTGACATCGTTTTTAGTATACCGGACATCTTGTCCCTGGGCAACGTCACTGATGCCATTTGGGTATCTATTTTCGCACCTAAGTACACCAGGGATTGAGTCTGTATGAGGTGACTCTTTTCTTGATTGATTAGCCATCCAAAGCTCTCCAATGTCAACAAGGTTGTCTTCCGGTGTGTTAGGAGTGTGTCCCTGTCTTGGCTTAGCAATAAGAAGTCGTCCAAGTAGTGGTGTATGCGGATTCCCTGCAGTCGTAGGTGAGCCACCAGTGCCACCAGGATCTTTGTGAATACTCTGGGGGATGTGGTCAGCCCGAAGAGTAGGCACACAAATTGATAGTGAAGTTGTCCAATTGCAAACCGAAGAAATCTCTGGTAGTACGGAGCCACGGGTACGTGGAAGTGCAAGTCTCTGAGATCCACCGATAGTAGCCAGTCTCCTGGTTGGATGATTTTCAGGATTGCCTGGAGCAACTCCATCCTGAATCAATCTTTCTTGGTGGACCTGTTGAGGTCCCTGAGATCTATTACTGGCCTCCAAGTCCCCGACTTCTTTTGAACCAAGAACAGAGGTGAGTAGACTCCGGAAAAACACTCCCATTGAGGTACTGTACTGCAATTATCGCTTCCTGATCCAGGAGGGTCTGTATGTAATTCCAAAAGACATCCCGTTTTTCCTTCTCTGGGGGCATTTTTGTTGAGACAAAGGCTCTGCGGGGCCAGCTGAGGAATTTCCAGCTGTGCCCATACCTGATGGTCGATATCACCCACGGCTACTTTATCTTTTCTGCCCACACTTGACAGAAACTGAACAGCCTGGCTCCCACCCGGCAAGTGTGAGCCGATGGGTAGTCAAAAAGACTTCCGGGATTGTTGTCCCACTGAAAAGGTTGGTCTTCCAGATTTGCGGTTTGTTTTTGGTAAAAAAAAATCACAATAAGCGTTTATTGATTGGTTTGCGCAAAAGTTATAGCTTCTACAAAATAGGGGACTGTTTTATGGCATGTTTATTAATAAAAAAATTTTTTACTAGTTATGGCGGCGATCAGCAATATTTATCATGACTGCAACATTATGGCGGACACATCGGACACTTTTGACACCATTTTGGGACCATTGTCATTTTTACAGCGATCAGTGCTATATAAATGCACTGATTACTGTAAAAAATGACACTGGCAGTGAAGGGGTTAACCACTGGGTGGTGCTGCAGAGGTTAAGCCAGTACTAGGGAGTGATTATTACTGTTAGGGGGCGTGGCTACACGTGACACGTCACTGATGACCGTTCCCGATCACGGGGAACGGTCATCAGTGACAGTGTCACTAGGCAGAATAGTTGTTCACAAAGGCATTCCCCTGTTCTGCCCTTGCGCACCTGCTGTGTGGCAAATTTAAAGGGACGTACCTGTACGCCAATGTGCCTGCCCATGCCATTCTGTCAACGTACATCATCGTGCAGCAGTCGGCAACTGGTTAACAGGACAGGTTCCACTCAGAACAGGCCTTGCCATGGTCGACCAAAGAAGTTGAATCTCAGTCTCAGCGTCATATCCAGAGGTTGTCTTTGGGAATCAGACGTTTGAGTGCTGCCAGCATTGCTGCAGAGGTTGAAGGGTCAGCCTGTCAGTGCTCAGACCATACGCCGCACACTGCATCAAATTGGTTGGCATGGTTGTCATCCCAGAAGGAAGCCTCTTCTAAAGATGATGCACAAGAAAACCCGCAAACTATTTGCTGAAGACAAGCAGACTAAAGACATGGATTACTGGAACCATGTCCTGTGGTCTGATGAGACCAAGATAAACTTATAGATGATGTCAAGCGTGTGTGGCGGCAACCAGGTGAGGAGTACAAAGACAAGCGTGTCTTGCCTACAGTCAAGCATGGTGGTGGGAGTGTCATGGCTGCATGAGTGCTGCCAGCACAGGGGAGCTACAGTTCATTAATGGAACCATGAATGCCAACATGTTCTGTGACATACTGAAGCATGATCCCCCTCCCTTCAGAGACTGGTCCGCAGGGCAGTATTCCAACATGATAACGACCCCAAACACACCTCCAAGACGACCACTGCCTTGCTAAAGAAGCTGAGGGTAAAGGTGATGTGGCCAAGCATGTCTCCATACCTAAACCCTAATGAGCATCTGTGGGGCATCCTCAAACGGAAGGTGGAGGAGCAGGGCCGCTGATAGGCCAGTACAACCTAAAGAGATTGCTAATTAATATAAAAAAAATAAAAAATCCTCCAGCCATGACCGAACATCAGCCGTCCGACAAACCACCCCCCCCCATTTACTTTTTAAGTTTTTATTTTTTAAAGCACTGTATCTTCAATATGCTTGTAGGTGGCAGCAGGGGGAGGGACTATTTCTTCTGTTTCGGGTGCTGAAGAATGCCTCTTCCACGCCCACTTCTCATGCTGGCTCAAGTCCCAGCCAGAGCGTCCTCTATATTGCCTTCCCTGGCGCCGCGGAGTGATTCATCTCCCTCCGCGTGAGAGGAGCAGTAAGGCGAACGGCGGCGGCATAAGAAGAAGCTGGCATCTACCTGGAATAGTTTGTGTGGACACTCCAGTCCAGGCAGCAGCAGGATCAGGGAGGAAGTGACTCCTGGGGTCCGGCCGGCTAACACAGGTGTGTCGTGTGTGCTTGCTTGGAGGGGGGATTCAAGATCTACTACTACTGCAGCAGCCAGCATCTATACATTATGACATTGGCAGCATGGGTGGCACTGTCTGCAGGTAGCACATGCGTTATGGGTCGTAATGTGCTGCAGACAGTGCCACCCATGCCGCAATGCCGTAATGTGCTGCAGACAGTGCCACCCATGACGCTAATGCCGTAATGTGCTGCAGACAGTGCCACCCATGACGCTAGTGCCATAACGCATGTGCTGTTTGCAGAGACAGTGCCAGCCATGCCGCCAATCCAGTAATGTGCTGCAGAGACAGTGCCACCCATGCCGCCAATCCTGTAATGTGCTGCAGACAGTGACACCCGTGCCGCCAATGCCATAATGTGCTGCAGACAGTGCCACCCATGCCGCCCATTGCATCATGCCATTGGCAGCATGGGTGGCATTGTCTGCAGCACATTATGGCATTGATGGCATGGGTGGTACTGTCTCTGCAGCACATTACAGCATTGGTGGCACGGTTGGCACTGTCTGCAGCACATTACGGAATGGGTGGCACTGTCTGCAACACATTACGGCATTAGCGTCATGGTGGCACTGTCTGCAGCACATTATGGCATTGGCGGCATGGGTGAGAAAAATAAATATCAATTGTAGACAAACCTGCAATTTGTTTCAAGGAGGTGTCTGGGGAGGGGTCAGGGGCGGGGCAGGGGTGGGGCTTAAGGAGGGACCAGGGGCGAAGCTGAAGGGGTCCCCGTCAGGTAGGCTGTACGGGGCCCCATGATTTCTATCAGCGGCCCTATGGAGGAGCACAAGGTCTCTAACATCCACCAGCTCCGTGATATTATCATGGAGGAGTGGAAGAAGACTCCAGTGTTAAGCCCCATACACACGGTCGGACTTCCATCAGACTTTTCCGTGGTTTTTTGTCCGAACGGAGTTGGTCGGGAACACCCATAGCATACACACCACAGGACTTTTCTGCAAACTTTCCCAAAACTTTTTGCAACATCACCTGGTTTTTCTGCTCTTTTCTGCTCTTTACCGCCACCCTTTGGTCAACTTCCGCTATTGTTGGTTGATTTTAACATTAGTTGTTTTGTCCATCGGACAAAGGTCCGATGGTTTTCTGTACACTGTCGGACTTTGCTCCATCGGACTTTTGTTGGGCAAAAGTTTGTCCGTTTGCAGACCCAACTTTTGTCCGATGAAAACAAGAAAAAAGCAAAAAAAGTTTGTCTGATGGAGCGTACACACGGTCGGATTGTTGGTCCAACTTGCTCAAAATGAAGTTTGTTGGCCAAAAGTCTGACCGTGTGTACGGGGCTTAAACCTGTGAAGCTCTGGTGCACTCCATGCCCAAGAGGGTTAAGGCAGTACCAGTGGCGGTGTGTCCATTAACGGTGCACGGGCGCCGCCCCCTCTCTCCAGCCACCCCCTCTATGTAGTATGGATAGATTCATGCATTGCATTGCATGAATCTATCCATGGTCGCTGTAACCACCCCCTATTCAAGCGTCCGGCCCTTTTTCAGACGCCGGGTGCCTGAATTACAGCGGCAGGGGGGATGTTTTTGAAGCACCTGATTAGAGCAATAGGCTCTAATAGGCTTCAAAAAAGGTGAACTGCAAGCGCAAATCATTGCGCTTGCAGCCCACCCAGGTGTGTTAGAAAAGCAATTGAATATTTTCTTTTCTAACACAGAACCGCCTCTCAGCCAATTAGGAAGCATGGATGTAATACCGGTCACCTGATTGGCTGAAGGCAGAGGCGATCCCATTGGCCGCCTAGCAGAACAGGAAGAAGACGCGCACAGAGGACACGGGAGCCATCGCTGCACTACCCGTCCCACAGCTCGCCGCCTGACCTGCTACCTGACCCGCCAAAACGATAGGGTAAGACAGCGGGTGAGCTGGCGGGGGAGGGGGTCACAGTAACTGCATATTATGGGCACAGAGACTGAAATTGATGGGGCACATTTGGCTGCATTTGCTGGGCACAGTGACTGCATATTATGGGCACAAATGATACAATTGATGGGCACAGTTGGCTGCATTTGCTGGGCACAGTGGCTGCATAGTATGGGCCCAGAGGCTGCAATTGATGGGGCACAGTTGGCTGCATATTATGGGCACGTTTGGCTGCATATTATGGGCACAGTTGGCTGCACTTGCAGGGTACAGAGGCTGCATATGATGGGCACAGTTGGCTGCATATGATGGGCACAGTGGCTGCATATGATGGGCAGAGTTGGCTGCATTTGTTGGGCACAGAGGCTGCATATGATGGGCACAGTGGCTGCAGATGATGGGCAGAGTGGCTGCATTTACTGGACACAGTGGCTGCATTTGCTGGGCACAGTGGCTGCATATGATGGGCACAGTGGCTGCATTTGATGGTACTATGGCTGCAATTGATGGTACAGTGGCTGAAATTGATGTTTTTGTTTCAGTAATTTTCAGAATCTTTCAGATCGTTTGCACCCCCCAAAAAATTTTGAGCACCAGCCGCCATTGGGCAGTGCTGGAAAATAATGATGGCCACACAAACTATTGACACTTTGAGCCCAATTTGGACATTGTCACTTAGGGGTGTACTCACTTTTGTTGCCAGGGGTTTAGACTGGCAGTGTGTTGAGTTATTTTGAGGGGACAGCAAATTGACACTGTTATACAAGCTGTACACTCACTACTTTACATTGTAGCAAAGTGTAATTTCTTCAGTGTTGTCACATGACAAGATATAATAAAATATTTACAAAAATGTGAGGGGTGTACTCCCTTTTGTGAGATACTCTATATATTTACAATAAACAGTCTCTGTATCATCCTTTTAAAGCGGCAACAATGATGTTATTTCCCAACATGTTTTGCCTACACAAGACTTCTTCAGGAGAAATACCATTGCTCTGGAGGATGCAACTGCTTACTGAGACCATCATACCCATTGTTCCCCAGCATTGGAATTGGATAAGTATTGTCATATTGGCGCCCCATAGCATTCCTCCTGTGTTTAAATAATCTTGTCTTGATCATTTGTCCCTCCTGCGGCCACAAATTGACAACCTGTTAGGATAGTACCTCTGGCACCTTATTACTAATTAATATATTTAAAGAATCTAATAATAGCTCAATACTAATTTGCTTGTTAGTTAAATGGTATAAAATGGCTGGAGCTGCTGAGTTGCTTTTCTTCTGAAGAAGCCATGTGTAGGCGAAAAATGTTGGGAAATAACATCATTGCTACCACTTAAAAAGGATGATACAGAGACTGCTGGTTGTGAATATATATGTTTTTAATAAAGTATTTTTAAAAGAAAAATTAATAAACATTTTTATACATTGAATTTTGCTTCTTGCACCTTTAAAATCCCACATTCTTTTGCGCTTATTAAAGGGGTTGTAAAGGTTTGTTTTTTATTTTCTAAATAGGTTCCTTTAAAGCGGTTGTAAAGTCACAAACTTTTTTTTTTTTTCTAGTCACCTGCAAGGGAAAGGCATAATGACCCAGTATGCACCGCATAATAGCTCATTATGAAATACTTACCTTAGAACGAGGCATCGTTAACTCACCTGGTCCCCGCCGAGGGAGATGACATGTTGCCTCGGCGTGTCTTCCGGGTATCGCGGCTCCAGGGCTGTGAGTGGCCGGAGCCGCGATGTCTCACTCCTGCGCATGCGCGCGGGAGACTTCGTTCCGGCGAGGTCCGGCGTCTGCCGAGCCTTCAGCCCGAGAATCCCCTGTGCGCATGCGCCGCTGCTGTCAGCGGCGCATTGCGAGGGGAATATCTCCTAAACCGTAAAGGTTTAGGAGATATTTTTTTTACCTACAGGTAAGCCTTATTTATATGCTTACCTGTAGGTAAAAGTACCAAAATTGACTTTACAACCGCTTTAAGCTAGTGCATTGTTTGTTCACTTACCTTTTCCTTCGATTTACTGAGGAGGAACAGGAAGTAAGAAATTCAGACAAAGAAAAAAAACATTTAGAAGGGAAATCGAAGGAAAAGGTAAGTGAACCAACAATGCACTAGCTTAAAGGAACCTATTTAGAAAATAAAAAAACAAGCCTTTATAACCCCTTTAAGTTCAAAGGATGTTGAGCAGGAGGATGCCAACAGGGCCACCCATAGCTCAAATTTCACTCAATTTATCAGGAACCATCGGAAATTGGCTTGGTGTAAGACCAGCTGTAGCCTGTCCATGTGCAAGCAAGGTATTCTGAACTCTACCCTTTGCGGGGAAAAAAATTATTTTTATGTGTTTTGCTAATAGTTTATCGAAGTGCAGATCCTTTTAATAAAGGAATGTAAATTTTACATTGGTTGCTATGGTAGCTAGTTTATTCAGTATATCTATTCCATCTGCTGTCTTATTCGGAAATTAAATAGACCATACTCTGCAGAAATACAAGCATTTCCTCAAGACTTTTCTAAATAATTTTTAAGAGTTAATACAGCAAACGCAGCCCCAGAACCAGTGGGGCAGGGTTGCCAACTGCCCGTAAATATATGGACAGTTTGTAAATATTGTCCGATTTATAAACTTTCCATAAATGTCCGTTATGGACAGTGGCTGCCCATAAAAAATATGTCCACGGGCCAGCACAGTTCCGAAGCTGGCTGGGCTTGGACGGGGAGCGGGAATGTTATTTCCCAACATGTTTCGCCTACACAAGACTTCTTCAGGAGAAATATCGTTGCTCTGGAGGATTACTGAGACCATCATACCCATTGTTCCCCAGCATTGGAATGGGATGAGTATTGGCATATTGGCACCCCCTAGCGATCTTCCTGTGCTTAAATAATCTTGTCTTGGTCCTTTGTCCCTCCTGTGGCCACAAATTGACAACCTGTTAGGATAGTACCTCTGGCACCTTATTACTAATTAATATATTTAAAGAATCTAATAATAGCTCAATACTAATTTGGGAAATAACATCATTGCTATCACTTAAAAAGGATGATACAGAGACTGTTGGTTGTGAATATATATGTTTTTAAAAGTAAAATGAATAAACATTTTTATACAAATAGTAACAATAGTGCAGGTCAAGGATCCATGCAGACAAGCAGGTACTGGAGTGCAGGTCAGGAATTCATAAAGACAAGTAGAAGCAATAGTGCAGGGCAAGGATGCACGCAGACAACAAAGAACCAGAGTGCAGGTCTAGGATAAATGCAAACAAGTTGACACCAAAGTGCAGGTCCAGGATCCATGCAGAACAGGTCCAGGATCCAAGCAGACAAGTAGGTAGTGGAGTGCAGGTCCACAATTCATGAAGAAAATTAGTAACAATAGCGTAGATCCAGGATCCATGCAGATAACTCAGAACCAGATTGCAGGTCCAGGATCCAAGCAGACAACTAGATACTGGAGTACAGGGCAGGGATCCATGCAGACAAGCAGGTACTGGAGTGCAGGTCAGGAATTCATAAAGACAAGTAGAAGCAATAGTGCAGGGCAAGGATGCATGCAGACAACAAAGAACCAGAGTGCAGGTCTAGGATAAATGCAAACAAGTTGACACCAAATGGATCCAGGATCCAAGCAGACAAGTAGGTAGTGGAGTGCAGGTCCACAATTCATAAAGACAATTAGTAACAATAGTGTAGATCCAGGATCCATGCAGATAACTCAGAACCAGATTGCAGGTCCAGCATCTATGCAGACAAGTAGATACTGAAGTGCAGGTCCAGGATCCAAGCAGACAACTAGATACTGGAGTACAGGGCAGGGATCCATGCAGACAAGTAGGAACTACTTGCTGGTTCAGGATCCATGCAGACAAGTAGTGTAGGATCAGTGCTCAAAAAAGGTCAAGTCACTATGCACTAACACAAACATGCTAAGATCAGATGGTGCAGAAACAGTGGCTGATGAGGGCAGGGCCCCTAAGGCATTGATGGAACACAGATACGGAGAGGATGGAGACACAGATTAATGTCAGGTACAAGGTCAGGGGAGGGCTGGGCCAGGGGGAAGGGTGGCAATTGCCTCCCAGGCCGCCCTAACTTATGTTCAAAATGGACGGCAGCCGCTGCTCGCTAGCATTTTCTTTTTTATTCTGGTCTAGGAAGTCGGGCCGACCACTAGCTGTTGCATTCCGGGACTTGTAGTCCACACTCAAGCTTCTGGTGGGTGGAAAACACAACAGCGCAGAGGAAACTACAACTCCCTGGGACTGGATTCTTGGAAGCAGGCAGAGGCAGGGCGTGCCAGGGAGTTGGGACGCAGGGCTGGGCGCTGGCTCCAACTTGACCCCAGGATCAGGAGCGTTACCCCCCCAGGAAACTGTGGCGTGCAAGGACCTGCTGGGCTGAGATCGCTGAGGTGAGAGACCCTGACACCCCTAGCTGACCCCCCATCTCCCCCCCATACACCCCATGTAACCTGCCCCAGTGATCAGGCTGCATTGATGGGCACTGGAGTTGGCTGCACTGATGGGTACTGGTGAGGCTGCATTGAAAAAACAGGTGGGCCATGGATGGTGAGCTGATTCGGCGGTTTAATGGGCCACTTGACTGGACTTGCCCCCCAGGCCTAAGGCCGCCAGCCCTCCCCCTGTACAAGGTAATGGGTAAAAGAATTTGAGAATAACCCAGAGGTAACAAAAAGGTGCAAATCTCAAGTTTGAATTAAAATACATTTGTGAGTCTGTCCAATGGCACTGGATTCTAGAGTGGTTTCTGCAGACTTCAGACCATCTCCAAGCATAACCGTTGGCTCAAACTTGTCTCGCATACACACGGTCACACAAATGTTGTCGGAAATTCCGAACGTCAAGAACGCGGTGACGTACAACACGTACGACAAGCCGAGAAAAATTACGTTCTATAGCCAGTGCGGTTCTTCTGCTTGATTCCGAGCATGCGTCTAATTTTGTGCGTCGGATTTGTGTACACACGGTCGGAATTTTCGACAACAAGTTTTGTTGTCAGAAAATTTGAGACCCAGCTCTCAAATTTTTGTTCTCGGAAATTCCAACAGAAAATGTCCGATGGGGCCTACACACGATCGGAATTTCCGACCAAAAGCACCCATCGAACATTTGTTGTGGGAATTTCCGAGCGTGTGTATGCGGTATAAGTCTCGCTGCTATTAGGATATGTGATACTATTGTTCTATAGCAATGTGGGTATATATCTACATTTAATCCTAATAATGCTGTTGCCGGCATCAGTTCTGTCAAATTACCTGTAAGGTCTGCAATAAAGGAGGAAACTGAGTTCCAAAAACTTGAAAGATTCTTGCATGTCCAAAGAATATGGTATAGGTTTCCCACTAATTCCTCACAACTCCAGCAGATGGGAGAGGTGGAAGGGAATACTTTGAACAATCTATAAGGTGTCAGGTACCATCTGTTAAGATTTTTTTGTGAATTATCCCAATGTTCTATACATGAGGATGCTTTACTAGTGATCACTGGGGCTTTATACCATTGTTCCCATGTAAAAGTCCTTTTCCCATTTTAACATGTTGAGATTTTTTTTCTTCTGGGGAGGAAGGGGAGAGAAGGTTGTAGAAAAGCCAAGGAACTGTTACACTTTGTGTTAGAAACTGTTAAAGACTGTTGCCACAGGAGACAACATTCCTACACATGCAGATGTGACGTCTTGCTGGATGCTTTTCCCTGTATGGCTGTCTACCTATAGAAGTCGCAGAGTCTGACAAATAATATTACCGTATATACTTGAGTATAAGCCGAGGTACCTACTTTTACCACAAAAAAATGGGAAAACTTATTGACTCGAGTATAAGCCTGGGGGGGGGAATGTGCCCATTGCCACCTCACTGTGCCAATTGCCCAACCTTACTGTGCCCATTGCCATCTCACTGTGCCACCTCACTGTGCCCATTGCCACCTCACTGTGCCCCCTTACTGTGTCCATTGCAGCCTCCCTGTGCCCGAGTCAGTCAGTGTACCTGAAAATCTTGTGTAGCGGGTGTTTGAATTTAGGGGAGGCATCTGGGTGGTAGTGTAACCCAGATGCATTGATTGTCAGGGAATCTGAGACCCTTTTGTGGTTCTTGGAGGACTCTGGTGGTGTGAGGTTCCCTGCGGCCTGCAGGTGGCGCTGTCACCCTGGGCCGGAGTTGAACACTCACCGCAGGACTGCTTCCCTTTTTGTCCTTTCCTGACGCTGGTACAGCGGGACGGGGAACCTGCTGTGACGCAAAAGGGAGAGGAGATAAAAGGGGCGGACGCCCTGACCTCGGGGTTCAGAGTCGGAGGATGCAGCCACGCCCAAGCACCTTCAGCCTGGGTGCTGGCGTTCCAGAGTTCCGGGCCCAGGTGCCATTGACCTGGCCGGAGTGGGAGATGGAGTCCATCTCAGGCACCTTTAGCCTGGGGTGAGGTACTATGGCGGAAGCCTGGAGCTCAGTACCTTTGACTGAGTTCCGCGAGGGTGGAGGAATCCGAGGGGGCCCTAACTCCTTGGGTGCCCATGTCTGAGACGAGGAGACCGGTGAGCGTAACTTCTCCGGAGAGTCCAGCGCAGCATTGCTGGTGACGGAGAGGCCTCCGGTAACTGTCTTGAACAGATGTCCTTCCCCTGATAGGGGCTACGTTAGCGAAGGTAATTCATGTTCTGTTCAATATAGTCAGTGGCAGTGACTATTCGCCACTGGTGACACCACAGTGGTTAGCTCTATCTAAAAGAATTATGCCTTGGCCTACTCCCCACAAATACTGAAGTGTTACATGGGTCTCAACCTGTTTGTGCTGTATGACTATTTATTGAGAAGAATAAATACGAGTTGGACCTTTTCAGTGTGTGGAACTCTGGTTACTAGGAGCAAAAGGGAGTCAATCGGAGGAGAGGATTTGACTCTGGGACACATACACAAAACCCGATAGTTCTGGCTTTCACCTCTACACATTGGAGGACATGGGCCGTGGTGCATCTCATCCCTCCCCCCAGTGTTAACCCCTAGACGAGACAGACAAGCCGTGAATGAGAAGGGGTGAGAGGGGTGAGGTCGCTACACTTGTTATTCCGCGGCCGGCGTCCATTGTTTAAATCTCGCGTCTTTCTTCTGGTCCCTTCCGTGATAGGCGTTTCCAGCAAACACTGTGTTTGAGGTCCTCTCATTCTCGGACTCCGTTTCCCAGCAGGCACTGTGTTCAGTGTTCCGCCAATCACGGACGTCGGACAAGAGAATGTCCATGATAGGCGCAACACTCAACACAGTGTTTGCTGGAAACGCCTATCGCGGAAGGGACCAGAAGAAAGCCGCGAGATTTAAACAATTGACGCCGGCCGCGGAATAACAAGATTTTCAGGTACTGACTCGAGTATAAGCCGAGGGGTATACTTTCAGCCCTAAAAAAAGGGCTGAAAAACTTGGCTTATACTCGAGTATATACGGTATATCTCTCCCAAAGTTCTGTTAAGAGAAATAAAATCTCTTTGCATTCAAGAAGTGTCTACCTTGCATTAGACCCACTATGCCTTGCAACACACCATATACAGAAGGATGTCAGCAGTTCTTGGCTCTAAAGGTCTTCATTGAAATGGAGAAGGCCTGGGATCTTGCTACATGTGCAAAAAGCGCAAAACCAGCTCTGTCGAAGGTTTTTGTGCCCAGAGTTTACCTTTAAACACTTGAACCATGTATTAAAAACCCATTTCAATGCATGCATGGGAACTTACACAAAAAAACATATTTTTTCTATTTTTCCTTCAATGTGCTTCTACACGCCGCTCTCATGTGAACCGACCCGGAGATGACAAGTAACATTTGCAGCTTTTCACGTGTTAGTTTAGAGATGATCTATTGTTCAGGACCAGGGTAACACTCCTTCTCTGTATACACTGAAACCTGGTCCGTCCTGTTGAAGGATGACAGTGCCTTTATTACTGCTCTGCTGTTTCCTATTTGTACAGAGTCATTGACTGTGAACTGGCTGCTCTCTTGTTTTATTATTTGTTGAATCTGTCAGTGTTCTGCATTATGAAGGTACAGTACCCAGGGTCAGACCTGTAATATGACCAGTTCCTGCACATAATAGAGTCAAGGCATTGCACAGACATTTGTCAGTAACAGACCGTGTCTGGACAGGATCATCATGGTGGAACCATTAGTCTCCCAGATTATAGCCTACTGCTCACAAGTTAAAGCCCGTCCTTAGTCGAAAATGTTTTTTGTTATTCTACTCCCTCTCCTGCTTTTAATGTCGGCTTTTTTAACTTACCTTGTACAGGGACACTGCAAACAATTTTTCCTTTGGTACCTGATATTTCAAAACATGCGCTACAATGCTCTTCAGACCACCAAAGCTGGGAGCAGGAATGTAAGTGGGCTCCTTGTGCCACCACCGTACAGTTAGGTCCATACAGTGCCTTGCAAAAGTATTCACCCCCTTGGCTTTTTACCTATTTTGTTACATTACAGCCTTTAGTTCAATGTTTTTTTAATCTGATTTATATGTGATGGATCAGAAGAACACAATAGTCTAAGTGTCAGAGAACTCACCTTGCTGGACGTGTTGTGCATACTCCTGTGCGCGCTGGTTCACGTCCTGGACTGCGGGTGCGCGCGCCTGTGCGCGATGGTGTGTCTGTGCGCGCTGGTGCATGTGTGCGCGCGCATGCGCCGATGCGCACGCGCCATTGCGTGGGCCGATGCGCGCCAAACAGTCCATTTAAACCCCTGGAATACTTCAGACCGGTGCTGTCTGATCTGCAGTTACCTGTGACCTTTTGCTCCTGATACCTGTCTGAACACTTACCTCTTGATTACCTAGCCTGTCCATCGGATTACCCTTGTCTCCTGCCTGCACCTGACCTCAGCTAGCCTTGACCTTGAACCTGCCTGTTCCTCTGTACTTCGCTGCCTGCCTGTTGCCGATCCTGCCTGTGACCCGACCATCCCGCTCTGCTCCTGCTCAGCATCCTCTGCCTGTGCTCCTGTGTTCTGTTGTCTGTCCGGCCGGACACCTACTCCTCTGCAAATGGATCCAGAACCGCATCCCTGCAACTACCCGCCAGGCTCTCATACCACTCCGCACTCCCGTGCCTCCTGTTCATACTATCAGGGTCCGTGAGTCGGATACGTAAGGGAGACCTTCCTCTGCTCCATTGGGCTCACCAGTCTGGTACGTATAAGTCTGACACTAAGTTGGAGAAGTAAAATTAGAAAAATATATACATAAAACTATTTTTCAGAAATAAAAAAAATGATAATTGGCATGTGCGTATGTATTCACCCCCTTTGTTATGAAGCCTATAAAAAGCTCTGGTGCAACCAATTACCTTCAGAAGTAACATAATTAGTGAAATGATGTCCACCTGTGTGCAATCTAAGTATCACATGATCTGTCATTACATATACACACCTTTTTGAAAGGCCCCAGAGGCTGCAACACCTAAGCAAGAGGCACCACTAACCAAACACTGCCATGAAGACCAAGGAACTCTCCAAACAAGTAAGGGACAATGTTGTTGAGAAGTACAAGTCAGGGTTAGGTTATAAAAAAATATCCAAATCTTTGATGATCCCTAGGAGCACCATCAAATCTATCATAACCAAATGGAAAGAACATGGTACAACAGCAAACCTGCCAAGAGACGGCCGCACACCAAAACTCATGGACCAGGCAAGGAGGGCATTAATCAGAGAGGCAGCACAGAGACCTAAGGTAACCCTGGAGGAGCTGCAGAGTTCCACAGCAGAGACTGGAGTATCTGTACAAAGGACGACAATAAGCCATACGCGCCATGGAGTTGGGCTTTATGGCAGAGTGGCCAGAAGAAAGCCATTACTTTCAGCAAAAAACAAAATGGCACGTTTTGAGTTTGTGAAAAGGCATGTGGGAGATTCCCAAAATGTATGGAGAAAGATGCTCTGGTCTGATGAGATGAGACTAAAATGTTACTTTTTGGCCATCAATGTCTGGCGCCAACCCAACACATCACATCACCCAAAGAACACCATCAGCAGTCAGGACTGGGGAACTGATCAGAGTTGAGGGAAAGATGGATGGTGCTAAATACAGGGGTATTCTTGAGCAAATCCTGTACCACTGTGTGTGTGATTTGAGGCTAGGATGGAGGTTCACCTTCCAGCAGGGCAATGACACCAAACACACTGCTAAAGCAACACTTGAGTGGTTTAAGGGGAAACATGCAAATATGTTGGAATGGCCTAGTCAAAGATTGCTTTTCACAAGCGCAAACCATCCAACTTGAAGGAGCTGGAGCAGTTTTGCAAGGAGGAATGGGCAAAAATCCCAGTGGTAAGATATGACAAGCTCATAGAGACTTATCCAAAGCGACTTGGAGCTGTGATAGCCTCAGAAGGTGGCTCTACAAAGTATTGACTTTAGGGGGTAAATTGTTATGCACATTGACTTTTTCTGTTATTTTGTCCTATTTGTTGTTTGCTTCACAATAATAAAAAAACATCTTCAAAGTTGTGAACATGTTCTGTAAATTAAATGATGCAAATCCTCAAACAATCCATGTTAATTCCAGGTTGTGAGGCAACAAAACACGAAAAATGCTAAGGGGGGGGGGGTGAATACTTTTGCAAGGCACTGTATATATTTGGACACACACACACACACACACAATTTTTTTTTTGTTTAGGTATTTACCAAAACATATTCAAGCTATAGTTTTTAGATTGTAAGCTCTTCTGAGCAGGGCCATCTTAGTCCTCTTGGATTTTATTGTATTATAACTGTATTGTCTCCCTTTTATATTGTAAAGCGATGCGTAAACTGTTGGCACTATATGAATTCTGTATAATAATAATAATAATAATATAATGGCTATGGACTGAACGTGTACACTCTCAGGTTTAATTTGAGGGTATGTACATCCAAATCGGAGGAAGGGTTTAGGAATTACAGCTCTTAAGAATAGCCATCTCCCCCTATTCAAGGGACCAAAAGTAATTGGACAAATGAATCAAAAGTTGTTTCATGGTCAGGTGTGGACTACCCCTTCGTTATTTCTTCATCAATTAAGCAGGTAAAAGATCTGGAGTTTATTCTAAGTGTAGTATTTGCATTTGGAATCTAGTGCTGTGAACCTACATCATGCGTTAAAAGAAGCTGTCCATACAAGTGAAACTGGCCATTGTAAGGCTTCAAAAATAAAACAAATCCATCAGAGAGATAGCAGCAACATTAGGAGTGGCCAAATAACAGTTTGGTACTTTCTGAGGAAAGAAGAACGCACTGGTGAGCTCAGAAACATAAAAAGGCTTGAACATCCACGGAAGACAACAGTGGTGGATGATCGCAGGATCCTCTCTAAGGTAAGGTGACCACATTTTTTAAATGAAATCCAGGGACATATTTTTCTTTTACTAGTAATGGCGGCAATCATCGACTCTCTGCCCATCGCTGCTGCCGCCCGCCTCACAGCCTGTCAAGTCTTAATTTCCAGGCCCCGGCTACTACTGGGTGGGGAGCGGAGGAAGATCACTCCACCAAGGAAGGCAAGGAGATAAGCAGGCAGGCGGCTGGCTGGGACTTGAGCCAAGGCAGAAGAACATGCGAGTGGAGCTGAATGGGCATGCACCCGAAACTGAAGAAATATTCCCTCCGCTCCGACTAGTACATGATCATCAGAAAGGGGCACAGATAATGGAAAAAAATACACCCCCCTAAGCTAGTAGGAGCGGTGGGGTGTAATTCCGATTTTTTTAGTTTTATTCTGCACTGACTGTCTTTGAAATTGCCCCAGCCCCTGTTCAAATCCAATCCGGGGACAAAACCGGGGACAGACTTGGTCGGGGGACAGTGTCCTCAATCGGGGGACTGTCCCCGGAAACCGGGGATGTCTGGTAACCCTACTCTATGGTAAAGAAAAACCCATTCACAACATCCAGACAAGTGAAGGACATTCTCCAGGTGGGTGTATCATTATCAAAGTCAAAAGTCATTGCCAAAAAACATCCAAAAAAGCCAGGCCAGTTCTGGAAACGCATTCTTTGGACGGATGAAACTGAGATTAATCTGTACCAGAATGAAGGGAAGAAAGGCTTGGAACAGCTCATGATCCAAAGCACACAACGTCATCTGTAAAACATGGTGGAGGCAGTGTTATGGCATGGGCATGCATGGCTTCCAGTGGCACTGAGTCATTGGTGTTTATTGATGATGTGACAGAAGTCAGAGGAAGCCGGATGAATTCTGCAATGTTTAGAGATATACTGTCAGCCCAGATTAAGCCAAATGCAGCAAAGTTGATTGGATGGCGCTTCACAGTACAGATGGACAACGATCCAAAACAGTATGTACTGAATAGAACTCACGCTAAGTGAAAATAGAACAATAAATAAATAAACTGCAGCAGCTATTTCAAAGGTGCTAGAACCTCAAGGATGAATTATGGATTAACAGCGCTAGCAGAATATTAAACAACAATTGATAATGTGCTCAAAACGTTGACGGTGATAATATTATCAAATTCAAAATATTATAAAGTGCTGAGTGCTCCAAAATAAAGTGCTTCTGTGATTCAGGTTAAAGTCTTCAAGTGCCACACTCCACTCTTGTGACCCCACTCACCAGAGTTAATGGACCCTCAGCTTTGCAGTCTGGGGTCAAGAGAGCTGTGGTCTAAATGATCTGGTGTGTGAGGAATGGACTCTCAAAGAAGCTTTCCATAGGGGTATTCACGTGAATAGACCAAAGCAAATTTTCCAAGGATGAGGGCTGCTCTCCAGGACTTAGACTGGGAAGGAATATTGGCATCAATGGGCACAGAACAGAAATGGGAATTCTTCAAAAAGACTGTTTGTGAACTCACTGCAAAGTATATTCCCATGGGCAATAAGTTTAAAAGGCTAAAGATAAAACCTATGTGGCTCACAGTTAAAGTTAAAAAAGCTATAAACAATAAGAAAAGCGCTTTTAAAAAATATAAAAATGAAGGAACACTAGTGTCGTTTAAATGTTACAAAGAATATAACAGGATATGTAAAAAGGAAATCAAGGATGCAAAAATTCAAAACGAACGACCGATTGCAAAAGATAGTAGGACAAACCCCAAAAAAATCTTCAAATATATTAATAGTAAAAAGGTCAAGTCTGAGCATGTAGGCCCTTTACAAAATAATCTAGAGTGGGTGACTGGGGACAAAGAGAAGGCTAATTTATTAAATACTTTCTTCAGTTCTGTGTATACAATGGAGCATGGGGGAGATCATGTCCATAATGGGGGTGGTAGTGACACAGCCTCAAATCCACAATGGCTCAAAAGTGATATGGTCCAGAAATATTTAGACAGAATAAAGGTGGATAAAGCACCTGGACCAGATGGCATACACCCACGGATCCTAAAAGAATTGAGCTCTGTAATTTCAAAGCCATTGTATCTAATTTTTAGGGACTCATTAATGACAGGAATAGTACCACTGGATTGGCGCAGGGCCAATGTGGTGCCTATATTTAAAAAGGGAACAAAGTCTTTACCAAGTAACTATAGACCTGTTAGTTTAACTTCCATAGTTGGGAAGATACTGGAGAGATTAATAAAAGACCACATAGATGAGTTCTTGCTGGAAAAAAACTATTTAAGTAACAGACAGCATGGATTCATGAAAGACAGAAGTTGTCAGACAAACCTGATTTCTTTTTATGAAGAGGTAAGTAAAACCTTGGACAGAGGGGTGGCGGTGGACGTGGTATACTTGGACAGAGGCGTGGCTGTGGACGTGGTATACTTGGATTTTGCAAAAGCGTTTGATACAGTTCCCCACACACGGCTCATGTGTAAGGTAAAGTCTACAGGATTGGAAATATCAGTTTGTAAATGGACAGAAAACTGTCTAAAAGACAGAATTCAGAGAGTAGTAGTTAATGATTCTTACTCTGAATGGTCTAAGGTTATCAGTGGTGTACCCCAAGGTTCAGTGCTGGGACCCTTACTTTTTAATATCTTTATAAATGATATTGGGTCTGAGATCAAAAGTAACATTTCTGTCTTTGCAGATGACACCAAGCTATGCAGTGGAATAACGTCCTTACAGGATGTCACCAATTTACAAGCCGACCTCAATGCTCTGTCTAATTGGGCGACTATGTGGCAGATGAGGTTTAATGTTGATAAATGTAAAGTTATGCACTTGGGGGCTAAGAATATGAATGCATCATACATACTAGGGGGAATACAACTGGGGGGATCTGTAGTGAAGAAGGATCTGGGGGTTTTGGTAGATCATAAGCTCAATAATGTCATGCAATGCCAAGCTGTGGTTTCCAAAGCGAGCAAAGTCCTTTCTTGTATTAAGAGAGGTATGGTCTCCAGAGAGAGAGATATCATTTTGCCCCTGTACAAATCATTAGTAAGACCTCATCTGGAATATGCAGTTCAGTTTTGGGCACCAGTTCTCAAAAAGCATATCGGGGAACTGGAGAAAGTGCAGAGAAGGGCAACCAAACTGATAAGAGGCATGGAGGAGCTCAGCTATGAAGAAAGATTAGAGGAACTGAATTTATTCACTCTTGAGAAGAGGAGAATAAGGGGGGATATGATTAACATGTACAAATATATAAGGGGTCCATATAGTGAACTTGGTGATGAGTTATTCACTTTACGGTCAACACAGAGAACAAGGGGGCACTCTTTACGTCTAGAAGAAAAAAGATTTCATCTCCAAATGCGGAAAGGTTTCTTTACAGTAAGAGCTGTGAAAATGTGGAACAGACTCCCTGCAGAGGTGGTTCTGGCCAGCTCAGTAGATTGCTTTAAGAAAGGCCTGGATACTTTCCTAAATGTACATAATATAACTGAGTACTAACAGTTCTAGGTAAAGTTGATCCAGGGTAAATCCGATTGCCTCTCGGGGGATCAGGAAGGAATTTTTTCCCCCGCTGTAGCAAATTGGATCATGCTCTTCTGTTTTTTTTTTGCCTTCCTCTGGATCAACTGTGGGTATAGAATTGGGTATATGGGATTGCACGATATTTTTTTATTTTATTTTAGTTATTTTTTTATGGTTGAACTGGATGGACTTTGTCTTTTTTCAACCTGACTAACTATGTAACTATGTAACTATGTAGATCAATCATAATGGGAAAAAAACCACAAGAAAAAGCCAATAGTGAAGTACCGCTAGTACTGTGTGTCCTGCGCAATCAAACAGCGCCACTCACAAGATATCTGAGTTCAAACAGGCATCAGTGTATGATCCGGGTCCGCCGCTGGACGGCATGCGTTCCACAATCGGCAGAAGTTGCATCACTGGTTTACGAAACCAGAAATGCGTCAACACGTTTCCCCCCCTCCTGTCCTTGATGACGCCCCGGAGGAGGGGTGAAACGCGTTGGCACATTTCCAGTTTCGTAAACCAGTGAGGCAACTTCTGCCATCCGTGGAATGCACGCCGTCCAGCGGCGGACCCGGATCATACACTGATGCCTGTTTGAACTCCGATATCTCGTGAGTGGCGCTTTTTGATTGCGCAGCACACACAGTAGACATGTGTATGACAAAAAAAATTGTTTCAATTTGATTCGTTAATCTAGTTATTTTGTTTAGTTAACTTTGGTTGATGCGTTCAATTTGTTTTTTGGAATTTGTATTCGGAATTCGTATTTGGAATTTTCACTTACAGATTTTTGCGATTTGAAACGATCAAATTGATAAATTTTCGAATCGGTCAAAACGAAAATGTTATATTGTTTTCGATTCGAATGCAGCAAAGTGAACAAACAAAAGAAAAATCTTCATCAAATGATTACAATAACTCTTTAAATCACCTTGGGCTTAACAAGAACAGCATTATTTCGAAATGGTACTCTAATAACACACACAGTCTTTGATTTCAGCAATATGTGTAGTGAGAATTTCGACTGGAGTTCAATGTAAAATTTGATTTGAATTTCAGTCCGAATTTTGTTATGTTATTTGGAACATTCGGTAAAAAAAATTTATATTGTAATTCGGGTATTCGGATATATCCAGGTCTCTGAATAACGAAAAATCAGTCCGAATATTAATTCGGAACGAAACAAACCGCCCATGTCTAACACACAGTACTAGCGGTACTTCACTATACTTTACAACCCAATTGAGCATGCATTTCACTTGCTGAAGGTAAAAATAAAGGCAGAAAGACCCACAAACAAAGAACAACTGAAGACAGCTACAGTTAGACCCTGGCAAAGCATCAGAAGAGAGGAAATCCAGTCTTTGGTAATGCCCATGGGTTCCAGACTTCAGGAAGTCATTGATTCTCAACAAAATATTAAAAATGAACATTTTATTTATGATTATATTAATTTGTTCAATTACATTTGAGCCCCTGAAAATGGGGGGGACTGTGTATAAAAATGGTTGCAGTTCCTAAACTTTGTACTTGATATTTATGTTCAACCCCTTAAATTAAAGCTAAAAGTCTGCACTTCAAATTCATTTGGATTGTTTATGATATATATGAACCTAACTGTATGTCTCCAGGTGCTCCACTGGAATTACTGGAAGTCAATCTCTGCTTGGCCTTATGATAGATAATTGAGAAAAGTGAAAAAATAGCACTAGACCTGTAAGGTTATCCTATTGTTATTTCTATCTTAAAGTATTGCTGTTCATGGGAGTGATCTGGCTCCCAGGCAGGTGGCTTCTACACCCCAGGGGCTCCCCTTGCTTTTTAGTATGAAGCCAAACCAGCTGCTGACAAGGCCTTACGTTAAAGTTCCAATGCCCTTCTAGTCTACTCACACTGTTTTCATTCAAGCCCTGATAAAGGAACCCCTAAAATGCATTGACTATTTTTTGGATTGTCCCCCTGACTTATTGAAATAAAGTTTTATCTGGACCTCTTAGCAGTGGTGTGGCACGCGTGGGTCTCAGGCCACGCCCCCGCTCCCTGCTGTGCCTGAGCCAATGAGGAAAGAGAGAGAAGAGAGAGCCTCTGCTCTCATGCACATTGCTGGATCGAGATTGGGCTCAGGTAAGTATAAAGGGGGGGGGGCTGGGGGGGGGGAAACCTGCACGCAGAAGTTTTTTTTACCTTCATGGATAGAATTGAATGGATAAGTTACCAGACTTCCTGCGAGGTCCAAGCTTGTACCCAGCTTCTCCAGACACAATTCCTGTAGCTAAACTGCACCCCCAGTGCAGGTTCCAGCTTCACTCCTCCCAGATAAATCCTCTGATCAGGGAGTGCAAGCTCACAGGCCCCAAACTCAGGCCTTTCTTCTTCAAGCATGTGTCCATCCAAGGCAGCAGACCTGTGAGATAAGAGAACAGCTACATACATGTCCGTCCCAAGCAAAGCATGGGAGGCAAGAGAGCTTCCAAATGTCCCCCAGCATGCACCACTGGCTATAAGTCTCCAAGTAGTTGGCCAGGGAGATATAAATATTCATAGCACAGGCTATTGGATTTTCTTACATTATTGCCAGGGACAATCATCAACAGCGAGCAAAAGCAAACAATAACCTGAAGTCGGTAAAAATTACAGAAAGCTGAACCATCAATTCAGCCCTAGGCTGAAACTCCTTCATAGGGCAGGGTCCCTACATGTATTTTACTATGATATAACAAATCTGAACTTAATTTGTTTTTGTAGCTATGCTAATGTAACTTACTTAGATTGTGGCGTGGATCCTGAGGAAGCAAGCAAATTGTGAAACGCGTTGATAAAAAACACCATACATGAATAATATATTCTGTGAAGTGATACAATAGATGATGGTATTTAGAATATATTGTAATTTAACTTTTGCAATACAGTAAATTGCTGTTTAATTTTTATGTGATGTCCATCTCTACAAGGTACAATTAAGCCCTCGTACACACGGCCGAGATTCTCGTTGAAAAAAACATGTCGTTTTTTTCGACGAGATTCTTGGACAAGAAACTTGTCCCGGCCGAGTGTACACACGCTCGTTTCAAAGAACCCGCGGTTCTTTGAATGGAGCGTACGCGGTGACGTCATCGACTACGACGAGCATGCGCTCGTCACATTCGATGCCGTCGCCGCCATCTTGGTATACCCTACGTATGCCTAGGAAGCTACCGCGCATGCGTCGAATTCATTTCGAACATGCGCGGGCTTCCAGGAGGACAGGTAAGTGTACACACACACACTTTTCTCGTCGAGAAACATGCCGAGGAGAATCTCGACGAGAAAATAGAGAGCAGGTTCTCTATTTTCTCGTCAAGGTTTCTTGTCGGTTTTCTCGACGAGAAACCCGATAGCCACGTACACACGACCGATTTACTCGGCAAGACCTCTCTGCCAGCAAGTTTCTTGCTGGTTCTTGCCGAGAAAATCGGCCGTGTGTACGAGGCCTTTGTCCCATTTTTCTTTTACCCTCTCCTCACCCTTTTGTTTGGTGGATTGAGGGGATATTTGGCAATTGTTTGGATGAGGGATGGTACCTATAGAGGATATTGTATGCACAATATGAACCAGCCCCTTGGTTTCATTGGCGTTATATCAAAAGGGTTAGTAACACCCTACACCCTCCCCCCCCCATTCCCTGCTCTACTTGCCTCCATGGGTAATCAGCTGTCAGTGTCGACGCAGCCAGTGCAGAAATCCAGGACCCCCCTTCTTTCCACAGGGCTCTGGGACTCTTATCCATGCCAGAAGTCCTGCAGAAAGAAGGGGAAGAAGAGCGGGGCCGGGTAAACACAGTGGGGGCGGGTTGGGAAAGTGTAGGTTGTTAGGTCACCTTTTCATTTTTTCTGAAAGGGTGCACTTACACTTTAACATAGGGTGCTTCCATGACGCAGGATGATTAAAACCTTTTACAGAGCTCTCCTCTGAATCCTTCCTTGTGTAACTTGAGCTATTGGGCTCTGTTAACAACAAGCATTTGTTTCCTCACAGTGGCTAAGAACAGAGAGTTATAATGTGGAAAGGTTTCCCCAGTGGGGCTTTGAAAACAGCAGCAGAACATGGTCAAACAATAAAAATTAATGTTGTTAAGAAATAATTTATTCCATTAGTAAAAACTGGTCAAATGATGCAATAGATTCCACAGTACAGTAAACAACATAATTATGCACATCATTACATTACATAATGCTTTATGGTGTGCGAGCCCCGACGCGTTTCGACCTCTGTACGGTCTCATCAGGGGGGTAATTGGCTCTAAAAAAAAACAGAGAGTTAAACACATATGAAAAGAAACCTGGGGTTACACATTCTGGCTTTATAAATATGAAATACTACGCAAAACGTTACATTCGCTAAAATAATAATATTTTTTATAAATGTTGTTTATTCATAAATAAACTATTTAAAACCCACTCTGCATTTACAACAAATGAAAGGCCTACTGCTTTAAAATGTTTTCTTCAAGTGTTATTATACTATATATAAGTATTCTGAGGGTTGTGCAAAGCTAAATTTACCGTGAGCAGCGGCACAAGATAGTGGGTAGATCTGTGAAGTTGTTATGGCTACGCTGGGAAATGGTTTTGTACATTCTTTCCTCTGATTCTCAGTTTAGCAGCTATTTAGCAATTTTGTTTTTCTTTAACACTCGTACAGGGACATATTTGACGTCTGGGCGAATCAGGCTTCCTCTGCCCGCAGCCAGCACCTGATGGGGGAAAACTAGTAGCTCTGCTGCTGTCAGTTTGGTTATGAGTTAGTTTTATTAAATATGACAATATAAGTACCTGCTAAAACTCAAAATGGGTTTCATTAGCACTGCAAATATTTTCTGCTATATTGCTAGTTGTAGTATGGCTTCCAATGCTGCTTTAGAAATAGAAAAGACTATTGTATATGAATTATATTGTAGCTGTAAATTATAAAGGGATATTTTTTGCAGAGTTGCATTAAAATATTTCACATTATGTGAATGAGGCCCTTAGGTCTCATTCACACAGCAGCTACATATTTAAAGAGTAATGTTGTAGTAGGGTGTGAATTGAGTGACCTCATGAATTCTGGCACCTCATCCCTTGTATTGATAGAAAAGATGCAAAGGGATTTTAATTTGGGATTATAACGGTGTCCAAGTACATAGGAGATACAATTTTATTTAAAAGATATAGATTTTATTACATAAATATACAAAAACAACGAACAAAGGGTGCATAAAAAATATAAGCAGAGTAGATATATAAAAATTAATACTGGCCAAAATATCCATTTGCATAGGATGGTTATTGATACATTTCAGGTCCCTACATGTTTCGCCAAACAATGGCTTCTTCAGGGGATTATATGATCACCAGTATTCAGCAATGGCTCTAGAAATAAGAGATACATAAACAACATTTCAATAATCAAACATAACAAAAATAGATTTGACATTCCTGTTTAGTTCAGTTCAGTTCTGTTAACACCCACCATACTGAAAAATTATGGCAGTGGGATAGGGAGGCATGGACGGAGGACGTTTTCAACTAAATGAAGTGGCATCAACTCAAGGGACACATCCTACTGACTGTAAGATAACTCCCTTGTGCTGATTTTTCTGTTTTGTATTTGGCTGCATTTAGGCTTAAGAGAAAAGAAAAGCAAATAGATTTCCTATAAAGGTAAACTCTTGTTGGTTCAGCTTTGCAGGTTCTTACATGACAGTGCTGATTCATTGTCCAAAGAACAGGCAGGACACAAAGATTCTTGGTCTTGGGAAACTAAATAAAAAAATACACGTTAGAGTCTGCTTCGGCTTTTTAGGGCAGCCGCTTTCGAAGGCTCGCTTTAAGGAACTAAGACCGGTGCCCGGAATAACGAACGTTGAAACAGAGCTGTTATCAGATAGCCGCTACTCATCCTATTGCGCATGCGCGATGCGCAGCTGAAGTGACGTTGCCTCGCGGCCATCTTGGTACACCCCACAACTCGTCCACAGAGTCGATAATTGGGTTTTCTGGCTTTCAGAACAAGAGGAAATCGTAGCCTCCAGAGGACAAGGATTTTACACTATCTAGTGTCCTCCCTTCCTTCCATGTTCCGTATCGAGTACTGCATGATGGTATATGAGCGTTTTGGCTACCAAAAAAATTGAGGCTCAACATACACTGAAGTTTGGAGTCCTATTGATTATCAATTGAGGCTGTTTGGGGTCCTCCGTCATAGGGGACCATCGCTTTTTGGTAAGCAGGAATTCTTACTGGTGGTGGTGAAAGTCACGAATACAAGAAGATTTGGAATCGTTTTTGTTTTTTGTTTTCTTTTTTCTTTTTTCTTTTTTCATCTAGTATGGACACTTGATCACGGGTGTTTTTTTGTATGGACTTTAGACTTGATTATTTAAGGGTCCTATTCAAGCATGTAATAATATTATTAATTAAGTTTGTATTATTTCATATGTTTTGTTTACACTGTTTAGTTATTGTTCTTCACTGAGCACTTACATAATTTATCACTGTGGTGATTTTGAATTTTTTTTCAATCATTCAGTGGTGGGCTTATGTTTATACTCATAAGTTAGCGCGACTATATATTTTTTCTTATTTGAGGACACAAAGAGGTGACAAAGCTGTTTAACTCATTAAACTTGCTAATTCTTTGGAAGAAACATTAGAGCACATTTATGTATTTCAACCGTGTTTAAACTGTTTGCTTGCCGTGATGCTTATTTGTTTTTGTTTTTTTGTGAAATCAAAATTGCAACAGGCTCAAAACGATAATCACTGCCTGGCCTGAAATCTTATTTTTCGGACCCTCCTGGGCTTTAAATCCAAGCCACGTTCATTTTATTATTCAA
This sequence comes from Rana muscosa, assembly GCA_029206835.1. NCBI lineage: Eukaryota > Metazoa > Chordata > Amphibia > Anura > Ranidae > Rana > Rana muscosa. The sequence goes on along the minus strand of CM055117.1, from coordinate 77,919,315 downwards.
TATCTCTGCTGTAATTCCAGTCGACAGATGAGAAAATGAAGTGTAGCCCCTTGCCGCCAATTATAGATAGGTCTCATCTGTTCTTATGTGATGACATTAAACTGAACTGACTCCCAGCAATAGCGGTAAGTTCAATACAATGATGTCTGCAGAATGTCACCGGATCATAATCTCAGCTGTCTAGAACTCTCTTTGAATACAGAGTACTTTGGGTTATGTGAAAAGTCATATCACTTTTGTGTGCTAAGTGAATGTGGTGAAGCTCTGCTGATTTCCATCATCCAATCATGTGCAAGCAAAAATGCTGTTTTTTTTCCCTTGCACCTGATTGGGTATTCTTTACAAAGTGAAGCTTCACCGCATTCACTAAGCTCTGGGGAGAAGGAGGGCAACTGCACTTGCAAAGCACACAGTCTATTTGCCTTTAGCAAATCCACCCCAATGCCTTCTAGGAATTTCCTTTTTTAGGTAATGAATAGTATACAATACAGAGATACATTAATAATTCCAAAGTTTTCTTACAGCCAGGCACTTTACAGTTCTGTAACAAGGCAGTATGCAGAACATTCAGGTAGCAGCATACTCAAGGAGAGTTTCCTAAATTAATCCTCATGGCTGGCATAAAGTGGTTTCAGTGAAAATGAAGACGTCAATAATAGACAAAACGCGTTGGGTCTGGTCTCCTTCGTGACTGGAGAAGTGATGGCCATTTTGGATTCCCTAAAGGTGACAGGGTTTCATGCTGGCTTGTTATATTTATTACATGTGAGTGTGCAATTTTGGCAATAATTGTAACTTATTTTAATAAAGAACACTGCACTATGGTACAATATTCTGATCTGGTTTCGGAGGAGTAACCTATAGAAGGTTGGCAGCAGATTGAGGAAGGAGTGGTCGAGAGGAGCTCTGGTAGAGAAATACCCCAAATAAGCTGGTGTAGACCTACTTATTAGCTTAAGGGGTCAAAATTTTCTGATGAGTGAATATTTTTTGAGTGTGAGCACAACTGGGTGCACAAAGGTGTATTGCAGTTCACTACTATTTGAACAAGAAGAGCGGTGAAGGAGCACCATAATACATCAACATTATATTGTTGGGACACAATAGGGTGCTGTGCTGGCCTTATTGGTCAAACCAATGTGCCACCAGATGCAGGCTTGGAGTAGGGTTCTTCCCCGAACTTGCAGCAGTCTCAAGCAGAATTCCAGAACATCTTTGCTCATCAGTAGCCTTTTCTGTATACTTGTCTCAACTTTCTCTTGCCAATGGGTACTCTGTCCCTATCTAGCCAATTTCTACATAGCTGTGCACCAGACGGACTCATCAGGGAATATATTTAGTCTCTTTGAGGGGCCAATATGGCTGACCAAATCTCAGGAAAGTTCAGTGTCCAATCAGACACAGGCTCTCCAAAATGGCCACCAGGATCTCAGTACAGAGGACAAGTTGGAAACCGCTGACAATAATCGTATGCTAAAAATCCGACATGCTGGTTGCACCCAAGTCGATCAAAGAATTGACTTGGGTACAATCAGCCTGCCCATAGATGGATCAAATTTTGGCTGGTCCCTGATGAACTAGACGAGATTCAATCCATCTATGGCCAGCTTAGGGTTTTCCATGATCACTGTGTACTTCTGGTACTAATCAGGAAGTGAGTGGGTGTTAATGCTGTCACCGACTTAAGCTGTATCACCGCTCAGCGTGACAGCGGCGGCTGCTACACACCAGCGCCATCCTACAAGTGGGCCCACCAGCAGGTACCCCGTTGAGCTTCACCCTAGCTCCAGCTTTCCTCTTCTAGAGTCTCGTTCTCCGTTTTTGTTCATGAAAACCTTTTTTCTTAATAATTTTTTCCTATTTTGTAATGTGCCATCATTCTCTCTTGAGAAGAGGAGATAAAGGTGGGATATAATCAACATGTACAAATACATAAGTGCAGGGCCGGTGCTACCACTAGGCAAACTAGGCAGCAGCCTAGGGCGCCTGGCCACTGGTGTTCCTACTCTCTTCTCTCTGCAGCAAGTAACTAAGTCTCAGCATCAGCAGGCAACCGCTGCTCCGTTCGCACATAGTGTCAGAAACGCAGTGGTGGCAGAGGACTGTGTCTGTGTCCCAACTCCCGAATGAATGGAAGCAAGCAAACATTCATTGATGGGCGCTGGTAGGCTGCATTTGATGGGCGCTGGTGAGGCTGCATTGATGAGTTCTGGTGAGGCTGCATTGATGGGTGCTGGCGAGGTTGCATTTGATGGGCGCTGGTGAGGCCGCATTGATGGGCACTGGTGAGGTTGCATTGATGGGTGCTGGTAGGCTGCATTTGATGGGCGCTGGTGAGGCTGCATTAATGGGCGCTGGTGAGGCTGCATTTGATGGGCGCTTCATTAAAAAAGGTGGGGTATACATTGGCAGGGAAAAGGGGGTGGAGTCAGGAGTGGAGCCAAGGGGGGTGTCAAAAATCCTTGCACCAGCCCTGCATAAGTGGTCCACATAGTGAACTTGATGTTGAGTTATTTGCTTTAAGGTCATCACAGAGGACAAGGGGATACTCTTTACGTCTAGAAGAAAAGAGATTTCATCTCCAAATATGGAAAGGTTTCTTCAAAGTAAGATATTTCTTAGATACACATAATATAACTGGATACTAATATAAGGTAATATAGGTAAAGTTGATCCAGGGAATATCTGATTGCCTTTTGGGGGATCAGGAAGTACATTTTCCACCTGCTGGAGCAAATTGGGTCATGTTTTGTTTTGTTTTTTTGTTTTTTTTGCCTTCCTCTGGATCAACTGTGGGTATAGGAATATATTTTTATTTTTTTATTTTTCCTTCTATTGGTTGAACTAGATGGACTTGAATCTTTTTTCAGCCAAACTAACTATGTAATTATAACCCCATCCTTCCTGAGCTCCCCCCGAAAGCACCTCTCATACTTTGTGTCTGAGGATTACAGGGACACATAAACCTTTCATAGGTTATCCCCAGTATTGTAACTCTCATTCTAGCTCTATCCCTTCATCTTTACAGCACTTGAATGGTTTATCTAGAATTCTAGATATTAACAGAAAGCTTGCAGAATTATGCAAAGTATAAACAATCATGACAATCTAAATGCGCTGCAGAACAGCCTAGTAAATCGAACCCAACCCCCTAAAAATTGCAATATTTGACAAGTTAGGTTTGTATTTTAATCCAGCTTTTAAAGGCTTTTACCCCTGTGGATTTGTTCACATGTACAGCAGAAGTAGAGAGCCTCCCTGGCTCCTATTACCTGTGACTTGTGACAAAGTCAGCACAGGGAAAACAGTTACACCTATAATTTCACAAGATACTCTGGCTTTGCGACACTAAGTCTTTAATTACACAATTTACCTTAATGCCTTTTTAAATGTCATTATTTGAGAAGTGCACAAATTCCATAGTTTTTCATCTTGACTTTGCCAGTGACTTTCCATGTGACCATAATGGCAGGACGCATGATTCCGGTCAGAGCCAGGGCAGGGGAGTTGCACTGTGAGATGCTTTTCTCAAATTTGCTCTTACTTAAAGTGTTACTAAACCGAGGAGCCTGCATTCATTATATCTTTTCTCATTCGCAGTATATAGCAGTCTTGTGACTTGTATCAGTGTCCAGCTGAGCACTGGTTAAAGCTTATAGAAGGAGTTTTCATTCTCCTCTGACTGTCCTATGAGGCTGCATGACCCCTGACTCTTTGTCTGGACAGTGCTGATTGGCCCTGTGCTGATCACATGCCCCCCTCCCCCCTCAAAAAAAAAACTCTCTAGCAATACACACCAAACAGAAGAGCACCTCCTCCCGACTCTCTCCTGCTCTCCTGATTTGCCTTCTCTCACCCAGTGTTAAAGCGGTTGTACAGTCACAAACTGTTTTATTTTTTTTCTGTCACCTGCAAGGGAAAGGCATAATGAGCTAGTATGCACCGCATACTAGCTCATTATGAAATACTTACCTTAGAACGAGGGATCGTTAACTCACCTGGTCCACGTAGAGCAGTGGTTCTCAACTCCTGTCCTCAGGACCCACTAACAGGCCAGATTTTAAGTATTACCTTGGTGAGATGCAGACTAGAATACTGCAATCCCTGAGCAGAAAATTATATCACCTGTGATGCATTTCAATTATCTTGCAAATCTGGCCTGTTGGTGGGCCCTGAGGACTGGAATTGAGAACCACTGACGTAGAGGGAGATGACATGTTGCCTCGGCGTGTCTTCCGGGTATCACGGCTCCAGCGCTGTGAGTGGCTGGAGCCGCGATGTCTCACTCCCGCGCATGCACGCGGGAGACTTCGTTCCGGCGAGGTCCGGCGTTTGCCGAGCCTTCAGCCCGAGAATCCCCTGTGCGCATGCGCCACTGCTGTCAGCGGCGCATTGCGAGGGGAATATCTCCTAAACCGTAAAGGTTTAGGAGATATTTTTTTTACCTACAGGCAAGCCTTATTATAGGCTTGCCTGTAGGTAAAAGTAAAAAAAATGACTTTACAACCGCTTTAAGCTGACAGGAGTAGTGATGCCGCTGTCACCCCCATCTATCTGGATCTATCTATCCAGGTAAGTGCCTGACCAACCGTCAGACGCGCTTGGGGGGGGTTGTTAGTGCCGCACCGCCGGGAGTGGGGAGGGGTTGTTTGGCACCCCCCGAACAAAAAACCCACCAGCCTCCACTGCTGCCCATACATGAATCAGTCCCTGCTGAACAAGTCAAATTTCCATCCATGTATGGCCAGCTTAAGGCAACAGCAAGGCAGAAATTGATACTATATTATTGCTTCGCAATTATTCACGTACAATCACAGATTACTATAATAAGAAGTTATTTAGAGATCACATGCAGTCATTGAGTCTGATTTAAGTGACTTCTGGTAATAAAGACAGAGAGTTCTATTTATGCGATTTAGAATCTTCTACAAATCACCCATATAGTTTAAGTTAATGAGTAAAAGATTGTTTTACCCCTGGCTTTATCCCCAGCTGACATCAATATCCAACATGGGATTGCCCACAGGGAACTTGGCTGAAAACAATACATATGGTGCACATCACACCATATGCTAATTTATTAACCTCAGAAACACAGCTCATTAAGTTTTCAACTCCCAGATTCATAAATCCAGCAGACATAATGTGTGATTTGTCTCCACTATGCCCTCAATGCACGGATCTCTAAGCATGAAACAACTTGTTGATTTGGTATTGCCATTGAGCAAGCTTTATTAAACTGCTCTCACCCCTCCCTTAGGCCTTGTGTATGCCAGCAGCACAGCAAGTCAGTCTCGATATGTCTCTGAACTGCCACGAGCAATGAAATAATTCATGTTAATATAAAATGACAGACAGCTTCTAGAACCGCATGGATCTGTGTGAGAGTAAAATAGTGAGTTTAATGGGCTCAGCTGGACCGGAAGGAAAATGTATTGACTTGTTTGAGGTTCATCCACACATTTCATTCTGGGTCATTGGTCCTAAGCAGAAGTGTGTAACTCTCTCCTGCCGCTTAGTAAACATCTCCACCCAAAAAGACATCTTAGTTTTGAGTGGATGTGATCAGTATTTGATTTCCTGCTAGCTTCATAGCCATTCGTGGCTTAGCTTCTAGAGTCTTCTACTGCCAAATGGTGGGAAAAGTCTTTGGTTCCTAAAGCTTTTTCTTTGTTATTTTATTTTTTTGTTATAGTGGAAATACTGTATAGGTTTTCAAGACCCTCTGTCTCACCCAAAAGTGCACACAAGGAAACGCTCCTCAATATTTATGCGAGAAGATAAAACACTACATCCCCAATTGCATTCTCTGATCAACCAACCAAAACCTCCTCCACATCCCCAAGTCCCGCTACAAATCAAAGGGAGAACGAAGATTTGCAGTCCAAGGACCACGACTATGGAACGCTCTACCCACGAGCATCCATATGGAAGAAAACCATCGGGCCTTCAGGAAAAAACTTAAGACCCACCTCTTCTGAAAGATCAGGATGTCACTGGATGCAAAGCGCCTTGAGGCGATTTAGTTCGCATTTGTAGCGCTATATAAGTTATTCACTCACTCTTAAAATGATAAACAATTGTGAAAGAAAGAATGAAGAATTTAAAAGAACAACAGTTGGGAGTTACAACTGGTGGCCCTTAAGCTAGGGTGACCAGACATCTCTGGTTTCCGGGGACAGTCCCCGGATCGAGGACACTGTCCCCGGACCAAGTCTGTCCCCGGTTTTGTCCCCAGATTGGATTTGAACAGGGGCTGGGGCAATTTCAAAGACAGTTAGTGCAGAATAAAAAAAAAATAATCTGAATTACACACCCCTGCTCTGCCGCTCCTACTAGCTTGGGGGGGGGGGGTGTATTTTTTTTCATTATCTGTGCCCCTTTCTGATGATCATGACCTGGCCGGAGCGGAGGGAACATTTCTTCAGTTTTGGGTGCATGCCCGTTCCGCTCCCGCTCGCATGTTCTTCTGCCTTGGCTCAAGTCCCGGCCAGCCGCCTGCCTAGCTCCTTGCCTTTCCTGGCGGAGTGATCTTCCACCCAGTAGTAGCCGGAGCCCGGAGAGTAAGACTTGACAGGCTGTGGGGCGGGCGGCGCCCAATTTCATTTGAAAAAAACTGGTCACCTTACCTCAAGCGAGTCCAATGACTCTGATTGCTGGCAAGGTAGGTCTACAATAAGATTCATTCGGCCACATTTTCAATGAAAAGCTTGTTTTCTAAACTGCCTTCAATAGCTAAATGACAGAGAAAGTTGGGTGTTATAACTACCGGTACTTCTAAATGCCTGGAATTTAATAGGTATGTCAAGCATGTTCAAAATGTAAGTGACAATGCTTTAAATAATTTATACAGGTAGGTCATAAAACAAAATGCTGACAGTCCTACTGTGATTTCAGTCAGATATGACAATTTTACCATCACATCAATAGCCTTCTAGCCTAAGGTTGGTTATATACGTGTAGCGGCCTCACCCCCTTCTCCCTTGTCAGTGAAACGGCTGGCTTGTCTAGGGGTATGTGGGAGGAGGGTGAGGTTCACTACGGCCTATGTCCTCTAATGTGCAGAGGTGAAAGCCAACACTTGTTTTACCTTCGGGCCTGTGTTCTGGATGGAGCCTCTGCTTCTTCTGTGGAGGTTTGACTGGCAGTAATAGAGCCCCACACCATAAAAAGTCCAACACTCCTTTATTCTTCTTGACAAGTGAACAGCATCAGTTGAACTTTTAAATGAACAGACAGGGGTGTGGATACGAGCAGGTCCAGGCACAGTGAACTCTCCTATTCCTTCTAGTGCAAATAGGCTTGGCGCACGGTCTCTGCCACCGACAGTGAGGTTGGCCGCTGCCACCGACCGGGTGAACTGTTGAGGCCCCTGCCACAGGCTTGTGAGCAGGTCTCTGCCACCGACCGTGGTTGATGAAGTTGGCCGCTGCCACCGGCCGTGAAACATGAACTACCTTCCTTTTGTAGTTGGCCCTTGTTAGGGAAAGACATCCATCCGGACGGTCTCCGGAGGCCCACCCGGCACCGGCAATATGCTGCACCAGCTCTACGGGAAGGTCACCTCTCTGGTCCCTTTCACCCTGGATTCAGGCACCCGACACCATGGGCACCTTAGGACGATCCCTCCCTTGCGGGACCCATTGGAAGGTACTGGGCCCCAGGCCTTCAGGTTAAGTACCTCACCCCAGACTGAAGGTGTCTGGGATGGAACACGAACTCCACGTGTCCAGGCCAAAGGCGCCTGGACACCGATCATGGACAGCAGCCCTCAGGCTGAAGGTGCCTGGGACTCGGACCTCGTGGTGAAGATGTCCGCCCCCTTTTATCCCCTATCCCAGCAAGCACAGCAGGTTCCCTGCTCCGCTGTACAGCTGCTGCGAGAGGTCACAAAAGGTACGGCACTGCAGTGGTGGTTCAACCCCGGCCCAAAGCGACAGCGCCACCTACTGAGCCGCAGGGAACTAAGCACCCCTGATGTCCTCACATGAATGAAAACAGCCCTACTCTACCAATTAGTGCATCTGGGTCATACTACCACCCAGATGCTGCCCCTAAATAGTACATACCCGCTACACACAGAATGATGGGTAAGACATTTGTCCATTCTAAAATGAGCCACCAACTTTCATCTTCTTCTTGGTTTAACTGATGGGTGTTGGTAACAGCCAGTAAATCCTGTGAGTCAATATATGAGTCTATAAGACATATAAAAGCACTCTTCACTCTTCTTCAAGTAAAACCATTAAATTTTGGGTTACTATGTGGCAGATGAGGTTTAATGTTTATAAATGTAAAGTTATGCACTTGGGGGCTAAGAATATGCATGCATCATACATACTAGGGGGAGTTCAACTGGAGGGATCCATAGTGGAGAAGGATCTGTTTGTTTTTTTGTAGATCATAAAATTAATAATTGCATGCAATGCCAAGCTGCGGTTTCCAAAGCGAGCAAAGTCCTTTCTTGTATTAAGAGAGGTATGGACTCCAGAGAGAGAGAGAGAGAGAGAGATAATTTTGCCCCTGTACAAATCATTAGTAAGACCTCATCTGGAATATGCAGTTCAGTTTTGGGCACCAGTTCTCAAAAAGGATATCGGGGAACCGGAGAAAGTGCAGAGAAGGGCAACCAAACTGATAAGAGGCATGGAGGAACTCAGCTATGATGACAGATTAAAGGAACTGAATGTATTCTCTCTTGAGAAGAGGAGATTAAGGGGGATATGATCAACATACAGTGGGTACGGAAAGTATTCAGACCCCCTTAAATTTTTCACTCTTTGTTATATTGCAGCCATTTGCTAAAATCATTTAAGTTAATTTTTTTCCTCATTAATGTACACACAGCACCCCATATTGACAGAAAAACACAGAATTGTTGACATTTTTGCAGATTTATTAAAAAAGAAAAACTGAAATATCACATGGTCCTAAGTATTCAGACCCTTTGCTCAGTATTTATTAGAAGAACCCTTTTGATCTAATACAGCCATGAGTCTTTTTGGGAAAGATGCAACAAGTTTTTCACACCTGGATTTGGGGATCCTCTGCCATTGCTCCTTGCAGATCGTCTCCAGTTCTGTCAGGTTGGATGGTAAACGTTGGTGGACGGCCATTTTTAGGTCTCTTCAGAGATGCTCAATTGGGTTTGAGTCAGGGCTCTGGCTGGGCCATTCAAGAACAGTCTCGGAGTTGTTGTAAAGCCACTCCTTCGTTATTTTACCTGTGTGCTTAGGGTCATTGTCTTGTTGGAAGGTAAACCTTCGGCCCAGTCTGAGGTCCTGAGCACTCCGGAAAAGGTTTTAGTCCAGGATATCTCTGTACTTGGCCGCATTCATCTTTCCCTCGATTGTAACCAGTCGTCCTGTCCATGCAGCTGAAAAACACCCCCACAGCATGATGCTGCCACCACCATGCTTCACTGTTGGGACTGTATTGGACAGTGGATGAGCAGTGCCTGGTTTTCTCCACACATACCGCTTAGAATTAAGGCCAAAAAGTTCTATCTTGGTCTCATCAGACCAGAGAATCTTATTTCTCACCATCTTGGAGTCCTTCAGGTGTTTTTTTAGCAAACTCCATGCAGGCTTTCATGTGTCTTGCACTGAGGAGAGGCTTCCGTCGGGCCACTCTGCCATAAAGCCTCGACTGGTGGAGGGCTGCAGTGATGGTTGACTTTCTACAACTTTCTTCCATCTCTCGACTGCATCTCTGGAGCTCTGCCACAGTGATCTTTGGGTTCTTCTTTACCTCTCTCACCAAGGCTCTTCTCCCCCGATAGCTCAGTTTGGCCAGACGGCCAGCTCTAGGAAGGGTTCTGGTCGTCCCAAACGTCTTCCATTAAAGGATTATGGAGGCCACTGTGCTCTTAGGAACCTTAAGTGCAACAGATTTTTTTTGTAACCTTGGCCAGATCTGTGCCTTGCCACAATTCTGTCTCTGAGCTCTTCAGGCAGTTCCTTTGACCTCATGATTCTCATTTTCTCTGACATGCACTGTCAGCTGTAAGGATTTATATGTGTGTGGCTTTCCTAATCAAGTCCAATCAGTATAATCAAACACAACTGGACTCAAATGAAGGTGTAGAACCATCTCAAGGATGATCAGAAGAAATGGACAGCACCTTAGTTAAATATATGAGTTTCACAGCAAAGGGTCTGAATACTTAGGACCATGTGATATTTCAGTTTTTCTTTTTTAATAAATCTGCAAAAATGTCAACAATTCTGTGTTTTTCTGTCAATATGGGGTGCTGTGTGTACATTAATAAGGAAAAAAATTAACTTAAATTATTTTAGCAAATGGCTGCAATATAACAAAGAGTGAAAAATGTAAGGGGGTCTGAATACTTTCCGTACCCACTGTAATATATAAGGGGTCCATATAGTGAACTTGGTGTTGCGTTATTCAAATTTACGGTCAACACAAAGGACACAGGGGCACTCTTTACGTCTAGAGGAAAAGAGATTTCATCTCCAAATATGGAAAGGTTTCTTCGCAGTAAGAGCTGTGAAAATGTGGAATAGACTCCCTGCAGGGGTGGTTCTGGCCAGCTCAGTAGATTGCTTTAAGAAAGGCCTGGATTCTTTCCTAAATGTACATAATATAACTGGGTGGGTACTAACATTTATAGGTAAAGTTGATCCGGGGAAAATCCGATTGCCTCTCGGAGATCAGGAGGGAATTTTTTCCCCTGCTGTAGCAAATTGGATCGTGCTCTGATGGGGTTTTTTCGCCTTCTTCTGGATCAACTGTGGGTATAGAATTGGGTATATGGGATTATATGATATATATATATATTTTTATTTTTATGGTTGAACTGGATGGACTTGTGTCTTTTTTCAACCTGACTAACTATGTTACTATGTAAATATGTGATTTTATTGTCTTTGGTTGCTAGAAACTGGTGTGGCAAAGAAGATGGGTTTCTCCCCAGCTGTCATTGGGAAATATGTCCATGGATGACAGAACTTAATAACAGCCATGGAGGAGGAAGTCAATGTCAGGACCCATTGTCAGGATGGACTGGCTCCATGCCAAACTCCAGGTCATGTAAGGAAGCAAGTCCTACAAAGAATATTTGTTTGGTCTACATGCCTTGCCTTCATGAGACCATAGTGACAACCATGGTGAAAATACAGGTTTATTTTAAATGATGAACTATTGTGAAGAAGAAGGATTGATAAGAAAGACAGTTGTAAACTATACATTAAGAGCCCATTCACACAGGGGAGACTTTGGATCCGACTTGAAGTCGCCCCAAGTCGCCTCAAGTTGCGCAGCATGAGAAAATCAATGTAAGTGAATGAGAGCCGTCTTAATGCACACTACTGAAGTCGCTCCGACTTCAAAAAAGGTTCCTGTACTACTTCAATCCGACTTCTAGGCGACGTGTAGGCAACTTGTACCCATAGATTTCAATTGAAGTCTCCTCCAAGTCGGATCCCCTGTCTTAACTGAAGCAACTTTCCAGGAAGTAAAAATTGTTTTCCAGGCAAACCCCTCCCTCCCCTTCCCTCTCACAGAGCTGATTATTGTTTGATTGGCTACTGGAAAGTAGCCTGTCCTGGAGGCAATTTGAAGTTGCCTTGTAAGTTGCTTGGAGTCGCGCTGTGATTCATACTCAAGTCGTGTCCAAGTTGCCTCCCAAAGTCGCGCTGGAAGTTGTGTTGCCCCTGTGTGAATGGGCTCTTAAGAGGTGATTCCAATGACTCTGGTTGTTGACAAGTTTGGTGTAGAATAAGACTCATTAGAACATGCATTGGCACATTTCCAATAAAAAGCTTGTTTTCTAAACGACATTTCATAACTAGATGAAGGAGAAAGTTAGGTGTTATAAACATGTTTATTAAAGTGGATGTAAACCCGAATTTTTATTTTTATTTTTTGCTGTCACAATGTAGAGCAGGGATATGCAATTAGCGGACCTCCAGCTGTTGCAGAACTACAAATCCCATGAGGCATAGCAAGACTTTGACAGCCACAAGCATGAAACCCAGAGGCATGATGGGACTTGTAGTTTTGCAACAGCTGGAGGTCCGCTAATTGCATATGCCTGATGTAGAGTATAAGATTTCCTATCATCTGTGCCCAGTCTTGCCACAAAGAGTTAATCCAGCTCTGAGCAATCCTCTTTTCTTTTTTCAGTGAGATAAATGGACAAACAGGAGAAATTTTGTCCGTTCCGCCCCCTTGCTGTGAATGACAGGTTATTTACATATCTCATGCACTAGCCTGAGAGAGGCATTATTTTTTAATTCCCACCCCCACTCCTTTTCTGAAGTCATGTGGTGACTTTTCTGGATTTTGACTGGATGTCAGTAATCATAGCAGAATTTAGTGTAAGGAATACCCAGGAGGAAATGCATGTTGACAAGGGGAGTGTAGAGGTGGGCGGGGAGACTACTGACATCACGACTGCACCCACCGAGCTCCAGACAACAGATCCACCCACAGAATCTGCAGTTTTTCAGGTCTCATAACAGACAGAGGGGAGACATTTGACAGATAAGGATACATGCAGGAGGCATCTATATCCTTATAGATCAGCACTATGGCAGTAGTTTAGAAAGGATGAGAGTGGGTTTACATCCACTTTAAAGCGGTAGTAAACTGCTGGCTTTTTAAAAAAAAAACCTGCAAGGCAAAGTTATAATGTGCTAGTATGCTTCACATACTAGCACAATATGTGAAACTTACCTTAATGCTGGGTTCACACAGGCTACGGCCGTGGCTCACAGCAGGGGGTCCGGTGTGTCCCTGTTAACCGATTTAGGTGCGAAACGGGTCTGAATTTCTGCCTGAATGCACACCTGATTCTGAGCCAAAAACGCACAGGACCCTTTCCAAATGCAGACTGCGGCCACCCCGGAGCTGTGTAAACCGGCTCCATTGAACCGGGCACAGTCTTCTGTCATGTGAATTGGATACAGGGAACCAGCCTAAAACAAAGCCCTAGCGGTGCAGTGTCAGGGCTGATAGGGCTTCCATCTTCACCCGGTCATTCTTCTGGATTGACCGGCTCTGGTCCTTTGATTGGATGGGCCGTGATAATCTCACTCCCACGCATTCATGCTGGAGCCACTGTTCACGGCACAGGGATCTGAAGACCTGGCACGGGTATGTCGTTCCTTCAGAGCGCATGCGCTGGTGATGTCACCGGCGGCTTCACAAGTAAATATCTCCTAAACTGCGCATATTTAGTTTTTTTTTTCTGTACCCATAGCTAAGCCTTATTATAGGCTTACCTATAAGTAAAAATCAACCATGGGTGTTTACTCCCACTTCAAGAAAATGCCTAGAGTTTTGTTAGGCATGTCAAGCATGTTAGAAATGTAAGTGACATGGATTGAAATAATTTGTAGGTCATGAAACAAAAACAGACCTGCTGTCGTTGCAGCAGATATATCAATTTTAAAGTGACATCAAGAGCCTTCTAGACTAAGGGTGGCCACACACATAATATGAGCCACCAACTGCTATCTTCTCAGTTCAGGTGATTGGTGTTGGCAACAATGAGTAAATCTCATGTATCAATATGTGAGTCTATAGGTATAGGACATATTAATGCACTTCTCACAACTAGTGAAACCATTATGTATGATTTTGTTTATGTAGCACCCTGATGTTTAGGCAGGGTTGCTCTTAAATTTACCTGCCAGGTGTAGTTACCTGGGCTCATTGTTAGGGATCAATTGATTTCACCCTAAGTCTGGAAGTGCTGCACTTCTCTCTTCTGTCGCTAGGTGGCTGGGTACCGGGCGACATTAGATAAGACAAGGGCAATGCAAGGACAGATTAGGAGTATATGGGGTATCTCAACCAATGGGCAGGGGTTTTCTTGAATCCATTGGCCTGCTGGGAGAACCTATGGGTCCTATGTCTGAGGGCCTATCCAGAAGCAAGAGAGCAGCGCAGGGTTGGGACTGCGGCTTGCAGTCCAACCAGAATTGTTCTGCCGGCTGGATAACCTGTCATGGTTGGAGGTAGAGGGGAAGCTGTCGCCACTAAGGGACAAACCACCTTATTACCAGCGTCCACAGTGAGTAGCTAAAGCAAGTACCAGAGCAGCATTCTCACCAACCGGGGACAGTGAAGAATTGGGAAACTTCAGCAGGTGTCAAGCCAGGGATCCAGCCAGCAGAGGTGACTCCTGCAGAGCAGCCTTGTGTGTCAAGCCAGGGACCGAGCAGGCCAGTGGGGTGACGCTTAATGAGTATCTGTGAATTCCAAGCTAGGGACCCAGCAGGGAAGCAAGGGTGACTCTTGAGGAAAAAACTGTGTGAGAAGATTGGAAGAGCTCAGGGGATCCAGTGGCAGTGGATCAGCAAGTCTAGTGAGAGAGACTGGGAGCTCAGTTGAGTGAAGATCTACAAGATGTGATTGTAGAGGAAGTAAAGAAATTTGTTACAACCTGTGTTGGAAACTGCCATAGGAGACAGCGATCCTACACATGCAGATGTGGTGTCTTGCTGGATGCATTTCCCTGCATGGCTGTCTACCTGTAGAAGTTTCGGAGTCTGCCAATTAACATTGCAACCACTCAAGGCTGTCCTGGCCCTAACCCTCTCTCCCACAGTTCTGTTCAAGAGAAAATAAATAATAGATAATAAATCTCTTTGCATCCAAGAAGTGTCTGGCGACCATTAATCTATCTTGCACTACATCCACCATGCCTTCTAACCCACTCTATACAGAAGGATGTCAGCTGGCCCTAACTCTGGAGGTTCTCATTAGACCAAAGGGGACCCAGGACCTTGCTACATTAGTAAATAGTTATCTAGAACAATCTAGAACAGTTCCGTTAATAGTATCTCATAGCTGGGTCCCATGAAATTAAAAAAAACTAACCGTCAACGGCAAATGCAGTTCAATCAATCTTGTTCGCTAAAATTAGAGCAAATTAGACCAATGTTCTCAGTGGGGTTGATTTACTAATAGTCTGTGCACTTTGCAAAGTGCAGTTGTCCTCTGCAAGTGCAGTTTCTACAGAGCTTAGTGTAGCACTACACCCGTAGAAGCTGCTGGTTTACTTTTGGGTCTGCCGTTACTTCACTGTTCACCATATCCGCCATAGGAGTCCCATTGGAGAGTTGTTCACAGATGTCCACACCAAACACTAAAGCCCTGTACACACAATCGGATTTCCTATGGATTCTAATCCGATGGATTTTTCCATCGTAAATCCGATGAAGCTGACTTCCATCAGTCTTGCCTACACACCATCAGTCAAAAATCCGACTGTCCCAAACGCTGTGACGTAAAACACTCCGACAAGCTGAGAAAAATGAAGTTCAATGCTTCTGAGCATGCGTCGACTTGATTCTGAGCATGCATGGGTTTTTTGTCCGATGGAGTTCCCCACAGACAATCGGAATTTGCTATTGTTTTTTTTCCCATCGGATAAATTTAAAACATGTTCTATTTTTTCTCACAGATGGAAAAAAGAACGATGGGGCCCATATACGATCGGTTTGTGCGATGAGAAAAGTCCATCGGACTGTTTTCATCGGTAAAACCGATCGTGTGTACACGGCATTAGTCTCTTTTTCCCAATGCTTTTATTAACAACTTCAGATAGAGGGATGGAGGGTTAGGTGAGATTAATGTACCTTGTATTGCGGATCACGGGTACTTCTTTCGATCCAGAGGACAAACAGCTTCCACAACTGGATCTAGCAACCACCGGATAGGCCTCTCTCACTGACCTAGCAGCCGGTGCGGTACTCGGTCATAGTCTCTGCCACAGACTTGTTGAATATACTAGAGTCGTTGTACAATCCTCTGCCACAGAATTGTATAACCAAGAACTTTTGCAAAGTCAAAGAAAAGTTACCCAGTACCAGTTTCTTTCAGCCATCCGGCAATACTGTGAGGTAGATTGGCCGGAATGCGTCCTCCAATTGAGTCTCCAGGCTCTTCCTGAGATACCAGCCTTTTTTCTCGGTCCTCTCTGAGAAAAGTCCTCCCCTGGTTTCTCCAATTGCTCGACTTCTCGCCGCAGGCAAGACAGCACAGGACCACCCCTGGACCAGTAGACCCCAGAAACTCCTGGGCCTACTTTCAGTAACGAGGCCTCGAGCCAGCAGGCCCCGAGTCAGAAGAACTGCTATGACTTACCTTAGGCCAGGAGGGCCATAAGGTCAGAGAGACCTGAAAATGGTGTCTGTCCCTTAAGTACCCTCTCCCAGAATGCACAGCAGGGGAACCACTCCCACTGGGCTGTTTCTGGGTAAAGAGGTACCCAATGCATCCAGCCCGTTGTATTTCCAACACTGACAGGTGGTGACAGCAACACCCACGACCACGTGGAAAACACACAACACAGCCGAACTGGAACAGAAACCAGCAATTTAACATAATCACTCCGAGATAAACTACATCTCAGATAAACCTAAATTTACATATAGCGCCTACTCATTAGGAGCAGAGCGCTACATTAGTAAATGCGGTAAGGCTTCACTTTGCAAAGAGTACCCAATCACATGCAAGGAAACTAAAAAAACTGCTTTTTTTTGCTTGTGCATTATTGGATGATGGAAGTCAGCAGAGCTTCTGCTCCTTTACTAAGCTCTGGAGTAACTACACTTGCAGAGTGCAACTGCAACAACTTCTCTCCAGCACATTTCTTAGACCCCGTTCAGATATAATCTTGAACGAGCGATTTTGAAAGCACACATGCCAGCCGATTCACTTCCACGGACTGCCAAGTTTTGGGCGACAAACTTACAATTTTCAAAAGCGTGACAATAACGCCAGAATCTCACGGTGGTTCTGCTCACGATTCCAAATCGCCTAACATGAATGGGGCCTTAACGTTACAGGTACATTGTAGCACATTAACAGTTCAGCCTCACTGATAAAAGTTCCTAGTGTAGAACAACCTCCTCTTTCCTGTTACTTGCTATGTAGTGGTCACAACACTTCAAACACTTCAGGTTCACAATGCCCTGCTGGAGGTGGCTTTTCCCAGCAGGAGGGAGCCATGCTGGGAAGAAGCACCAGGCAGGAAATTCGGCTGGAAGTACCTGAAATCTGAATTTGGCTGGACCTCACCGAAAGTCTGGTGTCTTGTCCAGGGATTTTACTATTTATCTACTGTATACTCCAGCCAGGAGTTCAAATTGAAAGGATGCCAGGTTGGTTAAAAGGTTTGTTAACTGTGAAGGCTGAGAGTGTGATTTTTCTCACCTGCTGGAGTCTTCCAAGACTACAAGGGTGTCCATCCCTCGCTCCTTGGGAATTGTTCAATAAACCTTTTTCAAGCAAAAAGCTCAACATGGTGGAAGTCAATCAATCAGACAATCAGCTGCAGCCGCTGATCAGTGTATTCTAAGAGCGCCGGGTCACCTAACTTGTGTGGATCTCTTTGGGGGTTTGTTTCACTCAGCCTGCTGACTGAACAAAAACAAAATGCCCATCAATGGCCAGCTTTGGGATAGCTCACCAGAGTTTATAGTTTTTCATCAGACAGACCCTGACTTGACTTGCTTTGAGAATTGAGGAACATATGACTATAAAGCAGAGATCATATATACCTAATAGCTGCCCCCATGTGTGGGGCTTATCTGTGTTAGACATTTGTGAACAAAGCCAAGAACTGCACAGGTGCCAGGACTTATATAATCATACCCATAACCATGAGCAGGCATATCAGTCCAGGAAGTAGATACTGACCATGTATGATCGTGAATAATGATGGTTCTGTTCTTCGGCGGGGGGGGGGGGGGGGGACAACAACAAATAAAGACATTATTAGGGGGTGTATTGTTATCTGTGGAATTTTATCATTCAGCTCTTGGGCTTCACACTTTCCACGGTGCACACAGGAGAGGAGGCAAGAGGAGAAGGAGCAGATCTCTCTTCTCCCATCCGTGTGAGGGAGGGGGAACTGTCAGTGCAGGCTCTGGGCTGTTTGAGAGAGATGCTGTCAGCTCAGAGTCGTGCTGAGGAGGCACTGATAGGCTGCACTGATGGGCACTGATAGGCGGCAACGATGAGCACCGATAGGAGGCATTAAAGAGCACTGATGGGCATTGATGAGCACAGATATGCGACACTGAATGGCAGCACTGATGGAATGAATGAATGAATGACTTGTATAGCGCTACACATGCGAACTGAATCGCCTCTAGGCGCATTTTGCAGCCAGTGTCTGCTTGGCTGGTGCAGTCATTTTACCCTGTAGGATCTCGACGCGCTTGGGACACACAGTCGTACACACATTCATACATATACTAGGGGCCAATTTGGACAAGATCCAATTAACCTACCAGCATGTCTTTGGAGTGTGGGAGGAAACCGGAGTACCCGGAGGAAACCCACGCAGACACAGGGAGAACATGCAAACTCCAGGCAGATGGTGTCGTGGTCGGTATTTGAATGGGCACTGATAGGCAGCACTGATAGGTGGCACTGATAGGCAGCACTGATAGGTGGCACTGATAGGCAGCATTGATAAACACTGATAGGCGGCACTGATAGGCAGCAATGATGGGCACTGATAGGAGGCATTAAAGAGCACTGATAGGTGGCACTGATGTGCATTGATGAGCACTGATATGTGACACTGAATGACACCACTGATGGGCACTGATAGGTGGCATTGATGAGCACTGATAGGTGGCACTGATAGGGAGCACTGATAGGCGGCACTGAAGGGAAGCATTGATAAACACTGATAGGCAGCACTGATAAGCATCACGCACTGATGGGCACTGATGGGTTTGCATTGATAATTAGGGCACTGATTATCAGTGTAAACATTGTACTGGCAGTCTCTCATTTCCTCACACAGAAATAACGTGGGAGGAAAGGACTGCAGATGACCGTAAAGTCTGTTTACATGTGATCAGCTGATCACATGGTAAAGGGCCACTGTGATTAGATGCGTGCCACAGGGAGCAAATGGGAGGCAGGGTTCTGGGAGGATATCCATGGACGCCCTCCCAGAACTGCAAGCCCAGGGACGGGATGGACGGGGGGCCTTCATGGTTTCTTGCACGGAGCCCTGAAGGTTCTCATTACGCCTCTTACTGGAGGGACACTGGTGTTCAGAGAACAGCTTTGCGGGCTGTGTCAATAGCTTTTATTGTGTCATAACTGCTTTTCTCCCCATTCATATCTGCAGGAATGCAAAAACAGCTTGAAGCAAGTCAAATAAACCTGTCAATGAATTATGAATCATCTCAGAAGCTTCTCACAGGCTGGTTTTACACTTTTGAATTATGCCAACACATGAGGCAACATGGTTTCTGCTAGTGTGCTACTATACAATTCATTTTGAATAGCATCCCAACTCACGGAAGGAGTGGACCTGTGTTGCAGTGCACTGTACTGCACGGTAATGCACTACTGTGCGTTGCTGTACAGTTTGGTGCATTCCAAAAAAGAGTCAGGTATGGTTTGGTGCTTGCTGAGTTAAAAATAAATGTGCAGCCTTAATGCAACACACATTGGAGTCCTTAACACCTTACTGGACAAAAAACTCATCACAATGAAAATGCATTTGGACCCCAGTACATGGGCATCCGCTGAACTTTTTTCAGGGGGGGGCAATGCTGCACTGGTCATAGTAACTCATGTATTAATGTCCTGCACTGTGCAGGACATTAATACATGAGTTGCCATGACCGGTGCAGGACATTTACCCCCCTCCCCCCCACCGCCATGCTGCATATTAAAAAAATCAGTCATCACAGTTAATAATCTTCAGACTGCATCATTCCGTATGGCATGCCATCAGCTTAATTTAGTTTAGTGCTTACTTGCGATAGAAGATAGTGTAGTGACACTACTGACTGATGCTGCTGTGCTGTCTGAATGAAATTGTAATGAAGATGTTGGTTGGTTCCTCCTCGGCGGCGCTGGCTCCTCTTCGTGCAGGAGGCAGCTCTCTACGCTCCTCCCATCAGTCCCAGCCATGAATGATAATCCCCTCCCGCCATGAGTGACGTCACGCCGCCAGGACGGGCGCCGGGCGGGGCTGTAAACTTAGGGGGATCAGCGCAATGATCATCTATTGGCTGGCGCCAGCAAACAGGGGTGGGAGCAGAGTAAATGCAACACACTGACATGACAGTTGCAATCGGCGGCGCCGGCGGCCCTGGCCCACTGATGTGCGGGAGGCGGCCACTAGGGATGAGCTCGGTGTTCGAGTCGAACATACGTTCGACTCGAACATCGGCTGTTCGATCGTTCGCCGAACAACGAACGATTTGGGCCGTTCGCGCCTAATTCGCGGCCCACAATGCACTACGCCATCGCAGTGTCATCCAGGCGCTGTGATTGGCCAAGCATGCACTGTGACCCCGCATGCTTGGCCAATCACAGCGCCGGCAGCGAGGAGAGCAATGATTGGCCACAGGCAGGATGCCTGTGGCCAATTATTGCTGAGGGTGTTTAGTACACGCCCCACACTATAAAAGGCTGCCAGCACGGCGGCCTAGTGTAGTGTGTTCCGGAGCAGGGAAAGAGAAGCATAGGCAGGGACAGTGACATTTTTTTTCTTGCTTAACCTGGATTCCTTTAGTTTAGGGAAAGAGAAGGATAGGTAGGGAGAGTGTCAGTCTGTTTTACTGTGCTAAACCTTGTTTGTAGGGACAGGGAAGGACAGTGAGGGAAATTCTCATTGTGCTATACTGTGCTAAAGCATTCATCATCAACCATCTTTAAAAAAACATTTTTTGTAGGGACAGAAAACGATAGGTAGGGAGAGTGTCAGTGTGTTTTACTGTGCTAAACCTTGTTTGTAGGGACAGGGAAGGACAGTGAGGGAAATTCTCATTGTGCTATACTGTGCTAAAGCATTCATCATCAACCATCTTTAAAAAAAAAATTTTATAGGGACAGAAAACTATAGGTAGGGAGAGTGTCAGTGTGTTTTACTGTGCTAAACCTTGTTTGTAGGGACAGGGAAGGACAGTGAGGGAAATTCTCATTGTGCTATACTGTGCTAAAGCATTCATCATCAACCATCTTTAAAAAAAAAAATTTATAGGGACAGAAAACTATAGGTAGGGAGAGTGTCAGTGTGTTTTACTGTGCTAAACCTTGTTTGTAGGGACAGGGAAGGACAGTGAGGGAAATTCTCATTGTGCTATACTGTGCTAAAGCATTCATCATCAACCATCTTTAAAAAAAATTTTTATAGGGACAGAAAACTATAGGTAGTGTGACAGCAGGAAGGTAAAGTCACCTGGTTGCATCCAGGGGGGTAGATATATTTCTCCCAGATTCAGGCTTTATGCTGACTTATACAACTAGGGTGGAGAGTTGTATAAGCCCAGCTGAGGCTAGTAGGCTCATGGATGACTCATACCTCTAGGGAGAGGGCTGGGCGTCGTGCAGGCAGGGAGTTGATGAGACCAGCTGAAGCTTGTCAGCTCATTTAGGCCTCTATAAGAACTCCCAGCTTCATTAGATGTTAGCTCATGCCTGGACCCAGACCTGTGTGGACTGTCTAGGGAGAGTGAACCCCTGTGCGGTGAGGCAAAGCCTGTGTGGCTATTTGTTTGGACTTTTACTAAACCAGGGACTTAGGGACTAGGACAGCACCAGGCTGATCCCAGTTGTTAGTTTAGGAAACCTGCATGTTTAGTCAGAGGTCAAACTGACCAGGATTTATTTTGTTTATGTTTCTTTTTGGCTTTGCTGTGTTTTTGTCACTGTACATAGAGAAATAAACCGCACCTTTTGATTTTGAAAACCACAACCTCCGTCTGCTGGCCCTGTTTTTGTGTGGGGAGCCCAACCAGGGGGTCACACACACCCGCTACTGAGTTAACCCCCTCACAGTTGGTGGAGAACCAGTGGCAGTTTTTTTTAAGCCAGCATGGAGGAGATACTGAAACAGCTGGCTCTAGCAAATGCCAATCAACAGCAGACAAATGCAGGTTTGCAAAGGAGCCTTGCAGCCCAGCAGCAAGCTCATCAACAAGCCCAGCAGCAATCTGAGGCCCGCTTCATAGACCTGTTACAGAAGCAAGAGCAGAGACTACAACAAATGGAAGCAGTAATGCAGCAACGTCCGCAGACCAGTGAGGAAAGCCGTCCCACTAATACCGCGTCCTTTGGGGTGAGTCGTTTATTGACAAAAATGACTGGAGAGGATGATCCAGAGGTATTTTTGACCACATTTGAAAGGACTGCTGAAAGAGAAAAGTGGCCTGAGGAGCAGTGGGCTGGACTGGTGGCTCCTCTGTTAACTGGTGAATCGCAGAAGGCTTACTATGACCTAGAGCCTGACCAAGCAAAAGACTATGTGATGCTAAAAGCTGAAATATTGGCAAGGCTGGGTGTCACCCTGGCTGTCCGGGCTCAGCGTGTGCATAACTGGACTTTCCAGCTTGGAAAACCCCCCAGGTCTCAAATGTATGATCTCATTCACCTGAGCAGGAAGTGGCTACAGCCAGAGACTTTGTCCGCACCAGAGATTGTGGAACGTGTTGTAATGGATCGGTTTTTGAGAGCTCTTCCTACTGCCATCCAAAAGTGGGTAAGCCATGGAGACCCAGAGACGGCCGGTGGTCTTGTGGATCGTGTAGAGAAATACTTGGCTACAGAGAACCTGACGGCCTCTTCCAGAGACTCTCGGACTTTCCACCCTAAGACCAGACCATCCCCAGGGGCGGATAAGAGGATTCCAAGGGGTGAGGGTGGAGAGAGTGAGAGGGTGGGAGCTCTACCCAAAGTTTGGCGAGAACAGCCTGGGAAGTCAGGGGCTCAAGAGGCAGCCAAAAGGGTTGTTTGCTACCGCTGCCGGCAAGCGGGACATATTGCAGCAAATTGCCCGGTTGTGGAGGAACCCATGCAATGTGACTTTCTGACGGACAGACGTCAGTCGCTGTGTGCGACAGTCGCATGCACTGCCATTCGGGGAACTGAGAAACATTTATGCAAAATGTGTATTAATGGTAGAAATGTTGTGGTATTACTGGATTCAGGTAGCCTTGTGACCCTGATAAAGGCTGAATTAGTTAAAACAGAGGTCTCTGGGAATAGCAAGGTAGCTGTTATTTGTGTGCATGGGGACACCCGAGAGTATCCAGTGACTACAGTGTGTTTCGAGACCCCCAAAGGTACCCTCTCTCATCCAGTGGGGTTAGTATCTCAATTACCGCATGATGCCATTGTGGGAAGAGATTTTCCGAAGTTCTGGGAACTGTGGGATGATCCTGAGCCCCCCACTGGTGCCCCTATGTACCAGGAATGTGATAGCCAAAACTCCTCTGAGAGTGGTGAGGACTCTCCAGAATTTCCCTTGTCAGTATTGGCAGGGGAGACTCAAGAAACTGGAGAGGAGCCCACCTCCTCAGACGAAAACCTACCGTCTGTGGAGTTTTCTGATCTGGAGGTTCACAGGGAAAATTTTGCCACAGAACAGTTAAAAGACCCCGCCCTAATAAAGGCACGGGAAAACGTAGTGGAAATAGATGGCGAGTTAGTGAACCCAGATAATACCTGCACTTACCCATACTTCAGCGTAGAGAAGGACCTACTGTATCGGGTGGCAAAAAGGGCAGAAGAAACCGTTGAGCAGCTTGTGGTGCCCAAACCTTACAGGAAGTTGGTGTTGGAGTTGGCCCATGGGCACATTCTTGGAGGTCATCTGGGGACAGAGAAAACCCGAGAGAGGGTATTACAGAGATTCTATTGGCCTGGGGTGATGAAGGACATAGAAAATTATTGTTCCTCCTGCCCTGTGTGTCAGAGGTCGGCCCCGATGCCACATTTCCGTAGCCCGCTGGTCCCTCTACCCATCATTGAGGTCCCGTTTGAGAGAATCGCAATGGATTTGGTAGGTCCTATAATCAAGTCCGCTAGGGGGCACCAGTACATATTAGTTATAATGGACTATGCCACCCGTTATCCAGAAGCGATCCCTCTCTGAAATACCTCGGCCAAAACCATAGCCAAAGAGCTATCTCTTGTGTTTAGCCGGGTGGGTATTTGTAAAGAACTGCTTACGGACCAAGGTACACCCTTTATGTCCCGGGTTATGAAGGAGCTGTGTAAATTATTCAAAGTGACGCAATTACGTACATCTGTGTATCACCCCCAAACCGATGGGCTGGTTGAAAGATTCAACAAAACCCTAAAACAAATGTTGAAGAAAGTGGTGGATAGAGATGGAAAGGATTGGGACTGTCTACTTCCTTATCTGATGTTTGCTATTAGGGAGGTGCCCCAATCCTCTACGGGATTCTCCCCCTTTGAGTTACTGTATGGGAGACACCCAAGAGGGCTGTTGGATATTGCCAAGGAAACTTGGGAAAGTGAGAGTTCTCCCCACAGGAGTGTGATTGAGCATGTCGCCCTGATGCAAGACCGAATTGCACAGGTAATGCCCATCGTGAAGGAACATTTGGCCCAAGCGCAGTTAGCACAGCAGAGAGTGTACAACCGTGGAGCCAAGACCCGTACCTTTTCCCCGGGGGATAGGATATTGGTACTTGTCCCTACGGTTGAAAGTAAATTCCTTGCCAAATGGCAAGGCCCCTACGAGATAATGGAAAAGTGAGTGAAGTGAATTACAAGGTCAGACAACCAGGAAGGCGAAAGCCCGAACAGATATATCACGTTAATCTGTTGAAAGCCTGGAGGGATAGAGAGTCCCTAGTCGCAGAAACTTGGTCACCAGCTCAAACTGGTTGCGTGATTCCGGAGGTTGGAATAGCAGCCACCTTGTCACAACCCCAACAACAGGAGGTTAAGGAGTTTGTGCTTCGCAACAAGGAGGTGTTCTCTGAGCTGCCGGGACAAACATCTGGGGTAGAGCATGATATTATTACCCCGCCCGGTGAAAGGGTGAAGTTAAAACCCTATCGGATCCCAGAGGCCCGACGGGAGGCAATACGGGAGGAAGTACAGAAAATGCTGAACTTAGGGGTGATAGAGGAGTCCCAAAGTGATTGGTCTAGTCCCATTGTGTTGGTGCCTAAACCGGATGGGAGCTGGCGATTTTGTAACGATTTTCGTCAGTTGAACAAAGTTACAAAATTTGACACCTACCCCATGCCACGTATAGATGAGTTGATCGACCGGCTGGGAACAGCCCGATACATGACGACTCTTGACCTCACAAAAGGGTATTGGCAAATTCCCCTGGCCAAGTCGGCCAAAGAGAAAACCGCATTTGTAACCCCAGACGGGGCGTTCCAATATAAGAGAATGCCGTTCGGGTTACAGAATGCGCCGGCCACATTCCAGCGGAAAATGGACCAGATACTGAGGCCCCATCGGAAGTATGCTGCGGCTTACCTGGATGACGTAATTGTCCATAGCACAGATTGGGCCTCACATCTGCCAAAAGTGCAAGCAGTCCTAGACTCTATCCGGGAAGCGGGGTTTACGGCTAACCCCAAGAAGTGTACCATTGGGCAGGAGGAGGCCAAATATCTTGGGTACACCATTGGCAGGGGAGTGATAAAACCCCAACTCAACAAAGTCGAGGCCATCCAGAGTTGGCCACGTCCCAACAGCAAGAAGCAGGTACGGGCCTTTCTGGGAATCGCGGGTTATTATCGGCGCTTCATTCCCCACTTTGCTTCTAAGGCTGTGCCCCTAACCAACCTGACGAAAGGGAAAGGGTCGGTCATGATTAAATGGACCCCCGAGGCTGAGGCAGCATTCCAATTCTTGAAACAAGCCTTATGTAGCCAGCCAGTGTTGTGCTCACCCGACTTCTCTAAAGACTTTGTCGTACAAAGTGATGCGTCAGATGTGGGGTTAGGAGCAGTATTGTCCCAGGTCTGGAACGGGGAAGAGCACCCAGTCATTTACCTCAGCAGGAAGTTGAAGTCCCATGAGGTAAATTACGCCACGGTTGAAAAGGAGTGTTTAGCGGTGAAGTGGGCTCTAGATTCCCTTCGGTACTATCTGCTAGGTAGGCACTTTGACATGGTTACGGATCACGCTCCGTTAAAGTGGATGGCTCAAAACAAGGAGACAAATAGAAGAGTGAATAGGTGGTTCCTGGCCCTACAGGAATTCAACTTCACAGTAAAGCATCGCCCTGGCGTTCAAATGGGGAATGTGGATGCTTTGTCTCGAGTACATGAATGCCTGATTGCTGGTGTTCCAACCCCAAGGTTAAAACAAGAGGGGGGGGTATGTGACAGCAGGAAGGTAAAGTCACCTGGTTGCATCCAGGGGGGTAGATATATTTCTCCCAGATTCAGGCTTTATGCTGACTTATACAACTAGGGTGGAGAGTTGTATAAGCCCAGCTGAGGCTAGTAGGCTCATGGATGACTCATACCTCTAGGGAGAGGGCTGGGCGTCGTGCAGGCAGGGAGTTGATGAGACCAGCTGAAGCTTGTCAGCTCATTTAGGCCTCTATAAGAACTCCCAGCTTCATTAGATGTTAGCTCATGCCTGGACCCAGACCTGTGTGGACTGTCTAGGGAGAGTGAACCCCTGTGCGGTGAGGCAAAGCCTGTGTGGCTATTTGTTTGGACTTTTACTAAACCAGGGACTTAGGGACTAGGACAGCACCAGGCTGATCCCAGTTGTTAGTTTAGGAAACCTGCATGTTTAGTCAGAGGTCAAACTGACCAGGATTTATTTTGTTTATGTTTCTTTTTGGCTTTGCTGTGTTTTTGTCACTGTACATAGAGAAATAAACCGCACCTTTTGATTTTGAAAACCACAACCTCCGTCTGCTGGCCCTGTTTTTGTGTGGGGAGCCCAACCAGGGGGTCACACACACCCGCTACTGAGTTAACCCCCTCACAGTAGGGAGAGTGTCAGTGTGTTTTACTGTGCTAAACCTTGTTTGTAGGGACAGGGAAGGACAGTGAGGGAAATTCTCATTGTGCTATACTGTGCTAAAGCATTCATCATCAACCATCTTTAAAAAAAATAATTTATAGGGACAGAAAACTATAGGTAGGGAGAGTGTCAGTGTGTTTTACTGTGCTAAACCTTGTTTGTAGGGACAGGGAAGGACAGTGAGGGAAATTCTCATTGTGCTATACTGTGCTAAAGCATTCATCATCAACCATCTTTAAAAAAACATTTTTTATAGGGACAGAAAACTATAGGTAGGGAGAGTGTCAGTGTGTTTTACTGTGCTAAACCTTGTTTGTAGGGACAGGGAAGGACAGTGAGGGAAATTCTCATTGTGCTATACTGTGCTAAAGCATTCATCATCAACCATCTTTAAAAAAACATTTTTTATAGGGACAGAAAACTATAGGTAGGGAGAGTGTCAGTGTGTTTTACTGTGCTAAACCTTGTTTGTAGGGACAGGGAAGGACAGTGAGGGAAATTCTCATTGTGCTATACTGTGCTAAAGCATTCATCATCAACCATCTTTAAAAAAAATTTTTTATAGGGACAGAAAACTATAGGTAGGGAGAGTGTCAGTGTGTTTTACTGTGCTAAACCTTGTTTGTAGGGACAGGGAAGGACAGTGAGGGAAATTCTCATTGTGCTATACTGTGCTAAAGCATTCATCATCAACCATCTTTAAAAAAAAATGTTTATAGGGACAGAAAACTATAGGTAGGGAGAGTGTCAGTGTGTTTTACTGTGCTAAACCTTGTTTGTAGGGACAGGGAAGGACAGTGAGGGAAATTCTCATTGTGCTATACTGTGCTAAAGCATTCATCATCAACCATCTTTAAAAAAAAATTTTTATAGGGACAGAAAACTATAGGTAGGGAGAGTGTCAGTGTGTTTTACTGTGCTAAACCTTGTTTGTAGGGACAGGGAAGGACAGTGAGGGAAATTCTCATTGTGCTATACTGTGCTAAAGCATTCATCATCAACCATCTTTAAAAAAAAAAATTATAGGGACAGAAAACTATAGGTAGGGAGAGTGTCAGTGTGTTTTACTGTGCTAAACCTTGTTTGTAGGGACAGGGAAGGACAGTGAGGGAAATTCTCATTGTGCTATACTGTGCTAAAGCATTCATCATCAACCATCTTTAAAAAAAATTTTTATAGGGACAGAAAACTATAGGTAGGGAGAGTGTCAGTGTGTTTACTGTGCTAAACCTTGTTTGTAGGGACAGGGAAGGACAGTGAGGGAAATTCTCATTGTGCTATACTGTGCTAAAGCATTCATCATCAACCATCTTTAAAAAAAAATTTTTATAGGGACAGAAAACTATAGGTAGGGAGAGTGTCAGTGTGTTTTACTGTGCTAAACCTTGTTTGTAGGGACAGGGAAGGACAGTGAGGGAAATTCTCATTGTGCTATACTGTGCTAAAGCATTCATCATCAGCCATCTTTAAAAAAACATTTTTTATAGGGACAGAAAACTATAGGTAGGGAGAGTGTCAGTGTGTTTTACTGTGCTAAACCTTGTTTGTAGGGACAGGGAAGGACAGTGAGGGAAATTCTCATTGTGCTATACTGTGCTAAAGCATT
Organism: Rana muscosa; assembly: GCA_029206835.1. Classification (NCBI taxonomy): domain Eukaryota; kingdom Metazoa; phylum Chordata; class Amphibia; order Anura; family Ranidae; genus Rana; species Rana muscosa. Next base: position 77,890,937 of record CM055117.1, on the reverse strand, counting down.
CATCATCAACCATCTTTAAAAAAAATTTTTTATAGGGACAGAAAACTATAGGTAGGGAGAGTGTCAGTGTGTTTTACTGTGCTAAACCTTGTTTGTAGGGACAGGGAAGGACAGTGAGGGAAATTCTCATTGTGCTATACTGTGCTAAAGCATTCATCATCAACAATCTTTAAAAAAAATTTTTTATAGGGACAGAAAACTATAGGTAGGGAGAGTGTCAGTGTGTTTTACTGTGCTAAACCTTGTTTGTAGGGACAGGGAAGGACAGTGAGGGAAATTCTCATTGTGCTATACTGTGCTAAAGCATTCATCATCAACCATCTTTTAAAAAAAAAATTTATAGGGACAGAAAACTATAGGTAGGGAGAGTGTCAGTGTGTTTTACTGTGCTAAACCTTGTTTGTAGGGACAGGGAAGGACAGTGAGGGAAATTCTCATTGTGCTATACTGTGCTAAAGCATTCATCATCAACCATCTTTAAAAAAAATTTTTTATAGGCACAGAAAACTATAGGTAGGGAGAGTGTCAGTGTGTTTTACTGTGCTAAACCTTGTTTGTAGGGACAGGGAAGGACAGTGAGGGAAATTCTCATTGTGCTATACTGTGCTAAAGCATTCATCATCAACCATCTTTAAAAAAAATAATTTATAGGGACAGAAAACTATAGGTAGGGAGAGTGTCAGTGTGTTTTACTGTGCTAAACCTTGTTTGTAGGGACAGGGAAGGACAGTGAGGGAAATTCTCATTGTGCTATACTGTGCTAAAGCATTCATCATCAACCATCTTTAAAAAATCATTTTTTATAGGGACAGAAAACTATAGGTAGGGAGAGTGTCAGTGTGTTTTACTGTGTTAAACCTTGTTTGTAGGGACAGGGAAGGACAGTGAGGGAAATTCTCATTGTGCTATACTGTGCTAAAGCATTCATCATCAACCATCTTTAAAAAAACATTTTTTATAGGGACAGAAAACTATAGGTAGGGAGAGTGTCAGTGTGTTTTACTGTGCTAAACCTTGTTTGTAGGGACAGGGAAGGACAGTGAGGGAAATTCTCATTGTGCTATACTGCGCTAAAGCATTCATCATCAACCATCTTTAAAAAAAAAAATTTATAGGGACAGAAAACTATAGGTAGGGAGAGTGTCAGTGTGTTTTACTGTGCTAAACCTTGTTTGTAGGGACAGGGAAGGACAGTGAGGGAAATTCTCATTGTGCTATACTGTGCTAAAGCATTCATCATCAACCATCTTTAAAAAAAAATGTTTATAGGGACAGAAAACTATAGGTAGGGAGAGTGTCAGTGTGTTTTACTGTGCTAAACCTTGTTTGTAGGGACAGGGAAGGACAGTGAGGGAAATTCTCATTGTGCTATACTGTGCTAAAGCATTCATCATCAACCATCTTTAAAAAAAAAAATTTATAGGGACAGAAAACTATAGGTAGGGAGAGTGTCAGTGTGTTTTACTGTGCTAAACCTTGTTTGTAGGGACAGGGAAGGACAGTGAGGGAAATTCTCATTGTGCTATACTGTGCTAAAGCATTCATCATCAACCATCTTTAAAAAAAAATTTTTATAGGGACAGAAAACTATAGGTAGGGAGAGTGTCAGTGTGTTTTACTGTGCTAAACCTTGTTTGTAGGGACAGGGAAGGACAGTGAGGGAAATTCTCATTGTGCTATACTGTGCTAAAGCATTCATCATCAACCATCTTTAAAAAAAAATGTTTATAGGGACAGAAAACTATAGGTAGGGAGAGTGTCAGTGTGTTTTACTGTGCTAAACCTTGTTTGTAGGGACAGGGAAGGACAGTGAGGGAAATTCTCATTGTGCTATACTGTGCTAAAGCATTCATCATCAACCATCTTTAAAAAAAAAAAATTATAGGGACAGAAAACTATAGGTAGGGAGAGTGTCAGTGTGTTTTACTGTGCTAAACCTTGTTTGTAGGGACAGGGAAGGACAGTGAGGGAAATTCTCATTGTGCTATACTGTGCTAAAGCATTCATCATCAACCATCTTTAAAAAAAAAAATTATAGGGACAGAAAACTATAGGTAGGGAGAGTGTCAGTGTGTTTTACTGTGCTAAACCTTGTTTGTAGGGACAGGGAAGGACAGTGAGGGAAATTCTCATTGTGCTATACTGTGCTAAAGCATTCATCATCAACCATCTTTAAAAAAAATTTTTATAGGGACAGAAAACTATAGGTAGGGAGAGTGTCAGTGTGTTTACTGTGCTAAACCTTGTTTGTAGGGACAGGGAAGGACAGTGAGGGAAATTCTCATTGTGCTATACTGTGCTAAAGCATTCATCATCAACCATCTTTAAAAAAAATTTTTTATAGGGACAGAAAACTATAGGTAGGGAGAGTGTCAGTGTGTTTTACTGTGCTAAACCTTGTTTGTAGGGACAGGGAAGGACAGTGAGGGAAATTCTCATTGTGCTATACTGTGCTAAAGCATTCATCATCAGCCATCTTTAAAAAAACATTTTTTATAGGGACAGAAAACTATAGGTAGGGAGAGTGTCAGTGTGTTTTACTGTGCTAAACCTTGTTTGTAGGGACAGGGAAGGACAGTGAGGGAAATTCTCATTGTGCTATACTGTGCTAAAGCATTCATCATCAACCATCTTTAAAAAAAAATTTTTATAGGGACAGAAAACTATAGGTAGGGAGAGTGTCAGTGTGTTTTACTGTGCTAAACCTTGTTTGTAGGGACAGGGAAGGACAGTGAGGGAAATTCTCATTGTGCTATACTGTGCTAAAGCATTCATCATCAACAATCTTTAAAAAAAATTTTTTATAGGGACAGAAAACTATAGGTAGGGAGAGTGTCAGTGTGTTTTACTGTGCTAAACCTTGTTTGTAGGGACAGGGAAGGACAGTGAGGGAAATTCTCATTGTGCTATACTGTGCTAAAGCATTCATCATCAACCATCTTTTAAAAAAAAATTTTATAGGGACAGAAAACTATAGGTAGGGAGAGTGTCAGTGTGTTTTACTGTGCTAAACCTTGTTTGTAGGGACAGGGAAGGACAGTGAGGGAAATTCTCATTGTGCTATACTGTGCTAAAGCATTCATCATCAACCATCTTTAAAAAAAAATTTTTATAGGCACAGAAAACTATAGGTAGGGAGAGTGTCAGTGTGTTTTACTGTGCTAAACCTTGTTTGTAGGGACAGGGAAGGACAGTGAGGGAAATTCTCATTGTGCTATACTGTGCTAAAGCATTCATCATCAACCATCTTTAAAAAAAATAATTTATAGGGACAGAAAACTATAGGTAGGGAGAGTGTCAGTGTGTTTTACTGTGCTAAACCTTGTTTGTAGGGACAGGGAAGGACAGTGAGGGAAATTCTCATTGTGCTATACTGTGCTAAAGCATTCATCATCAACCATCTTTAAAAAATCATTTTTTATAGGGACAGAAAACTATAGGTAGGGAGAGTGTCAGTGTGTTTTACTGTGTTAAACCTTGTTTGTAGGGACAGGGAAGGACAGTGAGGGAAATTCTCATTGTGCTATACTGTGCTAAAGCATTCATCATCAACCATCTTTAAAAAAACATTTTTTATAGGGACAGAAAACTATAGGTAGGGAGAGTGTCAGTGTGTTTTACTGTGCTAAACCTTGTTTGTAGGGACAGGGAAGGACAGTGAGGGAAATTCTCATTGTGCTATACTGCGCTAAAGCATTCATCATCAACCATCTTTAAAAAAAAAAATTTATAGGGACAGAAAACTATAGGTAGGGAGAGTGTCAGTGTGTTTTACTGTGCTAAACCTTGTTTGTAGGGACAGGGAAGGACAGTGAGGGAAATTCTCATTGTGCTATACTGTGCTAAAGCATTCATCATCAACCATCTTTAAAAAAAAATGTTTATAGGGACAGAAAACTATAGGTAGGGAGAGTGTCAGTGTGTTTTACTGTGCTAAACCTTGTTTGTAGGGACAGGGAAGGACAGTGAGGGAAATTCTCATTGTGCTATACTGTGCTAAAGCATTCATCATCAACCATCTTTAAAAAAAATTTTTTATAGGGACAGAAAACTATAGGTAGGGAGAGTGTCAGTGTGTTTTACTGTGCTAAACCTTGTTTGTAGGGACAGGGAAGGACAGTGAGGGAAATTCTCATTGTGCTATACTGTGCTAAAGCATTCATCATCAACCATCTTTAAAAAAAAATGTTTATAGGGACAGAAAACTATAGGTAGGGAGAGTGTCAGTGTGTTTTACTGTGCTAAACCTTGTTTGTAGGGACAGGGAAGGACAGTGAGGGAAATTCTCATTGTGCTATACTGTGCTAAAGCATTCATCATCAACCATCTTTAAAAAAAAAAAATTATAGGGACAGAAAACTATAGGTAGGGAGAGTGTCAGTGTGTTTTACTGTGCTAAACCTTGTTTGTAGGGACAGGGAAGGACAGTGAGGGAAATTCTCATTGTGCTATACTGTGCTAAAGCATTCATCATCAACCATCTTTAAAAAAAAAAATTATAGGGACAGAAAACTATAGGTAGGGAGAGTGTCAGTGTGTTTTACTGTGCTAAACCTTGTTTGTAGGGACAGGGAAGGACAGTGAGGGAAATTCTCATTGTGCTATACTGTGCTAAAGCATTCATCATCAACCATCTTTAAAAAAAAATTTTATAGGGACAGAAAACTATAGGTAGGGAGAGTGTCAGTGTGTTTACTGTGCTAAACCTTGTTTGTAGGGACAGGGAAGGACAGTGAGGGAAATTCTCATTGTGCTATACTGTGCTAAAGCATTCATCATCAACCATCTTTAAAAAAAAATTTTTATAGGGACAGAAAACTATAGGTAGGGAGAGTGTCAGTGTGTTTTACTGTGCTAAACCTTGTTTGTAGGGACAGGGAAGGACAGTGAGGGAAATTCTCATTGTGCTATACTGTGCTAAAGCATTCATCATCAGCCATCTTTAAAAAAACATTTTTTATAGGGACAGAAAACTATAGGTAGGGAGAGTGTCAGTGTGTTTTACTGTGCTAAACCTTGTTTGTAGGGACAGGGAAGGACAGTGAGGGAAATTCTCATTGTGCTATACTGTGCTAAAGCATTCATCATCAACCATCTTTAAAAAAATTTTTTTATAGGGACAGAAAACTATAGGTAGGGAGAGTGTCAGTGTGTTTTACTGTGCTAAACCTTGTTTGTAGGGACAGGGAAGGACAGTGAGGGAAATTCTCATTGTGCTATACTGTGCTAAAGCATTCATCATCAACAATCTTTAAAAAAAATTTTTTATAGGGACAGAAAACTATAGGTAGGGAGAGTGTCAGTGTGTTTTACTGTGCTAAACCTTGTTTGTAGGGACAGGGAAGGACAGTGAGGGAAATTCTCATTGTGCTATACTGTGCTAAAGCATTCATCATCAACCATCTTTTAAAAAAATTTTTTATAGGGACAGAAAACTATAGGTAGGGAGAGTGTCAGTGTGTTTTACTGTGCTAAACCTTGTTTGTAGGGACAGGGAAGGACAGTGAGGGAAATTCTCATTGTGCTATACTGTGCTAAAGCATTCATCATCAACCATCTTTAAAAAAAATTTTTTATAGGCACAGAAAACTATAGGTAGGGAGAGTGTCAGTGTGTTTTACTGTGCTAAACCTTGTTTGTAGGGACAGGGAAGGACAGTGAGGGAAATTCTCATTGTGCTATACTGTGCTAAAGCATTCATCATCAACCATCTTTAAAAAAAATAATTTATAGGGACAGAAAACTATAGGTAGGGAGAGTGTCAGTGTGTTTTACTGTGCTAAACCTTGTTTGTAGGGACAGGGAAGGACAGTGAGGGAAATTCTCATTGTGCTATACTGTGCTAAAGCATTCATCATCAACCATCTTTAAAAAATCATTTTTTATAGGGACAGAAAACTATAGGTAGGGAGAGTGTCAGTGTGTTTTACTGTGTTAAACCTTGTTTGTAGGGACAGGGAAGGACAGTGAGGGAAATTCTCATTGTGCTATACTGTGCTAAAGCATTCATCATCAACCATCTTTAAAAAAACATTTTTTATAGGGACAGAAAACTATAGGTAGGGAGAGTGTCAGTGTGTTTTACTGTGCTAAACCTTGTTTGTAGGGACAGGGAAGGACAGTGAGGGAAATTCTCATTGTGCTATACTGCGCTAAAGCATTCATCATCAACCATCTTTAAAAAAAATTTTTTATAGGGACAGAAAACTATAGGTAGGGAGAGTGTCAGTGTGTTTTACTGTGCTAAACCTTGTTTGTAGGGACAGGGAAGGACAGTGAGGGAAATTCTCATTGTGCTATACTGTGCTAAAGCATTCATCATCAACCATCTTTAAAAAAAAATGTTTATAGGGACAGAAAACTATAGGTAGGGAGAGTGTCAGTGTGTTTTACTGTGCTAAACCTTGTTTGTAGGGACAGGGAAGGACAGTGAGGGAAATTCTCATTGTGCTATACTGTGCTAAAGCATTCATCATCAACCATCTTTAAAAAAAATTTTTTATAGGGACAGAAAACTATAGGTAGGGAGAGTGTCAGTGTGTTTTACTGTGCTAAACCTTGTTTGTAGGGACAGGGAAGGACAGTGAGGGAAATTCTCATTGTGCTATACTGTGCTAAAGCATTCATCATCAACCATCTTTAAAAAAAAAATTTATAGGGACAGAAAACTATAGGTAGGGAGAGTGTCAGTGTGTTTTACTGTGCTAAACCTTGTTTGTAGGGACAGGGAAGGACAGTGAGGGAAATTCTCATTGTGCTATACTGTGCTAAAGCATTCATCATCAACCATCTTTAAAAAAAAATTTTTATAGGGACAGAAAACTATAGGTAGGGAGAGTGTCAGTGTGTTTTACTGTGCTAAACCTTGTTTGTAGGGACAGGGAAGGACAGTGAGGGAAATTCTCATTGTGCTATACTGTGCTAAAGCATTCATCATCAACCATCTTTAAAAAAAAAATTTATAGGGACAGAAAACTATAGGTAGGGAGAGTGTCAGTGTGTTTTACTGTGCTAAACCTTGTTTGTAGGGACAGGGAAGGACAGTGAGGGAAATTCTCATTGTGCTATACTGTGCTAAAGCATTCATCATCAACCATCTTTAAAAAAAAAATTTATAGGGACAGAAAACTATAGGTAGGGAGAGTGTCAGTGTGTTTTACTGTGCTAAACCTTGTTTGTAGGGACAGGGAAGGACAGTGAGGGAAATTCTCATTGTGCTATACTGTGCTAAAGCATTCATCATCAACCATCTTTAAAAAAAAAAAATGTATAGGGACAGAAAACTATAGGTAGGGAGAGTGTCAGTGTGTTTTACTGTGCTAAACCTTGTTTGTAGGGACAGGGAAGGACAGTGAGGGAAATTCTCATTGTGCTATACTGTGCTAAAGCATTCATCATCAGCCATCTTTAAAAAAACATTTTTTATAGGGACAGAAAACTATAGGTAGGGAGAGTGTCAGTGTGTTTTACTGTGCTAAACCTTGTTTGTAGGGACAGGGAAGGACAGTGAGGGAAATTCTCATTGTGCTATACTGTGCTAAAGCATTGATCATCAACCATCTTTAAAAAAATTTTTTTATAGGGACAGAAAACTATAGGTAGGGAGAGTGTCAGTGTGTTTTACTGTGCTAAACCTTGTTTGTAGGGACAGGGAAGGACAGTGAGGGAAATTCTCATTGTGCTATACTGTGCTAAAGCATTCATCATCAACAATCTTTAAAAAAAATTTTTTATAGGGACAGAAAACTATAGGTAGGGAGAGTGTCAGTGTGTTTTACTGTGCTAAACCTTGTTTGTAGAGACAGGGAAGGACAGTGAGGGAAATTCTCATTGTGCTATACTGTGCTAAAGCATTCATCATCAACCATCTTTAAAAAAAATTTTTTATAGGGACAGAAAACTATAGGTAGGGAGAGTGTCAGTGTGTTTTACTGTGCTAAACCTTGTTTGTAGGGACAGGGAAGGACAGTGAGGGAAATTCTCATTGTGCTATACTTTGCTAAAGCATTCATCATCAACCATCTTTAAAAAATCATTTTTTATAGGGACAGAAAACTATAGGTAGGGAGAGTGTCAGTGTGTTTTACTGTGCTAAACCTTGTTTGTAGGGACAGGGAAGGACAGTGAGGGAAATTCTCCTTGTGCTATACTGTGCTAAAGCATTCATCATCAACCATCTTTAAAAAAACATTTTTTATAGGGACAGAAAACTATAGGTAGGGAGAGTGTCAGTGTGTTTTACTGTGCTAAACCTTGTTTGTAGGGACAGGGAAGGACAGTGAGGGAAATTCTCATTGTGCTATACTGTGCTAAAGCATTCATCATCAACCATCTTTAAAAAAAAAAAATTATAGGGACAGAAAACTATAGGTAGGGAGAGTGTCAGTGTGTTTTACTGTGCTAAACCTTGTTTGTAGGGACAGGGAAGGACAGTGAGGGAAATTCTCATTGTGCTATACTGTGCTAAAGCATTCATCATCAACCATCTTTAAAAAATCATTTTTTATAGGGACAGAAAACTATAGGTAGGGAGAGTGTCAGTGTGTTTTACTGTGCTAAACCTTGTTTGTAGGGACAGGGAAGGACAGTGAGGGAAATTCTCATTGTGCTATACTGTGCTAAAGCATTCATCATCAACCATCTTTAAAAAAACATTTTTTATAGGGACAGAAAACTATAGGTAGGGAGAGTGTCAGTGTGTTTTACTGTGCTAAACCTTGTTTGTAGGGACAGGGAAGGACAGTGAGGGAAATTCTCATTGTGCTATACTGTGCTAAAGCATTCATCATCAACCATCTTTAAAAAAAAAAAATTATAGGGACAGAAAACTATAGGTAGGGAGAGTGTCAGTGTGTTTTACTGTGCTAAACCTTGTTTGTAGGGACAGGGAAGGACAGTGAGGGAAATTCTCATTGTGCTATACTTTGCTAAAGCATTCATCATCAACCATCTTTAAAAAATCATTTTTTATAGGGACAGAAAACTATAGGTAGGGAGAGTGTCAGTGTGTTTTACTGTGCTAAACCTTGTTTGTAGGGACAGGGAAGGACAGTGAGGGAAATTCTCATTGTGCTATACTGTGCTAAAGCATTCATCATCAACCATCTTTAAAAAAACATTTTTTATAGGGACAGAAAACTATAGGTAGGGAGAGTGTCAGTGTGTTTTACTGTGCTAAACCTTGTTTGTAGGGACAGGGAAGGACAGTGAGGGAAATTCTCATTGTGCTATACTGTGCTAAAGCATTCATCATCAACCATCTTTTAAAAAAAATTTTTATAGGGACAGAAAACTATAGGTAGGGAGAGTGTCAGTGTGTTTTACTGTGCTAAACCTTGTTTGTAGGGACAGGGAAGGACAGTGAGGGAAATTCTCATTGTGCTATACTGTGCTAAAGCATTCATCATCAACCATGTTTAAAAAAAATTTTTTATAGGGACAGAAAACTATAGGTAGGGAGAGTGTCAGTGTGTTTTACTGTGCTAAACCTTGTTTGTAGGGACAGGGAAGGACAGTGAGGGAAATTCTCATTGTGCTATACTGTGCTAAAGCATTCATCATCAACCATCTTTGAAATCCTTGTTTTTTGGACAGTCAGGGAAATTGTCATTGTGCTATTCTGTGCGAAAGCAATCATCCTCAACCATATTTAAAAATCCTTAAGTAAAGGGACAGAGAAGGACACCTGAAGGTAGCCCTTATTGCTTTTTTCCCATCTCCCTGCAGGCCATCCATTAGAATGTCTGGAAGGCAAACAAGGAGAGGCAGACAGTCAGGAGGCAATAAAAGAGGGCAAGCAGGCTCTGTGTCTGGGGGCAACAGTGCTGGTCGTGGACGCGGTGCATTGTCATCAGCACATGGCCATGGGACACGCTTGTCCTTCTTTTCGGCAGCTGGACATGTTGAGCCACATCATGCTGAAGACTTGGTAGAGTGGATGACCAAGCCCTCCTCCTCCTCCTCATCCTCTCTCACCCAGGCTCAGGGTACTGGCAAAGCAGCTGCCAAAGCGTCCTCTTCCCTGGTATCAATGTCAGACTCATCATCAGTCACTCCTTCCCTAGACCCACCATGTCCTCCTCCTGAGGAGTCCCCCGAACTGTTTGAGCACAGTGTTGGGTACATGCTCCAGGAGGATGCCCAGCGTTTCGAAGGGTCTGATGATGAAACCCAGCTAGAGGAAGGCAGTAGCGTGAGAGCAGACAGAGGGGATGCTCAAGAAGGACACCAATCTGGCAGTCATGTTCCAGCAGCTGCAGCATACTGCCAGATTGGCTCCAGTGATGAGGAGGGAGGGGATGATGAGGTCACTGACTCCACGTGGGTGCCTAATAGGAGAGAGGAGGAGGAGGAGGATGAGGAGGAGGCACATCTCCAACGAGGCAGGATGCCCTTTGGTGGCCAGCGTAAGGGCAGTACACCGACGGAATCACACCGCAGAGCTCCGCCTGTGCAGGGCGCTGCCTCTGCCCGTCATTCAAAAAGTTCTTTGGTGTGGGCCTTTTTTGAGGCTAGTGCATCAGATCGCACAGCTGCTGTTTGCAACATATGTCTCAAGCGTATATCGCGTGGCCAAAACATCAGCCGCTTGGGTACCACATGCCTGACCAGACATATGTTGACCTGCCATGCAGCTCGTTGGCAAGCCTACCTCAAAGACCCACACCAAAGAACAAAGCGGACCTCTCCTTGCACCGCATCAGCTGGGATCTCCAACCCCACTATAACTTCAGTCCTCTCTGAAACATGCACTGAGAGGAATGAAGGTGTAGAATTAGGTGTGTCACAGCCAAGTACTTGCGGCCACTCTGCTAGCAGTACACCAACGTCCGATTCTAGCAGGCAAATTTCCCTGCCCCAGCTGCTGGACCGTCGAAAGAAGTTCACTCCCAGCCATCCACATGCCCAGCGGTTGAATGCTAGCTTGGCTAAATTGCTAGCGCTTCAACTGCTGCCTTTTCAGTTGGTAGACTCGGCCCCCTTCCGTGAGTTTGTGCAATGTGCGGTTCCTCAGTGGCAGGTTCCCAAACGCCACTTTTTCTCACGGAAGGCTATTCCGGCTCTCTACCGGCATGTGGAAGGCAATGTCTTGGCCTCGCTGGACAGGGCGGTCAGCGGTAAGGTGCATATTACCGCTGACTCATGGTCCAGCAGGCATGGACAGGGATGTTACCTTTCTTTCACGGCCCATTGGGTCACTCTTTTGGCAGCTGGGAAGGATGCAGGACAAGGTGCAGTAGTGTTGGAGGTTGTTCCACCGCCACGCCTCCAAAATGCTACTACTGGTTGTGACACACCTCTCTCCTCCACCCCCTCCTCTTCTTCTTCCTCCATGGCCTCTTCCTGTGCTTTGTCCTCTGAACCAGCGGTGCTCCGTAGCCGTTCAAGGGGCTACGCAAGTACGCAGGCAAAAAGATGCCATACCGTGCTTGCGCTGGTGTGTTTGGGGGACAGAAGCCACACTGGGGCAGAGGTCCTGTCTGCTCTGCAGGGCCAGGCCGAGAGGTGGTTGACGCCACGCCAGCTTAAGCCAGGAATGGTGGTTTGCGACAATGGCACCAACCTCCTCTCCGCCCTCCGACAGGGACAACTGACCCATGTGCCCTGTGTGGCTCACGTCCTTAACCTGGTGGTGCAGCGGTTCTTGGGCAGGTACCCGGGCTTACAGGATGTCCTGAGGCAGGCCAGGAAAGTCTGTGTGCATTTCCGCAGATCTTATAATGCCAGTGCTCGCCTGGCTGAGCTGCAAAAGGAGTTGAACCTGCCCAAGAACCGCCTTATATGTGACATGCCCACCAGGTGGAACTCAACGTTGGCCATGCTGCAGCGGCTGCACACGCAGCAGAGGGCCATCAATGAGTACCTGTGCGACTACGGCACCAGGACAGGGTCAGGGGAGCTTGGTTTTTTTTCTCCACGCCAGTGGGGCATGATCAGGGATGCATGCACTGTCCTGGCACCATTTGAGGAGGCCACGAGGATGGTGAGCAGTGACAGTGCATGCATCAGTGACACTGTACCTCTTGTCCACCTGTTGGAGCACACGCTGCGTGGAATAATGGACAGGGCACTTGAGGCAGAACAGAGGCAGGAAGAGGAGGACTTCCTTGCCTCTCAAGGCCCCCTTTACCCAGACAGTGTTCCTTCTGTCCCACCCATCGCACAGGAAGAGGAGGAGGAGGAGGAGGAGGAGGAGGAGGATTGTGTCAGCATGGAGGTGGAGGCTGGCACTCACCATCATCAGCAGCAGTCTTTTAGGGATGATTTACAGTCCCAAGAAACCAGTGGACTTGTACGTGGCTGGGAGGAGGTGGCTGCGGATCATGTCGTCCTTAGTGACCCAGAGGACTCCGGACCGAATGCCTCAGCTAACCTACGCTGCATGGCCTCCCTGATCCTGCAAAGTCTGCGGAAGGATCCTCGTATTCTTCGGATCAAGGAGAGGGACCATTACTGGCTGGCCACTCTCCTTGATCCACGGTACAAGGGTAAGGTTGCGGACCTTATGTTACCGTCGCAGAGGGAGCAGAGGATGAGACAACTCCGGGAGGCCTTGCAGAAAGGTCTGTGCAACGCGTTCCCAGAGACTGGGAGGTTACAAACTCCTGGTCCTGGACAACGAGTTGCTGAGGCTTCGGCCAGTCAAAGAAGGAGCGGTGGGGAAGGTGGCCGTCTGACCGATGCGTTCAGACAATTCTTTAGTCCGCAGCCCCAAAGTATGATCGGTTCCAGCAACCATCGCCAGCGTCTGATAAACATGGTGCAGGAATATCTAGGGGCAAGGTCAGACTTGGACACCTTCCCCACCGAAAATCCTCTGGCTTACTGGGTCTTGAGGATGGATCACTGGCCAGGGCTTGCACAGTATGCAATTGAGCTACTGGCCTGTCCTGCATCCAGCGTTCTTTCGGAACGCACATTCAGTGCTGCTGGAGGATTTGTCACGGATCACAGGGTGCGCCTGTCCACCGACTCGGTTGATCGACTGACTTTCATCAAGATGAACCAGTCTTGGATCACCACCAGCTACCACACACCTGATGCTGATATAACAGACTAATTGATTTTAACATGTCACATCCCTTCAAGACTGATGCTGATGCTGAGTGCCTGTGCTGTTATGTTGACTGGCTATCCTCCTCCTCCGAGTCCTCAATGATACGATTGATGATAGCTTGGAAGATCATTTTTGTTAATGGGTGCCGCCACCAGTGCCTAACGCCCAATTTTTCAGCCCCTGTTTAACAGGGGCGTGTAATTACAATTTTTGAAGCAATACTTTGCAACAGGGCTCATTGCTGTGCTCCAAGTACAGTATCTGTGAGGGGTTGCAGTGTTGTGCCACCAGTGCCTAAGGCCCAATTTTTCAGCCCCTGTTTAACAGGGGCGTGTAATTACAATTTTTGAACCAATACTTTGCAACAGGGCTCATTGCTGTGCTCCAAGTACAGTATCTGTGAGGGGTTGCAGTGTTGTACCACCAGTGCCTAAGGCCCAATTTTTCAGCCCCTGTTTAACAGGGGCGTGTAATTACAATTTTTGAAGCAATACTTTGCAACAGGGCTCATTGCTGTGCTCCAAGTACAGTATCTGTGAGGGGTTGCAGTGTTGTGCCACCAGTGCCTAAGGCCAAATTTTTCAGCCCCTGTTCAACAGGGGCATGTAATTACAATTCTTGATCTAATAATTCACAGCAGGGCCCATTGCTGCACCCACCAAGAGTAACTCTGAGGGCTTACAGTGTTGTGGCAACGCCACCACCACCACCACCACGAAAGGCCCAATTTTTCAGCCCCTGTTCAAAAGGGGCATGTAATTACAATTCTTGATCTAATAATTCACAGCAGGGCCCATTCCTGCACCCACCAAGCGTAACTCTGAGGGCTTACAGTGTTGTGGCAACACCACCACCACCATGAAAGGCCCAATTTTTCAGCCCCTGTTCAACAGGGGCATGCAATTACAATTCTTGATCTAATAATTCACAGCAGGGCCCATTGCTGCACCCACCAAGAGTAACTGTCAGGGCTTACAGTGTTGTGGCACCAGCACCACCATCAAAGGCCCAATTTTTACTACCACTGTTCAACAATTATATGTAATTACAATTCCTGATATAATAGTTGACAGCAGGGCGTTCCAGCACCAACCAAGATTAACTGTGAGTGCTTACAGTGTTGTGCCAACACCAACAACTAAGGGGCCTATTTCTGCAGAGTATATACGGCAGGTCCCTACTTTCAAACATCCAACTTACAAACGACTCCTACTTGCAAACGCAAGAAGACAACAGGAAGTGAGAGGAAATCTACCCCTAGGAAGGAAAATTCTCTCCTGTAAGAATTAATATGGGAGAAAGGTGTCTCCTCTGTACTGATGCTTTATCACCAATCCTTGTTTCAAGAAAAACACCACATTTCAAAAACAGTTGTCATTGTGATGGAAAGTGAGGTGAAATGTTCTGAACAGGGGCACAGACAGCAAATCAAATGTTACAGGGGTGATAACCCTTACCTATGTTTTCCAAAAAGTTTAAAAATAGATTTTTGGGCTGGAGCTACACTTAAACAATGTACCTGTTCAAAATTACAAACAGATTCTACATAAGAACAAACCTACAGTCCCTGTCTTGTATGCACCGCCTGTATACGGCTGTTCAGAGTATATAGGGCCTTTTTTATTTTATGTGCGGGGTTCCCCTTAATATCCATACAAGACCCAAAGGGGCTGGTAATGGGCTGGGGTAGGGGGGGGGGTGATGGGGTAGCTATGTCATTTTTCTTAAAGATTTTCATCCATATTACCGGGACCAGACATTACATTAAAGCCGCAAGCAGTTTTAAATGGCTTTTTTTTCCTTTAGAAGTGTCATTTTGTGCAGGGACAGTTCTAAACACGGGAAACACGTGGCACTTCACAGGCATACTTTAGACACCCCCCAGGTACGATATTTAAAGGAATATTTGACTTTTTTTTTTCACTTTATGCATCATTAAAATGACTGCTCCCGAAAAACGACCGTTTTTAAAACTTCTTTTTGCATTGATACATGTCCCCTGGTGCAGAACCCGGGTTCCCAAACCCTTTTTAGGACAATAACATGCATAATAGTCGTTATAATTAGCACTTTAGAATTCGAACGTTCGCATCCATTGTATTTAATAGGGTTCTAATGTTCGTACGAACTTTCGGTCCGTTCGCGGGTTCTGGTGCGAACCGAACCCAGGGGTGTTCGGCTCATCACTAGCGGCCACGGCTGAATGGTGTCTTACTCTTCATTACACATCAACACTCTTTTACAATTCCAGGGGGGGGTGTGCAAACGTCCCCCCCTGCCCTATGGAGCGGACGCCCATGCCCCAGTATACAAGCACACTGTGTCTGGATGCAGTATACAGTGTTTCCTGAGGTGTCTGGGACAGAGACTCTTTCAGGGTCACTGTTATGCAATATTCTATATCCTTCCGTTTTTGTTTGCTATCTGCCAACACTGACATTTTGGATGGTTTGCTGGATGTGACATGCGTGGCGATGCCTAACTCTCTTTTTTAACTCTTTGGATACGTATTTGCACTACCTACAATAAGAATGAAAGTTTTCAATATGTTGACGGGCTATTTATATTACAAATTGTGTCAATTGACATACTGTTGTACAAACTGCCTATTGATTTTCTTGCATCTCTTATAGATATGATGCTATATTACTACCTTGAAGAAGGAAGAAAAAAAACCTGTTTTCCGAAACGCATCGGTTTTTTGTATCTATATCTGTGTTGTATATTTTATGTATCCATGCTTTTTTATCATTCTATTGTGTGTTTTGAAATACATTTTTCTATTTACTTCTATACTATTTACTATTTTTTGTGGTAGTGCCTATAAAGTCCCACATGGGTTTTTTTTCTCTTTCCAATTATATTGGGATGTGGCACACCCATGCTCAGTTCTATTTATCAGATTCCCCCTTTTTCAATGAAAATGCCTGTACATTAATGTGCCTTTAACATCCATTTTTTTGGTTCATTTGCGGAGCTTTACGTTAATTTTTTTTGCACGTTGGAATGCGCTCTCATGTTCCTGCATGGGTCAGAATACTAGCAACAATAATTTTTTTTATATTGTTACTTTCAGTTGGGTTGCCATGCATTTCCGTGCATTCTTTAAAATGCAGACAGGTTGCATTTTAATGCAATATTCTGCAATGCACATGTGGTGTCACAGAGGCACATACAAAAACATTGTTGCCCTTGCAGTGATCTGTATTATTCCAGTGTATAAAAAACACTGGTCACCACACATGGTGTAAACGAATCTTTATTGTGCGGCATAATGCGCGTTACTGTGCATACGTTAAATCATTTAAAAAATGTGAACCCTGCCAAACTGATGTCAATAGCAGGTTGCAATTGCTCATTAACACAAGGCCAATGCCAATCCACAAAGTCCTATAATATGTCAGGGAGCAATACAATACATGCCGTACTACAAGCTGCAATATGTGCAGAATTGATGTTTTCATGCCGACTCATAAATAATTAAAGCTATTTTAATATCTCATTAAGCTGGGTACACGCTAACCTAATGAACATGAAATTACTTTCATCACTCTGCTATAATAATTGGTTTTATACTCGAGCTAACATACTGAGTCTGCAATGTCTGTAAGTTTCCTGGGCTCCTGAGCTAGTCTAGCAGTAAAAAGGTTATTAATATACCATTAATGAACAATTAAAAGAAAAAAATAAACTAAAAATTTAAGGATTTACTAAGCTAAAATAAATAAAAAAAATTTTTTCTTAATTTTATCCTTCATTATCTTCCATAAACGACTATTCTATTTTACAAAAAAACTAAAACATTTGCATTATTTTATGATGAAGAGGATTACCTTTAGCAAAATAAGAAATAGACTTATGTAGCGGTCCAGCTAGCCCTGAAGTTGGAGCCTGACACTGGCTCAGCCAGGCCTAAAGCAAATGGGTCTCAAATGGGTTAGGTCATGCTTTCAAAGAGGAGCAGGGTAAGAGATTGTATACATTTCCAGTGGCAAAGCCCAAGTAGATGGCCCAAAAAGTCCCAGAAGTTGGGGATAGGCTGATGGCCCCGGATGAGCTTTTTGGGCCATCTACTTGGGCTTTGCCACTGGTAATGTATACAATCTCTTACCCTGCTCCTCTTTGAAAGCATGACCTAACCCATTTGAGACTCTAGTGACCTAATTGTCCATTTACTTACCATTCCAGTTAACATTTACGCACCCCACTCCTGATGACTGGCTTTAAACGCCAAGAAACGCGTTGAGTCTATGCTCAGGGATGCCAAGTCAAGTTTGTCCAACAATGAATTTTTACCAACTGTAATGTGTATCTATTTTTAAAGGATAATCATGTTCACTCTGTCTGTATGTCTTTTTATTGATTTGATTGCTTTACTAATCATGTATACCCCCTAAATGAATATTAAATATGTCAATGTTATAATTACGACTTGAATTATGCCTTTGTCTGCATGAACCTTGTATTATTTAAGATGATACATACTATATAATTTCATATCCACTATTGATATTTCATTTATTGGTTTGATTACACCGCAGTCTCTCATGGCTACAGAGATTTCCCTGCTGGGATTGTGACCTTTAATCTACTTTTTGATATCCTAGACCTTTTCAGACACACATCCTTGCCTCATTTAAAGTCCCATGACCCCTTTCCTTTTTTCTCACTGTGGGTACCTAGACAAAGCAACAGGGAGACAGGGACAGGAAGCATCAGAACAAGGCCAGCTGAGCTGCAGTGCTCTAGTTCTACATGCTAAAAGGAGGAGAGGGCAGAGTGACAGAGAGATGGACTCATCAGTCTGCTGCTTCTTCTTTCACTGTCCAGTCACAGGCTGGGGGAGAAATACAAGACCTGAAATTGTGAATGAACTGTAGCAGAAAAATATAAGGTCTCCTCTGCCAAATATGGCTGTATGATGGTGCTGTGTACATCTCAAAAGTGAATAGACAGAAATAAAATTTGATGGCAGGTAAAACATATAATATTATTATGAGCGAGTTTGGGGTGGAGGGACTTGACTGGTCTGCATAGAGTCCCGACGTCAACCCGATAGAACACCTTTGGGATGAATTAAAGCGCACACTACGAGCCAGGCCTGCTTGTCAAACATCAGTGCCTGACCTCAGAAATGCGCTTCTGGACGAATGGTCAAACATTCCCATAGACACACTCCTAAACCTTGTGGACAGCCTTCCCAGAAGAGTTGAAGCTGTTATAGCTGTAAAGGGTGGGTCAACTCAATATTGAACCCTGCGGTCTAAGACTGGGATGCCATTAAAGTTCATGTGCGTTTATAGGCAGGCGTCCCAATACTTTTGTCAATATAAAGCATATATATAATGCTATAGTTCTTGTAACAATTAGAGATCTTTGCAACAAATTTCCAAAACCCCATGCGCTATGAATGACAGTAAAGACTGGATAAGGTAAAATGTAGCCAGTACATCTATTCATACTTTAATGTTTTTAAGTCTCACAACACTGGAGTTTCCAAACATTCTGCAGGTTTTGTATAACGTTCATGCCAGTAAATAATTGATTTAAAAATTTGGATTGCAGATTTCCATTGGAATGCCCATGCAGTCAACACTAACAATCAATATATATTAAACTGGCAGACAAAATATAAGGGTTATTTGGGGATACTGTTAAATAAATGCATATGATGCCTTGGTAATAGTATAATTACACAAGCAACAAGAGTTCCAAAAAAAATTCTTTTGAGTCTGGTCTAAATACAGTAAGCAAGGCCTGCATTTAATGCTTGCTTGATATCTTCCCGAATTAACTATCCAATAAGCCAAGTTGTGTGCTCAGAAAAGGGTCTTGCTATTTTTTTCCCCACCAAGCCAAGTTGTTTTAAAAAATTTGCTTTTGTATATGTACCCTAGGGCAGTTTGCAGCCCCCAGTGCCATTTCTTTGTCAATCCCTTGCCTATTAGCCTAGAAAATGGGCTATTTTTTAACATTCGGCTCCCTCTGGCTTCAATGGGATTTTGAATTTACCCGTGTTCGCCGAACCCACCTGGAACCGGAGAAATTATACCCTCTGGAACTCCATACACCCCAGAGCTTTTCTTGGACCCATCACCACACCGTCAGCATCCCTGTGCAAGAACCAGGGGGTCCAAATTTATAATTTTTTTATGCTGTAGCTTACCAGTCCTTAATGTGGTGGATGCATGAGTTTTCTTTTTTCTGGCTTTTTTATCTTTATTTTCACATGGAGATCCTGCCAGTAACATATTTACTTGACGTGGTAGATTGGTGGTGCTAGAACCTTAGGTAGATAATAATTTAGTGCTATTGGAGTATTTGGCAAAACTTTACCGGTGGTATCCCAATGATTGTCTAAGTGATGTGTGGACTGCTCCCATGAATTGAGGAACTGTCACTTAAACCTTGGAATGTGAAAGTAATATTTGAGTCTGAAGATTGAAACCCCATGCTGAAATGAGTCCAAAATAAGGTTTTATTCCCAACATATAGTAGGTGCTAAAGCCAATTCCTTTTCGGGAACCTCACTTCATCCCCTTCATTTGGGTTTAAAATATATGGAACACCCTGCTATAGACCAAAATTTTTTATTTAGACTCTGTATTGAGAGAACCCAACACATATTTTCTGTCCTAGGTTGACAACGCTCATTGTTACCCTAGGCTGCTTGTTCTTGATTGGGACTACATAAGAAATTTCCCTTCGCTCAGTACCTAACATTAGGGAAGTGTTCTGTAGTTCAAAAAAGTGAACTGAAAAAGGAACAAATAGGAGAATTTCATTGTTGGTGTTAAAGTGGTTGTAAAGATAATTATTTATATTTTTTTTCTTATACTTACCTGCTCATTGCACAGAGTGGTCCCGAACCTCCCCTTCTCAGGTCCCCTGCTGGCTCTCCTGACTTTTCCTCTAGGTCCATCGACCCCACAGGAAGCCACTTCCCATGGAGGCACTTGTGCGCGCTCGCTTCCGAGCCCCGCTGTCTGTGTCAATAGACGCCCTGCCCCCTGCTCCGTCGTCGCTGGCTTTGATTGACAGCAGCAGGAGCCAGTGCCAGTGAGACCCGGAAGTGAGGGGAGAGAATAGCTGCAGATGTGCACTGAGCTGGATCTAATGAGGGTTTAGGTAGAAGAGGGGTTGAGGGGGGAGACTGATGCCTAAACATTTTTTACCCCAACGCAAGGAATGCATTAAGGTAAAAAATGTTTCGGCTTTAGAACCACTTTAATGTATAATAGTGTGTGCAAAATTATGGTAAAAAACAAAACAAAAAACAAACAAAAAAGAAAGATCAAATCTAGTACTTGGAAAACAGCTAAAACTTCAGAAATTGTGAAGTGTGATGATAACAACATCCTCAAACTTTTAGAATAAACATCTCCCACCAGCAATGCCAAGCTCAAATCTGCAATTGTAAGGCATGGTATTTAAATAGAGATTCTGTGTTTAACTAGCAAAGAGATTTATATTTTGGTTGGAAATTCAGTTAGATCACTCTAGTTCTAGATACCCTTCAATGTAACAGAGAAGCAATGAGGATGGTTTATTCATCTTCAGTACAGGTGTTGTTGGTACCCACTTCTGTTCTGTGCTTCTCCACCAACAGAAAACACCCTTTGAGTGTAATGACATCTATACTTCTAACATTATGCATGCTCATTCACTGCAAGCACAAAATCGGGATTGCAGGGTCTAAGGAACTCACCTATAGGAAATTGAGGTAAGTTTAAGGAGGGCCCGGAGGAATATTGCACTGCCAATATACACTCACCAGTCATTTTGTTAGGTACACCTTGCTAGTACTGGGTTGGACCCCCTTTTGCCTTCAGAACTGCCCTAATTCTTCATAGCATAGTGACCTCACCCCTTCTCATTCACGGCTTATCTGTCTCGTCTAGGGGTTATCACCGGGGGGAGGGATGAGATACACCACGGCCCATGTCCTCCAAGGTGTAGAGGTGAAGGCCAGAACTATCGGGCTTTGTGTATGTGTCCCAGAGTCAAATCCTCTCCTCGAATTGACTCCCTTTGCTCCTAGTAACCAGAGTTCCACACACTGAATAGGTCCAACTCGTATTCATTCTTCTCAATAAATAGTCATACAGCACAGACAGGTTGAGACCCACATAACACTTCAGTATTTGTGGGGAGTAGGCCAAGGCACAATTTTTCTAGATAAAGCTAACCACTGTAGTATCACCAGTGGCGGATAGTCATTGCCACTGACTATATTGAACAGAACATGAATTACCTTCGCTATCGTAGCCCCTATCAGGGGAAGGACATCCGTCCAAGACAGTTACCGGAGGCCTCACCGTCACCAGCAATGCTGCGCTGGATTCTCCGGAGAAGTTCCGCTCACCGGCCTCCTCGTCTCAGACACGGGCACCCAAGGAGTTAGGGCCCCCTCGGATTCCTCCACCCTTGCGGAACTCAGTCGAAGGTACTGAGCTCCAGGCTTCCGCCATAGTACCTCACCCCAGGCTAAAGGTGCCTGAGATGGACTCCATCTCCCGCTCCGGCCAGGTCAAGGGCACCTGGGCCCGGAACTCCGGAACGCCAGCACCCAAGCTGAAGGTGCCTGGGTGCGGCTGCGTCCTCCGACTCTGAACCCCAAGGTCAGGGCGTCCGCCCCTTTTATCTACTCTCCCTTTGCATCACAGCGGGTTCCCCGCCCCGCTGTACCAGCGCCAGGAAAGGACAAAAAAGGAAGCAGTCTTGCGGTGAGTTTTCAACCCCGGCCCAGGGCGACAACGCCACCTGCAGGCCGCAGGGAACCTCACACCACCAGAGTCCTCCAAGAACCAAAAAAGGGTCCCAGATTCCCTGACAATCAATGCATCTGGGTTACACTACCACCCAGATGCCTCCCCTAAAATCAAACACCCGCTACACATAGATTCAACAAGGTTTTGGAAACATTGCGATCAGAGATTTTGGTCCATATGATAGCATCACGCAGTTGCTGCAGATTTGTCGGCTGCACATCCATGATGCAAATCTTCCACTCTATTGGATTGAGATCTGGTGACTGTGGAGGTCATTGGAGTACAGGGACCTCATTGTCATTAGGGTTGTCCCGATACCGATACTAGTATCGGTATCGGGACCGATACCAAGCATTTGCGCGAGTACTTGTACTCGCGCAAATGCTCCCGATGCCCAGTCCGATACTTTTTTTTTTTTTCCAGAGCGGACGCAGAGAGGGGGTGGAGAGCGGGGGGCGGAGAGCAGGGCGGAGAGCGTGGCGGGGGGCGGAGACCAGGGCAGAGAGCGGGACGGAGAGTGCGGCGGGGGGGAGTGGGGCGGGGGGTGGAGACCAAGGCGGAGAGCGGGACGGAGAGTGCGGCGGGGGGCGGAGAGTGCGGCGGGGGCGGAGACCAGGGCGGAGAGCGAGTCCCTCACCTGCAGTTGAAACTGGTAAGCTGGCAGGGGTGTAGGGCACAGCCGCATCAGGATCGGTGACCGGTGATGTCGCATTCGGTCGCCGTCAGCGGCTGAACGTCCCCACACCCATCTTGGTACACCCTGCACTTGGCTGCAGTAAGCAGCAGACATCTTGTTACACCCAGCCCGAGCTATATGGGCTGGGTGTAACAAGATGTCTGCTGCTGCTTACTTCAGCCGAGTGCAGGGTGTACCAAGATGGGCGTTGCAGCAGTTTTTTTTATTTTAAATCCTGTGTCATTTTTTTTTCCCGCAGCATTTCAGTGCCAGCCACCTATCAGTACCCACAAGTGCTACCTATCAGTGCAATCAGTGCCATCTACCAGTGCCACCTATCAGGTGGCACTGGTAGATGGCACTGATTGCACTGATAGGTGGCACTTGTGGGCACTGATATGTGGCACTTGTGGGCACTGATATGTGGCACTTGTGGGCACTGATAGATGGCACTGATTGCACTGAAAGGTGGCACTTGTGGGCACTGATATGTGGCACTTGTGGGCACTGATAGCACTGAAAGGTGGCACATGTGGGCACTGATAGGTGGCACTGATAGATGGCACTTGGTGATGGTGACCTCTTCCTCTTCACGCTCATCTACGGCCTGATCCAGCACTCTTCGCAGGGCACGCTCCAGGAAGAAAACAAATGGGATGATGTCGCTGATGGTGCCTTCAGTGCGACTGACTAGGTTTGTCACCTCCTCAAAAGGACGCATGAGCCTACAGGCATTGCGCATGAGCGTCCAGTAACGTGGCAAAAAAATTCCCAGCTGCGCAGAGGCTGTCCTAGCACCCCGGTCATACAAATACTCGTTGACGGCTTTTTCTTGTTGGAGCAGGCGGTCGAACATTAGGAGTGTTGAATTCCAACGTGTCGGGCTGTTGCAAATCAAGCGCCTCACTGGCATGTTGTTTCGCCGCTGGATATCTGAAAAGTGCGCCATGGCTGTGTAGGAACGCCTGAAATGGCCACACACCTTCCTGGCCTGCTTGAGGACATCCTGTAAGTCTGGGTACTTATGCACAAAGCGTTGTACAATCAGATTTAACACATGTGCCATGCACGGCACATGTGTCAACTTGCCCAAATTCAATGCCGCCAACAAATTGCTTCCGTTGTCACACACCACTTTGCCGATCTCCAGTTGGTGCGGAGTCAGCCACTGATCCACCTGTGCGTTCAGGGCGGACAGGAGTGCTGGTCCGGTGTGACTCTCTGCTTTCAGGCAAGTCAACCCCAAGACAGCGTGACACTGTCGTATCCGGGATGTGGAATAGCCCCTGGGGAGCTGGGGGGGTGCTGTTGATGTGGAGCAAGACGCAGCAGCAGAAGAGGACTCAGCCGAGGAGGTTATCGAAGAGGATGGAGTAGGAGGAGTAGAGGAGGTGACAGCAGGCCTGCCTGCAAGTCGTGGTGGTGTCACCACCAACTCCTCTGCAGAGCCACGCATTACATGCTTGGCAGCCGTCAGCAGGTTTACCCAATGAGCAGTGTAGGTGATATACCTGCCCTGACCGTGCTTTGCAGACCAGGTATCAGTGGTCAGATGGACCCTTGCCCCAACACTGTGTGCCAGACATGCCATGACTTCCTTTTGCACAATAGAGTACAGGTTGGGGATTGCCTTTTGTGAAAAGAAATTTCGGCCGGGTACCTTCCACTGCGGTGTCCCAATAGCTACAAATTTTTTGAAGGCCTCAGACTCCACCAGCTTGTATGGTAAAAGCTGGCGGGCTAAGAGTTCCGACAAGCCAGCTGTCAGACGCCGGGCAAGGGGGTGACTCTGTGACATTGGCTTCTTACGCTCAAACATGTCCTTGACAGACACCTGACTGTGGGCAGATGAGCAGGAACTGCTCAAGGCGAGAGACGTAGTGTCAGATGGTTGAGAGGGGGCAAGGAGGACAGCAGTGGTTGACGTGGCTGAAGATGCTGGACCAGGAGGAGGATGGTGGCTTTGAGCTTGTGTGCTGCTTGTACTCGTCATCATGTGTTGATCCCATAGGCGTTTGTGATGTGAGATCATGTGCCTTCGCAAAGCAGTTGTACCTAGGTGGGTGTTGGATTTCCCACGACTCAGTTTCTTTTGGCACAGGTTGCAAATGGCATCGCTGTTATCAGAGGCAGACACACAAAAAAAATGCCACACTGCTGAGCTTTGCAATGGCGGCATTCTGGTGGTGGCAACAGCATGCGTTGATTGGCGTGCTGTCTGGCTGACCCCGGGTGCCGATACATGCTGTCTGACTGTGCCACTAGCTCCTTGCGACGACCTACCCCTCCTTCCAACTCGTCTCCTCCTCCTCTCTGTCTCCCCATCTGAACTTTCCCCCTGTTCTTCTTCTCTTCGAGTGGGCACCCACGTGACATCCACATCGTCATCAACAACCGCTTCACTTGTATCTGACAACTCAGCAAAGGAAGCAGCAGCGGGTACAACATCATCATCATCACACCGTACATCCATGTGTGTAATGCTGCCTGACTGAGACATATCCCTTTTATCTACATCCTCTGGCAATAATGTTTGCGCATCACTCATTTCTTCCAACTCATATGTAAATAACTCCTCTGACAGATCAAGTGAAGCAACTGTGGTGCTAGTGTTGGTGGTGGCGGCAGGCGGGCGAGTGGTAACTTGAGAGGTGCCCAAAGCTGAGCTGGAGAAGGATGGTGCGTCAAGGTTCCGAGCGGAAGCTGTAGAAGATTGGCTGTCCTGTGTTAGCCAGTCAACTATGTCCTCAGAACTTTTCGAGTTCAGGGTACGTGGCCCCTGAACACTGGGCATTATTCTAGGGCCAAAGGGAATCACAGCACCACGACCACGACAGCCCCTGCGGGGTGGCCTGCCTCTGCCTGTCATTTTTTTTAGATTAGTTTAGTTGTACTATGCGTGCAAGCTACTGTGACACCAGATATGAGTGGCACTGTGCACTGGCAGAAGTTGGCACAGTAGACACTGTAGGTTTGACACACACGCTGGCAGGCAACTGACTGCTCATCTACTGCAGTCAAAACTGTTGTGTTTTTTTTATGCAAGCTACTGTGACACCAGATATGAGTGGCACTGTGCACTGGCAGAAGTTGGCACAGTAGACACTGTAGGTCTGACACACACGCTGGCAGGCAACTGACTGCTCATCTACTGCAGTCAAAACTGTTGTGTTTTTTTTTATGCAAGCTACTGTGACACCAGATATGAGTGGCACTGTGCACTGGCAGAAGTTGGCACAGTAGACACTGTAGGTCTGACACACACGCTGGCAGGCAACTGACTGCTCATCTACTGCAGTCAAAACTGTTGTTTTTTTTTATGCAAGCTACTGTGACACCAGATATGAGTGGCACTGTGCACTGGCAGAAGTTGGCACAGTAGACACTGTAGGTCTGACACACACGCTGGCAGGCAACTGACTGCTCATCTACTGCAGTCAAAACTGTTGTGTTTTTTTTTATGTAAGCTACTGTGCCGGGGGAAAAAAACAAGCAGACTGGTGTTTTACCAGCCCTAAAAAGGGCTTTTTGGGGTGCTGTCAGGACGCTGTGCTTACAGCAGAGATCAGATGAGTCTTTCAGGAGTGGAGTGAACACTGAATACACTGGCCTAGCCTAGCTTTCCCTATAAAATCAGCAGCCGCTAAACTGTCCCTCCTCTGGCTAACACTGCAGCTTAAGTACAGACTGAATCTAAAATAGATGTTGTCCAGGAAAAAACAAAAAAGCAGACTGGTGTTTTACCAGCCCTAAAAAGGGCTTTTTGGGGTGCTGTCAGGACGCTGTGCTTACAGCAGAGATCAGATGAGTCTTTCAGGAGTGGAGTGAACACTGAATACACTGGCCTAGCCTAGCTTTCCCTATAAAATCAGCAGCAGCTAAACTGTCCCTCCTCTGGCTAACACTGTAGCTTAAGTTCAGACTGAATCTAAAATAGATGCTGTCCAGAAAAAAAAAACAAGCAGACTGGTGTTTTACCAGCCCTAAAAAGGGCTTTTTGGGGTGCTGTCAGGACGCTGTGCTTACAGCAGAGATCAGATGAGTCTTTCAGGAGTGGAGTGAACACTGAATACACTGGCCTAGCCTAGCTTTCCCTATAAAATCAGCAGCAGCTAAACTGTCCCTCCTCTGGCTAACACTGCAGCTTAAGTACAGACTGAATCTAAAATAGATGCTGTCCAGGAAAAAACAAAAAAGCAGACTGGTGTTTTACCAGCCCTAAAAAGGGCTTTTTGGGGTGCTGTCAGGACGCTGTGCTTACAGCAGAGATCAGATGAGTCTTTCAGGAGTGGAGTGAACACTGAATACACTTGCCTAGCCTAGCTTTCCCTATAAAATAAGCAGCAGCTAAACTGTCCCTCCTCTCGCTAAGACTGCAGCTTGAGAATGAATCTAAAATGGATGCTGTCCAGGAGGTGGGAGGGTCTGGGAGGGAGGGTATGCTGCTGATTGGCTGGAATGTGTCTGCTGACTGTGAGGTACAGGGTCAAAGTTTGCTCAATGATAATGAATAGGGGGCGGACCGAACATCGCATATGTTCGCCGGCCGCGGCGAACGCGAACAAGCTATGTTCGCCGGGAACTGTTCGCCGGCGAATAGTTCTGTACATCTCTAGTAACAAGTAGTTATTTGAGTTACTGTTGCCTTTCTATCACCTTGAACCAGTCTGCCTATTCTTCTCTGACCTCTGACATCAACAAGGCATTTTCCTCCACACAACTGCCGCTCACTGGATATTTTCCCTTTTTCGGACCATTCTCTGTAAACCCTAGAAATGATGGTTCGTGAAAATCCCAGTAGATCAGCAGTTTTTTGAAAACCAGCCCGTCTGGCACCAACAACCATACCACGTTCAAAGTCACTTAAATCCCCTTTCTTCCCATTCTGATCCTCTGTTTGACTTCATCTTCAACACGCCTAGATACCTAAATGCACTGAGTTGCTGTCATTTGATTGGCTGATTAGCAATTTGAGTCACCAAGCTATTGAACAGGTGTACCTAATAAAGTGGCCGGTGACTGTATGTTTCAGGCGGCACTAGGTCATATGATCTGTGGTTGTTTTGAAGCTGGAGCCTGCAAAGATTTAGAATTTAACTTTATTTACAAACCTTCTGCAGGTTTTGGATAATGCATGAGCCAAGTAAATAATTAATTTAAAAACTTAGTCTGCCAATTTTCATTGAAACATCCAGGCAGCAATTGCTAACAATCACTGCAAATTGAACTGGCAGACAAAACATGCAGGTTATGTAAGGATAGGATTCAAATGGATACACATGGTACCTGGATAGCAATATAATAACCCGAGATCCAAAGCAAAGTTTAAAAAACAGTTATATTTTGAGTAGGTCTGGTCTAGATGCAGTACACATGGTATGTCTTTTAAAAGACAGAGAACAAGACAAAGCAAATCCATGTGCATTCACTGGATACACCAAATATAATATAGTATAGGAGCTCACTGGATTTCTGGCAGATCAGCAGGTTCTTTTCTGTACTCGCAGTTTTTAACCACTTACAGACCAGAATAATTTCCCCCTTAATGACCAGGCCATTTTTTGCGATACGGCACTGCGTAACGTTAACTGACAATTGCGCGGCCGTGCGACGCTGTAAAAATTGACGTCCTTTTTTTCTCACAAATAGGGCTTCTTTTTGTGGTATTTAATCACCTCTGCGTTTTTTATTTTTTGCGCCATAAACCAAAAAAGAGCGACAATTAAAAAAAACAAAAAAAAAACAATATTTTTAACTTTTTGCTATTATAAATATCCCAATTTTGTTTTTAAAAAAGCAAAGTTCTTCATAAGTTTAGGCCAATATGTATTCTTCTACAAATTTTTGGTAAAAAAAAATGCAAAAAGCGTATATTGATTGGCTTGCGCAAAAGTTATAGCGTCTACAAAATAGAAGATAGATTCATGGCATTTTTATTATAATTTTTTTTTACTAGTAATGGCGGCGATCTGCGATTTTTAGCGGGAGTGCGACATTACGGTGGACAGAGCGGACACTTTTTTCGGACCATTGACATTTATACAGCGATCGTGCTATAAAAATGCACTGATTACTGTGTAAATGTCACTGGCAGGTAAGGGATTAACACTAGGGGGCAATCAAGGGGTTAAATGTGTTCCCTGGGAGGTGTTTCTTACTGTGGAGGTTGGGACTGA
The DNA here is from genome assembly GCA_029206835.1 of Rana muscosa. Taxonomy (NCBI): domain Eukaryota; kingdom Metazoa; phylum Chordata; class Amphibia; order Anura; family Ranidae; genus Rana; species Rana muscosa. Next base: position 77,862,257 of record CM055117.1, on the reverse strand, counting down.
CTGGAGGAGGAGAGAGATCACTGTTTCTAATCACTAGGAACAGCAGATCTCTCTCTTATCCCTTGTCAGTATGGGGATCTCCCTTTTCACAATGACAGATCCACATTCTGTCTCTCTTCCCCGTGATCGCGAGTGGCCGGAGGACATCGCGGCCACCGGCCACATGAATCGAGTCCTCCACCCTGCTATGGCTCTTAAAGGAGCTGACGTACACCTACGGCGATATGCGGGAACTGTTGCAAAGTACGATTGATAGGTGCAGCGGAGTCAGTTCAGATCAGACATTGTGTAGTAACAGGAACTGGCTTCTTTATTGGAACATAACCACACTAGCAAAGATGTCACTTCACATTGTAAGAAGAATCACAGACAGGAAAAAGAAACCAACAAGTACATCACAGTATACAGGAAATACAACACATCATAGAGAAATACATAGCATAGCATATCAATGAACATTAGCGACAACTTGTGTCCTTTTTCTAAACTGCAGTCAAATACAGTAAGCTAAGCTGAAAGTTTGTTGTATCTCCAACAGGAACGAGCCGTCCAGCTGCAGTGTCTGGCTGGAGTTTTCATTGTACACTGACTGTCCTATGAGGCTGCGGGACCCCTGACTCTCTGTGTGAACAGCGCTGATTGGCCCTGTGCTGATCACATGCACCCTCCCAAGAAAAAAAAACTCTCTAGCAATACAGACCAAACTGAGCATGTGCAGAGTGTCCCCAAGGCTCTTTACTATCAGGAGATGGATTGGGGACAGCGGAGGAAAGGGAAGGATCAGAGAAGACAGGATCAAACACAATGTGAAGGATTAACCCCTTAGGTTCCACAGTGAGTATAATAAGCATGTTTTACTGCATATACAGAGTGATTTTAGTGTTAGTAACACTTTAAGGCTAGGTTACATTGATGCGGCTCTGCGAGACACAATTTGTGCAGACACGGCAGCCCATTCATTTATATGGGCTGCCGTTCCTCCTGAAATTCAGGGATAAGGTCCCTGCAGCATTTTAGAAATCACAGCCCAAACGGGAACTGCAAATGCAGTGCAGTTCCCAGTGCAGGTGCGATTTCCAGTGCACCTGCACGCATCCAGCACGTTTTTCTGTGCAGGTGGTTGCGGCTGTGGGAACAGGTGTGGATCCGCAGCGAGAACCACCCACACAGATGTGAACCTAGCCTTAAGGCAACTCTGGGAAACTTGAAAATGATCACTTGCAGTGCGACTGCAAGGGTCAATTGCTCGTTGAGATCTGGGTACCTGTTAAAGTAGATTTACTTATCCAATCCTCCACTCCTGCACGCTTTTAGATCAGTCCCCCTGGTCTTCCCTATGCTCCACCAGTCTAAGGTCTAAACGTCATCAAGGGGTCATAGCCCTGTACTGAATGTGATGATGCCAAGAGACAGTTCACTGCTTGAACGTGGGGGAGTTGAGGATCAGGAAAGTAAAAGTGCTTTTTCTCTCCCCCCAGACTGAGCAAGCAATTACTTATTTTCAAAGTTCCTGGAGTTCGGCTTTACGTCTGAAATGTTAAAAGTCATCATTTTCCTTTTGCTGAAGCAAAGTTATGATTTATCCTAATTAGTTGTAATAGCATAAAAATCTCATCTTACTCTTGCTTTTTCTTTTTTAGAATATAGTTTTGTAATGAAAGCAATCATTAGAATATGAAACAAGGTAAAGCACAAAATGCAAAATGCTTTAACCTACAGCAACTTTCATCCTTCCAACTGTGATAAACTGATGAAATAAATACTCCAATTAGTTTCAGTACTTAGCTTCCAGCCCACATCAGTGCACAAATTTGTATGCAGTTTATGTATATGTAGCACACAGACCCTTTTTTCCTGCCTACCTTCACTTGCAGAGATAAAGGCACACCATGCCACATGCCCGTATCCTCCTGGTATAAGAGGTTGAGCGGTTTTCTTGCAATTTTGGGTCCTGCAGCGAGTTACCTCCCTCCATTGGTTCTCGTCCCCAGAATGTAGGGAAAAGTCTGTTCTTCTCTGAAGAAAGGCCAATGTCCAGACAGTAATTAAACTCCAACAAATTAGTTTATTTTCTTTTGCTTGAAATAACTTTGGGAGAAAGGTTGAAGACAGCAGTAGAATCTAGTAGAGAATTAGGTTCAGGCACGCGGCACCCAGTCACCCTATTCTCCACTCAAGCCTGAGTGGGTATTGCTCACCCGGATAGATCCCTCTCACAGTTCTAGCAGCCAGAGTGAAACACGAACATGACACAGAGGCCTCGTACACACGACCGAGTTTCTCGTCATAAAAAACACGTCGTTTTTTTTCGACGAGATTCTTGTTAAGCTTGTCGATTTTCTCGTCAAGCTTTCTATGCGTACACACTGTCATTTCCCAATTTCCTCGTTGTTCTCCGCGCTCACGTCCAGCACGTACGACGGCACTATAAAGGGGAAGATCTTTTTTCTTGGCGCCACCCCTTGGGCTGCTTTTGCTGATCTCGTGTTACCGCGTGTGAAGTAAAAGTTTGGGAAGAGACGATTCGCGCTTTTCAGTCTTCGTACTTTTCAGATCGTTTTCTGCGGTTCAGTTTGTGCTTGTAGGTTCGTATCTTGACTTTCAGGGCGTCTAGGCAGGTCGTATCTGTTTTACAGTGCGTTCTTGCCTGTTCGTTTCTGATTTTCAGTTCGTTATTCATAGGCCTTGCTGTTCTAAAGTGCGTTCTGTTCTGTACGTTCTGATTAGATGACCGTTTCCTAGCCCTGTCGCCTGGACGTTCTCGTCGTCGAGTTCGTGCTGTGCGTGCGCTTGGTGTTGGTCTGCTTGTTTTGGACCAAGACCAGTCCATGAATGGTGTGAGGAGGAGTTCATCGACCAAGAATTGGTTGCTCCAGCGGGACCAATTCTGCCACATGCCTCTGCTGCGGGAGATCGTCGAGAATAATCCTGAGGACTACAGGAATTTTCTCAGGATGTCTGACCCCGTTTTTCAGAAACTGTTGGCTTTGGTGTCCCCCTATATTACCAGGAAGGACACCGTTATGCGGGAAGCCATCAGTGCTGAGCAGAGGCTCATCGCCACGTTGCCTTACCTGGCGACAGGGAGAAGTCTTCAGGACTTGAAGTTCACCACAGGCATCTCCCCCCAGGCTCTGGGCCTCATAATCCCAGACACCTGTTCTGCCATCATCCAAGTCCTGCAGGAGGACTATATTAGGGTAAGTTTGCTCCCTTAACATCACATTTTATGTATTACATGTATGCTAATGTATTGTATTTCTTTCATCCTTCCCTAATTACCATGATTGTAATATGCTGAGAATGTCCCCTTTGTCCCCATGCATGTTGGAAGCTTTAGATTGCCCCTTTTTTCTACTCCATAAATATTTCCCTTCACTAACTTTTCCAGCAGGGGCGCCTGTTGCTCCAAATGTTTGGGGGTTCAAACCCCAATTTAGGAAATAAACTTCCTCCTTTTTTGCTCTGGTGCCTATTAAACGCCCCCAGTTGTCCCCTCCAATGCAGCCATTTTGTTCCCTCAAATGCAGCCATTTAGTCCCCTCTAATGCAGCCAGTTTCCCCCCAGCCCTGCACTTACCTTCTTGTGGTCAGTGCCATCCTTCTTCTGTCCTTGATGTCTTCTCCTTCCCTTCATGTTGCATCAGCCAATCATGTTACCATTAAACAGACTTGGTGAACATGATTGGCAGAGCAGCCTGTCAGTGTTTACCCAAGGAATGCCCCCCCCCCCCTGCGTCCCCGATTTTTCTTTTAGGAAGCCAATTACATCCCTCAGGTTGTAATGTGCAAGACTATTTTACTACCTGTTTCTGCTATGCAATTTTAACCCCCTAAATGCCGCAATGATTCATATGTCGGTCGCTTTACAAGAGGCCATCCACCTGAATAGTGTGCGGCATAGACAATACATAGGTTCATGCAACGCATGAACCTATGTATTGTTCTGAGTGATGGGCACAGGAGAGAGGGGGCAGTGCTCCAGCGCCCACTCTGGACGCACCGCCACTGCAATGCTATCCTGTGGCCAAACACATCTCCACCCCCCCCAAAATAATTTAGTAATGGCCCATCAGAGGGGGTGATGAATATGATAAATGAGCCTTCCATTATACTTTTTTTAAACACCTTAATAAACGTATAATTTGATTGATGTTGGCCTCTAATTTTTTGGGATTGAATTTCCTTGTAATGTATGACTTTGTTTTTCTAATATTATTTCATCTTGTTTCACTCCACAGCTTCCTTCCACGCCACAGGAATGGCAGACTGTGGCATCGGAGTTTGCCACGCGGTGGGACTTCCCCAACTGCGGTGGTGCCATAGACGGGAAGCACGTCCGCATCGTGCCGCCACCCCGTTCTGGGTCCTACTACTACAACTACAAGGGGTTTCATAGCATTGTGCTGATGGCGGTGGTGTCAGCACGGTATGAATTCCTCTATGTTGATGTAGGGAAGAATGGCCGGATGTCCGATGGGGGATCCTTCATCCAGACGGAGTTTGCCCTCCGTCTCCAGAGTGACGACCTTGCATTGCCACCGGATGCAGGGAACATTGAAGGACTCCCCTTTGTTTTTTTGGCTGATGAAGCCTTCGGACTCGGACGGCATCTTATGAGGCCATTTCCACAGAGGACCCTGACCCCAGAGAAGAGGGTGTTCAATTACCGGCTGGCCAGGGGCCGAAGAGTCGTTGAAAATGCCTTCGGCATAATGGCCAGCCGGTTCCGCCTTTTTATGACTTCCATCCACTTGGCGGACTACAAAATAAACTATGTAGTGTTATGCTGCTGTGTGCTACACAATTTTCTTTGCCGCAAATCTAATTCATATATGGCCTCAGTTTTGCCAGAGGCTGGACTTTCCCCTGCAAATCCCCTGCCGGGCCTGGAATCTGCCCGTCTTGGCTTGCCCCCCCAAAATGCCCGTGAGGTTCGGGACAAATACATGGAGTATTTCACGGGTAGGGGGGCAATTCCTATGCCAGCCTATGTCTAAGTATCCCAATAAAAAGCTTGTTTAAACCTTTAATTATTTGTTCTTTCCTGTCTCCTAGTTTGTCTTTGTGCATTTGTAGTGGCAAGGGTATTTTACTTTAGTAAATAACAACCATTTCACTATGTAACCTTACAAAAGAACCAAATAAGCTTAGAGGGTATTATAAAAAGAAGCTACACGTTGTTTGTGGTCAAATATTTTACTCTGTGCACATTCTCTTCATTTTTTTTTTTTTTTTTTTATTTTGGGTTGGCCTGGCCCCAACCCGGCATTTTTTTGCTTATGAAAATACAAAAATAACAGTTGCATTTCAAAAATTACAACATTGGATACCTCTGAGCAATCAGAGACATTCACTTACACAAACTATGTCTCTATGTGCCCGTCCTAATATGGGGTCCTGCCACCCCTTGGCCAGCCAAAAATTGAATATGCACACATTTGGGATTTTTTTCATCTAGGAAGTTTACAATCCTGATCCCTATTGTCAACATGTGCTATCTGCCATCAGGGGTGATCAATGGACGTGTTTTGGGGGTGCATCCCCTTCCTCAGTTCACCGACTTTAGATACGAGGAAGGGGTTGCACCCACAAAAAACGTACATGGATATCCCCTGATGGCAGATAGCACATGTTGACACACTGTGTGCATATTCAATTTTTGGCTGGTTTGATAGTCAAAAAAATTCAAAAAAGTAGGATTTTTGAAACAGCTTACCTGTAAAATCCTTTTCTTGGAGTACATCACGGGACACAGAGCAGCATAGTCATTACTATGTGGGTTATATAGAATTACCTTCAGGTGCTGGCACTGGCAACTTCCAAAACAGGAAGTACCCTCCCCTATATAAGCCCCTCCCATCCGGGAGTACCTCAGTTTTGTAGCAAAGCAATACGTGTCCCCAAAAGAGGGGTGGGAGCTCTGTGTCCCGTGATGTACTCCAAGAAAAGGATTTTACAGGTAAGCTGTTTCAAAAATCCTACTTTCTTGTTCATACATCACGGGACACAGAGCAGCATAGTCATTACTATGTGGGACGTCCCAAAGCAATGCCAAATGAGGGGGGGGATACACCATACATAAGCTGGGCGCCATCAGGCATGAGGATCTTTTGCGGCCTGCAACACACTGCGCCCAAAGGCGACATCCTCCTGACTTCTAACGTCCACCTGGTAGAACCTAGTAAACGTGTGTACTGAAGACCATGTTGCGGCCTTACAAATTTGAGCCAGGGAGGCCTGGTGATGCACTGCCCATGAAGTTCCAACTGCTCTCGTGGAGTGCGCCCTAACTTTGAACGGAGGCGGTCTACTTCTCAAGCCATAGGCTTGTATTATGACCTGTCGAATCCACTTGGCTAAAGTAGATTTTGATGCTGCCTGACCCCTTTTGGGGCCCTCCGGCAGAACAAACAAAGAATCCGTTCTACGAATCTGAGCAGTGGCTTTTAGATAAGCTTTAACTGCTCTTACTACATCCAAAGAATGCAATAACTTTTCCTCTACCGAGCTTGGTTTGGGGAAAAAAGAAGGAAGAACCACATCCTGGTTCAAGTGAAACCTCGATACCACCTTAGGAAGAAAGGCTGGGTGAGGGCGTAATACTACTCTGTCCTTATGAATAACCAGATATGGCTCTTTACAGGACATGGCGGCTAATTCCGACACTCTTCTAGCCGAGCATATGGCTACTAAAAATATCAATTTTCTGGTGAGTAGAACCAAGGAAATGTGCCGCACAGGTTCAAATGGCTGCTTCTGCAGAACCGACAGAACCAAATTTAGATCCCATGGGCATATGGGAGCTTTAATCGGTGGAATAATACGAGTCACACCTTGCATAAAGGATTTGACAAGTGAATGCATAGCCAGGGGCCTTTGAAATAGTATTGATAAGGCCGAAACCTGGCCCTTGATAGTACATAAGGCAAACTTCCTGTCTACAGCCCACTGCAGGAAGTCCAGAATTCTGCCTATAACGTACTTACGTGGATGCCATTTTCTGGCCTCGCACCAAGTGATGTACGCCTTCCAAACTCTATAGTAGATCTGCCTGGATACAGGCTTCCTGGCATTGATTATAGTTGATACCACAGAGTTAGAGAGACCTCTCTTCTTTAGGATGTGGGATTCAATAGCCAGGCCGTTAAACTTAGAGTTAGTAAGGAAGGGTGGTATATCGGTCCTTGCGAAAGCAGGTCCGGACGACGTGGAAGGGTCCAAGGACTCCCCACAGACATTTTGATGATCTCCGCGTACCAGGCCCTTCGGGGCCACGCTGGAGCCACCAGGATCACCGGCTTCTTTTCCAACCTGACTCTGCGAAGGAGTCGAGGCAACAATTGTAGCGGAGGGAATGCATATATCAGTCTGAACTGATCCCAAGGGAACACCAGAGCATCCGAGCCGCAAGCGAGGGGATCCCTTGTCCGGGAGACAAATCTGTCCACCTTTGCGTTGAATCTGGATGCTAGCAGATCTACATCCGGTGTTCCCCACCGCTGACATATTGCTCGGAAGACCTCGGGATGAAGGGACCATTCCCCTGGGCATAACTGTTGGCGACTCAGAAAGTCCGCCTTCCAATTCTCCACCCCTGGAATGAAGACAGCTGATATACATGGGACATGCTTTTCTGCCCATTCCAGGATGTGACTTACTTCCCTCTGGGTTGCACGACTCCTGGTGCCTCCCTGATGATTGATATATGCCACTGCTGTGGCATTGTCTGATTGAATTCTGACAGGGGACCCTTGGAGTCTGGATGTCCAGGCTACTAGGGCATACCGGGCTGCTCGTATCTCTAAGAGATTGATGGGCAGGGTTCTTACTACATTTGACCATCTGCCCTGGAGAGACCATTGCTCCAGTACTGCCCCCCAGCCTATAAGGCTGGCATCTGTAGTGACCACCTTCCAGGATATCGGACTGAAGGGTTTTCCCTTCTGGAGATTCTGGGGGATCAACCACCAGCAGAGACTCTTCCGAACGGAAGGGGACAAAGCCATCGGGAAGTCTAGAGCCTGAATCTTTCCGTTCCAGGCTGACAATATGGCCCTCTGTAAATTCCTTGAGTGGAATTGGGCGTATGGCACAGCTTCGAATGATGCTACCATCTTTCCTAGCAGCCTCATGCACAGGCGTATGGACGGCTGTCTTTTTGCACAAAGCAGACGGACCAAGCCCCTCAAAGAGGATACCTTGTCTAGAGGTAAGAAAATCTTCCTCTGGTCTGAATCCAGCCGTAGCCCTAGATATACCAGGTTTTTCACTGGCTGTAGGGCTGACTTGTCCAGGTTGATGACCCAACCGTGAGATTCTAGATACTTGATTGTATCGACAATTACCACTTCTAGCTTGGCAACTGAGTGGTCCATCAACAACAGGTCGTCTAGGTATGCCATTATCGTTACACCTCGTGTTCTTAGATCGGCCAACAGTGCGGCCAGAATTTTTGTGAACACTCGTGGTGCTGTGGCCAGACCGAAAGGTAAGGCTCTGAACTGAAAATGGCGCCCTTCTACTGCAAAGCGTAGAAATTTTTGATGACCTGGAAAGATGGGAACATGCAAGTAAGCATCTTTGATGTCGATCGAGGCTAACCATTCCTCCCCCTGTAGGGCAGCGGTGACCGATCGGATCGACTCCATCCGGAAAGACCGGACGTTTAGAAATTTGTTTAGACTCTTTAGGTCCAATATGGGTCTTATGTCCCCGTTTGGTTTCGGGACTGTGAAAAGGTTTGAGTAGAAACCCAACCCCCACTCTTCCATAGGAACCTCCATAATTACTCCTTGGAGCAATAGTTGTTCTAACGCCAATAGGAGAGACCCTCTTTTCAGAGGGTCTTTTGGCATGCCTGACCACATAAAATGGGAAGGAGGAGACTCTTTTAACTCCAACTTGTATCCCAGAGTTACTGCGGAGAGCACCCATCTGTCTTTGATCGTCTCCCGCCAGGTCTCTGCGAACAACTGAAGTATTCCCCCCACCCGTTTGAGTGGGGGCAGCCCTTCATAGGCTTGACTTGGAGGCTGGTTTAGTACCCCTTCGGATCCAGGGTTTCTTATTACCCTGTGACTGTCCCTGATTTTTACCCCCTGAGTTTGACCGAGGAGGCCGTCGGAACTGCTTAGTAGCAGACGTCGCAGGGATAGGAGAGGTAGTCCTCTTAAAAGATGGACCCCTAGACCTCTTTTTACTCGGTAAGAGAGTACTTTTACCACTGGAAATCTTCTGGATATACTTATCCAGGTCCTCGCCAAAAAGGCGTTCCCCATGAAATGGGAAGCTAACTAAGAGCTTCTTACAGGGAGCTTCAGCAGACCAGTTTTTGAGCCACAGAAGCCTACGCATATGTACCAAAGACAGCGTGAGGCGGGAGGCCTGATGGATAGAATCCTTGATGGCGTCAACCGCAAAGCATAATGCTCTAGGCAGATCAGCCAGAGCCTGGGCCTGCTGGTCTGGCAAATCCCTCAGGACCATTTTCATCTGATCCTTTAAAGCTTGGCAGACCCCAATAGCTGCCACTGCTGGCTGTGTTTTCTGCTGTGGAAAAAGCAGATTTTAATAAAGATTCCAATTTTTTATCTACTGGATCTTTGAACATTTGAACATTATCTACTGGGCATGTCAGTGATTTGTTCACAGAAGAGATGGCTGCATCCACCGTAGGAACATTCCATCTCTGGGTGAACTTTTCCTCCATGGGATAGATCACCGGAAATTTCTTAGGCGGAACAAATAGTTTATCAGGATGTTCCCAGTCCTGGTATATAAGTCCTTCCAATAATGGATGTATTGGAAAGGAGCAATTAACCTGGGGAGCTTTTAGCGACCCCAATGAGGAGACAGCAGTAGTTGATGGTTCAACAAGGGGCATTTTAAATGCAGATCGAACCATGTCAGTTAGGGTCTGGACCCACAATCTTTCAGTCTGTGATGCTGAAAATGGTTCATCTACTGTCGATTCCTCAAAAACAGAGTTAACCTCCTCCTGATCCCCTTCAGGTAGGTCGGTCCCTTCCTGGGACTGTTGCTCTGCCAACACGCACTCTAATGGAGGTGATGGAGATCTGGCGCGCTTTCTTTCCTGCAGAGAAGAAGCGATCAATGCTGCCAATCTCTGCTCCAATCCCTCCAGAGTTGAGGCAAAAACCTCCTCTGTTATATATGCAGGAGCAGGTGGACTGAGGACAGCCGCAGTACCTGGCACTCCCGGGGGTTCCTTATGGGTATTAACCTCTGATTTCTCAGGGGAGGAGGGTGCAGATAACTGCTCCAGATCCTCAGAGCCCGATGGAGACCCCCTACACTTCCTGAGAGGTATATCTCGGAGTTTTTTAGGCGGCATATTCCTTAGTTCAAAGCTGAGGTATTCCAGCCGCAATACACCCCTTTACTGAAATAGTCTAATGCAATTTGCTGCTATGTACATCAGTGGGTGTCTACTAATGCGTCTTTCTGGGGATGCCTGTATCAACCGCCCGCTGTAAGCCCCTATACCATGCTACCAGCTCCTTTTCATGCTCTGTGTCCATAGCAAGCAGCGTGGACTGAGTCCTTTTATCTTGCTGGGACGCCCGCACATGCGCAGAAGCGCTGGGCGCACAGAGCGCGTCATCCGCCAGGCTCCGCCCCCTTTTTTGAAGCTAAATCTATAAAAAGAAAGCGTGTGTGCGTGCGCGCGCGTGCACGTGTGCGCTCTTGACGCCCTGTAGGGCGAGGAGCCAGGGTCCCCGTTTCACCAGGACTCGGGGATGGAAGGAAACTACTTGGCAGCATGACAGAGGAATGCAGCTTCCCTGATAGAGAGCTCACTCATCTGCCTGGACTTTCACCATGGAAGGAATAGTCCCAAGAAAAAAAGACGTTCCACAGCGGCCTCTAGTGGACAAACACAGGTACCGCACTTTTGTCTTTTTTTTTTTTAAACCTCCTTTATGAAAAACATTTCCAGGTTTACAGTTTTTAAAACTTCCTTTATGAAAAGACATTTCTAGGATTTCTTAGGCATATACAGCTATTAGCGGGAATACCTTTAGGTAACAGGCAGAAAGACATATTAGGCTTGGGGGTCCCTCAATAGAACCAAGTTCCTGAGGGGCCCCCACTTACCTTTTCCCCGCCGCAGGACTTTGTTTGGTCCACAGAAGCCCAAACTTCACCTCTCACGGCAGGCATTGTACTAGACCTTCAGGGACCGGGTTCCCAAGGATTCCACTCCCCTGGACCTGTATAGCACCCTGCACAGATAGCCTCTTGGTTTTGGGTATGACCAGAGCTCTGGATCCCAGGGTCCAGCCCTCCTAAGAGAGGCATTACAGGCAAAACCCTGCTCTTCTCTGCAAGGCCCGGGTACCGACCGTTTAGCTATGAAGCTTTTTTGGTCGGATCCGGAATAGCTTGCTAAGGCCCAGAGAACCTGTACACAAGCCCAGATGAATACATGTTAACCTTGGCCAACACCTTAGACACTGGCAAAAAACTGAGGTACTCCCGGATGGGAGGGGCTTATATAGGGGAGGGTACTTCCTGTTTTGGAAGTTGCCAGTGCCAGCACCTGAAGGTAATTCTATATAACCCACATAGTAATGACTATGCTGCTCTGTGTCCCGTGATGTATGAACAAGAAATTACAAAAACAAACATGTAAAAACAAATGTGTTTGGATGGCTTATTGAATTCTCCCCAAAACATCGAGAATGTCTTTAAATGTTTGTTCCATCACATGGATTCTTTGTTTAATTAGGTCCAGTTCCGTGCTACATTCCATCACTTGCTGGATGAGGCGGAGGGCACTGTCAGCAGAGAACCGTGTGCTATCCTTCACAACATTTACATCCCCTAAAAACCAAAAAAAAAATGTATTATAACTCTGCAGGCCTACCTCTCTTACCTGAAGCTGTGGTGTCAGATACTGACCTGTTGTGGTGACCAGATCCACAACGTCATCCACCTCTCCTTCCTGCACTTCTCCTTCCTCCACCTCAACTTCCTCTACATCCTTCGGTTGTGGGTCTTTGGGAGTTTGGGGTTGCTTGGAAGTTGTGGGGTGCATGTGCTCCCTGGAGTGTCCTCCTCCCAGTCTTCTCTCCCCTATGAGAATAAAACAAAAGGTCTATTTATCACACTGTAAATCTCATTGTTAAAATAAAAACAGGCTAAATTGCTTGGAAGTGGGGTACAAGTGTGTGTTTGTGCGGAATTTAAAGAAGAATGCATTATTTATGACCCAAAATATGTTTAGTATTCACATTTGGATGTAATTTTTTTGACATGGAGGCACCACAAAAATTCTCTGATGCACCTGTGTGGGACACCCAAAAAAGGCGGGTCTGGTGGCCCACACTATAGTGCTCCAAAGTACAGATGTGGAAGCAGCTGCTGAGTGTCCTCTCTTTTACACTGATAAAAGTTTGCATTTCATTCTCTTTACAAACACATCATCTAGACTAAAAAATTATCAACAATATTTGATCAAAAATGGCAGATGTCTAATTACTTTTGTGGCTCTAAAATAAGCCAAAACCGCGGATAGTGGCCGAACGAAGTGTCGGCAACGTAACGAACGATTACTGTGCCCAACCAAGTTCAAAATATTACATTTTGGAAGGGAGTCCAATATGAGAAAAAAAAAAAATAACATGTCAGTTTATAAAAAGATTAATAGCAGAAAAGTCTACATTTTACTTACTTTTAGCGAGCATTCTCTTTATGCTCCTCAACTGGTCTGGCTCCCTCAGTTTGAGGTCTGACCACCTCTTTCTGAGCTGCTCATTTGAGCGTTTCACCCCGAACTTCGCCTTCAGACTCTTCACAACTTTAGTGAGGATTTTGGCCTTCCTTCTATTTGGTTTGCTATACGGCCCATGCTTGGCATCATAATCAGCCTTGAGCAAGATGTCCACCATCTCCGCCAAAGACATATTCGATGCCTTGAATCTCCTCCTTGATCGTGACGTGTCCTCGGTCTTCCGGGCTTGTCTCCTCGTTAGTTGCGGAATTATCAGACACCTGCTGTAACTCCGCCATATCTGTCTGCGCGCCGAAAGAGAAGGGGCGGGGAAAAGATGTTAGTTAGAACGTCATGGGCGGGCGACGTGTGTGGAGCGACGTGTTCGAATTTTGACGCATGCGTGGTGTGTATATAGCAAACACACATGTGACTATAGTACGTTCGGTGTGCGGAGAGAGGAGTTCAAGTGACGGACGTGCGAACGAAGGTATGTGATTTTGTGACTTGTAAAAATTGTTGGCCTATACTGTCTTGAGATTGTTGGAGGATATATATGGTGACTAGGATGTTAAGGAGGTTAGACTGTTTGCCTCACATTAGTTAAATATAATTTATTTAACTTGCAGATACAATATGAATGTCTTTATTAGCGACAAAGAGTTCCTGGCGGAATTTATTGACCGGGTAAGGGAGCTGCCGGCTCTGTGGGAGACGAAAAACCCCATCCATAAAAAAAAGGGGTGAGAAAAGCAGCGCTGGAGAAGCTGCTCCCATTTGTGCATACCAAGGTGCCCACAGCCACAGCAAAACAAGTGGACACTAAAATTGGGAGCTTGAGAGGTACCTACAGGACTGAACGCTCTAAGGTGCTGGCTTCTCAGAGGTCAGGAGCAGCAGCAGGTGATGTTTATGTCCCGATTTTGTGGTACTACAACAGGATGTCCTTCCTGGATGACCACATTGAGACAAGGCCATCACTCTCCACTCTTCCCCCCAGACTTCCCTGCAGCCAACCTGAGCCTTCTCTGGAGCAAGAGGAGGCAGCCATCCTGGATGATCCTGATTTGGCCATCTGGAGCCAGGTATAGTATTAACTGAAAATGTATTGGGATAAAATTAATGTTTGACAAATATGTCAGGATGAGAAACATACATTATTTTGGATTCCACAAGTGAAATCAAGATCTGTAGACATTATTCTGCACTTAATTGGGTGCTAAATAGTCAATCTGATGTAGTGGTAAATTTAAAGCAAGGATTTATGCATTTACATTCTAATTGCTTCAATCAGGATTACAAAGTTTGATGCAAAGATTAAACCAACATATTAAACTATGTTCCTTTTTCATACACAGGATGAAATCAGCCAGGAGGAGGGTCTGGAAACTGTCAGGCAGGAGGAGGAAGGGCCCAGTGCCAGCCAGGAGGTGGCAGGGCCCAGTGCTAGCCAGGAGGTGGCAGGGCCCAGTGCCAGCCAGGAGGTGGCAGGGCCCAGTGCCAGCCAGGAGGTGGCAGGGCCCAGTGGCAGACAGGAGGTGGCAGGGCAAAGGAGAAGCACCAGATCCCAGGTGCCTCCCATCCGGCTTCACAAAAGAGGCAGGAGGGACAGGACCACCAGTGAGGCAGCAATGGCCCTTATTAAAGAGGCCCATGCCACCCTCAAGGAGCCCACATCCCCTGAAGAGGCCATTGCCGGCCTAGTGGAGGCTAAGTTCAAGGTGATGAGCATGGAGCAACGCCTCCTATGCGAGCCCCTGCTCATCACCTTGCTCAACAAGGGGGTGATGGAGAAAATTACACCCAATACCGCCATATGTGAGGTGGCCCAACTGACCCAACCTCAACCTCCACCTCCACCTTCTTCTTCTGCCCCACCCCCTTCTGCTACACCTCCACCTTCTTCTTCTGCCCCACCCCCTTCTGCTACACCTCCACCTTCTTCTTCTGCCCCACCCCCTTCTGCTACACCTCCACCTTCTTCTTCTGCCCCACCCCCTTCTGCTACACCTCCACCTTCTTCTTCTGCCCCACCCCCTTCTGCTACACCTCCACCTTCTGCCCCACCCCCTTCTGCTACACCTCCACCTTCTTCTTCTGCCCCCCCCTTCTGCTACACCTCCACCTTCTTCTTCTGCCCCACCCCCTTCTGCTACACCTCCACCTCCTCCTCCTGACAGGAGTACCCCTCCAGTGGGCCAGCCTCCAGCCAAACGAAGAAGGAAGGCTGCAGGGAAGGCTTCAGGAAAGGCTGCAGGGAAGGCTTCAGGAAAGGCTGCAGGGAAGGTTGCCAGGAAGAAGAGGAAGTGATGGCCTTGCTTCATTGTGGTCGGACAGAAGGCAGCCTGTTGTAGTACCACACACTTGGGACATATATATCACCTGCTGCTGTTCCTGACCTCTGGGAGGCCAGCATCAGATTGTGTTCAGAAATGTTGGCCTTCTCAAGCTCCCAATTTTAGTGTCCACACAGGGTTGCTGTGTGCTCTGAGGTCCCTGGGATGCACAAATGGCAGCAGCTTCTCCAGCGCTGCCTTCTCTTTATTTAATTTATAAACATGAATAAATGTGATTTTTGTTTAAGTTCATACTTGACTATGTGTATTTTTAAATAAACAAAATCAAGCTTTGGAGTAAGCAGATACATTTGACTGACAATAAAAGGGACAGATATCACCCCCCCAAAAGAATAACTAAATCTGATTAGCACAAAAACATGGTGGGAAATTTAAATAATATAGATTCCAAAATTAAATGGGAGATCACTATCAAAACATTGTGAAATTATAATTAACATCATTTTGAAAAATCTAACCATTTAAATTATTCCTAAAAACTTGCACGATATAATACACATAAATCTTATAAAGAGCAGCATGAAAAAGGTTAAAAATAAGGCATAACTCTGTGTGAATATCAGCAGCAAAAGAAGGTCACTCGTTTTGATTAATGTAACATTCTAACGAAGATTTCAATGCAGAACATTTAAACGAGGAAATATTTATGAGCGTGACGAATGTGCTCTCTCCATTACGAAGGCTTGTTTTACCAGAAGATGCGCTCCCGTCTCATAGTTGCTTGTGAGCATGCGCGCTTTTGGAAGAGTCGTAAAAGCATACACATGAACCATTTTCTCGTCACAAAACAGGCCGACGAGAAACACGACGAGGAAATCTGGAATCCTGACGAGAAATAAGAGAGCAGGTTCTCTATTTTCTCGTCGAGATTCTCGGCAATTTTCTCATCGTAAAACCATACACACGAACGTTTTTCTAGACAAAAAAACTCTCGCGGCACTTTTCTTGACTGTTTTGGACGAGAAATTTGGTCGTGTGTACGAGGCTTTCGTTTAAGTCCCCTTCACGGACAAGTTCAGGAGATCCTCTGCCACAGAATCCTTCAGTTCCTGAATTTAGAACTTCCTAACGGCTGTAGATTATTAGAGACCATAGGTGCCAATGGGGCACATTACAGGAGCTATCTTGCAACTCACGAATCCTTCCCTCTGATAGGCAACCAGGCCTCCCCGAGACCGTGACTTCATTCATCAATCCATCGGACAGGTCCTCCCCCGGTATCCTCTGTTTCAGAGCGGGCCACTCTCCCTTGGGTTCCCTGGGACTCCAGTGGTTGGTTTTGTAGACCCAGTTGAAGGTACTGGGCCTACCTGGAACTCTGTAGCCTCGGGCTAAAGGTGCCCGAGACTCCTCGACCAGTTCACACACCCCCCGGCCAGCAGGGCCAAAGGGCGCGACTTCACCACCAGGGGTCCTCCTTGGAATCCCCCCGGCACACCACACCAGATCATGGCGTCTGCCCTTTATGTATCCTCTCCCGGCATGCACAGCAGGCAGAACCCGCCCACCGCACGGTAGCCGAGAGAGGACACCCAATCACACCACAACGCCACCTGTGGTTCTTCCCAAGACCTGGGCAACAGCGCCACCTGCAGGTCAAGGGGAACTATACTCCAGGCAACATTACAGCAGAGCAGAGTCCATACTAAGCAAAATTGAAGAACCTGAGTTAAACTATTGCTCAGGCTACCCTTAAATTTAAAGCATAGTGACCCGAATTTTGGGGGTCCGCTACATATATATAACGTATAGATATTTATGTTCATGTATGATTATGTCTGTGTAGAAAAAGTCTTTGATCAGACACTAATCAGGCAATATGCTCTTCACTGCTGTCCTGTCTGAACCCACAAACTGTAAATTGTGGAAGAATGTGTACATTTATTCACCACCTACTGTCTCCTCTGTCTCTTATTAGACGCAAAAGAGAAAAACTTTTTCAAATGCATCAATTATGGACAAGAATCCTAAATTATTAGGGAACAGAGAATGGATTACCATTCCCATAACTGCTCTAAAATGTTCTAAAGAAGGCTATAATCCCCTGCTCTGCACACTGTGTCTGTGATGCTGTCTGAGGACAGTTTACAGGCATTAATGGGTGCAATGGCCACACAAAAATGGTTTCAGCAGCACCATTTACAGTGCCTAAAAAGTATTCATACCCCTTGAAAATTTCAACATTTTTGTCATGTTGCAACCAAAAACGTAAATTTATTTTATTGGGATTTTATGTGATAGACCAACACAAAGTGGCACATAATTGTGAAGTGGAAGGAAAATGATAAATGGTTTTGAACATTCTTTACAAATAAATATGTCAAAAGTGTGGCGTGTATTTGTATTCAGCACCCTTTACTCTGATACCCCTAACTAAAATCTAGTGGAACCAATTTAATCTCAGTATAATAACAGCTGTTCTGTGAAGCCCTCAGAGGTTTGTTAGAGAAGCTTAGTGAAAAAACTGCATCATGAAGGCCAAGGAACACACCAGACAGGTCAGGGATAAAGTTGTGGAGAAGTTTAAAGCAGGGTTAGGATATAAGCTTTGAACATTTCACGAGTACTGTTCAATCCATCATTGGAAAATGGAAAGAGTATGGCACAACTGCAAACCTACCAAGAAATGGCCGTCCACACAAACTGACAGGCCGGGCAAGGAGAGCATTAATCAGAGAAGCAGCCAAGAGGCCCATGGGAACTCTGGAGGAGCTGCAGAGATCCACAGCTCAGGTGGGAGAATCTGTCTACAGGACAACTATTAGTCAAGAAAAGCCCGGAGCAAAAAATGAGAGAAAAGAAATGAGCGGAGGGCTGGCATGACTAGGGAAACAGGGTACAGGATGTTAGAAGTATTAGGATTGGGTAGGAAGTTTAGTGGGAGGGGGAGTAAGTAGGAAAAGGAGTTGTCCCCTCCCCCAGGTCACCACAGTGTGAAGGAAAGTTCAGGGAGACAGAGCTATGGCAGATGGGGAGCTGTTTCGGGCCTAGCTGCGGTCGGAAGCGGCACCAGGGAGCGCAGGTTGGCTACAGGTGACCCTGGGGCCAATGCTTGCTTGAAGGGTGGTGGGGGCAGGTACAGGGGGGGAGGGAGTCCACGCGAGCTTGAAGGTTACTGCCTTCAGAGTGCTTCTTACCCGTTACCCGACTATCCCCTAGAGCCCAGCGCCAGCCAATTAGTCTCCCCATGGCCCCATTCGGGCCCCCCCCGCTAAGCGTTCACATTGCTCACAAGGGGGGTCCCGGGAATCATCCCCCTCATAGTCAGGGCCCGGCGGGCGGCCGCACCGGCGGTTCGGGGTGGCCAGGCAGCTCGCTCGACACATGGACCAGAAGAGTGCGGGCCTCACCCCTGATGGGACGGTAGCGAGGGGTGGAGCCTCAGTGGGGGAGATCGTCGGTCGCGGTCACTGTGCCCTCTGCAGCCTCGGCCAGGTGACCCCCAGGTGATGATGGATCGCCAGGGGAGGGTGACAACGCGCCTGATGTCTCTCGGCAGGGCGGGGGGGGGAAGTCCCCCCCCCGGCCTGCGAAAAGCGACAAAGAAGTCCATGGGCGGGTCTGGAGCTCAGTGGCGGGGCCGGAGGGCTGCCAGATCCTCGGCATCCAGAGACGCTGCTCCTGGAGGGCTTTCATCAGATGCGGGCGAGCCGGCTGTCCTATGGTCGCAGGGCGAGCTGACGGCTTCGAAGGACGATCGGTTTCCCCTGAGACGATCGGCAGCGATGGAGGCGAGACGGTCGGCTGGTGGGAATTTTTCCTAGGCAGCCCGGTAAGTAAAAAAAAAAAAAATATTTTTTCTTTGCCAAATAGGGGATAGTATAGTGGGTCCGTGGGGGGTGGTCCTACTGCAGGTGCTGGGGAGACATTGGTAACGGGGGGGGCTATTGCAGGTGCTGGGGAGGCATCGGTAACGGGGGGGCTCGCAGGGTGATTCTCTCCGGGTGGACACAATGGATGGGGCTGCACTTGGGGGGAGCTTCAGGCTCGCAGGGTTTTTTTATTGGTGGGGCTCAAAGATTTTGGTTGGCGGATTTGAGAAGGTGGTCGGGCCGTGTGGTCCCGCTTGCAGGGAGGGATAGTATATCCTCATCACCCATAGCGGTGCCGGCTGTGTGGGAGTCTGCGCATGACAGCTGATAGTGGGGTGCAAGTGGAGCAGAGGGTTTTGAAGTTCGTGGTAGCAGGGGACGCCGCTGGAAAACGGGATGTCATACGTTTGGCTGATTTAGCCACAGGTACAGTTGGTTTTAGGGTCCGCTGGGTGCTCACTTAAAGCCTGAGGTCCGGGATAAGATCTAAAAGGGTGAGTACGTAGAGATGCTGTTCACTCCTGCTGTTAAAAAAAAATATTTAAATTTGGGGTTACGCCAGGGTATTCCAACAATGGGAGGTGGTGAGAAGGGGAGGTATTGGTTGATTACATGTACTATCGGAAATAAGTTGCAAGCATTTGACATGAGGGTGATTGGGGGGAAGAACCCTGAACCCTGTCGGAGCTCTTTTGTTACCCAAATTCGGTAGGGGATGCTTACAGGGTCCACGGAGGTGCGGTTTGGATGCGGTCTAGGAGCAGTTTGGCGTAGGAGGGGATACATCCGGCACTACGGTGGGATCACAACGACATCAGGCTGGGAATGCGCCTTGTGACATCTGCTAGGCCCCAAGGGCAGTTGTTTCCTGGTAGGGGCGGGTGTTACTCCACCCAACCCACCCCCCCCCCCACAGTATAACATTCCGGCTGGAGTAAGTAGGCCTGTTAGCGGTACACGTAGGGCACGGGTAAATTCGGTGGAGTGTGTCGGTACAAGCACTAAGGTTCTGGGTTTGGGGGGGGGGATCACACCCTGTCGGTATGCTTCAAACACGGGAGAGGAAGGACGCCGGTGATGGGGGAACGGCGGCGGCCGTTTCTTGGTAGGTATACGGATGGTACAGCAGCGTAGCTGTTAGACTAAGGTTTTTTCTTTTCAGTGGGGTTTCACATGCCGTGTGATTTATGTTCGGCCATGCTGCGTCCCAATGTAGTTTCTGAGAAACTGCCCAAGGAAAAGTAGCATTAGGACGCATAGGCGACTCTTTCCCTTCCCAATCTTTAGTTGATTTGGGGGTTCCCCTTTGGGGTGTAGTGCCAAAGTAGGAGCTCAACAAATTTGGGCTGATGCACCACCTTTCTTCCCAAAAGGGGGGTTGGTCAACAATGCCATTGACATGGGAGGACACACAGTGAGTTACGCTTCCTTGGATGCGGCACTGTATTGGGCTCGTCGGATTGGTCAGGGCCGCCCGGACAGCTTCCGGTTGTGGGGTTGGTGGGGTACTGGGGTTTTTTATGTCGATATGGGTCTGCCGATTGGTTGCTCTGTCTCCGGGGCACTGTTTAGCAGTTCAACTCATTGGGGGAAGGTGTGATGAGGGATGTGTCAGGAGTATCACCCATCAGACATTATTTGGACGATTTTCTGTGCGTAGGCCTGGCGTCGCCAACTATCTTCGGGGTGCTCCTGTCTACATTGGAGCACGTCGCAAGGATCAGATCGCCTAAGCATTTTGTGCGTTGGGTGGACTCACAGGGAGGATTTGCAGGTGTGCCTCATTACTGGACGGGTTTCCCAGGAGGGGACTGGGGGGGTTTGGTGCGGTTAAGAACTTTGAGTGGGGTGGTACACAGTGTTGGGTGGCTCGACAGGTTTGGGGGCATTCTTTCAAGGCGGGTGTAGTGGGCCTTCGGTCTTGGATTGACAGGGGTTTTCACACAAGATCTGGTGCTGCTGGAGTCATTTCCAGGGGTATGGTGGGGCGCCTCATTAAGGGAGATGAAGGTTTGGTTCCACGGGTATAACCTGGGTATGGTACGAGTGATCAAGAGTCGCTGTGTCGTCTCCCCCGGTTGTTTCAGCTGTTGCCACACTCGGTGTGGTTATGCCTGCAAGTGCATGTGTCGTTTACTTGGTGCATCTAACGCCAGTGGAGAACGTCATAGCTGGAGCGTTTCCTCGCTTTTCAGTGGGGATAGTTTCCGGGTGGTGGAGCTGGTGGCGGGGTAACGTGGGGTGTCCCGTTCTGTCTGGAGGTGTGAGATTCCATCGCAGTCATCCGCTTCTCGGAAGGCTAGGCAGGAGTGGCAGGTGGTAGTTCACATGAGTGAAGTGGATTCGGTGGGGCGAGGGGGTTAGACTGTTGACGTTATACTTTATTTCTAGAAATAGGACCAATGGGGTGGGCGGGCTCGCGTTAAAAAAAAAAAAAAAAACTAGCGGGTTTGACGTTTCTGGTCAAAGGCTGGGTTGCCCGGAATTTACGGAAGAATTTTGGGTGTCTCCTGGTTATATCATAAAAAAAAAAAAAAAAAAAAAATAATAATAATAATAATAAAATGTTTGGGCAGCTGCAGGGTTTGGGCAGCAGCATATGAGGTTTCCCTAGTTAGAGGGAGTTGTTTTCGTTGGCAAGTGTATTCTCGTTTTCCAAAAAAAAAAAAAAAAAAAAGGAATAATAATAATAAATAAATTTGGGGCCTTTTGGTTTGGGGAGCTGGTCAGCCTTTCCAAGTCCGTCAAAGGGGGAATGTGGGTTTATGAGATTAGGTGCAAGAAGGAGGGGGTGTCGTTGGTGTTACTGATATACAAGATGGAACAGGTAGGCAGGGGTCAGTTGGTGCGGGCTTGGCTCCGCCTGGCTAGCAGTGGTGTCCGGAGGGGGCCGTGACGGGGGTTTTTTATTTGGGAGGTGCGTCCCGGGGCAGTTGGGTCCTTCTTAATGCACACGGATGGGTCCCCCTTTGTTGTTCAGGTTTCACAGGGTTTCAGTTTCCAGGAAGTGCTGCCGGGTTGGGGCTTGGATGAGAGGGCATGTTCTTCTCGTTTCTTTCAGGGTTGGGGCTGCGACCGAGGCGGCTAAGGTGGGATGGATGCTGAGGCGGTTAAGCGCTTTGGTAGGTGGGAGTCTTGTAGATTTGTGCTATACATTCGCCCCCATCAGCTGGTGGGATTCGAATAGTGGTGGGCTGGGTGGAGAGAGTGTATGGGGGCTGTGATGATTTTGGGCTTGCTGAGGTCTTGGTGGCTTGTTTCTTTCTCTTCTTGCAGGTTCGGTACAGGCCCTGGCCTGGATACTGGGCCATTCGATAGTGTTTAAAATACATAAAAAAAATTAAAAAAAAGGGGTAATGAGGGGCGGATGTGGGGCCAGAGGGTCAGCAGGTGGGGTTTCCAAGCCAGGAGGTTTGTGCTAGATGGCTGGGAGTTCCGGGAATGCTATGGAGTGGAGGGGCTCCAGAGGTACAGCTTTGCACGTCTGTATAGGCCGCCTGACGTTTTGGTCCTGCACGTAGGTGGTAATGATTTAGGGGTAAGGTCGATGGCATTCCCGGACATGGTCATTGGGTGGTTGGACATTGTCACTCGGACCGCATGGAATGGGGCTTGGTCTTTAGAGGGTATCTACAGGGCCCGTACGAAGCTTAATTGGGAAGTGAGTAGATTTGTAGTGAGGAATGGAGGGTTGGTGGTGGATGGCTGAAGGTACCTGCGGGGCAACGGTGTGCACCTCACTGCTGTGGGGAGTGACTTATGGGCATTGGGAATGCAATATGGCATACAGTGAGCTCTGGGGTGTGGGGGGCCCCCAAGGGTAAGGTTTTCCCCTTGGGTGCTGTGGCGGGTGTTGGTCTTTGGGGATGAAGGAAGATACCTTGGAAGGAATGAGTTCAGGACCTATCGTTGGTATGGGTCCTGATGGTTGGATTTCAGCTAACGGAGGTTTAGCTAAAATGTGTTGGTAACGGGTGCACTGCGGTCCGTGGTTGTCTCTGAGCCAGCCGGTCGGCTTGAGGCCTATAAGCATATGAGAGGTACCGCAGTGCAATATTTTATCAGATGGTTATGGAGATTCCCGCAAAAGACCAACGCTAGGATTTTGATATTATTTTGGAAATATATTTATTTAATAAATAAGGCTGCTACGGCCTATGTTTTACTCCAATTTCGGTGTGGTCTCGTTAATTTAGGATTATGGGTAAGAAGTTGGAGCAAACAGGGGGTAAGCAGTAAGTACATCTGTTATACATTAGTCAAGAAAAGCCCGGAGCAAAAAATGAGAGAAAAGAAATGAGCGGAGGGCTGGCATGACTAGGGAAACAGGGTACAGGATGTTAGAAGTATTAGGATTGGGTAGGAAGTTTAGTGGGAGGGGGAGTAAGTAGGAAAAGGAGTTGTCCCCTCCCCCAGGTCACCACAGTGTGAAGGAAAGTTCCCGCCCACCCTCCCCTGGTTATGTCCGTATGGTCTGGTTTGTGTTGTTCTTCTTTATATTAACAGGTATGATGTGTTCTGGATGTCGTGGCAGTAGCGGGTGTTGGTCTTTGCGGATGAAGGAAGATACCTTGGAAGGAATGAGTTCAGGACCTATCGTTGGTATGGGTCCTGATGGTTGGATTTCAGCTAACGGAGGTTTAGCTAAAATGTGTTGGTAACGGGTGCACTGCGGTCCGTGGTTGTCTCTGAGCCAGCCGGTCGGCTTGAGGCCTATAAGCATATGAGAGGAACCGCAGTGCAATATTTTATCAGATGGTTATGGAGGTTCCCGCAAAAGACCAACGCTAGGATTTTGATATTATTTTGGAAATATATTTATTTAATAAATAAGGCTGCTACGGCCTATGTTTTACTCCAATTTCGGTGTGGTCTCGTTAATTTAGGATTATGGGTAAGAAGTTGGAGCAAACAGGGGGTAAGCAGTAAGTACATCTGTTATACATTAGTCATGCACTCCACAAATCTGCCCTTTATGGAAGAGTGGCAAGAAGAAAGCCATTGTTGAAGAAAGCCATAAGAAGTTCCGTTTGCAGTTTGTGAGAAGCCATGTGGGGGACACAGAAAACATGTGGAAGAAGGTGCTCTGGTCAGATGAGACCAAAATTGAACTTTTTGACCTAAAAGCAAAACACTATGTGTGGCGGAAAACTAACACTGCACATCACCCTGAACACATGTTGGAGACAGCATCATGTTGTGGGGATGCTTTTCTTCAGCAGGGACAAGGAAGCTGGTCAGAGTTGATGGGAAGATAGATGGAGCCAAATACAGGGCAATCTTAAGGCCCGTACACACGGTCGGACTTTTTACCAACAAACTTCAAAATGAGCAAGTTTTCAAAAAAATCCGACCGTGTGTGCACTCCATCGGACAAACTTTTTCGGTTTTCATCGGACAAAGTTCGCTCTGCAAACGGACAAACTTTTCGGCAACAAAAGTCAGATGGTGCAAAGTCCAACCGTGTGTACAGAAATCAGTACAAATACGCATGCCCAGAACCAATGTTAAAATCAACCAACAATAGCAGAGGTTGACCAAAGGGTGGTGGGAAAGAGCAGAAAAGAGCAGAAAAACCATGTGATGTTGGTAAAGTTTGGGGAAAGTTTGCAGAAAAGTCCTGCCGTGTGCATGCTATGGGTGTGCCCGGCCAACTCCCTTCGGACAAAAATTCACGGAAAAGTTTGTTTGAAGTCCGACCGTGTGTACGAGGCTTTAGAAGAAAACCTGTTAAGAGTCTGCAAAAGACTTGAGACTGGGGCAGAGTTTCACCTTCCAGCAGGACAACGACCCTAAACATACAGCCAGAGCTACAATGGAATGGTTTAGATCAAAGCATATTCATGTGTTAAGCCTCGTACACACGGTCGGACTTCCATCTGACTTTTCCGTGGATTTTTGTCCGAACGGAGTTGGCCGGGCACACCCATAGCATACACACCACAGGACTTTTCTGCAAACTATCCCTAAACTTTTTACAACATCACGTGGTTTTTCTGCTCTTTACCGCCACCCTTTGGTCAACTTCTGCTATTGTTGGTTGATTTTAACAATATTAGTTTTGTCCATCGGACAAAAGTCTGATGGTTTTCTGTACACACGATTGGACTTTGCTCCATCAGACTTTTGTTGGCCTAAAGTTTGTCCGTTTGCAGACCGAACTTTTGTCCGATGAAAACCAAAAAAGTTTGTCCGATGGAGTGTACACACGGTCGGATTTTTTGGCAAACTTGCTCAAAATTAAGTTTGTTGGCAAAAAGTCAGACCGTGTGTACGGGGCTTAAAGCCCCGTACACACGGTCGGACTTTTGGCCAACAAACTTCATTTTGAGCAAATTGGACCAACAATCCGACCGTGTGTACACTCCATCGGACAAACTTTTTTTTGCTTTTTTCTTGTTTTCATCGGACAAAAGTTGGGTCTGCAAACGGACAAACTTTTGCCCAACAAAAGTCCGATGGAGCAAAGTCCGACCGTGTGTATAGAAAACCATCGGACTTTTGTCCGATGGACAAAACAAATAATGGTAAAATCAATCAACAATAGCAGAAGTTGACCAAAGGGTGGCGGTAAAGAGCAGAAAAGAGCAGAAAAAACCATGTGATGTTGCAAAAAGTTTTGAGAAAGTTTGCAGAAAAGTCAGAGCGTGTGTATGCTATGGGTGTTCCCGACCAACTCCGTTCGGACCAAAAAACAGGAAAAAGTCTGATGGAAGTCCGACCGTGTGTACGGGGCTTTAGAATGGCCAAAAGTCCAGACCTAAATCCAATTGAGAATCTGTGACAAGACTTGAAAATTGCTGTTCACAGACACTCTCCATCCAATCTTATAGACCTTGAGATATTTTGGAAAGAAGAATGGGCAAAAATGTCACTCTTTAGATGTGCAAAGCTGGTAGAGACATCCCCAAAAAGACTTGCAGCTGTAATTGCAGTGAAATGAGGTTCTACAAAGTATTGACAAATGCAGCCACACTTTTCACACATTTATTTGTAAAAAAAAAAATTGAAACCATTTATCATTTTCCTTCTACTTCACAATTATGTGCCACTTTGTGTTGGTCTATCACATAAAATTCCATGAAAATACATTTAGGTTTTTGGTTGTAACATGACAAAATTGAAAATTTCAAGGGTAGGAATACTTTTTCAAGGCACTGTATAAACACAGCTGTAGGAAAAGATGTCCACCACTTGGCCGTTCACAAACAATAATTAACTGGTTATGTTAAGGCCTGGTTCACACTGGTCCGACAAACGCTCCGACATTGGGAGCTCATGTCGCATGACGTGTGAAAATCAATGTTTCCCTATGGGAGCCGTCTTAACTGGTCCGACACATGTCGGTCCGACTTTGAGAATGCTCCCTGTACTACTTTGGTCCAACTTTGAACCGACTTCAGCCCATTGACTATCATTGAAGTCGGATCAAAGTCGGACCGCAGTCTTGCATGATCCGACTTTGGCATGCGACTTGTGCTGTGCTGCTCTTGAGGGGGAACTCCACACCAAATAAAAAAAAAAACGGCATGGGTTCCCCCTCCAGGAGCATACCAGGCCCTTGGGTCTGGTCTGGATTTGAAGGGGAACTCCCTACGCTGAAAAAAACGGCGTGGGGGTCCCCCCCAAGATCCAAACCAGACCCTTATCCGAGCACGCAACCTGGCAGGCCGCAGGGGAAGAGGGGGGACGAGAGAGCGGCCTCCCCTCCCTCCTGAACCGTACCAGGTCGCATGCCCTCAACATGGGGGATTTGGTGCTCTGGGGCAGGGGGGCGACCTGCGGCCCCCCCACCCCAGAGCACCCTGCCCCCATGTTGATGAGGACAGGGCCTCTTCCCGACAACCCTGGCCGTTGGTTGTCGGGGTCTGCGGGCGGGGGGCTTATCGGAATCCGGAAGCCCCCCCCTTGATAAGGGGGCCCCCAGATCCCGGCCCCCCACCCTATGTGAATGAGTATGGGGTACATCGTACCCCTACCTATTCACCTGGTGGAAAAAAAATGTCAAAAAAAACCAAAACACAGCTTTTTAAATAAATTTATTGCACAGCTCCGGGGTCTTCTTCCGACTTCGGGGGTCTCCGCGCTCTCCGGTTCTTTCTTCTGCCGGGCCTCCGCTAACTTCTTTTAGCTCTTTTGCTAGCGGAGGCCCGGTCTTCTCCGTCGCCTTCTTCTTCTCCCGCTCTCCGGTTCTTCTCCCGCTCTCCGGTTCTTTCTTCTGCCGGGCCTCCGCTAACTTCTTTTAGCTCTTTTGCTAGCGGAGGCCCGGTCTTCCCGTCGTCTCGTCCGGCTCTCCGTTGTCCTTCTGCCGGCCCCTCCACTAACTTCTTGTAGCTCTTTTGCTAGTGGAGGGGCCGGTCTTCCCGTCGCCGTCTTCTTCTCTCTTCTCCTCCTCGATGTTGACGCGTCGCTTCCTCCCGCTGTAATACTGGCTGTTCGCTCCGCTCCGCATTAATATAGGTTTCTCATGACGTCACAGTCACATGCTCCGGTGGCCTCGGAGCATGTGACTGTGACGTCATGGGAGCATGTGACTGTGACGTCATGAGAAGCCTATATTAATGCGGAGCGAACAGTATTACAGCGGGAGGAAGCGACGCGTCAACATCGAGGAGGAGAAGAGAGAAGAAGACGGCGACGGCGGCGGGAAGACCGGCCCCTCCACTAGCAAAAGAGCTACAAGAAGTTAGTTGAGGGGCCGGCAGAAGGACAACGGAGAGCCGGACGAGATGACGGGAAGACCGGGCCTCCACTAGCAAATGAGCTAAAAGAAGTTAGCGGAGGCCCGGCGGAAGAAAGAACCGGAGAGCGGGAGAAGAACCGGAGAGCGGGAGAAGAAGAAGGCGACGGAGAAGACCGGGCCTCCGCTAGCAAAAGAGCTAAAAGAAGTTAGCGGAGGCCCGGCAGAAGAAAGAATCAGAGAGCGCGGAGACCCCCGAAGTCAGAAGAAGACCCCGGAGCTGTGCAATAAATTAATTTAAAAAGCTGTGTTGTGTTTTTTCTTGTCATTTTTTTTCCACTAGGTGAATGGGTAGGGGTACGATGTACCCCATACTCATTCACATAGGGTGGGGGGGCGGGATCTGGGGGCCCCCTTATCAAGGGGGGGCTCCCGGATTCCGATAAGCCCCCCGCCCGCAGACCCCGACAACCAACGGCCAGGGTTGTCGGGAAGAGGCCCTGTCCTCATCAACATGGGGGCAGGGTGCTCTGGGGTGGGGGGCCGCAGGTCGCCCCCCTGCCCCAGAGCACCAAACCCCCCATGTTGAGGGCATGCGGCCTGGTACGGTTCAGGAGGGAGGGGGGCCGCTCTCTTGTCCCCCCTCTTCCCCTGCGGCCTGCCAGGTTGCGTGCTCGGATAAGGGTCTGGTTTGGATTCTGGGGGGACCCCCACGCCGTTTTTTCGGCGTAGGGGTTCCCCTTCAAATCCAGACCAGACCCAAGGGCCTGGTATGCTCCTGGAGGGGGAACCCATGCCGGTTTTTTATTTAAAATTTGGCCTGGAGTTCCCCCTCAAGATTCATACCAAACACAGTGCCTGGTATTGGCGGGGATCCAAGTCGGATCCCCGTTCATTGAAAGTCGGACATATGTCGGCTTCATGTCGCAGGGCAAAGTCGGATCCAAAGTAGGACAGATGTCGTGTCGCACTAGTGTGAACCCAGCCTCAAGGTGGCTATATACTAGTAGAATTTCTTGTTTAAAGAATTTGTTTTCGTTTGATTTTCTAAATGTTAGTGGGGTCAGATCGATGTTCATTTTCAACTACAGTAATGAGAAAATTCAATGGAGCAGATGGAAAAAAAAATCTTGTTCGAATAATTTTTTAACACTGTGTGTGATTTTCGTTTGGGAAAAACCATTCACTCTAAATTTGTTAAAAGCAAATTACATTTTTTACTTTTTTTGATGACTTTTTGACAAATCCTTGAATGTACTGAGAATTTTCAAATAAAGTGTATAATCAGCTTTATTCAATAAGGGTCCATGCACACTGTACGTAAGAAAACACGCTGGTTACCATGCCAGAAAATGCTGTTTAAAAAAAACACTCATATTAAGAGTTTTTGTGCCGGTGTTTGACAGCTTCTAGCAGTGTTTAGGAGTGTTAACGTTTATAAGCGTGTAGCGGGTTCCTCAATTTAGGGGTAGTGTTTGAGTGGTAGTTATGCTCAAACACCTAAATTGTTAGGACATTATCAACAATTTTTTTGTCTGCAGGAAGAGTATCAGTGTACTGTTCCCTGTGGCCTGCAGGTGGCGCTGCCATAGTGGGCCAGGGTTGAACTGCTGATACAGTGCTGTGCCTTGTGTGTCCCCTCTCGGCAACCATACAGTGGGAGTGGTCGGCCTGCTGTGTATGCTGGGAGAGGATATAAAAGGGGCAGACGCTGCCTGTTCAGGGTCGTCATTGGTTGGTCGTCAGGAGTCCTACTCCCAGGGAGCGTGTGTTCCTGTCTGCCCTGGGCACCTTTGGCCCAGGGCAGAGGTCGGTGAATCAGTCCCAGGCACATTTAGTCCTGGGGCTGCAACTAAAGGCCTTGGGCCCAGCACCTTCGGCTGGGACCCATCAAGGACAGAGGAATCCCAGGGTGCCGCCTTGCGACGGGACCCGTATCTTAGACGAGGAGGCCGGGGGAGGACCGTTCCGAGGGACTGGTGAGAAGTCACAGTGAAGGAAGGGGCCCGGTAACTCTCTGGAGGGATGTCTTCTCCGTACAAAGAGGCCAAGCTTTAAAGAGACCAAGTTCACCAGGTCTGTGGCAGAGACCAAGTTCACCAGGTCTGTGGCAGAGACCCGTGTGCCAGTTTGAATAGTGATTGGGTGAACAGTTTGAGTACCATTTTGGCTGCTAGTCCCTATCTAGGGAGACTATCCAAATAGACTAAGTCTGCTTGAGAAGCCAAGCAGTGAAGCGTATTACGTTTGTGCCTGGACCTCTCCCACACCTTATGCTGTCCTGTTCTTTCTCCAACCTTTCCTATCAGAAACTGTCGTTTAAAAGAAATAAACTCTAGGTTGGAGTTACAGCTGGTGTGGACATTGAAGTCATTGGGTAAAATAGAGACTTGTCTTTATTAGCCATAGAGATAAGAACCATTCGGAGGGAGTATCTGGCTGCGTAGACCCATCACAACACCGCTCAACCTCCAGTCCTCACACAGGAGGGTACGGGCATATAGAGCTGGGGGTGCCCTTTCCTCCTGCAAGGAGCCAGAAGACAAGGAGGAGAGGGTGGTAGCGCTATAAGCGTTTTTACAACAAAAGATTAGGAAAGGAAAAAAAAAAATGGGCGTCTGCGTTTAGGAGTATATAGCATTTTCTGCCAGAAAAATGCTTTCAATGACGTAAACCAAAGGTTTTTTTTTCCTACCTCTAAATGCTGAGCTTAAAGCGTAATGCCACTTTTGTTGAGAAAAAAACATTCCCCTCTGGGTGATCGATGTACATTGCAAGGATTATAACAACCTTTGTTGCAGATTCCTACCTTTTGTTACTCTGAAGAAATCCATGTGTGTTTGTCTGTGCCTCTGTACTCAGTGGGTCTAATGGGGGTGGTTTCATAATTAACTGTCAGGTGTACAGCTGCAGGGCACTAATGAGGAAATCTGCTGAGCCTGCAACCCTTTAGACGTGTTCCTATTGAAAGTATCTCTCCAAAAATGAAATTTTTGTTGCAGGGGATGCCTGAAATCTGACTTGTATCTTACAAAGACTTCTGGGAAAATTGGTGAACCAATCACACAAGCAGGAAATTATGTTTCTGGGGAGTGGTCAGTACACACTCTGTGTACAGAACAACTCCAGGTAGCCATATTGCAATGTATTCTCAGAAAATTACAGTGGCTGCAGATTGAAAAGGAAAGGTAATTTTTAATAACATTCAATTACAATATGATTAGTGTCGCAATTATATGTGCTATATTATTTTTTCTTTATTTGCTATTTTTTTTCCCCACGAAAGTGGAGTTACCCTTTAATAACGCCTCTAGAGTAACTAATGTGCATGGACACATAGGATAACATTAGCTGCTGCTAGAGTCGTAAAAAAAATAATATGCTAAACGCCTCTAGGAGTAGCGTTTTTTTTAAGCCTGTGTGCATGGACCCTAATGCCGCGTACACGCGATCGTTTTTCATGACGAGAAAAATGCCATTTTTTAAATTGGTCATTAACCACTTAACGACCGCCCACTGTAAATATACGTCGGCAGAATGGCACCGACAGGCAGAATCACGTATATGTACGTGACTGCCTTTGTATAGTTGGGGGGTCCGATCGGACCCCCCTTCTTTACAGTGAGTGGCCGTTATTCCTTTGGGAGCGATCAGGGATGAGGGGACAGCCGTTCGATTCCGGCCACCCCCTCTCGATCGCTCCCAGCGAATCGAATCATTCCCCTGCCTGTGTAATGTAAACACAGGCAGAGGAAGTGATGTCATCTCTCCTGCGGCGCTCACATATACCGAGCGCCGTACAGGAGAAGATGCAGGTTAGTGCACAAAACACTACACTGACACCAGGACACATAGGCACATAAATCGCCCCCCCAGGCCCCCCCAGACACCCCAGATCACCCCCTAGCCCCCAGTCACAGTGTCACTGATTGCAGTGACCATTTATTTACTGATCACTGCAATCAGTGACATTTGTGACTGTAAAAGTGTCACTAAAGTTAGTTTTAGGTCCAGTGTAGCCCCCTAACCCCCCCCTAATAAAGGTTTAACCCCCTGATCGCCCCCCAGATAACCCTTTCACCCCTTAGCACCGCCGTCGCTAAGCGATCATTTTTCTGATCGCTGTCTTAGCGTCGGTGATGCCAATCGGTAGCCAGGTATTTTTTTTAGGTTTGCCGCAGGTTTTTATAGCGTCGGGTACCCCCATACATTACCTAATAAAGGATTAACCCCCTTGATCGCCCCCCAGGTAACCCTTTCACCCCCTATCACCACTGTCGCTAAGCGATCGTTTTTCTGATCGCTGTCTTAGCGTTGGTGATGCCGATCGGTAGCCAGTAATTTTTTTTAGGTTCGCCGCAGGTTTTTATAGCGTCGGGTACCCCCATATATTACCTAATAAAGGTTTAACCCCCTTGATCGCCCCCCAGGTAACCCTTTCACCCCCTATCACCACTGTCGCTAAGCGATAGTTTTTCTGATCGCTGTCTTAGTGTCGGTGATGCCGATCGGTAGCCAGTAATTTTTTTTAGGTTCGCCGCAGGTTTTTATAGCGTCAGGTACCCCCATATATTATCTAATAAAGGTTTAACCCCCTTGATTGCCCCCCAGGTAACCCTTTCACCCCCTATCACCACTGTCGCTAAGCGATCGTTTTTCTGATCGCTGTCTTAGTGTTGGTGATGCCGATCGGTAGCCAGTAATTTTTTTTAGGTTCGCCGCAGGTTTTTATAGCGTCAGGTACCCCCATATATTATCTAATAAAGGTTTAACCCCCTTGATCGCCCCCCAGGTAACCCTTTCACCCCCTATCACCACTGTCGCTAAGCGATCGTTTTTCTGATCGCTGTCTTAGTGTCGGTGATGCCGATAGGTAGCCAGTAATTTTTTTTTAGGTTCGCCGTCAGGTTTTTATATAGCGTCAGGTACCCCCATATATTACCTAATAAAGGTTTTACCCCCTAATTGCCCCTAGTTAACCCTTTCACCAGTAATCACCATATAAGTGTTACGGGTGACGCTGGTTAGTTAGTTTGCTTTTTATAGTGTCAGGGCATCCGCCGTATATAACCCAATAAAGGTTTAACCCCCTGATCGCCCGGCGGGTGACATCAATTAGGTTTTAGCATCAGAGAGGGTCTGCGTCACACCCCAGGCAGCGTCAGGTTAGTGCCAGTAACGCTAACACCCACGCGTGAAGCATACACCTCCCTTAGTGGTATAGTATCTGAACAGATCAATATCTGATCTGTTCAGATCTATACTAGCGTCCCCAGCAGTTTAGGGTTCCCAAAGACGCAGTGTTAGCGGGATCAGCCCAGATACCTGCTGGCACCTGCGTTTTGCCCCTCCGTCCAGCCCAGGCTACCCAAGTGCAGTATCGATCGATCTGCAGCGTTCGCAGAGACAGGCCTGATCCCTAAGACTCCAGTGCTGTAGGAGGTGATTTCACCACCACAGTTAAAAAAAAAAAAGCATATATGCCGAAGCATTGGGGCAGCAGGGGCGGAGGAGCGATTTTGCTCCTAATGCCGCGTACATACGGTCGAAATTCCGACGGAGGCTTGTCCGTGGAAAAGTCTGACCATGTGTACGCGGCATAACTTTTGCGGGAAGATGCCCCCATGCTTCGGCATATATAAATGGTGCATGTATGCCCATCATTAGAAGTGGGTGGATGAAGGGCGGTATTCTAATGGTGGGCATACCCACCGATCAATCTTATTTTTTCGTTCAGCCAACAGGCTGCATGAAAAAAAAAGATTACAATACATGTCCAACAAGGACCAGCAACGTATTGGTATGTTGCTGGACTTTGAATGTTTATACCAGAATGATGCCTGCGGGTTTAGGTATCATCTTGGTATCATTCTCTTCAGCCAGCGGCCGGCTTTCATGTAAAAGCAATCCTAGTGGCTAATTAGCCTCTGGACTGCTTTTACAAGCAGTGGGAGGGAATGTCCCCCCCCCGGATATAAAAAGCGCCATTGGGAAATTGGGAAAGCATTTTATCACACCGATCTTGGTGTGGTCAGATGCTTTGAGGGCAGAGGAAAGATCTAGGGTCCAATAGACCCCAGTTTTTTTTAAAAAAGAGTACCTGTCACTACCTATTGCTATCATAGGGGATATTTACATTCCCTAAAATAACAATAAAAATGATAAAAAAAAAATATGGAAGCAACAGTTTAAAAATAAAATAAAAAAGCAAAATTAATAATAAAAAAAAAAAAAAAAAAAAAAAAAGCACCCCTGTCCTGCCCTGCTCTTGCCCAATGGCGAACGCAAGCGTCGGTCTGGCGTCATATGTAAACAGCAATTGCACCATGCATGTGAGGTATCACCGCAAAGGTCAGATCGAGGGCAGTAATTTTAGCAGTAGACCTCCTCTGTAAATCTAACGTGGTAACCTGTAAAGGCTTTTAAAGGCTTTTAAAAATGTATGTAGTTTGTCGCCAATGCGCGTTTGTGCGAAATTTTAAAGCTTGTCGTGTTTGGTATCTATGTACTCGGCCTAAGATCATCTTTTTATTTCATCAAACATTTGGGCAATATAGTGTGTTTTAGTGCATTAAAATTAAAAAAAAGTGTATTTTTTCCCCAAAAAATGTGTTTGAAAAATCGCTGCGCAAATACTGTGTAGAAAAAAAACAATGCAACACCCACCATTTTAATCTGTAGGGCCTTTGCTTTAAAAATATATATAATGTTTGGGGGTTCAACATAATTTTCTTGCAAAAAAAAAAATGTTTTCATGTAAACAAAAAGTGTCAAAAAGGGCTTTGTCTTCAAGTGGTTAGAAGAGTGGATGTAAGCTTCCTAATGTTGTGTATAAAATGCCAGAACAGTTCAAAACCCCCCCAAATGACCCCATTTTGGAAAGTAGACACGCCAAGCTATATACTGAGAGGCATGTCGAGTCCATGGAATATTTTATATGTTGACACAAGTTGCGGAAAAAAGAAATTTTTTTTTTTGCACAAAGTTGTCACTAAATGATATATTGCTCAAACATGCCATGGGCATATGTGGAATTCCCCCCAAAAATACATTCTGTTGCTTCTCCTGAGTACGGGGATACCACATGTGTGAGACTTTTTGGGAGCCTAGCTGCGTACGGGACCCCAAAACCAAGCACCGCCTTCAGGCTTTCTAAGGGTGTAAATTTTTGATTTCACTTCTCACTGCCTATCACAGTTTCGGAGGCCATGGAATGCCCAGATGGCACAAAACCCCCCCAAATGACCCCATTTTGGAAAGTAGACACCCCAAGCTATTTGCTGAGAGGTATTGTGAGTATTTTGCAGATCTCGCTTTTTGGCACAAAGTTTTGAAAATTGAAAAAAAAAAAAATATTTTCTTTCTTCATTTTCAAAAACAAATGAGAGCTGTAAAATACTCACCATGCCTCTCAGCAAATAGCTTGGGGTGTCTACTTTCCAAAATGGGGTCATTTGGGGGGGTTTTGTGCTATTTTGGCGTTTTATGGCCTTCGAAACTGTGATAGGTAGTGAGGAGTGAAATCAAAAATTTGCGCCCTTAGAAATCCTGAAGGCGGTGCTTGGTTTTCGGGGGCCCGTACACGGCTAGGCTCCTAAAAAGTCCCACACATGTGGTATCCCCGTACTCAGGAGAAGCAGCAAAATGTATTTATAACCATGGCATGTGTGAGCAATATATCATTTAGTGACAACTTTTTGTAATTTGTTTTTTTTATTTTTTTTAGTCATTATTCAATCACTTGAGACAAAAAAAAAAAATATTCAATGGGCTCAACATGCCTCTTAGCAATTTCCTTGGGGTGTCTTCTTTCCAAAATGGGGTCATTTGGGGGGGTTTTGTACTGCCCTGCCATTTTAGCACCTCAAGAAATGAGATAGGCAGTCATAAATTAAAAGCTGTGTAAATTCCAGAAAATGTACCCTAGTTTGTAGACGCTATAACTTTTGCGCAAACCAATAAATATACGCTTATTGACATTTTTTTTACTAAAGACATGTGGCTGAATACATTTTGGCCTAAATGTATGACTAAAATTGAGTTTATTCGATTTTTCTTATAACAAAAAGTAGAAAATATCATATTTTTTCAACATTTTCGGTGTTTTTCCGTTTATATCGCAAAAAATAAAAATACCAGAGGCAATCAAATACCATTAAAAGAAAGCTCTATTTGTGGGAAGAAAAGGACGCAAATTTCGTTTTGGTACAACATTGCATGTCCGCACAATTTACAGTTAAAGCAGCGCAGTGCAAAATTCTGAAAACAGCTCTGGTCCTTTAGCTACAAAATGGTCCGGGGCTTAAGTGGTTAAAAACGATCGTGTGTAGGCTCCAGAGCATTTTTCTTGACAAGAAAAATGGGCACTAAAAATTTAGAACATGCTCTATTTTTTCTCGTCGTTTTTCTCGGCGTGAAAAACGGCCATGTGTGCGCTTTAATGACGGGAAAAAACGTGCATGCTCAGAAGCAAGTAATGAGACTGGAGCGCTCGTTCTGGTAAAACTAGCGTTCAGAATGGAGATAGCACATTCGTCACGCTGTAACGGACTGAAGAGCACGAGGCTGAAAAGCGCAAATCGTCTCTCACCAAACTTTACTAACACGAGGGTGGCACCATCCGAATGGAACTTCCCCTTTATAGTGCCGTCGTACGCGTTGTCGAACGTGTTGTACGTCACCGCGCTTTGCTCGGGCACTTTTTTTTACGATGGTGTGTAGGCAAGGCAGGCTTGAGAAGAAACGTTGTTTTTTTCAATGACATTAAAAATAGCCGTGTGTACACGGCATAAGGAATATTATGTAAAGTGTACCATATTTTCCGGTGTATAAGACGACCGGACATATAAGACGACCCCCTAATTCTACTGTATTTCCTAAGTTTTTGCCTACACTCACTGTATAGGACAACCCCCCTTCTGAGGCTTCATATTGCCTAGATTTCCTTCTTCTCAATGGAAGTTGGAGCCATACGGAGCTGAGCCAATCACAGCGAGTGATTTATTCTATTAATGAATACAAAGCCTGCTCGGATTGTTAGAGCCTGTGACATCATCAGCCCGCGCCGCTCTGACTCAGTGTAATGTATCCTGCCCGGCGGTGCTTGGTTTTCGGGGGCCCGTACACGGCTAGGCTCCTAAAAAGTCCCACACATGTGGTATCCCCGTACTCAGGAGAAGCAGCAAAATGTATTTTGGGGTGCAATTCCACATATAACCATGGCATGTGTGAGCAATATATCATTTAGTGACAACTTTTTGTAATTTGTTTTTTTTTATTTTTTTTTAGTCATTATTCAATCACTTGAGACAAAAAAAAAAATATTCAATGGGCTCAACATGCCTCTTAGCAATTTCCTTGGGGTGTCTTCTTTCCAAAATGGGGTCATTTGGGGGGGTTTTGTACTGCCCTGCCATTTTAGCACCTCAAGAAATGAGATAGGCAGTCATAAATTAAAAGCTGTGTAAATTCCAGAAAATGTACCCTAGTTTGTAGACGCTATAACTTTTGCGCAAACCAATAAATATACGCTTATTGACATTTTTTTTACTAAAGACATGTGGCTGAATACATTTTGGCCTAAATGTATGACTAAAATTGAGTTTATTCGATTTTTCTTATAACAAAAAGTAGAAAATATCATATTTTTTCAACATTTTCGGTGTTTTTCCGTTTATATCGCAAAAAATAAAAATACCAGAGGCAATCAAATACCATTAAAAGAAAGCTCTATTTGTGGGAAGAAAAGGACGCAAATTTCGTTTTGGTACAACATTGCATGTCTGCACAATTTACAGTTAAAGCAGCGCAGTGCAAAATTCTGAAAACAGCTCTGGTCCTTTAGCTACAAAATGGTCCGGGGCTTAAGTGGTTAAAAACGATCGTGTGTAGGCTCCAGAGCATTTTTCTTGACAAGAAAAATGGGCACTAAAAATTTAGAACATGCTCTATTTTTTCTCGTCGTTTTTCTCGGCGTGAAAAACGGCCATGTGTGCGCTTTAATGACGGGAAAAAACGTGCATGCTCAGAAGCAAGTAATGAGACTGGAGCGCTCGTTCTGGTAAAACTAGCGTTCAGAATGGAGATAGCACATTCGTCACGCTGTAACGGACTGAAGAGCACGAGGCTGAAAAGCGCAAATCGTCTCTCACCAAACTTTACTAACACGAGGGTGGCGCCATCCGAATGGAACTTCCCCTTTATAGTGCCGTCGTACGCGTTGTCGAACGTGTTGTACGTCACCGCGCTTTGCTCGAGCACTTTTTTTTACGATGGTGTGTAGGCAAGGCAGGCTTGAGAAGAAACGTTGTTTTTTTCAATGACATTAAAAATAGCCGTGTGTACATGGCATAAGGAATATTATGTAAAGTGTACCATATTTTCCGGTGTATAAGACGACCGGACATATAAGACGACTCCCTAATTCTACTGTATTTCCTAAGTTTTTGCCTACACTCACTGTATAGGACAACCCCCCTTCTGAGGCTTCATATTGCCTAGATTTCCTTCTTCTCAATGGAAGTTGGAGCCATACGGAGCTGAGCCAATCACAGCAAGTGATTTATTCTATTAATGAATACAAAGCCTGCTCGGATTGTTAGAGCCTGTGACATCATCAGCCCGCGCCGCTCTGACTCAGTGTAATGTATCCTGCCCGGATTGGCAGAGGTTGTTACTCCAATCCGAGCAGGTTTAGCAGGATCTGTATCCATCAACAGAGTGCATCGCCCAGTGACATCCATCTGGTGGCCGATTCACCCGGCGTATAAGACGACCCCCATTTTTGGCTGTGAAATTTAGGTGTAAAAGGTCGTCTTATACGCCGGAAAATACGGTATGTATAGCCATTTTTTAGTTTTGGATAGATCAGGGAAGGATAAAAACATTTTCTTCTTCACTGTATCTGCTGACAGTTTTTAAGAAACAGATATTTACCAGACCATGGAGTCAAATGTGACTTCCATGTGCAAGACGCGGCAGCACCATGAGATTGGTCCCGCAGCCTCCTGGGATGTGTGACCTGGGCCAAGATAATGTATTTAAAAAATTGAGGAAGTGGGAGTGGGTATGTGTCACAAGAGTTTGCTACTCCCTACAAAAAAAAATAATTGCAAATTGGATTGAGGCAGAGAGGAGCAAGGAGATGAAAGGGACTTTCACTTATGAGTGGCCCATCCATTAGGGGTGCCCGGGTGCTGCCCCCTCTCTCCACGCCACCCCCTATATGCAATGGATAGATTCATGCATAGCATCAATCTATCCACGGCTGCCGCGGCCACCCCCTATTAATGCGTCTGGCCCCTTTCAGGGCACCGGGCGCATGAATTACAGTGACATTTTTTTTTTTTGAAGCACTGGATTAGAGCCAGAAGCTCTAATAGGCTTCAAAATAGGGTGGGATCGGGTCGCAGAGAATGTGTTCTGATCCCACCCAGATGTGTTATATTCGCTGTTGAAACACTGATCCTCAATCTGGCCAGTCAGAAGCAGGTGTGAGACCTGTTTTCCGATTGCGCCGAAAAGAGAAGTCTCTCGATTGTCTGCAGAAGAGGAGGGAGGAAACGGATACCAGGAAGCCACCGCCGCCACCGCCGTGATGACCCGTGGAGAGCAGAACGGGAGTAGGGGAAGTTGTCAGTGATTGGGTAAGTCCTACCGACCTGGGGGGTTGGCATACTGTTTGCTGCCCCCCCAAAAACAAATTCCACCGGCCGCCACTGTTTTTTAGTGCTGTCTGTGTCACCATTAGGTTGATTCCAATGGAGAAAACCTCTTCTAGTGACAACAGGAACATTCCTTTCTATGTGTAGAGAATTCCTCTCACTTTCTTGTGCAGCTCTTGGATGGGATACAGAAATAGAAAAATAAACTGTCAGGGGTTTTCACCATTCTCTACTCAATCCAAAAGTAATTTTTTAATTTATGTATGCTTTAAATCCCCAACATTCTCTGTTTATTATTCTGATAACAGTGAAGGTTTTATTAAAAACAATGTGGTGACAGGTTTGCTTTAATTATCTCCCATTTTCTACATTTCCAAAGGATTGGCACTCCCGATCAGCAAAGCAAATAAAGACTGATTATAGAACCCCTTTGTGCGAGTACAATATACAGTCTCTCCAGCGTTAGCCTCTCTGATAAAAAGCAGAATCTCGGGGGGCCCAGAATTGGAGAATGCACAGAGCTGATACAAGCTCGTTACTTCCCCTTCCCTGGATAGCACCTCAGATTTAAGCCTCAACTAAGCTCGGAGCTGACAGCTATTGCACTCGCTACACCCCGCCGGCTTATTTTGACGAAGGTCGCAGGCACGGTGAAATGTACCTTTCGCAAGTCTCAATTTGTTTTTCTATGTTCAGGCAAAACCTTCATAAATCTGCAAGGAAAACACATAAAGCCTGCAATTCAAATGTGTAAGGACCAGATGAGAAAAGTAAATACGTTTAACTTCTAACACTTTGCAGTAAAGCTGCCTCACTGTAGAGGCTGTGTTCACCGGCCATTACTGAGTAAATTGGGATTTTCTAGCCTCCGAGTTTGGCAAATGAATGTATTTGCTGTCACTGAATTTTCTTCATCACCTTTGCAATATTTTTTAATTGAACTTTTTCAGATGTGGTGCTTGTCTTGTTCTCACAGGCCCACGCTGTCTTTTGCCTGGAGAAAACAAGCCGTGTTAGTCTTATTCATATCGCTTTTATATTTTACTACCCAAATATTTTCTTTCACAAAATTTTTATTGGTTTTAAGGTGAACAAGTAAGCATAGAGGTCAGTATAACAAGTAGGACAACTTGAGATCCAGAGGGCCATCATGGGTCACACAATACACGAAGACCAAGAGCTTACATGGACCCCTTCATGGAAGAATAAAGAGTCATACAACCTAATTCCAGAAACTGAAATGAGATGTGCAATCATAACATTGGCCTCCACATATTTCTCAGAGTCAAGTCCAATGTTCTGAATTCACAAACCTGACATAATCATACCGCTAGGGAGGCTACAGCTAGGCATGGCTATACTCTTTTAGATTGTAAGCTCTAGCGAGCATGTAGGAAGGTTGCCTACAGTACGTTAGTTAGGTAGTTGGCTGGCCCAGGCTGGAGGGGATACAGTGATTAGACATGTGAAATTTGTTTAGTTCTGAATTAGTTTTTCGTTAAAATTCGTCATATTCGTTCATTCGGAAACATCCAAATTAACGAAAGACCGTTTAACTCGTTTTTTTGAAAACTTGATTTGGAAATCGAAGCAATGGCCTTGGCCAGTGGAGTTGTTTAAAGTCGTTGTAAAGGTTCGATTTTTTTTTTTTTTAAATAACAAACATATCATACTTACCTCCACTGTGCAGCTCGTTTTGCACAGAGTGGCCCCGAACGGCGTTTTCTGGGGTCCCCTGGCAGCTCTCTCGGCTCCTCCCCGCCTCAGATAACCCCTCTGGGAAGCGATCTTCCAAGGGGGTTACCTTGCGGGCGTGCTCCCGAGTCCTGTATTTGGCGTCCATAGCCACCAAGTACAGGACTCGACCCCGCCCCCCGGCGCCTACATCATTGGATTTGATTGACAGCAGCGCGAGCCAATGGCTGCGCTGCTATCAATCTATCCGATGAAGAGCCGAGAAGCCCGGGCAAAGGAAGAGCACGTTCGCGACGCAGGACTTTCCAGGGCTCAGGTAAGTAAAACGGGGGGCGGGTAATCATCAGATGTTTTTTCACCTTAATGCATAGAATGCATTAAGGTGAAAAAACATGAACCTTTACACGCCCTTTAACCTTCCTGGCGGTATACCCGAGTGTGGCTCGGGGTTAATTTTCATTACCATTAGCAGTAACCCCGAGCCACACTCAGGATTGCATTGCAGTATCCTGGTCCAGGTAACTTACCTTGTCCCCAGGATTCTGCAATGTCCCCCCACTGTGTCCTCCGCCCGATGATCTGTGTTCTGGGCTCCGTTCCCCGCGAGCGCCGCGCCGCATGGGGGGGGAACCCGGCGGCAAATTCAAAAAGTACAAAAAACATAACACATACAGTACACTGTAATCTTACAGATTACATTAGTGTATCAAATAATTTCACCTCCCTTTTGTCCCTAATGCTTTGTCCAGTGCCCTGCATGCAGTTGTATATTATATATACTGTTTTTTCTGCCTGGAAAATTGAGATTGTCCATGGCAGCCAAAAAGTGTCCCTTTACATTAAAAGTGGTTTGAGACCAGCTAGAAAACAGCGATAATAAATTAGAACACTTGCAGAATTGAGCGATAGTGAATCGTGGGGAAATTCATTTTATTATTATTATATTATTATTTTTTATAATTATTTATAGTTTTTTTATTATATTATAATTTATGATTTTGTGTTTCAAACTTTATCATACCCGGGATGTCTACTAGACTCTTGTTTGGACAGATTTAAGTGAGTTATTCCTAAGAATTACAGGCCTACAATATAATACGCCAAATTTCTATGCAAAACAATGTACCGCTTTGAGATTCAAAAATCTGACATAATCATACCACCAGGGAGGCTACAGCTAGGCATGGCTATAGTCTTTTAGATTGTAAGCTCTAACGAGCATGAAGGAACGTTGCCTACAGTACGTTAGTTAGGTAGTTAGCTGGCCCAGGCTGAAGAAGATGCAGTGATTAGACATGTGCAATTCGTTACGTTCCGAATTAGTTTTCTCGTTAAAATTCATCATATTCTTTCATTCGGAAACATCCAAATTAACGAAAGACCGTTTAACAAATTTTTCTTATTTTTTTTTTTCTAAAATAAATAAAATTCTAAATAACGAAAATTCTAAATCCGAAAATTCGTAAGAACGAAAATCCAAAAATTCGAAAGAACCAAAAACCGAAAATTCAAAAGAACGAAAGTCCGAAAATTCAAAAATAAGAACGAAAATTTGAAATAACGAGAATCCGAAAATAAGAACGAAAATTCAAAAGAATGAAAATCTGAAAATAAGAACAAAAAACATTCATTATAATTCAATTATTACATTTATTAACCATTATTACAGTTTTTTTTATTATTATTATTTATTAATAATAAGTAAAAATAATAAAAACTATAATAGTTATAAACTATTAAATTATAGGTATTGGAATTTCCTTTCAAATTTGGCTGTTAGGAACAAATATGAATTTATCCGAATTTACAAATTACC
This sequence comes from Rana muscosa, assembly GCA_029206835.1. Lineage (NCBI taxonomy): Eukaryota > Metazoa > Chordata > Amphibia > Anura > Ranidae > Rana > Rana muscosa. The sequence continues at coordinate 77,819,495 of CM055117.1, read as the reverse complement.
AAAATAATGAATACCGCATCTATACAAATGGAACGTAACAAATTTAATATTTTTTTCCAATTTACGAATTATCAAAATAACGAATACCGCATCTATATGAATGGAACGTAACTAATTCAAATTTTTCCGATTTTATTCAAAAGAACAAATATAGATCATAACGAATGACCTGAAAAACGAAAAAACAAACAAAAACAAATAAAACAAAAAAAAAAAAGAATTTTTCGGCAGTGCACATGTCTAGCAGTGATCACTATGGAACACTAAGGGGGACAGCTGCACTCCCGGGAGTCTGGAGAACTGCCAAGCCTTGTGAAAATGGACCACCACCTTGTTGAGGTATGCCTGGGCAGCCTAGTTCAGTTAGAGAGCAACATATTGCACTGGAAATGCCCCCCCCCCCAAGGCAGTCACAAAAAAAAATGGGCCCTTTAAAAAAAAAAAATTAAGGTCCACCATGGACACAGTGCACCATGGGAAGCGTAACGTCTGTGCAATCCCGTTTAGCTCTGCCCTGTGGCGCAATTGATTGCGCCGTATTGCTCCCATCCATCCACATTGTTGTTATGCCTGTTATTTGATTGACACCACTCTAGGACTAGGGCGGTGCTTTTCCTCGGAGTTACGGTGTGACTTCCGGTTTATCTGAGCAGTGAAACCGGAAGTGACGTCAGTGGAACGCACGGCCCGAACGGAGCGGCCGCATATAAGTCACTGCCTCTCCCTCTAAGAGCTTTTCATATGATTCACATGCTGGGTCATTTTAGAACCCAAAAGTGACTGGGTAATTGATTTGGCATAGGCGATCACCCTAAAGTGGTTTTAATTTATTATTGCCAGGCTGCCAGCTCACCTTAACCACTTCCATACCGGGTCATTGTAAAATGACGCCGGCAGGAACCCTCTCTCCCTCCGGGTGGGCGTCATATGACGTCCTGGGTTTGAGGGGGGATATCTGAATGATGCCTGCAGCTAGAGGCATCATTCAGATATCCTTCTCTTCAGCCGGCAATTCTGCGCACCATAAGAACGATCATAGCGGCGGTTCCACCGCTTGATCGTTCTTATAGGCGGCGGGAGGGGACATCCCCCCCTCCTGACGCCATCTGGTGCTTTTCCGGGCTCTCCCGTGCCATCGGTGGTGGGTCACGTGACAAGCATAGAGATGACTGGTGACCGTCGGATGCCCGGGTGCGGTGTGATGACGTCACGCCCGGGTCCTCAGATGTAAACAAAGCCGCCATTGCGGCTGTAAGTATGAGATCAGTGAATTTTTTTTCCAGCCTGGAGGAGAGATGTGGGGTCTCATTGACCCCGCATCTCTCCATAAAGAGGACCTGTCACACACATTCCTATTACAAGGGATATTTACATTCCTTGTAATAGGAATAAAAGTGATCAAAAAAAAAAAAGTGTAAAATAAAAGTAAAAATAAAAAAAATAAGTAAAAAAATATATATATATATAATTTTTTTTTAAAACTCCCCTGTCCCCAATAGCTCGCGCTTAGAAGCGAACGCACACGTAAGTCCTGCCCGCATATGTAAACGCCATTCAAACCACATATGTGAGGTATCGCCGCGTGCGTTAGAGCGCGTGCAACAATTCTAGCACTAGACCTCCTCTGTAACTCTAACCTGGTAACCTGTAAAAAAATTCAAAGCGTCGCCTATGGAGATTTTTAAGTACTGAAGTTTGGCACCATTCCATGAGTGTGCGCAATTTTAAAGCGTGACATGTTAGGTATCTTTTTACTCAGCGTAACATAAGCTTTCATATTTTACAAAAAAATTGGGCTAACTTTACTGTTTTGTTATTTTTTAATTCATGAAACCATTTTTTTCCCCAAAAAAAGGTGTTTGAAAAATTATTGCGCAAATACCGTGCAAGATAAAAAGTTGCAACGACTGTCATTTTCTTACCTAGGGTGTCTGCTAAAAAAACATATATAATGTTTGGGGGTTCTGAGTAATTTTCTAGCAAAAGAATGATGATTTGTACATGTAGGAGAGAAGTGCCAGAATAGGCCCAGTATGGAAGTGGTATAAAAAGCCCTGTATGGAAAGGGTTAAAAAAAACGATAGGCTCAAACTAAGCCCAGGCCACTTCATTATTAGGAACCAACACTGCCCTTTCACAAGAACACCACATGTGCACGGCTATAACCGCCGGTTTTACTTTACTGCAGTGCAGAACAATAGTGCCTGAAAGTAATATATTGAGCTGTAATTCCATTTCCTACCCAACATATTCTGCTCTGCTCTGTAATTTTAACCACTTCAGCCCCGGAAGAATTGGCTGCTCAATGACCAGGCCATTTTTTGCGATTTGACACTGTGTCGCTTTAACTGACAATTGCATGGTCGTGCCATGCTGTACCCAAACAAAATTGACGTCCTTTTTTCCCACAAATAGAGCTTTCTTTTGGTGGTATTTGATCACCTCTGCCATTTTTATTTCTTGCGCTATAAACAAAAAAGTGCAACAATATTTTGTACTTTTTGCTATAATAAATATCCCCAATTTTTTTTTAAAAAAGCAATTTTTTTTCTCAGTTTAGGCCGATATGTATTCTTCTACATATTTTTGCTAATAAAAATCGCAATAAGCGTATATTGTTTGGTTTGCGCAAAAGTTATAGCGTCTACAAAAAAGGGGATAGATTTATAGCATTTTTATTATTATTATTCAACAGAATTTTTAAGTACGGTACTTTTAAAAAGGACATTCATCCGATTATCAAATGTTCAAAGAGTTTTGAATGTTCGTATGAATATTTGAACAAACGTTTGTTCAAAAATCTACTAATATATAGCCAGCTTAGGTGTCAGTTTCAGGGGCGGATCCAGGGGGGGGGGGCAACAGGGCAATTGCCCCCCCCCCCCCGAGACCATCTGTCACACTCACTTGCTTGCTCTGTTTTTTTTTTTTGCGCCTGATCTCCCGAACTTTGGGGACCCGGTAAATGGCCGGGAGCACTGATTTTTTAAAGCCGGGCACCCCTTCCATAGACTCCAATGTTAAACGGTAATTTCTCCTGTGACTTTGCGGACCCGGTACCGGCCAGGTGGTAAGTCCCCTGGACCCCAAACTTGGCACACATGTAGCTCCATGTCTCTTCTACAAATGTGTGCAAAGTTTGGTGTCTGGGAGACCTACGGCCGGGGAGAACCGATTTTTCAAAGCCGGGCACTCCTTCCATAGACTCCCATGTTAAACATCAGTCTAGTCATGGGCACAGTGAAGCATGGGCACAGTGAGGCATGGGCACAGTGAGGCAAAGTGAGGCACAGTGAGGCATGCAGATGGACACCCTAGGCTTATACTCGAGTCAATACGTTTTCCCAGTTTTTTGGGGTAAAATTAGGTGCCTCGGCTTATATTCGGGTCGGCTTATACTCGAGTATATACAGTACTTGTTCTGCGGCTGCCGCTGCCTCTCTGAGTCTCTCTCTCAGTTTCTCACATGAGCTGATCAGCGGCGCAGAGAGAGAGACTCGTCTAATGTAGTTACGCGGCGCACTGACACGATACCAGGAGCGGAGGAGGAGGTGGGTGGAGCCTCTTCCCTGCACTCGTTGCTAACGCCTGGGCCGCTTGGCGTCTAGCAACGAGTGACGTCAATGAGTCACGTCGGGCGGCTCTGCGGGCAGGTGCGATAGCTTGCGGCTCCACAAACGGGTAAGAAAGCGGGCGGCTCCGTTTGAGGCGCGGTTTGTGGGCGGGCGGCGTGGTTCGTGGGCAGACCGTGCTGCTCAGTGTGTTGGCAGCGCAGGTGAGAGTGAGAGAGCAGGCTCAGTGTGGCAGCTGGCCAATCAGCTAGCCAGGAGCGGGGGAGCAGAGAGATGAGATCATCTCTCACCGCCCGTGCCTGCCCTGCATTCCTGCAGTGACTTCCACCCTCACTGTGCAGGCAGCAGAGAGATTACATTATCTCTCTGCTGCCTGACTCTGGGAGTCTGGGACACAGCAAGAGACAACCAAAACTACACCTTAGCAGGCAAGTTAGTGACAATCCGCAAGGTGTGGCAGGTGACGTGGCAAATGACAATCCGCAAATTGTGTCAGGTGACGTGGCAAATGACAATCTGCATCTGGTGGCAGGCAAGTGACAATCAGCAAGGTGTGGCAGGTGATGTGGCAAGTGACAATCCGCAAGGTGTGGCAGGCCACGTGGCAAGTGACAATCCGCAAATTGTGTCAGGTGACGTGGCAAATGACAATCTGCATCTGGTGGCAGGCAAGTGACAGTCAGCAAGGTGTGGCAGGTGACGTGGCAAGTGACAATCCGCAAGGTGTGGCAGGCGACGTGGCAAGTGACAATCCGCAAATTGTGTCAGGTGACGTGGCAAATGACAATCTGCATCTGGTGGCAGGCAAGTGACAATCAGCAAGGTGTGGCAGGTGACGTGGCAAGTAACAATCCGCAAGGTGTGGCAGGTGATGTGGCAAGTGACAATCCACAAGGTGTGGCAAGTGACAATCCACAAGATGTGGCAAGTGACAATCCACAAGGTGTGGCAGGTGATGTGGCAAGTGACAATCCACAAGGTGTGGCAAGTGACAATCCACAAGATGTGGCAAGTGACAATCCGCAAGGTGTGGCAAGTGACACGCTCAGGGCTCCCACTAATTGCAGGCGACGGTGGCAAGTGACACACTCGGGGCTCTCACTGATTCTGCATTGAACTATTTAATTTCATATTACAATGTAATAATAGAAATAATGTGCTTCAATCATCCTGACACCATAACAACCATGGTGCCGGGATGATTGAAGCACCGACACCAGCCATTTCCCCGATAAATTTCCCACAAAAAAAACATATTTTTTGGCAGTGCCCCTCCCGAGAAAAGACTCTGGATCCGCCCCTGGTCAGTTTGTTTAGGTAGAATAAGGCTTCATTCACACGGTTGTAACAATACTCATATACTGTACAAGTGTTTTTTTAATTACAGATCTAAATTGCAGTTGCATTGTTTTCAATGGAGCCATTCACACAGGTGCGTAAACATGAGCTGCTTTCAGATCCGTAACACAGAATACAAAAACCTGCATCTAAGAACATGCGCTTTACGCGCTTATGCATATAAACGCATGTATTTGCATTTGTAAGCGTGTAAAGTAAGACTAAACAAAGAGGAAAATAAATTATATAAAAAAAATGATGTACACATATGCGTTCTTACGCATTTAAACGCATCTATTTAAGTATTTTACTGATCATTATGCAGGAAATTTTCTCCTAGAAAACACACGTTTAATAACATCAGTAATATTTTTACGGTCATGTGATTGAAGCCCCAAACAAAAAAAGAGAGAAATGCGCACAATATTGTTCCCTGGCCTTTCTATTGGTACAAACAATGCACATGTACACTATATTACCAAAAGTATTGGGACACTTGCTTTTACACGCACATGAACTTTTATGGCATCCCAGTCTTAGTCCGTAGGGTTCAATATTGAGTTGGTCCACCCTATGCAGCTATAACAGATTCAACTCTTCTGGGAAGGCTGTCCACAAGGTTTAGGAGTGTGTCTAATGGGAATGTTTGACCATTCTTCCCGAAGCACATTTGTGAGGTCAGGCTGATGTGGTCTAGAAGGCCTGGCTTGCAACCTCTGCTCTAATTCATCCCAAAGGTGTTCTATCGGGTTAAGGTCAGGACTCTGTGCAGGCCAGTCAAGTTCCTACACCCTAAACTCACTTATCCATGTCTATATGGACCTTGCTTTGTGCACTGGTCCAAATCATTTGGTGGAGGGGGGATTATGGTATGGAGTTGTTTTTCAGGGGATGGCCCCTTACTTCCAGTGAAGGGAAATCTTAAGGCGTCAGCATACCAAGACATTTTGGACAATATCATGCTCCTAACTTTGTGGGAACAGTTTTGGGATGGCCCCTTCTTGTTTGAACATGACTTCGTACCAGTGCACAATGCAAGGTTCATAAAGACATGGATGAGCGAGTTTGGGGTGGAGGAACTTTACTGGCTTGCACAGAGTCCTGACCTCAACCCGATAGAACACCTTTGGGATGAATTTGTGGGGAGCCTGCAAGCCAGGCCTGACCTCACAAATGCGTTCTGGAAGAATGGTCAAACATTCCCATAGACACACTCCTAAACCTTGTGGACAGCCTTTCCAGAAAAGTTGAAGCTGTTATAGCTGCAAAGGGTGGGCCATTAAATTTCATGTGCGAGTAAAGGCAGGTGTCCCAATACTTTTGGTAATATAGTGTATGTGGTATCGTCATGCATGTCAGAAGTTGGAAAATCTATTTTGGAGCTTTTTTTGGCAGTCGCTCATAGTAATGGCATAAAAATATACAGTTACATTTTGCATACTTGTAAATGGTGCGATGACTGAAAAAAAAATGCCCTAGACTCTTGTAGGCTATAACCTGAAAATTCAGAGTGGATCCAATCACATGAGTTGGGAATGGGAGTACTGGCACTGCAGTTGAAAGGAAGCGACATTTGACATTTTTGTTAATTACAGAAAATGATAGCTGCAAATTAAATTGATAAATAATAATTACCTAAATTTATGAGTTGGCCTTTGACGTCCCTCTCGGCCTCTCACAAACATACTAAATTTTTCATTGTTCATTGTGTTTATACAACACCAGATAAATTGTTTCACTGAGGTAGAAGAGATCAGCCTAATTGACCCAAGTGCAATGTACACAGTGGAGATTTTATTCACATGCTATAGCAGCCATAGCCCAAAGTTATTATGGTACTGGGCTGAGGTCTTGCAAACTATAACTCTGATTCCTCAGCATACTATCCCACAAGACCCTGTGATCTGCCTATTAGGCGCGTTGGATGAGGAAGCGTTTAAGCCACAGGTTCTCATTATGGTCTTGAGATTACTAAATTTGGCTAGAAAGCTAATTGCCAGATACTGGATGTCACCCAGCACCCAAACTAGAAAACAATGGATTAAGTATGTAGATTAATTATGTAGCGGGTGTTTGATTTTTGGGAAGGCATCTGGGTGGTAGTGTAACCCAGATGCATTGATTGTTAGGAAATCTGGGATCCTTTTATGGTTCTTGGAGGACTCTCGTGGTGTGAGGTTCCCTGTGGCCTGCAGGTGGCGCTGTCGCCCTGGGCTGGAGTTGAACACTCACTGCAAGACTGCTTTCCTTTTTGTCCTTTCCTGGCGCTGGTACAGCGGGGCGGGAAACCCGCTGTGGCGCAAAGGGACAGGAGATAAAAGGGGCGGACGCCCTGACCTTGGGGTTCAGAGTCGGAGGACGCAGCCGCACCCAGGCACCTTCAGCTTGGGTGCTGGAGTTCCGGAGTTCCGGGCCCAGGTGCCCTTGACCTGGCCGGAGCGGGAGATGGAGTCCATCTCAGGCACCTTTAGCCTGGGGTGAGGTACTATGGCAGAAGCCTGGAGCTCAGTACCTTCAACTGAGTGTCGCGAGGGTGGAGGAATCCGAGGGGGCCCTAACTCCTTGGGTGCCCATGTCTGAGACGAGGAGGCCGGTGAGCGGAACTTCTCCGGAGAGTCCAGCGCAGCATTGCTGGTGACGGAGAGGCCTCCGGTAACTGTCTTGGACGGATGTCCTTCCCCTGATAGGGGCTACGATAGCAAAGGTAATTCATGTTCTGTTTAATATAGTCAGTGACAATGACTATTTGCCACTGGTGACACTACAGTGGTTAGCTCTATCTAGAAGAATTGTGCCTTGGCCTACTCCCCACAAAGACTGAAGTGTTATAGGGGTCTCAACCTGTTTGTGCTGTATGACTATTTATTGAGAAGAATAAATACGAGTTAAACCCTTTCAGTGTGTGGAACTCTGGTTACTAGGAGCAAAAGGGAGTCAATCCGAGGAGAGGATTGGACTCTGGGACACATACACAAAGCCCGATAGTTCTGGCCTTCACCTCTACACATTGGAGGACATGGGCCGTGGTGTATCTCATTCCTCCCCCCAGTGTTAACCCCTAGATGAGACAGACAAGCCGTGAATGAGAAGGGGTGAGAGGGGTGAGGTCGCTACAATTAATACTATAAGATCGACTTACATACCAACACCGTCATGCCCAACTTCAATTTATGATGGTCTGGCAGGGCTGGTTGGATGTTCCAGGGCTGGCTCCGCCCCAATTGGTCATGAACAGGTTGTTGCAAGTGTGAACAGATATTTTTATGTGTATATTATGGGTACCATCTTACATACAACGGGGACATGAGGTAAAACTCTGTTAAAACTCTGTTACTGGTGTAGCGGCCTCCACTCTCACCTCTTTCTCATCAGCTCGTCTGTCTCTTGTCTAGGGGTATCTTAGAGGAGAGAGTGCGGGGTCACCACGCCAAGCCTTCACCACAGATGTTTGTGTGGTGTAAGCAAAGTTCTTATTTTACCTTCGGGTCGGTGTTCTGCACCTCGAGCCCCACACCATTAAAGTCCAACACTCCTTTATTCTTCTCAATGCAAAAGTGAACACAATCAGTTGGACTCCTTAGAGAACAGAACAGACAAGGAGGTGTGGATGCGAGTAGGCCCAGACACAATGAACTCTCCACTTTCCTTCCTGAAAGTGGGTTGCGGTCTCCCAGTGAAGGGGGATTTCCTTCCAGGCGGTCTCCAATGGAAGGGCTCACCGGTCACCGGCAATATGCTGCACCGGGTCTTCAAGCAAGTGTCTCCCACCGGTCCATTACACCCTCCGGATTCGGGTACCCTCTCCCAGGGTCCCCTAGGATCTCCTTCCCTCGCGGAACTCAGTGTTGGGCACTGAGCTCCAGACCTCCATCCGAGTACCTTACCCCAGGCTAAAGGTGCCTGGGATGGAACACGACCTCCGAACGTCCTCTAGGCCTAGGCCGCCTAGAGGACCGACACGAACCACCGCCCACAGGCTGAAGGTGCCTGGGACTCGACCCGTGACAAAGATGGCCGGCCCTTTTATACCCTCTCCCAGAAAGCATGGCGGGTTCCCCGCCCCACCATACCGCTGCCGAGGGAGGACAAAAAGGGAGCACAGCACACAGCAATGGTTCAACCCCAGCCCAAGGCGACAGCGCCACCCGCGGGGCTGCAGGGAACTGCACATCACTGGTGTCTCTGCCAGTTTTAAATACACAGAAAAGTGTATACCCGCTACACTCTCCCCCTGGTGATTTTACACTGGTCCCCAGTGTCTGGAGCAAACTATGCCCTCAACGGCTGGCACAGCCAAGTCCAGAAACCAACTACAAATTGAACAAAATAAAACTTTTGAAAACTTGGCCAACTGAAGCAATTGTGTCTGAGCCTTACATGAAAGGGAAGGGAAACAACAACATTTTAACCATAACTTTAGAATCACATATTCACATTACACTTTTCTCCCACCCATCCTGACTAAGACCCACCCCATACTCAGTGGTCTTGATGGGATGCTCTCCTGCAGAGGGAAAAATACAATTAACACACATAAACCCTGACACATGTATTTGTGTAAGAGGAAAGAAACTTCTTCGTGAAGAAATCCCTTTTCTCCAAAGAGTGAGTGTGTGAAAAGTGTTAACAATGCGTAACACTGCCACCTGGTGACAGCGTCGCGGTAACTGCACTCGTGGAACTTTCCTTCTTCTCTTGAGCCCTATCTACCCCAGAGTCCATGATCTCTTGCTGGAAAATTGAAGAACAAAAACAGGAACAGTCCTTCATTCCTCTGGGTAACAAGGACAACAAACCCCAGAAAGTTCAGCAGCATAATAAACAGGAACGGAGTCTCTTTCCTCCTACAGATAGAAGCGGGGATGCGGCAGAACAAGTGGCTTCAAATGCTGATCCATGGTCTCCAGATGATACTCAACATCCTCCCCTTCCTTCTGCCGGATCAGCACCTTGTCCGCGTGGATGTGCCGTCCCAACATCCATTCTGCCTTGCAATCTTTAAACCGCTGAGAGGCCTTGGGGGAGCATGCCAGGTACCTGCGGGCGTGTGGAACCTGAAGGTGGGTCCACACAAAGTCATTGTACCAGCGCTCCCGGCACACTTCCACCTCATCTGTACTCAGCAGCAACCTTCTGGCCAAATAGGCGTTGTAGTCTCGCCAGAGGAGGCATAGTGGCTCTGTCCCCTTCGCCAGGTAAAACTATTGAGTCCGGGTGGCGAGGGACCTTGATCACATCTGGTCTGGGCATAGGTGCCTGCAACAACAGTCTCTTTTCCGCGGCATTAGGTGCAGGTGGCACCGGGAAAGCAAGAGTAGGCTGGGGACGGGACCCCTCCTCAGGCGCTGGTGCCTCCACCCGGGGTGTACTATCCCCTGTAGACATGGGTGGGTCCCTGGTTCCACGGGACGAGGTGAGAGGTACTTTGTCCCAGCCCTTTTGAGCAAGCAGTTCGTCTATGGCGACATCGTCTCCCAAATCGGAGAGCGACTCTAGGTCGGAGGTGTCACACTCCTCCGCGGGTATGTAGCCTGTAGTGGAAACGGGACTACCACCCCCCACGGACACACAGGGTTGTGGATCCCCGACACCTCCGCCCACACACCAAGTCTCTCCGCCTGGCTTACCTCTGCCTTTTCTAGAGGCAGGACGTCCGGAACTCTTCTTACTGGATTCACCTGGGCCGGGCGTAGGCAGGCAAGATGGTCCACCGCAACCGCTGGACGGGGCTACCATACCGGTCTTTCTCTTCGGCGGTGGACGCTGTGAGACAGTGGTGACCGAGTCAGCATCCTCGGATTTCTCCCGTTAAGTAGTCGCGACCTCCTCCGCGGTCGCTGCAGTGGGCGCAGGGATGGCTGTCAAAGCAGTGATTCCTCCTCTTTGAGTGGTGCTGCCTGTGGTACGGCCGGGGTAAATGGTTCTCGGCTTCTGAACCGCTGGATCTACTTCAAATTGAAACTCCCCACAGGCCTCGCATCGCCCGAATGGCTTCAGATGACACACAAGTCCCGAGCAGCCGGGACAAATCACACCCAGGGCCTCAACGTCCATGCATGAATATAGGACGAATCGTCCCCTTGGCTTTAGCCGAATCCCTGTATCGGTCACCGGAGCAGCAGTAGTCAAAGACGAGGTAGAAGGATGAAGTGGAACCCACGCTGTTTGTCTGAACATGGTGACTTGCTGTTGGTCCATCGCGCACTGCAAAGTTTTGCGCCAACGTCCCACGTGTAGTCCATCACACGTATTGGACTCCTCCCCTTTGCTCCAGTTTGCGGGCTTTTCTTCTTTTTTTCTTTCTGAGTCACGCCCACGAACTAAGCGGTGGGGGTGTGCCTGGTGGCGCAGTGCAAATAGAAGCCCCCACGTGTAGTCCTTCACATGGCTGAGCTCCCCCCTTTTCTCGCTCTTCTGCGCGGGCCTTTCCCTTCACTGGGTCATGTCCACGACTTCGAGCAGGGATGCACTTTGGCCAATAAATTGGCCCACCTACTTGGAACTCCTCCCGGCAGACACGTTCAATTCCGTAGTAACACGAACACCATACCGGACCCGATCCACCACGTGTAGCGGCCTCCACTCTCACCTCTTTCTCATCAGCTCGTCTGTCTCTTGTCTAGAGGTATCTTAGAGGAGAGAGTGCGGGGTCACCACGCCAAGCCTTCACCACAGATGTTTGTGTGGTGTAAGCAAAGTTCTTATTTTACCTTCGGGTCGGTGTTCTGCACCTGGAACCTCCAAAGAGAGTTACCTTGAACAATGTCTGCCAGAAAACGAGCCCCACACCATTAAAGTCCTACACTCCTTTATTCTTCTCAATGCAAAAGTGAACACAATCAGTTGGACTCCTTAGAGAACAGAACAGACAAGGAGGTGTGGATGCGAGTAGGCCCAGACACAATGAACTCTCCACTTTCCTTCCTGAAAGTGGGTTGCGGTCTCCCAGCAAAGGGGGATTTCCTTCCAGGCGGTCTCCGATAGAAGGGCTCACCTGTCACCGGCAATATGCTGCACCGGGTCTTCAAGCAAGTGTCTCCCACCGGTCCATTACGCCCTCCGGATTCGGGTACCCTCTCCCAGGGTCCCCTAGGATCTCCTTCCCTCGCGGAACTCAGTGTTGGGCACTAAGCTCCAGACCTCCATCCGAGTACCTTACCCCAGGCTAAAGGTGCCTGGGATGGAACACGACCTCCGAACGTCCTCTAGGCCTAGGCCGCCTAGAGGACCGACACGAACCACCGCCCACAGGCTGAAGGTGCCTGGGACTCGACCCGTGACAAAGATGGCCGGCCCCTTTATATCCTCTCCCAGCAATCACGGCGGGTTCCCCGCCCCACCATACTGCTGCCGAGGGAGGACAAAAAGGGAGCACAGCACACAGCAATGGTTCAACCCCAGCCCAAGGCGACAGTGCCACCCGCTGGGCTGCAGGGAACTGCAGATCACTGGTGTCTCTGCCAGTTTTAAATACACAGAAAAGTGTATACCCGCTACACTGGTTTTTCTTCCAATAAGTGAATAAGTGGCTTGCCTATTTTTTAATGTTCAAAACGGTTTGCCTACTGTAGTATCTAGAGCCAAAGTCTCCAAAGTAGGGCTCATAAGCCAGATGTGGCCCTTTGCTTGCCTTTATCCGGCCCTTGGGGCAGTATTCCTGCCACTGACATGAGGCACTATTCCTTCAACTGGCACCATGATGGGGAAATAATTTTCCCACAGAAACCAGAAATGGGGCACAATTCCTCCCACTGACATCAATGATGAGGCACCATTCCTCCTACTGAAACCAATGATGTTGTTTTTTTTTTTTTTTTTTTACTTCTACCGACCACCAAGCCTATTGTTTACTCCCACCAATGCCAGTGTATTTTCTACTCCCACTGGTCACAGTCTGACCCCCCTGAAGTTTAAAGAGCCGTAAACTGACACTTTGTTTTGGAAGTTTGGAGACCCCTGATCTAGAGGAAGTTGTTATGATGTATCTTGTTTTCTACAGCATTATTCACATGTATTCTACATTGGATATGCTATGTTCTTTGTACTTTTGTATTCCTTACTTTTATATCAATAAAATAATTATTTTTGTATTCTTTACTTTTATATCAAAGAAGAAGTCTAGATTAAAAAATAATATTAGTTGTATAGCAATTATGTATGTTATATTAATCTGGGGATTTTTTTGTTAGTTTTTTTCAAAAGTAATTTTTTTTTATAGGTTTCTGGAAACTCCCACATGCTCCAAAACATCACAGAGACTTGTTCAAGTTTCTTATCCTACCTAAAATCTACACTGTTCAAAGAGATTTTTCTCACTAACTCAGCACAAAGATTTAATGTTTCCAAAGAAAATGCCACAGTAGGTTTATTGTTTCAGTGGCATGTGAAGTATGCTGTTTCAGGCTATCTGACAACCTTGCTGCATGATTAATTCCTCACTGATGAGCAGGCTGACCTTTGGGGAAGGGACTACAGTTGGCGTTAACTCGGTGAAAGCAGATATATAAATTGTAGCATGTGCCCAGGCAATGGCCTAGCGCGCTAAATGAAGGAAATAATGGGGAGAGGTTAAAGATCAAAGACTAAAGTCCTTCAAGCTTGTTTACTACGAAAGGGAAATATAAGGAGGAAATCCATCTAATGGCCACCCATGGATCAATAGGGAGCTGACATTTGGGCATCAGATGGGGGAAAAAATGGGAGGTCATACTTAGGATTTAAGGAAAACTGAGTGAAGTTTATTGTTTTAATACATCTTAATTGCTTGCTACATAATACTACTCAATAAAGATAATTGTTTTTGGTGGAGCAGGAAATATTCATGTCTTCAGACATCTTAATAGGATAATACTCCTCATCTTAATTCTTTGTTCCTATGTACCATCAATCCTCTCAAACTATTGCCGTAGTGAAACATGTATTTATTTTACTAGTCCATCTATCTACGTTCAGGATTCAGTTTCACAAACTTTCTTTGTTGGCTTTTGAAATGTTCTTCACCTTTTGTGAAGTCAAGGGTCATATCCAGCCATCAGTCTCTTGTCTTTACTGATCCGACTTCAGAGGGGTCTACACCCAATTGCCTATTGTCTTCCAGCCTTTATTCCTGGTGTATGTGCCATACCCTGTAATTTATTCCAATTTAGAGGTAAGAAGAAGAGGCACAGAACTATTTATATATGTCCTAAGAAGTGACAGATGAAAGGAACACCAACCTTAATATTTATTTATTTGTGTTTGTTGTGTGAAGACTTTTCTGTGGGAAAGGAACTTCAAATGCTTTTGGTGCTTAGTTTTTCCATTCATCATTATAATTAAAAATTTTGGGTAGAATGAGAGGTTAAAGGAAATGTAAAGTGTTCACATGTAAATTTCGTGTGTTTATTTAAAGCGGAATTTCACCCAAAAGGGAGGTTCTGTTTTTCTGCCTCCTCCTCCCCACTCTACAACTTTGGCACATTACATTTTTTTGGGGGGAGAAGGTACCTAGATTTCATAGGTACCCTCTCCCACTCAGCCTTCCCACCACCTTTGCCTGCAGCCCCTTGGGACACATCACAGGTACCAGAAGGCTGTGGGACCATTCACAAAGCACAGTGTGGCTTGCAAATGCGCAATAGAAAGCCAGCTGTGAAGCCGTAAGGCAGGGTCGCCCAACCAGTGGCCCGAGGGCCACATTTGGCCCGCGGACCTCTCTGATGTGGCCCGCGACCTCCTGCTCTGGGATGGAATAGAATAGAATACTGTTATTAAAGGTCAGTTTTATTAAATCACAGTGTATATATGGGCATATCTGTTCTGCAGTGGTTATTGGGCTGCTTTCAAACTGATCAGTAGGTGCAGAGCAGTGCACCTGAGGGTTACCTGCACTGAGACATAGACTTCTGTTATTACCTGCAAGTTTGGTGAACTTTCTGAAAGTGCAACAAACCTGCAGAATATAATAGAAGTCTATTGCAAAGTGCAGGAAAGCCAAAGGTACACTGCGTTGCACCAGCGGTGCGGGTAAACTGCAGCGCATCTGTGTGAAAGCAGCCTTGGGCCCCTTTCACATGGTCAGTCTGACCCAATTGGACCCTCCATTCACCTCTAAGGAGTGGCAGATGTAAACCGACTTGTGTCCTACATCCAATCCACAAAAAAAAAGTAGAGTGGGCTGTGTCAGTGTTCGCTCTGCATATACAGAGCAGACATGAACCTGCCAATATACAGAGGTACCCAATACGTCCAGTCCATTGCCTTTCCAGCCCTGACCAGCGATGACAGCGACACCCACCGCTGGGGGGGGGAATCATGCAACCAGCTGAACTGAAACAACGCCGCAATTTAAATACAACCTCTCTGGGCCAAACGAATGCCCAGACAACTATAATTTCAACATATAGTGTCCACTCATTGGGAGCAGGGCGCTACATACTTCCCCGCCACCACCGACGATGTCCTCATCGTCGAGGACAGTTTGACCCTCAATCCTGAGGGTCAGCTACCTGAGTCCCAAAACTTGGATGGGGAGAGAAGGGTAAGGTAATAAGAAAATACACATTTCACATAAACACACAATAATCACATTAGTATAAATTACAGTATTCATATCTCTCTATCTAACCCATCCAACTTTGCAGTAGTTTGGTAAAAGATCCAGGGTACCTGGAAAAAAAAACCAGCACACACAGGTAGATAATATAAAACATTTCTGTACAATGGAAGCAAAGCCTTACTTCCTGGAGAAATAAAACTTTATTTCCCATATATATTACTCTTTCTTTGGGTGAGCATCTAATGCCGCGTACACACGATCGTGATTCACGGCGGTGAAAACACCGCCGTGAATCACGACATGAAATAAAATGAAAAACGAGGGAACGGCATTTTCCCCCACACACGACCGTTTTTCCCGTCATTTTTTTCTTTGTCGAGAAAAACGACCGTCTGTGGGCTCCCCGGCAGTGTCTCCCTATGGGAAAACTGCCGCGGAAAAAAATGATGGAAAAAACGATGAGAAAATTTAGAACATGTTCTAATTTTTCTCATCGTGATTAATGCCGTTTTTCCCGTCGGGAAAAACGGCAAAAAGCCCACAGACAATCGTTTTTCTCGTCCAAAGGAAAAAATGTCATTTTCCCCGACGGGAAAAATGATCGTGTGTACGCGGCATAAGTGCAGAAAAGTTCAGTTTCTGCTGACTAAGCAAACCTCTGCCACCTAGTGGTCGAAGAGCAACACAACAGAGTCCCGTTTGAGATACTGGACCGGGTAAAGGAGTCTTGACTCAAAGTTTCTAATGTTCTAGCACTTCAAAGTCCTTCAAAGAAGAAAAGAAATAAGAAAAAATCTTCTTCTCTTTTTTTTTTTCAAAGTGACAAAATGGAACAGACACTATAATTGATCACCAGTAGAAGTGAAGATCCGGCAGAGTCAGTGTTCTCCCCTGCTTGTCCACAGTAGTGATGAAGTAAATGTGGTCGTCCCTTCCAGGTCGGCAGATAACCACTTTGTCAGCATAGATGTGCCGACCATAGCTCCAATGTAGTAGACATCCTTTAAAACGTTCATCCATAGTGAAAGAATGGCCTACCTTCCAAAACGGTTTAGGTACCTCTAGATAGTTCCACACAGCTTCATGGTACCATTCCTCTCTGTGAGCCTCAATCTTTCGCATAATTTCCCTGGGAACATAGGGAAACTCGAGTCCATACTCAGTGGCTGCCCGTTTGTTAAGCAATCTCTGTGACCGGGCAACTTCCATATCCATATCCTGGAGGTATGCAAGAGACTAGAGACTTGAGTATCATAGAATTCACAAACAGTTTTCCTGGCCCATATGCATTGGTAACTTTGGGCAGGATTTCACTTGAAACAAGCGGGGCTTCCACTCTAGGTGTTGTCTCCCCGGAATCCATGGCTGTCAATTCCGAAATACTATGTACGGAGGCAACATCCTCCATGTTGCTCCATAACAATTCGTGAGAGCTGGTCTCAAACAAGTCATCATCTCCGATATCCGACAGAGAGTCTAACTCTGAGTCCTCCCACTCTTCTGCCGGTAAATATGTACGTACAGTCCCAGGTACTTGTTCCCCAGATATCTTACCGGTTCCCGACGTGGACCTCCCGAGGGTATCACCTCTCTCGGGGTCCGGTTCCGGCAGTTTCTGGAGTTGGCCTCCACCGCGGCCACGGGAGGCCTTCACGTATCCCACCTTCTTCTGGGCAGGTTTAGCAAAGATAGATGCAGCGAAGGGGGATACCGTTAAAGTAACAGTAGTAGCGGTGTCCGTCGGTGACTCACTCACAGTGATAACAGCGCCAGCTCCCTCCAGAATGGCTGTTGTAGCGTATGTGGCAGGAATAGACGGGACAATAGACCGGACAATCTGGTCAAAGGCAGCAGCTTCTTCTGTCACGTTGCCTGTGACCCAGTCCACTTTGTAAGCGCAGTGTGGCACAATTGGTTGCTCCACTGAAAACAGGTACTCCCCGCATCGTAGGCATCGAATAAAAGGACAGGGATGCATAGCCAGCCCATTACACCTGTTACACAGTATACCCAGCGCCTCCACATCACCGACTGTACAAAGCATGAACCACCCATGCGGCTTCAATCGAATGCCAGTGTCCGTTAGCACAGTTCTGGGCAGCATGGTACTTGTAGCGGCACCCACAGAAAGCATCCTGGGCCCAGAGCTAGACTGCAACGACAGCATTGAAGTCATGGCGATGCTCCGTCTCTCAAGGTTTTGGACACACATGTGGCGTCCCACGTGGTAAACAAGCAGGAACTCCTCCCACTTGCTCTCTTTAGCATGTAGCTCGCGGGCTTTTTCTTTTTCCTGACTCTGCCCACGGCCCACGCGGTCCAGTAGTGATCGCAAGTTTCTCCCTGTTTAAGCACTGTCCTTCTCCCTCTGTGGATAGGTCCCAAATGAACAGTCTGTTTAGTTGTGAGAGGTAATGGCTGAATCCTGGACGAGCCCCCAAGTGTAGCGGTACCCCCGCAGGAGCTGCTGGTTTAGTTTTGGGTCTGCACGTTACCTTACTGTTCCAAATGTTCGGCTCAGGGGTTCTCCTTGAAGAGTTTATCCGGAAGAAATGTTTGCACCAACACAAAGTCTCTTTCAAGGGTTTTATTGAATAAACTTTCCAACAGAGGGGTAAAGGAATGGGGAGGACTCAGGTATCTTACTTGTCGATCACGGAAATGTCCTAGGTCCAAAGGAGCAACTGTCTCCACGCTGGACTCAGCAACCACCGGATAGGCCCACTCTCACCGGCCTAGCAACCGGCGCAAAGCTCGATCAAAGATAGTCTCTGCCACAGACTTGGTATTAGAATTTGTTCAATAGTCTCTGCCACAGAATCGTATAACCCCTCACTGGGTTAGCTCCCTCAGAAAGAACACAGTTCTCAGTGCCAGGATCTTTCAGCCGCTTCGGCAGCACTGAGGTAGATTTTTGGGATCCGGGTACATCCTCCAATTGAGCCCTCAATTGTTCGGTCCCTTCCATCAGGCAAGGCGACACAGGATCATCCCCAGATCAGTAGGCCCCAGTAACTCCTGGGCCTACATCTCAGGTGCGAGGCCTCGGGCCAACGTGTCCCCGAGGCGGGAACTGCCAACACATCCCTGAAAGGCCAGGAGGGCCCTCAGGTGAGGATCGAAGAACGAACCCCAAAAAATGGCATCTGTCCCTTAAGTACCCTCTCCCAGCATGCACAGCGGGTTCACCATGTCCCCTGGGTTGCTTCTGGGAAAGAGGTACCCAATACGTCCAGTCCAACCCTTGCCTTTCCAACCCTGACCAGCGGTGACAGCGACACGCTGGGGGGGGGGGGGAAATCATGCAACCAGCTGAACTGAAACAGCGCCGCAATTTGAATACAATCTCTCTGGGCCAAACTAATGCCTAGACAACTATAATTTCAACATATAGCGCCCACTCATTGGGAGCAGGGTGCTACAGGTAAAAGAAGGACAGAGGAAATATTTTTAAGAATGTAGTTAGGATTTCTTCCACTGTAAAGTGAATTCCACCTTAACCCTTAATTACTCTAAAAAATGTCCCCTCCCCCCGAACACTTATGCTTACTAACCTGTGTAAGAAAGAAATATATACTTTATCAGCCCACTTTGATAAGGACACATGATCTTCCGAGATAATATCCTGGACTGCCGCACTCCATTGAATGACGTCTTTAATGAATAAAATCAAAAATAATCCAAAGCTGTACAATCAAAAATAAAAAGTGAACAACAGGAGAAAGGTGGCTAACGCGTTTCACATTGTGAGATGCTTATTCATAGCATGTGATCTCCCCTGTGTCAGCCAGCAGCAACTGCAGGGGAGAGGAGAGAACGTCAACAACAGCTGGTTATGCCTGGAGTAGTGATGTTACCCAGAGGCTTCAGTGGCCCATCCGTTGTCATTGTCATTGCATGCCAATGCAAAGTTAGTGTTGCCATTGAGTGTCAATGCAAAGTTAGAGCTGTCACTGAGTACCAGTGCAAAGTTAGTGTTGTCATTGAGTGTTAATGCAAATTTAGTGTTGTTACTGAGCGCCAATGCAAAGTTAGTGCTGTCGCTGAGGGACAGTGCAAAGTTAGTGTTGTCACCGAGCACTGATGCAAAGTTAGTATTGTCACAGAGCTCCAATGCAAAGTTAGTGTTGTCACTGAGGGCCAGTGCAAAGTAAAGCCCCGCGCACACGGTCGGACTTTTGGCCAACAAACTTCATTTTGAGCAAGTTGGACCAACAATCTGAACGTGTGTACGCTCCATCGGACAAACTTTTTTTTTTTTTTTTGTTTTCATCGGACAAAAGTTGGGTCTGCAAACATACAAACTTTTGGCCAACAAAAGTCCGATGGAGCAAAGTCCGACCGTGTGTACAGAAAACCATCGGACTTTTGTCCGATGGACAAAACAAATAATGTTAAAATCAACCAACAATAGCAGAAGTTGACCAAAGGGTGGCGGTAAAGAGCAGAAAAGAGGAGAAAAACCACGCGATGTTGGAAGAAGTTTTGGGAAAGTTTGCAGAAAAGTCCTGTGGTGTGTATGCTATGGGTGTTCCCGGCCAACTCCGTTCGGACAAAAAGTCTGATGGAAGTCCGACCGTGTGTACGAGGCTTTAGTGTTGTCACTGAGGGCCAGTGCATTGTCATACCGCGGAACATTTTTCGCCGATCGCGGAGGGGGGGGTGGCTTACCTGCTTTCACCGCTGCTTCGATCATTGTTCCTCCACTTCCTGCTGTGCGGGAATGAATCAAGTCTCGCGGGAATGCGGGAAGGAGGGTGCTGTGCGGGAAAAACCCGCAGAATCCGTGCCTGTTGCCTGTTGGGAGGTATGCAATGTTAGTGTTGTCATTGAGCGCTAATGCAAAGTTAATGTTGTCACTGAGTACCACTGCAAAGTTAGTGTTGTCACTGAGCACTGATGCAAAGTTAGTATTGTCACTGAGCGCCAATGCAAAATTAGGGTTGTTACTGAGCACCAATGCAAATTTAGTATTGTCACTGAGTGCCAATGCAAATACAGTGTTGTCACTGAGGGCCAGTGCAAAGTTAGTGTTGTCATTGAGCGCTAATGCAAAGTGAGTGTTGTCACTGAGCACTGATGCAAAGTTATGCCTTGTACACACGATCGGAATTTCCGATGAAACAAGTCCGATGGACTTGTTTCATCGGAAATTCCAATCGTGTGTGGGCCCCATCTGACTTTTTTCCATCGGTGTTTAGAAACAGAACATGTTTTAAAATTTTCCGATGGAAAAAAAAACGATATAAAACCGGAAATTTGTCTGTGTGGAACTCCGACGGAGAAAAAAACCCACGCATGCTCAGAATCAAGTCGACGCATGCTCGGAAGCATTGAACTTAATTTTTCTCGGCTCGGCTGAGTGTTTTACGTCACCGCGTTTTGGACGGTCGGAATATAGTCTGACAGTGTGTATGCAAGACAGCTTGAATGGAATTCCGATGAAAAATTCCATTGGATTTTAGACCATCGGATACTCCGATCGTGTGTGCAGGGCAGACATGTTGTCACTGAGTGCCAATGCAAAGTTAATGCTGTCACTGAGCACCAGTGCAAAGTTAGTGCTGTCGCTGAGCACTGATGCAAAGTTAGTGTTGTCACTGAGCACTGATGCAAAGTTAGTGTTGTCACTGAGCACTGATGCAAAGTTAGTGTTGTCACAGAGCTCCAATGCAAAGTTAGTGTTGTCACTGAGGGCCAGTGCAAAGTTAGTGTTGTCATTGAGCGCTAATGCAAAGTTAGTGTTGTCACTGAGTACCACTGCAAAGTTAGTGTTGTCACTGAGTACCACTGCAAAGTTAGTGTTGTCACTGAGTACCACTGCAAAGTTAGTGTTGTCACTGAGTACTGATGCAAAGTTAGTGTTGTCACTGAGTACTGATGCAAAGTTAGTGTTGTCACTGAGTACTGATGCAAAGTTAGTGTTGTCACTGAGCACTGATGCAAAGTTAGTGTTGTCACTGAGCACTGATGCAAAGTTAGTATTGTCACTGAGCGCCAATGCAAAGTTAGTGTTGTCACTGAGCGCCAATGCAAAATTAGTGTTGTTACTGAGTGCCAATGCAAAGTTAGTGTTGTCACTGAGTACCACTGCAAAGTTGGTGTTGTCACTGAGTACCACTGCAAAGTTGGTGTTGTTACTGAGTGCCAATGCAAAGTTAGTGTTGTCACTGAGTACCACTGCAAAGTTGGTGTTGTCACTGAGTACCACTGCAAAGTTAGTGTTGTCACTGAGTACTGATGCAAAGTTAGTGTTGTCACTGAGTACTGATGCAAAGTTAGTGTTGTCACTGAGTACTGATGCAAAGTTAGTGTTGTCACTGAGCACTGATGCAAAGTTAGTATTGTCACTGAGCACTGATGCAAAGTTAGTGTTGTCACTGAGCACTGATGCAAAGTTAGTGTTGTCACTGAGCGCCAATGCAAAATTAGTGTTGTTACTGAGTGTCAATGTAAAGTTAGTGTTGTCACTGAGTACCACTGTAAAGTTAGTGTTTTCACTGAGGGCCAGTTCAATCCAAAAATATGGCACCAGCTGCCACTGGATGAGACAAACCACCTAACACTGGCAGGGGTGGTTAAAATGGTCAGCATTTATTCATTCATGCAAAACCTTTATCCATAAAGGATCAATTTGTTAGTGTGTCTTAATCTGCTAGTTCATCTAACAATTCCCTCTCCTCATTCTGCTGTCTGTTGTGCCTCCTGTTCTCATTCCTCATTTGTTGTGTCTCACTAATACCGGAGGTGTGTTACTGGCCAGATCACCAGTTGAAAACAAACGGAAAAAGCCAAAGAAAAGAAAAGTAATGCAGTCACCACATCTAATGATTGGCAAGCTGCAAAACAATAAATTTTTGGTTTTGGGTTTAATATCTCTTTAAAGTGGTTGTAAACCCTTACAGACCACTTATACCTACAGGTAAGCCTAGATTTAAGCCCCGTACACACGGTCGGACTTTTGCCCAACAAACTTCGTTTTAAGCAAGTTGGACCAACAATCCGACCGTGTGTACGCTCCATCGGACAAACTTTTTTGAGTTTGGTATTGTTTTCATCGGACAAAAGTTGGGTCTGCGAACGGACAAACTTTTGCCCAACAAAAGTCCTATGGAGCAAAGTCCGACCGTGTGTACAGAAAACCATAGGACTTTAGTCCGATGGACAAAACAACTAATGTTAAAATCAACCAACAATAGCAGAAGTTGACCAAAGGGTGGCAGTAAAGATCAGAAAAGAGCAGAAAAAACACGTGATGTTGTAAGAAGTTTTAAGAAAGTTTGCAGAAAAGTCAGAGCGTGTGTATGCTATGGGTGTTCCCAACCAACTCCGTTCGGACAAAAAACCACGGAAAAGTCCGATGGAAGTCCGACCGTGTGTACGAGGCTTAAGGCTTACCTGTAGGTGCAACAAATATCTTCTAAACCTACACGGTTTAGGAGATATTTGCGAAAATTACAGCACCAATGTCTACGGCGCATGCGCACCGTAGACAACGGCGCAGGCGGAATGAGCGTGCAGTTTTGTGAATGGGGTCATGCCGTTAGTGGCGGCTCCCACGCGCATGCGCAGGAGTGACATAACGCGACTCCGGCCAGTCACAGAGCCGGAGTTCGCGGCCCCCGGAAGAAGAGGGGTGAAGATGGACGCTCGCTACTAGCGAGGAAGACGGTGACATCGCGGGCTTCTCCTGCAGGTAAGTGACACATAATGGGCTACTATGCGATGCAGTACACCCATCAAGGGCTCAGTTAAAGCGGACCTTCAGTAATTTTTTCATCTTTCCATCTATTAAATCTTCTGCCCTTGTTGTTTTAACTTTGGAAAGTAAAACATTTTTTTTTCTGCCATAAATACCCACTTAACGACCCCTTCACGCCGATATACGTCGGCAGAATGACACGGTTGGGCACAAGCAGGTACCTGGCACGTACCGGCGCGCTTGCGACCTGGTCCTGTGCTCCGTGACCGCCCCCGGTGTCCCGCGATCGGGTCACAGAGCTGAAGAACGGGGAGAGGTAAGTGTAAACAAACCTTTCCCTGTTCTTCCTAGTGTGACTGCCACTGATCGTCTGTTCCCTGTCATAGGGAACGATGATCAGTGAGGTAACATGGCAAGCCACGCCCCCTAACAGTAGTAATCACTCCCTAGAAAGCACTTAACCCCTTCAGCGCCCCCTACAGGTTAACCCCATCACTGCCAGTGTCATTTTCACAGTAATCAGTGCATTTTTAAAGCACTTTTCGTTGTAAAAATGACAATGGCCCCAAAATAGTGTCAAAAGTGTCCGATGTGTCCGCCATAATGTCGCAGTCACGAAAAAAATCACTGATCGCCGCCATTACTAGTAAAAAAAATAATTTATAAAATGCCATAAAACGACCCCCTATTTTGTAAACGCTATAACTTTTGCGCAAACCAATCAATAAACGCTGATTACGATTTTTTTTACCAAAAATATGTAGAAGAATACGTATCGGCCTAAACTGAGGAAACATTTTTTTTATATATATATATATTTTTGGGGGATATTTATTATAGCAAAAAGTTAAAAATATTGAATTTTTTTCAAAATTGTCGCTCTATTTTTGTTTATAGCACAAAAACTAAAAACCGCCGAGGTGATCAAATACCACCAAAAGAAAACTCTATTTGTGGGAAAAAAAGGACGCCAATTTTGTTTGGGAGTCACGTCGCACGACCGCGCAATTGTCAGTTAAAACAACGCAGTGCCGAATCGCAAAAAGGGGCCTGGTCTTTATGCTGCATCTTGGTCCGGTGCTTAAGTGGATACCTTATACAGCCCACTTCCTGTTTCTTGTCTGGTCATTAGCCTAGGCTTATGGCATCATGCACAGCTCTCTATCTCACTCTCGTGAGAGTTTGCCAGGAAGGGAGGGGATGAGTCATAAGAGGGCCAATGAGAGCTGGAGGTGTGCCTCTGTGTGTCTGTGTATATCCAGGAAGTCAACAGGCACCAGTTTCAGCTGCCCACAGTTAAAATGAAGGCAGCCAGACTCAGTGGAGGGAGATTTCTGCAGCATATTTGGCAAGTACAGGGTCACAGTATATATAAAATAATATGCAAAGTGGTTGGAGGGAAGCTTCAGAATGGCAAAGATGTTTTTATTACAAATTATGTGAGCAGACTGCAGTTCCTCTTTAAGTTTTCCTTTCAAGGGATTCTGTAGCACAGGGGTATCAATACTCCACCCACCCCTAGTTTTTTTATTGGCCTGTGAGATGGCTGCATCGTTCGATGACAGGTTCACTTTAATAATACATGTTGCAGTCTTCGTTGCTTTGCTATTCTGTCATGCTTCCACTACAAACACAATACTACATCTAGATTCCCGCCTACACCTATCAAGTTATGTAACTTAAGTGTGTTATATAAGCAGTCCTGAAAATTACAGATCTCTTTCTGGCAGAAATGTTGAACATTTATAGATAGCAGAGCTGCGCCCTGCAGGGGGCAGTGTATAACATAGCCCATTAGAAGCGAGAGTCTAGGAAAGGCCAACTGTTCTGAACCGCGGCACAATGCACGCGCCCCTCCGGTTCAGCTTTGTAGCCATAATCCAGTCTCATTGTGTGGGATGGTTAACATTGTGACTCATTCTATAATTAGAAGGACCTGAAGTCAAAATCTTTTGTGCATTTCTACTAATGCCTTTTGAAGTGGCATAAAATCGAAATTTTGTGTTTATGCCGGAAAACAAACAAAAACATTTTTATCACACACACTATAGCTACTGTTTAATGACACTTTAGGATCTTCTGCTTCCTTTGCCAAATCATGCTTCCATAATTAACACAGACAAAACTGCCTTCTTAAAGTGGAACTCCATGCACAAAAAACTTTACATATAAAATCGGGAATCGTCTTGTTTACATAGGCAGTTCCCCGTTCTGCCTCCGTACACCTCAATCGCGGGTCGCCGGCAGACGTCGAATCCGCCAGACCCGCGGCACGCGGCGGGCGAGCGCACCCGCTATCTCCTATGCAACAACGACGTACACCTACGGCGGTTTGCGCGGGAGAGCAGAGCCGACCTGCCGCCGTAAAATGACGGCGGCTGGTCGGCAAGCAGTTAATCTGTTATAAGGGAACAGGAGCTCTCTTCTTTTTTTTTTTAGGGTTACAACCACTTTAACTGTTTCGCTGCCAGGCCTGTACATCAGTGTCAACACATTCATAACAGTTGCGCTTAGTATTGTATTGTATAGTAGTCACATATAGACATATACATATACAGCAATACCTAAGGTGCAGGTTGATCTATACCAATACCTGAGACATGGACCTGAAGGGGTTAACCACTAGGGGGCTAGGAAGGGGTTAAGTGTGTCCTAGGGAGTGATTCTAACTGTTAGGGGGCGTGGTTACGAGTGACACGTCACTGATCGCTGCTCCCAATGAGAGGGAACAGACGATCAGTGACAGTGTCACTAGGCAGAACGGGGAGATGCCTTGTTTACACTTGCCTCTCCCCGTTCTGCAGCTCTGTGACCCAATCGCGGGACACCGGCGGACATCAAGTCTGCGGGTTCCACGGGCACAGTCACGGAGCTCGCGGCAGGTGTGCGCGCGCGCCGCCGGTAATTTCAAAGTGACATAAATATACGTTACTCTGCCCAGCCGTGCCATTCTGCCGACGTAAATGTACAGGAGCCGGTCGTTAACCGGTTAAAAAATATGTATGTTTTTCAAAGGAAATAATCCTATTGAGATCAAAAATCCAGTCAGATAAGGTAGGAGGATATGGAGAGGTCCACTTAAGGGCAATATGTCTACGGGTCACAAAAAGAGCACGCCTTATAGTATTCACAATAGGAGGAGTGTAAATAAGAGAATCAAGGTAGCCCAATAGGCATGTAAGTAGTTCAACAGGAATATTTACATCCAATAGCCCATTAAGAGTACCAACCACCTCCACCCAATATCTCTGGAGTTTGGGACACCACTGCAAGAGATGTATCACAGTCTTACCACTCATTTAGCTTGCAGAGCAGCCACAGCCCTACCAAAATAACCTGTTCCACACCATTATGCTGCACAAAAGAACTGCTGCTCTCCGTGGAAGCAGTAGCCTCCCTGCAGCAGTCCGCCAAGCCCCCTAGCTCCAATGTAACAGTGGGCATGTTGCAAAGAGGCCGCTGCTTCTATGCTGCACCTGGAGCTTAATAACACTTGTAGCAGAATCTCTGACCTCTTCCAGTCTAATGGGAACCTTCAAGGCCAAAGGCAACTGACATCCTTCAAAATGTGGTGGGTTGTGAGGCATAGTGGGTGCAAAAATGATAAAAGTCATTGGGCGCCAGACTTCTTGGATGTAAAAGAGGTTTTATTTCTTTGACAGTCCTTTTTATATTTTGCAAGAGAAAGAGGGTTAGGGCCAGGATACCCTTAGGTAGTTGTAATTTCAATTGACAGACCCCGAGACTTCAAAAGGAGGACAGCCGTACAGGGAAAGTCCCCAGCAAGGTGCCACTTCTGTACATGCAGGATTGCTGTCTCCTATAGCAACAGTACTTAAACAGTTCCTAGCTCAAAGTAACAGTTCTCTCAGCTGTACTACAACTTCTCCTTGTAGTTCTTCAGCCCCTTGAGCTCCCGGTCTCTCACTGGACCTTCTGATTCACTACTCTGAATCCCTGAGCTCCTCAAGGCTTTTGTGGTGGTATCTCCCTGAAGCGTCACCCACGCTTCCCTGCTGGGTCCCTAGCTTGGCACTCCGGATACCTTCAGGCTGGGTTCACACTTGTGCAGTGCGAATTCCAGCTCTCTTATCTCTGCAAAAAGATAAGAAAACTGTTCAGCAGATCATCTCTGTTTTAGCTGCGAATTTGGTGACCTGGGAGAGAGGAGGGGGAGGGGGGAAGTGTAGTGAGGTGAAGGAGAGAAATCCTGATGAGAACTGAACACATCTTCGAATCAGATGCATGCCCATAGAAGATAATGGGCCTGAATTCGCACCTAAGCCGCACCGCAATGCCTAGAAAACGCACACGTTTTTTTGGGCAATGCGCAGTGCGAATGCATTG
Source organism: Rana muscosa (assembly GCA_029206835.1). Classification (NCBI taxonomy): domain Eukaryota; kingdom Metazoa; phylum Chordata; class Amphibia; order Anura; family Ranidae; genus Rana; species Rana muscosa. The sequence continues at coordinate 77,791,999 of CM055117.1, read as the reverse complement.
CACATATGTGAACCAGCCTCATTAAAGTCAATGTATTTTATAATGTTATGCGAATTGGATGCGGTTTAAGCTGCAACCAATTTGCATAGGTGTGAACGGGGCCTTATGCTTCACCCCAGATGACTGGCTCGGTCCCTGGCTTGACTCACAAGGCTGCTCTGCAAGCGTCACCTCCGCTGGTTGGGTCTCTGACTTGATCACTTGAAGTTTCCCGATTCTCCACCGTACCCGCTCTGTGAGAATACTGCTCCGGTACTTGCTTCAGTTACTGACTGTGGTCCCTGGTAAAGGCAATTGGTCCCTTTGTGGTGACAGCTTCCCTTCTACCTCTGACCACTGACAGGTTCTCTGGCCAACAGAACCATCACTTCTGGTTGGACTGCAAGCCGCCATCCCAACCCTGCACTGCGCTCTTACTTCACACAGCCTGGCAGCCTGATGCCCCTGGGATAGGCCCAATCTCTGGCCTAGCAGCCTGGGACAAACGACACTCGTCCACCCAGATGGTGGTCCGGGTGGCACACAAGAACCTGGATCACCTGACCTCCCCTGAATATATAGGCTCTCCCAGCAGGCCAAGGGATTCAACAAAATCCCTGCCTATTGGCTGAGATGCCCCATATACCCATAACCTGACCTTGAGTTGTGTTTCTCAATCTAATACCTCCAAGTGCCCGGCCACCTAGTGGTAGAAGAGGAAAGTACAACCAGGCCAAACTTAGGGAGAAATCAATGGATCCCTAGTAATTACCTACAGCAGCCTCTCGCGATAAAGAACCCAGCGAGGAGCTCCCTGACTAAACCCCAGGGCGCTACACACTGTTTTACAAGAGAGCTCAATTGGGCTTTAATTTTGGATGTACTGACCCTTTAATTGCAAAGGTGGCACCACTGATGTTTTTCATTTACGTACCAATCTTTTCTTTTTTAAATTCTACATAGAGTATATATAGCAGCACCTATGAATAATACCATGAATTAGGATAAAAAGCTGATTAGTTGTTGTAAATATAGTTTCTCTGGTGTCAGCTCTGCCCTGTGAGCGGTGACATAGGATTCCTTTATTCAGATTGTCCCGGGGTTCCCCCAGGAGAACTGCGCAGTGTAGGCTTTTCATTGTAAGAGTGAATAATGGATCTCTGTCTATGGAACACTCTAAGAACAAAACACTCAGCGTGAGCCGTATTCTGAGCCGGCCTAACACTGCCATTCCGATATTTCTTTTGTGTTATTACTAATACTTGTGAGAAATCAGAAATGTTCTCCACACAGGTATTTTCCCAGCTAACGCCTTCTCTTTCTGTTTTCCAAATCAGCGATGGAAATAGAATGCTAAAGATCAGTGGTGGATCATAATAAGGGCAAACTGGATACCTGTATAGGGCCCCAGACTCCAGAGGGCCCCCAATGGACATAATAAAGTTTTTCTCATTTCAGCACTATAACCAGTTGCAGTTTGAAAAAATACACCCATACGCAAAACTCCCAACTGATTTCAAGGGACTGTCCCTGATTTCAAGGGACTGTCTCTGATTTGGAACAATGTCCCTCTGTTCCTCTTTCACCCTCATTTGTCCCTCATTTTGGTCTGATCCATATAGCTGTATATAAAATGCACTTTTTATCTTTCAAAAAGTGGTTCCCAGTGCTAAACCTTTCATCTAATTTCTACATTGCTGCAATTGTAAATTTTAAAAGCCAGTACAAAGGAATAGTAGTAGTAAAAAAAGCATTTTTTTTTCTATAATTCTCCTTTTAGGGGGAAGGGCAGGGGGTGTGTCCTATGCCTATATACTTTTGCTCATAGAAGACCCTCATTCCCATCTCAAAAAGTTGGGAGGTACGCATACGCATGAAATTATGATTGCCTATGGCCGCACACAACGTATTCTGCAATTCATGTCATTGGTTACACTGCAGCTGTAGCTCCTGGGTTCCAGCACTACAGATGGATTTTCCTCTGAAAAGTAATCTGTATAGCTTTTCAGAGAGCAGTAGAGTAGGGGCTGCCAGGCATTCAGGAGGCAATACCGTTGCCTCTTGAGAGTCTGTTTTTTCCCAGGGGGATTTTTTATTAAAATGCCATACCTCCAAGAGTTTGTCTTGCAGTTGTGGCAAGCTCCCATTGAGTTTAATGGGTGCATTTGACAAGTACTAAAGCAAAGCATCATGCCCGCGGCATAATCAAATTTAGCTGGGTTGGGATTAGGGGGTGTAAAAACCACAGCTCAACGGCCTGTTTGCAACGTTCTGTGGTCACACACGCGTTTAAGTCCTATGGCTCTACTTTCAAATGAACGGCTGCATGTAAAAGCCAGCAATGGCAGCTTCCATATTTCTGGTTTCCTTTAAGAAAAAACAAAGATCTTAAAAAGAAACAAGATCTTAAAGCGTATCTGCCCCCCCCCCCAATTTTCTTTTTTATATATACGAGTGATCTTCAAATTATATTTTTGTTGTAAACGATGAGGGAGGGAGGAGTAGTAATTGGCGCTGTCTGAGAGTGTCATGTGTCTAGTCTGTCTGGCAAGGACTCTCTGCTGGCCAGTCAAGTTCCTCCACCCCAAACTCGCTCATCCATGTCTTTATGGACCTTGCTTTGTGCACTGGTCCAAGTCATTTAGTGGAGGGGGGATTATGATGTGGGGTTGTTTTTCAGGGGTTGGGCTTGGCCCCTTAGTTCCAGTGAAGGGAACTCTTAAGGCGTCAGCCAGTGCTGGGACAAGGTCATCCAGTGCCCAGGGCAAAGAAGCCAAACTGTGCCCCCCCCCCTTCATTATGTGAGAGCTTAGGGGATGGCACCCCCAGCAGTCATCGGCTTTTCAAAATGCCTTGTATTAGAATGAGCTCGCTGGTGCCCCCATCCATACAGTAAACTGATGTGCCTAGGGCAGCCGCCCCTCCTGCCCACCCTTTATCCCGGCCCTGGCGTCAGCATACCAAGACATTTTGGACAATTTCATGCTCCCAACTTTTTGGGAAGAGTTTGGGGATGGCCCCTTCCTGTTCCAACATGACTGCGTACCAGTGCACAAAGCAGGGTCCATAAAGACATGGACGAGTGAGTTTGGGGTGGAGGAACTTGACTGGCCTGCACAGAGTCCTGACCTCAACCCAACAGAGCATCTTTAAGATTAATTAGAGCGGAGACTGTGAGCCAGGCCTTCTCATCCAACACCAAAGCCTGACCTCACAAATGCGCTTCTGGAAGAATTCCCATAGACACACTCCTAAGACCCCTTTCACACGGGTCAGGTCTGTTTTGATGCTTGCTCAGCAGAGATTTCTCCATTGATCCCCGCTGAGCAGATGGATGACAACTCCGCTCACTGTGCAGAGACGGACCGCTCTCCTCTATGAGGAGATCGGATGAAAACAGACCGCCGATCCGCCAGACGGATGGAAAATAGGACCACCATCCGTCTGGATTTGGCAGACCGGATCAGATTGGATAGCGGCGGATGTCTCTGGACATGTCACTGCTGACATCCGCCACTCCATAAGGTGAATAAATTGTCCGATCAGGTCTGCCTGCAAAACGGACAGGCAGACCTGATCGGACAGCCCGTGTAAAAGGGGCCTTAACCTTGTGGACAGCCTTCCCAGAAGAGTTGAAGCTGTTAGCTGCAAAGGGTGGGCCAAATCAATATTGAACCCTACGGGCTAAGACTGGGATGCCATTACAGTTCATGTGCGTGTAAAGGCAGGCGTCCCAATACTTTTGGTAATATCGTGTGTATATATATATATATATATATATATATATATATAAATATAAATATATACATTGCAAATGACTGGAGCTTAGGTGTGGTGGCTACATTGGTTTCCTTTAACTGCTTGCCGACCACCCGCCCTCAATATACTGCAGCAGGTTGGCACGGCTGCGCTAACCACTGTAGGTGTACATCGGCCGCTTTAAGAGCTACAGGGGTGCGTGCACGCCGTGACGGTGGCGCCAATGTGCGTGGCCGGCGGCCGCAATGTCCGCCGGCGACCGGCGATCGCTCTTCAGAGAGCCAGAACGGGGATCTGTCAATGTAAACAGACAGATCCCCATTCTGTCAGGGAAGTAGAGAGAGATCTACTGTTCCTAGTGATCAGGAACAGCGATCTCTCTCTATTACCAGTTATAATACTTCCCCCTAGAGTTGCCACCTCATCCCTTTAAAACCGAACACATATTAATTACACAGGGTGTGTGGATGATTAAGGTGGTAAATAAACTCACTTGGTGCCTTACCTGCATTAAATTAGCCTCAAAACCTGTGTAATTCATATGTGTTCGGGTTTAAAGGGATAAGGTGGCAACCGTACTTCCCCCTCAGTTAGAAACACCTCCCAGGGAACACACTTAACCTCTTGATCGCCCCCTAGTGTTAACCCCTTCCCTACCAGTGTCATTTATACAGTAAACAGTGGCTATTTATAGCACTGATCGTTGTATAAATGTCAATGGTCCCAAAATAGTGTCAAAAGTGTCCGATCTGTCCGCTCCAATGTCGCAGTCCCGCTAAAAATCGCTGATCACTGCCATTACTAGAAAAAAAAAGGAATAATAAAAATGCCATAAATATATCCCCTTTTTTGTAGACGCTATAACTTTTGCACAAACCAATCAATATACGCTTATTGCGATTTTTTTTAACAAAAGTATGTAGAAGAATATATACTGGTCTAAACTGATGAAGAATTTTTTTTTTTATTTGTTTGTTTTTTGGATATTTATTATAGCAAAAAGAAAAAAATATTGTTTGTTTTTTTTCAAAATTGTCGCTCTTTTTTTTTTTTTAGCGCAAAAAATAAAAAACGCAGAGGTTTACAACGTCGCATGACTAGAAGACAAAAGAGGTCGCCCTGGGACTTTGAATGAGGTGAGAGAGGTTTAGCCAATGTTCACAGCTAACAACGATGCCGCGTACAAACGATCGTTTTTAATGTCATTGAAAAAAACAGCATTTTTCTCGACGTGATTTTTCATGTTTCCTCTCAAGCCTGCCTTGCCTACACACTATCGTGGAAAAAAATGTTTGAGTAAAGCGCGGTGACGTACAACACGTACGACGGCACTATAAAGGGGAAGTTCCATTTGGATGGCGCCACCCTTCATGTTAGTAAAGTTTGTTGAGAGACGATTTGCGCTTTTCAGCCTCATGCTTTTCAGTCCGTTACAGCGTGACAAATGTGCTATCTCTGTTACGAATGCTAGTTTTACCAGAACGAGCGCTCCCGTCTCATACTTAATTCTGAGCATGCGCATTTTTTGAAAAATTATAGCATGTTCCAATTTTTCTCGTCGTGATTCTCTGCGTTTTTCGCGTCGAGAAAAATGCTGGAAAGCCCACACACGATCATTTTTAATGACCATTTTAAAAACGTAATTTTTCTCATCATTAAAAACGATCGTGTGTACGCGGCATGAGACAAAATCAATTTATTTGTTTCAAAGTGTTATGTAACGAAGCGGTAACAACAATGATTGCGAGTTACGCGGCATAATAGCCAATGTACACAGCACAGATGAAAGTAAATATATAAAGATTTATTACAAATATTATACATCAATGAGCAACAGTAAAACTTGAAAGTTGCTGGGCCAGTAGATACACATATACAATAAGGAAATAAAATGTTCATACACATAAACAGGGAAATATGTAGACATAATTGCAAACATCGATAATACCCAGCATGTACAGGCATAAAACAAGCATCAATAAAGCCCTACTAGTTTCTCGAGACCCTGCTTTTTCAAGGGGCTTAGTGGAGACTGCAGTGAGAAATACCCCTATCCAGACCATGCTGATCCTCCGGATGTTTCCTGTTGTGGCTTTTGTTTGCTCCGCCTCCTCAGCTCCCGAGCTGGATGCACTACACGGCATCTTGATATCCAGCGTTTGGCAATTCATTTCAGCCCGTCGGTAAGTATGAGATCCCTCTTCAGACCTCTCTTGCCAATCATTCTCCCTGCCCCCATTTATTAACAACATACATCTATTGATTTTATCACTTACATTGCAGATACAATATTCATGCATCCGCCCCTGAAGAAGTGAGCAGGGTCTTGCCAAACTAGTAGGGCTTTAATGATTAATTGACAAATTAATTGATTTTGTCCCATTTTTTGCTGTGAACATTGGATAAACCTCTCTCACCTCATTCAAAGTCCCAGGGCGACCTCTTTTGTCTTTTTGTGTACTATTAGGGATGGAGGTGTCAGAGGGGTCACACCAGACCTTTATTTTCTTTTTCTTTTCTTTTTCTGAACGTCGCATGACTGGGCAATTGTCAGTTAAAGCGAAACAGTGCCGTATCGCAAAAAAATTGCCTGGCCATTAAGGGGGTAAATCCTTCTGTGGCTGAAGTGGTTAAAGTGCATTTTCACTTTTGCAGCCATATTTGGATAACACCTAGTGTATGTTAGTTATATGTTCCCAATCACAACATTAATATAAAAAAAAATAGAAACTGCTGCCTACAGAAAAATTTGAATTATTTTCGGATAATAAGCACATAATTTAGTGTCACTTTAGCATAACTGGAAAGATGGTGGTGGGATATTTTTATTTTACAAATTTTGGTCTTAAAACATTTCCTTCTTTAACATCTCACATAGGTAAAGGTATACAAAAGCGAATAAATGGATCTTCGAGCTTTGCAGAAAGGCCTTTAATGACATCAGGTGATGTTTATCCAATTTTTCATAACTGGATTTCGTCCTAGCATGTCCACTGTATATGATATCATGTTTTAATTTTGCATGACAGGGACAATGAAGAACCAATCCCATCACTCATACTATTGTATCCTCATGGCTACTGTCAGTAAAGATTATATTAAAAAAGGTTACCGTAAATAATGTAGGTTACATTTCCTAAGAATAGTTTCCATGGATGAAGATCATATCAAACCGGTAGCTTCTCAGAAATTCTGACATCTGCAAATACATTCTTGTGATGAAACCTGGGATTAGGTTCACCTGTGATTAGTTTGTCGTTCTTTTCCAATGAAGTATGCAACATGAATGACAAGCCCTAGAGGTCTAAAGTTAGTGCAGATAAAGCTGATGACAGTACAGCTGTGAATTTGATATGATTGCATCACTTCTTATCATAACAGCTTTGGGGGTAGCAGGTCATATCTCAGAAATGAAGGCAAGAGGATATGTTGTTGGTTTTAGGAAGTGCCAATCAGTGGCTCTCAAACTATCACGAGTCTATATTCACTTAATTTTTAGTGTGAAGCCCTGTACGATCGGATTTCCTATGGATTTTAAACCGATGGAATTTTCCATCGGAAATCCGATGAAGCTGACTTCCATCAGTCTTGCCTACACACCATCAGTCAAAAAACCGATCGTCCCAAATGCCGTGGCGTAAAACACTCCGACGAGCCAAGAAAAATGAAGTTCTATGCTTCTGAGCATGCGTCGACTTGATTCTGAGCATGCGTGGGTTTTTTATCCGATGGAGTTCCCCACAGACGATAGTAATTTGCTATCATTTTTTTTTTCCATTGGATAAATTTAAAACATGTTCTACTTTTTAACACCGATGGAAAAAAGACCGATGGGGCCCATACACGATCGGGTTGTCCGATGAAAAAAGTCCATCGTACTGTTTTCATCGGTAAAACCGATCGTGTGTACAGCGCTTGAGACTAAGAAACAAACAATTGCACTTACAATAAAAAATTAATGGTCAAATGTCTGTAGGCAACTGTGTGGCGGTAATTTGGAGGGGCCAGGCGAGACAACTTATTTGAGGAATTTTCTTGTTCATGTAATTAATAATAAATAGTACAACAATGTAGTTGTTATCCCAAAGAAAGAGAGTCCTGGAGCAATGACAAAAGGGGAAATAAGCGGAGGGACGGCATGACAGGTGAGACAGGCTGTAGCCAGCAGAGGTTGTGGTTCCTTTAAGAAAAGGGGGGTGGCTGTGGGGAAGAAGGGGAGGGGGAGTGCAGTTAGTCAGGGAGGAAGTGATGTTTTCTCACTTCCTCCTTTTCACTCACGAGGTAGAAAGCTTCACAGCCGGTGCCATGGCTGATGTGGCTGGACTATTAGCGCAATTGCGGGCCGCGGTGGCCGCGCAGGGGGCAGATTGGCTGCAGGAACAGGTTGCTGCAGTGGTGGACGAGCAGGCGGCGGCGCCCGCCGGTGGGGGGGTCGCTCCGGGGCGCGCTAGGCGGTCCAGGCCGCCTGAGCGGTACAGTCCGGAGGCATCCCCGAGTGGTTTAACTTCCGTCCGGAGACCCGTTGGGGGCCCTCCGGCCGCATCCCCTGGCCGCACGCAGCCTGTGTCGGCGGGGGGGGCCGGGAGGAATCCGCGCCGTGGACGGAGTTTTGCGGTGGGGGAGACGAGTGGCCCTCTTGCCCCTCCCCCTCCCGCGCGTCGGAGATGCGGGGACATCGCGGTCGAGGCTGCGGGGGTTGCCCAGAACAGCCGTGCGGCCCAGCGTGGAGGATCTATTTTGCGGGCCAGTGGCCGGGAGGCGGTGGCGGTCAGGGGTCCGGCGGTGCCAGCAGGACGAGCGGTGTGGGGTTTGGCGCCTGGAGGGACGGATGGGAGTCGAGCGGATGGCACCCGGGCCAGGGGGCGGACCCGCAGTTCGTCGGTGGAGGTTGCGAGTGGGTCGGGTGTGCCGGGATCGAGAGGACGTGAGGCCCAGCCGCAAAAACCCTTGCCACGTGGGTCGCGTCCGCAGGGTGTGCAGCCAGCGCTTGTGTCGGCGGGATCGGATGACAACAGGTCTGAAGGGGAGCTGTCCGGGTCAGACGGTGGCGAGGACTCGGGACAACTGGCTTCGAGGGAGAACAGTTCGGCGGCTGGTGGACCCAGTCTCAGGCAGCCCGGTGAGTCCCACTCTTCGGTGGTTATTTGTTCCTTATTACAAGATTTATTGGGTCAAGGGGGTGTTGGGGGGGGCTTAGGTGCAACACCTGGGTCGCGTTCTTCCCCACTGGGGAAGAAAGTGGCAGGGGAGACGCAGGACTTGTGGTCGGGGTTGGAGGATTTGGTCAGGCGTTTTAAGCCGGGCGGGGGCGACATGGGGTCGCCCGCGGCAGCTTGGGGGACAACTGGGGGTTCATCGCAGGGGGCGGGGCTTTCGGACACAGCCGGGGCCCTAGGCGTGCAAACGGTAGAGGTGTCAGAGGAGGTGCAGGCCCCATTGGAAGGGGGGGCAGCCACAGCAGGGGGGCAAGTGGCTACCGGTGAGAAAAACAAGGAGGTGGTCAGGCTGGCGGACGCCGCTAGAAATGAGATGTACATTTGTTTTGAGGCACCGTTAGGAACTCACCTCAAGCCGGAGGTTAGAGAAAAGCTGTGGAAAGGTGAGTATGTGGAGATCTTCACGTTGCTCCCCTTGGACAAATTCAACCTGGATAGGGTGAAGCCGGAAGAGAGCAGGAAGGAGGACGAAGAAAAGAGGCGTTATCGTCTTATACCCCGTACTTTCACCAATTGGTTGCAATCGTTTGCAATCATGGCTTGTGTGATAGGGCAGAAGGCCCCAGAACATTGTTCTGGGCTGTTCATTTATTTGGAGGCGGTTAGCGAAGCGTACAGGACGTATGGTGGCATAGCCTGGTTGAGGTATGACGAACAGTTCCGGCAGAGGATGGCCATGAGACCGGGACTGCGATGGGATCACAAGGACATCAACTTGTGGATGCGACTGATGACAGCGTCGCGGGCATCCAATCAGTTTTTTCAGGGGGGGGTCGGAGGTGCTGCGGCCTCAGGACAACCGACCGAGAAAAGGTGGGGCTACTGCTGGCAGTTCAACGAGGGCACCTGCAAGTACGGAGCAAGCTGTCGCTTCAAGCATGTGTGTTCAGGATGTGGGGGCAGTCATGCCTTGTCCAAATGCTTTAAGCGAGGCAGGGGTCGCCCCGGGGATTCTGGGGGAAAAGGGAACGACGCCAATCCGGGTGGAAAGGATGCTTCCCTTTCTCAATAGGTATCCCGACAGGTGTGCAGCTAAGTTGTTGGAGGAGGGTTTCGCCGGTGGTTTCAGAATTCCGTGCGCGCCGTTTGCAGTCCCCCCGGCAGCCAAGAACCTCCGGTCTGCGTTGCTACATCCTTTGGTGGTTTCGGAGAAGCTGGAGAAGGAGGTGCAGTTAGGGCGTATGGCCGGACCGTTCACCGATGCGCCCATACCTGATTTAGTGGTGTCTCCCTTGGGGGTTGTCCCCAAGAGGGAACCTCAAAAATTTCGCTTGATTCATCACCTGTCCTTTCCCAGGGGTGGGTCGGTGAATGATGCTCTTGCGCCGGAGGACTGCACGGTATCATACACCTCTTTCGATGCGGCTGTGACATGGGTGCGTAGGTGTGGACGGGGAGCGCTGTTGGCAAAAGCCGATGTTCAATCTGCTTTTCGGTTGCTACCAGTACACCCGGACAGCTTTCGTTTCTTGGGCTGCATGTGGGACGGGGCTTACTACGTGGACCGCTGTTTGCCCATGGGTTGCTCCATCTCTTGCGCGCTCTTTGAGACTTTTAGTTCGTTCCTAGAATGGGTGGTCCGGGACGTGTCGGGGATCAGTTTGATCATCCACTATCTGGATGATTTTCTGTGTGTGGGCCCGCCGGGGTCTACCGTTTTCAGGGTCCTGCTGGGTACGCTGCAATACGTGGCCGACCGTTTTGGGGTCCCTTTGGCCCCTGAGAAGACAGAGGGCCCTACGTCGTCCTTAGTTTTTCTGGGCATAGAGCTAGATTCTGAGAAGATGGAATGCCGACTGCCGGAGGATAAGCTGGAAGCATTGAAGGGGGAGGTGCGAGGTGTTATCGGCCGTCGTAAGATCCAGTTGCGACAGATGCAGTCACTATTGGGTAAGTTGTGTTTCGCTTGCAGGATCATGCCCATGGGCAGGGTATTTAGCCGCAGGTTGTCGGCTGCGACAGCCGGGGTGCGGGTTCCTACTCATTTTGTGAGCCTAACAAGAGAGCTTTGTGAGGATTTGGAAGTGTGGCATGGATTCCTTGAATCCTTCAACGGGCGGGCGTTGTGGATGAAGGGGCCCGTTAGCAATTTCGATCTGGACTTGTTTACAGATGCGGCTGGCTCCACGGGGTATGGGGCGTTCTGTCAGGGAAAATGGAGTGCGGCTCCATGGCCAAAGGAGTGGGAAGAAGCGGGGTTCTTGAAGAACCTGGTACTATTGGAACTTTTCCCAATTGTGGTGGCGTTTGAGTTATGGGGGGATTCATTCCGGAATAGCAAGGTGCGCCTGAACTGTGATAACATGGGAGTGGTTCAGGTAGTGAATAAAGTGTCAGCCACATCACAGCCAGTGGTGCGTTTGCTGAGGCATCTGGTTTTGCGCTGCTTGCAGTTCAATGTGTTTGTGTACGCGGTACATCTTCCTGGGGTGGATAACACCCTGGCTGACGCTTTGTCTCGTTTTCAGTGGGACAGGTTCCGGGAGTTGGCACCAGCAGCGGAGCAACGAGGGGTTACCTGTCCCGACTGGATGTGGGACATTGCCTTGACAGCGCAGCACAGTGGATTAAACGGTCGGTGAGTGGGGCCACGTGGAATGCCTATGCTAAGGTGTGGCAGGAGTGGGGGTCATTTGTTCGGGGGCTGGGAGTTTCCCCGGGGGGTAGAGAAGAGGGAGCGGCTCTGATTTATTTTCTCACATTGAAAATGGAGCAAGGCGTTTCTGTGTCCGCGGTGGACCGTACACTAGCGGGTTTGGCGTTTCTGTTCAAATGGCAGGGCTGCAAGGACCATACTAAAGAATTTTGGGTGAAGCAGGCAGTGAAGGGGTACAGAAAAGGTCGGAAGGCGGCTGATAGCCGCAGGCCGGTCTCGTTCAGAATGTTGGAAAAATTGTTTCTGCAGCTACGCTCCGTGTGCAGTTCGGAATATGAGTGTCAGTTGTTCCGGGCAGCATTCGCGCTTGCCTTTTTTGGGGCCCTGAGGGTAGGGGAGCTGGTCAGTTCTTCCAAAATGGCTCCGGGGGGGTTGTTGGCGCAGGATGTGCAATGTTCGGGTGATTCGGTGGGCATATGGGTAAGCAGGTCCAAAACGGACCAAGTAGGAAAAGGTATGCGGCTCCAGTTGTTTCGCATCCCAGAGGCGTCGATCTGTCCTGTACGGGCGGTGGAATCCTTTTGTTCCATGCGTCCGGGACTAGAGGGTTCTTTTCTTATGCATCGGGATGGGGCAGCGTTGTTAAGGTTTCAATTCATAGCGGTGTTCAAAAGATGTTTGGTGGCAGCGGGGTATGACCCGAAGGGTTATGCCTCTCACTCCTTCCGCATTGGGGCAGCTACAGAGGCGGCTAGGGCAGGACTGCAGGCGGACGCGGTGAGGAAGATTGGGAGGTGGGAGTCTGATAGGTTTCGCCTTTATGTTCGCCCTCAGCTGTTACAGGAGTAGAGGGCATTTGGGTTGGTGTTGTATGGGGTCTGTGTGATGGCAGGTTAGAATGTGCCAATAATTCGTTGTCCTAATGTTATTTTCATGTTTTTCAGGTGGTGAACCCAGACTAGTTTGGATTTTGGGTCACTCTTACGTGTTCTGGGGGGCAAAACGGGCCGATGTTCGGCCCAATGGACGGCAGTTGGGAATTCCCTTACGAGAAGCTCGGGTCCGTTGGATCGGGGTGCCGGGGATGGCGTGGAGTGGGGTTATGCCGGAAATACAGAGGTTCGCTGGTCGGGAGAGGGCACCGGATGTATTGGTGCTACATGCGGGAGGTAACGACATGGGGGCCAGATCAATGCACCAACTGATACGGGACGTTAAGTCTGATTTTTTAAGGTTGCGCACTACATTCCCGGGTATGGTGGTTATTTGGTCGGACATGGTAGGCAGGACATCCTGGCGGTGGGCATGGTCGGTGGACAAAGTCAATAAGGCCCGGATAAAAGTCAATAAGGAAGTGGGGAGATTTTTTGTGAGGAATGGGGGCCTGGTGGTGCGCCACCGCGAATTGGAGGTGGATACGTGGAGGTACCTAAGGGGAGATGGGGTCCACCTGAATGCAGTGGGCATCGACCTGTGGAACATGGGTTTGCAGGAAGGAATTCAGCAGGCCCTTAGGGTGTGGGGTTGCTCGCAAGGGTAAGGTTTTACCCCTTGCGAGCTGTGGCGGAGTTTGGTTCCTGGAAAAGGAGGTAAAAGGGGAAGGTCTGGAGAAAAAGGTGGTACCCATACGTGGTATGGGGTTTTTTGAGTACCTTCTGGTCAACAAGGGTTAACCAGGAAGGGGGGTAAATGGTAGGGCACTGTGGACAGGTGTACCGTCTCCGAGTCGGTGTCTTGCGACTGGAGGCCTAAGGGATATGTTAGTCCCAATGCCCAAGTTGGGAGTTGGTGGTCTATAAGCCCACCAGTGGTATTGGAAGTGTTATAAATGTTATTTAAACGGTTATTTAAGTGGTTATTTATTTCATATAAAAGTTGTTAAAATAAATAGGCCGGAAGGCCAATTTTACTCCACAACCTTGTCAGTCGTTATTTATTAGAATGGTACAAGGGGGTGGGTAAGGTGGTAGAGTTTAAGTCAAAGTGAAGGATCGGTCTTTAACATGTCAAGAGAGTCCTGGAGCAATGACAAAAGGGGAAATAAGCGGAGGGACGGCATGACAGGTGAGACAGGCTGTAGCCAGCAGAGGTTGTGGTTCCTTTAAGAAAAGGGGGGTGGCTGTGGGGAAGAAGGGGAGGGGGAGTGCAGTTAGTCAGGGAGGAAGTGATGTTTTCTCACTTCCTCCTTTTCACTCACGAGGTAGAAAGCTTCCCACCCACCCTCCCTGTGTGAGGGGTAAGACAAGGGCGAGGGTCATGGGCGGTGTTTATTTGGATGTGGCGGAGTTTGGTTCCTGGAAAAGGAGGTAAAAGGGGAAGGTCTGGAGAAAAAGGTGGTACCCATACGTGGTATGGGGTTTTTTGAGTACCTTCTGGTCAACAAGGGTTAACCAGGAAGGGGGGTAAATGGTAGGGCACTGTGGACAGGTGTACCGTCTCCGAGTCGGTGTCTTGCGACTGGAGGCCTAAGGGATATGTTAGTCCCAGTGCCCAAGTTGGGAGTTGGTGGTCTATAAGCCCACCAGTGGTATTGGAAGTGTTATAAATGTTATTTAAACGGTTATTTAAGTGGTTATTTATTTCATATAAAAGTTGTTAAAATAAATAGGCCGGAAGGCCAATTTTACTCCACAACCTTGTCAGTCGTTATTTATTAGAATGGTACAAGGGGGTGGGTAAGGTGGTAGAGTTTAAGTCAAAGTGAAGGATCGGTCTTTAACATGTCAAGAATTTGAACAGTAAAGCCTGGCACACACTAGCGGCAGTGTTGCCAACCCCCTGAAGTGAAATTTACTGGCAAGGATGCCAAAATTTCTGTACGGCACCAATTTCTTACTGGCAAAAATCATGACAATTACTGGCAGAGTCGCATTTTTTTACTGGCGCTGCAAAAAAGTACCTAAAATTACTGTTTTTACTGCTAAACACTGCAAATATCAATATTTCAACTATAAACACACAACTAATGCTATTATCAATGTGTTTCAGTTAAACAAAAGTAAAAAAACATATTTCTCAATTCACAAGACTGCGGACATGACACAGGAGGGGTGACAGAGGCTGCGGACATGACACAGGAGGGGTGACAGAGACTGCGGACATGACACAGGAGGGGTGACAGAGGCTGCGGACATGACACAGGAGGGGTGACAGAGGCTGCGGACATGACACAAGAGGGGTGACAGAGGCTGCGGACATGACACAAGAGGGGTGACAGAGGCTGCGGACATGACACAGGAGGGGTGACAGAGGCTGCGGACATGACACAGGAGGGGTGACAGAGGCTGCGGACATGACACAGGAGGGGTGACAGAGGCTGCGGACATGATAGGGTCCTCCTTACCCCCTCACAGTGGCCTCCTCCTCTGTCCACCATCATATAACTTCTCCTCCACATCATCAGTATGCTATGCTGTGTCCTCCTTCTGTGCCCCTTTCACCTCTCCACAGGTCAGGGCAGCTCTGACATGTGGAGAGGTGAAAAGGGCACGGAAGGAGGACACAGCATACTGATGATGTAGAGGAGAAGTTATATGATGGTGGACAGAGAGAGCACATCAGTCTCTGTCCCTCCCCTGCATGCCATGGCCGCTTCACCCTCCGGGCTCCCGCTCCCAGCGCATTCCATTTCCTCCTCTTACTTTATATCCCCCCCTCCTCCTCACCCCTGCTCGGCCGAGTCCTCTCCTCCTACAGCGTCGGCGACTGTGAGACACTGTAGCCCCGCGAGCACTCCTGAGTCCCGTCCTGGCTGAAACTCTATTCAAAAATGGCGCCGGGCGGCGCCATTACGTTACTGCGCATGCGCCGCTCGGCCGAGCGCATACGAGCTTTCCCGAGTCCGGCCGGCTTCGGAACGCCGCATGCGCCGTTGCATGGTCGGCTCACGGCCATCTTTTTTATGGGCAGCCGATGCCCACAACGGACTTTACGTACACCCGAAAAAGGGGGTTAAATTTACGTGCTGTACGTAAATTAACGTACGGTTGGCAACACTGACTAGCGGGCTGAACGAAAAAAAAAACTGAGGAGCTCAGGAGGAGCCGCTGTACAAACCAATCCAATGTTAGTACATCTATCTCCCTCGCTGAGCTATTGTGTTCTGACAGGGGGATGGACCCCCCACCAGAACACACCGTTCAGTGATCTCAGCCTTTGGCTGAGTGTGCTGATCGGACCTTTTTTGGTCATGCTCTTTTTACAGAAGCTGGACATTTGCCCAACTTCTGTCAGACTGGCTGCTATACACTTGGGCCGAATATTGGGCAGTATCAGTCAGTTTAATAAAGAACCAGCCGATATCGCCCAATATTCAGCCCGTGTGTACGGGGATTAAGGCGCCTTTACAATTCCATAACAAGGCAGTGCAATCATGCTGAACTTGCAGGCCACACTATGCCCAATAATTGCTCCTTTATCCACACCCTTAAGGATTCTGCAATGGCCTTCCAAATGAGGCATTGGGGTTAATTAACTAAAACTGGGGAGTACAAAATCTGGTGCAGCTCTGCATAGAAACCAATCAGCTTCCAGTTTTTTTTGTCACAGCTTAATTGGACAAGCTGAAGTTAGAAGCTGATCGGCTAACATGTAGAGCTGCACCAGATTTTACACTCTCCAGTTTTAGTAAAACAACCCCATTGTGCTCATGGAGAAGTGAGCAAGGATACACTAATACTGGTGGCAACCTGTCAGCCCTTACCCCAAGTGGTGCTCTGGACCACTCTGATGCTGTACCTGCTCCTCAGGAACTTTCCCTGCACTGAACCTAGCCAGTGTGTTTCTGCACAATGCAAGCATGCCAACAGGTGCTATACAAAGCCTCCCTGAGTCAAAGATGGCTGTCCACATCTCAGGAGAGCTCTGCGTACAATCCAACATACGCTTCCCCAGGATTGTTGCCAGGAGCCCAATGAAGAGGACAAGTAAATCCTCTGCAAGGTCCCCCGAGTGCCAGAAGTAAGCAGCAATAATGTGTTTGCTTTTGGCAACTAATGTAGACATAAGTGATCTGCGTTCTGTCACCAGTGTGGTGACCCTGCTAATAGGGGGAAGCGGTGGCTGACAGCGCACAACCCCCCTTCAGATGTATCAACAGATTGCTTTCAAAGTGGATCTCCCAGTCCTCATGGAAGGCTGATACATCTACAATTATAATGCCAGAGGAAAGTGGACCAATGTGCTGCGTATACTTGTAAAACTTGTTTGTGCTGTACTGTAGACCTTATGGCTAGGAATATAGTTGTGCACATTGAGAAATACAGGTGCCACTGATGATGGGGCAGCACCCTAAAACAGGTAAGTGCCACCTGTATTTCAAACAAAAATCGCCTTGAGATACACAAAGAGCATGCAAGGATTAGTAGTATTACCTGATGTTGTTGAGCGGTGAGCATGGTACATTGGTGGAGATTATTATTATTATTATTATTGTACAGGATTTATCTAGTGCCAACAGTTTGCGCAGCGCTTTACAACAAGGGGGCAGACAGTACAGTTACAATACAATACAGGTGGAATACAGGAGGGCCCTGCTCATTACAGCTTACAATCTAGGAGGGAGGGTCAAGTGATACAAAAGGTCATAACTGTGGGGGATGATCTGATGGAGAAAATAAAAGTACAGTTGACAGGTAAGGACAGAATAGGCGTCTTTGAAGAGTAGAGTTTTTCGGGATGGTCTAAAAGCAAATAGAGTAGGGGATAGTTGGACAGATTAGGGTAGGGAGTTCCATAGGATAGGAGAGGCTCAGAAAAAGTCCTGGAAGTGAGCATGGGAGGAGATGTCAAGGGAGCTAGAGAGCAGGAGGTCTTGGGAGGAATGAGGGAGGAACGATCTCTATACATCCATCCTTTCAACCTCTATCTGGATCTTGAGATGCTGTAATTGGGGAGCCAAGTGTCCCCAACTTCTGTCCTGAATACACAGCTCTGAAAGGGTGTCGTGACAGTCCACACACAACTTTAACCACTTAAGCCCCGGGACCATTTCGCTGGCCAAAGACCAGAGCATTTTTTGTGATTCGGCACTGCGTCGCTTTAACAGACAATTGTGCGGTCGTGTGACATGGCTCCCAAACAAAATTGACGTCCTTTTTTTCCCACAAATAGAGCTTTACTTTGGTCATTTTTGATTACCTCTGCAGTTTTTATTTTTTGCGCTATAAACAAAAATAGAGCGACAATTTTGAAAAAAAAACAATGATTTTTACTTTTTGCTATAATAAATACCCCCAAAAAATCTAGAAAAAACCAAAAAATTTCCACAGTTTAGGCCGATACGTATTCTTCTACATATCCTTGGTAAAAAAAATTGCAATAAGCATATATTGATTGGTTTGCGCAAAAGTTATAGCGTCTACAAAATAGGGGATAGTTTTATGGCATTTTTATTATTTATTTATTTTTACTAGTAATGGCGGCGATCAGCGATTTTTATTGTTACTGCGACTTTATGGCAGACACATTGGACACTTTTGACACATTTTTTGGACCATTGTCATTTTTACAGCGATCAGTGCTATAAATATGCACTGATTACTGTGAAAATGACACTGGCAGTGAAGGGGTTAACCACTAGGTGGTGCTGAAGGGGTTAAGTGTGTCCTAGGGAGTGATTCTAACTGTTAGGGGCGTGGCTATGAGTGACACGTCACTGATCGCTGCTCCCGATGAGAGGGAACAGACGATCAGTGACAGTGTCACTAGGCAGAGCGGGGAGATGCTTGTTTACACTTGCCTCTCCCCGTTCTGCAGCTCTGTGACCCGATCACGGGACACCGGCGGACATCAAGTCACTGAGCTCGCGCCCGCACGTCGGGAATTTCAAAGTGACGTATATATACGTTACTTTGCCCAGCCGTGCCATTCTGCCGACGTAAATGTACAGGAGCCGGTCCTTAACCGGTTAAGTAACACCCACTACATGCTCTAATTACAGGATGGTCTCTCTGCAGAGATTAGGAACACCACCTTAGTTGCAGCTAAAGCCCTCCAACCAGGTGGGAGCATGAGCATTAGGGTGCCCACGTGTCCCGTATTGCCCGGGATTGTCCCGCAATTCGCATTTGTGTCCCGGGCACCTTCATTCCGGGACAATACATTGTCCCGGAATGAAATGAGGACACACAGCCACCCTAATAGACATTTGCCAAACTGGTTGCTAGGGCCGCCCCGCCTGGCGTTTAGCTACCAGTGACGTCACATTCGCTGAGTCTCTCAGAGCGAGGCCGAGAGGAGCAAAGCCTTTACCCGGTGCTGCCCTGCGCTCCCAGTCCACCCACCACCTCTCCCTCACCGACCGCGGCAGCAGCACCTCCTGACTCCTCCCGTCCCGACTCCCACAGCGCATTGCCCGAGCAGCCCGACTGCCTGAGGGGGGCCCCCCAGCCTGGACCAGGGAACAAAGACTGGCGCTCAACCGCCCACCACACCAGACCAGTACAGATTAGAAGGTGAGCAAATGGAACCTGATTGGAGCAGGTCAGGTGACAAGTCGGGAGCACTGGGGCTGGGGACAGTACAGTAATAAATGAGGCTTACAAAGTGGGACCCTGCCCTGGGGGGCAATAAAAATGAAGCTCACAAGTGGGTAGCAATAAAAAAAGGAAGCTGACAAATGGGGGCAAAAAAAATGAGGCTGACAAGTGGGGGCAATAAAAAAATGAAGCTGGCAAGTGGGGGCAATAAAAAATGAGGCTGACAAGTGGGGGCAATAAAAAATGAAGCTGACAAGTGGGGGCAATAAAAAATGAGGCAGACAAGTGGGGGCAATAAAAAATGAGGCCGACAAGTGGGGGCAATAAAAAATGAGGCTGACAAGTGGGGGGCAGTAAAAAAATGAAGCTGACAAGTGGGGGCAATAAAAAATGAGGCAGACAAGTGGGGGCAATAAAAAATGAGGCCGACAAGTGGGGGCAATAAAAAATGAGGCTGACAAGTGGGGGGCAGTAAAAAAATGAAGCTGACAAGTGGGGGCAATAAAAAATATATATATGTAAAAAATGTATACCACCTGTCTAAACTGGTGACCACTGCTTGCTTTTGTTTTTCCAAAAATAAGTATCAAAAATCATCTTTTTTGGGTCTGCCGCGAAGGCGTGCGCGGGGGTGTCCCTGAATGGCAGTTCGGAAATGTGGTCACCCTAATGAGCATAGCCAGTTTGTTTGAAAAACAGTTTACCTATCACTTTATTTTAAATTGTGGGAGAAGGCCAGTGTGCCTCAGAAATAATCACACTTACTAAGCATACAAATTTGGGGGTCTTTAAAACACTGGAATACAAGCTCTGGAAGACCAGAGTACTATTCTTGTAGCCACTACATTACCATCTGAGAGTCTACTGTCAACAGAGAGACAACTGCACCTTGAAGAATTGTGTACATATACAGTAACCTCTCAAGTGTTTTTATCTGGACGGGAAATGTTCTTTATCCCAAACCATATATAGGATTCATTGAAAACTGTACATCATCTGGGCCAATTATAAGTGAGAAGCAAAAGTTTTACAACGAAAACATCAACATCAATCAATGTAATGACTATGCAACTTAAGAGTATTAAGACCACACAAATATTGTAAAATCTTGTAATCAATCTAATGGGTGCCACCTACTGACCCAGCTTTGGGTTGTTGTTTCAGTTGTTCAATGAAATAACCACATTTGTATTCCATTAAACTGAGACATGGCATTGTCAGACAGTAACTTTCTAGCAGTGACCTCTAGGCCTTAAGAAAGGCCAGACAAGATCAATCTTTTCAATACTGTGAGGGTAAAGCACTAAACTAAACATAAACTGCAAAGGTTTTATTTCTATTTTTTACACTTTAAAGCCCAAATTAATTAAAATAGACCCTTCAGTAGGGTGAGTAATAAAAAGTATAGCTTAGGCTACCCAACAGTACTTCTTTTGAAACACAAGATGTCCTCAATCTTTGGGGTTGAATGAACCAAGTGTCATTCAACCTGGAAGATTAAAGCCGTGCTATGAATGCAAGGTGTCATGGCCCCACTCAATAAAAGGGTTCTGTCACATTTTCCTTCATTCATAATGTATTGGAGCAGAGAGTGGGGCTAGGGATGAGCCGAACACCCCCCCCCCCAGTTCGGTTCGCACCAGAACATGCAATAAATTTGTTCGAACACCCGAACCCCGTTAAAGTCTATGGGACACGAACATGAAAAATCAAAAGTGCTAATTTTGTAGGCTTATATGCAAGTTATTGTCATAAAAGTGTTTGGGGACCTGGGTCCTGCCTGACATGTATCAATGCAAAAAAAGTTTTAAAAACTGCCGTTTTTTCAAGAGCAGTGATTTTAATTATGCTTTAAGTGAAACAATAAATGTGAAATATTCCTTTAAATTTCATACCTAGTATGCCTTGTTTCCCGTGTTTAGAATTGTCCCTGCACAAAATGTAATTTCTAAAGGAAAAAAAGTAATTTAAAAGTACTCGCAGCTGTAATGATTTGCCGGTCCCAGCAATACAGAGAAAAGTCATTGAAAGTCATTAATAAAAAAAATAAAAAAATAGGTGGGGGTCCCCTCAAATTCAATTACCAGACCCTTCAGGTCACTTTCTTTGTGGAATGGGGAACCCTGTGCCAAATAAAAAAAAAAAGGACTGCGGTTCCCCTCAAATATCCATACCAGACCCTTCAGGTCACTTTCTTTGTGAAATGGTAGGGGTACAATGTACCCCGTTACCAATTCACATGGGGGGGCAAGATCTGGGGGTCCCCTTTGTTAAAGGGATCTTCCAGATTCCGATAAGCCCCCCGACCGTGAAAGGGTTGTGGGGATGAGGCCCTTGTCCCCATCAACATGGGGACATCCTCCCCATGTTGAGGGCATGTGGCCTGGTACGGTTCAGGAGGGGGGGTGCTCTCTCGTCCCCCCTCTTTTTCTGCGGCCTGCCAGGTTGCGTGCTCGGATAAGGGTCTGGTGTGGATTTTTTTTTTAATTTTGGCGCAGGGTTCCCCTTAATATCCATACCAGACCTGAAGGGCCTGGTAATTGAATTTGGGGGGACCCCCACGCATTTTTTTTATCAATGACTTTCAATGACTTTTCTCTCTATTGCCGGGACCGGCAATTCATTACAGCCGTGAGTACTTTTAAATTACTTTTTTTCCTTCAGAAATGACTGTTCTAAGCACTGGAAACGTGCGCTGCTTTACAGGCATACTAAATACACTCCCCAGGTACGAAATTTAAAGGAATATTTCACTTTTATTGTTTCACTTTAAGCATTGTTAAAATCATTAATAAAATCACTGCTCCCGAAAAAACGGCCGTTTTTGAAACTTTTTTTTGCATTGATACATGTCCCCTGGGGCAGGACCCAGGTCCCCAAACACTTTTGATGAAAATACTTTGCATATAAGCCTTTAAAATTAGCACTTTAGATTTCTCCCATAGACTTTTACAGGGTGTTCCGCGGCTTTTCGAATTTGTCGCGAACACCCCAAATTGTTTGCTGTTCGCCGAACGGGCGAACAGGCAATGTTCGAGTCGAACATGAGTTCAACTTAAACTCGAAGCTCATCCCTAAGTGGGGCAGAGGATCGCCCAGGGCTGGAGAAAAGGGTAAAGGACTCAGGGCATTATATAACCAACCTAAAGACGTAGGAAAAGATAAGTATAAAACAAAATAAAGCAAAACATATAGCGGGGAGGAGAGGGCATTTGGGGGCTGAGCTGAGGCCAGGTTTAGCCTTTGAAGCTCCACTCCAGCCAAAAATATTTTTTTTCATTTTTGACAGAGTGGGAAAGTGCAGAACCCCATGCCATGTTTTACTGAGATTGTCAGGGAGCTTTGGGTGGTGACCATAGGAATTTTAAAATACTAGATAAAGATAATCCAAAGGGATTGATTTATTAAAGGCAAAAAAACACTTTTGCAAGTGAAGTTGCACTCAATTTCCCCAGAGCTTAGTAAATGTGGTAAGGCTCTACTCATTTCGATCATCCAATCATGTGCAAGATCCAAGATCCAAGACATCCTAGAAGTTCATCGACCAGTATACAGGATTGGCGTGCATGGTACCTCCACCCAGGATGGAGTCCATGTCTGTGAGGTACCACGCACGCCAATCCTGTATACTGGTCGATGGACTTCTAGGATGTCTTGGATCTATTAATGCAAATTTTTACTAGATTTCTGCCCTACTATGGAGTAAACTTTACCATCAACCATGACAGTACCACCACCCGCAATATAATAGAGAAAGCCGATTGGATCTTCCATACTTGCATATCACGCCTGTCTAGACTCTTATAATTTCGGAGTATAGACCTCTGGAGGTGCACTTAGGTGATCAAAACGAACATCAATTATACTCACTGTTACTCACTGTTACTGGATGTTCATCAAGGATATATCTGCACTATTTAGAACAGCACCAGTTGTTCACATTTTATGGACTCTTGTTTATTCAATATCTATGTTTAGCGTGGCAACATTTTTTATTGTTTTACGTTTTTATTACAATTGGTCCTGTTGTGTTGTTGCCAGCAGCTTGCACTTTTATATTTAGTCTGTATACCTGGGGAATACATTTTTTTTGTTTATGTTGTACCTCTTCAGGTGCAGCTCGGCGCTCGGTTTGTTTTTCCTGAATCCAGTGCATGCACAGTTGCTGGAGAGGATACAGATCTTCATGCTACACTGGGAGATGAGAAACAGGCATGGCCACACAGCGGGAGGGGAACAGCGACAATGGCCCGCATCAGCCCGTTCCGGTCCACCGCCGCCGCCCACCTCCTGCTGTATGGCCCGGTCACCCACAGGCCACTCCTACCAGGATATGTGGCCTGGGGGCCCTGGCCCAACAGGCGAATGCCCAGTGTGCCCTATGGCCAGTCCGGGCCTAGATACAAGTGTATACACTGCCTTGAAAAAGTATTCATGCCCCTTGAAATTTTCCACATTTTGTCATGTTACAACCAAAAATGTGAATGAATTTTATTGGGATTTTATGTGATAAACCAAAACAAAGTGGCACATAATTGTGAAGTGGAAGGAAAATGATAAATGGTTTTCCAAATTTTTTGCAATATACTTCACAATTATGTCCCACTTTGTGTTGGTCTATCACATAAAATCCCAATAAAATACATTTACGTTTTTGGTTGTAACATGACAAAATGTGGAAAATTCCAAGGGGTTTGATAAATTTTTCAAGGCACTGTTCGTGGGGGTCTCTGTGGATGGCTTTAAGAGGATATATAAAGCTGAAAGAGATCTAAAGCTGGCCATACACTGTACAATCTGTCTGTAAATTGCTTTACAACCTACAACCTGAGAACAAATCTAAACAGTTCATTGCATATCTATCAAATCAGGCAAGGCCTTGCACTTCATGGTTGATGCTATTGTGTATGGTCACCTTAACTGATTGGCTCCATGGGGATCTGACCCTCCAATGACCATCTGATAGATTGCCGTTGGAGGGTCTGTGGATGGGGGATAGGGGGTATAATGGTTGAAAGGAACAATGAAAGAGGGCAGGGGGGCTCTGTGGGTGGCTGCAGAGGGTTTGTATGTGTATATATATATATATATATATATATATATTGTGACAGCAGGAAGGTAAAGTCACCTGGTTGCATCCAGGGGGGTAGATATATTTCTCCCAGATTCAGGCTTTACGCCGACTTATACAACTAGGTGGAGAGTTGTATAAGCCCAGCTGAGGCTAGTGGGCTCATGAATGACTCATACCTCTAGGGAGAGTGCTGGGCGTCGTGAGGCAGGGAGTTGATGAGACCAGCTGAAGCTTGTCAGCTCATTTAGGCCTCTATAAGAACTCCCAGATTCATTAGGTGTTAGCTCATGCCTGGAAGCAGACCTGTGTGGACTGTCTAGGGAGAGTGAACCCCTGTGCGGTGAGACAAAGCCTGTGTGGCTATTTGTTTGGACTTTTACTAAACCAGGGACTTAGGGACTAGGACAGCACCAGGCTGATCCCAGTTGTTAGTTTAGGAAACCTGCATGTTTAGTCAGAGGTCAAACTGACCAGGATTTATTTTGTTTATGTTTCTTTTTGGCTTTGCTGTGTTTTGTCACTGTACATAGAGAAATAAACCGCACCTTTTGATTTTGAAAACCACAACCTCCGTCTGCTGGCCCTGTTTTTGTGTGGGGAGCCCAACCAGGGGGTCACACACACCCGCTACCGAGTTAACCCCCTCACAGTTGGTGGAGAACCAGTGGCAGTTTTTTTTAAGCCAGCATGGAGGAGATACTGAAACAGCTGGCTCTAGCAAATGCCAAACAACAGCAGACAAATGCAGGTTTGCAAAGGAGCCTTGCAGCCCAGCAGCAAGCTCATCAACAAGCCCAGCAGCAATCTGAGGCCCGCTTCATAGACCTGTTACAGAAGCAAGAGCAGAGACTACAACAAATGGAAGCAGTAATGCAGCAACGTCCGCAGACCAGTGAGGAAAGCCGTCCCACTAATACCGCGTCCTTTGGGGTGAGTCGTTTATTGACAAAAATGACTGGAGAGGATGATCCAGAGGTATTTTTGACCACATTTGAAAGGACTGCTGAAAGAGAAAAGTGGCCTGAGGAGCAGTGGGCTGGACTGGTGGCTCCTCTGTTAACTGGTGAATCGCAGAAGGCTTACTATGACCTAGAGCCTGACCAAGCAAAAGACTATGTGATGCTAAAAGCTGAAATATTGGCAAGGCTGGGTGTCACCCTGGCTGTCCGGGCTCAGCGTGTGCATAACTGGACTTTCCAGCTTGGAAAACCCCCCAGGTCTCAAATGTATGATCTCATTCACCTGAGCAGGAAGTGGCTACAGCCAGAGACTTTGTCCGCACCAGAGATTGTGGAACGTGTTGTAATGGATCGGTTTTTGAGAGCTCTTCCTACTGCCATCCAAAAGTGGGTAAGCCATGGAGACCCAGAGACGGCCGGTGGTCTTGTGGATCGTGTAGAGAAATACTTGGCTACAGAGAACCTGACGGCCTCTTCCAGAGACTCTCGGACTTTCCACCCTAAGACCAGACCATCCCCAGGGGCGGATAAGAGGATTCCAAGGGGTGAGGGTGGAGAGAGTGAGAGGGTGGGAGCTCTACCCAAAGTTTGGCGAGAACAGCCTGGGAAGTCAGGGGCTCAAGAGGCAGCCAAATGGATTGTTTGCTACCGCTGCCGGCAAGCGGGACATATTGCAGCAAATTGCCCGGTTGTGGAGGAACCCATGCAATGTGACTTTCTGATGGACAGACGTCAGTCGCTGTGTGCGACAGTCGCATGCACTGCCATTCGGGGAACTGAGAAACATTTATGCAAAATGTGTATTAATGGTAGAAATGTTGTGGTATTACTGGATTCAGGTAGCCTTGTGACCCTGATAAAGGCTGAATTAGTTAAAACAGAGGTCTCTGGGAATAGCAAGGTAGCTGTTATTTGTGTGCATGGGGACACCCGAGAGTATCCAGTGACTACAGTGTGTTTCGAGACCCCCAAAGGTACCCTCTCTCATCCAGTGGGGTTAGTATCTCAATTACCGCATGATGCCATTGTGGGAAGGGATTTTCCGAAGTTCTGGGAACTGTGGGATGATCCTGAGCCCCCCACTGGTGCCCCTATGTACCAGGAATGTGATAGCCAGAACTCCTCTGAGAGTGGTGAGGACTCTCCAGAATTTCCCTTGTCAGTATTGGCAGGCGAGACTCAAGAAACTGGAGAGGAGCCCACCTCCTCAGACGAAAACCTACCGTCTGTGGAGTTTTCTGATCTGGAGGTTCACAGGGAAAATTTTGCCACAGAACAGTTAAAAGACCCCGCCCTAATAAAGGCACGGGAAAACGTAGTGGAAATAGATGGCGAGTTAGTGAACCCAGATAATACCTGCACTTACCCATACTTCAGCGTAGAGAAGGACCTACTGTATCGGGTGGCAAAAAGGGCAGAAGAAACCGTTGAGCAGCTTGTGGTGCCCAAACCTTACAGGAAGTTGGTGTTGGAGTTGGCCCATGGGCACATTCTTGGAGGTCATCTGGGGACAGAGAAAACCCGAGAGAGGGTATTACAGAGATTCTATTGGCCTGGGGTGATGAAGGACATAGAAAATTATTGTTCCTCCTGCCCTGTGTGTCAGAGGTCGGCCCCGATGCCACATTTCCGTAGCCCGCTGGTCCCTCTACCCATCATTGAGGTCCCGTTTGAGAGAATCGCAATGGATTTGGTAGGTCCTATAATCAAGTCCGCTAGGGGGCACCAGTACATATTGGTTATAATGGACTATGCCACCCGTTATCCAGAAGCGATCCCTCTCAGAAATACCTCGGCCAAAACCATAGCCAAAGAGCTATCTCTTGTTTTTAGCCGGGTGGGTATTTGTAAAGAACTGCTTACGGACCAAGGTACACCCTTTATGTCCCGGGTTATGAAAGAGCTGTGTAAATTGCTCAAAGTGACGCAATTGCGTACATCTGTGTATCACCCCCAAACCGATGGGCTGGTTGAAAGATTCAACAAAACCCTAAAACAAATGTTGAAGAAAGTGGTGGATAGAGATGGAAAGGATTGGGACTGTCTACTTCCTTATTTGATGTTTGCTATTAGGGAGGTGCCCCAATCCTCTACGGGATTCTCCCCCTTTGAGTTACTGTATGGGAGACACCCAAGAGGGCTGTTGGATATTGCCAAGGAAACTTGGGAAAGTGAGAGTTCTCCCCACAGGAGTGTGATTGAGCATGTCGCCCTGATGCAAGATCGAATTGCACAGGTAATGCCCATCGTGAAGGAACATTTGGCCCAAGCGCAGTTGGCACAGCAGAGAGTGTACAACCGTGGAGCAAAGACCCGTACCTTTTCCCCGGGGGATAGGATATTGGTACTTGTCCCTACGGTTGAAAGTAAATTCCTTGCCAAATGGCAAGGCCCCTACGAGATAATGGAAAAAGTGAGCGAAGTGAATTACAAGGTCAGACAACCAGGAAGGCGAAAGCCCGAACAGATATATCACGTTAATCTGTTGAAAGCCTGGAGGGATAGAGAGTCCCTAGTCGCAGAAACTTGGTCACCAGCTCAAACTGGTTGCGTGATTCCGGAGGTTGGAATAGCAGCCACCTTGTCACAACCCCAACAACAGGAGGTTAAGGAGTTTGTGCTTCGCAACAAGGAGGTGTTCTCTGAGCTGCCGGGACAAACATCTGGGGTAGAGCATGATATTATTACCCCGCCCTGTAAAAGGGTGAAGTTAAAACCCTATCGGATCCCAGAGGCCCGACGGGAGGCAATACGGGAGGAAGTACAGAAAATGCTGAACTTAGGGGTGATAGAGGAGTCCCAAAGTGATTGGTCTAGTCCCATTGTGTTGGTGCCTAAACCGGATGGGAGCTGGCGATTTTGTAACGATTTTCGTCAGTTGAACAAAGTTACAAAATTTGACACCTACCCCATGCCACGTATAGATGAGTTGATCGACCGGCTGGGAACAGCCCGATACATGACGACTCTTGACCTCACAAAAGGGTATTGGCAAATTCCCCTGGCCAAGTCGGCCAAAGAGAAAACCGCATTTGTAACCCCAGACGGGGCGTTCCAATATAAGAGAATGCCGTTCGGATTACAGAATGCGCCGGCCACATTCCAGCGGAAAATGGACCAGATACTGAGGCCCCATCGGAAGTATGCTGCGGCTTACCTGGATGACGTAATTGTCCATAGCACAGATTGGGCCTCACATCTGCCAAAAGTGCAAGCAGTCCTAGACTCTATCCGGGAAGCGGGGTTTACGGCTAACCCCAAGAAGTGTACCATTGGGCAGGAGGAGGCCAAATATCTTGGGTACACCATTGGCAGGGGAGTAATAAAACCCCAACTCAACAAAGTCGAGGCCATCCAGAGTTGGCCACGTCCCAACAGCAAGAAGCAGGTACGAGCCTTTCTGGGAATCGCGGGTTATTATCGGCGCTTCATTCCCCACTTTGCTTCTAAGGCTGTGCCCCTAACCAACCTGACGAAAGGGAAAGGGTCGGTCATGATTAAATGGACCCCCGAGGCGGAGGCAGCATTCCAATTCTTGAAACAAGCCTTATGTAGCCAGCCAGTGTTGTACTCACCCGACTTCTCTAAAGACTTTGTCGTACAAAGTGATGCGTCAGATGTGGGGTTAGGAGCAGTATTGTCCCAGGTCTGGAACGGGGAAGAGCACCCAGTCATTTACCTCAGCAGGAAGTTGAAGTCCCATGAGGTAAATTACGCCACGGTTGAAAAGGAGTGTTTAGCGGTGAAGTGGGCTCTAGATTCCCTTCGGTACTATCTGCTAGGTAGGCACTTTGACATGGTTACGGATCACGCTCCGTTAAAGTGGATGGCTCAAAACAAGGAGACAAATAGAAGAGTGAATAGGTGGTTCCTGGCCCTACAGGAATTCAACTTCACAGTAAAGCATCGCCCTGGCGTTCAAATGGGGAATGTGGATGCTTTGTCTCGAGTACATGAATGCCTGATTGCTGGTGTTCCAACCCCAAGGTTAAAACAAGAGGGGGGGGTATGTGACAGCAGGAAGGTAAAGTCACCTGGTTGCATCCAGGGGGGTAGATATATTTCTCCCAGATTCAGGCTTTACGCCGACTTATACAACTAGGTGGAGAGTTGTATAAGCCCAGCTGAGGCTAGTGGGCTCATGAATGACTCATACCTCTAGGGAGAGTGCTGGGCGTCGTGAGGCAGGGAGTTGATGAGACCAGCTGAAGCTTGTCAGCTCATTTAGGCCTCTATAAGAACTCCCAGATTCATTAGGTGTTAGCTCATGCCTGGAAGCAGACCTGTGTGGACTGTCTAGGGAGAGTGAACCCCTGTGCGGTGAGACAAAGCCTGTGTGGCTATTTGTTTGGACTTTTACTAAACCAGGGACTTAGGGACTAGGACAGCACCAGGCTGATCCCAGTTGTTAGTTTAGGAAACCTGCATGTTTAGTCAGAGGTCAAACTGACCAGGATTTATTTTGTTTATGTTTCTTTTTGGCTTTGCTGTGTTTTGTCACTGTACATAGAGAAATAAACCGCACCTTTTGATTTTGAAAACCACAACCTCCGTCTGCTGGCCCTGTTTTTGTGTGGGGAGCCCAACCAGGGGGTCACACACACCCGCTACCGAGTTAACCCCCTCACAATATATATATATATAATATTATATATATATATAATGTATGTAGCGACCTCACCCCTCTCTCCCCTTCTCATTCACGGCTTGTCTGTCTCGTCTAGGGGTTAACACTGGGGGGAGGGATGAGATACACCATTGCCCATGTCCTCCACGGTGTAGAGGTGAAGGCCAGAACTATTGGGCTTTGTGTATGTGTCCCAGAGTCAAATCCTCCTCGGATTGACTCCCCTTTGCTCCTAGTAACCAGAGTTCCACACACTGAATAGGTCCAACTCGTATTTATTCTTCTCAATAAATAGTCATACAGCACAGACAGGTTGAGACCCCTGTAGCACTTCAGTATTTGTGGGGAGTAGGCCATGACACAATTTGTCTAGATAAAGCTAACCACTGTAGTATCACCAGTGGCGAATAGTCACTGCCACTGACTATATGAGGTAGAACATGAATTACCTTCGCTAGCAAAGCCCCTGTCAGGGGAAGGCAATCCGTCCAAGGGAGTCACCGGGGCCTCTCTGTCACCAGCAATGCTGCGCCGGACTCTCCACAGAAGTTCCGCTCACCAGTCTTCTCAACCTCAGACACGGGCACCCAAGGAGTTAGGGCCCCCTCGGATTCCTTCAACCTCGCTGAACTCAGTCGAAGGTACTGAGCTCCAGGCTTCCGCCATAGTACCTCACCCCAGGCTAAATGTGCCTGAGATGGACTCCATCTCTCGCTCCGGCCAGGTCAAGGGCACCTGGGCCCGGAACTCCGGAACGCCAGCACCCAAGCTGAAGGTGCCTGGGTGCGGCTGCGTCCTCCGACTCTGAACCCAAGGTCAGGGCGTCAGCCCCTTTTATCCCCTCGCCCTTTGCGTCACAGCAGGTTCCCCGCCCTGCTGTACCAGAGCCAGGAAAGGACAAAAAGGAAGCAGTCTTGCGGTGAGTGTTCAACTCCAGCCCACGGCGACAACGCCACCTACAGGCCGCAGGGAACCTCACACCACCAGAGTCCTCCAAGAACCACCAAACGGTCTCAGATTCCCTGACAATCAATGCATCTGGGTTTCACTACCACCCAGATGCCTCCCCTAAAATCAAACACCCGCTACATGTATATACACACCTCCCAACTTTTTGAGATTGGAACGAGGGGCACCTATTTGAAAAAGTATGTCAGCATAGGACACACCCCCTTAAAGGACAATTATACTAAAAAAAATATTAGTTAAACCCACAAGTGCCTTTTTTTTTTCTCTTTCAATGGTTTTTATTGAAATCAAGTTTTGACAGACAACAAGGGTTCACAATGATACAAGTTTTGTGTCAACAGTAATGTTAATGTATCACACTGATCTTTTTCCTGCCTGGCTCACTTGCAAGTCAAGGGCAAGGCACACCGTGCTATATGCCCGTACCCTCTTGTTTGAAAAGGTTAAGCGGTGTTCACAAATTTTGGGTCCTGCAGCGAGTTACCTCCTTCCGCTGGTTCTCATCCCCAGTGTATGGGGACAAGTCTATATTTCTCACCCCCCCCCCCCCCCCAAGAAAGCCAATGTCCAGAAACACTTTAACTCCAACAGAGAGCTTATTTTTCCTTTTCTCCAGTAAACGGGAAATTGAAGAGAGATAGAAGTTAGCATAGTCAGAAGTCAGATTCAGGCACACACACCTTAGTCACTCGTCGCCACTCGATCCCGAGTGGGTTTAGCTCACCCGGATAGTCCCTGTGAGAGCGGCCCTAGCAGCCGGTGTGAAGCTCGAACAGTTCTGTCACCCTATCCCCTCCAGGGACGGGTTCAGGAAATCCTTTAACCTCTGTAGAATTTGGAGAAAAAAACAATGCCAATGGGCACTCTACAAGGGTAGCTTTGCGGAGTGAAGAATCCTTCCCTCTGACAGGTCACCAGACCTTAACCGAGACAGTGATCTTCCATCACTCATCTCCTCTCTGGGACAGATCCTCCCCTGGCTTCTCTTCGGTCAGAGCGGGTACCCTCACCTGGGCACCCTGGGACTCTTCTTTCGGGGGTAGGCCCTAGCTAAAGGTGCTGGGCTTACTAGTAGAGTTGCAGCCCTAGGCTAAAGGTGCCTGTGCCTGATCACACCCACATGCAGCCCTGGCAATGAGGGCCACCGAAGGTGGGGTACGTGTGTCACTCCCAGACCAGGTCCTCTCCTCCTCTCCTCTCTCCTCCT
Organism: Rana muscosa; assembly: GCA_029206835.1. Taxonomy (NCBI): domain Eukaryota; kingdom Metazoa; phylum Chordata; class Amphibia; order Anura; family Ranidae; genus Rana; species Rana muscosa. The sequence goes on along the minus strand of CM055117.1, from coordinate 77,760,135 downwards.
CTCCTCTCCTCCCCTATCTATGGCGTCTGCCCCTTTTGTACCCTCTCCCGGCATGCACAGTGGGTAGACCACGCCCACTGCATGGCCGCCAAGAGAGGACACCCAATACCGCCACTGTGTCACCTATGGTTCGACCCTGGGCCTGAGCAACAGTGCCACCCGCTGGCCAAAGGGGAACCGCACACCAGATAACACCACAGCAGAGCAGAGTCCAGTATAACAAATCGGAGAACCTGAGCCAACTATGGCTCATACTACCCCTAAATTTAGTACACAGCGACCCCCATATTGAGGTACCCGCTACATTACAATAGTGGGTCTCAGATTAGTACGAATGGATCATTATATTATTGTACTAAAACAAAGGTACAAACCCTGACCATTCATGTCCATAAACAAACTGATGGGTCATGAGATGCCTAAAACACATTAATTGCTAAAACTGTTCACTCTACACCTAACGATAGTATTAATAACATTTATAATAAGTCAAGGCTATTCTGGTATAACCCTGGAGGGCATTGCAGAAAAGAAATAAGGGGTTAGAGCAGTGAAATTCTCTGTAGAGGGACTATCGTGTGGTGGAACCAGATTTCCCAGCTTGAAGTTATAATAGAAAACCTAGGTATTAAGTATACACTGGGCTTAATGTACTGTAGAGACCACTATCAAACATGTGGGAACCCAACTATGGGGGCAAAGTAAAAGTTTGTATGAAGAGATGAAAGAAGAGAAAAGGATTAAAAGAAGAAAGAAGTGAAAAAGAGAGAGAGAGAGAAAAACGAAGGGAGGGAGAATGTGCAAACGATCTCCACGCTCCAGGCTACTGACCGCCCCCCCCCTCCCCCCCTCACGGTGACTGGAAATATCTAATCCAAGGGTTCCAAACTTTTACAAACCGATTTTGTTGGTCACGAAGAATACTACCGGTACTTAATTTTTAAGTGCCTTTTTTTTTAACCACTACTATTCCTTTTATATTGGCTTTTGACATTTACAAATGCAGCAATTTAGAAATTGGATGAAAGGTTTAGCACTGGGAAACACTTTTTAACCACTTGCTGACCTGCCGCCATCAATATACTGCGGCAGGTTGGCACGATCCCGCAAACCATCGTAGCTGTACGTCGGTTCGTTTAAGCAGGATAGCGGGAGGCGCCCGCTGCACTGCGGTCACAAGAGGCAGAACAGGAACGTGTTTGTGTAAACACACACATCCCTGTTCTGTTCTGAGAGGAGATGCAGATCGTGAGTTCCAATAAGCTGGGAACCACGATCTGTCATCTCCTATAGTGAGTCCCCTCCCCCCTACAGTTAGAAACACACAATAGGGAACACAATTAGCCCCTTGATCTCCCCTAGTGTTAACCCCTTCCCTGCCAGTGACATTTACACAGTAATCAGAGCATTTTTATAGCACTAATCGCTGTATAAATGCCAATGGTCACAAAAATGTTTCAAAAGTGTCCGATGTGTCTGCCATAATGTCGCAGTACCGATAAAAATCACAGATCGCCGCCATTACTAGTAAAAAAAAATAATAATAATAAAAAATGACATAAATCTATCCCCTATTTTGTAGACGCTATAACTTTTGTGCAAACCAATCATTATACGCTTATTGCGATTTTTATTACCAAAAATATGTAGAAGAATACATATCAGCCTAAACTGAGAAAAAAATAGCTTTTTTGAAAAAAAATTGGGGATATTTATTATATATAGCAAAAAGTAAAAACTGTTGTGTTTTTTCAAAATAGTCGCTCTTTTTTTGTTTATAGCGCAAAAAATAAAAACCCTAGAGATGATCAAATACCACCAAAAGAAAGCTCTATTTGAAGGAAAAAAAGGACATCAATTTGGTTTGGGTACAACGTCGCAAGACCGCGCAATTGTCAGTTAAAGCGGCGCAGGACCGTATCGCAAAAAATGGCCCGGTCATTGAGCAGCCAAACCTTCCGGGGCTGAAGTGGTTAAAAAGTGGATTTTATATACAACTATATAGATCAGACCAAAATGAGGGACAAATGAGGAGGAAAGAGGGACGGAGGGATTTTGTTCCAAATTAGGGACAGTCCCCCGAATTCAGGTACAGTTGGGAGCTATGTGTACAGTATATACTGTTTTTGGAGGGAGGGGCCTCTGACAATATATTGCCATGAGGCCCTCTTCGAGTTCTTTTCTAAAAGCCGTTCATCATTTTTCTTACATAGCTAATCAAATTCATTTGTTATGCATTAAAGAAAAAGTTCAGGTTGCAATATCCCATGGGGCAATGACCTAGAATGAGAGAAGTATGTGATGTGAAATTCCAGTTTTGCAAAAGTGTCAGTTTTCTCTTAATTAAGTCTTCACCTAAAATATTATTGACGCCAGCTTAACAGACATGCAGAGAAATGTCCTCCAGATCCTGGAAACCGAGATTAAAGGTTTGAGCTGAGTTTATGACAGGTCTTCTTTTTGCCTGCTTCGCCTGTCATGTAATGATCCATAGATGATTACTCTCTCTAGGTTTTTAAGACAACAGCTGTCAAATGGCAATTGTGACCCTGCATGCATTCGTCAGTTGAAATAATACAGGTGCCGCCTAATGTCATCTGCAGGCTGCAGGAACAGCTGTGCAACCACAGTCCACAGCACAGGAGACAGGCCACGTCTTCAAATTTCTGTTTATTTACAGTGGTTGTGTTTGTTTGCTTTACAGTGCCCTAAAAATACTGTTCTTTACAGGAACATGTGAGTTTGAGGTTTTTATACCCTTCACGCTACAAAAATGTAAAACAGATTAGAAGTAAAGGCTGCCATATGCTGGCCATATACTTTGCTAACAACAATGCCATCAATTCAAACCTGATGTCTGTGGTTGGAGAGATTTGACTGAACCTGGAAGATATACTGACCATAAAGAAGCCCTCATCAGAGAACTGCTGACAGCCCTATAAAATTGGACCTTTCAGTAACTTCACAATATATAGCAACAGCGTAATTTTCCAATAAAAAAGTTGCTTCTTTTTTTATCATGAAAAAGCCACCCTTGAGCTTCATTATGAGACCCAGACTGAGATAAAGCCATCGGACTGCTGCAGGTAGGATTACATTTCCTCAGTCACCACTCCTGCAGTGATCAGACTGCAAAATTGTAATTTAGGCCCCTTTCACACTGAGGCGCTTTGCAGGCGCTATTGCGCTAAAAATAGCGCCTGCAATGCGCCCTGAAAAAGCCGCTCCATTGTATCCAGTGTGAAAGCCCGAGGGCTTTCACACTGGAGCATTGCGCTTGCAGGAGGGTAAAAAAACTCCTGCAAGCCGCATCTTTGAGGCGCAATAGGAGTGGTAAAAATACCGCTCCTATAGCGCCCCTGCCCTTTGAAATCAATGGGGTAGCGCCTCCAAAACGCCTGCAAAATGCCGCAAAGAGGCGTTATTGCGGCCGTTTTTAACCCTTTTTCGGCCACTAGCGGGAGTTAAAATCCCCCCGCTAGCGCCTGCAAATTGCGGCAAAAACAACGGTATAGCGGCGCTAAAAATAGCGGCGCTATACCGCCAGCGCATCCAGCGCTTCAGTGTGAAAGTAGCCTTAGTAACACGTCACAAGGTGAAAAGGTGCAGCAGAGGCTGATCCAGTGTTGGAAAATTGTAAGAAAACAGCCACCAGAATTTACATAAAAAAACTGTAAATAGACAGAACAAAACTTAATAAAAAGTCCTAGATCATTTTAATTGTTGGTAAAAAAAAGTCATATAAAACAGCCAATGCCTTTCGGGGGCAACAGTAGACTTGTGCACAATGGTAAAATTAGTTTAGTTTCGGTTTGTTTCTTTTCGGTCCTGTTGATACTTAATCATTCTTAATTTTGCTAGACGTGATTTTTCGTGTTCGGACTAATTCGTATTTTCGCAAGAATTTTTAGTTGATTTATAATTCGTACTTTCGGTAGGGTACATTGTTTTTCGTTGATTCTGGATACAACTCCTACTTTCGTAACTTTTTTTGGGTTCGTTGATTCGTAATTTTCCGTGTTTCTCTCATAACGACGCTGCCTATTATGCCTAATGTGCTTCGAATGGATTTGTACTTTTCTAAATACATAGCGGTTATTTGTAACGATTCAAAATCTCGTATTTTACTTTCGTTTTTTACATGCGGCTATAGCCTCCGCCCCTGTACACCATTTTGAGAGGGAGTTCAGCACGGTGAGGGAGAAGCAGAGAGCAGAGCAGAGTATTATTGTGCTTCGAATGGATTCGTACATTCGTAACTTTTTTCATAACAAATTATGCCAAAGACATTCGGGCATTCGCTATTTGCGGTATAATTTATTTCGGATTCGGTTTTATTCGTAATTGCTTTGTTCGAAAATTCGAATGCTTCCGAATGTCCGAAAGTTGCTAAATTCGGACGAATTTCGATTCGTTACGAAACGAATTGCACAAGCCTAGGCAACAGCACTCATCCTTCATCAGGGTTCAACACCACACAAAACTGTTTAGGAGAAAACAGCCTGTCTGTTCAGCATCTATTGTCAAGTTGTTACTCCATGTGGAGAGTTCAATACTGGTTCAAACACAGATCTGTGAGTCAGTGTGTTCTCTGAGTCCATCTAAGTTTTATCCTTTGTTGATGAAAGGGAATTGGTGTTGCCCCATGAAATGCATTGGCAGTTTTAATATAACTTTTTGTTACAAACATATAAATTATCTTGGACTCTTTCATCTGGTGTCGGTTTGAGTCTTCTTTTCTGTATTTCTCAGGTTTAAGCTACTGTTGGGTGCCTATCAATGAAAGCCTTGCTGTACAGGAGCCACCTCGAAAGAGCTATTGAGCTTGTTTGAAGTTTTCCTTCATCTGACTACATGTGTAAGTCTAAACGCTTCCAGTGCCTCTTTGAGTATGTTGTACTGGAGACCAGGATTTACACGACCGTATTATCTCTGAGCCAGCATCTCAGTTCTCAAAGTAGATGATGACTAGGGATAAGCTTGGGTCATTGCTTTGCCAATTACAAACAAATAAAATAAACTGTTAGCGCAAACACTGGTACTGTAGAACACTTAAAAAGCGGGCAGTGTATATGTCCAAAGAATAGTCACAGTTCAATAGTTCATTATAATGTATAAATGACCACTCCTAAAAAGGAAGGGGATAGGAGAATGGTGGGCGGCAGCTGTCCTCAGAGAAAAGCCAACTCTGTTAGGAAAGACAAGGAGACAAAAAAGGGAAGCGCCACTTAAGTGCAATATGTCAGATACACAATTTTAATCTCAAAGGAAATGCACTTACAAGACACAAGTATAAAACTGGCTCATCAGGGTCTCATATAGCGCGGTGCGGTGCGGTTTCAGGTCCATCTGGATCCACGGGTCTGCAGGCAGGGTGTAACGTCCATCCTGTGGCCACTAGGAAACAGCCAGGTCCAGCGTGGAGCGATAATGACGTCACCGGAAGGCAGGACCAGGGAGAGCACCAGAAGGAAGGTCAGATGAGAAACTACAGGCTACGCGCTCGGAGACAAGCTCCTTCTACAGGCCTAATCCTTCTACAGGCCATTAGGCCTGTAAAAGGAGCTTGTCTCTCCCTGCTCTCCCTGGTCCTGCCTTCCGGTGACGCCATCATCTGCGCTCCACGCTGGACCTGTCTGTTTCCTAGTGGCCACAGGATGGACTTTACACTCTGCCTGCAGACCCGTGGATCCAGATGGACCTGAGACCGGACCGCGCTATATGAGACCCTGATGAGCCCGTTTTATACTTGTGTCTTGTAAGTGCATTTTCTTTGAGATTAAAATTGTGTATCTGACATATTGCACTTAGGTGGCGCTTCCCTTTTTTGTCTTATTGCTGGGCCAATGACTGCAGGCAGGAGGTTCCTCACCTGGCAGCTGCACATTTTCAAACTGGCAGAGTTGCTTATGACATCATTAAACTAATATGGCCAAAGGCCATATAAGGTCAATGACATTAACCTAAAACGGCCATGTGTCCATATTCGGTCAATGATGTCATGCACATCCCCGCCCCTTTGTTGTAGACTCTAGCTTCAGAAAGGGGAGTCCTTTGCCTACAGCTCATTGGTTTACCAATGATGGCTAACTTTCGGGTTCACTAATGATGACCGGATGATGACTAAACAAAGATGATTTCTTACAAAAATTCTCTAGTTAATACACTAGTTTCAGTGTTCGGACTAGCTTTTGGGCACCAGGAAAGTTAAATACCTACTACCTTCATTTAGAGGTCAAAATAATTATAATATTTTGTTTTGCAGAAACAGTGATGCTTTACCATGAAAATATATGTAGCGGCCTCACCCTCTCTCTCTTCTTTAACAGTTACTTTGGCTTCGGTCTAGGGGTACCTTGAAGGGGAGAGCGAGGTGCGCCACGGCCTATGTCCTCTAGATTACTGCATGTAGAGGTGAAGGCCAGTATCAGATTACATTCGGGCTGTGTATACGCTCAGAGCCAGGTCTGTTCTGCTGATAACCCCCCTTTGCTCCCAGTAATTGGAGTACCACACACTGAAAAAGGTCCAACACGTATTTATTCCATAACGGCAAACAAATAGTCCTTTGCGAGCAGACAGTTTGAGACCCATAGAACAGTTCAGTATTGGGGAGGAGTAGATCAAGGCACAATCCTCAAAGAAACTAAACCGTTGAGGTTTCACCAACGGTTGCTAAGCACAGTGGCTGTTAAATGGACTTTTGGTACAGAGTCTTTTTCAGCGACTCTAGTGAACAGGAACTGGAGTTACCTTCGCTACGTTGCAGCCCCTGTCAGGGGGAAGACATCCCTCCAAGGGAGTTACCAGAGGCCCCGCCGTCACCGGATTAATGCTGTACCGGGCTATTCGGAAGGGTTACACTCCCCGGCCTCCTCGCCTCAGATACGGGTCCCAACACCTTAGGGCCCCTCGGACTCCTCCACCCTCGCGGAACCCAGTCGAAGTTACTGGGTCCCAGGCCTTGGCCGTAGTACCTCACCCCAGGCTTAAGGTGTCAGGGATGGACTCCATCCCTCGCTCCGGCCAGGTCAAGGGCACCTGGGCCCGGAACTTCGGAACGCCAGCACCCAGGCTGAAGGTGCCTGGGCGCGGCCGCGTCCTCCAACTCTGAACCCCGAGGTCAGGGTGTCCGCCCCTTTTATCTCCTCTCCCTTTGCGTCACAGCGGGTTCCCCGCCACGCCGTACCGGCGCCAGGAAAGGACAAAAAGGTACAGTCTTGCGGTGCAGGTTCAACTCCGACCCAGGGCGACAACGCCACCTGCAGGCCACAGGGAACCTTGCACCACCAGAGTCCTCCAAGAACCACAAAAGGGATTCTCAGATTCCCTAACAATTAGTACATCTGGGTTAAATAATCCAGATGCTCCCCCCCCAAATTTAAATACCCGCTACATATATATATGATGGTGAGTCCATTTCAACTTGTAAGCTTCGCTGGGCCATGGATAGAGAGTATACTCTGCTGGGTACTCAACAAACAAATCACAAATCTTAGCATGTTTATTCTTACATTAGGCTGCACACTATTTTCCCATCTAGTTAGAATATGTTTAGGTGCCCCCAGGGCAAGAGGACATGCACATATGTGAAGCCAAAGTGATTAGCCCTTGAGTATAATGGTGGTGGTGGGGGGCTCTGTTGATGAGTCCATAAAGACACCATTGAGTAAGATATGGCAACAGTCCGACATCTGTAAGTATTATCGCAATGGACAGGGAATTATTATGTAATGTTTTCTGTCATATTTTATTACTTACATATGATGTCCACTTTGACCGGCAAACCATCATACTACATTCACATACACAGTGTTGTATTTTCCCCAGTCACTCAGGGGTTTCTCCCTAACCATTAGTAACTAGAAATTGTTAGTTATAAAACTAAATAGTTCCGCCAAGCACCTAGATTGACATCACATTATGAAGCATGAGAAACAGAGAAAAATACCTCTTGGTCATCTGTGAGCATCAAATGACAAGTCGTAAATCCAGCATTTAGCTATTAGTCACTGGAGTCAAATGCTGACAACGTGACGTTCATAATAACACAGCTTGTTATTCAAAAAAGTATGACAGATCTGTATGTTCTGAAGTGTTGTGTCATTGTATATATCCATAGTTTCACATCACATGGCTTAGAGCATATCAAACCCCAACAAAAACAAAAATGTAATAATTTAATATATTTCAGCTTACCAATCCTTAAATGTGGTGGCTACATTCGTTTTATTTATTTTAACCAGTTGATCCTGCCAATTCTGTTATTTTTCAACTTCCATTAACAGACCAAGGGTACAGACAAGGCATTTAACACTGACAGGGGTGCTTTCAATGGTCAACTTTTATTTATTTATGTAAAACCTTTATCCCTAAAGGAAAAAAATAAACTGTTTCTATAACTGCTTAAAAAGAGTTACCCGGAGTTTAGCTTTAATTTGTTAGTCAAGTCCATCTAAGCCGCAGGGGTCTCAAAGTGGTGGTCCTCCAGCTGTTGCAAAACTACAAGTCCCATCATGCCTCTGTCTGTGGGAGTCATGCTTGTAACTGTCAGCCTTGCAATGCCTCATGGGACTTGTAGTTTCGCAACAGCTGGAGGGCCACCAGTTTGAGACCCCTGATCTAAGGTCTGGTTCACACCTATGCAGGTTGCAGTTTGCATATTCCAGGTGCATTTTGCTTTTTTAATTCACATTTTTGATCCATTGAAGTCTATGAAACCAAAAACCAGAAAACAATCCCTGGCCCTTTCCATAAAATGCACAGATATGAACTACATCCATAGGAAAACATGTTAAATGGACTGTAGCGTATTTCTGCAAAACTGAAAATGCATAAAAAAATGCATAGGTGTGAACCAGGCCTGACTCTGCTAGAGCATCAAGCACTTATGCCCCGTACACATGGTCGGATTTTCCGTTGGTAAAAAATCAGGTGGTTTTTCCGACGGAATTCTGCTCAAGCTTGGCTTGCATACACACGGTCACACCAAATTCCGACCGTCAAAAACGCGTGACGTACAACATGTACGACAGCACTATAAAGGGGAAGTTCCATTCCAATGGTGCCACCCTTTGGGCTGCTTTTTCTAATCTTGTGTTAGTAAAAGTTTGGTGAGAGAAGATTCGCGCTTTACAGTCTTCGTGCTTTTCCGATCGTTTTCTGCAGTTCAGTTGGTGCTTGTGGGTTCGTATCTGTCTTTCAGGGCGTGTAGTGAGTTTGTATCTGTTTTTCAGTGCGTTCTTGACCGCTCGTTTCTGATTTTCAGGTCGTTCCTAATAGGCCTTGCTTTTCTTCAGTGCGTTCTGTTTTTTTTTTTTTAACAGAAATGTTTTCATTAATCTCCAATGGGAGAGAAGTTTCCTTGTACAATAGTTATTCTCACAAAAGAGTCAGAAAATAATGGATATTACATCCGATTGTAAGGCATAATAGTAAAAAAAAAAAAAAGGTAACAACGTCCGTTTCCTAAGACATCATATCAGAAGTACATCTGCTGTGAAAAAGATAGTAAAGCTACCAGCATCCTAAAACAGAGGATATGCATCCATACAAATACACCTGTTCTACATTCAATATATTACCAGGAACATGGTTGGGGGGTTACCCAGGGTGAATAGAGGCGGGGGGGGGTGGGGGGAGGAGGCCGGAACAGAGGTCGTCTCCCCGCCAGCATGAGGCAAAGTGGGGACCCTGTAAATCAAACGAAGGACATTAACTCTAACTTTTGGCCCAGGCACCCCATATTTTCCAAAATTTCTTAGGGCATTTACGACTCATATACGTTAGCCGATAGAGCGGAAAGGCAGAATCAATAAGGGCCCTCCACTGTGCGACCGTGGGGGGCTCGGGCTGTCTCCACTTAGTTAGGATGGCCTTTCTAGCATAAAAGAAGGCATAGAAATGTAGTAGTCGTTTGTGCATGTTTGTGGTGAGAGTATCACAAATGCCAAGGAGGAGGACACAGGGGCCAAGTCCAATGGTCAGGTTCCCAACAGAATTGATGGTATGTACCACCGCCTTCCAGAATTGCTGAATATGGGGACAGGACCACACAACATGGATGAAGGGGTACAAAGACACAATATATATCAATCGCGCAAGCATCGGGAGGTATCTGCATGGATTATTTGACTTGGTCCTCCAGCCCACAGGTTTGCTTTAAATAAACCTTATTTTCTGTTACTGATTCATAAATTTCATAGCGAGAGAAATGCCTCCACAGGTGACATATCATTTTGATGAAAAACATCAGCTATGAAACCAACGCTGATATATTTGGAACTATGGAAAACCGTATTTAGGTCTAACCTTGTTTCTGTTCTAGTGAAGGCTAAACATAGCACAGCTCATTGAGGTTACATCTGGCATAGAAAGAAGGTCCGTCTTTGCAGGGATGAAAGTTCTCCTTTTTTTTCCACAGTAAATGTCAAAAACACAGAAGCTGTGTCCATGAACCACAAAACTTGAAGGAATCATCTAAAAGGCTAGACCACCCCAGAGAGGCAAGATTCTACCTAAAGAGCACTTTCCTTTGTGAAGAGTTTACATGGACCTTTGGTAAGTGCTCTTGATTATAAGCAGAAGTCCAATTATATTTTAAGAATAAGAATTAAATAGCCCAGCAATCCTAAATGTAAAAAAACCTGCTTTTGCTGCAATGCTCACCTTTAATCTGGCTTTATTCCCTGCAGAAAGTCCTCTCTTCCACTAGGTGTACAGAAGATGTAGAAGTGGACATGTACTTTGCCGACTGAGGGTGAAGGAACAGGTTGACTTCAAAACTGGCTTCTACAGCTGCATGTACTTTCTCCTCTGCAGGTCTGTTCACCTGGAGAAGTAAAGTGACATACTTGGTAATATTGGGTATTAGGAAACATGTGACTCGCTCCTTTTTCTCCCATGTGACAACACCTTCCCCGAGTAAGCACCAGCTCCTGAATTTGTTGTAATTTGGAGGTTACATGGGGCTTTTTTGTCTTTACTCCCATGTTCAACCACAGCAACATGTGAGCAAAATAAAGGGTGTTCAGCTCTTTTTGGGGACAAAATCTCAGGTTTATTTTATTCTACCATATACACTTTTATCTGAGATTACTCTACTCCAGCTGTTGTTGAACTACAAGTCCCATGAGGCATTGCAAAACTATGACAGCCATAGACATGCCCCCCAAAAACAGAGGCTAAATGGGACTTTCAGTTTCACCACAGCTGCCAAGGTTGTTACTTCTGGTTTGGCCAATCAGGTTTTGCTTTTTAATTGTTTTATGGTTCAGGTAACTGGGGCCATTGTGCTGAAGGGTTTAGACCCCTGATATACTTTTTTTTTTTCGGAAATAGACCCCTGATATTTCACCAAAGCCCTCCAACAGGACTCCTAATTTTTTTTTTTTTTAAATAATAAAAATACATTGTAAAAAATAAAAAAATAATTTAAATAAAAAAAATGGTAAAGAAATAAAATAAAATAACAAACATAAAAACTACTGGCACCAGTGGCGGAACTACCAGGGTAACAAAGGTTGCACGTGTGACTTGGCCCAGGCGTACCGCCTCTGGGCTCATAGGGAAGGACCCCGACCAGGGGTCAAGGGGGCCCTTCATGGTTTCTTGCCCGGGGCCCTGCAGGTTCTAGTTACGCCACTGTCCTGCACCCTAATTTCTCTGTCCCAAAGGTCTTACAGAGCTAATAAACCTTGTTAACCCCTTCAAAAGTGACTTGCGGTAAATTCTTTACAACCCAGTAAAAGTCACGCGTCAAACCTTAAGGTTAAATGACAGCCCACCGAGCCACTTGGGGGTCCCTATTATACAGTATGAAACAGCGCTGGCAGAATACATACAGTTTCATACTGTTTAATACTTCTAAGGTTGTAGCACCTTTGCGCAGCATCTGCAGTCTTATTATTATTATTATTATTATTATTTTTATTTATTTTGATTTAGTACTTTAGCGCAAGTTTTTGAATTATGCCCCGTACACACGAGCGGTATTTCCGTTGGATTGGATTGTTTTTCCGACGAAATTCCACTCAAGCTTGGCTTGCATACACACGGTCACACAAAAGTTCTCTGAACTTTTGACCGTCAAGAACGCGGTGACGTACAATACTACAACGAGCCGAGAAAATGTGAAAGTTTTTTGCGCCTCGGAATTGCATACAGACGAATGGAATTTCCGTCAAGAACTTTTTCCGTCAGAAAAATAGAGAACCAGCTCTCAATCTTTTGCTGGCGGAAATTCAGACATCGACCGTGTGTATGCAGCATTAGATTTACTAACTGCATTCTGAGATTAAATGGATGCCAAAAATAAATAAAAAAATTGCCCAGAGATGAGTATTATCCTTATTTTCATATATACATACAGGCATATACACTGTGCATATATAGGCGATCCCTGGGTTACAAAAATCCGACTTACAAACAGAAGGACACAACAGGAAATGAGAAGAAATCTACCCCTAGGAAGGGAAATTCACTGTAAAGCCTCGTACACACGATCGGATATCCTATGGATTCTAATCCGATGGTTTTGTCCATCGGAAATCCGATGAAGCTGACTTCCATCAGTCTTGCCTACACACCATCAGTCAAAAAACCGACCGTTCCAAACACGGTGACGTAAAACACTCCGATGAGCCGAGAAAAATTAAGTTCAATGCTTCTGAGCATGCGTCGACTTGATTCTGAGCATGCGTGGGTTTTTTATCCGATGGACTTGCCCATAGACGATCAGAGTTTTCGATCGGTTTTTTATCCATCGGAAAAATTTAAAACATGTTCTATTTTTTAAAACCGATGGAAAAAAGACCGATGGGTCCCATACACGATCGGTTTGTCTGATGAAAACAATCCATCGGACGGTTTTCATCGGTTAAACCGATCGTGTGTACAGGGCTTAATAGTTATCATGGAAAAAACGTGTCTCCACTGAAGCATTATCACCAATCCTTGTTTCCACAACAACCCAAAAAAAATTCAATCCAATTGTCATTGGGACAGAAAGTGAGGTGAAATGTTCTGAACAGGGGCACAGACAGCAAAACAAATGTTACAGGGGTGATAACCCTTCCCTATGTTTTCCAAAAAAACTTAAGAATTATTTTTTTGGCTGTAGTTACACTTAAAAAATTTACCTGTTCCAGCTTACAAACAAATTCCACTTAAGAGCAAACCTACAGACCCTATCTTGTTTGTAACCCGGGGACTGCATGTACTGGTAATTTTTGTTTTGACTATAAAGCAGTCATAGGGTGGGATTTGGTGTTGTTATGTACTATATAGTGTGGTTTTAATTGAGGGTATTATCTTACACAGAGCGCTTGGCCTCATTTAGCCTTTGGGTCAGACGGAATACTTTATGGAGAGCGTTAACTGGGTGGCAGCTCTAAAAACAAGAGACATTACAGCTGGCATTATATAAGCAGAACAGCTGGTATAAGAAGAAGAGGCTGCGGCCTGTTACAAGGCTTGACAGTTCATGCCTAAAATGGATTAATGGACACCAAGAGTTAATAATAAAATAACAAAAGTCGCCAATGATGACAACTTGTAATGACAGCTTTTATGATTGCAGATTAATCCTGAGTTTAGGCTTGTCCGCCTAGAACATCTGCTGCTGGGTTTTTCCTGGTCTTTCCACTTTGAAAGGGCAGGAATTTGTTGGCAAAGGCATATTTTATCAAAAAAGAAAGCGACAAATTTCATCACAGAATAATTAGGTCACAAGAGACTTCAGAGCTATGAGCCAATAAAAGCCAAACAGAAAAAGCATCAAACGGGCAGAGCAGCTTTGATGTGATAGGCTATGCTTTAAATAAAACCTGTTGAGTACTGTTGTGCTGCTGGATTCTCATAAACAAACTCAACTTCTGGGTATGGGGCACACTTGCATGAGTCCCATTGTCCCATGATGAAGTGCTTGAGCAACTAGTGCCTCTCTTCCACTAAGCGGATCGGTTCGGGTTGGTTCCGTACGGTACGCTATTTTGAGTGTTTATAATATGAAAGCGCCCCATACAACTGAACCATACCGCACCATTCTGGGTCCTGCTTCAGATGTGGGGCCATAGAAAATGGTACGGTTCAGTTAGGGCGGAGCTACAATACATTCCACTGATTGGCGGATTTTCTAAACCCTGTATGGCCCCTGACGGTCCAACTTGCAGTGGAAACGCTCATCAGAATAGACCGGACCATTCTAACCATTCCAAACTGTACCGACCCGAACTGATCTGCTCAGTGGAAACGAGGTATAGTAAGTACTGTATTGGGGCTGCAAGGAGGCACGCCTAGTCCAAGTTAAATACCGACTTTTAAAAAGTTGAGATTTGCATGTGCAGTTTGGTTTGTGTCAAAAGGTATTTGTTTTGTACATTTGTAAATCGTTATTTTATATTTAGTTTTATATATATATATATATATATATATATATACCGTATTTTTCGCACCATAAGACGCACCTGACCATAAGACGCACCTAGGTTTTAGAGGAGGAAAACAAGAAAAAAAAATTCTGAACCAAATGGTGTACTAAAATATTTTCCAGTGCCCATGAAATGCAGCCTGACCATTGCCATAGTAAACGCAGAGGGACCATGCCATAGTAAACGCAGAGGGACCATGCCACAGTAAACGCAGAGGGACCATTGCCATAGTAAACGCAGAGTGACCATGCCATCAGTGGTGTATTTAGGTTTTGTGCTGCCCTAGGCCTGACTAAACTTGCGCACCCCCTAATTTAAATATGACCCACCCCTTCCTGTCAAGGCCCACCCTGTCATCTTCATGGGAAGAGGACAGAGGGGACGCTGTGGGAAGAGGACAGAGGGTTGCCGTGTGTGAAGGACAAAGGGACACCCTGGGAAGAGGACAGAGTAACGCCCTGGGAAGAGGACAGAGTAACGCCCTGGGAAGAGGACAGAGTAACGCCCTGGTAGAAGGACGCCGTGGGAAGAGGACAGAGGGGACGCCGTGGGAAGAGGACAGAGGGGACGCCGTGGGAAGAGGACAGAGGGGACGCCGTGGGAAGAGGACAGAGAGGGACCTTGTGGCGGTCAATAAGGCCTAGAGGATATCAGGTTAGGCACTTCCTAATGGCTCAGTCCCTGGAAATAGTAATAGATAATGGCCAACAGGCCCTCTTACCAGACCCAGCGAAATCGCAACAGTGATCCCCTGGCTGGACGTTCGCTCACTCTGGGTTGCCCGGGGTGACTCTAGTCAGTAGTGTAGCATGTCTGTATCCTGGCAGTGGCTCGGTCTTTCTCCCTCTCTGGTGGTGCGGGTACAATGTGGCTTCCTCTCTGGTGGTGCGGGTACAGCGGTTAAAGTGTGGCTCCCTCTCTGGTGGTGCGGGAACAGTGTGGCTCTCTGGTGGTGCGGGTACAGCGTGGCTCCCTGGTGGTGCGGGTACAGCGTGGCTCCCTGGTGGTGTGGGTACAGCGTGGCTCTCTGGTGGTGCGGGTACAGCGTGGCTCTCTGGTGGTGCGGGTACAGCGTGGCTCTCTGGTGGTGCGGGGTACAGCGTGGCTCCCTGGTGGTGCGGGGTACAGCGTGGCTCCCTGGTGGTGCGGGGTACAGCGTGGCTCTCTGGTGGTGCGGGGTACAGCGTGGCTCTCTGGTGGTGCGGGGTACAGCGAGGCTCTCTGGTGGTGCGGGGTACAGCGTGGCTCTCTGGTGGTGCGGGGTACAGCGTGGCTCTCTGGTGGTGCGGGGTACAGCGTGGCTCTCTGGTGGTGCGGGGTACAGCGTGGCTCCCTGGTGGTGCGGGAACAGCGTGGCTCCCTGGTGGTGCGGGGTACAGCGTGGCTCTCTGGAGGTGCGGGGTACAGTGTGGCTCTCTGGAGGTGCGGTGTACAGTGTGGCTCCCTGGTGGTGCGGGGTACAGCGTGGCTCCCTGATGGTGCGGGGTACAGCGAGGCTCCCTGGTGGTGCGGGGTACAGCGTGGCTCTCTGGTGGTGCGGGGTACAGCGTGGCTCTCTGGTGGTGCGGGATACAGCGTGGCTCTCTGGTGGTGCGGGGTACAGCGTGGCTCTCTGGTGGTGCAGGGTACAGCGTGGCTCTCTGGTGGTGCGGGGTACAGCGTGGCTCTCTGGTGGTGCGGGGTACAGCGTGGCTCTCTGGTGGTGCGGGGTACAGCGTGGCTCTCTGGTGGTGCAGGGTACAGCGTGGCTCCCTGGTGGTGCAGGAACAGCGTGGCTCCCTGGTGGTGCGGGGTACAGCGTGGCTCTCTGGAGGTGCGGGGTACAGTGTGGCTCTCTGGAGGTGCGGTGTACAGCGTGGCTCCCTGGTGGTGCGGGGTACAGCGTGGCTCTCTGGCAGTGCAGGGTACAGCGTGGCTCCCTGGTGGTGCGGGGTACAGCGTGGCTCTCTGGTGGTGCGGGGTACAGCGTGGCTCTCTGGTGGTGCGGGGTACAGCGTGGCTCTCTGGTGGTGCGGGGTACAGCGTGGCTCTCTGGTGGTGCAGGGTACAGCGTGGCTCTCTGGTGGTGTCCCCCAGCAGAGTATTCTCTTTTGCTCCTCTTCAAGTTCTAACACCCCCTCCCTCCCCTCCAGCAGAGTGCTTGCATGCTGGAGGAACTGGTGCCAGACGTCTGCAGGGACTTCATTTCCCATGATGCCCCCAGTGTCTTCTGATTGGCCTTCTGCTGTGGCCAATCATGGGGGGGCAGGAAACAGTGGGTAGGAAGCTGGGTGGCGACCCAGCAAATCCAATTAGAGCCGCTCTCTTTCTCTTCTCCTTACAGAAAGGGAGGAGGGGGGCGGCGGGGGATATACAGACAGCCCGCAGCTCTCCTCTCCCTGTCACAGCGCCGCTGCTCTATTTGCCAGAGAACTCGGCAGCGGCGCTGTGACAGGGAGAGGAGAGCTGCGGGCTGTCTGTATATCCCCCGCCGCCCCCCTCCTCCCTTTCTGTAAGCCAAAGAGAAAGAGAGAGCGGCTCTAACTGGATTCGCAAAGCCCCTGAAACTGCGGCGGGGGGGGCGGAGCTAGTGGCGGCGGTCGGGGATTCCAGAGGCTGTGAGCGGATGGCAGGGGCGGTGCCAGCGATGGTGGGGGGCGGGGCCCCTGTTATGTATTCGGACTATAAGACGCAGGGACATTTTCCCCCATATTTCTGGGGGAAAATAGTGCGTCTTATAGTCCGAAAAATACGGGTATATATATATATATATATATATATATATATATATATATACACTGTATATATATATGTAGCGGCCTCACCCCATCTCCTTTGTCTAGGGGTATGTCACATGACAGGGTGAGATGCGCTACGGCCCATGTCCTCCCCATAGCTGTGGGTGAGGTGAAGGCCAGTACCAGATATTTCCTCGGGCCTATGTGCTCCGTTCTAGAATACAGTCCTGCTGTGTCAATACTTCCCTCTGCTCCCATTAACCAGAGTTCCACACACCGATCACAGTCCAACTCTTGTTTTATTGTATATCTCACAATAAACAGTGCTTCAGTAGCCAACTGGTTGCGACTTGATAACATTTTGATACGGGGGTGAGCAGGTCGAGGCACTATCCTGGTTATCAGCTAAACCACTGCGATCTCGCCAGCGGTTACTATAGCATTAGCTAGGAAGGACTTAGAATCTGAGAGTCTCTACCAGCGACTCAAGAGAACGTAGATAGGAGTACCTTTGCTGCGTTGCGGCCCCTGTCAGGGGAAGATGTCCCTCCAAGGGAGTTACCAGAGGCCCATCCGTCACTGGGTTGATGCTGCTCCAGACTCTCCGGATGGGTAACCTCCCCGGCCTCCTCACCTCAGACATGGGCCCCATCCACTTCAGGGACCCTCGGACGTCTCCACCCTCGCGGGATCCAGTCGAAGTCACTGGACCCTAGGCCTCCTAGTTTAGTACCTCACCCCAGGCTGAAGGTGCCTGGGATGGACTCCAACTCCAGAACCGCCCGCACCCAGGCCTAAGGTGCCTGGGCGCGTGAAGAGAATCCTCCGGAAGACCTCGTGGTTAGGGCGTCTCCCCCTTTTATCTCCTCCCATCGACACCACGGCAGGTTCCCCGCCCTCGCCGTACCATCTCCGGAAAGGGACAAAAAGGGTAGCACTATCATGGCAAATCTACCTTGAGCCTCCAGGTACCCCGCCACCCAGAGGCCAAGGAGATTATTACACCATCCAATCCTCCACGAACACAAGTGGTCCACTATTCCCATACTTACACACCTGGGTCTCCCACCTAAATTTAGAGACCCCGCTACATATATATATATATATATATATATATATATATATATATATATATATATATAAAGCCAACTAAAAAACTAAAAAAGTCCGTACACCCCAAATTTTTTTTTACATTTTCAATATATATAAATAGGTCAACATGAGAACTTCGTTCAAATTGTGCCTACAGATACAGATGATAGACTTAGATAAAAACACAAAGAAAATGTGCCTTTTCAATACTTTATTAAAAATAATAATAACTTATTAAAATAAATAGATGTACAGTAATGGTGGACTGCAGAAAAGTAAGAACGCCCTTGGCCTCAGAAGCTGGTATTACCCACTTTAGCAAAGTGGGTATTTGATTTGTACATTTTTAAATTGTTATTTTATATCTTGTTTTATATATACAGTATGTAGCGGGTG
The DNA here is from genome assembly GCA_029206835.1 of Rana muscosa. Lineage (NCBI taxonomy): Eukaryota > Metazoa > Chordata > Amphibia > Anura > Ranidae > Rana > Rana muscosa. The sequence continues at coordinate 77,741,501 of CM055117.1, read as the reverse complement.
TGGTTGCTACTAGTTACTACATCCATGCATATTCACCCTGCTGTCAGACATCCATGCGCCACACTTTGTAGACAATGAAAAGCCTTTTGCTTTGTTTTGTTATTTTATTTGGGGAATTAATTTGGTTGGGGAAGGGACATGGGAAGTCCATAGCAACAAAGATCATTGACGTGTGATTCTATTAGATGCGTCACACTTTTGATAGAGAGTAAAAAAAAAATTACTGACACTAGACTTGACAGTATTCAGTTCCACTTCAACTTTCTTTCTCCTGCACACAGCTTGACAACTTTACCTCCGACAACTCTCCCTGTCACAGTCCTAGTACTCCCATCACACCGTTAGATAGAAACTGGGCCTTTTTCTGAATAAGCCCCCAGCATGGATAGAAGATGTAACTAGGGTTGCCACCTTTTCTTCAAGTCAAACCCGAACACTTTAGCGGCGCACAACAATTGTTTTTTATAGTATAAACTATACATATAATTTGCTATTAAATACAATTTCTAATCATATGAAGTTAATAACAAGAGTTCCCCTTTTACATCAGAGTCCACAGAGTTCCCCTACACTGTAAGGGGGGACTCTGCAGACTCTGATGTAAGGGAGAGCTCTGGGGCCTCTAACATAAGGGATGCTCTGGGAACCTTGATTTAAGGGAGAGCACTGAGAACTCTGATGTACGGAGAGGACTTTGATGTAAGGGGAAACACTGTGGCCTCTGGTGTAAAGGGGAGCTCTAATGTAAGGGGTGCTCTGAGAACCCTGATTTGCCTTAGTGTACCCACTTAGAGGCAGGAGAGAGAAGGGGGGAGACTTCAGTCACAGACAGGGATGGATGGTGAGCTCACTCACCCCTTGGCAGTCAGCATCTCTCATCCAGATGTATCTGAGGTTGCCGGACTTCAAAATTCCGGCCCCCACTATCCTTATTTGAGGCACAGCGCTGGGGATTCGAGTGTGGGCAGACACAGAGAGGTATGGGGGGGGGGGCGGGAAGAGGTGCAGATCGCACTCTCTCTCTCCTCTCCCCCTGTGTGTGATTGGGGGGGGGGTTAGTGCTGGCTTTGGGCAGTGTGAAGGAGTGTAATAGACACTCTCAGCTTAGACAACTGCAGCCAGCAATCCTGCTGGGAAGCCATAGTCCAGTCTAAATAATGTGTCTGGGTTTCAGTCAGTCTGAAACCCGGACGCATGATTCCAAACCCGAACTGTCCGTGTGAATCCTGGACAGGTGGCAACCCTAGATGTAACTGATTAAGGCCTTGGGCCTGCAGTACCCCCTCATGGCTGTTTCTGGTTAGCCGCTATTACATTAACCACTTCCCGCCCGGCCAATAGCAAAATGACGGCCAGGCGGTGGTTGCGTTATCCTGACTGGGCGTCTATTGACCTCCTGCAGGATAACAGCCGCCGCACGCCTGTGGGGGCCCGCATCGCGGCAATTGGTGGTGCGGTGTGTCAATCTGACAGACCGCTACACCAATCTCGGTAAAGAGCCTCCGACGGAGGCTCTTTACCACGTGATCAGCCGTGTCCAATCACGGCTGATCACGATGTAAACAGGAAGAGCCGTTGATCGGCTTTTCCTCACTCGCGTCTGATTGTTCATCAGCGCAGCCCCCCCTCAGATGCCCACATTGGACCACCAGGGAAGCCGCCAGGACCACCAGGGAAGCCTTCAACATGTGGATGGCCAGGTACATCCCCCATGGCCATCCACATGTTCCAAAACATGCAAAATATGTGCCAATCAGTGCTCACAAATGGGCACTGACTGGCACCATAATACTACAGTAAAAAAAAGTGATGTCCAGCAATGCCACCCACCAGTAATCAGTGCCACTCATCAGTGTACCTCAGTGCCACTTATCAGTGCCCATCCGTGCCCATCAGTGCCCACCTATCAGTGCCCATATGTGCCACCTATCAGTGCCACCCATATGTACCCATCAGTGCCGCCTATGAGTGCCCATCAGTGCTGCCTATGAGTGCCCATCAGTGCCGCCTATGAGTGCCCATCAGTGCCGCATACCAGTGCCACCTATCAGTGCCCATCAGTGCCGCCTAGCAGTGCCCATCATCAGTGCTTATCAGTGCCACCTCATCAGTGCCACCTTATTGGTGCATACTAGCGGTGCATACTAGCCCCAATATACTTTTACTTTGCAGGTTTTGCAGCAAATCAGGGTTTACTTCCTCTTTAATATGATGCAGAATTCATAGCTAACTTGATAACTACAAACTGCCCAGGCCCTGAAGCAGCAAAGCAATCCTAAACCATAAAATTTCCAGCGCCATGCTTCACAGGTGGTATTAGGTTCCTCTCCTGAAATGCTGTCTCTAGCAATGTAGTTTGGTGCAAGCCAATGTTACTGTGAGCAAATAACATTTCTTTCATTAACCAGTCAACAGCAGAGTGTTGTAGAAGGCCTGGCTTTTGCCTATATGTTCAATGGAAAACTGTAGTCTTGCTATTGTAGCACACCAATTATTTTGCACCCGCTTACCTTCACCTGCGGGGGGGTAGGACACACCATGCTACAAGCCCGTGTCCTCCTTATCAGAGGTCAGGCGATGTTCACAGATTTGGGTCCTGCAGAGAGTTACCTCCTTCCACTGGTTCTCGTCCCTAGAATGTAGGGAAAAGTCTACATTCTTCCCCAAGAAGGCCAATGTCCACACGACTTTAACTCCAACAAAGTGTTTATTTTCTTTTGCTTCAGTTAACGGGAAATTGAAGAGAGAAAGAAGCTAGCGAAGTTAGAAGGTAGATTCAGGCACACAACACTTGACTCACTCGTCACCATTCGATCCCGAGTGGGTTTAGCTCACCCGGATAGATCCCTCTCACAGTTCTAGCAGCCTAAGTAGAGCTCGAACAGTACTATCACTTTGTCCTCTCCAGGGACAGGTTCAGGAGATCCTCTAATAGCAGCAGAATCCTGTTATTCCTGAAAACAGAACTTTCCTTAAACCTCTGTAGAATTTAGAGAACAGATTATGCCAATGGGCACTCTACAGGGTTAGCTTTGTTGAGTAAGGAATCCTTCCCTCTGACAGGTCACCAGGCCTTTCCCGAGACAGCGACCTACTATCACTCGTCTCCTCTGTGGGACCGATCCTCCCCTGGCTTCCTCGCGGTTAGAGCGGGTACCCTCACCTGGGCACCCTGGGATTCCAATGTGCTGATTGTAGACCCAGTTAAAGGTACTGGGCCTACCTGGAATGTTGTAGCCTCGGGCTAAAGGTGCTCGAGACTCCTCGGCCAGTCCACGCACCCCCATGGGGCACACTCCCCCCCGGGACTCACTCCCCGGCACTCCTGCCTAAACATGGCATCTGCCCCTTATATACCCTCTCCCGGCATGCACAGCAGGCGAAGCCCCGCCCACCGCACGGCAGCCGAGAGAGGACATCCAATCACGCCACTGTGTCACCTGAGGTTCGACCCTAGGCCTGGGCAACAGTGCCACCCACAGGCCAAAGGGGAACTGTACACCAGACAACACCACAGCAGAGCAGAGTCCAGTATCAAATTAGAAGGCCTGAGCCAAACTATTGCCCAGACTGTCCCTTAAATTTGGGCATAGCGACCCCCTAATTTTAAGGGTCTGCTACACTATTATGTTCTCTTTGGACAGCAACTGCTTTTTACTGACACACCTCCCCTACATGTTAAATTGGTGCAGTCTCTTTCCGAATGTAGATGCATGCACTTTGACACCAACTGTTGCAACAGTTGACTGTAGACCCTGCAATAAAATTTTGAGGTTCTTGGAGATTTTTAGCAACAAATGGTCATCTTTTATACTAAACTTGCTGGGTCAGCCAGTCTTCAACAAAATATCAGCTTTTGGAAATCTACAGTACCCTACTTGTAGAGTATTTTCCTTACAGTGAAATGATTGATTTCAAATAATGTTGTGATCCTAAACACCATGCAAGACTCAGAGACCTTGACAACCTTCTTTCTAAACTTGTTTCTACGGTCATTTGAGAGCTTGTTTGATCATATCATGATGACACCACACCACCTACGTACTCTATAAGGAGGCTCTAATCCCATGGTGCCCTACCTGTGGCCCTTTGGTACATGATGTGTGGTCCTCAAACCTCAGCAGTCTGTAGTAGTCCCATAGACACACTCCTAAACCTTGTGGACGGCCTTCCCAGAAGAGTTGAAGCTGTTATAACTGCAAAGGGAGGGCCAACTCAATATTGAACCCTACGGACTAGACAGGCATCCCAATACTTTTGGTAATATAGTGTATATATACAGTGCCCTGAAAAAGTATTTATACCCCTTGAAATTTTCCACATTTTGTCATATTATAACCAAAAACGTAAATGTATTTTATTGGGATTTTATGTGATAGACCAACACAAAGTAGCACATAATTGTGAAGTGCAAAGAAAATGATCAATAGTTTTCATTTTTTTTACAAATAAATATCTGAAAAGTTTGACATGCATTTGTATTACTCTGATACCCCTAACTAAAACCTAGTGGAACTAATTGCCTTCAGAAGTCACCTAATTAGTAAATAATCCACCTGTGTAAAATGTATTTGCAGTATAAATAGAGCTGTTCTGTGAAGCCCTCAGAGGTTTGTTAGGGAACCTTAGTGAACAAACAGCATCATGTAGGCCAAGGAACACACCACACAGGTAAGGGATAAAGTTGTAGAGAAGTTTAAAGCAGGGTTAGGTTATAAAAAAATATCCCAAGCTTTGAACATCAAATGGAGCACTGTTCAATCCATCATCCGAAAATGGAAAGAGTATGGCACAACTGCAAACCTACCAAGTCATGGCCGTCCATCTAAACTTACAGGCCGGGCAAGGAGAGCATTCATCAGAGAAGCAGCCAAGAGGCCCATGGTAACTCTGGAGGAGCTGCAGAGATCCACAGCTCAGGTGGGAGAATCTGTCCACAGGACAACTATAAGGCTCCTTTCACACTGAGGCGCTTTGCAGGCGCTATTTCGCTAAAAATAGCGCCTGCAATGCACCCCAAAAAAGCCGCTCAATTGTATCCAATGTGAAAGCCCGAAGGCTTTCACATTGAAGCGTTGCGCTTGCAGGAGGGTCAAAAAACTCCTGCAAGCCGCATCTTTGAGGCGCAATAGGAGCGGTAAAAATACCGCTCCTATAGCGCCCCTGCCCATTGAAATCAATGGGGTAGCGCCTCCAAAACGATCGTAAAACGCAGCAAAGAGGCGTTATTGCGGGCGTTTTTAACCCATTTTCGGCTGATAGCGGGGGTTAAAATGCCCCCGCTAGCGCCCGCAAATCGTGGCAAAAACGCCGGTATAGCTGCGCTAAAAATAGCGCCGCTATACTGCCAGCGCATCCAGTGCTTCAGTGTGCAAGTAGCCTTATGCCGCGTACACACGACCATTTTTCTCGTCGGGAAAAATTAAATTTTTTCTCTTTGACGAGAAAAACGACTGTGTGTGGGCTTTTCATAATTTTTCCCGACGAGAAAAACAGCATGAATCACGACGAGAAAAATTAGAACATGCTCTAATTTTTCTCGTCGTGATTCACGGCATTTTTTTCCGCGGCAGTTTTCCCATAGAGAAACACTGCCTGGGAGCCTACACATGGTCGTTTTTCTCGACCAAGAGAAAAAATGTCGGGAAAAACGGCCGTGTGTAGGGGAACAAGCCATTCCTCGTTTTTCCCATCGATTTTCTCGACGGTGTTTTCACCGTCGAGAAAATCGATCGTGTGTACACGGCATTAGTCGTGCACTCCACAAATCTGGCCATTATGGAAGAGTGGAAAGAAGAAAGCCATTTTTGAAATAAAGCCATAAATCTTCAATCAATGCTATCTGAAGGGTGAAGTCCAGGCAGGGCCGGCCCAAGACATTGTGCTGCCTGGGCCCAAGAATGAAATGCTGCCCCCCCCCCCAAAAAAAATAAAATAATCACGCCCACCAAAATCTATTCTCTATTTTGTGGACCAATCGCTTTTTTTTTTTGCGTTTTTTTTTTTTTTAACCAAGAATATGAAGCAGAATACATATTGGCCCAAACTGATGAAGACAGTTTTTTGGGGGATATTTATTATAGCAAAAAGTAAAAAATACAGTTTTTTTTTTTTCTAAATTTTCGTTTTTTTCTTGTTTATAGCACAAAAAATAAAAAACGCAGAGTGGGGCAGTGGACGTGTCAGTAGAGCAGTAGACAGTGTCAGTGTTTTTTTTTTATTAGCCATGTTAGGGGGGCTTTGGTTTTAGGTCTCTGAATGAACACAGGGGTCCCCCTACTGCCTGTACACTATAAGACCCAGCATGTCCAGGACTCACCCCTCCCCCATGCTGGCTCCTGTCACAACCCCAAATATAGGATGTTCCCAGTACAGGGGGAGTCAGGAGCAGTTTCAGTTTCCCTCAGTGTGTAGAAGACCAACCAGCCCTGTGTCCCGCACTGCAGAATGTTCGTAAATTCCCATATCCGCCCGCCCCCCGCTACACTCTTACCAAGTCACACTTCTTTGGCTCCAGCTAGAGAGCATGTTTATCCCCCAGCGGGCCCCGCCATGACTGAGGACAGTTGGTGGGAGAGGAGGTTGTAAGCGAAGAGGGAGGTGAAAAGACACAAGCGGCATCTGACTCGAATGGAGAAGTGAGGGGAGGAGACAGGGGAGAAGTCAGGGGAGGATGGGGTGGGACCAACCTGTTTCTGAGCCAGAGGCGCAGAAACAGGGAGGACACGGAGTTCGGAGGCAGTGCAGAGAAGGTGGGTCTGTGCACCAGGCAGAACATTCAGGAGATCTGTTGTTGCAGTACTGCCTGTTATTCCACGCAGTACATGACCCGCCTCCTCCACTCAGCAGCCCCTGTGTGAAGGGGGGGAAGTGGTCTGCCTGTCACATACTGGTATACGAGGTGATGCCGCCGCCCACACAGAGACGCATTGACATCGGATCTAGTGTGAAAGGGAGCCCGCACCACCCTCCCTGGAGCAGGGGAAGGGTCGCTATGGCAACTCCGCGGCTGTATCCCTTCACGCTGCCCACTTGTCACTGCCGGCTGCCGCCCCTCTGTAAAGGCCCATTGGGTCCCATGGTAGGGCCGGCCCTGAGTCCAGGCCATTACACACACACACAACCTAAGTTTTACATATAAACATGATTCCCAGAGAGCACTGTGGGTTAGCTAAAGTAATAGCACTATGAAAAATATTTGCAAGTGATAATCAAAACTTCTAATTCATCTGAATACTCAATGGACTGCTTAAGAAAAGGGCAGCTATAAGGAAGGGGTAATTTTATTAATGTAAAATTCCAAATAAATACTGGAATCCAGTCCTGTAGTAGGATTAAAAATCAAATCAACGAGCAAGATAAAACATAAAAATGTTTTTAGGGAAGTGATGGACATACTTTTCTACCGTGTTACTGTGAACACGCTGTTTGAATTATTGTTGCTTGTTTAATACCACTAATATTTTACCCTGCTGGGCATTACTTTTCCCAAACAAAATAAACCCTCTAGGTGGGTCATTAGCACTAGGAAAAGAAGAAACAAAAAAATCCTGCGGCTCCTTCAGGGGTGACTCTACATATTTGTAGCGGGCCTCACTCTCCCTCTCCGCTTCTATCACCTGGTTGGCTGGTGTGGTCTAGGGGTACCTGGAAGAGGAGAGTGCAGGAACACTACGCCAAGCTCTCCCCTTGTATGTGTATGAGGGTTGAGCAAAGTCACCTAAATTACCTCCGGGTCTGCTCACTGCATACGAAGCTTCCGCTTGTTCCGTGGAAATGTGTCTGCCAGTAACAGAGCCCCACACCAATTAAAAGTCCAACACACCAGGTGGCACTGGTAGATGGCACTGATTGCACTGATAGGTGGCACTTGGTGGCACTGATATGTGGCACTTGTGGGCACTGATATGTGGCACTTGTGGGCACTGATTGCACTGAAAGGTGGCACTTGTGGGCACTGAAAGGTGGCACTTGTGGGCACTGATATGTGGCACTTGTAGGCACTGATAGCACTGAAAGGTGGCACTTGTGGGCACTGATAGGTGGCACTGATAGATGGCACTTGTGGGCACTGACAGCACTGATAGTGCAATCAGTGCCACCAAGTGCCACCTATCAGTGCTATCAGTGCCCACAAGTGCCACATATCAGTGCCCACAAGTGCCACATATCAGTGCCCACAAGTGCCACCTTTCAGTGCCATCTATCAGTGCCTATCAGTGCCCACAAGTGCCACCTATCAGTGCCACCTATCAGTGCCCATAAGTGCAATCAGTGCCATCTATCAGTGCCAGCCACCTATTAGTGCCCATCAGAGCCAGTCACCAGTCAGTGCCCATAAGTGCCACCTGTCAGTGCCACCTATCAGTCCCCATCTTTCAAACTGTCACATGACATTGAAAAAAAAGTATCGGTAATCGGTATCGGCGAGTACTTGGAAAAAAGTATCGGTACTTGTACTCGGTCCTAAAAAAGTGGTATCGGGACAACCCTAATTTAAACCCCCGCTACATATAAAGTATTTATTTAATTTGTTATGCAGAACGTAGCTTTAAATATAAAAATATGATTTCTAAACAGATCATAAATATATCACTATTGATCCCAATAATAAAGACAGACTATAAACCAGATATGCTTTATAAAACTATGATGTGTATTGCCAAAGAGATTAATGATTTTGCAGGACTTCATTGAATAGCTGACCTGCACATCACCCCTTCCATTTTATGAATGTGAATTGGATTGCTCTTTGGATTGTGAGTTTAGGTATGGAGTGTGTTTAGGTTGGGGGGGGGGGGTATGTCTACAGCTGGGATAAATGCAGTCCATCTAAAGAGTTTGGGTGAGGCCCATCCTTCCCCTTCTGACCCCCCCACCATTATAGTGTTTAATATAACGCACTTTATGTCTTGGCCCTGCTATGAACGTTCACCTGCCCAGATAGTTTGTTTTGTTTCAAGAATGTTCAAGATCGAAATGAGTCCTCTTGTGACTGAGCCATCTGAGAGTGGTTTTCTGTGTTCAGCCAAGCTCCAGTTGGAAAGATGACTCCTCTAGCTGAGCTTAAGAAACATGCAATACTCACTCAAGATTATTTTATTTGTGTAGCAGGCTCTTGAAACCTGTGCTTAGAGCTTTTCAGAAAGTTGTGTCTCAATCCTGTAAATTATTGACCAAGAAATTACTCCACCTGGCCAGTGAAATGGATGAATGTTGGGTTATTAGGGTGACCTTCACATCAAGGTGCTTCTTTTCTGGTTGCGGTACATATAGGGCAGCTGGGCAATAGATGGCATGGATGGCATTGCAACTTATAAAACCTATATGGGGGAATTCAATAAATTCCTATCATCAATTTTCTTTCCCTTTTAAAATGGCATGCACCTGATTAAAAAAAAAGCATGCCATCATTTCAGTGGGTTTGCCAACACGTGCAGCTGGTTCAAGAAGTGCTTAAAGAGGAGCTCCAAGTCTCCGTCAGAAAAAACTCAGTGTACCCTGTCACTCCCTGTAAATATCTAGTTTTATTCCATATTTTTTTAATAAGATTATACAGTTGCAAAAATAAGTATGTGAACCCTTTTGGAATGATATGGATTTCTGCACAAATTGGTCATAAAATGTGATCTGATCTTCATCTAAGTCACAACAATAGACAATCACAGTTTGCTTAAACTAATAACACACAAAGAATTAAATATTACCATGGTTTTATTGAACACACCATGTAAACATTCACAGTGCAGGTGGAAAAAGTATGTAAACCCCTAGACTAATGAGATCTCCAAGAGCTAATTGGAGTGAGGTGTCAGCCAACTAGAGTCCAATCAATGAGATGAGATTGGAGGTGTTGGTTACAGCTGCCCTGCCCTTTAAAAAACACACACCAGTTCTGGGTTTGCTTTTCACAAGAAGCATTGCCTGATGTGAATGATGCCCCGCACAAAAAAACTCTCAGAAGACCTACGATTAAGAATTGTTGACTTGCATAAAGCTGGAGAGGGTTATAAAATTATCTCCAAAAGCCTTGCTGTTCATCAGTCCATGGTAAGACAAATTGTCTATAAATGGAGAAAGTTCAGCACTGCTTCTACTCTTCCTAGGAGTGGCCGTCCTGTAAAGATGACTGCAAGAGCACAGCGCAGACTGCCCAATGAGGTAAAGAAGAATCCTAGAGTGTCAGCTAAAGACTTACAAAAGTCTCTGGCAAATGCTAACATCCCTGTTAGCGAATTTACGATACGTAAAACACTAAACAAGAATGGATTTAAATGTGCGGATACCACAGAGGAAGCCACTGCTGTCCAAAAAAAAACATTGCTGCATGTTTACAGTTTGCACAAGAGCACCTGGATGTCCCACAGCAGTACTGGAAAAATATTCTGTGGACAGATGAAACCAAAGTTGAGTTGTTTGGTAGAAACACACAACACTATGTGTGGAGAAAAAGAGGCACAGCACACCAACATCAAAACCTCATCCCAACTGTGAAGTATGGTGGTGGGGGCATCATGGTTTGGGGCTGCTTTGCTGCGTCAGGGCCTGGACGGATTGCTATCATCGAAGGAAAAATTAATTCCCAAGTTTATCAAGACATTTTGCAGGAGAACTTAAGGCCATCTGTCCACCAGCTGAAGCTTAACAGAAGATGGGTGTTGCAACAGGACAACGACCCAAAGCATCGAAGTAAATCAACAATAGAATGGCTTAAACAGAAGAAAATGTGCCTTCTGGAGTGGCCCAGTCAGAGTCCTGACCTCAACCCGATTGAGATGCTGTGACATGACCTCAAGAAAGCGATTCACACCAGACATCCCAAGAATATTGCTGAACTGAAACAGTTCTGTAAAGAGCAATGGTCAAGAATTACTCCTGATCGTTGTGCACGTCTGATCTGCAACTACAGGAAACGTTTGGTTGAAGTTATTGCTGCCAAAGGAGGTTCAACCAGTTATTAAATCCAAGGGTTCACATACTTTTTCCACCTGCACTGTGAATGTTTACATGATGTGTTCAATAAAAACATGGTAACATTTAATTCTGTGTGTGTTATTACTAGTTTAAGCAGACTGTGATTGTCTATTGTTGTGACTTAGATGAAGATCAGATCACATTTTATGACCAATTTGTGCAGAAATCCATATCATTCCAAAAGGGTTCACATACTTTTTTTTGCAACTGTATGTTAGATATATCTTATGTGGCTTACCGAAGGCCTGAGCCTCAAGTACTACCGGAACTGCTATTGGCACTCTCCTGTTCTGCATCCACACTCATTGTACCGATCAGATGCTGCAATTGAGCAGCCAAATAGTACAACCAGGGATTTGGCAAGGCTAGACCTCCATCATCTTTAGGGTGCTGCAGATGTTGAAGTTTTACTCTAGGAGAGCGCGTGTTTTCCAAGTGAAGGTGCGGAATAGGGAATTTATTATCCTAAAGGTTTTAAGAGGAACCATAACTGGGGAGTTATGCAGGACGTACAATATCTGCGACATAAGAATCCTCTTAATTAATTTCGAAGGTTTTTTACCTTAATGCAGAAAATGCACCTTTAGAACCACTTTAAATAATATAGTATATGTGATCAGACTTATTAGATTCTAGGTAGCTCAAATAACATGCAACCATCTCATCTTTCTCTTTGGGCTCTCATTTGGTGGACTGTACTGTGTGACTGGAGCTCTGTTAAGACTATTGTGCAGTAGGATATGGTTGCATTAGTCATATACTGTGTATAATCTGACAAAGAAAAGTTAGACTACTGTAGCTCAAATAATATGCAATCATCTAATTTGTCTCTACAGGTCCTAAAAGTAAATGGAAGCTCTGTAGACAGGTTTACGAGATATACACTTAGATAAAAGATATTTCATAAACAGTGGCGGCTGGTGGAGTTTTTTTTGGGGGGCAAAACAACCCCCCCGGCCGCCGGTGGAGAGGCACTAGCACAACTGCCCCGCGTGTGGCACGACACTAACACACCCAGCAAACCCCCCGCACCCGTTGTCAGTCCTTACCCTAGATTTGGGTGGTGAGAGCAGTGGTCGGAGCTGATGCGGCCATCTTCCAGCACGGTCGAACCTATCCTTAGGCGTGACGGGCTCTGGGAAAGTTGCTCCGGTGTCCTCTCCTGGACCAGCTTCCATGGTGCGTCTCTGCTCCTCCAGGCGCTAGGCATCCAATAGAATCGCCTGGTGATTCGGCCAATCGGGAAACGGGTTTCATATCTGCTTCTTCATTGGCTGGGAGGAGGATCAGCGTTGCAACAGCGAATATTCATTCTGCAACACACCTGGGTGGGATCGGAGCGCATCCTCTGCAACCTGAGCCCACCCTATTTGAAGCCTATAAGAGCCTCTGGCTCTAATCAGGTGCTTAAAAAAAAACCTGCTGTAATTCATGCGCCCGATGCCCTAAAAGGGCTAGGGCGCATAATTAGGGGGCGGCTGCGGCAGGCGTGGATAGATTCATGCTATGCATAAATCTACCTGTTGCATATAGGGGGTGGCGTGGAGAGAGGGGGCAGAGCCCGTGTGCCCCTAATGGATGGGCCGCCACTGTTCATAAACAAGCAGGGCCCTCTGATTCCTCCTGTATTGAATTGCATTATAACTGTACTGTCTGCCCCCATGTTGTAAAGCACTACGCAAACTGTTGGCGCTATATAAATCCTGTATAATATTAATAATAATAATAAATAAGAGCATTTCATACTGATCCATAGCAAAAACACAGTAAAAATGCATATGCATTTTTGCCACGGTTTTGCATAGTTTTTACAGAATTTGCAGGGCGTTTAACACAGGACACGTGATTTAAAAACCGCATCAAAAAATGCAACGCGTGTGCGTTTATTTTTTTTACTGCACCAAACCTGCACCACAAATGCAGCAAGCAGGATTTTACTAAACACAGCGGACCTGCAATGGATCAGTGTGAAGAGATCTTCCCCTTTTTTTAACGCAAACGTGGAAGAAAAAGGGATCAGTGTGAAAGCAGCCTAAGTTCCAATTATACGCATAGCTGTGTAGCCAAACAAATCTGCTTATTCTTTGGAAGTTTATAGGAAAAACATCCTTGTTTAATTCCAAACTGCTTAGACTTCTAGCACCAGTAGTTCCAGTGTTTAATTTTCATTAATCTGCAGGGGAGCAGTAGGTGGTATCTCTTAATTCTGTTTTAAATGCTAGAAAGGATTCTTTATTACAGTGCTGACTGTAATAGGCACAGGAAAGTATTTCCCTTCTGTCATTAAATACATTTTGATTACTGAGGAGTACATAGATTCTGGGGTTGATTTACATAGAGCCCTTTCACATTACAGCCGCGTTAGCGGTAAAGCGGCGCTTCACAACTGTTTTAGCGGCACTTTTCGGCTGCTAGCGAGACACTTTTAACCCCCGCTAGCGGCCGAGGGAATGGTTATTAGCACTCCCGTGCAGAGCCGCTACCAAAGCACTTTGCAGGCACTTCGGCAGTGGTGCCTATTAATTTCAAAGGCGCTGCTTGCAGGACTGGGATGAATGCACTTTTTCATTACACAGTACCATTATGACAGAGATTGATTAATTCACTCTTTATATCTTTAGATGGTATTCAAGCTACTGCTTTGCAATATTAGAACTCCTGGTGGCTCTGTCTCCATAATAATTGTAGCGGGTGTTTGCTTTAAGGCCCAGAGACTACCATACCCAGGATGCATTTCCCCGCGCAAGGACTGCTGGGGTGGGGTATTTAACCAGGGGGCAGGCCAGAGAACTTTCTCTTTGGACACCGCCCGCCCAGCAAGTGGAACTCTGTGCTGAGTCTGCTGAGAATACAGGGCCTGAAGCCTATGCCTGTATTATTCCAAAGAGCCTTCCGTACCCACTGAGGAGCCTGAGGGATGTCTCATCCTGCTGCTGTTCTGTTACTACCAGGAGGACCGAAGACACGGGTGTCGTGGAATCTGTGTACCAAGACACAGCAACGGAAGATACGGACTGTCTTGGTTGGGTGAGAGAGCACTTGCTCATGAGAATAATACAGGATCTTTAGACCTAGTAACTGTTGTTCGGAACTAACGTTAGTGTTACAGTTGCACACCGGAGGGACAGTGCATTGAATAACTCTAGTAGATTTATTCTGGGTTCACCAAGTTATCAAATTCCTTTATTCTTGTGGATTACAAATTGTTCCAGAAGTGCACCACCGTTTGCTAGCGAAGATCTTTCTCTGCAGAACTTTCACATAGTACAGTCAGGCCTGACTTAGTAGTAGTGACATTGCTGGGCGCCATCTTGCCCACGAGGGAGAAGAGCTGCAGCGGGGTCCGTTAGTTTCTTGTTATAGAATTGTATATCTGTCTGTGTGCTAAAACACTCTTTCATTGCAGGGCTCTGCATATGTCTATGTATATTGTTTGCCTGCTTAACCATTATTTTCAGTAAAGTACCAGGCTTAAGTATATCAGTTGTTGGTGTCATTTACTGTGCAGGAGAAACGGATAGTGATAGCTACACCATACTGTTGTGTGCCTTCATTGTGGGATTGCGCTGCCAAAAATCACAGGTTACACAATCCCATCATCCCCTACTAACTGTGCCAAGGGAGGGTAGAGCCAATTGCCGCTGGTTGACAGTGAGTGCTACAGGGCCCGAAACAAATCATACCAGCGGCCCTCTTAGCTGGGGGTATCGGTACATAATTTTTATACGCATTTATTGCAATTATATCAAGACCTATAAGGCTTACAGGTATGTGGATTTTTGACTTTGATATAGATGCTTATCTGCATCTGTTTATATTAGACTGTTTGATAGAGATGTCTTTTGGTTGATGGATACTTATTATTATTATTATTATTATTATTTAGGTACTTATATATCCAGTCTTCCTCTGTTTCTGCTCTATGAGGGCCCCCTAGGCAGTGGTGTCTCAGGGTATAAATGCTGGACTAATTGAATATATGACCTACTAAAATCCACAATACAATAATCTCTCACTGAGTATACAGTGCCTTGAAAAAGTATTCATACCCCTCGAAATTTTCCACATTTTGTCATGTTACAACCAAAAACATAAATGTATTTTATTGGGATTTTATGTGATGGACCAACACAAAGTGGCACATAATTGTGAAGTGAAAGGAAAATTATAAATGGTTTTCAACATTATTTTACAAATAAATATGTGAAAAGTGTGGCGTGCATTTGTATTCAGCCCCCTTTACTCTGATACCCCTAACTAAAATCTAGTAGAACCAATTAGTAAATAGAGTCCACCTGTGTGTAATTTAATCTCAGTATAAATACAGCTGTTCTGTGAAGCCCTCAGAGGTTTGTTAGAGAACTTTAACGAACAAGCAGCTTCATGAAGACCAAGGAACACAGTAGACAGGTCAGGGATAAAGCTGTGGAGAAGTTTAAAGCAGGGTTAGGTTATGAAAGAATATCCCAAGTTTTGAACCTCTCATGGAGCACTGTTCAATCCATCATCCGAAAATGGAAAGAGTATGGCACAACTGCAAACCTACCAGGACATGGCCATCCACCTAAACTGACAGGCCAGGCAAGGAGAGCATTAATCAGAGAAGCAGCCAAGAGGCCCATGGTAACTCTGGAGGAGCTGCAGAGATCCACAGCTCAGGTGGGAGAATCTGTCCACAGGACAACTATTAGTCATACACTCCACAAATCTGGCCTTTATAGAAGAGTGACAAGAAGAAAGCCATAAGAAGTCCCATTTGCAGTTTGCGAGAAGCCATGTGGGGAACACAGCAAACATGTGGAAGAAGGTGCTCGGGTCAGATGAGACCACATTTGAACTTTTTGGTCTAAAAGCAAAACATGGTGTGGCGAAAAACTAACACTACACATCACCCTGAACACACCATCCTCACTGTGAAAGATGGCGGTGGCAGCATCATGTTGTGGGGATGCTTTTCTTCAGCAGGGAGAGGGAAGCTGGTCAGAGTTCATGGGAAGATGGATGGAACCAAATACAGGGCAATCTTAGAAGAAAACCTGTTAGACTCTGCAAAAGACTTGAGGCTGGGGCAGAGGTTCACCTTCCAGCAGGAAATCAACCCTAAACATACAGCCAGAGCTACAATGGAATGGTTAAGATCCAGGTTTTTTCTTCAGGTGGAACTTGGTGGAACTCAGTTCCACCACCTCTGGCTCAGACCCCATGGTGCCTGCTCACTGCAATCACTGTTTCTGTGTTTACAAGTGACAGCTCTGCACTCTGTGTGTAACCCCCCCTGAACTCTGCACACTGTATGTAATGCAATCCTGGTAATTAATGCCCCTTTAAGAAAGACCCTTCTACTGTTTGTGAAATCTGACCACACCCACTATTTGATGGGATTTAGAGGGTGTGTGTGGGGGAGGGTTTTTTGGGGGGGGGGTCGTGGTTGAGTTCCAGCACCTATTGTTTGAGAAAAAAAGCCCTGTTTAGATCAAATCATATTCATGTGTTAGAATGGCCCAGTCAAAGTCCAGACCTAAATCCAATAGAGAATCTGTGGCAAGACTTGAAATTGCTGATCACAGACGCTCTCCATCCAATCTGACAGAGCTTGAGATATTTTGCAAAGAAGAATTAGCAAAAATGTCACTCTCTAGATGTGCAAAGCTGGTAGAGACATCCCCAAAAAGACTTGCAGCTGTAATTGCAGGGAAAGGTAGTTCTACAAAGTATTGGCTCGGGGGGCTCAATACAAATGTACGCCACACTTTTCACATACTTATTTGTAATAAATCATTTCATTTTCCTTCCACTTCACAATTATGGGCCACTTTGTGTTGGTCTATCACATTATATCCCAATAAAATACATTTATGATTTTGGTCGTAATTAGGGTTGAGCGGACCAAGAGGAGAACTAAAGAACTGAAGCGTCACACAGCGGGAACCTCCAATTCAAACGGAGCGGCCGAAGAAAGAAGATGGGGAACAAGAAGCCGGAGCAAGATGCGGACGAGAACACCGAAGGAAGAAGGAAGATGAAGATGAAGATGAAGAAACCCGAATGGAGAAAAGAAGAGGATGGAAGAAGATGGAAGAAAAGAGACATTAATAAAGGAATTTTCAAAAACCGGCTATTGTAATTTTTAAAATTTTTAACACTTTTTTGACGCTTTCTTCGTGAAATGGTAGGGGTACAATGTACCCCATTACCATTTCACATGGGGGGGCTGGGATCTTGGGGTCCCCTTTGTTAAAGGGGTCTTCCAGATTCCGATAAGCCCCCCGCCCGCAGACCCCACAACCACCGGGCAAGGGTTGTGGGGATGAAGCCCTTGTCCCCATCAACATGGGGACATCCTCCCCATGTTGAGGGCATGTGGCCCGGTACGGTTCAGGAGGGAGGGGGGCCGCTCTCTCGTCCCCCCCCCTCTTTTCCTGCGGCCTGCCAGGTTGTGTGCTTGGATAAAGGGTCTGGTCTGGGAGTTCCCCTTAAAATCCATACCAGATCTGGAGGGCCTGGTATGGATATTTGGGGGAACCGCACGCATTTTTTTTTTTATTTGCGGCAGAGTTCCCCTTAATATCCATTCCAGACCTGAAGGGTTTTTTTTTTTTTATATACAAATGACTTTTCTATGTATTGCCGGGAGCCGACAATTCATTAATAGCCGCGAGTGAATTTTAAATGACTTTTTTCCTTTAGAAATGACACATTGTGCAGGGACAGTTCTAAGCACGGGAAACAGCGCTAATAGTCCTCAGAAGTTCTGGTCCCCATTGACTTCAATGGGGTTCGGGTTCGGGGTAAAGTTCGGTCCCGAACCCGAACTTTTTTCCGAAGTTCGGCCGAACCCGTCGAACCCGAACATCCAGGTGTCCGCTCAACTCTAGTTGTAATATGACAAAATGCAGAAAATTTCAAGGGGTATGAATACCTTTTCAAGGCCCTGTATAGTGATAAAGTTCAGCTACTCCAGGTATGCTTATTCTTAAAAGCCCAACCAATCTGCAGCATTGAGCCATGCAAATTTGAATATACCCCTCTCTCTTTGTATAAATGTACTTCTTATACAGGTCCTTCTCAAAAAATTAGCATATTGTGATAAAGTTCATTATTTTCTGCAATGTACTGATAAACATTAGACTTTCATATATTTTAGATTCATTACACACAACTGAAGTAGTTCAAGCCTTTTCTTGTTTTAATATTGATGATTTTGGCATACAGCTCATGAAAACCCAAAAATCCTATCTCAAAAAATTAGCATATCATGAAAAGGTTCTCTAAACGAGCTATTAACCTAATCATCTGAATCAACTAATTAACTCTAAACACCTGCAAAAGATTCCTGAGGCTTTTAAAAACTCCCAGCCTGGTTCATTACTCAAAACCGCAATCATGGGTAAGACTGCCGACCTGACTGCTGTCCAGAAGGCCATCATTGACACCCTCAAGCAAGAGGGTAAGACACAGAAAGAAATTTCTGAACGAATAGGCTGTTCCCAGAGTGCTGTATCAAGGCACCTCAGTGGGAAGTCTGTGGGAAGGAAAAAGTGTGGCAGAAAACGCTGCACAACGAGAAGAGGTGACCGGACCCTGAAGAAGATTGTGGAGAAGGACCGATTCCAGACCTTGGAGGACCTGCGGAAGCAGTGGACTGAGTCTGGAGTAGAAACATCCAGAGCCACCGTGAACAGGCGTGTGCAGGAAATGGGCTACAGGTGCCGCATTCCCCAGGTCAAGCCACTTTTGAACCAGAAACAGCGGCAGAAGCGCCTGACCTGGGCTACAGAGAAGCAGCACTGGACTGTTGCTCAGTGGTCCAAAGTACATTCGGAAATCAAGGTGCCAGAGTCTGGAGGAAGACTGGGGAGAGGGAAATGCCAAAATGCCTGAAGTCCAGTGTCAAGTACCCACAGTCAGTGATGGTCTGGGGTGCCATGTCAGCTGCTGGTGTTGGTCCACTGTGTTTTAGCAAGGGCAGGGTCAATGCAGCTAGCTATCAGGAGATTTTGGAGCACTTCATGCTTCCATCTGCTGAAAAGCTTTATGGAGATGAAGATTTCATTTTTCAGCACGACCTGGCACCTGCTCACAGTGCCAAAACCACTGGTAAATGGTTTACTGACCATGGTATTACTGTGCTCAATTGGCCTGCCAACTCTCCTGACCTGAACCCCATAGAGAATCTGTGGGATATTGGGAAGAGAAAGTTGAGAGACGCAAGACCCAACACTCTGGATGAGCTTAAGGCCGCTATCGAAGCATCCTGGGCCTCCATAACACCTCAGCAGTGCCACAGGCTGGTTGCCTCCATGCCACGCCGCATTGAAGCAGTCATTTCTGCAAAAGGATTCCCGACCAAGTATTGAGTGCATAACTGAACATAATTATTTGAAGGTTGACTTTTTTTGTATTAAAAACACTTTTCTTTTATTGGTCGGATGAAATATGCTAATTTTTTGAGATAGGATTTTTGGGTTTTCATGAGCTGTATGCCAAAATCATCAATATTAAAACAAGAAAAGGCTTGAACTACTTCAGTTGTGTGTAATGAATCTA
This sequence comes from Rana muscosa, assembly GCA_029206835.1. Classification (NCBI taxonomy): domain Eukaryota; kingdom Metazoa; phylum Chordata; class Amphibia; order Anura; family Ranidae; genus Rana; species Rana muscosa. Next base: position 77,721,980 of record CM055117.1, on the reverse strand, counting down.
AAATATATGAAAGTCTAATGTTTATCAGTACATTACAGAAAATAATGAACTTTATCACAATATGCTAATTTTTTGAGAAGGACCTGTATATTACCCTTCTCCCTCTTCCAGGGATGCCAAACCGGTCTCCTGCCCAAATTCTTCTGACCAGACTCATCTTCTCCAACTGCTATCCCCTTTTGGGGCCTATCCATCCAATATCATTGGTCCTCTTGCCATTCATTCCTTGTCTACTACTGTATGTGTATGTTGGTTGCCATCCATGGGGCTGTTAGCTCTGTAAGTATCGGAACTGTAGACCAATTCTTCTCACTGTCAACTTTGCTGCCATCTAGTGTTCAATGGATGTATAATATGTGTCTTTATATTTTTTAGATTATAAACGGTACTAAATTGCATAATGGACTATCCCTGAAGAAGAAGTCCAAGTTACTCCGAAACGTCTAGGAATTGTCCATGCAACCAGTATCATATTCAGACAACATCTTTATTTCATGTCAATTCATATACATGAATGATATGATGCTGTTATACCTCCTATGTTAGTCTAGCATCTCTAGTTCTAACTGCTTTTAAATGTATTTTGTTATATTTTTATACATTACCTGTTTTGATACTATTAAAATGTAATTTTAGAATATTGTTGTCACAATCTGTACTTTTAAAGTCCCACCCCTAGGGGAAACCTGCATTTTCATACTTTCTATCATTGGCCCTCATGTGGGAGATTTCTCCTCAGTTCCTGTTTGATGGGTGTCTGTCAGAACAAGGAACTGTGTCACGTACCTAGCGGTGATGAGCCCGGACTTGCAGAGGAAGGCCTCCCTTACGGCTCCCACCAGCGGCCCCTGGTAAGGTAACAGCAGGCGCGGAGGTAGGAGGGGTACGAGTGCCTGGCAGGATCAACCAAGGTGAAGGTAGTTATGCAGACTTGGTAGGCACACTGGAACACAGCAGGTCGAACTGGAATCAGGAACACTCAGCAAACTGGAATCGTTCAGCAGACGAGACCGGAACCAGGAACACAGGAACTCAGCAAACTGGATCAGCTTAGCAGACTGGACCGGAACCAGGAACACAGGAACTCAGCAGACTGGATCAGCTTAGCAGACTGGACTGGAACCAGGAACACAGGAACTCAGCAAACTGGATCAGCTTAGCAGACTGGACCGGAACTAGGAACAGTGAGCTTGGTCAGACAAGCCGGGTCGGTTAACTAGCTGGCAGCAAGGTACAGAGGGATCAGACAGAGGAGAGGTCACAACAAGCCAGGGGTCGGATGCAGGCAGAAAACTGGAGAAGTCACAGGCAGGCCGGGTCAAACACAGGTAAGTCTTCAGATCAGGTTTTCAGGTACTCAACGCTGTAGAGCAGACAGCATGGACTGTCTGCGATTGACAGGTTTAAATAGCCCCTCTGGCGCCACCTGCAGGGCGGAGCATGCGCAACCGAGAATCAGGAAGACCAGGACGCCTGCTTCTGGCAGGACCTCCATGACATTGCCCCCCCCCAAAGGGGCAGCCTCCGGATGCCCATCCGGGCAAACTTCTCAGGGTGAGATCTCTTGAAGGACTGCACCAGGCTTCTAGCATGGATGTTCTCCTCAGGCTCCCAAGAGTTTTCTTCGGGTCCGTAGCCCTTCCACTTAATCAGGAATTGGTTCTGGTTATTCCTTCTTCTAAAATCCATAATGGCTTCCACTTCGAATTCCTCCTCCCCGTCTACAATGACAGGATCAGGGAGAGCCGGACTTCGGCCTGGAAATGGGTTGGGAACCGAAGGCTTCAGCAGAGATACATGGAAGACCGGATGGATCTTGAGGGAGTCAGGGAGCTCCAGTTCATAAGCCACTTCATTGATTTTCCTTTTGACTGGAAACGGCACTAAGAATTTGGGGCCCAGTTTCTTAGAGGGGCATGCCATCCTCAAGTTTAAAGTGAATAACCATACTTGGTCGCCGGGTGCCAGCATTAATTCACCCCGTCTCTTCCTGTCAAAAATTGTTTTGTTGTGTTCCTGAGTCTTGGTCATGGTTTCCTGCAGAAGTTGGTTGTTGGATGAAAAGAAGTTCAACTTTTCCTGGACTGCGGGCACCGTACATTCAGGAAGGGAATTGGGCAGGAATGTAGGATGGAAACCGTAGTTTGCGAAGAATGGGGACTGCTTGGTAGCGGAATGCGTAGAGTTGTTATAGGCAAACTCGGCCAATGGGAGCAGGGAAACCCAGTCATTCTGAGCGAATGAAGAGAAGCAGCGCAGGTACTGCTCAAGGGTCTGGTTAGTCCTCTCAGTCTGTCCGTTGGTCTGGGGATGGTAAGCAGAGGAAAGTGACAATTCTATCTCCAGAGCCTTGCAGAGGGATCTCCAAAACCGGGAGGTAAATTGTACCCCTCGGTCGGAGACAATATTGGCTGGTACCCCGTGGAGTCTGACGACCTCTCTGATGAACACCTGTGCAGTTTCGGGAGCTGAGGGAGTCCCCTTCATGGGAATGAAATGTGCCATCTTGGATAGACGGTCTACTATCACGAAGATAGTGGTGTGACTCTCAGCCGGAGGCAACTCGACGATAAAGTCGATGGACAGCATTTTCCAGGGTCTGTCTGGGACGGGTAGGGGTCTCAGTAGTCCCCAGGCCTTGGATTTGTAACCCTTGTTTTGGGTACAAACTATGCAGGACTCCAAAAACTTCCTACAATTCTCGCGGAGCCGAGGCCACCAAAAGGTACGCTGTACCAAGTCGGTGGTCTTGGCAACGCCAAAGTGCCCGGCAAGGGCATGGTCGTGGCAGAGTTCCAGTACGGTTATTCTCAGCTCTTCAGGTACGTAGATCCTGTTCTGGTACCAAAACAGACCATCTTTGGCCTGCAATTCCGGTTCGGAAGGGGGTCTCTGCCCAGTGGAGGCTTGCTTGATCCGGGAGAGTAGGTCTTCCTGAAGCAGAAGGAAGTTTCCAGGAGCAAGAATGGTGTCTGGAGGAGAGGTTTCCTTAGACTTATGGAACATCCGAGAGAGGGCATCGGGCTTAATGTTCTTGGAACCGGGACGGTAAGTGACATGGAAGGAGAACCGGGAGAAGAAGAGCGCCCACCTGGCTTGTCATGGTTTTAGCCTTTTCGCTGCCTTCAGGTACTCCAGGTTCTTGTGGTCGGTGAATATCAGAATCGGGTGGGCAGCCCCCTCCAACAGATAACGCCACTCCTCTAATGCGGACTTGATCGCCAGCAATTCCCGATCCCCCACGTCGTAGTTCCTCTCTGCCGCAGATAACTTGTGAGAGAAAAAAGCTACTGGGTGGAGCAAGGCTCTGGTCCCCTGTCTTTGGGACAGTATTGCTCCTACCGCAATTTCCAAGGCGTCTACCTCCAGAACGAACGGTAATGAGGAATCTGGGTGCTTCAAGATAGAGGCAGAGGTAAAGAGACCCTTCAGGGCCTCAAAGGCCTTTTGGGCCTCAGGGGACCAGTGGAAACGGATCCCTTGTTTGGTCAGCTGGGTGATGGGTGCGATGATGGCTGAGAACCCTCTGATGAATTTGCGGTAGAAGTTGGCGAATCCAACGAAACGTTGGATCCCCCTTCTTGTCCGCCGGGACTGGCCAGTCCAGGATTGCAGCAATCTTTTGAGGGTCCATCTTGATGCCCTCGCTGGAGATAATTAGTCCCAAGAACGATATACTTTCCAGCTCAAATTCACACTTCTCGGCCTTCGCATACAGGCCGTGCTGGCGAAGCCGAGCCAACACACTTCTGACGTGCCTGCGGTAGGAATCAAGGGAGGAAGAAAAAATTAGTATATCATCCAGGTAGACAATGACAAAGAGATCTAGGAAGTCCCGGAGCACATCGTTAATGAAATACTGGAAAGTGGCAGGGGCGTTGCACAACCCGAATGGCATTACCCGGTACTCGAAATGTCCGAATCGGGTGCGGAAAGCGGTCTTCCACTCATCCCCTTCCTTGATGCGGACCAGATTGTAGGCTCCGCGGAGATCAAGTTTGGTAAAAATGATGGCTATTCCCAGTCTCTGAAATAGTTCCGGTACCAAGGGGAGAGGGTAGCGTTTTTTTACTGTGATTTTATTTAATTCACGATAGTCCACACAGGGTCGAAGGGTATGATCCTTCTTCTCTACGAAAAAGATGCCTGCACCGGCTGGAGATGTAGACGGACGAATGAACCCTTTCTGTAGGTTTTCATCGATATAGTCTTTTAGTGCCCCCTGTTCTACCTCTGTTAACGGGAAGATCCTGCCAAACGGAATTGCCGCTCCGGGAAGTAGGTCAATTGGGCAATCATAGGCCCGATGAGGTGGTAGAGTCTCTGCCCCTTGTTTGCTAAACACATCAAGAAAGTCATGGTAGACCTCAGGGATGGATTGCCGAATTCCAGCCTCCGTATTGATACATAAGAGGGTGGCCGGCCCAGGGGTTTTGAGTGTCCCGCAAGATTGCTGGCAGTAAGGAGAAGAAAAGGTCACCAACCCCGTGGCCCAGTAGATGGTAGGGTTGTGGACCTGTAGCCAAGGTATACCAAGGATCACAGGGAACAATGGGGAAGAGATAATGTCCAGGCGTAAGTATTCTTGGTGGGTTCCGGAGATGGTGGAGATGGTAGCGGGTAAAGGGGCGGTCTCTTGGACCACTGGTCCAGACTTAATGATGGACCCATCAGCCAAATGCACACATAGTCCTTGGGTCTTGGTGACAAGAGGGATCTGGTGCTTGATGGCAAAGGCTGAGTCCATAAAGCAGCTGCAAGCCCCGGAATCAATAATAGCGGGCACTTGCAGAGTACTTCCTGGGAGCTGTAACGAGACAGAGAGAGCAAGGTGAAATGTGGACTTGGCCTGTGGGTTGGTAGTGTCAGAAGATACTGAAAGACACTTACGAAGTTTCAGGGGACAATTTATAACGAAGTGTCCGGGTTCCCAGCAGTACAGGCACAAATTGTTCACTTGGCGACGTTGGCGTTCCTGTTGGGAGAGGGAAGGACGAAGCACTCCGAGCTGCATGGGCTCGGGTATGTCAGATGTAGCGGCTGGAGGTGCAACAGGTGCTGGGTGCAGATGGCTGGGAGCCCGGGGAAGCATCCAGGTCGGGCGGGAGAAGCCCGTGGAACTCTCAGCCCTTCGTTCCCTGAGACGTCGGTCGATCTGGATTGTTAAGTCAATTAGTGAATTCAGGGTTGGTGGTATGCCAACCCTAGCGAGCTTGTCCTTCAGAGGGTCGGACAGACCTATGCGGAACTGATGGCGGAGGGCGGCGTCATTCCAACTGGTATCTGCGCTCCACCGTCTAAATTCCGCTATGTAGTCCTCTGCTGCTCTGCGCCCCTGCTGAAGGGTGCGCAAGGCGGTCTCTGCGGTTACTGAGAGCTGGGAATCTTCATATAGCTGAGCCATGGCGTCGAAGAAGGCAGTAAGGTTGTTTAACGCCATATCTTTCCGTTCCAAGAGACGGTGGGCCCAGCTCTGAGGGTCTCCGGAAAGCAGGGACATCACAAAGCCCACCTTGGTGGCTTCCAAGGAGAAGGTGCGAGGCTGCAGGGCGAAGTAGAGTTTGCAGGAATTACGAAAAGCCCTAAACTTGCTTCGATCCCCGGAGAATTTTTCGGGTGTAGGGACCCTGGGCTCCGGAGGAAGCATGACAACTGTGGGTGAGGATCCTGCCCCAGCAGTGGAGGTAGAGGTATGGGATCCCCCTTGGGCTCCAGAGGGGTTGGAGAGGACCTGCACTTGTTCTTCCAGATGGGTGTAGCCTTGCTGGAGGTTCTTGACCGCTTCAGCCAATCCTGCCAGGTGCCGACATAGTTCCTCCATAGGTGAGGCTCCCTGCTCGGGCTCAGACATGGCTGTCTGCTACTGTCACGTACCTAGCGGTGATGAGCCCGGACTTGCAGAGGAAGGCCTCCCTTACGGCTCCCACCAGCGGCCCCTGGTAAGGTAACAGCAGGCGCGGAGGTAGGAGGGGTACGAGTGCCTGGCAGGATCAACCAAGGTGAAGGTAGTTATGCAGACTTGGTAGGCACACTGGAACACAGCAGGTCGAACTGGAATCAGGAACACTCAGCAAACTGGAATCGTTCAGCAGACGGGACCGGAACCAGGAACACAGGAACTCAGCAAACTGGATCAGCTTAGCAGACTGGACCGGAACCAGGAACACAGGAACTCAGCAGACTGGATCAGCTTAGCAGACTGGACTGGAACCAGGAACACAGGAACTCAGCAAACTGGATCAGCTTAGCAGACTGGACCGGAACTAGGAACAGTGAGCTTGGTCAGACAAGCCGGGTCGGTTAACTGGCTGGCAGCAAGGTACAGAGGGATCAGACAGAGGAGAGGTCACAACAAGCCAGGGGTCGGATGCAGGCAGAAAACTGGAGAAGTCACAGGCAGGCCGGGTCAAACACAGGTAAGTCTTCAGATCAGGTTTTCAGGTACTCAACGCTGTAGAGCAGACAGCAGGGACTGTCTGCGATTGACAGGTTTAAATAGCCACTCTGGCGCCACCTGCAGGGCGGAGCATGCGCAACCGAGAATCAGGAAGACCAGGACGCCTGCTTCTGGCAGGACCTCCATGACAAACTGTCTATCCTCTGTAAAGGGGTACACCCTCTTCCCACACTTTACAGCCAAGACTGCGCACACAAACGGGACAGCAGAGAAGAGATGTACAGCAAACACTGTACTCTCATGTAATGTAGTCCCAAAGTGGACTGTCTACAATCTCTTTTTAGCCCTTTGCACAGAAGATAACTGCCTAAAGCTCATTTTTTGAGCATGTGTCTTTCTATATGAGGTGAGACACAACACAGACAAATATATATTTTTATTACCTTATCCGCGGTGGTGCAAGACAGACAAACATATCCTACCGTGACAGGAGGAGATGCGGATCCTCCTTCTCTGTGCGGCTTCATTTTCTGCGAGAAGTAGGTGTGTACTGCAATGTGTTCTTTGTTTTTTTGGGTCTATTGCCAAATTTGCTCTCTTCTCATCTCCAGACAATTCACCATACTCTTGGTGAACAGGTCCTGCTGTCTATCCTCTGTAAAGGGGTACACCCTCTTCCCACGCTTTACAGCCGAGACTGAGCACACAGACGGGACAGCAGAGAAGAGATGTACAGGAAACACTGTACTCTCATGTAATGTAGTCACCACGTGGACTGTCTACAATCTCTTTTTAGCCCTTTACACAGAAGAGAACTGCCTAAAGCTCATTTTTTGAACATGTGTCCTTCTATGTGAGGTGAGAGACAACACAGGCAAATAAAATAAATATTTTTTTCTTGTCCGCAGTGGTGAAAGACAGACAAACATATCCTACCGTGACAGGACAAGATGCAGATTCTCATTCTCTGAATGGCTTCATCTTCTGTGAGAAGTAGTTGTGTACTGCAATGTGTTCTTTGTTTTTATCGGTCTATTGGCCAATTTGCTCTCTTCTCGTCTCCAGAAAATTCACCTGTACTCTGGGCGAACAGGTCCTGCTGTCTATCCTCTGTAAAAGGGTACACCCTCTTCCCACACTTTACAGCCGAGACTGAGCACACAGACGGGACAGCAGAGAAGAGATGTACAGCAAACACTGTACTCTCATGTAATGAAGTCCCAAAGTGCACTGTCTACAATCTCTTTTTAGCCCTTTGCACAGAAGAGAACTGCCAAAAGCTAATTTTTTTGAACATTTGTCTTTCTGTGTGAGGTGAGAGACAACACAGACAACAAAGAAACATAATCATTTTTAAGAGATGTCACAGCTGAAGCTGCCTGCCCTGAGGTTTGCTTTCTCTGATTGAAACCTCAGATGAAGCAAGCTGATAAAGAAAGCTGCATGAGAGATTACATTCAAGTGGTTGCAATTAGCTGCGGGAGCCTGCAGCCTCTCAGTGCTTTCAATAAGACTGCCTCTTGCAGCTAATCGCAGGAATAACCGCTGGGGTTCTTGCATCTAATTGCCGAGCGGGTGTATTTGCAAGTGTAAATGCACCCTTAACCCCTTGGCACCGATGTAATACAAATATGCAGCTCCACTGCACTGGGCTTTTTTCCGTGGGGCCGCATATTTGCGTATCTGCCTTTGTGCTGGGAGCTCCCAGCACAGAGACTGGGTCTCACCAAGAGCCCCGAGCCCTATTTTAACGTTCAGGACCTGGAACGTCTGATTCCGGGTCACCTGATCGCTGTGATAGGCTCTGATTGGCTATCACAGTAATCAGTCACTGTGAAGCCCACCCCCGTTTTCTGTATCTGTGAATGGAAGAGAGAGATACATTGTATCATTCTCTCTGTCCTTTTTTTTTTTGTTTTAAATACCTAGATCAAGGTTTGATCTAGGTCAGTGCCAGGGTTAGTGTTTGGGTCAAGGTCAGGGTCAGTATTTTTTCGATAGGATTTTTTTTTTAATTAGTACCAGTGTCAGTTAGTGTCAGTGTGTTTTAGGAAGGATACAAAAAAAAAAGCAAAATGCGCACTATTGTTTTTGTACTATGGGTACAAACAACAACTGACATACACATATATGGCACCGCTGTGTTGTCAGGAGCAGGGGAATTTTTTTTTGTGTTGTTTTTTGATGGTGGGTTATGGTAGTAGCAAGAAATATACAGCTAAATAAAAAATAAATAAAAAAAGATTTATTTTTTTACTATTTTGGGCCAGTTTTTCTTTGATAAAAAAAAAAGAAAATCAAGAGATATCTATTACTATTTATCACCAAATGAAAACCCAATTTGTCCTGAAAAAAACTAATTATAATCCACCTGGAAGTAAGTAGTTGTGATGTTATGTACAGTTTTACTAACGCATGTCAAAGTTGCAAAATTGGGCTTAGGCATTAAGATTTGTTTTAAGCCCCTTTCACACTGGGGTGGGGAGGTGCGCTGGCAGTATAGCGGCGCTATTTTTAGCGCCGCTATACTGTCGTTCTTGCCGCGATATTCGGCCACTAGCAGTGTGGTTTTAACCCCCGCTAACGGCCGAGAAAGGGTTAAAACCGCCCGCAAACCACTGCTATAGTGTCCCATTGATTTCAATGGGAAGGAGCGGTAAAGGAGCGGTATACACACCGCTCCTTTCACCGCTCCAAAGATGCTGCTTGCAGGAGATTTTTTTTCCTCCCGCCAGCGCATCGCCTCAGTGTGAAAGCCCTCGGGCTTTCACATTGAGAATGCTGGGGCAGGATTATTTCAGACGTTATTTATGCACTATTTTTAACGCTAAAACGCCTGAAATACACCTCAGTGTGAAAGGGGCCTAACCCTTATTCCGTGTACACACGACCGTTTTTCATGACGAGAAAAATGCCATTTTTTAAATTGGTCATTAAAAACGACCGTGTGTGGGCTCCAGAGCATTTTTCTCGATGAGAAAAATGGGCATTAAAAATTTAGAACGTGCTCTATTTTTCTCGTTGTTTTTCATGTCGTCGTTTTTCTCGCCGTGAAAAACGCCCGTGTGTACGCTTTAATGACGGGGGAAAAACGTGCATGCTCAGAAGCAAGTTATGAGACAGGAGCGCTCGTTCTGTTAAAACTAGCGTTTAGAATGGAGATAGCACATTCGTCGCGCTGTAACGGACTGAAGAGCACGAGGCTGAAAAGCGCGAATCGTCTCTCACCAAACTTTACTAACACGAGGGTGGCGCCATCCGAATGGAACTTCCCCTTTATAGTGCCGTTGTACGTGTTGTGGAACGTGTTGTACGTCACCGTGCTTTGCTCGAACATTTTTTTTCATGATAGTGTGTAGGCAAGGCAGGCTTGAGAAGAATCACGTCGAGAAAAACGTTGTTTCTTTTTCGTACATCACGGGACACAGAGCGACTTAGTCATTACTAATGGGTTATATAGTTTACCTTCAGGTGCTGGCACTGGCAACTTCCAAACCGGAAGTACCCTCCCCTATATAAGCCCCTCCCATCCGGGAGCACATCAGTTTTTTTCCAGTGTCTAAGGTGTTGGCCAAAGAGTAACATGTGTTTTCACTGGGCTTGCGTACAGGTTCTTTTGGGCCTTAGAAAGCTGTTCCGGATCCCACCAAAAAAGCTTCATAGCTAAACGGTCGGTACCCGGGCCTTGCAGCAGAAGAGCAAGGTTTTGCCTGTAATGCCTCTCTTAGGAGGGCTGGACCCTGGAATCCAGAGCTCTGGTCATACCCACGACCAAGATGTTGTCTGTGCAGGGTGCTATACAGGTCCAGGGGAGTGGAATCCTTGGGAACCCGGTCCCTGAAGGTTTAATTACAATGCCTGCCGTGATAGGTGAAGTTTGGGCTTCTGTGGACCAAACAGAGTCCTGCGGTGGGGAACAGGTAAGTGGGGGCCCCCAGGAACTTGGTTCTATTGGGGGACCCCAAGCCTAATTTGTCTTTCTGTCTGTTACCTAACGGTATTCCCGCTAATATCTGTGTATGCCTGTAACTACTGAAAATGTAAAATTTTAATAGTAGTCAAGAAAAAAAAAAAAAAGGACCGCGGTACCTGTGTTAAACCACTAGAGACCGCTGTGGTCCATTTTTCTTGTCATGTGGATCTTTGGTTTTCTCAAGTCAAAAGATCCAGGCAGTTGGTAAGTCTCTCTGTGGGAATCCACTTCCTCTGCCCTGTTGCTGCGCTCATCCACCGCACAGGCCCTCTGGCAAAAAGGGCCCTGGCTCCTAGTCCCTGTTTGATTTTCAAAAAGGGCGCCAATGGTGCACGGGCGCGCGCACGGGCGCGTGCACGCGCCTCCTATGAAAAAAAAGGGGCGGGGCGGGTGGATGACGCTCGATGCGCGCCACGGCGCTTCTGCACATGTGCAGGCGTCCCAGCTTGTATAAAGACACAGTACAAGTGTCAGCTGGATGCAAACAGAGCTAGCAACAAACAGTGGCACACAGAGGCGGTTGATGCAGGCATCCCCATAGAAAGGCACTTTAGTGGACACCAGCTGGTATATAGCAGCAACTGTGTTAGACTATTACCAGCAAAATTGGTGTATGACGACGGGAATACCTCAGCTTTGTGCTTATAGGATATGTCGTCCAGACGCTCTGGAAATAGATCTTCCAAGAAGCGAAAGGGGTCTCCGTCGGGCTCTGAGGATTTTGGGCATGCTGTACTGCGCCAATCTCTCCTGAAATTTCAGAGGTCAGTAGCCGTAGGAACCCCGCAGGAGTACCTGGTACTGCGGCTGTCCCCAGTCCACCTGCTCCTGTATATATAACAGAGGAGGTTTTATCCTCAACTCTGGGAGGATTGGAAGAGAGATTAACAGCATTGATCGCTGCTTCCCTGTCACAGGAAAAGCGCGTCCGATCTCCGTCTCCTCCTGCAGAGTGCCTGTTAGTGGAGGAACAGTCCCAGAGATCGACCTACCTGAAGGGGATCAGGTGAGGTTGATAAAGTTATAGAGGAATCAACAGTGGAAGAACCTTTCTCAGCATCTCGGGCTGAAAGATTATGGGTTCAGTCTCTGACTAACATGGTCCGAGCAGCATTTTAAATGCCTCTGACGGAACCATCAACCACTACTGTCTCCTCGCTGGGGTCGCTGAAAGCTCCCCAGACTGTCTGTTCCTTCCCAATCCACCCTTTATTGGAAGGGTTTATTTACCAGGATTGGGAGCATCCTGTAAAATATTTACTCCCCCCAAGAGATTTCCAGTGATCTATCCCATGGAGGATAAGTTCATAAAAAAAAAAAAATGGAGGGTCCCTACAGTGGACACAGCCATCTCTTGTGTAAATAAATCACTGACATGTCCAGTAGATAATGTTCCAATGTTCAAGGACCCAATAGATAAAAAATTGGAGTCTTTACTAAAATCCGCTTTCTCTACAGCAAGCATGGTGACACAACCTGCAGTAGCAGCGATTGGAGTCTGCCAAGCAATGAAAGATCAGTTGAAACAAGTCTTAAGGGACTTACCAGATCAGCAGGCTCTTGCCCTAGCTGACCTACCTAGAGCCTTGTGTTACGGTGGACGCCATAAAGGATACAATCCAACAGGCATCCCGCTTTACGCTGTCTGTAGACATATGCGTAGGCTTCTATGGCTCAAAAACTGGTCTGCTGAAGCTCCCTGTAAGAAATTGCTGATTAGCTTCCCATTTCATGGAGAACGCTTATCTGGAGATGATGTGGACAAATATATCCAGAAAACTTCTGCCGGTAAAAGTACACTCTTGCCGGTTAAGAACAAGGGTAGAAGTCCTTCTTTTAAGAGGCCTACTTCTCCAGTCCCTGGCACATCGGCTGTGAAACAGTTCCGACGGCCTCCGCGGTCAAATCCAGGGGGCAGAAATCAGGGACAATCACAGGGTAACAAGAAACCCTGGGTCAAGAGAGGTACAAAACCTCCCCCCAAGTCATGAAGGGTTGCCCCCACTCAATCGGGTGAGGGGAAGACTTCAGTTGTTCACAGAGACCTGGCGGGACACCATCAGAGATGGGTGATCTCCGCAGTAAGTCTGGGATACAGGCTGGAGTTAAAAGACATTCCTCCTGCCCATTTTATAAGGTCAAACGTGCCAAGCGATCCCCAGAAGAGTGGATCCCTCCTTCTGGCACTAGAGCAACTATTGCCCCAAGGGTAATCATGAAGGTTCCCTTGGAAGAAAACGGGTTCGGGTTTTACTCGAACCTTGTCACAGTCCCCAAACCAAATGGGGACATGAGGCCCATATTAAATATAAAAGGGCTAAACAAGTTCCTACATATCAGGACTTTTTCGGATGGAGTCGATCCGATCGGTGGCCACCGCCCTACAAGGGAGGAATGGTTAGCCTCGTTCGACATAAGGGATGCTTATTTGCATATTCCCATCTGTCCGGCCCACCAGAAATTTCTACGCTTTGCAGTAGAAGGGCACCATTTTCAGTTCAGAGCCTTACCTTTCGGTCTGGCCACAGCACCACGAGTGTTCACAAAAATTCTGGCCCTACGATTGGCCAAACTAGGAACACAAGGTGTAACGATAATGGCATATCTAGACGACTTGTTGCTGATAGACCACTCAGTGAAAAAAACTAGAACTGGTCGTTCACAAGATAATCAAGTATCTGGAATCTCACGGTTGCATTATCAACCGAGACAAGTCAGCCCTAAAACCAGTCAAAAGCCTGGAATACTTGGGGGCTAAGACTGGATTCAAATCAGAGAGAGATTTTCTTACCTCCAGAGAAGGTGTCGTCTTTGAAAGATTTGACCCACTTAGTGGGTACAAAAAAGAAAAACCATCCATACGCCTGTGTATAAGGCTGCTGGGAAAAATGGTGGCTTCATTCGAAGCAGTACCCTACGGTCAATTCCATTCAAGGAACTTGCAGAGGGCCATACTGTCAGCCTGGAACAAAAAAGTTCAGGTTTTAGACTTACCAATGTCCCTGTCCCCTTCCGTTCGCAAGAGCCTCCATTGGTGGTTGGTGCCAGAATCTGGAAAAAGGGAAACCCTTCAGTCCGGTTTCTTGGAAGGTGGTCACTACAGATGCCAGCCTCATAGGCTGGGGGGCAGTACTGGAGCAATGGTCTCTCCAGGGCAAGTGGTCAGAAGCAGAGAAGGCCCTGCCCACCAATCTCTTAGAGATACGAGCAGCCCGGTATGCCCTAGTAGCATGGACATCCAAACTCCAAGGGTCACCTGTCAGAATTCAATCAGACAATGCCACAGCAGTGGCATATATCAATCATCAGGGTGGCACCAGGAGTCGTGCAGCCCAGAGGGAAGCGAATTGCATCCTGGAATGGGCAGAAAGATATGTCACAGCCATATCCACGGTTTTCATCCCAGGAGTGGAAAATTGGAGAGCGGACTTTTTAAGTCGCCAGCAATTATGCTCGGGGAATGGTCTCTTCACCCCGAGGTTTTTCCAGGCAATATGCCAGCGGTGGGGAACACCGGATGTAGATCTGCTAGCATCCAGATTCAACGCAAAGGTGGACAGATTTGTGTCTCGCACAAAGGATCCCCTAGCTTGCGGTTCGGATGCCCTAGTGTTCCCTTGGGATCAGTTCAAGCTGATATATGCATTCCCACCGCAATTAATCCGCAGAATCAGGGTAGAAAAGAAACCAGTGATTCTGGTGGCTCCAGCGTGGCCCCGAAGGGCATGGTACGCGGAGATTGTAAAAATGTCAGTGGGAAGTCCTTGGACCCTCCCACATCGTCCGGACCTGCTTTCGCAAGGACCGATATACTACCCTTCCTTACCAGCCCTAGGTTTGACGGCCTGGCTATTGAAGCCCACATTCTAAAAAAGAGAGGGCTCTCTAATGCTGTGGTATCTACCATGATCAATGCCAGGAAGCCGGTATCCAGGCAGATCTATTATAGGATCTGGAAGGCGTACATTACATGGTGTGAGGCCAAGAAATGGCATCCACGTAAGTACGTAATAGGTAGGATTTTGGACTTCCTACAGTGGGCTGTAGATAGGAAGCTGGCCTTGAGTACTATCAAGGGTCAGATTTCGGCCTTGTCAATATTTTTTCAAAGGCCCTTGGCTTCACATTCACTAGTCAAAGCTTTCATACAAGGAGTGATGCGTATTAGCCCTCCGGTTAGTATTCCCATATGTCCATGGGACTTAAACCTGGTTCTGTCGGTTCTACAGAAACAACCGTTTGAACCATTGCAACACATTTCCTTGGTTCTTCTCACCAGGAAATTGATTTTCTTAGTAGCCATTTGTTCGGCTAAAAGAGTATCGGAATTAGCCGCCTTGTCCTGTAAGGAGCCATATCTGGTTGTCCATAAGGACAGAGTAGTATTACGTCCTCATCCAGCCTTCCTTCCTAAGGTGGTATCGAGGTTTCATTTGAACCAAGATGTGGTTCTCCCTTCTTTTTTCCCCAAACCTAGCTCGGTAGAGGAAAAGTTATTGCATTCTTTGGATGTAGTAAGAGCAGTTAAAGCTTATCTAAAAGCCACTGCTCAGATTCGCAGAACGGATACTTTGTTTATTCTGCCGGAAGGCCCTAGAAAGGGTCAGGCAGCATCAAAATCTACTTTAGCCAAGTGGATTCGACAGGTCATAATACAAGCCTATGGCTTGAGAAAGAGACAGCCTCCGTTCAAAGTTAGGGCACACTCCACAAGAGCAGTTGGAACTTCATGGGCAGTGCATCACCAGGCCTCCCTGGCTCAAGTATGTAAGGCCGCAACATGGTCTTCGGTACACACGTTTACTAGGTTCTACCAGGTAGACGTTAGAAGTCAGGAGGATGTCGCCTTTGGGCGCAGTGTGTTGCAGGCCGCAAAAGATCCTCATGCCTGATGGCGCCCAGCTTATGTGTCCCTCCCCTCATTTGGCATTGCTTTGGGACGTCCCATTAGTAATGACTAAGTCGCTCTGTGTCCCGTGATGTACGAAAAAGAAAAAGGGATTTTTATAACAGCTTAACTGTAAAATCCTTTTCTTGGAGTACATCACGGGACACAGAGCTCCCACCCCTCTTTTTGGGACACTTATTGCTTTGCTACAAAACTGAGGTGCTCCCGGATGGGAGGGGCTTATATAGGGGAGGGTACTTCCGGTTTGGAAGTTGCCAGTGCCAGCACCTGAAGGTAAACTATATAACCCATTAGTAATGACTAAGTCGCTCTGTGTCCCGTGATGTACTCCAAGAAAAGGATTTTACAGGTAAGCTGTTATAAAAATCCCTTTTTTTTTAATGACATTAAAAACGGTCGTGTGAACGCGGCATTAGGTGCAAAAGGGGTTAAACTTTTTTTATTAGATGTGTAACATTTTATTCAGGTCTCCACAGGTGCGCTGTGCTGGGGTGCGGTCATCTGTGGTGCCATTCAGTACGCTGTGAAAAAATGCAGCATGTCACACATTGCACCGCACATCACACCAACATTATGGTTTAAATTGGACACATGAAAAACATTGATTTTCTATTAGCCCCTGGGGTGACTGGGAATGATCCAATGTTGAAAAACACCAGTTAGCACACCAACTTCAGCGTACATCCATGCGAAGGTCGTGCTTGCTTGCACGGTGGTGGACATGGTTATCATTGCATCCCCATGCAGATAGTACTATTCATGTCAATTTAGAATGCAGCAGCTATAAAGACACAGCCACTGCTCCAAATTTGACAGCTGTGTGGGTGTGGGTGCATAACCTCAAAGGCAGACAGTCTGTGTTCGAGGCCTTACAAGCACCTGCATCAGTGGCGGCCGGTGGATTTTTTTGAGGGGGGCGGCAAACCGTATGCCAACCCCCCCCCAGTCAGTCGGTGGCACTTACCCCATCACTGGCGGCTTCCCCTGTTCAGCAGCGGTGGCTCTCCACGGGTCATCACGTCAACGGCAGTGGCGGCTTACATTTCATCCTCGGCGGCCAATTGGGAGTCTTCTCTTTTCGGGCAATCGGAAAACGGGTCTCACACCCGCTTCTGATTGGCTGGATTGAGGATCAGTGTTTCAACAGCGAATATTCTTATTCTGGTGATTAATAAGACATATCTAGCACCCTCTTAGGTAGGTGCTAGAAGAGAGTATAGTTTTGGGGTCTTTCTGCTTACCAGAAAGATTGCCAGGTAAGTTTAGAGTGCTCTCTGCCTACCAGGGAGCAGGATCTATTGATAGGGTCTGTTCATGGTGCTCAGGTGCGGCTCATATTGTCTGAATGTTTCACATTGGTCCAATAAGGGGGCATATTGGACAGTGGGAGGAAACCTGACAAGTGAGAGCACAGGCATTGCTACAGCCCTGGCTATCGGCAGAGGAAAGTGCCTCAATACATGTTGGGTTGACTGTATAAATATGTGCAAAAGGTGAAATATAAATGCGCAACCCTTGAAATAGCAATCACAGTGCTAATAAGTTCATATACATGTACACACACGTGTAAAAAACTGGAACAACGTCCTGTGCTAGAAAAATAATGTCCAGTGTAGAAAATCAATAGGTGGATATTTATCTTAAAGAAAAAAAAAAATATATATATATATATATATATATATATATATATATATATATATAGGTGCCAATAATGAAACACATATATAAAAAAGAAACAGGCAAAAGAATTCCAATAGATTTAGTTCATGAGCAGGAAGGGTAGCCACATCTGATGGTGTAGGTGTGTTACAACTCCTCAAGACAGCTATAAGCAGAAATCCACATCCAACTTGCTCAGGTAGAAAATAGAAGAAATAGCAGCTTACCGGATCAGATGGATCTCTATAACGGAGATCTATAGGGGCTCAGACTCATGTAGCGGTCCCACAGGCAATCTGCAACAGAACACCGGATTCGGCTAGTATCTCCGTCCTCAAAGATTCTTCAAAGGGGAATTTCTGGGAGAGAACTCCCTCCAGGTGTCAGCTGGCGCAAGATTGCTCACACAGCGGGATAAAATGTTGTAAATGAAAGAAAGAAAAAGAAAAACCTCATGGTGCAATACTTCTTGTTAAAAGTAGGATACCCTTTACTGATCCTGGGTAAAATGACATCATGTAAGTTCAAATGAAAAGCGGCAAGCTCAAATGAACAGTACTTCAGCTGTGGTGCGAACCAATCAGCTGTAGCGTAGTGACGTCACGATCAACAGCTCCACCCGACGCTGCGTTTCGTCGTAAGAGGCGTCTACTGGAAAGGAGGCTGGATACGGACGTCACTCACCACGCTTATATATCGGCAGGGAGAGATGACACCGGAAGCCGGAAAAAAATAAATTGTCTTTAGGCCCGTGTGTGTGTCATATCCTTCAGCGCCCGTAGTTAGAGGGCCTGCCGCCGGAAGATGATTACCAATGTATATATATGTAGCGGCCTCACCCCATCTCCTTGGTCTAGGGGTATGTCACACGACAGGTTGAGATGCACTACGGCCCATGTCCTCCCCATAGCTGTGGGTGAGGTGAAGGCCAGCACCAGATATTTCCTCGGGCCTATGTGCTTTGTTCTAGAATACAGTCCTGCTGTGTCAACACTTCCCTCTGCTCCCATTAACCATAGTTCCACACACCGATCACAGTCCAACTCTTGCTTTATTGTACATCTTACAATAAACAGTGCTTCAGTAGCCATCTGGTTGCGACTCGATAACATTTTGATACGGGGAATGAGCAGGTTGAGGCACTATCCTGGTTATCAGCTAAACCACTGCGATCTCGCCAGCGGTTACTATAGCATTCAGCTAGAAAGGACTTAGAATCTGAGAGTCTCTACCAGCGACTCAAGAGAACGTAGATAGGAGTACCTTCGCTGTGCTGCGGCCCCTATCAGGGGAAGATGTCCCTCCAAGGGAGTTACCAGAGGCCCATCCGTCACTGGGTTAATGCTTCTCCAGACTCTCCGGACGGTTAACTTCCCCGGCCTCCTCACCTCAGACATGGGCCCCATCCACCTCAGGGACCCTCGGACGTCTCCACCCTCGTGGGATCCAGTCGAAGTCACTGGACCCCAGGCCTCCTAGTTCAGTACCTCACCCCAGGCTGAAGGTGCCTGGGATGGACTCCAACTCCATTCCGGTCAGGCCTAGGGCACCTGAGCCGGAATCCAGAACCCGCCCGCACCCAGGCTTAAGGTGCCTGGGCGCGTGAAGAACTTCCTCCAGAAGACCTCGTGGTTAGGGCGTCTCCCCCTTTTATCTCCTCCCATCGACACCACGGCAGGTTCCCCGCCCTCGCCGTACCATCTCCGGAAAGGGACAAAAAGGCTAGCACTGAAATGGCAAATCTACCTTGAGCCTCCAGGTACCCCGCCACCCAGAGGCCAAGGAGATTATTACACCATCCAATCCTCCACGAACAAAAGTGGTCCACTATCCCTATACTTCCACACCTAGGCGTCCCACATAAATTTAGAGACCCCGCTACATATATAAAAAAATAAAAAAATAAAAAATGACATATATAAAAAGGACATATATATAAAAAGGGTATAATATAAAACACAAATAAATTCATATAGTTCAGTAAATGAAGAACCGTATATTCTCATTACATCAATCATATAGGAAAGAAAAAACATATTAAGCCTAATACAAATAAATTGACCCAATATGTTAGAAACATTAAAACTTCCATAATAATTAAAAAAAAATATTTTCTACAGCTTTACCATTCCTGCGCTACAACTCAAGGGTTTCAGTTGATGAAATGGACACTCTCATGCCACGTACACACGATCATTATTCA
Source organism: Rana muscosa (assembly GCA_029206835.1). Classification (NCBI taxonomy): domain Eukaryota; kingdom Metazoa; phylum Chordata; class Amphibia; order Anura; family Ranidae; genus Rana; species Rana muscosa. The sequence goes on along the minus strand of CM055117.1, from coordinate 77,702,839 downwards.
CGCCGTGAATAATGTCATTTAAAACGGGGGAACAGCTTGTTCCCCACACACGGTCGTTTTTCACGTCATTTTTTCTCTTGACGAGAAAAACGACCGTCTGTGGGCTCCGCGGCAGTGTTTCCCTATGGGAAACACTGCCGCGGAAAACATGTCGAAAAAAACGACGAGAAAAATTAGAACATGTTCTAATTTTTCTCGACGTTTTTAATGCCGTTTTTCTCGTCGGAAAAAACGACAGAAAGCCCACAGACTATCGTTTTTCTCGTCGAATGGGAAAAATTACGTTTTTTTCGACGAGAAAAACGGCCGTGTGTACGCGGCATTAGGCTGGGTACATATGCACATACATATACAACATATATTGAAGAAAAAGAACTATAGACTTTTATTGGTAATCCCACTGTGTATATGTAAATACTGTCACCTAGTAGTGTATGTGGGAATAACCCCACAAACGGTGTGTATTAAAGGGAAATACCATATCCAAAGTGAAAAAAGGGTGTTTTCACCAACAACAAATTGAAAAATAAAATAAAAATAAAAATATAAATATAAATTCAAGATAAGATAAGGACGCATGAATGGAAGATAATAGAGTGGTGAAATCAACTGTTGTTGATAAAGCAATTTATATCCCACTCTATATTGAGGCCAAAGGGTCGACAACATTGTAAATTAAAAATCCACCGCGTTTCTCTGCGGGATATTTGACGCTTCAGATCACTACCTCGCCAATGAGGGGTATAGGCCTCAATTCCTATTACCTCAAGGAGTGAGGGGTCTCTATTGTGACATATATGAAAATGCCACGAGACACTGTGATCTTTAAAACCCCTGCGAATGTTGGAAAGGTGTTCCCCTATCCTAATTTTTAGCGCACGGGTGGTCCTTACAACGTATTGAAGCCCGCATGTCGGAAGAAGACCCCCGGAGCTGACTAATAAATTACTTAAAAAACCTGTGTAGTGTTTTTATTGCCATTTTTTTTCCACCAGGTGAATGGGTAGGGGTACGATGTTCTTCCATGGCAGTATGGTTCAGCAGAGAGTCTGCATTCGCAAGTAATCTGGTGAGGCCTAGTAAGAGTTGTCCTCACCTGTAAATAGTTCCAGTTGGAGTAGCCCACTATTCCCTTCTCCCACCCAAGTTCTAACAATAAATACAAAACCAAATACCCTGAACTGTTTATTGAGTAACGAGCAAATGGGAGTAAGGATGGATGTGTGAAAAAATCCCCTAGTGACTGTCTGCCAGGTAATTGGAGGGAGGCCCAAGAAGTCATCACACAGCAGAAGGCAGTATATGCAGGTTTTAGGGATGCTTTTGTGCAAGTTGGTATAATAAAAGGATTCAGTGCTCTCTATGTATTAAACTGCTTTTTTATTGTATTTCACTTGGCCCTCTCCATCTCCTCGGGGCCTGTATACAAAATCCTTGCTGCAGTGTTGGATCTGAGAGTCCTGTGATGTGTGACGGGTGTTGATCTGGGTACACAAAGGATGCAGTGAAATGCTTTTTTCTGGGCGGACTCTCATTGCACTTTCCCATACAGGAACAGCTAGGATTACCGCTACCCAGGAATTTTTGGAATGGTTCCACTGAGCGACTTGGAACATTTGACATACTGAGAACCACAAAATGCTTTCAATACACCCAATCCTCCAAATAGCATGACGGAAAGGAAAGGAACATTGTTTGGCACTGGGGAAAAATATCTGAAAACCTCAAAAATGCTAACCAGGGTTATGTATTTAAATCTTCATTCCCAATACTCATAGCATAGCAGTCATCATATGAATAATGTATTCAAGCCACACGCCATGTAATTTGCACGCATCTAGAATACATGCAGATTGCTAGAGAGAGAAAAACATTTAGAATCTGTATCTATATTTACAGAGATCGGTCTATCTATCTATCATGGCAAGAAAAAGTATGTGAACCCCATTGAAATTAACTAGTTTTTTATTTTTTGCAATATCTTGCCAGAAAATGCGATCTGATCTCCATCTAAGTCAAACAATAGACAAACACAATGTGCGTGTAGCAAGGTCCCAGGCCTCCTTTAGTCTAATGAGAACCTCCAGAGCCAAGGGCAGCTGACATCCTTCCATACAGAGTGGGTTACAAAGCATTGTGGGTGTAGTACAAGATGGATTCATGGGCGCCGGACACTTCTTGAATGCAAAGAGATTTATTTTCTCTTGAACAGAACTGTGGGAGAGAGGGTTAGGGCCAGGACCCCCTTAGGGAGTTGCAATGTTAAATGGGCAGACTCCGAGACTTCTACAGGTAGACAGCCATACAGGGAATGGCATCCAGCAAGACACCACATCTGCATGTTTAGGAATGCTGTCTCCTATGGTAACAGTCTTATAACAGTTCCTAACACAAATTGTAACAAACTCCTTTTCTCCTCCTGCAACCACTTCTTGTAGATCTTAGCCCACTGAGCTCCCAGTCTCTCTCACTAGACTTGCTGATTCACTGCCACTGTCCCCCCTGAGCTCTTCCAATGTTCTTACTCAGTATCCTCCTCAAGCATTATTATTATTATTATACAGCATTTATATAGCGCCAACAGTTTGCGCAGAGCTTTACAACATCAGGGAAGACAGTAAAATCACAATACAATTCAATACAGAGGGATCAGAGGGCCCTGCTCGTTAGAGGTTACAGTCTAGAAGGGAGGGTCACGTGAAACAAAAGGTATTAGCTGTGGGGGATGATTAGGTGGACAGAATGGAAATATAGTTGTTAGGTGTGGCATTACTCTGGCTTCCCTGCTGGGTCCCTGGCTTGGCACTCCAGATACTCCTCAAACGTCACCCCACTGGCTGGGTCCCTGGCTTGACACCTGCTGAAGTTTCCTGATTCATCATCGTCCCCAGTTGGTGAAAATGCTGCTCCGGTACTTGCTTCAGCTACTCACTGTGGACCCTGGTAATAAGGTGGTTGGTCCCTTAGAGGCGACAGCTTCCCCTCTACCTCCGACCATGACAGTTTCTCCGGCCAGCAGAACCGTCACTTCTGGTTGGACTGCAAGCCGCAATCCCAACCCTGTGCTGCTCTCTTGCTTCTGGATAGGCCCACAGACAGCCTACCAGCCAGATGTCCCCGGGATAGACCTCAGGCTCTGGCTTAGCAGCCCAGGAGCAGTACAACACACATCCACCCAGACAGCCATCCAGGTGGCACAGAACACAGATTACCTGACTCCACCCAAATATATAGGTTCTCCCAGCAGGCTAAGGAGCCCAAGAAAACCCCTGCCCAGACACCCCATATGCTCCAATCTGTCCTTGCATTGCCCTTGTCTTATCTAATGCCACCAGGTACCCAGCCACCCAGCGACAGAAGAGAGAAGAGCAACAATTCCAGACTTAGGGTGAAATCAATTGATCCCTAACAATTGGCCAAGGCAACTATACCTGGCAGGTAAATTTAGGAGCAACCCTGCCTAAACATGAGGGTGCTAAATGCGTATTGTGGAACTCACTCAAAAGAGGAAGCTCTGCTCTTTCTCCTCCTCCCCACTTTGCCACATTTGAAATACATTTTTTTTTGGGGGGGGGGGAAGCATGTACCTGGTTTTGACAGGTACCCTCCCACAGGAGACTGTGATTGGCTCTCAATGGAGCCGGTTCACACAGCTCCGGGGCGGCCGCGGGCCGCACTGGAAAAGGAGGGTCATGTGCGTCTTTGGCTCAGTTTCCGGTCCGAATATAGGCAAAAATTTGGACCTGTTTCACCCCTGAAATGGAGAACAGGGACTTACCAAACCCTCTGCTGAGAGCCGCGGCTGCAGCTTAGTGTGAACCCAGCCTTACTTTTCTGGGGACAACACAAAATATGGGATTTGTTTTTACTTTCAATGATAATGGTAAACAGGACAGATAGAGAGGGTGAATCTCCTTAAGGGGACACAGACAACAATAAAAACTGACAGGTGTTCTAATCCCTCTCCACTCTATCCAAAGCTAAAAATAAAGTTTTGTCTTTAGTTATACTTTAATTGTTGGGACTTGGGAGCTGTGGAGCACTGGATTACTCCGCCTGCCCCCTGAAAATGAATAAATAGTCCCCCACTCTATCCTTGGCTCTTGCTACTGGACTGATGGGCCCCGGGGAACTTTTCTTTAATTACTGGTGGGATTGCTGTGCATTAGAGCTGCACGATTAATCGTGAAGAATCAAAATCGCGATATTTTTCCCTTCCCGATCTTCAAAACACACAACCGGATTTTCCGACAACAAATGTGTGATGGCAGGGTTTTGTCCGAAAATCCGACCGTTTGTATGCTCCATCGGACAATTGTATAAAAATGTTGGATAGCATGCTTTAAAACTGTCCGTCAACAAATGTGTCTTGTCGGCTTATCCAATCGTGTGTACACAAGTCCGTCGGAAAAAAATCCAAAGTACAAACACGCATGCTCCGAACCAATGCTAACCATAGCACAACATTAGCAGAAGTTGCCCAAAGGGTGGCGCTAAAGAGCTGAAAAAACACGTTGTTTCGTGTATGTTGGCTGAAAACGTTTTGCCGTCTGTATGCAGAACAAGTTCACGGCCAACGCCCTTTGCACAAAATTCCACGGATTTGTCCGATGGAAATCCGATCGTGTGTACGAGGCTTAACAAGTGCAGAGAGTTCTCACAGCTGGAAAAAAAAATCCAGGAAGCCTGACAAGTTTTAACACAACAGGCGAGTAAGTGGAAACAAAGTATCTCTTCGTTCTTTTATCAAAGGAAAGAACTGCGGTGTGTAGATGAAGGAAGTTTAACCATTTAACCACTTCAATACAGGGCTTTTTGTATCACTTCCATACCGGGCCTATTCTAGCACTTCTCTCCTACATGTACAAATCATCATTCTTTTGCTAGAAAATTACTCAGAACCCCCAAACATTATATATGTTTTTTTAGCAGACACCCTAGGGAATAAAATGACGGTCATTGCACCTTTTTTTCTTGCACGATATTTGCGCAATAATTTTTCAAACGCCTTTTAAAAAAAAAAAAAATGGTTTCATGAATTAAAAAATATCAAAACAGTAAAGTTAGCTAAATTTTTTGGGAAAATATTAAAGATGATGTTACGCCGAGTAAATTGATACCTAACATGTCACGCTTTAAAATTGCGCACACTCATGGAATGGCGCCAAACTTCGGTACTTAAAAATCTCCATAGGCGACGCTTTAATTTTTTTTACAGGTTAGAATTACAGAGGAGGTCCAGTGCTAGAATTGTTGCACGCGCTCTAACGCACGCGGCGATACCTCACATGTGTGGTTTGAACGGCGCTTACATATGTGGGCGACTTACGTGTGCATTCGCTTCTGATCGCGAGCTACCGGGGACAGGGGCGTTTTAATTTTTTTTTATTTTTATTATTATTTTATTTTTTTTACTTATTTGTTTATTTTTTTACAATTATTTAACTTTTTTTTGATCACTTTTATTCCTATTACAAGGAATGTAAACATCCCTTGTAATAGGAATGGGTGTGACAGGTCCTCTTTATTGAGAGATGCGGGGTCAATAAGACCCCACATCTCTCCTCCAGGCTGGAAAGCATGAGATCAGTGAATATTTTTTCACTGATCTCATACTTACAGCCGCAATGGCGGCTTTGTTTACATTTGAGGACCCGGACGTGACGTCATCACATCGCGCCCGGGCCTCCGACGATCATAGAGATGACTGGTGACCATCTGGTCACCAGTCATTTCTATGCTCGTCACGTGACCCACCAACGGCGCCGAAAGATTCTCTCCGGGTCCCCGATCGCACGGGAGAGCCCGGAGAAGCACCGGATGGCGGCGGGAGGGGGGGATGTCCCCTCCTGCCGCCTATAAGAACGATCAAGCGGCGGAACCGCCGCTAGGATCATTCTTATGGTGCACAGAATCGCCGGCACTTCAAAAGGATATCTGAATGATGCCTCTAGCTGCAGGCATCATTCAGATATCCCCCTACAAAGCCAGGACGTCATATGACGTCCACCCAGGATGGGAGATCCCATCTGTGGACATCATTTGACTATGGCTGGGTAGGGAAGTGGTTAAAGACCAAACCTTTTCTTACATTTGTTGCTTACAAGTAAAAAATCATTATTTTCTGCTAGAAAATTACTTAGTACACCCAAACATGATATATTTTTTTTAGCAGAGACCCTAGAGAATAAAATGGTGGTTTTTGCAATATTTTATGGCACACCGTATTTTTGTTTTAAAAAAATACATGTAGCAGGGTGTTCCCCTTTAATGCAGAGAGACTACATTACCCAGAACCCCATTCGGCAGTGTTTCCACCGCAGAGACTCATGGGAGGGGTTATAAGAGGAGGAGGCGAGGCTGGGCTCTGCCTCTTTGGGACACGAGACTTCAGGGACTGATCCTCCTGTGCGGATGTGTCGGAGTGCAAGGCCTGCAGCCTGAGACCTTGCGCAGCACCAAAGAGCCTTCCACCCCACTGCGAGCCTGGGTGGCATCTGACTTTGCTTGTCTACAGCCTTGACCGGATCGGGGACCCGATCGCTGGAGACACTGTGTGTGTGAGGACACAGTCGGTGGAAGTTCCCCGGACTGGGACCACGTCCGGATGGGTGAGAGGGTGTATGCCCAGACCATATACTGTTGTTGCTAATGGGCTTATAGACTGCCGTAGCCCACAAGTTATTTCTGATACTCTCATTAGAGAACCTTATCAGAGCTGAACTCGGAGTTTACATAGCAAAGTGTTTATTTCATCTCTACCTTCTCATTGGATTACAAATGGTATTCTGTTAATGTGCACCACCTTTAAAGACCTGCCGGTGAAGAAAACCATCATCCCCTATAGACTGAGTTGTAGATATCTGAGCCAGGCCTGGTCAGCTAGTTAGTTCATTTGGTTACTGCGTCACAGGACGCCTAGTTAACGGTCGCCCAAGCGGCGCACCTTTACTGTTCATTCTAATGCATAGTGTGTTATTGCTGCAGGGCTCTGCAATTTATTATCTGTGAACTGTTACCACTGTTAACCTTTCTTATCAAAAGCTTAAGTAAATCTTATACCTTTTTCATTATTGTCTTGGTGTCTGGGTTTACTCATACAGTATAAGAAAATATATATTGCTGCCAATACTAACTGTGCCAGTAGGGGGTCGAGTACATTGCTGGGGGTTGGCGGAGCTGTTTTCAGGGCCCAAACTAAACTTGCGGCCTTCTTAAGTGAAGGTATCGCTACACGTGGGGGTTCTCGTCCGGGATCCTGATACAGCAGGTGAACGCCAGAAGTGTCGGCATGGACCCTATGGATCCACAAGCGATAGAAGAGTGGTGCAAAGCCGTTAGGGCAGAGCCAAACAACTCAATAGTCATCAGCCTCCCAGGGGAGGAATGGAAGACTGAGACAGTAGAGGAGTTGATGAAGTCAGTGTCCCCAGATCTCACACCTTGGGTGATAGATATAAAGGCAGACCCAGACACTTCATATCAGTATGCACTGGTGGAATATGGAGACGGGATACCAGAGGCTTGCAAGCGCAAGTGTGTAAAGACGCCAGACAATAGAACCTATAGGTTGGCGCCTGCTTTAACTATAAAGAAGGAACCATCACTGATGGGATCATCGCAGGCTGCGGCCCGTACCTCACCAGTAAAAGGAGACGGGGTGACGCCCCCGGTGACACCCGCACCTGCCACTGCTATATCACCAGAATTGATAAAGGCGATAGGGGATCTGCTAATCAAATGTCAGAAGACAAGCACGGTTCATGTAGAGACTAGCTACCGGAGACTGAAGACATTCTCAGGGAAGCTCCCTGTCCCTGCAGGGGAAGAAGATTTTGATACCTGGGTGGAACAGGCATTGCAGGCAGTAGAGGCATGGGAGGTGCCTGAAGCGCAGAAGAGGCAACGAGTGATAGAAAGCCTAAAAGGCGCAGCAGCAGAAGCAGTGAAAAGTTTTCGGTTTGGGAATGCAGATTGCACGGCTCAAGACTGTCTATCCATGCTACAGGAAGAGTTTGGTCAATTGGATAAGGTGACAGAGATGGTATACCAATTTGAACATACTTTCCAACAACCAAGGGAGAAACTGTCAGAATATGTTAGGAGACTAAACAGGTTGCTGTGCAAGTTTGTGTTGAAGAAGGGAATGAAGCCCCAAGATACAGATGCGGCAAGAATGAAGCAAGTCTTAAAGGGAGCGTTACGCTCGGATCCAGTCTGGCTGCACCTGAAAACCTCGGGAGGAGGAACGTTGCTGACTTATGCTGACTTGATAAAAATCATCAGAGATGAGGAGGCGCTACAACAGGACCAGCAAATGATTAAGGCAAATGTTGTCCCCGCACAGGTGCTAGTCAATCCAGTGATGACCCCTGAAAGAGACTCAGAGGTAGATACTTTAAAAGCACAAATGTCCAAGGTGTTAGAAATGTTGACCTCTCTGATGGCAAAAGACCCAGAGGGTCCCAGGAGGGAAGTACCACGGAAGGAACTATTCCCAATTGCTTCGGCACCCGCATCTTTACAAGAATGGGGAGATATAGTCTGCTTTAACTGTGGAGGAATAGGCCATATTGCAGCTACCTGTTCCAGTCCCAAGAAGAAGAAGCTAGACAACTGCAAGCCGGCGGGAAACTCCAGAGGGCCCCGGTGAAGGAGTCAACCGGGTGCCCATCACCTTCAGTGAGCTCCAAGCTGAAAGCGAAGCAGAAGAAAAGAGGAGATAAAACACCTCGGAGGAAACACAACATTCCTCAACAGAGATACACCCCAGAGAAAGGGGGCAAGACCCCTCAGAAGAGGCATAGCACTCCCCAGAGGGGGTGCACACCTAAGAAAAATAATAGTATCCCTCAGCAGGTCTGTACACCCATCGAAAGGAAGGAAATTAATGCATACCAGGCTCAAGAAAGATTAAAGTCCAAAGGGAACTGGATGGGAGAGAGTCCGAAGGGAAAGGGCCAGAAGAAGGCGACCCCTGCCAGGCCATATCCGGAGAGGCTAGTAGGCCCATCTCCTATAGTGCCCATTCAAGTGGAAGGAGTCTACACCAGAGCCATCTTGGATACTGGGGCACAAGTGACCCTGTTATACCGAGATTTCTACGAGAAGCACTTGAGTCACCTACCCATCCAGAAGATAGAGGGACTAGAGATATGTGGGATTGGGACCCAGAATTTCCCCTACGATGGCTATTTGCCTGTTAAGATGATCTTTGACCCATCCGTGGCTGGAAAAGCCGAAGTGTTTGACACTCTGGCGGTTGTGTGCCCTCGGCCGCCAGGAGCCAACAAGAGTTCCCTTATAATAGGGACAAACACGGACCTGGTCCGAAGACTTCTGACCCCTCTAGTGAAAGAGAAGGGGCCACCAAGATCCACCCCATGCTGAAGACGGCTTATCAACGGCTGGTCCTAGAGCAGAAGACCCCTGGAGAGGTGTAACGGCACCCCAAATACGAAGGGGGTTAACGCCGTTTCCTCTGCCCCTCTCCTGGACACACATCCACTCGCTACCAATCTTCCACAGCAAAACGACCCCTTCCCATAGGAATTAATCCTTCTGAAGAACGAGACGCACTCTGTATCTTCCTAGATCGAATGACTTTATTGAGAAACATTGTAACTTTTATATATATCCAATACTGCATTAGTTTAACATGAACAATGGCCCAGCTCCACCCACACATCACAAGACTCAACACATCATCCTGACGTCTGCTAGGCTTCAAAAGATCCCACACAATAGAATATAACGATCCCCAATACACATCTTATCACAAAGTGTTGGCAGCCAGTCTGTCTGCCGGATACCATACACACAGGCATGGTGTTAATTATCTCTATTCACACCAGACCTTCCCAAGTCATAATGAACAATAGAATGCAAATCACCTTAATTCCTCCCAGCAATGATTACACAAAGACAAGGGGCTGGGGGTGATGACATTAGCATCTAACAGTATGTGTCCCAACATCATGAAGGCGTCACTTTTCAATTACCATGTTGAGGTCATAATCAAACAGTAAATAGTTCTTTGCAGCTATCCTGAGGAATATGGTGGATCAATATTACAGACCCAATCTAGATAAAATGTATGTACAGCATTGAATATGGCTATCATAGACCATATTGGGGTTTTTCCATTCACCCTGTGTCCAAAGTGACCCCCTTGTCACACATCTCCCTTTTCGGCAGGAGACTAACAGAGGAGGCAACCCCAGACGGGTTGACTCCGAAGTTAGTCCATAGGTCCATTCCTCTAATGCCGGTATCCACACAGTACCCCAAATGAATTGCTCCAAACAGAGCACAACTCACCCAGCCAACCTCTGCCTCTCTCAGAGAACATACCCGCCGCTGGGGAGAGGCCTGGACTTCTCCCTGGAGTCCTTTCAGCCACTGGAGAGAAGACAGGGTGACTGGGTTCAATCCGTCATGCTGTTGGGGATCTGGGCCGACTGCCCAACATCCCTGGGGTATACAAGTGGAGACTGAAGTCCCATCCACTTGTGGTAGGTGAAAATCCCCCAGTGCTTGCAAAGCAAGGCTGACATCCTCCTGTCTCAGTGTCACACCATTTTCTGGGGTTGTGTCAGTGAGGACTGAAGTCCCATCCAGTACCACAGGAACTCCCTCTTCTGTTAGTTGAGAGCAGAGACCCATGGCACTCTGCTCTGTTGCCAGCTCTTGTGCTGGGTTGCTGTGAGTGGAGACCGCAGTCCCATCCACCGATATCCGCTCAAGTTGCAGTTGTGTGCAGAGGCCAGTAGTGTTCTGCCCTGCTGCCAGTGATTCAGCTGGGGGTAACAGCTTTACCACCTCAGCTTGTTGCTGGAGAGGGGGGCCAACTGCCCCGGCTCCCTGAAACTCCACAGTTGTTTCCGGTGCTGGGCAGAGGTTGCTAGCACTCTGCCCTGTTGCCAGCACTTCTGCTGGGGACTCCACACCATCTGCTCTGGCTACCTGTTGGGGAGGGAAAATGGCTGCTTCTCCTCCCTGCATCTCTGAAATCCACTGGGAAGGGGGAACCATCACCTTCTCACCTCGGGCCTCCAAAACTGCCACGGGTTTAGAGTAGGGGTCTGCAGTACCCTGTCCTGCTGCCAGTACTTGAGGGGGCGATGCATAATTCATAACATCCTCTGAACAGCCCATTAAATCCATACCTTCTGTAATCTGTGGCTGGGGGGGATGAGCCAACTGCCCAAGCTCCCTGGAACTCCACCTCATCCACTTCGGCTTTAGGGATGGCAATCTCCAGATTTTCCACTGCTGATTCTTCAGCCAGGATTTCATAGTTGTCAACTGGTATTTCCTGATAGTCCCAGGCAAAGGTAGCACCACCCTGCTGCTGAGCAGATTCTAGCAGCTGTCTGTAGGCGATCTCCAGCTCCCATTCCTGAACGGCCAGAAACTCCAAATCTTCCTCTGCTCAGTGCCCTTCCGAGACATTCAGTTTTCGCTCTCTTTCCTCCATTATTTCCTCCAAACGCCACTCCCGATCACTCCCGAAGTCAGGGTCCTCGGACAGCCTCCAATACAACAATCCCAGGCCATTATAGTCAAAGCCTTCCATGGGGCTGTCATCCGCTGACCACTGGCACTCTTGGGCTACATACCACCGGAGGGCTCTGTAGCTCTCGTCCAACCGCATCTCTGCCCGGATCAGCCTGCTTAACTCAGCTGTCCACTCCTGCTTCGGTTGTTCCCCCAATAACAGCATTCGTACTTCATACTGCGACCAGTACCTTACATGGATGGAGGGGAGAACTTTTCCCTGGTGTTGCTGCTCGAGAGCTAGCGCTTTCTTCCAGAGTTCGCAGCGGATTGAATCAGACCATCCCAGCAGGACCTCCTCTGATACTGGTTCTCTATGCTGTATCTGCATCTCTCGCAACCTCCTTCCGAATTCCTCTTCCATGGGGGCTGGTTCTTTAGGCGTTGTCTCCGATTGCCGTATTTCCGCCATTCTCCGCTCATGTTGCCGCTCTAGTTCTCTCTTTTGTCGCTCTAGTTCTTTCTCTTGTCGCTCTCGTTCTCTCTCTTGACGCTCTCAGTCTCTCTTTTGTCGCGCTAGTTCTCTCTCTTGTCACTCTCGTTCTCTCTCTTGTCGCTCATCCTGCAGCTGGATGCCTTTAATGGCTTCCTGTATGGCGGTCTCTGATGGGTTAGCACCATATAATGCCAACCGCTGTTGAACACGTTGCTGAAACAGGTCTTCAACTGTCCGGGGTCCTGCATCACCAACCCTCTTCTGGTCCATCTCGGCTCTCAAGTAGGTCTTTCAGCGTGACTTTTCTGCAGGCTGCATAGCTGGTCATTCACTGTGGTGGTTTGGAGTGTCCCAGGAACTGGAGGGAAAATCCCGCTGCTGCCAACCAATGTAACGGCACCCCAAATACGAAGGGGGTTAACGCCAATTCCTCTGCCCCTCTCCTGGACACACATCCACTCGCTACCAATCTTCCACAGCCAAACGACCCCTTCCCATAGGAATTATTCCTTCTGAAGAACGAGACACACTCTGTATCTTCCTAGATCGAATGACTTTATTGAGAAACATTGTAACTTTTATATATATCCAATACTGCATTAGTTTAACATGAACAATGGCCCAGCTCCACCCGCACATCACAAGACTCAACACATCATCCTGACGTCTGCTAGGCTTCAAAAGATCCCACACAATAAAATATAACGATCCCCAATACACATCTTATCACAAAGTGTTGGCAGCCAGTCTGTCTGCCGGATACCATACACACAGGCATGGTGTTAATTATCTCTATTCACACCAGACCTTCCTAAGTCATAATGAACAATAGAATGCAAATCACCTTAATTCCTCCCAGCAATGATTACACAAAGACAAGGGGCTGGGGGTGATGACATTAGCATCTAACAGTATGTGTCCCAACATCATGAAGGCGTCACTTTTCAATTACCCTGTTGAGGTCATAATCAAACAGTAAATAGTTCTTTGCAGCTATCCTGAGGAATATGGTGGATCAATATTACAGACCCAATCTAGATAAAATGTATGTACAGCATTGAATATGGCTATCATAGACCATATTGGGGTTTTTCCATTCACCCTGTGTCCAAAGTGACCCCCTTGTCACAAGAGGGGATAGGGAAGGTGTGGAGACTTGGAAGAGAAGGGATAGTGTTGCAGCCCGGTGAAGTAACCTGTCTCAGAGCCACTGTGAAGCTTACTTGGGAGCAGCCTGGACCCTTTGTCATGTTGGAGTCTGACCCAAGGGAAGAGTCCCCCGGCCTGGAAGTGATACCAGAAGTGATTCCGCTGAAGGCCCTGAAGAAGGCCCATTGTAGAGTTCCAGTGAGTGTTAGGAACAATACAGATGGCCCCATGGAAATCCCAGCCAGGATGCTGCTGGGCCAGGTGAGCCCTGCTGCCCCGGTCAACTTGTCGGAAGTAAAGGGGGCGGGCGAAGGAGGAGATGCTTGGGAGAAGCTATCCATGGAAAACCCGAACCTGCCCAGGGCTTAGAAGGAGAGAGCCAAGGCCCAGTTGACCAGATGGGAGAAGATCTTCTCCAGAGATGAGTTCGATGTGGGGTGTGCAAGGAGTGCCACCCATCGGATCCGCCTCCAAGAAGATAAGAGAGAGGGTCAGGCGGGTCCCACTAGCGGATCTGGAGGATCTAAGGGAACAACTTGCAGAACTAAAAAGGACTGGTGTGATACGGGAGTCCAGAAGCCCTTATGCCTGCCCGATAGTGGTGGTCAGGAAGAAGAATGGATCGTTGAGGCTCTGTATCGACTACAGGACTCTTAACAGGAGAACCATACCCGACCAGTACACCACTCCGAGGATAGAGGATGCCCTACAGAGCTTGTCTGGAGCGAAGTGGTTCAGCGTCATGGTTCTCAAGAGTGGGTACTATCAGATCCCTATGCACCCAGAAGACAAGGAGAAGACAGCTTTCATAACCCCAGTGGGATTCTTTGAATTCGACCGGATGCCCCAAGGTCTGTCTGGAGCCCCAGCTACTTTCCAACGTCTCATGGAGAAGACTGTAGGAGACATGAACCTTATTGAACTCCTTGTATACCTGGATGATGTCATTGTCTTTGGAAGAACCCTGGAGGAACACGAGGAGAGGCTGGAAAAAGTCTTGAGGAGACTCAGTGAGGAGGGACTCAAGCTTTCGCCTGAGAAGTGTCGGTTCTACCAATCTTCTGTGAATAGTGTCTGAAGAAGGGGTGGCCACAGATCCTGAGAAATTGGAGGCAGTTACCTCCTGGCCACGACCCACCACAGTAACAGAACTCAGGTCCTTCTTAGGGTTCTGCTCCTATTACAGGAGGTTTGTGGAAGGATTCGCCCGAATTGCTAGACCATTGAATGAACTGCTCAAGACTGAGGGAGAAGAGGACGACTCAGGACCCAGGAAGCCGGGAGAGTCAGTCAAAGATCAGTGGAACCAGAAATGTGAAGAGGCCTTCCAGGCATTGAAGAAGAGCCTAACCACTGCTCCAGTCTTGGGCTACGCAGACCCAACCAAACCCTATGAACTACACGTAGATGCTAGTCATGACGGTCTGGGAGGAGTACTTTATCAAGAACACGAAGGGCAACTACGGCCTGTTGCCTACGTGAGCAGGAGCCTGACCCCCTCTGAGAAAAACTACCCCACTCACAAGCTGGAGTTCCTGGCCCTTAAGTGGGCGGTGGTAGACAAGCTCAAAGACTACCTGTATGGGGCGGAGTTCACTGTGAAGACCGACAACAACCCCCTGACCTACTTATTCACTACAGCAAAGCTGGACGCCACTGGACACAGGTGGCTGGCCGCATTGTCTGGATTCAATTTCAGCCTAAAGTACAGGCCAGGGATTGGGAATCGAGATGCAGACACTCTGTCCAGGAGATCTCATGGTCCCAACAGTGACATGGAAGACTGGACTCAAGTGGCACCTGATGGGGTGCGGGCCCTTTGTCAAGGGGCTGAATTACAAGCCAGAGGGGGCTCAAGGGCGGAAGAGATAGGAGTTACCATGGTAGGAGTCCCCAAACAATACTGTGGAGTAACCCAGCTGGAGAAAGACTATCTGCCAAAGTTGTCCAAGAAGGAACTAAGATGTGACCAATTAGAAGATCCCATGGGGAAATTGGTTCTGGAAGCCCTGGAGAATCAGGATCCAAACAAACTCCTGAGTCACTCCTCAAAGGAAGCCCGCCTGTTGAGGAAAGAGTGGGACAGGTTACAGGTACATCAGGGAGTGGTCTACCGAAGGGGCCCCTCTGATGACCTGGAAGATAAATGGCAATTGTTTCTTCCAGAAAAACATCGAGAGACTGTTCTGATTGCCCTACATGACAATCATGGCCATCTAGGGGCGGAGAGGACCTTTCAACTTGTCAGAAGTCGGTTCTATTGGCCCTGCATGAGGGCAGAAGTAGAAGAGTACTGCCACTCATGTGCACGTTGCATCCAGAGGAAGACTTTACCTCATCAAGCTGCCCCAATGGGCCATCTACAAAGTCAAGACCCAATGGATCTGGTATGCATTGATTTCCTCTGCCCCGAACCCGACCTGAGTGGACTGGGAAATGTTCTGGTGATAACCGATCATTTCACCCGGTATGCCCAAGCTTTTCCAACCAAAGACCAGAAGGCTTCCACTGTAGCCAAGATACTTATGGAGAAGTATTTTGTCCATTATGGGCTGCCCCAGCGACTTCATTCAGATCAAGGAAGGGACTTTGAGAGTCGGCTGATCCGGAAGCTCTTAGATTAGTTGGGAATCAAGAAGACTCGAACTACACCTTACCACCCACATGGAGATGCTCAGCCGGAAAGGTTTAACCGAACCTTGCTCAACATGTTGGGGACTCTGGAAAGTGAGAAGAAGCAACATTGGAGCAAACACATAGCAGCCATAGTACATGCTTACAACTGCACCACCAGTGATGCTACAGGCTACTCCCCATATCGACTCATGGCTGGGAGAGAAGCGAGACTACCTGTAGTCTTGGCCTTTGGCACCTCTCTGGACCATTCCTCAGCCACATCCCACAAAGGATATGTGGACAGGCTCAGACACAGCCTGAAAGTAGCCTATGAACAAGCTCAAGCGGCCTCAGATCAAAGGGGAGCTCGAAACAAAATAAACTTTGACTTGAAGGTCCGGGTACAAGACCTACAGCCTGGGGATAGAGTACTGTTACGCAATCTGGGGGTCCCTGGGAAACACAAACTTGCAGACAGATGGAGATCTGAACCCTATGTCATCTGTAGGAAGTTGCCGGGCCTACCTGTCTACAAGTTGAAGCCAGAAGGTAAGGTAGGCCCACTGAAGACGTGGCATTGGAACCACCTGCTCCCACTTGCTGAGGCAGTCAGGATACCTCCTGTGAGAGATTCCCCTGAACCGGTCTCTATTCTGGATACTCCCAGGCCAAACACTCGGTCGCAGACCTCCCGAGCTGACGATGGAGAGGCCTCTCAACTTAGTGAAGATGAAGAAAGAGAACTTGATTGGCTGTGGCCTTCCCCAACTCCAGAAACTTCTACTATAGATCTTCCACCCACTGAAGACACTCCAGATGGAACACTGAACCCAGAAGCCACAGAGTTCATCCCATCTAGTCCTTCATCAGATCACTGGGAAGATGCCCGTGATAGTTACTCAGAGGAAGAGGAGCCTGTGGCGCCAGAGCCAGAAATCCCAAGAGAACAAAGGGCTCGAAGAGTCTTTCGGCCTCCTAACATGCTGACCTACCCACAAATGGGGAATAGCTCAGAAGACTCTGTAGTTACTGCTAGGAGAAGTGCTGAAAATCCGGACCCCTCCACTGTACATTTGGTAGAGGGCAACCCCCACTCACTCTCTGGCACAGTTAGGCAGGCCACTCAGGATAGTGTGACCTGTGGGCAAGGGAATATAACCCCTCTGTTTTGGTGGGAATTCCCTATGCCAACTTCGTTTGCAGAATTGTCTGGAGTTGTACATAGTCTTTGTTAAGGTTTATCTTTGGGGACCAAAGAGTTCAAGTGGGGGGAGTGAGTAGCGGGGTGTTCCCCTTTAATGCAGAGAGACTACATTACCCAGAACCCCATTCGGCAGTGTTTCCACCGCAGAGACATATGGGAGGGGTTATAAGAGGAGGAGGCGAGGCTGGGCTCGGCCTCTTTGGGACACGAGACTTCAGGGACTGATCCTCCTGTGCGGATGTGTCGGAGTGCAAGGCCTGAAGCCTGAGACCTTGCGCAGCACCAAAGAGCCTTCCACCCCACTGCGAGCCTGGGTGGCATCTGACTTCGCTTGTCTACAGCCTTGACCAGATCGGGGACCCGATCGCTGGAGACACTGTGTGTGTGAGGACACAGTCGGTGGAAGTTCCCCGGACTGGGACCGCGTCCGGATGGGTGAGAGGGTGTATGCCCAGACCATATACTGTTGTTGCTAATGGGCCTATAGACTGCCGTGGCCCACAAGTTATTTCTGATACTCTCATTAGAGAACCTTATCAGAGCTGAACTCGGAGTTTACATAGCAAAGTTTTTATTTCATCTCTACCTTCTCATTGGATTACAAATGGTATTCTGTTAATGTGCACCACCTTTAAAGACCTGCCGGTGAAGAAAACGATCATTCCCTATAGACTGAGTTGTAGATATCTGAGCCAGGCCTGGTCAGCTAGTTAGTTCATTTGGTTACTGCGTCACAGGACGCCTAGTTAACGGTCACCCACGCGGCGCACCTTTACTGTTCATTCTAATGCATAGTGTGTTATTGCTGCAGGGCTCTGCAATTCATTATCTGTGAACTGTTACCACTGTTAACCTTTCTTATCAAAAGCTTAAGTAAATCTTATACCTTTTTCATTATTGTCTTGGTGTCTGGGTTTACTCATACAGTATAAGAAAATATATATTGCTGCCAATACTAACTGTGCCAGTAGGGGGTCGAGTATATTGCTGGGGGTTGGCGGAGCTGTTTTCAGGGCCCAACCTAATCTTAAGTGAAGGTATCGCTACATACACTTTAATGAATTTTAAAAAAAACGAAACCGCAAAGTTAGCCCAATTTTTTTGTATAATGTGAAAGATGTTACACCACGAGAATCGTGATCTTTATTCTAAGCAAAAAAATTGTGATTCTCATTTTAGCCAGAATCGTGCAGCTCTACTGAGCATAGGCCAGTAAGGTAATTAAAGGCAGGGACTATCAGGAAGTGTTGGGGGACCCTATCAGACAGACTGTATGGGGTCCCACGATTTCTAATTGCAGCCCTAGGGAGAAGGCTACAGGGGACCTGTTGCATGAGGACGGAGGAGGAAGCCTTCAGGAGTGAGGAATAAGATAAGTACGGTATATCACCTTATTTATCATTCCATTAACAAAATGAGCATGAAATCCTTGCAGTGGGGAGGGGAACCCGTGAATTTCTTTTCTGCTTTTAACATTTGGGTTGAATTTACATGAACCTTTCTCCGATCTCCTTAATGAGCTCTTGTTACTAAAAATACTGTATATATACGAGACACATCTGAGAAATGTAAACTTTTGCTGCCAAAGCCTTCACATCAGAACCTTCTTCCAATGTTTATATGTAATGCAAATCTTAAAACCATCTGCCTTCCTGTTTATATCATTACAATATTATCTGATCCTTTATTAATATATGTGGATTTATCTGCATGAATTCTCACAGCTATCTTTATCACTTTCTACGATTTCTTGGGATTTTTTTTTTTTTCATAACTTCAAAACGACTTACACCAACGAATGTAATACACAACTATACGGATGTTGCTTTTTTTCTTTAATTAATACAATGCTGTCTAAAATGTATCTTTTTTGTTAATAATATATTTTTATTAAAGAGGAACTGCAGTCTGCTCACATAATTTTGTAATAAAAACATCTTTGCCGTTCTGAAGCTTCCCTCCAACCACTTTGCATATTATTTTATATACTGTGGGTACGGAAAGTATTCAGACCCCCTTAAATTTTTCACTCTATGTTATATTGCAGCCATTTGCTAAAATCTTTTAAGTTCATTTTTTTCCTTATTAATGTACACACAGCACCCCATATTGACAGAAAAACGCAGAATTGTTGACATTTTTGCAGATTTATTAAAAAAGAAAAACTGAAATATCACATGGTCCTAAGTATTTAGACCCTTTGCTCAGTATTTAGTATTTGCACCTGTAGCGACCTCACCCCATCTCTTTCTTTTAGGGGTATCACACACGATAGGGTGAGATGCGCTACGGCCCATGTCCTCCCCATAGCTATGGATGAGGTGAAGGCCAGTACCAGATATTTCCTCGGGCCTGTGTGCTTCTGTAAAGGATTAAGTCCTGCTGTGCCAACACTTCCCTTTGCTCCCATTAACCAGAGTTCCACACACCGATCACAGTCCAACTCTTGTTTTATTGCATATCTCACAATAAACAGTGCTTCAGTAGCCAACTGGTTGCGACTTGATAACATTTTGATACAGGGGATGAGCAGGTCGAGGCACTGTCCTGGTTGTCAGCTAAACCACTGCGATCTCGCCAGCAGTTACTATAGCCTTAGCTAGAAAGGACTTAGAACTTGAGAGTCTCTACCAGCGACTCAAGAGAACGTAGATAGGAGTACCTTCGCTGCGTTGTGGCCCCTATCAGGGGAAAATGTCCCTCCAAGGGAGTTACCAGAGGCCCATCTGTCACTGGGTTGATGCTGCTCCAGACTCTCCGAATGGGTAACCTCCCCGGCCTCCTCACCTCAGACATGGGCCCCATCCACCTCAGGGACCCTCGGACTTCTCCACCCTTGCGGGACCCAGTCGAAGTCACTGGGCCCCAGGCCTCCTGGTTTAGTACCTCACCCCAGGCTGAAGGTGCCTGGGATGGACTCCAACTCCATTCCGGTCAGGCCTAGGGCACCTGAGCCGGAATCCGGAACCGCCCGCACCCAGGCCTAAGGTGCCTGAGTGCGTGAAGAAGAACCTCCAGAAGAGCAAGACCTCGTGACCAGGGCGTCTCCCCCTTTTATCCCCTTCAATGACGCCACGGCAGGTTCCCCGCCCTCGCCATACCATCTCCGAGAAGGGACAAAAAGGACAGCACTATGGCAGTGAATCTACCTTGAGCCTGCGGGTACCCCACCACCCACAGGCCAAGGAGATTATTACACTGCCCAATTCTCCACGAATACAAATGGTCCAATTACTCCCATACTGTACCACCCAGGTGTATCCCACCTAAATTTAGAGACCCCGCTACATACTCCCCCCTGTGATTTGACGCTGGTCCCCAGCGTCTGGTGCAAACCCATGTCTCCCAAGGGTGGTGACATAAGCCTGATCCCAGAGGCCTTCCCTAAAAATTTGAACCTTAACCATACCAAGACCTGCTCAAAGGGGAGGGGAACATAAAACAATAAACTTTTTCATAAAACCCTCTAAGCATGTACACATACACAATCCCTCCCTTTTCTGCCTAAGAACCACCCCATACTCAGTAGTCTTGACAGACGAATCTCCTGCAGAGGGAAAGAGAAAGAAAAAAAAAACAACACACAAGGAAAACCACATCCTGACATTCTGTGTTATTTTGGAATGAATGGGTCTATCAGCCAAGAGACCCACTTGCTCCAATAAGTAAGTGATGTAAATGTACAAGCAACAGCCGTTGCGCAACACCGCCACCTAGTGACGATGCCACGGTGATGACACTTGGTAAAATCTTCAGTCTTCCTGCGTCCCTACTTCGATTCTACCCCCAAAGTCTCTGTCTTTGAACTGTGAAGAAGAGAGAACAAACAAACAGCTCTCATTCCTCCAAAGAGTAGAAAAAACAAAAAACCCAAATAAAAAACTAGGGTACAGTTCGATGCTTCGGCAAGAACACCTCCGGAAAGTTGTCACGGGAAAAACAAATGAGTCTCTTCTCACAAATAAAACCTCGGGTCAGGCAAAAACAAGGGCTTCAGATGTTTATCGAAAACCTCAATCGAATAGTCAGCGTCCTCTCCATCTTTCCTGCAGATGCGCACCTTGTCTGCGTGGATATGGCGGCCCCACATCCAGTCTGCTCTGTAGTCTCTAAACTTTTTCGACACGGGTGGCGAACAGGACAAGTATCGCCGGGCATGAGGCACTTTAAGTTTCTCCCAAACGAACTCATCGTACCATCGCTGTCGCAGAACTTCAACCTCAAACAGCAAGTCTCTGGGCAAGTAAGGATATTCCCATCCGTACTCGTGAGCGACCCTCTGAGAAAAGAGTCGTTGCAATCGGGCTAAAGGAGGCAATGTGGCCCGCTCACCTTCTCCTGGTTGAACGATGGCCTCCGGGTGCCGAGGTACTTTCACTACCTCGGATGGCTTTTCTCTCGGTGCCCGTAGTGATGTTCGCTGTTTCCCCGCCAACAAAACGGGTGATGCTGTGGATTGTGGAAGAGCAATTGGAGGACTAGGCTTCCTCGTAGATTCTGGGGCCTCTGCCTGGGGCGTGCTATCTCCTATGGACATAGGCGAATCTTGGAGTGCACGTAGCATAGGTAATGGGCGTTTGTCCCAGCCCTACTGGTGAAACAGTTCATCGATCTCACCGTCATCTCCACAATCCGACAGTGACTCTAGGTCGGAGGTGTCATACATCTCCGCGGGAAGGTAGTCTCTGGTAGACGTGGTACTACACTCCCTAGCAAGCTCCGCCGACTGTGGACCCCCGACACCTCCAACCACCACCACAGTCCCAGCCCCTGGCTCTCCTTGACCTTTTGTAGAACTGGGATGTCCAGGACTCTTCCAACCGGATCCATCCAGGCCAGGCAAGCGACGGGGTGAAGCTCTTCCATGACCATAGGAGGCCTGCACAAGGCCGACTTTCCTATTCGGAGGTGGGAGCAGAGAATCTGTGGTGACCGAAGCAGCATCCTCTGATTTTTCCTTCTCAGTCTCTGATTGGGCAGTCACATCGCCCTGGTCAGTGCGTACGGGAACCTCCGCAAAGGCCTGGATCTCCCCTTCCGGAGTAGCGGTACCTGTGAGGCTGTTGAGGCGAAGAGCCCGGGGCCTTACTGTGGATGGCTCCACCTCGAACAAGAACTCTTTGCATGCCTCGCAACGCCCAAATGGCTTCAGGTGAACCACCAATCCCGAGCATCCGGGACAGATCACGCCGAGGGCCTCCGTGTCTCTGCAGGTGTACAGAGCCAACTGTCCTCGGGGCCTGAGTCTTATCCCCATGTCTGTAAGGGGAGCAGCAAAGGTAGTCATCTTCGTGGGGTAGGGAACCGGAATCCACGGGGAGCTTGAGGCCATCCTGACTGTCTGCTGCTCCATCACGCACTGAACACGTGCCGAAGTCTCCACGTGAGTTCCTCCACATGGCCAGACTCCTCCCACGACTTGCACGTTTCGCGGGCTTCCATCAAGCTCCGCCCACGAACTGTGTAGTCACGGGGTGCCTCATGGCGCAGTGCAGTAAAAGCCCCCACATGTAGTACGTCACACGGCTCGACTTCTCCCTCTTTTCGCTCCTCCGCATGGGCCTTTCCCGTCTTAGGGTCATTTCCACGACTTTGAGCAGGGATGCACTTTGGCCGATCACATGGCCGACCTGCTCGGAACTCCTCCGGGCAGCAAAGTCCAGACACAGCCATTCTTACTTCCAAAGTCAAAACACACATCATCCCGGACTCACGAGCCCCCACGTGTAGCGACCTCACCCCATCTCTTTCTTCTAGGGGTATCGCACACGATAGATAGGGTGAGATGCGCTACGGCCCATGTCCTCCCCATAGCTATGGATGAGGTGAAGATCAGTACCAGATATTTCCTCGGGCCTGTGTGCTTCTGTAAAGGATTAAGTCATGCTGTGCCAACACTTCCCTTTGCTCCCATTAACCAGAGTTCCACACACCGATCACAGTCCAACTCTTGTTTTATTGCATATCTCACAATAAACAGTGCTTCAGTAGCCAACTGGTTGCGACTTGATAACATTTTGATACAGGGGATGAGCAGGTCGAGGCACTGTCAGCTAAACCACTGCGATCTCGCCAGCGGTTACTATAGCGGTTACTATAGCCTTAGCTAGAAAGGACTTAGAACTTGAGAGTCTCTACCAGCGACTCAAGAGAACGTAGATAGGAGTACCTTTGCTGCGTTGTGGCCCCTATCAGGGGAAGATGTCCCTCCAAGGGAGTTACCAGAGACCCATCCGTCACTGGGTTGATGCTGCTCCAGACTCTCCGAATGGGTAACCTCCCCGGCCTCCTCACCTCAGACATGGGCCCCATCCACCTCAGGGACCCTCGGACTTCTCCACCCTCGCGGGACCCAGTCGAAGTCACTGGGCCCCAGGCCTCCTGGTTTAGTACCTTACCCCAGGCTGAAGGTGCCTGGGATGGACTCCAACTCCATTCCGGTCAGGCCTAGGGCACCTGAGCCGGAATCCGGAACCGCCTGCACCCAGGCCTAAGGTGCCTGAGTGCGTGAAGAAGAACCTCCAGAAGAGCAAGACCTCGTGACCAGGGCGTCTCCCCCTTTTATCCCCTCCAATGACGCCACGGCAGGTTCCCTGCCCTCGCCGTACCATCTCCGAGAAGGGACAAAAAGGACAGCACTATGGCAGTGAATCTACCTTGAGCCTGCGGGTACCCCGCCACCCACAGGCCAAGGAGATTATTACACCGCCCAATCCTCCACTAATACAAATGGTCCAATTACTCCCATACTGTACCACCCAGGTGTATCCCACCTAAATTTAGAGACCCCGCTACACACCCTTTTGATCTAATACAGCCATGAGTCTTTCTGGGAAAGATGCAACACGTTTTTCACACCTGGATTTGGGGATCCTCTGCCATTCCTCCTTGCAGATCCTCTCCAGTTCTGTCAGGTTGGATGGTAAACGTTGGTGGACAGCCATTTTTAGGTCTCTCCAGAGATGCTCAATCGGGTTTAAGTCAGGGCTCTGGCTGGGCCATTCAAGAACAGTCACGGAGTTGTCGTGAAGCCACTCCTTCGCCTTTTATTTCTATTTTAAACTGAATGGGTTGTTTTACAAGGTGATCGTTTAGAATCACTTTAAGTTGGGCTTTACATCAATACTTTCATAAAATGTAAACCAGCTACTGGAAATGAAAGCAGGGGATTTCTTGTTCTGCAGCTCCTTTTTACGATCGCGGGACACCCGCAGGCACGGTCACAGAGTATGCGGCGCGTACGCGGCCACTAAGCTGCGATTTACAGGGGACGTACCTGTATGCCCATTTGCGCAGCCATGCCATTGTACCGACGTACATCGTCGTGCGCTGGTCGGCAAGCGGTTAAAGGGTTTAGCCCAGGTTCACACTGATCACTGATCAGTTCAGCTGATCTCGCACGATTTCATTCCCGCATGTCAGACCCGACTTCGGGGGTGATTTCAGAGACATCTGTGCGGGTTTCTGCCCAGATGTCTATTGAAATCGCACCCCGAAGTTGCCAAAAGTAGTACAGAAACTACTTTTGGGAATCGGTGCACCGATTTGGACAGTGCCATTGCCGGCAATAGCCAACGATCTGGCATGCAATTTGACATGTCAAATCGCATGCCAAATCGCTACAATGTGAACCAGGGCTTAATGTGTAATACCATTAGTGGAAGAACATTTAACTGCAAAAGAAACAAAAAAACCCTCATTGTTTGTTCAGGATAACATGACATGAACTGGAAGAAAAGTTAATGCATAAAATGTAGCGCAAAAACAGAAAAATGCTCAAAGCTTTTAGTGAATGTAGGCCATTGTACTCGCCTTGTCTCAATCCCTTTAAAGCTTCTATGACATCATTAGGAATTTGACTCTCCCAACGTAAACATTCCAGCTTGAGTCGTAGGAAGGTTAGTTAGCATTCATCATGGCACGCTGTAAATAAAAGCACATTAAAGCCATTTATGACACTTTGAATAGTCAAAGTGTTTTGTTTGCACCCACTTTGTGGCCTATAACATTTACCTTTCCATGAAGGGTAAGAGATATAATAAGCAATTTTTATCCTTACCACGAGACGCACTCCTCCTCTTCCTGTAAACAAGGTCACCACTAAACCCGCATTCAATGCCCCCTCTGACCACCTAAGCCTTGGTAGCAGAGTGATTTACCTTTTAATTAAAGCAGCACGAGGTGTTTCCGAATATCACTTTCTGAACTTTCTAAGAAATGTTGTTGGGTGTTTTTACTGATTACTTATTTATCAAAAGGCATCTGTGGTCTTTTATTTTTTCTTGCTTGATCAACCTCAAACACTGAAACAAAAAAAGGATTTAAATATCATCATCGCTTCTATCACAGATACACAATATTGTCAAAAGTCTTGGGACGCCTGCCTTTACATGCACATGAACTTTAATGGCATCCTAGGAATAAGAGGAGGATGGTGGGATTTTATATGAAGCACATTACTAGTTTGAACAAACCAACCAATATAAACATTGTTCCTGTATAATAATAATTGTTATTACAGATACAAAAGGCATACATGCACTTGTAAAACAGTAGAAAAATATTTTAATGATAAATAGGTCACGATAGATAACATCTAAACAATATAGTAGATAATTGTCTTGACATAATAAACATAGTAGTGGACCTAGGGCATGTAAACCAATATGCAATAGTAACATAAAAACAAAACAACAATGATGGATAGGTTCGTAAAGGTACACTCTGGTAAAAAGGGGTTATACATAGTCACTGTGACATGGCATTGAGTAAAGCTCGACGCATTTCGTGGTTAACAATACCACTCATCAGGAGCAAATACAAGGTAGGGAGTATCTATAATAGAGTACAAATGCCAAATGAGATTATAGTAAAAAAGGGATTAGTAGGGAGAAGGAAGTATAAAGAAAAGGTGATGGAAGAAGGGGAGATACAGGGGGAGGGGGAAGGGCATGACGTGGGGGAGATTTTGCATGTCGGCACAATGAAAGCCCGGTTTAGGTGATAATGGTCGGGAGACAGTATGTGATCCAGGGGCCCTAGACTGATTGTTGGTGAGGATACTAGTTAATTACAGTAATCATTCAGGCAAAAAACATCTAATCAGGGGTCAACTACAGAGAAGTGGGTAAAAAGTTTTTTCCATGCCCTGGCTATGGATAATTTAGAGGCCAAAATGGATGAGTGTAAACTGACTCTTAGTAACACCTGGAGGTTTGAAGTGTAAAAGCGCTATCCAGAGTCTCCAGAGTGACGGATCCCAAACAGCATATGCAGAAGGGACTTTGGACCAGACACAAGTTAGCATTGGACCAGTCCACCATATGTGGAAGACGTCGCCTGAAACTGGCAACCTTTGAAACATAAACCCGAATGTCCAGGGAACATGTGAGCCAGTATTAGATACCTCCTGGTGAGCACTTTATAGACTGACTCTAGGATGATAACATCTATAGAACAGGTGGCAATAGTAGACCATGTTTCTTTACAGTTTTTTCAGATTTTTGGGCACTCAGTTCCTCCTATCTGGTCACATAAGCATGTGTGGGTGGGGAGGGTAGTCTGTTTAGGTGAGAGTAAACTAAGAAAATTAGCCTGGGTTCTAAGAGGTTATAGTGATATGTGTGTTCAACAGCAGTCAGAGTGGTCAGCGGGTCTTTATCCCAAAAGAGGGATGTGATCCGATGCCAAAATTGAGCATACCAAAGGGCTCTGAAGGGGGAGCTTTAAATTGGTTTTCGTTGGTCGCCTAGGATAAGACCGATCCCTTCTCCATGAGGGAGTACACCATACTAAGTTTGTGCGAAGTCCATCAGGAAAAAGAAGTTGGGGACCACATAGCTAATTTTTGAAAAATAGGCCCTATATGGCAAGATATGGCCGATATGTGAGCTTGTTGGACATCCTGTCCAAAACTAATGGCATTAATATGGAGTTGACTTGACCCCTTCCCTTTGTGGCTATAATGCCGCGTACACACGATCGTTTTTCATGCCGTTAAAAATGCCATTTTTAAAAATGGCCATTAAAAATGATCGTGTGTAGGCTCCAGAGCATTTTTAACGACGTGAAAAACGGCCATTAAAAATTCCGGACATGCTCTCTTTTTTAACGTCGTTTTTCATGTCGTTTTTTTTTAACGACGTGAAAAACGATAGTGTGTATGCTTTCACGACGTGAAAAAAAACGCACATGCTCAGAAGCAACTATGAGACGGGAGCGCTCGTTTTGGTAAAGCTAATGTTGGAAATGGAGATGGCACATTCGTCACGGTGGAATTAATAGCATCGTTTTAATGCAGCGCATTCCGTTCTTCTTTTGACATTGAGAGTTTTATGCCCAACTTGTTTCTAAAGTAATTCCAAATTGCTCTAATGATTATAAAATATTATTTTTAAGCCGCACCTCCCTCCTAAATAATACTAATAATAATAAAATAAGTTAATTCTCCTTTTTTCTTTAAATTTTATATTCTTTTTGGTTATTTTTTTTTTGGCCTTTTTTTACGTTTTTTGGCTTAAATTATTCTTGTGTAAAGTTACCACAACAACCTTCCAAATGTGTCTCATTTGGCCTCAGGGAGGTTTGTGTCCCCTGATAATAACAATAATATAATTTGAGATGTCCCTGCCTGCTTCCTAGCACGCTCTCTTTTGAAATACAAATCACATAGTCAAGTATTTAAAGGGCAATCAATTTTTTTTTTATTTCAGAACATTAACAAATTAAAGTGGAAGGCAGCACTGGAGAGCCTGCTTGCATTTGTGCATCCCTTTCACCCCACAACAACCATACAAGATGTCCAAAACAAAATAGAGATTAGATCCCCCCAAAAAATGAGCCCAATCTTGTCTTGAGCTCCCAGAGGTCAGGAGCCACAGCAGATAAGTCCTATATGTCCCCAGTCTGTGGTACTACAGCAGGCATTATTTTCTTCTCTTCCTTGTAGCCTTCTCTCCAGCCTTCTCTGCAGCCTTGGTTGGTTTCTTCCTTGGAGGCTGGGGATCAGGAGGAGAGGTTGTGGCAGGAGTAGTAGGAGGAGGAGGAGGAGGTGGAGGAGTAGGGACAACCTCCGTTATGTCCGTGTACCTAGTGAGTTCACCCAGCACGCCCTTATTGATGACTTTCAATAGCAGGGTCTCACTGTAAATTTTTTGCTTCAACTCCATTTGCCCTAGTTTGTGGGCGAGGACTGCGGCAAATCCCTCTTCAACAGAGGGTGCCTCTCTGAGGGCCGCTGTTGCCTCTCTGAGGAAGGCCCTGGTTTCCTCCTCCACCTGCCTACCTCTCCTTGGCCCTCGTGGTTTAACTACCAGGGGAGGCATCTGGGCTCTTGTGCTGGACCCAGCCTCCTCCTGGGTGCCACTGGGCCCAGCCTCCTCCTGGGTGCCCCTGGGCCCTGCCTCCTCCTGGGTGCCACTGGGCCCAGCCTCCTCCTGATCCCCAACATCACCCTCTTCCTGGCTCTGCTCTGGCTGTAAAAAAAGAAAGGGACATTATTTATTTTGCCACATCATCATTCACAGACATTGTTCACCTCTAGACATTGTTGAAATCAATGCCAAAAGTTATGTCCTTTTCATTGATTACGCATCCTGGTTTTGTTGTCTTGGACACATAAAATTAGGCCACTACTGTATCTTGCTCTTCACAAACTTTATTGGTAGAAGTGTACATACCTTTAACAATACTAACATCTATTTAAAATCTATAATTTTGTACGATAGAAATATAGATAGCAAAACTTTACCTGGCTCCATATCTCCAAATCTGCCTCCTCAAGGCCCTGATCTTGATCCTCAGAGGAAGCCAGAGCAGGGTTGACAGGAAGGCTGGAGGACTGGCTGCAGGGAAGGCTGGAGGGTTGGGTACAAGGAAGGCTGGATTGACCTCTGGGGGGAAGGGTGGAGAGAGATTCGCGCACTTCCAGCTGGTCATCCAGAAAAGCAAGCTTACTGTAGTACCACAGACTGGGTTTATAAACCTTATCTGCTGGTGCACCTGACCTCTGGGACCTCAGGACCATAGTCCTCTGGGTCCTGTATGTCCCTCTGATGGTCCCAATTTTGTTTTTGACATCTTGGAGAGTTGTTGTGGGTATCTTTGTTTGCACAAATGCAAGCAGGCTCTCCAGTGCTGCTTTCCTGGCGTCTTTATTTTTATTTCCGCCACTTTTGGTTTGCCATAATATAGGGAGCTCTTGCCATTTGTCGATGAACTCCCCCATGAAGTCTGGGTTTTTAAAAGTATTCATGATATCTGTAAAAGCGAGAAACCAAAATAAAAATATATTTCAGGCAACATTCCTCAACTGTGCATTGTCTACATATTTTGAGCACACAAATCTCCTCGTCTGATGAACCTCAAAAAGTAAAATTGTTAGGTACCTTGGTCACGACGTTCGTTGCTAACTCTCT
This sequence comes from Rana muscosa, assembly GCA_029206835.1. NCBI lineage: Eukaryota > Metazoa > Chordata > Amphibia > Anura > Ranidae > Rana > Rana muscosa. The sequence continues at coordinate 77,673,459 of CM055117.1, read as the reverse complement.
CTCCCGAAAAATGAACGTATTTCCCAGCAATGGATCTTCACTTTATATACACCGCATGCGTGAAACTCCGCACGCTTTCCCCGCCCCTGACGTTCGATATTGTACTTACCCCGCCCCTTCTCGCTCGTAGTGCTGAACAAAACATGGCGGAGACACAGGTGGCTGAGATTACCTCTACAGAGGATGAAATTACAGAGGAGCCCAAATCAAGACCCAGGAGATATAAGGCATCCAACATGTCATTCGAGGAAATGGTGGAGATGGTCGCCATTTTAAAGAAGGAGGATTATGATGCCAAGCATGGTCCGTATAAAAGGCCTAATCTGGTCAAGTCCAGAATTATGGGCAAAGTGGTCAAAAGTCTCCACCAAAAATTCGGGGTGTGCAGAACGAAGGAACAGCTCAGAAAACGATGGTCAGATCTGAAGTTGCGGGAGGCCGACCAATATAAAAGAATCAAGAAAGTTATATTAAAAAGTAAGTTGTTTTTTTTGAGTTTCCATGGTACATATTATTTTCTTGTATTCTGTCGTGTATTTTTAACTTTCATATAGTACACTGAAAGATACCATCTTTTTTAGGTTCGTCCGCATAGTAAACGGACGTATTTTACCTCTTTCTCCGTACAGTTCCTCAAACGATGTTTTCGGATCATCCAGTGTGAACACCCATGTTTTTTTGATTATTTGGGGGAGTACATTTGGGCCACACTTATTTTTGGTGTGCTAATCCAAAGGAGATTTGTTCATTTAGAAAAACGATATGCATGGTAATGTTAAAGGGAGTGAATGCTCAGCAGCTGATGAAACATCTGAACGCAGTAGTACAAGTGTGGGCCTAAAGCCAAAAAGCTTGAGGGAGTCACACACAGGTGATCCAGTGTAGATACTTTGGGGTGTTACAATGTTTCAAATTTGTTCACAAAATGTATATGCTCTGTTTTGGCCTATGTATCCAATCATTTGTCCCGGTTGGCACAGGGGTTAAAAATTAAAATGGAGCATGCTTCAAAAGAATGATTGAAAAGTTTTTTTCCATGTTTCTTATTTTAGCAAAATTGAGTCGCTACTAATGAAACTATTCCTTTTATTTCAATCTCACTAGGGATTCGAAAAGCTACCTCAGATGAGACGAGAATTGCAATACCTACAACAATACCCCCAGAACCCCAGGATGGAGAGGAATGTGATGTTGTGGAAGTTGAAAGTGGCACCACCACAGGTCAGAGAGAAACCAGACACATGCATGTTAAATAGATGTAGGCCTACATATTCTATCCTACATATTTCTTTTTACATTTAGGTGCAGTTCTGGCCGAAGACCCCAATAAGTTGTCACATCACAGTGCCCAGATCCTGATCCAATACCTGATGGTCTGCTGTCGTGACCTCGAAAAAATTAAGGGAGATTTGCGAGAGATCAGGGCAAACACAAAGCGGGTGGAGGAAAGGCTCCAAAATATCATGGCTGTGCTTGGGCGTGTCTAATGTTTTTACACCAAATAACGTTTTACTTGCAGAGATTTCTAATTTTTTTGGTTATTTTACCCTTAAATGACTAGCACATGTTTAGCTTTTTCAAAATTTGGAGAACTATAGTTTGTTTATGCATGGCTGGTCATGCGTTTTAATACACCTGAAATTAAGGGAACATCCACATTTCTATGGAAGTTGCCCACCTAAACAAAAAAAATAAAGGTATTTTTACATAACAAATCATTGTGGCTTCATTATGTAAATGTGGTGCTGAGTGAACTAATCAATGTTTGGTGTTTACACTGACAATGAAGGCTAATTAAAAGATTTTTTAATCCACATGGCAAAACAAATGCACTAGGTAAACCTACCAGAAACATCAAACATTATACAATAAAAATGACAAACCAATCTTTACTTTTTAAAAAAGTTTTATTTTTTTGGTCTAAAATTATTAGAGATTGTCTGGCATTTCAATGGCCCCCCTACCCATAAAATAGTCCACATATTGGTTACGGACCTCACGTCCGGTTGGGGGGGCCAAGCCAGGACGGCCAGGTTCCAGGGCCACCAAAGTTTCTGCATTGAGTAAAGAGGCCTCAGGCCCACTCAAAGATATATAACTCGTTGAATGCACCCTTAGGAAATTATGCAGCACACAGCACGTCATAACCACATGGTTCCATTTGTATGGGGCAAGGTGGATGGAGGTAAGGAAGAGGCCGAAATCGGCTGGCCATGATCCCAAACGCATTTTCCACCACCCTTCTGGCTCTGGCCAGCCGATAATTGAAAACCCTCCTCTCAGGGGTGAGGGTGCGTTGCGGGAATGGCCTCATCAAATGGGGTCCCAGGCCAAACGCCTCATCCGCCACAAACACAAAAGGTAGTCCCTCCACATTCTGCTCCGCGGGTGGCAAGGCCAGCAGATCCAAAAGGAGCCGTTCTCCAAACTCCGTCTGGGCAAAAACTCCTCCATCAGACATCCTGCCATTCTTGCCAACGTCCACATAGAGGAACTCGTAGGTGGCCGACACCACTGCCATCATCACGACGCTGTGGAACCCCTTATAATTATAATAAAAGGATCCCGAATGGGGTGGTGGGACGACCCGAACATGTTTGCCGTCGATGGCTCCTCCACAGTTCGGAAAGTTCCATCGCTGGGCAAACTCGGAAGCCACATTCTGCCATTCATGTGGCGAAGAAGGGAACTGTGGAATTAAAGAAATAACAAATTAATACTTGGAGCCAGAAACATTGAAAGAGGATTTCATACACACATTCATGGCCAACATTGGTAGAAACTGTTAAAAACATAAAAATTTGGAAGCAAGAAAAAATAAATAAAAAAAAAATAATTATGGGGGGGGGGGAAGGGTTGAAGATGAGTTGGGAATATCACACATGAAGGCTGTAGCACTCTGTATTGAAGTTAACAACAATGAAACATTCCGAGGCAAAATTTAGAGTGCGTTTTGGGTAAAGCACTACGATGGAACATATAATAAAAAACATGGAAATGACTAGGCAAGGTAGGTATGGCCCCAGGATAGCATGCTGGAGAGGTTAGGTAAGCCAAATTTACAGGTAGGCCTCAAACACCAAACTTTAAATAATAAAACATGGGGAGAAAGGGGACATTCCCTGCAGCTAAGAATCATGTGAATTAGGGACTGCAAATAAAGCAAATTAAAAATATCCCAAAAAAAACCATACAATGTGAATTTTTGAAGAAGAACACTTACCTTAATATAGTCCTCCTGCAAAACTTGAAGGATGGCAGAACAAGTCTCTGGTATAATGATCCCCAGAGCCTGGGGGGAGATGCCTGTGGAGAACTTAAGGTCCTGCAGGCTTCTCCCAGTAGCCAGGTATCGCAACGTGGCAATGAGCCTCTGCTCAGCACTGATGGCTTCCCGCATAACGGTGTCCTGCCTGGTAATATAGGGGGACACCAAAGCCAACAGCTGCTGAAATACGGGGGCAGACATCCTGAGAAAATTCCTGAAATCATCTGGATTATTCTCCCTGATCTCCCGGAACAAAGGCATGTGACAGAATTGGTGCCGCTGGAGCAACCAATTCTTGGTCCATGAACTCCTCCTGACCCTGCTCATGGCATGGAGTCGGGATACAGCATGAACCCCTGCACCAACTACAGCACGAACTCTACGACGAGTACGTAGCCGCAACATGGCTAGATAACGGTCGGCTGAACAGAACGTACTAGAAGAACGCACGGAAGAACAGCAAGGCCTATGAAGAACAAGCTGAAAAACACGAACGTGCAGAGCAGGCCGCACTGAATAAACAGATACGAACTGACTACAAGCAGTGCTAAGCAGATACGAACCCACAGGCGCAATCTGAACTCCCGAAAACGATCTTCAAAGCACGAAGACTGAAAAGCGCGAATCGTCTCTCACCAAACTTTTACTAACACGCGGAAACACGGAATTAGCAAAAGCGTCCCAAAGGGTGGCGTCATTCGAACGGAACTTCCCCTTTATAGTGCCGTCGTACGTGTTGAACGTCACTGCGCTTTGCTTGATCGTTTTTTTTAATGATGGTGTGTACGCAAGGCAGGCTTGAGAGGAAACATGAAAAAAAACGACGAGAAAAACGTCGGTTAAAAAAATGACATTAAAAACGATCGTGTGTACGGGGCATAACAGTGTAGGAAGGCTCTCCACAAGATTGTTGAGTGCGTCTTTGGGCTGAAAGAGCATTGATAGATCAGGTACTATCTATGGAACTGTCCAAATCATTTGGTGGAGGGGGATTATGGTATGGGGTTGTTTTTTGGGGGTTGGGCTTGGCCCCTTAGGGAAATCTTCCAGTTTCAACATGACTGCGCACCAGTGCACAAACAAGGTCCATAAACAAGGATGAGTGAGGTTGGGGTGGAGGAACTTGACTGGCCTGCTCAGAGTCCTGACCTCAACCAAATAGAACATCTTTGGGGTGAATTAGAGCGGAGACTGCGAGCCACATCAGTGCCTGACCTCACAATTGCGCTTCTGGAAGAATGGTCAAACATCCCCATAGACACACTCCTAAACCTTGTGGACAGCCTTCCCAGAAGAGTTGAAGCTGTTATAGCTGCAAAGGGTGGGCCAACTCAATATTGAACCCTACGGACTATAACTGGAATGCCATCAAAATTCATGTGCATGTAAAGGCAGGTGTCCCAATACTTTTGGTAATATAGTGTAGATTCTATGCGGCTAACTGATTTGGAACTAAAGGAAAAAATATATATATATTGGAATCTTTTTTCAATACCTTGCTTTATTATTTAATGTGGGAGTCGGTTCCCAAACTTAATTTGTAAAAACTGTGATTTAAGTTGACAACCACTTTAATGTAGTTAATAACTTATTAAAATAATTAAATACATTTTGAATTGTAACTAGTGCACGCAGCTTAATTTATTTGAACATCAGCCTTCTGTAATTCCCTATTTAGAAGGCTGTGAGAGGAAGAGGCCTCCCTGGCAACCAATCAGGCTTTGTTGTTGTGCACATGTGTTGACGTGGAGCATGTACACAGGAAAAGACAGTTGAGTGAGCAGAAAGATGATCGCATCACTGTGCTTCTGCTCCTTCATTGCCTAATTAGATGGCTGAGGGTGTAGAACCTGCCCCCTTCCCTTTCAACCACAGTCTTTTATGCTTTAGTTCTTTAGGGCCGGTTCACACCAGAAATTCTGCGTTCCAGATGTGTTTTGGCATGCACATTTTTTTATGTGTTTCTGTGTGTTTTTCATGTATTTCTTTCAAAATATTTTATTTTTCAATAATCATAAAATAAATCATAAAATAAAACAAATAATATACAGTATAACATACGAATAATTCATACAGGAGAATAATAATATAGACAGCACAAATAATATTCCATATTCAAAAAATTTAAAAAACAGATTAAACTAGGATCTAAGATGTAATAAAGTAACTAGCAATTTCTTCAGTTTCTGATTTAGAGGTCTGTGCACACATTTTCTGAATCAGTTCCTTAGGCTGCATTCACACCTGAGCGTTTTGTCGCCTGAAGCCTGAAAGTACAAAACGCTAGAGGGGGAAAAAAACATTATTCTCTATGGAGATGGTTCACATGTCCACTCCAAAATGCCTGAAGCCGAACGCCTGAAGCTCGAACAAGTTCCGGACCCTTTTTTGTCGCGCGAATCGGGCAGATTTGGGCGTTTTAGGAGTCATAGTATGTAATGGAAACGCTTGATTCAAGCGTTTAGTGCGACAACGAGCGTTTCGACGGGCGCAAATTTGCGCGACAAAATGCTGATAAAAACGTTGGTAAAAACGCTCGAAGCGCTACGCTCAGGTGTGAATGCAGTCTTACTGCAGCACAAAAAGAACAGTCCACAATGGCACTTTGCAATTACACTTCAATGACTAATACATGTATTATGCCGCGTACACACGATCATTTTTCCCGTCGGGAAAAATTATATTTTTTCCTTTGGACGAGAAAAACGATCGTCTGTGGGCTTTTTGTCATTTTTCCCGACGGGAAAAATGGCATTAATCACGCCGAGAAAAATTAGAACATGCTCTAATTTTTCTCGTTGTGATTCCCGTCGTTTTTTTCCGCGGCAGTTTTCCCATAGGGAAACACTGCCGGGGAGCCCACACACGGTCGTTTTTTTTCGACCAAAAAAAAAATGGCATTTAAAACGGCCGTGTGTGGGGGGAACAAGCTGTTCCTCGTTTTTAACGTCGATTTTCTCGACGCTGTTTTCACCGTTGAAAAAAACGATCGTGTGTACGCGGCATTACAATGAAAACTCCTACATGACTGGCCATACAAACAGTTTTATGATTTCCTCTTCTTCTAAACCTGGAATTCCCCAAATCCTTTCTCATTCACATGCACTCCCCCTTTCACAGACAAGACTATTTAGGTAAAACTGCTTCTGGATAAAATGTGTTCTGTTTTCTTACATTATACAAAAAAAAAAAATCAATGTTCTTTTCTAAATATGTTCAATGCTTCAGAAGTTCTTAGCACAAGACAGAATAATAATCTGCAATTCCTTTGTCATCATGAGAAGTCGTTACCCCGTTCTTCGCTACTGTCAGAATTTTGATTGATCATGTTGTTTAAGGATAATGCAGAACATTTCTGAAAGTAGCTTTAACCACTTAAGCCCCGGACCAATATGCAGCATAAAGACCAGGCCCCTTTTTGCGATTCGGCTCTTGCGTCGCTTTAACTGACAATTGCGCGGTCGTGCGACGTGGCTCCCAAACAAAATTGACGTCCTTTTTTTCCCACAAATAGAGCTTTCGTTTGGTGGTATTTGATCACCTCTGCGGCTTTTATTTTTTGCGCTATAAACAAAAATAGAGCGATAATTTTGAAAAAAATTCAATATTTTTTACTTTTTGCTATAATAAATATCCCCCAAAAATATATAAAAAAAAATTTTTTCCCTCAGTTTAGGCCGATACGTATTCTTCTACATATTTTTGGTAAAAAAAATTGCAATCGCCGTTTATTGATTGGTTTGCACAAAAGTTATAGTGTTTACAAAATAGGGGGTAGTTTTATGGCATTTTTAATAATTTGTTTTTTTTTTACTAGTAACGGCGGCGATCAGCGTTTTTTTTTTTTGTGACTGCGACATTATGGCGGACACATCGGACACTTTTGACACATTTTTGGGACCATTGTCATTTTCACAGCGATCAGTGCTATAAAAATGCACTGTTTACTGTGAAAATGACACTGGCAGTGAAGGGGTTAACCACTAGGGGCACTGGAGGGGTTAAGTGTGCCTATGGGAGTGATTACTACTGTGTGGGGGCGTGGCTACGACTGACACGTCACCGATCTCCGCTCTGATTACACAGAGCGGAGATCAGTGACAGTGTCAGTAGGCGAGCGGGGAAATGTTGTGTTTACACTAAGATCTCCCCGCTCCATCCCTCCGTGAGACGATCGCGGGGATTACCAACGTCGGGCAGTTAAAGGGGACGTACAGGTACGTGATTGTGCCTGTACGAGACATTCTGCCAACGTGTATATATACAGTGAGCGGTCCTTAAGTGGTTAAAACGGATATCAAAATGTTCACTAGCAGAAAAATAATAAAGAGAATTCTAGAGGAATATACACTCACCTGCCACTTTATTAGGTACACTTGTTCAATTGCTTGGTAACACAAATTGAAGAAATGTAATTTAAGTGACTTTGAACATGGCACGGTTGTTGGTGCCAGACAGGCTGGTCTCAGTTTTTAAAAAAACGCTGATCTACTGGGATTTTCACGCACAATTATCTCTAGGGTTTACAGAGAATGGTCCGAAAAAGAGAAAATATCCAATAAGCTGCAGTTCTGTGGATGAAAATGCCTTGTTGATTTCAGAGGAGAATGGGCAGACTGGTTTGAGATGATAGAAAGGCAACAGTAACTCAAATAACCAAAGTATGTAGAATGCCATCTCTGAACGCACAACACATTAAACCTTGAAGCAGATGGGCTACAGCAGCAGAGGACCACAACGGGTGCCACTCCTGCCAGCTAAGAACAGGAAACAGAGGCTACAATTCGCACAGGCTCACCAAGATTGGACAATAGAAGATCGGAAAAACGCTGCCTGATCTGATGAGTCTCGATTTCAGCTGCGACATTCAGGTGGTAGGGTCAAAATTTGGCATTACCAACATGAAAGCATGAATCCATCCTGCCTTGTAACAACATATACAGTTTAATTGATTTATTATTGACGGCCAGAGAGACAGTTAAATGAGAGGAGCACGCTACATGTCTTTGGAAAAGAAAATCCCAATAAGTGTATATTCATTATTTTATGTGAAAGTTATAGCGTCTACAAACTATGGTATATACAGTATACTGGAATTTACTCAGCTATAGATGCTATACTGGTATTGACTTACAGTGGGATTGTAATAGTGTGGCTGGCAATCTAACATTAACCACTTACTTTATACGCTGGCACTTTGAAGAGGGATATCGTTGTTATGGCAGCAGCTAGCTACCATAACCCCGGTATCCTCTTCTTCAGTAAGCGGTACGGTTTCCGATAAAAGTGGTCTCTGCAGCCCTCTCGCCGCGCTCCAGTGCCCTCCGCCGCTTACCGGAGCCGCCAATCACGTCCTTCTCCCTGTTAGGTATGGAGACCAGTAGGGGTGCAACGGATCAAAAAACTCACGGATCAGATCGATCCTTGGATCAGAGCCACGGATCGGATCATTTTCGGATCAGCAAAAAAAAATAAAAAATTACTAATATCCGTCATCTCCCCACTGTAATATCCACGTCATCTCCCCCACTCACTGTAATATCCACGTCATCTCCCCCACTTACTGTAATATCCACGTCATCTCCCCCACTTACTGTAATATCCACGTCATCTCCCCCACTCACTGTAATATCCACGTCATCTCCCCCACTCACTGTAATATCCACGTCATCTCCCCCACTTACTGTAATATCCACGTCATCTCCCCCACTCACTGTAATATCCACGTCATCTCCCCCACTCACTGTAATATCCACGTCATCTCCCCCACTTACTGTAATATCCACGTCATCTCCCCCACTCACTGTAATATCCACGTCATCTCCCCCACTCACTGTAATATCCACGTCATCTCCCCCACTCACTGTAATATCCACGTCATCTCCCCCACTCACTGTAATATCCACGTCATCTCCCCCACTCACTGTAATATCCACGTCATCTCCCCCACTTACTGTAATATCCACGTCATCTCCCCCACTTACTGTAATATCCACGTCATCTCCCCCACTCACTGTAATATCCACGTCATCTCCCCCACTCACTGTAATATCCACGTCATCTCCCCCACTTACTGTAATATCCACGTCATCTCCCCCACTCACTGTAATATCCACGTCATCTCCCCCACTCACTGTAATATCCACGTCATCTCCCCCACTCACTGTAATATCCACGTCATCTCCCCCACTCACTGTAATATCCACGTCATCTCCCCCACTTACTGTAATATCCACCTCATCTCCCCCACTTACTGTAATATCCACGTCATCCCCCCCACTCACTGTAATATCCACGTCATCTCCCCCACTTACTGTAATATCCACGTCATCTCCCCCACTTACTGTAATATCCACGTCATCTCCCCCACTCACTGTAATATCCACGTCATCTCCCCCACTTACTGTAATATCCACGTCATCTCCCCCACTTACTGTAATATCCACGTCATCTCCCCCACTCACTGTAATATCCACGTCATCTCCCCCACTTACTGTAATATCCACGTCATCTCCCCCACTTACTGTAATATCCACGTCATCTCCCCCACTCACTGTAATATCCACGTCACCCCCACTCACTGTAATATCCACGTCATCTCCCCCACTCACTGTAATATCCACGTCATCTCCCCCACTTACTGTAATATCCACGTCATCTCCCCCACTTACTGTAATATCCACGTCATCTCCCCCACTCACTGTAATATCCACGTCATCTCCCCCACTTACTGTAATATCCACCTCATCTCCCCCACTTACTGTAATATCCACGTCATCCCCCCACTCACTGTAATATCCACGTCATCTCCCCCACTTACTGTAATATCCACGTCATCTCCCCCACTTACTGTAATATCCACGTCATCTCCCCCACTCACTGTAATATCCACGTCATCTCCCCCACTCACTGTAATATCCACGTCATCTCCCCCACTTACTGTAATATCCACGTCATCTCCCCCACTTACTGTAATATCCACGTCATCTCCCCCACTCACTGTAATATCCACGTCATCTCCCCCACTTACTGTAATATCCACGTCATCTCCCCCACTTACTGTAATATCCACGTCACCCCCCCACTTACTGTAATATCCACGTCATCTCCCCCACTTACTGTAATATCCACGTCACCCCCACTTACTGTAATATCCACGTCACCCCCACTTACTGTAATATCCACGTCACCCCCCCACTGTTAATATCCATGTCACCCCCCCCACTGTAATATCCACAGTCACCCCCCCACTGTAATATCCACAGTCACCCCCCCCCACTGTAATATCCACAGTCACCCCCCCCCCACTGTAATATCCACAGTCACCCCCCCACTGTAGTATCCACAGTCACCCCCCCCTGAGTCAGGCATCTCCCCCACTTACCCACAATCTCTGTAATAGGCATCTCCGACCGGCCAGTTCAGATCCCAGCAGCGAGGGTGAGGGGTGATGACGTCAGCGGCGCTCAGCGCGCACAGGGCAGCCGCCGCCGGGTGTACCAAGATGGCCGCGGCTCCGGAGCTAGGCCGGAGCTAGGCCGAAGCCGCGGCCTTTCCTAAGGCTGAGGCCGTGGATCGCTCCGCGGATCGCGTGGTGATCCGATCCGAACACGGTGACCCGTTCGGATCACGGATCACCACCGATCCGTTGCAGCACTAGAGACCAGTGAGGGGAAGATGGCTCCCCACCCGGCTCCATACCATTGCAGGGCGGAAGCGACGTCAAAAAGTCACTTCCGCCCAATGCTCTTAAAGCAACTTTTTTTTTTTTTTTTTTTTAAACTACATTTTTTTTTTTTTTTTTTAATTGCATTTTAGTGTAAATATGAGATCTGAGGATATTTTCACCCCAGATCTCATATTTAAGAGGACCTGTCATGCTTTTTTTCTATTACAAGGGATGTTTACATTCCTTGTAATAGGAATAAAAGTGACACCATTTTTTTTTTTTTAAAGAACAGTGTAAAAATAAAAAATAAAAGGTAAAATAAACAATAATTATTATTTTTTTAAATGCACCCCGTCCCGCCGAGCTCGCGTGCAGAAGCGAACGCATACGTGAGCAGCGCCCGCATAGGAAAACGGTGTTCAAACCACACATGTGAGGTATCGCTGTGATTGTTAGAGCGAGAACAATAATTCTAGCCCTAGACCTCCTCTGTAACTCAAAACATGCAACCTGTAGAATTTTTTTAACATCGCCTATGGAGATTTTTAAGGGTAAAAGTTTGTCGCCATTCCACGAGCGGGCGCAATTTTGGAGCGTGACATGTTGGGTATCAATTTACTCGGCGTAACATTATCTTTCACAATAAAAAAAAAAAATGGGCTAACTTTACTGTTGTCTTATTTTTTTATTCCAAAAAAAGTGCACTTGTAAGACCGCTGCACAAATACTGTGTGACAGAAAGTATTGCAACGACCGCCATTTTATTCTCTAGGGTGTTAGAAAAAATAATGTTTGGGGGTTCTAAGTCATTTTCTAGCAAAAAAAATGTTTTTAACTTGTAAACACCAAATCTCAAAACGAGGCTCAGGGCTGAAGTAGTTAACAGACACTGACAGCGACTAACTGACACTGATGTCGCTAGTGACACAGAGATCTGTACGCTGTACTATTGACACGGGCTGGGAAGGGGTTAAAATCAAGGGGCAATCAACCCCAACCCCTGAAAAACAACCCCACACCCTAATCCCCCCCTCCACCAAATGATTTGGACCAGTGCACAACGCAAGGTCCATAAAGACATGGATGAACAAGTTTGGGGTAGAGGAACTTGACTGGCCTGCACAGAGTCCTGACCTCAACCCGATAGAACAGCTTTGGGATGAATTAGAGCGTAGACAGCGAGCCAGGCCTTCTTGTCCAACATCAGTGCCTGATCTCACAAATGCGCTTCTGGAAGAATGGTCAAACATTTCCATAGACACACTCCTAAACCTTTAGACAGCCTTCCCAGAAGAGTTGAAGCTGTTATAGCTGCAAAGGGTGGGCCAACTCAATATAGAACCCTACGGACTAAGACTGGGATGCCAGTAAAGTTCATATGTGTGAAAGGCAGGCGTCCCAATACTTTTGGTAATATAGTGTACATGCAGTATACAGTGCTGTGTTCTGGCAGTGAAACGTAGATTACCCATCTTGTTCCTGGAACAAAATCGAGTCAGGCTGAGAGCTGCATCGCTATTCATAGGAAGCTTTGTATTTTTATGAATGAGTACAAGGTTTCCTCTGATTGGCTGAAGTGGAGATTGTGACTGCATCCACCAGCCTCTCAGAATTAGCTTTGCTTTCATTCATAAAAATAGAAAGCATCCTATGGATGGCTGAGAAGCACTCAGCCCAACTCAATTTTGTTCTAGGAACAGGACAGGAAGCCCCCTGTACTGCTGCTGGAACACAATGCTGTATACTGTATACATCTGATGCTACATTAATGCCTTGTTTCCACTGAGCGGATCAGTTCGGTACGGTTCGGTACGGTACGCTATTTTGGGTGTTTCCATTATGAAAGCGTGCCATAAAACCGAACCGTACCGCACCATTCTGGGTCCTGCTTCAGATGTGGGGCCAAAGAAAATGGAGCGGTTCGGTTAGGGCGGAGCTACAATACATTCCACTGATTGGCGGACACGCTAGGCATTTTTTCTAAACCCTGTATGGCCCCTGACGGACCGACTTGCAGTGGAAACGCTCACCAGAATAGACCGGACCATTCTAACCGTTCCAAACTGTACCGACCCGAACCGTTCCGCTCAGTGGAAACGAGGCATTGGTTTATACAGAGCTGACAGCGAGCACACCTGTTAAAGTAAAGGAAATAATTTGTTTGGGCCAGCTTGGCCAAATTAACTATTTAACACCTTCCCGCCGGCCTATAGTACAATGACGGCCGGGCAGGAGCACTGTTGTTCTGGGAGGACTTCATATGACATCCTCCCAGAACATGCCTCTCAGAATGCGCATCAGATGGCTGATCACTGTTCAGACCCGCTGCCAGTACCATGTGATTGCTGTGACGAACTAGCAGATCAACTGACATGGATAGCTTCCTTTCATTATTATTATTTTATTATTATTATTATACAGGATTTATATAGCGCCAACAGTTTGCACAGCACTTAACAAAATGAAGGCAAACATTACAATTACGTAACAATTTTGTACAAGAGGAATCATGCCATCCATAGTATAAAATTGTGTTGCTAGCTGTGATTGGTCACAGTGATCAAATGGTACAGACTGGGTCCATCACAGCCCATCTGTATCATGTGATTAGCTTTGGCCAATTACAGCTAATCATAACAAAACACACCGAATGAACCAGTTTCATTCAGTAAAAATGGTTTCTTATACTAATGAAATTCACAGATAAAGGCAATCATAATGTGTAAAAAACAAAAATCCTGATCACTTCCCCAGAGTTGTACAGTGGTATTATGGTAACACTGTATTGCTCTGGTCACAGTGTGTTAAAAAAAAGAACATAAAAAAAGAAAAAAAAATGGAAAAACATTTTTTTTTTTACATATTGTCGCCAGTCAGTGTCCCTGATCACTGCCACACCTGTTATATGATAATGCTGCACTGAACTAGTGACAGTATGTAAAAAAAAGAAAATTGTGAAAAAAACTTTTATTTTAAATTTCTTTATTTTTCCAAATAATTGTGACAAAAGATTACAACTTCAAAAAACTTGCCTCTTACTAAATACCTTGGACTGTCTACATTCCAAAAAGGGGTCATTTGGGGGGATATTTGTACTGTCCTGGTGTTTTCAGGCCTGAAGAAGTGAGATAGGGTACATCAGGACTGATCAATTTTCAGATATATATTATAGTTTGTGGACTTTAACTTTTCTACAGACTACTGTAAATAATATACACTGAGTAGGGTTTTTTTCACCAAAGAAATGTAGCTGAATGCAAAATGTTATAACAGAAACAAAGAACAGAGATTTTTTTTAATTCTCTGTATTTTTCGTTTATTTAGCAAAAAAGGAAAGCTTTATTTGTGTGAAAAAAAAATGATAAAAATGTCATGTGGGTACAGTGTTGCATGCGCAATTGTCATTCAAAGTGTGACAGCGCTGAAAGCTGAAAATTGGCCTGGGCAGGAAGGGGATAAAAGTGCCGATATTGATGTGGTTAAAGTCACAAAGAAACCTGGTGTTAGACTTTAAACAACATTAAACAGATTTTCTCTCACTTTATGTCTCTAGTGGGTGTGATTGTCACCAAGAAAGGGACAGTAATAAAAACACTTGTCAAGAGCTACAACCCTTTCCTGAGACTAAACATCTGTCTTTGTCTTTGGAACCAAATCCCTCTGTCCCTCTTTACTCCTCATTGTTTGTCTTTTTATAGCATTTAAAAAAGGAACTTCACTCCCCCTTTTATTTTTTCTCCCTTTGGCTTTGACAGCTGAATTGTTCTCAAAAAAAATACTCATCTACCCAACTTTGTCTGAAGTTAGCAATCAGCACTCCAGGTCCAGAGTTGCTATCCATGGGCGTCCGCAGAACTTTTTTCAGGGGAGGTGGGCCTCATTTTAAGGTCACCCATGCTCTGCCCCTTGTCGACAATTTAATGAAGGGGAGGGGCTTAGTCATTATCACATAAAGCACAGGCCAGGATCCCCCATAAAGATCCCCCTTTAGAGAAGGCCAGGCCAGGGTCCCCCATATAGATCCCCCTTTAGAGCAGACCAGACCAGGGCAGGTCCCCCATAGAATAGATCCTCCTTTACTTATTCTTCTTACTGTTACCTTTTTTTCACCTCACTGTGCCCATCAATGCAGCCTCACCAGTGCCCACCAAATGCAGCCTTATCAGTGCCCACCAAATGCAGCCTTATCAGTGCCCACCAAATGCAGCTTATCAGTGCCCATCAAGTGCAGCCTCACTGCACCCATCAAATGCAGCCTCACTGTGCCCATCAATGCAGCCTCACTGTGCCCAGCAATACTGCCTCACTGTGCCCACCAATACAACCTCACTATGCCAATCAATGCAGACTCACTGTGCCTATCAAATGAAGACTCACTGTACCCATCAAATGCAGACTCACCAGTGCCCATCAAATGCAACCTCACTGTGCTCATCAAATGCAGCCTCACTGTGCCCATCAATGCAGCCTCGGTCTGTGCCCATCAATGCAGACTCGGTCTGTGCCCATCAATGCAGTCTTGGTCTGTGGCTATCAATGCAGCCTCACTGTGCCCACCAATGCAGATTTGGTCTGTACCCATCTAGGCAGCCGAAGAATTCAGACGCAAGCTACGTGACAGGAGGAGAAGGGAGGGGAGGACTCTGCACTTTGATCGGCCCTGGGCATCGCTGCAGCCACAGCACAAAACCGCCCCAGGGCAGACGACCCACGGATTCCTGATTCCAGGGGGGGGGGGCACTTGACCCACCTTGCAAATTCTTAATAAGATTATTGTATACCTGTTGGATTATGTCTGACTTATCATCATACGAATATTTTACAGTTGATTGTAACTTATAATTTTGAAGTCTCAACAAAGCTTATATGGTAAATTATAACATATTTTGTGGGGGGGGGGTGGAGCCGGCGAGCAGCATGTGAGGATGACAGGGACAGAGCTCTCTCTGCAGATTCCTGATCCTGACCATATCCTGTGAGCTAAACGCTCGAATTTCGGCCTGGACTGCTGGGCATGAGTGGGGGATCATCAGGAGAGTGTCACGTACCTGGTAGGAGTCTGATATGACGAGGTCGGCCTCCCTTGTATCTCCTACCCAAGCCCCACTGAAGGTGGAACAGATGGTGGCTAGGGTCAGGAGGAACACGAGTGCCTGGGAATGTTGCTTGTAGAACCTGCAGTGGAAGTAGTAGACTCGGTGGTACCAGCAGGACAGCAGGTGAAGAGCTGGGCTTGTCAGTACTTCCTATGGTCAGGAGACAGGAGAGCACTGGACACAGGAGAGCTGAGAGGATAAAGAGCCAGCGCAGGTTTCCAGAGGCAGTGTCAGAGCCAGGCAAGCGATGAAAGCGGAGTCATAGAGATAGCCGGGTTCGGTAACAGGCGGGCTGCAGAGTACAAGGCATAAGCAGGAGGAAGGTCAGGTGCAGGCCGGAGTCAGGTACCAGTAATCAAGTAAATCAGAGTCCAGAAGCAGAGTCAGAGTAAGCCGGGATCAGTAACAGGTATCAAGCAGGTAATAAGCAGGGTTCAGAGGATCAGGACACAGCTGAAGACAAGTCAGCACTAGTAGAGAGTCAGAGCACCCTTTAAATAGGCCGTCTGGCACCAACTGGCGCTAGGGACGCGCTCCTGTGCATGCACACTGTTCGTTGCGCATGCGCACTGGCGTTCTGGAAGTCTGTTGATGTCCGGAAATGCGCAAATGCGCACGTGTGCGCGCCAGATGTGAATCAGCAGTTCTCTTACAGAGAGCCTCCGGGGATGGTGAAATACGGGCCACCCTGGCCAAAAACGCCGGGAGAGAGGCTAGCCCGCTTTGCATGGGGATCTGAAGATGGCGCCGCAGTGCCGGAGGAGGAGGAATGGCCACCGCTGCAGAGGCGAGAGGACACAACACCGCCGGTGCTTCCTATCACCGATCGGGTGAGTTCCAGAGTGCAGAGGGATCGCACCACACGCAGGGGCAAATCCTTGGACAGGGGGGATGATAACAGGAGTAGTGCTGGCAGAGCCCTGGACGAGGGTGGGGAGCCATTCCTTACACAAATCATGGCAGCCATACAGGGGTACCAAAACAAACTAATCAATCGTTTTGAGGAACTGCAGGTTGAATTCTCCTTTATGAAGCATGACATGCAGAAGCTTAGAGAAAAGGCGCAGGCTAATGAGCACAGCATGGCTACTTTAGAGGACACTGTCAGACCTATGACCACGGATGTTCAGGTGATTAAAAAAACCCTCTCTGAGCACACTTTAAAAATGGCTGACATGGAGGACCGCATGAGAAGGAACAAAAAAAGGCTGATGGGGTTCCCTGAGGGGGTGGAAGGCAACCATCCTGAGGAGTTCTTGGAGGAGTGGCTAAGAGTGCATATGGCCCATGGTACTTTTACTGCTATATTTGCCATAGAACGGGCACACCGAGTCCCGGATAGAGCACCACAGAAGGGAGCATTCCCAAGACCCATGATTGCAAAGATCCTGGCACTTTAGAGACAGGGAGAATATCCTGAAAGGGGCCAGGACAGGGCCTGAATTGAAGTTCGATAATTACCTAATTTCTATTTATCCAGATTTTTCAGCTACCACGCAAAAACAGAGAGCTTCCTTTTATCAGATAAAGAAACGGCTTAGAGATTTGAACTTGATCTATAGTATGCTGTACCCTGCAAAACTGTGCATTGTGGACAATGGAAAAGTGTATTTTTTTACTACCCCCACGGAGGCCTCTGACTGGCTGGATGCTAGGGGGAGGCCAAGAGGCGGGAGCTCCCCGAGACCTCCGTGAGAAATTGGGATAACTATCATTGTGTTCACTGTGTGCTCTCACTGTCCAGTATGCCTAAAATGTATGTGGTTTGCCTTGTCTGCTGTCGCCCGGTGGAGCTGTGAGGTGGGAGTCGTGGAGCCCTGAGAGGTACCCTCCCCTACTGTCAGGGAGGGGGAAGTGTTCTCACTTATAAATTGCTATGGCTGTAAATCTTAGAGTGGTGTCTTGGAACGTTCGAGGCCTTAATTCTAAATTTAAGCGCTCCTTGGTATTTGACTACCTAAAAAAGTATAAACCGCATCTGATTGCAGGAGACGCACTTGCAGGGCTCCAGGACTCTCTGTCTCAAAAGGGCACATATTGCCGGAGCATACCATGCCAGCTACTCCTCATATGCTAGGGGAGTCTCCTCTTTGGTGGCAAAATCTTTGCCCATTTGTATTCATGCGATTAAAACTGATATAAAGGGTAGATATGTTGTCCTAGTGATAAAAGTTCATAATAGATTTCTGACATTTGTGAATTTATATGTGCCGCCTCCCTTCTCCTTATCTCATGTGAATGACATGATACGCGCTGTATATGAGATAGCGGAGGGGAAGATTTTTATTATAGGGGACCTAATTACGGTGGCGGATCCGACACTGGATAGGTTGGCTGCGTCACCCGGGACCCCGGCACTGCTGGCGGGATGGTTGTCCGGTAATAGCTTCTGTGATGTATGGCGTGTTAGGCATCCGGAGAAAAGGGAATACTCTTGTTACTCCGAAACGCATAAGTCGCTGTCCAGAATAGACACAGTACTGGCTGAATCTGAGGGCCTGCTAATGGTGGGGGAGGTCCTATACTTACCCAGAGTACACTCGAATCACTCACCTATGTTGTTGGATATTACACTGGGGCAGAGACAGGGGATCCGTCATTGGCGAATGGAAGCTTACAATTGCTTGCACAGAGGCTATTCAGATGTTCTGGAAGAAAAACCAGGGCACTGGATCTGACCTCCTTCAGTGGGAGGCATTTAAAGCTACTCCAAGAGGGGTGTTTATAGCAGAGGTGAGTGGGTTTAGGAAGCAGTTGGCTTCCTCGATACAGGACAGGGAGCAGGAAGTATCCCTAGCGGAAGCAGAATACGTCAGATGACCGACTGAGGAAGGCTTACGGACTCTCCAGGAAAAGACGCGGGAGTATAGGGAGGTATTGACTGACCAGACTACCAAGCTTAGACTTGCGCAACGTCAACGCATTTTTGAGTTTGGAGACAAAAAAAGTAGACTCTTAGCGTACTTGGCAAAACCGGACTATGTACCCACTTATATAATGAGTGTATATGACCAGAAGCGGGAGGTGGTGGACGATTCCATGGGTATACTACAGGCCTTCACCCACTTCTATAAAGAACTTTATAAATCCTGTGCCCCTCCAGGGGGCAGTACTTGGAAACATTACCTTAATGATATAGAATTGCCGCGGCTAACATGTGGGGTCTGTAGTGCCCTGGAAGCAGACATCACTGTGGAGGAGGTGGAGGGAGCCATATCTTCCTTTGCTCCTAGGAAATCTCCGGGCCTTGACGGTATGCCCTCGGAATGGTATCATACCTTTGGGAGTGGGTTGGCACCCCGTCTTTTACGAGTGTTTACAGCTGCTAGGTTGGAGGGACGACTTCCCCCCTCTATGAGAGGCCCCTAGGGGGGAAGGATCCTAAAGAATGTGAATCGTATCGGCCTATCTCGTTGAAGAATGTCAACACCAAAATTCTTGCAAAAGTTCTGGCAGGGAGGCTACAAACGATAATTCTGAAACTAGTTAATCCGGATCAGACTGGCTTCATACAAGGGAGATGCACGTAAATGAATATTAGGAGACTCTTTGTTAACCTGCAAACTGAGCATGATAATTCTGGAGAAAGAAAAGCCCGGAGCAAACAGACAGAATGCCATAGGCGGAGGGCTGGGCATGACTGAGTGAACAGAGTATGTAATAAGAGAAGATTAACTATTGGCTAATAGAAATATAGAAGGGAGGGGTGAAGGCTAGATAAAAGGAAGACCCCGCCCCTCTGAGTTAACACAGTGCAGGGGAAAGTTTCCAGCAGCATGTCAGCTAGCAGCAGCATGTCTCCTATAGACAAACTTCTGGCCCAGCTTCGGGCAGAGGCTGCGACACGGGGTGAGGATTGGCTCCAGGAGACTCTGGGGCCGATGCTTTCAAGTCCGGCCGGGTCACAAGGTACCGCGGGGAGAGAGGCTGGGCGAGCTCGGAGGTCTAGACCCCCGGATCACTACTCACCGGGCCCCTCCCCGAGAGCTCAGCGGCAGATTGGGAGTCCCCCTAGGGCCCCTTCGGGCCCCCCGGCTAAGCGCGCCGCATTGCCCAAGGTGGGGGGTACCGGAAGGAATCCCCTCTCAAGTGCGGAGCTCAGTGGGGGGCCGCACCGGGAGTTCCGGTGTGGCCGATAGGCCCGCGTGGCGCGTGGAGTCGGATCAGGCGGGCCCGGCCCCTCGGGGGTCCCCGGTGGGTTTGGGGCTCCTGCGGGGGTCATCGGTGGCCGCGGCGTCCGGGCATCCCCCCCCTCGGCCGGACATTGGGTGCAGGAGGCTGCGGGAGGTGGTGTGCCAGTGAGTGATGACGGCGGTGCGGGTGAGCAGAGACAGCGTGGAGGCAAGGCGGTTAAGAAATCGGCGGGCGGGTCAGGTGCGCGGAGGTGGGACCAATCGGGTCCTGACCCCTCGGCTTCCAGGGACAGGTCACCTGGTGAGCTATTGTCTGGTGGTGAGGAGCTGGCTGGTGTGCTGTCAGAGGGTGAAGTGTGCAGCTCGGAGGAGGATCGGAGACCCGGACGGTTGGAGGCAGCGGTGGATTCGAGTGGATCGGCTGGTGTGAGTTCTTCCAGGCAGCCCGGTAAGTCCCTTTCAATTGTTTCTGCTGGGGGCCAGGAGGGGAATGGTGCCCAGGTGGGTATGTCGGCTGCGGGTGTGGGTTTTGCGGTGCAAGTTCGGGGTCAAGATGATGGACAGGCAGGGGGGGTGCGTTCCAGGATGGGGGAGGTGCACGGCCGGATGGGCTGCAGGGGTTTCTTGCGGGCATCAAATCCTTAGTCAGCCAATTTGAACAGGGGGATGGCGGGCGAGTCAGTCCGGCGGCGGCGTGGGTCCCGCCAACAGGGACGGCTGGGCCCGCTGCCGTGGTGGGGTCACCGGTTACACCTGCGGGGAATATTGGGGTGTGGGATGCTGTGGGGTTGGGTTCTGCAGCTGTGGCCACAAAAGAGAGTGGTGCGGTGGAACAGGCGGCAAGGCAGGATGTCATTAGGTTGGATGATGCTGCTAAATGTGAGATGTATGTGTGTTATGAGGCATTGCTGGGATCTCACCTGAAACCTGAAGTGAAGGAAAAGATATGGAAGGGTGAGTATGTGGAGATGTTCTCACTTCTGCCATTAGAGAAGTTTCATCTGGACAGGGTAAAACCGGATGATTCAAAAAAGAGGATGAGGAGAAGAGGAGATATAGGCTGATCCCACGGACGTTTACAAACTGGTTGCAAGCGTTCTCCATCATGGCTAGTGTTATAGGGCAGAAGAACCCGGAACATTGTTCGGCACTATTTGGTTATCAGGACTCTATAGGGGAAGCATACAGAGTGTACGGGGGCACGGGGTGGCTCAGATATGATGAACAATTCAGGCAGAGGAGAGCGGTGAGGCCTGGTCTGCGGTGGGATAATAAGGACATAAGCTTATGGATGCGGTTGATGACGGCGCCGAGGGCTTCTAGTCAGTTTTTTCAGGGGGGGGCCGGTGGAACCTCTTCCCCAGGACAATCGGCCGGAAAACAAAAGGGGGTGTGCTGGCAATATAATGAGGGCTCCTGCAAGTTTGGGGGGTCCTGTCGTTTCAAGCATGAGTGCTCCGGTTGCGGAGGCTCCCATACACAGGCTAGATGCTTTAAGCGAGGTAAGGGGCGGGCCGGGGACTCTGGGCAGAAAAGGGAGGACTCCGGTGATGGTGGAAAGGATGCGGCTGTTCCTCGGTAGGTATCCGGACAAGGGGGCGGCAAGGTTGTTGGAGCAAGGGATTTCAGAGGGGTTTCGCATTCCATGTTCTTTGCAGGTTATTCCCCCGATCGCACGCAATCTGCGATCGGCCTTGCAGCAACCTGCAGTGGTCTCAGAAAAGCTGCGCAAGGAGGTTGCTTTGGGCCGGATGGGGGGTCCTTTCCGGTCCCCTCCCCTGGTGAACTTGGTGGTCTCCCAGCTCGGGGTGGTACCTAAGAAGGAGCCCAACAAGTTCCGCCTCATTCACCACCTGTCTTACCGGAAGGGCAGGTCGGTCAATGACGCTATTGATCCAGAAGCATGTACGGTCAGTTACACTTCCTTTGATGCTGCGGTGGGGTGGGTTCGCCGGTATGGCCAGGGGGCGCTGATGGCAAAAACAGACATAGAGGCGGCGTTTAGATTGTTGCCTGTTCACCCGGATAGTTTTCACCTCCTGGGTTGTAAGTGGGACAATGAGTTCTATGTGGATAAGTGCTTGCCTATGGGATGCTCCATATCGTGCGCACTGTTCGAACAGTTCAGTTCGTTCGTGGAATGGGTGGTCAGGGATGTGTCGGGGGTGAATTCAATCATTCACTACTTGGACGATTTCCTTTGCGTGGGTCCGGCCTCATCCAGAATCTGCGCTGTGCTCCTGGCCACATTGGAGCACGTTGCAGAGCGGTTTGGGATACCATTGGCACCTGACAAAACGGAGGGACCTCGCACGGTTATCACGTTTTTGGGTATTGTCCTGGATTCGGAGGCCATGGAGTGCCGCCTACCATTGGACAAATTGGAGTCGCTCAAGACTGAGCTGAAGGTCATGATGGGGGTAAAGAAAGTGCAGCTTAGGGTTTTACAGTCGCTACTGGGAAAGTTCAATTTTGTGTGCCGCATTCTGCCAATGGGCAGGGTGTTTTGCAGACGGCTGTCGGCTAGCACGGCTGGGGTACGGTCCAATACGCACTTTGTGAGTTTGGGCAGAGAACACAAGGCGGACTTGCGGGTTTGGCATTCATTCTTAGAGTCTTTCAATGGGAGAGCGTTATGGATGTCGGGCCCTATTAGCTATTTTGATTTAGAACTATACACAGATGCGGCTGGGGGGGCAGGTTTTGGGGCTTACTTTCAGGGCAGGTGGAGTGCGGGCCCATGGCCCATGGCCGCAGTCCTGGATGGACGCTGGTTTCACCAAGAATTTGGTTCTGTTGGAACTGTTCCCGGTGGTGCTGGCGGTGGAGTTGTGGGGGGCGTGTTTCAGGGATCTGAAAGTGCGTTTTCATGGGGACAACCTGGGGGTAGTACAAGTCATCAACAAAGTGTCGGCATCTTCCCCCCCGGTGGTGCGTCTTCTGCGCCATCTGGTGTTGAGATGTTTGCAGCTCAATGTGTTTGTGTATGCGGTGCACCTTCCGGGGGTGGACAATGTCATAGCTGATGAGCTGTCTCGCTTTCAGTGGGACAGGTTCCGAGAGTTGGCACAGGGGGCTGTGGAAGATTCCGTTGGAATAGTGTCAGGTTGGATCAAAAAATCGGTGAGTACGGGCACATGGGGGGCGTATGAGAAGGTGTAGTTGGAATGGAAAGAGATGGTTCGGGAAGCAGGAGCGGATCCTGTGGGTCCCAATGTCAGGTTATTGGTGCTGTATTTCCTGGCTAGAAACATGGAGGCCCGTGTGTCCAGGTCCAGTTTGGGTAAGAAGATGGCAGGCTTGGCCTTTTTGTTCAAATGGCAAGGTTGCCCCGATTTTACAAAAGATTTTTGGGTGCGGCAGGCACGGGCGGGGGGGGCAGAAGCCGGATGGCAGGCGACCAGTTTCGTTTGCTCTCTTGGTCAAGATCATGGGGCAGTTACAGGGCTTATGTTCATCCCCATACGAAGTTTTGTTGTTCACGGTGGCATTCTCACTGGCATTCTTTGGAGCATTCAGAATAGGTGAGTTGGTCAGCCTGGCAAAAGCAGTACACGGGGGGTTGCTTGATAGCGAGGTGGGCTGGACGGAGCAAGGGGTGTCGCTGGTGCTGAGGAGGTCTAAGACGGACCAGATGGGCAGAGGTAAGTTGGTCCAGGTTTTTCCGGTCCCAGATTCCCTGTTGTGCCCGGTAAGGGCTGTAAAAGGGTACTTGGAGGTGCGACCGTCGGGGGTGGGTTCCTTTTTGGTACACGAGGACGGAATCCCACTTTCAAGGTATCAGTTCATTGCGGTGTTCAGGAAGTCCCTTCGGGCTTTGGGACTCAAGGAAAATGAATTTTCCTCGCACTCTTTTAGGATCGGGGCAGCTACGGAGGTGGCCAGATGTGGGATGGATGAGGAGGCGGTTAAGAAGATAGGCCGCTGGGAATCCAGGAGGTTCCGGTTATACGTACGCCCACAGCTACTGGTGGGACTGGAATAATGTGGGGGTACAAGTCATGGGGCGTTGTTTATGTTTTGGTTTGGGTTTCTGTTCGGATTGCTGGGAATATATAAGGGTGATGGGAGATTCTCATGGGGAATGTCTTCTTGCAATTACAGGTCAAATGCGGGCGTTGGTCTGGATACTGGGCCATTCGTTTGTTTTCTGGGGGGCTAAGAGAGCCGATGTTCGTCATGAGGGTCAGCAGCTGGGGTTCCCAAGACCGGAGGCGTGTGTCTGCTGGCTGGGAATTCCAGGAATGTTGTGGAGTAAGATGGTTCCGGAGGTGCACCGTTTTGCGCGTTTGGACAGGCCACCTGACGTTCTGGTACTGCACGTAGGTGGCAACGACTTGGGTTTCAGGTCCATGCTAGAAGTGACTCGGGATATGAAGTCTGATTTCCTGAGGCTAAGGATGTCATTCCCGGACATTATTATTATTATTATTATACAGGATTTATATAGCGCCAACAGTTTGCGCAGCGCTTTACAACATCAGGGAAGACAGTACAATCACAATACAATTCAATACAGAGGGATCAGAGGGCCCTGCTCGATAGAGCTTACAGTCTAGAAGGGAGGGTCACTTGAAACAAAGGGTATTGGCTGTGGGGGATGATCAGGTGGACAGAATGGAAATATAGTTATTAGGTGTGGGTGGGATAGGCTTCTCTGAAGAGGAGGGTTTTTAGGGATCCTCTAAAAGCTAATAGAGAAGGAGATAGACGGACCGATTGGGGTAAGGAGTTCCATAGGCTTGGGGAGACTCTGGAAAAGTCCTGGAGTCGAGCATGGGAGGAGGTGATGAGCGAGCTAGAGAGCAGGAGGTCTTGAGAAGAACGAAGAGAACGATTAGGTTGGTATTTAGAGACTAGGTCAGTGATGTAGCTGGGGGCAGTGTTGTGGATGGCTTTGTAGGTGGTCGTTAGTATTTTGAATTTAATTTGTTGGGTGAGTGGAAGCCAGTGGAGGGATTGACAGAGAGGGGAAGGAGACACAGAGTGGTTGGTAAGGTGGATGAGTCTGGCAGCAGCATTCATGATGGACTGAAGGGGGGTTAAAGTTTTCTGAGGTAAGCCAATGAGGAGGGAGTTGCAGTAATCGAGGCGAGAAATGACCAGGGAGTGGATAAGGAGCTTTGTTGTGTCTTTGGTTAAAAAGGGGCGTATTTTGGAGATGTTGCGGAGGTTGATGCGGCAAGATTTGGACAGTGATTGGATGTGAGGATTAAAGGAGAGTTCAGAGTCTAGAACTACTCCTAGGACCTTGGCGTGTGGGGATGGGCTGATAGTTGTGCCATCAATTTTAACAGAGAGATCGGGGGAGGAGGCACGAGGGGGAGGAAAAATGACCAGTTCAGTTTTGGATAGATTAAGTTTGAGGAAGTGGTGTGACATCCAAACTGATATATCTGATAGTAAATTAGAGATACGTGAGGCGAATGAAGAAGTGAGTTGAGGGGCAGAGAAATAGATTTGAGTGTCGTCAGCGTAGAGGTGGTATTGGAAGCCGTGGGAGGCTATCAGCTGACCCAGGGAGGAGGTGTAGATTGAAAATAGGAGAGGTCCAAGAACAGAACCTTGGGGGACCCCAATTGAGAAAGGAAGGGGAGAGGAGGAAGTAGAGTTGTAAGTAACGCTAAAGGTGCGGTTGGATAAGTAGGTAGAGAACCAGCGAAGAGTACAGTCGCGGAGACCAAAGGCATGGAGTTTTTTGAGGAGGAGGGGGTGGTCAACCGTATCGAAGGCAGCGGAGAGGTCCAGGAGTAGGAGTACGGAATAGTGTCCCTTAGTTTTGGCCGTTACTATATCATTTGTTAGTTTTAGGAGGGCAGTTTCTGTGGAATGTTGAGGACGAAATCCAGACTGAAGGGGATCAAGAAGGTTATTATCAGCAAGGTGGACGCTCAATCGGTTGTAAACTAGACGTTCAAGGAGTTTGGATAAAAAGGGGAGCAAGGAGATATGGCGCAGGTTGTCAAGATTGGATGGGTCCAGAGAGGGCTTTTTAAGTATTGGGCTGACTAGTGCATGTTTCAAAGAGTTAGGGAAGATGCCAGAAGAGAGGGAGAGATTGAATATGTACATGAACATGATTGAACATGATTATCGTCTGGTAAGACATGGTGGCACGGGTAGAGTGGAGGGGGGCTAGGTCCGTGGCTGGAATCAACAGGGCCCGGAGGAAAATTAACCGAGACATGGGCAAGTTTGTGGTACGGAATGGTGGGTTGGTGGTCCGACATTTCGAATTGGAGGTGGATACATGGCGGTATCTACGAAGGGATGGGGTCCATCTGAACGATGTGGGGACTGATTTATGGTCTTTGGGTTTGCAGGATGGGATTCAACGAGCCCTTAAGGTTTGGAGGGGCACCAAAGGGTAAAGGTGTTTTCCCTTCGGTGCGGTGGCGGGTGTTTGGTCTTTGCGGGAGAAGGAAGTACCTCGAATAAGCAAGTGGTCAGGAACCATCGGTGGTATGGGTTCTGAGGATGGTTTCCAGCTAACAGGAGTTTAGCTGGATGAGTTGGATAATGGGGGCACTGCGGTCAGTGGTCGTCTCTGAGTAGCTGATCGGCTTGAGGCCTATGACCATTGGTAAGGTACCGCAGTGTCCCGGGATAATAAGAATTTAATATGATGAGGAATATCGGGTTAATATGATTATGGCAAATTTGAGGTTCCTGCAAAGACCAACACTAGGGGGCAATATTTCTGTTATGTTTCTGGGTTTATGTGTTTTGATGGTTAAAGTTTTTGATAACTGATGGAACAGTTAAAAAAAAATAAAGGAGGCTGCTACGGCCATGTTTTACTCCAAAACAGCAATGTGTGGTCTCTTTGATTAAGATAAGTAAGGTATGGGGTATAATGTGGTGGGCAGTACTGGAATACATCGGTTTTACAATAGTCAAGAGTAGTGGCCTCCTTGGACACCAAGAAGGCCTTTGACTCAGGGGAGTGGGATTACCTGTTTGGTCTTCTAGAGGTACTGGGATTTGGACCTATTTTTATATCATGGGTGAAATTGTTATACACAGAACCACTAATTAGAGTGAGAGTTAATGGAATTATATCTGAACCCTTCCCTGTTCTCCGGGGGACTAGACAGGGCTGCCCATTGTCCCCTCTTTTTTTTGCCGTGGCCATAGAGCCCTTGGCAGCTAAACTGAGAGACAGTTCTCACATGGTCGGACTGAGGGTGGGAGGGATAGAGGAGCGTGTCTCCCTGTATGCCGATGACATGCTCCTTTACCTACAAAATTCAGGTGCCTCCTTGTCCACGGCTTTCCAATTGATACAGGAGTTTGGAGATTATTCTGGATTTCGTATCAATTGGTCCAAATCATCCCTATTTCCCATTGATATTACGGTGGTAGTTCCTGCGGACTGCCCTATTCAGCTGTCCCAATCATTTAAATACCTGGGGGTGGTGATTCAGCTTCCCGTTTCTGGGTTCCTGGACCTCAATCTGAGACCGGTGATAGGGGCTCTTCGGGAGATGGCGAAACATGCCGCTGACGGAAATGGGTCGCGTAAACCTATTCAAAATGATTTTCCTTCCAAAGTTGCTGTACATTCTCTCGAACTCGCCTGTGTACGTCTCGGTGAAAGTCTTCAGGCCCATAGATTCTATCATGGTGGAATTTTTATGGGGATCTAGGGCTTCCAGAATATCTCTGGCAGTTCTGAAGCTACCTGTGACAATGGGGGGTCTTGCCATGCCAGATTTAAGATCCTATTTTTTTGCGTCTCAATTGACATTCTTACATTGGAGATGTTTCCCTCGGGTTCCTAACGCCACCACGCTACTGGAATCGGCGGTTGCCATTTCGCATGAAACCTTGTTGAATATTTTGTAAAGAAAGGAGGTACCGGGGAGAAAGGTGGGGTCGGCAATGGCGCTCCCAGGTAGGGTTTTTCACTTATGTGCGCAGAGAATGAAGGATGTCACCTAATTGTCCTTTGTGGTGCAATAAATCTCTAAAGGAGTTCAGTAAACTAGAAGATGGATATAAATGGGCCACATATGGAGTGAAATATCGACACCATATTTACCAAGATGGCAGGTTATCCTCTTTTGCACAACTGCGAGAGCGGTTCAACATACCTAGAACTTGGGGTATTAGATATATTAAATTACAGCACGCAGCGATAGCCCAGTTTGGGAGGGGGGAAGTGATGGTGCAAAACACTGCTTTAGAAAGGGTCCCGATTGATCCGGACCCAACTAAGTATATATCTAGATACTATAGAGAGATAGGACAGGGAGGCCCTGACCTGACTGTAAGGACTAGATCTAAATGGACAGAGATCATACCAGAATTGACTGAAGAACTGTGGCAGCAGGTCCTGGACACGTACCTGGTCTCGGTTATTTCCACCACAGATAGAATGATACAGCTTCGATATCTACATCAGGTATACTATACACCGACCAGACTATTTAGAATGCACAAAAGGGATACTGCAGACCGCCATAAGTGTAGGGGAGCAGAAGGAACTTTTATCCACATGATATGGGATTGCCCAAGGATAAGGCCTCTGTGGTCCCAGGTGACTGAGTTTATATCCAAGCATTTTGCCCTGCCGAATATATGCTCCCCCCTGAGGTGTCTGCTGGGAGTATTCGATCAAGAAGAGCTTACTGTGCATACAAAATTGTTCCTCAGACTTCTGTACTTCGGAATGTGGAAATTGATCGCCCGAAGATGGATTTATGATAAGCAACTTATTCTGGACATGCGGATAAGGGTAATAAATACAGATGTACCTCTTTATAAGATGACGTATGAGGCAAGGGGGGCCCCCCAAGAAGTTTAGGAAGGTGTGGTTTAGGTGGATTGATTCCAAAAACACCCTAGCGGAGGAGGAGGAAGGGGGCAGCGGGAACAGTAAATGTAAGCAAAGATGAAAATCAACGGTACTGTGATGGGTGAGAGGATGCATATAATACACTGGACAGATTACAACTGGAGGGAGGGAGGGGAGGAGGGATTCCTTTACTTCTCTGTTTAACCACTTCAATACCGGGCCTATTCTGGCACTTCTCTCATTCATGTAAAAATCATAATTTTGTTGCTCGAAAATTAGTTAGAACCCCCAAACATTATATATGTTTTTTTTAAGCAGACACACTAGGGAATAAAATAGTGGTCATTGCAACTTTTTATCTCGCACGGTATTTGCGCAATAATTTTTCAAATGCCTTTTTTGGGGAAAAAAAACTGTTTCATGAATTAAAAAATAACAAAACAGTAAAGTTAGCCCAATTTTTTTGTATAATGTGAAAGATGATGTTACGCTGAGTAAATAGATGTCTAACATGTCACGCTTTAAAATTCCGCACACTCATGGAATGACACCAAACCTCAGTACTTAAAAATCTCCATAGGTGGCGCTTTAATTTTTTTTACAGGTTACTATTTTCGAGTTACAGATGAGGTCTAGTGCTAGAACTGTTGCACACGCTCTAACGCACGCGGCGATACCTCACATGTGTGGTTTGAACGGCGTTTACATATGTGGGCGGGACTTACATGCGTGTTCGCTTCTGAGCGTGAGCTACCGGGGACAGGGGCGTTTTAAATGTTTTTTTGGGGTTTTTTTTACTTATTTTTTTTTTATTTTTACACTTTTTTTACATTTTTATTTTTTTGATCACTTTTATTCCTATTACAAGGAATGTAAACATCCATTGTAATAGGAATACATTGTGACAGGTCATCCTTATGGAGAGATGCGGGGTTAATAAGACCCCACATAATAAAAATAAATGTACAAAAAAAAAAATAAGACCCCACATCTCTCCTCTAGGCTGGAAAGCATGAGATCAGGAAAAAAAATTCACAGATCACATGCTGACAGCCGCGATTGCGGCTTTGTTAACTTCCGGGTACCCGGGCATGATGTCACAACGTTGCGCCCGGGCCTCTGACGGTCATAGAGATGACTGGTGACCATCTAGTCACTGGAAATCTCTATAGTCGTGAGCCAGCGCCGGACGATTCTTTCTCCAGGCCCCCGATGGCACGGGAGAGCCCGGAGAAGCACCGGATGGCGGCGTGAGGATGTCCCCTCCCGCGGCTAGGGTTGCCACCTCATCCCTTTAAAACCGAACACTTATTAATTACACAGGTTCTGTGGCTGATTAAGGGGGTAATTAAACTCACTTGGTGCCTTGTCTGCAATAAATTAGCCTCAGAACCTGTGTAATTAATATGTGTTCGGGTTTAAAGGGATGAGGTGGCAACCCTAGACTCCCGCCGCCTATAAGAATGATCAAACGGCGGAACTATGATTGTTCTTATCGTGCACAGAATCGCCGGTTGCAAACAATGATATCTGAATGATGCCTGTAGCTGCAGGCATCATTCAGATATCACCGGACAAAGTCAAGGACGTCATATGACGTCCTCAGTGTTGAAGTGGTTAAACCTATGTTCTTATGGTTGTTGCCAAATGTTCTGGCATCGGTTTACTTTGGAAAAAAAAAAAGCAAGACTCGGGTTGGAGGACCTAAGGGAGAATCTGGGAGAGTATAGGACAGGTAATGTTGTTTATGCTGACTGTATTCCTGTGAAGAAACATTCCTATGCCACAACTGTAATGATTGCCAACCTAATGTTTGAAATATATGTAACCTGTTAATAAGCTCAATAAAATTTTTCTTTAAAAATAACATAATTTGTGTATAAATATGCTAGATTATTTTTTTATTATTATTTGCTATACTTTTTTTCACGAACATGGAGTTGCCCCTTTAAAAATTTGCTGACTCTCTTATAGCTCAGTTGCAGTTTTCCCATAGGCCTTAACCTTCTTCTAAACAATTTTACTTATTTCCTAGATTTGTATGCACATTTTATTTTAAACGTGTTCCTTAAATATATGTTTTGTTTGTTTTCTTATCTTTGTTGTTGTCATATGCTTTACATAATTGTGTGTATATGTACTTTGCAGTGCCTGCAGTTATCCTGGTATGTGTGAGCCTCCTAACCATTCACAGACCTCCTTGTCTTCAGAGATTGGGAGTATCCTGAACGTTCGCTCCACAAACATTACACTTAATTGGGCAAAACTTGTGTGATTCATTTCACTTGTGTCAGTGCAAGCTTACGTAAACATCGCTCAGACGTGTGTACAGTACAGCCACGCTGCCGATGGCTTTTCTGGTGTTTACCTAGGGGGAAATACAGGATCTGCTGCTTCCATAGCAATCCCCAAGGCCCTTCAGAGGTCAAGTATCAATGTCCAAGCCAAACAGGTAACATTAAACATATTGCACCAACACAGTGTAAAGGAGAACTCCGATCTAGAGGAAACGCAGAATGGTCTTTTAAAATAAGGGAGCTGAGATTTAAGCTTCGTACACACGACCGGTTTTCTCGGCAAGAAACGACAAGAAAACTGCTGGCAGAGCTTTCTTGCCGAGAAAACCGGCCGTGTGTACGAGGCTTTCGGGTTTCTCGTCAAGAGAACTGCCCAGAATCTCGACGAGAAAAATAGAGAACCTGCTCTCTATTTTCTTGTCGGGATTCTTGTCGGCCTGTTTCCCAACGAGAAACCCGAGAGCGTTGTGAGGGGGTTAGCTCGGTAGCGGGTGTGTGTGACCCCCTGGATGGGCTCCCCACACAAAAACAGGCCCAGCAGACGGAGGTTGTGGTTTTCAAGATCAAAAGGTGCGGTTTATTTCTCTATTTACAGTGACAAAAACACAGCAAAGCAAAAAGAAACATAAACAAAATAAATCCTGGTCAGCTTGACCTCTGACTAAACATGCAGGTTTCCCTAACTAACAACTGGGATCAGCCTGGTGCTGTCCTAGTCCCTAAGTCCCTGGTTTAGTAAATGTCCAAACAAATAGCCACACAGGCTTTGTCTCACCGCACAGGGGTTCACTCTCCCTAGACAGTCCACACAGGTCTGGTTCCAGGCATGAGCAAACACCTAATGAAGCTGGGAGTTTTTATAGAGGCCTTAAACGAGCTGACAAGCTTCAGCTGGTCTCATCAACTCCCTGCCTGCACGACGCCCAGCACTCTCCCTAGAGGTATGAATCATCCATGAGCCCACTAGCCTCAGCTGGGCTTCATCAACTCTCTCCCTAGTTGTATAAGTCGGCATAAAGCCTGAATCTGGGAGAAATATACCTACCCCCCTGGATGCAACCAGGTGACTTTACCTTCCTGCTGTCACATACCCCCCCCTCTTGTTTTAACCTTGGGGTTGGAACACCAGCAATCAGGCATTCATGTACTCGAGACAAAGCATCCACATTCCCCATTTGAACGCCAGGGCGATGCTTTACTGTGAAGTTGAATTCCTGTAGGGCCAGGAACCACCTATTTACTCTTCTATTTGTCTCCTTGTTTTGAGCCATCCACTTTAACGGAGCGTGATCCGTAACCATGTCAAAGTGCCTACCTAGCAGATAGTACCGAAGGGAATCTAGAGCCCACTTCACCGCTAAACACTCCTTTTCAACCGTGGCGTAATTTACCTCATGGGACTTCAACTTCCTGCTGAGGTAAATGACTGGGTGCTCTTCCCCGTTCCAGACCTGGGACAATACTGCTCCTAACCCCACATCTGACGCATCACTTTGTACGACAAAGTCTTTAGAGAAGTCGGGTGAGTACAACACTGGCTGGCTACATAAGGCTTGTTTCAAGAATTGGAATGCTGCCTCAGCCTCGGGGGTCCATTTAATCATGACCGACCCTTTCCCTTTCGTCAGGTTGGTTAGGGGCACAGCCTTAGAAGCAAAGTGGGGAATGAAGCGCCGATAATAACCCGCGATTCCCAGAAAGGCTCGTACCTGCTTCTTGCTGTTGGGACGTGGCCAACTCTGGATGGCCTCGACTTTGTTGAGTTGGGGTTTTATTACTCCCCTGCCAATGGTGTACCCAAGATATTTGGCCTCCTCCTGCCCAATGGTACACTTCTTGGGGTTAGCCGTAAACCCCGCTTCCCGGATAGAGTCTAGGACTGCTTGCACTTTTGGCAGATGTGAGGCCCAATCTGTGCTATGGACAATTACGTCATCCAGGTAAGCCGCAGCATACTTCCGATGGGGCCTCAGTATCTGGTCCATTTTCCGCTGGAATGTGGCCGGCGCATTCTGTAACCCGAACGGCATTCTCTTATATTGGAACGCCCCGTCTGGGGTTACAAATGCGTTTTTCTCTTTGGCCGACTTGGCCAGGGGAATTTGCCAATACCCTTTTGTGAGGTCAAGAGTCGTCATGTATCGGGCTGTTCCCAGCCGGTCGATCAACTCATCTATACGTGGCATGGGGTAGGTGTCAAATTTTGTAACTTTGTTCAACTGACGAAAATCGTTACAAAATCGCCAGCTCCCATCCGGTTTAGGCACCAACACAATGGGACTAGACCAATCACTTTGGGACTCCTCTATCACCCCTAAGTTCAGCATTTTCTGTACTTCCTCCCGTATTGCCTCCCGTCGGGCCTCTGGGATCCGATAGGGTTTTAACTTCACCCTTTCACCGGGCGGGGTAATAATATCATGCACTACCCCAGATGTTTGTCCCGGCAGCTCAGAGAACACCTCCTTGTTGCGAAGCACAAACTCCTTAACCTCCTGTTGTTGGGGTTGTGACAAGGTGGCTGCTATTCCAACCTCCGGAATCACGCAACCAGTTTGAGCTGGTGACCAAGTTTCTGCGACTAGGGACTCTCTATCCCTCCAGGCTTTCAACAGATTAACGTGATAGATCTGTTCGGGCTTTCGCCTTCCTGGTTGTCTGACCTTGTAATTCACTTCGCTCACTTTTTCCATTATCTCGTAGGGGCCTTGCCATTTGGCAAGGAATTTACTTTCAACCGTAGGGACAAGTACCAATATCCTATCCCCCGGGGAAAAGGTACGGGTCTTGGCTCCACGGTTGTACACTCTCTGCTGTGCCAACTGCGCTTGGGCCAAATGTTCCTTCACGATGGGCATTACCTGTGCAATTCGATCTTGCATCAGGGTGACATGCTCAATCACACTCCTGTGGGGAGAACTCTCACTTTCCCAAGTTTCCTTGGCAATATCCAACAGCCCTCTTGGGTGTCTCCCATACAGTAACTCAAAGGGGGAGAATCCCGTAGAGGATTGGGGCACCTCCCTAATAGCAAACATCAAATAAGGAAGTAGACAGTCCCAATCCTTTCCATCTCTATCCACCACTTTCTTCAACATTTGTTTTAGGGTTTTGTTGAATCTTTCAACCAGCCCATCGGTTTGGGGGTGATACACAGACGTACGCAATTGCGTCACTTTGAACAATTTACACAGCTCTTTCATAACCCGGGACATAAAGGGTGTACCTTGGTCCGTAAGCAGTTCTTTACAAATACCCACCCGGCTAAAAACAAGAGATAGCTCTTTGGCTATGGTTTTGGCCGAGGTATTTCGGAGAGGGATCGCTTCTGGATAACGGGTGGCATAGTCCATTATAACTAATATGTACTGGTGCCCCCTAGCGGACTTGATTATAGGACCTACCAAATCCATTGCGATCCTCTCAAACGGGACCTCAATGATGGGTAGAGGGACCAGCGGGCTACGGAAATGTGGCATCGGGGCCGAGCTCTGACACACAGGGCAGGAGGAACAATAATTTTCTATGTCCTTCATCACCCCAGGCCAATAGAATCTCTGTAATACCCTCTCTCGGGTTTTCTCTGTCCCCAGATGACCTCCAAGAATGTGCCCATGGGCCAACTCCAACACCAACTTCCTGTAAGGTTTGGGCACCACAAGCTGCTCAACGGTTTCTTCTGCCCTTTTTGCCACCCGATACAGTAGGTCCTTCTCTACGCTGAAGTATGGGTAAGTGCAGGTATTATCTGGGTTCACTAACTCGCCATCTATTTCCACTACGTTTTCCCGTGCCTTTATTAGGGCGGGGTCTTTTAACTGTTCTGTGGCAAAATTTTCCCTGTGAACCTCAAGATCAGAAAACTCCACAGACGGTAGGTTTTCGTCTGAGGAGGTGGGCTCCTCTCCAGTTTCTTGAGTCTCGCCTGCCAATACTGACAAGGGAAATTCTGGAGAGTCCTCACCACTCTCAGAGGAGTTCTGGCTATCACCTTCCTGGTACATAGGGGCACCAGTGGGGGGCTCAGGATCATCCCACAGTTCCCAGAACTTCGGAAAATCCCTTCCCACAATGGCATCATGCGGTAATTGAGATACTAACCCCACTGGATGAGAGAGGGTACCTTTGGGGGTCTTGAAACACACTGTAGTCACTGGATACTCTCGGGTGTCCCCATGCACACAAATAACAGCTACCTTGCTATTCCCAGAGACCTCTGTTTTAACTAATTCAGCCTTTATCAGGGTCACAAGGCTACCTGAATCCAGTAATACCACAACATTTCTACCATTAATACACATTTTGCATAAATGTTTCTCAGTTCCCCGAATGGCAGTGCATGCGACTGTCGCACACAGCGACTGACGTCTGTCCGTCAGAAAGTCACATTGCATGGGTTCCTCCACAACCGGGCAATTTGCTGCAATATGTCCCGCTTGCCGGCAGCGGTAGCAAACAATCCTTTTGGCTGCCTCTTGAGCCCCCGACTTCCCAGGCTGTTCTCGCCAAACCCTGGGCAGAGCTCCCACCCTCTCACTCTCTCCACCCTCACCCCTTGGAATCATCTTATCCGCCCCTGGGGATGGTCTGGTCTTAGGGTGGAAAGTCCGAGAGTCTCTGGAAGAGGCCGTCAGGTTCTCTGCAGCCAAGTATCTCTCTACACGATCCACAAGTTTACCGGCCGTTTCTGGGTCTCCATGGCTTACCCACTTTTGAATGGCGGTAGGAAGAGCTCTCAAGAAACGATCCATCACAACACGTTCCACAATCTCCGGTGCGGACAAAGTCTCTGGCTGTAGCCACTTCCTGCTCAGGTGAATGAGATCATACATTTGAGACCTGGGGGGTTTTCCAAGCTGGAAAGTCCAGTTATGCACACGCTGAGCCCGGACAGCCAGGGTGACACCCAGCCTTGCCAATATTTCAGCTTTTAGCATCACATAGTCTTTTGCTTGGTCAGGCTCTAGGTCATAGTAAGCTTTCTGCGATTCACCAGTTAACAGAGGAGCCACCAGTCCAGCCCACTGCTCCTCAGGCCACTTTTCTCTTTCAGCAGTCCTTTCAAATGTGGTCAAAAATACCTCTGGATCATCCTCTCCAGTCATTTTTGTCAATAAACGACTCACCCCAAAGGACGCGGTATTAGTGGGACGGCTTTCCTCACTGGTCTGCGGACGTTGCTGCATTACTGCTTCCATCTGTTGTTGTAGTCTCTGCTCTTGCTTCTGCAACAGGTCTATGAAGCGGGCCTCAGATTGCTGCTGGGCTTGTTGCTGGGCTGCGAAGCTCTGTTGTTGAGCTGCAAGGCTCTTTTGCAAACCTGCATTTGTCTGCTGTTGATTGGCATTTGCTAGAGCCAGCTGTTTCAGTATCTCCTCCATGCTGGCTTAAAAAAAACTGCCACTGGTTCTCCACCAACTGTGTGGGGGTTAGCTCCCCACACAAAAACAGGCCCAGCAGACGGAGGTTGTGGTTTTCAAGATCAAAAGGTGCGGTTTATTTCTCTATTTACAGTGACAAAAACACAGCAAAGCAAAAAGAAACATAAACAAAATAAATCCTGGTCAGCTTGACCTCTGACTAAACATGCAGGTTTCCCTAACTAACAACTGGGATCAGCCTGGTGCTGTCCTAGTCCCTAAGTCCCTGGTTTAGTAAATGTCCAAACAAATAGCCACACAGGCTTTGTCTCACCGCACAGGGGTTCACTCTCCCTAGACAGTCCACACAGGTCTGGTTCCAGGCATGAGCAAACACCTAATGAAGCTGGGAGTTTTTATAGAGGCCTTAAACGAGCTGACAAGCTTCAGCTGGTCTCATCAACTCCCTGCCTGCACGACGCCCAGCACTCTCCCTAGAGGTATGAATCATCCATGAGCCCACTAGCCTCAGCTGGGCTTCATCAACTCTCTCCCTAGTTGTATAAGTCGGCATAAAGCCTGAATCTGGGAGAAATATACCTACCCCCCTGGATGCAACCAGGTGACTTTACCTTCCTGCTGTCACAGCGTGTATACTTACCCGTCGCCATGGAAACCTGCGCATGCTTGAAATGACTTAGACACATGCGCGGTAGCTTCCTAGGCATAGGTAGGGTGTAGCAAGATGGCGGCGACGGCATCGAATGTGACGAGCGCATGCTCGTCGTAGTCGATGACGTCACCACGTTCGTTCCATTCAAAAGAACGGCGGTTCTTTTGAATGGAGTGTGTGTACACTCGGCCGGGACAAGATTCTTGTCAAGAATCTCGTCAGGAAAAACGACAGGTTTTTTCCTGACGAGAATCTCGGCCGTGTGTACGAGGCTTAAAAGTAACACTAAACTCTGGTTTAGAAAAAAAAATCTATTCAAGCATGTATCTTTGATTCCAAAAAATTAACTTCTATTGCACTCAGTCTCTTCCAAATAACTAAATTCTTTTTTTTTTGTGCTGCTGTGATCCCGCTTCCCATTAGAGGCTGGCTATGTTCGTTCTCCATGGTCCCACTGTATGTACATAGGATGATAGCCACACTCTTTTGCTCACTTCTCTCACCAAAAAAAATATACTGCAGCTTATCGGCCCTTATATATGGTGGCTGCATTCTTTCCTTTTTTCCTTTTTTTTTTATTATTATCATCTGGCAATCCAGTCAGTAGTACACTTTCTGTCTTAGGGTGGCTTCTTTACCTATTGAAGAGCAACAGGGTCACCCTTGGACATTAGCATTGTCTGGAGATGGTAGTGTTAGATGGAACAAGGGTCTCCAAACTTCCTAAACAAAGGGCCAGTTTACTGTCCTTCAAACTTTAGAACAGGGGCCCCATGATTTGTATTAGAGGGAGTAATAGTTTCCCATTGTTGGTATCAATGGGAGGAATAATGCCCCATCATTGGAGTCAGTGGGAGGAATAGTCCCCCGTCATTGGAGTCAGTGGGAGGAATAGTCCCCCATCATTGGAGTCAGTGGGAGGAATAGTCCCCATCATTGGAGTCAGTGGGAGGAATAGTCCCCATCATAGGTGCCAGTGGGAGGAATAGTGCCCCATCATTGGAGTCAGTGGAAGGAATAGTGCCCCATCTTTGGAGTCAATGGAAGGAATAGTGCACCATCATTGGAGTCAGTGGAAGACACAGTGCCCCATCATTGGAGCCAGTGAAAGGAAGAGTGCACCATCAATGGAGCCAGTGGGAGGAATAGTGCCCCATCATTGATGTCAGTGGGAGGAATAGTGCCCCATCATTGGTGTCAATGGGAGGAATAGTGCCCCACTGTTGGTGTCAGTGGGAGGAATAGTGTCCCATTGCTGGTGTCAGTGAGAGGAATAGTGCCCCATCATTAGTATCAATGGGAAAAATAGTGTGCCATAGTTGGTGTCAGTGAGAGAACTAGTGCCCCATTGTCAGTGTCAGTGGCAGGAACTATGTCCCACTGTTGCTGAGAGTAGAGGGAATAATACCCCAAGGGTCAGATAAAAGCAACTAAAGGGATGCATCCGCCCCCCGAGTCGCAGTTTGGAGACCACTGGACTAGAAGATTCAGATGGACTTTACATACAGAAGGTGACTAACAAATTATAGCCTAACACAGTAAGCAGTGTGACAGCAGGAAGGTAAAGTCACCTGGTTGCATCCAGGGGGGTAGATATATTTCGCCCAGATTCAGGCTTTACGCCGACTTATACAACTAGGTGGAGAGTTGTATAAGCCCAGCTAAGGCTAGTGGGCTCATGGATGACTCATACCTCTAGGGAGAGTGCTGGGCGTCGTACAGACAGGGAGTTGATGAGACCAGCTGAACCTTGTCAGCTCATTTAGGCCTCTATAAGAACTCCCAGCTTCATTAGATGTTAGCTCATGCCTGGAACCAGACCTGTGTGGACTGTCTAGGGAGAGTGAACCCCTGTGCGGTGAGACAAAGCCTGTGTGGCTATTTGCTTGGACATTTAAAACCAGGGACTTAGGGACTAGGACAGCCCTAGGCTGATCCCAGTTGTTAGTTAGGAAACCTGTATGTTTAGTCAGAGGTCAACTTGACCAGGATTTATTTTGTTTATGTTTCTTTTGCTTTGCTGTGTTTTGTCACTGTAAATAGAAAATAAACCGCACCTTTTTGATTTTGAAAACCACAACCTCCGTTTGCTGGGCCTGTTTTGTGTGGGGAGCCCATCCCGGGGGTCACACACACCCGCTGCCGAGCTAACCCCCTCACAGTTGGTGGAGAACCAGTGGCAGTTTTTTTTAAGCCAGCATGGAGGAGATACTGAAGCAGCTGGCTCTAGCAAATGCCAATCAACAGCAGACAAATGCAGGTTTGCAAAAGAGCCTTGCAGCTCATCAACAGAGCCTTGCAGCTCAACAACAGAACTTCGCAGCCCAGCAGCAAGCTCATCAACAGAGCCTTGCAGCCCAGCAGCAGACAAACGCAACTTTGCAACAGAGTCTGGAGGCTCAGCAACGAGCCCAGCAGCAATCTGAGGCCCGCTTCATAGACCTGTTGCAGAAGCAAGAGCAGAGACTACAACAACAGATGGAAGCAGTAATGCAGCAACGTCCGCAGACCAGTGAGGAAAGCCGTCCCACTAATACCGCGTCCTTTGGGGTGAGTCGTTTATTGACAAAAATGACTGGAGAGGATGATCCAGAGGTATTTTTGACCACATTTGAAAGGACCGCTGAAAGAGAAAAGTGGCCTGAGGAGCAGTGGGCTGGACTGGTGGCTCCTCTGTTAACTGGTGAATCGCAGAAAGCTTACTATGACCTAGAGCCTAACCAAGCAAAAGACTATGTGATGCTAAAAGCTGAAATATTGGCAAGGCTGGGTGTCACCCAGGCTGTCCGGGCTCAGCGTGTGCATAACTGGACTTTCCAGCTTGGAAAACCCCCCAGGTCTCAAATGTATGATCTCATTCACCTGAGCAGAAAGTGGCTACAGCCAGAGACTTTGTCCGCACCAAAGATTGTGGAACGTGTTGTAATGGATCGGTTTTTGAGAGCTCTTCCTACTGCCATCCAAAAGTGGGTAAGCCATGGAGACCCAGAGACGGCCGATGGTCTTGTGGATCGTGTGGAGAAATACTTGGCTACAGAGAACCTGACGGCCTCTTCCAGAGACACTCGGACTTTCCACCCTAAGACCAGACCATCCCCAGGGGCGGATAAGAGGATTCCAAGGGGTGAGGGTGGAGAGAGTGAGAGGGTGGGAGCTCTACCCCAAGTTTGGCGAGAACAGCCTGGGAAATCAGCGGCTCAAGAGGCGGCAAGAAGGATCGTTTGCTACCGCTGCCGGCAAGCGGGACATATTGCAGCCAATTGCCCGGTTGTGGAGGAACCCATGCAGTGTGACTTTCTGACGGGCAGACGTCAGTCGCTGTGTGCGACAGTCGCATGCACTGCCATTCGAGGAACTGAGAAACATTTATGCAAAATGTGTGTTAATGGTAGAAATGTTGTGGTATTGCTGGATTCAGGTAGCCTTGTGACCCTGATAAAGGCTGAGTTAGTTAAAACAGAGGTCTCTGGGAATAGCAAGGTAGCTGTTATTTGTGTGCATGGGGACACCCGAGAGTATCCAGTGACTACAGTGTGTTTCGAGACCCCCAAAGGTACCCTCTCTCATCCAGTGGGCTTAGTATCTCAGTTACCGCATGACGCCATTGTGGGAAGGGATTTTCCGAAGTTCTGGGAACTGTGGGATGATCCTGAGCCCCTCACTGGTGCCCCTATGTACCAGGAATGTGATAGACAAAACTCCCCTGAGAGTGGTGAGGACTCTCCGGAATTTCCCTTATCAGTATTGGCAGGGGAGACTCAAGAAACTGGAGAGGAGCCCACCTCCTCAGACGAAAACCTACCGTCTGTGGAGTTTTCTGATCTTGAGGTTCACAGGGAAAACTTTGCCACAGAACAGTTGAAAGACCCCGCCCTAATAAAGGCACGGGAAAACGTAGTGAAAATAGATGGCGAGTTAGTGAACCCAGATAATACCTGCACTTACCCATACTTCAGCGTAGAGAAGGACCTACTGTATCGGGTGGCAGAAAGGGCAGAAGAAACCGTTGAGCAGCTTGTGGTGCCCAAACCTTACAGGAAGTTGGTGTTGGAGTTGGCCCATGGGCACATTCTTGGAGGTCATCTGGGGACAGAGAAAACCCGAGAGAGGGTATTACAGAGATTCTATTGGCCGGGGGTGATGAAGGACGTAGAAAATTATTGTTCCTCCTGCCCTGTGTGTCAGAGGTCGGCCCCGATGCCACATTTCCGTAGCCCGCTGGTCCCTCTACCCATCATTGAGGTCCCGTTTGAGAGGATCGCCATGGATTTGGTAGGTCCTATAATCAAGTCCGCTAGGGGGCACCAGTACATATTAGTTATAATGGACTATGCCACCCGTTATCCAGAAGCGATCCCTCTCCGAAATACCTCGGCCAAAACCATAGCCAAAGAGCTATCTCTTGTGTTTAGCCGGGTGGGTATTTGTAAAGAACTGCTTACGGACCAAGGTACACCCTTTATGTCCCGGGTTATGAAGGAGCTGTGTAAATTATTCAAAGTGACGCAATTACGTACATCTGTGTATCACCCCCAAACCGATGGGCTGGTTGAAAGATTCAACAAAACCCTAAAACAAATGTTGAAGAAAGTGGTGGATAGAGATGGAAAGGATTGGGACTGTCTACTTCCTTATCTGATGTTTGCTATTAGGGAGGTGCCCCAATCCTCTACGGGATTCTCCCCCTTTGAGTTACTGTATGGGAGACACCCAAGAGGGCTGTTGGATATTGCCAAGGAAACTTGGGAAAGTGAGAGTTCTCCCCACAGGAGTGTGATTGAGCATGTCGCCCTGATGCAAGACCGAATTGCACAGGTAATGCCCATCGTGAAGGAACATTTGGCCCAAGCGCAGTTAGCACAGCAGAGAGTGTACAACCGTGGAGCCAAGACCCGTACCTTTTCCCCGGGGGATAGGATACTGGTACTTGTCCCTACGGTTGAAAGTAAATTCCTTGCCAAATGGCAAGGCCCCTACGAGATAATGGAAAAAGTGAGCGAAGTGAATTACAAGGTCAGACAACCAGGAAGGCGAAAGCCCGAACAGATCTATCATGTTAATCTGTTGAAAGCCTGGAGGGATAGAGAGTCCCTAGTCGCAGACACTTGGTCACCAGCTCAAACTGGTTGCGTGATTCCTGAGGTTGGAATAGCAGCCACCTTGTCACAACCCCAACAACAGGAGGTTAAGGAGTTTGTGCTTCGCAACAAGGAGGTATTCTCTGAGCTGCCGGGACAAACATCTGGGGTAGAGCATGACATCATTACCCCGCCCGGTGAAAGGGTGAAGTTAAAACCCTATCGGATCCCAGAGGCCCGACGGGAGGCAATACGGGAGGAAGTACAGAAAATGCTGAACTTAGGGGTGATAGAGGAGTCCCAAAGTGATTGGTCTAGTCCCATCGTGTTGGTGCCTAAACCGGATGGGAGCTGGCGATTTTGTAACGATTTTCGTCAGTTGAACAAAGTTACAAAATTTGACACCTACCCCATGCCACGTATAGATGAGTTGATCGACCGGCTGGGAACAGCCCGATACATGACGACTCTTGACCTCACAAAAGGGTATTGGCAAATCCCCCTGGCCAAGTCGGCCAAAGAGAAAACCGCATTTGTAACCCCAGACGGGGCGTTCCAATATAAAAGAATGCTGTTCGGGTTACAGAATGCGCCGGCCACATTCCAGCGGAAAATGGACCAGATGCTGAGGCCCCATCGGAAGTATGCTGCGGCTTACCTGGATGACGTAATTGTCCATAGCACAGATTGGGCCTCACATCTGCCAAAAGTGCAAGCAGTCCTGGACTCTGTTCGGGAAGCGGGGTTTACGGCTAACCCCAAGAAGTGTACCATTGGGCAGGAGGAGGCCAAATATCTTGGGTACACCATTGGGAGGGGAGTAATAAAACCCCAACTCAACAAAGTCGAGGCCATCCAGAGTTGGCCACGTCCCAACAGCAAGAAGCAGGTACGAGCCTTTCTGGGAATCGCTGGGTATTATCGGCGATTCATTCCCCACTTTGCTTCTAAGGCTGTGCCCCTAACCAACCTGACGAAGGGGAAAGGGTCGGTCATGATTAAATGGACCCCCGAGGCTGAGGCAGCATTCCAATTCTTGAAACAAGCCTTATGTAGCCAGCCAGTGTTGTACTCACCCGACTTCTCTAAAGACTTTGTCGTACAAAGTGATGCGTCAGATGTGGGGTTAGGAGCAGTATTGTCCCAGGTCTGGAACGGGGAAGAGCACCCAGTCATTTACCTCAGCAGGAAGTTGAAGTCCCATGAGGTAAATTACGCCACCGTTGAAAAGGAGTGTTTAGCGGTGAAGTGGGCTCTAGATTCCCTTCGGTACTACCTGCTAGGTAGGCACTTTGACATGGTTACGGATCACGCTCCGTT
Source organism: Rana muscosa (assembly GCA_029206835.1). Classification (NCBI taxonomy): domain Eukaryota; kingdom Metazoa; phylum Chordata; class Amphibia; order Anura; family Ranidae; genus Rana; species Rana muscosa. Next base: position 77,629,765 of record CM055117.1, on the reverse strand, counting down.
AAAGTGGATGGCTCAAAACAAGGAAACAAATAGAAGAGTGAATAGGTGGTTCCTGGCCCTCCAGGAATTCAACTTCACAGTAAAGCATCGCCCTGGCGTTCAAATGGGGAATGTGGATGCTTTGTCTCGAGTACATGAATGCCTGATTGCTGGTGTTCCAACCCCGAGGTTAAAACAAGAGGGGGGGGTATGTGACAGCAGGAAGGTAAAGTCACCTGGTTGCATCCAGGGGGGTAGATATATTTCGCCCAGATTCAGGCTTTACGCCGACTTATACAACTAGGTGGAGAGTTGTATAAGCCCAGCTAAGGCTAGTGGGCTCATGGATGACTCATACCTCTAGGGAGAGTGCTGGGCGTCGTACAGACAGGGAGTTGATGAGACCAGCTGAACCTTGTCAGCTCATTTAGGCCTCTATAAGAACTCCCAGCTTCATTAGATGTTAGCTCATGCCTGGAACCAGACCTGTGTGGACTGTCTAGGGAGAGTGAACCCCTGTGCGGTGAGACAAAGCCTGTGTGGCTATTTGCTTGGACATTTAAAACCAGGGACTTAGGGACTAGGACAGCCCTAGGCTGATCCCAGTTGTTAGTTAGGAAACCTGTATGTTTAGTCAGAGGTCAACTTGACCAGGATTTATTTTGTTTATGTTTCTTTTGCTTTGCTGTGTTTTGTCACTGTAAATAGAAAATAAACCGCACCTTTTTGATTTTGAAAACCACAACCTCCGTTTGCTGGGCCTGTTTTGTGTGGGGAGCCCATCCCGGGGGTCACACACACCCGCTGCCGAGCTAACCCCCTCACAGCAGTTACAACAGTTTTTTTATTTTTATTTTATAACAGGGGTTTTAAAGTGGTTAAAAGTTTTTCGTTACCTTAATGCATTCTATGCATTAAGGTAAAAAAAAAAAAAAAAACTTTCAGTGCCTGTTTTTCCCTCTCCCCGCTTAAATACTTACCTGAGTCCTGTATTGATCCAGCGCTGTGCCCGTCTGCTATTCTTCTCTCCTCTCTCATACAGGCTTGGCTTTGAGCAGTGGGAGCCATTGGCTCCTGTTGCTGTTAATCAAATCCTGTGAGAAGGGAGGGGCGGTGCTGAGTCGCACTGTGTTTGTGTCAATTTACGCACGCAGCCCGGCTCAGGAGCAATGCAACAATGCACTAACTTAAAGGAACCTATTTAGAAAATAAAAAATGAACCTTTACAACCCCTTTAAGTTAGGTTCTGTCCCCAGCCACCAAACACTGCCTTGAGGACTATCCTAACTGACCACAGACCCCTACCACCTTACACTACCCAGTTGGAACCAGACCAACCATAGGACTCCATACCTGAGATGGGTCCCACAGTTTTATCGATAGTCACCATGTTTTGGACCCTCGTCAAGGACCCCAACCGCGAATGTCCAACCTCTTTAGCAGAACGACAAAAAACTACATCACCAGGGCAGGCGGGAGGAATGTTCCTCCTATGATTTCCAGCCTGCAAGTAAAGCCTCTCCACTCCTCCCTTCCAACTACTATCTCTCCAGCTCCTCCCTATCACCCCATCTGCTCGGCCAATAAGGTAAGAGTTTCATATCCTAACAGCAAATTTAACCTTCTACTGCCTGGTTTTCATTCCACCCTGTCATGTATGCCATATGCTTATCACTTGATTCAAGCTCCGGGCATGTCTATCTGGTGGTCCTGTAACTCCCTTTCTAACATCTGGTCGAAGATCCATGACACCATGTTGACTGCAACAGGAACTACACCAGACTTTACTCCCGCCCAATACATGTGACACTATTCTTACTTACACAGAATTTTTTTTTTTTAAATCCTTAAAGTGGTTGTAAACCCACTTTTTCAACTTGCACCTACAGGTAAGCCTAGATTAAGGCTTACCTGTAGGTGCAAGAAATATCTCCTAAACCTACACGGTTTGGGAGATATTTACTAAAAATGACAGGCGCCGCTGTCTACGGCACATGCGCGCCGTAGACAACGGCGCATTCATGGGGTTAATCCCATTCACAAAATCGGCTACTTCCCAGCAATCGCTGGGTGTAGCCGAATGTGACGGCTCTCGCGCGCATGCGCAAAGTGACGTCTCCGCTGCTCCGGCCAATCACAGCGCCGGAGCGGCGCTGTGATTGGCTGGTGCAGCGATACCCGGAAGTAACCTTCCGGCTATCGCCGCAGCGATGGATGCGGCTGAAGAGGGAGACCAGGACGGCTTTGGGGGCCCCGATCTAAGGTAAGTGATGCATAATGAGCTATTATGCTAGTCATATTAGCTCATTATGCCTTTCTCTTACAGGTAGTTATGAAAAAAAAAATTATCGGGTTTACAACCACTTTAACGATGCATTTGATCAACGTAGCTAGACTGATCGTACCAGTACATAGACTCCCTACACAACGGTCAAGCTTGAGAAATAATTCATCAAGCTAAACTAAATAGCAGAAATTGAACAACTTATACACATACCGTGTTTCCCCGAAAATAAGACCTACCCCGAAAATAAGACCTAGTGTTATTTTCCAGGAGGGCTGCAATATAAGCCCTACCCTGAAAATAAGCCCTAGTTTGAAATGCTTGTAAAATCCTATAATCCACTCTATTACAGTAGTATATAATGTACAATGTGTGTGTTTCTGTAATATAAATGCGGGGGGGGGGGGCTCCGGTGGGTCACAGAAGCGCAGAGTGGCGCTATAACGAAGGTATTTGGCACAATTATATTACAGAAACACACACATTGTACATTATATACTCCTGTAATAGAGTGGATTATAGGATTTTACAAGCATTTTAACTCAGTTCACACTGGGGATTCCTGTCAAGCAGGGAGAGAGAGGGGGAGAGAAGACAGCACATTACATGGTAAGACCTACCCCGAAAATAAGCCCTACTGTGTCTTTTGCTGCCAAAATTAATATAAGACCCGGGCTTATTTTCGTGGAAACACGGTAGTACAAGATAGATTGGACACATACATAAAAACCTGGGCCTGCTGGCTCCACTGTAAAACCACAGCACTATAAAAAACAGTCATAGTGCTCATATAGAATCCTTTCTACTGCACATGACCTGATGCAATATTCTTCACCTGGAAATTCAAATCCTCAAAGGGCCATCTTGTCTCACTAGTTAGTATACCCCTATGCCCCCTAAGCCTATTACCCACATCTCCACCACCTTCACTCATACCTAGACTCTCCCTTCCTCCTCTCCACTTTTTTGAGCCCCCCCAAACACACACCTTTCCTACCTTCACTCCAGTCCTCTTACCTCTTGCCACATGTCTAAACCTAATCTTATACATATGATGTGAAGACAACATGTTTGTAGCCTAGGTTGACAACCGTGAGCAGCCCAGGGTGACAACATACTGTAGATCCCCCCAAACATATGGTGAAGGCGTGACATAGCCATTTAGGGACAGGAAGTGTATTATTTGCAAAGTTACCATATAAAAATAAACCTTGAAAAAACACAAATGCAACTTCTACGCCAAGGACTGAAATATACAACATTTTTGATTTTGGGTTTAGATAAGCTTTTTAATAATAAAAAAGCTCAGGCTCTGTACATCGAAACGAAAACTTCTGAATCCTTCCCTAAGTTCCAGAAGCCAGTATTTCAGTTTACATTTCAGCTGTATATCTCTGTACAGGATATTCTGACCCATGGATCATACCATAGATAAATCCAATGATCAATATGGTGTCAGTCTGAGGTTAGTGTTGTCAAACACATGTGTAGAGTAATTTAAAGCATCAGCCAGCAGGGTGGCGAAGAGCACACAAGGATGTATGGTCATAAACCACAGATGATTTAGAGAAACGTGTTATGTGTGGTTTTTATCTGCAGTCTAAACAAGCATTCTGGAAGTGACTCAAATCTAAGCCAATAAAACATTTGCTGCGTGAGAAAGTGAGACAATCCACACTTCAAATGAGAAATAAATCTCTTTTATGTGGCTTATAAGTTATTTTCAGCTCTTTAACCATCACTTAATCATGATGCCAAATTTTATCGCTCCCCCGGTTCCCCCTAGCTCCTGACCCGATCTAACCACTATGATTTGGGTAAAACTCTGATCTAGTGGAAAGAAGGGGAAGTAGGTAGTTTTTGTATTCTGTGTACTACCTACTCCTGATGCCTGGCCTCGGCATTATGTGCACTGCTTACTCCTGGCCTCTGGCTGTTACTTCCTCCTGACCCCTGCACTTTTTGCGTTACTTCCTCCTGACTCCTGCACTATGGACATTACTTACTGTTGACCAAAAGCAAAGTAGGTTTTATCTAAAAAAAGGTTGTAAAGAGAAGACATTTTTGACCTATTCCCTGCATTAACCACTTCAGCCCCGGAAGAATTGTCTGCCCAATGACCGGGCCATTTTTTGCGATTCGGCACTGCGTCGATTTAACTGATAATTGCGCGGTCAAGCGACGTTGTACCCAAACAAAATTGATGTCCTTTTTTCCCCACAAATAGAGCTTTCTTTTGGTGGTATTTGATCACCTCTGCGGTTTTTATTTTTTGCACTATAGACAAATAAAGAGCGACAATTTTGAAAAAAAAGCAATATTTTTTACTTTTTGCTATAATAAATATCCCCCAAAAATATATAAAAAATTTTTTTTTATCAGTTTAGGCCGAAATGTATTCTTCTAGATATTTTTGTTAAAAAAATCGCAATAAGCATATATTGATTGGTTTGCGCAAAAGTTATAGCGTCTACAAAATAGGGGATAGTTTTATGGCATTTTTATTATTATTTTTTTTTACTAGTAATGGCAGCGATCAGCGATTTTTATCCTAACTGCGATATTGCGGCGGACACATCGGACACTTTGACACTATTTTGGGACCATTGTCATTTATACAGTGATCAGTGCTATAAAAATGCACTGATTACTGTGTAAATGACCCTGGCAGGGAAGGGGTTAACCACTATGGGGTGAGGAAGGGGTTAAGTGTGTCCTAGGGAGTGATTCTAACTGTGTGGGGGCTGGGCTACAAGTGACACGACAGTGATCACTGCTCCTGATGACAGGGAACAGTAGATCACTGTCCTGTCACTAGGCAGAACAGGGAAATGCCTTGTTTACAAAGGCATCTCCCCGTTCTGCCGCTCCGTGACACAATCGCGGGATACTGGCGAACATCCAGTCCGGCCGCAGTTTCAAAGCAACGTACCTGTATGTTGCTTTGCCTGCCTGTGCCATTCTGCCGACGTATATGTACGCGAGGCAGTCGGTAAGGGTAAAAAAAAGTGTCAGTAAGTGTATCGCCCACTCACTCCTCTTATACTTACCTGAGTTCTATACTGAGCCAGCGCTGTGCCCCTCTGCAGCCAGCGCTGCTTTCTCTCACTCTTCACATAGGCACGGAGACAGCAGCTGAAACCATGGTCTCCTGCTGCTGTCAATCAAAGAGGGAGTGGGGGTAAGACCAAGCTACGCTCTGTGTGTCTATAGACGCACTCAAAAGTAAAAAGCCACCAGGTGCACCCCATAGGAATCGACTTGCTATGATGGCACACAAAGAAGAGGAGGAGTCTAGATCACTGGCAGGGAACCCCAGAAAATGAGGATCAGGGCTGCTCTGTGCAATACCATTGCATAGGGTAGGTAAGTATAACATGTTTATAATATTAGAAAAATCCTCACCTTTTTAAAACCACCTATTCTGTTTAAAATAAAAATTAAACACAAAAAATTTGTGTATACATATAAAAAAAACATTATGATTTCCTTTTTTCCCCTTTTTTTATAAGTAATCACATACCCTCTGTTCTCAGGTGCATAAGGATCTTAGAGAGCTGGGAAAGGTAAAGCAGCAGCACACTGGTCTTTCCACAGTGAATGGCTGTGCAGAAAACTGACCCCACTGTTCTCTCATTGCCTAGTGTGGCCTGTAATTAATAGGAAAGCAGAGGGACTGGCAGGGACACCAGGTATTTCACACAAAGGAAGTAATACAAAGAGAACAGGATACTTTTTCATACAAGTACATGGTACAGCAGTCACATATCAGGGATAGGAAATTCCGGGTTGACATATTCTTTAAGCCTTCTATCCACAGGAGAAGATGTGATGGGAAATCTCTCCAACAGGGACACAGACAAAATTAAAACACCTGTAGCGGGTGTCAAATTTAGTGGGGTGTATCTGGGCTATAGATGGCTCAGATGCATTGATTTTAGGGATTTATGGACACTTTGGAGTGTGGGAGGTATGAATAGTGTCATGTTCCCTGCGGTCCCTGGGTGGCGCTGTCGCCTGGGACCAGGGTTGAACTACCATTCTAGAGCCGTGCCCTTTTTTGTCCTCTCGTGGCAGTAGTACGGCGAGGCGGGGAACCCGCTGTGCCTGTTGGGAGAGGATATAAAAGGGGGCGGACATCTTGCGCACGAGGTTCATTCCCCGGGCACCTTCAGCCTGGGGGCTGCTGCAGTTCATCTGTGCCCAGGCGCCCTTGGCCTGGGCGCGTGGAGTCGAGTTCCATCCCAAGCACCTTCAGCCTGGGGTGAGGTACTATACCAGGAGGCCTGGGGCCCAGTACCTTCGACTGGGTCCCGCGAGGGCGAAGCATTCCTAAGGTGCCCCCGGTATTGGGTGCCTGAATCCTGGGCGTAAGGGACCGGAGACGTGACCTCCCCGTAGAGCCAGCGAAGCATTTGCTGGTGCCGGTGGAGGCCTCTGGTGACCGTCCGGATGGATGTCTTCCTCTGACAGGGGTCGTTTGTTCTAAAGAAGGTACTTCATGTTCTCATGGTCTGTGGCAGAGACCCATCTTTCTCAGGTCAGTGGCAGGCCTCATCCAAGGCCTGTGGCAGGGGCTTCAACTTTCACCCAGGTCAGTGGCAGTGACCAAATTCACGGTCGGTGGCAGCGACTGTGCGCCAAGCCTGTTTGCACTAAACGGAACAGGAGAAACTTTGATTCATTAGTTGTGCCTGGACCTACTCTTCCCTACACCTTGTCTGTTCTTTTAAAAATCAACCAGTTTCAAGGCAATAAAACAGTGTTGGACTTTTCTTGGTGTGGAACTCGTGTTACTGGAAGCTAAGTGTCCCTGTCAGTCACAGTGGCAATCATCCTCCACAGAGGAAGCTGAGGTTCCGGCCTAAAGCGCAGACCCGAGGGTAAATGGGTTAGCTCATATCTCTGCACCCTACATCAGAGAGTCGAGCTGGTGGTGTGCATCTTTCCCTCTTCTCCCAGATACCCCTAGATGAGTAAAACCAGTCACAGAGAGAGGGGAGAAGGTGGGGGAGGACCGCTACACACCTTTTCAGTAACATGAGGAAAAGCTAGAAGTTCTGACAATTTTTTTGCTGTTTGTGCCTTCCTGTCCCGGTGATTAGGGATGAGCTCGGTGTTCGAGTCGAACATACGTTCGACTCGAACATCGGCTGTTCGATCGTTCGACGAAGATCGAACGATTTGGGCCGTTCGCGCCTAATTCGAGTGACGCGAACGGCCCACAATGCACTACGCCATCGCAGTGTCATCCAGGCGCTGTGATTGGCCAAGCATGCACTGTGACCCCGCATGCTTGGCCAATCACAGCGCCGGCAGCGAGGAGAGCAATGATTGGCCACACGCAGGATGCCTGTGGCCAATTATTGCTGAGGGTGTTTAGTACACGCCCCACACTATAAAAGGCCGCCAGCACGGCGGCCTAGTGTAGTGTGTTCCGGAGCAGGGAAAGAGAAGCATAGGCAGGGACAGTGACATTTATTTTTTCTTGCTTAACCTGGATTCCTTTAGTTTAGGGAAAGAGAAGGATAGGTAGGGAGAGTGTCAGTGTGTTTTACTGTGCGAATCCTTGTTTCTAGGGACAGGGAAGGGCAGTGAGGGAAATTCTCCTTGTGCTATAGTGTGCTTTAAAAAAACATTTTTTCTAGGGACAGAAAACTATAGGTAGGAAGAGTGTCAGTTTCTTTCACTGTGATAATCCTTGTTTCTAGGGACAGGGAAGGACAGTGAGGGAAATTCTCCTTGTGCTATAGTGTGCTTTAAAAAAACATTTTTTCTAGGGACAGAAAACTATAGGTAGGAAGAGTGTCAGTTTCTTTCACTGTGATAATCCTTGTTTCTAGGGACAGGGAAGGACAGTGAGGGAAATTCTCCTTGTGCTATAGTGTGCTTTAAAAAAACATTTTTTCTAGGGACAGAAAACTATAGGTAGGAAGAGTGTCAGTTTCTTTCACTGTGATAATCCTTGTTTCTAGGGACAGGGAAGGACAGTGAGGGAAATTCTCCTTGTGCTATAGTGTGCTTTAAAAAAACATTTTTTCTAGGGACAGAAAACTATAGGTAGGAAGAGTGTCAGTTTCTTTCACTGTGATAATCCTTGTTTCTAGGGACAGGGAAGGACAGTGAGGGAAATTCTCCTTGTGCTATAGTGTGCTTTAAAAAAACATTTTTTCTAGGGACAGAAAACTATAGGTAGGAAGAGTGTCAGTTTCTTTCACTGTGATAATCCTTGTTTCTAGGGACAGGGAAGGACAGTGAGGGAAATTCTCCTTGTGCTATAGTGTGCTTTAAAAAAAAAATTTTTCTAGGGACAGAAAACTATAGGTAGGAAGAGTGTCAGTTTCTTTCACTGTGATAATCCTTGTTTCTAGGGACAGGGAAGGACAGTGAGGGAAATTCTCCTTGTGCTATAGTGTGCTTTAAAAAAACATTTTTTCTAGGGACAGAAAACTATAGGTAGGAAGAGTGTCAGTTTCTTTCACTGTGATAATCCTTGTTTCTAGGGACAGGGAAGGACAGTGAGGGAAATTCTCCTTGTGCTATAGTGTGCTTTAAAAAAACATTTTTTCTAGGGACAGAAAACTATAGGTAGGAAGAGTGTCAGTTTCTTTCACTGTGATAATCCTTGTTTCTAGGGACAGGGAAGGACAGTGAGGGAAATTCTCCTTGTGCTATAGTGTGCTTTAAAAAAACATTTTTTCTAGGGACAGAAAACTATAGGTAGGAAGAGTGTCAGTTTCTTTCACTGTGATAATCCTTGTTTCTAGGGACAGGGAAGGACAGTGAGGGAAATTCTCCTTGTGCTATAGTGTGCTTTAAAAAAACATTTTTTCTAGGGACAGAAAACTATAGGTAGGAAGAGTGTCAGTTTCTTTCACTGTGATAATCCTTGTTTCTAGGGACAGGGAAGGACAGTGAGGGAAATTCTCCTTGTGCTATAGTGTGCTTTAAAAAAACATTTTTTCTAGGGACAGAAAACTATAGGTAGGAAGAGTGTCAGTTTATTTCACTGTGATAATCCTTGTTTCTAGGGACAGGGAAGGACAGTGAGGGAAATTCTCCTTGTGCTATAGTGTGCTTTAAAAAAACATTTTTTCTAGGGACAGAAAACTATAGGTAGGAAGAGTGTCAGTTTCTTTCACTGTGATAATCCTTGTTTCTAGGGACAGGGAAGGACAGTGAGGGAAATTCTCCTTGTGCTATAGTGTGCTTTAAAAAAACATTTTTTCTAGGGACAGGAAACTATAGGTAGGAAGAGTGTCAGTTTCTTTCACTGTGATAATCCTTGTTTCTAGGGACAGGGAAGGACAGTGAGGGAAATTCTCCTTGTGCTATAGTGTGCTTTAAAAAAACATTTTTTCTAGGGACAGAAAACTATAGGTAGGAAGAGTGTCAGTTTCTTTCACTGTGATAATCCTTGTTTCTAGGGACAGGGAAGGACAGTGAGGGAAATTCTCCTTGTGCTATAGTGTGCTTTAAAAAAACATTTTTTCTAGGGACAGAAAACTATAGGTAGGAAGAGTGTCAGTTTCTTTCACTGTGATAATCCTTGTTTCTAGGGACAGGGAAGGACAGTGAGGGAAATTCTCCTTGTGCTATAGTGTGCTTTAAAAAAACATTTTTTCTAGGGACAGAAAACTATAGGTAGGAAGAGTGTCAGTTTCTTTCACTGTGATAATCCTTGTTTCTAGGGACAGGGAAGGACAGTGAGGGAAATTCTCCTTGTGCTATAGTGTGCTTTAAAAAAACATTTTTTCTAGGGACAGAAAACTATAGGTAGGAAGAGTGTCAGTTTCTTTCACTGTGATAATCCTTGTTTCTAGGGACAGGGAAGGACAGTGAGGGAAATTCTCCTTGTGCTATAGTGTGCTTTAAAAAAACATTTTTTCTAGGGACAGAAAACTATAGGTAGGAAGATTGTCAGTTTCTTTCACTGTGATAATCCTTGTTTCTAGGGACAGGGAAGGACAGTGAGGGAAATTCTGCTTGTGCTATAGTGTGCTTTAAAAAAACATTTTTTCTAGGGACAGAAAACTATAGGTAGGAAGAGTGTCAGTTTCTTTCACTGTGATGATCCTTGTTTCTAGGGACAGGGAAGGACAGTGAGGGAAATTCTCCTTGTGCTATAGTGTGCTTTAAAAAAACATTTTTTCTAGGGACAGAAAACTATAGGTAGGAAGAGTGTCAGTTTCTTTCACTGTGATGATCCTTGTTACTAGGGACAGGGAAGGACAGTGAGGGAAATTCTCCTTGTGCTATAGTGTGCTTTAAAAAAACATTTTTTCTAGGGACAGAAAACTATAGGTAGGAAGAGTGTCAGTTTCTTTCACTGTGATAATCCTTGTTTCTAGGGACAGGGAAGGACAGTGAGGGAAATTCTCCTTGTGCTATAGTGTGCTTTAAAAAAACATTTTTTCTAGGGACAGAAAACTATAGGTAGGAAGAGTGTCAGTTTCTTTCACTGTGATAATCCTTGTTTCTAGGGACAGGGAAGGACAGTGAGGGAAATTCTCCTTGTGCTATAGTGTGCTTTAAAAAAACATTTTTTCTAGGGACAGAAAACTATAGGTAGGAAGAGTGTCAGTTTCTTTCACTGTGATAATCCTTGTTTCTAGGGACAGGGAAGGACAGTGAGGGAAATTCTCCTTGTGCTATAGTGTGCTTTAAAAAAACATTTTTTCTAGGGACAGAAAACTATAGGTAGGAAGAGTGTCAGTTTCTTTCACTGTGATAATCCTTGTTTCTAGGGACAGGGAAGGACAGTGAGGGAAATTCTCCTTGTGCTATAGTGTGCTTTGAAAAAACATTTTTTCTAGGGACAGAAAACTATAGGTAGGAAGAGTGTCAGTTTCTTTCACTGTGATAATCCTTGTTTCTAGGGACAGGGAAGGACAGTGAGGGAAATTCTCCTTGTGCTATAGTGTGCTTTAAAAAAAAAAATTTCTAGGGACAGAAAACTATAGGTAGGAAGAGTGTCAGTTTCTTTCACTGTGATAATCCTTGTTTCTAGGGACAGGGAAGGACAGTGAGGGAAATTCTCCTTGTGCTATAGTGTGCTTTAAAAAAACATTTTTTCTAGGGACAGAAAACTATAGGTAGGAAGAGTGTCAGTTTCTTTCACTGTGATAATCCTTGTTTCTAGGGACAGGGAAGGACAGTGAGGGAAATTCTCCTTGTGCTATAGTGTGCTTTAAAAAAACATTTTTTCTAGGGACAGAAAACTATAGGTAGGAAGAGTGTCAGTTTCTTTCACTGTGATAATCCTTGTTTCTAGGGACAGGGAAGGACAGTGAGGGAAATTCTCCTTGTGCTATAGTGTGCTTTAAAAAAACATTTTTTCTAGGGACAGAAAACTATAGGTAGGAAGAGTGTCAGTTTCTTTCACTGTGATAATCCTTGTTTCTAGGGACAGGGAAGGACAGTGAGGGAAATTCTCCTTGTGCTATAGTGTGCTTTAAAAAAACATTTTTCTAGGGACAGAAAACTATAGGTAGGAAGAGTGTCAGTTTCTTTCACTGTGATAATCCTTGTTTCTAGGGACAGGGAAGGACAGTGAGGGAAATTCTCCTTGTGCTATAGTGTGCTTTAAAAAAACATTTTTTCTAGGGACAGAAAACTATAGGTAGGAAGAGTGTCAGTTTCTTTCACTGTGATAATCCTTGTTTCTAGGGACAGGGAAGGACAGTGAGGGAAATTCTCCTTGTGCTATAGTGTGCTTTAAAAAAACATTTTTTCTAGGGACAGAAAACTATAGGTAGGAAGAGTGTCAGTTTCTTTCACTGTGATAATCCTTGTTTCTAGGGACAGGGAAGGACAGTGAGGGAAATTCTCCTTGTGCTATAGTGTGCTTTAAAAAAACATTTTTTCTAGGGACAGAAAACTATAGGTAGGAAGAGTGTCAGTTTCTTTCACTGTGATGATCCTTGTTACTAGGGACAGGGAAGGACAGTGAGGGAAATTCTCCTTGTGCTATAGTGTGCTTTAAAAAAACATTTTTTCTAGGGACAGAAAACTATAGGTAGGAAGAGTGTCAGTTTCTTTCACTGTGATAATCCTTGTTTCTAGGGACAGGGAAGGACAGTGAGGGAAATTCTCCTTGTGCTATAGTGTGCTTTAAAAAAACATTTTTTCTAGGGACAGAAAACTATAGGTAGGAAGAGTGTCAGTTTCTTTCACTGTGATAATCCTTGTTTCTAGGGACAGGGAAGGACAGTGAGGGAAATTCTCCTTGTGCTATAGTGTGCTTTAAAAAAACATTTTTTCTAGGGACAGAAAACTATAGGTAGGAAGAGTGTCAGTTTCTTTCACTGTGATAATCCTTGTTTCTAGGGACAGGGAAGGACAGTGAGGGAAATTCTCCTTGTGCTATAGTGTGCTTTAAAAAAACATTTTTTCTAGGGACAGAAAACTATAGGTAGGAAGAGTGTCAGTTTCTTTCACTGTGATAATCCTTGTTTCTAGGGACAGGGAAGGACAGTGAGGGAAATTCTCCTTGTGCTATAGTGTGCTTTAAAAAAACATTTTTTCTAGGGACAGAAAACTATAGGTAGGAAGAGTGTCAGTTTCTTTCACTGTGATAATCCTTGTTTCTAGGGACAGGGAAGGACAGTGAGGGAAATTCTCCTTGTGCTATAGTGTGCTTTAAAAAAACATTTTTTCTAGGGACAGAAAACCATAGGTAGGAAGAGTGTCAGTTTCTTTCACTGTGATAATCCTTGTTTCTAGGGACAGGGAAGGACAGTGAGGGAAATTCTCCTTGTGCTATAGTGTGCTTTAAAAAAACATTTTTTCTAGGGACAGAAAACTATAGGTAGGAAGAGTGTCAGTTTCTTTTACTGTGATGATCCTTGTTACTAGGGGCAGGGAAGGACAGTGAGGGAAATTCTCCTTGTGCTATAGTGTGCTTTAAAAAAACATTTTTTCTAGGGACAGAAAACTATAGGTAGGAAGAGTGTCAGTTTCTTTCACTGTGATAATCCTTGTTTCTAGGGACAGGGAAGGACAGTGAGGGAAATTCTCCTTGTGCTATAGTGTGCTTTAAAAAAACATTTTTTCTAGGGACAGAAAACTATAGGTAGGAAGAGTGTCAGTTTCTTTCACTGTGATAATCCTTGTTTCTAGGGACAGGGAAGGACAGTGAGGGAAATTCTCCTTGTGCTATAGTGTGCTTTAAAAAAACATTTTTTCTAGGGACAGAAAACTATAGGTAGGAAGAGTGTCAGTTTCTTTCACTGTGATAATCCTTGTTTCTAGGGACAGGGAAGGACAGTGAGGGAAATTCTCCTTGTGCTATAGTGTGCTTTAAAAAAACATTTTTTCTAGGGACAGAAAACTATAGGTAGGAAGAGTGTCAGTTTCTTTCACTGTGATAATCCTTGTTTCTAGGGACAGGGAAGGACAGTGAGGGAAATTCTCCTTGTGCTATAGTGTGCTTTAAAAAAACATTTTTTCTAGGGACAGAAAACTATAGGTAGGAAGAGTGTCAGTTTCTTTCACTGTAATAATCCTTGTTTCTAGGGACAGGGAAGGACAGTGAGGGAAATTCTCCTTGTGCTATAGTGTGCTAAAGCATTCCTCATCAACCATCTTTGAAATCCTTGTTTTTTGGACAGTCAGGGAAATTGTCGTTGTGCTATTCTGTGCGAAAGCAATCATCCTCAACCATATTTAGAAATCCTTAAGTAAAGGGACAGAGAAGGACACCTGAAGGTAGCCCTTATTGCTTTTTTCCCATCTCCCTGCAGGCCATCTATTAGAATGTCTGGAAGGCAAACAAGGAGAGGCAGACAGTCAGGAGGCAATAAAAGAGGGCAAGCAGGCTCTGTGTCTGGGGGCAACAGTGCTGGTCGTGGACGCGGTGCATTGTCATCAGCACATGGCCATGGGACACGCTTGTCCTTCTTTTCGGCAGCTGGACATGTTGAGCCACATCATGCCGAAGACTTGGTAGAGTGGATGACCAAGCCCTCCTCCTCCTCCTCATCCTCTCTCACCCAGGCTCAGGGTACTGGCAAAGCAGCTGCCAAAGCGTCCTCTTCCCTGGTATCAATGTCAGACTCATCATCAGTCACTCCTTCCCTAGACCCACCATGTCCTCCTCCTGAGGAGTCCCCCGAACTGTTTGAGCACAGTGTTGGGTACATGCTCCAGGAGGATGCCCAGCGTTTCGAAGGGTCTGATGATGAAACCCAGCTACAGGAAGGCAGTAGCGTGAGAGCAGACAGAGGGGATGCTCAAGAAGGACACCAATCTGGCAGTCATGTTCCAGCAGCTGCAGCATACTGCCAGATTGGCTCCAGTGATGAGGAGGGAGGGGATGATGAGGTCACTGACTCCACGTGGGTGCCTAATAGGAGAGAGGAGGAGGAGGAGGATGAGGAGGAGGCACATCTCCAATGAGGCAGGATGCCCTTTGGTGGCCAGCGTAAGGGCAGTACACAGACGGAATCACACCGCAGAGCTCCGCCTGTGCAGGGCGCTGCCTCTGCCCGTCATTCAAAAAGTTCTTTGGTGTGGGCCTTTTTTGAGGCTAGTGCATCAGATCGCACAGCTGCTGTTTGCAACATATGTCTCAAGCGTATATCGCGTGGCCAAAACATCAGCCGCTTGGGTACCACATGCCTGACCAGACATATGTTGACCTGCCATGCAGCTCGTTGGCAAGCCTACCTCAAAGACCCACACCAAAGAACAAAGCGGACCTCTCCTTGCACCGCATCAGCTGGGATCTCCAACCCCACTATAACTTCAGTCCTCTCTGAAACATGCACTGAGAGGAATGAAGGTGTAGAATTAGGTGTGTCACAGCCAAGTACTTGCGGCCACTCTGCTAGCAGTACACCGACGTCCAATTCTAGCAGGCGAATTTCCCTGCCCCAGCTGCTGGACCGTCGAAAGAAGTTCACTCCCAGCCATCCACATGCCCAGCGGTTGAATGCTAGCTTGGCTAAATTGCTAGCGCTTCAACTGCTGCCTTTTCAGTTGGTAGACTCGGCCCCCTTCCGTGAGTTTGTGCAATGTGCGGTTCCTCAGTGGCAGGTTCCCAAACGCCACTTTTTCTCACGGAAGGCTATTCCGGCTCTCTACCGGCATGTGGAAGGCAATGTCTTGGCCTCGCTGGACAGGGCGGTCAGCGGTAAGGTGCATATTACCGCTGACTCATGGTCCAGCAGGCATGGACAGGGACGTTACCTTTCTTTCACGGCCCATTGGGTCACTCTTTTGGCAGCTGGGAAGGATGCAGGACAAGGTGCAGTAGTGTTGGAGGTTGTTCCACCGCCACGCCTCCAAAATGCTACTACTGGTTGTGACACACCTCTCTCCTCCACCCCCTCCTCTTCTTCTTCCTCCATGGCCTCTTCCTGTGGTTTGTCCTATGAACCAGCGGTGCTCCGTAGCCGTTCAAGGGGCTACGCAAGTACGCAGGCAAAAAGATGCCATGCCGTGCTTGCGCTGGTGTGTTTGGGGGACAGAAGCCACACTGGGGCAGAGGTCCTGTCTGCTCTGCAGGGCCAGGCCGAGAGGTGGTTGACGCCACGCCAGCTTAAGCCAGGAATGGTGGTTTGCGACAATGGCACCAACCTCCTCTCCGCCCTCCGACAGGGACAACTGACCCATGTGCCCTGTGTGGCTCACGTCCTTAACCTGGTGGTGCAGCGGTTCTTGGGCAGGTACCCGGGCTTACAGGATGTCCTGAGGCAGGCCAGGAAAGTCTGTGTGCATTTCCGCAGATCTTATAATGCCAGTGCTCGCCTGGCTGAGCTGCAAAAGGAGTTGAACCTGCCCAAGAACCGCCTTATATGTGACATGCCCACCAGGTGGAACTCAACGTTGGCCATGCTGCAGCGGCTGCACACGCAGCAGAGGGCCATCAATGAGTACCTGTGCGACTACGGCACCAGGACAGGGTCAGGGGAGCTTGTTTTTTTTTTCTCCACGCCAGTGGGGCATGATCAGGGATGCATGCACTGTCCTGGCACCATTTGAGGAGGCCACGAGGATGGTGAGCAGTGACAGTGCATGCATCAGTGACACTGTACCTCTTGTCCACCTGTTGGAGCACACGCTGCGTGGAATAATGGACAGGGCACTTGAGGCAGAACAGAGGCAGGAAGAGGAGGACTTCCTTGCCTCTCAAGGCCCCCTTTACCCAGACAGTGTTCCTTCTGTCCCACCCATCGCACAGGAAGAGGAGGAGGAGGAGGATTGTGTCAGCATGGAGGTGGAGGCTGGCACTCAGCATCATCAGCAGCAGTCTTTTAGGGATGATTTACAGTCCCAAGAAACCAGTGGACTTGTACGTGGCTGGGAGGAGGTGGCTGCGGATCATGTCGTCCTTAGTGACCCAGAGGACTCCGGAGCGAATGCCTCAGCAAACCTACGCTGCATGGCCTCCCTGATCCTGCAAAGTCTGCGGAAGGATACTCGTATTCTTCGGATCAAGGAGAGGGACCATTACTGGCTGGCCACTCTCCTTGATCCACGGTACAAGGGTAAGGTTGCAGACCTTATGTTACCATCGCAGAGGGAGCAGAGGATGAGACAACTCTGGGAGGCCTTGCAGAAAGGTCTGTGCAACGCGTTCCCAGAGACTGGGAGGTTACAAACTCCTGGTCCTGGACAACGAGTTGCTGAGGCTTCGGCCAGTCAAAGAAGGAGCGGTGGGGAAGGTGGCCGTCTGACCGATGCGTTCAGACAATTCTTTAGTCCGCAGCCCCAAAGTATGATCGGTTCCAGCAACCATCGCCAGCGTCTGATAAACATGGTGCAGGAATATCTAGGGGCAAGGTCAGACTTGGACACCTTCCCCACCGAAAATCCTCTGGCTTACTGGGTCTTGAGGATGGATCACTGGCCAGAGCTTGCACAGTATGCAATTGAGCTACTGGCCTGTCCTGCATCCAGCGTTCTTTCGGAACGCACATTCAGTGCTGCTGGAGGATTTGTCACGGATCACAGGGTGCGCCTGTCCACCGACTCGGTTGATCGACTGACTTTCATCAAGATGAACCAGTCTTGGATCACCACCAGCTACCACACACCTGATGCTGATATAACAGACTAATTGATTTTAACATGTCACATCCCTTCAAGACTGATGCTGATGCTGAGTGCCTGTGCTGTTATGTTGACTGGCTATCCTCCTCCTCCGAGTCCTCAATGATACGATTGATGATGATAGCTTGGAAGATCATTTTTGTTTATGGGTGCCGCCACCAGTGGCTAAGGCCCAATTTTTCAGCCCCTGTTTTACAGGGGCGTGTAATTACAATTTTTTTAGCAATAATTTGCCATAGGGCTCATTGCTGTGCTCCAAGTACAGTATCTGTGAGGGGTTGTAGTGTTGTGCCACCAGTGCCTAAGGCCCAATTTTTCAGCCCCTGTTCAAAAGGGGCATGTAATTACAATTCTTGATCTAATAATTCACAGCAGGGCCCATTGCTGCACCCACCAAGAGTAACTGTCAGGGCTTACAGTGTTGTGGCAACGCCACCACCACCACCACCACGAAAGGCCCAATTTTTCAGCCCCTGTTCAAAAGGGGCATGTAATTACAATTCTTGATCTAATAATTCACAGCAGGGCCCATTCCTGCACCCACCAAGAGTAACTCTGAGGGCTTACAGTGTTGTGGCAACGCCACCACCACCACCACCACGAAAGGCCCAATTTTTCAGCCCCTGTTCAAAAGGGGCATGTAATTACAATTCTTGATCTAATAATTCACAGCAGGGCCCATTCCTGCACCCACCAAGAGTAACTCTGAGGGCTTACAGTGTTGTGGCAACGCCACCACCACCACCACCACCACGAAAGGCCCAATTTTTCAGCCCCTGTTCAAAAGGGGCATGTAATTACAATTCTTGATCTAATAATTCACAGCAGGGCCCATTCCTGCACCCACCAAGAGTAACTCTGAGGGCTTACAGTGTTGTGGCAACACCACCACCACCACCACCACCCCGAAAGGCCCAATTTTTCAGCCCCTGTTCAACAGGGGCATGCAATTACAATTCTTGATCTAATAATTCACAGCAGGGCCCATTGCTGCACCCACCAAGAGTAACTGTCAGGGCTTACAGTGTTGTGGCAACGCCACCACCACCACCACCACGAAAGGCCCAATTTTTCAGCCCCTGTTCAAAAGGGGCATGTAATTACAATTCTTGATCTAATAATTCACAGCAGGGCCCATTCCTGCACCCACCAAGAGTAACTCTGAGGGCTTACAGTGTTGTGGCAATGCCACCACCACCACCACCACGAAAGGCCCAATTTTTCAGCCCCTGTTCAAAAGGGGCATGTAATTACAATTCTTGATCTAATAATTCACAGCAGGGCCCATTCCTGCACCCACCAAGAGTAACTCTGAGGGCTTACAGTGTTGTGGCAACACCACCACCACCACCACCACCACGAAAGGCCCAATTTTTCAGCCCCTGTTCAACAGGGGCATGCAATTACAATTCTTGATCTAATAATTCACAGCAGGGCCCATTGCTGCACCCACCAAGAGTAACTGTCAGGGCTTACAGTGTTGTGGCAACGCCACCACCACCACCACCACGAAAGGCCCAATTTTTCAGCCCCTGTTCAAAAGGGGCATGTAATTGCAATTCTTGATCTAATAATTCACAGCAGGGCCCATTGCTGCACCCACCAAGAGTAACTGTCAGGGCTTACAGTGTTGTGGCAACGCCACCACCACCACCACCACGAAAGGCCCAATTTTTCAGCCCCTGTTCAAAAGGGGCATGTAATTACAATTCTTGATCTAATAATTCACAGCAGGGCCCATTGCTGCACCCACCAAGAGTAACTGTCAGGGCTTACAGTGTTGTGGCAACGCCACCACCACCACCACCACGAAAGGCCCAATTTTTCAGCCCCTGTTCAAAAGGGGCATGTAATTACAATTCTTGATCTAATAATTCACAGCAGGGCCCATTCCTGCACCCACCAAGAGTAACTCTGAGGGCTTACAGTGTTGTGGCAACGCCACCACCACCACCACCACGAAAGGCCCAATTTTTCAGCCCCTGTTCAAAAGGGGCATGTAATTACAATTCTTGATCTAATAATTCACAGCAGGGCCCATTCCTGCACCCACCAAGAGTAACTCTGAGGGCTTACAGTGTTGTGGCAACGCCACCACCACCACCACCACCACGAAAGGCCCAATTTTTCAGCCCCTGTTCAACAGGGGCATGCAATTACAATTCTTGATCTAATAATTCACAGCAGGGCCCATTGCTGCACCCACCAAGAGTAACTGTCAGGGCTTACAGTGTTGTGGCACCAGCACCACCATCAAAGGCCCAATTTTTACTACCACTGTTCAATAATTATATGTAATTAAAATTCCTGATATAATAGTTGACAGCAGGGCGTTCCAGCACCAACCAAGAGTAACTGTGAGTGCTTACAGTGTTGTGCCAACACCAACAACTAAGGGGCCTATTTCTGCAGAGTATATACGGCAGGTCCCTACTTTCAAACATCCAACTTACAAACGACTCCTACTTGCAAACGCAAGAAGACAACAGGAAGTGAGAGGAAATCTACCCCTTGGAAGGAAAATTCTCTCCTGTAAGAATTAATATGGGAGAAAGGTGTCTCCTCTGTACTGATGCTTTATCAGCAATCCTTGTTTCAAGAAAAACACCACATTTCAAAAACAGTTGTCATTGGGACGGAAAGTGAGGTGAAATGTTCTGAACAGGGGCACAGACAGCAAAACAAATGTTACAGGGGTGATAACCCTTACCTATGTTTTCCAAAAAGTTTAAAAATAGATTTTTGGGCTGGAGCTACACTTAAACAATGTACCTGTTCAAAATTACAAACAGATTCTACATAAGAACAAACCTACAGTCCCTGTCTTGTATGCACCGCCTGTATACGGCTGTTCAGAGTATATAGGGCCTTTTTTATTTTATGTGCGGGGTTCCCCTTAATATCCATACAAGACCCAAAGGGGCTGGTAATGGGCTGGGGTAGGGGGGGGGGGGGGGGGGTCATGGGGTAGCTATGCCATTTTTCTTAAAGATTTTCATCCATATTACCGGGACCAGACATTACATTAAAGCCACAAGCAGTTTTAAATGGCTTTTTTTTCCTTTAGAAGTGTCATTTTGTGCAGGGACAGTTCTAAACACGGGAAACACGTGGCACTTCACAGGCATACTTTAGACACCCCCCAGGTACGATATTTAAAGGAATATTTGACTTTTTTTTTTCACTTTATGCATCATTAAAATGACTGCTCCCGAAAAACGACCGTTTTTAAAACTTCTTTTTGCATTGATACATGTCCCCTGGTGCACAACCCGGGTTCCCAAACCCTTTTTAGGACAATAACATGCATAATAGTTGTTATAATTAGCACTTTAGAATTCGAACGTTCGCATCCACTGTATTTAATAGGGTTCTAATGTTCGTACGAACTTTCGGTCCGTTCGCGGGTTCTGGTGCGAACCGAACCCGGGGGTGTTCGGCTCATCACTACCGGTGATCCGTTAAACACACTCTGATCATCATAGGTGATGGCATCTTGAATGGCATCCCATGTTCTAATCTTCACATATGACCCTTAGAATTCAACCCTGGGCAGCAGGTTGTCAGACAACACTTTAGTTTAGATGGAGATTAACGGCAGTTGATTCAGAGGGCGAGTTATGTGTGATTTCTATCTGCAGTCTAAACAATATTTTTGGAAGAGACTCAGGTCTGAGCTAATAAAATTTGTGCTGCATGAGAAGGAGAGTAGAGAAGGTGATTGGAAACATCTGGAAGAGACACAAGGAAAGACAAACAACAGAAGCCCCTCCATCCTGTCCAATACATAAGGTCAAGGAGCTTTTCCTACTTACTACAAGCCATTCATCCACGAGCCATCCACCCTTATCCGTTTGATGGAATGCCTAGTAGTTTCCATATGATCTTCCCTTATTTAGTCTTGTTTTCTACCTCAGATGTTCCACTGAACAGGAACTATGGATTTTCCATAGAGATTGGTTCTACAACTATTTGGGGTCATGCTCTCCACATGTAATGCACGCAAAAAACAAACAGCTTAATCTCAAGATCCAAAAAAAGAGTGGAAAATGCTTGACTTGAGACATCTACTATATATTTAATTGAAAGGGACTAACGTTCTAACATTTGATCCATTGTTTGTAACATCTAATTACGTTAACCTGCTCTTTTTCTTTAAAATAAATACCTGGGTCCACACGGATATGATTTTCTATCGTTAAAGCCTAAACACAGATGGAAGGATTTTTGGACCAATACAACAGGAAGGTATAACCAGACAGGTATGGTGAGATAGAGTAAGGCTACAGTACATTCACAGGCCCTTGAGGGCAACCCGGGGTGGCTGCTAGCAAGAATCAGTAGATTCTTGCCAGTGGTACCTGTAAATCACAGGGCCCCATAACAAAATGTTGTATGGGCCCCCCCTGCAAACAACCCACCCCCCTGCCAGTGTGCCGATCGTTTGCCGATACTGTGCCCCATCAGATGCTGCCAGTGTGCCCATCAATTGCCGCTACTGTGCCCTATCAGATGCTGCCAGTGTGCCCATTAATTGCCGCTACTGTGCCCTATCAGATGCTGCCAGTGTGACCATCAATTGCCGCTACTGTGCCCCATCAGATGCTGCCAGTGTGCCCATCAATTTCCGCTACTGTGCCCCATCAGATGCTGCTACTGTGCTCCATCAGATGCTGCCAGTGTGCCCATCAATTGCTGCTACTGTGCCCCATCAGATGCTGCCAGTGTGCCCATCAATTGCCGCTACTTTGCCCCATCAGATGCTGCTACTGTGCTCCATCAGATGCTGCCAGTGTGCTCCATCAGATGCTGCCAGTGTGCCCATCATTTGCTGCTACGGTGCTCCATCAGATGCTGCCTGGGACTTACCTGTCTCGGAGCGGGTCAGCGGCAGTCTCCTGCATGTCCTCCATGTCTTCTTCCATCCTCTCTCAAGCATCCAATCACAGCGCCTGACGTTTCAGCCAATCAGGTGAACGGCAACAGACCCGGCAACCTGATTGGCTGAGAGGCAGATTCAGTGGTAGCAAAGCAAATTCCTTCGATTGCTAACACACAACGACCATAGATAGATTCATGCAATGCATGAATCTATCTATGGTGATTAGAGCGGTGCAGGAGAGAGGGGGCGGCTCTTTATGGATGCATCGCCACTGAATTCCTCATCCTCACCGGGCCCCACTCGGCTGTGGGCCCCATAGCACCCGCGTTGGTCGCTATGGTGGTAGGTCTGCCCCTGAGTGGTACTAAAGTCTACCTGCACACACTACTGTGACTGCCAGATACGTATCAATGGCCAACGCTGCCGCTGTTCTCATATAACCAAACATTTGAGTGGTTACATGTAAATAGAGCCTCCAACCAACTCTTGACGCAGACAATGTGTGTCCAGGGTCAGTGTTTCTGCTGCGGTTTGGCCCCAGCTAATTGGCCAGTTTGTATGCAGTCATAGCGTTTAGCTGTTTCTGAATGCAGCAAACCTTACCCTTACAAACAGGAACCAAAACACTCATCACTAAACCAGGCAGAATAAATACCTCTGTAATAGTTGGCTTTATTGGTGCTGTAAACGAGCAGTTTTGATGTACAGTTGGTCCAGATGCCTAAAGGGATAATCTACATGGTTTCACCCATCATAAAGTTCATGTAAACCTATAATTTTTATTGATGTATATTAAGCAATTAAGCTCTTACTTTTTTGTACATTGGTTGAAGTACCGTATATGTATAGTAAGCAATCAAGCGCCTACTGCTTTGTTTTTTTGCTATTTTATATTGGGTGTTGTTACACCTTAAAGGGGAGTTCCAGGCTTTTTTTATGTTTATTAAAAGTCAGCAGTACAAAAAGTGTAGCTGCTGGCTTTTAATAAACATACACTTACCTGTTCCACTGTCCAGCGACGCTCCGCTCCTCTCCCCCCCTTCTCCGCCGGCGCCTCCATTCATAGTGTGGGCACCCGGCCGTGACCGCTTTCGGCTTCACGGCCGGGCACTCACTGCGCATGCGCGAACGGCGCAGCACTCTCTGAGTGGACAGGCGATCGCCTGGGACCTGTCACGTCCCAGGTGATCGCCTACAGGGAGGGGCCGCCAAAAGGCTATATGACGTATTGCCTAGGTGACCCCAGGGCGGAAGGAGGAAGTGGGACAGGAAGTCCCACTCCTACTGAAGCCCCCACTCCCCCCCCCCCAAAAAAATTTACATGCCAAATGTGGCATGCAAGGGGGCGAGGAGTGGATTAAGCGGAAGTTCCAAATTTGGGTGGAACTCCGCTTTAAAGGGGCAGCTGGTTGGTTGGTATCACTGCTATTCATATTTGTTTATTAACATTCAGGGAAGAGCCGTCTTCCGTGGTTTGAGTGTAAAACCTTGTGAGCTGCTATAATTGAAAATTGATAAATTAAAAATAGATATTAGAATATATAGATAAATAAAATAAATAAATAAATAAATGCAGCTGCCAGCACTCCCCACACTTCATTAAATGTGACAATACAAAAATGAAGAACAATTAGAGCGGCGCTAAAACAATAAGTGAAAAAATTGATAATGAATATGCTAAAATATGAGAACCCCTAATAATATATACAAAATGTGATATCCATATACACAAATGATATAATTGAAAAATAACCACCACTGTACTGTGCAAATGGTCTAAAATGTGCAAATAGCATCCAAAATATATAACGTCCAAAATATAAAGTGCATGTGCTGCGTGTTCCTCACACTGTCCTTATTCAATCCAATACATAAGGTGACAGACAGTCCATCATATGTGGATGGATAAATATAATACTGGTGTCTTCATGCAGTGTGTTTAGAAATCCTAGAGCTGCCCTCCACCGGATGTACCTTCATCTTAAGGGCTTATGAAAAGCGCCTGTGATATATATATCACCACTTAGATATTCCTCCTGTGGTTCCTCCTTCCTGTAGTAAAAACTGTAGCACAGATGCCCGATCAACATATGAAGTGCTCCTTCCTGGTGGTAGCACATAAGCCATATGAAAAGCAACAGAAGCTTGCAATAGTGTATTATCGTTTTTAAAACGTATTTTTCCCAAACATCACACCACATAAATGCACTCACATTTCTTTAAATAAAAACAAGCCTTGGTGTCACGAGGAAGAGACGAAACCGGTAGGAGGAGCTTGAGAGGCTGATGTACAAGGAAGTGTTTTGGGCTAAGGCTACGGACAGAGGGAACACCGCTGACCGGGGCTGCAGAGCCAGTTTCAGGTGAAATCATCGCCCTATCGCATATGAGTGCACCAAGGCTTGTTATATATTTTGGACACTATTTGCACGTTTCAGACCATTTGCACAGTGGTGTTTATTTTTCCACTGCTTGGCTCTGATGAAGAAGCTTTGCACTTCGAAACGCGTCAGCCGAAAGTGTCTCCTATCACGTCCTTCATGATCGGTCGGAGTGTGGTTTGGGTTCTACATGTTGCAGCCACTTATGGAACTACTTGTTCACAGCGTACCTTTCTACTACCTTTGTGAGTAGCCTTTACGTTGTTGTAAATAAATAAAATATCCTAACGATAATACACTAGGCTGGTGCGCCCTTGTTCTTTTTCTTTTTGTTTGTTACCAGGATGCCCCTATCCATGAAGGGCAGCAAACCCAGTGCCATCGTTAAAACTATTGATTGCTTGACGATCAACTCGTGTGCAGGAGTGTTTGTTTTTCTTTTATCAAAAGTAATTATTTTTCAATTATAACATTGATGTATATGGATATCACATTTTTTTTATATATTATTAAGAGTTATCATATTTAGCATATTCATTATCAATTTTTTTATCTTATTGTTTTAGCGCCGCACTAATTCCTCTTCTGTGGTTTGTTACTATAATTTTTAGAATCTCTGATGGAAGTAAGGCTAGGAATAATGTTGGTATTAAAGGTCAACTCAGGGATTAGTTTTAAAAAATGTTTCTCTGGAGTTAAAAAAATTAAATAAAAATATCTGTCTGCAATATTCACCTTCAACCTCGTCGTTGCCTAAAGTGCTTTTTCTTCATCACCTGGTCTGGAAAACTGAGGATAGACTATGAGTGCATCATGGTCCTGCCCCCTGTGCACAGCATCCTGCACTCACATCGTATTGGTGCAGAGAGCGACGCAAATGTAATCAGATCAGCGCTGTTCTCTGCATAACCCAGAAACTACCAATAGAAGATTGAAAAGGAAGACCTAGCACATCATGTAATCATTAAATATACATCATTAATAAGTATGTTAAAAAAAGAAACATAATATATACTGCTAGTGGAAGCCTGGGGGTGGGGGGGGGGGTGAAGTCTTCATGGGTGGGCAGGGGGAAGGCACAGAACCCAGAGATTGGCCTGAAAGTGGAACTTGAGTTTGCTAGATCACTTCAGGCTGGCCCCTTTTGCAGGTATGTAAAACACTAAAAATAAGTGCCTATACAGTTTAAAATCCAGTAATACACTGTCTCACCCTGCTCTGCACATGCTCAGTTGCTCTCTATTTTTAGGCACTGTGCCGAATTTGTAGAGGCCAATCTGCTGACAGCCTTAAAGCGGAATTAAACCCTTCTATCCTTTACAGCCAAGCAAGCTGCTTCTGTTTGATCTGCAATTACCATGCTGCTGCACATGTGATCAGTGACACCAGACATTGAATGGTTTGACAGTTTGGTTGAGGACACAAGCAAATGTGACAGTTAGCAGTCCTGGAATTCCAGGAATGTAAGGGCTCTTTCACACGGGGCGGATCAGTCATGATCCACCCCGTGAAGCTCCGCTTGCTCAGCGGGGATCGCTCAGTTGATCCCCGCTGAGCCGGCGGATGACTGGGCGGTCCCCGCACACTGTGCAGGGAGCGCCCTGTCAGAGCGCCGCTCTCCCCTATGGGGAGATCGGATGAACACGGACAGTCTGTCCCTCTTCATCCGATCCGCTCCGCCGACGGAAGGAAAAATAGGGTTTTCCTCCGTCACACTTTGGCGGAGCGGAGCGGATGTCAGCGGACATCGCTGACATCCGTGGCTCCATAGGGCTACATGGAGCATCCGTCCAGGTCCGCCAGAAAAACTGACAGGCGGACCTGAACGGACCCTCCGTGTGAAGGGGGCCTAACTGTTTTTTAAAACCATCAAATTTATGGATTTAGTTTCGCTTTATGATTTACTGCTCTGGGCTTCAGCAAAATGGCAGCCTCCATCAAGAAGAAATAGGAACAATGCTGGAGGCAATTTACAGCCCCCGCTTATTTTGGTAGCATATTTATTAATGTGGAATGTATGTTCCTTGCTAAAGAGCATTCTTTTTTATCAAGTTGTTATGGGTAAAGTTCCACTTTAAGAGGGCTCTACTTCACAATGCCCAATACAACAAAGATTCAAATGACTTAGTAATGTAGTATTTCTAGGGAAAGGAAAAATCCTCCCTTGTAGTGGGTCTGTTCTTCCATTGCAGAAGTTAAAGGGGTTGTAAAGGTACAATTTTTATTTCCTAAATAGCTTCCTTTACCTTAGTGCAGTCCTCCTTCACTTACCTCATCCTTCGATTTTGCTTTTAAATGTCCTTATTTCTTCGGAGAAATCCTCACTTCCTGTTCTTCTGTCTGTAACTCCACACAGTAATGCGAGGCTTTCTCCCTGGTGTGGAGTGTCGTGCTCGCCCCCTCCCTTGGCCTACAGGAGAGTCAGGACGCTCTCTACGTTGCAGATAGAGAAAGGAGCTGTGTGTTAGTGGGCGTCCTGACTTTCCTGTAGTCCAAGGGAGGGGGCGAGCATGTCAATGTGCATGCTGCATTAATGGCAATGTGGGTGCTGCATTAATGGCAATGGAGTGGGTGCTGCATTAATGGCAATGGAGTGGGTGCTGCATTCATGGCAATGGAGTGGGTGCTGCATTCATGGCAATGGAGTGGGTGCTGCATTCATGGCAATGGAGTGGGTGCTGCATTCATGGCAATGGAGTGGGTGCTGCATTCATGGCAATACGGTGGGTGCTGCATTCATGGCAATACGTTGGGTGCTGCATTCATGGTAATGGAGTGGGTGCTGCATTCATGGCAATACGGTGTGTGCTGCATTCATGGCAATGGAGTGGGTGCTGCATTCATGGCAATACGGTGGGTGCTGCATTAATGGCAATGGAGTGGGTGCTGCATTCATGGCAATACGGTGGGTGCTGCATTCATGGCAATACAGTGGGTGCTGCATTCATGGCACTTGTGAGGCTGCAGATGGGCACTGATTAGGCTGCATTGATGGGCACTGACCCTTATTTTGCTTCACAGTTCTTTATTTAAAATGTAAGATTTCTTCCTGAAACGTCCTTCTTAAAGTTAAGGGACGTGTTTTAAGCCGATAAATACGGTATATCCAAATAACACGCCTGAGCTCATCTCTTCACCACACACAGCCACAAAGGCAAGAGAATTCTTGTTGGGCAGTGTATTAGTGCTCGAATAAACACACTTAGACCGAATTTTAATGGTTTAAAGAATGTCAGGCAAAATGGTCGGCCCTCACGCATGTTCACTTCATCAAATCTGGCCCTCTTTGAAAAAAGTTTGGACACCCCTGGTCTAAGGAATACTGGAGAAATGTGGGCAAGTACAAGACATGAGGACCCCTCTAATCATCACATGTACACTTAACCCACTGACTTACATGTGCATCTGCGCAATGGTGGTGTGATCACGAAAGTAACAGGCTGGCCAAAAACGTCACGGACGGGATCTGAGGGGGCGTGGTGGGGCGACAGCAGCTGACACAGGCGGACACCTTGAGAGGGTCAAAGTGTATAGGGTGACATAAGTGTGCACTGGATGAAATGACCCCAAATAGGGGGACCTATGTGACAAATAGAAGGAGTGAGAAAAAACAATATGCTGTTAATGTGAATAATGTATGAGTGAATGTAGAGTGAAGTGAAGGGATGAGGTGCAGAGTGAAAGATAAGAAAAGGGATCAGAATAAGTGAGAGAAGGAGAAGAGGGCACAAGAGGGAACGGGAGATAGAGACAAGCCAAATGATGTGTGGATGGTGAAAAGGGGTGGATACCTGTTGCAGAATACTGAAAGTGCAGTGGTGCATGTTGATCCTCGGTAGGACGTGGTATGAGAAAAATGTAGGCGTGAGACCCAACAGGGGGGAGGACCATTCTAGACTGTAAGCTCTAACGAGCAGGGCCCTCTGATTCCTTTGTATTGAATTGTATTGTGACTGTACTGTCTTCCCTGATGTTGTAAAAGCGCTGCGCAAACTAAACTGTTGGCGCTATATAATTCCTGTATAATAATAATAATAATAATATAGGCAGTGCCGCCACGGCCCAACCCCCAACGTCACGCCGGAGCACAGAGGGGGAGTCATCCCCAGTGTGTTGGCAGATAGAGATCACTCAGCCAGTAGCGCGGCGCCATGAGGACGCTGCACACCTAGCGTGGAAAGCGTGACGTTGACACACAGTGAAGAAGCCACATTTGGCACTTTTTGGGGGGGAGTGGGTACCTGGTTTTGGGACACACCAGACCGCTGCTGTGAGCCGCATCCAAATTAAGTGTGAACCCAGCCTTAATAAATCAATAAGAACTAAAAAATAGAAGGAGATAGAATGGATAGTAAAAGGTCACAAACCAGCACAAGTGCAGCACTAACCAACCAGCCCGGTTTCATTTCATTTGGGTGTTGTAGGGGGGCTGGGTGATGTATTCGTCTGGAAAAAATTATTGCTAATATCTTAAAAATAAAAGCAGCACAAATGTACATTTTTACGGCACAAAACAGCACAAACGTAGTACTAATGAAACACACTTGAGTTTTTATTTGTACTGATTGTAGGGGGCAAAGTGTGTAGGGTTTGATAAAGAAGAACAAGTTATAACTAAAAAACCATAACAGCACAAATAAAAAGGTTAGCAGCACAAACGTAGCTCTAACCAACGAGCCCGGTTTCGTATCCTTTGGCTGTTGTAGGGGGGCTGATTGACCTTTGGTGACCTTTAAAAAATCATTAATAATGCAAAAACAATAAAATATAGAACGGAAATTTAAACAGCACAAACCAGCACAAACATGGCACTAACCAACCAGCCTGGTTTTGTGTCCTTTGGCTGTTGAAGGGGAGCTAGGTGATGTCATAGTCTGGAAAAAATAATGGCTAATATCTTAAAAATTAAAGCAGCACAAATGTAAATTTTTACGGCACAAAACAGCACAAACGTAGCACTAAAGAAACACACTTGAGTTTTTAGTTGGTGCTGATTGTAGGGGGGCCAGCTTCGCTGAGCTAGGAGAGTGTGCATAGCTGAGAAAACCGCTCCTCCTCTTCCTCCCCTCCCGAAGACTCCTGGGATGTATGACACCATTTGCATAGGCAAGAGACCAGAAAGTAACTGAAAAAAAGTAAAAAAAAAAAAGTTTAAAAGTAAATATAATATACCTACCTATCGTATTACTAATGCTAGCAGCATGAGGATTGAAAATGGCTAATGTTGATTGGGAGAGTAAATCTCCACTTCAAGTTTTGCCTGGAGATGTGCATTAAAGAGTAACTGAACTCTGATCTCAACCATCTTGGTAGAGGTAGGGCTTTGCTTCCTGATGTCAGAGCTTCAGCAAGGAAAACAGTGAGCAGCACGGTAGTGATAGACCCACATATCAGGAAGTGCTCTGATATTTTTCAGGAGGAAAAAGAAGGTACTTTATTCAGGGTACTGCTTATACACAGGAGACATTTCTTTTTCGTACATCACGGGACACAGAGCGACTTAGTCATTACTAATGGGTTATATAGATTACCTTCAGGTGTTGGCACTGGCCAATTCCAAACCGGAAGTACCCTCCCCTATATAAGCCCCTCCCACCCGGGAGCACCTCAGTTTTTTGCCAGTGTCTAAGGTGTTGGCCAAGAAGTAACATGTGTTTTCACTGGGCTTGCGTACAGGTTCTTTTGGGCCTTAGTAAGCTGTTCCGGATCCCACCAAAAAAGCTTCATAGCTAAACGGTCGGTACCCGGGCCTTGCAGCAGAAGAGCAAGGTTTTGCCTGTAATGCCTCTCTTAGGAGGGCTGGACCCTGGGATCCAGAGCTCTGGTCATACCCACGACCAAGATGTTGTCTGTGCAGGGTGCTATACAGGTCCAGGGGAGTGGAATCCTTGGGAACCCGGTCCCTGAAGGTTTAATTACAATGCCTGCCGTGATAGGTGAAGTTTGGACTTCTGTGGACCAAACAAAGTCCTGCGGCGGGGATCAGGTAAGTGGGGGCCCCCAGGAACTTGGTTCTATTGGGGGACCCCCAAGCCTAATTTGTCTTTCTGTCTGTTACCTAACGGTATTCCCGCTAAATATCTGTGTTTGCCTGTAACTACTGAAAATGTAAAATTTTAATAGTAGTCAAGAAAAAAAAAAAAGGGACCGCGGTACCTGTGTTAAACCACTAGAGGCCGCTGTAGTCCATTTTTCTTGTCATGTGGATGTTTGGTTTTCTCAAGTCAAAAGATCCAGGCAGTTGGTAAGTTTCTCTGTGGGAATCCACTTCCTCTGCCCTGTTGCTGCGCTCATCCACCGCACAGGCCCTCCGGCAAAAAGGGCCCTGGCTCCTAGTCCCTGTTTGATTTCGAAAAGGGCGCCAATGGCGCACGGGCGCGGGTGCGTTCACGCGCCTCCTATGAAAAAAAGGGGCGGGGCGGGTGGATGACGCTCGATGCGCGCCGCGGCGCTTCTGCGCATGTGCAGGCGTCCCAGCATGGTTAAAAGACACAGTACAAGTGTCAGCTGGATGCAAACAGAGCTAGCAACAAACAGTGGCACACAGAGGCGGTTGATGCAGGCATCCCCATAGAAAGGCACTTTAGTGGACACCAGCTGGTATATAGCAGCAACTGTGTTAGACTATTACCAGCAAAAATTGGTGTATGACGACAGGAATACCTCAGCTTTGTGCTTAAAGGATATGTCGTCCAGACGCTCCGGAAATAGGTCTTCCAGGAAGCCAAAGGGGTCTCCATCGGGCTCTGAGGATATTGGGCATGCTTGTACTGCACCAATCTCCCCTGAGAATTCAGAGGTCAGTAGCCGTAGAAACCCCGCAGGAATGCCTGGTGCTGCGGCTGTCCCCAGTCCACCTGCTCCTGTATATATAACAGAGGAGGTTTTATCCTCAACTCTGGGAGGATTGGAAGAGAGATTAACAGCATTGATCGCTGCTTCCCTGTCACAGGAAAAGCGCGTCCGATCTCCGTCTCCTCCTTCAGAGTGCCTGTTAGTGGAGGAACAGCCCCACACAGAGATCGACCTACCTGAAGGGGATCAGGATGAGGTTGATTCAGTTATGGAGGAATCAACAGTGGAAGAACCTTTCTCAGCATCTCAGGCTGAAAGATTATGGGTTCAGTCTCTGACTAACATGGTCCGATCAGCATTTAAAATGCCTCTGGCGGAACCACCATCCACTACGGTTTCCTCGCTGGGGTCGCAAAAAGCTCCCCAGGCTGTCTGTTCCTTCCCAATCCACCCTTTATTAGAAGGGCTTATTTACCAGGATTGGGAGCATCCTGATAAAATATTTGCTCCCCCCAAGAGATTTCCGGTGATCTATCCCATGGAGGATAAGTTCATAAAAAAATGGAGGGTCCCTACAGTGGACGCAGCCATCTCTTCTGTTAACAAATCACTGACATGTCCAGTAGATAATGTTCCAATGTTCAAAGACCCAATAGATAAAAAATTGGAGTCTTTACTAAAATCTGCTTTCTCTACAGCAAGCATGGTGACACAACCTGCGGTAGCAGCAATTGGAGTCTGCCAAGCAGTGAAAGATCAGTTGAAACAAGTCTTAAGGGACTTACCAGATCAGCAGGCTCTTGCCCTAGCTGACCTGCCTAGAGCCTTGTGTTTTGCGGTGGACGCCATAAAGGATACAATCCAACAGGCCTCCCGCTTTACGCTGTCTATAGTACATATGCGTAGGCTTCTGTGGCTCAAAAACTGGTCTGCTGAAGCTCCCTGTAAAAAACTGCTGGTTAGCTTCCCATTTCATGGAGAACGCTTATTTGGAGAAGATCTGGACAAATATATCCAGAAAATTTCTGCCGGTAAAAGTTCACTCTTACCGGTTAAGAACAAGGGTAGAAGTCCTTCTTTTAAGAGGCCTACTTCTCCAGTCTCGGGCACATCGGCTGTGAAGCAGTTCCGACGGCCTCCGCGGTCAAATTCAGGGGGCAGAAATCAGGGACAATCACAGGGTAACAAGAAGCCCTGGATCAAGAGAGGTACAAAACCTCCCCCCAAGGCATGAAGCGTTGCCCCCACTCAATCGGGTGGGGGGAAGACTTCAGTTGTTCACAGAGACCTGGCGGGACACCATCAGAGACAGATGGGTGCTCTCCGCAGTAAGTCTGGGATACAAGCTGGAGTTAAAAGGCACTCCTCCTGCCCAATTTATGAGGTCAAACGTGCCAAGAGATCCCCAGAAGAGAGGATCCCTCCTTCTGGCACTAGAACAACTATTGCTCCAAGGTGTAATCATGAAGGTTCCCCTGGAAGAAATCGGATTCGGGTTTTACTCGAACCTTTTCACAGTCCCCAAACCAAATGGGGACGTGAGGCCCATATTAAATCTAAAAGGGCTAAACAAGTTCCTAAATATCAGGACTTTTCGGATGGAGTCGATCCGATCGGTGGCCACCGCCCTACAAGGGCAGGAATGGTTAGCCTCGATCGACATAAAGGATGCTTATCTGCATATTCCCATCTTTCCGGCCCACCAGAAATTTCTACGCTTTGCAGTAGAAGGGCGCCATTTTCAGTTCAGAGCCTTACCTTTCGGTCTGGCCACAGCACCACGAGTGTTCACAAAAATTCTGGCCCCATTATTGGCCAATCTAAGAACACAGGGTGTAACGATAATGGCATATCTAGACGACCTGCTACTAATAGACCACTCAGTGGAAAAGCTGGAAGTAGCTATTCACAAGACAATCAAGTATCTGGAATATCACGGTTGGATTATCAACTGGGACAAGTCAGCTCTAAGACCAGTCAAAAGTCTGGAATACTTAGGGCTAAGGCTGGATTCAAATCAGAGAAAGATTTTCTTACCTCCAGAGAAGGTGTCGTCTTTAAAAGATTTGACCCACTTAGTGGGTACAAAAAGAAAACCATCCATACGCTTCTGCATGAGGCTGCTGGGAAAAATGGTGGCTTCATTCGAAGCGGTACCCTACGGTCAATTCCATTCAAGGAATTTGCAAAGGGCCATACTGTCAGCCTGGAACAAAAAAGTTCAGGCTTTAGACTTACCAATGTCCCTGTCCCCTTCCGTTCGCAAGAGCCTCCATTGGTGGTTGGTGCCCCAGAATCTGGAAAAAGGGAAACCCTTCAGTCCGGTTTCTTGGAAGGTAGTCACTACAGATGCCAGCCTCATAGGCTGGGGGGCAGTACTGGAGCAATGGTCTCTCCAGGGCAAGTGGTCAGAAGCAGAAAAGGCCCTGCCCATCAATCTCTTAGAGATACGAGCAGCCCGGTATGCCCTAGTAGCATGGACATCCAAACTCCAAGGGTCCCCTGTCAGAATTCAATCAGACAATGCCACAGCAGTGGCATATATCAATCACCAGGGTGGCACCAGGAGTCGTGCAGCCCAGAGGGAAGCAAATTGCATCCTGGAGTGGGCAGAAAAATATGTCCCAGCCATATCTGCGGTTTTCATCCCAGGAGTGGAAAATTGGAGAGCGGACTTTTTAAGTCGCCAACAATTATGCCCGGGGGAATGGTCTCTTCACCCCGAGGTTTTCCAGGCAATATGCCAGCGGTGGGGAACACCGGATGTAGATCTGCTAGCATCCAGATTCAACGCAAAGGTGGACAGATTTGTGTCTCGCACAAGGGATCCTCTAGCTTGCGGCTCGGATGCCCTAGTGTTCCCTTGGGATCAGTTCAAGCTGATATATGCATTCCCACCGCCACAATTGTTACCGCGATTACTCCGCAGAATCAGGGTAGAAAAGAAACCAGTGATTCTGGTGGCTCCAGCGTGGCCCCGAAGGGCATGGTACGCGGAGATTGTAAAAATGTCAGTGAGGAGTCCTTGGACCCTCCCACATCGTCCGGACCTGCTGTCGCAGGGACCGATATACCACCCTTCCTTACCAGCCCTAGGTTTGACGGCCTGGCTATTGAAGCCCACATTCTGAAAAAGAGAGGGCTCTCTAATTCTGTGGTATCTACCATAATCAATGCCAGGAAGCCGGTATCCAGGCAGATCTATTATAGGATCTGGAAAGCGTACATTAAGGGGTGTGAGGCCAAGAAATGGCATCCACGTAAGTACGTGATAGGGAGGATTTTGGACTTCCTACAGTGGGCTGTAGATAGGAAGCTGGCCTTGAGTACTATCAAGGGTCAGATTTCGGCCTTGTCAATATTTTTTCAAAGGCCCTTGGCTTCGCATTCACTAGTCAAAGCTTTCATACAAGGAGTGATGCGTATTAGCCCTCCGGTTAGTATTCCCATATGTCCTTGGGACTTAAACCTGGTTCTGTCAGTTCTACAGAAACAACCGTTTGAACCATTGCAACACATTTCCTTGGTTCTTCTCACCAGGAAATTGATTTTCTTAGTAGCCGTTTGTTCGGCTAAAAGAGTATCGGAATTAGCCGCCTTGTCCTGTAAGGAGCCATATCTGGTTGTCCATAAGGACAGAGTAGTATTACGTCCTCATCCAGCCTTTCTTCCTAAGGTGGTATCGAGGTTTCATTTGAACCAAGATGTGGTTCTTCCTTCTTTTTTCCCCAAACCTAGCTCGGTAGAGGAAAAGTTATTACATTCCTTGGATGTAGTAAGAGCAGTTAAAGCTTATCTAAAAGCCACTGCTCAGATTCGCAGAACGGATACTTTGTTTATTCTGCCGGAAGGCCCTAAAAAGGGTCAGGCAGCATCAAAATCCACTTTAGCCAAGTGGATTCGACAGGTCATAATACAAGCCTATGGCTTGAGAAAGAGACCGCCTCCGTTCAAAGTTAGGGCGCACTCCACAAGAGCAGTTGGAACTTCATGGGCAGTGCATCACCAGGCCTCCCTGGCTCAAGTATGTAAGGCCGCAACATGGTCTTCGGTACACACGTTTACTAGATTCTACCAGGTAGACGTTAGAAGTCAGGAGGATGTCGCCTTTGGGCGCAGTGTGTTGCAGGCCGCAAAAGATCCTCATGCCTGATGGCGCCCAGCTTATGTATCCCTCCCCTCATTTGGCATTGCTTTGGGACGTCCCATTAGTAATGACTAAGTCGCTCTGTGTCCCGTGATGTACGAAAAAGAAAAAGGGATTTTTATAACAGCTTACCTGTAAAATCCTTTTCTTGGAGTACATCACGGGACACAGAGCTCCCACCCCTCTTTTTGGGACACTTATTGCTTGGCTACAAAACTGAGGTGCTCCCGGATGGGAGGGGCTTATATAGGGGAGGGTACTTCCGGTTTGGAATTGGCCAGTGCCAACACCTGAAGGTAATCTATATAACCCATTAGTAATGACTAAGTCGCTCTGTGTCCCGTGATGTACTCCAAGAAAAGGATTTTACAGGTAAGCTGTTATAAAAATCCCTTTTTCTAATTGTTCCCTGTAACTTAGCCCCTCTCTGAAAATCCCTCCACTGACTTTGATTCACCCAATAAATATTATTTTAAATATTAATGACATATAAAGTCATCCACAGCTCTATCATTCTCTCCTCTCATGCTCACCTCTAATGCCGCGTACACACGATCGATTTTCTCAACGGTGAAAACACCGTCGAGAAAATAGACGGGAAAAACGAGGAACGGCTTGTTCCCCTACACACGGCCGTTTTTCCCGTCATTTTTTCTCTTGGTCGAGAAAAACGACCGTGTGTAGGCTCCCCGGCAGTGTTTCCCTATGGGAAAACTGCAGTGGAAAAAAATGCAGTGAATTACGACGAGAAAAATTAGAGCATGTTCTAATTTTTCTCGTCGTGATTAATGCAGTTTTTCTCGTCTGGAAAAATGACCAAAAGCCCACACACGGTCGTTTTTCTCATCAAAGAGAAAAAATTTCATTTTTCCCGACGAGAAAAATGGTCGTGTGTACGCAGCATTAGACTTCTCCAGAGCCTCTCCCATCCTCTAGATTTCCTTACCCCATCCTGTACGGTGATCTCTCGCTCTATCGAAGAACTGCATTTTACTTTTTGAAAAAACTCATCCCCTCACAATTATTACCTTTTGTATCACTTACCCTTATGTATAGATTGCAAGCTCTTATGGACAGGGCCCTTCTAATTCTCTTGTCTTAAAATGTATTGCATCTGTACTGTCTCCTATTATTTTGTAAAGTGCTGCACATACCTGTACTGTTGGCATTATACTGTAAATACCATAAAATAATAATATTAATGGATCATATACAGTTTCAGTTGTTATTGCTTCTCCCGTCTTACCTCAATTCTTGCGTTTAGCAACACTTAAGCCAACACAATAGTAAATAATACATAACATGCATACAAGTTATTTTTCTCCAAGGTTCACTTTATAGTCTGCTGAATTTGGGTTTATTGTCTGTTGGATGCAGGCACATGGGAGTTTTTGAATCCCACCAAGTTTTAGTTTTGTTTTGGTAAATGTCAAGCAGAACCATGCAGACACAATAGATAAGAAATGTTATACCAACATCCACCTGATGATATCATATGCTCAAATTCCTCTTCTGCAAAATATCAATAAAAAGAGTCTAAACAAGATTAAAAAATACCATAGCGGTACAGACAAGTACTGGCAAATCAACATGCTTTATATCACAATGGATGGATCTTTTCCTTACTTGCGTTAATTGATTCCTGTTGAGGGGTTTGAGAAAAAAAGTAGTAAATGTATTACTAAGAAACTAAACACAAAAGGAAAAATTAAAGAAATAAAAATGATAAAATTTTTGTTTTTTTGAAATGTCCCGATATGATTGAAAAGACACTATTTTACAAAAAGTATTTACGCACAAGAATTTAATGGCATCCCAGTCTTA
The DNA here is from genome assembly GCA_029206835.1 of Rana muscosa. Classification (NCBI taxonomy): domain Eukaryota; kingdom Metazoa; phylum Chordata; class Amphibia; order Anura; family Ranidae; genus Rana; species Rana muscosa. Next base: position 77,592,416 of record CM055117.1, on the reverse strand, counting down.
GTCCGCAGGGTTCAATATTAAGTTGGCCCACCTTTTGCAGCTATACCAGCTTCAGCTCTTCTGGAAAGGCTGTCCACAAGGTTTAGGAGTGTGTCTAGGGGAATGTTTGACCATTCTTCCAGAAGCGCATGTGTTTTGATCTTTGATGCACTGCAAACCTTGGAACTCCTTGACCTACTTACTTATGAAGCTATAAATTTGGGGCTTGCCTATCTTACAAAAATTCTGGTTGTAGGCAGGTGCAGTTTACACTCCCCTCTGTAGGTGGCGCTGTCTTGCTGACTGCTGTACAGGGGAAATAGAGGATAGAAAGGCTAAGGACACACCAAGTTTCCCTTATTTTTTAAGATTTCTGTTTATTAATTATTTGTAAAACATACAATAAACAATATAACTTATTCAGTCTGTTCTTAATGATTCTTATGATGTTTTGCATCTGTTATATATGTTCGAGTTTAAATGTTAGATATATATATATGTTAGAGTTTAAAAGTGGCACATTTGTAGCATATACAGAATATGCTACAGCCAAACTGACAAAAAATCCAATTTAAAAGGAAAAAACTGCGTGGGGTCCCCCCCAAAATACATACCAGACCCTTATCCAAACATGCAGCCTGGTAGGTCAGAAAAAAGGGGGGGACAGACGAGCGAGCACCCATGTTGATGGGGACAAGGGCCTCTTTTCGACAACCCTGGCCTGTGGGTTTCGGGGTCTGCGGTACATCGTACCCGTACCCATCTGCCGAAAAAGTCTCAAAAAGTAAGAAAAAACAGGAGACAGTTTTTGACAAATACTTTATTAAAATTGGGCCTTTGAACCCAACACACGGGGAGGTCCCCCTCCCCTAGCCGTTAATGGGTAAATATATCTATACAATATCATTCACTGTAGATGTTTGATTGTGGAGAGTGCTCTTGTTTTTTTAACTATTTTACCGATATATTGTATTTTCTTCCAAAGCACCTCTCTCTTACCCCCTGAAGAAGACCGATATGATAAGGTCGTAACGCGTCTGGGTTTTTACTATTAATATTACTGTAAAACCTGATCATTCTGACATGTCACTGTATATGTATCCCTATGGCTGTCCTTCCATGTACATGTTTTTACTGTATCATTTTGTATATATGTTTTTGAATCCAACAGATGTGCCTCACAGCGCAAAGTCTGTTTAAATAAATCATGTTTTTTATACAGCAATGAACTTTAGCATTCTAAGCTGCAACACAAATTCCCCTGGGGTATCCTTCCTGTTTATAACCATTTAGGGTGTGCAGCGCACCTACCTACTACTAGTATCGCTATTCCCTTGCTAAAATAAATAAAAAGTGTCCCTTGAACTAAATTCACTGTCAATCATGAATTCCAGACGGACCTGAAAATTTGAAAATAAAAAAAAAGCTTCCGCCTTCTGGGAGGACTCCCACCAACTGCTCGCCCTGCACTTTGACAGCTCTTATATAGGCAGGGGGCGGGGGCCACCCAGGTACATCACCCAGTGGCACCGCCCCCTTCTGACATCGCGTGTTGGACTGGGGGGGGACCCCACGCCTTTTTTTTCTTTATTTTTTAATAGCCGGGTGCTGGCAATTGTAACCGCGAGTCATTCTTTAGAAATGCTAGTTTCGCTGCAGCATGTTCTGTATATGCTACAAATGCGCCACTTTACAGGCACATTCGGGGACCCCCCCCAGGCATGATATTTAAAGGAATTTTTCATTTTCATTGTTGCACTTTAAGCATTATTAAAATCACTGCTCCTGAAAAAACAATTTCTTTAAAAAATAAATAAAAATATTGATACATGTCCCCCAGGGCAGTACCCAGACCCCCATACCCCTTTTTTGGCCAATTATTTGCATATGAGCCTTGAAAATGGGCACTTTTGATTTTTACTGTTCGACTCCCATAGATTTCAACAGGGTTCGCTGTTCGGGTTAGAACATTTCCCCTAGGGGGGATCGGCCCATCCCTAATTGGAACCCATGTTGGATGGGGCCAGCACCTGGTCTGTGTGTTAGTGGAGATGGAAGACTGACGTAGAGCGGTGTTCACATGCATCTAAACAATAGAAAATAGTTGCTAGTGCAAAAATGTAATTGAATTACTCACGCAGGACTGAGTTTCCTTTATTGACATACACAGTAGAGGCTGAGCTTCTAAACTTTTATCATTTGTTAAAACAGACAGTGTTCAAATCTAATTTACAACTGAAAATGAGATCTGCCAGCATGGTATAGAAATGATTAATTATAACTAATTCTACAATGGCAAGCTACAATTTTTAAATCGTTTTTTTCTAAGTTATGCTATGTGAAGGAGAACATGTAACAAATATAAAGTAGGTGTTATCCCAATTTGGCTGCAAAAGTGGAAATACACAAACAGACCAAACCTAAAAAAAAAAAAAAAAACACTCACATGTAGCATGTTTATGAAAGAAAAGTCCCTACTGGTATCTTCTATCATAGACTCCTCTCCCTGCCTGTCAGCATTTATGTAAATTGAGCTAAGTGCTGTGATGATTTAACTCCTGTGGAGCGGCGCCATCATGGCACAAGTGGTCGAAGAGTCTGAACCCAGAAGGAACACCATGAGAAGATGGCATGCAAGTCTGCCATAATGTGCTAATATGTTATTCATACCAGTACATTACAGCAAAAGGCTCACATGGGCCATTTTTTTTTTACGTGGAGGTTTAATTCCTCTTTAACCGCTTGCCGTCTGCTGCACGACGAAGTACGTTGGCAGAATGTCACGGCTGCGCAAATGCCCGTACACGTACGTCCCTCCGTCATCGCAGGCTAGCGGGCGCGCGCATGCTCTACGTGCATCATGAGAGCTTGCCCGCGAGTCATGCAGACTCGATATCCGCCAGTGGCCCTCAATCGTGACACGGAGAGGCAGAACGTGGAGATGCCTAGGTAAACAAGGCATTTTCCTGTTCTGCCTAGTGACATGACAGAGATATACTGCTCCCAGTGATCGGGAACAGTGATCTCTGTCATGTCAGTGGTGGCCCATCACCCGGACAGTTAGAACATGCTGAGGGAACACACTTAACCCCTTGATCGCCCCTAGTGTTTGACCCCTTCCCTACCAGTGACATTTATACAGTAATCAGTAGCCATTTTTGGCTCAAATTGCTGTATAAATATCAATGGTCCCAAAATAGTGTCAAAAGTGTCCGATTTTTCCGCCACAATGTCGCAGTCATGATAAAAATCGCAGATCGCTGCCATTACTAATAAAAGAAATGAATAATAAAAATGCCATAAATCTATCCCCTATAGACGCTATATCTTTTGTGCAAACCAATCAATATACGCTTATTGCCATTTTTTTTTAACCAAAAATATGTAGAAGAATACATATCGGCCTATACTGCGGAAGAATTTTTTATTTTTTATAGAATATTTTTTAGAATATTTATTATAGCAAAAAGTAAAAAATATAGTTTTTGTTTCAAAATTGGTGGTCTTTTTTTATTTATTTTCAAAAGATAAAAACTGCAGAGGTGATCAAATACTACCAAAAGAAAGCTCTGTTTGTGGTAAAAAAAGGACGTAAATTTTGTTTGGGTGCAACATTGCACGACTGCGCAATTGTCAGTTAAAGCGACACGGTGCTGTATCGCAAAAAAATGCTCTGGTCATTAACCTCCCTGGCGGTATTCCCGAGTCTGGCTCGGGGTGAGTTTTTACTACCAAAAGCGGTAACTCCGAGCCAGACTCAGGGCTGCATCGCTGGATACTGGGAAAGTTACTTACCTTGTCCCCTGGATCCTGCGATGTCTCCCCGCTGTGTCTGCGAGCCGTGTCTCGCCCGATTCACACAGTGCCGAGCTCCGTTCCCTGCGAGCAGCACGACGCACGGGGGTGAAGATCGGCGCAAAATTCAAAAAAGTAAAAACACACAATACATACAGTACTGTAATCTTACAGATTACAGTACTGTATGAAATAATAACACATCCCCTTTGTCCCTAGTGGTCTGTCCAGTGCCCTGCATGCACTTTTATATTATAAATACTGATTTTTCTGCCTGGAAACTGGAGATTGTCCATAGCAACCAAAAAGTGTCAGTTTACGTCAAAAGTGGTTTTAGACCAGCTAGAAAACAGCGATAATAAATTAGAATCACTTGCAGAATTGAGCGATAGTGATTTGTGTGGAAATTCGTCATAAAATACTGATAGTAATGACAGCGACAATTCTGCAACTGAGCATATTTCAGTGTTTTTGATTTGATTACATTATTGAATAATTTTTATTATTATTAGTTATAATTATTTATAGTTATTTATTATATTATAATTTATGATTTTGTGTTTCAAACGTTATCATACCCGGGATGTCTACTAGACTCTTGTTTGATCAGATTTAAGTGAGTTATTCCTAGGAAATAAAGGCCTACAATATAAAACGTCAAATTTCCATGCAAAAAAATTGTACCGCTTTCATCACGTAAAATCGGAAATAATCATACCGCCAGGGAGGTTAAGGGGGTAAATTTTTCCGGGGCTGAAGTGGTTAAGGTGAGCCTTTCAAACATGCTGAGTTTAGAGCACCACCTGCTGACTGGAAGTAAAAAATATTACTATGCCATAGTTCATATTCAATTGACCAAAAATAAAAATACATATTTCTCAAAATAAATAAATAAATAATTAGCTCCAGAACTAATTAAATCAATAATGAAAATATATTCAAGGCACCATACATTCCCTTTAAAGAAACAGACAGAAATGCCAATCTGACAATGTTGGGTTTATTATGAACAGACAGACTTATGCACATTTCCATGTGTGGAAATAAGACATTTATATAAAACCACATCTGCTACTTTGAAGCATAAACCTACTTGAATTTAAATAAAATGTAAGTCCATCTGTTCCATTATAGGCTCCAGAATGGAGAGAAAAATAATAAGAATTCTCTGAGATTTTAAATACAAGATGTTCATATGAGGAAGAATTATATGGAGAGAGCAGCAAACAACAGTGCTATTCAGTAAATGATACAAATGCGTATACATGGGTATATTTATAAAGCAGTCAAAGTGACATTGACCGAACATTCACCACAGCTGTATCATCCTGGTTTATGTGTTATAAATTACAGTGATTGATTCACCTGCAGTGAATGTTTGATGAATGTCACATTTAAATTGGCCCATTTCTTATTGTGGCTCAATGTGTGTTTTTCTTATGTTTTTTTTCGGATGCGCCTACAGGTCAGCCAATACATTTGGAAATAGAGGTTCAAAGCCATATGGCATTGTAGGAGACATTAAATGTGACAAGAGTGATGACACTCGTAGTAATAATAATTATTATTATTATTATACAGGATTTATTTAGCGCCGACAGTTTGCGCAGCGCTTAACAAAATAAAGGCAGACATTACAGTTACATTACAATTTGGTACAAGAGGAATCAGAGGGCCCTGCTCATTAGAGCTTGATAATATCCATGAAGGTGTCTGCTACCTGCGATGAGTGTGCAGTCATTTGATCGTGAAAGGTGGACATCGTGCAGATTGTTCATAGCTTACTCATCACCTTCCTTTAGCTGTTAGATGAACTAGTTACTTTGGAAGATTTTCCCTCTATTTGTATTCTGATGACAACCCATAATTTGGGATTTTCTTTCCATTTGACACAGCCCAATCTGTCCTGAGAAAAAAAAAATACATACACTATATTACCAAAAGTATTGGTACGCCTGCTTTTACACGCACATGAACTTTAATGGCATCCCAGTCTTATTCCGTAGGGTTCAATATTGAGTTGGCCCACTCTTTGCAGCTATAACAGCTTCACCTCTTCTGGGAAGGCTGTCCACAAGGTTTAGGAGTTTGTTTATGGGAATGTTTGACCATTCTTCCAGAAGCGCATTTGTGAGGTCAGGCACTGATGTGGACAAGAAGGCCTGGCTCGCAGTCTCTGCTCTAATTCATCCCAAAGGTGTTCTATCAGGTTGGGGTCAAGACTTTGTGCAGGCCGGTCAAGTTCCTCCACCCCAAACTCGCTCATCCATGTTCCTTTTCTTTGTTTCTTCCTCCTTTTAATTTCCCCTTCTCCCCACCCCCCCTCCTCACAGTTTTCTTTCTTGGATTCACAATTCCCCTTTTCATTTAGTTGTGTTTCTTCCACTTGTGGTTGCACATTTTGCTGACACGGGTTGTGGCAAATTTTGGGTTCTAATACTTCCCCTAGCGGGGTGTTTTCTGAGTGGGATTGCTGTGTGCTCTATAAGAACCCCTTTGTGTCGGAAATAACTAGTGGTATATTATTTTGATATGCTCCACCTGCGTTGTGGACCCTAATTTTGAAAAAATATTGAAGCAGAAATTATAAAAAGTATAAAAATGAAACGTTATATGAGCGAGGAAGATGAATATCTTATAGTTTGGAAACTTGTGTTGAGTATAAGTGTAGCGCCCCTTTACTTTTAGGGGTGTTATATGCCTAAATTTAGGGGTTGGTCTGAGCTGGTAGCCAGGCTCGGACCACTTTGATTGTTAGGTACTCGCTTCAGCCTATGTGATGCTGCCTGGTGTATGGTACCCTGTGGCCTGTAGGTGGCGCTGCCATATTAGGTCAGGGTTGAGCCAGGGGTGGCATTGCTGGCCTTTCTCGGCAGCGGTGCGGTGGGCGTGGACGGCCTGCTGTGCAAGCCGGGAGAGGGTACATAACGGACAGACGCGAGGAGTCGAGAGAGAGAGAGTAGGAGTGAGACACGTACCCCTGGCCTTCGGTGGCCCTCATGGCCAGGGGTATGTGTGGGTGAGATCAAGCCCAGGCCCCTTTGACCTGGGGCCTGCAACTCTAGTAGTAGGCCCAGCACCTTTAGCTAGGGCCGACTCCGAAAGAAGAGTCCCAGGGTGCCCAGGAGAGGGTACCCGCTCTGACCGAGAGGAAGCCAGGGGAGGATCAGTCCCCACTGAGGAGATGAGTAATGGAAGATTGCTGTCTCGGGAGAGGCCTGGTGACCTGTCAGAGGGAATGATTCTTTATTCAGGGAAGCTAACCTGTAGAGTGTCCATTGGCATTGTCCTGTTCTTAAAGTCTACAGACGTTAGAGGATTTCTTGTACCCGTCCCTGGAGGGGATAGGGTGACAGAACTGTTTGAGCTCCACACCGGCTTCTAGGACTGTGAGAGAGAACTATCCGGGTGAGCTAAACCCACTCGGGATCGAGTAGCGACGAGGTTACTGGTTGTGCCTGGATCTAATCTCACACTTACTTACCCCTTCTCTCATCCATCTGTCTCTATCTACTATGCAGCACATAGAAAATAAACTCTCTGTTGGAGTTAAAGTGTTTCTGAACATTGCTTTCTTTGGGGGAAGAAATAGAGATTTGACCCCATACTCTGGGGAAGAGAACCAGTGGAGGAAGGTAACTCGCAGCAGGACCCAAAATTTGTGAACACCGCTTAACCTCCTCAAACAGGAGGGTACGGGCATATAGCACGGTGTGCCTTGACTTGCAAGTGAGCCAGGCGAGAAAAAGGTTTGTGTGCTACACGTGGGGGCTCGAGTCCGGGATTATATACTTTGCAGCTACCCCTGAAGCTGGACTTTATGTTTTTCCCCCGGTGTGAATCTGTGGAGGCCGGCCATTTCGGGAAAAGTGAACTGCGTCACTTGTAAGAGAAATGGAGGTACAGGCCAAGACCTATGCTGGATTTTCTAACTGCGTAGTTCGTGGGCGTGTCTGAAGTATAGAAAAGCTCACGAGCTACGTGCAGAAAGAGAAGAAAAGGGGGATAAGCCCCTGCAAACTTGTGTTGCACGTGGCAGTTTGGCGCCAAGGGACAGTACGAGCTGAACTGGTGAAGAAGCAACATGTCTGCCGCCCCATGGATTTCTGTTTCACCGGGACCACGGATGTTCCCACCTACCACAGCCATGGACGTTGTTTCTTTCGCTGCCCTCCTGATGGATACAGGGATTCGGCTCAAGCCTAGGGGCCGCTTTGCGCTTTATACGTGCAGGGATGTGGAGGCCCTGGGCATGCTCTGTCCTAAGTGCCAAGGACTGGCACTGCAGCTTCGGCCTTTCGGAAGGTGTGCTATGTGTGGAGAGTTCCTTTTTGAGGTGGACCAGCCGACGGAGAAACCAAAAGGTTACCGGGTCAACTGCCTTACAGGTGTCGCCACTCTTGAAGAGGAAACCAGTACTCCCACAGCCGAAGCCACGCGCACCGTTCCCACTGCCACGGATGTGGAGGATGGAGTTCCGACCATTGCAGAGCTTGCAGCGGAGGTCATCGCGGATGCTGTCTCCGTTACAACAGAGAACTCTCTCCCACATGCCAAGCGGAAGGTGGGATACGTAAAGGCCTCCCGCGGCCGCGGTCAAAGCCTGCCCCAGCGCCTGCCTGAACTGGATCTTCCAGCCGGAGGGACCTCCAGGAGATCCGCGTCGGGGGAAGGTAAGGAGGCTGGGAGAAAAGGGACATTGACTTTGTTGGAGAGCGAAGGGAAACCCACACCCCACGCTACTGGGGATGTGTGGACAACCAGCCCACAAAGACCCTCCATTTTCAGGGACGTTGTGTCTGTCTCCACTGTCAGCTATCTACCGGCGGAGGAGTATAATACTTCTGAGTTGGACTCATCTTCAGATATGGGAGATGATCGTGATGTGGATGAGGTGTTTGAAAAAAAGTGTTGGGATAGAATCCCAGCAAATTCACCCCGCAGTTTAGGTGGAGTTTCATTAATGGACTCTGGGGAAACTACACCCCGAGTGAAAGTCTCTACAGCAAGGGAGGAGACTGATCCTACGCCCGCTTTGCCAGCTCCGGCGTCTTCTGTGCCTGCTGTTGCGGATGTCCGGGCACCATTACGGCCACCTTTGCCACCGCTGGAGCCTGCACCATTGAGAAGGTCTCCGGACGCTATTGTCTTCCCAGGAGCAGGAGATCGGGCCACCATGCCACCTCTAGCCCGGTTGCAGCGGCTCCTACACAAAAAGGTCGCCGCTGACTTTAGTTGGGAATATCCCTATGTTCCTAAAGAACTGCTTTACGAGATTGAGGCCTCTCGTGAACGTTGGTACGCTGACTTTGTATGGGACCATGTGAAAGTACCAAGAGGCTACCAATATTTGAAGTGTTCTGCTGTAATGGCTGATCGCTATAAAGGCTACCGCAAGGACTGGACTTATGGTCGGCACATTCACGCGGACCGTGAAGTCATCTGCAGCAAGGACAGAGACGATGCTGTTTACTATGTAGAAACACTGGACAAGCAATGGAAAACCCTTGTTCTCCCTGATCCCAAGTACTATCTTTGAAGTGGGAACTTTTTTTTTTTTTATTATTTCCACTTCAGGGAACTTGCCTTGAACTGCTGAACTGACTCTCTGCTCAAGAGGGGATTTACTCTGTTGAGGAATCGGCGGACTGTTTGTGTTTTCTCCCTTTTCAGTCTCGCAGAGGAGAAAGTTATTTTTTTTTTCTTCACAAGAAAATAACTGAACACTGGGTAGATTTAGTCAGGGCCAAAGCAGGAAGACGTCATGATCAAGGGGGTGTCCTTGTGTATTGATACGTGCCTATGCGCACCAAGGCCAGTGTAGTAATGTGTACTGCCACTAGGTGGTAGTGTTCTGCAGGAAATTATGCTACAGAAACCGGTCATTCCTTCTAGGGGGAATGGTTTGCTTCTGTTTCTAGAAGTTAGGATGTTTGATTTTTGTGTGTTGTGTTTTTTTTTCTCTCCCTCTGCAGGTGAACTACTAGCAATTCTTCCGGAGAATGGGTGGAGTAGTTATTCAGGAGGGGGTGGGATATGTACAGTGTAATGTGAAAATGTGACATTGAGAATGGATGTCAATGTTTGTGTTTTTTTCTTCTCTGATTTCCTTCTCTATTTCTTTTCTCTTGTTCCTTTTCCTTATGTTGGTTCAGGCACAATAACACAACAAATTGTACATAGTTTTCTGGAATAAATTCACGCTTGCTCAGGCTTGAGGGGTTGTGCATTTATTGCAGACACTAGGGACAGTGTCTATTTTAGGAGAGGGTGTATGTAGCACCCCTTTACTTTTAGGGGTGTTATATGCCTAAATTTAGGGGTTGGTCTGAGCTGGTAGCCAGGCTCGGACCACTTTGATTGCTAGGTACTTGCTTCTGCCTATGTGATGCTGCCTGGTGTATGGTTCCCTGTGGCCTGTAGGTGGCGCTGCCATATCAGGTCAGGGTTGAGCCAGGGGTGGCGTTGCTGGCCTTAGGGTGTCCTCTCTCGGCAGCGGTGCGGTGGATGTGGTCGGCCTGCTGTGCATGCCGGGAGAGGGTACATAAGGGGCAGACGCGAGGAGTCGAGAGAGAGAGTAGGAGTGAGACACGTACCCCACCTTCAGTGGCCCTCATGGTCAGGGGTACGTGTGGGTGTGATCAGGCCCAGGCACCTTCGGCCTGGGGCCTGCAACTCTACTAGTAGGCCCAGAACCTTTAGCTAGGGTCTACCCCCGGAAAAGAAGAGTCCCAGGGTGCCTGGGAGAGGGTACCCGCTCTGACCGAGAGGAAGCCAGGGGAGGATCAAACAGGAGGGTACGGGCATAGAGCACGGTGTGCCTTGACTTGCAAGTGAGCCAGGCGAGAAAAAGGTTTGTGTGCTACATAAGTGAAAAAAAAGAAAAAAAGAAAAAAGAAAAAAAAAATCATTCAATCAAGTTTTTGTATAACAATGGGGGGGGGAGGGGTTAAGAAAAAAGATAACAAAAAGGAAAAAAGGAAGGAAAAGAGGGAAAAAAATAAAAATCATACATACATATATATATATATATATACACACATACACACACACTGTATATACGGTAGGTATATACAGTATCTCACACAAGTGAGTACACCTCTCACATTTTTATAAATATTTTATTATATCTTTTCATGTGACAACACTGAAGAAATGACACTTTGCTACAATGTAAAGTAGTGAGTGTACAGCTTGTATAACAGTGTACATTTTCTGTCCCCTCAAAATAACTCAACACACAGCCATTAATGTCTAAATGGCTGGCAACAAAAGTGAGTACACCCCTAAGTGAAAATGTCCAAATTGGGACCAATTAGCCATTTTCCCTCCCCGGTGTCATGTGACTCGTTAGTGTTACAAGGTCTCAGGTGTGAATGGGGAGCAAGTCTGTTAAATTTGGTGTTATCGCTCTCACTCTCTCATACTGGTCACTGAATGTTCAACATGGCACCTCATGGCAAAAAACTCTCTGAGGATCTGAAAAAAAGAACTGTTGCTCTACATAAAGATGGCCTAGGCTATAAGAAGATGCCAAGACCCTAAAACTGAGCTGCAGCATGGTGGCCAAGACCATACAGCGGTTTAACAGGACAGGTTTCACTCAAAACAGGCCTCGCCATGGTCTACCAAAGAAGTTGAGTGCACGTGCTCAGCATCATATCCAGAGGTTGTCTTTGGGAAATAGACGTATGAGTGCTGCCAGCATTGCTACAGAGGTTGAAGGGGTGGGGGGGTCAGCCTGTCAGTGCTCAGACCATAGGCCGCACACTGCATCAAATTGGTCTGCATGGCTGTTGTCCCAGAAGGAAGCCTGTTCTAAAGATAATGCACAAGAAAGCCCACAAACAGTTCGCTGAAGACAAGCAGACTAAGGACATGGATTACTGGAACCTTGTCCTGTAACCTTGTCCTGTGGTCTGATGAGACCAAGATAAACTTATTTAGTTCAGATGGTGTCAAGTGTGTGTGGTGGCAACCAGGTAAGGAGTACAAAGACAAGTGTGTCTTACCTACAGTCAAGCATGGTGGTGGGAGTGTCATGATATGGGGCTGCATGAGTGCTGCCGACACTGGGGAGATTTATATAGTGCCAACAGTTTGTGCAGCGCTTCACAACATGAGGGTAGACAGTACAGTTACAATACAATTCAATATGTAGCGGGGGTACCAAATTTAGGGACTGCTATGGCAAATTTAAGGGTGATTCGAGTGGTAGTTGGCTCGAATCTTTTCAATTTGCTGGACTCTGCCTTGCTGTTGTTTTGCCTGGTGTGCAGTTCCCCTTAGAAGTGTGGGTGGCGCTGTCACCTATACTCGGGGTTGAACCACAGGTAATAGGGCAGCAGTTTGGTGTCCTCTCTCGGCAGCCGTACAGTGGGTGCGGGGAACCTGCTGGGCATGCCGGGAGAGGATACATAAGGGGCAGACGCCGCCTGGGAGGGGTCTTCTGTTCATTCCTGGTTCCAGAGTCGGAGTCCTGGTGCGTGGCGCGTGGCCCTCCAGGCCATGGGGCCATGTGCACTTCAGTCCCAGGCACCTTTAGTCCTGGGACTGCAACTTCAGCCCTGGGCCCAGCACCTTTAGCTGGAGCCCACTTCGGAGGAGGAATCCCAGGGTGCCGCCTTGTGAGGGGACCCATTTCTAGAAGAGGAGGCTGGGGGAGGACCGTTCCAAAGGACTGGTGAGAGATCACAGTGAAGGAAGGGGCCCAGTAACTCTCTGGAGGGATGTCATCCACCCGGAAAGAAAGGGATCTAACCAAAAGGACCAGTAGGAGGTTTGGGGCACCATAGATCCTGCGGCAGAGGATCTCCCGAACACATCCATTAGGGAATCAAATAGACTGTTTGAGTTACACGCCGGCTGCTAGTGCCTTCGGGTGACAATCTGGGTGAGTTATCCCCACTCGGGATCGAGTGGCGAAGAAACAAGTGTACCTTAACTGATCTGTCTTCCCAACACCTTTTCTCTCCTCCTCATTTGTGGATGTTCGTGCATAAAGAAATAAACTCTATGTTGGAGTTGATGCTGGTGTGGACCTTGGAGTTACTTGGGGCATAGAGACTTTTGTCCTTACACTACAGAGACAGAAACCAACCCAGGGGGCCTGCTGCAAAGACCCGTGAGTGAAACTAAGTGTGCTTAACCTCTGTAACCCAGGGGGTACGGGCATGGAGGAGACTATGCGCCTTCCTCTCCAGTGAACGAGCCAAAGAGTGGAGAAGGAGGGTGGTGTGGTTGCTTCAAATACATAAGTTTACGTGTGTGTTTGTTTTCTGGATTGTTGAGGTGGAGCGCAAATTTGCATGGATGGGGGGGGGGCCCAAGAAAATGTTTGCCCAGGGTCCAATCAATATTTAAGACGGCCCTGACGACCACTGCCTTGCTAAAGAAGCTGAGGGTAAAGATGATGGACTGGCCAAGCATGTCTCCAGACCTCAACCCCATTGAGCATCTGTGGGGCATCCTCAAATGGAAGGTGGAGGAGCGCAAGGTCTCCAACATCCACCAGCTCCATGATGTCGTCATGGAGGAGTGGAAGAGGACTCCAGTGGCAACCTGTGAAGCTCTGGTGAACTCCATGCCCAAGAGGGTTAAGGCAGTACTGGAAAATAATGGTGGCCACACAAAATATTGACCATTTGGGCCCGAATTGGGCATTTTCAGACATTAATGGCTGTGTGTTGAGTTATTTTAAAGGGACAGCAAATTTACACTGTTATACAAGCTGTACGCTCACTACTTTATATTGTAGCAAAGTGTAATTTCTTCAGTGTTGTCACATGAAAAGATATAATAAAATATTTACAAAAATGTGAGGGGTGTACTCATTTTTGTGAGATACTGTGAATATATATATATATATATATATATATATATATATATACAGTATATATATAATAAAAAACAAATGAATTAATGCATACATACATTTAAAAAAAAGTTTAAAACAAGTACGGTAAGTGTAATATACCTTTCTATCTTTTTACTAATTCTAGCTGCATAAGGATTGAAAATATTTAATGTTGGCTGAGAGAGTTTTTAGTGGAATTTAAAGGCAACAAAACAGAACCACCTCCTTTCATTTTGACCCAGAGCAGCTGTGCTGGACAGTCATCAAGTCAGAAGTCTTGGGATTTTTATGTAATGTAGAAAGAATTCATAGACACACTCACAAAAGTAATATTTTTTATGTAATTGTTGTTATTTAGCAATACGAGTTTATAAAATGTATGTGATAAATCATAATAGATACCAGTTAAGCCTTTAGGGAGTCCCAGTTAGGGGTGCAATGATAAAGTCTAACACAACACTATATGGGGTTCCCTGAGGTTTTTGGTGATTCTACAGCACAGGGCCACTTAGTATGTTAAAGTATACCTGTAATAAAAGTGACAATACACTTACCTTTCTAGCATCTTGTTTGTGGATGTGCTGCCACTTCTCCTTGGCCGCTGCAAGCATCTGACCAGCCAGATGGACACAGTTGTTGGTGTCAATTTGACAGCCGCGCCACTGTTTGCATTCATGGACCTGCACAAACACAGCTGTCAAATTGAGACCAAAGGGCTGTGTCCATGCAGCTGCTGCCTCTCAATAGACACGAATGGGACTGCCTGCACATACATGCATGTGTAGCACCCTCCTAGTTAGGTTGCTAATAGGTTTAGGCAATTTTTTTTATTTATTTCTTGCCACCTCATTAGCCAGTGGAGCAGGATTTGATTACTGCTGGCTGTTCTGAGCTCTGCTGTCTGTAGGTTTGAGTGCTTCCCCCTGCATTCCAGTATGTTCTGAGATATAGTGAGTTGGGCAGAATATTCATCATCCTCAGGCAATTCCTGTTCAATAGGATGTCCAGCAGGGGGCTGAGCTGTGCATAAATAGTCTGGACCCTATAGGTCCTTGCCCTGGTGGAAAGAGAACCAGGCTAGAGGGGCTGTCTGCCCTCCTAGGCCATCTAGATGAAGATTGCAGGAGATCAATGGCAGTCCCAGCTCAGGGAGAGCTGGGGGACCGACTTCTGGAGGGAACAGTCTGGAGAAAAGTCTGCTGAGGATTTGGACGATAGGCTCACGGTACAGGGTCTGCCTAATACTGGAAGAAGGCATCTATGTATACTGGGACACAGTGAGTAAAGGCCTGAGAGAGATCCTGGAGAGACTGTTGTTTCTGTCTTCCTTTGTGAAGAGACTGTTCCAGATTTGCTGGCTCAGGGCTATTTCCAGTGTGGGATTCCCGTACACTGTATGTCCACGACCACTTATCCTAGAGGCCTACTTTGAAGAACCCTTACTAAAGAGTGTCCTCAATTACTGTCACATGGGGAGGAGATCAGGGGGAGAGGGGGCAGGAGCTGGAACATATTGCACATATAAATAGTGCACACATACACAAAAAAGGTTGCTTTTCAAATCCTGCAAGGCTGCTTAAAAGAGCTGGAACATGTTACACCCTAAATACGGACTAAATATGGGCAAAATGTAAAATTATATATTCATTTCCACACTGTGTTTCAATTATTTCTATCCTACTACTATTAATCTGAACAATTTGTAAACATTTGTAAACTTACTTTGTGATGATCCCCACACATTTACTTCCTAGAATTCTGTGGCACGTAGCGCCTATGCGCTGTTGATAGGCACTGCTGTGTCACACATTTCACAGAGCCCACCTTCTGAACTACAGAGGTGCTGAGAGGAGGAGTTTCAGGAGGCGGAGTCAATACAGGAATCACTGCTTGCAGGCTGCAAGGTACCATGGGAGATGTAGTCCTAGAAATTGAGGAGAAGCTGCAAACATGCAGTGAATCCAGGAGGTTGTGGAAAGAGATGCCAGCAGACAGGCAGCAATCACAACATGAAAGGATATTTTTCAAGTAAGCTTTGCCTGCCTGCACCATCTATGGCCTGCCTAAGTTGTCTATGGATAACAATAATAAAAATACTGTCATTTCTATGCTATGGAAATTAGCCCCTTGCATGACAGTAAAAGATTTCTAATGCAGATATCGAAGAACAGTTAGAATGTCAATTGATCAACACATGCATGAGTGTGAAGAGAGCGCAGAAAAAATACACAAGGTACAAAGACAGAAGTCACACTTAGAACAAATATGACACTTATTCAGAATAGTGAAAAATCACTTGTCAGGACGCAGCAGAGAAGACAACAGCTTCACAACTTTTGTGTTGATGCCATTAAGACAGTGATGGAATTTTTTTCTGAATGAGTTGTTTTGTTTATATAGAAACCAGATGAATTGCATTATGTGAACATGCAGCTCATGGGTGGAATAATATTCAACTGCTGGGTCACCTAAGACCTCATGTACACTGGGCGTTTAGCCTTGATGCTTGAGTCTCTGGTCTTTAGGTGGGGGTGGAAGGCACAGATGCATAGTCCACCCCACTATGGGGAAACCTGTCAAACTCTATGTGAGGCTGATAGCTGCTGTGGCTGGACTGTGCTACTAATGTTTAGAGGAGTATGCACCAAGTGTCAAAAGCTCAGAACTCAGACTGCTTGCATTCTAGGCATTCATCCCTTGGTGCATACTGCCCTATACATTAGTAGCGCTCAGTGTACTGTCCAGTCCTATTCAGCCGCAGCAGCTTTCAACTTTTCATTACAGAAAGTGATGCTGGGCGGTACGCCTGTGCCTTCCACCTACAAATACATGTAGTGGGTATTTAAAATTGGGAGGGAGCATCTGGGTTAATTAACCCAGATGTACTAATTGTTAGGGAATCTGAGGATCCCTTTTTGTGGTTCTTGGAGGACTCTGGTGGTGCAAGGTCCCCTGTGGCCTGCAGGTGGCGTTGTCGCCCTGGGCCGGAGTTGAACCTGCACCGCAAGACTGTGCCTTTTTGTCCTTTCCTGGCACCGGTTCAGCGGGGCGGGGAACACGCTGTGACGCAAAGGGAGAGGAGATAAAAGGGGCGGACGCCCTGACCTCGGGGTTCAGAGTTGGAGGACGCGGCCGCACCCAGGCACCTTCGGCCTGGGTGCTGGCGTTCCGGAGATCCGGGCCCAGGTGCCCTTGACCTGGCCGGAGCGAGGGATGGAGTCCATTTCAGGCACCTAAAGCCTGGGGTGAGGTACTATGACCAAGGCCTGGGGCCCAGTAACTTCGACTGGGTTCCGTGAGGGTGGTGGAGTCCGAGGGGCCCTAAGGTGTTGGGACCCGTATCTGAGGCCAGGAGGCCGGGGAGTGTAACCCTTTCGGATAGTCCGGTACAGCATTAATCCGGTGACGGCGCGGCCTCTGGTAACTCCCTTGGAGGGATGTCTTTCCCCTGACAGGGGCTGCAACGTAGCGAAGGTAACTCCAGTTCCTGTTCACTAGAGTCGCTGGAAGAGACTCTGAAGCCAAAAAGTCCATTTAACAGCCACTGTGCTTAGCAACCGTTGGTGAAACCTCAACGGTTTAGTTTCTTTGAGGATTGTGCCTTGACCTACTCCCCACCAATACTGAACTGTTCTATTAGTCTCAAACTGTCTGCTCGCAAAGGACTATTTGCCGTTATGGAATAAATAAGTGTTGGACCTTTTCAGTGTGTGGTACTCCAATTACTGGGAGCAAAGGGGGTTATCAGCAGAACAGACCTGGCTCTGAGCGTATACACAGCCCGGGTGTAAACTGATTCTGGCCTTCACCTCTACACGCAGTAATCTAGAGGACAGGGGCCGTGGCGCACCTCGCTCTCCCCTTCAAAGTACCCCTAGACCCAAGCCAAAGTATCCACTAAAGAAGAGAGAGAGGGTGAGGCCGCTACATACACTATATTGCCAAAAGTATTGGGACACCTGCCCTTACACGCACATGAACCTTAATGGCATCCTAGTCTTAGTCCGTAGGGTTCAATATTGAGTTGGCAATTTTTTATTTTGAGAATCTTGCAAACAAGAAACACATTCCAACTTTTGTTTTATACAAAAATACAAAAAATAAATGTAGCACTACCCCTGTAGGAGCTGCTGTTTGTTTGATTTGGGTCTACGTCCTGCCTATCAACCCCTGGAAGTGGCTCAAACCTTCCCTTAGCACAACTGATATGAATAAGGAGTGTGAGACCTATTGAGTATTAGGAGACACAATCCTGCATACATCACACAATAACCTGTAAATGTTATTACCTTTGCTGGTCACTAGTCCTTCTAAGTGACAGAGATACTTCACACAAGTTATATGCTTAATCAAAGGTACCTTTACTCAGTATAAAAAGGGAAGGGTAAAGAATCACATTAATACACACAGTTGACTCTGCATGCGCATTGCAGAGTCAATAAACCAATAAGGATAGGTATCACTGAGATTAGGTAATAACAGGAAAGAACATCAGCTATATATATGTACATGTATCTATATGTGTCTCTGCACGGCTAACTGGTTGCTCGCGAGCTCCCCCTTTATTGCAATACCTTGCACGTGTTCATTCCCTATAATAGGTAAGCAAGGCCTATCTGCGTCCCACTGAAAGTTCCTTTCTCCAATGAAGTCTTCGCTAGCCACCGTCGGTGCACAAGTTAAATTGTAATCCACAGGGTTTCAACAAGATGCTGTAATTATCCGCAATATACCTGAGTACTCGTGTGCCTGCCACCCACTAATGACGGATGCACCAATCTCTGATCACATAGTCTCCAGTGAGATACACTAGGCCGCAAGCTGTGGCGTGATAGGTGAAGTTTGGCTGGCACTAACTAAATCACTTTCCTCTAAGGTAGTAGTCAATTCTGGGCAGGTGCCCTTCTCACCAAACAGGCCCGACTTTCAGATAGTCTCCTCTGGCTTGTCCCGGTCACTCGATCTCCACGCTTCTGCTTCAGCTGCAGTCTCCGGACTCCGTCACTGACAGCATATGGTGATGGACGACTCCGGTCTCTGCTGGGCAATCACAGGACGCTGTGGACGATCCTCTGCTGGAAATCACTCAGGCACTCCCGTAATTTAGGCCCAGGCTTCTGGCCTAATCCTTAGGAAGCAGGCCTCCGTGCCAACTTCCTGCTTGATTGAGAGCTGGATCCAGAGAGAGAGACGCTGGCCCCTCCCCTGGTTTAAGTAGTCTGCCCAGAATGCTTTGCGGTGTTGCAATGCACCCTGGGTAATATAGTCTGTCTTTTACTAAAAGCAACAAAGTCTTTTCTCATAGCTGATATCTGTCCCAAAGTGCATTAGTTGCATTGTAACACTTATACCACCGGAGGGAGCCGGATTCCTTCTTTCATATGGACATCCTGCTACACACTCCCCCCACTTAAAGTCTTTGGTCCCCAAAGAGGACAACAGTATGTAACCTAACACATACTTTGGCAATACCTGCAGGGAAATTTGTTAGTTTATGCATGACAATAAACAACTTGCCTTTTCATAAGCAGGATTTAAACTTAAACAGCTCATATCATAACACAGAGCCGACAGAGGAACCTCCCACCAATTATCACAAGGAGGGAGGTTGTCCTGTATACGGACCACCGACACTTGGGTGTCTGTTTCAGATGTGCTAGGGAGTAAGCTGGGGTTGTCTTCCACTGAATCTGAATCTGGAGTGGAAGAGCTAGACTGATCAATGGTTCTCTTAGAAGTGATGATGGCCTCCTCAGAGCATTCACCCAATTGGTCGTACGTCAGTCTTTTTGGGGGGTGAATTACTCTTCTTTCCCTCTGCTCTTTAGGTATCATATTCTCAAGGGCATTGGGGCTGTCTGTTTCTAGAAGCTCTTCAGGGGCTTCCTCATCTAGTTCAGGCATGTTGGGCTCCAGAACTTCAGGAGCGTCCCGCTCTCCTTCAGATAGAGACAACGACCCTTCTTCTGGGTCTTCCATTGACAAAGAGTCTGAGTCATCAGCTACCTCCTCAATGAGAATGTTTGAAGGCACGAATTCAGGAGCTTCTGCCCGAAGAGTTCCATTGTCAACTGTTTTGGGTGAGGTTTGGGAGGTGGTCATGGGTTCTGGCAATTGGGATGACCACAACCAGTCAGATTCTGCTTCTTCATCCTCTTGACCTTCATTGTCAGAGTCTCCATCTCTCACATCTGGAAGCACTGTTTGAGATCGGGTGATGGGTCTGGAACCTTGAGAAGTTGAAGGGGTTTCTTGTGAGTCAGATGCAGGAGGCATGCGAACTGCCTCGGAGAGGGGCAACAAGTGATTCCTGTGCCAGGTCTTTAACGGTCCCACGATTCCTTCTGGCCTAATTTGGTACACAGGAAGGTTTTCCAGCTTCTTGCAGATAACATAAGGTTGGGATTTCCAACGGTCAGCCAACTTATGTTTTCCCGGAATTCCCAAGTTCCTCAACAGCACTCTATCTCCTGGCTGTAAATCTTGAATTCTGACTCTTAGGTCAAAGTTTCTTTTATTTCTCAGCCCCCGTTGGTCAGATGCTGCTTGGGCCTTTTCAAAAGCTGTCTTCAGACTCTTTCTCAATCGGTCTACATACCCCTTGTGGGATGCTGCTGAGGTATGATCCAGCGATATGCCAAAGGCCAAGTCCACTGGCAACCGAGCCTCCCGCCCGAACATCAAACGGTATGGGGAATACCCGGTGACATCACTGGCAGCGCTATTGTAGGCATGCACTATGGCAGCTACATGCTTGCTCCAATGCTGCTTTTTCTCTGAACTCAGAGTCCCCAACATATCCAAGAGAGTCCGGTTAAACCGTTCAGGCTGAGCATCTCCTTGTGGGTGATAAGGGGTTGTCCTGGTCTTCTGGATGCCTAACAGGTCTAATAACTTCTTTATTAATTTGCTTTTAAAGTCTCTGCCCTGATCTGAATGAAGGCGTTGGGGTAGACCATAGTGCACAAAGAATTTTTCTACCAGTACTTTGGCTACTGTTGAGGCCTTCTGGTCTTTTGTTGGGAATGCTTGAGCATATCTGGTAAAGTGATCTGTTATCACCAAGACATTCCCTTGACCACTCAGATCAGGCTCCAGGCAAAGGAAGTCAATGCACACCAGTTCCATAGGTCCCTGACTTTGCAGATGGCCCATTGGGGCTGCTTGACGTGGCAAGGTCTTCCTTTGAATGCATCGGACACAGGAATGGCAATATCCTTCCACTTCAGCCCGCATGCAGGGCCAATAGAACCTATCCCGTACAAGGTGAAAAGTCCGTTCGGACCCTAGGTGACCATGGTTGTCATGGAGGGCAGCTAGGACCGCTTCTCGATATTTGGCTGGTAGAAACAGCTGCCACTTCTCTTCTGAGTCGTCAGAGGGGCCCCTTCGGTAGACCACCCCTTGACGTATGTGTAGCCGATCCCACTCCCTGCGCAACAATCGGGCTTCTCTTGGGGAGTCTGTTTCAAGCATCTCGGGACGCTGGCTTTCCAGGGCCTTTATCAGGAGTTTCCCTAAAGAGTCTTCTTCTTGCTCCTTTCTCAAATCCCTTTTTGTCAGCTTGGACAAGCCCTCCCCTTCGACTTGGGTCACACTGCAATAGCACTTCGGTACTCCAACAGCTGAGACCCCAATTTCTTCGGCTCTTGACCCACCTCTGGCTTGAAGTTCTGTCCCCTGATATAGGGCTCGCACTCCCTCTGGGTCTAGTTGGGCCCATTCTTCGGTAGGGTCGGTGGGGGCATGAGACCTCCTGGACAGGGCATCTGCATCCCTATTTCCCACTCCGGGTCGGTACTTCAAGCTGAAGGTGAAGCTTGAAAGGGCAGCCAACCACCAGTGTCCCGTTGCATCCAACTTGGCAGTGGTCAGAAGGTAGGTGAGCGGGTTATTATCTGTCTTCACCACAAACTCCGCCCCATATAGGTAGTCTCTCAGTTTGTCTACCACTGCCCATTTCAAGGCCAGGAATTCAAGCTTGTGGGTGGGGTAATTCTTCTCAGCAGGTATCAGACTCCTGCTCACATATGCGACGGGTCTTAGGTAACCTTCATGTTCCTGGTACAGCACCCCACCCAGCCCATCTCGGCTGGCATCTACATGCAGTTCATAAGGCTTCTTTGGATCAGCATAGGCCAGGACTGGTGCAGTGGTAAGACTCTTCTTTAACATCTGGAAGGCTTCCTCGCACTCCCCTGTCCACTGATCTTGAATCGACTCTTTGGGCCTTCGGGGTCCCATGGTGAGTTTCACTGGTTTGACCAGCTCTGGAACATCATCTTCCCCTTCGTTTCTGAGTAACTCGTTCAGGGGTCTGGCAATCTTGGCGAATACTTCTACAAATCTTCTGTAGTAAGAACAGAACCCCAGGAATGACCGAAGCTCAGTCACGTTGGTAGGTCTCGGCCAAGAGGTGACGGCATCCAGCTTCTCTGGGTCCGTGGCCACCCCTTCTGCAGAAACGATATGGCCCAGGTAATGGACTGAGGACTGGTAAAATTTACACTTCTCTGGGGAGAGTTTCAGGCCCTCTTCACTGAGCCTCTTCAGGACCTTCTCCAGTCTCTCTTCATGCTCTTCTAGGGTTCTCCCGAACACGATGACGTTGTCCAAATATACCAGTACCTTTATTAGATTCATGTCCCCGACGGTTCACTCCATTAGCCTTTGGAAAGTGGCGGGGGCTCCTGATAACCCTTGAGGCATACGGTTGAACTCAAAGAACCCCACAGGGGTGATGAAGGCTGTCTTCTCCCGATCCTCAGGGTGCATGGGGATTTGGTAATATCCACTTTTTAGATCCATTACACTGAACCACTTGGCCCCTGACAGACTCTGCAGGGTGTCTTCAATTCGGGGAGTGGTGTATTGATCTGGGATGGTCCTTCTGTTTAGTGTTCTGTAGTCGATACACAGTCTCAGCGACCCGTTCTTCTTTCGGACTACCACTATTGGAGAAGCGTAAGGGCTCCTGGATTCTCGAATAATCCCCGTCCTCTTCAGCTCAGCCAACTGTTCCCGCAAGTCTTCTAAGTCACCCAGTGGGACCCGTCGAACTCTCTCTCTAAAGGGCTTATCTTCTTGTAAGCGTATCTTGTGAGTGGCACTCCTTGCGCACCCCACATCAAACTCATCTTTAGAGAAGATCTTTTCCCACCTTGCAAGTTGAGCTTTGGCCCTTTTTCTCCATTCTGGTGGGAGGGCCGTGTCTTCAGAACAGAGCTTCTCTATGGTGACTTCACCCCTTTCTTCTTTCTTCAATTCACACGGGGCAATGGGGGTGGCTGGATTCACCTGGCCCAACAGCATTCTGGCCGGCACCTTCCCTGGTGTATTAGCAGTGTTCCTTATACTCACTGAAACCCTCTCATGGCTTTTCTGTAGGGCCTTCAATGGGATCACTTCAGGGATTACTTCAATCCCTTTCTGTCTTTCCTGTGGGCCTGGCTGTTTCCATGTGAGCTTGACAGAAGCCCTCAGGCAAGTCACCTCTCCCGGTTGTAATACCTTCTCCGTCTTGTCTAGCTTCCAAATCTTGCCAACTCCCTCAGCCGGGGCCTTCTGCTCCAGTACCAGGCGCTGGTAGGCTTGCCTTAACATGGGGTGGACTCTTGTGGTCGGGGCTTCTTCCTGTTGGGCCAACGGTGTCAGCAGTCGCCTGACTAGATCAGTGTTGGTCCCTATGATGAGTGAGCTCTTGCTGGCCCCTGGTGGGCGAGGGCACACTACTGCCAGAGTATCGAAGGTCTCTGTCTCCCCAGCCACTGAGGGATCAAAAGTCAACTTGATTGGCAGGTAACCGTCATAGGGAAAGCTCTGAGTTCCAATACCCCATATTTCCAGTTCCTCTAATTTCTGTAGGGGCAGATGTTTAAGATGTTTATCATAGAAATCCCTATACAGAAGAGTCACTTGAGCCCCAGTGTCAAGAAGAGCCTTGGTGTATATCCCTTCTACTTGTATGGAGACTACTGGAGAAGGCCCCACTAACTTGGCAGGGAACTCCTTCAACACAGACTTCTTGCTGGGTTCAGTTACCTGTACCCTCACTTCTTTTTTTCTTGAGTTTCCGGTGGGTCTCAGTCACTTCTGGGTCTGGTGTGCACTGGCCTTCTGTTCAACAGCAGCCTGAGTTGTGGGACGGGGCCTAATTGGCAGAGGTTTAGGTCCCTGACTCTGATGTTTTGGATCATTGGACTTCTTGAAGGAGTTCGTGGAAACTGGTGGGCGCCCGGCTGACTCCTTCACCGGGGCCCTCAGAAGTTTTCCGCCGGCTTGCAATATCTGGATGCAACTTCATCTGGGCTGGGACACACTGCTCTAACATGCCCGATTCCCCCACAATTGAAGCATGTTATCAATCTCTTAGGCTTCTGTACTAGTTCCATATTGGAGCTAGGAGGTTTTTTTGGTTCCTCTGACGTGTTCTTGTTGTGTGGCACAGAGGCCTGGCTAGTCAGCATGGACACCATTTCTACTAGTTGTGACACCTGGGTCTTTAGGAGTTCAACTTCTGAATCACCTTCTTCTGCACTTAACATTCTGACTCGGGCAGTTGGTTCGGTGTGTTGACTCCTCCTTTTGTCTTCCAACATGGCCTCCTCCTCCCTGACTATCCGGATCAAGTCGGGGTATTCCAGGCTGCTCCCGTCCTGCCGGGTGCGTAGCAATAATGCGATGGGGTCCAAGGGTTGAGCTCCCCTCAACACCTGCTGGGCACGGGCCTCATCCACTTTTCTTGGATCGATCCCTTTCTTCAGTAGGATCCGATGCAGGATCTTATCCAGGCGTCCTATGAATTCTGACAGCTTATCTCCCTCTTTTTGGTAGCAATGCCCCAGCTGGTAAGTGAGTTCAGTGACGTTTTCCGTCCCGCCGAACACATTCTGCAGAATATCCAGATAATCCTGTGCATTGCAGTCCTTCTTGCTTAACTTGAGGTTACGTATGGCCTCCAGAGCAGGCCCCTTTAAGCTTTCCACAATCCGTTGTTTTTTTTGTTGTTCTGGCACCTCCCATTCTTCTAGGGCCTGAGTGGCGCCATCTAGCCACTCTTCAAATCCATCTTCCACTGAAGGTACAGGTTTCTTCCCAGAAAAGGTCCTGAGTTTCCTGTATCCTGACATCAGGTAGTCTGGAGGGTCCTTTTTACACTTGGTCACAATCTCCCCCAGGACAGCGCACAATTCTGAGCTAAGGGTGGTCAATGGTGGTGAACCGGGACCCTTTTGTTGGGCGCTCCCTCCTGTGCTGGGGCCTCCTGAAGTAGTGGATGTGGGGCCATCTTTATTCTCTTCTGGGTGTATCAGGAGGAGTTCTACTTGGTTTGTAGTTTTTATGCTGGCACCCTTGAAGTAGTCAGAGATTCCGTTCCTCCACTCACATAATGCATAGGTGTGGGGATTTACAGTATCTGTCTTTATGTCAATCACCCATGGCTTCCTGTCCGTGGACAATGCTCTCAAGACTGGAGTTAGCTGCTCCTCTACCCAGGCCTCTCTCTGGATTTCAACCACCAGGCCATTTCCGGGTAGGATGCCTTCATCCCTGCACCACCGGGCTACGGCAGCAGGGTCCATTTCTGTGCTGTAAGGGTTCTGTCTAGGGGGAAAGTTGATTGCAGAACCGCAGAATATCCCGGACGAGCCCCCACGTGTAGCACTACCCCCGTAGGAGCTGCTGTTTGTTTGATTTGGGTCTACGTCCTGCCTATCAACCCCTGGAAGTGTCTCAAACCTTCCATTAGCACAACTGATATGAATAAGGAGTGTGAGACCTATTGAGTATTAGGAGACACAATCCTGCATACATCACACAATAACCTGTAAATGTTATTACCTTTGCTGGTCACTAGTCCTTCTAAGTGACAGAATTACTTCACACAAGTTATATGCTTAATCAAAGGTACCTTTACTCAGTATAAAAGGGAAGGGTAAAGAATCACATTAATACACACAGTTGACTCTGCATGCGCATTGCAGAGTCAATAAACCAATAAGGATAGGTATCACTGAGATTAGGTAATAACAGGAAATAACATCAGCTATATATATGTACATGTATCTATATGTGTCTCTGCACGGCTAACTGGTTGCTCGCGAGCTCCCCCTTTATTGCAATACCTTGCACGTGTTCATTCCCTATAATAGGTAAGCAAGGCCTATCTGCGTCCCACTCAAAGTTCCTTTCTCCAATGAAGTCTTCGCTAGCCACCGTCGGTGCACAAGTTAAATTGTAATCCACAGGGTTTCAACAAGATGCTGTAATTATCCGCAATATACCTGAGTACTCGTGTGCCTGCCACCCACTAATGACGGATGCACCAATCTCTGATCACATAGTCTCCAGTGAGATACACTAAGCCGCAAGCTGTGGCGTGATAGGTGAAGTGTGGCTGGCACTAACTAAATCACTTTCCTCTAAGGTAGTAGTCAATTCTGGGCAGGTGCCCTTCTCACCAAACAGGCCCGACTTTCAGATAGTCTCCTCTGGCTTGTCCCGGTCACTCGATCTCCACGCTTCTGCTTCAGCTGCAGTCTCCGGACTCCGTCACTAACAGCATATGGTGATGGACGACTCTGGTCTCTGCTGGGCAATCACAGGACGCTGTGGACGATCCTCTGCTGGAAATCACTCAGGCACTCCCGTAATTTAGGCCCAGGCTTCTGGCCTAATCCTTAGGAAGCAGGCCTCCGTGCCAACTTCCTGCTTGATTGAGAGCTGGATCCAGAGAGAGAGACGCTGGCCCCTCCCCTGGTTTAAATAGTCTGCCCAGAATGCTTTGCGGTGTTGCAATGCACCCTGGGTAATGTAGTCTGTCTTTTACTAAAAGCAACAAAGTCTTTTCTCATAGCTGATATCTGTCCCAAAGTGCATTAGTTGCATTGTAACACTTATACCACCGGAGGGAGCCGGATTCCTTCTTTCATATGGACATCCTGCTACATAAATATATATATATTTTTCCTTTTTTTTTTTTTTTATATATGCATAACATATTGTATACAAGACTAATAATAATAAAGGCATACTTCAACCTATAATATATGAACAAACGTTTTTTTTCCCACCAAGAGAAATATCACTGCATTAAATTATACTATATATATATATATACATATATAGACACACACACATCACTACAAGCACGGACATCTTCAAAAATACTACACATTACTCAACTTGATTAACACTCAGACCAAGAAACATAGATTATCATCTGTATGTAGCCTTTCTTCAAAAATGATGTGTATCCTTGAAAATCTAAGGGAGTGCCCAGAGACAAAACAGGGAAAGAACCCAACACCCAGAGATCAACAAACAGCAGCTACAGGCCTGATATTCCTCCACGCCTTTATCCAGACCCTTTGCCGCCATTTGTCTTTCTCGAGACCCCGAATTTTCCCTACCTCACCAAGAATCTCACACACCACCACCGGAACAGGAAGGACTTTCTGCCGAAGGGATACCTGACACTGTGCATTCCAGGTGTAATATCGGACTACTAAGCTGACTAAAAAAAGAGTGTCCAAATCAAACCCCTTGCGATTCTGCAATGCTCCATACACCCACTCAGCATAAGACATGCTAGGCAAGAAAGGAATATTTAGAGCCCTCCCCAACTTTTTATAGACTTCTATATTGAAAGGGCACTGAAGCAAGAAGTGGTCCATGGTTTCCACTTCACCCTGACACTCCGCTCTTGGACAACCACGATTGTCCAAAGAGCGGCACTTCACGTTCCCCCTCACATAGAGCCTACCGTGGAAAGCGAGCCAGGCCTGGTCCCTAAATTTCAAGGGAATCCTCTCAGAATTTATTAAACGTAAACCTTCCCTCATAATATGACCTGGGCAATCCCTTAAGGCCAGTGGCGCATGAAAGACAGTACCCACGATCTTCTCACCCAGGAGTCTCCTAGGGAGGGACCTGATATCCTCCGCTGTCACATGCCACCGTTTAAGAATTTTCAGGCACGGAGCAACATAAGCCGGGAGCTTACCATGCTTGATCCTTAGGCTTTTCACTGGCCCGCCACTCTCCCAACAACCCAGAAAAGGTCTAAACCAGATCTGGAAAATACCTACCCATCCAGGCGGTCTCTCTGCTAGCATGTTACCAAAATTGTGTTTCAAAAACATCAGAGAGAAGAACACAACCGGGTTGACCATCCCTAGGCCACACTTCCGCCTTGATAGGTAAGTCACATTCCGCTTCACAAGATTCAGCCTGTTCCCCCATAATAATTGGAAGAAACAACTATAAATCCTGGTATAGAAGGACTCTGGCAAGATGCAAACAAAGCTGACATACAGAAAGGTAGGAATCAGGTAGGTCTTAATCAAGTCCACCCTTTCCCTCAAGGAGAGCCGCCACCCCTTCCAGCATTTCTCCTTGACATCAGCATCATTCAGCCTGGCTTCCCAATTTGACTTACTGTAATCATCAGGGCCAAACTCGATGCCTAATATTTTGACTTTCTACTGAGGCCTCGGGAAGGTGTCCGGAAGTGCAAAGCTCTCACCTCCCTCGCGCATCCAAAAAACGTCACATTTATCACGGTTGACCTGGGAGCCCGATGCCTCGGAATACTGCTCTATAACTGAGACCACCTCCTGCGCCTCCTCTGTCCCAGAGATAAAGACAGAAACGTCATCAGCATAGGCTACAACCCTCAAGGGCGGCTCACCAGTAATGCCCACCGGCACCCCGCAAGCGGTCCGCTCTCTAGCCTTCTGATGAAGGGGTCGATTGCGAACACATATAGCAAAGGGCTCAGCGGACACCCCTGGCGCACCCCGGATCCAACCCTGAAGGGCCGTCCAACCCAACCGTTAACAAGCATGAAGCTCTCTGCCTCTCTGTATAAAGTCTTAAGCCATCCAAAAAACCCACCCTCCAGGCCATACTTGTCAAGGAGAAGCCAGAGGTACTCATGGTTGACACGATCAAAAGCCTTTGCCTGATCCAATGCCAACAAATACTTTCCCCAGCCTTCAGCCCTGCAACGTTCCAGAGCCTCCCGGACAGCTAACACCGCTGAAAAAGTGCTCCTGCCCTGGACCGAACAGTGCTGCTGACGAGAAAGCAATCTGTCTGCTACTGACGACAAGCGCCAGAAAATGATCTTCGCCAGAATTTTTCTATCGACATTGAGAAGGCTAATGGGGCGCCAGTTCTCAATCATCGAGGGATCCTTGCCTTTTGACAACAGAATCACAGCAGATTGTCTCATGGAGGGAGGGAGCGAACCCTCTTGCAGACAGCCATTAAATACCTCCACAAGATAAGGTACCAAGCTGGATTTGAAAGTCTTATAAAATTCAGCTGTCAATCCGTCTGGCCCAGGTGTTTTCTTAATAGCCAGACCGTCTATAGCTTTGACTACCTCTTCTGCTGTGATTTCCCCCGTCAAACTTGCCAGCGGAATGTTATTTTCCAGACCTGGTGTAGAATCCAGAAAACTTGACATCCTTGCCCGATTGGATCTTCTGGGGGAGAAGTACCTCTCATAAAAAGACCTTGAGACCTCCAGGATCCCTGACCTGGATTTCGTCAAAGAGCCCGTACTATCCCTTAGCCCAACAACCGTCTTAACTGCTGCGCTTTGTTTGCAGTTCTGATAAGGGTTGGGCGAGTGATATTTCCCGTAGTCCCTTTCCAGAACCAAAGAAGCGTGCCGATCATACTGTCACTTCCTAAGGAGAAGTTTTACCTCAGAGATTGCCCCTGAATCTCCACCACTCGAGACAAGGCGATCAAGTTTTCTCCGCAGCTGCTGGTAGGCAATGTACCTACCAAGCTGTTTCCTTTTTCCTATGGCCTTGAAAAACCCACTAATCCGGCTTTTGGCAAGCTCCCACCACTCTGACTTACTGCTGCAGAAATCCAGGATGGTTACCTGAGCCTGAAAAAAATCCTCAAAAGATTGTCTTACCTCCTCGTCATCCAGTAGAGCCGAATTCATCCTCCAAATACCCTTTCCTTTAGGTGGCATATCTGAAGCATTGAGAATAACAGACAGCATAAGGTGATCAGAGAACTCCACCATACGACACTCAGGAGCCGAAAAGGCAGAGTCCCCCTTAAAAAAAAAACCTGTCTATCCTGCTCTCACAACTGCCTCGCTTAAATGTGTACCCCGTGCTGTCTGGGCAACGCTTAACCACTTCCCTACCCAGCCATAGACAAATGACGTCCACAGATGGGATCTCCCATCCTGGGTGGACGTCATATGACGTCCTCGGCTTTGTAGGGGGATATCTGAATGATGCCTGCAGCTAGAGGCATCATTCAGATATCCTTTTGAAGTGCCAGCGATTCTGTGCACCATAAGAATGATCATAGCGGCGGTTCCGCCGCTTGATCGTTCTTATAGGCGGCGGGAGGGGACACCCCCCCCTCCCGCCGCCATCCGGTGCTTCTCCGGGCTCCCCCGTGCGATCGGGGACCCGGAGCGAATCTTCCGGCATCGTTGGTGGAGTCACGTGATGAGCATAGAGATGACTGGTGACCAGATGGTCACCAGTCATCTCTATGATCGTCGGAGGCCCGGGCGCGATGTGATGACGTCACGCCCGGGTCTCAAAAATGTAAACAAAGCCGCCGTTGCGGCTGTAAGTATGAAATCAGTGAAAAAATTTTCACTGATCTCATGCTTTCCAGCCTGGAGGAGAGATGTGGAGTCTTATTGACCCCGCATCTCTCAATAAAGAGAACCTGTCACACACATTCCTATTACAAGGGATGTTTACATTCCTTGTAATAGGAATAAAAGTGATCAAAAAAAAAAAAAAGTAAAATCATTGTAAAAAAATAAATAAATAAGTAAGTTAAATAAATAAATAATAATAAAAAAATATTAAAACGCCCCTGTCCCCGGTAGCTCGCGATCAGAAGCGAATGCACACGTAAGTCGCCCACATATGTAAACGCCGTTCAAACCACGCATGTGAGGTATCGCCGCGTGCGTTAGAGCGCGTGCAACAATTCTAGCACTAGACCTCCTCTGTAATTCTAACCTGGTAACCTGTAAAAAAAATTTAAGCGTCGCCTATGGAGATTTTTAAGTACCGAAGTTTGGCGCCATTCCATGAGTGTGCGCAATTTTAAAGCGTGACATCTTAGGTATCTATTTACTCGGCGTAACATTATCTTTCATATGTTCCCAAAAAATTGGGCTAACTTTACTGTTTTGTTATTTTTTAATTCATGAAACCATTTTTTTTTTTTAAAAAAAGGCGTTTGAAAAATTATTGCGCAAATATTGTGCAAGAAAAAAATGTTGCAATGACCGTCATTTTATTCCCTAGGGTGTCTGCTAAAAAAACATATATAATGTTTGGGGGTTCTGAGTAATTTTCTAGCAAAAGAATGATGATTTGTACATGTAGGAGAGAAGTGCCAAAATAGGCCCGGTATTGAATAGGTACAAAAAGCCCTGTATTGAAGTGGTTAATATGCGCATCTTCCAGACCTGCTTCCCTGGCCATCGTATTAGGAAAGACGCTATCATATCTCAGGCTGTCAGTGGAGCCTTTCCTGTCTTTGGGCCTAGTAACGGTGTTAAAATCACCTCCAAAGACAACTTGCCGAGATGTAAAAAGGAAAGGCTTAATCTTTGTAAAGAGGCAGTTCCTCTGCCATCTAGTTTGTGGTCCATAAATATTTACTAAACGTAGATCATGCCCCTTCACAGAGACGTCCAAGACCATACACCTTCCAATCTCTACCTTGATAACCCGCCGACACGTTACCATGCCAGTAAAAAGTACTGCAACTCCGCTATAAGGCTCGGCCGCAAGAGACCAGAAGGAGGGCCCACGCCTCCACTCCCTCTTTGCCAGGTGGACATCGGCAAGGCTATTTAGCCGGGTCTCTTGCAAAAATAAAACATCAGCATCCATCTCGCTGAGCAAAAATAAGGCCATGTTACGAGCTCCTACAGATTTTATGCTGGCAACATTAATGGTTGCCACCTTTATCGGAGTGGGAACTGCCATCAGGATGATTGAGGTAGGCGTTTCTTAGCCTGAGCTCCCTCCCCCTTTACTGGAGACCTTGACCTCTTTAGGGAGCACTCTACCTCATCCTCCTCCATCTGAGACACGGAATTAGAAGACTCCTCCTCCCCCTCAGATAAGGACCCAAACTTGTTTCCCAGAGGTAGATCATCTACCTCTAAAGATGAAACTGAGGAGGCAGAGGTCAGGACTACCTTATTCCTCATTCTGCCCACCTTGGTCCACTCTCCCTCCTCCCCTGAAACATCAGCCTGAAAGGCCTCATCTACATCATTAGCAGTGGCAACTTCCCCCTTCTTCCCCTTAGAACCTCCACTAGAGGTCTTACGTTGCCTCAGGGATGGCCCAGGTGAAGCTGCCACCTCAGATCGGCATGAATCTGCCCCTTTGGCAGCCTCAGCC
The DNA here is from genome assembly GCA_029206835.1 of Rana muscosa. Taxonomy (NCBI): domain Eukaryota; kingdom Metazoa; phylum Chordata; class Amphibia; order Anura; family Ranidae; genus Rana; species Rana muscosa. The sequence goes on along the minus strand of CM055117.1, from coordinate 77,560,358 downwards.
AATCTGGATGACTTATTTACATTTGGAACACTGGGCACCTGAAACACTGGGGAAGAACACACAACAGAAGTAGACACCGACACAGTAGGGAGCACAGACTGGGGAGCAGACACAAGAGGGGTCACACCTTCAGATTGGGAAACTGACACCTGGGGGGCCCCCTCAGGACTAGCTGAAACAGCTCCACCAACCCCTTGCTGCCCCCACGTTCCTCCTCCTCCATCCTCAGCAGTTCTTCCACCACCTCTGGCTGATTATGGAGGGCTTCAGGGCAAAGGCTATAGGGGTGACCTAACTTGTTACAAAGATTACAACGAATACTATTGCAGTCCTTTGCAACGTGCCCTGAGCCCTGACAGAGGGAACATTTCTGCGCAGAACATGAGCTTGAAAAAGTAGGATTTTTAAAACAGCTTACCTGTAAAATCCTTTTCTTGGAGTACATCACGGGACACAGAGCAGCATAGTCATTACTATGTGGTTATATAGATTACCTTCAGGTGCTGGCACTGGCAACTTCCAAAACAGGAAGTACCCTCCCCTATATAAGCCCCTCCCATCCGGGAGTACCTCAGTTTTGTAGCAAAGCAATACGTGTCCCCAAAAGAGGGGTGGGAGCTCTGTGTCCCGTGATGTACTCCAAGAAAAGGATTTTACAGGTAAGCTGTTTTAAAAATCCTACTTTCTTGTTCATACATCACGGGACACAGAGCAGCATAGTCATTACTATGTGGGACGTCCCAAAGCAATGCCACATGAGGGGGGGGATACACCATACATAAGCTGGGCGCCATCAGGCATGAGGATCTTTTGCGGCCTGCAACACACTGCGCCCAAAGGCGACATCCTCCTGACTTCTAACGTCCACCTGGTAGAACCTAGTAAACGTGTGTACTGAAGACCATGTTGCGGCCTTACAAATTTGCGCCAGGGAGGCCTGGTGATGCACTGCCCATGAAGTTCCAACTGCTCTCGTGGAGTGCGCCCTAACTTTGAACGGAGGCGGTCTACTTCTCAAGCCATAGGCTTGTATTATGACCTGTCGAATCCACTTGGCTAAAGTAGATTTTGATGCTGCCTGACCCTTTCTGGGGCCTTCCGGCAGAACAAACAAAGAATCCGTTCTACGAATCTGAGCAGTGGCTTCTAGATAAGCTTTAACTGCTCTTACTACATCCAAAGAATGCAATAACTTTTCCTCTACCGAGCTTGGTTTGGGGAAAAAAGAAGGAAGAACCACATCCTGGTTCAAGTGAAACCTCGATACCACCTTAGGAAGAAAGGCTGGGTGAGGACGTAATACTACTCTGTCCTTATGGATAACCAGATATGGCTCTTTACAGGACATGGCGGCTAATTCCGACACTCTTCTAGCCGAGCATATGGCTACTAAAAATATCAATTTCCTGGTGAGTAGAACCAAGGAAATGTGCTGCAAAGGTTCAAATGGCTGCTTCTGCAGAACCGACAGAACCAAATTTAGATCCCATGGGCATATGGGAGCCTTAATCGGTGGAATAATACGAGTCACACCTTGCATAAAGGATTTGACAAGTGAATGCATAGCCAGGGGCCTTTGAAATAGTATTGACAAGGCCGAAACCTGGCCCTTGATAGTACTTAAGGCAAACTTCCTGTCTACAGCCCACTGCAGGAAGTCCAGAATTCTGCCTATAACGTACTTACGTGGATGCCATTTTCTGGCCTCGCACCAAGTGATGTACGCCTTCCAAACTCTATAGTAGATCTGCCTGGATACAGGCTTCCTGGCATTGATTATAGTTGATACCACAGAGTTAGAGAGACCTCTCTTCTTTAGGATGTGGGATTCAATAGCCAGGCCGTTAAACTTAGAGTTAGTAAGGAAGGGTGGTATATCGGTCCTTGCGAAAGCAGGTCCGGACGACGTGGAAGGGTCCAAGGACTCCCCACAGACATTTTGATGATCTCCGCGTACCAGGCCCTTCGGGGCCACGCTGGAGCCACCAGGATCACCGGCTTCTTCTCCAACCTGACTCTGCGAAGGAGTCGAGGCAACAATTGTAGCGGAGGGAATGCATATATCAGTCTGAACTGATCCCAAGGGAACACCAGAGCATCCGAGCCGCAAGCGAGGGGATCCCTTGTCCGGGAGACAAATCTGTCCACCTTTGCGTTGAATCTGGATGCTAGCAGATCTACATCCGGTGTTCCCCACCGCTGACATATTGCTCGGAAGACCTCGGGATGAAGGGACCATTCCCCTGGGCATAACTGTTGGCGACTCAGAAAGTCCGCCTTCCAATTCTCCACCCCTGGAATGAAGACAGCTGATATACATGGGACATGCTTTTCTGCCCATTCCAGGATGTGACTTACTTCCCTCTGGGCTGCACGACTCCTGGTGCCTCCCTGATGATTGATATATGCCACTGCTGTGGCATTGTCTGATTGAATTCTGACAGGGGACCCTTGGAGTCTGGATGTCCAGGCTACTAGGGCGTACCGGGCTGCTCGTATCTCTAAGAGATTGATGGGCAGGGTTTTTACTACATTTGACCATCTGCCCTGGAGAGACCATTGCTCCAGTACTGCCCCCCAGCCTATAAGGCTGGCATCTGTAGTGACCACCTTCCAAGATATCGGGCTGAAGGGTTTTCCCTTCTGGAGATTCTGGGGGATCAACCACCAGCAGAGACTCTTCCGAACGGAAGGGGACAAAGCCATCGGGAAGTCTAGAGCCTGAACTTTTCCGTTCCAGGCTGACAATATGGCCCTTTGTAAATTCCTTGAGTGGAATTGGGCGTATGGTACAGCTTCGAATGATGCTACCATCTTTCCTAGCAGCCTCATGCACAGGCGTATGGACGGCTGTCTTTTTGCACAAAGCAGACGGACCAAGGCCCTCAAAGAGGATACCTTGTCTAGAGGTAAGAAAATCTTCCTCTGGTCTGAATCCAGCCGTAGCCCTAGATATACCAGGTTTTTCACTGGCTGTAGGGCTGACTTGTCCAGGTTGATGACCCAACCATGAGACTCTAGATACTTGATTGTATCGACAATTACCACTTCTAGCTTGGCAACTGAGTGGTCCATCAACAACAGGTCGTCGAGGTATGCCATTATCGTTACACCCCGTGTTCTTAGATCGGCCAACAGTGGGGCCAGAATTTTTGTGAACACTCGTGGTGCTGTGGCCAGACCGAATGGTAAGGCTCTGAACTGAAAATGGCGCCCTTCTACTGCAAAGCGTAGGAATTTTTGATGACCTGGAACGATGGGAACATGCAAGTAAGCATCTTTGATGTCGATCGAGGCTAACCATTCCTCCCCTTGTAGGGCAGCGGTGACCGATCGGATCGACTCCATCCGGAAAGACCGGACGTTTAGAAATTTGTTTAGACTCTTTAGGTCCAATATGGGTCTTATGTCCCCGTTTGGCTTCGGGACTGTGAAAAGGTTTGAGTAGAAACCCAACCCCCACTCTTCCATAGGAACCTCCATAATTACTCCTTGGAGCAATAGTTGTTCTAACGCCAATAGGAGAGACCCTCTTTTTAGAGGGTCTCTTGGCATGCCTGACCACATAAAATGGGACGGAGGAGACTCTTTTAACTCCAACTTGTATCCCAGAGTTACTGCGGAGAGCACCCATCTGTCTTTGATCGTCTCCCGCCAGGTCTCTGCGAACAACTGAAGTCTTCCCCCCACCCGTTTGAGTGGGGGCAGCCCTTCATAGGCTTGACTTGGAGGCTGGTTTAGTACCTCTTCGGATCCAGGGCTTTTTATTACCCTGTGGCTGTCCCTGATTTTTACCTCCTGAGTTTGACCGAGGAGGCCGTCGGAACTGCTTAGTAGCAGACGTCGCAGGGATAGGAGAGGTAGTCCTCTTAAAAGATGGACCCCTAGACCTCTTTTTACTCGGTAAGAGAGTACTTTTACCACTGGAAATCTTCTGGATATACTTATCCAGGTCTTCGCCAAAAAGGCGTTCCCCATGAAATGGGAAGCTAACTAAGAGCTTCTTACAGGGAGCTTCAGCAGACCAGTTTTTGAGCCACAGAAGCCTACGCATATGTACCAAAGACAGCGTGAGGCGGGAGGCCTGATGGATAGAATCCTTGATGGCGTCAACCGCAAAGCATAATGCTCTAGGCAGATCAGCCAGAGCCTGGGCCTGCTGGTCTGGCAAATCCCTCAGGACCATTTTCATTTGATCCTTTAAAGCTTGGCAGACCCCAATAGCTGCCACTGCTGGCTGTGTAACAGCCCCTGCTGTGGAAAAAGCAGATTTTAATAAAGATTCCAATTTTTTATCCACTGGATCTTTGAACATTTGAACATTATCTACTGGACATGTCAGTGATTTGTTCACAGAAGAGATGGCTGCATCCACCGTAGGAACATTCCATCTCTGGGTGAACTTTTCCTCCATGGGATAGATCACCGGAAACCTTTTAGGCGGAACAAATAGTTTATCAGGATGTTCCCAGTCCTGGTATATAAGTCCTTCCAATAATGGATGTATTGGAAAGGAGCAATTAACCTGGGGAGCTTTTAGCGACCCCAATGAGGAGACAGCAGTAGTTGATGGTTCAACAAGAGGCATTTTAAATGCAGATCGAACCATGTCAGTTAGGGTCTGGACCCACAATCTTTCAGTCTGCGATGCTGAAAATGGTTCATCTACTGTCGATTCCTCAAAAACAGAGCTAACCTCCTCCTGATCCCCTTCAGGTAGGTCGGTCCCTTCCTGGGACTGTTGCTCTGCCAACACGCACTCTAATGGAGGTGATGGAGATCTGGCGCGCTTTCTTTCCTGTAGAGAAGAAGCGATCAATGCTGCCAATCTCTGCTCCAATCCCTCCAGAGTTGAGGAAAAAACCTCCTCTGTTATATATGCAGGAGCAGGTGGACTGAGGACAGCCGCAGTACCTGGCACTCCCGGGGGTTCCTTATGGGTATTAACCTCTGATTTCTCAGGGGAGGAGGGTGCAGATGACTGCTCCAGATCCTCAGAGCCCGATGGAGACCCCCTACACTTCCTGAGAGGTATATCTCGGAGTTTTTTAGGCGGCATATTCCTTAGTTCAAAGCTGAGGTATTCCAGCCGCAATACACCCCTTACTGAAATAGTCTAATGCAATTTGCTGCTATGTACATCAGTGGGTGTCTACTAATGCGTCTTTCTGGGGATGCCTGTATCAACCGCCCGCTGTAAGCCCCTATACCATGCTACCAGCTCCTTTTCATGCTCTGTGTCCATAGCAAGCAGCGTGGACTGAGTCCTTTTATCTTGCTGGGACGCCCGCACATGCGCAGAAGCGCTGGGCGCACAGAGCGCGTCATCCGCCAGGCTCCGCCCCCTTTTTTTAAGCTAAACCTTATAAAAGGAAAGCATGTGTGCGCGCGCGCGCGCGTGCACGTGTGCGCTCTTGGCGCCATGTAGGGAGAGGAGCCAGGGTCCCTGTTTCACCAGGACTCGGGGATGGAAGGAAACTACTTGGCAGCATGACAGAGGAATGCAGCTTCCCTGATAGAGAGCTCACTCATCTGCCTGGACTTTCACCATGGAAGGAATAGTCCCAAGAAAAAAGACGTTCCACAGCGGCCTCTAGTGGACAAACACAGGTACCGCACCTTTGTCTTTTTTTTTTTTTTTTTTAAAACCTCCTTTATGAAAAAACATTTCCAGGTTTACAGTTTTTTTAAAACTTCCCTTATGAAAAAACATTTCTAGGATTTCTTAGGCATATACAGCTATTAGCGGGAATACCCTTTAGGTAACAGGCAGAAAGACATATTAGGCTTGGGGGTCCCCTCAATAGAACCAAGTTCCTGAGGTCCCCACTTACCTTTTCCCCGCCGCAGGACTTTGTTTGGTCCACAGAAGCCCAAACTTCACCTCTCACGGCAGGCATTGTACTAGACCTTCAGGGACCGGGTTCCCAAGGATTCCACTCCCCTGGACCTGTATAGCACCCTGCACAGATAGCCTCTTGGTTTTGGGTATGACCAGAGCTCTGGATCCCAGGGTCCAGCCCTCCTAAGAGAGGCATTACAGGCAAAACCCTGCTCTTCTCTGCAAGGCCCGGGTACCGACCGTTTAGCTATGAAGCTTTTTTGGTCGGATCCGGAATAGCTTGCTAAGGCCCAGAGAACCTGTACACAAGCCCAGATGAATACATGTTAACCTTGGCCAACACCTTAGACACTGGCAAAAAACTGAGGTACTCCCGGATGGGAGGGGCTTATATAGGGGAGGGTACTTCCTGTTTTGGAAGTTGCCAGTGCCAGCACCTGAAGGTAATCTATATAACCACATAGTAATGACTATGCTGCTCTGTGTCCCGTGATGTATGAACAAGAAATAGCCCTTTTCACCACAGCGATGACAAAGCTTTGGTTGCCCTGCATAAAAGGTAATAATCCTGTCACGACCTATAAAGGCAGACGAAGGGATGTGCTTAACAACATTACTCTTGACATGTAGTTTTACTAACACGGTCCATCCTCCTGTCCATATCCCCCTATCATCTACAACTTTCCTCAAGGGGGCTTGGACATCCGCATATCTCCTCAACCACACCACCAGATCCGCAGCAGGAATGGACTCATTACACACTAGAATGGTGATGTTCTTGTATAATGGCTGGCGGGAGACTACTTTATGTGACAAACCTGCCCATCTAGGGGACTCCTTACACCTCTGCTCATACCTCTCCCAAAAGACATCTAAACCTTCCGCCTTGACAAAGGAGAGGTCATACTCATATGACCCAACTGGGCTGATAAGGGCAAAAATCTCCTCTGCTTTAAAACCCATCCCCAGAATACGGTCCACCACATCTCTCCTATTAGGGGGGCGGCCTTCTCCAGTCCACCTCAATTGGACCACATTGCGGCGTTTAAAGGAGCTACCAGATGGTGTCAGATTGGCCTGACCTTCACTCACATTACTCCCAGTGACCGCAGAATAACTGGCCCTACTCACCCCGGGGACAGGTGCAGCCAGTGCTGCAGCATGGGAAATAACCGCACTCCTTGCAACATCCGGCACATCACTTTTAGTAACAGACCCTTCTTTAGATAAAGTAGTAACAACATTATTGTCAGGAACAGATGGAGCAGAGACTTCTGACACAGAAATGTCATTTACATTACCCTTGGTAATTCCTACTTCATTACCAGTATCTAAAGAGTTACCAGCAGTAGAGATGTCTTTGTCAGCACTCTTCCCAGCAGAGTCTGCACTGGCTGGCTGTACACAGGTGGAAGTCTCAGCCAGGAGACGAGCTTGCTCTCCGCTGCCCTCTACTGCACCATCCATAGGAACTACACCTCCATTACATTGTATAGGCAAGTCATGAACAAAAACCTCTTTTTCTGTCACCCGATGTTTCAAAGGTTTTGGGGGGACATCATCATCCTCTTCTTCATCCTCAGATGATCCAGACACTGAAAACTTGCGACCATGCAAAGGTGATTCCATTTCTGATATGAAGTTCAGCATACCTGCTCCCTCCACAGGCTCAGATGGATCATCTTGCTCCATGGCCTCCTGCTGCGGTGGTAAGGGCACAGAACTTCCTTGGCCCGATAACATACTGCCAGTCAAAACACCTGACTGCTGATCACCCGCAGCCTGTGTGCCAGAGCTTTCTCCACTTTCTGCAGGCATACTGATAGTTGGCTCGGGATGCAAAGATTTTCCAGCGTGCTGGCCAGAAACACAATCCGAGCCCACAGAAACTTTTTTGCTTTGCACTGACCTTGGCTTCTCGCACTCTGGTGATGCCTGCCCTCCACTGGCCTCTATGGCCCCTCTGCGCATTGCACGGAAGCGATCATCGTTGCCATACTTCTCCTTGAAAGCACCGCTGGTTTCTTTCAATGTGGCCACCAGCAGACTCTGCTTTTCCACTTTGGCCTCCAAAGCCATTAACTCAGGCCGCATCTGTTTCCTCTTAGAACTGTGAAGCCGGTCACTTGCAATTTTTTTATGCTTGAAGTCAAACTTCAACTTCGCCAGTACTTCTTCCTCCTTAGCGATTCTTGCAATCCTAGCACAAACCTTCTTTCTGTAGGTTGCCAGGCTTTCACCTTTAGCTGGGCCATTTCCCAGGTCCTCAAACACTGGTATGGGAGGACCAGTACTCTGGCCATCCGGGGGATCCTCCCCTGGGTCCACCCCAGGTTCCTGCATCCACCCTGGGTATAGGGAGGAATCAAGCTCCCTGGATCAGTAGGCCTCACTGGAGCTCAGGAGATCAGCAGTAGTGCAGCCACACCCTTTGCAGCTATAACAGCTTCAACTCTTCTGGGAAGGCTGTCCACAAGGTTTAGGAGTGTGTCTATGGGAATGTTTGACAATTCTTCCAGAAGGCCTGGCTCACAGTCTCCACTTTTAATTCATCCCAAAGGTGTTCTATTGGGCCGAGGTCATGACTCTGTGCAGGCCAGTCAAGTTGGCTCACCCCCAAACTCGCTCATCCATGTCTTTATGGACCTTGCTTTGTGCACTGGTGCACAGTCACGTTGGAACAGGAAGGGGCTATTCCTAAATTGTTCCCACAAAGTTGGGAGCATGAAATTGTCCAAAATGTCTTGGTATGCTGATGCCTTAAGAGTTCCCTTCACAGGAACTAAGGGGCCAAGCCCAACCCCTAAAAAACAACTCACATCATAATCCTCCCTCCACCAAATAATTTGGACCAGTGCACAAAGCAATGTCCGTAAAGACATGGATGAGTGAGTTTGGAGTGGAGAAACTTGACTGGCCTGCACAGAGTCCTGACCCCAACTCGATAGAACACCTTTGTGATGAATTAGAGTGGAGACTGCGAGCCAGGCCTTCTCTTCCACATGAGTGCCTGACCTCACAAATGCGCTTCTGGAAGAATGATCAAACATTCCCATAGACACACTCCTAAACCTTGTGGACAGCCTTCCAGCCTTGAAGCTATTGTAGCTACAAAGGGTGGGCCAACTCAACATTGAGCCCTACGGACGAAGATTGGGATGCCATTAAAGTTCATGTGTGTGTAAAGGTAGGTGTCCCAATACTTTTGGCAATATAGTGTACATGTTAGAGTCTCATTCATCGGGGCTAAATGCCCAATGTGCATGAGGCCTAAGATATAGTTTAAAGTTGAACTGTGGACAAATAGTAAATCCTGCTAATGTAAATAACGATTGCCCTAAATGCAGTATTGGATAATGCTTTATTAAGGGTTAAAGTAAAGTGACATTAAACTCACACCAATTAACCACCAAAGCCCCGGACCAATACGCAGCATAAAGACCAGGCCCCTTTTTGCGATTCGGCACTGCGTCGCTTTAACTGACAATTGCGCTCCCAAACAAAATTGACGTCCTTTTTTCCCCACAAATAGAGCTTTCTTTTGGTGGTATTTGATCACCTCTGCGGTTTGTATTTTTTGCGCTATAAACAAAAATAGAGCGACAATTTTGAAAAAAATGCAATATTTTTTACTTTTTGCTATAATAAATATCCCCAAAAAATATATAAAAAAATATTTTTTTCCTCAGTTTAGGCCGATACGTATTCTTCTACATATTTTTGGTACAAAAAATTGCAATCGGCGTTTATTGATTGCGTTTACAAAATAGGCGATGGTGGCGATCAGCGTTTTTTTTTTCGTGACTGCGACATTATGGCGGACACATCGGACACTTTTGACACATTTTTGGGACCATTGTCATTTTTACAGGGATCAGTGCAATAAAAATGCACTGGTTACTGTAAAAATGACACTGGCAGTGAAGGGGTTACCCACTAGGGGCGCTGAAGGGGTTAAGTGTGCCTAGGGGCGTGTTTCTAACTGATGGGGGGCGTGGCTATGAGTGACACGTCACCGATCTCCGCTCTGATTACACAGACAGAAATCAGTGACAGTGTCAGTAGGCGAGCGGGGAGATGTTGTGTTTACACTAACATATCCCCGCTCCATCCCTCCGTGAGACGATCGCGGGATCCCCGCGGCGATCGAGTCCGCGGGACCCGCGGTTGGACTCACAGGAAAGACTGCAGGGTCGCACGCACGACCACACGGCACGCAGTTAAAGGGGACGTACAGGTACGTGATTGTGCCTGTAAGTGCCATTCTGCTGACGTATATATGCCGTGAGCGGTCCTTAAGTGGTTAAGTGTTACAAACCTTATAAATATGTTTATACTTAAAGTGGTATTAAAGTCTTATTTTTTATTTATTTTTTAAAATAACAAACATGTTATACTTACCTGCTCTGTTCAGTGGATTTGCAAAGAGCAGCCCCGATTCTCCTCTTTTTGGGTCCCTCACCTGCGCTCTTGGCCCCTCCCTCCTGCCGAGTGCCCCTACAGCAAGCAGCTTGCTATGGGGACACCCGAGCCGAGCTTCAGCTCTGTGTGTCCATTCAGACACGGAGCCGCTGCCTCTCTCTCCTCATTGGCTCATAGACATGTGCGGTTCGTTTTGTACGAATCTAAAATTCGTATGAATTTCCGAAAATTCGTACATTCAGAAGCATCCAAAATCCGAATTGCTATGCTTCCGAAGCGTATACGAAATACGAAATTTAGTTGACGAATTTCGGATCCAAATTACGTTACAACGGAAACGTGACTGGTGTTTTGTTGACCAATCAGAGGTTTTCTTCTGCTGCTGAGTGAGGGTTGGGAAAATTACCTTTTTTAATATGGGTACTGGTAGTCGATGGGAGATTCAGAATCGGACAAAATAAGAATGTTCGTTAATATCGTTTTATTATTGTCATAATAATTACGATTATTCGTTATGATGAAGTTCAAAACCCAGGAAGTCAGCACAGCACAGGGATGGTGGGAGCCCCTCAAAATGAGCACAGCAGGGGTACAGCCCCAGGAAGTCAGCACAGCACAGGGATGGTGGGAGCCCCTCATAATGAGCACAGCACAGGGATGGTGCAAGCCCCTCATAATGAGCACAGCAGGGGTACAGCCCCAGGAGGAAGTCAGCACAGCACAGGGATGGTGGGAGCCCCTCATAATGAGCTCAGCACAGGGATGGTGGGAGCCCCTCATAATGAGCACAGCAGGGGTACAGCCCCAGGAAGTCAGCACAGCAAAGGGATGTGGGAGCCCCTCATAATGAGCACAGCAGGGGTACAGCCCCAGGAGGAAGTCAGCACAGCACAGGGATGATGGGAGCCCCTCATAATGAGCACAGCAGGGGTGCAGCCCCAGGAGGAAGTCAGCACAGCACAGGGATGGTGGGAGCCCCTCATAATGAGCATAATGAGTCGACGACTGCCATATTGAGAAAGGTATTTTTTGCTTTTTAAATTCATCATAACGAATGTTCGTAATTGTTACGGAAAGTTAACGAACCTAACGAAAATTCGAATTAACGGCTAATACGAAACGGAACGAAACTAAACAAATTTATTGATGGCGCACATGTCTATTGGCTCACTGATTTTGATTGACAGAAGCAAAGGGAAGGGCGCCTGCTGCTATGTCTCAGCCAATAAGGAGGGAGAGTCCCTGGACTTCGTGGCATTTGTGCAACATCGCTGGATTAAGATGGGGCTCAGGTAAGTATTAGGGGGGCCGCTGCACACAGAAGTTTTTGTTATCTTAATGCATTGAATGCATTAAGATAAAAAAAACTCCTGTCTTTAGAACCACTTTAATACTTCTGATTTTCAAAACTAAAACCTCTCAACACCTTATTCTCGTGCTGCTGTGCTGCAGTTATGTTATCTTTCCCTACTTGTTCCCATCTGCAGATTATGGGCACTAGTGATGAGCCGAACACCCCCGGGTTCGGTTCGCACCATAACCCGCGAACGGACCGAAAGTTCGCACAAACTTTAGAACCCTATTAAATACAATGGATGCGAACGTTCGAATTCTAAAGTGCTAATTATAACGACTATTATCCATGTTATTGTCCTAAAAAGGGTTTGGGAACCCGGGTTCTGCACCAGGGGACATGTATCAATACAAAAAGAAGTTTTAAAAACGGCCGTTTTTCTGGAGCAGTCATTTTAATGATGCATAAAGTGAAAAAAAATAAGTCAAATATTCCTTTAAATATCGTACCTGGGGGGTGTCTAAAGTATGCCTGTGAAGTGCCACGTGTTTCCCGTGTTTAGAACTGTCCCTGCACAAAATTACATTTCTAAAGGAAAAAAAGCCATTTAAAACTGCTTGCGGCTTTAATGTAATGTCTGGTCCCGGTAATATGGATGAAAATCTTTAAGAAAAATGGCATAGCTACCCCATCACACACCCCCCCCCCCCCTACCCCAGCCCATTACCAGCCCCTTTGGGTCTTGTATGGATATTAAGGGGAACCCCGCACACAAAATAAAAAGAGCCCTATATACTCTGAACAGCCGTATACAGGCGGTGCATACAAGACAGGGACTGTAGGTTTGTTCTTATGTAGAATCTGTTTGTAATTTTGAACAGGTACATTGTTTAAGTGTAGCTCAAGGCAAAAAATCTATTTTTAAGCTTTTTGGAAAACATAGGGAAGGGTTATCACCCCTGTAACATTTGTTTTGCTGTCTGTGCAGTGTGCACCTGTTCAGAACAGTTCACCTCACTTTCCGTTCTAATGACAAATGTTTTTTGAAAATTTGGGGGTTTTATTGAAACAAGAATTGGTGATAAAGAATCAGTGGAGAGGAGACACTTTTTTTCCCATATTAACTCTTACAGGAGAGAATTTGCCTTCCTAGGGTAGATTTCCTCTCACTTCCTGTTGTATCCTTCCGTTTGCAAGGAGGAGTCGTTTGTAAGTTGGATGTTTGAAAGTAGGGGCCTGCCGTATATACTCAGCTGAAATTTTCCCCTTACATGTTGGTGTTGCCACAACACTGTGAGCCCTCACAGTTACTCTTGGTGGGCGCATGAATGGGCCCTGCTGTGAGTTATTAGATCAAGAATTGTAATTGCATGCCCCTGTTGAACAGGGGCTTACAAATTGGGCCTTTGGTGGTGGTGGTGGTGGTGGTGTTGACACAACACTGTAAGGCCTCACAGTTAGTCTTGGTGGGCGCAGGAATGGGCCCTGCTGTGAATTATTAGATCAAGAATTGTAATTACATGCCCCTGTTAAACAGGGGCAGAAAAATTGAGCCTTAGGCACTGGTGTCACAACACTGCAACCCCTCACAGATACTGTACTTGGAGCACAGCAATGAGCCCTGTTGCAAAGTATTGCATCAAAAATTGTAATTACACGCCCCTGTTAAACAGGGGCTGAAAAATTGGGCCTTAGCCACTGGTGCTGGTGCCACGACACTGCAACCACTCCCAGATACTCTAGTTGGAGTGCAGGAATGAGCCCTGCTGCAAAGCATTGCATAAAAAATTGTAATAACACACCCCTGTTAAACAGGGGCTGAAAAATTGGGCCTTAGCCACTGGTGGCGGCACCCAGAAACAAAAATGTTCTTCCAAGCTATCATCGTCAATCGGATCATTGAGGAGGAGGAGGATAGTCAGTCAACATAACCGGACAGTCTCTCAGCATCAGCATCAGTCTTGAAGGGATGTGACATTTGAAAATATATTAGTCTGTTATATCAGCTTCAGGTGTTTGGTAGCTGGTGGTGATCCAAGACTGGTTCATCTTTATGAAGGTCAGTCGATCAACAGAGTCGGTGGACAGGCGCACCCTGTGATCCGTGACAAATCCTCCAGCAGCACTGAATGTGCATTCTGAAAGAACGCTGGATGCAGGACAGGCCAGTAGCTCAATTGCATACTGTGCAAGCTCTGGCCAGTGATCCATCCTCAAGACCCAGTAAGCCAGAGGATTTTCGGTGGGGAAGGTGTCCAAGTCTGACCTTGCCCCTAGGTATTCCTGCACCATGTATATCAGACGCTGGCGATGGTTGCTGGAACCGATCATACCTTGGGGCTGCGGACTAAAGAATTGTCTGAACGCTTCGGTCAGACGGCCACCTTCCCCACCGCTCCTTCTTTGACTGACCGAAGCCTCAGCAACTCGTTGTCCAGGACCAGGAGTTTGTAACCTCCCAGTCTCTGGGAACGCGTTGCACAGACCTTTCTGCAAGGCCTCCCGGAGTCGTCTCATCCTCTGCTCCCTCTGTGACGGTAAGATAAGGTCCGCAACCTTACCCTTGTACCGTGGATCAAGGAGAGTGGCCAGCCAGTAATGGTCCCTCTCCTTGATCCGAAGAATACGAGGATCCTTCCGCAGACTTTGCAGGATCAGGGAGGCCATGCAGCGTAGGTTAGCTGAGGCATTCAGTCCGGAGTCCTCTGGGTCACTAAGGCCAACATGATCCGCAGCCACCTCCTCCCAGCCACGTACAAGTCCACTGGTTTCTTGGGACTGTAAATCATCCATAAAAGACTGCTGCTGATGATGATGCTGAGTGCCAGGCTCCACCTCCATGCTGACACAATCCTCCTCCTCCTCTTCTTCCTGTGCGATGGGTGGGACAGAAGGAACACTGTCTGGGTAAAGGGGGCCTTGAGAGGCAAGGAAGTCCTCCTCTTCCTGCCTCTGTTCTGCCTCAAGTGCCCTGTCCATTATTCCACGCAGCGTATGTTCCAACAGGTGGACAAGAGGTACAGTGTCACTGATGCATGCACTGTCACTGCTCACCATCCTCGTGGCCTCCTCAAATCGTGCCAGGACAGTGCATGCATCCCTGATCATGCCCCACTGGCGTGGTGAAAAAAACCCGAGCTCCCCTGACCCTGTCCTGGTGCCGTAGTCGCACAGGTACTCATTGATGGCCCTCTGCTGCGTGTGCAGCCGCTGCAGCATGGCCAACGTTGAGTTGAACCTGGTGGGCATGTCACATATAAGGCGGTTCTTGGGCAGGTTCGACTCCTTTTGCAGCTCAGCCAGGCGAGCACTGGCATTATAAGATCTGCGGAAATGCACACAGACTTTCCTGGCCTGCCTCAGGACATCCTGTAAGCCCGGGTACCTGCCCAAGAACTGCTGCACCACCAGGTTAAGGACGTGAGCCACACAGGGCACATGGGTCAGTTGTCCCTGTCGGAGAGCGGAGAGGAGGTTGGTGCCATTGTCGCAAACTACCATTCCTGGCTTAAGCTGGCGTGGCGTCAACCACCTCTCGGCCTGCCCCTGCAGAGCAGACAGAACCTCTGCCCCAGTGTGGCTTCTGTCCCTCAAACACACCAGCCCAACACAGCATGGCATCTTTTTGCCTGCGTACTTGCGTAGCCCCTTGAATGCCTACGGAGCACCACTGGTTCCGAGGACAAAGCACAGGAAGAGGCCACGGAGGAAGAAGAAAAGGAGGGGGTGGAGGACAGAGGTGTGTCACAACCAGTAGTAGCATTTTGGAGGCGTGGCGGTGGAACAACCTCCAACACTACTGCACCTTGTCCTGCATCCTTGCCAGCTGCCAAAAGAGTGACCCAATGGGCCGTGAAAGAAAGGTAACGTCCCTGTCCATGCCTGCTGGACCATGAGTCAGCGGTAATATGCACCTTACCGCTGACCGCCCTGTCCAGCGAGGCCAAGACATTGCCTTCCACATGCCGGTAGAGAGCCGGAATCGCCTTCTGTGAGAAAAAGTGGCGTTTGGGAACCTGCCACTGAGGAACCGCACATTGCACAAACTCACGGAAGGGGGCCGAGTCTACCAACTGAAAAGGCAACAGTTGAAGCGCTAGCAATTTAGCCAAGCTAGCATTCAACCGCTGGGCATGTGGATGGCTGGGAGTGAACTTCTTTCGACGGTCCAGCAGCTGGGGCAGGGAAATTTGCCTGCTAGAATCGGACGTTGGTGTACTGCTAGCAGAGTGCCCGCAAGTACTTGGCTGTGACACACCTAATTCTACACCTTCATTCCTCTCAGAGCAGGTTTCAGAGAGGACTGAAGGTATAGTGGGGTTCGAGATCCCAGCTGATGCGGTGCAAGAAGAGGTCAGCTTTGTTCTTTGGTGTGGGTCTTTAAGGTAGGCTTGCCAACGAGCTGCATGGCAGGTCAACATATGTCTGGTCAAGCATGTGGTGCCCAAGCGGGTGATGTTTTGGCCACGCGATATACGCTTGAGACATATGTTGCAAACAGCAGCTGTGCGATCTGATGCACTCGACTCAAAAAAGGCCCACACCAAAGAACTTTTTGAATAACGGGCAGAGGCAGCGCCCTGCACAGGCGGAGCTCTGCGGTGTGATTCCATCGGTGTGCTGCCCTTACGCTGGCCCCCCGAGGGCATCCTGCCTCGTTGGAGATGTGCCTTCTCCTCATCCTCCTCCTCCTCCTCTCTCCTATTAGGCACCCACGTGGAGTAAGTGACCTCATCATCCCCTCCCTCCTCATCACTGGAGCCAATCTGGCAGTATGCTGCAGCTGCTGGAACATGACTGCCAGATTGGTGTCCTTCTTGAGCATCCCCTCTCTCTGCTCTCACGCTACTGCCTTCCTCTAGCTGGGTATCATCATCAGACCCTTCGAAACGCTGGGCATCCTCCTGGAGCATGTACCCAACACTGTGCTCAAACAGTTCGGGGGACTCCTCAGGAGGACATGGTGGGTCTAGGGAAGGAGTGACTGATGATGACATTGATACCAGGGAAGAGGACGCTTTGGCAGCTGCTTTGCCAGTACCCTGAGCCTGGGTGAGAGAGGATGAGGAGGATGAGGAGGGCTTGGTCATCCACTCTACCAAGTCTTCGGCATGATGCGGCTCAACACGTCCAGCTGCCGAAAAGAAGGACAAGCGTGTCCCATGGCCACGTACTGATGGCGATGCACCGCGTCCACAACCAGCACTGTTGTCTCTAGACACAGAGCATGCTTGCCCTCTTTTTTTGGCTCCTGACTGTCTGCCTCTCCTTGTTTGCCTTCCAGACATTCTAATGGCCTGCAGGGAAATGGGAAAAGCAGCAATACAGGCTAAGTTAAGGTGTAATATGGTCAGGAGGCACACTCCGCCCGCTGTAAGTGCCGCAAAATCCTGTTGGTGTAACACACCAGGAAAAAGCAGCAATACAGGCTAAGTTAAGGTGTAATATGGTCAGGAGGCACACTCCGCCCGCTGTAAGTGGCGCAAAATCCTGTTGGTGTAACACACCAGTAAAAAGCAGCAATACAGGCTAAGTTAAGGTGTAATATGGTCAGGAGGCACAATCCGCCCGCTGTAAGTGCCGCAAAATCCTGTTTGTGTAACACACCAGGAAAAAGCAGCAATACAGGCTAAGTTAAGGTGTAATATGGTCAGGAGGTACACTCCGCCCGCTGTAAGTGCCGCAAAATCCTGTTTGTGTAACACACCAGGAAAAAGCAGCAATACAGGCTAAGTTAAGGTGTAATATGGTCAGGAGGTACACTCCGCCCGCTGTAAGTGCCGCAAAATCCTGTTGGTGTAACACACCAGGAAAAAGCAGCAATACAGGCTAAGTTAAGGTGTAATATGGTCAGGAGGCTTAGCAACAATGACACTGACACTGTCCCCTGCCTATCCTTCTCTCTCCCTGCACACAAGGTTTAGCAAAGAATATGACACTGACACTGTCCCCTGCCTATCCTTCTCTCTCCCTGCACACAAGGTTTATCAAAGTATATGACACTGACACTCTCCCTGCCTATCCTTCTCTCTCCCTACACACAAGGTTTAGCAAAGAATATGACACTGACACTGTCCCCTGCCTATCCTTCTCTCTCCCTGCACACAAGGTTTATCAAAGTATATGAC
Source organism: Rana muscosa (assembly GCA_029206835.1). Lineage (NCBI taxonomy): Eukaryota > Metazoa > Chordata > Amphibia > Anura > Ranidae > Rana > Rana muscosa. Next base: position 77,542,672 of record CM055117.1, on the reverse strand, counting down.
ACTGACACTCTCCCTGCCTATCCTTCTCTCTCCCTACACACAAGGTTTAGCAAAGAATATGACACTGACACTGTCCCCTGCCTATCCTTCTCTCTCCCTGCACACAAGGTTTATCAAAGTATATGACACTGACACTCTCCCTGCCTATCCTTCTCTCTCCCTACACACAAGGTTTAGCAAAGAATATGACACTGACACTCTCCCTGCCTATCCTTCTCTGTCCCTACACACAAGGTTTAGCAAAGAATAGATTTGACAAGATTTGACACTGTCCCTGCCTATCCTTCACTTTCCCTGCTCCGGAACACACTACACAAGGCCGCCGCGCTGGCGGCCTTTTATAGTGTGGGGCGTGTACTAAACCCCCTCAGCTATAATTGGCCACAGGCATCCTGCCTGTGGCCAATCATTGCTCTCCTCGCTGCCGGCGCTGTGATTGGCCAAGCATGCAGGGTCACAGTGCATGCTTGGCCAATCACAGCACCGGGATTACACTGCGATGGCGCAGTGTATTGTGGGCCGTTCGCGTCACTCGAATTTGGCGCGAACGGCCCAAATCGTTCGTTGTTCGCCGAACGCGCGAACAGCCGATGTTCGAGTCGAACCTATGTTCGACTCGAACACCGAGCTCATCCCTAATGGGCACTAAACAGAGCTAGGGATCATAAGAAATAAGTATAAACCTCACCTCTATCTAGTGCAGTGTTGCCAACCTCCCAAAATGAAATTAACTGACTGGACGCTAAAAATTTACTGACAGCACCTATTGTTGTACTGGCACAACATATGCAATTTACTGGCAGAGACAATTTTTTAAAATAAAACTACACAAAATGACCCCTTTCAGTGAAAAACTGTGCAAATATCAATATTTAAGCTACAAACATGTAACTAGTGCGATTAGCAATGTGTTTAGGGTATAACAAAAGGCAAAAATATATTTCTCCTTTACATAAAGGTCAGGGTAATATAACCCAGAACAGAGTTCCCCCTTACATCAGAGTCTGCAGGGTTCCCCTTTACAGTGCAAGGGGGAACTCTGCGGATCCTGATGTAAAAGGGAACACTGTGGACTGTAATGTAAAGGAGAAATCTGTGGAGTCTGATGTAAGGGGGATGCTGCAGACTCTGGTGTAAAGGTAAACTCTAATGTAAGGGGGTCTCCAGTCATCAGAGCCCCCTCCTTAAACAAGAGAGTCCACAGAGTTCCCTTTTACATTACAGTCCACAGAGTTCCCCTCTTACATCAGACTCCTGAGTTCCCCTTTACACCACAGATCACAAGTTATCCCTTACATCAGAGTCCCCTGGGTTCCCCCTTACAGTGTAAGGGGGAACTCTGCAGACCCTGACATAAAGGGGAACTCTGATGTAAAGGGGAATGCTGCGGACCATGATGTAAGGGGGAATGCTGCAAACTCTGGTGTAAGGGGAAACTCTGATGTAAGGTGATCTCTGGCCACCAGAGCCCCCCTTTACCTCAGAGTCTGAAGCATTCCCACTTACATCAGTGTTTGCACTCTGCAGCATTGCCCTTTACATCAGAGTTCCCCTTTACATCAGGGTCCACAGAGTTCTCCCTTACACTACAAGGGGGAATCCTACAGACTCTGATGTAAAGGGGAACTCTGAGGCCACTGATTTTAGGGGGAATGCCAGTAACTCTGATGTGGGGGGGGACTCTGGTGACCAAAGACCACCTTCCACAAAGTGAATACACCAAGTTAAGGGCAGGTTACTGATATAAGGGGGAACCATTAAATCATTGCCCCCCCATACCTTAGTGTATTCATTCATTCCCCCTTACCCTTATCAGTGAACCCCCAGGCTTGGTGTGGCCGTTGGAGGCTGGAGTTTGCGTGAAATATAAAAAAAAAAACACATCTTGCAAACAGACATGCCCCTGTCCATTTCCTCCACCTACCTACCTCTTATGCCATGCTTGCTCTCCAACTTGTTTCCCCAGTCCCCATGCATGTACTGTTGTCCTGATTACAGTCAGGTGAGGTGACTCGCTGCTGCAGCGGGTGGCAATGCTCCTGCTCCCGAATCCCCTACTGGCTCCCCCTCCAGTAATACATATATAGCGCCCTGCTCCTGATGACCAGGCGCTATGTTAAATTCAGTGGGTATTTGAGCTGATAGTTAGCTCAGACCTGGTGATGATTCGGGCTAAATCGGCCTCTGTTCCGGCTATGGCTGTGTTTGAAAGGACTTCCCACTGTTTGCCTGTAGGTGGCGTTACCACCCCAGGCCAATGTTAGAACACAAGCAGGCCGAAGTGTATTGGGTACTTTTCCCTGAGAACAGCTCAGTGGGAGTGGTCTCCCTGCTGAGCATGCTGGGGAAGGGTACTTAAGGGGCAGACGCCATTTCTCTGGGCTCTTCTTCGCCTCGTGGCCCTCCTGGCTCGAGGTATTTGTTACTGGGATTTCAGCCTCGGAGCCACGCTGGCCCGAGGCTGCATCTATGGCAGGTAGGCCCAGTTGTCCTAACTGGGGCCTGCAATTTGAAGGTGATGCTGTGCTGTCCGTCCTGCGGGAGAAAGCCACTCAATGGAGGAAACCAGGGGAAGACCTGTCCTGGAGAAGACCAAGCAGAAGGCTGGTGTCTTGGGGAAGGCCTGGTGACCTTATTGGAGGATGCACCGTAGCTTATGTTACCTTACAGTGTGCCGGGTCGGCTTAAAGGCTCTTAAACTGTAAGGCTGGATCTCTGGATACTAAATCCTGTGGCAGAGGATCATTGAACCGTTCAACTTAATCGTCCTAAAGGTCTGTGGCAGAGACTGTTATTTCTTTAATTGTTCGTGCATCATCCTGGCTGCTAGGCCAAGTGGGAGGGGTCTATCCTGGTGGGCAATACCCACTTGAAGGAGAGTGGTGAGTGTGACTTTCGAAACTTAGAAGTTTCCCCAGTGATCTGCTGTGTGTGCCTGAACCTTCCCCTAACCCTCCATCCCTCTACCTATGCAAGTTGTTTGGAAATAAAGCCTGCCGAAAAGGATTCATAACTTGTGTGGACATTGAACTTTCTATATACTCTCATCCCCTACACAACGAACAGTGAGGTAACGTGCAAGGCCCAAATTTAAACCAGCAGCTCCTACGGGGGTGTGCTACACATAAAAGGCACCAACTGCCCCCCATTTGCACCAATTTAAGCAGCCACTGTCCATAACGGACATTTAAGGACAGCTTGTAAATTATCCGAATGTTACAAACTGTCCATAAATTTACGGAACGGGTGGCAACCCTGATCTAGTAGTCTTGACACTGTATTTTCCCAATTTTTTTTTTTTTTATAAAAGAATAATATTCAACCTGTAGTGGAAATGGAAGGAAAACTTTTGATTTTGCCTCACTCATGCAGAACCAATGTACTAGACGTTGAGTAAATAGCTATATTTTTTATTTATTTTTATTATACCCCTATCTAATAAGCACGTTGAACAGATACAGTATAACAAAATATTTTCAATGGTATACTTAAAGCGGAGTTCCACCCAAAATTGGAACTTCCGCTTAATCCACTCCTCGCCGCCTTACATGCCACATTTGGCATGTAATATTTTTGGGGGGGAGTGGGCGCTTCAGTAGGAGTGAGACTTCCTGTCCCACTTCCTCCTTGGAGTGGGACTTCCTGTCCCACTTCCTCCTTCCGCCCAGGGCCCGCTTAGGCGACTCGTCATATCACCTAAGGTGGGCCCCTCCCTGTAGGCGATCACCTGGAACACCTCCCTGTAGGCGATCACCTGGGACACGTGACAGGTCCCAGGCGATCGCCTGTCCACTCAGATTGCGCAGCGCCGCTCGCGCATGCGCAGTGAGTGCCCGGCCGTGAAGCCGAAAGCTGGCACGGCCGGGTGCCCACAGTAGGAATGGAGGCGCCGACGGAGAAGGGGGGGGGAGAGGAGCGAAGCTCCGTTCGGCTGCGTCGCTGGACAGTGGAGCATGTAAGTGTCTGTTTATTAAAAGCCAGCAGCTACACTTTTTGTAGCTGCTGACTTTTAATAAACATAAAAAAAGGCTGGAACTCCCCTTTAACAGTCAGACGTAAGTCAATTGTTGCTGCACCTGTGCTGGGATTGGACACACAGGAGCTAAATGCATTTGGCCTAAGCTGGATAAGGACCAGTAAAACAAGATGTTGGATTTTCCATTGAATGAAAAATGCAGATGTTTGTGGAATAACAGTAAAAGTGACTCAATCTGTAAAACTCATAAGTGAATGTGGGTGGCGAATGTCTTTTACAAATATTGCAAACCTCCCAATGGGAGATCAGTGGGGAAAAGTTAATGTGCTGCTTCATAAATACATCCCTAAATATGAGCTCAGTTTAGCAACTAATCAATACTCCGTTCCTGAGTCATTCCGAGTTCAGCCGAGCTGTCCCGAACCTTTCTGAGTATTACCGAGGCTCTCCGGCGCCCCCCCACCTCTGGCCACATGCGGTATTGCATGCCATAGACGTCAATGCGGAACAAATTATTTTAGTTTCCATTGACTTCTATGGGGAAACTCGCTTTGATATGCGAGTGCTTTGGATTACGAGCATTCTCCTGGAACGGATTATGCTCGTAATCCGATGTTCCACTGTATATCTATATAGTATATGCTGAGACTTTTGGACATTGCTGTAAAATACGTTTTTTGTTTTTTTTTCTGTAACCTGAGTTTTATTTTTATACACGGTCTGGAATATCTTGCTTTTCTTTTTACCCTTTTCCTCCTTGTCCTGTAATTGCTTCGAAACGGCGGAGATTTACGTCTCGGAGGTGTTTATACTCCGCAAGTAGCCGCTTTAAACAGATTTAAGCAAAATTTCAACAACAAACATTTTCTTTTCTATAAAACGACAGACCTGTAAGAACAAGCGGTAAAAGGCAGACGGAAATACATCTGGTTCTGTTAGTCTTTGGTCTGCAGCTTTTGAAGGTTTATTGTGTCCCTGGTTCTGAATGATTATAAAGTAACCAAGCTGAGAAAATCACTTAGACCTTAGAAAAACATGCGTTCTGTGAAAGTTTAACGAGCGCTGGCTCCTGATGGAATTTTGTCACCTGTTTAATTATTAGCATAGGAGTGGTTTGTGGGAATAAAGAGGTAGGGAGCGTTTCCCAGCACTTCAGACAGAAGTGAATGTAGACCTTGGAATTTATCTTCATGATAATATATCAACGGAGTCAAGTGTATGCATACTAGCAGCCAATCTTGGCAAAGGGCGCTCAGATTCTTTTGGCACAAAAGAACACAAGGATAAGTGTTGAGGAATTAGGGCTAATGCCGCGTACACACTACCGTTTTTCATGACGAGAAAAATGCCATTTTATAATTTGGTCATTAAAAACTATCGTGTGTGGACTCCAGAGCATTTTTCACGACGTGAAAAATGGGCATTAAAAATTTGGAACATGCTCTAATTTTTCTCGTCGTTTTTCACGTCGTCGTTTTTCTCGTCATGAAAAACGGCTGTGTGTAGGCTTTAACGACGTGAAAGAAATGCGCATGCTCAGAAGCAAGTGATGAGACGGGAGCGCTCGTTCTGGTAAAACTAGCGTTCGTAATGGAGATAGCACATTCGTCATGCTGCAACGGACTGAAGGGCACGAAGCTGAAAAGCGCAAATCGTCTCTCACCAAATTTTACTAACACGAGGATCAACAAAAGTAGCCCAAAGGGTGGTGCCATCCGAATGGAACTTCCCCTTTATAGTGCCGTCGTACATTTCGTACGTCACCGCGGTTTGCTCTAGCATTTTTTTTCATGATCGTGTGTAGGCAAGGCAGGCTTGAGAAGAATCACGTCGAGAAAAATAGGATTTTTTGTACTTACCGTAAAATCCTTTTCTCTGACATCCATGGACTGACACGGTGTCTCTTTACACTTTACACGTGGGTTATGTCCCTGCTTGCAGGAGAAGACCTAGGCAGAATGTGAGATGTTATACATACATTCTAAAAGCCAGAGCTGAACAGCCACACCCAGGGGGCGGTCCCTCCGAACATAACCCTCCCACTACAGTCAGCAGACTTCAGTTCGTAACAATACAGTACAAACTTAAAAAGGAAGGGTGGGTGCCGTGTCAGTCCATGGATGTCAGAGAAAAGGATTTTACGGTGAGTACAAAAAATCCTATTTTCTCTTGTCATCCATGGACTGACGCGGTGTCTCTTTACACTTTACACGTGGGATGTCCCAAAGCAGTGTCAAGAGGGATGGGAGCAGTATAAATGGAAAAACCAAAAACTTCACTCCAAGAAGGCAGAGCTCCTCAACGGAGGAGTCGCAACTTTAAACAGCGGCCTGCAGCACCCTGCGGCCGAAGGAAGCATCCGAAGATGCAGCCACATTAACCTTATAAAACTTAAAAGGCATGAACAGACGACCAGGTCGCCGCCTTGCACACTCGTGCAACCGACGCTTGATGTCGGAAAACCCAGGAAGCACCAATTGCCCTGGTGGAATGCGCCGTAACCGGAAAGGGAGGTGCCCCCCCTTTGAGAGCATAGGCTTGAATGACGGTTTGTCTGATTCCCCTAGAAATGATGGCAGATGAAACCGCTTGGCCCTGTTATGGACCAGAGACAGTCACAAACAGTGAGTCGGACTTCCGAATAGAAGCAGTAGCAGACAGGTACACCCGTAAGGCTCGTACCACATCCAATATGTGCAGCGCAAACTCTGGGATGCGATGGGTGAGGACACAAAGACGGGAGGACAATGCCCTCATGTAGGTGAAAGGTCGACACCACCTTTGGCAAAAAGGAAGGTCGCGGATGCAACCCCGCCTTATCCTTATGGATGACTAAATATGGCGACTTGCAGGACAAAGCCGCCAACTCAGACACCCGTCAAACAGAAGTGATTGCCACTAAAAGGCCACCTTCTGAGACAAGACAAGAGGGGAATATCCCGGATATTCCCAAAAGGAGGTTCCTGGAGGACCGAGAGCACCAAATTCAGATCCCACGGTGGGAAAGGAGGCTTGACAGGAGGGAGCACATGGCGAACCCCCAACACAAGGTGCTAACCAAGAAAATGACCCGCCAGAGGTCGCTGAAAGAAGACGGCCAAGGCCGAAATCTGATCCTTGATGGTACTCAAAGCAAGCTTTTGGGTCACTCCACACTGCAGAGGACGCAGGATTCTGGGGACGGAATACGTCCGAGGACGCCAGTCCAGCGCTTCGCATATGGCGATATAAGCTTTCCAGGCACGGTGATAGATCTGCCTGGAGGAAGACTTCCGTATCCTTAACATGGTCAATATGACCGAGTCCGAGAGACCTCGGTCCCTCAACACCTGGCTTTTAACAGCCCTGCCATTAAAGCATGAGACTGTAAGCCGGATGAAACATAGGACCTTGAGACTGAAGGTCCTCCCTCATCGGCAACCGCCAGGGAACGTCCGCGACGAGACGTACCAGATCAGCGTACCAGTGATGCTGAGGTCAATCCGGAACAATTAGGATCGCCAGAGTTTATATCAGGCGATAAGGACCCTATGGGGCCACCAACGCATCCGAGGCATCGCCCAAGGATCCCTGGATCTGGCCACAACCTCGACCCTTGCGATTGAGTCGAGAGGCCATCAGGTCCACATCCGGCGTGCCCCACCGTCGGTAAAGGAGTTGAAATATGCAAGGACCACTCTTCTTGGTCCGGCGTCTGGCGATTGGCGACTCAGATAGTCCGCCTGCCCATTGTCTATGCCCAGAATGTAAAATGGCCTACAGAGCCGGCACGTTTCTTCCGGCCCACTTCAGGATACGGACTACCTCGGAAGCCGCAAGCTGAGCTCCGAGTTCCCCCTTGATGGTTTACATACGCAACCGCCGTGGCGGTGTCCGACTGGCTCCTGATGGAGCGACCCCGTACTCTCTCCGACCTGAGGAGAGACACAGTCCGATGGCCCGTATTTCCAGAACAGTGATTGGTAAACGGGCTCGTCCGGAGTCCAAGGCCTGAGCCGACAGGACTCCCCAGACTCCACCCCAGCCCGTCAGGCTGGTGTCCGTCGTGAGTACCGTCCATTGGATGGGAGGGGAACGACTTTCCGGACCGAAGAGCCGAGGATCTCAACCACCATGTCAGGGGCGCCCTGACCAGGTGAATCACCTGGATCTGAAGATCCAAGGACAACGGGGATTTGTCCCAGGTGGACAAGATCTCCTTCTGCAATGCCCTGGTGTGTGATTGGGCATACGGAACGGCCGCGAAGGAGGCCACCACGAGTCCCGGGACTCTCATGCAAAAAACGGATTGACAACCATTTTTGGGATGTCAGCACCCGCACCGCAGACTGAAGTGTCAGCAACTTCTCCAGAGGTAGGATACCTTTGCCTCCAAGGAGTCCAGAATCAGAACTAGATACTCCAGACACAGAGTCGGGACCAGGACTGACTCCTGAATGTTCAGGAACCACCCGAGTCCCTGAGGGTCTAATTGACGATAGTCACCTCACCTCTAAGTCTGATCCACTTTCTGCTCTTAGCAGAAGATCGTCCAGATAGCCCACGACAGCAATACCTCGCTGTAACAGAAGGCTAGAACCGGAGCAAGCACCTTGGTGAACACCCTTGGTGCCGAGGCTAGGCCGAAAGGAAGAGCCACAATCGATAGTGGACTTCGCTGATCGCAAAGCGCAGAAACTTCTGGTGACTTGCGCAGATCGGAACATGCAAGTAGGCGTCCTTGAAGTCCAAGGACGCCAGAAGAAAATCCCTTTGGTGGAGTGTAGCGATCACCGTGCGAATGGATTCCATGCGGAATTTCTGCACCTTCTCGAAGGCATTCAGGGCCTTGAGGTCCAGGATAGGTCGAACCACGTCCTATTTTTGGGACGACAAACAGATTTGAGTAGAATCCCTGAAAACTCTCCTGTGACGGAACCGGCACAATCACTCCGGACCTGATCAAATCCTGTACAGCCCCCAAGAGGGCTGCCCGACAGGTAGGAAGGAGAGGAAGATTTGAGGGAAAGAATCTGTCTGGGGGCCAGGATCGGAATACTATCCTGTATCCTGAGGTGACCACCTCGCACACCCACCAGTCGGAGATTCGGGAGGACCACCGATTCGTGACCTGCGAAGTCCCCCCCCACCCCAGAGTCAGGTGGAGGCAAGACTTCACGCGGAGGCCGGCTTGGGAGCTGCTTGTTCGGCTTACGCACCCAGGGGCACTTGTGCCCACCAGCCGCACTGCCGTCAGTCTGAGAGGGCCTACCCGTGGACTCTGACTGACGAAAAAACCCAGTTTTGCTGGAAAGGAAGGCCCCTGTTTGCGGCGGGCCTCCTCACCCTTGCTAGTCTAAGGAAGAAGAGTGCTTTTACCTCCCATGACATCCATGACGATGTCATCCAGAGCAGCACCGAAAGGTCTACCACCATTAAATGGTAGATCCGTCAGGAGCTTCCTAAGGCTAGGTCAGCAGACCAGCACTTCAACCAGATAAGACGACGCAATACCACCGCCGAGACAGAGGCCCTGGATATTAAAGGGGCCGCGTCCAACGTGGCGTCGCACACATAAACCAGGCCCTGAACCAGTTGGTGGGCCAGAGCAACTGTGTCTGGAGGAAGATTATGCTCCTGTACAGCTAGGTGCAACATTTTTGCCCAACCTGTAAGTGTTTAAGACACAAGGGTCGCCGCTACCACAGGCCGTAGGGCGGATCCCAACAAGGCAAACATGGCTCTGCTCACCACTTCTGACCTCCTGTCAGTGGGGTCCTCAAATGCAGGAGTCCCCTCCATTGGGAGAGTGATGGCCTTGTTCAACCGGGCGACTGGAGGGTCGACCCTGGGGGAGAAGCCCACTTTTTAAGTAGGGCATCTTCAAGGGGTATCTTATAGACAAACGCCGCGGGACCATAAAAAAAAAATTCTTCTGCGGCTTTTCCCAGACCTTATCAATGAGCTCGTCAAAGAAAGTACATATGGAAAACACTCTTTAGAAGGCCTGGCCTTAAAAGAACCAAAAGGAGACTGTATCCGCCTGAGGTTCTGCATCCGCAGCATTTTAGCTTGAGAGTGTCCCTCACCGCAGTCATGAGTACACTAACAAGCGCCCTGTCATTTACTGACTCAGAACTGGAGTTTTCCTCATAAGGAATGTCCTGTTCAAAACCATCCAATACATTCAGAACTAGGGTCCTGAGCGGTAGTGGCTAGGCCCATATCTGAATCAGCGCACTGCCCTCATGAAGTAAAGTGGGGAGAGGGCGCTTTTTTGCTCCCTTGCGCTTGCACACAGCTCCCATCCTGGTCAGAAATGATTCCAGGACTGCCCACAACTGGTCCCTAGGGACCGCAGGTGCTGAAGCACTGCCTGTTGTCCACTGACATTTAGGGGAAGCTGGTGACAGAGACTCCATATTGCCCCCCTCTGAGACTCCTCAGATAAAAAGTCCACCCACAGGCTGTGCTGACTGAGGAGGGGGCGCCCAGGGGACTCACCAAACCGGACCAGGGACCGCTCATTTCCGCTGTCTGTACCGCGCTGTGTCAGCGCTGGTGAGCTGTGAGGAGATTGTGAGGAGATTTGCGCTGTTACAGCAGCGCTAGAGGCCAAAACTAGTGCTAAAGAGCGCGCGGGCTACAAGAAAATGGCCGCCGCACTTCACTGAGGCGATCCGCGGCAAGATGGCCGCCATGACGCAGCAAAAGTGAAAAAAACAGCACACACACAGCGCCACTCGGCGCTCAGGCCCCAAAACACACAAAAAAAGGCCCCAAGCATATCTGTAGACCAGCATTAGCCCCTCCAAGAACAGTGTGACCCCCAGGCACCCCACACAGCACAGCGCCAGCAATGGAGACAGAGAGTGACAATGAAATACAGGGGGAGACAGGGAAAATCCCCCACAGAGAAACACACAGCCTTTTGTACTCACCTGCAGGCAGGAGAGACTACTTACCCGTCCCCTGAGGGACCCACTGGTGTGTTTCTGACAGGACTATCACAGTGCAGTACCGAGTAGCTGTCGGCCCGGTCCACCGCGAAAGATACAGTCAGTCAGGAACTGTTCAGTCTTGAGAGGACCGTGGGAGCATGAAAGCAAACCCGGCCACCCCTGGAGTCATGGGGCCTGTCGTGAACTGAGTCTCACGCACACAAGGCGAGGATCAGCACGCTCGATGGTCGGACAGGGAAGACTACGAGGATATCTTGTACCCAACCTGTTGCCCAGCTGACAGTTGATAGAAAATTCTCAAAAATAAAATAAAAAAGAATTCCAGAAAGGAATAAAAATAGGTCAGGAGACTGGCTCCTGAGAGAGCCACGTCTTCTCCTTCTGCTAGGCAGAAAAAAACTGAAGTCTGCTGACTGTAGTGGGAGGATTATGTTCGGAGGGACCGCCCCCTGGGTGGGGCTGTTCAGCTCTGGCTTTTAGAATGTATGTATAACATCTCACATTCTACCTAGGTCTTCTCCTGCAAGCAGGGACATAACCCACGTGTAAAGTGTAAAGAGACACAGTGTCAGTCCATGGATGACAAGAGAAAACTTTGTTTTTTTCAATGACATTAAAAACGGTTGTGTGTACGCGGCATTAGAAGCAGAAGTTGAGGCTGGAGCGCCCAGTCGCCAAATGTTCAAGAGGAACTGAACTCTAGACATAGTGGACTATTCACCAGTATTATCTGTGGTCTACCTGCAATTGATTTTTTTCCCCATTACTAACTTGTAGGAACCTTTTACGGGAGGTTCCATTCTTTGGTGATCTGGTAATAGGCTTGTCACTCTAGGCCCTTTAAAATAAGTTCTAAATAGACAGGTCAGTTTGGGATGGAGAAGCATTCCCTATTAGGATGGGCTAGAAAAACAAAATGCTCTGTGAGAACCCTTTTGTCCTTTGTATGAGAAAAATAATGCTGTTTTCAGGGTACTGCTTAGGTACAAGTAACACTACTAGATGTTCATATACCATAGCAAATCCAAATAAAAGCAGTGCCTGCTAAGAAGAAAGTAAATATCTACCTCTCATGCTGCCAATTAGAGATGGGCCGAACAACCCCCAGTTCGGTTTGCGCCAGAACTCTCGAACATCGCAACAGTTCTAAAGGCTTATTATTATACAGGATTTATATAGCGCCAACGGTTTGCGCAGCGCTTTACAACATCAGGGAAGACAGTACAGTTACAATACAGTTCAATACAGGAGGGATCAGAGGGCCCTGCTCATAATGCCCCATACACACGATAATTTTTAATGTCATTTTTAAAACTGACGTTTTTCTTGTCATTTTTTTTCTTGTTTCCTCTCAAGCCTGTCTTGCGTACACACCATCATTTTAAAAAATGTTCAAGAAAAGCGCAGTGACGTACACCACGTACGACGGCACTATAAAGGGGAAGTTCCGTTCGAATGGCGCCACCCTTCATGTTAGTAAAGTTTGTTGAGAGACGATTCGCTCTTTTCAGTCTAGTGCTTTTCAGTCCGTTACAGCATGACGAATGTGCTATCTCCATTACGAACGCTAGTTTTACCAGAACGAGCGCTCCCGTCTCATACTTGATTCTGAGCATGCGCATTTTTTTTCACGTCGTTAAAGCATACACACTATCGTTTTTCACGTCGTTAAAAAAAACGACATGAAAAACGACGTGAAAAAAGAGAGCATGTTCGAAATTTTTTATGCCCGTTTTTCACGTCGTTAAAAATGCTCTGGAGCATACACACGATCATTTTTAATGGCCATTTTTTTTAATGGCATTTTTAACGGCATGAAAAATGATCGTGTGTATGGGGCATTAGAGCTTACAATCTAGAAATATGCAAGTTATTGGCCATTAAAAGGGTATGGGGGCCCGGGTACTGTATCAATACAATTTATTTTTTATTTTTAAAAAGATCATTTTTACATGAGCAGTGATTTTATTGATGCTTAAAGTGAAACAATCAAAATTAGAAATTCCTTTAAATATAATGCCTGGGGGGGTCCCCTTAGACTGCCTGGAAAGTGGTGCATCTGTAACGTGCATAGAACCTGCTGCAGAAAAACTGACATTTATAAAAAAAAAAAATTACATTTAAATTGCCGACATTACGAACCCAATTATGCTGCTTCTGGGAGTTTGTGACAATGTCATACCTAATACACACAAAAGATTGTTCGTATTTTACGCCTCGTTCTATGCTAGAAAGCACATCCTAATTAAATGGAAGCAGCCCAAGCCTCCCACGGTCTCCCGATGGAGAGCCCTGGTGAACGCCACGTTGCCCCTGTATAAGCGTACATACATAAACCGTAAATGCCCTAAGAAGTTTAAAAAGATCTGGGGTGCGTGGACCAAGAAGTGAAACTCAAATGTCTGGATAATGCCCCTGCTGTGCTCCTCCTGTCTCTCTTCCCCTCTTTTCCCCCTTTCCCTCCCCCCCTTCTTCTCCCCTCTTCTCCTTTCCCTTTTTTTTCCCTCGTCCTCCCTCCCTGTACCTTTTTCCCCCCTCCCTCCCTCCTTCCCCCTCCCCCTCTCCTTTCTCTTTTCTTCTCTTTTCTCCTCCAGAATCCTGCGCTTTGATTTCTTGAAACTCCAAACACTTTCTAGTTTGAACCACAACCTACGGGTACTCATAGGTAGATGATATCACCCGAACCTACTATGTGAAATGTTGTGTTCTATGACTCGATGTAACTGTATGAATGTATTGTAAACCATGCCAAATTCTCTACTAAGATAATTGAATACTCCATGTATGACATTATTTATTCTGTGTTGTATAGCTTCAATATGTTATTTTTTCTATGTTTGTATGTCTAAATGTTTCTCCTTCTGGAGACAAATAAACATTTTTCTGTTAAAAAAATAAATAAAAATTGCCGACATTACAATACCATTGCTGGCACTGTAAAAATGTTTTTTTTTTAAATGGCGTGGGGGCCATGGACTTTAAGGGGAACCCCACGCCAAAAATTTAAAAGAAAATGGCCTGGGGTCCCCCCCTAATCCATACAAGACCCTTACCTGAGCATGCAGCCCAGTAGGTCAGGAAAGGGGGAAGGGGGTTGAGAGAGCGCATACCTCCACTACTGAACAATACTAGGCCACATGCCCTCAACATAGGGGGAGTGGTCATCAATCATGACACCCGCCACAGCCGCTGGACCCAAAAAAAGAAAAAAAAAGCTCTGCCCATGGCGAAGGCTAACCGCCATGTGCCCGCTCCGCCATCTGATAGTTCTTAAATAGGTAAGGGGCAGAGCCACCTGGTGACACCGCCGATGTGTGACGTCACTGATCTGTGCATGCTGGGTCAGAGACATCACATGGGGCGGTGCAACCAGGTGACGTCACCAGGTGGTTACCGTCCATTACCTATTTAAGAACTGTCAGATGGCAGAGCAGGCAGATGGCGATTAGTCTTCGTCGTGGGCAGAACGTTCTTTTTTCAGGTCCGGTGGTGGCGGCGGACATCGTGATTGACGATGGATCTACATCGGGGGACATTGTTTTTCTCTTTTTAATAAAGGAATTGTCAAAAACTGTGTGTGTGTGTGTTTTTTATTTATTTATGACACCTTTTTGGTAAATGGGTAGGGGTAGTATGTACCCCATACTCATTCACATGGGGGTGCTTCCAGATTCTGATAAGCCCCCCGCCCGCAGACCCCAACAACCACAGCCCAGGGTTGTGGGAAAGAAGCCCTTGTCCCTAGAGCCCCCCTTCCCTAATGCACCCCCCTATGTTGAGGGCATGTGGCCTGGTAAGGTTCAGGAGGTGGGGGCACTCGCTCGTCCCCCTCCTTTCCTGTTCTGCCAGGGTGCATGCTTGGATAACGGTCTGGTATGGATTTTTTCAAATTTTTTTCAAATTTTTCTATTGCCGGCAAAGTTTGTATTTCATTCAGCTGTAAGCGGGCAAGCCCATTGACAGCTGATGTCGCATCTGTTGTTAAGGAAGCAGAAGCCGACTTCCCAGACCGCTCCATAACAACCAGCTATTCACTATGCCCTGATTGGGGCCCGAACCCTTTGCCCAAATCTACTGCTTATGCCTCCAAATGCCTTTCCATTCCCAATAAATCCTAGACTGAAGCTTCTTCAAAAACCAAAACTTCTTGGCGTGTCCACGTCCTAGAGCCTCACATTGTTCAGTGATTTTATTCAACCAACCCCGTCACTACTCATATTTTGAGTATTTCACGGGTCTTCAGTGGATAAATGAGATGTCAGTAGGGCACATGGGAAGCAAGCCGGAATGTTGGCATTATTTTGGGAGAAACAATATGACTGGCAAAAAAAATCCAAATCCAACCTAGCTGATCACCTCAAAACAAACCCACAGACATTGTAAAAATGGGGGCTTTTATGGCAGGAGCCATCAAATGCTCCCAATGCTGCTACTGTGCAATCAAATGCTCCCACTGTGCCCTCCAATGCTCCCACTGTGCCCTCCAATGCTGCCACTGTGCCATCCAATGCTGCCACTGTGATCCCTCCCGTCCCCGCCCGCTCGCTATCTGCCCGGCACTTACCCTGTCTCGGTGGGGCAGCGGGTGACAGCGAGCGGTGTCTTCTCCCCTCCATGTGTCTTCTACCCTCCATGCGCCTTCTCCCGTCCTCCTCTCCGATAGGCGTCCAATCACAGTGCAGGACGTTTCAGCCAATATGGGGAGCGGTAACAGACCCGGCAACCTGATTGGCTGAGAGGCGGGTCAATGTTAGCAAAGCGAATTCCTTCGGCTTTGCTAACATTGAGCTGAGTGAGAAGGAACGTTGTGCCCGATTCTCACTTTTTTGGATGCCTATTAGAGCAAAAGACACTAATCAGGTGCTTCCAAAAAACAGAAAGTGGCCAACAAACAGACCGAATAGATTGCCCTACAGATATTGCAGCACATTGTACAGTCTTTAGTAGCCCATAGGAGCATTAGTGGCCCAATACATATTGTACTAAAATCAATATGGGTGCCATATTGATTTTAGTGCAATATGTATTGGGCCACTAATGCTCCTATGGGCTACAATAGACTGTACAATGTGCTGCACTATCTGTAGGGCAATCTATTCTGTCTGATTGTTGGCCACTTTCTACTAGAATGTGAACGTGGGAGTTCCGTCCCTCTGGGTGGAGCAAGCTCATGTAGATGGGCGGGGCCTAGCTGATTGATGGTCGCCTGGGACTTAGACATATGGGTTCATATATATAGGAGCACACAGGAGAGAGAAACCACTGACCGCCTAGGCTCTGAAGAAAGGGGTGCGCCCCAGAAACGCGTCAGCCGTTCAGCCATTTGGGGTACCATCAGATCCTCCTGTCATCGGGTCCTGCTTGCTGGTGCCAAAGGATGCTGTTTGAATGATAGAAAAGCCTTTGCATATGCTCGTTTTTGAGTAGTACAATTGCTTTTATATATATTTTTAATAAAACTTTTATATCGGTAATGCACTAGGTCGGTGCACCCTCCTTTTTTTCTTTTTTTTCTTACTCCTTTTTTTTATAGTAGTGACCCTACCATAGCGAGCAGCATGGAACATCCTATCCAACCTACCCAAAGTACTGGATGTCTGTGGAGTCAATACTTCTGAGTCAGGAACCCTGAACAAGCACACGAGTGTCAGACAAGTGTCAGAATTCCCTATGTCTATACTTGTTCTGGGTCAGTGATTTAGGAAGCATTAAATCCAAAGCATCAGCACGATAAAAAGGCAACAAGCACTTTCAGAAGGAGAAATGACAGCTGATATTCATCCCACAGGTGTGCTTTAAGAACAAAGTTGTCTTGGTCTGTCTTACATTTTTCTGGCAGAGGAAAGTACTGTACAGCTCAGCAAACAGAACAATGAGAATATTCATTAATCCCCATTCCACTTCGAGCTCCTTCTCCATTTACAGCAATCTTTGATGTCCTGTAATACATTTCATTAGTGGGGAATGCTAATTGTAGCTTTTAACATCCCAGCTATCTCAGTTAACATATCCTCAGATGACTTGTTCTAACATTGAGTTGTGCTGTTATTAGAAGTTAGCATTGAACTAAGTTATGTTGCTTTTACAAACCCCCGAGCAGATTAAAAAGGAATTGACTTTGTGGACAGACGTTAACTGCCAGGAATGGTAATGGAGCTCATAGTTCCCTGTGTTGTACTTTCAGGGAAAAGTGATTATCTGCAGGATACAGTTGGCTTCACTTCTCACAAAGGATTTTATTTCTTCTATAACAGTTTACATGCCTTTGGTCCCATTCCACTTTACTTTTTGGCTTTAGATATAAATGTGATAGATTAAAGAGCAGATCATTTTAGATGCTAAAGCCAAGTTGCTAACATTTTAAAATACTTTCCAGGTACGATGATGTAGAGTAACGAAGTTAGATGCTTACAATGACTCAGAAGATATGAGTACACCGCTGTCCCATTGTAGCACTAGTCATCCTTGGGTGATGTGGAATAACACCCAAAGTGGTCTACCAGGAGTACATATCCAAGTGCCCCAAACAACTTATTCACCTATTGCTCCTGGGCACATTTTCTCTTAAGGCAAGATTTGTGGCATGTAGTGGGTTAAACAAGTTGGGTGCAGGTCACTTTAGTCGTTTTTGAAACTGTATTGTAACTCCTGTGGAGAAGGTAAGGGAAACAGGACACCAACAGCACTACTTCTCTTGTCAGAGCAACCTATATGCCTCAAGACCTTGCAACAACTTCAACTTGTAGGCCTCAGGCATGCACATAGTATGGCTGGGTAAATCTCGCCTTCTAAACCTAAAGCCTCGTACACATGACCGAGAATCTCGTCGTAAAAAAAACGGTCGTTTTTCTCGACGAGATTCCTGTCAAGCTTTCCTTGTATACACACTGTCAATTCCAAATTTCGTCGTTGTAAAGCGCGGTCACGTACAACACGTACGACGGCAGTATAAAGGGGAAGTTCGATTCCAATGGCGCCACCCCTTGGGCTGCTTTTGCTGATCTCGTGTTACCGTGTGTTAGTAAAAGTTTGGGGAGAGACGATTCGCGCTTTTCAGTCTTCGTGCTTTCAGTTCGTTTTAGCGTGATGAATGTGCTATCTCTATTACGAACGCTAGTTTTACCAGAAGGAGCGCTCCCGTCTTATACTTGATTCTGAGCATGCGCAATTTCTTAAGACTCGGAAAAGCATACACACGACCGGTTTTCTCGTCGGGAAACAGGCTGACGAGAATCCCGACGAGAAAAACGAGAATCCTGACGAGAAAATAGAGAGCAGGTTCTCTATTTTTCTCGTCGAGATTCCCGGCAGTTTTCTCAACGAGAAACCATACATACAAATGTTTTTCTCGGCAAGAAAGCTCTCCCAACAGTTTTCTTGTTGCTTCTTGACGAGAAAACCAGTCGTGTGTACGAGGCTTAAAGCCTCGTAAACGCGGCCGAGAATCTCGTCAGGAAAAAACACGTAGTTTTTCCTGACGAGATTCTTGACAAGAATCTTGTCTCGGCCGAGTGTACACACGCTCGGTTCAAAAGAACCGCCGTTCTTTTGAATGGCACGAACGCGGTGACGTCATCGACTACGACGAGCGTGCGCTCGTCACATTCGATGCCGCCGCCGCCATCTTGCTACACCCTACCTATGCCTAGGAAGCTATCGCGCATGTGTCAAAGTCATTTCGAGCATGCGCGGGTTTCCACGACAACAGGTAAGCGTACACACTCTCGGGTTTCTCGTCGGGAAACAGGCCGACGAGAATCTCGACGAGAAAATAGAGAGAAGGTTCTCTATTTTTCTCGTCGAGATTCTGGCCAATTTTCTTGACGAGAAACCTGAAAGCCTCGTACACACGGCCGGTTTTCTCGGCAAGAAAGCTCTCCCGGCAGTTTTCTTGTTGTTTCTTGACGAGAAAACCGGTCGTGTGTACGAGGCTTTAAGATTCTTGTGCCTGCCTTCTTCTGTGGCCAAGTAAGGGTATTTGGGGCTGTAAGTGCAGCCACAGTCAATTTCCTCCACTCTAGTCAATTTAAAAGAGAATTAGGGCCAAAGCTCTTTTGGCTCTACTTCTCATGTGAGTCATTTTACCTTTTATTTCCCCATTGTGATCCTTCCCCCACCGGGCATGAACATGTTTTGACATTTTTATTTTGTGCTATTTTTTAGATTGCCTTTGGCAGCCACCTTTGGTTCAATTTTTATTATAAACATCAACACTGCATGTTCCGGTGTCCTTGGGAGGGCTGCGATAGTACACCCCGCCATGACGGACCTATCTTTGATCAGGGCTTCATATGCACCATACCCATTGTACCAGATTCCATGTAAGTACTCAAGATGGGCTTTTATGTTCCGTCATCTAGTTCCTTTGACCAGCAACCAGATTTAGTTATTTACATTTCATTATATATTTTTTAGATGTCCTGAGCACTAGCCCCT
Organism: Rana muscosa; assembly: GCA_029206835.1. NCBI lineage: Eukaryota > Metazoa > Chordata > Amphibia > Anura > Ranidae > Rana > Rana muscosa. Next base: position 77,523,319 of record CM055117.1, on the reverse strand, counting down.
GAAGAGTGTAACTTATACACGAAACGCGTCGGGCATCAGAAAACGCATCAACTCAGTTGACAACACAATCATTTACTTATGCTTTTACTGGTTTTATATGCTAATTTTTTTATGTTTTTAGCGCTTGTTGCCATGTGATATCTGTACATATGTAATTCACTGAATGTATTCCATTATCCATACGGATCACTATGTGGCACCTGGTCACACATTGATGTACCTTGTTGCTTATATTGTGCATACCCATACTTATGTGTGTGTAACTCTAGGGAATCGCATCAACCAGAATGTATTTCCTCCCATGTGATTTCTGTTTGGAGACGTGTCATGCATTTATTTTGAATAAACATGTACCTTTTTTTACCTACACCATGTCTACAGTCTCACTCAAAGTCCCAAACTTCCATTTACTTTTTCGAATTAGGGATGGAGGTGCACCACATATGCACCTCATTTAAAGTCCCAAACTCCCCCCCCCCCTTTTGTTCTACTTTTCATGTGGGTCACAGGAATGCACTTAGTTTTGCATTCCTGTGACCCCTATTCAGCTGACAGCGGGCTAAAGTCTGCTGTCAGCTGACATTACTCAGCCAGTCCAGACTCTGGAGGGATCCACCCAGATGCCTGAACAGCGGATGGCTCAGCCTCTTAGCGAGCTGCCGAGAGCCTAAGCCAGCCGCTCCCACCCCCTCCACAGCCCGGTGCTCCAGTGAGCGCTGGAGGGGCAGAACAAAGAGCCAGTGCCTGACAGTCACGGCTCTTTGTTCACTGAAGCCTGAGAATTGAGTGATCGGCAGTCTTTGATCGCTTAGTTCTTGGGCTTAGGTGCGACGGGGGACAGAATCAGCATCACACTGATGCTGCATCCCCCTTGGTGAGTATCTATGTTATTATTTTGAAATTTGTAAAAGAATGTTATTATTATTTTTTATTTTTTAAGAGCAACCAAAGCCCTATTGTTCAGTATGTATGTAAGGCTCTTTAAGGGGTGCTCCCATCTCAGTCATCATCAAGGGAATGTTTTTGTTCTTTTATGCCCAGATTTAGAATATATATATAGTTGGATAGGAAAAGCCAGACAGGTTGCGCAGTGGATGAATAGTTTAAGGGGGAACCCTGCTTCTAAAGCAAGAGTACATGGCTAAAATATTCGTTCTTTAGGACTTTGGCTCCCCTTCTGAGAAATGAAACTGGCCCCATGGAGGAAATAGGGGCTGCAGAGAAGAGAAGACAAGGTGTTCCTTCAAAATTTGGAATGAAGTAAGAGACGTTGTGGGCACTAGTTGTCACCCGTGGAGCACTGTTTAATGGTTGATGAAGGATGTATGTCCCTGATTTTGTTAAGAACTGTTTTATTCAGAAAATATTCCACCATTAACCGCTTGCCGACTACCTCACGTAGATATACGTTGGCAGAATGGCACGGGCAGGCAAAGCAACGTATATATACATTGCTTTAAACCTGCCCGCTAGCGGGCGTGCATGCGCCCGCCGCGGTCTCTGTGACCGTGTCTGCAGTACCCGCGGACTCGATGTCCGCCGGTGTCCAGCGATCTGGTCACGGAACAGCAGAACGGGGGGATTCCTTTGTAAACAAGGCATCTAACTGTTCTGCCTGGTGACATGTAACAGTTAGAATCACTCCCTAGGACACACTTAACCCCTTCCCACCCCCTAGTGGTTAACCCCTTCCCTGCCAGTCACATTTATACAGTAATCAGTGCATTTTTATAGCACTCATCGCTGTATAAATGTGAATGGTCCCAAAATAGTGTCAAAAGTGTCCGATGTGTCCGATGTGTCCGCCATAATGTCGCAGTCACGAAAAAAAACCGCAGATCGCCACCATAACAAGTAAAAAAAAATATATAATAATAAAAATGCCATAAAACGACCCCCTATTTTGTAGACGCTATAACTTTTGCGCAAACCAATCAATAAACGCTTATTGCGATTTTTTTTTTTACCAAAAATATGTAGAAGAATACATATCGGCCTAAGCTGAGAAAAACTTTGCTGTTTTTAAAAAAAATGGGGGTATTTATTATAGCAAAAAGTACAAAATATTGCTTTTTTTCCAAAATTGTCGCTCTATTTTTGTTTATAGCGCAAAAAATTAAAACCACAGAGGTGATCAAATACCACCAAAAGAAACCTCTATTTGTGGGAAAAAAAGGACGTCAATTTTGTTTGGGAGCCACGTTGCACAACCGCGTAATTGTCAGTTAAAGCGACGAGGGTGCTGAATCGCAAAAAGAACTCTGGTCTTTGGCTAGCCAAATGGTCTGGGGCTGAAGTGGTTAAGAAAATTTGACTTTCGAATAATTAAAGGGGTCTCCAATTAGACTGCAAAAGTAGAAATACATTTTTTTAAGGTCAATGCAGGAGAGTGCTGTGTCTATGCTAGGCCCATTCTTTCAGGTTTAGGGAATGATAACCTCCAATCACCAATTCACCATTTGCGCTTTAGAACTATGAGGTCAACTGGATGGCAAATGATTTCAGATGATGGCAAACACAGGATACGACTAATGTGTACAAGTGTCACTGGCATTGTTCTTACTTGTCTGCTAGGGAAAAAAAAAACAGAAGTTTAGCAGAAAAAATAAATATATAATAGAGCTAGACAAACCGACAATGATTTCACCAGTTGTTTTATACAGAAGTCCCTAGGGATATGTTAATATATAAATTGAAGCCCACGTTTAATACTTTATTGTTATTCCTATAACCCACAGATTAGCCGTGTTTCTAAAGCATAGCACCATTCATCTGTAATGTGTTCCATTGTTGGCGAGGATTGAAGTTAGCACTCTGGAAAATTACTTCCCTGCTCCGCAGTTTGTACAAGCCGTGAAGTTTCAGTAAGTCGTTCTAAAGACCGCTGTAGGGTCTTCTGGGATTAGCCATTAATTAACTTTGTGAATTTACCAAAAACCAAACATCCAACACAGTAAGATAGGAGAATGCAAGAAGTTCATCAGGACTATAAAAAGTAATTTGTTTAGAAAATTATAATACAGAGGACTTGCCGAAATAGCAGCCATTTTTAATAGAAGAGGATATTTCCAACTTTTAAGAAATTCTGTTGTGATAAACTAAAACAGGTATAAATCACAAGCTCTTAAAGCTCTGTGTAGACATGCCCACAGCAGCCTATAACCCTTCTGCATTGGTCAAACCCTAAGCTGTTCTGAAGTAGAGTTTTTGCACATCCTTATGTACCTCCTGCCTCCCGTACATTCCCATTAACCAGTGAGGCAGCTCATCGTAGTGTATGGCCAGTAGAAATGTGCAAAGGGGGCTTAGCAGCAAGCTCCTACCTAGAAGTGTTGAAGCTTTAACTGTTAGAACAACCTGTTATTTGGCTGTGACAAGAGATTTTTTTAGACAAAATAGTAGTTAGGCACTGCTGGACCCCCAGGATAAGTCTAATTCCATGATTTAGCACAGAGTTGGAGGCCTAGAGTGTGTTAACACTGTGCAGTAGACATGTGCAATTCATTTTGGTCCTAATATAAATTCAGAATAATTTTTGTTACATCCGAATCTCCAAATAAAATAGTAATGAATCTCCTTGAAATTCGATACATTTTGTTAAATATCATTTTGGTCGAAAAAAATGACCGTCCGATTCGAGTTCTGTGTGAAGAATAGCTACCGTAGTTGCTAAGGAGTGGGCCTGGGAAGCCGGCCGCCGTGTCCTTAACAACAGATGAGTCATCAGCTGTCAGTGGGCTTCCCCGCTGACAGCTGAAATCAGTGGTGGCTGGTGTTAAACTTTTTTGCGGGGGCGGCAAACAAACCCCCCCCCAGGTCCACACTCACCCATTCACCGGCCCGACTTCTCCGGCTTCTCCTTCTGGCCAACCCAGTCTTCTTCAGATCTGTCTCCTGCCCTTATTGGCTGGGAAGAGAAGCTGGAAACCAATAGCGAATATTGATTCGCTAGTGTCACAAGTTGGTGGGTTTGGGGCACAGTGCTCTGCGCCCTGAGCCCAACCTTTTTCAAGCAAATTAGAGCCTCAAGCTCTAATCGTGCTTGAAAAAAAAACTCATAGAAAGCTATGAGTTTGGCGCCCCGCATGCAAATTTGGGGGGGGGCGCCCCTTATGGACTGGCCGCTGCTGGTTGAAATGTAAACAAAAGAATGCCGGCAATAAAAAATTCAGCATGGGTTCCCCTCAATCCATACCAGGCCCAAAATTTAGAATTAGTTCCGAAACGAATCAACAAAACAAAATTAGTAACATAACAAATCGATCCAAAATGAAACTAATTTTTCCGTTCTGCACATGTCTACTATGCAGCTACCTATCTGGTGTTTTGTGCTGTAAAGCACCTATTCCCTTTATCATATATTCAACTTCTTTGAATCGCTTATCTACCAAAATATGTCTTGGTAGTCGAGGGGTAAAGCTGCAGCTGTGAGCTTGGTATTGATGTTTTCAGCCAACTCTTGGCTGTCACATAAAAGTGATCTGGTGATCCAGTGCCACCTGTGGTGGTACCCGGCCCCTCTGATCCCTCTGGGGGAGCTAAGGCATATGGACTATGAGCAGGAGGAGATCAGGAAACATCTGTTCCCCTATCTCCTCTATGATAAATGAACCCAGAAGCAACAAGGTTTTAGTCACTTCTGTGGTTCAGTCATTCCTTGGCTATGGTACCTGGGGAAACAGCTAATCTGTGCTAAATTAGCTACAGTGAAGGACAGGAAGACATTGGTGTCTAATAGACCCCTGATGTCTCCATAAAGAGGACCATCACATGCCTGACAATATGGTCCTGTGCAGCTCCGAAATGTTGCACCGTGTTTTTTGGGATGTGATCGTTCTTCAATAAAAGATTTGGATGTATTTGACGATCTGTGATGTGCTGGCAAATATGTGCACTTGATCCATAAAGAGGACCTGTCACCTGCCCAATGCTATCATATAGGGGGCTTGTTAGCCCTCTTGTGATAACAATAAAGTTAAATAAAAAAAGTGTCTATAAACTAAAATATAATTAAATAAATAAATAAAAGTAATTTAAAGATTTTAAAAGTACCTCTAATACATAAACAGCAATTGTGCCAACATGTGAGGTATCACCATGAACATCAGAGCGATAATTCTAGGGCTATGATTCATGGTTAACTGTTAATTGACAATGGACCATTTTGGGTACCATAGTCTTGATCATGCACAATTTTAAGGCTTGACATGTTGGGTATCTATTTACTCTATGCAACCACTACTTTTATATGTTAGGTATTATTTTGTATTTGTGTGCACTAAAACTCACCTAAAGGAGTTGTAAACCCTCGCTTTTTTTTTCTTTTAAAGAGCAAACATGTAATACTTACCTCCACTGTGCAGTTCGTTTTGCACAGAGTGGCCCCGAACTACCTCTTCTGGGGTCCCCCAGTGGCGATATCAGCTTCTCCCCGCATAGGTAAACCCCCTAGGAGAAGCGCTCTTCCTGGGGGTTACCGCATGGGCGCACTCCCGAGTCCGGCTTTTGCATCCATAGACACAGAATGCCGGACGCGGCCCCGCCCCCCGCGTCATTGGATTTGATTGACAGCAGTGGGAGCCAATGGCTGCGCTGCTATCAATCTATCCAATCAAGAGCTCAGACAACAGGCAGAGAGGTAGAGCATGTCTCTGCCATGGGAACGAACGGGCGGCTCAGGTGAGTAAAACAGAGGGGGGCTGGTCAGTGTGAGAAGTTTTTTCACCTTAATGCATAGGATGCATTAAAGTGGTTGTAAAGGATCAGGTTTTTTTTTTTTAAATAACAAACATGTCATGCCTCCACTGTGCAGTAAGTTTTGCACAGAGTGGCCCCGATCCTCCTGTTCTGGGGTCCCGCGGCGGCTCTCGCGGCTTCTCCTCGCAATAGATAGCCCCCTCTGGGAAGCTCTCTCCCGAGGGGGTTACCTTGCGGGCGCGCTCCAGCGTCATACACTCAGCGTCCATAGCCGCCGAGTGTATGACTCGGCCCCCCCCAGCGGCCGCATCATTGGATTTGATTGACAGCAGCGGGAGCCAATGGCTGCGCTGCAATCAACTATCCAATGAAGAGCCGAGAAGCCGTGGAGAAATTGACGCGGGATCGCGCCCACCGAAATTCGGGGCTCAAGTAAGTAAAATGGGGGGGCTGTGGGGCCGGACACTGGAAGGTGTTTTTTCACCTTAATGCATAGGATTCATTAAGGTGAAAAAACACAAAGGTTTACAACCCCTTTAAGTGTATTATTTCCTGAAAACATGCATTTGATAAACAGTTGCGCAAATATCATGCAACATACAAATTGCAACTGCCGCTATTTTATTCTCCCGGGCTTCTGCTTACAGAAAATATAATTGTTTGGGGGTTCTTAGTCATTTTTTTAGCAAACAAAATGCATATTTCAACATGAGTGCAAAATATTTCCTGTAGACAAGTGGCTAAACAGTGTGAACTGTCTTTTGTATACTGTTTTCTATTAAATGATGACGCTTTTGCATTGGCTAGAGATTGATGCAACTTTTCAATTCTTATTTCCCCTCACCACACCATTAGGATGAATGTCAGTAGCCAAATCCAGAAAACATCAGTGTAGGTATCTTTTTACGGTGGAAGTTCAATTGTGACACCAGCTTTAGCAGATGTGACCGGTGTGCAGCTACTGTGAGATTTGGGCTTTAATTTGTTTTTCTGCTTTCTGTCTCTCTTGTGTCTTCTGAATTCTAATATCATGAAACAAAATACCAGTTAGATGCAAATTTTTCTTAAAAAATTCCCAAAAAAGAAGATTGCCTTAAATAGACATGTGCAAAAAGAAAAAAATTGAATTGTTTGATTTCGATTCATTCTTTAAATAGTTTTTATTTAGTTAAATTTGTTTAACTCGTTTTTTTATTCTTTTGTTCCGTTTTCCAATTCGATTCAAATTTGATTTGAATCGACATTCCAATTGGCAATCAAATTCATATTTATTCTATTTGAAATTTGAATTTCGGAAGACGGTTATATTCTTTTTATTTTTTCTATTCTATTCTCTTATTTTATTTTCTATTCCTTTAATTTTTTTATTTTTTTATATTCTATTCCTGTTCCTTTTAATTTTATTCTATTATATTCTATTCCTTTATATTCTTTTATTTTTTATTTTATTCTATTCTTTTATTTTATATTCCATTCGGTTCTGTTTTACTCTATTATTTTCTGCTGTATTCTATTATTTTATTTTCTATTCTATTTTATTCTTTTATTTTCTATTCTATTTTATTCTATTCTTGTTTTCAAATTTGATTTCAAATCCGATTCGAATTTCGCTGAATTTTGTTTCGTTATTTTAGATTAGTGTAAATTCATAACAATTGTAATTCAGAATCCGAATTTCCTAATAATGAAAAATGTGTCCGAATTTCGATTTGGAATAAAACGAACCGCACATACCTAGTCTTAAAGCAGGAATGATAACACCCTATTCAGATCATATAGTACATGTTAGAACAACACAAGATGAAAACCAAATGCACATCTATCTTTTACCTTGACAAGAAAACAAAAATTAGTGCTCTCTGATATTCTGATAATAGTTCACTTCATATTTCATATAAATAATATATAAAGCATGATACCAGACTGAGATCTGAGGAGTCTGTAGGCCCATTGTTTCCAGAAAATCACAATCATCAATGTATTCTGTTCCTAATGTGTATATTGGAAATTAGAATGTTTTTATTCTCCATCTGTAGAACATAAAGTAACAACTTAATGCCGTTCATCATTCTGTAAGAACTAAATAAGCACAGGTGCATCTAATACTGACATGGCAAACTAACAAATGTCAAAAAGCCAAATGTATAAATCTAAATTTATTTTACTCATACTCTTATATCATAAAAAGGCAAAGTCAATGGGTTTTGAGGCTTCAGAACAACATTGAGGCAAGTGCACCAAATACATAGATCACTTTAGATTATATATGAAAAGAGAGAGAGGAGCGCACGCGCCATAGTGTAACACTGTTTATTGTAGAAGTTAGAAAGTTAAAAATGAGGAATATTGCACTCACAAACAGGAACTTGTACGTTCACATTGACAATTGGCTCTCAGTTCCGACCTCCTTTCCTGGCCTATACAGGGCGATTGACTTGTGGGGCGACAGCAGCGGTGTAGGGATATGCCTTCCGGATCAGCTACCCTGTATTCAGCCTGATGAAGGAAGAAACTCCGAAACATGTCGTCATAGCAACAGAAAACACTTAGAGGAAGCAGCACGCACAGCTTGGCTCCCCCCTCTTAGCTGCGGTTGACGTCACGCTCGGCCGGCTGGTTCGTTCGTTAGTGGATGTCAGCGGGGAGCACAGCGAGGAATACAGGGTAGCTGATCCGGAAGGCATATCCCTACACCGCTGCTGTCGCCCCACAAGTCAATCGCCCTGCATAGGCCAGGAGAGGAGGTCGGAACTGAGAGCCAGTTGTCAATGTGAACGTACAAGTTCCTGTTTGTGAGTGCAATATTCCTCATTTTTTACTTTCTAACTTCTACAATAAACAGTGTTACACTATGGCGCGTGCGCTCCTCTCTCTCTTTTCATATGTTTTCAGATGCAAGTTCGCCACCCAGTGAATTTAAGAGGGAGCTGCAGCACCTAAGATAAGGGAACTTTTTTCAATTATTTTCAAGAACTTTCTTGTTGATTATTGTTGTGATGGTGGTGTGTGTGAGGGCTGCGCTGCATCTGGTAATTGTTTTTGTATGTTTGGGCTGATCACTTTAGATTAGCCTTTCTCAATCTTTTTACCCAAGATGAATCCTTGAAATTTATTTCAGGTTTTGGGGAACACCTGCTAAAACCAATTATTGTGGGGTCAGTACCCTGAATCTTGGCTCTGCCAAGTGGCCCTGGCTCCGGAACTATGCAGACACCATCAAAAGAGAGGTTAATCAGCCACAGATCAAGAAACCCCTACCAACCTCTGGAGTGGGACAGGTTTGAGAATGGCAGATTAGATTTGTTTCCATACATTGCTCACCCTAGTTTAAACCTAAGTATACCTAAAACAAACAATAAAAAATAGTACAAGGGACATTACTTATCTTCAGTGAGATGGGTTCCTTGTGCTGCTGTGTAGAACTAAGAGGCCGTGACAGGCATTCATCAAAATGCCACACTATGCCCGCCCTTTAATGAACTTTAACCATTTGCCTACAGGGCACTTACACCCCCTTCCTGCCCAGGCCATTTTACAGCTTTCAGCGCTGTCGCACTTTGATCTTCTGACATTTATCTCATATCTCTCATTAGTGTAATTAATACAGTCACATGCCTTTAAGGATACAATGTTTAAAACCTTTAACTGGAGGACCTTAGTAATCCTTGTTAATGATAGCTAACCTCTGTACTGCAATTGACATTAAAGTCTATTGCTCATTAAAATTACATTTTTAAAAACCCATTTTTGCTGCAGCAGGTTCTATACATGGTACAGATGCGCCACTCTACAGGCAGACTAAGGAGAGCCCCAGCACTATAGTTAAATGAATTTTTCATTTTTATTGTTACACTTTAACCACTTGACAACTGGGCACTTAAACCCCCTTCCTAACCAGACGAATTTTCAGCTTTTGGTGCTCTCACATTTTGAATGACAATTACTCAGTCATACAACACTGTACCCATATGAAATTTTTGTCCTTTTTTTCACACAAATAGAGCTTTCTTTTGGTGGTATTTAATCACTGTTGTTTTTTTTATTTTTTGCGCTATAAGAGAAAAAAGACTGAAAATTTTGTAAAAAAATGAATTTTTCTTTGTTTCCGTTATAAAATTTTGCAAATTAGTATTTTTCTTCATAAATTTTGGCCAAAATTTATACTGCTACATATCTTTGGTAAAAATAAGTACAAATTGGTGCATATTTTTTGGTCTTTGTGAAAGTTATAGAGTCCACAAGCTATGGTGCCAATACCTGAAAATTGATCACACCTGAAGTACTGACGGCCTATCTCATTTCTTGAGACCCTAACATGCCAGAAAAGTACAAATACCCCCCAAATGACCCCTTTTTGGAAAGGAGACATTCCAAGGTATTTAGAAAGAGGCATTGTGAGTTTTTTGAAGTTGTCATTTTTTCCCACAATTCTTTGCAAAATCAAGATTTTTTTTTTTTTCACAAAATTGTCATATTAGCAGGTTATTTCTCACACACAGCATATGCATACCACAAATTACACCCCAAAACACATTCTGCTATTTCTCCCGAGTATGTCGATACCACATGTGTGAGACTTTTACACAGCGTGGCCACATACAGAGGCCCAACATGCAGGGAGCACCTTCAGGCGTTCTGGAGCACCCAGGCCAATTCTGACATTTCTCTCCTACATGTAAAAATCATCATTTATTTGCTAGAAAATTACATAGAACCCCAAAACATTATATATGTTTTTTTAGCAAAGACCTTAAAGAATATAATGGTGGTCGTTGCAACTTTTTATCTTGCACAGTATTTGCGCAGAAATTCTACTAACGCATTTTTTACGGAAAAAAACAGTTTTGTGCTTAAAAGAAAAGAAAACAGTAAAGTTAGCCCAATGTATTTGCATAATGTGAAAGATGAAGTTACGCCGAGTAAATAGATACCTAACATGTCACCCTTCAAAATTGCACACGCTCGTGGAATGGCGCCAAACTTTGCTACTTAAAAATCCCCATATGCGACGCTTTAAATATTTTTACCGGTTACATGTTTTGAGTTACAGAGGAGGTCTAGGGCCAGAATTATTGCTCTCGCTCTAACATTCGCAGAGATACCTCACATGTGTGGTTTGAACACCGTTTTCATATGTGGGCGGGGCTTACGTATGCGTTCGCTTCTGTATGCGAGCTCGCGAAGGCAGGGGCACTTTAAAAAATATATATATATTTTATTGTTCATTTTACTTTATTTATTTTAGTTTGACATGTTTTTCCGCCCCAAATTTTTTTTTGATCACTTTTATTCCTATTACAAGGAACGTAAACATCCCTTGTAATAGGAATATGGCATGACAGGTCCTCTTTACAGTGAGATATGGGGTCAATAAGACCCCACATCTCACCTCTAGGCTGGGAAGCCTGAAAAAAAAAAAAAAAAAAAACAATCTTGGCTTTGATCGTAGCGGTGAGTCGGTAGAAGCAACGGAGGGCAGCTGGAGGGGGGGGGCATCCCCTCTCACCTCCCATAAGAGCGATCAAGCGGTGGAACAGCCGCTATGATCGTTCTTATGGTGCAGGGAATCGCCAGCTGAAAAAGCGAATATCTGAATGATGCCTGTAGCTGCACCCATCATTCAGATATCCCCGCACAAAGTCAAGGACGTCATATGACGGCCGGCGGGTGGGAAGTGGTTATTACAGAGTATTGCCGGGTATTGCGGAGTATGGCCGGGTATTGCAGAGTATGGCCGGGTATTGCAGAGTATGGCCGGGTATTGCAGAGTATGGCCGGGTATTGCGGAGTATTGCCGGGTATTGCAGAGTATGGCCGGGTATTGCGGAGTATTGCCGGGTATTGCGGAGTATTGCCGGGTATTGCGGAGTATGGCCGGGTATTGCAGAGTATGGCCGGGTATTGCAGAGTATGGCCGGATATTGCAGAGTATGGCCGGGTATTGCAGAGTATGGCCGGGTATTGCAGAGTATGGCCGGGTATTGCAGAGTATGGCCGGGTATTGCAGAGTATGGCCGGGTATTGCAGAGTATGGCCGGGTATTGCAGAGTATGGCCGGGTATTGCAGAGTATGGCCGGGTATTGCGGAGTATTGCCGGGTATTGCAGAGTATTGCCGGGTATTGCAGAGTATTGCCGGGTATTGCGGAGTATTGCCGGGTATTGCAGAGTATGGCCGGGTATTGCGGAGTATTGCCGGGTATTGCGGAGTATTGCCGGGTATTGCGGAGTATTGCCGGGTATTGCGGAGTATGGCCGGGTATTGCAGAGTATGGCCGGGTATTGCAGAGTATGGCCGGATATTGCAGAGTATGGCCGGGTATTGCAGAGTATGGCCGGGTATTGCAGAGTATGGCCGGGTATTGCAGAGTATTGCTGGGTATTGCAGAGTATGGCCTGGTATTGCGGAGTATTGCCGGGTATTGCGGGGTATTGCCGGGTATAGAGGAGTATTGCTGGGTATTGAGGAGTATTGCAGGGTATTGAGGAGTATTGCGGAGTATTGAGGAGTATGGCAGGGTATTGCGGAATATGGCAGGGTATTGCGGAATATGGCAGAGTATTGCACAGTATGGCAGGGTATTGCACAGTATGGGCAGAGTATTGCACAGTATGGGCAGGATATTGCAGAGTATTGGCAGGGTATTGCAGAGTATTGCACAGGGCATTGCAGAGTATTGGCAGGGTATTGCAGAGTATTGCACAGGGTATTGCAGAGTATTGCACAAGGTATTGCAGAGTATTGGCAGGGTATTGCAGAGTATTGGCAGGGTATTGCAGAGTATTGCAGAGTATTGCACAGGGTATTGCAGAGTATTGCACAGGGTATTGTACAGGGTATTGTACAGGGTATTGTACAGGGTATTGTACAGGGTATTGTACAGGGTATTGCACCAGGGATGGCTGAGCAGGGATGGATGGATGGCTGGATCTGTGACTGCAATTGTCACAGATCCAGCCCACAGCTGACATGGGGGAGGGAGCTGCCATTATCCGCTCCCTCCCCTCTCCTCTCACACTGTACCGATCGGTACACAGAGGGGAGAGAGTAAACCGGCGTCATCACATGATTAGCGGCCATCTACCGTGATCCGTGATGCGCCGGGTCTTCCGGACCCGGCGGTCACGGACATTTCCTGGAGCGCGCCCTAGGGGGCGCGCGGGAGCAAGATTCTGGGAGGACGTCCCTGAGACGTCCACTCAGGATAACTCGACCGCGCTGTAGACGTCTTTCGTCCATGGCGCGGTCGGCAAGTGGTTAAACATCATTAAAAACAGTGATCCTGTAAAAATTATCTTTTAAAAAAAAAAATTTTTTTGCATTAATACATGTCCTCCATGGCAGTACCAGGATGCCCATACCCTTTTTATGGCCAATTACTTGAATATAACTGTAGCACACACCATCCCTACCCTGCTTACCTCCACTTGCCGGACGGGACACACCATGCCACATGCCCAATGTCCTCCATGTTGTATAGAGGGTGAGCGGTGTTAACAGTTTTTTGGGTCCTGCAGCGAGTTACCTCCTTCCGTTGGTTGTTGTCCCCAGAGTGTAGGGAAAAGTCTATTTACTCTAATAAGAAGGCCAATGTCCAGACAGTGTTAAACTCCAACAGACGAGTTTATTTTTTTCTCTGCTCATAACTTGGTAAGGAAAGTTCAAGATAGAGATAAAGTTGAGTAGGGAGGTTGGTTCAGGCACGCAGCACTTAATTACCCTCGTCGCCACTCAAGCCCGAGTGGGTTTTGCTCACCCGGATAGACCCCTCTCACGGTTCTAGCAGCCGTAATGAAACACGAACAATTACTTTAGATTCGTCCCCTCCAAGGACAGGTTCAGGAGATGCCACAGAATCCTTTAGTTCCTGAATCCAAAAACTTTTTAGCACCTGTAACTTTTAGAGACCATAAGTGCCAATGGGGCACATTACAGGAGCTATCTTGTGACTTACAGGATCCTTCCCTCTGATAGGCAACCAGGCCTCTCCTGTAACAGTGACTTCCTTCACCGGTCCTCTGGACGAGTCCTCCCCTGGTTTCCTCTCTCTCAGAGCGGGCCACCCTCCCACGGGTACCCTGGGATTCCAATGGTCTGACTGTAGACCCAGTTGAAGGTACTGGGCCTACCTGGAATGATGGGGCCTCGGGCTAAAGGTGCTCAGGACCCAGCACATTCACACGCACCCCTGGCCATGAGGGCCACCGAAGGTGGGGTACGTGCTGAGGACGTAGAACCAGAACCAATGGCGTCTGCCCCTTAAGTACCCTCTCCCGGCATGCACAGCAGGCAGACCACGCCCACCGCAGGCCTCCGGGAGAGTACACCTAATCACGCCACAACGTCACCTGCGGTTCAACCCGAGACCTGGGCAACAATGCCACCTACAGGTCAAAGTGGAACAATACATCCAGGCAACACCACAGCAAAGCAGAGTCCAATTCAAAGAACCAGAAGGCCTGAGCCAAACTATTGCTCAGGCCACCCTCTAAATTTCAGGCATAGCGACCCCAAATTTGGGGTCCGCTACATAAACCTTCCAAAATCCCAGGGATTCAGTTTTACCATAGTGACAGGGTCACTTTAAAAACAAAAAAATATTACTAAGAATAATTAAAACAGAATTAAAAAAGGAAAAAACAACAACCTGCACGTTGATACAACTCCACAGCTGAGTACCCATAGTCTATAGAACATTCCTGATTAACAGACATTAATTGCACACAATCAGCAGTACTATGCACCAAAGCTGTCGTGATTCAGAGCGCTGTGTGTAGGAGAGATTGTTTCAGGGTCTTTATTCCAAATGACAGCGTATATACTTATCCCATAACACAACATGAAGATGTTTGCTGTACAAATAGTGTCGGAGAACCCTACAGACGTAAAAGCTCTTTTTTTCTCTCTCTCTATAGAATTGTTTGCTACTATATTTTGCAATTGGGCTTCACCATTGTTATTACTACTGCGTCACAGTTCTATTTAATTTCATTATGGCCACGGATCCATGGATGCTTCAATGTATTTTAAGTCCAAACATAAAATGAATGCATCATGCTGTGTTTTTACCAATCGGCGTGTAATGTCACGGACATTAAATATGACATTTCACTGCCTGCATCAGTATATAGTGGAACTATTAATAACAAGGTTGTTATTTTGTAGCAAACAGTATGTTTTTGTCTTGTTTTGTGAGATTCTGTAGGCTTAAAGTGGCACCAAACAATATCTTTATTCTCCAAAAATAATCCGTAAACTTGCATTACTTAAAGTGGTTGTAAACCCTTTACAATCATTTTATGCTACAGGTAAGCCTATAATAAGGCTTGCCTAGGGCCGGACTTACCATTGGGCTTGACTGGGCTCAAACCAATGGGCACCGCCCAATAGGGGGCCCCGCACTTGCGCACATTAGCCCCTCTAAACCGGCATTTAAAGCTTGCCAGAATGCAGTCTGTGAGAACTTCCCCTCTGTCCGGCACAGAGGAGAAGTCTTGCGGTGTTTAGCTACTTTCACTCTTCCTGATACTTCCCCGTGTGACTAAAGAAGACGTCACAAAAGGGGAGTGAAAGCAGCAAACAGCAAAAAAAGAAAAGAAAACAGCAGCCGCAGACACAGCAACGCATGGTTACGGCGCATGCGCGAGATTACCGACAGGGACACAGTTAGGGCGGAAACGACGTCATAATTTGAATCACATAACAGCAGTACGAATGGCGCTTGAGATACCCGGAAATACAGAGAATGAAACCATCCTAAAAAAGGTATTTGCAGGCCTCGTTTTTGGGGGATATATATATATATGTATTGCATTGCGATGAGCTGTTATAACTTAATAATTGAAAAACTGCAAAAATCGGCCGGGGTTTACTTCCTCTTTAATTTTTCATTGAATTGTTCTATTTAAAGTAATGTATAGAAGGTAGGGCCCGAAAGTGACTCGAGCCCAGGGGCCCCCACCACCCTAAGTCCTGCCCTGGGCTTACCTGTAGCTACCCAGGATATCTCCTAAACCTGCACGGTTTAGGAGACATCCCCTGCATGTGCTGATGTTATCGGCACATGCGCACTAGAGCAAACTGAAGCAATGGCACGTATGTGCCGTTGCTTCAGTCAGTGTGCCGATACCGCCGGCGGCTCCCGCGCGCAATTGCGCGGGAGTGACGTCATCGCGGCTCCGGCCAATCACAGCGCCGGGGGCCGCGATACCCAGAAGTAACCCCGGGCAGAGATGTCGCTGGCCGGAGGGAGGTACGAGGACCACTGTGGGGGCTTCGATGTGAGGTAAGTAATTCATAATGAGCGAGTATGCTATGCATACCGGCTCATTATGCCTTTATCTTGCAGGGTTTTTTTTTTTATAGGGTTTACAACCACTTTAATAGCCCTGTAATCTATTTTGCATGCAGTTGTTTCTAACTTTTTCTGCCTCCTTGTAATGTCCTTAGTGAGCTCCCACACCTTTCCCTTTCCCTGCCAATTATCTTTTATTTGGAATGAGCAGTTCATAGTTCATCTCAGGAGTGAGCAAGAAAGGGGGGCTACGTTCCTACATACAGTGGAACCATGGAGAATGAATTTAGCCACCCTGTAATAGGAAGTCAGATCTCAACAGAAAAAGAGAGGAATTTGGAGATTTGAAAAAAGCTGAAAGCAATAGAAGAGAGTTTTATTTGTTAAAGTGGTTGTAAACCCTTACAGACCACTTGGCCCTACAGGTAAGCCTAGATTAAGGCTTACCTGTAGGTGCAAGAAATAGTTCCTTAACCTACACGGTTAAGAAGATATTTGCAGAAAAGACTGCACCGATGTCTACGGAGCATGCGCGCCGTAGACAACAGCACAGGTGCACTGAGCGTGCCCTAGTGAAGGCGATCGTGCCGTCACTAGCGGCTCCCCCGCGCATGCGCAGAAGTGACGTCATCGCTGCTCCGGCCAGTCACAGCGCCGGAGCAGCAATACCCGGAAGTCACTCGGGTATCATGGCGGAGGCTGAGGAGAGGAACGAGGGTCGCTGCGGGGGCTTCGATCTCAGGTAAGTAAGTCATAATGAGGTAGTATGCTATGCATACTAGCTCAATATGCCTTTCTCTTGCAGGTTGTTTTTTTTTTAGGAAAAGTTTTAGAAGGTTTACTTCCTCTTTAAGAGTTCATACTTGAATAGAATCTTTTTTAAACCAGAGTTCAGTGTCAGTGTAAGGCCCCTTTTACACGGGTGGATAGAATTCAGCTTTTAGCTGCGGATAGATCAAGTTACCGTCTTTATCGGCGTATAACACGCACTTTTTTCCCCTGAAAATCAGGGGAAAATCGTGGGTGCGTGTTATACGCCGATATCCACATCCCTGAGCTGTCTCCGCTGACTGGGAGCGGGGCGGAGCGAGATACACATAGCCGAATGTACTCGGCTATACTCGGCTTTTCTCGGCTCCGCTCACAGTCACGCCCAGTCCCGCCATTGGACCTGTGTTATGTCCATCATAGGGCGGGACTCGGCGTGACAGTGAGCGGAGCCGAGAAAAGCCGAGTATAGCCGAGTACACTCGGCTATGTGTATCTCGGCGGCGGCTCCGCCCAGTCCCTGCGTCCCTGGCGTTCTCGGCGGCATCCGCACAGTCTCGGCGCCAATTTTGAAATGCTGCACGGTGACTCTGGGGCAAGGCTGCACGGCGACTCTGGGGCAAGGCTGCACGGCGACTTTGGGGCAAGGCTGCACGGCGACTCTGGGGCAAGGCTGCACGGCGACTCTGGGGCAAGGCTGCACGGCGACTCTGGGGCAAGGCTGCACGGCGACTCTGGGGCAAGGCTGCAATGGACACTGACAAGGCTGCACTGTGACCAGGCTGCACTGTGACAAGGCTGCAATGGACACTGACAAGGCTGCACTGTGACAAGGCTGCAATGGACACTGACAAGGCTGCACTGTGACAAGGCTGCAATGGACACTGACAAGGCTGCACTGTGACAAGGCTGCAATGGACACTGACAAGGCTGCATTTAAATGTAAGTTATTTTTCCTTAAACTTCCCTGCTAAAAGTTTTTTTCCCTAAAATTTCCTCCTAAACTTGGGGTGCGTGTTATACGCCGGTGCGTGTTATACGCCGATAAATACGGTATCTACTGCAGCTAAACTCACACAATGCTTTCATATGGCCCTATTCACACACTGCATTTAGCAACGGTTTCGTTACATGGGGTTTTGTGCAGTTAGAGATACATTTGACTGCATCCAGGACCGATTTATTGCAGCTATCTGCACTATTTCACCTGCAGATAGCAGCGGCAACAAGGAAAGAAAAACAACAGGAAGCAAATCAGGAATGGCAAGTATGTTCCAACGCAGCCGCATGTAAACGCAAGTAAACGCAGCTAATCGCAATGTACAAATGCATGTGTGAACGCTGTGCCAGGAGTCTTGGAATTTTAAAATAACAAACCATGCTTTTAACAGTGGCAGAACAGCCGTCCGTGTGAAAGGTGCCTAAAGCCCCATTCCGGGCTGCTGTAAAATATGTCCATGCAGTGAGAACCCCACAGCAGTGCGAGGATTAATGCTTCTGTTATCTAAGGGAGGGTAAATATTAGGCTTGTGCAATTCGTTTCGTAACGAATTGAAATTCGTCCGAATTTAGCAACTTTCGGACATTCGGAAGCATTCGAATTTCCGAACAAAGCAATTACGAATAAGACCGAATCCGAAATAAATTATACCGCAAATAGCGAATGCCCGAATGTCTTCGGCATAATTCGTTATGAAAAAGTTACGAATGTACGAATCCATACGAAGCACAATAACACTCACTCTGCTCTGCTCTCTGCTTCTCCCACACCGTGCTGAACTCCCTCTCAAAATGGTGTACAGGGGCGGAGGTTATAGCCGCATGTAAAAAACGAAAGTAAAATACGAGATTTCGAATCCATTCGAAGCACAATAACACTCTGCTCTGCTCTCTGCTTCTCCCTCACCGTGCTGAACCCTCTCAAAATGGTGTACAGGGGCGGAGCCTATAGCCGCATGTAAAAAACGAAAGTAAAATACGAGATTTCGAATCGTTACAAATAACCGCTATGTATTTAGAAAAGTACAAATCCATTCGAAGCACATTAGGCATAATAGGCAGCGTCGTTGTGAGAGAGACACGGAAAATTACGAATCAACAAACCCAAAAAAAGTTACGAAAGTAGGAGTTGTGTCCAGAATCAACGAAAAACAACGTACTCTACCGAAAGTACGAATTATAAAGCAACAAAAAATTCAACGAAAAATGTCGCTTGCAAAAATACGAATGAGTCCGAACACGAAAAATCCCGTCTAGCAAAATTACGAATGATTACGAATCAACAGGACCGGAAAGAAACGAACCGAAACGGAACGAATTTTTCCGTTGTGCACAAGTCTAGTAAATATAGGAAACAATTGTAAATAGAGCTGCACTGAAATACTAATCTAAGTTATAACACATAAATCAAACAAGTACAGTGGAACCTCGGATTGCGAGTAACGCGTTTAACGAGCGTTTCACAATACGAGCACTGTATTTAAAAAAATCGTGACTCGGTTTGCGAGTGTTGTCTCGCAAAACGAGCACAATTCAGGCCAAAGCGGTGTGCAGTACCGCTTTTGGTCTGAGGTGGGTGGCGCCGGAGCCGAGCAGAGCTGATCTCAGCTGATCTGCGCCGTTCGGAAATGCACGGAAAGGCCCGAGGACAGCACGGTTGACCTCGGCAAATCTCGGGTAGGAAGTCTTTCCGAGGTTTGCCAAGGTCAGCCGAAGTGTCCTCGGGCCTTTTCGGCTGTTTCCGAGGCTCTCCGGCGCCCCCCGCCTCTGGCCGCATGCAGTATTGCATCCAATTGAAGTCAATGCGGAACTAATTATTTTAGTTTCCATTGACTTCAATGGGGAAACTCGCTTTGATATGCGAGTACTTTGGATTACGAGCATTCTCCTGAAACAGATTATGCTCGTAATCCGAGGTTCCACTGTAATCAAAATAATAGAAAAAGGTAAAGAAAAAAGTTCTCATGTGAAATGACCAGCCCTATTGGTCAATCGTTGATCATTAAATCAACAGTGCAAATAATGTGAATTATTAAAAATTATTGTTAGTAAAAAGTTCAAGTTGTGATGAGAAGAAACCTACCAACGATATTGAGGTCAGACACGCTTGCGGCTTATACCCAGCCAGGGCCTTTATCCATCCAGGAGGTGTATGAAGATGGCAACTCCCACAATGTATAGATTCCCAAGAGAAAAGGGTCAGCCACGATCTCAGCTCTAACTCTAACCCTTCACAGAGCCCATACAGCATGAAATCCACCCTCAGGGTATCGCACTCATTGGAGTTTCCCCCCCAAAAAATATAATATAATCGCCATAGTGTAAAAACGTATAAAACTTTAATAGAACAAAAAAGATTGCCCTTACATCTAAGAAGCTTTAAAACTACATTGAAAATACACAAGCCGGACGGCTATTCACAAACGCCCATCCTTCCGGGATCAGAGAAGCACTGTGACGTCAGCACTTCGGGCTTCTTAGATGTAAGGGCAATCTTTTTTGTTCTATTAAAGTTTTATACGTTTTTACACTATGGTCGACCAGAGTTGCTGCTTTTATAGACCACTTGGAATTTGTGGTGCAGTTTTTTCCCACTTTTTGTTTAAATATGGGAAACAACTTCCCTAATTTCTCAGTCCCACAGTCTTCTTTCGAAATGTATGTCCCCTGAAGATTTTTCTCTTCACCATACCATCAGCAGGCTCCCAGATATCATCACATACAATGAAGGACCAGTAGTCCTGCACCGTACATAAGGATTACAAGGGCACATTCTAGGAGCATCATAGAGAGGTGAAAAGCACTGACTACTGGAGAAACCAGTAATAAAGTACCGTATATACTCGAGTATAAACCGAGTTTTTCAGCACATTTTTTTGTGCTGAAAATGCCCCCCTCGGCTTATACTTGAGTCTGTGTCCATCTTCAACTTTTTGCGCCTGTTTCCGGTCAGCTGTAGGTCCCCTGGACTTGGCACATGTATAGCGCCATTCTTTCTCTACAGGTGTGCAAAGTTTGTTGTCCGGGGGACCTACGGACGGGGAGCACCGATTTTTCAAAGCCGAGCACACCTTCCATAGACTCCCATGTTAAACTGTAATTTCTCTGGTGATTTTGGGGACCCGGTACTGGCTGTCCCTAGGTTCCTTGGACCCCAAACTTGGCACACATATAGGCCCACTCTTCATCTATAAGTGTGCAAAGTTTGTTGTCCAGGAGATCTACGGACAGGGAGCACCGATTTTTCAAATCCGGGCACCCCTTCCATAGACTCCCATGTTAAACGTCAGTCTAGTCACACAGTGCCAGAGATCAGGTAGGGAGATTGGGCACAGTGAGGCATGGACACAGTAAGGCATGGGCACAGTGAGGCATGGGCACAGTGAGGCATGGGCACAGTGAGGCATGGGCACAGTGAGGCATGGGCACAGTGAGGCACAGTGAGGCATGCATATGGACACAATGAGGCACAGTGAGGCATGCAGATGGACACCCTAGGCTTATACTCGGGTCAATATGTTTTCCCAGTTTTTTGTGGTAAAATTAGGTGCCTCGGCTTATATTTGGGTCGGCTTATACTTGAGTATATACGGTAATTCATTTATTTGTCATCCCCTAGACTAGCCTTTGTCAACCTATTAAAACTAGGTTGCACCAATATCGATACCGCTATTGGTATCAGTGCCGATACTGAGCATTTGCATGAGTATCGGTACTCGTGCAAATGCACCGATACCTTACAAAAATGTTATACTTACCTGCTCTGTGCAGTGGATTTGCACAAAGCAGCCCAAATCCTCTTGTTCTTGGGTGCCTCTTCGGCTCTCCTGGCCCTTCCCTCCTATCACGTGCCCCCACATCAAGCAGCTTGCTATGGGGGCACCCGAGCCAAGCTGCAGCTCCGTGTGTCCATTCAGACACGGAGCTGTCGTTCGGCCTGCCCCCTCTCTTCCTTGATTGGCAAACTGATTTTGATTGACAGTCGCGGGAGCCAATGGCGCCACTGCTGTGTCCAAGCCAATCAGGAGGAGAGTCCCGGACGGCCGAGGGAATCGTGTACATCGCTGGACAGAAGTGGGACTTGGGTAAGTATTAGGGGGTGCTGGGGAGCCTGCTAAACACAGAAGGCTTTTTATCTTAATGCATTAAGATAAAAAACCTTTTGCCTTTACAACTCCTTTAACAACCGATAACTCATTCAGTTGTCAGTGGGGACTTGTCAAAAACTGCCTCCTGTTTTTTTTATATGCAGCGGCCTCACCCTCTCTCCATCTTTATCGGTTACACACCAACTCATGTCTAGGGGTTCCTGGGTTGTGAGAGTGAGATGCGCCACGGCCCATGTCCTCCCCATTGTAGTAGGGAGGTGAAGGCCACTTCCTGATGTTTTCTCGGGCCGGTGTGTTCTGTGAATGCACTGAGTCTGTAATTGCAAGCTCACCAGCCTCCCCTTTGCTTCCAGTAACTGGAGTTCACACACCGGAGAAAGGTCCAACACTTGTTTATTTGGCACTCCAATAGCAAAGCACGATAAACAGTTCCTTTTCAGCAAACTGGTTGGGACCTATAACCTTGCCAACGGTGGGATGAGCAGATCAAGGCACTTCCTAACGTTTCAGTTCTATGCCACTGTACTATGATCAGCGGCGCCTAAGCCAATCCGGCTGTTGCAGAACAGGAAAGATGGGGTCTCTTCCAGCAACCCCTATGAACAGCAATGGAGCCCTCTTCGATACGCTGTGGCCCCTATCAGGGGGATGTGTCCTCCCAAGAGAGTTCCCAGAGGCCCACTGTCACCGGGTTGGTGCTGCTCCGGGTCTCCAGTGGGTAACCTCCCCGGCCTCCTCACCTCAGGTACGAGTCCCTCCGCTCAGGAACCCTCGGACAGTCCACCCTAGCGGGACCCAGTCGAAGGTACTGGGCCCCAGGCCTCCTCGATAGTACCTCACCCCAGGCTAAAGGTGCCTGGGATGGACGCCAACATGACTCCGGACCAGGCCATGGGCACCTGGACCAGACTCCTGGATCTCCCGCACCCAGGCCTAAGGGCCCTGGGTGCGGACCGCAACCCTCCTCCTCCGAGGACCTCCTTCTCCGCCAGACGACGACGACGACGACGTGGTGAGGGTGTCTCCCCCTTTTATCTCCTCCCATCAACGGCCCGGCGGGTTCCCCGCCCCAGCCATACCATCTCCGGGAAGGGACAAAACAGGGAGCACTGCGAAGATGATTCTACCTGAAGCCTGTGGGTACCCCGCCACCCACAGGCAAAGGAGAATATTACATCCTCCAATCCTCCACAAAACAAAAAGGGGTCTGAATCCTAACACAATTATACACCTGGGTCACACTATTGCCCAGGTGTATCCCATCAATTTGAGGACCCCGCTACACACTCCCCCCTGTAATTGGACGCTGGTCCCCAGCGTCAGGTGCACACCCATGCCTCCCATAAAGTGGTGACATGGAGTGAAACCCCTGAGGCAGTTCCTCTAAATTTCCAAGTGCCAAGACCTGCTCAGGGAATGGGGAACATATAAAACAACTTATGTCATAAAACACTTTAAACATCTGCATAGTCACAACCCCTCTCCCACACTGTCTAAGAGCCACCCACTCAATGGTCTTGATTGACGATTCTCCTGCAGGGGAAAGAAAAAAACAACATCCTAACATAATTTCGTGTCATTTGGGATGAGTGGGCCCGTCAGCCGAGAGACCCACTCACTCCAACAAGCAAGGTGATGTGTGTGTGAAACATTTTCAAACATTTGTTGCGCAACACTGCCACCTGGTGACAACGCCGCGGTCATGACACTCAACGAATCTTCGTTCTTCCAGCTTTTTCCTACTCTGCCACTATTCCCAAATGTCCTTGCCTTTGGCACATGAAGAAAAGGGGAAACACGAAAACACAACAGTCCCCAAGTCTCCAACGAGAAAAAGAAAAGCCCAAACAAAAACAAAAACAGGGCACAGTCCTGGGTGTCTGGGAATGGCTCTTCCAGAAAGTTCAAGTGCACAAAGGAAAAAACAGGAGTTCTTTTCTCCTATAAGTAAAACTTTGGATCCGGCAGGTACAGGGGTTTCAGGTGTTTGTCAAATGCCTCTATCGAATACTCGACATCTTCTCCTTCTCTTCTGCAAATGACTATCTTGTCAGCATGGATATGGCGCCCCAATTTCCATTCAGCTTTGCAGTCCTCAAACCTCTTAGACACTGCCGGCACACATTCCAGGTACCTGCGAGCATGGGGCACCTTCAACTTGTCCCACACAAACTCGTCATACCATCTTGCTCTCCAGACTTCCACCTCAAACAGCAAGTCCCGGGGCAGATACGGGTACTCCCACCCATATTCCCGAGCTACTTTGTGGCAAAACAGTCTCTGCAAGCGGGCCAAAGGTGGCATAGTGGCTTTCTCTCCAGTTCCAGGCAGCACAATAGCTTCCGGATGCCGAGGTGCCTTTACCAGCTCCCTGAAACTGACTTTCGGCGCTCTCAGAGAAGCGCGGGGTATCCCCACAACCAAAGTAGGTGAGGTAACAGTAGATGAGGACACAGGTGGAGGGGTAGGTTCCCTCGTAAGCTGCGGGTCTTCCACCCGAGGCGTGCTGTCTCCTGTGTACATAGGTGAATCCCGTACCGCACGGGAAGCAAGAAGTGGCACTCTATCCCAGCCCTTGCGGCTGAACAGTTCGTCTATCTCGCCATCATCTCCGCAATCAGACAGCGACTCTAGGTCGGAGGTGTCATACATCTCCGCAGGCAGATATCTTCCGGTGGACACAGAATCAACCTCCCTGGAGGGCTCCACCTCCAATGGGCCCCCGACACCTCCAACCACCACCACAGTCCCAGCCCCTGGCTCACCTGACCCTTGTAGAGGACTGGGAAGTCCGGGACTTCCTTTTCGACCGGCGCCATCCAGGCCAGGCAAGCAGCGGGGTGAAGCTCGACCACGTCCATAGGATGCCTGTACTAGGCCAACTTTCCTCTTCGGTGGTGGGAGCAGAGAACTTGTGGCGACCGAGGCAGCATCCTCGGATTTTTCTCTGTTGGGCAGTCCATCGCCCTGGTCAGCGCGCACGGGAACCTCGACAAAGGCCTTGATCTCCCCTTCCGGAGTAGCAGTACCCGTGAGGTGGTTGAGGCGAAGGGCCCGGGGCCTTGCTGTGGACGACTCGACCTCAAAAAGGAATTCTCTGCACTCCTCACATCGCCCGAATGGCTTCAGGGTGACCACCAGTCCCGAGCAGCCGGGACAGATCACACCGAGGGCCTCCGTGTCTCTGCAAGTGTACAGAGCCAACCGCCCTCGGGGCCTAAGTCTTATCCCCGTGTCTGTGATGGGGGCAGCAAAGGAAGTCATTCTCGTGGGGTGAGGAACCATAATCCACGGGGCACTTGAGGTCATCCCGACTATCTGCTGCTCCATCATGCACTGACCCCGCGCCGGAGTCTCCACGTGTATCCCCACACTTGGCCAGACTCCTCCCATGAGCTGTACATTTTCGCGGGCTTCCTCTTGACTCCGCCCACGAACGATGTCGCCATGGGGTGCCTCGTGGCGCAGTGCGTTAACAGTCCCCACGTGCAGTACGTCACACGGCTGGACCTCTCCCTTTTTCCGCTCCTCCGCATGGGCCTTTCCCGTGTTAGGGTCATTTCCACAACTCCGAGCAGGGACGCACTTTGGCCAGTAATATGGCCGATCTGCTCGGAACTCCTCTGGGCAGCAAAGTTCAAATGTAGACATTCTCAAGTCCATCTTTAGAACACACTCTATCCCGGACGAGCCCCCACGTGCAGCGGCCTCACCCTCTCTCCATCTTTATCGGTTACACACCAACTCATGTCTAGGGGTTCCTGGGTTGTGAGAGTGAGATGCGCCACGGCCCATGTCCTCCCCATTGTAGTAGGGAGGTGAAGGCCACTTCCTGATGTTTCCTCGGGCCGGTGTGTTCTGTGAATGCACTGAGTCTGTAATTGCAAGCTCACCAGCCTCCCCTTTGCTTCCAGTAACTGGAGTTCACACACCGGAGAAAGGTCCAACACTTGTTTATTTGGCACTCCAATAGCAAAGCACGATAAACAGTTCCTTTTCAGCAAACTGGTTGGGACCTATAACCTTGCCAACGGTGGGATGAGCAGATCAAGGCACTTCCTAACGTTTCAGTTCTATGCCACTGTACTATGATCAGCGGCGCCTAAGCCAATCCGGCTGTTGC
Source organism: Rana muscosa (assembly GCA_029206835.1). Taxonomy (NCBI): domain Eukaryota; kingdom Metazoa; phylum Chordata; class Amphibia; order Anura; family Ranidae; genus Rana; species Rana muscosa. Next base: position 77,497,329 of record CM055117.1, on the reverse strand, counting down.
AGAACAGGAAAGATGGGGTCTCTTCCAGCAACCCCTATGAACAGCAATGGAGCCCTCTTCGATACGCTGTGGCCCCTATCAGGGGGATGTGTCCTCCCAAGAGAGTTCCCAGAGGCCCACTGTCACCGGGTTGGTGCTGCTCCGGGTCTCCAGTGGGTAACCTCCCCGGCCTCCTCACCTCAGGTACGAGTCCCTCCGCTCAGGAACCCTCGGACAGTCCACCCTAGCGGGACCCAGTCGAAGGTACTGGGCCCCAGGCCTCCTCGATAGTACCTCACCCCAGGCTAAAGGTGCCTGGGATGGACGCCAACATGACTCCGGACCAGGCCATGGGCACCTGGACCAGACTCCTGGATCTCCCGCACCCAGGCCTAAGGGCCCTGGGTGCGGACCGCAACCCTCCTCCTCCGAGGACCTCCTTCTCCGCCAGATGACGACGACGACGACGTGGTGAGGGCGTCTCCCCCTTTTATCTCCTCCCATCAACGGCCCGGCGGGTTCCCCGCCCCAGCCATACCATCTCCGGGAAGGGACAAAACAGGGAGCACTGCGAAGATGATTCTACCTGAAGCCTGTGGGTACCCCGCCACCCACAGGCAAAGGAGAATATTACATCCTCCAATCCTCCACGAAACAAAAAGGGGTCTGAATCCTAACACAATTATACACCTGGGTCACACTATTGCCCAGGTGTATCCCATCAATTTGAGGACCCCGCTACATATACATTACAATGTCTTTTGGTGGGTGAATGGGTAGGGGTACTACCACCCCCTGCCCAGGGCTGTGGGGAAGAGGCTCTTGTCCCCATCAACATGCCCCAAAGCACCCCCCCCATGTTGAGGGCATGTGGCCTGGTATGGTTCAGGAGTGGGGCGGCACCTGCCCTTCACAGCTTAAGTCATTTATTACTAATACCAGTAATAATCAAATGCAGAGGCAATTATTTATTATAATAAAGAGTAGATGCATATATCTAGTCTTGCAGATACAACTGGCCCTTTGAGTGCAACCATAATGCTGCACTTAAGCTTCCCAAGAGCACAGTGGCCTCCATAATTCTTGAATGAAAGAAGTTTGGCACAACCAGGACTTTTGTAAGAGCTGGTGGCCCAGCCAATCTGAGAAATCAGGGGAGAAGAGCCTTGGTAAGAGAGGTGACCAAGAACCCAATGGTCACTCTGACTGAGCTCCAGATCCTGTGTGGAGATGGGACAAAGTTCCAGAAGGCCAAACATCACTGTAGCCCTCTACAGGCAGAGTGGCTAGATGGAAGCTTCTCCTCAGTGCAAAACACATGAAAGCATGATTGGAGTTTGCAATAAAGCACCTGAAGGAGTCTCAGACTGTGAGGAACAAGATTTTCTGGTCTGATGAAACCAAGATTGAACTGTTCGACCTCAATTCTAAGCGTTATGTCTGGAGGAAACCAGGCATCGCTCATCACTTGCCCAATACCATCCCAACAGTGAATCATGGTGGTGGCAGCATTATGCCATGGGGGTGTTTTTCAGCAGCAGGGACTAGGGGGACTGGACAGGGTTGAGGGAAAGCTGAATGTAGCAAAGTACAGAGATATCCTAAATGAAAACCTGTTCCACAACGCTCAGGATTTCAGTGTGACCCAAAAATACAAAATGTAGGTGCTGCTCAGGTAGAGAGGAAAAGTCCAACTAGACCGCTAGGAGTGCAGGCAGGGACAGGAAGCTCGTCCTAGCTCCAAGCTGCAGCAATGTCAAAGGAAAGGTCCATAAGTCACACATCATGAAGCAGACCAATGTACATGAAGTGAGATGAATGGCCTCAGCCCGGACACCAACCAGGCCTTACTCCCAAAGCGTTTGGCTCCACCCCTTGGGAATCCCCATGATTATGCTCCATGGGGCGGAGCAAAGCATTTTAGGCTGTGGCCTGGCTGAGGCTGCCATTCATCTCACTTCATGCGCATGGGTCTGCTTCATGGCGTGCAGCTTATGGACCTTTTTCTTTGACATTGTTCAGGACTATAGACTGGGCCAAAGGTTCACCTTCCAACATGACAACGATCCTAAGCACACAGTCGAGACAACACAGGAGTGGCTTAGGGACAACTTTGTGACTGTCCTAGAGCTGCCCAGCCAGAGTCCTGACTTGAATACTATTGAACATTTTTGGAGAGACCTGAGCTTGAGAGGATTTGTAATGGCAGAAAATCCCCTCATTCAGGTGTGCAAAGCTTGTGGCGTCATACCCAGAGAGACTCAAGGCTGTAATTGCTGCCAAAGGTGCTTCAACAAAGTACTAAGTAAAGGGTCTGAATACTTAAGTACATGTGTAGCGGCCTCCACTCTCTCACTCCTCTGTTGGCTGGTTTCTGCTTGTCTAGGGGTACCTTGGAGGAGAGAGTGCGGGGTCACCACGCCAAGTCTTCACCGCAGATGTTTATGTGGTGTAAGCACAGTTCCTTTACCTTCGGGTCGGTGTTCGGTGCTAGAAGCCTCCGCTCCTTCTGTGGAACAGTGTCTGCCAGTAAATGAGCCCCACACCAAAAAAAGTCCAACACTCCTTTATTCTTCAATGCCAGGATGAAACACAATCAGTTGGACTCCCTCAACGAACAGACAGGGGGCGTGGATACAAGTAGGCCCAGGCACAATGAACTCTCCTATTCCTCTATCAGCGAATAGGTTTGGCACATGATCTATGCCACTTGTTGAGAATCTTGGTCGCTGCCACCAACCGGATGAACGATGAACCTTCCTCCTGACTGCACTCGGCCCCTGTTTGGGAAGATACCCCTCCGGGAGGTCTCCTGAGGCTCACCCAGCACCGGCAATCTGCTGCACCAGGTCTTCGGGTGAGTAGCTCCTCCGGTCCCTTACGCCTCTGGATTCGGGTACCCCACTCCCGGGGTCCCCTAGGAAATCCTTCCCTTGCGGAGCCCAGCGGAGGACACTGGGCCACAAGGCCTCCAACCGAGTACCTCACCCCAGGCTGAAGGTGCCTGGGGTGGAACACGAGCTCCGGGTGTCCAGACCTAGGCCGCCTGGACACCGACCACGAACCACAGGCCTCAGGCTGAAGGTGCCTGGGACTCGACGAACCACGTGACCAGAATGGCCGAACCCATTATACCCTCCCCCAGCAAGCCCAGCGGAGCCCCCGCTGTACTCATGCTGCGAGAGGCCAAAAAGGGTGTGCCACTGCAACAATGGCTCAACCCCTGGCCCAAAGTGACAGCGCCACCCGCTGGGCCCCAGGGAACCACACATCACAGATCCTCCACCAAATTTAAACATAATAGAAAAGCATATACCCGCTACACTTGTGATATTTCAGTTTTTGTTTTTTTATAAATTCACAGACATTTCTAAAATTCTGTTTTCACGTTGTCAGTATGGGATACTGAGTGTAGATTGAGATTTTTTTCAAATTCAAAGTAGTATCAGTCTGCAACATAATAAAATTGAAAAAAGTGAAGAGGGTCTAAATACTTTATGAATGCACTGTAGGATAACGTGGAGGGGCGTTTAGAGACTGAAAAAAAGTCAAACACCTGTAAAAGCGTCATTTATTATGACTTGTGTGCATAAGGCCCTATTCTGTTATTTATACATTTTGTTAAAGTGGTTGTAAACCCTTTACAACCACTTTATGCTACAGGTAAGCGGTAAGCCTATAATAAGGCTTACCTGTAGCTACCCAGGATATCTCCTAAACCTGCACGGTTTAGGAGATATCCCCTGTCCCCTGCATGTGCTGATGCATACTGAAGCAATGGCACGTATGTGCTGTTGCTTCAGTGAGTGTGCCGTTACAGGCGGCTTCCGCGCGTGAGTGACGTCATTGCAGCTCCGGCCAATCATAGCGCCGGAGCCCGCGATACCCGGAAGTAACTCCGGGAAAGATGTCGCCGGCCAGAAGGGGGGTACGAGGACCGCAGTGGGGGCTTCGATGTAAGGCAAGTAATTCATAATGTGCTAGTATGCTATGCACATTATGCCTTTGTCTTGCAGGGTTTTTTTTTTTTTTAACTAGGGTTTACAACCAGTTTAATAAGGGGCTGGTATGACCAAACTCCAGTTTGTGTCATGTTTGGTTACTTTGGTATGGATGAGTGGTGGGGTGGTGGTCAAGAAGGATGAGAGGCAAATTCCTCTTTACTACCCTAATCAAGCTCTGCTGAATATGCCATATAAAAGATCAAACATTTCTGAGCACAATAAAGGCACCCCATACCAGAAACAAACACATAATCATTACTACCAAGAATGCAAAATAGTGGACTATAAGAAATATCCCCCATATGTTAATAGTCTGCTCATAAACACATTAGTCATTCCCGGTCCTAGACTGATTAATAATGGGAGACATGGGGGGTGATTCTGAGCATGAGCTTCTATGCTGTGTTTTTTGCATGTATGGCAGCCTATTAAAGTGAATGTGTATATTGGTTGGCTCAAAGAATTGGAGCACCACACTGAAATGATACAATTTGAAAGCGTCTTGGAGGTCTCACTTCACTTGTTTTCTTTCTATAAAAATAACAAGCAAACATATTTACCTGTAGTGGTTTTGCACAGAGCAGCCCAGATCTTCCTCTTCTCGGGTCCCCTGCTGGCGCTCCTGGCCCCTCCCTCCTGCTGTGTGCCCCCATAACAAGCAGCTTGCTATGGGGGCACCCGAGCCAAACTGCTGCTCTGTGTGTCCATTCTGACACAGAGCTGTAGCTTGGCCCTGCCCCCTTTCTCTCCTCATTGGCTCACTGACTTTGATTGACAGCAGCGGGAGCCAATGGCACCCCCTGCTGTCTCAGCCATTGAAGAGGGAGAGTCCTGGACAGTTGAGACTCTTGTGCAACATCGCTGGATCGCAATATGGCTCAGGTAGGTATTAGGGTGGCTGAGGAGGGCCGCTGCAGACAGAAGGTTGTTTATTAAATGTGTAGCGCTACCCCCAGTTAAGAGAGCCACTGATATTGATTTGGGCCCTGTAGTGCACTGCTGTCAACCCCTGGCAATCGGCTCTAACCTCCCGTGGCACAGCTGGTGATAGAGGGATAGGACCGCGTGACCGCAACTGTTGGTGACGCAGTCCTATAACAAACATACACAGAATATACTTTAGAACTTCTATTAAAGTAAGTGAAACTGACACCAATGTACTTGACCCAGATATTTTACTGAGGCTAATGGGCAAGTAATAAACAACAGTATAACAAGTTGCAGATCCCTACAATAAACAGTAATAAAGATAAACAGAGTAATCAGAATAATAAAGTATTGCTATGCAACTCTAGCGCTGCCCTTTTACAGCTACTTCCCCTCATGGGTAGACTGACACCCAGCAATGTCTACCTATGCAGTCAGGCCTGACTGATCTAAATGGAAGTTCAGTGAAACAATATTCGCTAGCAATCTTTTCGGTGGTGCACTTGAAGAACAACTTTGTAATCCCAACGAATAGTAAAGATAAAGGATCTGTCTTTAAACAGCTCTCATCACCCGGACAAGTCCAAGTCCGTTTCCTCCATCGATTCGTCTAGGAACAGGAATCCACCGACATCCAAGTCTTCAATCCTTCTGGTGTACTGCAGCAAGGATGAGAAGATGTCTCTAAGGTTCTGCTAGGCTGGCAGACGGGCTGTTTGAAAAGGAGCACACGGCCCAGGCTTCAGGCCTTGTGCACACAGCAGTTCAGCACCGAGATCCTCTTGCTAGGAGAGGGGTGTCCAAAGAGGCCGACCAAAACTCCACCTCCCCTTTATAAAGTCTGCCCCAGCAGTCTCTGTTCTGGAGCAATGCACCCTGGGTGCTGCAAGATGTACTGGGAGATGTAGTCTCTCTCTCCTCTGCTTTCACTTCCATAATGTCTCTTTACTTCCTCCCGACTCACCTCTCACCTGGAACTTCTTGTCTCTCTGCATTAAAGGGGAACACCCCGCTACAAATGTATATGTAGCGATACCCCCAGTTAAGAGGGCTGCCTTGTTTGTTTTGGGCCCTGTAGTGCACCGCTGTCAACCCCTGGCAATCGGCTCGAACCTCTCGTGGCACAGTTAGTAAAGGGGATGATAGAATTGCAATCACACTAATATTCTATATGACACAATCCCACAGTATGGTACAGCACAGTAAATGACACTGACAACCAATATACTTAACTCTAATGTTTTACTGTTGGTAAAGGTTAAAATGATAAAACAGTATGCAATGTCACATGCAGAGCCCTGCAATATGGGTGTAGCGACCTCACCCCTCTCACCCCTTCTCATTCTCATTCTCGGCTTGTCTGTCTTTGTCTAGGGGTGTCAGTACTGGGGGGAGGGATGAGATACACCACGGCCCATGTCCTCCATAGTGAAGAGGTGAAGGCCAGAAAGATCGGGCTTTGTGTATGTGTCCTAGAGTCAAATCCTTTCACTCCCCTTTGCTCCTAGTAACCAGAGTTCCACACACTGAATAGGTCAAACACAGTTTTATTCTTCTCAGCGAATAAACATACAGCACAGTCAAGTTGGGACCTTTGCAACAGTTCAGTATTAATGGGAGTAGGTCGAGGCACAATCCTTTAACCACTTCGCGCCCGGGCTATAAGCAAAAGACGTCCGCAAAGCGGTCGTCAATTGCTGATAGGACGTCTATGGACGTCCTCTTATTTACTTCCGCAATGTGCGCCACCGCGGGCGCGCGTCGGGGAAAAACTGTGCCCGCCGTGTCAGGCGAGTGCCGATGTGCGTGCCTGGCGGCCGCGATGTCCGCCAGGTACGAGCGATCGGCTGTCACAGAGCCAGGGACGTGGATCTCTGTGTGTAAACACAGAGATCCACGTCCTGTCGGGGAGAGGAGACGGATGGTGTGTCCCTTGTACATAGGGACAACCATCAGTCACCTCCCCTAGTCAGTCCCCTCCCCCCACAGTAAGAACATCTAGCAGGGAACATATTAACCCCTTGATCGCCCCCTAGTGGTTAACCCCTTCCCTGCCAGTCACATTTATACAGTAATCAGTGCATATTTTTAGCACTGTTCGCTGTATAAATGTGAATGGTCCCAAAAATGTGTCAAAAGTGTCCGATGTGTCCGCCGTAATGTCACAGTCAAAAAAAAAAAATTGCAGATCGACGCCATTACTAGTAAAAAAATAAATAAATAAATAATAAAAAAAAAAATCATAATTCTATTCCCTATTTTGTAGGCGCTATAACTTTTGCGCAAACCAATCACTATACGCTTATTGCGATTTTTTTTTTTTTACCTAAAATATGTAGAATACGTATCGGCCTAAACTGAGGAAAAAAAATAGTTTTTTTTTAAAAAAAATGGGATATTAATTATAGCAAAAATTTAAAAATATTGTGTTTTTTTCAAAATTGTCGCTCTATTTTTGTTTATAGCGCAAAAAATAAAAACCACAGAAATGATCAAAGACCACCAAAAGAAAGCTCTATTTGTGGGAAAAAAAGGACGTAAATTTTGTTTGGGAGCCACGTCGCACGACCGCGCAATTGTCATTCAAAGCGTGACGGCGCTGAAACCTGAAATTTCGCCTGGGCAGGAAGGGGGTTATGTGCCCAGTTGTCAAGTGGTTAAAGTATCGCTAACCACTGTGGTGTCACCAATGGCGAATAGTCACTGCCACTGACTATATGAGGTAGAACATGAATTACCTTCGCTAGCACAGCCCCTGTCAGGGGAAGGATATCCGTCCAAAGGAGTCACCGGAGGCCTCTCTTTCACCAGCAAATGCTGCGCTGGACTCTCCAGAGAAGTTCCGCTCACCAGTCTCCTCGACCTCGGACACGGGCACCCAAGGAGTTAGGGCCCCCTCGGATTCCTCCACCCTCGCGGAACTCAGTCGAAGGTACTGAGCCCCAGGCATCCGCCATAGTACCTCACCCCAGGCTAAAGGTGCCTGAGATGGACTCCATCTCTCGCTCCGGCCAGGTCAAGGGCACCTGGGCCCGGAACTCCGGAACGCCAGCACCCAAGCTGAAGGTGCCTGGGTGCGACTGCGTCCTCCGACTCGGAACCCCAAGGTCAGGGCATCCACCCCTTTTATCCCCTCGCCTTTTGCGTCACAGCAGGTTCCCCGCCCCGCTGTACCAGCGCCATGAAAGGACAGAAAGGATGCAGTCTTGCGGTGTGGGTTCAACTCCGGCCAGGGCGACAATGCCACCTGTAGACCGCAGGGAACCTCACACCACCAGAGTCCTCCAAGAACCATAAAGAGGGGTCTCGGATTCCCTAGCAATCAGTGCATCTGGGTTACACTACCACCCAGATGCTTTCCTTAAATTCAAATACCCGCTACATGGGTATAAGTATTAAAACATTAAACGTTCAGCAATATGATAGACAGTTTAACAGACCCTGCTGCAGCTATCCTCCCTCGTGAGCAAAAAAAAAATGGCGCCCAGCAATGTCCTATACTACCCAGTCAGGCCTGACTATGATTTGGGTATAGTCCTGTGTAAGAAATCTTCGCTAGCAAAACACGGTGGTGCACTTTCAAGAACAATTGTAATCCAACAAAGAAATGATGATCGGTAACTTTGTACTGCCAGGGAGACTAATAACTCAGTTCAGCAGATAGTCTCCCCAGAGTGTAACTGCAATCAATGTGATGGCCCTGAATAAAGTTAATGGGCCTAAAGATACTGTAATGTAGCTCTGAGCAGGTGCTCTCTCACCCGACCGGACCAGTCCTTGTCCGTTACTTCTGTTACTGTGACTCACTTCACAGTGTCCACGACACCCGGGTCTTCGGTCCTCCTGATGACAGCACTCGGCAACAGGATCAGACGCTCCGCAGGCTCCTCGGTGGAGCGGAAGGCTCTTTGGAAAGACACAAGGCCCAGGCTTCAGGCCTTGTGCACACAGCAGGTCAGTACAGGGATCCTCTTGCTGGGAGGACGGTGTCCAAAGAGAAAGAAGCAGGCCCCGCCTCTCCCTTATGAAGTCCGCCCCAGCAGTCCTTGCGCGGGGCAATGCACCCTGGGTGCCTTAAAGCGTGCTGGGAACTGTAGTCTCTTTAGAAAAAAAAACGATACCCCGCTACATATAGAATGCATTAAGGTAAAAAAAACTTCTGACTTTACAACCACTTTAAGAAAATGCCTGTTGGAGGACTTGATCTGGAACTAGAATCAGGATAATCATGTGGCACTCCAGTTCTTTGATTCAACCAATATACTAATTTCCAGAGGTTTTCCATGGAGGTCCCTCTTGGGTATGGAAGCAGCCTACACATCACGAGTCAATACCAATCGCAGCGCTATTCAATCCATTATCTCAAGTATTAAAAATGAAAATTGTGCATATGTGTGATGCCTGATGTCACGCTACTGTATAGTAGTGTGAATAGGAGCTTCATTATACTTAAATCCTTATAATAAAACGCCTGCCTGTGCCCTATGTCTCTAGCACATTTTGGCCTAGTCTAGCTTATTAAAGCTGTCCTGCTGCTGGCCAATTCTACACTGCTTTGTCATCTGCAGTCTCTCAATTCTTAATAGGGGTTTGATAGAAGTGTAATACTAATTGGCCAGCAGCAGGCAGTTCGGCATATAGGAGAATGCCGGTCAGACCAGTCCTTTTTCTGCTTGATGAAAAAAGCATGTGTTGCTGCTAAAACTACATGATGAAAAAAGCTGAAATGAATCAGATGGGGTGCTGCTGTGGCATGTAAGCCAACTTCATAGGTTGGACTTGATGGACTTGTGTCTTTTTTCAACCTTGCCTACTATGTAACTAATTTGTAAAAGACAAATACAAATCCACAGGCACATATGCATTACCAGTGTACACTGTCACTTAAGCCCTGTACACACGATCGGATATCCTATGGATTCTAATCCGATGGTTTTTTCCATCGGAAATCCGATTAAACTGTCTTCCATCAGTCTTGCCCACACACCAGCAGTCAAAAAAACGGACCGTTTCAAACGCGGTGACGTAAAACACTCCGATGAGCCGAGAAAAATTAAGTCCAGTGCTTCTGAGCATGCGTCAACTTGATTCTGAGCATGCGTGGGTTTTTTATCCGATGGATTTCCACACAGACGATCGGATTTTGCTATCGTTTTTTTTCCCATCGGATAAATTTAAAACATGTTCTATTTTTTCACACCGATGGAAAAAAGACAGATGGGGCCCATACACGATCGGTTCGTCCGATGAAAACAGTCCATCGGACTGTTTTCATCGGTAAAACCGATCGTGTGTACACGGCTTAAGGCTGTCTGTAAAAGTAAAGCCTCGTACACACGGTCGGACTTCCATCGGACTTTTCCGTGGATTTTTGTCCGAACGGAGTTGGTCGGGAACACCCATAGCATACACACCACAGGACTTTTCTGCAAACTTTCTTAAAACTTCTTACAACATCACTTGTTTTTTCTGCTCTTTTCTGATCTTTACTGCCACCCTTTGGTCAACTTCTGCTATTGTTGGTTGACAAAAGTCCTATGGTTTTCTGTACACACGGTAGGACTTTGCTCCAGCGGACTTTTGTTGGGCAAAAGTTTGTCCGTTCGCAGACCCAACTTTTGTCCGATGAAAACAAAACCAAACTCAAAAAAGCGTACACACGGTCGGATTGTTGGTCCAACTTGCTTAAAACTAAGTTTGTTGGGCAAAAGTCCGACCGTGTGTACGGGGCTTTATACTGTTTTGCAACAGATTCAGAGCATCCTCCAAGCATGAGACCTCAATGGTGCATAGAAAAGGACCCTCTTCCCACTATACAGTTTTTTTTTTTTTTATGTTGGCATTGGTACATGTGCCCCATGGCAGTGTTCAGCATACCATGGCTTTTGTTGAATAGCTTGCCTATTAGCTCTAAAAAGAAGAGAGAGAGAGGAGGAAACTTATTTTAAAGGGTTAAGATCTTATTTAGGCATAAAGGTGATCATTATTACCATATACTGCCAATTTCTACATACACGTAAACACTCAAGCATCCCAACAATTTGTTTTAATTTCTAAAGCTGGACACCCTCAGATGATCAGATCAGACACCCCTGATGTCTACGGCTGGGAATAAACTATAGATAATTTTGTTGGAAATTTCCCTGCTCCCAGTTAAATAAAAGGCAATCATAATCTGAGAATGTAAATGTGATTCTACAGCACCCTCTGCTGGACAGTTATGTGTTACAGACAAATGTCTCTCGGAGTCCTGCCATAGCATGAAAATTCCATTATAGATAATTAAAGTGTAACTAAAGACATTTTTTTTTTAAAGTGTTGAATAGATTGGTGAGAGGATAGAACTTTTGTCAGTTTTGTATTGCTGTCCGTGTCCCCATTAGAGAGACAAAATCTCTGTAATTGTCCTGATTACCAATTTCACCAGGAATAAAAGATGAAGATAAATCCAAAATTATTAGTTGCCATCTGAACATGATTACAGCGGAAATCTAATGAGGACACTTGTTTCTGTGACAACTGTCTAAGAAGGGGTTTCATTACATCCTACTGAGTGCCGCTGTCAGAATACAGAATCCCGGCGAAGGGGATTCTTCCATTAAGCTCATTTTTGTGGATGGAGAAATCGCTGGCTGAGCAAAAAAAGCAAATCTATGGTCACCTTAAAGTGATTGTAAACCCTCACCTTGAAAAAACAACCCATTCGGTTTAAAATAGGAATAAAAGGCAAAACATTTTTGTAAAGATATTAAAAAAAAATTATAATAATAATAAATACCTTTTCCCTTTTTTAATAAGTGATCACATTCCCTCTTTTCTCAGCTGCATAAGCTGGGGGCAAGAAAAGAAGAAGAAGAAGCACACTGAGCTTGCCAGTGAATGGCTGTGCAGGGGAGGCGTGTCAGGACAAGTCTGCTGATTGGAGAGAGAGAACTGACCTGCTTAGTGTGGTCAGTATATAAAAGGAAGCAGGGGGACTAGCAGGAACCCCAGGAATTTCACATAAAGGCAGCAATACCAAGACAACAGGAGACTTCTTCATACAAGTACATTGTACAGCAGGCACATATCAGGAGAATGAACTGTTGGGGTAACAAACGCTTTAAGTCATGAGCACTTAGGATTTGGCCAGTTCTCATCAGAAGAAGCCACATGACCAATCCCTCGGTGTAAGGGGTTGGACCAGCAGGAGAGGTGCAAAAAGAAACGCTTATACATTGACACTGTAGGAATGCTTTATTGAGAGTATTCCTTATTCCTTGTGTCTTTCTTTGGGCATTTTTTTTCTATCCAGATCTGATTTAAAGCACAAAATGCCTTGGTGGGTGGATCTCAGCCTGCAGGATTGGGTGGTCCTAGGCAGACTGTATGTGCATGCAGACCACTCTAGGTATTGCAAACCGGTGATGCTAAGCCTCCATGTAGGGTTGTCACCCATCTGGGATTCACCAGGACAGAACAGGCTTTGAATCATGTTCAAATTTTAGACTGCCTGAAACCCGGACACATTGTTCAGACCGGACTGTGGCTCCCTAAGCATGGGTGTGCCTGGGAACACCCTAATCACCCCATGCGGTGAAGATTCCCCCTGCTGCCCAGGCCCCCCCAGCGCTTTTGGCTTCCCTCCTCCACTGCCGGCTGCTGCAGGGGATGTTTCAGGATCGAGAGTGGGAGAAGGGGCCGGTAAATATGTCAGCACCTTCCTTTTCTGGATGAACACGGTACAGATTACTCCTGTGTCTACTCATACAGAAGCATAGTAAACTGTGTTTAACCACATCCCACCCAGCGGGGTGGGCGCTTCCTCCTTCTGAGTGGACGTTCAGGAACGTCCCTCAGAAAGATGGGGATCGTGCCCGTGCAGCGGCGCGAGCCCGATGCGCTCATGTCACCCGGACACAGCGCATCTCCGATCGGCAGGAGGGCTCTGTGATTGGCCTTCCTGATCACATGACGGCTGTGTCCAATCACAGCCGTCACATGATGTAAATAGAAAGCCAGTTGCTAGGCGATCGGCTCTCCTCTCCTCAAGTTGTCAGTGAGGAGAGGAGAGCAGATCGCTGCAGTCGTCTGGTGATCAGTGAGTATGAGCTGTTTTTTACAGCTTTTTACACACTGATCACCGGCCCAGTGTCCACACACATGTCCCCACACAGTAAAAACACCTGTCCCCCACATATGTAACAGTAAAATCATATGTCCTAATGATCGTATGCACACATATGTCCGTGATCACCTGCACACATCTGTACATAATCATCTGCGTACATCTGTCCGCGATCACACAAACCAATTATTATACACTTAACGGGATTTTTTTTACCAAAGACATGTAGCAGAATACATTTTGGCTTAAATTTATGACAAAATTTGATTCTATTGGATTTCTTTTAAAATAGAAAGAAGAAAATATTGTTTTTTTTCCAAATTTCCGCTCTTTTTTCGCTTATCTCGCAAAAAAATTAAAACGGAGTCATAAATAAATACCACCAAAAGAAAGCTCTATTTTGTGAACAAAATTTCATTTGGGTACAGCTTTACAGATTTACAGCTTTGCGTGACCGCACAATTGTCATTGAAAGTGCAAGAGCGATGAAAGCTGAAAATTGGTCTGGGAAGGAAGGGGGTGAAAGGGCCCAGTATTGATGTGGTTAATATGCTTCAGTTTGTGAATGAACAGGAAGCCGCTCAGCACAGTGCACTTCCCATTCATTTACTCTCCAGTGCAGCTGAAGCTGTCACCAAAGTGACACATCAGATGTCTGATTAGACCCCTGATATGTCACCAAAGATCCCCAAAATGGCTCCTAAATTAAAAAAAAAATTATAATAAATAAATTATAAAAAATAAAACAAAAATAAAAAACTACTGACACCAACCTCTGCTCTTTTGACACATCCACTGCTTTGGTGACTGACACCATCCACTGTCCTACTGACATCACCCATGTTTTAATACATTTTAAAATATTTGTTTACATTTATTTATAGGAGTGTGTGTTAGGAGCACAGTGCTCCATACTGTCCATGCTGGGAGAGTGAAAGGCCAGACCTGTAGGAATGTAGAAGCAGAGAGCTGCAGGAGAAACAGTCAGAGCTGAGGAAGGTTCAGCGTTTAGTGCACGAGCACGAGCACTGGGGACTGTGTGTTTGAGCCATGAGGTGGAGTACTGTCTGTTTTGACACATTGATGGTCAGAACCCCTGCGAGGGAAATTGTTCTGCTGTGAATCTTTTTTTTTTTTGCAAATTTCTTTTTATTAACCACTTGCTTACTGGGCACATATACCCCCTTCCTGTCCAGGCGAAATTTCAGCTTTCGGCACTGTCACGCTTTGAATGACAATTGCGCGGTCATGCGACGTGGCTCCCAAACAAAATTGACGTCCTTTTTTTCCCACAAATAGAGCTTTCTTTTGGTGGTATTTGATCACCTCTGCGTTTTTTTGCTATAAACAAAGAAAAAGCGACATTTTTGAAAAAAACACAATATTTTTTGATTCTTGCTATAATAAATATCCCAATTTAAAAAAATAAAATAAAAATTTTCCTCAGTTTAGGCCGATACGTATTCTTCTACATATTTTTGATTAAAAAAAAATCGCAATCGGCGTTTATTGATTGGTTTGCGCAAAAGTTATAGCGTTTACAAAATAGGGGTTAGTTTTATGGCATTTTTATCATTTTTTTTTTTTTTTACTAGTAATGGCGGCGATCAGTGATTTTTTTCGTGACTGTGACATTATGGTGGACACAGCGGACACTTTTGACACTATTTTGGGACCATTCACATTTATACAGCGAACAGTGCTATAAATATGCACTGATTACTAAATAAATGTGACTGGCAGGGAAGGGGTTAACACTAGGGGGGCGAGGAAGGGGTTAAATGTATGCCCTGGGAGTGATTACTACTGTGGGGGGAGGAGAAAGACTGGGGGAGGTGACCGATCTGTGTCCCTATGTACAAGGGACACAGCATCGGTCTCCTCTCCCTGACAGGACGTGGATCTCTGTGTTTACACACAGAGATCCACATCCTTGTCTGTGTACTGGCCGATCGCGGGTACCTGGCGGACATCACGGCCGCCAGGCACGCGCATCGGCATTACAGTGACGCGCCGGGCACGTGCGCGTGCGCCCCCCAGTGGCCAGAGGAGCGGAGGCCGTAAAAAGACGGCCTCCCGGCATTTAAGAGCCACCTTGCAGCCGTACATAGTCGTACGGCGGGCGCAAGGTGGTTAATAATAATAGTTTGCACAGTACAAAAAACAATCAGAAAAATGTAAACAAGCCACGCCACGCAGGACGGGTGTCATAGAAAAAACATGTAAAAATAAAGAAAATAAAAAACTCCCCATAACAAACCCCCCCCGGTTCACCACCCTGTGGACAAGCCACCTTCCCCGATTTAGGTAAAAGGGGTAAATATACCAGCATTATAACGACTTCACATTTCTCATGGTAATAAGGACATCAATCATCCCTACATATAGCTATCGTAGCAACAATCAGTCCCCAAATAATCCCAATGGTAGTTCAAGAATTACAAAGGCATATACTATATCCATCACCATTCAGGCAACCTCCTTCTTTTTAGTGGAATCTATATCATTATTAGGCTACAGAAAGATCACTGTTCAACCAAATCCTCCAGACTTTGTCAAATTTCTTTGGACACCCTCTCTGCTCTCTGCTCAAGTATGTTGCTTTATAGAACGAAATCACTCTATTAACAAGCCCCTTCCAGTACGCCAGTGAGGGCGTCGTGGGTTTCTTCCAGTAGAGTATCAGTGCCTTGCGCGCATAAAACAATAATAAGCTAAGTTCTGCTGTGAATCTTTACATTTTTCTTAATAAAAGTGGGCAGAAAAAGCCCAAAAACGAACTTTGTGGACTGGACTGGACTCACTGTTTGGCATAGGCGTGCGCAGCCTATTGCATTAGTGTGTGCACCCCAAAGCTCAACACATACTACCGATCACTCACGATGAAAGGAAAGGGGCTGGTAAGTTACATATTTACCTGCCCCTTCACCCACTCATCCTAAAACATCCCCAGCAGCAACAGCCGGTGGGAGAGGAGAGTAGGGAGGCTGGAAGCGCTGTGAGGGGAAGGAGGGGGGGAGCCAGGGCAGTAGGGGGAATCTGTGCTGCACAGTGTGATTAGGGTGTGCCTGGGCACACCTGGCACACGCCTATGCTGTTTGGCACTACCAATGAGCTAAAATACCCCATAAATATATATAAATATATACACACACACACACACAAAGGTAAGTTGGACACAGATATATGTACACACAATAAGGTAAGGTGGACTTAAATGTAAGGGGTGCTCTGCGGACTCTGATGTAAGGAAGGCTTTGGTAAGCCTAATTTAAGGGGAATGCTGGGAACTCTGATGTAAGTGGGGCTTTGGTAAGCAGAAACCCCCTTACATAAGAGTTCCCCTTTACGCCAGAGTCCACAGCAACCCCCCCCCCCCCAAAACAAATAACCAAGCGCCACTAAAGTGTTTGGGTGTGGCTTAAAGAAAAAGGTGGCAGGCAACCTTACTTCCACGATTGAAAGAACTCAACTCCGAATGAAAAGAGCATGGCCAGGGAAAATAGGATTTTTATAACAGCTTACCTGTAAAATCCTTTTCTTGGAGTACATCACGGGACACAGAGCGGCATAGTCATTACTATGTGGGTTATATAGTTTACCTTCAGGTGCTGGCACTGGCAACTTCCAAACCGGAAGTACCCTCCCCTATATAAGCCCCTCCCATCCGGGAGCACCTCAGTTTTGTAGCAAAGCAATAAGTGTCCCCAAAAGAGGGGTGGGAGCTCTGTGTCCCGTGATGTACTCCAAGAAAAGGATTTTACAGGTAAGCTGTTATAAAAATCCTATTTTCTTTCTCGTACATCACGGGACACCGAGCGGCATAGTCATTACTAGTGATGAGCCGAACACCCCCGGGTTCGGTTCGCACCAGAACCCGCGAACGGACCGAAAGTTCATACGAACATTAGAACCCTATTAAATACAATGGATGCGAACGTTCGAATTCTAAAGTGCTAATTATAACAACTATTATGCATGTTATTGTCCTAAAAAGGGTTTGGGAACCCGGGTTCTGCACCAGGGGACATGTATCAATGCAAAAAGAAGTTTTAAAAACGGTCGTTTTTCGGGAGCAGTCATTTTAATGATGCATAAAGTGAAAAAAAAAAGTCAAATATTCCTTTAAATATCGTACCTGGGGGGTGTCTAAAGTATGCCTGTGAAGTGCCACGTGTTTCCCGTGTTTAGAACTGTCCCTGCACAAAATGACACTTCTAAAGGAAAAAAAAGCCATTTAAAACTTCTTGCGGCTTTAATGTAATGTCTGGTCCCGGTAATATGGATGAAAATCTTTAAGAAAAATGGCATAGCTACCCCATGACCCCCCCCCCCTACCCCAGCCCATCACCAGCCCCTTTGGGTCTTGTATGGATATTAAGGGGAACCCCGCACATAAAATAAAAAAGGCCCTATATACTCTGAACAGCCGTATACAGGCGGTGCATACAAGACAGGGACTGTAGGTTTGTTCTTATGTAGAATGTGTTTGTAATTTTGAACAGGTACATTGTTGAAGTGTAGCTCCAGCCCAAAAATCTATTTTTAAACTTTTTGGGAAACATAGGTAAGGGTTATCACCCCTGTAACATTTGTTTTGCTGTCTGTGCCCCTGTTCAGAACATTTCACCTCACTTTCCGTCCCAATGACAACTGTTTTTGAAATGTGGTGTTTTTCTTGAAACAAGGATTGCTGATAAAGCATCAGTACAGAGGAGACACCTTTCTCCCATATTTATTCTTACAGGAGAGAATTTTCCTTCCTAGGGGTAGATTTCCTCTCACTTCCTGTTGTCTTCTTTCGTTTGCAAGTAGGAGTCGTTTGTAAGTTGGATGTTTGAAAGTAGGGACCTGCCGTATATACTCTGCAGAAATAGGCCCCTTAGTTGTTGGTGTTGGCACAACACTGTAAGCACTCACAGTTACTCTTGGTTGGTGCTGGAACGCCCTGCTGTCAACTATTATATCAGGAATTTTAATTACATATAATTGTTGAACAGTGGTAGTAAAAATTGGGGCTTTGATGGTGGTGCTGGTGCCACAACACTGTAAGCCCTGACAGTTACTCTTGGTGGGTGCAGCAATGGGCCCTGCTGTGAATTATTAGATCAAGAATTGTAATTGCATGCCCCTGTTGAACAGGGGCTGAAAAATTGGGCTTTTCGTGGTGGTGGTGGTGGTGGTGGTGTTGCCACAACACTGTAAGCCCTCAGAGTTACTCTTGGTGGGTGCAGGAATGGGCCCTGCTGTGAATTATTAGATCAAGAATTGTAATTACATGCCCCTTTTGAACAGTGGCTGAAAAATTGGGCCTTTCGTGGTGGTGGTGGTGGTGGCGTTGCCACAACACTGTAAGCCCTCAGACTTACTCTTGGTGGGTGCAGGAATGGGCCCTGCTGTGAATTATTACATCAAGAATTGTAATTGCATGCCCCTGTTGAACAGGGGCTGAAAAATTGGGCCTTAGGCACTGGTGGCACAACACTACAACCCCTCACAGATACTGTACTTGGAGCACAGCAATGAGCCCTGTTGCAAAGTATTGCTTCAAAAATTGTAATGACACGCCCCTGTTAAACAGGGGCTGAAAAATTGGGCCTTAGGCACTGGTGGCACAACACTACAACCCCTCACAGATACTGTACTTGGAGCACAGCAATGAGCCCTATGGCAAATTATTGCTAAAAAAATTGTAAGTACACGCCCCTGTAAAACAGGGGCTGAAAAATTGGGCCTTAGCCACTGGTGGCGGCACCCATAAACAAAAATGATCTTCCAAGCTATCATCATCAATCGTATCATTGAGGACTCGGAGGAGGAGGATAGCCAGTCAACATAACAGCACAGGCACTCAGCATCAGCATCAGTCTTGAAGGGACGTGACATGTTAAAATCAATTAGTCTGTTATATCAGCATCAGGTGTGTGGTAGCTGGTGGTGATCCAAGACTGGTTCATCTTGATGAAAGTCAGTCGATCAACCGAGTCGGTGGACAGGCGCACCCTGTGATCCGTGACAAATCCTCCAGCAGCACTGAATGTGCGTTCCGAAAGAACGCTGGATGCAGGACAGGCCAGTAGCTCAATTGCATACTGTGCAAGCTCTGGCCAGTGATCCATCCTCAAGACCCAGTAAGCCAGAGGATTTTCGGTGGGGAAGGTGTCCAAGTCTGACCTTGCCCCTAGATATTCCTGCACCATGTTTATCAGACGCTGGCGATGGTTGCTGGAACCAATCATACTTTGGGGCTGCGGACTAAAGAATTGTCTGAACGCATCGGTCAGACGGCCACCTTCCCCACCGCTCCTTCTTTGACTGGCCGAAGCCTCAGCAACTCGTTGTCCTGGACCAGGAGTTTGTAACCTCCCAGTCTCTGGGAACGCGTTGCACAGACCTTTCTGCAAGGCCTCCCGGAGTTGTCTCATCCTCTGCTCCCTCTGCGACGGTAACATAAGGTCCGCAACCTTACCCTTGTACCGTGGATCAAGGAGAG
This sequence comes from Rana muscosa, assembly GCA_029206835.1. NCBI lineage: Eukaryota > Metazoa > Chordata > Amphibia > Anura > Ranidae > Rana > Rana muscosa. Next base: position 77,477,819 of record CM055117.1, on the reverse strand, counting down.
TGGCCAGCCAGTAATGGTCCCTCTCCTTGATCCGAAGAATACGAGGATCCTTCCGCAGACTTTGCAGGATCAGGGAGGCCATGCAGCGTAGGTTAGCTGAGGCATTCGCTCCGGAGTCCTCTGGGTCACTAAGGACGACATGATCCGCAGTCACCTCCTCCCAGCCACGTACAAGTCCACTGGTTTCTTGGGACTGTAAATCATCCCTAAAAGACTGCTGCTGATGATGCTGAGTGCCAGCCTCCACCTCCATGCTGACACAATCCTCCTCCTCCTCCTCCTCCTCCTCCTCTTCCTGTGCGATGGGTGGGACAGAAGGAACACTGTCTGGGTAAAGGGGGCCTTGAGAGGCAAGGAAGTCCTCCTCTTCCTGCCTCTGTTCTGCCTCAAGTGCCCTGTCCATTATTCCACGCAGCGTGTGCTCCAACAGGTGGACAAGAGGTACAGTGTCACTGATGCATGCACTGTCACTGCTCACCATCCTCGTGGCCTCCTCAAATGGTGCCAGGACAGTGCATGCATCCCTGATCATGCCCCACTGGCGTGGAGAAAAAAAACCAAGCTCCCTTGACCCTGTCCTGGTGCCGTAGTCGCACAGGTACTCATTGATGGCCCTCTGCTGCGTGTGCAGTCGCTGCAGCATGGCCAACGTTGAGTTCCACCTGGTGGGCATGTCACATATAAGGCGGTTCTTGGGCAGGTTCAACTCCTTTTGCAGCTCAGCCAGGCGAGCACTGGCATTATAAGATCTGCGGAAATGCACACAGACTTTCCTGGCCTGCCTCAGGACATCCTGTAAGCCCGGGTACCTGCCCAAGAACCGCTGCACCACCAGGTTAAGGACGTGAGCCACACAGGGCACATGGGTCAGTTGTCCCTGTCGGAGGGCGGAGAGGAGGTTGGTGCCATTGTCGCAAACCACCATTCCTGGCTTAAGCTGGCGTGGCGTCAACCACCTCTCGGCCTGGCCCTGCAGAGCAGACAGGACCTCTGCCCCAGTGTGGCTTCTGTCCCCCAAACACACCAGCGCAAGCACGGCATGGCATCTTTTTGCCTGCGTACTTGCGTAGCCCCGTGAACGGCTACGGAGCACCGCTGGTTCATAGGACAAACCACAGGAAGAGGCCATGGAGGAAGAAGAAGAGGAGGGGGTGGAGGAGAGAGGTGTGTCACAACCAGTAGTAGCATTTTGGAGGCGTGGCGGTGGGACAACCTCCAACACTACTGCACCTTGTCCTGCATCCTTCCCAGCTGCCAAAAGAGTGACCCAATGGGCCGTGAAAGAAAGGTAACGTCCCTGTCCATGCCTGCTGGACCATGAGTCAGCGGTAATATGCACCTTACCGCTGACCGCCCTGTCCAGCGAGGCCAAGACATTGCCTTCCACATGCCGGTAGAGAGCCGGAATAGCCTTCCGTGAGAAAAAGTGGCGTTTGGGAACCTGCCACTGAGGAACCGCACATTGCACAAACTCACGGAAGGGGGCCGAGTCTACCAACTGAAAAGGCAGCAGTTGAAGCGCTAGCAATTTAGCCAAGCTAGCATTCAACCGCTGGGCATGTGGATGGCTGGGAGTGAACTTCTTTCGACGGTCCAGCAGCTGGGGCAGGGAAATTTGCCTGCTAGAATCGGACGTCGGTGTACTGCTAGCAGAGTGGCCGCAAGTACTTGGCTGTGACACACCTAATTCTACACCTTCATTCCTCTCAGTGCATGTTTCAGAGGACTGAAGTTATAGTGGGGTTGGAGATCCCAGCTGATGCGGTGCAAGGAGAGGTCCGCTTTGTTCTTTGGTGTGGGTCTTTGAGGTAGGCTTGCCAACGAGCTGCATGGCAGGTCAACATATGTCTGGTCAGGCATGTGGTACCCAAGCGGCTGATGTTTTGGCCACGCGATATACGCTTGAGACATATGTTGCAAACAGCAGCTGTGCGATCTGATGCACTAGCCTCAAAAAAGGCCCACACCAAGGAACTTTTTGAATGACGGGCAGAGGCAGCGCCCTGCACAGGCAGAGCTCTGCGGTGTGATTCCGTCGGTGTACTGCCCTTACGCTGGCCACCAAAGGGCATCCTGTCTCGTTGGAGATGTGCCTCCTCCTCATCCTCCTCCTCCTCTCTCCTATTAGGCACCCACGTGGAGTCAGTGACCTCATCATCCCCTCCCTCCTCATCACTGGAGCCAATCTGGCAGTATGCTGCAGCTGCTGGAACATGACTGCCAGATTGGTGTCCTTCTTGAGCATCCCCTCTGTCTGCTCTCACCCTACTGCCTTCCTGTAGCTGGGTTTCATCATCAGACCCTTCGAAACGCTGGGCATCCTCCTGGAGCATGTACCCAACACTGTGCTCAAACAGTTCGGGGGACTCCTCAGGAGGAGGACATGGTGGGTCTAGGGAAGGAGTGACTGATGATGAGTCTGACATTGATACCAGGGAAGAGGACGCTTTGGCAGCTGCTTTGCCAGTACCCTGAGCCTGGGTGAGAGAGGATGAGGAGGAGGAGGAGGGCTTGGTCATCCACTCTACCAAGTCTTCGGCATGATGTGGCTCAACATGTCCAGCTGCGGAAAAGAAGGACAAGCGTGTCCCATGGCCATGTGCTGATGACAATGCACCGCGTCCACGACCAGCACTGTTGCCCCCAGACACAGAGCCTGCTTGCCCTCTTTTATTGCCTCCTGACTGTCTGCCTCTCCTTGTTTGCCTTCCAGACATTCTAATAGATGGCCTGCAGGGAGATGGGAAAAAAGCAATAAGGGCTACCTTCAGGTGTCCTTCTCTGTCCCTTGAAACAAGGACTTGCACAGTGAAAGAAACTGACACTCTCCCTACCTACAGTTTTCTGTCCCTAGAAAAAATGTTTTTTTTAAGCACAATATAGCACAAGGAGAATTCACTCACTGTCCTTCCAGGTCCCTAGAAACAAGGACTTGCACAGTGAAAGAAACTGACACTCTCCCTACCTACAGTTTTCTGTCCCTAGAAAAAATGTTTTTTTTTAAGCACACTATAGCACAAGGAGAATTCACTCACTGTCCTTCCCAGTCCCTAGAAAAAAGGACTTGCACAGTGAAAGAAACTGACACTCTCCCTACCTACAGTTTTCTGTCCCTAGAAAAAATGTTTTTTTTAAGCACAATATAGCACAAGGAGAATTCACTCACTGTCCTTCCAGGTCCCTGGAAACAAGGACTTGCACAGTGAAAGAAACGGACACTCTCCCTACCTAGAGTTTTCTGTCCCTAGAAAAAATGTTTTTTTTAAGCACACTATAGCACAAGGAGAATTCACTCACTGTCCTTCCCAGTCCCTAGAAACAAGGACTTGCACAGTGAAAGAAACTGACACTCTCCCTACCTACAGTTTTCTGTCCCTAGAAAAAATGTTTTTTTTAAGCACAATATAGCACAAGGAGAATTCACTCACTGTCCTTCCAGGTCCCTGGAAACAAGGACTTGCACAGTGAAAGAAACTGACACTCTCCCTACCTACAGTTTTCTGTCCCTAGAAAAAATGTTTTTTTTAAGCACACTATAGCACAAGGAGAATTCACTCACTGTCCTTCCAGGTCCCTGGAAACAAGGACTTGCACAGTGAAAGAAACGGACACTCTCCCTACCTAGAGTTTTCTGTCCCTAGAAAAAATGTTTTTTTTAAGCACACTATAGCACAAGGAGCATTCACTCACTGTCCTTCCAGGTCCCTGGAAACAAGGACTTGCACAGTGAAAGAAACTGACACTCTCCCTACCTACAGTTTTCTGTCCCTAGAAAAAATGTTTTTTTTAAGCACAATATAGCACAAGGAGAATTCACTCACTGTCCTTCCAGGTCCCTAGAAACAAGGACTTGCACAGTGAAAGAAACTGACACTCTCCCTACCTACAGTTTTCTGTCCCTAGAAAAAATGTTTTTTTTAAGCACAATATAGCACAAGGAGAATTCACTCACTGTCCTTCCAGGTCCCTGGAAACAAGGACTTGCACAGTGAAAGAAACTGACACTCTCCCTACCTACAGTTTTCTGTCCCTAGAAAAAATGTTTTTTTTAAGCACAATATAGCACAAGGAGAATTCACTCACTGTCCTTCCAGGTCCCTGGAAACAAGGACTTGCACAGTGAAAGAAACTGACACTCTCCCTACCTACAGTTTTCTGTCCCTAGAAAAAATGTTTTTTTAAGCACAATATAGCACAAGGAGAATTCACTCACTGTCCTTCCAGGTCCCTAGAAACAAGGACTTGCACAGTGAAAGAAACTGACACTCTCCCTACCTACAGTTTTCTGTCCCTAGAAAAAATGTTTTTTTTAAGCACAATATAGCACAAGGAGAATTCACTCACTGTCCTTCCAGGTCCCTGGAAACAAGGACTTGCACAGTGAAAGAAACTGACACTCTCCCTACCTACAGTTTTCTGTCCCTAGAAAAAATGTTTTTTTTAAGCACAATATAGCACAAGGAGAATTCACTCACTGTCCTTCCAGGTCCCTAGAAACAAGGACTTGCACAGTGAAAGAAACTGACACTCTCCCTACCTACAGTTTTCTGTCCCTAGAAAAAATGTTTTTTTTAAGCACACTATAGCACAAGGAGAATTCACTCACTGTCCTTCCAGGTCCCTGGAAACAAGGACTTGCACAGTGAAATAAACTGACACTCTCCCTACCTAGAGTTTTCTGTCCCTAGAAAAAATGTTTTTTTTAAGCACACTATAGCACAAGGAGCATTCACTCACTGTCCTTCCAGGTCCCTGGAAACAAGGACTTGCACAGTGAAAGAAACTGACACTCTCCCTACCTACAGTTTTCTGTCCCTAGAAAAAATGTTTTTTTTAAGCACAATATAGCACAAGGAGAATTCACTCACTGTCCTTCCAGGTCCCTAGAAACAAGGACTTGCACAGTGAAAGAAACTGACACTCTCCCTACCTACAGTTTTTTGTCCCTAGAAAAAATGTTTTTTTTAAGCACAATATAGCACAAGGAGAATTCACTCACTGTCCTTCCAGGTCCCTGGAAACAAGGACTTGCACAGTGAAAGAAACTGACACTCTCCCTACCTACAGTTTTCTGTCCCTAGAAAAAATGTTTTTTTTAAGCACAATATAGCACAAGGAGAATTCACTCACTGTCCTTCCAGGTCCCTGGAAACAAGGACTTGCACAGTGAAAGAAACTGACACTCTCCCTACCTACAGTTTTCTGTCCCTAGAAAAAATGTTTTTTTAAGCACAATATAGCACAAGGAGAATTCACTCACTGTCCTTCCAGGTCCCTAGAAACAAGGACTTGCACAGTGAAAGAAACTGACACTCTCCCTACCTACAGTTTTCTGTCCCTAGAAAAAATGTTTTTTTTAAGCACACTATAGCACAAGCACAAAACACACTGACACTCTCCCTACCTATCCTTCTCTTTCCCTAAACTAAAGGAATCCAGGTTAAGCAAGAAAGAAATAAAAGTCACTGTCCCTGCCTATGCTGCTCTATCCCTGCTCCGGAACACACTACACTAGGCCGCCGTGCTGGCGGCCTTTTATAGTGTGGGGCGTGTACTAAACACCCTCAGCAATAATTGGCCACAGGCATCCTGCCTGTGGCCAATCATTGCTCTCCTCGCTGCCGGCGCTGTGATTGGCCAAGCATGCGGGGTCACAGTGCATGCTTGGCCAATCACAGCGCCTGGATGACACTGCGATGGCGTAGTGCATTGTGGGCCGTTCGCGTCACTCGAATTTGGCGCGAACGGCCCAAATCGTTCGATCTTCGTCGAACGATCGAACAGCCGATGTTCGAGTCGAACGTATGTTCGACTCGAACACGAAGCTCATCCCTAGTCATTACTATGTGGGACGTCCCAAAGCAATGCCCAATGAGGGGGGGGATACGCCATACATAAGCTGAGCGCTATCAGACATGAGGATCTTTTGCGGCCTGCAACACACTGCGCCCAAAGGCGACATCCTCCTGACTTCTAACGTCCACCTGGTAGAACCTAGTAAACGTGTGTACTGAAGACCATGTTGCGGCCTTACAGATTTGAGCCAGGGAGGCCTGGTGATGCACTGCCCATGAAGTTCCAACTGCTCTCGTGGAGTGCGCCCTAACTTTGAACGGAGGCGGTCTCCTTCTCAAGCCATAGGCTTGCATAATGACCTGTCGAATCCACTTGGCTAAAGTAGATTTTGACGCTGCCTGACCCTTTCTGGGGCCTTCCGGCAGAATAAACAAAGTATCCATTCTGCGAATCTGAGCAGTGGCTTTTAGATAAGCTTTAACTGCTCTTACTACATCCAAAGAATGTAATAACTTTTCCTCTACCGAACTAGGTTTGGGGAAAAAGGAAGGAAGAACCACATCTTGGTTCAAATGAAACCTCGATACCACCTTAGGAAGAAAGGCTGGATGAGGACGTAACACTACTCTGTCCTTATGGATAACCAGATATGGCTCTTTACAGGACATAGCGGCTAATTCCGACACTCTTTTAGCCGAACAAATGGCTACTAGAAAAATCAATTTCCTGGTGAGAAGAACCAAGGAAATGTGCTGTAATGGTTCAAATGGTTGCTTCTGTAGAACCGACAGAACCAGGTTTAAGTCCCATGGACATATGGGAATATTAACCGGAGGGCTAATACGCATCACTCCTTGTATAAAGGCTTTGACTAGTGAATGCGAAGCCAAGGGCCTTTGAAAAAATATTGACAAGGCCGAAATCTGACCCTTGATAGTACTCAAGGCAAGCTTCCTATCTACAGCCCACTGTAGGAAGTCCAGAATCCTACCTATTACGTACTTACGTGGATGCCATTTCTTGGCCTCACACCAGGCGATGTACGCCTTCCAGATTCTATAGTAGATCTGCCTGGATACCGGCTTCCTGGCATTGATCATGGTAGATACCACAGGATTAGAGAGACCTCTCTTTTTTAGAATGTGGGCTTCAATAGCCAGGCCGTCAAACCTAGGGCTGGTAAGGAAGGGTGGTATATCGGTCCTTGCGAAAGCAGGTCCGGACGATGTGGGAGGGTCCAAGGACTCCCCACAGACATTTTTACAATCTCCGCGTACCATGCTCTTCGGGGCCACGCTGGAGCCACCAGAATCACTGGTTTCCTATCTACCCTGATTCTGCGGAGTAATCGAGGTAACAATTGTGGCGGTGGAAATGCATATATCAGCTTGAACTGATCCCAAGGGAACACTAGGGCATCCGAGCCGCAAGCTAGGGGATCCCTTGTCCGAGAGACAAACCTGTCCACCTTTGCGTTGAATCTGGATGCTAGCAGATCTACATCCGGTGTTCCCCACCGCTGACATATTGTCCGGAAAACCCCGGGGTGAAGGGACCATTCCCCTGGGCATAATTGTTGGCGACTTAGAAAGTCCGCCTTCCAATTCTCCACTCCTGGAATGAATACCGCGGATATGGCTGGGACATATCTTTCTGCCCATTTCAGGATGCAATTTACTTCCCTCTGGGCTGCACGACTCCTGGTGCCACCCTGATGATTGATATATGCCACTGCCGTGGCATTGTCCGATTGAATTCTGACAGGGGACCCTTGGAGTTTGGATGTCCATGCTACTAGGGCATACCGGGCTGCTCGTATCTCTAAGAGATTGATGGGCAGGGCCTTTTCTGCATCCGACCATCTGCCCTGGAGAGACCATTGCTCCAGTACTGCTCCCCAGCCTATAAGGCTGGCATCTGTAGTGACCACCTTCCAAGAAATCGGACTGAAGGATTTCCCTTTTTCCAGATTCTGGGGAACCAACCACCAACGGAGGCTCTTGCGAACGGAAGGGGACAAGGACATTGGTAAGTCTAGGGCCTGAACTTTTTTGTTCCAGGCTGACAGTATAGCCCTTTGCAAATTCCTTGAATGGAATTGACCGTAGGGTACTGCTTCGAATGATGCCACCATTTTTCCCAGCAGCCTCATGCACAGGCGTATGGACGGCTGTCTTTTTGTACCCACTAGGTGGATCAAATCTCTCAAAGACGACACCTTTTCTTGAGGCAAGAAATTTTTTCTCTGGTCTGAATCCAGCCTTAGCCCCAAGTATTCCAGACTTTTGACTGGTTTTAGGGCTGACTTGTCTCGGTTGATAATCCAACCGTGAGATTCCAGATACTTGATTGTCTTGTGAACGACCACTTCTAGTTTTTCCACTGAGTGGTCTATCAGCAACAAGTCGTCTAGATATGCCATTATCGTTACACCTTGTGTTCTTAGATTGGCCAATAATGGGGCCAGAATTTTTGTGAACACTCTTGGTGCTGTGGCCAGACCGAAGGGTAAGGCTCTGAACTGAAAATGGCGCCCTTCTGCAAAGCGTAGAAATTTTTGGTGGACTGGAAAGATGGGAATGTGCAAATAAGCATCTTTGATGTCGATCGAGGCTAACCATTCCTCCCCTTGTAGGGCAGTGGCCACCGATCGGATCGACTCCATCCGGAAAGTCCTGATATGTAGGAATTTGTTTAGCCCTTTTAGATTTAATATGGGCCTCACGTCCCCGTTTGGCTTCGGGACTGTAAAGAGGTTTGAGTAAAACCCGAACCCCCATTCTTCCAGGGGAACCTCTATAATTACTCCTTGGAGCAATAGTTGTTCTAGTGCCAACAGGAGGGATCCTCTCTTCCGGGGATCCCTTGGCACGTTTGACCTTATAAAATGGGAAGGAGGGGAGTCTTTTAACTCCAATTTGTATCCCAGACTTACTGCGGAGAGCACCCATCTGTCTCTGATCGTGTCCCGCCAGGTCTCTGCGAACAACTGAAGTCTTCCCCCCACCCAATTGAGTGGGGGCAACCCTTCATGCATTTGACTTTGGGGGAGGTTTTGTACCTCTCCTGACCCAGGGTTTCTTGTTACCCTGCGATTGTCCCTGATTTTTACCCCCGGGATTTGACCGAGGAGGCCGTCGGAACTGTTTCACAGCCGATGTCCTAGGGACTGGAGAAGCAGGCCTCTTAAAAGAGGGACCTCTAACTCTGTTTTTAACCGGCAAGAGTGTACTTTTACCGCTAGAAATTTTCTGGATATATTTGTCCAGGTCTTCCCCGAATAAGCGTTCACCATGAAATGGGAAGCTGACCAGCAATTTTTTACAGGGAGCTTCAGCAGACCAGTTTTTGAGCCATAGAAGCCTGCGCATATGTACTACAGACAGCGTAAGGCGGGAGGCCTGATGGATTGAATCCTTTATAGCGTCAACCGCAAAGCATAAGGCTCTAGGTAGATCAGCTAGGGCAAGAGCCTGCTGATCTGGCAAGTCCCTTAAGACCTGTTTCAACTGATCCTTCACTGCTTGGCAGACCCCAATAGCTGCCACTGCTGGTTGTGTCACCAAGCCTGCTGTAGAGAAAGCAGATTTTAATAAGGACTCCAATTTTTTATCTATTGAGTCCTTGAACATTTGGACATTATCTACTGGACATGTCAGTGATTTATTCACACAAGAGATGGCTGCGTCCACTGTAGGGACCCTGCATTTTTTGATGAACTTATCCTCCATGGGATAGACCACCGGAAATCTCTTGGGGGGAGTAAATATTTTATCAGGATGTTCCCAATCCTGGTAAATGAGCCCTTCCAGTAAAGGATGGATTGCAAAGGAACAAACAGTCTGGGGAGCTTTTAGCGACCCCAACGAGGAGACAGAAGTGGATGATGGCTCCGCAAGGGGCATTTTAAATGCTGATCGGACCATGTTAGTCAGGGACTGAACCCATAATCTTTCAGCATGTGATGCTGAGAATGGCTCTTCCACTGTTGATTCCTCTACAACAGAATCAACCTTATCCTGATCCCCTTCAGGTAGGTCGATCCCTGTATGGGACTGTTGCTCTGCTAACAGGTACTCTGAGGGAGGAGACGGAGATTGGGCGCGCTTTCCCTCTGACAGGGAAGCAGCGATCAATGCTGTCAATCTCTCTTCCAGTCCTCCCAGAGCTGAGGAAAAACCTCCTCTGTTATATACACAGGAGCAGGTGAACTGAGGACAGCCACAGTACCAGGTACTCCTGAGGGTGCTCTACGGTCACTAACCTCTGATTTTTCAGGGGAGATTGGTGCAGCCGAAGCATGCCCAAGATCCTCAGAGCCCGATGGAGACCCCCTATGCTTCCTGGGATTCTTAGTCCCGGAGACTTTAGACGGCATATTCCTAAGCCCAAAGCTGAGGTATTCCAGCCGAAATACACCACTTACTGACAATAGTCTAGCACAATTGCTGCTATATAAACAGTTGGTGTCTACTAATGTGCCTTTCTATGGGGATGCCTGCATCAACCGCCTGCTGTATGCCTTTCTAAATGTTGCCAGCTCTGTTTCTGCCTTCCATAACCAGCTGACAACACCTAATTGTGCTTTTTAGCATGCTGGGACGCCCGCACATGCGCAGAAGCGCTGCGGCGCGCACAGAGCGTCATCCACCAAGCTCCGCCCCTTTTTCCAGCTCACCTCTATAAATAGAGGCGCGTTGCTTTTTTGAAAGGAACTAGGGACAGAAGCCAGGGCCCTGTTTGCCACAGGGCCAGGGGCTGGGCGAGCATTGCAACATGGCAGAGGAAACAGTTTCCCATCCAGAGAACTCACCATCTGCCTGGATTTTGACTTGGAAAGAAAAAATCCACATGACAAGAAAACAACGTTCCACAGCGGCCTCTAGTGGTTTAACACAGGTACCGCGGTTTAACCATTTTTTTCTTTTTTTTTTTTTCTTGACCACTCTTAAAATTATAAAATTTTTTAGTAGTTACAGGCATGCACAGATATTTAGCGGGAAAACCGTTAGGTAACAGGCAGAAAGACATATTAGGCTTGGGGGTCCCCTCAATAGAACCAAGTTCCTGAGGGGCCCCCACTTACCTTTTCCCCGCCGCAGGACTCTGTTTGGTCCACAGAAGCCCAAACTTCACCTCTCACGGCAGGCATTGTAATTAAACCTTCAGGGACCGGGTTCCCAAGGATTCCACTCCCCTGGACCTGTATAGCACCCTGCACAGAAAACATCTTGGTCGTGGTTATGACCAGAGCTCTGGATCCCAGGGTCCAGCCCTCCTAAGAGAAGCATTACAGGCAAAACCTTGCTCTTCTCTGCAAGGCCCGGGTACCGACCGTTTAGCTATGAAGCTTTTTTGGTCGGATCCGGAATAGCTTACTGAGGCCCAAAAGAACCTGTACGCAAGCTCAGTGAAAAACACATGTTACTTCTTGGCCAACACCTTAGACACTGGCAAAAAACTGAGGTGCTCCCGGATGGGAGGGGCTTATATAGGGGAGGGTACTTCCGGTTTGGAAGTTGCCAGTGCCAGCACCTGAAGGTAAACTATATAACCCACATAGTAATGACTATGCCGCTCTGTGTCCCGTGATGTACGAGAAAGAAAATCAGGGTGGAAAAAATAAATCACTAGTTGATGTTGGAATGAGGCAGGCTTTATGTGACCTACTGCACACTGTGGGAAGCTCAGAGTGTGCAATGAAATTAGAGCAAACAATTTCAGTACAGGGGAGAAACCTGTACAACTGTGCAAGACTGAAGGTAAGGTCGGTGTTCAGTTTTAGGTTTTCCCTCCTCTGCTCCTGTGTAAGCTAGGGTTGCCACCTCATCCCTTTAAACCCAAACACATATAAATTACACAGCTTCTGAGGCTAATTTAATGTAGATTAGGCACCAAGTGAGTTTAATTACCACCTTAATCAGCCACAGAACATGTGTAATTCATATGTGTTCGGGTTTAAAGGGATGAGGTGGCAACCCTAGTGTAAGCTGCGATATCAAACATCATGACGTAGTAGAAGGGGAGAAGCTTGGTATATGAGCGACTCAGGCACAAGATTTTGTGTTAGGCAGTCACTCCGACCAAATCTTGCATTATGGTACTAGAGTCATGATTTCTATGAAGGATATACAGTATGGAGCGCTGGTAAAGCAGCCTATTTAAATGTCTGTATCCCTTATCTTACCAAGGTTCTACAAACAATGAATTATTCATCAACTGGTTCTTCGCCAACTCAACAGAAGGATTGGAGAGGCAGCAAGGCAGCTGTCTGTGACTTTTCTCAGCCAATTCGGTCTGGCATAAGACTAGATCACACTGGAGCTTGCTCTACAACACACAGGAAGCTGCCTCATCTCAACACAGTAAACACTTGTCAATAAGAGAGATTAGAAATTGGTGATCAGTGGAAGTGAGCTGAAAATCCCTCGTTATTGAGAACCCAATGGAAACACCAGTGGAACTGGAAAATGGACAAATCCATTGTCTTTCATCCTGGCTTATGTACACTAGACCACCGGCTCTCAACCCAGAGCCCTCCAACCTCCCACCGTACCCCCTAGCTTGCTGCAGAGCCTACAGCCCTCATAGTGCCCCCAACAGTGTCCCTCATTGCCCTCTGATCTCCCACATTGCCTCTGCAAACACCCCCCAGCATCCTAGAGAGCCCCCTCCAGAGACCCAATCCCTCAGAGTTTCTCCCTCATCACCTACAGGACCACCAAGTCTGCTGTAGAGAACCCCCAGTGACAACCCAGCCACATGCGGAGTCAATACATGTTTTGTGTTCCCATAATGTGTGAGAATAACAAGTTTTTTTACAATTTTTTATTGGGGTGCAGAAGGTTTGGAAGAATTTAGAACCATATTAATATGGTTGAGAACCACTACCCTAGACCACCGCACTGTATCAGTTATTTTGGGTTCTGTTCCTGGAACACCTAATCCTCAGCCTACGATTCTGCAGTTAACAGATTCTCAACTCCACCTCCAATCTGTGTAGTCTAATTACAATCAAACCTGATATAGTCAACTTACTAAACTCTAGTCATTAAAAGTACATTTTTGTTCTGAAGAGATACCTGATTGTTGCACCATGTCCTTTGCATACTGATTCTGAATGGGAGCGTCTGGTTCATTATAATCATCTGGAGCACTTTCAATGTTCTTATGAGAAAAGTTGCAGGGGTCTGCATCCTTTTAGAAATATTTAACCCTTGGGGAGTATCTCACCAAAACTGAAATTCCTATTGCTGAGGGTGCCTAAAATTTTACTTGTATCCTAATGCAGACTTCTGGGAAAATCAGTGAGCCAATCACACAAGCAGGAAATTAAATTTCTGGGGGTGTTGCCGTAATGCATTACAAGTTTATAAAAAATGAGAGCGCTGAAGATTGAAAAGGAAAGTAAACATTTTATAACAATAAATTACAATATGGCTTGTGTAGCAATTGTATATGCTATATTTTTATTTATTTATGTAGCACTACCTCCGTAGGAGCTGCTGGTTAGTTTTGGTCTGCCGTTACCCCACTGTTCTCCGTGTTGGCTCAAAGTCTAGGGTTAAAGTTGCATAAAATACGGTTGCCAGTCACTGAGTCTTTTCCAATGCTTCTTTTATTAAACACAACGTTAGCAGAATGAGGGATGAGGGTTCAGGTACCTGATGCAGATCACTGAGGAAAACTTGAGATTCTGGAGACAGGTACACTCGCTGTCATTGGATCTTGCTCACCCGGATAGGCCCCTCTCACCGGCCTAGCAGCCGGGATAATGCACGGACAAATGAAAAGTCTCTGCACAGATTTGGTAATCATAATTTCCAAAGTTTAAACACAACTGCACAGTATAGGAAAGCCCTTTAAGCTGTCCCGGCAATACTGTGAGGCAGATTGGTTGAGATGCATCCTTCAATTGAAGCCCCAGGCTCCTCTCGAGATACCAGCCTTCCGCTGCGTATTCTCCAAGATGAGTCCTCCCTGGGCTCCTTCAACTGCTTGGCTTCTTCCCGCAGGACAGACAGCACAGGACCACCCTTGAACCAGTTGGCCCCGGATAGCTTCTGGGCCTACCTCCAGTAACGTAACCTCAGGCCAGCAGGCCCCGAGGCAGAAGAGCAGTTGTCACATACCTCCGGCCAGGGTGGCCACGAGGAGAGAGAGAGACTCCAAAAATGGTGTCCGTCTCTTAAGTACCCTCTCCCAGCATGCCCCGCGGTATCAACCTCCCGCTAGGTTGTACCTTCCAAAATGAACCAGAGGTGGCAGCGACACCTGCTGGTAACCGCGGGAAATACACCCAACTCAGCCAAGGCTGGAACATAGGCCAGTTTAGCCAAAACATAGAATCTGAACTAACTTCAGTTCAGACATCCCACTAAATTTAGATAATAGCACCTGGTCAACAGGAGCAAGGCGCTACATTTATATTTAACTTGTTAGCCAGGAAGGCTCTTTAAAGAATATAACCTTTGTTTAGTGTTATGCAATCTTCTTAAACGTGCATATTAAAAGCTAATACCACCTTTCAGGACTGATTCACTTTGGAATGCGTATGTTCCAGTCTTGACAGTCTATTCATTTATTGGACTGCCAAACAAACCATAACATGGAAAAAGTATCGCAAGCACTACTGTTTCAGCTCATGCTGCATCAAACCGCATGCTACTGTGGTACCATGCAGTTTGGTGGCCACAAACACACTGCATTTGTGAGATGCAGTTTGGGTGCCATTAACAAACATTTGGTTTCAGCCATTCTGTGTCAGGTATTTGTGAACAAAGCCATGAACTTCAGAGGCACAAGAGTTTTTCTAATTGTTTTGTCTCTAAACCAGCTTCTCAGTCCAGGAAGTGGATGATGCCTAACAAGATGGCTGTCCTTTTGAAGAGAAAGTAACATGAAGGCATAGTTGAGAGGAGTACTGTGTTTTCTGGAAGTGTTAGGCCCCATACACACTGGGAATTTCATCCCATTGCATGGTTCCCCATAGGGTGATGACGTGTCCCGGATTGCCCGGGACAGTCCCGGATTTTGCAGGTCTGTCCCGGGCACCTTCATTCCAGGACAATATAGTGTCCCGGAATGAAACTGACACAGCTACCCCCCGGGCCAATCTGATGCCCCCAAAAAAGGCTGCCACATCACCGCTTTACTCACTGACAGTACTTTCCCTGGCCGGAAATGCCTGGAGGAGCACAAGCACAGGGTCACAACACCTGCTTGTGATTGGAGAAATCATAAATCCCGCCTCCTGTGTCCAATCACTGTGCTGTGATTCGTTACAGCACAAGCTGATTTTTGGGAATGGGGGATGTCCCTGAATGGTAGTTTGGAATTGTGGTCACCCTAGTTCCCCAGCACTTAGCTGCAGGCAGAGGGCATAGGTGCCCCATCCAGTCCTGCTGCCAACAGCGTGTTATATTCTATGAAAGTCTGACCGCTGCTAAGGCTGGACAGTGCACTTAGCTGTACAAACCCAGGGACAAATGCAAAAGATGCAGACTTCTTGCATTCTGGTCATTTGTCCCTCTGTGAAGACTGCCCTAATTGGATCACCTGTGGAAGGGACCGGGACACCTATGCTCTCCACCTGCAGCAAAATGTCAGAGCCCTATGCATTAGAGCTAAACTCCCAGTGTGCATGGGACCTTAGATTTACACTTTACTTAGCATGCATGACCTTAACATGGAAAAATGTATCTAATGTTAGGTTCATAAAAGATGATAGGGGATTCTGGAACCTGCACTTTCCAAAACAACAAGGGCACCACATGTTTCTTCTGTGACAGGCTACAGAAAGGCAGCATGGTCTGGGACATAAAGATCCCCTAAATAGATCTTTAGTGAGACCTCATGTCTAGTTCTGGAGATTTGGAGACCTCACTAACAAAAATATATTGAGAAGACAGAACAGTCCACAGATGGGCAAAAAATGGGGGATGAAACATGTCAGGAGAGACTTCAGGAACTTGATATGTATAGTCTGGAGGTAAGAAGGAAAAGGGGAGACATGACTGAAACCTTTAAATACATCATGGTGTGAATAAGATTTAGGATGGCAGTATTTTCAAGATGTAGCCAAGATCAAGAACAGGGACGTCAAACTTCATAACTAATCTCAGAAAGTAATATTTTTTCAAAAGAGTAGTTGATGCTTGGAATTAGACGTTCTAGCATAGGTAGAAGGGCAGTCAATGGTAAGTGAATTCAAAAATACTTGGGACACACATAGATCTATACTCTATACTCTATAATGGGGCAGACTTCATGGATCACTTGGTCTTTTTTCTGTCATCGCTTTTCTATGTTTCTATATGTAGCGTCCTGTTCCTAAAGAATAGGGGCTATGTTGTAAATTTAGTTTGGCTGAGCTGTACACAGCTCAGATTGATTGTACAAAGTTTAATTAGTTTCTGTTCCAACTTTGGTTATGTTGTGCATTTCTCACTGTTGCCAGTAGGTGTCACTGGTACCACAGGTCAGGATGTGAAATACAGCAAGCTGAACTGTATTGAATATTCTTTTCCCAAAAACAGCCCAGTAGGAGGTTCTTGGCCGCTGTGCATTCTGGGAGAGTGTATTTAAGGGGCAGACGCCATGTGTTAAGTGTCTCTCTCTACCTCGGGGCCCTTCTGGCCCGAGGCTGTGTTGCTGCAAGTTCTGCAAGTAGGCCCAGAAGATCCCAGGGGAGATCCCAGGGGAGGACCCTTGCCGGAGAGAGCCAGGATAAAGGCTGGTCTCTCAGGAGGGCCTGGTGACTCGTTTGGAGGACGCACCTAAGATAATCTACCTTCACAGTACTGCCGGATGGCTTAAAGGTTCTGGTACTGTGAAGCTGTTCTACAATTAACTAACTACTGGCTACAAAGTCCTGTGAGAGAGGATTATCCAGGAGTTCCACTGGCTGCTAAGTCTGTGAGAGAGACTTATCCAAAGAAACCCTACCGGCTGCTAGGTCTGTATGAGAGGCCTATCCGGGTATCCAAGATCTTTTAAAGAAGCTGTTTTGTCCTTTGGATCTAAGGAATCCATCAGTGATCTGCTAAAGGTATCTGAAACCTCCCCTAACCCTCTATCCTACTGCTATTTCCAAGTTCCTATTAAAGCATTGAAAAATACTAAAGTGACTGGCACCCGCATTTGTTCTACATTTCCCAATATAGCCATGGATTCAGCCCTGGGGTGGATGTAGGCCGCTCCCTGGTCTTTTGGAGGTATCTTTCTGCTCCCAGTAGACCCAGGAAGCCCTGCTACATATATCATGTGGGAGAAAGGAGGATGTTTATGGTTAGAAAAGACTCTTTCCTACAGAAAGCTTTGCATAGGTGGTACTGCACTGCCCCATAGGTGGTACTGCACTGCCCCATAGGTGGTACTGCACTGCCCCATACAGATGTAATAGAGAATTATCACATGACTCTTCAGAAACTAACACTTTCAAAAGTGTCAATCTTCTGTTCCCCATCTATACTCAGCAATTCCTCCCGCTAGTCCCTATGTCACTGCTGTGTCTTGTATTGGTACATTGGCAATGGTTGGTGTGGGCAGAAGAAGTGATAGGTATTTATTATCTTCTTTGTTGGGATGTCTTTTCTTCATAGTTTCATTTTAAAAACTGAATGGCTTTAAGAAATCTAGCTGTGCTTTCTCCCATCTAAAATAAATGATCATTTATAAAACATGTATATTTTGTCATTTCCTTATCATTCATAATGTCCTAATCGACTCATTTTATTATTTGTGCATCGACATGAGATCACTATGTACCCTCTGATTTCTTCTATAACATTGACCCATTCCCTGTGTTTATCTTAGATGTGTATCTATGCAGTGGAGGGAGGGGGGTAGAAAGTAAATAACTGTTCAAGAGCGCTGCGGTCAAAGTAAACTCACAAAAAAACCTACAGTATTCTTTCTAGTCACTGCAGGAACTGATGGCGGACCAGGAACATTCACGGGCACAGAACTGGTGCATAATGTGAGCAGTGGGCGCTGCGCCAAAATGGAAAACTTGGAAAATAAAACTGACAACTATACAGTGACATACGAATATTACTTTGATTATGTCGATCCAGTCTCGTTTGACGAAAGCCAACTGAAGGCCAACAAATGTGAGTAGTAATTTTTCTCTCTTTATTTATTTTTTGGTCCCTTTGTCCCTCATTTTATCCCAATTTTCTCTGTCCCTCATTGCGTTCCAAATATTTCCTTCTCTCATTTGATCCTAAAACCCTCCATCTCTCATTTTTTCCCAATTCCTTCTGTCCCTGGTTTGGTCCCGAGTCTCTTTCTCTCTCCCTTATTTGGTCTAGGGTAGTATATGGACAGGCTAGGGCAGTATATGGACAGGCTGGGTAGTATATAGACAGGCTAGGGTAGTATATAGACAGGCTAGGGTAGTATAGGGGCAGGCTGGGGTAGTATATATAGACAGGCTGGGGTAGTATATAGACAGGCTAGGGTAGTATATGGACAGGCTAGGGTAGTATAGGGGCAGGCTGGGGTAGTATATATAGACAGGCTGGGGTAGTATATAGACAGGCTAGGGTAGTATATGGACAGGCTAGGGTAGTATAGGGGCAGGCTGGGGTAGTATATAGACAGGCTAGGGTAGTATATGGACAGGCTAGGGTAGTATATGGACAGGCTAGGGTAGTATAGGGGCAGGCTGGGGTAGTATATAGACAGGCTAGGGTAGTATATGGACAGGCTAGGGTAGTATATGGACAGGCTAGGGTAGTATAGGGACAGGCTGGGTAGTATATAGACAGGCTAGGGTAGTATATAGACAGGCTAGGGTAGTATATGGACAGGCTAGGGTAGTATAGGGGCAGGCTGGGGTAGTATATATAGACAGGCTGGGGTAGTATATAGACAGGCTGGGGTAGTATATAGACAGGCTAGGGTAGTATATAGACAGGCTAGGGTAGTATATAGACAGGCTAGGGTAGTATAGGGGCAGGCTGGGGTAGTATATATAGACAGGCTGGGGTAGTATATAGACAGGCTAGGGTAGTATATGGACAGGCTAGGGTAGTATAGGGGCAGGCTGGGGTAGTATATATAGACAGGCTGGGGTAGTATATAGACAGGCTAGGGTAGTATGGGGGCAGGCTGGGGTAGTATATATAGACAGGCTAGGGTAGTATATAGACAGGCTAGGGTAGTATATGGACAGGCTAGGGTAGTATAGGGGCAGGCTGGGGTAGTATATATAGACAGGCTGGGGTAGTATATAGACAGGCTAGGGTAGTATATAGACAGGCTAGGGTAGTATATGGACAGGCTAGGGTAGTATAGGGACAGGCCGGGGTAGTATATATAGACAGGCTAGGGTAGTATATGGACAGGCTAGGGTAGTATATGGACAGGCTAGGGTAGTATATGGACAGGCTAGGGTAGTATATGGACAGGCTAGGGTAGTATAAGGGCAGGCGGAGCGGCCCGGGGGACAGTTGTCAACATGACACACAAAACTGCTGGAAAAAAAAAATCTTGGTCGTCAATTTGCTGGGTAAATAGAAGAGGAGGAGGAGAGGTGGCTGTGGTTCAATTTGCTGCCCCTCTCATAAGTGCTGCCTGGGTCCAATGGCCCCACTGGGACCCATGGTGGGGCCATGAAATCACAGGCCACAGGCAGCTGGCAGGTGAAGCAAATCTGGAGAGGAGAGGGGAAGCAGCACCAAGGAACAGAAAATGTGTGTATTTAAAAATCCCCAGCAAGGTGCCCTTAGGCGGCTGTCTAAACAGCCTTATGCTGGCACTGTCCCTGCCCACATGCACACTGATGTATGCCCCAAAAGAAGTTAGTGTGCATGCAGGGCACTTGTCATTGAGCATGCAAACCCTGACGTTCCCGTTCGCCTCAGCGGAAGGCTGTATACAGCAGCAGTGGGTCCCGGGGCAGGCATTACGCAGTCTCTGTGCCCTGTACATCCATGTGCATGAAGCCTAATGTTTTAAAAACCTTTGTGTCTGTGTATAGTTCATCATTTTATATGAACATGAGGGCAGCAATATTTGCTTGTTACATACACAGGCTGGATTTTAGAGCCAGAACTCGCACCAATACATTTTCAAGACATAAAAGAAAATGTCATGGGCTTTAACTGTCCAGCATCTTCCAAAATCTGATACATTAGTTTTGGGTGGATTGAGCCTTTAAAGGGGGGGGGGGCACATGGCAAGCAGGTCCTACCGTCACCACCCGCTCGCCAAAAGCAAGTTCTGAGTGTGTATTGAGCCAAACATTTGTGTATGTTCCCACGGCTTTGGTCACGCCAATCCAGACATCTAAAACAACATTCAGGGTAGGCTACAACCTTTGAACTTTCAGGACAAGAAAAAAAAAATCCAAAAAACATGGGTAATCTTTCTGATCAAAACCTTTCATCATGACTTTTCTGTATTTTCTGTGGACTTAAGCCCCATACACACGGTCGGACTTCCATCGGACTTTTCCGTGGATTTTTGTCCGAACAAGGTTGGTCGGGGACACTCATAGCATACACACCACAGGACTTTTCTGCAAACTTTCCCAAAACTTTTTGCAACATCACATGGTTTTTCTGCTCTTTACCGCCACCCTTTGGTCAACTTCTGCTATTGTTGGTTGATTTTAACATTAGTTGTTTTGTTCATCGGACGAAAGTCCTATGGTTTTCTGTACACACGGTCGGACTTTGCTCCATCGGACTTTTGTTGGGCAAAAGTTTGTCTGTTTGCAGACCCAACTTTTGTCCGATAAAAAAAAAAAAAAAAAAAAAGTTTGTCCGATGGAGCGTACACACGGTCGGATTGTTGGTCCAACTTGCTTAAAATGAAGTTTGTTGGCCAAAAGTCTGACCGTGTGTACGGGGCTTTAGCAACAAATTTGGTGGTGGGGGGGGGGGGGGGTTTACTAAAACTGGAGCATTCAGAATTGGGTGCAGCTGTGCATAGTAACAAATTAGCTTCTAAGTTCAGCGTGTTCAATTCGGCGGGCGGGCGGGCGGGCGGGTCTGGTGCACTTATGCACTTACCCCATCTATGCAGCATCTATTCACCGGCGCCTTCCCTTACTCGGCGGCAACAGCTTTCCCTTCCTCCACTCAAAATTGGCCTGGGCAAGAAGGGGGTGAAAGTGTCGGGTATTGAAGTGGTTAAGCTTTAACTATGAAACATAGAAGCTGATTGGTTACTGTGCACAATAGCACCAAATTCTGTGTGTTGCACTTCTAGTATTTTCCCCTCAAAGTATCTTGTGCTGAATCCTGGTTGCATGACATACTGTAAGTACGGCAAAATACCAAAAGCAGCAAGCGCTAATTTTCACCAGTATTCTCTACATCACATAGAAACTACATAACAAAATATACGGTACATGGAGCATTAGGTTAAAATGCCAACAGATTCACATCTATATACACAGTATATATATATATAGTAACATAATTATTATGATTATTACCAGGAACATAATTATATATACAAAATGTGACCGTACAAATTGGTAAATCTCAAATTACTGTGGAATAAAAAATAAATAAATAAATCTCAAATTACATAATTAGAGAGGGTGTAAAATATAAAAACAGGAATTTTTCAATACCAATTATATATATCAGCAACAAGGCGACACAAAGAGCGCACAGTATGTGTAATATTATACATTGTATAAATGTGTATGACAGCCTGAAAAAAAAAATATTAAAATGTGAATAACATATGTAATGCATACTACATAAGCTCTATATATATTGTGAGCATTACCTGTGAAGTGCAATATATAGTGAATGTAGAAAACAATAGAGACATTAGACTAAATGTACTGTATAATTCATATACTTTAAAGCAGTATTAAACCAAAAAGCAAACATTATATTGGAGTTATCAGTTCTTATATGTGATTTCCTTTATTTTCACCTGGTGATCTGGCCAGCAAGTATGTTGCTTTTCAACAGAACAAACTCTTCTGCATGTAGCGGGTATGTACTATTTAAAGGCAGCACTGGGTGGTAGTATGACCCTGATGCACTGATTGATAGAGTAGGGCTGTGTTTTTATTCGTGTGAAGACATTGGTGGTGTTTAGTTCCCTGCGGCCCAGTAGGTGGCGTTGTCGCTTTGGGCCGGGGTTGAACCACCACTGCAGTGCCGTAGCCTTTTTGACCTCTCACAGCAGCTGTACTGTGGGGTGGGAACCCGCTGTGCTTGCTGGGAGAGGGTATAAAGGGGACGGACATCTTCACCACGAGGTCCTAATCCCAGGCACCTTTAGCCTGAGGACGGATGTCCGTGGTCGGTGTTCAGGCGTCCTTGGCCTGTACACGGGGAGTTCATGTTCCATCCCAGACACCTTCAGTCTGAGGTGAGGTACTTAAGCGGAGGCCTGGGGCCCAGTACCTTCCACTGGGTCCCGCGAGGGAGGGATCGTCCTACGGTGCCCCAGGTGTCGGGCGCCTGAATCCAGGACGTAAGGGACCAGAGGGGGATCCTCCCGAAGAGCTGGTGCAGCATATTGCCAGTGCCGGGTGGACCTCTGGAGACCGTCCGGATGGATGTCTTTCCCAAACAGGGGCCAATTCATCAGGGAAGGTGATTCATGTTCTATGACCGGTGGCAGCAGTCCATCTAATCAACCCAGGTCGGTGGCAGAGACCTGCTCTTAGGCCTGTGGCAGGGGCCTCAACAGTTCACACGGTCGGTGGCAGCGACCAATCTCACGGTCGGTGGCAGAGACTGTGCGCCAAGCTTATTTGCACTAGAAGGAATAGGAGAGTTCACTGTGCCTGGACCTGCTCGTATCCACACCCTGTCTGTTCATTTAAAAGTTCAACTGATGCTGTTCACTTGTCAAGAAGAATAAAGAAGTGTTGGACTTTTGATGGTGTGGGGCTCTATTACTGACAGTTATACTCAAGGACAAGCGGAGGCTCCATCCAGAACACAGGCCCGAAGGTAAAATAAATGTTGGCTTTCACCTCTGCACACTAGAGGACATAGGCCGTAGTGAACCTCATCCTCCTCCCGCATACCCCTAGACAAGCAAGCCTTTTATTTACAAAGGGGACCGGGGGGGGTGAGGCCGTTACACGTGGGGTCTCGAGGTCCGGGATCGTGTTATGGAGCCGGAGCTGTGTGAGTTTGAACGTGTCTGCCCAATGGAGTTCCGAGTAGGTCGGCCATATTGGCCAGAACGCCACGAGGCACACCCTCCCTGCAGAGTGTGTGGGCGTGACTCAGAGAAAGCCCGCGAGCTAAAGCGCCAGAGGGGAGGAGTCCGGCCATGTGAGGAGGATCACGTGGGGACTGCGGCGCGAACTACGCAGTGCGCGATGGAGCAACAAGCCGTGACCATATTCGAAAATGCCTCGTGGTTTCCAGTTTCAACCACCACGAGGATGGCTTTGACTAATGCTCCGGTTACGGATACGGGGATCCGGCTCAAGCCCCGGGGAAGATTCGCCCTGTATTCCTGCAGAGACGTTGAGGCCCTGGGTATGATTTGTCCCGGCTGTTCGGGACTGGTGGTGCAGTTGAAGCCGTTCGGGTACTACGAGGCCTGCGGAGAGTTCTTATTCGAGGTGGAACCGTCCTCTGAGAAGCCAAGAGCCATCTACCTCGACCGCACAGGCACCACTACTCAAGGAGGAATCGCTGCTTGGACAGCCGTCCCCACGCACACTGTCGGGACCCTGGAGGAGGTCCCCATCAAAGAAGAGAAATCCTAGGATGCTGCCTCGGTCACCACAGGGCCCTTGCTCCCACCATCGAAACGGAAGATCGGCCTGGTCAAAGCTTCCTGTGGCCGTGGAGGAGCTTCGCCCCGCTGCTTGTCTGGCCTGGATGGATCCGGAGGGAAGAGCCCTGGACATCGTGACACTACTGCAGGCCCAGGTGAGCCAGGGGTTGGGACTGTTGGTGTGGTTGGAGGTGTCAGGAGTCCGCAGTTGGTGGAGCCCGCAGAGGAGGGTGACTCCGAGTTTACAAGGGGTTACCTGCCTGCCGAAATGTATGACACCTCCGACCTGGAGTCGCTCTCCGACATTGGAGACGATGTGGAGATTGACAAGATTTTCTACCAGAAGGGCTGGGACAAGATACCTCTGTCCTCGTCCCGTGCAAAAAGGGATTCACCTATGTCCGAAGGGGATAGTGCACCCCAGGTGGAGGCACCAGCGCCTGAGGAGGGGTCCCGTCCCCAGTCTGCCCTTCAATTCCCGGTGTCACCTGCACCAGACGCCGGGGGTCAGAGACTGTCGCTGCGGGCACCTCTGCCCAATATGGAGGTGGTCAAGGCACCTCGCCATCCGGATTGTATTGTCTTGCCCGGTGTGGGGAACAAAGCTCTACTAGGCCTCCCTTGTCCAGGCTTCAACGCTTATTCTGCCAGAAGGTTGCCCACGAGTATGGGTGGGAATACCCATACTTGCCAAAAGACTTGCTGTACGAGGTCAAAGTCTACCAGGAGCGTTGGTACAATGACTTCGTGTGGACACATATTAAAGTGCCACACGCACGCAGATATGTCGCCTGCTCTCCCAAGGCATCACAACGGTTCAAGGACTGCAAGGCAGAATGGATGCTGGGCCGGCACATCCACGCGGATAAGGTGCTGATACTTCGGAAAGATAAGGAGGATGCTGAGTGTCAGATTGAGACCATGGATCAACACTTGAAACCCCTTGTCCTGCCGCACCCCAGGTTCTATCTGTAGGAGAAAAAGACTCCTTTCCTTTGCCCTTTTCTAAGTGATGGAACTTTCCGGAGTTTGTGTTTTCTTCTTCCGGGAAAAGAATCAGTGACTGTGCCCTAGTTAAAGGGGTGTTTGTGCTCTTTGGAGGAATGGAGACTGTTTTAGTTGTTTGTTCTCTTTTCTTCCATCCCGCAAAGTAATCATGGACTTTGGGGTAGTTAGGGCCGAGATACAGAGAAGTTTCATCTCAGGATTCGACAAGTGCTTTTACCGCGGCACTGTCACCAGGTGGCAGTGTTGCGCACCGACATTCACTTTTCACACACACACTTCAGGGAAGGAAGGAATTTCTCTTATGCCGCGTACACACGATCGTGATTCACGGCGGTGAAAACACCGCCGTGAATCACGGCATGAAAAAAAATGAGAAACGAGGGAACGGCATGTTCCCCCACACACGACCGTTTTTCCCGTCATTTTTTTCTTTGACGAGAAAAACGACCGTCTGTGGGCTCCGCGGCAGTGTCTCCCTATGGGAAAACTGCCGCGGAAAAAAATGATGGAAAAAACGACGAGAAAATTTAGAACATGTTCTAATTTTTCTCGTCGTTTTTACTGCCGTTTTTCTCAACGAGAAAAACGGCATAAAGCCCACAGACGATCGTTTTTCTCGGCGAAAAAAAAAAATGTCATTTTTCCCGACGGAAAAAACGATCGTGTGTACGCGGCATTAGGAGGAGTTTTTTCCATTCCCACACGAATATATGTGTCAGGGATTTGTGTGCTTAACCCTTTTGTTTCCCATCTGCAGGAGAACGTCCATCAAGACCGCTGAGAATGGGGCTGGTCTTAGTTAGTGATGTGGGCAGGGGGGAAATGTCAATATTGTTGATGTGCTGACAATTTCTTATGTGTTTGTTCCCCTTCCATGTCAGGTTCAGGCACAGTGTCAAGGTTTTTTTTTCTCTTTCAAAATTTTTTGTTGTTTTTAAATTTCCCGTAGCTAGCAATGGCTTGTTCCAGACACTGGGGGACCAGTGTCAAATTACTGGGGGGAGAGTGTAGCAGGTATGTACTATTTACTACTGGGTGGTAGTATGACCCTGATGCACTGATTGATAGAGTAGGGCTGCGTTTTTATTTGTGTGAAGACATTGGTGGTGTTTAGTTCCCTGCGGCCCAGTAGGTGGCGTTGTCGCTTTGGGCCTGGGTTGAACCACTACTGCAGTGTCGTACCCTTTTTGACATCTCACAGCAGCTGTACTGTGGGGCGGGGGAACCCGCTGTGCTTGCTGGGAGAGGGTATAAAGGGGGCGGACATCTTCACCATGAGGTCCGAGTCCCAGGTACCTTTAGCCTGAGGGCTGCTGTCCGTGGTCGGTGTTCAAGCGCCCTTGGCCTGTACACGTGGAGTTTGTGTTCCATCCCAGACAACTTCAGTCTGGGGTGAGGTACTCAAGCGGAGGCCTGGGGCCCAGTACCTTCCACTGGGTCCCGCGAGGGAGGGATCGTCCTAAGGTGCCCCAGGTGTCGGGTGCCTGAATCCAGGACGTAAGGGACCAGAGGGGGATCCTCCCGAAGAGCTGGTGCAGCATATTGCCAGTGCCGGGTGGACCTCTGGAGACCGTCCGGATGGATGTCTTTCCCAAACAGGGGCCAATTCATCAGGGAAGGTGATTCATGTTCTATGACCGGTGGCAGCGGTCCATCTAATCAACCCAGGTCGGTGGCAGAGACCTGCTCTTAGGCCTGTGGCAGGGGCCTCAACAGTTCACCGGGTCGGTGGCAGCGACCAATCTCACGGTCGGTGGCAGAGACTGTGCGCCAAGCCTATTTGCACTAGAAGGAATAGGAGAGTTCACTGTGCCTGGACCTACTCGTATCCACACCATGTTTGTTAATTTAAAAGTTCAACTGATGCTGTTCACTTGTCAAGAAGAATAAAGAAGTGTTGGACTTTTGATGGTGTGGGGCTCTATTACTGACAGTTATACTCAAGGACAAGCAGAGGCTCCATCCAGAACACAGGCCTGAAGGTAAAATAAGTGTTGGCTTTCACCTCTACACATTAGAGGACTTAGGCCGTAGTGAACCTCATCCTCCTCCCGCATACCCCTAGACAAGCCAGCCGTTTTATTCACAAGGGGGACGGGGGGTGAGGCCGCTACACGCACATATAGGAAGTAGCGCCAAGACAAACCATTTACCACTGACAGGGGTGCTTACAATGACCAGCTTTTATTTATTTATGTAAAAATTTTATCTCAAAAGGAACAAAACTGTTTGCTGTAAATGATTATAAAGTGTTAGCTGGAGTTCAGCTTCAATGTGTTAGTGTATCTAAATTGCTAGTACATCTAACATACACCTCCCAACAGATTGCAAATTCTGATGTCCAAAGGTGCCCCCTGTGCTTCTTCATCCAGAGTGGGGACACTCTAATACAGGAGGAGTGTTACTGGTCAGATCACCAGGTGAAAACAGGGGAAAAAAAGACCATAAACGAAAAAAAGACCATAAACAAAAAAAAGAAAACTAATGCCACCACATCTGATGATTGATGTAAGCTGTAATATATTACATTTTTTGGTTTTGGGTTTAACACTACTTAAACACAGCCTAGAGTGACATGGAAAATTATGAAAAAATTACATATTGAAAGATAAGACTGACTATGACATCACTCATGTCCATGTGATTTATGTGTTTGCAGATTCCATTGTTATCGCAGTCTGGGTTGGCCTTGCTGCTTTTTCTATGTTCCTTTTCCTCTGCTTGCTCTACATATCCAGGACAGACCTTCCCCGATCTAAGTAAGTTGGCATAGTTACTTTTCATGTAATAGAGTGCAAGTCCAGTCATCACTTTATCTGCTTATCCAAACCAGGAAGCCTTGGGTTTTTATTCCAACCCAGATTCCTGCTGGGGAGAATTTCTATCACTTCCTGTCCCGTCCATCATACAGAAAAACCTGTGGTGTGTAGCGGCATTCCCCGACCTCCAAAGGCCTAATGGTGACCTCCAGAGCCGACATCCTTCTTCACAGTATGGGTTAAGCCCTGTACACACGATCGGATTTCCTATGTTTTTTTTAACCGATGGATTTTTCCATCGGAAAACCGATGAAGCTGACTTTCATCAGTCTTGCCTACACACCATCAGTCAAAAAACCGACCGTTCCAAACGCGGTGACGTAAAACTCTCCGATGAGCCGAGAAAAATTAAGTTCAATGCTTCTGAGCATGCGTCGACTTGATTCTGAGCATGCGTGGGTTTTTTATCCGATGAAGTTCCCCACAGACGATAGTAATTTGCTATAGGTTTTTTAACCATCGGATAAATTTAAAACCTGTTCTATTTTTAAACACCGATGGAAAAAAGACCAATGGGGCCCATACACGATCGGTTTGTCCGATGAAAAAAGTCCATCGGACTGTTTTCATTGGTTAAACCGATCGTGTGTACAGGGCTTTACTAGGCATGGTGGGTGTAATGCAAGTGTAGCGGCCTCACCCCGTCCTCTTTAGCTAGGGGTATGTCACGTGACAGAGTGAGGTGCGCTACGGCCCATGTCCTCCCCATAACTGTGGGTGAGGTGAAGGCCAATACCTGATGTTTCCTCGGGCCGGTGTGTCCTGGGCATGTACCGAGTCTGTTGTGCAGAAACCACCAAACCACCCTTTGCTCCCATTAACAGAGTCCATACACCGATCACAGTCCAACTGTTGGTTTATTTCGTATCTCCACATACAGGCAATGCGATAGCATGATACGGTGGGATGAGCAGGTCGAGGCACTATACTGATCTGGGTCCCTACACCCCCTGTGCTATGACCAAGGGTTGTAGGAGTCTTGACATGAATACCTCCGTTGCGTTGCGGCCCCTATCAGGGGAAGATGTCCTCCAAGGGAGTTACCGAAGGCCCATCCGTCACCGGGTTGACACTACACCGGGTCTTCGAACGAGTGAGCTCCCCAGCCTCCTCACCTCAGATGCGGGTCCCCTCGCAAGGGGCACCCTGGAACCACTTCACCCTTGCGGGACCCGGTCGAAGTCACCGGGCCCCAGGCCTCCTCAATAGTACCTCACCCCAGGCTGAAGGTGCCTGGGATGCAACCCCAACTTCATCCCGGCCAGGCCTAGGGCGCCTAGGCCGGGAACCTTGAATCGCCCGCACCCAGGCTGAAGGTGCCTGGGTGCGTGAAGAGATGATCCCCGAAGACAGACCTCGTGGCGAGGGCGTCTCCCCATTTTATCTCCTCCCGTCGATACCACGGCGGGTTCCCCGCCCCAGCCGTACCATCTCCAGGAAGGGACAAAGAAGGGTAGCACTGTGGTAGTGATTCTACCTCGAGCCTGTAGGTACTCCGCCACCCACAGGCAAAAGAGAATATTGCACCACCCAATCCTCCACGAATAACAAAAAGGGGTCTAAACCCTGCCATAATTACACACCTGGGTCACTCTACCCCCAGGTGTATTCCACTAACTTTGAAGACCCCGCTACACACTCCCCCTGGTGATTTGACGCTGGTCCCCAGCGTCAGGTGCACACCCATGTCTCCCAAGGAGTGGTGACATGAAGTGGGCCCCAGAAGCTATCCCTCAAATTTTTGGATACTAAGTGTGCCAAGACCTGCTCAAAAGGGAAAGGGAAAATATAAACCGATAAACTTTTGCATAAGACATCTATTCTGTACACATGTACAATCCCTCCCATCGCTGTCTAAGAACCACCCCACTCTCAGTAGTCTTGACCGATGAATCTCCTGCAGAAGGGAAACAACAAAAAGAAAACACATCCTAACACTCTGTGTTAACTTGGCATGAGTGGGTCCGTCAGCCGAGAGACCCGCTCACTCCAAAAAGTAAGTAATGCATGTGTAGCATTTCGAACAACCGTTGCACAACACTGCCACCTGGTGACAGAGCTGCGGTAATGACACTTGGTGAGATCTTCATTCTTCCTGCTTTCCTACTCTGACTCTACCCCAAAAGTCTCTGCCTTTGGCACATGAAGAAAAGGGGAAAAAAAAACAACAGCTCCCAAGTCTCCAGTGAGTAAAAGAAAAGCCCAAATCAAAACAAAAGTAGGGCACAGTTCTAGGCGTCTGGGAATGTCTCTTCCAGAAAGTTTCAACAGCAACAAGATAGGAGCTCACTTCTCCTATAAGTAGAATCTTGGATCCGGCAGAAACAGAGGCTTCAGGTGCCCGTCAAACACTTCCACCGAATACTCGACATCCTCTCCTTCTTTCCTGCAGATGAGCACCTTATCGGCATGAATATGGCGCCCAAGTCTCCAATCAGCTCTGCAGTCCTTGAACTTTTTAGACACAGGCGGCGAACATGACAGGTATCGCCTGGCATGGGGTACTTTAAGCTTTTCCCATACAAACTCGTCATACCACCTTGGTCGCAGGACCTCGACTTCATACAATAAGTCCCGAGGCAAGTAGGGGTACTCCCACCCATATTCACGGGCAACTCTCTGGGAGAAAAGTCTCTGCAATCTGGCTAGAGGCGGCATCACATCTCGCTCACCTTCTCCTGGCTGTACGATGGCCTCCGGGTGCCGAGGTACCTTCACCATCTCGGGTTGCTTTGTCTTTGGTGCCCGCAATGAAGCACGCTGCGTCCCCTCCATCAGAGCGGGTGATGTAGTTGAATGAGGAAAGTTATTTGGAGGACTAGGCTTCCTCGGGAACTCCGGGGCCTGCGCCCGGAGCGTACTGTCTTCTATGGACATGGGGGAATCCTGTGGTTTACTCAGCACAGGTAGCGGGCGTCTGTCCCAGCCCTTCCGGTGAAACAGCTCGTCTATTTCCCCGTCATCCCCACAATCTGACAACGACTCTAGGTCGGAGGTGTCATACATATCGGCGGGAAGGTAGTCTCTAGTAGACGGAAGGCTACCCTCCCTTTCGGGCTCCACCAGATGTGAACTCCCGACACCTCCAACCACACACACAGTCCCAGCCCCTGGCTCACCTAGACCTTCTTCAGCACTGGGATGTCCAGGATTCTTCCGACCGGATCCATCCAGGTCCAGCAAGCAGCGGGGCGAAGCTCGACCACGACCACAGGAGGCCTGCACCAGGCCTATCTTCCTCTTCGGGGGTGGCAGCAGGGAGTCTGTGGTGACCGAAGCAGTGTCCTCAGATTTTACTCTCTCAGTCTCTGGTTGGGCAGTCACGTCGCCCTGGTCAGCGCGTACGGGGACCTCCGCAGAGGCTTTGATCTCTCCCTCCGGAGTGGCGGTTCCTGTGATGCAGTTGAGGCGTAGGGCCCGGGGCCTTTCCATGTATGGTTCAACCTCAAAAAGGAACTCCTTGCATGCCTCACATCGCCCGAATGGCTTTAGTTGGACCACCAGTCCCGAGCATCCGGGACAGATCACACCGAGGGCCTCCGTGTCTCTGCATGAATACAGAGCCAACTGTCCTCGGGGCCTAAGTCTTATCCCCGTGTCTGTCAGGGGAGCAGCAAATGCAGTCATCTTCATAGGGTAAGATACCGGCATCCACGGAGAGCTTGAATTCATTCCGACCACTTGCTGTTCCATCACGCGCTGACCACGCGCCGGAGTCTCCACGTGTATCTCCACACGTGGCCAGACTCCTCCCACGACTTGTACGTTTTCGGGGGCTTCCGCCAGCCTCCGCCCACGAATTGCACAGTCATGGGGTGCCTCGTGGCGCAGTGCATTAACAGTCCCCACATGTAGTACTTCACACGGCTGGACCTCTCCCTTTTTACGCTCCTCCGCGTGGGCCTTTCCCGACTTAGGGTCATGTCCACAACGCCGAGCAGGGATGCACTTTGGCCAATCACATGGCCGACCTGCTCGGAACTCCTCCGGGCAGCAAAGTTCAAACACAGACGTTCTCAGTTCCATCGCCAAGACACACACAATCCCGGACGAGCGAGCCCACGTGTAGCGGCCTCACCCCGTCCTCTTTAGCTAGGGGTATGTCACGCGACAGAGTGAGGTGCGCTACGGCCCATGTCCTCCCCATAACTGTGGGTGAGGTGAAGGCCAATACCTGATGTTTCCTCGGGCCGGTGTGTCCTGGGCATGTACCGAGTCTGTTGTGCAGAAACCACCAAACCACCCTTTGCTCCCATTAACAGAGTCCATACACCGATCACAGTCCAACTGTTGGTTTATTTTGTATCTCCACATACAGGCAATGCGATGGCATGATACGGTGGGATGAGCAGGTCGAGGCACTATACTGATCTGGGTCCCTACACCCCCTGTGCTATGACCAAGGGTTGTAGGAGTCTTGACATGAATACCTCCGTTGCGTTGCGGCCCCTATCAGGGGAAGATGTCCTCCAAGGGAGTTACCGAAGGCCCATCCGTCACCGGGTTGACACTACACCGGGTCTTCGAACGAGTGACCTCCCCAGCCTCCTCACCTCAGATGCGGGTCCCCTCGCAAGGGGCACCCTGGAACCACTTCACCCTTGCGGGACCCGGTCGAAGTCACCGGGCCCCAGGCCTCCTCAATAGTACCTCACCCCAGGCTGAAGGTGCCTGGGATGCAACCCCAACTTCATCCCGGCCAGGCCTAGGGCGCCTAGGCCGGGAACCTTGAATCGCCCGCACCCAGGCTGAAGGTGCCTGGGTGCATGAAGAGATGATACCCGAAGACAGACCTCGTGGCGAGGGCGTCTCCCCCTTTTATCTCCTCCCGTCGATACCACGGCGGGTTCCCCGCCCCAGCCGTACCATCTCCAGGAAGGGACAAAGAAGGGTAGCACTGTGGTAGTGATTCTACCTCGAGCCTGTAGGTACTCCGCCACCCACAGGTAAAAGAGAATATTGCACCACCCAATCCTCCACGAATAACAAAAAGGGGTCTAAACCCTGCCATAATTACACACCTGGGTCACTCTACCCCCAGGTGTATCCCACTAACTTTGAAGACCCCGCTACACAAGTTTAAAAAAATAAGGGGGGCAGTCACTTTTTGGATGCGAAGAAAAGATTTGTCACTTAACAAGAACTGAGGGAGAGAGCGTTTAGGGCCAGAACACCCTTAGGCAGATGCAGTAGCAATTTTAAGACTACGAGGCAAAAATAGTCAGAAAACTATACAGGTAGAGGGCCCTTTAAGTTGGATGCAGCAACTGTATTTGTAGAATTGCTGTCTCCTATGGCAACGGAACTTTGAACAGTCAATAGAGATCCATACACGTAACTCACAGTAACCCGTTCTAGATCTTTTCTCACATCACACAGTATCTTACTGTAGATCTTCACTCACTGAGCTCCCGGTCTCTCACTAGACTTCCAGATCCCAGTCGTCACTGGATCCCCTAAGCTCTTCCACAGCTAACCCGCTGTATTCTCCTCAAGGGTCACCCCTGCTAACCCACTGCTTTCCTGGCTTGTCACTCTGCTGAAGCTTTCCCACTTGTTCACCGTCCCCAGCTAGTGAATAAGGCTACTCTGGTACCCCTATAGACTTCCATACACTGGCCTCTGATAACCGGAGTGGTTGTCCCTTAATGGCAACTGTGTTTCTTTTATCTCTGACCTTGATTCTCACTTGCCTCTGGTAACAGGAAAAATTGTCCCATGTGGCAACTGCTTCTCCCTCACCGCTGGCAACGATGAGGTTTACCATCCGGTGGAACCTCTGCAACTTGGTTGGGCTTCTGGCGAAAAGCCCCTACCCCGTGCTGCTTCTCTCAAACCTGGATAGGCCTCAGACAGCCTATCAGCCAGTGCTCCTGGGATAGGCCTCTGGCTTCTAGCCTAGCAACATAGAGTCTTGTGACACACGTCCACCCAGACAGCCAGCCACCCGGGTGGCACAGAACCGCAATCATCTGTCTCCTCTTGAATAAATAGGCTCTGCCAACAGGCCAAGGGACTAAAGAAACTCCTGCCAATTGGATGAGGCAAGCCATCCACTCCTAGTCTGAATTCACTATGCCCTAGTCATTCTAATGCCACCTAGTGACAGAAGAGAGAGGTGCATCAAATCTAGAGTTAGGGAAAAGCCAGTGAATCCCCTATCAATCAGCCAGGCTAGTTACCACCTAGCAAGCTAATTTTTTTTACCAGGATGCTACAGGTGATAACAAAAAATAAATTACTTTTTCCATCATGGAGAGATTTGCTCTCATTTCCTGTCCAAGCAAACACTAGTGGCGGCATTTAATCCCCGCTTTTTTTTTTGCTAAACAAATTTAAAAAAAGTCTGAAAATTTTGAAAAAAAAAAAAAAGTTTTTCTGTTAGAAAATTTTGTACCCAAGTAAGTTTTCTCCTTCATGGATGTGCCCTGATGAGGCTGAACTGTCAGGCACTGGTGAGGTGGCACTAATATGCAGCACCGATGGGCATTTATAGGCAGCCATTATGGGAACTGATAGGCATCACTGATGGGAATCGCCGACAGGGATGCAGATCCCCCTTGTCAGGAGAGCAGCTTATCGGCTCTCCTTACTCATGCTCTGGCAGCATGAATAAAGGAATGCCAATAACCAGCACTTCCTAGTCACGCTGTGATCAGCTGTGATTGGACACAGCTGATCACATGGTAAAGAGCCTACGTCATAGGCTCTTTACCATGATCTACCGATCGCCACGCTGTTGGCCCCCAGGGGCACGCACAAGCAGCTTGTTCTGAAAGACATCAAATAATGTCTAGTCAGAACGGAAGAGCCACCGCCTGGCCGTCGTTTTGCTATAGGCCGGGCGCAAAGTGGTTGAAAATTACTATATCTACAACTCATGATACATTCGTGTAACGATCAGTGGGAAGAATGCTCCTTACATTTGTGGCCAATGGGAAGAATTACCACTTTACAGACAGTTAAAAAAATAAAATCAATGGTGTCAATAGGAACTTATCTGAGGTAGACATTGCTCAAGGAACCTCTAGCAACCTCTGAAGGAACCCTAGGGTTGCCTGGATCCCTGGTTGAGAAACCCTGTTTTAAACCAATAAAATGGAGCCCCTTTGTAAATTAGGTGCTATCTATTCCATTTTCTATGCCATGTCTGTGCCAGAGACACAGCATACTGAACAGGAGAGCTGAAGCTGCTTGCTCCAACTCCCTCTGCCTGATGCCACCTACAGCTGAGATTGAGAGCGTGCAGGAAGGCCGTAAATCCAGCATTTTCTGGGGGCAGCGGGGCAATAACACACACAGTCCCAGTGCGATGAAATAACTTATATTGAAATAATGCAAAGATATTTCACAAACACCCGTGGGAAGGCAGCCCAGCCGGGAACACTCACAGTTGCAACAGCGTGTAGGAAGTAGGTTTCAGCCAAACTGACAGCATCTGGGGCAGAATGCGGACTGGCCGTCTTGAACCCAAGCAGGTAGCGGTCCAGAGAGGTTATGAACCCTACTCTTTCCCTCTTAGTTTGGGACAGTACTAGTGGTAGGGAGAGGTTCCTAAAAGATGGGGTACCTTTCCCTACACTATCTCCTCGCATCAAGCGCACCAAACCCAAGAGCCAGGGTCTTAAATAGACTCTGCCATACCCAAGATGGCCAGAGTCACATGGGCAGCTAGCATCCAATCGGACCACTGCCCCGGTGACTCAGAAAACCATAGAGGAACCAGTTTCCTCATGAGCTCAGTTCCCTCTGCATTGCTGCTGCAGTTGAGCACCACCTGCAGTGGAGACAGCAGACTGCACCTGCCTACATGCAGGCTCTGTCCATGTAGGGCGCTCACTGCCCAAGCAGAGAGAGGCTTGTGAGCTGTCTACCAGGTTACGACAGACAATTCACAACCCGTAGACCAGGCACAATCGGGCGGGGATCTGCGGCAGTTTCCTAAATTAAAAACTGCTACAATCCCTTTGTTAACTTAACACAGAACCCGCACCATTTTTTCTTTCACTCAGAAACAGAAAATGGCACTGGTGGCATAGAGACCTGAAACTTTTTTAGGGACAAATGTTGGATAGCAGGCTTTAAAATTTTCCGCGGACAAAGTCCAAAGTACAAACACGCATGCTCGGAAGCAATGCTCACAAAACTAATTGTGTGCCGTTTGTATGCATGCCCAGGACCTACTGATCGGCTGTGTCCAATCACAGCCCAGAGCCCTGTGTTGACAATCGCCCTGGGTTGACAATCAACACAGGGCTCTGTACAGAGGGAACATTTTCTGTTTCTAATCCCTGCAAAGCAGGGTTAAGAAACAAAAACATATGTAGTAAAAAGCAGCACATATTACACATTTTTAAGCACACATTTAACCCCTTGGTCACCCGAGATGTTAACCCCTTCCCAGCCAGTGTCATTAGTACAGTGATAGTGTATATTATTAGCACTGTTCACTGTATTAGTGTCACTAATGAAGTCAGTTTCACTTAGTATCAGATTGCCCACCGCACTCCGTCCCATTATAAGTCACTGATGATCACTGCCATTACTAGTAATAATAATTAAAAAACAAATTCCAGTTTATATACCATCGTTTGTAGACGCTATAACTTTCGCACAAGCCAATCAATATACACTTATTGGGATTTTGTTTTACCAAAGACATGTAGCAGAATACATTTTGGCCTAGATTTTTTTTTATCCGATATGTTTTATAACAGAAAATGGAAAAATCTTTTTATTTTCCAAATTGTTTTGACTTTTTTTAGTTTATATAATAAAAAAAATCCAGTTGTGATCAAATGCCACCAAAAAGAAAGATCTATTTGTGTAAAAAAAGTGATATAAAAATGTTATGCTGGCACACGTTGTTACATGACAGCACGAATGCCAGTTAAAATAGCGCAGTGCTAAATAGCAACAAATGCCCTGGTCATTAAGATTGTAAAATCTTCTGGAGCTCAAGTGGTTAAAACCAGGAGACTGTGATGGCCACACCAGAACTTTCACCCTTGTCTGCTGTAATAACTGGAGGGTCAACCTGGCCTTGTGACTGGGGTCATTGTCATGCTGCAAAGTCCAAGATCGTCCCATATGCAGCTTTTGTGCAGAAGAATGCTGCTAGTATTTTCTGTTGACATGCTGCATTCATCTTGCCATCAATTTTCACAAGATTCCCCATGCCTTTAGAGCTCCCCATCCCCCCCTCCAAACATCAGTGAGCCACCACCATGCTTCACAGTGATGGGGTGGTATTCTTGTCGCTATAGGCCTTGTTGACCTCTCTCCAGACATAGCGCTTATGGTTGTGACCAGAAAGCTCTATTTTGATCTTGTCACTCCCGATTACAGTGTGCCAGAAACTATGAGGCGTGCTAAGGTGTTGTTGGGCATATTGTAACCAGGTTTTTTATGGCATTGGCACAGTAAAGGCTTCTTTCTGGCAACTTGACCATGCAGCTTATTTTTGTATTGCATTGTGCTCATTGAAACAATCACACCGTCTAGCTCCAAAAAAGACTGCCACTAATGCACATACATCTAGATAATACAAGAGACTAACAGATACTCATGGACTTTAAACATTGTCCTAGCTTGCGCCCATTTTATCCCATGTTCTGCTTAACCACTTCCTGCCCGCCATATAACAGAATGACGTGCACAAAGTGGTTAAGTTATTCTGACTGGACGTCAAATGATATCCAGCAGGATAAGCCGCGGGGGCAAGCAGCGATCGGTGGTCTGGTGTGTCACTCTGACACACTGCATCTCCGATCGTGGTAAAGAGCCTATGACGTAGGCTCTTTTCTATGTGATCAGCTGTGACCAATCACAGCTGATCACAGCGTGTAACCAGGAAGTGCCGATAAACAACTTTCCTCGGTTCATGCTGACAGGGAGCGCTGATCAGCGGCTCTTCTATCAAAGGGGGGGCGGGGGGGTGCGCTGATATTTAGCGCATTGATTAACAGCTCTGCCCCCATCAAAGGTGCCCACATCTGCCAATTACTGCCCATCAGCTGTCAGTGCCCACCAAAGTGCCAGTCAGTGCCCATCAGTAAAGCCTGCCAGTGCCCTTCACAGATGCCAATCAGTGCCCATCAGTAATGACTGTCACTACCTCATCAGTGCCGTCTATTAATGCTCAATTCTACATATTAGTGCCTTCTCATCAGTGCCAACTCATCAGTGCCGCCTCATCAATGCCCGTCAGTGAAGGAGAAAATACAACTTTATAACATACAAAGAAAACAATTATTATTTTTTGCAAACATTTCGGTCTTTTTAAGCTTGTTTAGCAAAAAATAAAAACCCCAGTGGTCATCAATTACCCCCAAAAGAAAGCTCTATTTGTGGAAAACAAATGATAAAAATTTAGTTTGAGTACAGTGTGGCA
Source organism: Rana muscosa (assembly GCA_029206835.1). NCBI lineage: Eukaryota > Metazoa > Chordata > Amphibia > Anura > Ranidae > Rana > Rana muscosa. Next base: position 77,440,079 of record CM055117.1, on the reverse strand, counting down.
TGACTGCGCAATTGTCCTGGGCAGGAAGGGGGGGGGAAGTGCCCTGTAATGAAGTGGTTAATCTTCCTTGGTCTACCTGACCTTGGCTTGGTATCAAGAGGTCTCTGAATTTTCCGCTTCTTAATAAGTGATTGAACAGTACTGACTGGCATATTCAAGGCTTTAGAGATCTTTATAAAGTTCCATTACCTTGTTACACAGGTCTTTTGACAGTTCTTTTCTGCGCCCCATGGCTCAGTATCAGTGTATCTATGTGAGAGCTAACTCTGACTATTTATACACAAATTGCAATTTAAAAAGTCTCAGATGTGGGCAATTAATCTTCAATTGCCATTTTAACCTATGTTTGTCGTGTTGTGCGTCTGTGCCAAGGCCAAACATTCCAGGGAATGTAAACTTTTGATCAGTAACATTTGGGTGATTTCTGTTATTATGATTTAAAAAAGACCCAAACTACTATGTGATAATACATGACTTCATATGATCAATACTCTTAAATAAAAGACAGTTTTTTGGCATGATCAGTCATATTTTCAATATCAATGCCAACATTTCATGATTTCTGCCAGGGTATGCAAACTTTTCAGCACAAATTATATATACATATATAGTCATGGCCATAAATATTGGCACCCCTGCCTTTCTGTCAGATAATGCACCACTTCGCCCAGAAAATTGTTGCAATTACAAATGTTTAGGCATTCTCATGTTTCTTTCTTTTGTTTGTATTGGTATGACACAAAAAAAAAGTGGAGAAACAAAAAGCCAAATCTGACACATTCCACACAAAACTGCAAAAATGGACTGGACAAAATTATTAGCACCCTCAATTTACTAGCAAACCCCTTGAAAAAAAAAACTAAAATCAAATTGTTTCCTGTAAACATCAATGAGTTTCTTACACCTCTCTACTGATTTTGGACCACTCTTCCTTTGCCAGCTGCTCCAGGTCTCTCAGATTGGAAGGGCTCCTTCTCCTAACTGCCGTTTTGAGATCTCTCCACAGGTGCTCTATAGGATTTAGATCTGGACTCATGGCTGGGTCAGTTCAGTATTCTCCAGCGCTTTGTCTTAAAAATTTCTGGGTGCTCTTTGGGTCCTTGTCTGCTGTAAGACCCTGAGCTCTGACACACTGCACCCCAGAATTCTTTTGTAGTCTTCTTTTTTTTTACCAACAAAAATGTGTTTATTGATTCAAAGGTGGTACAAAGTCATATACATCAAAAACAATAATCAGCACTTCCATGCTCATGACCGATTGATACAAAACAGGGTTAAAGTAGCAACCTCATAATATTTCTCTTCCTACAATATAGCATTCACAGGCAGAGTGTTTCCCCCCCCCATAACTAGCCCAATAATCTGCCCGCGACCAGGTCCACCGGGGCAAGCCCCGGTGTATCCAGCCACGGTGTCCAGAGATTTTCATATTTCTGCATAGATGAGCTTTTCCATACGTAACATATCCCCTATCTTACATATCCATTCCCTCGAAGTTGGGGGCGCCTCCGATTTCCAATACAACATAATCAGCCTCCTGGCTTGGAACATCACCCTCTGAACTGCTTCCCTAGGATGCGCTTCTATCACATGCTCTTCCACCACCCCCAAGAGGCATACCTTGGGATCTACTGGTAAAGATATCTGGAACACAGAATTGACCACAGTTACCACCTCATTCCAATATAAATGCAGTTTGGGGCAGCGCCACAGGAGGTGAATAAGATCCCCAAGGTCCCTCCTACATCTGGTACAGGTACCATCCGTCTGCAACCCCATCAGCTGTAGTCTATGCGGCGTGTAGTATACCCTCAGAATAATATACAGTTGCGTGAGCCGCTGGGCCACATTTAAAGAGCATACACTTACCCCCTGAAATATCTCCTCCCACTCCTCCCTGTCCATTTGACCCACATCTCTCTCCCACCGCTCCCTCACCTTCAGGGGATGCTGCCCCAGGAAGTATTGTAAAAGGATATTGTAGCTTTGGGAAATAAATCCCTTCGAGGTCACAGCATCTCTGATGAGGCCGAATACAGGAGTTGGAGACAAGTGCCACTCTGAAGATCTACTCTGTGCTCTAACCGCATGCTGAAGTTGCAGATATTGGAAGAACATTGGGGACGGCAGGCCAAACTCCGCCTGCAGATCCGCAAATGTCCTAAGAATACCGTTCTTAAAGACGTGCTTAACATGGGTAATCCCGTGTGCTATCCATCTAGCCCCTCCCTGCAACTTAGCCAGTTCCGTATAAGTCTCGTTATGCCAGAGAGGGCTATATTCAGTGTACCCCTCGGCCTGTTGTATATACTTGCACTTATTCCACACTTTTTGTATAAGGTTGTACGTAGGATACTTCTTATTCGGCCTGGCAAATGCCAGGGCCTCCAGTGCCAGAGGGATGGGACCTGCATCTATTGTGCGGAGCATGAGTGCCCGGGAAGAACCAGCCGGCTCAGTCCCAAAGCACCCCACCAGGTGCTGTAACTGGGCAGCCAGGTAGTACAACCACGGGTTGGGCAGTGCCAGCCCACCATCGTCCTTAGGCCTTTGAAGATGTTCTAATTTTATCCTCTGGGGTTTATTCTTCCATATTAAAGTACGAAAGATGGAGTTAACCATTCTAAAAAAATTTAAAGGGACCACTACCGGGGCATTGTGAAGACAGTAGAGTAATTGAGGCATAAGGATCATCTTCACCAAATTTACTTTGCCCGCCACCGACATGTGAAGGCCGTTCCACGTCCTAACTCTCTCCCTAAACCTCTGAAGCAGGGGCGAGATATTCAACCGGCTAAAATCCCTCGGGTTAGAAGTGATCTGAATCCCCAAGTATTTAAAGGAAGTAGTGACTGGGATAGGGCACGATGGGGCTATCGCCTGTGTGGCATCCCCGTCTAACAGTAACAGGGCAGATTTTGACCAGTTAATTTGTAAGCCTGAGTAAACCCCAAATTTTGTAATGGTTGCCATGGCCTCCCGCAGGGACTCGTCAGTATCTCCCAGCATAAGCAGGGTGTCATCTGCGTATAGCATTATCTTCTCCTGCAGGGGCCCATAGCAAAATCCCACAATGCGCTCATTTGCCCTTATCTCCATGGCCAGGGGTTCAATAGCCAATGCAAAGAGCAGAGAGGACAGCGGGCATCCTTGCCTCGTCCCCCTCCTCAATGCAAAATCCTGTGACAGGAAACCGAAGGCCCGAATAACAGCCTCAGGTCTGCTGTACAGGAGGCGCACCCACGCTATATATGCTTCGCCGAATCCAAAACGCTCCAGCACCGCCCACAAGTATGTCCAATCAATACTGTCAAATGCCTTAGTGGCATCTAAGGACAGCAGGGCCCTGCTTCCCGGATTATCGACGTCCGATTGCATATTCAAAAATAACCGCCGCAGGTTAATGGCCGTGGATTTATTTGGCATAAACCCCGCCTGGTCTTCGTGTATGAGGGAGGCTATAACCTTATTGAGTCGCATTGCTAGCACTTTCGCAAGAATTTTAATATCGCATTGTAACAAGGAGATTGGCCTGTATGACCCAGGTTCAACCGGGTCCTTACCTGGTTTAAGGAGCAATACAATATTGGCCTTTGCCATAGAAGGTGGAAGGACTCCCACCTCCAAGGCAGCGTTAAACACCCTCAATAAGCGTGGTAGCAATACTTCCGCATGCTGCTTGTATACTTCCATGGGAATCCCGTCCTCCCCCGGTGCCTTACAATTAGGGAACAGGCCCACTGCCTCCTGCAATTCCTCCACCGTAAGAGGCGCATCTAACTCCACCTTCTGTCCCGCATTAAGCCTAGGGAAGTTCAGCTCAGTTAAGTACCGGTCCAGATCCGCCCGATCATAGGCTGTGCCGGGGCGGTACAACTCCTCATAAAACCCCGCCAACTCCTGCATGATAAGTTCCGGGGATCTGACCAGCGGCCCAGCCTTGGATTTAATAGTCCCTATAGTTGGAGACCTCTGCTGGGCATTTGCTATTCTAGCCAACAAGCGCCCCGTTTTCTCCCCCTCCTCAAAGAAGGCCTGTTTGGTAAAAAAACGTTTTTTCTCGGCAGTTGAGGAGAGCACCCGCTCGTAAGCTGACTGAGCAGCTTGCCACTCCTCCCTTGCTGAGTCAGATGGGTCCATGACAAAGCGTTGTTCAAGTTCCTTCACCCTATTCTCCAGCTCCACTACAAAGGCAGAAGAATCTCTTTTCACTTTAGTCATTTCAGTGGTCAAAATCCTCCTCAAAAATGCCTTAAAGGCCTCCCACTGCTGCATACAGGGACCCTCAGGGTCCTGAGCAATGAAAAACCCACACATGCTCTCCTCTATAATTTCAGGGGATTTAAATAGTTTCAGCCAGAACGCATTGAATTTCCACGGTGACCTTGGGAGCGCCACCGGTTGAGAAACCACCAGGTGCACTATCAATGGGGAATGGTCTGACACACTACGGGGCCTGTATTCCATAGCGTCTACATATTGGAGCACGTGTGCATTTCCCACCACCAAGTCAATCCTAGACAGACTGCCATGCGATTTGGAAAAACATGAATACTGTCTTACCCCCGGGTGACGGTGTCGCCAAACATCCACCCAGCCCACCTCTTGCAACAACCGCGCCAGGGGGGTACCCCTGGAGAGGGCAGAGGCTCTTACGGCCGGGTGTCTATCCAGCGAGAGGTCCAAACAACAATTAAAGTCCCCAATCACTAGCAGCGGTACCTCCGGCCTATCATCCAAGTAGGATATCTAGGCCCTCAGCACCACCGCCGTGAAAGGGGGGGGGATATATACTCCAGCAATTACACATGTTAAGGCACCCAATCTGCAATGTTGAAACACAAATCGACCCTCAGGATCGATTAAACTGTCCATCTCTTGGTAGTCCAGGGAGCCGTGGATCAAAACACTCACCCCTCTAGAATACGAGGTGTGAGTGGAGTGGTAAGCTTTAGTCACCCAATTATACTGTATACACCCCACTGTCTCCTGCGTCAAATGTGTTTCTTGGAAGCAGAATATCCCAGGCTGAAACTTTTTAAGGCACATACACACCATAGTTCTCTTGAGGGGGGAATGAAGTCCCCTCACATTCCACAATACTATAGGAATCCCTGCCATTTGACAAAGTTAAACATTGGAACAAACATGGAAAATGTCACCAGGCCCAGAAGTCTGGCAGTTCTGGAATAGATTATCAGGTCATGAAGAAGTGTATATGGATCAGTCATAGTGCCCACCTGAGAAGCATTGCCGTCATGCCGCTCATCAAAAAAGTGAAAAGAAAAAAGAGAAAAAGAAAAGCAGAGGAGGCAACAAGCAATCCCCTCCAGTAACTTATAACCTTTCCTGTCAACAGGGCAGGACAACCGTGTTCCCCCGGAAACGCACTCGGGGGGTCTCTCAAGTACGCAATTTGTAAATCCACGTTGACGATGTCTGAAGCTCTTGTCTTGATATGATGCAAGATAATGTCCCTCAGCCAGGGTTTATCCGGATAAGATCAGAACAAAGTCTCCCCACCAGATCAGATCATCCCTGGAACCGTGCGGACTTCATCATTCCTCCTCTCCATTCTGGTCACGCCGCCTCTTTTGTAGTCTTCAGATTTCGTACTGCCATGCACACAGTCAAGACATCCAGTGCCTGAAGCAGCCCCAAAACCTCAGTGATCCTTCACCATGTTTGACTGTATTCTTTAATTTAAAGGCCTCATTTCTTTTTCTGAAAACTGTAGAATGATGGGCTTTACCAAAAAAGATGTCATTTAGTTTCATCTGTCCACAGCACATTCTCCCAAAAGGATTTTGGCTTCCTCAGGTCCTTTTTGGCAAACTCTGATAATTGTTTTTCTTACATTCACGTCCAGGTAGATTAGCTACACTGGCCATGGGCTGTAAACTTCTTGACAATGTTGCGCACAGTGGACACAGGAACACTAAAGGTTCCCGTTTAAAAAAATTAAAATAACAAACATGTTATACTTACCTCCACTGTGCAGCTCGTTTTGCACAGAGTGGCCCCGATCCTGGTCTTCTGGGGTCCCTCGGCAGCTGTTTCAGCTCCTCCCTGCAAGGACTCCACACCATAATGCGAGCGAGCTCGCATGGTGTGGAGTTACTGCGGGCGCGCTCCCGTGATACAGCAGCGGCCATAGCCGCCGACTGTATCACTCGGCCCCGCCCCCCGGCGCGCCGCGTCATTGGATGTGATTGACAGCAGCGCCAGCCAATGGCTGCACTGCTTTCAATCCATCCACTGTAGCCAATCAACGGCCGGGCTCAGGAACTCGGAGGATGACGGGAGCGAGCGCGGGACTTTCCAGGGGTCAGGTAAGTAAAACGGGGGCTCAGGGGGGGGGCGGTATTGTCGAATGTTTTTTCACCTTAATGCATAGGATGCATTAAGGTGAAAAAACATGTACCTTTACAACCCCTTTAAGATCTCTGGAGATGAACTTATGACCTTGAGATTGTCCATGCTTTTCCACAATTTTTGCTCTTAAATTCTCAGACAATTCTTTCCATGCTTCGTGTGGCACAGAGAGACACACAACAGAAAGGTTGAGTCAATTCTTCACCATTTTAACGGTTTGCCCTTGTGATTTCTACATTGTCAGCACCTGTTCATTGATACAGGTGAGTTTAATTACAAGAGCATCAAAAACTTAGAATGCAATTATTTCTTACAATATTGAGAAGATGCCAATAATTTTGCCAGTCCATTTATGGAGTTTGTGTGGAATGTGTCAGTTTTGACTTTTTGTTTCGCCACTTTTTTGTGTCATACCAATACAAATAAAATAAATAAACATGAGAATACCTAAACATTTGTAATTGCAACAGTTTGCTGGGCAAAGTGGTGCATTATCTGACAGAAATGCAGGGGTCCCATTATTTTTGGCAATGACTGTACAGTGAGGGAAAAAAAGTATTTGATCCCCTGCTGATTTTGTATATTTGCCCACTGAAAAAAAATGATCAGTCTATAATTTTAATGGTAGGAATGAATAACAGACAGAATAACAAATATATCCAGAAAAACACATTTAAAAAAAAATAATAATAATTTGCATTTTAATGAGTGAAATAAGTATTTGATCCCCTATCAATCAGCAAGATTTCTGACTCCCAGGTGTCTTTTATACAGGTAACGAGCTGGGATTAGGAGCACTCTCATAAAGGGAGTGCTCTTAATCTCAGAGTGTTACCTGTATAAAAGACACCTGTCCACAAAGCAATCAGATTCCAATCTCTCCACCATGGCCAAGACCAAAGAGCTGTCCAAGGATGTCAGGGACAAGATTGTAGATCTACACAAGGCTGGAATGGGCTACAAGACCATCGCCAAGCAGCTTGGTGAGAGGGTGACAACAGTTGGTGCGATTATTCACAAATTGACGAAACATAAAATAACTGTCACTCTCCCTCGGTCTGGGGCTCCATGGAAGATCTCACCTCGTGGAGTGTCAATGTTTAGGAGAACGGTGAGGAATCAGTCCAGAACTACACAGGAGAATCTTGTCAATGATCTCAAGGCAGCTGGGACCATAGTCACCAAGAAAACAATTGGTAACACAATATGCCATGAAGGACTGAAATCCTGCAGCACCCGCAAGGTCCCCCTGCTCAAGAAAGCACATGTACAGCCCGTCTGAAGTTCCAAAATCAAGCTCTTTGGCATCAACTCAACATGTTTGGAGGAGGAATGCTGCCCCCAAGAACACCATCAGACATGGAGGGGGAAACATTTGGCTTTGAGGGTGTTTTTCTGCTAAGGGGACAGGACAACTTCAATCAAAGGGATGATGGACGGGGCCATGTACCGTCAAATCTTGGGTGAGAACCTCTTACCCTCAGACACGGAATTGAAAATGGGTCATGGATGGGTATTCCAGCATTGCAATGACCCAAAACACACGGCCAAGGTGACAACGACTGGCCTAGCCAGTGTCCAGACCGTAATCACATAGAAAGTATGTGGAGGGAGCTGAAGGTTCGAGTTACCAAACGTCAGCCTCCAAACCTTTAAGAGGATCTGCAAAGAGGATGGGACAAAATCCCTCCTGAAATGTGTGCAACAGTGTTAATTTTGGCAGCAAATTTTGATTTAGTTTTAGTCTTAGGACTAAAATAGCGTTTAAAGCCCCGTACACACGGTCGGACTTTTGCCCAACAAACTTCGTTTTGAGCAAGTTGGACCAACAATCCGACCGTGTGTACGCTCCATCGGACAAACTTTTTTCGTTTGGTTTTGGATTTCATCGGACAAAAGTTGGGTCTGCAAACGGACAAACTTTTGCCCAACAAAAGTCAGATGGAGCAAAGTCCGACCGTGTGTACAGATAACCATCGGACTTTAGTCCGACGGACAAAACAAATAATGTTAAAATCAACCAACAATAGCAGAAGTTGACCAAAGGGTGGCAGTAAAGAGCAGAAAAAACACGTGATGTTGTAAGAAGTTTTAAGAAAGTTTGCAGAAAAGTCAGAGCGTGTGTATGCTATGGGTGTTCCCGACCAACTCCGTTCGGACAAAAAACCATGGAAAAGTCTGATGGAAGTCCGACCGTGTGTACGGGGCTTTAGTCTCATGTTAGTCTTCTGCAATTGTTTTAGTTTTAGTCGTATTTAGTCGACCAAATCTCCAGTTCATTTTAGTCGCCTAAAATCTAATGGGTGTAATTAAATTGTAATGCATTAGTTAACATTTCTCTACAATTTACAAACTAATTTTATACTGCTGGAGTGAAAAATCTATCATGTTATTATTTATGGTATTACTATTGAGGTATAAACATACACTACAGACCAATGTTAATTTTGAAGTCAAATTTCAATTTAGTTGTAGTCTTAGTCTTTTGACTAAAAATGGCGTTTTAGTTTTAGTCCCATTTTAGTCTTTTGACTAAAATGCCATTTTAGTTTTAGTCATATTTTAGTCATCTCAGTTGTTTTAGTTTTAGTCGTGTTTTAGTCGTATTTTAGTTGACTAAAATAGTATTAATTTAGTCGACTAAAATGTTTTAGTCGACAAAATTAACACTGGTGTGCAAACCTGGTGGCCAACTACAAGAAACGTCTGACCTCCGATTGCCAACAAGGGTTTTGCCACCAAGTACTAAGTCGTGTTTTGCGAAGGGGTCAAATACTAATTTCACTCATTAAAATGCAAATAAATCAATTTGTAGCTTTTTTGAAATGCGTTTTTCTGGATTTTTTTTGTTTTTATTCTGTCTCTCACTGTTAAAATATTACCTACCATTAAAATTATAGACTGATCATTTTTTTGTCAGTGGGCAAATGTACAAAATAAGCAAGGGATCAAATATCTCTATATATATACAGGTCCTTCTCAAAAAATTAGCATATTGTGATAAAGTTCATTATTTTCTGTAATGTACTGATAAACATTAGACTTTCATATATTTTAGATTCATTACACACAACTGAAGTAGTTCAAGCCTTTTCTTGTTTTAATATTGATGATTTTGGCATACAGCTCATGAAAACCCAAAAATCCTATCTCAAAAAATTAGCAGATTTCATCCGACCAATAAAAGAAAAGTGTTTTTAATACAAAAAAAGTTAACCTTTAAATAATTATGTTCAGTTATGCACTCAATACTTGGTCGGGAATCCTTTTGCAGAAATGACTGCTTCAATGCGGCGTGGCATGGAGGCAACCAGCCTGTGGCACTGCTGAGGTGTTATGGAGGCCCAGGATGCTTCGATAGCGGCCTTAAGCTCATCCAGAGTGTTGGGTCTTGCGTCTCTCAACTTTCTCTTCCCAATATCCCACAGATTCTCTATGGGGTTCAGGTCAGGAGAGTTGGCAGGCCAATTGAGCACAGTAATACCATGGTCAGTAAACCATTTACCAGTGGTTTTGGCACTGTGAGCAGGTGCCAGGTCGTGCTGAAAAATGAAATCTTCATCTCCATAAAGCTTTTCAGCAGATGGAAGCATGAAGTGCTCCAAAATCTCCTGATAGCTAGCTGCATTGACCCTGCCCTTGATAAAACACAGTGGACCAACACCAGCAGCTGACATGGCACCCCAGACCATCACTGACTGTGGGTACTTGACACTGGACTTCAGGCATTTTGGCATTTCCCTCTCCACAGTCTTCCTCCAGACTCTGGCACCTTGATTTCCGAATGACATGCAAAATTTGCTTTCATCCGAAAAAAGTACTTTGGACCACTGAGCAACAGTCCAGTGCTGCTTCTCTGTAGCCCAGGTCAGGCGCTTCTGCCGCTGTTTCTGGTTCAAAAGTGGCTTGACCTGGGGAATGCGGCACCTGTAGCCCATTTCCTGCACACGCCTGTTCACGGTGGCTCTGGATGTTTCTACTCCAGACTCAGCCCACTGCTTCCGCAGGTCCTCCAAGGTCTGGAATCAGTCCTTCTCCACAATCTTCTTCAGGGTCCGGTCACCTCTTCTCGTTGTGCAGCGTTTTCTGCCACACTTTTTCCTTCCCACAGACTTCCCACTGAGGTGCCTTGATACAGAACTCTGGGAACAGCCTATTCGTTCAGAAATTTCTTTCTGTGTCTTACCCTCTTGCTTGAGGGTGTCAATGATGGCCTTCTGGACAGCAGTCAGGTCGGCAGTCTTACCCATGATTGCGGTTTTGAGTAATGAACCAGGCTGGGAGTTTTTAAAAGCCTCAGGAATCTTTTGCAGGTGTTTAGAGTTAATTAGTTGATTCAGATGATTAGGTTAATAGCTCGTTTAGAGAACCTTTTCATGATATGCTAATTTTTTGAGATAGGAATTTTGGGTTGTCATGAGCTGTATGCCAAAATCATCAATATTAAAACAAGAAAAGGCTTGAACTACTTCAGTTGTGTGTAATGAATCTAAAATATATGAAAGTCTAATGTTTATCAGTACATTACAGAAAATAATGAACTTCATCACAATATGCTAATTTTTTGAGAAGGACCTGTATATATATATATATATCTGTATCTATCTATCTATCTATCTATCTATCTATCTATCTATCTATCTATATATATACACACACAAATGTTTTGCCTTTCATTTCTAGTTTAAACTGAATGAGTTCTTTTTACAAGGTAGGAGTTCACCATCTAACTTGGGGATTAGTCCTCACTATTTATACCATTTACAATTGAGGAGGACACATAGTAAGAATGTATCTCCCCAGACAGCAATAAAAACATTACATGGTTTAAGGCAAATAAGAGTGCCAAACCAAAAGGGTCAAAGAGTATTTAACGCAGAAGTGCAAAGATAACAATCCAACGCGTTTTGTGGGCTATGGAAATGGTTCTGGAATAAAGGAGCCAGTTATTTCACAGTTGATCTGCTCTCTATTGACCAACAATAATCCAACAAAATAATGAGTTTAGGCCCAGATGAAGGTGCAAGTGTTATAGACCCTAAAACAAGTCATGTTATATTTGGGCTTCTGCAACAAAATAAAAAAACATTTTGTCTGACATCGAGCTGAGCTCTTTAATGTGCACTTACAAATTTGTAAAAAGATGATGTTCCCGCTAAGACACATTACTGTCAAAGCCTATCAATGTAATGGTTCATTTTATGTTGCATTAATAGACATTCATCCTAACAAAAAGATTCCTGAAGAAAAATCAGCAGCGAATGGAACTACAACGTCCTCTTTAATTTTATCCTGCAGCCTTTAAAACCATTTTTCATGCAGATTGAGGATACATGAACAGCTGGAGATAAGCAAATAAAATGACACGGACGGTTAGACTTTTCGGGATGTTGCTATTCTCAATCAAGGAACTTTATTTAGAATTCATTATGAAGATTTATTGGCTGTGCCTAACACACAGACAGCAAATACTGAGGTGTCCAACTAATAGAGAGAGTAATCTAAATTTAACAGGCTCGAGTTGTACTAATTCTGTTCAGAACATGCTGCTATACTCTGATGGGTGATTATTTTAGGGTCTGTGTTGTTGGGCTTTTGTTCATGCGCTTAATCTACAACCATCTTGGCCTCACTGAAAATAACCTTCTTGACCCCTTACAGCAGGCATGTCCAAAGTCCGGCCCGCGGGCCAATCGCAGCCCACGTTCCGGTTTTGAACGGCCCGCCTGGTTGTTTGGACATATATCTTTTGTGGCCCCCAACGATCTCCCAGCGCCGGGGCCACAAAGATGTATATGCCTTGAAGGACAGGGAGGAGGCGGGACGAGCGCCGTACACACACAGGAGAATTTTCTGTTTACGGGCTGCCTCTGTAATAGGAAGTCCCATCTCCGGCGCTGCTATTGGACGACTGTTCTGTCCATCAAAAGAGGCGGGACTTTCTATTAAAGAGGCCGCCGTTTAAACAGGAGATTCTCCTGTAGATGATCTTTGGCGCTCGTGGGTGCATTCCTGGCAATGGTGGGTGCTGCACTGACCCCTATTTTGCTTTACAGTTCTTTATTTAAAATCCATTTTTTTTCCCTGAAACTTCGCTCTTAAAGTGAAGGTGCGTCTTATACGCCAATAAATACGGTATATCCAAATAATACACCCAAGCTCATCTCTTTACTCACGCCCACAAAGGCAAGAGAATTCTTATTGGGCAGTGTATTAGTGCTCGAACGAACACACTTCGACCAAATTTTTATGGTTCAAAGAATGTCAGGCAAAATGGTCAGCCCTCACACATGTTCACTTCATCAAATCTGGCCCTCTTTGAAAAAAGTTTGGACACCCCTGCCTTACAGTCTGGCTTTCGCTTGCAGCACTCCACAGAAACTGCCATACTAAAATTGACTAATGCCTTGTACACATGAGCGGAATTGCCATCGGAATAAACTCCGATGGGTTTTTCTGACGGAATTCCGCTCAAGCTGTCTTTTTTTCTTCCCAAAATCTTTTTATTGAAGTTTGTACGGACACACACAAATTGCCCATGCAAGGGCTTAACATTTGCCCACGTAGGGGCAGTTACTCTGTTACGGCATTACACCGCCACAGGTCAACAAATAACACACATAGTTTAACTTAACCTATACAAATAACCCCAAACGTGGGGAGAGGGTCAATTCAAGATAATTCATGCTCAAAGTGATATCAATAGAGGAATGCAACCTGAAAGAAAATTGGGTTAATAAAGTGTTAATCTATGGATACATTGCAAGTCTAGGCATTAGTCACCATATCATTTGCCGTGCTTCTGTCATCTAGCCAACAACTCCACACCTTCTCAAATTTTTGCGGGCAACCTCTGGTCATGTAAGTGGCTTTATACAGGGGCAAACGGGCATTAACTAGGCTTTTCCAGAATTTGACAGAGGGGGGAGACGGTTGTTTCCAGTTCATCGTAATGGCTTTGCGTGCATAGTATAGTAGCAGGGTTATGAGTGTTTTTCTGGCTCTGATCATAGGCAATTGGTCAACTAGCCCTAGCAGACAGTATATAGGATCATACGGGACGCAGGTCCTAGTGGCCTTAGTGATCACCTGTAGCACTTCTTTCCAATAGTGAACGATAGCTGGGCAAGCCCAGAAGATGTGGAAGAAACCCCCTGGTTGGTAGGAGCAGTGCCAGCACTCCGGAGAATGCTCCGGCGACATCTGGTGCAGCCTGTGAGGTGTGTAGTGAGCTCTATGTACAATTTTATATTGGACCAATTTGTCCCTTGCTGAGACCAGGGGGGAGAAGGGAAAGTCCCAAACCTCCCTCCAGTCATCCTCATCCAGCCCCGGTATGTCCTCCACCCATTTCCTGCGGAGGGAAGACAGCTCGGGGACAGCAGCAAAAAGTAGGGATCCATAGAGCTGAGACGTGGGCTTCTCTAGGTCTTTCACCCGGAGGGTGGATTCTAGCTCAGAGTATACCAGTTCAACTGGCCTGCCTAAAAATTGGCACCTGTAGGCATGTGCAATTTGGAGATATCTAAAATGGGCCCGCTCAGGCACATTAAATTTGGCGCATAAAGTGTGAAAGGGAGTGAGATCTCTGTTGGTGATGATATGTTTGAGGGTCAGTATTTTGTATTTGGCCCAGGCCTGCGGATCCGGGATAGTGTTGAAGTGTGATAGGTTAGGATTCAGCCACAGGGGGGTGTGAGGAGACCAAGAGTTTGGCTGAGGTGTCCTCAGTGCCTCACCCGCCTTCTATGCCCGCAGAGTGGTACGCATCGAAGGGGTGAGATTTTGAGGCGTTTTAGGCCCCCTGAGTAACAGACCCTCCAGTGCCTCCAAAGACCCCACTATGGCTGCCTCCAACACCATTGCGGAGTTGGTCAGGTCCGGCCACAGCCACCAATGGGCGGTCACAAGCTGGGTGGCCAAGTAATACTTGTAGCAATCAGGGAGAGCCAAGCCTCCACTGTCCACAGGCCTGGTCAAGGTGGTATATTTGAATCTAGGTGGTTTGGGCCCCCAAATAAAAGAGAGGAAGAGTTTCCTGAGGGAATTAAAGAAAACTTTAGTCAACCAGTGAGGGGAGTTCCGAAAAATGTATGTAAGTTTAGGGAGGACTTTCATCTTGAGCAGATTAATACGCCCAATGAGAGAAAGGGGGAGATTACTCCACGCCTTTAGTTTGGCTTTAATGATTACCAAGACAGGGTCGAGATTGAGTCGCACAAAATCCCCACTCTCTCTTGAAATAACAATTCCTAAGTAGGTGAACCGGTCAACCCATTGAAGTGAGAGAGAGGAGGGTGAGGAGGACCTGGCCCCCGCATCCACTGGAAACAACTGAGACTTGTGCCAGTTCACTCTCAGCCCCGTGAAGGCGGAGAAGGCATCCATGATACCAAGTGCGCCCCGCAAAGAGTCACCAGCGTCATTTAAGGAAAGGAGCATATCGTCCGCATAGAGAGCCACTCTCTCCTCCAGCCAGCCCACCCTAAGACCGCTCAAGCTGTCTTACACTAAAATCCGACCGTCAAGAAAGCGGTGACGTAAAACACTACGACGAGCCGAGAAAATTAAGTTCTATGCTTCCGAGCATGCATCAAATTGTTTACGAGCGTGAGTGTTTTTTAGTCCCTCGGAATTGCATCCAGACGAACGGAAAATCCGATGAAAAAGGTTTCCGATGAAAAAAATTTGTATCGGAATATCCGATGAAAAAATTCCGTCTGACTTTTTTCATGGGAAATTCCGAGGGTGTGTACGCGGCATTACGATTTACTAACTGCTAAAACTAATGATCACTACTCCATACTCCTACTACTAGAGCTCTCTGCGGCCTTTGATACTGTTGTCCACCCATGCCTTCTCAGTAAACTCCATTGCCTTGGCCTCCAAGATTCTACTCTATCCAGGTTCTCCTCCTACATATCACATCGCTCCATCAGTGTTACTTACAACTCTGTCTCCTGCTCTCCACTTCACATTTCTGTAGGGCTCTGTTTTTGGACTCCCTTCTCTTCTCTAGCTACATCTCCTCTCTTGGTCACTTGATAACCTCCCGTGGCTTCCAATACCATCCCTACGCCGATGACGCCCAAATCTATCTGTCTACTCCTCACTAGGGATGAGCCGAACACCCCCCAGTTCGGTTCGCACCAGAACATGTGAACAGGCGAAAAATTTGTTCGAAACACGCGAACACCGTTAAAGTCTA
Organism: Rana muscosa; assembly: GCA_029206835.1. NCBI lineage: Eukaryota > Metazoa > Chordata > Amphibia > Anura > Ranidae > Rana > Rana muscosa. The sequence goes on along the minus strand of CM055117.1, from coordinate 77,424,496 downwards.
TGGGACACGAACATGAAAAATCAAAAGTGCTAATTTTAAGGCCTCATGCCCACTGGCGTTTTTACAGCTGTGTTTGTTGCAGCTTAAAAACGCCTGTCCATGTTATTGTAAATATTTTTTTTATTTTTTTTTTGAAAAAAAAACAAAAAAACGTCGGAGCTAAAAACGCGACCGCGCGTTAGTGCGCGTTTTTTGCGCGTTTTTGCGCGTTTTTTGACGCTCGCGTTTTTTTCTGCCTAATTCTGACGCTGAGGAACGCACTGGCCCTGGGTTTTTTTTACAGCTTACAAACGCCTATGCTCTTTACAGCTCAAAAACGCCTAGGTGGGCATGAAGCTATAGACTAACATGGACAGGCGTTTTTAAGCTGTAAAAAACGCTCAAAAACGCCCGTGGGCATGAGGCCTAAAGGTTAATATGCAAGTTATTGTCCTAAAAAGTGTTTAGGGACCCGGGTCCTGCCCCAGGGGACATGTATCAATGCAAAAAAAAAGTTTTAAAAACTGCAGTTTTTTAAGGAGCAGTGATTTTAATGATGCTTAAAGTGAAACAATAAAAGTGAAATATTCCTTTAAATTTCATACCTGGAGGGTGTCTAAAGTATCCATGTAAAGTAGCGCATGTTTCCCGTGCTTAGAATTGTCCCCGCACAAAGTGTCATTTCTGAAGGAAAAAAAGTAATTTAAAACTACTAGCGGCTATTCATGAATTGTCGGGTCCCGGCAATACAGAGAAAAGTAATTGAAAAAAATGACAGGGGTCCCCCCAGTCCATTACCAGGCCCTTTGGGTCTGGTATGAATATTAAGGGGAACCCCTACCATTTTTTTCAATGACTTTTATCTGTATTGCCGGGACCGACAATTCATTAATAGCGGGAGTAGTTTTAAATTGTAATTTTTGAAGGGAAAAAAAGTATTTTGTGCAGGGAACCAAAATGAAAAGAAAAAAAGTGTGGGGGTCCCCCCAAATTCCATATCAGGCACTTCAGGTCTGGTATGGATATTAAGGGGAACCCCGCGTCATTTAAAAAAAAAATGACGTGGGGTTCCCCCAAAAAATCCATACCAGACCCTTTCAGGTCTGGTATGGATTTTAAGGGGAACTCCGCACCGAAATTTAAAAAAAAATGGCGTGGGGTCCCCCTAAAAATCCATACAAGACCCTTTATCCGAGCACGCAACCTGGCAGGCCGCAGGAAAAGGGGGGGGGTGACGAGAGAGAGGGCCCCCCCCCCTCCTGAACCGTACCAGGCCACATGCCCTCAACATGGGGAGAATGCTTTGGGGGGTCTGTGGCCCCTCAAAGCACCTTGTCTCCATGTTGATGGGGACAAGGGCCTCATCCCCACAACCCAGTGTTAGTGGGGGTCTGCGGGCAGGGGGCTTATCAGAATCTGGAAGCCCCCTTTAACAAAGGGGACCCCAGATCCCGCCCCCCCCCCCATGTGAATTGATAACGGGTACATTGTACCACTATCATTTCACAAAAGAAAGAGTTAAATTGTTAAAAAAACACACAGAGACAGCTTTATAAGTCCTTTATTTAAAAAAAAAAATAATAATTTGAAAGGGAAAAAAAAAAAAAAAAGATTCCAGTGATGTCTCGATCTCCATTCTCGGTATCCAGCGATGGGTGATCTCCACGCTCCAGCGATGATATCCAGCGAGGAACATGCACACGATGCTGACTCAACCAGGGAGACACCCCGGGAATGACCGCGGCCAGCCTGAGAGCTCTTATGTAGCTGACGCAAGGGGAAACGCCGGGCTTTCCCATTGACGTGGATGGGTGGTTTCCCTTGTGTCAGAGGGGGCGGGGTCACGTGACGGGTGGCCCCACCTTCAGCTACATAAGAGCCGTCAGGCTGGCCGTGGTCATTCCCGGCGTGTCTCCCCGGTGGAGTCAGCATCGTGTGCGTGTTCCTCGCTGGAGATCATCGCTGGAGCGTGGAGATCACCCTTCGCTGGATACCGAGAATGGAGATCGAGACCGCTGGAATCTTTTTTTTTCTTTTTAATAAAGGACTTATAAAGCTGTGTCTGTGTGGTTTTTAACAATTTGACTCTTTTTTTGTGAAATGATAGGGGGTACAATGTACCCGTTATCAATTCACATGGGGGGGGCCGGGATCTTGGGGTCCCCTTTGTTAAAGGGGGCTTCTAGATTCCGATAAGCCCCCTGCCCGCAGACCCCACCAACCACCAGGCAAGGGTTGTGGGGATAGGGCCCTTGTCCCCATCAACATGGGGACAAGGTGCTTCTTTGAGGGGTCACAGACCCCCCAAAGCATCCTCCCCACGTTGAGGGCATGTGGCCTGGTATGGTTCAGGGGGGGGCACTCTCTCGTCCCCCCCTCTTTTCCTGCTGCCTGCCAGGTTGCGTGCTCTGATAAAGGGTCTGGTATGGATTTTTGGGGGGACCCCACGCCATTTTTTTTCAATTTCAGCGCGGAGTTCCCTTTAAAATCCATACCAGACCTGAAGGGTCTGGTATGGATTTTTTGGGGGAACCCCACGCCAAAAAAAAAAAAGACGCAGGGTTCCCATTAATATCCATACCAGACCTGAAGGGCCTAATATGGAATTTGGGGGGACCCCCACACATTTTTTTTTTACATTTTGGTTCCCTGCACAAAATGTAAAAAAAAGTCATTTAAAACTACTCCCGCTATTAATGAATTGTCGGTCCTGGTAATACAGATAAAAGTCATTGAAAAAAATTGCATTTTTTAAAATTACTTTTCTCTGTATTGCCGGGACCGACAATTCATGAATAGCCACTAGTAGTTTTAAATGACTTTTTTTTCCTTCAGAAATTACACTTTGTGCAAGGACAGTTCTAAACACGGGAAACATGCGCTACTTTACATGCATACTTTAGACACCCCCAGGTACGAAATTTAAAGGAATATTTCACTTTTATTGTTTCACTTTAAGCATTATTAAAATCACTGCTCCCGAAAAAACTTCAGTTTTTAAAACTTTTTTTTACATTGATACATGTCCCCTGGGGCAGGACCCGGGTCCCCAAACACTTTTTAGGACAATAACTTGAAAATTAACCTTTAAAATTAGCACTTTAGAATTCTCCCATAGACTTTTACAGGGTGTTCCGCGGCTTTTCGAATTTCGAACTGGCTAACAGCCAATGTTCGACTCAAACTCGAAGCTCATCCCTACTCCTCACCTCACTTCTTCAGTCTCCTCTCGCATTACTAACATATCAGCATGGATGTCACACCACTTCCTTAAACTAAATCGCTCTAAAACTGAGCCGATGATAATCTCCCCCCCCCCCATGACTTTTTCATCAAAATCAAGAATGCAACCATCAATCCCTCCCCTCATGCAAGGGTACTAGGTGTAATCCTAGACTCTGACCTGTCCTTTCAGCCCCAAATCCAATCGTTGTCTAAAGCTTGTAGACTTCACCTCCATAACATCTCTAAAATTTGCCCCTTTTTATCTAATGAAACTGCCTAGTTATTCATTCCCCCCCTTGTTATCTCTCGCCTTGACTATTGCAACTCTCTTCTCATAGGCTTACCTCTCCATAAGCTATACCCTCTTCAGTCTATCATGAATTCTGCTGCCAGACTCATCTACTTTACCAAGTGATCAGTGTCTGCCACCCCTCTTTGCCAATCCCTACACTGGCTTTCCATTGCCCAGCAAATTCAATTCAAAATACCAACTACAACATACAAAGCCATTCACAACACTGCCCTGAGCTACATCACCAATCTTGTCTCCAAATATAACCCAAACCGTCCTCTCTGCTCCTCTCAAGACCTCCTCCTCCCATGCTAGTCTCCAGGACTTATCCAGAACCTCTCCCATCCTCTGGAACTCTCTACTTCAATCTGTTCGGCTATCTCCTACTCTGGCTGCCTTTAGGCGATCCCTGAAAACTCATCTCTTCAGGGAAGCCTATCACGCCTACAACTAATCTTTTATCACTTCCACCAGCTCATTCCCCACAGTTATAACCTTTTGTACCCCTTGCCCCACCCTCTTAGAGATTGTAAGCTCTCGTGAGCAGGGCTCTCTTAACCCTCTTGTATTTTACTGTATTACAACTGTACTGTCTCTTTTATATTGTAAAGCGCTGCATAAACTGTTGGCGCTATATAAATCCTATATAATAATACTCCTCCTCCTGTCCCCCTACAAGTCTATGAGATTGCAAAAGCAGCTAGGAGGTAAAATGCAGGTCAGCAGTAGGTCAAGTGCTTTTGCAGTTGAGCAGCCATAGGATGCGCACATGGGGTTGCGGGTGTGCCCGGGCACATCCTAATTACCCTGTACTGTGCAGATTCCCCCTGAATTCTGGCTACAGAGAAAGGGACTGGGGAATCTCTGTCCTCAGTCGCTTTCTCTGTCTCAAACAACAGACATCAGGGGTCTTTTTAGATCTCCGATATTTCCACAAAGCCCCTCCACCCAACGGGGCTCCTTAAAATACATGAAAAAAAAAAATTATATATATATATATATATATATATATAAAAAATTATATTTAATAATAAAACTAAACTAAACTACTGACACCAATCTCTGCCCTTAAGACACACGTGTGTTTGGGCTTTGGGGTGCACACCCTAATGCCATAGGCTGCAATCACCAGGTGATTGATCCAGGTAAGCCACATTGAGGCAAACGGGATTGAACAGGGAAACTTGGTGAAGGGGAAGCTGGATCTGTGTGTCTGGGGGGTCAGGGTAATTTAATGTGGAACCTTAGCCAGAAAATGAAGTCCTGCTTGATCACTTCAGGCTGGCCCCTTTTTGCAGTTATAGCTATGTAAAATATAAAAAATAAGTGCCCCCGTCCCCACGAGCTCACACGCAGAAGTGAACACATACCCAAGTCATGCCCGCATATGTAAACAACGTCCAAATCACACATGTGAGGTATCACTGCAAACTTTAGAGCGAGCGCAATAATTCCAGCACTAGACCTCCTCTGTAACGCTAAACAGGTAACCTGGGAATGTATGTTCTGCAAGGCAAGCTATGTGACATGCTCCCCCTTGCACGGTCTTGGGTATGTGCATGGAACCTGGATATGAGCACCATCCATCAATTTTCATTTGTTATTCATTGCTAGCTGTGTGGCCAGACAGAGGTGGGCCAATCGTGCAGCTAACCTTATAAAATGAAAGGAAACGGCGTGGTTTCGGCATGCTGTAGAGCGGTCGCACTTCTCCTGAGCTCCGGCGCCGACCCAGCTAAAAGCACCTGAACCGACACTGCGACATCGTTAACACCCGGAACAAGGATGCGGAGGAAACTGGGCAAGCCCACACCCAAAAAAGGCACCTCGGCGGGCTCGATAAAGCGCTATTTAGCATCCGAACCGGACGCCATGGAAGACCTGGATGGCCTGGGCCGATCACCGCATGGCGCGCACTCGGGAACAAGCTCCGCCTCCCGCAACAGGCCTGACCTCAGACGTTGTTCCCCTGACTCGTTGGCCGGATCGGAGGGTGAAGAGAGCTCCCCCAGACACTCGGGAGTTGCCGCTCTGGTAAGCGATCTCCCCACTAAGACGGACCTGGCCTCCCTGCTACTGAGCATAGAGAAGGTCATTAAAAAGGAGGTCTCCGCTGTGCGCGCGGACCTCTCCCATGTACTTGAACGGGTGGAGGAGACTGAGCAACGCTTAGACCGCCACGCGACCGCCATTAGGGCCTTACAGGCATCCTCCCGCCAACTCGCCATAGCCCACAGACTGGCTCTATACAAGATGGAGGACCAGGAAAACCGCAGCAGATGCAATAACATTAGAATCAGAGGTCTCCCCGAGGCTACCGGGGATGATGACCTTCTGCCCTCCGTCCGCGGCATCTTTAATAGTCTCCTGGGCCTACCGCCGGATAACCCGATGAAAATCGATAGAGTGCACAGGGCCTTGAGGCCTCGCAACTTATCCACCGACACCCCACGGGACGTAATCTGCAGGGTCCACCACTACCCGGAAAAAGAGCTGATTATGAAAAAGGCTAGAGTGGCCACCCCAATAGACTTTGATGGCGCCATGCTCTCCCTCTACCCGGACCTTGCCAGGGAAACACTGGAGAGGCGCAGGGCCCTCCGGCCACTTACGGAAATCCTCAGGGCTGCAAACATCAACTATAGATGGGGCTTTCCTGCTGCTCTAATAGCCAACAAGGAAGGTAAAACGGCGGTGCTTCGTTTCCCAGAGGATCTGGAAAAGTTTTGTGCGGACATGAACATCCCTCCCCCAGAGCTTCCTGGATGGCAGGATGTCATTCCCCCTTTAACTGGCAACGCGGGGCCAATGTGGCAGAAGGCGGACCGCAAGCTTCGCTCGTCTGTTCCGGGCTCCTCGCCACACACTGGCTGAGCCCTGTGCTGAGTGCCCTCTCGATTGTGTCCACATTCTCGGATGAGAATGGTTTGCCTCGTTTTGGCTGTTCACCCACCTGTTTGTTTTACCTTCAAAAAGGAACAGTTCGCCCAGACCTACCTACCTAACGTATAGCCTCTAGGTGGACGGGCATGGTGAGGCAATGAAGGGACCTGGTTCTCTCTTCTCGGGCTATAGCCTGATGACGCAGTTCGGTTCTATTTTATTGTACTTTATACTACTTTTTGATTTTTCATTAGGATATATTGGTTATTTTACATGTTTGCTGGGGTCGGCGCCGGGGCCTCGGGACACTGCTAAGACCCCTATTGGGACCGGTGTCCGGGTGCCCGGGCCCCTCCGCCCCCTCCTTGGCGGGAGCTGTGGTGCCCTGCGCCTCCGTGCGCCTGTCCCCTTGTGGGGCGGGTGGGCGGGTGTGTTGGGCCTCATGCGCGACCCGCTTGAGCACGGCAGTTTTATGCGTGCATCTTTAACCAGCCTGATGGGTTGGTCTTTCTTATGTTTGTTTTATGTTACTAACTTCTCTTCTTTTCTTCCTTTTTCGTTTCTCACCTTTTCTCGTACCTATCTATCCCCACCCCTCCCCTGTACTCGATATCTCCTGCCTCGGATCCGAACACCTGAGAGGAATGTGATCGCGGCTCCCCTCTTCAGCTCTCCATGGCTACGGTAAACCTACTCTCATTTAATGTACGGGGCTTACATTCCCCCGGTGAGAGACACGACCTTTATAGGGAGCTGGGTCGCCTGCGGGGGGACGTGATCTTCCTGCAGGAGACCCACCTTACTCATACGACCTCGGTAAAGTTATTTTCACAACAATACCCCACGTGGTATTATAGCCTCTCGGATATACACAAAGCCAAGGGGGTGGCCATTGGGTTCCGCAGGGGAACCGCGTTTACATTAGATTCCATGTTAAGTGACCCGTTGGGACGTTTTCTGTTTCTGAGGGGCACCCTGGGCAGTATGCCATGCACTCTGGCGACCCTATATGCTCCTAATCGTAACCAGGCGAGCTTTATTGCTTCCTCACTCGGGAAATTACAAGACTTCTCGCGAGGCTGCATTCTCCTAGTGGGTGATTTTAACACCCCCTGGAACCAGTCATTCACACTTCCAGGAGGAGCTCTAGTATTCCACATAAACAATTGCATTATGTTCGCAAGAAGCTTCACGAAGCGCAACTTATTGACACCACCTGGAGGACCATGCACCCGCGAGAACGGGACTTTACCCACTTTTCACAGGTTCACCTAACCTATTCTAGAATTGACCTTTGTTTTATTGATCATCGACACCTACCGTTACTGGTGAGGTCGTCCATTGAGTCTTCGCCTATCTCCGACCATATGCCCATTACACTCACTATCAAGGTCTTATCCCTCCCCCTCAAATCCACCAACTGGAAGTTGAACGAGGAACTCATTGCAGATGAGATTGATAGAAAAGCGATAGAGGAGGCTATCTCCCTATATTTTAAAGAAAACTCTCATCCAGACATTTCCTCGGGTACATTGTGGGAAGCCCATAAGGCTCACATACGTGGCAGGCTGATAGAATTAGGATCCAGAAAGAAAAGGGAACGCACACTCCAGCAAACTAAATTGCTCACTGAAATTAAACACCTCGAACAGAGCCACAAAATCAGACACTCACAAGACTTATTCCATGCCTTAACGGAAAAAAGAGAGGAGTTGAAGTCCGTTATGCACTTAGAGCAAAAACAACGAGCTCGTTTAGTTGCCCGAGGTTACTATGAATGGGGAAACAAACCGAGTAAATTATTAGCCCGCTCCTTGCAGCAGAGGAAATCTGCTTCCTTTATTGCAAAAATCAAAACCCCTTCAAATATTATGATACACGATACTCCCTCCATTGCCAAAGAGTTTCGGGAGTTTTACCAGCAATTGTATCATGTACCACATCCTATTACAGACTTGGATAGGAAAAGGGACCTTATCAAGGAGTACCTAGAGCGGGCAAACCTCCCCAAGTTAGCGCCTGAGGTCTTGGCTTCCTTAGAGGGTGAGCTTACCACCGGAGAGCTGCACTCAGCTTTAAAAAGCATGACAGGTGGCAAGGCCCCGGGACCGGATGGATTCACGGTAGCATATTACCGCGCTTATGCAGGTTTACTCATGCCTCGCTTAGCCACCTATGCCAATGTGACCTCTACCGGTGGTGAGCTCCGACCCGAGACTATCCATGCCCACATTACAGTTATCCCAAAGCCTGAAAAGGACCCTAGTTTATGTGGTAGCTACCGACCCATTTCCCTGTTGAATATCGACGCGAAAATTTATGCCAAAGCCATTGCGAACAGACTTCTCCCCCTGATCCCGAAGTGGATATCCAGAGACCAGACGGGCTTTATCCCCGGTAGAGAGGCGAGGGATAACTCCCTTCGCACCCTCTCTCTGATCGCGCACGCACGGGGAACCTCCCAGCCCACCCTTCTGCTGTCCACGGATGCTGAGAAGGCGTTTGATAGGGTGGACTGGGAGTTTCTAATGGCAACTTTGGCCTATTTGGGTATTAACACTCCCCTTTTGTCTCAAATTTCAGCGCTGTACAACAACCCCACGGCTCAACTACGCATTAATGGCACATTGGGCGACCCTTTCACCTTACACAATGGCACACGCCAGGGCTGCCCCCTTTCTCCTATTCTATTTGCCCTTTCCTTGGAACCATTCCTCTCTATTGTAAGACATAACCCGAACATACATGGAATAGTCACAGGTCCCGTAGAACATAAATACGCTGCTTATGCGGATGATATCTTATTTTATATTCAGCAACCCCTGATTTCCCTCCCGAACCTTCTGTCGGAGTTCTCCCAATATAGTGTCATCTCCAATTTCAAGATTAACATGACAAAGTCTGAAATACTGAATATATCCGTCCCGACACATACAGCCTCGCACCTCTCACAAGCGTTCCCCTTTAATTGGCAACCGAAGAAAATGAAATATTTTAGGTATCTATCTAACGCCAAATCTGACAGCCTTATTCAGAGCAAACTACATCCCATTGCTAAACACCATTAGAACTGACATACAGAGATGGTCACAACTCGCTCATTCCTGGCTGGGGAGAATAGGGGTGATCAAGATGAATATACTGCCCAGGGTGCTATTCATGTTTCAGATGATTCCATTTGGCATTCCGGTCGGCTTCTTTGCTAAACTTACCTCCATTGTCGGTAGATATGTGTGGAACAGGAGGCGGCCCAGACTTGCTAGATCTCTTCTGGTTAGGCAAAAGGGAAGGGGTGGTTTAGCCCTACCAGACTTCAGATTATATTTTCGTGCAATAATCCTGACCAGGCTCTCGGATCTGAAATACCACAAATCTACTAAACTTTGGGCAGCCCTGGAGACAGAGCTCAGTGGCTCGGATATCTCCTCACAAATGTGGATCCCGAGGAAGTTTAGAAGCCTCTCGGCTACTACATCTCCACTGACTCACTCTTCTCTAATGGCTTGGGACTATATATGTAAAGCTCACAAATGGGAATACAACTCACCCTTACTCCCTTTGAGCGGACACAATTATTTTCCCCCTGGAAACACTACACCGGGGGGTTTGCCCCTGGAACCTAGGAATTGGGACTCTCCTACACCAGGTCACTTTCTCCGGGAACATCTTACCCTTGTCTACACTTCTCCGTAATACACTCGTAACCAACATGGATCATTGGAGGTATCGGCAACTAACAGCATTTGTTCATTCTCTACCGAAGCCCCTGAGATCATTTACTGAGCTGACCCCTCTGGAATTAGCATTCTCCGAGGATCGGCCAGTGGAGAAACCTACTTCCTACTTTTACCGTACTCTAGTGGATCTGTCCTCCACCAAAGACCCTTCGTTTATCCATAACTGGGAGCTAGACCTACAAAAAGACTTAACCAGCTCCCAAAAGAGCGACATCCTATGGCTAGCCCACATCTCCTCTGGAGCTTCACATATGGCAGAGGTGAATTACAAGCTCCTTACGAGATGGCATTACTCACCCGTAATTTTACACAAGACCTTCTCTCACATGTCCTCCCTGTGTTGGAGGGACTGCGGGGAGAGGGCGTCTCATGCCCATATCTGGTGGCTATGCCCTCGCATACGCCCATTCTGGTTGGCGGTACTTCACTGGATCGGAGAGATCCAGGGATGGGAGATCCCTAATGATCCTTGGGTTGTTTTGTTCCACTGTACAGGCGGGCCAGTAGGACCATATAAAAGATCAATAACGCCACACCTTCTTAACGCTGCAAAGGCTCTTATTCCACGCTTTTGGAAGAAAAAAAACATCCCTTCACTACGCCTTTGGCTGGTGAAAGTAGACAAAATCTATCACATGGAGGACATGACCCTCTCAATCAGGGGTAAATCTGACCTCGCAAAAAAGATATGGTCCTGCTGGATTGCTTTTAAATATACCGCCGCCTATGCGGAAATTATGTCTCAACCGGTGTAACGGCGCTTTGTACATTGTACTTACTATAGCAGATACTATATTTGTTCGGATGTGTTTGGACCGGGGCGGGTCCCCCTATCCCCACCCCTCCCTTTTTTCCTTCCACACTTTTCATATCTTTTACCCCCGTGTCCTTTATTTCTCTGTTCTTCCTTTATCCTATAATGTTATAGTGTTAAGGGGGTACGCTTTGACCGTTGACTTTTATGATGAAGAAGCCACTCTCTTCCACTCCGCGATGTAGCATCCCTACACAGGAATGTGGAGGTTTGTGATTTGTATGTATGTTAATACCCAACGATGTTACTGGAGGCGATTGGCTGTATTGTATAAAGATGTGCCGCCTTTTCTCAATAAAAACAAATTAAACAGAAAAATGAAATGAAACTTTGTGAATGTCAAAGCTTATGTACTTGGTTATAGGTTCCTGTTACATGTAACACTGACGTTTTTTCTGTTTAAACAGATATACATCAAGGAGGAAGCAACTCCAAAGTACAAATGAACACCTGGAAGACCCAGAAGAAAAAGCTGCACAATTAATGTATAACCAGTAAAAACACCCATTATTTGTCAAAAAACAGAACCTGCTTCTAAGAGAATGACCAAAAGTCCCAACCTAATTTATTGCTTCATGTGGACATCACTTAGCATTCTTCAGCTTCTTTTGGTCTTCTTTTCGGTGCAGTGATCAAGGCAAGGTACCGAAACCTGTCTGCTTTCGTACTTTAACATGTGCCAATAAAAGTATTCACATTTGATATGGACATGGAGTGGCCGGCTCTTCTCTCTTCTTCTTTTGGTCTAAGGCCCACACTATGGTACATGAACGGACTATGCATTGGTTTGAAATGCGTGTGGGCTTTGGTGGATTTGTGACATGTCTGTATTAAGCTCAGAGAAGACTGATGCAGTATACAAAAATGACAGTTGAGAATTAATGTCTTTTGCTTTCCCAGCACTGCTCCAGAGTTCTATGGATTGTGCCAGGTAAGCTTCCAATGCTGGGTGACGTTATTGGTAATGCTCCAAAAAACAAGGGGCGGGACATTGTCTGCATAATTTTACATACAATTTGATCAAAATGAAAACCTAGCAGCCCATGAAACATTGTTCCCACCCCCCAGCAGCCTTAGGCAATCCATAGATGATTAGATTTTCTTTCCTTCCACCACTGGTGGAAAGAAAGAAAAGTGCTCAATTTTCCAAACAGCACGATCAGTGTTGATGGGGAATCCTGCCCACAGCACTATTGTGTTCTACCAGCGAGAAGCCTTCCCGGGCGGCTGAACACAATAATTACTACTAGTGGCTATAACCGCTGGCATGAATCACATGAAAAAAATATATATTGACAGGCTGGTTGTTACCAAGTTGATCGATGGGTACTTGGGTACAACCAGCCCGCCCACAGATGGATCGAATCTCGGCCGGTCCCTGCTGAACCAGCTAAGATTCTATCAATCTATGGCCGGCTTTAGCCATTACAATCTTCAGTGTATTTCGGCTCTCATAATTGCTTCACTATGTCATGTGGGAGAGGGATATTCACCAGCAAGCCTCTGTGCAGCACGTCTTTAAAGTGAACCTATATTTTGCCCATGCAGGGTGAAGAAACCGGTTCATTCTTATGGCCGCAGAACATTCTCACCTTTGCTTTGTTTGTACCTGCAACTATTTAACCCCTTCACACCTAAGGGTGAAACAAATCTTAATGCCTAAGCACAATTATGACGTGTTAGTAAAACTGTACATATCACAACTTTGTGTATCCAGGTGGATTATACCCGTTTTTTTTCCCAGGACAAATTTGGCTTTCATTTGGTAGTAAATGGTTATGATAGCTTCTGATTTTTTTTTTTTTTTTAATAATCAAAAAGAAACTGGCCCAAATAAGTAAAAAAAACGTAAATACTGTATTTACACTTTTTTACCCTGAAAATAGAGGGTAAACTGTGCCTGCGTGTTATACGCAGGGGGCTGTGGAAATTTTTTTCCCTGAAACTTCCCTCTTAAAAGGTAGGGTGCGTTTTATACGCCGATAAATACGAGAGAGATATAGATATATATTTTTTTTTTAACCACTTAAGCCCCGGACCATTTGGTAGCTAAAGGACCAGAGGTGAATTCAGAATTTTGCACTGCGCTGCTTTAACTGTAAATTGTGCAGACATGCAATGTTGTACCCAAATGAAATTTGCGTCCTTTTCTTCCCACAAATAGAGCTTTCTTTTAATGGTATTTGATTGCCTCTGCGATTTTTATTTTTTGCGATATAAACGGAAAAAGACCGAAAATTTTGAAAAAAAATGATATTTTCTACTTTTTGTTATAAGAAAAATCGAATAAACTCAATTGTAGTCATACATTTAGGCCAAAATGTATTCAGCCACATGTTTTTAGTAAAAAAAAAAAGTCAATAAGCGTATATTTATTGGTTTGCGCAAAAGTTAGAGTTTACAAACTAGGGTACATTTTCTGAAATTTACACAGCTTTAAATTTATGACTGCCTATCTCATTTCTTGAGGTGCTAAAATGACAGGGCAGTACAAAACCCCCCCAAATGACCCAATTTTGGAAAGTAGACACGCCAAGGAAATTGCTGAGAGGCATGTTGAGCCCATTGAATTTTTTTTTTTGTCTTAAGTGATTGAATAATGACTAAAAAAAAAAAAAAAAATTACAAAAAGTTGTCACTAAATGATATATTGCTCACACATGCCATGGTTATATGTGGAATTTCACCCCAAAATACATTTTGCTGCTTCTCCTGAGTACGGGGATACCACATGTGTGGGACTTTTTGGGAGCCTAGCCGCGTACGGGACCCCGGAAACCAAGCACCGCCTTCAGGATTTCTAAGGGCGCAAATTTTTGATTTCACTCCTCACTACCTATCACAGTTTCGAAGGCCATAAAATGCCAAAATAGCACAAAACCCCCCCAAATGACCCCATTTTGGAATATAGACACCCCAAGCTATTTGCTGAGAGGCATGGCGAGTATTTTACAGCTCTCATTTGTTTTTGAAAATGAAGAAAGAAAATATATATATATATTTTTTCAATTTTCAAAACTTTGTGACAAAAAGCGAGATCTGCAAAATACTCACAATACCTCTCAGCAAATAGCTTGGGGTGTCTACTTTCCAAAATGGGGTCATTTGGGGGGGTTTTGTGCCATCTGGGCATTCCATGGCCTCCGAAACTGTGATAGGCAGTGAGAAGTGAAATCAAAAATTTACACCCTAGAAAGCCTGAAGGTGGTGCTTGGTTTTTGGGGTCCCGTACGTGGCTAGGCTCCCAAAAAGTCTCACACATGTGGTATCCCCGTACTCAGGAGAAGCAACAGAATGTATTTTGGGGTGTAATTCCACATATGCCCATGGCATGTTTGAGCAATATATCATTTAGTGACAACTTTGTTGAAAAAAAAAAAAAAAAAAATTAAAAAAAATTGTAGTTTTCCGCAACTTGTGTCAACATATAAAATATTCCATGGACTCGACATGCCTCAGTATATAGCTTGGGGTGTCTACTTTCCAAAATGGGGTCATTTGGGGGGGGGGTTTTGAACTGTTCTGGCATTTTATACACAACATTAGGAAGCTTACATCCACTCTTCTAACCACTTGAAGACAAAGCCCTTTTTGACACTGTTTACATGAAAACATTTTTTTTTTTGCAAGAAAATTATGTTGAACCCCCAAACATTATATATATTTTTAAAGCAAAGGCCCTACAGATTAAAATGGTGGGTGTTGCATTTTTTTTTCCTACACAGTATTTGCGCAGCGATTTTTCAAACACATTTTTTGGGTTAAAAAATACACTTTTTTAAATTTTAATGCACTAAAACACACTATATTGCCCAAATGTTTGATGAAATAAAAAAAGATGATCTTAGGCCGAGTACATAGATACCAAACACGACATGCTTTAAAATTTCGCACAAACGCGCATTGGCGACAAACTACATACATTTTTAAAAGCCTTTAAAAGCCTTTACAGGTTACCCCAGTAGATTTACAGAGGAGGTCTACTGCTAAAATGACTGCCCTCGATCTGACCTTTGCGGTGATACCTCACATGCATGGTGCAATTGCTGTTTACATATGACGCCAGACCGACGCTTGCGTTCGCCATTGGGCAAGAGCAGGGCAGGACAGGGGTGCTTTTTTTTTTTTTTTTTTTATTATTAATTTTGCTTTTTTATTTTATTTTTAAATTGTTCCTTCCAAGTATTTTTTTTTTTAAATAATTTTTATTGTTATCTCAGGGAATGTAAATATCCCCTATGATAGCAATAGGTAGTGACAGGTACTCTTTTTTTGAAAAAAACTGGGGTCTTCTAGACCCTAGATTTTTCCTCTGCCCTCAAAGCATCTGACCACACCAAGATCGGTGTGATAAAATGCTTTCCCAATTTCCCAATGGCGCTTTTTATATCCGGGGGGGGGGGGGCATTCCCTCCCACTGCTTGTAAAAGCAGTCCAGAGGCTAATTAGCCGCTAGGATTGCTTTTACATGAAAGCCGGCCGCAGGCTGAAAAGAATGATACCAAGATGATACCTAAACCCGCAGGCATCAATCTGGTATAACCATTCAAAGTCCAGCAACATACCAGTACGTTGCTGGTCCTTGTTGGACATGTATTGTAATCTTTTTTTTTCATGCAGCCAGTTGGCTGAACGAAAAAAAGAGATTGATCGGTGGGTATGCCCACCATTAGAATACCGCCCTTCATCCACCCACTTCCAATGATGGGCATACACGCACCATTTATATATGCCGAAGCATGGGGGCATCCTCCCGCAAAAAAGTTATGCCGCACACACATGGTCGGACTTTTCCACGGGCAAGCCTCCGTCGGAATTTCGACCGTATGTACGCGGCATTAGGAGCAAAATCGCTCCTCCGCCCCTGCTGCCCCAATGCTTCGGCATATTTACTTTTTTTTTTTAACTGTGGTGGTGAAATCACCTCCTACAGCACTGGAGTCGCAGGGATCAGGCCTGTCTCTGCGAACGCTGCAGTTATGTTTGTTGTGTTTTGTAAGTGACAGTGATCGATCGATACTGCACTTGGGTGGCCTGGGCTGGACGGAGGGGCAAAACGCAGGTGCCAGCAGGTATCTGGGCTGATCCCGCTAACACTGCGTTTTTGGGAACCCTAAACTGCTGGGGACGCTAGTATAGATCTGATCAGATCAGATATTGATCTGTTCAGATACTATACCACTAAGAGGGGTGTATGCTTCACGCGTGGGTGTTAGCGTTACTGGCACTAACCTGACGCTGCCTGGGGTGTGACGCAGACCCTCTCTGACGCTAAAACCTAATTGATATCACCCGTCGGGCGATCAGGGGGTTAAACCTTTATTGGGTTATATACGGCAGGTGCCCTGACACTATAAAAAGCAAACTAACTAACCAGCGTCACCCGTAACACTTATCTGGTGATCACTGGTGAAAGGGTTAACTAGGGGCAATCAGGGGGTTAAAACCTTTATTAGATAATATATGGGGGTACCTGACGCTATAAAAACCTGCGGCGAACCTAAAAAAATTTACCAGCTACCGATCTGCATCACCGACACTAAGACAGCGTTTAGAAAAACGATCGCTTAGCGACAGTGGTGATGGGGGTGAAAGGGTTACCTGGGGGGGCGATCAAGGGGGTTAAACCTTTATTAAATATATTGGGGTACCTGACGCTATAAAAACATGCAGCGAACCTAAAAAAAATTACTGGCTACCGATCTGCATCACCGACACTAAGACAGCGTTTAGAAAAATGATCGCTTAGCGACAGTGGTGATAGGGTGTGAAAGTGTTACCTGGGGGGCGATCAAGGGGGTTAAACCCTTATTAGATAATATATTGGGGTACCTGACGCTATAAAAAACCTGCGGCGAACCTAAAAAAAAAAAATTACCAGCTACCGATCTGCATCACCGACACTAAGACAGCGTTTAGAAAAACGATCGCTTAGCGACAGTGGTGATGGGGGTGAAAGGGTTACCTGGGGGGCGATCAAGGGGGTTAAACCTTTATTAGATAATATATTGGGGTACCTGACGCTATAAAAACATGCGGCGAACCTAAAAAAAAATACTGGCTACCGATCTGCATCACCGACACTAAGACAGCGTTTAGAAAAACGATCGCTTAGCGACAGTGGCGATAGGGGGTGAAAGGGTTACCTGGGGGGCGATCAAGGGGGTTAAACCTTTATTAGATAATATATTGGGGTACCTGACGCTATAAAAACATGCGGCGAACCTAAAAAAAATTACCAGCTACCGATCTGCATCACCGACACTAAGACAGCGTTTAGAAAAACGATCGCTTAGCGACAGTGGTGATAGGGGGTGAAAGGGTTACCTGGGGGGCGATCAAGGGGGTTAAACCTTTATTAGATAATATATTGGGGTACCTGACGCTATAAAAACATGCGGCGAACCTAAAAAAAATTACTGGCTGACGATCGGCATCACTGACGCTAAGACAGCGATCAGAAAAATGATCGCTTAGCGACAGTGGTGATAGGGGGTGAAAGGGTCATCTGGGGGGTGATCAGGGGGTTAAACCTTTATTAGGGGGGGTTAGGGGGCTACACTGGACCCAAGACTAAACTTTGGTGACACTTTTACAGTCACAAATGTCACTGATTGCAGTGATCACTAAATAAATGGTCACTGCAATCAGTGACACTGTGACTGGGGGCTGGGGGGGGGGGTGATCTGGGGTGTCGATTTATGTCCCTATGTGTCCTGGTGTCAGTGTAGTGTTGTGTGCACTGACCTGATGTCTTCTCTTGTACGGCGCTCGGTATATGTGAGCGCCGCACCAGAGATGACATCACTTCCTCCTGCTTCCTCTGTCTGACACAGACAGAGGGGGCATTTCCATTCGCCGGGAGCGATCGCGAGGGGGTGGCCGGAAACGAATGGCTGCCCCCTCATCCCGGAACGCTCCCGGACACTTAGCCACCGCTCACTGTATAGGAGGGGGGTCCGATTGGACCCCCCAACTATACAAAGGCAATCACGTATGCTCTACGTGATTGTGCCTGTCGGTGCCATTCTGCCGACGTATATATACAGTGAGCGGTCGTTAAGTGGTTAAACGTAGCTTTATATTTCCTGTTACTACCATAACCTACTACCAAAGAATGACCCAAAATAAATTCTCCTGCTTCTGACAATCACATATGTGTATGTCAGTTGTTGTTTGTACCCGTGATATGGGCCAGAAACTTATTTTTTTTGGTCCCACCTAAAACAAACTGACACTGATGCTAATAAAAAAAAAAATTATAATAATTAATCCTGCCCAAAATATACTGACCCTGACCTTTGACACAAACACTAACCTAGATCAAACCTTGATCTAGGTATTTTTTAAAATATTTTTACACACACTTTTTCCCCCTCTCTGCAAGGAAAGAAATTGTATCTTTCCTCTCCATTCAGAGAGAAAAACACAGGGATGGGCTTCACAGTGACTGATCACTGTGGTAGCCAATCAGAGGCTATCACAGTGATCAGGTGACCCAGAACCAGGAGATCCGGGTCCCGATCGTTAGTACGGATCCCGGGGCTCTCGGTGAGACTCCAGTCCCTGCGTTGGGAGCACACTGTAAGGCGCGCTTCCAGCACAAACGGAGATATGCATGGAAAACAGCCCAGTCCAATGGGGCCGCATATATGTGTTACGTCAGCGGGAACGGGTTAACCAAAGGGAGTGAATAAAATTACCCAGCGACAACACTGGTGATTGGTGAATTAGTGCTGTCACGTGGAGGTGGGGAGAGGGCTTCAGCTGCTCTATAAGCAGGCAAGTGACAGCTTGCAGCTTACAAAGGTCTAAGGCTAGTCATACACACACACTTTGATTGTTTCTGATTCAGGGTGGATGGAGGTCACCTGCTTTCTATTATATTCCGACAGCCACTGACACCCACGGCTGTCTGAATACAGA
Organism: Rana muscosa; assembly: GCA_029206835.1. Classification (NCBI taxonomy): domain Eukaryota; kingdom Metazoa; phylum Chordata; class Amphibia; order Anura; family Ranidae; genus Rana; species Rana muscosa. The sequence goes on along the minus strand of CM055117.1, from coordinate 77,405,640 downwards.
AACCATGACTGCATCTGATAGGAATACAGTCACTGACTATTTTTTACCTGGCTCCATTGATGTTTCTGTTGAAGTATGTTGAGTGGTATGGACAGGGCTATCTATATCTCCAGTTTTGGCCAACTCTGCAGGACATCAGCCAAAATAGGATACATGTATGGATAGCATAACTTCTCATTGCTTGGGGCCAAAAACAACAATAGGGGGGTTACAGGGAAGTAAAAAAGTTAGTTGAGTCAGGTTTAACCACTTCCTGTGTGACAAAAAATTAGAACGTCAAAAAACTCGCCATGCCTCTTACTAAATACATTGGACTGTCTACATTCCAAAAGGGGGTCATTTGGGGGCTATTTGTACTGTCCTGACATTTTTGGGCCTCAAGAAATTACATAGGCTGTCAGTACATCAGGATTGATTTTCAAATATATATATATATATATATATATACATACATACACATACACATACACACACCATAGTTTGTGGACCTTATAACTTTCCTACAGACTAAATAATATACACTGATTTAGGTTATTTTCAGAGAACTGTAGTAGAATAATTTTGGTCTAAATTTATGAAGATTATTTGAAAAATGTTATAATAGAAACAAAGACAAACTTGTTTTTCAAACATTTTAGGCTTTTTTTTGGTGGCGATTACATACCACCAAAAGAAAGCTCCATTTGTGTAAAAAAAAAAAAAAGATAAAAACGTAATTTAAGTACAGTGTTGCATGACCGCGCAATTGTCAAAGAGTGACAGCGCTGAAAGCTGAAAATTGGCTTGGCCAGGAAGGGGATGAAAGTGCCTTCTATTGAAGTGGTTAACCACTTCCCACCTGGCCTATAGCAGAATGACGGCTGGGCGGTGGTTCAATTATCCTGACTGGGCGTCATATGATGTCCAGCAGGATAACAGCCACCGCGCGCCTGTGGGGGCGCGCATCGCGGCGATCGGTGGTACGGCGTGTTAGTCTGACACACCGCTACACCGATCTCGGTAAAGAGCCTCTGACGGAGGCTCTTTACCATGTGATCAGCCTTATCAAATCACTGCTGATCAGGATGTAAACAGGAAGAGCCGTTGATCGGCTTTTCCTCACTCGCATCTGGCAGACGCGAGTAGAGGAGAGCCGATCGGTTGCTCTCCTGACAGGGGGGGTCTGTGTTGATTGTTTATCAGTGCAGCCCCCCCCCCTCGGATGACCGCCCAGGACCACCAGGGATGGCCACCCACACTGGACCCCCAGGTATGCCACCCTAGACCACCAGGGATATGCCAATCAGTGCCCAGACAGCTGCCAATCAATGTCCAGGCAGCTGCCAATCAATGCCCATCCACAATGCCTGCCAGTGCCACCAGGATGCCTATCAGTGCCGCGCATCAGCGCCCAGCAGTGCCACCTATCAGTGCAGCCTTTCAGTACCCGTCAGTGCCACCCATGAGTGACCGTCAGTGCCACCCATGAGTGACCGTCAGTGCCACCCATGAGTGACCGTCAGTGCCCGTCAGTGTCGCCTTATCAGTGAAGGAGAAAACGTACTCATTTACAAAATTTTATAACAAAACAAAAGACATTTTTTTTCTTTTTTTTTCTTCAAAATTTTCGGCCTTTTATTTGTTTAGCAACAAATAAAAACTGCAGAGGTGCTCAAATGCCACCAAAAGAAAGCTCTATTAGTGGGAACAAAATTATAAAAATTCTGTTTGGGTACAGTGTAGCACGACCGCACAATTGTCATTTAAACAGCGGCAGCACTGAAAGCTGAAAATTGGCCTGGGCAGAAAGTGCCCGGTATTGAAGTGGTTAAAGTAAACCAGTCTCTTTGCTTTGAATTGGAAAAAATCACAGACACACTTTAAAAAAAGCATTCCACTGCCGAGTGAGAAGTAGATAAATGTAAAACACATTTATAAAACGCATAGCTTTATGAATTTTGTGTTTTTATTGGCGATGACTTGCAAGTAATGCATAGCATTCATATACCAACCAGAGCAATCCTTCGCAGTGGACGTTTATGCTAAACTTATAGCTCAGGTGTTCCCAATCTTGTATATAAGGCTAAAGAACATTATGCAGAGCACTGGATGGATCTGAAATTAACAGAGTAATCAACAAATTTTTGCAAGTTGGAATAATGCAAGATATTTCATTGGTTTCAACCTATCCTAAAGAAAAACTCCGCTGAAAAATAAAATTGCCTCCAGGTGAACTGTAGCCTTTTAGAAGAATTTTAGCAAACTTTACTTTAGATCCTTATCTACTTTTTTCCTTTAAATTTTAATGTAGACCTTGCCAGCACTTTCTAAAAGTAAGTGGTGTAAGTAAGTGATGGGCTCTGCCTACACTATATTCAACTAATGAGGCTCAGTGTTGTAAAAAGAAAACTTGCTGCCCCAGCATCCCTTTTAATGTGTGCAAGAGTCTTAGAGAGTATCTCACTAAAGACAAAATGCCTTCTGCAGGGGGCGAAACCATTGGACTTTAAAGTGATTGTAAAGGCAGAAGGTTTTTTTATCTTAATACATTCTAGCATTAACCACTTAAGGACCGCCCACCACGCATATATACTGTGGTAGGGCAGGTCTATTGCACGAAATAACGTACCTGTACGTTGTTTCATGCAATAGTGTGGTCGCGCACCGGCTTCACGGAGGAGAAGCCAATGCACGTATCCGCCGGCCACCCGCGATCACTTTACAGAGAGGCAGAACGGGGATCTGCCTATGTAAACAAGGCAGATCCCTGTTCTGAAAGGGGAGAACATGGAGCTCGTCTGTTCCTAGTAACCAGGAACAGCAATCTCTGTTCTTCCTGACAGTCCACCCCCCCACACAGTTAGAAACACACTGAGGGAACACACTTAAACCCTTTGATTGCCCTTGATGTTAACCCCTTCCCTGCCGGTGTCATTTATACAGTGATCAGTGCATTTTTTTTTTAGCACTGATCACTGTATTGGTGTCACTGGTCCCCATAAAGTGTCACTTAGGGTCAGATTTGTCCGCCGAAATGTCGCAATCCCGCTAAAAATCGCTGATTGCCGCCATTACCAGTAAAAGCAATACAAAAATAATTAAAAGTCCATAAATATATCCTGTCGTTTGTAGACGCTATAACTTTTGTGCAAACCAATCAATATACGCTTATTGGCATTTTTATACCAAAAAAATATGTAGCAGAATACATATTGGCCTAAATTGATGAAAAATTAGTTTGACATTTATTGTAATTGAATGTTATTTAAAAAAAAAAAAATGGCCTTTCCTTTTTAATCTGCAGCTCTGTAATTTTCAGTGAAATGCAATATAATTTACCTGTTATTGCTGAATCTCGTAGGACCTCCAAGGTAGTATTCTCAGGAATACTACAGGTACCTCGAGCCACACCAGAAAGGCAGAGGGAGGTTAGGAAAGTAAACTAGTGGCTGAGGAGCTGGTGTAGAAAGGAGGGGTTTGGGGTTCCTGGAGAACTGGGCTGACTTCGCAGGTCGGTTACCAGCTCTTTAGCAGGGACAGACTGCACCTAAATGGGGAAGGTGCAGATCAGCAGGGAGTGAAGATGGCCGACAAGTTAGAGGGGCTTTTAACCACTTGCCGACCGCCGCCTGTACATATACGTCGGCAGAACATGTGGGCGCGCGCCCCTGCGGGTCCCGTGGACTCGATGTCCGCCGGGTGCACGCGATCATCTCACAGAGAGGCAGAATGGGGAGAGGCAAACAAGGCATTTCCCTGTTCTGCCTAGTGACAGGACAGTAAGCTACTGCTCCCTGTCATCGGGGGGAGGTATTCACTGTTGTGTCACTTGTAGCCCAACCCCCTCACAGTTAGAATCACTACCTAATACACACTTAACCCCTTCCTCGCCCCCCTAGTGTTTAACCCCTTCCCTGCCAGTGTCATTTACACAGTAATCAGTGCATTTTTATAGCACTGATTGCTGTATAAATGATAATGGTCCCAAAAAATGTATCAAAAGTGTCCGCCATAATGTCGCAGTCCCAATAAAAATCGCAGATCACCACCATTACTAGTAAAAAATATATATATATATATATATATATATATATATATATATATATATATATATATATATATAAAATAAAAATGCCATAAAACTATCCCCTATTTTGTAGACGCTATAACTTTTGCGTAAACCAATCAATATACGCTTATTGCGATTTTTTTTTACCAAAAAATATGTATAAGAATACATAATCGGCCTAAACTGGAAAAAAGTTATTTTTTGGGGGAAAAAAATGTGGGATATTATAGCAAAAAGTAAGAGAGTTTTTTCAAAATTGTCGCTCTTTTTTTGTTTATAGCACAAAAAATAAAAACCGCAGAGGTAATCAAATACCACCAAAAAAAAGCTCTATTTGTGGGAAAAAAAGGACGTCAATTTTGTTTGGGTGCAACGTCGCATGTCCGCGCAATTGTCAGTTAATGCGACGCAGTGCCGAATCGCAAAAAGTGCTCTGGTCAGGAAGGGGGTAAATTCTTACGGGGCGGAAGTGGTTAATCTAGGCGGGGGGGTGGCCCAGAGGTAGAGATAATCAGCGCGGAACAAATTCCAGTGGGTAGTATTGGGGGCATTAGTGGCAAGTTGACTAAAGCACCTAAACCCGAGGTAAGTACAGTAAAAAGTCCTATTTGCAACCTCAGAGCACCCAATAAGGAAATAGTATGCGACCGGTTTAAACTATGTGGCATGTTCACCAATGCCAGGAGTCTGGTGGACAAGATGGGAGAACTAGAGTTGCTAAATTAGATTTTGTAGGAATTTCAGAGACTTGGTTTAACAGCTCTCATGATTGGCTGGCAACCATTCAAGGGTATTCCCTATATCGCAGGGATAACTTTGGCCCATAAAATCCCTGGGGCACACCCTCTCCTCCTTTTTTGCATTTTGGGATGTGGCCTGGTTTACCATTTTATTATCTAGCGGTAGTCACCCTACAAATTTTCTTTATGTTGCAGGGATAGAGAAGGTAAAAAACACAGATGGTGTACAGAACGCCCCCCAAGAAACATAATTTACTGATTGTGTGATCGGCTCACTGATTTTCCCAGAAGTCTGCACTAAGAAACAAGTCAGATATCAGACATCTCCTGCAACAAAATGTCATTTTTGGTAACATACTCCCAATAAGAAATCACGTCTAAAAGGGAGGCAGGCCCAGCAATTTTCCTCAGAGCTTTGCAGGTGCAGCAGCTGGTTGCTAATTATGAAACCACTCCCATTAGACTCACATCAGCTCATGGTAACAGACAAACACACAGGAATTTCTCCAGATTAACAAAAGGTAAGAATCTGCAACAAAGTTTGTTAAATCCCTGCAATGTACATAGATCACCCAGAGGGGAATGTTTTTTTCTCAACAAAATGGAGTTACCCTTTAATAATGTAATGAATACAGAGCTGCATTAATTTGTGTTTTTATATCCTCCAGGAGTTCAGATTTAGTTACAAAACAAGCTGCACTCTGTAGTAATAAAATGGAAGCTGAAGAACAATCACATGACCCGTTCCAAGTGACAGTTTGGCAGTTCATTTTGGTGGAACACAAAGATTTCAAATTGGTTCCATTCATTGAACCATCTCTAAAATCAGATCCCTGCTCTGAACAAAGGCACAATGCTGCTCTTCTTTAGTGACAGCCCCAACATGTACATGAATAAAGAGTACCAGTCTGTATAAAACCTGAATATATAAAAAAAAGAACTCATAGATGTGTAAAAATATCTATGAACTGGTTAGATAACAGAAGGATTTAAACCCAATGTCTGGGTCTTAAGTCATAAAAATAATCCTTACACTATACAGAATGTCTTTACTGCAGCTGCACAGGTTACAGTGTAGACCGGGGCAAGGCGACCTGCAAGACCGAGTGTCACAGGCGTGATTTAGAGAGGCAGAGGCATGATGGGATATTAGGTTTCAACACAGCTGGAGTGCCGAGATTGCCTAGCCATGGTGTTGATCATTGGAAAGTGGCTTCAGCTTACTCTCTGCATCCTGCTTGTAACAGCATTTCTGCAGAAACTTGGAACCAATTTGTCCGAGTACCTGAAGCATTATACTTAACCATTCAGTTGTCCAACTAATGTAATCATACATGCCGTTACCGATCATTGGTTATATGTAAATTGGGATGCTGAATTTAAAGGGTGATGAAAAACTTAGAATTATCAAGAAGTGAAGGAACAAACCCAAGCCCAACAACCCTTGTCACAGGGCTCCCAGAGCCATACGGATTCAGGGCTTGGAATTCTGGGCAAACCGCTCAGGTTTACAATAAACAAGGTCTGGAGTCAAGGAAAGCACACAACAGACATCAACTCTTAGGAACGGCAGCAGAAATGTCTCTACAGAGGGACACCATGGCCTCCTGGTCCTTCTTCCTCTTCTTCTTCCGGGGAGTCTTTTCTTTCGAGCCTGAACTGTCCATGGCGTCTCCTTCACAAACCATTTTCACATAAGTGTTAAACATAACAGGTGATTTCGCACCCAGCCACATATCACCGATGTAGAGAGATGCCAAGAAACTGGCGGCAGCTGTAGGAGGAATAATGAGATCAGATTATTAACAAAAAAAGACTAGAAATGTACAATCTGTTTTATTTGGTTTATATATAACTTCCATCAACAACATGGCATGACAGCCCCTTCTAAAACAAATAGGCTGACAGAGGTCTTAGTGTGTGCTTTTTATACAGTATATACTGATCTCCTTCATGGCCATGGCCATATAAAAGTGTCTGGATACTGCTGCTCAAATTACATAAATCTACACAATAATACGTACACTATATTGCAAAAGTATTGGGACGCCTGCCTTTACACACATTAACTTTAATGGCATCCCATTTTTATTCCGTAGGGTTCAATATTGAGTTGGCCCACCCTTCGCAGCTATAACAGCTTCAACTCTTCTGGGAAGGCTGTCCACAAGGTTTGAGAGTGTGTCTATGGGAATGTTTGACCAAAATGTCTTGGTATGCCGACGCCTTAAGAATTCCGTTCACTGGAACCAAGGGGCCAAGCCCAACCCCTGAAAAACAACCTCACACCATAATCCCCCCTCCACCAAATGATTTGGACCAGTGCACAAAGCAAGGTTCATAAAGACATGGCTGAGCGAGTTTGGGGTGAAGGAACTTGACTGGCCTGCAGAGTCCTGACCTTTACCCGATGAAACACCTTTGGGAAGGAATTAGAACAGAGAATGTGAGCCAGGCCTTCTCGTCCAACATCAGTGCCTGACCGAATATATAAATATACACATCAGGAGCTGATCTGCGGGTACCGCGGACTCTATGCCTGCCGCCACCCACTGATTATTCGGTACAGAGGCAGAACAGCAATCTGCCCATTTAGACAAGGCAGATTGCCATTCGGTCAGTGAGGAAGGCATGGATCCTGTGTTCCTGCAAAGTAAAAGGGCCTCCCACACTGTACAAAACACAGGCTAGGCACATAGTTATCTCTTTGATCACCCCAGTTGGTGACCCCATCCCAGCCAGGGTCACTGTATTAGTGTCACTGGTCCCCAAAGTGTTCTTGTCCTGCTATAAGTTGCTGATCGCCGCTATTACTTATAAAATATAAATAACAATTCCATAGTTGGTAGACGCTATAACTTTTGCGCAAACCAAACGCTTATTGGGATTTTTTTTTAACAAAAATATCTGGCAAAATACATATTGACCTAAATTGGTAAAGAAATTCGATTTTTTTCAATATTTGTATTGGATATGTTTTATAGCATATTGTAAAAAAGATATATATTTTTTTTTTTTTCAAAATTATATATTTTTTTGGTTTAAAGTTCAAAAAATAAAAACCGCAGTGGTGATCAAATACCACCAAAAGAAACCTCTATTTGTAGGGCAAAAAAGGGACATCAATTTTATTTGGGTACAGCGAAATTGTCAGTTAAAATAATGCAGTGCCTTATCGCAAAAAAAATGGCCTGGTCAGGAAGGGGAGTAAATCTTCCTGAGGTCAAATGGTTAAACAGGTGTGGCAGTCCTTGCCAAAACTTTAACATGCCAAGGAGAGTTACATAGTTAATCTGGTTGAAAAAAGACACAAGTCCATCCAGTTCAACCAACATGATTGTATTAATATATAGTACTAGATAATAGAAAAGATAATAGTTAGCCCCAAATCCCAAAGTAATGCATCCTATTACCTACCTTTCTGCGAGTCATTTGTATGGTCATCAGACAGCAGACAGAGATCCTTCACAGCTTGATAAGTGTCCCCGCTCATATTTTGAGCCTCAATAAGGTTCATCATGACCTGGTTAGCTATACCTAGCAGTTCTAGGCCAGAATCCGGCTCACTGCAGATTTTGTAGTACAATTTATAGAGGGTACTTCTCCATACACCATCTTTAAGCAGCTCCTGAACTACCCATGAACGGGGTACAATGCAGCTCTTCAGCCAGTGAAGAGAGTGTTTGAGATCATGTGCATTTAGTACAGCTTCACCTTCCACTTTTATTATCCACTTGGCGACCAGACAGGCCGTAGCGCACACTAGAGCACCGCTATTTGTTCTCTTTTCTGGCTCCTCCTCCTCCTCTGTGGGGGCCCCCTTTGCCTGGTCTGGACCTTCTCCTGTCTCTTGGGTAGGGTTGGAGAGCAGGTTTGGTAAATTGGGTTTCCAGTGCATCACTATAGACTTCACATGATTCTTGGACTCCTCTAGATGGGACGTATGGTGCGGTTCCAAGATTTCCTGCTGTGTAGTCTCAATTCTCTTCCTTAGATGCCTAGGGACTGGCTGTCTGAATTTTTCTTTAATGGTACCTGAGAAATAGATAAAAAATATATATTACTAGCAGCTATAATTCAAAATATTTTTTTCCTCAATTTACAGTTCTGGCACAATGCCCACAAGTCTATTGCCATCTCCTGATTTACTCCCGTATGAGCACTTGTTCTCCAAAATGCCCAAATAATCCAGTAGGACCCAATAATGAAAACAGTGGCAAAACCTAAATGCCATTCAACAACAAACAAAGAGGTGACCCTCCTACCCACAACCCCTTTTACAACACTCAAATGCTATAGTAACTTACGAAGTCTAGATTGTGGTAGGCTATTGCTCAAATCTCAAATTTAAAAGGCTAAAAATAAAACCTATGTGGCTCACGGTCAAAGTTAAAAAAGCTAAAAACAATAAGAAAAGAGCTTTTAAAAAATATAAACATGAAAGAAACACTAGTGTTATTTAAAATGTTACAAAAAAAATTAACAGAATATGTAAAAAGGAAATCAAGGATGCAAAAATTCAAAACAAACGACAGATTGCAAAAGATAGTAGGACAAACCACAAAAAGTTCTTCAAATACATTAATAGTAATAAGGTCAAGTCTGAGCATGTAGGCCCTTTACAAAACAATCTAGAGTGGGTGACTGGGGACAAAGAGAAGGCTAATTTATTAAATACTTTCTTCAGCTCTGTGTATACAAAGGAGCATGGGGGAGCTCATGTCCATAATGGGGATGGTAGTGACACAGCCCCAAATGATCCACAATGGCTCAAAAGTGATATGGTCCAGAAACATTTAGACAGAATAAAGGTGGATAAAGCACCTGGACCAGATGGCATACACCCACGGATCCTAAAAGAATTGAGCTCTGTAATTTCAAAGCCATTGTATCTAATTTTTAGGGACTCAATGATAGGCATAGTACCACTGGATTGGCGCAGGGTGAATGTGGTGCCCATATTTAAAAAGAGAACAAAGTCTTTACCAAGTAACTATAGACCTGTTAGTTTAACTTCTATAGTTGGGAAAATACTGGAGAGATTAATAAAAGACCACATAGACGAGTTCTTGCTGGGAAAAAAAACAATTTAAGCAACAGACCGCATGGATTCATGAAAGACAGAAGTTGTCAGACAAATCTGATTTCTTTTTATGAAGAGGTAAGTAAAAGCTTGGACAGAGGGGTGGCGGTGGACGTGGTATACTTGGACAGAGGCGTGGCTGTGGACGTGGTATACTTGGATTTTGCAAAAGCGTTTGATACAGTTCCCCACACACGGCTCATGTGCAAGGTAAAGTCTACAGGCTTGGGAATACCAGTTTGTAAATGGATAGAAAACTGGCTAAAAGACAGAATTAAGAGTAGAGGTTAATGATTCTTACTCTGAATGGTCTAAGGTTATCAGTGGTGTACCCCAAGGTTCAGTGTTGGGACCCTTACTTTTTAATATCTTTATAAATGATATTGGGTCTGGGATCAAAAGTAACAGTTCCGTCTTTGCAGATGACACCAAGCTACGCAGTGGAATAACTTTCCTTTTTTAAATCAGATAATTTTTATTGAAAACACACAACTCTTTTCCATTACACTATATGAAACCAGAATAACGTCCTTAAAGAAAGTCTCCAATCTACAAGCCGACCTCAATGCTCTGTCTAATTAGGCGACTATGTGGCAGATGAGGTTTAATGTTGATTAATGTAAAGTTATGCACTTGGATGCTAAGAATATGCATTCATCACACATACTAGGGGGGAGTACAACTGGGGGGATCCGTAGTGGAGAAGGATCTGGGGGTTTTGGTAGATCATAAGCTGAATAATATGCAATGCCAAGCTGCGGTTTCCAAAAGTTTCCAAAGTCCTTTCTTGTATAAGAGAGGTATGGTCTCCAGAGAGAGAGATATCATTTTGCCCCTGTACAAATTAGTTAGATCTCATCTGGAATATGCAGTTCAGTTTTGGGCACCAGTTCTCAAAAAGGATATCGGGGAACTGGAGAAAGTGCAGAGAAGGGCAACCAAACTGATAAGAGGCATGGAGGAACTCAGCTATGAGGAAAGATTAGAGGAACTGAATTTATTCACTCTTGAGGAGATTAAGGCGGGATATGATCAACATGTACAAATATATAAGGGGTCCATATAGTGAACTTGGTGTTGAGTTATTCACTTAACGGTCAACACAGAAGACAACGGGGCACTCTTTACGTCTAGAGGAAAAGAGATTTCATCTCCAAAAACGGAAAGTTTTCTTCACAGTAAGAGCTGTGAACATGTGGAATAGACTCCCTGCAGAGGTGGTTCTGGCCAGCTCAGTAGATTGCTTTAAGAAAGGTCTGGATACTTTCCTAAATGTACATAATATAACTGGGTACTAACATTTATAGGTAAAGTTGATCCAGGGAAAATCCGTTTGCCTCTCGGGGGATCAGAAAATAATTGTTTCCCCTGCTGTAGCAAATAGGATCATGCTCTGATGGGGTTTTTTGCCTTCCTCTGCATCAACGGTGGGTGTAGAATTGGGTATATGGGATTGTACGATATTTTTTTTTTTTTTTTTATGGTTGAACTGGATGGACTGTCTTTTTTCAACCTGACTATGTAAATCATGGAGAACGGAAAGTAGGAGCGCTTCTGTTAGAAGGGTCCTCCAGGTGCTATATACATTAGGAGTCATCCAAGATAGCAGGATAGCAAGCTGACAGGCACTCGGGCAGCACTTACAGGAGAGAAGCAGGCTCTGGATAGAGAAAGATATGCAGAGAAAGCTGCTTCTAAGTGCAGTATGTCAGCAATTTTATTAAAAGGCAACAGTTAAAAACACTTACAGGATTAGAGTGTAAACGGGCTCATCAATGTATGAAGTCCTCCTGAGATGGTCTTCCCTATCACTGTGCCGACCAGCAGCTGCGAGGAACCAAAGGTCTGGAAATGCAAGATAGTCGCCGCACTGCCTGAAACTACCGTGGAACAAAAGGTTTTGAAGAAGGAGCCTCTGAGCATGCTCCGAAACTAGTCACCACTCGCTTGCTGGTGGTTTCAGGAAGTGCGGTGCCCGTCTTGCTCCTCCAGACTTCCTGCAGCTGCTGGTGGGCACAGTGACAGGGAAGACCAGCTCAAGAGGACTTCATAAAACTGATGAGCCCGTTTGCTCTGTAATCCTGCAAATGTTTTTAACGGTTGCCTTTTAATAAAATTGCTGACATACCGAAGCGCCCTTCTCTGCATAGCTTTGTCAATCACTCAGATCATCACCACAGAACCAATTACTGTCACAAACGAATGTCCTTTCAGTTGCCAACTAAACTCAATCAACCTTAAGGCCGGGTTCACACTATTGCGAATTGGATGCGGGATCCCTATGGAGCAGGTTCACTTATCTCCAATGCAAATTTGCACAGGAGCTCTGTGCGTCTTTTGTTCTGATTCAGGTCCGAATTCAGCCCAAAATTCGGGCTGAAATCGGACCTGAAACGGTGAACCAGGATGCACTGGACCCCTGCTGTGAGCCGCATCGGCATCCAGTGTGAACCCAGCCTTATGCTCCATTCACACTTGTGCGCTGTGTCATGCAACTTTAGACATCAAAGTCGTATATCAAAGTTGCACCCCATTCTTTTCAACGGCACCTGTTCAAGTCGCTGCGACTTTAAAAAGGTGACTGCACTACTTTGGTGCGACTTTGATCCATAGAGCGTAAAATCGGATCAAAACTTGCATCAAAGATTTTGGAGATGTGCAGGGAGCCTATTTTTAATCCTTATGCTGCTAGCCTTAGTAACTGCATAGGAATTGATATATTTACTGGTTTTAAACTTTTTTTTTCAGTTGCTTTCTAATTTCTGGCCTAAAATTTCCAACATCCTGTTTTGGCCTTAAACAAACTGGCATCTTGGATCATTTACTGGCAAAGCTTAAATTTAAATTGTTGTTGGATTATTAGATTCCATTTTACAGAATGTCCTCTAGGATTGGCTCCAAACTCGAATAATGAAGTTTTAGAAGACAAAATAATAATTTGATAAGATTTCTGAAAAAAAATTATTCGTAGTAAAATCTGAGAATCTTAGGTCAAAGTTGTGTGAATCTTGGGTAAAGGGTACTGTATAACATTATGCAATTAAAGGAGCACTATACCTTTTTTTTTTTTGCTTTAAAATAACAAACATGTTATACTTACCTCCACTGTGCAGCTCGTTTTGCACACAGTGCCCCGATCCTGGTCTTCTGGGGTCCCTCGGCGGCTGTCTTGGCTCCTCCCCGCAAGGACTCCACACCTTAATGCGAGTGAGCTCGCATGGTGTGGAGTGATTGCGGGCGCGCTCCCGTGATACAGCGGCGGCCATAGCCGCCGACTGTATCACTCGGCCCCGCCCCCCGGCGTGCCGCGTCATTGGATGTGATTGACAGCAGCGCCAGCCAATGGCTGCGCTGCTTTCAATCTATCCAGTGTAGCCAATCGGCGGCCAGGCAGAAAAACGAAGAGGATGACGGGGACGAGCATGGGACTTTCGAGGGGCCAGGTAAGAAAAACGGGGGCTCGGGGGGGGGGGGGGGGGGGGGGGGCGGTATTGTCGAATGTTTTTTCACCTTAATGCATAGGATGCATTAAGGTGAAAAAACATGTAACTTTACTACTCCTTTAAAGCTGAACTGAGCAAACCGCTAAATGCACAAATGAAATACATTTTACCTGCCAATGGATTTGTATTTTTCTCCATCCAGTCCTGACATTTACACAGCTCTATCACGTGCCACAGTCAGCCTGGCAACTAACTTTTCTCTAGTTAAAGCTAACAAAATTGTAAATGCTGATCGAGTGAGTTTTGTTCCTAAACATAATATGAACTATTTTTTTTATTATTTTTTTTTTTTTACAATTCTTCAGTTGCTTCCTGGTTTCTGGCCTAGACCAAAATGATGTCATACATCCCACAAGTCTTCATGGGGGGGTGGCAATTTCAAAGCTAAGCACACCCTCCTGCCTGCACACCTTAGCCAAGGGCAGGTGGATTCCAGGAAGTAAAGGCTAGATGAATCATCTGCCCTTACTCAAGATGGTTGCAGGTAAAACTGCTAGGAGGGGAGTTTTTCAAAGTGGGTTCTCAACAAAAAGCATGGAGACATGGATGGATGGGCGAGTTTGCTTCAAAGCAGTGGTTATCAACCCTGTCCTCAGGGCCCACTAACAGGTCAGATTTTATGTATTACCTTGGGGAGATGCAGACTATAATACTGCAATTCATGAGCAGCAAATGATATCACTTGTGATGTATTTCAGTTATCTTGCAAACCTGGCCTGTTAGTGGGCCCTGAGGACAGGGTTGATGGCCACTGCTTTAAAAGGATAAGTACAGCTAAAGCTTGTTTGGCTGTACTTCTGTGGATCACAGGAGTGCAGTTCGTTCTGCACTCGTGACCTGTTTCCAGCAGACAGCGGGCTGACACCCACTGTCGGCTGACGTCACTAAAATCGGTCCTGGCTGGGACATGATCAGGACAATAAAGTCAGAAACCGCCCACAACCCTGGACTGGCACCTGGCTCAGCCTCTCAGCGAGCCACTGAGAGGCTGAGCCAGCCGCTCCCGCCCCCTCCACAGCCCAGCGCTCCAGTGTCCCCCACTGACTCTAAAGGTCCGTACACACGGTTAGAAAATCTGAAGTTAAATTTCGTGCTTTGAACGATCTGCCAATTTTCTGATCGTTGGTACGGTGCTTTTGACAGCCGATTACGAATTGTCATCAGACAAAACCTGGATGTGCAGGCTCCAAATGTTTTGTCCGATGTGACCACAACGTCCGATTTTCTTTTCATTAGTACGGTTTTCTGCCACAAAAAATAATAATCTGAAGAGCAAGACTAGGCATGCTCAGAAATGAAAGAACACATACAAAACAATTCAACACATTATGTCACTTCTGACGTTGAATTCTGTCGTCTGGAAAATTTGTGATGGCGAGTACCTTCTTCACTTTCGATTTGAGACTAGCATTCAACAAAAAACGGATGAAAATTCACCCAATAATCTGATCGTGTGTACAAGGCTTAAGACCCCATACACACTATTAGATTTTCTGCAGATTTTTGTCTTCAGATTTACCAAAACCATGTAGTACAAGGGTCTGCCTGATTGCATACAAATTGAAACTCTTAAGGTTTGACCTCATTTTATATGGTTTGGGCACATCTTAAGACAAAAATCTACAGAAAATCTAATAGTGTATATGAGGCTTTAGACTGGGAACCAAGCGATCAAAGACCGCTGATCGCTCGGTTCTCACAGCTCCACGAGCAGAGAGCTGGCGACTGTCAGTCACCACCACTCTGCTCATGGAGCGGTGAGAACCGAGCAGACAGCGGTCTTTGATCGCTCAGTTCCCAGTCTTAGGGTCAGCATCAGACTGATGCTGCATCCACCTAGGTAAGTTTGATAAAAAGAAAAAAAAAAGCCGAACTTGTCTTTTAAATATGAAAAATGAATTAAATAGTGTTTCGGTTTGTGGTGCTCAAATACAGTTAAGTTCTGCTTTAAGTAGAATATTTTTAGCAGCAAACGGCCCCTGAAACTTCTATTACAATTTTGGCAACCATGTTAAAAGGATCAAAAACAAAAGAAGCAATTAGCAAAAGAGAAAAGCATGACAATTCAGTGAAATGTAAAACTGTCTCCAGCAGTGAAAGCTTCCGTGACTGCTTTACTGAAAATAGAGCCAATCTTTTTTTAGCTGATTTATGGCACTTCAGCAGAACATGAAGAAACACATTTAAAGTTTTCCGTTTTTAATTGTTGAATAAATCAATTCAGAAAGAATTTTCAATGTCACTCCACATCCTGTTCACAGCACATGTCCCTCCTCAGATCGCTAAACCATCTAAATTTGGAGCACTGGAGTATAATTACATCTCACACTTATATAATGGAACAAACAAACTCTATACTGCTAGTATTGTCCAAACTTCAATTCATGAGTGACAACCATTCCATACCTCACCCAGCACTCCAGGGACAGGGAACCGTGCCACCAATGAGGTAGCTATGATGGGACCCAAACCACCCCTAACGGAAGTTTGTAATAGTGATTTACTACTACAGGGCAGCCGCACTGCACAGGATCATGTATATATATAATGATTCTGCACTTCCGGGTTTTGGGTGCAAGTGCGCGCCGCCGGTGCGCTACTGCTGTGATTTTACACAGCGGGAGCCGATCAGCGGGTCAGGCACCCGCTGATTGTTCGTTACACTGACATAATGCCAGTCTGCCTATGTAAACAAGGCAGATTGTCATTCTGTCAGTACTGAAGACATGGATGCTGTGTTTCTGTAAAGCAGAAACACTGATCTATGTTTTCCACTTGTAAAAGCACCTCCCCCACTACACTGAAACATTAGCTACGCACACAGTTAACCCTTTGATCTCCCCTGATATTATCCCCTTCCTTGCCAGTGTCATTAGTACAGTGACTGTGCATATTTTTAGCAGTGATCACTGTAATAATGTCACTGGTCCCCAAAAAAGTGTCAGTTAAGTGTGCAATTTGTCCGCCGCAATATTGCAATCCTGCTATAACTCGCTGATGCCCGCCATTACTAGTAAAATAAAATATGCCAGTTTGTAGACGCTATAACTTTTGCGCAAACCAATCAATATATGCTTACTGTTGTGTTTTTTTTACCAAAAATATGTAGCAAAATACATATTGGCCTAAATTGATGAAGAAATTTGATTTTTTTTACATTTTTTTCTTATTGGATATGTTTTAGAGCAGAAAGTAAAAAATATTGTTTTGTTTTTTTCCCCCCAAACTTGTTGATTGTTCTTTGCTTATAATGCAAACAATACGAGCTGCTTCCTTGCAGAATGTTTTTTACTTTAATTCAGACAATGCATTAAGGTAAAAGAATATCGTACTTTTAAAACCGTTTAAAGACTAGTTAGGTTTAGCCTGGAAATCTCCATTAAAACGAAACTCTGGGCAAACCGACAAATACATAGATGAAATAAATAGAAGGTAGAGGTTTTACCAGATGAATGGGTTTGTATTTCTATCTATGCCACACAGCACAGCTCTGTCTGTAAGGGAAGAAGACCAGATTTTTCTCTGCTGCAGTTCAGTTACACTTACAGGTCTTGTTCCTCCCCTCAGTCTGTGACTGGACAGGGAAAAGAGAAGCAGCAGAATAATGTACTCATCTCTCTGTCTGGCTTATTTCTGCTGCTTCTCCTTCTCCCAGTCTGAACTATACGGCACAGGGACTGCAAGAAGCCAAGAGGTCAGATTTAGTTACTTATATTCTTATGTAGCGGCCTCACTCCCTTCTCTCGTGAATCGGTTATCCGATAGCTCTTGTCTAGGGGTATCTTGTATGCAAGAGTGAGATGCGCCACGGCCCATGTCCTCCCCATTGCAGCGGGTGAGGTGAAGGCCAGTACCTGTTATTCTCCTCGGGCCTGTGTGTTTCTTTAAAAGCCAAGTCTGTTGTGCTGACACTTCCCTTCGCTCCCATTAACCAGAGTACCACACACCGATAATGGTCCAACACTTGTTTATTATAGCACACGAATAAACAGTCTGTTGTCAGCCGACTGGTTGGGACCCATAAAACAGTTCAATACGGTGGGGTGAGCAGGTCGAGGCACAGTCCTAACAATCAAACTAAACCACTGTGGTTTCACCAACGGTTGCTACAGTCATCGGCTTGAGAGAGAACTTGAATATTCGGAGTCTCTACCAGCGACTCTAGAGAGCATGAACTGGAGTACCTTCGCTGCGTTGCGGCCCCTGTCAGGGGGAAGATGTCCCTCCAAGGGAGTTACCAGAGGCCCCTCTGTCACCGGGTTGATGCTCTCCGTGCTCTTCAGAAGGGTAACCTCCCCGGCCTCCTCGCCTCAGATACGGGCCCCATCCACCTCAGGGTCCCTCGGACTCATCCACCCTTGCGGAGCCCAGTCGAAGTCACTGGGCCCCAGGCCTCCGGTGTAGTACCTCACCCCAGGCTTAAGGTGCCTGAGATGGACGCCAACACTGCTCCGACCAGGCCATGGGCACCTGGGCCGGAACTCCGAACCGCCAGCACCCAGGCCAAAGGTGCCTGGGCGCGGGATAGCAAAAAGACCTCGTGGCGAGGGTGTCTACCCCCTTTTATGCCCTCCCCCCAGCCGGCACAGCAGGTTCCCCGCCCCGCTGTACCACTGCCAGAGCAGGACAAAAAGGGTGCAGCACTACGGCAGTGGTTCTACCTCGACTCGGGACGACATCGCCACCCACAGGTCAAGGAGAACAGCACACTACCAAAGTCCTCCACGACTTAAATGGTCTAAACCCTCTCATGATTGGTACATCCTGGATCATACTACCACCCAAGTGCTCCCCCTAGATTTAGACCCCCGCTACACTTACATTTAAAAAATACGCTTATTGATGGATACCTAGAATACATCTTGCTGCTGCACAAAAATAAGCAGAGCAAGTGCACTTATTGTTGCCTACTAAGGTCTAGTTTGCACTTGCTGTTGAGGCGAGAGGTGGTAAAAAAGAATGTGGTTGAGTAGTGTTTTTACCGCCTCCTTCCCAAGTTGCAAAGCCAGCAGTATGGTGGTATACACTGTGCAAAAATGAATACTCCAGGCGTGGCGACTCCCCCTCCCGCTGTTTCTGGTGGGCAGTACCACCCGCCGAATATGAACCATTCAAGTGAATGTGTGTGTGTGTGTGTGTGTGTGTGTGTGTGTGTGTGTGTGTGTTCTGCGCCGCAACCACTCAGGACATTGCACTGAGTTAAGAAAAAGAAAGGGCGCACCAGCCTAGTGCATTATCTTTCGGATAGGTTTTATTTGAAAGAATATATAAGAACTACTCACAAGTGTAGCAGAAAGGTTCACGATAAAAAAAGTTTCCATAGGTAGCAGCAATATGTCGAGCCCAAACGCACTCCAGATGGTCATAGAGGACGTGATGAGGACCACTAAAAAGTACATTGCACACAGTTGAGGCATGATGGTAAGGGCTTTGAGGGGTTAAACAGGCAATGAGGAGGAAACAATGCCTCCTCACTGCCTATTAAATGCCCTCTGAAAAGTGTGGATCACTCATGTAAACAAGCCCTGAGGTTAGAGTCACCTAGCTTTGAGCTTGTGATGATGGAATCAGCTTGACATCAGTCTGAGATGCTTCTGAGATCATCCAGAAGTTCAAGCCACCCCTCTTCCATCACCGAAAACGCACATAAACTAAACTTCCATCTAACAAATGCTACTACTCTAGCTACAATGTGTTAGTATGTATAAGCAAGACAAATGAGCAGGGATATAAGAAATAAATAAATTGTCCAGTCACTTACTTATGAGTTCTTTGACTTTGAACTCTTTGGCCAGTGAGCCGATTCTCTCCTGCAGATCGAGGTCCTTCTCGATGGAGCTCCACTTGTGCAGTAGGAGCAGAGCATTCTTATCGGAGAACACTTGTTCATTAACCACAAACCTGCCCATTTCCTTAAAGGCCTCCAACACCCGTGAACGGTACTGCAAAATGGAGCTCAAGGTACAGAAATACTGGCAGAGATGGAGGCCATCTAAATTTGTTCTGTGGTGAAAGAAAATTAAAAAAAATGCTACAGTGCATGCAACAATGCTCCTTGTGCTTCTAAATGAACTCAAATATAAAACAAACACATGCAAATGGGGTTCATTGAACAAGAAATGGCCCAATTTCTTTTATAACAAGGAAACCTTAGAATTTTAAAGGATAAAGTTTACCTTTCTCAACATGTTACATGTAACACACATATTTTATTTATTAGTTATTGAACATCCTTCCCATCTACCCCCCGATCCACCTCTTTCTTGTGACATTGGGTGGGGGACCTTCTCACCGCATCCGCTGTCAGTTTGAAAACAGCGTGGCTGTGTGTTCTGTGAATGAATGCCTACAAGTACCGTAAGCCATTGCGGCTGATGGCTTGTAGTTCTCAATTAAGTACAAGGGTGCTGGTGAGCGCTCTCAAAGTCCATTGAGCTTCAGTAACTGCCTGCCCGTATTGGAGGTATGGACAGACAGTGACTGGAAGAGCCTGACATTGGAGCCATGATCTGCTGATCACGGATGCAATGCCTTACAGGCTCCCAAGAAAAACATTTTTTTTTACCTGCAACAAATGTACATTTATTTTTTTTGGTGCTCTTATCCTTTAAAAGCCTAACCAGCCAAAAACAAAAAAACAGGGAATGAAACTAAAAATGTTCTGGCTGGAGTTAGGTTTGGACTGAGCAGAAACAAACAAAACATAAAAAGCGAACATATACTCTAATAGGACGATATCACCACCCCTCAACACCTGTGCTGAATCAATGGTATGGTATGAACAACAAGGTGTTAAAGCTAAAATCCTAATAAGGCCAGCTCTGGAAGCATAATGTTGTGCTTTCTTTACACCATCATACCATTCCTCCTGTGATGCCATTAAATGCATCCTTCTTTTTGGTGTGTGAAAAGCATTGTTACAGGGAGCTGTAGAAAACCTCCCCAAACTCAAGGACGCATACAGAACCCTTCATCCTCCACCAGTCTAGACAATATCCCATCATATTATTTTCAAACTAAAGTACTGAACTTGTTATCAGGCTAAGTAAACGAGGTTGTAAGAAGAACTACAAGCGAGGACCCATTTGTTAATGCCACCTGAAGCCAAGAAGTTGCCCACCTTTGCTACTGAGCGTAAAACCTACTAAAAGCTACAAAGGCAGTTTAAAAACCACCAAGACTGCTGCTTCAGATGATACATACTGGTTAGTTGTGAGGCTAAAATGCTGTGAGCAGAGACAGGAACAAGGCTGACATGCTTGAGTTACTCGTCTAACATCATGCAGCACCATTGTAAATGCTGGAGGTGATCAGGTACCTGTGATGGCATGCATCCCATGAGCATGAAATCTTCTACTCAATGATTTTGGTGCCTTACTTATACAGTGGTTACGGGAAGTATTCAGACCCCCTTAAATTTTTCACTCTGTTATATTGCAGCCATTTGCTAAAATTATTTAAGTTCATTTGTTTTTCCTCATTAATGTACACACAGCACCCCATATTGACAGAAAAACTGAATTGTTGAAATTTTTGCAGATTTATTAAAAAAGAAAAACTGAAATATCACATGGTCCTAAGTATTCAGACCCTTTGCTAAGTATTTAGTATTTGCACCCTTTTGATCTAATACAGCCATGAGTTTTTTTGGGAAAGATGCAACACGTTTTTCACACCTGGATTTGGGGATCATTTGCCATTCCTCCTTGCAGATCCTCTCCAGTTCTGTCAGGTTGGATGGTAAACAGCCATTTTTAGGTCTCTCCAGAGATGCTCAATTGGGTTTGAGTCAGGGCTCTGGCTGGGCCATTCAAGAACAGTCACGGAGTTGTTGTGAAGCCACTCCATTGTGATTTTAGCTGTGTGCTTAGTGTCATTGTCTTGTTGGAAGGTAAACCTTCGGCCCAGTCTGAGGTCCTGAGCACTCTGGAGAAGGTTTTCGTCCAGAATATCCCTGTACTTGGCCGGATTCATCTTTCCCTCGAATTGCAACCAGTTGTCCTGTCCCTGCAGCTGAAAAACACCCCCACAGCATGATGCTGCCACCACTATGCTTCACTGTTGGGACTGTATTGGACAGGTGATGAGCAGTGCCCGGTTTTCTCCACACATACCGCTTAGAATTAAGGCCAAAAAGTTCTATCTTGGTCTCATCAGACCAGAGAATCTTATTTCTCACCATCTTGGAGTCCTTCAGGTGTTTTTTTAAGCAAATTCCATGCAGGCTTTCATGTGTCTTGCACTGAGGAGAGGCTTCCCTCGGGCCACTCTGCCATAAAGCCCCAACTGGTGGAGGGCTGCAGTGATGGTTGACTTTCTACAACTTTCTCCCATCTCCCGACTGCATCTCTGGAGCTCAGCCACAGTGATCTTTGGGTTCTTCTTTACCTCTCTCACCAAGGCTCTTCTCCCCCGATAGCTCAGTTTGGCTGGACGGCCAGCTCTAGGAAGGGTTCTGGTCGTCCTAAACGTCTTCCATTTAAGGATTATGGAGGCCACTGTGCTCTTAGGAACCTGAAGTGCAGCAGAATTTTTTTTTGTAACCTTGGCCAGATCTGTGCCTTGCCACAATTCTGTCTCTGAGCTCTTCAGGCAGTTCCTTTGACCTCATAATTCTCATTTGCTCTGACATGCACTGTGAGCTGGCAAAACAAAAGATCGAGTCTTCTGGACAGCAGCACTCCAATAAAAAGCCTTTATTATGTAAAATCTTCAAAAATCCAAACACAGCACAGCAAGTCACAAAATTCTGGTTTAGAGCCGACTAGTTCCACACTTTTAGTGTTTAACCAGTTAACCACCTGCCGACAAATAACGTCGACAAGGTGGTTGCTTAACTCTGGGAGGACGTTATACAACGTCCTCCCAGAATCGCGCACACGGGAAACTCCGTGACCGCCGGGTCCAGAGGACCCGCCGCTTCACGAATCGCGGTAAATCGCCGCTGATAGCGGCCGTTTACCACGTGATCGCTCCGTCAAATGACGGAGCAATCACTTGTAAACAGACCGGCGTCATGTGACGACGCCAGTTCCTCTCTCCCCTCTCTGTACCGATCGGTACAGTGTGAGAGGGGAGGGGGAGAGAGCGGATGGCAGAAGCAGCACTGTGGGCTGGATCTGTGACAATTGCAGTCACAGATCCAGCCATCCATCCATCCCTGCTCAGCCATCCCTGTGCAATACCGTGCCAATACTCTGCAAAATGCCCCTGCGCCATGCCCTGCCATAGCCTGAGCCATGCCATAGCCCCCCGCCATAGCCCCTGCCATACCCTCCGCAATGCCCCTGCCATACCCTCCGCAATGCCCCGGCAATACCCTCCGCAATGCCCCGGCAATACCCTCCGCAATGCCCCGGCAATACTCCGCAATGCCCCGGCAATACTCCGCAATGCCCCGGCAATACTCCGCAATGCCCCGGCAATACTCCGCAATGCCCCGGCAATACTCCGCAATGCCCCGGCAATACTCCGCAATGCCCCGGCAATACTCCGCAATGCCCGGCAATACTCCGCAATGCCCGGCAATACTCCGCAATGCCCGGCAATACTCCGCAATAACCACTTCCCGCCCGCCGGCCGTCATATGACGTCCTTGACTTTGTGCGGGGATATCTGAATGATGCTTGCAGCTACAGGCATCATTCAGATATTAGCTTTTTCAGCCGGCGATTCCCTACACCATAACAACAATCATAGTGGCTGTTCCGCCGCTTGATCATTCTTACGGGAGGCGAGAGGGGATGTCCCCCCCCCCCCCCCGCCCCCCTATCGGTGCTTCTACCGACTCACCGCTACCATCAAAGCCAGGATTGGGTTTTTTTTTGTTTTTTTTTCAGGCTTCCCAGCCTAGAGGTGGGATGTGGGGTCTTATTGACCCCATATCTCACTGTAAAGAGGACCTGTCATGCCATATTCCTATTACAAGGGATGTTTACGTTCCTTGTAATAGGAATAAAAGTGATCAAAAAAAATTTTGGGGCGGAAAAACATGTCAAACCAAAATAAATAAAGTAAAATGAACAATAAAAAAAAATATTTTTTTTTAAAGCGCCCCTGTCCCCGTGAGCTCGCATACAGAAGCGAACGCATACGTAAGTCCCACCCACATATGAAAACGGTTTTCAAACCACACATGTGAGGTATCGCCGCGAACGTTAGAGCGAGAGCAATCATTTTGGCCCTAGACCTCCTCTGTAACTCAAAACATGTAACCAGTAAAAATATTTAAAGCATCGCCTATGGGGATTTTTTAAGTAGCGAAGTTTGGCGCCATTCCACAAGCGTGTGCAATTTTTAAGGGTGACATGTTAGGCATCTATTTACTCGGCGTAACTTCATCTTTCACATTATGCAAAAACATTGGGCTAACTTTACTGTTTTTTTTTTTTTGTTTTTTTTAAGCACAAAACTTTTTTTCCCGTAAAAAACGCGTTAAAAAAATTGCTGCGCAAATATCGTGCGAGATAAAAAGTTGCAACAAAACATATATAATGTTTTGGGGTTCTATGTAATTTTATAGCAAATAAATGAGGATTTTTACATGTAGGAGAGAAATGTCAGAATTGGCCTCGGTGCTCCAGAACGCCTGAAGGGGCTCCCTGCATGTTGGGCCTCTGTATGTGGCCACGCTGTGTAAAAGTCTCACACATGTGGTATCGCCATACTCGGGAGGAATAGCAGAATGTGTTTTGGGGTGTAATTTGTGGTATGCATATTGCTGGGTGTGAGAAATAACCTGCTAATATGACAATTTTGTGAAAAAAAAAAGAGAAAAAAAAATCTTGATTTTGCAAAGAATTGTGGGAAAAAATGACAACTTCAAAAAACTCACAATGCCTCCTTTCTAAATACCTTGGAATGTCTTCTTTCCAAAAAGGGGTCATTTGGGGGGTATTTGTACTTTTCTGGCATGCTAGGGTTTCAAGAAATTAGATCGGCCGTCAGTACTTCAGGTGTGATCAATTTTCAGATATTGGCACCATAGCTTGTGGACTCTATAACTTTCACAAAGACCAAATAATATGCACCAATTTGTACTTATTTTTATCAAAGATATGTAGGAGTATAAATTTTGGCCAAAATTTATGAAGAAAAAATAGTAATTTGCAAAATTTTATAACGGAAACGAAAAAAAAAAAATTTTTTTACAGAATTTTCAGTCTTTTTTCTCTTATAGCGCAAAAAATAAAAAACCCAACAGTGATTAAATACCACCAAAAGAAAGCTCTATTTGTGTGAAAAAAGGACAAAAAATTCATATGGGTACAGTGTTGTATGACTGAGTAATGACTGAGTAATTGTCATTCAAAATGTGAGAGCACCGAAAGCTGAAAATTGGTCTGGTTATTAAGGGGGTTTAAGTGCCCAGTGGTCAAGTGGTTAATCATAGCTGCATTATGCACTGTGAGCTGTAAGGTCTTATATAGACAGGTGTGTGGCTTTCCTAATAAAGTCCAATCAGTATAATCAAACACAGCTGGACTCAAATGAAGGTGTAGAACCATCACAGGCTGGGTTCACACTAGTGCGACACGACATCCATCCTACTTTGGATCCGACTTTGCCCTGCGACATGAAGCGGACATATGTCCGACTTTCAATGAACGGGGATCCGACTTGGATCCCTGCCAATATCAGGCACTGTGTTTGGTATGAATCTTGAGGGGGAACTCCAGGCCAAATTTTAAATAAAAAAAAAAAACGGCGTGGGTTCCCCTCCAGAGGCATACCAGGCCCTTGGGTCTGGTCTGGATTTGAACGGGCGCCCCTACGCTGAAAAAACGGCGTGGGGGTCCCCCCAAAATCCAAACCAGACCCTTATCCGAGCACACAACCTGGCCGGCCGCAGGGGAAGAGGGGGGGACGAGAGAGCGCCCCCCCTCCCTCCTGATCCGTACCAGGCCGCATGCCCTCAACATCGGGGGTTTGGTGCTCTGGGGCAGGGGGGCGACCTGCGGCCCCCCCACCCCAGAGCACCCTGCCCCCATGTTGATGGGGACAGAGCCTCTTCCCGACAACCCTGGCCGTTGGTTGTCGGGGTCTGCGGGCGGGGGGCTTATCGGAATCCGGGAGCCCCCTTCAATAAGGGAGCCCCCAGATCCCGGCACCCCCACCCTATGTGAATGAGTATGGGGTACATCGTACCCCTACCCATTCACCTGGTGGAAAAAAATTGCAATAAAAAAACACTACACAGGTTTTTAAAGTAATTTATTACACAGCTCCGGGGGTCTTCTTCCGACTCCGGCGCTCTTCTTCCGACTTCCGGGGGTCTTTTCCGACTTCGGGGGTCTCCGGTGTCGTCTCCGCGCTCTCCGGTATTTTCTTCCGCCGGGCCTCCGCTAACTTCTTTTTAGCTCTTTTGCTAACGGAGGCCCGGTCTTCCCGTTGTCTCGTCCGGCTCTCCGTTGTCCTTCTGCCGGCCCCTCCACTAACTTCTTGGTAGCTCTTTCGCTAGTGGAGGGGTCGGTCTTCCCGTCGTCGCCGTCGGCTTCTTCTTCCCTCTTCTCCTCCTTGATGTTGACGCGTCGCTTCCTCCCGCTGTAATACTGGCTGTCCGCTCCGCTCCGCATTAATATAGGCTTCTCATGACGTCACAGTCACATGTTCCGGGGCACATGGGCCCGGAGCATGTGACTGTGACGTCATGGGAACATGTGACTGTGACGTCATGAGAAGCCTATATTAATGCGGAGCGGAGCGGAGCGGAGAGCCAGTATTACAGCGGGAAGAAGCGACGTGTCAACATCGAGGAGGAGAAGAGGGAAGAATAAGCCGACGGCGACGACGGGAAGACCGGCCCCTCCACTAGCGAAAGAGCTACCAAGAAGTTAGTGGAGGGGCCGGCAGAAGGACAACGGAGAGCCGGACGAGACAACGGGAAGACCGGGCCTCTGTTAGCAAGAGAGCTAAAAAGAAGTTAGCGGAGGCCCGGCGGAAGAAAGAACCGGAGAGCGCGGAGACGACACCGGAGACCCCCGAAGTCGGAAAAGACCCCCGGAAGTCGGAAGAAGAGCGCCGGAGTCGGAAGAAGACCCCCGGAGCTGTGTAATAAATTACTTTAAAAACCTGTGTAGTGTTTTTTTATTGCAATTTTTTTCCACCAGGTGAATGGGTGGGGGTACGATGTACCCCATACTCATTCACATAGGGTGGGGGGGCCGGGATCCGGGGGCTCCCTTATTGAACGGGGCTCCCAGATTCCGATAAGCCCCCCGCCCGCAGACCCCGACAACCAACGGCCAGGGTTGTCGGGAAGAGGCCCTGTCCCCATCAACATGGGGGCAGGGTGCTCTGGGGTGGGGGGGCCGCAGGTCGCCCCCCTGCCCCAGAGCACCAAACCCCCCATGTTGAGGGCATGCGGCCTGGTACGGCTCAGGAGGGAGGGGGGCCGCTCTCTCGTCCCCCCTCTTCCCCTGCGGCCTGCCAGGTTGTGTGCTCGGATAAGGGTCTGGTTTGGATTTTGGGGGGACCCCCACGCCGTTTTTTTCGGCGTAGGGGCGCCCGTTTAAATCCAGACCAGACCCAAGGGCCTGTTATGCCTCTGGAGGGGGAACCCACGCCGGGCTTTTTTATTTAAAATTTGGCCTGGAGTTCCCCCTCAAGAGCAGTACAGCACATGTCGCATGCCAAAGTCGGACCATGCAAGACTGCGGTCCGACTTTGATCCGACTTCAATGATAGTCAATGGGCTGAAGTCGGATCAAAGTCGGACCAAAGTAGTACAGGGAGCATTCTCAAAGTCGGACCGACATGTGTCGGACCAGTTAAGACGGCTCCCATAGGGAAACATTGATTTTCACACGTCATGCGACATGAGCTCCCAATGTCGGAGCGTTTGTCGCCCCAGTGTGAACCAGGCCTCAAGGATGATCAGAAGAAATGGACAGCACCTGAGTTAAATATATGAGTGTCACAGCAAAGGGTCTGAATACTTAGGACCATGTGATATTTCAGTTTTTCTTTATCCACTAGTCCCCCGCCCACTGTCAATTGACGGCGGGCAGAGGACACGCTCGTTCTGGGAGGACGTCATATGACGTCCTCCCTTTAAAATGAGCTAGGAGGCGGGCACCCGCGATTGCCCGGGAAACGAGCAGGAAAGTGGATCTGTGTGTGTAAACACAGAGATCCACGTCCTGTGAGGGAGAGGGGACCGATGGTGTGTCCCTTGTACATAGGGACAACCATCGGTCACCTCCCCCAGTCAGTCCCCTCCCCCCACAGTAAGAACACATTAAGGGAACATATTTAACCCCTTCAAGCCCCCTAGTGGTTAACCCCTTCCCTGCCAATCACATTTATACAATAATCAATGCATTTTTATAGCAGGGATCGCTGTATAAATGTGAATGGTCCCAAAAATGTGTCAAAAGTGTCCGATGTGTCCGCCGCAATATCGCAGTCACAATAAAAATCGCAGATCGCCGCCATTACTAATAAAAAAAAAAAAATGCTATAAATCTATCCCCTATTTTGTAGACGCTATAACTTTTGCGCAAACCAATCAATCGCTTATTGCGATTTTTTTTTTTTTACCAAAAATATGTAGAAGAATACGTATCGGCCTAAACTGAGGAAAATGTTATTTAAAAAAAAAAAAGGGTATTTATTATAGCAAAAAGTAAAAAATTGTGTTTTTTTTTTCAAACTGTACGCTCTTCTTTTGTTTATAGCGCAAAAAATAAAAACCGCAGAGGTGATCAAATAGCACCAAAAGAAAGCTCTATTTGTGGGAAAAAAAGGACGCAAATTTCGTTTGGGAGCCACGTCGCACGACCGCGCAATTGTCATTTAAAGTGTGACAGCGCTGAAAGCTGAAAAATGGCTTGGGCAGGAAGGGGGTTTTCGTGCACAGTAGAGAAGTGGTTAATAAATCTGCACAAAATGTCAACAATTCTGTGTTTTTCTGTCAATATGGGGTGCTGTGTGTACATTGAGGGAAAAAAATTTTTTGTAAATGGCTGCAATATAACAAAGAGTGAAAAATTTAAGGGGGTCTGAATACTTTCCGTACCCACTGTATGTAATTATATTGCACTGTTGTGAATTTGTAGCTCCCTTTTTTCCCCCCAAAATGTACGAATGATGCCGTTTGACATTCCTTTTGTGTGCATTTCTTCAGTTATCGTGTACCTGTGTGGGCTGCATCCCTGTCTTACTATACACCCTATTTTATCCCCTCTTCTTTGGGGATAATTCATACTTGTCCTTTACCTCTGTATGCTTATTTTGTTCTTTAACCACTTGCGGACCAGCCATCGCAGTTATACTGCGGAAGGTTGGCTCTGCTGAACGAACTGTCGTAGCTGTACGTCGGTCGCTTTAAGAGGGCTAGCAGGCACGCGCGCATCGCGGGGGTGCCGATGCTCGTGACCGGCGGTCGCGATGGCAGCCGGCTGCGAGGGATCTCCAGGCACGAGAGGCAGAACAGGGACATGTGTGTGTAAACACACACATCCCTGTTCTGTGAGCTGAAGAAATACAGATCGCGAGTTCCTAATAGCTAGGAACCACGATCTGTAATTTCCCCTAGTAAGCCCCATCCCCCCTTCAGTTAGAACACACATTAGGGAACACAGTTAACCCCTTGATCGCCCCCTAGTGTTATCCCCTTCCCTGTCATTGACATTTTTACAGTAATCAGTGCATTTTTATAGCAGTGTCAAAAGTGTCCGATGTGTCTGCCATAATGTCGCAGTCCCGATAAAAATCGCAGATCGCTGCCATTACTAGTAAAAAAATAAAAATAATAAAGATGCCATAAATCTATCCCCTATTTTGTAGACGCTATAACTTTTGCGCAAACCAATCAATATACGCTTATTGCGATTTTTTTTACCAAAAATAAGTAGAAGAATACATATTGGCCTAAACTGAGGGAAAAATTTGTTTAAAAATAAAAATTGGGATATTTATTATAGCAAAAAGTACAAAATAGTGTTTTTTTTTTTTTATCAAAATTGATACTCTTGTTTATAGAGCAAAAAATAAAAACCGCAGAGGTGATCAAATACCACCAAAAGAAATCTCTATTTGTGGGGAAAAAAAGAACGTCAATTTTGTTTGGCTACAGCGTCGCACGACCGCGCAATTGTCAGTTGAAGCAACACAGTGCCGAATTGCAAAAAATGGACTGGTCATTGGGCAGCCAATTCTTCTGGGGCTGAAGTGGTTAATAAAATATTTGAACAAGAAATCTATCCAAGAGTTCTTTAATTAGGGATTTGATCTATAAGTACAGTAGATATCCCTTTTAATCTGCAGCATTATAATGGGGAACGTTTTTCCATAAGAAGTGCAATGACAAGTAAACCATGGATGAGCAGATAAGGTGCAAAAGTTTGCCTTCCACACTAAAGCTGGCCATAGATGGATCAAAATTTGGCCGGTTTAGTAGGGACTTCTCTCGAATGAGACTGTTGGAAAGCTTTAATCCGATTAGCACTGCAACCAAATTGCCTGCAGTGTATTCTGATGGAGGAGTCCCTGCTGTCAGAATACAATAGCACAGCGGTAGAGGTTTCCACCATCCACCTTGCTTGTGTGGATTAGGGAATCCGCTCATTTTTTTCTCTATTAGCCTGCTGGCTCATTGAAAAAAAGCAATCCATGTATGGCCAGCCTAACACGCCTTCCATTACTGTGTCCCTGGCCCCGATGTTACTTTACAAAGACCCCAGCAATTTAATTATCGTCAAGAGATTACTCCTCCTCTCTCTTGCTCAATGTAAAACCTTTACTGTGGCTTGCAGAAATCAAGTATTTGAACACTGTTCTAAACACGTGATCTGTGATTGGCTGTCACAGATGACTACACGCTACTGATTTTTGCTGTAATGCAAAAAAACTAGAGGAAATAAGTCCTGAATATAGAAAAAACATAAAGAAAAGTGGAATTTTCATGCATGCATCTCAAAAGACATCTTAAAGATTATCAGAAGCAGAGAGCAGCTTACCTGATGTGTCTGAGCAGAACCAAGGAAACGCCAAAGATCTCATTCACCAAATGGATGGGAAGGAGCTTTTCCTGTACTGACAGTCCACCTGGCTTCTTCCCTTCTTTTGATTTGGCCTTCTCTTTGTTGCCCAAGTTGGTTATCCATAAATTGGTCACTAATGTTATAACACTTCCCAGTGTTTTATTCTCAACATACCTGGAAATTAAAATGTAGACTTCTTAACCAGATTAGGCAACACTGTAGGACTTAATTACCGGTCTACCCTTATTTTACAGTCACATGTGACATTAACAAGAAATTGTCCCACCATTTATATGTTGTGTATGCTTAGAAGCCTTATACTGCTAATCCAAAATTCACACAAAGTAATTCTGGGTAAATCTGAAATGCAAAAAGCCCTTGAACTAAAAGATAGAGCTTGAAAGCCGGCACCATAATGTACCTCCTATTTTTATGGCTGTAGCAAAGGTAAGTAAGGCACTGGGGCGCTCCATATGGTTCCTATGCAAATACTAATTTTCTGAATCTCAGCGTTTGTACAAGAATAGGTAACTACTCACACAGGGCAGTGCATAGGACTGAAAATAGGTACAAAGCAGAGTTTTGTACAAGGCAGAAGAGAGCACACCATGCCCATTCTCCCATACCCAAAGCTTGTTTTTTTTTTTTTTTTTCAATAAATTTTTATTTTTCAATTCAAGACATGTACAGAAAATCTTAAAAAATTGTTGTTTAAACATGACAAAGGGTTATTTCCAATTGTTTATGTCACAATGTTCTCATCAAGAGATTAAAAAAAAAAAAAAAAAAAAAAAATGAAAAATAGGCATTCAGGGAAGTCACACCCCACCTGGATGCCCCTAACGGGATCATCCTGCGCCCAGGTCAGCCCCCCCCCCCCCAGCTCGCCATCCTCATATGAAACCAATAAAAAGGAACTCGGAATCTTAATGAAGAACAGTACTACACTCATATACAATAACGCCCATCAAATTTAAGACTCGGAAATACCGCAATAAGAACACAGTAAATAATTATATCAAATCTTTGAATCATGTTTAAGTATCAAAACAAAAATAAAATAAAAATAAATAAAACAAAAGATAAAAGAACCAAGAAAAGATAGAATAGAAGAAGAAAGAAATAAGAAGAAATCACATGCCGAACATGAGGCCCTTTAGGAATTAGAGCGGTCAGGGTCATGCCTGACCTTCAAAGAAACGCCACAGAAAACTGCCCAAGGTTCCCATATTGCCTCAAATTTAGGGATTAAATTAGTTGATATGCTAACCATCTTCTCTTGAGCCATAATCCAAGAGATCTTATTGTGTATAGCCTTAATGGATACCCTGGGCTTCCTCCAAGATCTAGCAATAATAATTTTAGTCCCCAGAAGTATAAAGTGAATCAGTTTTCTAGTTGGTTTAGAAACGTTGGGAATATTGTCATTGAGAAGAGCAACAGAAGCTGACCTAGGTATTGAACACGAAGTGACCTTAAATATGAGATTAAAAATTTTCTTCCAGATCGGCCTGATCCTAGGACATTCCCACCAGATATGCACCATCGAGCCCAATAAATGGCAGCCTCTAAAGCAGTTGGGATCCGATTCTGGGTAGATGGATGCAAGCCTGATGGGAGTCATATACCATCTCATGACAACTTTTAAGTTAGCTTCCATGAGGGAGGTGTTCAAAATACTTTGGAATGAGCGAAAGTTGGCCTTTTGCCAGGATCCTAGATCCCAATTTAGCTGGAGGTCATCTTCCCATGCTTTCATGTATGAGGTTTTAGTAGCTGCACAAGTAAGTGACGAGTAGATGACAGAAATGCCCCCCCTTTGTCCCACGGCCGATCCGCACCAGATCTCATAGTCCGTAAATTTGGGAGGAAGAGGTTTCTCCGTCCAAATATCATTCAAGAATTGTGAAATCTGTTCAAATCTAAATTTTTCAGAGTCAGGGAGGTCAAATTTATTTAGACAATGGGGCATGGTAATAGGACCCCGATTTGTAAAGTATTGTCCTATCCTTTATAGACCTTTGTTTGTCCACCAACTGAAGGCCTCTGTATCCATACCAGGAAAGAATTTTGGATTATTAAAAATGTGTGCTAGTGGTTGTGTTACAGACACTAGAGTGGGAAGAGGACGGAGTCTGTCCCAAAGGGCAAATGATTGAGATAAGGAAGGGGATAAAATAGGTGGTCTCTGTCTTTGTGGGCACCAAAGCAGGTACTCTAAGGATAATTGTGGTACCGCTTGTTCTTCTATCAGCACCCAGTCCGGTTTTTCATTCTTGGAATAAAATATAGATAATTGTTCTAGTCTGGCAGCTAAAAAATAATTATATAAGTTAGGCAAACCCACCCCTCCCTTCTTCCTATTTAAATATAGGGTGTTTTGGGGAACTCTGTAACTAGATTTGCCCCATACGAATGTGAGAATTTTACTTTGTAAGGAATTTATCTGATCTTTCCTGATGGGAATGGGGAGGGAACGAAATAGATATAAAATTCTAGGGAGTAATGTCATTTTCACTGAATTAATCCTGCCCAACCAAGATAGTTCGAATTTGTCCCAATTTTTAAGATCTGTAATAATTTTATGGAATAGGGGAGGATAGTTACTTGTGTAAAGAGATTCTGTTCGAGCAGTCAGAAAGATTCCCAGATATTTAATATGAGAAGAATTCCATTCAAATTTGAAAGACTGTTTGATGAGGGAAACTATGGGTAACGGGAGGGAAATATTTAGTGCCTGCGACTTGGCAAAATTGACCCTGAGTCCTGAAATATTAGAAAAATCAGAAATTACTTTATAAAGATTCGGGAGGGAGGTAATGGGAGAGGTAAGAAAGAGAAGCAAATCATCTGCGAAAAGTCCGCATTTATGCATCTGATTCCCACAGGTTACGCCTTTAATGTCAGAATTTTGTCTAATGGCTATGGCTAAGCTTTCAATGGCCATAGCAAAGACAATAGGGGATAGTGGACAACCTTGTCTTGTACCCCTGGCTATATTTATCGGAGAGGAATAATATCCCTGTATACGAATTTGAGCTTTAGGTTGAGAATACAGAGCTCTAATAACTCCCATAAAACGTGGGCCAAAACCCCATCGTTCTAATAGGGGAAAAAAGTATTGCCAGGATACAGAGTCGAAGGCCTTCTCCAGATCAAGTGCTAACAGGAAACCCTGTTGTTTTTGACCTCCGTCCCAGTTGGACTGCAAAAGGGAGATAATATAAATCGCTCTTCTCACTTGATCTGGGCCTTGTCTTCCTGGCATAAATCCTACCTGATCCTTGTGAATATATTTAGTAATAAAAGAGGAGAGGCGATTCGCTAAAATTTTAGTGAGAATTCTCAAATCATTATTTATCAAAGAAATAGGGCGATAATTGGAAACTTCTTCTGGGTTTTTATCCGGTTTGGGTATAACAGTAATGTAGGCTGTATTAAGTTGTGTACCTAATTGGGAACCCCTTGTAGTAAAATTAAAATTTTTTGTTAAATATGGGGTAAGGGTGTCCTTGAAGGCTTTGTAGTAGGGAGCTGATAATCCATCAGGTCCCGGGGCTGATCCCGCCCTGAGATCTTGAATTACTGCTGTAACCTCTTCAACAGAGAAGGGAGCTTCTAGGATATCTCTATGTTCCATATTCAAGGATGGAATAGGGAGGCCATCTAGGTATGAGGATACCGAGTTCATGGGTATATTTGAAGGGTCGCTATAGAGTTCGTAATAAAATGTCTGAAAAGCCTTTAGTATCTTTTCAGGGTTAGCCGTGGGGTCCTGTCCAGCAATGTGGATCTTAAGTATGGAATAAACTCTCGTTTTAGGAGACAATTTGGATGCCAACATTCTACCTATTTTACCTGTTTGAGTATAAAATGTATTACTTGTCCAACGGAGAGATTTCTCCGCTTTTGTAGTGAGTGCTAAATTGAGTTCTAGTCTACTCCTTTCAATCTTAGACAATAAGGATGGAGAAGGTTTCCTTTTATGCTGTGTTCTCAGGGTCCTGTATGATCTCTCCAATCTATCAATGTCCGCTTCCCTTTCCTTTTTGATTCTTGTCGAAATTTGGATAAGCTTGCCCCTAATAAAGGCCTTATGAGCAGCCCAAAGGACTTCAGCGGAAACATTTTCTATATCATTAAAGCTGAAGTATTCTTGAAGAGCTTTATCTATTTCCATTTGTATGGCTGGATCGGAAAGTAAAGACTCATTTAGTCTCCAATTACCCCCCTTTGATCTACCAGTTTTAATGCGTAGGAACATGACAACCATGGAGTGATCAGAAAGGACCGTGTCTTTTGATGATTGATTTAATAACATCCGGGAGAATATAGAAAGGAACCAGGATATGGTCAATCCTAGAGTAGGTGTTGTGTGGGTGAGAGTAATGAGTATAATCTCTTATAGAAGGATTAGATTCTCGCCATACATCAGCTAGGCCTTTATCATGCAAAAGTCTAGCTATTTTCAGGCT
The DNA here is from genome assembly GCA_029206835.1 of Rana muscosa. Lineage (NCBI taxonomy): Eukaryota > Metazoa > Chordata > Amphibia > Anura > Ranidae > Rana > Rana muscosa. Next base: position 77,370,806 of record CM055117.1, on the reverse strand, counting down.
TATCTTAGTGGGTCTGGTTAATTGGGTTGAGGGGGGTTTGGATTTGTCCAACCCCTGATCAAATGCTGCATTGGAATCTCCCCCCCAAATGATTGTGCCCTCTAATTGAGGAGATAGGGTGTCCAGGATGAATCGAAAAAATGTATCTTGCCCTGAATTGGGGGAATAGTATGAAATCAGAGAATATATTCGTCCCTCTATTGTGCCCTTAACCAGTATAAACCTGCCCTCAGGATCTTTGAAATCAGATATGAAACTAAACTGGCATGATTTTGAAATACAAATAGCCACACCCTTGGTTTTCTTTTCGGCATTAGCTAAAAAAAATTGTGGGAATCGGGAGTGTATAAAGCTGGGATTGAATTGCCTAGGGAAATGGGTTTCCTGAATCATGAGTATGTCAATACCCAGGGATTTATAAGAGTCAAAGAGTTTGCGTCTCTTAACAGGGGAATTCATGCCTTGAACATTATGTGTAGCTATTTTGAGTGAACCTAGTACGGAATCAGCCATGGGACTCAGGGAGGGAGCTGCCATCGTCATCCACTATATCTACTTTACCGCAATACACCATCCTCAGGATCTGTAAGTGTTCTAGACGGGTAATCAAAAGCCAAAGGATCATGTTGCGGGTACCTTCAATTGAATCTGCAAAAACCAGAACTGCCAGGCATGTGATAATAGGATTAGAGATAGGAAAGGAGAAAAAAGGAATGAAAAAGTGGAAAAAATAAGAACAGTAAAAAATTGTCATAGAAAAACAGTAATAAAAAAATTTAATTAAAATTTTAAAAAACCGAAAAAAGGATGAAAACGATCTCGAGGAGGATAAATTTCTCCCCAAAACTTCTACCAAGGTAGAAAATGAAAAGCCCGTTCCCCAAGGAAAAGGCTATTCCTTCCACAAAGTCTCTAGGAGACTCAGGGGAAAGGTGGAAGCACATGGGACCCACCCCAGCCAGGGCGCCCCTTAAAAAAAAACTAAAGACTTACTAGATCTACCATATTCAGGTCTGTCCGGAGGGACCCCCACTTCTCCCCCCTGAAGTGGATAGAGGAGCGAGAGTCTCACCCCCCCCCCCAAATTGGACAAAGAACTCTACAAGTAGTAGATCGAACTCAGAAAAATTGAGAGGGGGATAAAAACCCCTTGCAAAACATTTTGGAAAAATTTAAACAATCAGAACAAAAAAAAAACATTCGTTCCAGACTCTTAGAATAAATCTTTCCTGGAACTCATGGGAATCGAGGAGTACAAAGTATAAATTGTGAGCTTGGGTCTCTTCAAGCGGGACCATTGTCTTTGGCTTTCTTGGTTCTTGCCCTGGTCCACAAGGGAGATTGAGGGCTGGTAGGGTTCGGTTTCTTTGAAGATTGTGGGCCACTTCGAGAAGTGTCCATGTCATTTTCTTGAGTGATGATCTTGAGATTCAATAACAGTTTTTCGCCGTCAGGAAAAGTAGAAAAGGAATGATTCTTCCCTTTGTAAGAGAATTTTACTGCAAATGGGAATGCCCACTTGTATTTAATGTCTTTTTGTATGAGGGCTAGAAGTAGAGGCTTCATTGCACGTCTGTGTTGCATTGTAGAGGGAGAGAGGTCTGCATATAATTGGATTTTATGACCCAGGCATAGAATCGTAGACATATTTCGCGCCTTGCTCATAATTTCCTCCTTTATCGCATAGAAATGGGGTTTAATTATTATGTCTCTCGGTAGACCATCTTTCCTTAGAGGACCTAAGGCCCTATATGCTCTATCTAGCTCCAGGCGGTCTTGTGGAATTTCTGGGATTAGGGATTGAATCATATTTTGAATCGCTGCCGGGATGTCAGTTATGGTTTCTGGAAGTCCTCTAATACGGATATTATATCTCCTGGACCTATTTTCCAAATCGTCGATCCTAGACAAAGCTGTATCTAATTGTTCTTGAATAAAATGGACTTGTTCTGCATTTTGATTTGTGGCTGATACTGTTTGATCCAACTTACACTCTATGTTCTCAATTCTGGCTCCTAAATTCTGAAAATCAGCCTTTAATTCTCCCGTGATTTTAGCCGCAGTTTGAGAGAGGCCCCTATCAAGTAATTCAGCCAGGGTCTGGTACAAGTTGGCCATAGAAAATGTAGATGTATTGGCCAGAGAGCTGACAGGACAAGAGCTGTCCTGATCCATAATAGGATTAGCCAAAGGGGTTAATGCTGAGTTCTCCTGAAAATGTTCCCTCAGGGATTCATGAGGGGGATGAGATGGAGAGATAGTCTGTATAATAAAGCCAGATGCGTGTGAGGAACATTGTTGGGCTATCAGATCTGCCATATTAATTCCCTTTGAATTTACCTCAGCACTGTCACAAACAATCTGTGACTCGGCGGCCATCTTGGATTTTCGGGCGGAATTTCGATCGGCCGTTGCGGCTTCCATTGAGTCGTAAAAATTATTATTTATAGATGGGGGTGTGCCCGGGAGTCTGGGGGTTCTGTGGATACCAGTGGTTCCAAATTTCGTTCAGTAGAACCGGAGTTATGGGCGCCGCTGTGCTGGGGTGGTGAGGAGCTACTGGCTCAAGCAGCCATCTTCAGAGCTCCGCCCAAAGCTTGTTTTTGATGGTATTCTTATTGTTAGCTATAAAAATAGGATTTTTTGTACTCACCGTAAAATCCTTTTCTCTGACATCCATGGACTGACACGGTGTCTCTTTACACTTTACACGTGGGTTATGTCCCTGCTTGCAGGAGAAGACCTAGGCAGAATGTGAGATGTTATACATACATTTTAAAAGCCAGAGCTGAACAGCCCCACCCAGGGGGCGGTCCCTCCGGGCATAACCCTCCCACTACAGTCAGCAGACTTCAGTTCGTAACAAAGCAGTACAAACTTAAAAAGGAAGGGTGGGTGCCGTGTCAGTCCATGGATGTCAGAGAAAAGGATTTTACGGTGAGTACAAAAAATCCTATTTTCTCTTATCATCCATGGACTGACACGGTGTCTCTTTACACTTTACACGTGGGATGTCCCAAAGCAGTGTCAAGAGGGATGGGAGCAGTATAAATGGAAAAACCAAAAACTTTCACTCCAAGAAGGCAGATCTCCTCAACGGAGGAGTCGCAACTTTAAACAGCGGCCTGCAGCACCCTGCGGCCGAAGGAAGCATCCGAAGATGCAGCCACATCAACCTTATAAAAAACTTAAAAGGTATGAACAGACGACCAGGTCGCCGCCTTGCGCACTTGTGCAACCGACGCTTGATGTCGGAAAACCCAGGAAGCACCAATTGCCCTGGTGGAATGCGCCGTAACCGGAAAGGGAGGCGCCCGCCCTTTGAGAGCATAGGCTTGAATGACGGTTTGTCTGATTCCCCTAAAAATGATGGCAGACGAAACCGCTTGGCCCTGTTATGGACCAGGGGCAGTCACAAACAGTGAGTCGGACTTCTGAATAGAAGCAGTAGCAGACAGGTACACCCGTAAGGCTCGTACCACATCCAATATGTGCAGCGCAAACTCTCTGGGATGCGATGGGTGAGGACACAAGGACGGGAGGACAATGTCCTCATGTAGGTGAAAGGTAGACACCACCTTTGGCAAAAGGGAAGGTCGCGGATGCAACACCGCCTTATCCTTATGGATGACTAAATATGGCGACTTGCAGGACAAAGCCGCCAACTCAGACACTCGTCAAACAGAAGTGATTGCCACTAAAAGGCCACCTTCTGAGACAAGACAAGAGAGGAATATCCCGGATATTCCCAAAAAGGAGGTTCCTGGAGGACCTAGAGCACCAAATTCAGATCCCACGGTGGGAGAGAAGGCTTGACAGGAGGGAGCACATGGCGAACCCCCAACACAAGGTGCTAACCAAGAAATGACCCGCTAGAGGTCGCTGAAAGAAGACGGCCAAGGCCGAAATCTGATCCTTGATGGTACTCAAAGCAAGCTTTTGGGTCACTCCACACTGTAGAGGACGCAGGACTCTGGGGACGGACTACGTCCGAGGACGCCAGTCCAGCGCTTTGCATATGGCGATATAAGCTTTCCAGGCACGGTGATAGATCTGCCTGGAGGAAGACTTCCGTGTCCTTAACATGGTCAAAATGACAGAGTCCGAGAGACCTCGGTCCCTCAACACCTGGCTTTTAACAGCTCTGCCGTTAAAGCCAGAGACTGTAAGCCGGATGAAACATAGGACCTTGAGACTGAAGGTCCTCCCTCATCGGCAACCGCCAGGGAACGTCCGCAACGAGACGTACCAGATCAGCGTACCAGTGACGCTGAGGCCAATCCGGAACAATTAGGATCACCGGAGTTTATATCAGGCGATAAGGACCCTATGGGGCCACCAACGCATCTGAGTCATCGCCCAAGGATCCCTGGATCTGGCCACAACCTCGACCCTTGCGACTGAGTCGAGAGGCCATCAGGTCCACATCCGACGTGCCCCCCCCCGTCGGCAAAGGAGTTGAAATATGCAAGGACCACTCCAACTGGTCCGGCGTCTGGTGATTGGCGACTCAGATAGTCCGCCCCTACAGAGCCGGCACGTTTCTTCCGGCCCACTTCAGGATACGGATTACCTCGGAAGCCGCAGCTGAGCTCCGAGTCCCCCCCGTGATGGTTTACATACGCCACCGCCGTGGCGTTGTCCGACTGGCTCCTGATGGAGCGACCCCGTACTCTCTCCGACCTGAGGAGAGACACAGTCTGATGGCCCGCATTTCCAGAACAGTGATTGGTAAACGGGCTCGTCCGGAGTCCAAGGCCTTGAGCCGACAGGACTCCCCAGACTCCACCCCAGCCCGTCAGGCTGGCGTCCGTCGTGAGTACCGTCCATTGGATGGGAGGGGAACGACTTTCCGGACCGAAGAGCCGAGGGTCCCAACCACCCTGTCAGGGACGCCCTGACCAGGTGAATCACCTGGATCCGAAGATCCAAGGACAACGGGGATTTGTCCCAGGTGGACAAGATCTCCTTCTGCAATGCCCTGGTGTGTGATTGGGCATACGGAATGGCCGCGAAGGAGGCCACCAGGAGTCCCGGGACTCTCATGCAAACAACGGATTGACAACCATGTTCGGGATGTCAGCACCCGCACCGCAGACTGAAGTGTCAGCAACTTCTCCAGAGGTAGGATACCTTTGCCTCCAAGGAGTCCAGAACCAGAACTAGAGACTCCAGACACTGAGTCGGGACCAGGACTGACTCCTGAATGTTCAGGAACCACCCGAAGTCCCTGAGGGTCTAATTGACGATAGTCACCTTTCCTCTAAGTCTGAGCCACTTTCTGCTCATAGCAGAAGACCGTCCAGATAGCCCACGACAGCAATACCTCGCTGTAACAGAAGGCTAGAACCGGAGCAAGCACCTTGGTGAACACCCTTGGTGCCGAGGCAAGGCCGAAAGGAAGAGCCACAATCGAGAGTGGACTTCGCTGATCGCAAGGCGCAGAAACTTCTGGTGACTTGCGCAGATCGGAACATGCAAGTAGGCGTCCTTGAAGTCCAAGGACGCCAGAAGAAAATCCCTTTGGTGGAGTGTAGCGATCACCGTGCGAATGGATCCCATGCGGAATTTCTGCACCTTCTCGAAGGCATTCAGGGCCTTGAGGTCCAGGATAGGCCGGACCACGTCCTATTTTTGGGACGACAAACAGATTCGAGCAGAATCCCTGAAAACTCTCCTGTGACGGAACCGGCACAATCACTCCGGACCTGATCAAATCCTGTACAGCCCCCAAGAGGGCTGCCCGACAGGTAGGAAGGAGCGGAAGATTCAAAGGGAAAGAATCTGTGTGGGGGCCAGGATCGGAATACTATCCTATAACCTGAGGTGACCACCTCGCACACCCACCAGTCGGAGATTCGGGAGACCGTGAACCTGCGTAGTCGTCACCCCACCCCAGAGTCGGGCGGAGGCAAGACTTCACGCGGAGGCGGGCTTGGGGGGCGCTTGTTTGGCTTACGCACCCAGGGGCACTTGTGCCCACCAGCCGCACTGCCGTCAGTCTGAGAGGGCCTACCTGTGGACTCTGACGAAAAAACCCCTGTTTTGCTGGAAAGGAAGGCCCCTGTTTGCGGCGGGCCTCCTCACCCTTGCTAGTCTAAGGAAGAAGAGTGCGTTTACCTCCCGTGACATCCATGACGATGTCATCCAGAGCAGCACCGAAAGGTCTACCGCCCTTAAAATAGTAGATCCGTCAGGAGCTTCCTAAGGCTAGGTCAGCAGACCAGCATTTCAACCAGATAAGACGACGCAATACCACCGCCGAGACAGAGGCCCTGGATATTAAAGGGGCCACGTTCAGCGTGGCGTTGCACACAGAAACCAGGCCCTGAACCAGTTGGTGGGCCAGAGCAACTGTGTCTGGAGGAAGAATATGCTCCTTTACAGCTAGGTGCAACATTTTTGCCCAACCTGTGTTTTAGACACAAGGGTCGCCGCTACCACAGGTCGTAGGGCGGATCCCAACAAGGCAAACATGGTTCTGCTCACCACTTCTGACCTCCTGTCAGTGGGGTCCTCAAATGCAGGAGTCCCCTCCATCGGGAGAGTGATGGCCTTGTTCAACCGGGCGACTGGAGGGTCGACCACTGGGGGAGAAGCCCACTTTTTAAGTAGGGCATCTTCAAGGGGTACCTGATAGACAAACGCCGCGGGACCATAAAAAAATTCTTCTGCGGCTTTTCCCAGACCTTATCAATGAGCTGGTCAAAGAAAGTACAATGGAAGAAACCCCTTTAGAAGGCCTGGCCTTAAAAGAACCAAAGGAGACAGTATCCGCCTGAGGTTCTGCATCCGCAGCATTTGAGCTTGAGAGTGTCCCTCACCGCAGTCATGAGCACACTAACAAGCGCCCTGTCATTTACTGACTCAGAACTGGAGTTTTCCTCATAAGGAATGTCCTGTTCAAAACCATCCATACATTCAGAACTAGGGTCCTGAGCGATAGTGGCTAGGCCCATATCTGAATCAGCGCACTGCCCTCGAGTAGATAAAGTGGGGAGAGGGCGGCTTTTTGCACCTTGCGCTTGCACACAGCTCCCATCCTGGTCAGAAATTGATTCCAGGGCTGCCCACAACAGGTCCATAGGGACCGCAGTGCTGAAGCACTGCCTGTTGCCACTGACATTTTTAGGGGAAGCTGGTGACACAGACTCCATATTGTCCCTCTCTGAGACTCTCTCAGATAAAAAGTCCACCCACAGGCTGTGCTGACTGAGGGGGCGCCCAGGGGACTCACCAAACCGGACCAGGGACCGCTTAGTTCCGCTGTCTGTACCGCGCTGTGTCAGCACTGGTAAGCTGTGAGGAGACTGAGGAGATTTGCGCTGCTATAGCAGCGCTAGAGGCCAAACTAGTGCTGAAAAGCGCGCGGGCTACAAGAAAATGGCCGCCGCACTTCACTGAGGCGATCCGCGGCAAGATGGCCGCAATGACGCAGTTAAAATGAAACAGCACACATGCACAGCGCCACTCGGCGCTCAGGCCCCAAAAAAAAAAAAAAACACAAAAAAGCCCCAAGGCATACATTGCAGACCAGCATGAGCCCCCCAAGAACAGTGTGACCCCCAAGAACCCCACACAGTCAGCGCCAGTAATGGTGACAGAGAGCGACAATAAAATACAGGGGGAGACAGGGAAAATCCCCCACAGAGAAACACACAGCCCTTTGTACTCACCTGCAGGCAGGAGAGACTACTTACCCGTCCCCTGAGGGACACACTGGTGTTTCTGACAGGACTATCACAGTGCAGTACTGAGTAGCTGTCGGCCCGGTCCACCGCAAAAGATACAGTCAGTCAGGAGCTGTTCAGTCTTGAGAGGACCGTGGGAGCATGAAAGCAAACCCGGCCACCCCTGGAGTCACGGGGCCTGTCGTGAACTGAGTCTCACGCACAGAAGGCGAGGATCAGCACGCTCGATGGTCGGACAGGGAAGACTACGAGGATATCTTGTACCCAACCTGTTGCCCAGCCGACAGTTGATAGAAGATTCTCAAAAATAAAATAAAAAAGAATTCCAAAAAGGAATAAAATAGGTCAGGAGACTGGCTCCTGAGGGAGCCACGTCTTCTCCTTCTGCTAGGCAGAAAAAATCTGAAGTCTGCTGACTGTAGTGGGAGGGTTATGCCCGGAGGGACCGCCCCCTGGGTGGGGCTGTTCAGCTCTGGCTTTTAGAATGTATGTATAACATCTCACATTCTGCCTAGGTCTTCCCCTGCAAGCAGGGACATAACCCACGTGTAAAGTGTAAAGAGACACCGTGTCAGTCCATGGATGATAAGAGAAAGGTACGTTTCTGATATTACACAGCTCTGTCACATAACACAGCCCTCTGTGGCAGGGCAGAGAACCTGATTTTTCTATGTTGCAGCCAAGAAACACCAACAGGTCTTGTCCCTGCCCCAGTCTGCGACTGGACAGTTAAAGGACTAAAACATATAAGCTCATCTGTATATAAGAGGGGGGAAGTTTGGGACTTTAAATGAGGCTGCAGGCATGGTGCGGGTAAAAAATACACATTTATTGATCATAAAAATGCATGACACATCACAGAGCCAGATTATATGTTGAACATAAAACATTGCAATAAATGTCCTTTCATATTGTCTGCCAGACACGCGTATGTGCGTGTACAGTACAAGCAACAAGGAAACAACAATGCATAACCAAGCGCCACATAGACATCTGGGCTGATAAATGGATACATAGAATGAATATACATGTGTACAGATATCCTGTTGACAGCAATGGCGACAAAAATAAAATATATATACAGTGCCTTGCGAAAGTATTCGGCCCCCTTGAACTTTTCATCCTTTTGCCACATTTCAGGCTTCAAACAAAGATATAAAATTTTAATTTTTTGTGAAGAATCACCAACAAGTGGGACATTGTGAAGTGGAACGAAATCTATTGGATATTTTAAACTTTTTTAGCAAATAAAAAACTGAAAAGTGGTGCGTGCAAAATTATTCGGCCCCTTTACTTTCAGTGCAGCAAACTCACTCCAGAAGTTCAGCGAGGATCTCTTAATGATCCAATGTTGTCCTAAATGACTGATGGTGATAAATAGAATCCACCTGTGTGTAATCAAGTCTCTGTATAAATGCACCTGCTCTGTGATAGTTTCAGGGTTCTGTTGAAAGTGCAGAGAGCATCATGAAGACCAAGGAACACACCAGGCAGGTCCGTAATACTGTTGTGGAGAAGTTTAAAGCCGGATTTGGATACAAAAAGATTTCCCAAGCTTTAAACATCCCAAGGAGCACTGTGCAAGCGATCATTTTGAAATGGGAGGAGTATCAGACCACTGCAAATCTACCAAGACCTGGCTGTCCCTCTAAACTTTCAGCTCAGACAAGGAGAAGACTGATCAGAGATGCAGCCAAGAGGCCCATGATCACTCTGGATGAACTGCAGAGAACTACAGCTGAGGTGGGAGAGTCTGTCCACAGGACAACAATCAGTCATACACTGCACAAATCTGGCCTTTATGGAAGAGTGGCAAGAAGAAAGCCATTTCTCAAAGATATCCATAAAAAGTCTCGTCTAAAGTTTGCCACAAGCCACCTGGGAGACACACCAAACATGTGGAAGAAGGTGCTCTGGTCCGATGAAACCAAAATCGAACTTTTTGGCCACAATGCAAAACGATATGTTTGGCGTAAAAGCAACACAGCTCATCACCCTCAACACACCATCCCCACTGTCAAACATGGTGGTGGCAGCATCATGGTTTGGGCCTGCTTTTCTTCAGCAGGGACAGGGAAGGTGGTTAAAATTGAGGGGAAGATGGATGCAGCCAAATACAGGACCATTCTGGATGAAAACCTGTTGGAGTCTGCAAAAGACCTGCGACTGGGACGGAGATTTATCTTCCAACAAGACAATGATCCCAAACATACAGCAAAATCTACAAAGGAATGGTTCACAAATAAAACGTATCCAGGTGTTAGAATGGCCAAGTCAAAGTCCAGACCTGAATCCAATCGAGAATCTGTAAAAAGAGCTGAAAACTGCTGTTCACAAACGCTCTCCATCCAACCTCACTGAGCTTGAGCTGTTTTGCAAGGAAGAATGGGCAAGAATTTCAGTCTCTCGATGTGCAAAACTGATAGAGACATACCCCAAGCGACTTGCAGCTGTAATCGCAGCAAAAGGTGGCTCTACAAAGTATTAACGCAAGGGGGCCGAATAATTTTGCACGCCCCACTTTTCATTTTTTTCTTAGTTAAAAAAGTTTCAAAAATCCAATAGATTTCGTTCCACTTCACAATTGTGTCCCACTTGTTGGTGATTCTTCACAAAAAATTACAATTTTATATCTTTATGTTTGAAGCCTGAAATGTGGCAAAAGGATGAAAAGTTCAAGGGGGCCGAATACTTTCGCAAGGCACTGTGTATATATATATATATATATATTATATATATATATATATATATATATATAAACATGTATATCTGTATATAAAAAAACAGTGACACATAAAAAGTTGAATGGAGTTTGTCCTATAAGGTCATGTAGTGCCTCCCTGGTGCCCGACGCATTTCATGTAAATGGGACACTCTTCAGGGGCGGATGCTTGAAATATCTACAAAGAATATAATAGTGCGAACTGGTTAAGTAAGGTGGGTGGTCAAAAAGGGGTGAGAAAGGTTGGAAGATAGAAAATATATAACCACCTGGGGTACTCACATGGAATCTTAGGCAGGAGGACGTGGTGAGTATAGGGCCCCCGGCCACACGAGTCCGCCACGGGAGCTGAGGCGATGTGCCATGCACAGAGGACCCCCCCCCCCCAAAAAAAGTAAATGCAGGACATGGTGTGTGCTGACTAGCATGGTATGCCAAAAATGAACCAAATGGTGGTGGCCAAATGGAATCTGAAAAACAATGTCCTGGTATCAGTCTACATTGGAGCCAGGTATGAAAAACAAAACCACCCACATGTAAAGATGAGTAAGGGCACCTTTTGCTAGCGTCTTGACTTCCCAAAACATTTAGAGGAAACGATAGTGTGGTGTAGCATCTCCAACGTACCGGCATGAAGAGTGTATGGAGGGAGGGAGCCTCAATATAACCACCCATACCCGGTGCACGCAGGCACGTAACCAGCCTCACGTGGGCACGATGCCCACCAGGAAGAGTGCCGTCCGATTGGGTCGAGAAGCCAGGAGATCCCCATCTCCGGTAAAGGAGTCGAAACACCTCCGGGTGTAGAGACTATAGTCCATGGCCCAGCAACTGCGGACTCAGGGAGTCCGCCTGCTAGAGTTCTACGCCCAGACTGTATGTGGGCAAGAGAGCCAGCACATCTTTTGCCCCGCTCCCGCAGGACGTGAGCGACAGCATGCAGCAGCTGAGCGACTTGTTCCCCCTCGATGGGTGACATATGCCACCGCCGTGGCGTTGTCCAATTGGATCCTGACTGGACGTTCCCGCAGCCTCCGTGACAAAGTGGAGGGGCACCGCCTGAACGCCCGAAGGAGCACCCTGATCGGCAGGCAGGGTTTTTCCTGCGTCCAGCGATCCTGTGTCGTCCAACAAAAAGGAAACGACTTCCCGGACTGCCAGCGCCGCCGTCCGCTCTCCCCATATGCCTCCTAACAGGCATGGCTGTGGTGTATTCTCGTGCCTGAGGTGTATTGCGCCGTTCGCGCCATTCAGAAGGGACGTTTTCACTGCTAGAGGCAAAAACCGAGCCAAGACCACAAGAAAATGGCCGCCCCTGTATAAAGCGCGCGGACTACAAGAAAATGGCGCCGGCAAAATGGCCACCGAGCGCTTCAGAGGTAAAAAAACACGCTGGGCCTCAGCGCGGAGGCCACCCCATGGCATCAAACACCCCCCATGGCCCGCACAGCCCACAGCCAGGACGCGGAGCCCCCCGGTCAGTACAGCAGGCCCATCCCCACAGAGCATGGGAGGGGGGGGGGAAAGGACAGGGAGGGTGGGAACCCCCCTAATCGACCTCCCCGGGAATGCCCAGCCTTGCCATCCTGCCGGAGCAGGGTGACTACTACTTACCCGTCCTGCGTGGACTAGCTGAAGGCATTCCTGACAGACCCAACGCCCGTGCGGTTACGGCATAGCTGTCGGCACACTGGGTGCCCCGGAGCATATAGCTCACCGGCCACCCCTGGAGCAACGGGGCATGTCGTGGATGATCCAGCACGTAGCTAAAGGTCGGCACACGCTCGATGGCCGAAACTAGGGGGGACTACAAGGATCCAGCCTGTCACTCAGTCGACAGTTGATAGTAGATCTCAAGATCAAAAAGTAGAAAAAAAATTGAAAAAAAATCCACAGGACCAAGGGGCCCACAGGGAGCCAGGTCCTTCTATGCTAGGCAGAAAAAAAACTGAGCTGCATGATGCAGGGAGAAGGGTTGTACCTAGTGGGACCGCCCCCAGGGCGGCACTGTACAGTTTTGATGTATGTTTAACACTTAACATGCTTTTCTGCCTAGTCCTCTCCTGATAGAATGCTAATACCTTAATGTCAATAATAAGATGCTGTGTCCGTCCATGAACGAAAGAGAAACCCAATTATCGTCCGATCGCTTCGAAAGAGGTATTTTTCGTACGATTTTCTGATCGTGTATACGGGGCTTAAGACCAGGTCAATCTCATACGCCGATAAATACGGTACTTAACACGCACTTTTTTCCCCCTTAATATCAGGGGGAAATCGTGGCTGCGTGTTATACGCCAATATCATTTTCTTTTACCAATTGGGGGGGGGGGGGGGGGGGGCGTCATGCCGGCCCGTCCCACCTCTCCTGGCCCTGGGACAGCCCGCCGACGTTCTATAAAGATTTAAAAAATCACTGCGAGTCCCTTCACATAGATCCTTTGAAGTGTTGTAATAAGTGCCGGAAAGAACACAGTATGTATGAGAAGGGACTGGCGGTGCTTTTTTTTTTTTTAAACTTTACAGTACACTGGCAGTGCTGTTCCAGGAGACTGGGGGGTCTCCTGGGAGTGCAAGGGGGCTGTGTAATGTAAAGGAGCTGTGTACTGTGCAGGGGGGAAATACTGTGTAGTGTATAGGGGGGGGGGGGGGCTACGTAATGTGCAGGGATCTGGGTAATGTGCAGGGATCTGGGTAATGTGCAGGGATCTGGGTAATGTGCAGGGATCTGGGTAATGTGCAGGGATCTGGGTAATGTGCAGGGATCTGGGTAATGTGCTGGGATCTGGGTAATGTGCTGGGATCTGGGTAATGTGCTGGGATCTGGGTAATGTGCTGGGATCTGGGTAATGTGCTGGGATCTGGGTAATGTGCTGGGATCTGGGTAATGTGCTGGGATCTGGGTAATGTGCTGGGATCTGGGTAATGTGCTGGGATCTGGGTAATGTGCTGGGATCTGGGTAATGTGCTGGGATCTGGGTAATGTGCTGGGATCTGGGTAATGTGCTGGGATCTGGGTAATGTGCTGGGATCTGGGTAATGTGCTGGGATCTGGGTAATGTGCTGGGATCTGGGTAATGTGCTGGGATCTGGGTAATGTGCTGGGATCTGGGTAATGTGCTGGGATCTGGGTAATGTGCTGGGATCTGGGTAATGTGCTGGGATCTGGGTAATGTGCTGGGATCTGGGTAATGTGCTGGGATCTGGGTAATGTGCTGGGATCTGGGTAATGTGCTGGGATCTGGGTAATGTGCTGGGATCTGGGTAATGTGCTGGGATCTGGGTAATGTGCTGGGATCTGGGTAATGTGCTGGGATCTGGGTAATGTGCTGGGATCTGGGTAATGTGCTGGGATCTGGGTAATGTGCTGGGATCTGGGTAATGTGCTGGGATCTGGGTAATGTGCTGGGATCTGGGTAATGTGCTGGGATCTGGGTAATGTGCTGGGATCTGGGTAATGTGCTGGGATCTGGGTAATGTGGTCTGTGTAATGTGCAGGGGGGCTTTGGAATGTAAAAGGGGCTGTTGAAAGTTTTTTTCCTGAAAATTCCCTCTTAAAATTAGGGTGCGTGTTATACTCCGATAAATACAGTATTTACACAGGTTGCATTACAAAACAATACATCGAATTAAATATTGATGAATCTAAAGCTGCAAAAATTTTGTCTTTTATATCTGCCTGGAGTTCAGCTTTTCCTGAAATTAAATGTTTTTAGTACCATCTAGAGTTCATTTAAAAGCCTCCGAGGACCGATGACAAAGCCTCTTTAAAAAAAGGGGTTTATCACTTTCATAAACATACATGAAACAAATTTGTGAAGGGACTTATAAGGAAGAACTCATGCTTGTCAGCTTGTGGTTGTAGTGACTTTTTTTCTAGTGTTTCGAAGATCAAGAAGCTTTATGCAGCTTGTAGCACAGATACCTCCACTTCTATCAAAGTACCTTTTCTCCAGAATATTCTGGATCCAGGACAGCACGCTGTGGTCCCGTGTGAGTTCATAAGCTGCTTTCTGTACTTTGGAGGCTTTTGTAAGAATTTCCAGAATCTGACTCTGTTACAAAACATAGGATTGTCATCAGATCCAATACATGTAACATTACACAAAATGAGATAACATAATAAATCTATGTAAGGACAGCAATTTGACGTGATAGAGATGATCAAGGAGAGAGAAGAGATAGAAGATAAAAAAAAGAAAAAAAAAAAGAAAGAGAAAATAAAGGGGGGCCAAATGGTAATACATGGTAAAAGAAAGGTTAGTGCAGGTGGAGAAAGGCATAGGATGAAAAGGAAAACAACATGTATGGAAATGACAGCGATGCAAGGGATGTGAAGGGAAAGAAACATAGTGGAGGGAGAAAGCAAAATAAATAAATGAGATAAGCAAAAGAAAGGGGAGGAAAAGGGGGAGTAATGAGAAAGTGGACTGATCGACTAATCAGATGGAAAGTAAAAAGGAAAGGCAGGCAAGGTTAGAGGAAGAAACCAGAAGAAATGGAGAAGCAGAGAGGAGATGAGAGAAAAAGAAGAGGCAGGCAAAAAAAAAAAAAAAAAGAAAGAACTAAAAAAAGAGGAAGTAGGAAGGAGAGAATTTAAATATAAAAAAGACGAGGAACAAAAGTGAGCGATGAGAAAGAGAAGAAAAAGAAAAAAACAACAAAAAAAAAAGAGAGAAAAACAGACGAGAGGAAAAAGAGACGAGAGGAAAAAAAAGACGATAGTGAGGAAAAAAAAAAGGAGAGGAAAAAAAAAAAGACGAGGAAAAAAAAAAAGACGAGGGAAAAAAAAAGACGAGGGAAAAAAAAAGAGACGAGGGAAAAAAAAAGAGACGATAGGGGGAAAAAAAGAGACGATAGGGGGAAAAAAAGAGACGATAGGGGGAAAAAAAGAGACGATAGGGGGAAAAAAAGAGACGATAGGGGGAAAGAGACGAGAGGAGGAAAGAGACGAGAGGAAAAAAAAGAGACGAGAGGAAAAAAAAGAGACGAGAGGAAAAAAAAGAGACGAGAGGAAAAAAAAGAGACGAGAGGAAAAAAAAGAGACGAGAGGAAAAAAAAGAGACGAGAGGAAAAAAAAGAGACGAGAGGAAAAAAGAGAGACGAGAGGAAAAAAGAGAGACGAGAGGAAAAGAGAAGGGAGGAAAAAAGAGAAGGGAGGAAAAAAGAGAAGGGAGGAAAAAAGAGAAGGGAGGAAAAAAGAGAAGGGAGAAAAAAAGAGAAGGGAGAAAAAAAAGAGAAGGGAGAAAAAAAAGAGAAGGGAGAAAAAAAAAGAGAAGGGAGAAAGAAAGGAAAGAGGAGAGAATAGAAGACAAAAAGAAGACAAGGGGAAAAGGGGGATGGAAAAGGCTAAAAGAGAGAAGTACGGAAGAGATCAATATTGAGCTATGGGATAAATCATTTTACACATATACTGATTTTCAAAGTAGGATAAAATTATCTGAGATCTTACCTGAGATGTTTCATCACTCAGGGGGCTGTTGTAAAAAGCCATAATGACCATGAAAATCCTCTGGTAATCATAGAGCTCATAGCAATGCTTGTCCCTCATTCCATCACTTAGAACTCCTAGAATCCATTCACGCTCCACCTTGTGCTGTTCAGTCAAACACCATAAAGACGGTTACAATGTACGTGACATTCGTGTACACAGACACACAACAATGAACAGCCACATACCTCTATGTCAAAGCTGTAAAACAACCTATAGAAATCTGGAACTTTCTTTAGGTCCAGGTACTCGTGGGACAGCAGGAAGCGGTTAATCTTTATGTACATGTGTTCCTCTGTTGTGGAAGATAAGAGAAGGGTCAGACTAAAGTCTCCCAAACATCCCTCTACAGCCAATATATAAGAATGAAATAAAAGCCTACCAGGTCTGAAGATCAGCTGGGCAACTCTGGCACCATATAATGCCAATAAGTAAGTGAGCCGGAGATTCTGCTGCCGAATTCCATTCTTTATAACATCCAGCAGATACTGCAGCTGCACAAGAGGAAACATTAACTATTATAAATGTACAAAAAACGGTATATTCTAACTAGTGACAAATAGGAAAGACAAAAATAAATATTCTCTACACACCTGAGAGTTGCAGGTCATCTATAGGGATAAGCTTTATGTTCGACTCGAACATTGGCTGTTCGCCCGTTCGGCGAACAGCGAACAATTTGGGGTGTTCGCGGCAAATTCGAAAAGCCGCGGAACACCCTTTAAAAGTCTATGGGAGAAATCTAAAGTGCTAATTTTAAAGGTTAATATGCAAGTTATTGTCATAAAAAGTGTTTGGGGACCCGGGTCCTGCCCCAGGGGACATGTATCAATGCAAAAAAAAAGTTTTAAAAAGTGCTGTTTTTTCGGGAGCAGTGATTTTATTAATGCTTAAAGTGAAACAATAAAAGTGAAATATTCCTTTAAATTTCGTACCTCGGGGGTGTCTAAAGTATGCCTTTAAAGTAGCGCATGTTTCCCGTGTTTATAACTGTCCCTGCACAAAGTGCCATTTCTGAAGGAAAAAAAGTCATTTAACCACTTAACGACCGCTCACGACCGCTCACTGTACATATACGTCGGCACAATGGCACCGACAGGCACAATCACGTACAGTGTACATGATTGCCTTTGTACAGTTGGGGGGTCCAATCGGACCCCCTTCTGTACAGTGAGCGGTCGGAATTAGTCTGGGAGCGTTCGGAGATGGGGGGGGGCGGCCATTCGATTCCGGCCACCCCCCCGGAATCGCTCCCGGCGAATGAGAATGCCCCCTCTGCCTGTGTAATGTAAACACAGGCAGAGGAAGCAGGAGGAAGTGATGTCATCTCTTGTGCGGCGCTCACATATACCGAGCGCCGTACAAGAGAAGACATCAAGGTTAGTGCACAAACACTACACTAACACCAGCACACACAGGCACATAAATCACCCCCCCCCCCCAGCCCCCAGTCACAGTGTCACAGTGTCACTGATTGCAGTGACCATTTATTTACTGATCACTGCAAACAGTGACATTTGTGACTGTAAAAGTGTCACTACATTTAGTTTTAGGTCCAGTGTAGCCCCCTAACCCCCCTAATAAAGGTTTAACCCCTTGATCACCCCCCAGATAACCCTTTCACCCCCTAGCACCGCCGTCGCTAAGCGATCATTTTTCTGATCGCTGTCTTAGCGTCGGTGATGCAGATCGGTAGCCAGTAATTTTTTTTAGGTTCGCCGCAGGTTTTTATAGCGTCAGGTACCCCCAAATATTATCTAATAAAGGTTTTAACCCCCTAATTGCCCCTAGTTAACCCTTTCACCAGTGATCATCATATAAGTGTTACGGGTGACGCTGGTTAGTTTGCTTTTTATAGTGTCAGGGCACCCGCCGTATATAACCCAATAAAGGTTTAACCCCCTGATCGCCCGGCGGGTGATATCAATTAGGTTTTAGCTTCAGAGAGGGTCTGCGTCACAACCCAGGCAGAGTCAGGTAAGTGCCAGTAACGCTAACACCAACGCGTAAAGCATACACCCCCCTTAGTGGTATAGTATCTGAACAGATCAATATCTGATCTGATCAGATCTATACTAGCGTCCCAAGCAGTTTAGGGTTCCCAAAAACGCAGTGTTAGCGGGATCAGCCCAGATACCTGCTAGCACCTGCGTTTTGCCCCTCCGTCCAGCCCAGGCCACCGAAGTGCAGTATCGATCGATCACTGTCACTTGCAAAACACAACACACATAACTGCAGCATTCGCAGACAGGCCTGATCCCTGCGACTCCAGTGCTGTAGGAGGTGATTTCACCACCACAGTTAAAAAAAAAAAAAAGCAAATATGCCGAAGCATTGGGGCAGCAGGGGCGGAGGACTGATTTTGCTCCTAATGCCGCGTACATACGGTCGAAATTCCGACGGAGGCTTGCCCGTGGAAAAGTCTGACCATGTGTACGCGGCATAACTTTTGCGGGAGGATGCCCCCATGCTTCGGCATATATAAATGGTGCATGTATGCCCATCATTAGAAGTGGGTGGATGAAGGGCAGTATTCTAATGGTGGGCATACGCACCCGATCAATCTCTTTTTTCATTCAGCCAACTGGCTGCATGAAAAAAAAAGATTACAATACATGTCCAACAAGGACCAGCAACGTACTGGTATGTTGCTGGACTTTGAATGGTTATACCAGATTGATGCCTGCGGGTTTAGGTATCATCTTGGTATCATTCTTTTCAGCCAGCGGCCGGCTTTCATGTAAAAGCAATCCTAGTGGCTAATTAGCCTCTGGACTGCTTTTACAAGCAGTGGGAGGGAATGTCCCCCCCCCCCCGGATATAAAAAGCGCCATTGGGAAATTGGGAAAGCATTTTATCACACCGATCTTGGTGTGGTCAGATGCTTTGAGGGCAGAGGAAAAATCTAGGGTCTAGACCCCAGTTTTAAAAAAAAAAAAAAAAAAAAAAAAGAGTACCTGTCACTACCTATTGCTATCATAGGGGATATTTACTTTCCCTGAGATAACAATAAAAATGATAAAAAAAAAAAAAAATATGGAAGGAACAATTTAAAAATAAAATAAAAAAGCAAAATTAATAATAAAAAAAAAAAAGCACCCCTGTCCTGCCCTGCTCTTGCCCAATGGCGAACGCAAGCGTCGGTCTGGCGTCATATGTAAACAGCAATTGCACCATGCATGTGAGGTATCACCGCGAAGGTCAGATCGAGGGCAGTAATTTTAGCAGTAGACCTCCTCTGTAAATCTAACGGGGTAACCTGTAAAGGCTTTTAAAAATGTATGTAGTTTGTCGCCAATGCGCGTTTGTGCGAAATTTTAAAGCATATCGTGTTTGGTATCTATGTACTCGGCCTAAGATCATCTTTTTTATTTCATCAAACATTTGGGCAATATAGTGTGTTTTAAAATTAAAAAAAGTGTATTTTTTCCCCAAAAAATGCGTTTGAAAAATCGCTGCGCAAATACGGTGTAGAAAAAAAAAATGCAACACCCACCATTTTATTCTGTAGGGCCTTTGCTTTAAAAATATATATAATGTTTGGGGGTTCAACATAATTTTCTTGCAAAAAAAAAATATGTTTTCATGTAAACAAAAAGTGTCAAAAAGGGCTTTGTCTTCAAGTGGTTAGAAGAGTGGATGTAAGCTTCCTAATGTTGTGTATAAAATGCCAGAACAGTTCAAAACCCCCCCAAATGACCCCATTTTGGAAAGTAGACACCCCAAGCTATATACTGAGAGGCATGTCGAGTCCATGGAATATTTTATATGTTGACACAAGTTGCGGAAAAAATAATTTTATTTTTTTTTGCACAAAGTTGTCACTAAATTATATATTGCTCAAACATGCCATGGGCATATGTGGAATTACACCCCAAAATACATTCTGTTGCTTCTCCTGAGTACGGGGATACCACATGTGTGAGACTTTTTGGGAGCCTAGCCGCGTACGGGACCCCAAAAACCAAGCACCGCCTTCAGGCTTTCTAAGGGTGTAAATTTTTGATTTCACTTCTCACTGTCTATCAGAGTTTCGGAGGCCATGGAATGCCCAGATGGCACAAAACCCCCCCAAATGACCCCATTTTGGAAAGTAGACACCCCAAGCTATTTGCTGAGAGGTATTGTGAGTATTTTGCAGATCTCGCTTTTTGTCACAAAGTTTTGAAAATTGAAAAAAAAAAAAAAAAAATTCTTTCTTCATTTTCAAAAACAAATGAGAGCTGTAAAATACTCACCATGCCTCTCAGCAAACAGCTTGGGGTGTCTACTTTCCAAAATGGGGTCATTTGGGGGGGTTTTGTGCTATTTTGGCATTTTATGGCCTTCGAAACTGTGATAGGTAGTGAGGAGTCAAATCAAAAATTTGCGCCCTTAGAAATCCTGAAGGCGGTGCTTGGCTTTCGGGGTCCCGTACGCGGCTAGGCTCCTAAAAAGTCCCACACATGTGGTATCCCCGTACTCAGGAGAAGCAGCATAATGTATTTTGGGGTGCAATTCCACATATAACCATGGCATGTGTGAGCAATATATCATTTAGTGACAACTTTTTGTAATTTTTTTTTTTTTTTGTCATTATTCAATCACTTGGGACAAAAAAAAAAAATATTCAATGGGCTCAACATGCCTCTCAGCAATTTCCTTGGGGTGTCTACTTTCCAAAATGGGGTCATTTGGGGGGGGTTTGTACTGCCCTGCCATTTTAGCACCTCAAGAAATGAGATAGGCAGTCATAAATTTAAAGCTGTGTAAATTCCAGAAAATGTACCTTAATTTGTAAACGGTATAACTTTTGCGCAAACCAATAAATATACGCTTATTGACATTTTTTTTACTAAAGACGAGTGGCTGAATACATTTTGACCTAAATGTATGACTAAAATTGAGTTTATTCGATTTTTCTTATAACAAAAAGTAGAAAATATCATTTTTTTTCAAAATTTTCGGTCTTTTTCCGTTTATATCGCAAAAAATAAAAAATCGCAGAGGCAATCAAATACCATTAAAAGAAAGCTCTATTTGTGGGAAGAAAAGGACGCAAATTTCGTTTCGGTACAACATTGCATGTCCGCACAATTTACAGTTAAAGCAGCGCAGTGCAAAATTCTGAAATCACCTTTGGTCCTTTAGCTACCAAATGGTCCGGGGCTTAAGTGGTTAAAAGCACTCGCGGCTATAATGAATTGTCGGCTCCCGGCAATACAAAGAAAAGCCATTGAAAAAAAATAAAAATGCGTGGGGGTCCCCCCAAATTCAATTACCAGGCCCTTCAGGTCTGGTATGGATATTAAAGGGAACCCTGCGTCAAATTAAAAAAAATAATGACGTGGGGTTCCCGCCAAAAATCCATACCAGGCCCTTTATCCGAGCATACAACCTGGCAGGTCACAGGAAACGAGTGGGAGACGAGAGAGCGCCCCCGCCCCTCCTGAACCGTACCAGGCCACATGCCCTCAACATGGGTTGGATGCTTTGGGGGTTTGTGACCCCTCAAAGCACCATGTCCCCATGTTGATGGGGACAAGGGCCTCATCCCGACAACCCTTGCCCGGTGGTTGTGGGGGTCTGCGAGCGGGGGGGCTTATCAGATTCTGGAAGCCTCCTTTAACAAAGGGGTCCCCCAGACTCCGCCCCCTATGTGAATTGGTAACGGGGTACATTGTACCCCTACCATTTCACAAAAGAAAGTGTCAAAAATTAAAAAAAACACTCAGACACCATTGTGAAAAGTCCTTTATTAAAAAAAAAAAAAAAAAAGCCATTCCAGCGTTGTAATGCAGTCTGTCCAGCGACGATCCATAAATCATTCTCCAGCGATGCGGCGAGTCTCCAGCGATGGACACACATCTTCCCTGCACCGGAGCCTCCCGGCTAATGATGCGCAAGCAGTGTTGACAGTTCTTTTATAACCGAGGTCGGAAACCACTGACGTGTTAGAGGGGGCAGGGGTTACCCAGGCATAGTATACACCCCCCCCCCCTAAGAAATGTATATTTATATTTCACTTTAAGCATTATTAAAATCACTGCTCCCAAAAAAACGTTTTTACATTTTTTTTTTGTATTGATACACGTCCCCTGGGGCAGGACCCGGGTCCCCAAACACTTATCACAATAACTTGCATATACTGTATTTATTGGCGTATAGCACTCACTTTTTTTCCCTGAAAATAGAGAATAGAGGGTAAACTGTGCCTGCGTGTTATACGCAGGGGGCTGTGGAAATTTTTTTCCCCTGAAACTTCCCTCTTAAAGTTAGGGTGCGTGTTATACGCCGATAAATACGGTAAGCCTTTAAAATTAGCACTTTCGATTTTTCATGTTCGCATGCAAACCGAACTGGGGGGCGTTCGGCTCATCCAGCATAGCATACAGACTGTCCTTACCCCAACAGATATATAACCAGAGATATGTGGTTTCAAACACCAGGCCTGGTCATTTTGGCCCAGGGCTGGGATTATGTTTGTATTTTAAAAGAGACCTCGTCACCAACCTAAAATATTGCAGGCAAAAGCACAGAAAATCAAGTACTTGAAAAGCTTGCGCTACAGAGTTTACCCTTTTCACAAATTTGTTTTTATTCACCTCTAATTTGTCTTTGAATTTGCTAGAAAATCAGACAATTCTGGGACAGTCAATTCCTTAGCACATCCCCTCCATCCTTGCACATCATTACCCTCTCCTTCTCTTGGAGTGTCTAACTACTGTCTGTTCTGGCCCTTCTCCACCTTCCATCTCACCTTCCTTCATAATCTTTTATATAGCTGCCGGTGAAAGAGCAAAAAGGGAATACATTAGCGTGCCACTTGATCAACAGCTCTAGCTGGGGTTGCCGACATAACACCCAAGATGGTTGCACCCAGCAGCATTATCAAGGGATTTGGATGTCTACACAAGTCAAGATTTTTGTTGAAATCAATAGTCTGGTGACAGTCTCTTTAAAACCCAATTAAAAGGCTTACACATTTTTATTTCTTTATTGTTATGCAGTCCATAGGAGGTGTCTTTTTTGTGTTCAGCAAGCAGGCTGAACAAAAAAAAACTGACCTGATTCCGCCACCCACACACTTAATGTTGATGAGGAATTCTCCCGCGAACTATAGTATTCTGACAGCGGGGACACTTACCGGCTGTCAGAATACAATGATCGATGTGACAGGCTATAATAGCCTGTGGGGAAAATCCAACAGGGCAGGTGTACAGAAGTTGATCAGTAAATTGACTTCTGTAAAACCAGCCTGCCCCATCCATGAATCGAAGGTCCCTGCTGAACTGGCCAAATTGTGATCCATGTATGGCCGGCTTAAAGCGATTGTAACGGTTCAGGTATTATTATTTTTTTTAAATATCAAACGTATTATACTTACCTCCACTATGCAGTTCGTTTTGCACAGAGTGGCCCCTAACATCCTCTTCTGGTGTCCCACGGCGGCTCTCTCGGCTCCTCCCCGCAATAGATAACCCCCCTCTAGGAAGCTCTCTCCCGAGGCGGTTACCTTGCAGGCACGCTCCCTGTCATACACTCGGCGTCCATAGACGCCGAGTGTATGACTCGGCCCCGCATCATTGGATTTGATTGTCAGCAGCGGGAGCCAATGGCTGCGCTGCTACCAATCTATCCGATCAACGCTGAGACTCCATGGATGCGCCGAGAAGGTGAACTGGCTCAGGTAAGTAAAACAGGCGGGCTGGGGGGCCCGTGATTGCCAGGTGTTTTTTTTTACTTAATTCATAGGATGCATTAGGGTGAAAAAACTCAAACCTTTACAAGCCCTTTAAGGATTTGTGACCGATTGTTGACTGAAAAGCTTGCTACCGGCTGCTGCTGTTGCACTCAGCATTCTGGTTCTTGGACTATTTATTGAATAGCTTGGGACAAGAGAATGTGTCTTAACTACCTATTAAAATTCCCCCTCAATGCTGACCCCCGGCAAACACCCTTTCACACTCCATCTTTAGCTATAAACTCCCTATAAATCCCGCTAGGACATGCGATTTGTCACATCCATCTTGCAGAAATGACATCAATTCGAAGGTAGAGGATCTTCCAAACAGCACAGGTGGCTTTAAAAGACCTATGTGCTGCCAGGGAAGATGGGCGGGGGGTTAAAATATTCCTGAAAGGAATGTATTATTTAGGATTATGTGCTCAGATTATCAATCCTGAAGACATATTTAGCTGTTCTGAAGAGTGTTGTGGATGGAACAATTACCTGAACAATAAAAGAGTGTGGCACAAACAGATAGTGCTCTGTAAACATGACACATAATAAAAATGGACAGGTGTTCTATAAATATGAGCACAACTCATTGAAAAAAGTACTCCTATGCCGTGCCGTCATCTGCTCACCTGCTTCTTATCCCGAAAACGACCCCCCTCCAAATGGGTCAGGAGGGACCCCAAGACGTAATTGGCAGCCGCTCGCATGCTGTAATCGTAACTACTGAGTGCTGCCAGGGTCAGGCCCAAAGCATTGACCTCCACAAACTTCACACAGTCAACAACCAGCTCTGCAGTAGACAAATTAAAGAGAGAGTAATAAGTGATGAAATCATACAGGCTATGGTTTGCTTATTACAAGCAAGTCTACCAATAGTCTTCAAATTACATATACAGTATATATTTTTTTCATATGTTCAGCACAAAAAAAGTGTAAAAGTGATATTAAAATAAATAAAAAATAAACATATTGACTTACTTTCGCTGTGCAATGGTTTTGGGGATGATTGGGAAATTTTCTTTCAAAGGTGGGGTTTCCTCGGGTGGTTATCAAAAGGGGTGCTCATCCCAGCATTAAAAGTTAACATGTTTCATTCCGATACACCGGAACTTCATCTGATGAATCGGAAAGAAACCAATAGATTGTTCAAAGCCCTGTGTTGATTGTCAACATAGGGCGATTGTCAAAACAGGGCTTTGGGCTGTGATTGGACACAGCCGATCAGCAGGTCCCAGCTATGAATCATTGGCTGGTATCTTGACAGACTTTCACTGTGTCAAACCACAGGGGAAGAGGGCAGGGGTGCGTGCGCAAAACCCAGGAACAGGCAGCGACGTATGGTTACGTCTCGGGGCCTGAAGGAGTCGCCCCGTCACAGAATAAGTACTTGGCCATTTAAGGAAAAAGGACAGGTTGTCTTCAAACCTTCACCTGTTGGATTACTAACTCTAATCCCTGGTTAAAGCAGAGTTCCACCCAAAAGTGTGAATAGTTAACATTTTAAAGTTGGTGAAAGGCTGATGTGTGTTGTGTTTTTTTTTTTTTTAAACTTTCATGCATTCTATTCTAAAAAAAACCTTCTGTTTGCAGCTCTCCCCGCACAGCCCCCCCCCCCCCCAATACTTACTTGAGACTGATCTCAAACTAATGATGTGCTCTCTCTCTTCAATCATCCCCGCCAAGCACTACCTGGATATCTACCTTTGGATTTAGGACTCCTACACACCCCCGCAAAAAGGCTCTGAAAACAGGATTCCTATAATAGGACATTGGAAGGAAGGACCTCCTCAAATAAAGACTATGAATATTGATTGCCTCTCAGCGGCTTATGAACAACAAGTTGGGGACGTATATGCATAGATCGATCCCAAAATTGGAGATCTCTGTGCAAACAGCAGCTCATAGAGCTATCCAGACCACAGATGAACAGACTGATACTCGTTGGTGATCTCTGCGGATCCGTGAGTAATATCCAAGCCATCATTACAGGATTTACCTGCAGATTGCAGGAACATAAATTGTGGTTATAACGGAAGCATTTAGATTATTGCTCTATATACCGCTGTGAGTTACCGCATAGTTGATATGAACTGCCAATATGATTATGCTTTGGATCATGTATCACATCAATTGATATCTTAAAGAAGTGAGGATTCAACCCTAGTGTGGTAACCTGTATATTACATGATACATATAGATCCATATACCATCAAGCATCCCATGGTTCAAGTTAGAATCTGGCTAGGTGCATTTATGAACTATAATAGAGATTCACCCATGGATTGGGGATGGCTATATATGCACATATCCTATGAAGCGACAATCTGTATCAACCAATGCAATATATCTTTACTATTTTCATCTTCATAGTGTCTGGAGTGACCTTCTTCATCTGACCAATTGAGTCAGGAAGATTATATATATATATATATATATATATATATATATATATATATATATATATATACACACACACACACACACACACACACACACACATTTTTGGAGCGTGGATATTTATTCAGGTTGTGCTTTCCATTTCAGATCAGTGTCATTTACCTGTTACAGGTACACACTGCTCTGCTTTAGGAAACTTACAGTGGGGAGAACAAGTATTTGATACACTGCAGATTTTCCTACTTACAAAGCATGTAGAGGTCTGTAATTTTTATCATAGGTACTCTTCAACTGTGAGAGGCGGAATTTAAAACAAAAATCCAGAAGATCACATTGTATAATTTTTAAGTAATTAATTTTCATTTTATTGCATGACATAAGTATTTGATACATCAGAAAAGCAGAACTTAATATTTGGTACAGAAACCTTTGTTTGCAATTACAGAGATCATACGATTCCTGTAGTTCTTGACCAGGTTTGCACACACTGCAGCAGGGATTTTAGCCCACTCCT
Organism: Rana muscosa; assembly: GCA_029206835.1. Lineage (NCBI taxonomy): Eukaryota > Metazoa > Chordata > Amphibia > Anura > Ranidae > Rana > Rana muscosa. The sequence continues at coordinate 77,344,271 of CM055117.1, read as the reverse complement.
CCATACAGAGCTTCTCCAGATCCTTCAGGTTTCGGGGCTGTCGCTGGGCAATACAGACTTTCAGCTCCCTCCAAAGATTTTCTTTTGGGTTCAGGTCTGAAGACTGGCTGGGCCACTCCAGGACCTTGAGATACTTCTTACGGAGCCACTCCTTAGTTTCCGAGGCTGTGTGTTTCGGGTTGTCATGCTGAAAGACCCAGCTATGACCCATCTTCAATGCTCTTACTGAGGGAAGGAGGTTTTTGGCCAAGATCTCACGATACATGGCCCCATCCATCCTCTCCTCAATATGGTGCAGTCGCCCTGTCCCCTTTGCAGAAAAGCATCCCCAAAAGAATGATGTTTTCACCTCCATGCTTTATGGTTGGGATGGTGTTCTTGGGGTTGTACTCATCCTTCTTCCTCCAAACATGGCGAGTGGAGTTTAGACCAAAAAGCTCTATTTTTGTCTCATCAGACCACATGACCTTCTCCCATTCCTCCTCTGGATCATCCAGATGGTCATTGGCAAACTTCAGACGGGCCTAGACATACGCTGGCTTGAGCAGGGGGACCTTGCGTGTGCTGCAGGATTTTAAGCCATGACGGCGTAGTGTGTTACTTATGGTTTTCTTTGAGACTGTGGTCCCAGCTCTCTTCAGGTCATTGACCAGGTCCTGCCGTGTAGTTCTGGGCTGATCCCTCACCTTCCTCATGATCATTGATGTCCCACGAGGTGAGATCTTACATGGAGCACCAGACCGAGGGAGCTTGACCATCATCTTGAACATCTTCCATTTTCTAATAATTGCGCCAACAGTTGTTGCCTTCTCACCAAGCTGCTTGCCTATTGTCCTGTAGCCCATCCCAGCCTTGTGCTGGTCTACAATGTTATCCCTGAGTCCTTACACAGCTTTCTGGTCCTGGCTATTGTGGAGGTTGGAGTCTGTTTGATTGAGTGTGTGGACAGGTGTCTTTTATACAGGTAATGAGTGAAGAACAGGAGGGATTCTTAAAGAAAAAATAACAGGTCTGTGAGAGACAGAATTCTTACTGGTTGGTAGGTGATCAAATACTTATGTCATGCAATAAAATGCAAATTAATTATTTAAAAATCATACAATGATTTTCTGGATTTAGATTCCATCTCTCACAGTTGAAGAGTACCTATGATAATAATTACAGACCTTTACGTGCTTTGTAAGTAGGAAAACCTGCAAAAATCGGCAGTGTATCAAATACTTGTTCTCCCCACTGTATGTGGGGTGATCTCTGGGATATATCAGGTACACATAGGGGGTGTTCTTCACACTAGGGGAGGGAGTGGGCCTGCTAACTGTTCAATCGCTGTGACTTATCTGGATTGGTTTGACTCGCAGTAATTGAGTAGTTCCTGTTTTTGTGTTTTTCCTTGGTCATTTGGAACTTGGGGTATTACAGTAATGTGTTTTATTCATGTATCTTGCCCATTATAGGCTATTAAACTTTGTAGTGTTACTCATTTAGGTGTGGAGGTCTTTGTGTTTTTTGCGACTTCAATATTACACAGGCATTGCTTCAAGTTAAGTCAAAATCACGACTTTCAGGTCGCACAAGTGTGACCGGATGAGAGGACGTCCGTGATAGGCGGAACACTGAACAGTGTCTGCTGGGAAACGCCTATCACGGAACGGGACCAGGAGGAGGCCGCGACTTTTAAACAATGGACGCCCGTCGCGAATATCAGGTACACCGACTCTAGTATAAGCCGAGGGGGGTATTTTCAGCCTTAAAAAAAAGGGCTGAAAACCATCAGCTTATACGAGAGAGAGAGAGCGAGATTATATATACATACACATACAGTGGGGACGGAAAGTATTCAGACCCCCTTAAATTTTTCACTCTGTTATATTGCAGCCATTTGCTAAAATCATTTTAAGTTCATTTTTTTCCTCATTAATGTACACACAGCACCCCATATTGACAGAAAAACACAGAATTGTTGACATTTTTGCAGATTTATTAAAAAAGAAAAAATGAAATATCACATGGTCTTAAGTATTCAGACCCTTTGCTCAGTATTTAGTATTTGCACCCTTTTGATCTAATACAGCCATGAGTCTTTTTGGGAAAGATGCAACAAGTTTTTCACACCTGGATTTGGGGATCATCTGCCATTCCTCCTTGCAGATCCTCTCCAGTTCTGTCAGGTTGGATGGTAAACGTTGGTGGACAGCCATTTTTAGGTCTCTCTAGAGATGCTCAATTGGGTTTAAGTCAGGACTCTGGCTGGGCCATTCAAGAACAGTCACGGAGTTGTTGTGAAGCCACTCCTTTGTTATTTTAGCTGTGTGCTTAGGGTCATTGTCTTGTTGGAAGGTAAACCTTCGGCCCAGGCTCAGGTCCTGAGCACTCTGGAGAAGGTTTTCGTCCAGGATATCCCTGTACTTGGCCGCATTCATCTTTCCCCAATTGCAACCAGCCGTCCTGTCCCTGCTGCTGAAAAACACTCCCACAGCATGATGCTGCCACCACCATGCTTCACTGTTGTCACTGTATTGGACAGGTGAGGAGCAGTGCCTGGTTTTCTCCACAGATACCGCTTAGAATTAAGGCCAAAAAGTTCTATCTTGGTCTCATCAGACCAGAGAATCTTATTTCTCACCATCTTGAGCCCTTCAGGTGTTTTTTTTAGCAAACTCCATGCAGGATTTCATGTGTCTTGCACTGAGGAGAGGCTTCCGTCGGGCCACTCTGCCATAAAGCCCCGACTGGTGGAGGGCTGCAGCGATGGTTGACTTTCTACAACTTTCCCCCATCTCCCGACTGCATCTCTGGAGTCCAGCCACAGTGATCTTTGGGTTCTTCTTTACCTCTCTCACCAAGGCTCTTCTCTCCCGATAGCTCAGTTTGGCCGGACGGCCAGCTCTAGGAAGGGTTCTGGTTGTCCCAAACGTCTTCCATTTAAGGATTATGGAGGCCACTGTGCTCTTAGGAACCTTAAGTGCAGCAGATTTTTTTGTAACCTTGGCCAGATCTGTGCCTTGCCACAATTCTGTCTCTGAGCTCTTCAGGCAGTTCCTTTGACCTCATGATTCTCATTTGCTCTGACATGCACTGTGAGCTGTAAGGTCTTATATAGACAGGTGTGTGGCTTTTCTAATCAAGTCCAATCAGTATAAACACAGCTGGACTCAAATGAAGGTGTAGAGCCATCTCAAGGATGATCAGAAGAAATGGACAGCACCTGAGTTAAATATATGAATGTCACAGCAAAGGGTCTGAATACTTAGGACCATGTGATATTTCAGTTTTTCTTCAATAAATCTGCAAAAAATTTCAACAATTGTGTTTTTCTGTCAATATGGGGTGCTGTGTGTACATTATGGAGGAAAAAAAATGAACTTAAATGATGTGTGCACACACACCATAGTTTGGGGACCCTATAACTTTCACGCAAACCAATATACACTTATTGGGATTTTTTTCACCAAAGACATGTAGCACAATACATTTTGTCCTAAATTTATAAAGAAATATCGATTTTTTTTTTTTTTTTTTTTTTTTTTTATTTATTGAAAAGCTTTTATAGCAGAAAGTAAAAAATTATATTTTCTAAACTTTTAGTTTTTTTCATTTACAGTATATAATAGAAAATAAAAAACCCCAGTGGTGATCAAATACCACTAAAAGAAAACTCTATTTGTGTTTAAAAAAATGATATAAATTTCATTTGCGTACAGTGACGAGCAATTGCTAGTTAAAGTAGTGCAGAGCTGAATAGCAAAAAATGGTCTGGTCATAAAAGGGGTAAAATCTTCCAGAGCGCATGTAGTTAATAGATTAACAGAGTCTGCCACAAAGTATAAAGACAGAGCCTACCTGGTAGTGATTCCTCTGATATGACCCGTCTACCTGTGCTCTACACCTTACATAGGCTGGAGACAACTTGTTTGGTGTTCGTTGTATACGGTTTTATTTTCCTTTCTGTTCATTACGTATTTTTACTATTTTTGTACACTGCTTAACAGTCTGTGTACTTGTACCAAGGCCATAGTTGGTATGGCCGGTCGGTGCACTTGTTATTTCTTGTATGGCTGGAAAAATGGATGAAACCTCATTTGTTTTCTAATAAAAAATTATCTGATAAAAAAAAAACCTGTGCCTGTTTTTTTTATTAGACCCCATACACACTATTAGATTTTCAGCAGATTTTTGTCTTCAGATTTACCAAAACCATGTAGTGCAAGGGCCTGCCTGATAGCATACAAATTGAAACTCAGGTTTGACCTCATATTAGATGGTTTTGGTAAATCTGAAGACAAAAATCTAGTGTGTATGGGGCCTTAGAATGCTTAGATGAGATTAGTATGCTTTTCAATCAGTGTCATATAGGGTACCCTATGATAAATATTTATTTGTATACAAATAATAAAAAAAGCAAAAAAAGAACCTGACCAATAAACATACATTACCTTTCCTATAATGTGAATAGCCAACACCTATGATACTACACTTATTATTCAGGATTTATATAGTGCCGACAGTTTACAACTTGAGGGTAGACCGTACAAATACAATACACTTTAATACAGTAGAAATCAGAGGGCCCTGCTCGTTAGAGCTTACAGGGGTACAATAGGCCACTTGCCAAACCATTCCACCCTGTTGAGTGTATCTGATGTCATCTCAACAGTCCACAATACCCTCTGTGATAGAGCAATAATCATCAAACGTATACAAATATCTATAAATCTATATGCTGAGGCAAGAAAAGGAAAAAACAAAAAAAAAAACAAAAGCAGCAATACAGTTTTATCGAAGCAAAGATCTAAGAAAAATATTTTGTATGTGGATCTTCAATGCAAAGCATAATTTACGCTGCAGTGTCGCAGGCACGTCATTCAAGGTTCTTCAAACAAAGTAAAAGAGCACAAGGACAGACGGAGTTATTGGAATGACTCATCCTCTCCGATCTGACGTCAAAAAGACACGGCAACCTTCTCAGAAAATAAAAGCATTCATTATATGGAAAGGGCTGTGACCGGGGAAACATCAATGGGCAGGACCATTACTTACTGGTAACAGGATCTCAACCTCCGTTTACATAATGGCTATAAAGATTGTTTTGATTAGAGTAATAAAAATTACAAGCAGCTATGATTTTCTAAAACTGGCAAAAACTTTTAAACATGGTTTTATTTTCTGGATGTGTGCTGTACATGGCTGTTGTACAGAAGCCACCAAGAGCGGTCATTTGATCATGTGCTAAGTGGGGTACACACTAAGAAAATCAGGCGAATGTGTGTCCGATTTTTCGCGATGTTTTGCGGCAAATCGAAACCGATGAAAGAAAATTTGTACGAAAATTCTTACTAAAACTCTTGTACGATGAAGGCTTTTTTTTGTTGTTTATTGTATCTGGTCATGCGCAGTCTTTCTTTTCTAAATTTTCTTGTACAAAAACGGTGCGCATTAAAACAAAAATCGTGTGTTCTGTTCCAGTACGAGAACATTTTTTGGAGTTCGTCCCTTTGGGAATTTTTGGATGAAAATTCTGACTCTGCTATCGAAAGTTGTGTACACAATATACGAAAATTGGACGAAAATGTTCGCCTGATTTTCTTATAGTGTGTAGCTTCCTCATGTAATGAACCAATAGAAATTTTCAAAATATGCGACTGGCTCCCCGCTATAACCGGCCGATTGCCATTTCTTGGTCACGTGACTTGCTGTAACCAGCTGATTGACATTTCCTGATCACGTGATTGCCCCCCTCCGGCTTTAACCAGCTTCATTCACATTTGAAATTTAGGGATCTTGGGCAGGCTCACTGTGATTCTTAACTTTTCTTGTTTAAAAAAGAATTACGGTACAGTAAAACCTTGGATTGCGGGCATAATTCGTTCCAGAAACATGCTTGTAATCCAAAGCACTTGTATATCAAAGCAAATTTCCCTTTAAGAAATAATGGAAATTCAAATGATTTGTTCCACAACCATTTATTCATAAGTCCTTCAGTTTATAGTCCATATAAAAAGATTATAGCAATGTGATAAGTTGTGTAACCATAAAATGTCCATCCACAAATGGAAGCCTCCCCAAGGGGATTAGAAGCAAAATCCAGCAGGAGCTACAGAGAATAAAAGAGAAGAGAGGCGCCTCTAAGTGTAGTAATAATTGCTAAATGTTGTGCCTTCATTAAATGTAACCATATTGCTACGCTTATAGGCGCCTCGCTTCTCTTTTATACTCAGTTGTGACATGACGCTACTTGTATATCAAGACATCGCTTGTATATCAAGTCAAAATGTATTTAAAAATCTTGCTGGTCTTGCAAAACGCTCTCAAAACCAAGGTTTTTACTGTACTGTGATTCTGCCCGTGTTCTCCAATCGCACTGCAAATTGCAAAACGTATGCTTGGGTGCTGATCATTTTCAAATGGCATGTACAACGCGATTTTACTGCAATAGTACAGAAAACCGCATTGTGCGAAGCTCGTCTCCCAAAAGTAGCTCCTGCTCCTTTTTGAGCGTCAAGCTTTGCTATAATCGCAGCAGAACCGCACTACGTTTTAGGTACCATTGAAAATTAATGGCACCCGAACATGTGTTTTGTGATTGGAAATCGCAGGCAGAGTCGCAGCGATTCTACAGATCCCAAAACGACAAATGTGAACGGAGCCTTAAAAGACTAGTGTTGATCATGTAGCAGTCAAAATAGTAGAGATCAGTTACCTGGTCTGAGCAGCTCACTGAAGAGAGGTAACAAGAAGCAGGGATCATAAAGCTTTCCGAGGTCATCTATTGCCCGGTCTTCATACAACTTGTTCTTCCCAGCCTGAAATTAAATATTTGGATGGGTACATCAGTGCGTTTGAACACATTCAATTTCAGAAAACATGTATCATTTGAAACTATAGATCTTAAATAGATGGATAGACTCTTCCGGCGGATGCTCTACTCCCCCCCCGTCCTCTTTACAGCCCTTCTTTACCGTCTTCACCTCGTCTTTGCTTTAGATCTCCTCTATCTTTAATTCTAGAATTGGAAAAAGTGGCTTTATGCAAAACAATATTCTATCCCTATGCAAAGGTCCCCTCACATGGAATGACATCTCGTTTTGCTGGCTTGAAGCCTGCATAGACGGCTGACCTGACCTGCTGTTTCCCACTCCTGTAGATTCCATATGAATGGCCGTTCAAGCAGACTCCTGAGCCCGTCATCAATACATATTCTTATTGTGTGTTATAATCTTATGTGACCTGGTTTACCATTCTTGGAGACAATTATTATTGCTAATCTATATATAGCAGTTTCTGCAGCACACAATTCTGCACGCAAAGAATGCATGAAGGTAAAAAAACTTAAGCCTTTACAACCACTTTAATGAGCTAAACACCTTCTTGCTGTGTATTATATACACTATACTGCCAAAAGTATTGGGACACCTGCCTTTACACGCACATGAACTTTAATGGCATCCCAATCTTAGTGCGTAGGGTTCAATATTGAGTTGGCCCACCCTTTGCAGCTATAACAGCTTCAACTCATCTGGGAAGGCTGTCCACAAGGTTTAGGAGTGTGTCTATGGGAATGTTTGATCATTCTTCCAGAAGCGCATTCGTGAGGTCAGGCACTAATGTTGGATGAGAAGGCCTGGCTCACAGTGTCCGCTCTAATTCATCCTAAAGGTGTTCTATCGGGTTGAGGTCAGGACTCTGTGCAGGCATGTCAAGTTCCTCTATCTAAAACTCACTCATCCATGTCTTTATGGACCTTGCTTTGTGCACTGGTGCGCAGTCATGTTGGAACAGGAAGGGGCCATCCCCAAACTGTTCCCACAAAGTTGGGAGCATGAAATTGTCCAAAATGTCTTGGTATGCCGACGCCTTAGGAGTTTCCTTCACTGGAACTAAAGGGCCAAGCCCAACCCCTGAAAAATAACTCCACATCATAATCCCCCCTCCACCCCATTATTTGGACCGGTGCACAAAGCAAGGTCCATAAAGACATGGATGAGCAACTTTGATTCTCTCTCTCTCTCTCAATATCTATCTATATCTAGAATAGATAGATAATATATATCTATATCCACACAGATAGATAGATATATCTATCTATATATACACACACACACACACACACACACATATATATATACACACATAAATACATACATATACACACATACATACACACAGTTGTGCTGAAAAGTTTGCATACCCTTGGTAAAATCGGTAACCATTCTACACCTGATAGGTAAATGTACTAATGTAGGTGGTAATTTGGGGATCGCCTTCATCAAGATATTGGTGGTAGGTGTTCATCCTACGGTATAGGGAAGGATAGTCAGTTGTTTATGTATAGTTAGTCAGGTCCTTGGGACCTTTTGAGCCTGGGTATGCCCATTAGGCTCTGTGTTGTATGTATTACTTATTTTCTTTTAATAAGAATAAAAAAGTTCATGTGTGTGTAAAGGCAGGCGTCCAAATACTTTTGGTAATCTAGTGTACATACCAAAGGGCAGCCATTTTTTCTCATTATAAATGCAGGCTCTACTACCAGCTGTGCAGTGGTACACAATGGTTGTGCTTTACTGCACCTTCTCACAATACAAGTCTGAGTCAGCAGTCCCTGTGTAGCGCATGTCTCATCTCTACAGTTGTTATGCAGTTAGGCGTAGTAGTAAATCATCTATCCACCCTCTAGCGGCTAATTTCAGAATCTGGTAAAACCTGCCCTACGTTTTCGTAATCAGATTCAGACACCCTTCAGAAAAAATTGGATTTTTGTACACACCGTAAAATCCTTTTCTCTGGGTTCATGGACGGACAGCATCTTATTCTTGACATTGGGGTATTAGCCTTCTATCAGGAGAGGACTAGGCAGAAAAGCATGTTAAGTGTTAAACATACATCAAAACTGTACAGTATCACCCTGGGGGCGGTCCCTCTAGGTACAACCCCTCCCCTTGCATCATGCAGCTCAGTTCGTCAAAAAGCAGTACAAACATATAAAAGGAGGGGTGGGTGCTGTGTCCGTCCATGAACTCAGAGAAAAGGATTTTACGGTGAGTACAAAAATCACATTTTCTCTTTCGTTCATGGACGGACACAGCATCTTATTCTTGACATTAGGGACGTCCCCAAGCAGTGTCGAAAACGAGAGGTGGGAACAGCAATCAAACCAACTTCACCCCAAACAGAGCTCCTCAACAGAGGAGTTGCAACCTTAAACAACCGCCTACAAAACCTTGCGGCTGAAGGAGGCAGACGCATGCTGGTCAACCAAGTAAAACTTTGTGAAAGTGTGAACGGACGACCAGGTCGCCGCCTTACATACCTGTGAGACCGACGCTTGATGTCGGAAAAACAGGAGGCACCTATTGCCCTGGTCGAATGCGCCGGTACAGGAAAGGGAGGCGCCCGCGCTCTAAGGGCAAAAACCTGAATTACAATCTGTCTGATCCACGGTGACCGACGAGACCGCCAGGCCTTTCTTTGGACCAGTCACTGACACAAACAGTGAGTCTGACCTCCGAAACTGAGTCGTAGCACAGACACACCTGCAGAGCTTGTACCAAGGGGAATGCGACGGCTGAGGACACAAGAATGAAGCACAATGTCCACATTTTGATAAAAAGGCCGAAACAAACCTCAGGTAGAGACAAAGGCTGTGGACGCAGCACCGCCATATCCTTTTGGATGAGTAAGTAGGGAGACTTGCAAGACAAGGCCGCCAACTCAAAAACCCTCTGGTAGAGGCAACAGCCACCCGAAAGCTACTTACCAAGAGAGTGCCAACAGGGGAATCCCTCTATGTACTTTAAAAAAGGTGGTTTCTGAAAACACCCAGGGTACCAAATTGAATCCCACGAAGACAGCAGTGATTGAACCGGAGGGGCCACATGTGGAACCCCTTGGATAATGTACCCACCAGTGAATGAGCCGCCAAGAGTCGAGAAAGAAAACCAGCCAAGGCTGATATCCGCCCCACAATGGAGCGAAAAGCAAGTGTTTTAACCACTCCACGCTGTCAAAAACAGCAGGATCCTGGAAGTCGAATATGTACATGAATGCCACTCCATCTCCACACCTAGGGATATAGGCCCTACAACTGCGATGGTAAATAATCCAAAAAGATGACTTCCGTGCCCTCAGCATGGTGGAAGCACCGAAACCGACTGGCTACGGTCACTTAGTATCCGACTGTCAACAGCCATGTCGTGAAAGCCAGTGACTGCAAGTAGGATGAAATGTATGACCTTGCGATACAAGGTCCTCTTGCATTGGCAGCCGCCAAGAAACATCCGCCACCAGTCGCACTAAAGCGGAGTACCAGGGACGCCGGAATCAATCTGGGGGAAACAGACTACTCGGAATGCCCTCGGCCTCTACTCTGTGAGCAGATGAGGAAGAGTATTTTCAGGAGGAAGGCATACATAGCCGAGACTGTCCCCACAGGACCACAAAACGCGTCTGACGCATCCTCCCAGGAATCTTCGAACCTGGCCATAACCTCAAAACCCTCCGATTGAGTCGAGAAGCCAGGAGATTCCCATCAGGCAATCCCCATCTCCGGTAGGAGTCAAAACACCTCTGGGTGTAGAGACCATAGTCCATGGCCCAGCAACTGCCGAGTCCGCCTGCTAGAGATCTACGCCCAGACTGTATGCGGGCGATAGAGCCAGCACTTTTTCCCTGCTCCCGCAGGATGTGAGCGACAGCATGCAGAAGCCGAGTGACTTGTTCCCCCCCCCCGATGGGCGACATATGCCACCGCCGTGGCGTTGTCCAACTTGATCCTGACTGGACGTTCCCGCAGCCTCCGTGACCAAGTGGAGGGGCACCCCGATCAGCAGGCGGGGTACTTCCTGCATCCAGCGACCCCTGTGTCGTCCAACAAAAAGGAAACTACTTCCCGGACTGAAAAGCCGGAGACCTCAGAAACCGAATCAGGGAATCCCTGACTAGCCGGCTCACCCGGATTTGACAATCCAGGGACAATGGAGATGTGTCCCATGTCGACAGGATCTCAGTTTGCAAGACTTGAATGTGGATTCGAACACATGGGACCGCCTTGAAGGTGGCTACCATGAAAACCCAGTACTGGCATGCAAAAGCACAGCGACCACCACCAGCGTGACGCCCACCGCTGTACCGCAGCCTGAAAAGACTGCAACTTGCAAAGGGAGAAAGAGACTCTCGTCTGAGGAGTCCAGATCGAACCCAGGTATTCCAGATGTGGAGTCTGCACCAACACCGACTTCTGGAGGTTCAGGACCCAACAAAATCTCCCGAAGAGTCAGACTGGCGATCACCACATCCTCCCTAATTCTGAGGCAGAAGCTGCTCTTAGACGGAGATCGACCAAATAGCCCATGATTGCGATTCCCTTGTTGCCTCAGCAAGGCCAGGATCGGGGCGAGCACCCTGAAGAAACTCCTGGTGCCGACGCCAGGCCAAAAGGGAGAGCCACCATTTAATAGTGCTCACCCCAGACTGCAAACCGCAGAAACCTGTGACGCCTGACACATATGGGGCTGCAAAAAAATGCGTCCTTGATGTCCAAGGATGGTAGCAAAAAAATCCCCCGGATGTAGTGCAGCGACCACAAAGTGAAAAGCTGCCATCCTGAACCTTTGTGCTTTCACAAAGCTGTTGAGGGTCTTGAGATCCAGGACCGGACCGACCCTCCCTTCTCTGAGACTACAAACAGATTGTAGATTCCTTGAAAACTTTTTCGGCGCTGGCACAGGTACTCTCCCCTGCACATGAGCAGGTCCTGCACAGCCCCAAACAAGGCGGCCCAGGAAGCCAGAAGGGGATGAAGCTTGGAGGAAAAAAAAATCAGTCCTTCGATGGACAAGAGAAAAAACTCCATCTTGTACCCAGATGAAACCACTTCACAGACCCACTGGTCGGAAGTAGGGAGGTCCACCGAGCTGCAAACTCATGAGGGCGGCCGCAAAACCTCCATGTCGCAGCAGATTTGCTCGCAGGCATGTTTTGCCTGCGAGATACAGGGATACTTTAGTCCCTTAGCGGGCACCCTGTCGGCCTGGGAACGCATACCTGCGGGCCCGGCGGAAGTAAAAACCTGCTGTAAGCGGAAAAAAGAAGGGCCCTGGCCTACGGCGTGGCTCCATACTTTTTGTGGGAGCACCGTGCTCTCACCCCAAACGACAATTTTAATAATGTCATCCTGCGAGGCTCCAGAAGCCTCTAACCCTGGCAGGGCAATCCGCCAGAGCCTCCTTGGACATCCCGTCCGCAGACCAGCATTTCAGTCAATTCATGCGGCGTAGCCCCACCGCAGATACTGATGTACTGGACAGCCAGGGAGCAGTATCTAAGGCCGCATTGCAGACATACTTAAGGCCATGCACCAACTGGTCCGCTGTCATGCAGACTAGGTAAGCCTGTTGCTATTTCAAACACAGTGCAGCAATCTGCCCATTAAGGGAGCGTCAGTGACACCAGGGTCGGGGGCAACAGTGGGGTTCCTACCACCGGAATCGTGGTAATTCCCTGTATATCGGAGGGCCCCATTGGAGGAGATGTCCATTTTCAGGAAAACACTCCTCCGAGGGATAACGGACAGCCATGCGATTTTTTGGAACGCTGCGGCTGTTCCCATTCTTAGAATATAACTTAAGCTAGGTAGGGAAACCTAGCGGTGCGGGCCGGCCTGTGGGACCCAGAAGGGACCGGCACCTTAATAGATGCCCTCGTATCCTCCATCTTATTGGGGATCCCGCACCCGGTGATGAGTGCTCCACCAGTGCCTTTTTGCGGTGAACCGGACACGGAAGAAGCAAGGGAGCTGTTCCGCACTGTCCGAAAAGGTCCTGGTCCGCATCTTCTGACATGTCAGAGCAGGGGACATTTGCCACAGCAAGACCCGAGTCCGAATCAGAACTTCTCCCAGAAGATGGTGGAGGGAGGGGGCGTTTTTAACCCCTGCGCGCCTGCACACCACTTCCACCCTGGCAATAAGGAATTCCAGGACCACTGACAAGGTGTCCATAGGCACTGCAAGTGTAGGGGCACCGGTTGTCATCACAGGGATGTCTGGGGAAGAAAAACGCCAGCTTCTGACGCTATGCAGACACACTTGCCTGACCTCCATAGGAACCAAGGCAAGGCACACAAAAAAATTCCACCCACCTAGCTGCTCCGACAAAGGTAACTGCACAGCGCCGCCGTCCGCTCTCCCCACATGCCTTCCATCTGGTATGGCTGCAGCGTTTTCCTGTGCCTGAGGTGTCCTGTGTTGTTCGCGCCGTCCAGAAGGACCGCTTCCACCACTAGAGACTAAAACTAAGCTGTGACTACAAGAAAATGGCCGTCGGGCGCCCTTGTATAAAAACAGTGCAGACTACAAGAAAATGGCTGCCGCTCCACAGCATTAAAAACCCAGCGCGGCAGTTGATAGTAGATCTCAGGATCAAAAAGTAGAAAAAACAATGAAAACATCCACAGGACCAGGGGCCCACCAGGAGCCAGGTCCTTCTCCTATGCTAGGCAGAAAAAAAATGATCTGCATGATGCAGGGAGAGGGGTTGTACCTAGAGGGACCGCCCCCAGGGCGGTACTGTACAGTTTTGATGTATGTTTAACACTTAACATGCTTTTCTGCCTAGTCCTCTCCTGATAGAAGGCTAATACCCTAATGTCAAGAATAAGATGCTGTGTCCATCCATGAACGAAAGAGAAATGACTGTTCTGCTATGGTGACTGGCCCTCTGCTTTTCCTAGGAGTCTGCATAGAGCTTACAGTCAGGTAAAAAAACATCCCCTGCAAAATTATCTTTGGAGAAATACTCTACATACAAAGTCATGCTGTCTCTGCAGAATTTCTTAATATGGAACCAAGACAGATCAGGAGGTTATGTGAAAGGCTAAAGTTCGGTTAATATATAGCTTTCACCCGTAGTGGAAAATATGGAAAATTCCTTTGTATTAAAATTGGGCCTTATGACCGTTCAGTTCCAGCACAGAGATGGCTACAAAAAACTTTCACAAACAACTTTGTTTAAAAGAAACATGGGTCACATTCAGATGTGAACTGCTAAGCTAACCTTTATAGGTGGACCAAAAGCATCAACACTTCCCTTGCTCTGCTAAGTGGAACCTCTATGATGCGGTTCAGCCTCCTGTGCCCACGCAGCTCTGTTTAAAAGCCCAATCTAAGGGCCAGGCTTTCATCTCAACACATATATGCCAATTAACAAGCCCGTGTTTGCTGAATCACTCTATGACTCAGGGATTGCTCAGGCCACTGTGATGCTGACACAGAGAAATGACGGGATATTGCTAGCTGCACGTAATTGTTTTGGTACTTTTTATTTTTTTACAGCTTTGAATCAAAGATCTCCATCTCTAAAATAAAAAAAGCGAGTTTTTAAACCACTTAAAGAGGAAGTAAACCCTCAAACTTTTTCAGCCAAAAACACCCCTGCAAGAGAAAGGCATAATGAGCTAGTATGATGTCACACGCATGCCGGCATGATCCCATTCATAAAACCGGCATGTTCCCATTCATGCAGCCAGCCCGCTAGTGTGCCTGCGCCGTTGTCTATGGTGCGGATGCGCCGTAGACATCGGTGCTGTGTTTTCACAAATATCTCCTTAACCGTGTAGGTTAAGGAGATATTTCTTGCACCTACAGGTAAGCCGCCTGTACATATACGTCAGCAGAATGGCACGGCTGGGCATAAGCACGTGTGTGTGTATGTATATATATATATATATATATATATATATATATATATATACGTCCCCTTTAAGATGCCCAGCCATGGGTCGCGCGTGCCGCCGGCTGCCCGCTCGCGACCCGGTCCTGAGCTCCGTGACCGCGCCCGGTGTCCCGCGATCGGGTCACAGAGCTGAAAACGGGAGAGGCAAGTGTAAACAAATCTTTCCCCGTTCTTCCTAGTGAGAGTGTCGCTGATCGTCTGTTCCCTGTCATAGGGAACGACAATCAGTGATGTCACACGCCAAGCCACGCCCCCACACAGTAAGAATCACTCATTAGGTCACACTTAACTCATTCAGCGCCCCCTACAGGTTAACCCCTTTACTGCCAGTGTAATTTTCACAGTAATCAGTGCATTTTTATAGCACTGATCGCTGTAAAAATGACAATGGTCCTAAAATGGTGTCAAAAGTGTCCGATGTGTCCGCCATAATGTTGCAGCCACGATAAAAATCGCTGATCGCCGCCATTACTAGTAAAAAAAAAAAAAAAAAAAAAAGCCATAAAACTATCCCTTATTTTGTAGACGCTATAACTTTTGCGCAAACCAATCAAACGCTTATTGCGATTTTTTTTTTACCAAAAATATGCATAAGAATACGTATTGGCCTAAACTGAGGAAATTTTTTATTTTTTTTTAATATATTTTTTGGGGATATTTATTATAGCAAAAAGTAAAAAATAGATTTTTTTAAAAAAAATTGTCGCTCTATTTCTGTTTATAGCGCAAAAAATAAAAACCGGAGAGGTGATCAAATACCACCAAAAGAAAGCTCTATTTGTGGGGAAAACGGGCATTAATTTTGTTTGGGAGCCACGTCGCAATTGTCAGTTAAAGCGACGCAGTGCCGAATCGCAGAAAGTGGCCTGGTCTTTAACCAGCCAAAATGGACCGGGGCTGAAGTGGTTAAAGCTATACTGTTATGGCTAAAGCCTGTCTGCAGCCGGTGTCATATAATGGCTGCTCTACCTAGAAAAGTCTGTACATTCCATCTGATTTAGGCCAAAGCAGCCTAGACATTGTGCCCCCGGACCACCTCAACAGCCAGAAACTCAAGACTGCCTCCGGTTCTCATACAGTATGGCAGTCTTGCTCAACCTTTTTAACACAGAAAAGCCCTTTAAATAACTTTCCGGTCTTAGGGAACCTCTGCTAAAAATGACTATACACAACTCATGATACACAGGGATGTCAAACTCAATTTCATTGTGGGCTGTATCAGCATTAGGATTGTTCTCAAAAGGGCCGGTTGTAGCTGTAAGATTAGGTGTCCAGCGCATCCCCTCCCCTTACATTAGATGTCAAGAGCCACCCCACCATCAGAAGTTGAGTCCCCCACTCCTCCTTACATCACAGTGCACCCCCCTTTCCTTATGCTGCTGCTGGGAAGAAGCTGGATGCATTGCTTGAAAGCAGAAAGTAAGGGTCTGGAGGAGGACCAGAGGAGGGCTGGAGCTCTCCTGCAGCTGCAGGAGAGGTGGGAGAGCCACATGAAATGGCCCGGAGGGCCGGATTCGGCCCGCGGGCCTTGGGTTTGACACCTGTGCATTAGTGTAATGGTCAATAAGGAAGAATACTCCTTACACTTGTGGTCATTGGGAAGAAATACCCCCTTACAAATAGCTACAAACACAGTAAGAAGTCTTAGAGTCCCAAAAACGATAAATGGTGTCAGCAGAGGCACCCAAATGTAAAGGAGAAGCCGAGATGTGAATTCATCAAAAGTTCAACATTTATTGAACTTGCCCATCGGCGCCACCCCGCCCCGTTAGCGCCGTCTCATCAGCGCCCGTCAGCGCCGTCTCATCAGCGCAGTCTCATCAGCGCAGGAGAAAATATAATTTTATAGCAGAAAACGTTTTTTTATTTTTAATTTCGGTCTTTAGTTTCTTTAGCAAAAAATAAAAAACCCCAGTGGTGATCAAATACCATCAAAAGAAAGCTGTATTTGTAAAAAAATGTAGTTTGGGTACAACGTTGCATGACCCCGCAATTGTCATTCAAAGTGTGAAATGAAGTGCAGCCTGTTATTACATTACACGGATACAATCAGATATGGCATTATTGCTTTTACAGAACACAAGCATTCCTTCCCCTAGACGTGGGGAATAAAAATGGAACAAATTCTAAAAAAATACCTCAGCAATCAGCTTGCGGTGCAGCGGGAAATTCAGGATGGTTTCCAGCATTTTCTCTCGGTCCAACAGGCCGAGAATCTCCTCCATGGTTGGCTGCTGCCACAGGGATTTCCCCAAACTTTTCCTGGTCTTGTGATGCTCCACTGCAGCTGGACCCCACAACAGCAATCTGCAGCAGGAAGGGAGGTTACCGTTGGTGCCAGTAATGTAAAACCAGACTCTGGCATCCATGTTTAGTTACACTTTTATTATTTTGTAATACTTTATTTTCCAGTTTGTTTTTTGGTAGAACAGTGTCACTCATACAGTAACACAATATAATAAGCAATTCAGTATCTTTTTTTTTTTTTTGCATTGCACATGAAAACAAAAAGGAAAAACCGTTGCGGTAACAGCTTAAAGTGGTTGTTAAGCCACTATAGTATATTCATGCCATCCTAGGGCTGGGCGATTTTCCCCCCCAAAAAAATCTGCGATTTTTTTATAAAAAACTCGATTTACGATTCGATTTTTTTTTAAATTATATTAAAGTGCATCAACAAAGAAAATTGCAAAGGCAAACCCTTTCTCTAACTGCAAAGTCAGTGTGCAACAAAGATTGTTAAACATCCAAATTATTAATACTGTATTTGGATTTAGCTAATAAAACAAAAAATCTTGAGGTTACTCTTAGTTGAATTGAACTGTGCCTGTGCCTCACTGTGCCCGTGCCTCACTGTGTCCATTCTTCACTGTGCCCGTGTCTCACTGTGCCCAATGCCTCACTGTGCCTGTGCTTCACTGTGCCCATGCTTCAATCACTGTGCCCGTACCTGATGCAGATTTTCATGGGATACGGATTTTACTTCTACACCGGCGGCCATTCCAGTATTCAAAAGCCGCGCCTCCTCCTCGTCTGTGATAGGCGGAACACTCAATTTCCCAGCATTCAGTGTTCCGCCTATCATGGACATCCTCTCATTCTCATAACACAGACGAGGATGAGAGGATGTCCGTGATAGGCTGAACACTGCCTGCTGTGAAATTGAGTGTTCCGCCTATCACAGACGACGAGGACTCGGGAGGCGCGGCTTTTGAACACTGCAATGGCCGCCGTCTGTCTGCATGACACGCTGATCAGGTAGGCAGACGGCGGCTTGCGGTTAGTTAGTGTTACATTACATCTACTCGTGGCGGCTGCGGCGAGTAGATGTAATTGGGGTAACGCCACCCAGTGCCATTCCGGATACGCCCCCTGCAGCCCTGCTACGGAAACTTTGAAGGAAAAAAAAAAATATTTAAAAAAATAAAAAAAAATTATTTATTTTTTTGGGGAAAAAAAAAATCTAAAAAAATCGATTTTCTTCAAATCTAAATCGATTTGAACTCAAAACTCGATTCAAGATTAAAATCGATTTTTTTCCCAGCCCTATGCCATCCCCTCTGTTAAATTACTGTGTCCCAGTGTCTGTTGCTCTCTCTCTCTCTCTCTCTAGAAAAAAAAACAGATGCAGATTTCTACCTTATATCAGAGCCTCTCCTGGCGCTCACGTGACTCCTCGCTGACGTCAGCCGGGCAGAAGAGAAGGAGAGAGGCGAGCAGTCATGTGAGCGCTCTGATATAAGGTAGAAATCTGCATATTTTTTCTACAGCACAGACACTGGGACACACATCGTTATTTAACAGAGAGGATGGCATGAATATACTATAGTTATTGAAGCAGGAGGGGAGTGATCGGCACTTTCACGAGCTGACAGGGGGGGAGGAGAACAGAGGAGAGCCAAATTATACAGCATAAGCACTGTGCTGTATAACATGCTTTAAGGGAACAGGGTCTTTTTGGGGGGGGGGGGGGGGGGGAACAAATGCTTTAATAAAAGTGTTCAGCTGTAATTCAGTTTGTTTGCCCCGGAAGATGTCCTTTTGATGACAAAATGCGTATAGGGTGGAGCTTCCTGCTGATGTCATTGCATACAAGTCGTCCACATGTTTTTGCCGGCTGTGTTTGAATTTTGAATGCGCATTATCTCTACTCCTGTCTTGTATAGGTGGGGATCAAATGTGTTGTGCATATGATCTCTATCTGCTGATGACCCTGGGACATTTGTGTGGAGACGGCATGAAGGCATAAGTACTTCTACTGAAGCTCTGTGTGACCTCTCGGAATAAGGGGGTCATTGATATTTGGTAAGACTCCATCCTCTCACTAGTTTTTGTGTTGGTGACGCACTGCGGGTACTAATTCAGTCCATTCATCCTACACACTTCATGAGATTTTCCTGGTTTCACTTGGAGCTCATAGGACTTTTTTGGATCACGGTCTAATCTGCATTTTATGGACAGTATTATAGCTTATATGTATTTAGTATATGAGATCGTTCTATTTATGATGGTATTTCCAATTTGCACATTTATAATTTGCATATTCATGTTTGTTTAGCGCAACACACTGTTTATCTTGCCACTGGGAATATCAACTTTTTTATTTGGGGTTTCCTGTTTTTTTTTTTTTATTAACCACTTCCCGCTGTCCTTGACTTTTAGGGGGGATATCTGAATGATGCCTGCAGCTACAGGCATCATTGAGAGATCATTATTTTCTGCCGGCGATTCTCTTCACGATAAGAATGATCATAGCGGCAGTTCCACCGCTTGATCGTTCTTACAGGCGACATCAACCCCCCCTCCCCCTCCATCCGGTGCTTCTCCAGGCTCTCCCGTGCCATCGGGGACCCGGAGAAAGAATCGACCGACGCCAGATGATGACCAGATGGTCACCAGTCATCTCTATGATTGTTGGAGCACCGGGCGCGACGTTATGACGTTACATCCGGGCCGTGGATGTAAACAAAGCCACGATTGCGGCTGTCAGCATGAGATCGGTGAATTATTGACCCTGCATCTCTCCATTAAGAGGACCTGTCACGATAGATTCCTATTACAAGGGATGTTTACATTCCTTGTAATAGGAATAAAAGTGATCAAAAAAATAAAATGTAAAAGAAAATAACTTTTTTTTTTTAAACGCCCCTGTCCCCGGTAGCTCCCGCTCAGAAGCGAACACACACGCAAGTCCCGCCCACATATGTAAACGCTGTTCAAGCCACACATGTGCGGTATCGCCGCGTGTGTTAGAGCATGAGCAACAATTCTAGCACTAGACCTCCTCTGTAACTCTAAACTGGTAACCTGTAAAAAAAAATTAAGCGTTGCCTATGGAGATTTTTTAAGTACTGAAGTTTGGCGCCATTCCATGAGTGTGCGCAATTTTAAAGCGTGACACGTTGGGTATCTATTAACTCGGCATAACATCATCTTTCAAATTATACAAAAAAATTGGGCTAACTTTACTGTTTTGTTATTTTTTAATTCATGAAACTTTTTTCCCCCCCAAAAAAAAGGCATTTGAAAAATTATTGCGCAAATACTGTGCAAGATAAAAAGTTGCAATGACCACCATTTTATTCCCTAGGGTGTCTGCTAAAAAAAAAAAGTATAATGTTTGGGGTTCTGAATAATTTTCTAGCAAAAAGATTGGATTTTTGTACTCACCGTAAAATCCATTTCTCTGACGTCCATGGACTGACACAGCATCTTCATTCTTGACAAAGTGGGTTATGTTCCTGCTCATAGGAGAAGACTAGGCAGAATGTTAGATGTTATAACTTACATTAATTTACCAGAGCTGTACAGCCCCGCCCAGGGGGTGGTCCCTCCGGACATATCCCTCCTACCTGCAACTAGCAGCCTCAGTTCGTATCGAAGCAGTACAAACTCTAAAAAAGGAGGGGTGGGTGCTCTGTCAGTCCATGGACGTCAGAGAAACGGATTTACGGTGAGTACAAAAATCCTATTTTCTCTTACTGTCCATGGACTGACACAGCCTCTTCATTCTTGACAAAGTGGGACGTCCCAAAGCAGTGCCAAAGAACGAGGGGTGGGAACCATATCAGGGGAAAAAAACCCCAAAAAAACAAACGTCACCCCAAACAAGCAGAGCTCCCCAACGGAGGAGTTGCAACATTAAACAGCCACCTGCAAAACCTTGCGGCCGAAGGAAGCATCAGAAGATGCAGCCACATCAACCTTATAGAACTTTGAAAAGGTATGAACGGATGACCAGGTCGCCGCCTTGCACACTTGTGCAACAGACGCTTGATGTCAGAAAGCCCAGGAAGCACCAATTGCCCTGGTTGAATGTGCCGTAACCGGAAAGGGAGGCGTCCGCCCCTTAAGGGCATAGGCCTGTATGACAGCCTGTCAGATCCACCTAGAAATGGTGGCAGACGAAACCGCTTGGCCCTGTTTTGGACCAGACACAAACAGTGAGTCAGACTTCCTAAATTAAGCCGTAGCAGACAGGTACACCCGTAAAGCACGTACCACGTCTAACGTGTGAAGTGCAAACTCTCTGGGATGCGATGGACGAGGACATAAAGAATAAAATATTTCTTCAAGAGACTGGCTCTGAAGAGAGCCACTTCCTCTACTCTGCTAGGCAGAAAAAACTGAGGCTGCTGGTTGCAGGTAGGAGGATTATGTCCGGGGGGACCGCCCCCTGGGCGGGGCTGTACAGCTCTGGTAAATGAATGTATGTTATAACATCTAACATTCTGCCTAGTCTTCTCCTATGAGCAGGAACATAACCCACTTTGTCAAGAATGAAGAGGCTGTGTCAGTCCATGGACGGTAAGAGAAATTATGATTTTTACATGTAGGAGTGCCAGAATTGGCCTGGTATAGAAGTGGTTAAACACATTTGCACATTTTTCCAAAAAGAGAAGGATTTTTTTTCCCCGCACATTCATACTTACCACGATGGATGCAGCATGGGTCCGATGCTGCATCTGTCCCCCGGCGCCTCTACACTGAGAACCGAGCGATTGAACACCGCCAATCGCTCGGTTTTTCAGAGCTCCGTGAGCAGAGAGCTGTAGACTGTCAGTCACAGCTCTCTGCTCTTCTCCCTCCTCGCTCATTGGAGCACTGGGCTGCAGAGGGGGTGGAGCTGCCGTCTCAGGTTCTCAACGGCTCGCTGAGAGGCTGATCTGGGTGTTGGTCCAGGGACCTGGCGGATCCAGACTCAGTGGTCGGGATGACGCGGTGCCTAGACTGACATTGGTGACGTCAGCAGAGAGCGGACTCCAGACCACTCTCTACTGAAAACGGGTCACAGGAGTGCAAAACAAACTGCACTCCTGTGATCCATAGAAGTACAGCCAAAAAAGTTTTGGCTATACTTCTCCTTTAAATTCTTTCATTTATTGGCCAAATCACCAGGTAACAAGAAAAAAAAAAAAAAAAAAATTAATGCAGAGATCACATTTAAGAATTGTTAACTGCAATAAATTACATTTCATTTTGTTTTCTGGGTTTATTACCGCTTTGAACATAAAGAGGTTGATTTACTAAAGGCATCTGTGCGCTTTGCAAAGTACAGTTGCACTTGCAAGTGCAGTTACTCGAGAGCTTAGTAAGTGAGGTAAAGCTTCACTTTGCAAAGAATACCCAATTACATTCAAGGAAAAAAAAAACAGCATTTTTACTTGCAAATGATTGGATGATGGAAGTCAGCAGAACTTCTGCTCATTTACTAAGCTCTGGAGCAACTGCGTCTAATTGTCTTTAGTGCCCAACCCCAGAATGTATTACTTTCAGCAACGTGAATGTTAACAGCTTCATTAAGACAATGCCCAGCTTACTTCTCACAGATCTGACTAGAATATTGTACCTGGATTGGTGACATTACCTGAAATCTCTGAGGCTCAGGTTATTTTGCTCATAGGCCTGCAGAAGGGAAAGGATTTTCTGGTCTAGAATGAAAGCAAATATTAGTTGAAAATAAACGAAAAGGAAAATGAAAGAAAACCATCAGAGGATATCCTCTCATTAAAAAAATTTCTCGTGTCTTAGATTTTTACAGCAGCCCCTGCCTATCCACATCATTTTAAAGAAGACAATGCAGAAGGAGATGTACAAGCAGAAACTGAAAACAAATTTGAAGATAGTAGAGCTGCACGATTAATTGTTATAAAATTGTGATCTTGATTCAACCCTCCTCACATCTTAATCCTGCATTTCCTCAATTCTATGTGAACAGTGCAGAGTTCTCTGCTCACTCACAGCTGTCAAAAAAATAAATAAAGCCTCTGTGTTTATCAACATTGCTCAATGCTGAGAGAGAACTATAACCAATGTATCACTTGGATCTTTTAGAGCAAAGGGTTAAACTTCGGTCTGCAAACAAGGTCAGATTAACCCAGGGTTTGACCAAATTTGTTTGAATCTAGGAGCCAGCTAAAAAAAAGTTAGGAGCCAGTTTTTTTTTTTGGTATTAGGGTACTTTCACACTAGGGCATCGCGGGTGTTGGCAGTAAAGTGCCACTATTTTTAGCGGCGCTTTACCGTTGTTTTTGCCGCGCTGCCTACAGCGCATCAAAGATGCTGGTTTAGGAGATGCTTACAATAAATGGATATAAACAAATAATAAGCGCGACTGCCTAAGTGTAGTAAATACAATAACATCTAGCATAAAACCAAATAAATAAGGTACGTGCAATAGTCCATGCTGAGGTCAATCCCTAAGGGATAATGTACAAATGAACAAAGTCCTTCCAAAATAATGTGAATTGAGTCTTGTGAGTCTTCGTGCATCAAAATGTGTCAAAAAATTTCTTCTGTGGGTGGTTTCCGTAATAGTTAATGCTCACAGAGCGCTTACCTCACGCCAGAGTACACCGAGCTTTTCAGATCTCCTGGATATCCGGGGCAAAAGCGGCTAACCGTCTCCACCAAATCCGTGCTCCCAATTGTGCGGTTGGATATCTCCTGTGGCGGTATGAATATCCAGGTTTCCAGACGTGGATGAGCCTCTCAATGTGTAGGTTAAAACAAAAACAAAAGGCCTCCCATAGCGTAAAAACGTTTAAAAACGCGTAAGGGCCAGATGTACTGTGGAAACCAGAAGTGACGCTGGAAGTGTCTACTAACACGCGGTTTGCAATATTTGCCCGTTTACTTCGTTTTTATGCAAGAGCTCATTTGGCTATTCAATAAATTTGTATTTTTAAACGTTTTTACGCTATGGGAGGCCTTTTGTTTCTGTTTTAACCAACACATTGAGAGGCTCATCCACGTCTGGAAACCCGGATATTCATACGGCCACCGGAGATATCCAACCGCACCATTGGGAGCACGGATACATGTGGAGACGGTTAGCCGCTTTTGCCCCGGATATCCAGGAGATCCGAAAGGCTCAGTGTACTCTGGCGTGAGGTAAGCGCTCTGTGAGCATTAACTATTACGGAAACCACCAACAGAAAAAATTTGTTTGACACATTTTGATGCACGAAGACTCTCAATACTCAATTCACATTATTTTGGAAGGACTTTATTTGTTCATTTGTACATTATCCCTTAGGGATTGATCGCAGCATGGACTATTGCACGTACCTTATTTATATGGTTTTATGCTAGATGTTATTGTATTTACTACACTTAGGCAGTCGCGCTCATCGTTATTTGTTTATATCCAGTTTTCAGTGCACGATACACTTTTAGATTGAGCAGTGACCTCCACTATTCATTTATTTATTCATCTCATTCACGTGGTGGCGCGAGAGACTTTCCTTGCACATATTTACAATAAAACCATGCACCAATGTCTACGGCGCATGCGCACTTTAGAGAAGGCAGATGGTGCCGTTTCTAAAGGGGTCATGTCGTGACTGGCCAGTCACGCGACTCCAGCCAATCACAGAGCCGGAGTTGGCGGCCCCGGAAGGAAGAGGGGTGAAGATGGACGCTCACTACCAGTGGGGACAGCTGTGACGCCGCAGGCTTCAGTTTCAGGCAAGTGACACATAATGGACTACTATGCGATGCATACTAGCCCAATATGCTTTACCTTTGCAGGGAAATAAAAAGTAAAACCCATCAGGGTTTACTTCATCTTTAACCACTTCTATACTGGGCACTTATACACCTTCCTGCCCAGACCAATTTTCAGCTTTCTGCGCTGTTGCACTTTGAATGACAATTGCGCGGTCATGCTACACTGTACCCAAACAAAATTTTTATAATTTTTTCCCCACAAATAGAGCTTTCTTTTGGTGGTATTTGATCACCTCTGGGATTTT
Source organism: Rana muscosa (assembly GCA_029206835.1). Taxonomy (NCBI): domain Eukaryota; kingdom Metazoa; phylum Chordata; class Amphibia; order Anura; family Ranidae; genus Rana; species Rana muscosa. Next base: position 77,319,292 of record CM055117.1, on the reverse strand, counting down.
TATTTTTTGCTAAAAAATAAAAAAAAAGACCCAAAATGTTGAAAAAAAAAAAAAAGGTTTTTTTTGTTTCAGTTACAAAACTTTGTAAATAAATTAGTTTTCTCCTTCACTGATGGGCACTGATGGGGCTGCACGGGTGGGCACAGATAGGCGGCACGGGTGGGCACAGATAGGCGGCACGGGTGGGCACAGATAGGCACGATAGGTGGCACTGATAGGTGGCATGGGTGGGCACTGATTGGCATCCATTAGTACAGTACAGTGCCACCTATCAGTGCCAAACAATAATGCCTGCCAATCAGTGGTGCCCATTGTGGGCACTGATTGGCATCCATTGTGGCACTGATTGGCATCCATTATCCCTGGTGGTCTAGGGTGGCATACCTTATGGTGGGCTTCCCTGGTGGTCTAGTGGCATCCCTGGTGGTCCAGTGGGCATCCTCGGGGGGGGCTGTGCTGATAATCGATCAGCACAAACCCCCCCCCCTTTAAGAGGAGCAGCCGATCGGCTCTCCTCTACTCGCGTCTGACAGACGCGACTGAGGAAAAACCGATGACCGGCTTTTCCTGTTTACACTGTGATCAGCCGTGATTGGACACGGCTGATCACGTGGTAAAGAGTCTCCGACGGAGACTCTTTACCTAGATCGGAGTTGCGGGGTGTCAGACTGACACCCCGCAGCAACGATCGCCGCGATGCGCGCCCCCGGGGGCGCGCAGCGGCTTAAAATCCTGAGGACGTCATATGACGTCCAGTCAGGATTTTACAACCACTTTGCCGCCGTCAATCCGCTATAGGGCGGGCGGCAAGTGGTTAATGTACACGGGACGTTTTTACAACCTCTCCTTAACGATTTAACTTGACAGATAGTAACCCACGTTTAAAACGTCCGTTTTGCCGCATTTAGCAGCATTTTGACGTGTTTTCGGTCAGAATCGTTTCTAAAAAAAACGCCTGTAAACAAAACACGGCTAAAACGCGAGTTACAGCGTTTAGCGCTTGAAATGCCTCTAAACTCATCGTCTGAACTCATTTTTTTGCGTTCCAAAAAAGCCTCTAAACTCAACTGCCTATAAATGACCCTGTGTACATGTACTGATAAGATAACAGAGGAGAGTTCAGGAGCAGTTGAAAAAAACGCCCAACTGCTCCTAAACGTCCGTTTACCAGCAGCAGTGTACTTGAGGCCTAACCTTGGAGTGTGTACTTTCCAAGAAAACTGAAATTTTGTGGGATTCCGTACTATCCTTGATTTTTTATTTTAACATATAAGAGAAACTATTTTTTTTCTTTCAAAATTTTTGGTCTTTTTATAGTAAAAAATAACCAACCTAGCAGTTATTCAATGCAACCAAAAGAAAGCTCCATCTGTCTCATTTATAGGAAACGCATTTGGGTACAGTGTTGCATAAAGGCTTAATCGTCAAACTATCATAAGCGCTGAAAAACAGCCTGCTAATAAAAGGGGTATTACAGCTTAGAACTCAAGTTGTTAAAATCCAAATATCACACAATGCATTTGACCTAAATAAAGTGGGCCAGTCAATCTATAAATAAATGAGAAATTAAATTGCACTACCAATTACCCGTTATGCTGAGGGTTGCTCCATAGGCTCCGAGTAAAACCGCAAAATGATTTTTGTCACAGACAGATGGACATTTTCTGGTTATAGTTCCCAGCAGATCTGCCAACTTTTCTGTAAAAAACAAAAGCCACATACAAGTGTGGAGTGCTCCTTACTATTCTTAGAGTTTACGAACACACAATATGCTTGGACAAACCTGACATCTACAGTATACAGGAAAAGCACAAAGTTGGTGCCTTAAAGCAACCAATCTGATTGCAGAATTTAGTTAAAGTGATATTAAAAAGGCAACTGTAATACTTACCTGCCCTGTGCAGTGCTTTTGCACAGAGCAGCCCCGATCTTCCTCTTCTTGGGTCCCCTGCCAATGCTCCTGGCCCCTCCCTGCTGCTAAGTGCCCCCAGAGCAAACAACTTGCTATTGGTACACCTGAGCAGGCTCACTTCCAGTTTGCTGCTTGGCGTGTCCATCCCCACACAAGAGCTGTGGCTTGGCCCCCCCCGCCCCCCCTCTTTGCTCATTGGCTCACTCGCTGTGATTGACAGCAGTGAAGAGGGAGAGTCCACCGGAGAGCCGAGCCTCTCGTGCACATCGCTGGATCGCGATGGGGCTCAGGTAACAAGTTCTCCAGTGGAATGTCTCTTTTCTCTTTATATAATACGGCACTACCTCCTTAACAGTTGAATAAGCTTATAATGTAATAGTACTCTTTCTAAAATGCTCCATGTGCAGAACCAACCAAGGAATTTTGGAACTATAATTTTTTAGCAAAGAACTTTCTATATACCAGCTGATCGCCTCCCCCTTCCTGCTATACTTGCCTCTGGTGTTGCCATGCTGTCAGCACCCCCACACACACTGCAGTGGTCTGGGGATTTGAAATCCCTGCTCTTCTCCATGAAGTGCTTCTGGGATGGACCAGATGAATTCACTCTGACAGCATTGGCCAATCAGGTCCATCCCATATGTGATGTACAGAGAAGAGAAAGAAGAGCAGAGATTTGAAATCCCCCGACTGCTAGAACAGCAACCACAGAGGTAAGTACAGCAGGGACCGGGGGGGCGGGGGAGGGTGGTGAACTGGCGTTCATGCACCTTTATATTTTTCTATAAAGGTGAATTAACCCTTTAATATGACCACCGACTAAGCAGCATCAACCTGCTTTTAACATTCCCATTGACTTGTATGGGGAAACTTGTATTTTCACGAACAAAGCTCTTACTTTGACCTGAACAGGAAAAGTACAGGCTCACTCTAAATGATCAATCAAGAACTCTAAACATTACAATATATAAAAGAAGAGACGTACTGAAAAAAAATAGAGGAAAAAAAAATGATGTAGCCACTATGGTGGGAATTAACATAGGGAGGTGCAGGCTGTTATGAACTGATAAAACAGGGCAGTTCCTGCTTCATTTACTATACTGTGTCTGTTCCAGACACAGCATAAAGAACAGGAAAGCTCTTGCTGCTTTCTGCCTATCTCCCCCGCGCCTGCAGCTAATTGAACGCAGTCTCTGTTGTGCTGAAAGTTTTTCCACTTGGTAACTTTCAGCAGGAATCAGCCAAAATTTTAGCGGTGTATGGCAGGCTTTAGTAATTTCAGCCTATTACAGCAGTCAAATGAAGTCCAATTTACTGGTACAAATTGCACTTTTTTTCACTGCTCCTTGCACTTGTTTACTGAGAAAGCCCAATAGTGTTTCATTGTGATTCTTACTGACCTCGAAGGGCGTTGCTGCTGCTGCTCTCCTCCTCTCTGGATCTCAGAAAGTTTGGCAAGAAGAGAGAATGCTGCATCACCATCATATGGATAACCGATAACTGCACTAAACCCTGCGTACAGGGGCCACTCGGCTCATACCACTCTTCAATTCCAGCACACAAAGCATCCAAAAATGTACAGTCTTTGTATCGATACCTGTCAAGAATTGAGGCATAAGAAATAAAAGAAAGAAATACATATTTCCTTGAACGTTTATCTAAACTTAAATGCTAAACACAAAGCTACATAAAAAATCTGCTTCTATGGATAACAGTCACAGAAAAGGCCAAAATACTTACCTTTCCTTGAGAGTAAGGCCTCATGCCCACGGACGTTTTTACAGCCGCGTTTTTTACAGCTTAAAAACGCCCTGTCCATGTTAAAAAAAAAAAACGTTGGAGCTAAAAAACGCGACCGCGCAATAGTGCGCGTTTTCGCGCGTTTTTTTTTCTGCCTAACTCCGACGCTGAGGAACGCACTGGTCCTGGGTTTTTTTTTTACAGCTTAAAAACGTCTATGCTATTTTCAGCTCAAAACCGTCTAGGTGGGCATGAATCTATAGACTAACATGGACAGGCGTTTTTAAGCTGTAAAAAACGCAGCTGTAAAAACGTCCGTGGGCATGAAGCCTAATAATGCAGAAAGTTCTGATCAGTCAAACTTAACTAACGCTCCCATTCGGCAAAGATCACATGATCCTCTGAGTCATACCACTTTAAATTACAATTACAGTAGAACTATAAGCAAAGCTTTTTTTTTTTCTTCATTTTGGATAGAGCAAGGGGAGAGTTATAACCCGTTAGATTTTTTTTTTTCACCATCTGTGTCTTGTTGTGGAGATTTCCCTTCACTTTCTGTCCCATAGCCACACAAGAATGAGAGTAAATCCCTGAAAATTAAAGCGGAACTTCAGTAATTTTTTCATCTTTCCGTCTATTAAATCTTCTGCCCTTGTTGTTTTAACTTTAGATAGTAAAACATTTGTTTTCTGCCAGTAAATACCTTATACATCCCACTTCCTGTTTCTTGTCTGGTAAAAAGCCTAGGCTTATGACATCATGCACAGCTCTCTCTCTCAAGAGTTTGCCAGGAAGGGAGGAGGGATGAGTCATAAGATGGCCAATGAGAGCTGCAGGCGTGTCCGTGTAAATCCATGAAGTGAACAAGCATGTTTAGACATTGAGACTAAGGAGAATATAACTCACTTCAGTCCGGCTTTCACAAGGCTGTTCCATTCTGTAGGGACATCCTCCTTCACCAAGGGCTGCGGGTATAGACAAAAGGTTTACATAGAAAATATAAATGGAAAAATGTGGATGACATTAGTAACTGTCCAACGCAAGCTAAACATTTATTTTATATTTAGACTTATCGATGCCGTAGTGATTAAACATCACAATCATCACAAATAGCAAATTTTGTTAAAACCAATTCTGTCCCAAACACCAAAAAGGACCTCCCTGCAAGCAAAAGTAGTAATGTCATTCTGTCCTTCTGAAGATCTTTGCTCTTTTTAGGAGTTAAGCTTGCTGAAAAACAGTCTGTATCCAAAATCTCAAGGATCCTTGGAATACCCCGTCCCTCTTTGCAATTTGTGGTTCCACTTGCTGGCCCAGTCACTACAGGACACAATATTAAATATAGGAGCCGATGGTAGGAACCACAGAGCTCAATGGGGGACCAGGAATCGGACACTCCTGTTGGCTGCTATAAAAACTTCCGCAAACTTCGTTGTTTAGGAGAACAAAGATCGGCAGTGCAAGCATAACTGGACAGGTTTAATCTTTTCTTTACAAGCAGGGCTATTTTATTGTTTGAAAAAGAATAAAATAGGGACAGTCACTTTAATCCATGTATGTTACATTTCTATTTCATACACTACCATGAGTTTCTGGAGTCGTGAGAGCATTGCTGTCTCTGCTTCCTGTTCCACTTCCTCACGATCCTTGTTGGTGCCATATGTGTCAGTCAGACACTTCATACTAGCCGCCAGGAGAGCCCTCTGCCAAGAGCAGTCCATCGCCCCAGCACGGTCTGCAGCCTGTTGTACACAGTCAGCCAGAGCCCATCTGCAACACATTCATTGAGAGAATTAGGACAGCTTTTAACGCGAAGATTGGAGGAAAAATCAGGTCAATAGATATAAAAAGGCAGGCTGTTTTTTTTTTTTTTTAATCATAGGAATACTCTTCATAGATAAATAAATGTGTTTTATGAATCTACTATAATGCCATTATTGGTTTTAAAAGTGTGCACATTAACCTATTGAAAAGGGTCCAGGAATATAGAGCTAGAAAGTAGATATCACCTCTTCTTTTATCGTCCACTGAAAGCCGTCATTGTAGGATATGGTAGTTCAAATGCATTTATCACAAAGAGAACCAATCAAAAATGTATTTATTTTTTCTAACCGATATAATATTATTAGGTTTACAAAAAATTGTTATAAGGTCAATTTTACCTGTTAGACATTGTATAAAAGAGAAGTGTGGGATTTCAAAATAATAAACATACATGCTCGCCTAGGTGGTTGCAGCATTGATTCAATCAATCGAGTCCTCCGCCGCCCCTAAGCCCAAGAATTGAGCGATCAAAGACAGTGATCGCTCAGTTCTTGGGTCTTCTTTGACCAGAGAGCAGTGACCGACAGTCACCAGCTCTCTGCTCCTCCAGCACTCACTGAAGTGACGGGCTGTGAAGGGGGTGGGAGAGGCTGGCACAGGCTCTCAGCAGCTCACACTGAGAGGCTGAGCCAGCTTCCGGTCAGGCATCTGGGTGGATCCCGACATTAAAGTCGGGATCTCTCCAGAGTCTGGACAGGCTGAGTGATGTCAGCCGACAGCAGACTTTAGCCGGCTGTTGGCTGAATCTGGTGTACAGGTGTGCAGAACTAAGGGCTAGGCCTATTTCTTTAACTTTTTTATTGGCTGGGCCTACGTCTCCTTTAATATTTTAATTTTTTATTGGCATCATCTCCCAGTCAGAGCAGAAGCCGAGTGTTAGCCCATCCTATTTCTCCTGCTTGAGATCACCTGCTAACAACAGACTCAGAAAACTGTGATAAGAAAAAAGAGATACATCCAAGGGGCGCTGGAAATGCAATGCTTATTAATAGAGTAGTAAATGAAAAAAAAAAGACAATCATTTGAAAAGCTCTGGTTACAAAAGCAAACATGCAACCAGAGCTATCCTCTAAAGGGGAGTCAGAAATGCCATTTAGAGCCTAGACCAAAAAAAAGGAGTGCCAGACCAAATTCATAAAATAAGTCCAAATCAGCTTTAATGAGTCAACAACTTTTAGGAGCAAAACACACTCCATTCCAGGGCCCAGAAATGTTTGCAAGTGTTAGCAAGGTCCATAAAGACATGGGTGAGCGAGTTTGGGGTGGAGGAACTTGACTGGCCTGCACAGAGTCCTGACCTTAACCTGATAGAACACCTTTGGGATGAATTAGAGAGGAGACCTTCTTGTCCACATCAGTGCCTGACCTCATAAATGTGCTTCTGGAAGAATGGTCAATCATTCCCATAGACACACTCCTAAAACCTTGTGGACAGCCTTCCCAGAAGAGTTGAAGCTGTTATAGCTGCAAAGGGTGGGCCAACTCAATATTGAACCCTACAGACTAAGACTGGGATGCCATTAAAGTTCATGTAAAGGCATGTGTCCCAATACTTTTGGTAATATAGTGTATGTGAACATGTGACCCGCAACCCTCTAACTAATGTGACATTGGAAGGTAATATTTTTTGCAGCTCCATTCATGAAAAAAAATATGCAAACTGCATGAATTGCACTTTTTATATTGTTTTACTATTTTTCAAGCACGACCATTTTTCTCCCTCTTTGATATCTACTGAACACAGTGAGCATTTTATTTCCACGCACACTTGCACACAGGCTTCACAGTGCATGGCCAACAATGTTCCTGGAAGTCTGGGAACAGACGGTGTCCACAGCTGCCTCTCCAGCACCGAGCTGACAATACATTGACTCATCCAAGGAAAGCAAGGACTATTACTGACTCGCTATTTGCGACTAGCCTGGAGAATAGAGACACTGAAAAAGATGGTAGGAACTGCATTCCAGTGTATAAAGGATCACTTATGCTTAGCAAGGATCAGCAAATGCTTAATGGTTCCCTGCAGCCAAACATGAACATTTTGATTAACGTAGAAACAAGTCAACCAGTAACTTGAAGCCTGGTTGACCTACCTTAGTAGATGCTTAGGGGGTCCACAACAGCGGGTGAGTGTATATATACATAGGTGGGGGCACAGATGGTGATTTTGTGGATGCACGGAGCATTTTTCTTTAAGATAACCTTATAAGGGTAGGCACAGCTGCACAGTCACTATTGGGACTTTAAAAAGAAAGAAAACTGTGAGCGCAACCACTTGTGTACAAATATAGATACAATAGGTGTTATTTGAACAATGACAGTTCATCAGTCCATATAAAATGGCAGAATAAAAGTCCTAGAGGAGGGTGGTGGTGGGTGGCGGCAGCTGTTCTCAGAGAAAAGCTGACTCTGCAAGCAGGGTGAGAAAAGGAACAGGAAGCGTCACCCAAGTGCAATATTGGGGTATGGTTTATTTGTACCGTGAGCAATGCACTTACAGGATGCAGATAAAAACGGGCTCATCTGTGTCTTATCAAGCGGTGCAGTCCGGTGTCTGAAGCATCACGTCCACGGGCGGGCAGATGCTAAGTAAAGCAGCAATCCGTCCCGCAGCCACCAGGAAGTCAGCCGGGGCCGGCGTGGAACGCAGAGGATGACGTCACCGGAAACGGAAGAGCTTGGAGGAACAGGCTACGCGCTCTGAGTCATCAGCTCCTTTTACAGGCCTACAGGGGTACTGCTGGTATAATGCTATTTATGTGCTACAGCCGTTTGTGGGACAACAGGCTCCAGCACACCAACAGCACGATATGTGAAGGATAACGACCAGTGGAAAGGGTACCATAAGGGTCCGCACTGCAATCCACAACACGTGTTTTTTTTTTTGGTCTTGCTCCAGGCCACCTGTGGATTGCAGTGCGGACCCTTATGGTCCCCTTTCCACTAGTCGTTATCCTTCACATAGCGTGCTGTTGGTGTGCTGGAGCTTGTTGTCCCACAAACGGCTGTAGCACATAAATAGCATTATACCAGCAGTTCCCCTGTAGGCCTGTAGAAGGAGCTGATGACTCCGAGTGCGTAGCCTGTTCCTCCAAGCTCTCAATCTCTCCTTCAGTGCTCTTCCGTTTCCGGTGACGCCATCCTCTGCGTTCCACACCGGTGTCTTGCCGAAAAAGTTCCCCCGGCGGATAAGGACCCCCCCTGTACTGTGCAGGGGTGAACTGAGCCTCCAAAATAGCAGAACATGTAGAGCTGAGAGTCATCTCTAGACAGCGCCTGTGCACACCAAATTGCTACACTTCTGACATCCAGGCTCTTTCCTTAACATACCCGTGGACATGGAGATGATAAAAAAAGAGCCAGGAGGCCGAGCGAGCGAAGAGAGCCGTCCGAGCGAAGAGAGGACGTGAGGCCGACTGGCCACTTACAGCGAGGTCCACGTCGCCCTGGACCTACTGTAATAACTATTTCATTGCGCAGGCGCCATCTAGAGCCGACTCTCAGCTCTACATGTTCGGCTATTTTCGGAGCTCAGTTCACGCCTGCGCAGTACAGGGAGGAACTTATCCGCCGGGGGGGAACTTATTCGGCAGAACACCGACCCCAGGTGACTTCCTGCTGGCTGCGGGACGGATTGCTGCTTTACTCAGCATCTGCCCACCTGTGGTCGTGATGCTTCAGAAACCAGACTGCACCGCTCGATAAGACACAGATTAACCCGTTTTTATCTGCATCCTCTAAGTGCATTACTCACTGTACAAATAAACCATACCCCAATATTGCACTTGGGTGGCGCTTTCTGTTTGTTCCTTTTCTCACTATTGGGACTTTAAATTTGTTGGACTTTGATACATTATATGGATTCATATTATATATTCTTTCTGCACTTTAATTAGTAATTAAGGCACTATATTCACACTGGAGTTTCATTATGTATTGTTGCTTTGCACATAATACTTTGCACATAGAAAGGGCAAGTGCAGCTTTCTAGTAATCAATTTTTGCATGAAATAAAGAAGCAGCTACCCAGTTTTTCTTTATTTCCTGTTTATAAAGAATTTTGCATGATGACTGATTATATTTACTATGGCAACAGTGTATTTGCTCTAGTCACAGTGTATTTTTTTTTTTTTTTTACATAACGTCACCAGTCAGTGTCCCTGATCGTGTCCCTGATCGCCACAACATCAATTATAAGATAATTCTGTACCGCACTGGTCACAGTATGGTTAACCACTTCAGTACAGGGCATTTTCACCCCTTTCTCACAGGCCAATTTCAGGGCTGTCGACCTTTGCATGACAATTGCGCGATCATGCAACACTGTACCCATATGAAATGTTATTTCTTTTCCCACAAATAGAGCTTTCTTTTGGTGGTATTTGATCATCACTGGGGTTTTTAATTTTTGCTAAACAAGAAAAAAAGTTTGTTAGTTTCGGTTATAAAATTTGGTAAATAAGTACGTTCTCTCCTTCACTGACGGGCACCGATATGCAGTACTGATGGGATAGGTGGCACTGATGGGGAGGCACTGACAGGCATCCCTGGTGGGCATTGCTGATGGGTCTGCACAGGTAATCAATGTGCTGCTACTCAGAGCAGCAGCCCCCCCCGTCAGGAGAACCGCAGATCGGTGCACCTCTACTCGCGCCTAGTCAGCTTGAATAGAGGAAAAGCCTATAACCGGCACTTCCTGGTTACAATGTTATCGGCTGTGATTAGACACAGCTGATCACATGGTAAAGAGGCCGTTTACCGAGATCGGAGATGCGGCATGTCAGAGCGGCACACCGCAGTACCAATTGGCACGCGCAAGCAGCTTATCCTGCAGGATAATGAAACCCCCGCCTGAACATCATTCTGCTATAGGCTGGGCGGGATGCGGTTAAAAGAAGAATTGTGATTTTTTTTTTTTTTTATTTCTTCATTTACTTTCCAAAAAGGGGTCATTTGGGGGAATATTTGTACTGTCCTGGCCTGAAGTAATGAGGTACATCAGGAGTGATCGATTTTCAGATATATACCATAGTTTGTGGGCTCTTTAACTTTCCTACAGATTAAATAAAATACACAGATTTGGGTTATTTTCAAAGAAATATAGCAGAATACATTTTGGCCTAGTTTATGCAGATAGATTTATTTGCAAAATTTTATTACAGAAACTAAGAAAACGTATATTTCAAAATTTTCGGTCTTTTTTTTAAGTTTATTTAGCAAAAAATAAGAAACCCAGTGGTGATGATTAAATACCACCAAAAAAAAGCTCTATTTGTATGGGAAAAAAAAAGAAAAAAAAAATCATATTGGGGGCAGTGTTGCATGACAGCGCAATTGTCATGCACTTCGTCATTCAAAGTGCGACCATCTGAAAATTCTCCTGGGCGGGAAGGGGGTGAAAGTGCTCGGTATTGAAACACTTAATACCGCTTGAAGGGCTTTGTCGGTCCAGACAGGGAATCAAGGCAGATTCAAGAGGAAAGTCAGGATCACCATGTAAAAATGTTTAGATTAACTAAGGCGACAAAATAAATACCAAATGTCTGTCAATATGCATACTTTAAGAGAAGCTTGCAAAGGATATATTTATATTTTTGAATGGAAAGACACTTTAAAGTGGAAGTAAACCCATTGTTTTTCCAGCTTCTAAAAACAGTTACATTTTGAGCACGTGCTGAGAATGTAACTGTCACATTGGTTGTGCTCTCAACCAAACTGTCAAACCATTCAATGGCTGGTTTTATAAGTGATCACATGTGCAGCATCATGGCAGTTGAAAATTAAACAGAGGCCAAGATGGCAGCTTCCTTGGCTGAAAAAGAGAACAGCAAGTAAGAAAAAAATCTTTCCTGAAAGAAAAGGAAAAATAAATAAAAAAGAAGATGCCCTTCTTCCTAGGGATCAAAGCTAAACTGGACTTTCACTTCCTGTGTACCAGGGGTATAGACCACAGAAGAAGACGTATATCCTTCCGCTTAGTGTTCATCCTCCAAAGAGGGGGAATAATAACCTCACTGGTCTGCTGTGTTTCCCAAAAACCTTTCAGGGAACTGACAGTTGAGGTGGTGGTACACATAGTGTACAATTACACTTTTGTAAAAATACTGTTTATCTACAGATACCATTATAAACAGTAAAAAATATAATAAACGGATGCCAAGCCTCGAGGTGGAACACTTACTTTTCTATGGAGCAGGTCTTTACCAACGTGGCAGGGAGCTCACTGATAAGTTCTGTTAAATCTTCTGTATTGCATTGTTTGGCCAACTTGGAAAGCAGAGCAATTTCATCAGAAGTCTGTTTGGAGGTCTCTGTGCTCAAGGCCACCTTTACCAGCTTGTTCCAGAAGGCTTCCTCCAGTACATGAAGAACTGCGGTACTCACTAGAAGAGCAATTATATTAAAACATAAAAGTGGTGTCCGCATCAAGAATTATTTTCCTATTTACCTGCTCAATAGCCAGAATAAAAAGACGCAGATTGCTATAAGATTGAATGTTATATGTCAGGGCTTGACAAACCCCAGGTCACCATTGCGACCAGAAGTTTGGACCTTAATTTAAAAAATTAAAACTTTTTTTTTTTTGTTAAAAATGTAAGTTACACCCAAGCACATAAACCCCCCCCCCCCAAAAAAAATGGAGGCCCACCACCCCAACGTATATGCACACGGCGGGGAGCCTACGCCTGAAAACATTGATTGCGATACACGCAACATATCACAGCGCACGCCGGAATGAGAGCAATAATTCTAGCTCCAGACCTCCTTCGTAACGCTAAACTGATGACTTATAGGGGGCTTTTAAAGAGTCGCCTATGGAAAATATAGAATACTGACATGTTTAAGGTTTGTACCCACGATTAACACGGAGGATGGAAGAGTGACTTCATACACTCCAGAAATAGTGGATAAGTTTAAGGAATACTATGAAGATCTTTATAGACCCCAGCAGAGAGAGATAAGTGAAGCAATAGACATTTTTTTTTAGGGGTCTGAACTTGCCCTTCCTCAGTGAGATGGATAGAGCCGAATTGGGTCGCCCTATAACACTGGAGATGACGCGCATTACTAATGAAATGGCGTGGCAGAAATCGCCTGGTCCCGACAGCCTCCCAGCCAAGACATACCGGCATTATGGGAAGGTACTACTTCCCGAGTTGCTAAGGGTACTGAATAGCTCATTAGAACTGGGAGAGCTCCCCTCCTCAATGAAGGACTCCACCATAATTATTATACATAAGGAAGGCAAAGACCCACTTGATGTAGCCTCATACAGGCCTATTGCGCTGTTGAACACTGACATGAAGATTCTGGCGAAGGTCTTGGCGGCTAGATTGAACAGGGTTATATCGAAACTAGAGAGTTAACATAAGACAACTATACTTGAACCTTCAGGTTCCGACGGATGGGGGGGCATTCTGTCCCTGGATGCCGCCAAGGCCTTTGACAGTTTAGAGTGGCAGTAACTGTGGAAAGCTATGGAAATAGCCCAACTGGGTCCGGGCTTCATCAACTGGGTCAAAATGCTCTATGGAGCACCAGAGGCTAGAGTAAGGGTGAATGGCGAACAATCTGACAAGTTTGGACTGGGAAGGGGGACGAGACAGGGATGCCCCTTGTCGCCCCTCCTCTTTGCCATTGCAATTAAACCTCTGGCCATTGCTCTCAGGTCATCTGACCAGGTGAGGGGCTTTAGAAGAGGGGACTTGGAAGAAAAAGTTGCAATATATGCAGACGACCTCGTGCTCTTCCTCGGAGACACACAGGACTCCCTTCGGGAAGCTATGAACATTGTTGACAGATTTGGCCAAGTATCTGGATTAAAAATAAATTGGGCAAAATCCAGTTTGTTACCAGTTGACCCTTAGGGAGGTCCCCTGCCAGAGGAGGCAGCTCAGATACCAGTTAATAAATTCAAATACTTGGGTATAAATATTTCTAGTGACCCTCAACAATACACCACAGATAATATTGATCCCTTGTTGATGAAATTTGGAGGAAAAATAAAAGTCTGGAAACGCCTGCCAATATCCGTGGCAGGCCGTTGTAATTTAAACAAAATGATTTGGATGCCCCAGCTCCTTTACATATATCCATAATTCCCCAATTTGGCTGAAAAGTGATTTCAAAGAATAGATATTTTGTTCAGGGAAATGATCTGGAAAGGTGGCCCAGCAAGAATTTGGTTAAATACGCTCCAGCTCCAGAAACAGGAAGGAGGAGTAGCGCTCCCGCACCACTTTAGTTATTTTTTGGCGGCACAGCTTCAGTATATAAGGGGGGGGGGCACAGCTTTAGTATATAGGGGGGTGTAACTTAGCCAGTCAAGAAGTAGGATGAAAGATGCTCCTACAAATCACCTCACATGAATCTATACCTGAAGCCCTGGAGGCAGGATCTTTTTCCCCCAAAACTCCCAACCTTAAATTTATTGATGAGGATTTGGGATACAGCGAAAATACTGGATTATAGAGGCTGTACGAAATTCACTCCACTGTGGGAAAACAGTAAACTAGAAGAGCTCCAGAAGCTGGGGACAATAAGGGAGTGGGAGAGAGGCGGAAAAAAATTCATTTCACAGCTATATCAAGAAGGTACGCTGAAGACTTTCCAGGAGCTGAGACTCCAATATGCCTTGCCGAATAAATCCTTTTTTAAATACTTGCAGGTAAGGCCACCCTAGGTACTACTCCAAGATCATTCAGAATATATAGGGTCTACTAAATGTGAGAACAGGATTGGAGGGTTGGGACACCATGGGGAAGTCTGTTTTTAACCTTTTGTAAAACCGTGAAAAAAAACTCAATAAAGAAAATAAAGTATAAAAAAAAAAAAAAAAAAAATAAAAAAAAGAAGAAGGTTTGACATGTTGGGTATCTATTTACTCGGTGCAACCTCAGCTCTCATATTTTACCAAAAAATTGGATAAATTATTGGGTATTCGTGCCCCCCCAAAAACGGTTTTAAAGTTAGCCGGTTGCTATGGGGGCACTCGAGCCGAGCTGCTGCTCTGTGTGTCCATTCAGACACTGAGCCACTGCTCAGCCCACCCCCTTCCTCTCCTTATTGGCTCAGTGACTGACTGGCGCCCACTGCTGTCTCCAATGAGGGGGGGTCCACATCACTGGATCGAGATGGGGCTCAGGTAAGTATTGGGGTGGGGGCTGCATAGAATGCATCCAGGTAAAAAACCTTCTGCCATTAGAACCACATTCACCCCAAAGATACCAAAAAGGTAGAGGGTACACATGCAGATGGTATAGTAATAAATCCTTAATGTAGAAAACAAGCAATGAATCGCACAAACAGATGAGGCACAGCTTATCTTTTTCTGCAAGTACGATTCATAGCACTAATGCGCTGATAAAGATTTATTACTACTACAGTGGGGCGGAGAGTAAATTTACTTAAAGCTGTAGTACAGCCCGCTTGGTCATTTTTACCTACAGGTAAGCCTATAATAAAGCTTACCTGTAGGTAAATGAATATATCTCTTAAACCTGCATGAATATATCTCTTAAACCTGCACGGTTTAGGAGATATTCACCCTGCATGCAGCCGCTGACGTCATGGGCACATGAGCTCCTTGCCGGAACGGAGGACTCCCAAGCGCATGCGCAGGAGTGACGCCATTGCAGCTTCGGCCACTCACAGTGCCGGAGACCGCGAACCCGGAAAAAACGCCAGGGGAACATGTCAGCCCCCCTCAGCGGTGACCGCGCTCAGCTTCGTTCTAAGGTAAGCATTTCACATTACACTATTGTCTCACAGGTTTTATTTTTTCAGCAATTTACTACCACTTTAAAAACTGCATTATAATCCTACAAAAGGAAATACAAAATGTATCTTGTATCACTGCGCCTCGTATTAACCACTTAAGGACCAGCCACTGTATAATAGGATTTTTATAACAGCTTACCTGTAAAATCCTTTTCTTGGAGTACATCACGGGACACAGAGCGACATAGTCATTACTAATGGGTTATATAGATACCGTCAGGTGCTGGCACTGGCAACTTCCAAAACCGGAAGTACCCTCCCCTATATAAGCCCCTCCCATCCGGGAGCACCTCAGTTTTGTAGCAAAGCAATAAGTGTCCCTAAAGAGGGGCGGGAGCTCTGTGTCCCGTGATGTACTCGAAGAAAAGGATTTTACAGGTAAGCTGTTATAAAAATCCTATTTTCTTTCTCGTACATCACGGGACACAGAGCGACATAGTCATTACTAATGGGATGTCCTAAAGCAATGCCAAATGAGGGGGGGGATACACCATATATAAGCTGAGCGCTATCAGACATGAGGATCTTTTGCGGCCTGCAACACACTGTGCCCAAAGGCGACATCCTCCTGACTTCCAACGTCCACCTGGTAGAACCTAGTAAACGTGTGTACTGAAGACCATGTTGCGGCCTTACAGATTTGAGCCAGGGAGGCCTGGTGATGCACTGCCCATGAAGTTCCAACTGCTCTCGTGGAGTGCGCTCTAACTTTGAACGGAGGCGGTCTCCTTCTCAAGCCATAGGCTTGTATTATGACCTGTCGAATCCACTTGGCTAAAGTAGATTTTGACGCTGCCTGACCCTTTCTGGGGCCTTCCGGCAGAACAAAGTATCTGTTCTGCGAATCTGAGCAGTGGCTTTTAGATAAGCTTTAACTGCTCTTACTACATCCAAAGAATGCAATAACTTTTCCTCTACCGAAGTAGGTTTGGGGAAAAAAGAAGGAAGAACCACATCTTGGTTCAAATGAAACCTCAATACCACCTTAGGAAGAAAGGCTGGATGAGGACGTAACACTACTCTGTCCTTATGGATAACCAGATATGGCTCCTTACAGGACATAGCTGCTAATTCCGATACTCTTTTAGCTGAACAAATGGCTACTAGAAAAATCAATTTCCTGGTGAGAAGCACCAAGGAAATATGCTGTAATGGTTCAAATGGTTGTTTCTGTAGAACCGACAGAACCAAGTTTAGATCCCATGGACATATGGGAATATTAACCGGAGGCCTAATACGCATCACTCCTTGTATAAAGGCTTTGACTAGTGAATGCGAAGCCAAGGGCCTTTGAAAAAATATTGACAAGGCCGAAATCTGACCCTTGATAGTACTCAAGGCAAGCTTCCTATCTACAGCCCACTGTAGGAAGTCCAGAATCCTACCTATTACGTACTTATGTGGATGCCATTTCTTGGCCTCACACCACGCGATGTACGCCTTCCAGATTCTATAGTAGATCTGCCTGGATACCGGCTTCCTGGCATTGATCATGGTAGATACCACAGCATTAGAGAGCCCTCTCTTTTTTAGAATGTGGGCTTCAATAGCCAGGCCGTCAAACCTAGGGCTGGTAAGGAAGGGTGGTATATCGGTCCTTGCGAAAGCCGGACGACGTGGGAGAGTCCAAGGACTCCCCACTGAAATTTTACAATCTCCGCGTACCACGCTCTTCGGGGCCACGCTGGAGCCACCGGAATCACTGGTTTCTTTTCTACCCTGATTCTGCGGAGTAATCGAGGTAACCATTGTGGCGGTGGGAATGCATATATCAGCTTGAACTGATCCCCAGGGAACACTAGGGCATCCGAGCCGCAAGCTAGGGGATCCCTTGTCCGAGAGACAAACCTGTCCCCCTTTGCGTTGAATCTGGATGCTAGAAGATCTACATCCGATGTTCCCCACCGCTGACATATTGTCCAGAAAACCTCGGGGTGAAGGGACCCTTCCTCTGGGCCTAATTGCTGGCGACTTAGAAAGTCCGCCTTCCAATTCTCCACTCCTGGAATGAATACCGCAGATATGGCTGGGACATATTTTTCCTGCCCATTTCAGGATGTAATTTACTTCCCTCTGGGCTGCACGACTCCTGGTGCCCCCCTGATGATTGATATATGCCACTGCTGTGGCATTGTCTGATTGAATTCTGACAGGGGACCCTTGGAGTTTGGATGTCCATGCTACTAGGGCATACCGGGCTGCTCGTATCTCTAAGAGATTGATGGGCAGGGCCTTTTCTGCATCCGACCATCTGCCCTGGAGAGACTATTGCTCCAGTACTGCTCCCCAGCCTATAAGGCTGGCATCTGTAGTGACCACCTTCCAAGAAATCGGACTGAAGGATTTCCTTTTTTCCAGATTCTGGGGAACCCACCACCAACGGAGGCTCTTGCGAACGGAAGGGGACAAGGACATTGTAAGTCTAGGGCCTGAACTTTTTTGTTCCAGGCTGACAGTATGGCCCCTTGCAAATTCCTTGAATGGAATTGACCGTAGAGTACTGCTTCGAATGATGCCACCATTTTTCCCAGCAGCCTCATATACAGGCGTATGGACGGCTGTCTTTTTTGTACCCACTAAGTGGATCAAATCTTTCAAAGACAACACCTTTCCTCGAGGCAAGAATATTTTTCTCTGGCCTGAATCCAACCTTAGCCCCAAGTATTCCAGACTTTTGACTGGTTTTTAGGGCTGACTTGTCTCGGTTGATAATCCAACCGTGAGATTCCAGATACTTGATCGTCTTGTGAACGACCACGTCTAGTTTTTTCACTGAGTGGTCTATCAGCAACAAGTCATCCAGATATGCCATTATCATTACACCTTGTGTTCTTAGATTGGCCAATAAAGGGCCAGAATTTTTGTAAACACTCGTGGTGCTATGGCCAAACCGAAGGGTAAGGCTCTGAACTGAAAATGGCGCCCTTCTACTGCAAAGCGTAGAAATTTTTGGTGGACTGGAAAGATGGGAATGTGCAAATAAGCATCTTTGATGTCGATCGTGGCTAACCAATCCTCCCCTTGTAGGGCAGTGGCCACCGATCGGATCGACTCCATCGGAAAGTCCTGATATACAGGAATTTGTATAGCCCTTTTAGAATTAATATGGGCCTCCCGACCGTGTTTGCTTCGGGGCTGTAAAGAGGTTTGAGTAAAACCCGAACCCTCATTCTTCCAGGGGAACCTCCATAATTACTCCTTGGAGCAATAGTTGTTCTAGTGCCAACAGGAGGGACTCTCTCTTCCGGGGATCCCTTGGCACGTTTGACCTCAAAAATGGGAAGGAGGAGAGTCTTTTAACTCCAAACTGTATCCCAAACCTACTGCGGAGAGCACCTATCTGTCTTGATCGTGTCCCGCCAGGTCTCTTGCGAACAACTGGAGTCCTCCCCCCACCCGACTGAGTGGGGGCTTCAATGAATTTAACTTTGGGGGAGGTTTGGTACCTCCCCTGACCCAGGGTTTCTCATTACCCTGCTACTGTCCCTGTTTTTTACCCCCGGGATTTGACCGAGGAGGCCGTCGGAACTGTTACACAGCCGATGCCCCAGGGACTGGAGAAGCAGGCCTCTTAAAGAGGGACCTCTAACTCTGCTTTTAACCGGCAAGAGCGTATTTTTACCGCTGGAAATTTTCTGGATATATTTGTCCAGGTTTTCCCTGAATAAGCGTTCACCATGAAATGGGACGCTAACCAGCCATTCTTTACAGGGAGCTTCAGCAGACCAGTTTTTGAGCCATAGGAGCCTACGCATATGTACTATAGACAGCGTAAGGCGGGAGGCCTGATGGACTGAATCCTCTATGGCGTCAACCGCAAAGCCTAAGGCTCTAGGTAGATCAGCTAGGGCAAAGCCTGCTGATCTGTCAAGTCCCTCAAGACCTGTTTCAACTGATCCTTCACTGCTTAGCAGACCCCAATAGCTGCTACTGCTGGTTGTATCACCAAGCAGATTTTCATAAGGACTCCAATCTTTTATCTATTGGGTTCTTGAACATTTGGACATTATCCACTGGACATGTCAGTGATTTATACATACAAGAGATGGCTGCGTCCACTGTAGGGACCTTCCATTTTTTTTTTTTTGATGAACTTATCCTCCATGGGATAGACCACCGGAAATCTCTTGGGGGAATAAATATTTTCTCAGGACGTTCCCAATCCTGGTAAATGAGCCCTTTCAGTAAAGGGTGAAGTGGAAAAGAACAAACAGTCTGGGGGCTTCTAGCGACCCCAACGAGGATACAGTAGTGGTTGATGGTTCCGCAAGGTGCATTTTTAAATGCTGATCGGACCATGTTAGTCAGAGACTGAACCCATAATCTTTCAGCTTAAGATGCTGAGAAAAGGTTCCCCCACTGTTGATTCCTCTATAACAGAATCAACCTCATCCTGATCCCCTTCAGGCAGGTCGATCCCTGTATGGGACTGTTGCTCTGCTAACAGGCACTCTGAAGGAGGAGACGGAGATCGGGCGTGCTTTCCCTGACAGGGAGGCAGCGATAAATGTTGACAATCTCTCTCTAATCCTCCCAGAGCTGAGGAAAAAACCTCCTCTGTTACATACACAGGAGCAGGTGAACTGAGGACAGCCACAGTACCAAGTACCCTGCGGGGTCTCTACGGTCACTTACCTCTGAACTTCAGGGGAGACTGGTGCAGCAGGAGTATGCCCAAGATCCTCCGAGCCCGATGAGACCCCCTTCGCTTCCTGGAAGATTCAGTTCCGGAGCTTCTGGACGGCATATTCCTAAGCCTAAAGCTGAGGTATTCCAGCCGTAATACACCACTTTTACTGAGAATAGTCTAGCACAATTGCTGCTATATCACAGTTGGTGTCTACTAATGTGCCTTTCTAGGGGATGCCTGTATCAACCGCTTGCTGTATGCCTTTAAATGTTGCCAGCTCTGTCTCTGTACTTCATAGCCAGCTCACTACAATATTGTGGTTTTTTTTAAAACTGCTGGGACGCCCGCACATGCGCAGAAGCGCTGCGGCGCGCACAGAGCGTCATCCCCCAGGCTCCGCCCCCTTTCCCGGCTCACCTCTATATATAGAGGCGCGCGCACGCGCGCGGGCACGTGCGCCTTCGGCGCTAATTTCAAATATGGTAACAAGGGACAGGAGCCAGGGCCCCTCTTTGCCGCAGGCCGGGGGATGGACGAGCACTGCAACATGGCAGAGGAAGCAGTTTCCTATAAGAGAACTCACCATCTGCCTGGACTTTGCTCTGCTGAGAAGAAGCTAGTCCACATGACAAGAAAACATTCCACAGCGGCCTCTAGTGGACAAACACAGGTACCGCAGTCTAATATATTAAATATATATAAAAAAAAATATTTTTTTTTTTTCTTGACCACCATTAAAAATTATTACATTTTTTTAGTAGTTACAGGCATGCACAGAATTTTGCGGGAATACCATTAGGTAACAGACAGAAAGACAAATTAGGCTTGGGGGTCCCCCAATAGAACCAAGTTCCTGGGGGCCCCCACTTACCTGTTCCCCGCCGCAGGACTTTGTTTGGTCCACAAAAGCCCAAACTTCACCTATCACGGCAGGCATTGTAATCAAACCTTCAGGGACCGGGTTCCCAAGGATTCCACTCCCCTGGACCTGTATAGCACCCTGCACAGAAAACATCTTGGTCGTGGGTATGACCAGAGCTCTGGATCCCAGGGTCCAGCCCTCCTAAGAGAGGCATTACAGGCAAAACCTTGCTCTTCTCTGCAAGGCCCGGGTACCGACCGTTTAGCTATGAAGCTTTTTTGGTCGGATCCGGAATAGCTTACTGAGGCCCAAAAGAACCTGTACGCAAGCTCAGTGAAAAACACATGTTTCTTCTTGGCCAACACCTTAGACACTGGCAAAAAACTGAGGTGCTCCCGGATGGGAGGGGCTTATATAGGGGAGGGTACTTCCGGTTTTGGAAGTTGCCAGTGCCAGCACCTGACGGTATCTATATAACCCATTAGTAATGACTATGTCGCTCTGTGTCCCGTGATGTACGAGAAAGAAATATACGTCAGCAGAATGGCACGGACAGGCATAATCACGCAATTGTACGTCCCCTTTAAATGCCTGTCCGTGTGGTCGCTTGCGCGCCGCCGCGCTCGCGACCCTGCCGCCATTCCTGTGAGTCGGACCGCGGGTCATGCAGGCTCCATCGCCGCGGGAATCCTTGCGATCGTCTCATGGAGGTATAATGCAGGGAGATGCTTGTGTAAACAAGCATCTCCCCGCTCTGACTAGTGACAATGACACTGATCTCGGCTCCGTGTACTCGGAGCGAAGATCAGTGTCATGTGACAGAGCCCATCCCCCCCTACAGTAAGAAACACTATGCAGGGAACACTTAACCCCTACAGTGCCACCTAGTGGTTAATACCTTCACTGCCAGTGTCATTTTCACAGTAACCAGTGCATTTTTATAGCACTGATCGCTGTGAAAATGACAATGGTCCCAAAAATGTGTCCGCCATAATGTTGCAGTCGCAAAAAAAAAAATCACTGATCGCTGCCATTACGAGTAAAAAAATTTAAAATTTATAAAAATGCCATAAAACTATGCCCTATTTTGTAAACGCTATAACTTTTGCACAAACCAAACACTTATTGCAAATTTTTTTACCAAAAATATGTAGAAGAATACGTATCGGCCTAAACTGATGAAAAAAAAACTTTTTTTATATATTTTTTGGGGATATTTATTATAGCAAAAATTAAAACATTGAATTTTTTTCAAAATTGCCGCTTTATTTTTGTTTATAGCGCAAAAAATAAAAACCGCAGAGGTGATCAAATACCACCAAAAGAAAGCTCTATTTGTGGGGGGAAAAAAAGGATGTCAATTTTATTTGGGAGCAACATCGCACGACCGCGCAATTGTCAGTTAAAGCGACGCAGTGCCGAATCGCAAAAAGGGGCCTGGTCTTTAACCAGCCAAAATGGTCCGGGGGTTAAGTGGTTAACCATACCATAATACTACATGGAGTCATTTACCTTTGGAGAGCTGTGTACATTGGAACTCTTCTCTAGTCTTCATGTAGATGTTGACTATTGGCACAAAGGTCTTTACATTCTTCCTCAGTAGCTTCTCTTTTCCAGGCTTCAAGCACCACAGCTCAAATTGCAGCTGATGAGTCCTGCTGCACTGGACCAGCTGAGCGGCAACACCTAGAGAGCTTGGGGTTCTCTTATCGAGGCAATGTGTCAGCACATTGACTTCCACTACATGGGCAAAGGCAGGTTCTCTTTGTAGAGCATCAGACACCAATGGCTCTAGGTCGGTTCCAGCTGAAGATGACAAAAGCCGTCCGATTCCTCTTACTTGTTCTACCCAGAAGGCTAGATCCTCCTGACACTGCTTCCTTTGGTGACCATCACTGAGTAGTTCCACCAACACTTTGCCATACCCACTCAACTGCTGATGTATGGACTCTTCTTCACTGTCCACAAGTAGAAATTCTTCTGGAAGCTTAAAAATAGCAATAATGAGCTGATTCAGCTGACTGGTTTCCATGTATAAATGTAGGCTCTGTAAAGCTTCCAACTGACTGGATAGTTTACTTGGACTTTTCTTGCACACTTCTAACTCTTTTAAGACACTAATTAAGATTGCTTCAAAGTACTTGGCCAAGAGATGAAGGTTTCCACTTTTTTGCAGGAAAGGAGCGCTGGATTTAAGCAGCTGGATCAGTCCCTGGTTCATGGCAGATGAGAGAAGTTTAACACTGACAGGGTTCAAGCTGTGAAGGGGGACAGACTGGCGCTGTAAAGCCAAAAACCAGCTTTCCAAAATGGGGTGTTTGAAGACTGCAGACAACATGACGTCTAGGATCTAAAAATAATAAAACAAATTCTACATATTACATTTCAGGTTTGTTAATTCATATGAAATGAAGACAAGATCAAGTATTTATTTAGTGCCTAATACATTGCACTGGATTTGAAGTGTATCCTGGCAATGGTTTAAAGCGCAACTAAAATAATTATCCCTTGCAATGGAAGGGGGGGGGGGCAGTCCCTCCAATGCAAAAGTTTAAGTGGTTGTAAAGACCCAAGGTTTATTGCCTTCATGAATTCTCTGCATGAAGGTAAAAAAAAATCTTCCGTGTACAGCAGCTCCCCAAGCCCCCCTAAAACTTACCTGAGCCTCATCTCGATCCAGCGATGTGCACAAAAGCCTCGGCTTTCCTGGGTCTCTCCCTCCTTATTGGCTGAGACAGCAGCGGTAACCATTGGCTCCCACTACTGTCAATCACAGCCAGTGAGCCAATGAGGGGAGAGGGGGCGAGCCACGCTCCGTGTATGAATTGACAGGCAGAGCAGCAGCTCAGGAGCAACATGCTTGGGTGACCTCATAGCAAGCCGCTTGCTATGGGGCACTGGGCAGGAGGGAGGGGACAGGAGTGCCATTGAGGGACCCGAGTAGTGACCTGAATAGTGCCCCATCATTGGCATCAGTGGGAGCACCATTGCTGGTGTTAGTGGGAGGAATATTGCCTTGTATCAGTGGAGGTAATAGTGCCTCAAGGGCCAGATAAAGGCAAGCAAAGGGCCGGATCCAGCCCCTGGGCCACAGTTTGGGGACCAAAAAAAAAGGATTTACTTAAATAATTCTCTGCTCCGCCGCTAGACCGATCCCCACAGCTTCTTCTCTCCCACACTCTAGGGCCTTACATCATCAAGATCAAAACAGGTTCCAGAGCCCTGCGCTTGACTGGACGTGATGCTGCCCAGGGACAGTCTACCATCGGAGTGTGGTTGAGTGCCTTCTGCCATGGGAGCAGAGGATGAGTGGCAAATCATATTTAGAAAACGTCTGTAGTACTGTGCTGATCGATTTACCAAGCATGTTACAGTTCATCAGTGTATCCTAACAGGACGATTCATGTAAATTGTCCACAAACACAGGATTACTCTCAGTCTGTCATCTACTAAAGATGTCCACTCCTATTTATTACCGTATTCCCCGGAAATTCCAGCGTGTTGTTGGCTTCAAGAAAAAGTTCAAATTCCTCATTCACTTCCTCTTTCTTCTCATTCTGGCTGTCCTCTACCTGCTGGAACTGGCACAGAAGATGGCCAAGGAGGTCCAAGTAGAGGCTAATCAACCCTGAGCCTGTAGACTTTTTATACTGGAAAATGAAAAACAGCCTCAGTTTCGAAACTTTGACGGAAAAACAAAAATGTTGCTTTGAACCAACAAACCTAAACTAAAGCGGTTACAAACTTGGACAACTCTAACACAGCATGTTCATAAAGAAATGCATACAGATGTTATGTCCATTGAAAACTGCACGTCAAAGCATTCAACTGATCCAAAAGATACAGACAGCTGATAATATATTCAAATCTCGGCACTTCCTATGAAAGGTTAGAGCTGCCCCATTCCATCTCGCCTCTCATTTATTCCTCTGAGGAGGTGGCATCATTGCCCTATAGTACGAATTGCTAGGATGTGGACATATAGCACACATGGTCTGGGCTTCTCTCCCGCTATAGAAATGCAATTGAATTCAACTGCAGAAGCGCCCTTGTGCTGGCTCCTGGACCGGGAAGTCAAAACGTATTTAGCAACCCTGTCAATGGCATCTACACAGAAGCACTACTCCCCTAAAATCAGTCTCCTATGTGGTTGGGGGGTTATATTAATTCTAATGGCTTTGGACATTGAAGTACTTTCATACTCTTATAAGACCCTGTCATCATATTGCACTTAATTACAACTGTTGGCCTTCATAGGAATAAACTTCAGAGAAAACCTCCATCTGCAGCGGTAGTACACCCCCAGACTGCCAGCTCTGTGCCTGCTAGAGCTGCTGTTATCAAGGCAAAGATGACAGCCCCCAACTGTAGTCTGTTTTGCAATTTCAACATTTGCAAAAGAGGGTCTACTGAGCTACTACTACACCTTCTCTACCGGCGCGCCCGTCTTCTTCGGCTGAGTGTGGAGCTTTGGGAGGGATGCACATGGAGTGGTGAAGGAGCAAAGAGAACATCGGCCTGGCCAGTAAAATCACCCTCACATTCATTACATAATTCAGTTTTAATAAAACTGGTGTTCCTTAGGACCCCTTTCACACTGGGGCGGTTTGCAGGCGCTAGTGCGCTAAAAGTAGCGCCTGCAAACCGTCCTGAAACAGCAGCTGCTGTTCCTCCAGTGTGAAAGCCCAAGGCCTTTACACTGGAGTGGAGCGCTAGCAGGATGGTAAAAAATGTCCTGCTAGCCGCATCTTTGGAGCGGCGAAGGAGCGGTGTGTTTACCGCTCCTGCTCATTGAAAGCAATGGGGCCCCGCAGCTATACCGCCGGCAAAGCGTCTCTGCGGAGGCGCTTTGCAGTGGTTTTTAATCCTTTTTCGGCCGCTAGCGAGGGGGTAAAACCGCACCGCTAGCGGCCGAATAGCGCTGCGAAATTGCGGCGCTTTACCGCCAACGCACCTCCCGCCCCAGTGTGAAAGGGGCCTTAACAATAACAAAAAGGCAGATACACAATTTATGCTAGTCTCAGCTTCACAGCAATGATCAGACACAGTGATAGATTTACAAGCACAGAGTGACAATTGGGCACCTTGTTGAAGTTATCTACAGTAGTCTTGATGCAGAGTAGTGTGTGTTTCACAGCCATTGGCAGCTCCTCCTGTGTGGTCTGGGAAATGGAGTCTTTCAGCATCTGCCTAGAGTCATCATCTGTGTACCCATCCACAAAAGTCTTCTTCAATAGCAAATTAAATGAGGATCCTCCATCTTGTTCTGGAATCTCCATCGCAGAGGTTTCTTCTTTGGAAAACTGGAACAAAGCAAAATCTTGTTCAATGTAAGATGCAAAGTAATGTTTAGGGTTACTTTGGATTCCATGTTAATGTTTTAGAATCAATTTTGTTTAGCATGTGTTCGGCCATTTTTTTGGGGGGGGGGATAGATTGGAGAAGGATAAGAGCCTCTGCCATGTTTTTTTTGCTATGTACAGAGGACTGTGAGAGCAGTCTTGGGAACACTGATTTTAGTAACAGAATGAAACAATGTGTACATTCTTGAGGAATATTGTCTGATTTTGGGGCAGGTCTTCCAAGTGTGGAGCATGGTTCCCGATTGTCCACAGCTTCTATAACAAGCCAGAGATGCCTCTGGATAAGTCTTGGCAATCCTGGTAGGTACCAGGTAAAGTATCCTGTAATTAGCCTCTACAGGAGTCATGTTAAGGGATTCTTTGTGTAATCTAGTGGTCCATGAGGTCCAGCCTTCCTCGCTAGTGTCTGAGTTTAGGTCAGAGTACGGTGTGGGCTCGCGCACCGCCATTTCCCGCGCCTGCACATCTATTTAAATACTACATTCTTATCTCGGCTTTGTGCACAGTGGATGGCTGTCTCCTGGGGGCATACCATACACGTCTAGCGATATCTACTCTATCTGGATCCATTACAAGGCGGGCTCTCATTGTACCTCACCATTTCCTTATTGGATTGCTGGCTGTCTTGTTTGACGTTTGTGTACCTCGAGCGCCTTGTACCTGGGATGTCTGCCCCAAGCATATGATATATCCATACTTTTTCCAAAATATGAGTGACATACCCATCGCTGCCTAATCGGTGATTTCTCCCATAGTGAATACGTTCCACACTGGAAGCAACTGCACGTTCATACTTGGCTTATGAACAGACACACATGGTGTTATTGCTACTTCTTGTGGAAGTTTCCCGTTTGTACATAGAGTTCCCGATATTCGGATGTTTATACACTAGATCCTGTCCACTCCAAGATAGTGAGACTTGTTTTTTTCTGCTTTTGCTACTTTGTTCGTCCTGAAGAAGCCTCACGGCGAAACGCGTAGACGTACAAGGGACTGAATCAAGATTGTGTACTTTTTTGTATGGTTTTAATTCTTGAACACTGTATTTGTAAGACTTTTCTTCGCTCTAATAAAATAGGATTTTTGTACTCACCGTAAAATCCGTTTCTCTGACGTCCATGGACTGACACAGCTGTCATACAGATTACGTGTGGGTATATGTCCCTGCTTGCAGGAGAAGACCTAGGCAGAATGTTAGATGTTAAAACATTCTAGAACAAACCAGAGCTGAACAGCCCCGCCCAGGGGGGCGGTCCCTCCGGACATTACCCTCCCACCTGCAGCTAGCAGACCTCAGTTCGTAACAAAGCAGTACAAACCTTAAAAGGAAGGGTGGGTGCTGTGTCAGTCCATGGACGTCAGAGAAAAGGATTTTACGGTGAGAACAAAAATCCTATTTTCTCTCATCGTCCATGGACTGACACAGCTGTCATACTGATTACGTGTGGGACGTCCCAAAGCAGTATAAGAAAAGGGTGGGAGCAAATAGTAAAAGGAACAACCAAAACTTCACTCCAAACCAGCAGAGCTCCTCAACGGAGGAGTTGCAACATTAAACAGCGGCCGGCAACACTTTGCGGCCTAAGGAAGCATCCGAAGATGCAGCCACATCAACCTTATAGAATTTTGAAAAAGCATGAACGGACGACCAGGTCGCCGCCTTGCACACTTGTGCAACCGACGCTTGATGTCGGAAAGCCCAGGAAGCATCAATTGTCCTGTGGCATGCGCCGTAACTGGAAAGAGGGGCCACCCCCTTAATGGCATAGGCCTGTATAACAGTCTGTCTGATCCATCTAGAAAAAGTGGCAGACGACACTGCTCGGCCCTGTTCGGACCCGAGACAGACATCTAGTGAGTCATATCACGTACCACATAAAATATGTGAAGCGCAAACCCTCTGGAATGCGATGTGTGAGGACACAAGGACGGGAGGACAATGTCCACATGTAGGTGGAAAAACCGAGACCACCTTATGCCAAAGGAAGGTCGCGGACGCAACACCGCCTTATCCTTATGGATGACCAAATAGGGCGACTTGCAGGACAAGGCCGCCAATTCAGACACCCGTCTGACAGAAATAATGGCCACCAAGAAGGCCACCTCCTGAGACAAGGTCAAGAGGGGAAAATCTCTGATATTTTCAAAGTGAGGTTCCTGGAGAACCGAGAGCACCAAATTCAAATCCCAAGGTGGTTTCAACAGGAGGGAGCACATGGCGAACCCCCTGCACAAAAGGTGCTACCAAGGAATGACCCGCTAGTGGTTGCTGAAGGAAGACGGCCAAGGCCGAAAACTGACCCCTAATGGTACTCAAAGCAAGCATTTGGGTCACACCACGCTGCAAGGCCCGCAGGATACTGGGGACGGAATACGCCCGTAGACGCTAGTCCAGCTCATTGCACATAGCGATGTAAGCTTCCCAGGTACGGTGATATATCTTTCAAGCGGAAGACTTTCGTGCCCTGAACATGGTCGAAATAACCGAATCCGAGAGACCTCGGACTCTCAGCACCTGGCTTCCAATAGCTATGCCGTTAAGTCAGAGACTGTAAAACAGGATGAAAAATAGGACCTTGAAACAGAAGGTCCTCCCTTATTGGCAACCGCCAAGGAACGTCCGCGATGAGACGTACCAGATCAGTGTACCAATGACGCCGAGACCCACCCGGCGCAAGAGGATCACCGGAATCCCTTCGGCCACAATCCTGTGCAGCAGGCGAGGAAGCAGCAGCAGCGGAGGATAACAGATATTAGGTGAAAAGGACCCCATGGGGCCCACCAACGGATCCGAGGCATCCGCCCAAGGATCCCTGGACCTGGCCACAAACCGTGACACCTTACGATTGAGTCGAGAGGCCCTCAGGTCCACATCCGGTATGTCCAGGTGTAAGGACCACTCTCCTGGTCCAGCGTCTGGCGACTCCGATAGTCCGCCTGCCAATTGTCTACGCTGAACGTAGACGGCCGATAGAGACCACGCGGGGAGTTATATTCTGATTGCCCGTATTTCCAGAACATTGATCGGTAAACGGGCTTCGTCTGGAGTCCAAAGCCCTGGGGCTGACAGGACTCCCCCCGACTCCCCCCCCAGCCCGTCAGGCTGGTGTCCGTCATGAACACCGTCCACTGGATAGGGGAAGGACGACTTCCCGGACCGAAGAGCCAGGGACCCAAACCACTACGCCAGGGACGCCCTAAATGGGTGACTCATCTGGATCTGAAGATGCAAAGACAACAGGGATTTGTCCCAAGTGGACAGGATCTCTTACTGTAATGCCCATGTGTGTGATTGGGCATACGGAACAGCCTCGAACGAGGCCCTCATGAGTCCCAGGACTCTCATGCAAAAAACGGGTTGACGACCATTTCCGAGACGTCAGGACCCGCACTACAGACTGAAAAGTCAGTAACTTCTCCAAGGTTAGGAATACCTACGCCTCCAAGGAGTCCAGGATCAGACCGAGATACTCCAAATGCTAAGCCAGGACCAGGACCGACTTCTGAATGTTCGGGCGCCACCCGAAGTCCCTAAGGGTCCGACTGACAGTCACACTTCTTCTAATTCTGAGCCATTGTCTGCTCTTAGAAGAAGATCGTCCAGATAGCCCATAATAGCAGTGCCTCGCTGTCTCAGCAAGGCTAGAATCGGAGCAAGCACCTTGGTAAAAAACCTTTGGTGCCGAGGCTAGGCTGAAGGGAAGAGCCACAATTGATAGTGGTCTTCGCCGATCGCAAGCGCAGAAACTATTGTTGACGTGCGCAGATCGGAACATGCAAGTAGGCGGCCTTGATGTCCAAGGATGCCAGAAAATCCCCTTAATGGAGTGTAGCGAACACCGCGCGAATGGATTCCATGCGGAACTTTACACCATCACAAAAGCATCCAGGCCTTGAGGCCCAGGGTTGGCCGAACCCCCGTCCACCTTTTGGGACTACAAACAGATTCGAGAAGAAACCCTGAACAACCTCTCTTGTGACGGAACCGGCACAATCCTCCGGACCTGATCAATCCTGTACGGCCCTTAAGAGGGCCGCCCGACGGGCAGGAAGGAGAGGGAGAATTGAGGGAAAGAATCTGTCTGGGGGCCAGGAACGGAATTCTATCCTGGAGATGACCACCTCGCACACCCACCAGTCGGAGATCCACCGAACCGTGAACCTGCAAGGAAGTCCCCCCACCCCAGAGTCGGGCAGGGACAAGACTTCATGTGGCGGTGGACTTGAGAGCTTGCTTAGTAGGCTTACGCACCCAGGGACGCTTATGTCCCCCAGCCGCACTTTTCCCAGTCTGGGAGGGCTTACCCGTGGATTTTGACTGGCGAGAAGAAACTCATTCTCCTTTGTCGCAAAAGGAAGGGCCCGGCCTACGGTGGGGTTCCTTTGTCCGTAACAGACTGAGGAAGGAAGGTGTTCTTACCCCTTGTGACATCCATAATAATGGCATCCAGGGCGGCCCCAAAGAGTCCACCGCCCTTAAAGGGCAAGTCAGCCAGGAGCTATTTGGAAGCTAGGTCGGCCGACCAGCATTTCAGCCAGCCAAGGCGACGCAGCACCACAGCAGATAGAGGCCCCAGAAATTAAAGGGGCCGCATCCAAAGTGGCATCGCACACCGAGACTAAACCCTGAGCCAGTTGGTGAGCCAGGGTAATGGTCTCAGGAGGGAGATTATGCTCCTGAACCGTCTGGTGCAAAATCTTCCTGTGAGTGTCTTGAGACACAAGTGTCGCCGCCCCTATAGGGCGCAAGACAGCGCCCAATAAGGTAAACATAGTTCTACTCACCACTCTGACCTCCTGTCAGTGGGATCCTTAAATGCAGGAGACCCTTCAATTGGGAGCGTGGTAGCCTTATTCAAACGGGCGACCGGGGGGTCGACCACTGGGGGGGGGAAGAGCCCCTTCATAACCAAGTCCCTCCTTAAAGGGGTACCTCATGGCTAGGCGCCGCGGGATCGACAAAGTCCTCTGCGGCTTACCCCAGACTTAGTCAATAAATGTATCAAAAAAAAGGCACATATGGAAAAAAACGGCTTTAAAAGAACCAAAAAGGAGACAGCTTTTACCTGAGGTTCCTCAGCCTCAACATTCCGCTTGAGAGTGTTCCTCACAGCATCAATGAGTTCACTTACAAGCACCATGTCAGTTTTTCAGAACTGGGGTCTTCCTCACAGGGAATGTCCTGTTTAAAAAACATGAAAATCCTCAGAGCTAGGGTCCTAAGCAGCCATAGCTAGGCCCATATCCGAGACAGAGCACTCCCCTACAGGAGGATGCGTGGGGAGGGGGCGCTTTACAGCTTCCCTTGCGCTCGCACACCGCTTCTATCCTGAAAAGGATGATTCCAGGACTGCCGACAACTGGTCCATAGGAACCGCAGGTGCAGGAGCACTGCCAGTTGCCTCAGACAAGTGTGGAGAAGCAGGTGAACTAGACTCCACACTGCCACCCTCTGACTGTTAAACACTATCATAGTGAGTAACACAGTCCACCCACTGGCTATGCTGAAGCTGAGGAGGGGACACCCAGAGTACTCACCAACCCCTGTAAGGACCGCTCATGCCTCTGTATGAAACCGCGCTGCCGCGCAGGTAAAGCCTGGGGAGAGTGAGGAGACTGAGGAGACCGGACTGTGAAGAACTTGGATATTCTCGCCGCAGCAGCGGCCGAGACCGTAAGCAAAGACGCTGCGGCTTCAAGAAAATGGCCGCCGGCCGCATACAATACTGCACCATTGATCCACGGCAAAATGGCCGCCGAGCGCCTTTTTTTAAAATTACCTCACAGCGCTAATGGCGCACAAGTTTTGCAGTTGTTCACTAACCACAAGGCAGGAGCTCCTGCCCTCACTGGCTGTGGCACGGCAAGCGCTGGGGCGGCTGTTTGAACACAAACAGCCCCACTCAGGAACTAAACCTGTGAAGCTTAGCTTTGCTAAGCATGCATGTAACCACTATCCACCACAGTATGTCACTCACACACCAGAACACTGCTCCAGTGCCATTAAAACAGACATGAGCTCCCCCAGCCAGGCCAGAGTGACCCCCAAGCATCCCCACACAGCACAGCACCAGTACAGGGTGCAGAGAGCAGCATAACAGGGGGGAGACAGGGAGAACCCCCCACAAAGAAACACAGCCAGTATGTACTCACCTGCAGCAGGAGAGACTACTTACTCGTCCCTGGAGGGACCCACTGGCTTGTCTCAGACAGACCTATCACAGAGTAGTACTGCGTAGCTGTCGGCCCAGTCCACCGCGAAAGATACAGTCAGGTACTGTTCAATCTTGAGAGGACCGCGGGAGCATGAAAGCAACCTGGCCACCCCTGGAGCCATGGGGTATGTCGTGAACTGAGTCTCACGCACACAAGGCGAGGATCAGCACGCTCGATGGTCAGACAGGGAAGACTACGAGGCTACCAGTGTACCCAACCTGTTCTGTTGTCCAGCCGACAGTTGATTGAAGGTCTCAAAAATGAAATAACAAAATTCCCAAAGGAATAAAATTTTTAAGTAAAATCTTCCAGGAGACTGGCTCCTGAGAGAGCTTAGTCTTCTCCTTCTGCTAGGCAGAAAAAAAATGAGGTCTGCTAGCTGCAGGTGGGAGGGTAATGTCCGGAGGGACCGCCCCCCTGGGCGGGGCTGTTCAGCTCTGGTTTGTTCTAGAATGTTTTAACATCCAACATTCTGCCTAGGTCTTCTCCTGCAAGCAGGGACATATACCCACACGTAATCAGTATGACAGCTGTGTCAGTCCATGGACGATAAGAGAAATATATTTTTTGTAATCTCTATTGTTTCCTTGCCTTAAAAGTCCGACCTTGGTTACTTCCCCTGTAGTAACTTTCTATGTTCCCCTCTTCAAAATACAGATGTGGAATTGTGAGTGCTTCTCTCCATTTCTCTTACATAGTTAGTCACATTGAAAAAAAGAGACATGTCCATCTAGTTCAATCTATAAAAAAAAAGGGAAAATATACAATCCCATACCCAAAGTCGATACAGAGGAAGGCAAAAAAATCCGAGAAGCAAATCGGATATTCCCTTGATCAACTTTACCTACAGTGAGGTCCATAAATACTGGGACATCGACACAATTCTAATCTTTTTGGCTCTATACACCACCACAATGTATTTGAAATGAAACAAACAAGATGTGCTTTAACTGCAGACTTTCAGCTTTAATTTGAGGGTATTTACATCCAAATCAGGTGAACGGTGTAGGAATTACAACAGTTTGTTGCCTCCCACTTTTTAAGGGACCAAAAGTAATGGGACAGATTAACAATCATAAATCAAACTTTCACTTTTTAATACTTGGTTGCAAATCCTTTGCAGTCAATTACAGCCTGAAGTCTGGAACGCATAGACATCACCAGACGCTGGGTTTCATCCCTGGTGATGCTCTGCCAGGCCTCTACTGCAACTGTCTTCAGTTCCTGCTTGTTCTTGGGGCATTTTCCCTTCAGTTTTGTCTTCAGCAAGTGAAATGCATGCTCAAATCGGATTCAGGTCAGGTGATTGACTTGGCCATTGCATAACATTCCACTTCTTTCCCTTAAAAAAAACTCTTTGGTTGCCTTCGCAGTATGCTTCGGGTCATTGTCCATCTGCACTGTGAAGCGCCGTCCAATGAGTTCTGAAGCATTTGGCTGAATATGAGCAGATAATATTGCCCGAAACACTTCAGAATTCATCCTGCTGCTTTTGTCAGCAGTCATATCATCAATAAATACAAGAGAACCAGTTCCATTGGCAGCCATACATGCCCACGCCATGACACTATCACCACCATGCTTCACTGATGGTGGTATGCGTTGGATTATGAGCAGTTCCTTTCCTTCTCCATACTCTTCTCATCACTCTGGTACAAGTTGATCCTGGTCTCATCTGTCCATAGGATGTTGTTCCAGAACTGTGAAGGCTTTTTTAGATGTTATTTGGCAAACTCTAATCTGACCTTCCTGTTTTTGAGGCTCACCAATGGTTTACATCTTGTGGTGAACCCTCTGTATTCACTCTGGTGAAGTCTTCTCTTGATTGTTGACTTTGACACACATACACCTACCTCCTGGAGAGTGTTCTTGATCTGGCCAACTGTTGTGAAGGGTGTTTTCTTCACCAGGGAAAGAATTCTTCGGTCATCCACCACAGTTGTTTTCCGTGGTCTTCCGGGTCTTTTGGTGTTGCTGAGCTCACCGGTGCGTTCTTTCTTTTTAAGGATGTTCCAAACAGTTGATTTGGCCACACCCAATGTTTTTGCCATCTCTCTGATGGGTTTGTTTTGTTTTTTCATCCTAATGATGGCTTGCTTCACTGATAGTGACAGCTCTTTGGATCTCATATTGAGAGTTGACAGCAACAGATTCCAAATGCAAATAGCACACTTGAAATTAACTCTGGACCTTTTATCTGCTCCTTGTAAATGGGATAATGAGGGAATAACACACACCTGGCCATGGAACAGCTGAGCAGCCAATTGTGCCATTACTTTTGGTCCCTTAAAAAGTGGGAGGCACATATACAAACTGTTGTAATTCCTACACCGTTCACCTGATTTGGATGTAAATACCCTCAAATTAAAGCTGAAAGTCTGCAGTTAAAGCACATCTTGTTCGTTTCATTTCAAATCCATTGTGGTGGTGTATAGAGCCAAAAAAAGATTAGAATTGTGACGATGTCCCAATATTTATGGACCTGACTGTATAAATGTTGGTATCGTTATATAATGTACACTTAGGAAAGAATCCAGGCCTTTTTAAAGCAATATACAGAGCTGGCAAGAACCACCTCTGGAGGGAGTTTATTCCACATTTTTACATCTCTGGCTGCGAAGAAGCCTTTCTGTATTTGGAGATTAAATTTTTTTCTCCAGACGTAGAGTGCCCCCTTGTCCTCTGTGATGACCTTAAAGTGAACAACAACACCAAGTTCACTATATGGACCACTAATGTATTTATACATGTTGATCATATCCCCCCTTAATCGCCTCTTCTCAATCTTCTCTTCAGTTCCACTAATCTTTCCCCATAGTTGAGCTCCTCCATAGTTAGTCAGGTTGAAAAAAAGACACAAGTTCATCTAGTTCAACCAATTCAATGCCTCTTATAAGTTTGGTTGCCCTTCTCTGCACTTTCTCCAGTTCCCTGATATCCTTTTTGAGAACTGGTCCCCAAAACTGAACTGCATATTCTAGATGAGGTCTTACTAATGATTTGTACAGATATCTCTCTCTCTGGAGTCCATACCTCTCTTAAAACAAGAAAGGAATTTGCTTGCTTTGGAAACCGCAGCTTGGCATTGCATGCCATTTTTCGGCTTATGATCTACCAAAACCCCCAGATCCTTCTCTACAATAGATTCCCCCAGTTAAAAAAAAGTTCAGACCTTTATATATGTTGACTTTTTGATTGTGTTGATCTGATGCATATAGTAGGTCTCTGAGGGGGCAAATTTGAGTGTTTGAATAAAAAAACTCAAAGGCATGAGTTTGAATCATTATGTTGCCCAAAGTGTCCTTTACAATAGGCCCTCATATAACCACCACCTAAACTGCTGTGGTTGGAATCCCAAATAGAATGTTGGATTATGAAAGGGAGGGGCCACTGGAGTTTAAGGAGATTTAGATGTGATTAAGGCCTTGTTCACACCATTGTGCAGAGACGTCAGTTTTTCTGCACACGTTCTGCAAGGGCACAAAAAACAATGGTTCTCTATGTGCCCTGTTCACACCACAACATGTGGATTTTTTTCTGTGCAGGAATCTGCAACGTGTATGTCGTTTTCTGCACAGGAAAAAAAAACTGCTGTGACATCAACATTGGTGTGAATAGTGCACACAACTGACGGGCATCACGCACGTATGGTGTGAACGAGCCACAACTGTAAACTGACCCATAATTGCAATGAATGGGAGAGGGTGGGGCATAAGGTGGCTTTATACTACTTGGATAGGAACCACATAATGTGAGGGGTACCTGCTTGTGATTCAATAGTTGCCCAATCCGGTTTGGATGTAGCAGAATAAATTCTGTCAACTGAGCTGCCCTATAATGGTGCTGGCGATTTGTGACGCCTAATCTGTGACAGCATACAATGTTTTGAGACATAACCCCAGATAGACTTTAGAATAGGAGACTGGAACTTTCTGAGATCAGGGAGGGATTTATTAATGGGTAGGGTCCCCGCTGACCTTTCAATTTTAGAAGGCCCTCAAATATATTTCTACAGCTAGGTAAAGTCATGTATGCAAACGGGGGATGTCAGGTGGGAGGAGGGTGCCCACAGGACCCTCCATTTCTCAGTTCAAGGCTTTTTTTTTAATTATTTATTTTTTACAGTTTAATGTTTATTTTGTAAAAATATGATTCCACACCTAAATGCTACTTGTATTTGCTAGAACCCTTTCAGAAGAACGCTACCATGAGATAAAATAAGGAGCGCAGTTAAAATTATTCCTGCATCTTAATAAATTGAACCTAATGTCATGTATTCTAGGTCAGTTTTATGGGTAGATGACCCTC
Source organism: Rana muscosa (assembly GCA_029206835.1). Lineage (NCBI taxonomy): Eukaryota > Metazoa > Chordata > Amphibia > Anura > Ranidae > Rana > Rana muscosa. The sequence goes on along the minus strand of CM055117.1, from coordinate 77,282,657 downwards.
CTAAACTTGTCGGGGTCTTGACAACTGCCAAGAACAGCTTACAGGTACACACAGCTTACAGATACATAGGTTACTGTGGGCAATGGGCTGCCTGTACCAAATATTTCACAGGATCTCAAAGTTGATCTAGAGACCCTGTTTACAAATAAATCTGCAAGGCAAAAGCACAGAAAAATCAAGAGCTCAAATTTGCAGTGTTTTCGCTTTTCATAAACGATTACATATTGACTTTCAATGTGCCTTTTAAGCCTGGTACACACTATTCGTTTTTTTCTGTTCAAACCCGTCAGCTCCGGTCGAAGCTGCTGTACTAATGATCCAACGTTAGTACAACGATTTAGCCCCACTGAGATCTTGTGTTCTAACAAAAGGACGCCCCCGCCCCAGAACACTTCGATTGGTGCTCTCTGCCATTGGCTGAGAGCACTGATCAGGAGCCATTTTTTAGCATGCTCATATGACAGAAGCTGGCCAAACGGCTGGCTTTTGTCAGACAGGGTGCCATACACATGGGCCAAATGTTGGCCGGAATTCGGCCCATGTGTACAAGGCTTAAAGGGGTTGTAAAGGCAGAAGGTTTATCTGAATGCATTCTATGTGTAGAAGCCTCCCCAGCACCCCCTAATACTTACCTGAGCCCATCTTTATCCAACGATGTCCACAAGTCCCTCGGCCACCCTAGACTCTCTCTCTTGATTGGCTGAGACACAGCAGCGGCTCCATTGGCTCCTGTGGCTGTCAATCAAAGTGAGTTTGCCAATCAAGGGAGAGAGGGGGTGGGGCCGAACAGCAGCTCTGTGTCCGAATGGGGGGGCAATCGACAGGAGGAAGGGGCCAGGAGCAGCGAAGAGGGACTCGAGAAGAGGAGGATCCAGGCTGCTCTGTGCAAATCCACTGCAACAGAGCATGTAAGTATGACATGTTTGTTTTTTTAAATAACAAGACTTTACAATCACTTTAAGCTCGCTAGAGAGTCCATTCCCTAAAAAAGCCCCCTCCTTCCTTGCACATTATAGCCCATTATAGCCTTCTCCTCTTTCGAGAGTGTAATTATTGTCTGTAGTAGTGAAATGTGACATAGAAAAAAAAAATCATATACCGAATGCTATTAAAAAGGTTAACCCCAGTTATAAGAATAAAATATTGTTCACAATAATGCTCTTTGATTTTCAAGTGTCACTTACTGTAGACTCTCTGGCAGATAGCGGTAGCCACAGGCTGTAGTAGTTGTAAAAGTTGTGAAGTTGGACATACCCAACAGTATCCGAGGGCTTTAACTCTTTATCATAAGACTGGAGCATCAAGCAAAGGGCAAGCGGGTCCCGTTGTGTGTGTAGTATGTCAGTCAGGACAGACACCAGATAGGGGATCACACATTCTGAAAAACAGAGAAGAGACTGCATTATGTTACACTACAGAGGCAAATACATGCAGAGTTCATGAACTAGCTAGCCCACTATGGCAAGCCATTTTAGGAATCATGGAACAAGCCCTTCAACCTATAACAAATTTTGTTACTTAGAATCAGTCACGCAACATCAATCTCAGTATAATTTACAAATATACTGTAACCAATAACACTACGCTAATATGTTAACTATTTAGTGTACATAAATATGTGCTACGCACCTTGTAAAAAATATTCAAATGACACAAATAATAAAAGCCATTGCAAATAACATGATGCAAGAAATAAAGAACACAAATCTAGCAAAAATAACATGAAACAGTCTGTAACCCTATTTACAAAGTAAAATAATCAAATTAATCCACCGATGTTTATCGCCTAGTACTCCAGGTCCAATCCCGCAACCTACTGGAAAGGAACGAATCACATTAGAATCACCACTTTATAATCTACTCTCCAAGGAACAAAACTTACTTGGCAGGAAAAAATTAACAAAGGACCAGTAGTGATAGAAAATGTCATGGCGCCAGAGGTCAGTAGATGTAAACAATTCCCTGGGTTGGGGGTCAGGGGAAGTCCACATAGACCCAGGGTTGGGGGTCAGGGGAAGTCCACATAGACCCAGGGTTGGGGGTCAGGGGAAGTCCACATAGACCCAGGGTTGGGGGTCAGGGGAAGTCCACATAGACCCGGGGTTGGGGGTCAGGGGAAGTCCACATAGACCGAGGGTTGGGGGTCAGTGGGAGTAAACAAGGACCTAGGGTTGGAGGTCAGAAAAAAAAAAGAAGAAGAACAAGAACCCAGGTTTGGTGATCTGTGGGAGGAAAAACCTACGTTAGACTTACCGGTAACCTTCCAGGACGGCACACCTGAGAGATGAGGGCTCCTCCCTACAGGAAACACAATCAATTGACAGCTTGTTATAAGTCCCCACCCTTCCCCTTGATCCCCAGTATGCAATAAAGTAATCCCGAACTGGTTCACAAGGGACATAGCTCCATAAAGGTACTTACCACCTAGCGTTTAGCTTATCTTTCCCTCCACATAGGGCGGGAAGTAGGTAGGGCTGGGCGATTTTCCCCCCAAAAAAAATCTGCGATTTTGTTATAAAAAACTCGATTTACGATTCGATTATTTTTTTTTATTATATTAAAGTGCATCAACAAACAAAATTGCAAAGGCAAACCCTTTCTCTATCTGCAAAGTCAGTGTGCAACAAACACACAATATATTCCAGCGCTCATGGAACATACATTATTAACTATTGAAAACTCTTGAAACTCTGTGCGATTCCTTCTGTCCCAGCCTTGTTGCGATCCTGGCTCTGCATCCTTTTGTGTTGGAGGGCCCTCCACACGCTGGTCTGCCTGTTGTCCATCATTCAAGGTACTGTGCTCACACTGAGATCATGCCACAGGCTTTGTTTTGACTTTTTTAACCCCTCCTTGCTCCACGGATGTCACTGCAAGTTTAACAAGTTTGTCACCACTGGCAACTGGAGAGTTAAGATTCATTTGCCCTCTGCACATTTGGGATTGGATACCTCTCTTTATTGTGATAAATGAACTAAGCTTTTTTATCAATTCTTCAAGAGTTTTCAATAGGTAATAATGTATGTTCCATGAGCGCTGGATTATATTGTGTGCATGTTGTGTATTTTGTACTTCTGGGTACGGATTTTTTCTTGCTGCGCTGGATCCTGTTTTTTTCCCCCTTTTGGATACTTTGTACTTCCCAAAATATTTGGGATTTTTTTCTTATTATTATTATTATCATCCATTATATTTTTTTCTTTATCCACCAATTTAGCGCTTGTGACCTTTTGTTGTTTTTTGCAGTGTGCAACAAAGATTGTTAAACATCCAAATTATTAATACTGTATTTGGATTTAGCTAATAAAACAACAAAAAATCCTGAGGTTACTCTTAGTTGAATTGAACTGTGTCCATGCCTCACTGTGCCCGTGTCTCACTGTGCCCGTGTCTCACTGTGCCCGTGTCTCACTGTGCCCGTGTCTCACTGTGCCCGTGTCTCACTGTGCCCGTGTCTCACTGTGCCCATGCTTCAATCACTGTGCCCGTACCTGATGCAGATTTTCATGGTATACGGATTTTACTGCTACACCGGTGGCCATTCCAGTATTCAAAAGCCGCGCCTCCTTCTCGTCTGTGATAGGCGGAACACTCAATTTCCCAGCATTCAGTGTTCTGTCTATCATGGTCATCCTCATAACACAGAATCGATTTGAGCTCAAAACTCGATTCAAGATTAAAATCGATTTTTTTCCCAGCCCTAGAAGTAGGCCTGCCGTCCTGGAAGGTTCGTAGAAATACTGTTACCGGTAAGTCTAACGTAGGTTTTCTCCTATCACCTTCCAGGACGGCACACCTGAGAGGATAATCAAGTAACCACAGGGTGGGACCACAGCTTGTTGGACCTTCCGGCCGAAGGCCAAGTCTTGCTGTGACAACACTTCCACACGATAGTGCTTCAGAAGCGTATGTTGACTGGACCAGGTGAATTTGTTCCCAGGAGGCCCCTGCTTTTTCAGCCCAGGAAGCTGCTAGTGATCTGATTGAATGAGCTTTGACTTTAGCTGATGCTTGCTTCCCAGAACATTCATAAGCTTTAGAGATAGCTTCTCTGATCCATCTGGAAACTGAAGCTTTAGAGGCCTGAAGCCCCTTCCTGGGTCCAGTGTACAAAATGAGTAGATGATTAGATCTCCTAAAACTTTTTGTTCTCTCTAGATAGGTAAGGAGACACCTTCTTACATCAAGACAATGACATTTCTTTTCTTTCTCATTTTTTGGTTCATCACAAAAGGACGACAATATTATGTCTTGTGTCCTATGAAATAAGGATGCCACTTTTGGTAGATACAAGGGATCCGCTCCGAGAGTGACTGTCTGGCTGTACCAGTAGGAATGGTTCCTTCATGGACAGTCCCTGCAAATCCCCTACCCTCCTGGCTGTAGTGATTGCTAACAAAAATGCTATTTTTAAGGTTAGAAACTTAAAGGGAACCTCTTTTATAGGTTCAAACGGGTGCTTAGATAACGCCTCTAACACCGTAGACAAGTACCAAGGTGGGAAACTACCTTTAAGGATCGGGGAAACTCTTTCCCTTGCTAACAGAAAACGTTTAATGAGGTCCTCTTTTGCCAGTCTTTTCTTAAGATAGACTGAGAGCCGCTATTTGAACCCGAAGGGTACTGACTGTTAGGCCTTTGTCTACTCCGTCTTGAAGGAACTCCAGGATAACCGGAACAGAAGAAGTGGAGGTCATCTGTCTTTCTTTACCCCAGGAGCAGAAAGTCTTCCAAACTTTTGAGTAAATCTTTTTAGTGACTAGTTTTCTACTCAGAAGGAGGCTATTTATTACTTTCTCTGAGCAGCCTTTACGTTTCGGGATCTGACGCTCACTAACCAGGCCGTCAGCTGGAAAAATTCTGGCCTTGGGTGTAGTACTGGCCCCTGTCTGAGAAGATCTGTCCTGTACGGGAGCTTCAATGGTTCCACTACTGCCATGGATCTCAGGCTTGCAAACCAAGCTCTCCTTGGCCACCAGGGTGCTATCAGGATGATCTGACCTGGAGATCTGCTGAGCTTCTGAAGGACCGGCGGAATCAAGGCCAAGGGTGGGAAGGCGTATGCCAGCCTGTAATTCCAGGTCTGAGTTAGTGCATCTAGACCTTGATTCCTTCTCTTGGGAAATTGAGAAGCAACTCTTTACTTTCCTGTTTTGCCGGTTGGCAAACAGGTCTATTTCCGGATTTCCAAAGCACTGTACCAGGTTTTGAAATACCTCTGGATTTAGTTCCCAATCTCCTTGCCTTATCGCCTGACGGCTGAAGAAGTCTGCCTCGGTATTGCTTATCCCCTTTATGTGGATGGCAGAAATGGAGAGAACCTTTCCCTCTGCCCAATCCAGAATCTCTTTGGATAGTTCCAACAGGGGTCTGGACCTGGTGACTCAAGTAGGCTACCACCGTGGCATTGTCAGAGCTTACTTGAATCTCCTTGCCCGTGATGTTTTTCTGAAAGGCTTTTAGGGCTTCCCCTACTGCTTTGAGCTCCCTGTAGTTGGATGACATCCGACTTAGTGAGTTCTATTGCCCCATGGCTTTTTCTTTTCCCAGGTGGGCTCCCCACCCCCAGGAACTGGCATCGGTGGTGACCTTTACCGGATTCCACTGGGCCCACGGTCTGCCTCCTTTCAGGTTCTTGGGGATTGTCTACCACTCCAGGGAGGACAGGACCTGAGGGGTTAGCAGTATCTCCTGATCCAAAGACTCCTTCCTTTTGTCCCTTGAGGACAGGAAGAAGAAATGGAGAGTCCTTGAGTGGAGTTGTGCCCAGACTATTGCTGGTATACTTGCCGACATCAGGCCTAAGGTTCTTAATACTTCCCTTCTGGAATGTGACAGGGTTTTTATCCGATCCCCTACTGACAAAGTTATTTTTGTCACTTTGTCTTCTGGTAAGAAGAGCTTTTGCAGCCTGGTGTCCACAATGTAGCCCAGAAAAGGTCTTGACCTGTTCTGGTTCGAGGGAGGATTTTTCTGTATTGATTATCCAACCCAGGTTTTCCAGGACTGAAATAGCTTTGTTGGTATCCAACCTGATCTGGGGGGCAGTTTGTCCAGAGATCAGATCGTCCAGGTAAGGAATTAGAGATATACCCTGGAGATGTAGAAAGGCTACTACCTCTGCTAGGATTTTTGTGAAAAATCTCTACCTTGACTACTACTGCGAACCTCAATATGCCTGATGTTCCATGTAAATTGGCACGAGCAGGTAGGCATCCTTGAGGTCCAGGGTCATCATGAAGGCTTCTTTCATGAGGTTTTTGCGTACCAAGTAGATACTGTCCATAGTAAACTTTTTGTACTCTAGATACCCGTTCAGGTTTCTTAAGTTTACTATTAGCCGGTACTTCCCTGATGGTTTGCGAACAACAAATACGTGGGAATAGAATCTTTGGTGTTGTTGTTCTTTTGGTACTGGTACCACCACCTGCTGTTCTACCAATTCCTGGATACCTTCCAGGAGGGCAGATCTTTTTAGGGCATCCCTGGGGGGGATGTGTCAGAGTGATCATAGAGGGGGTTTTGCCAGAAATTCCAACCGATAACCTTCTTGCAGGATCTGGCGAATGTAAATGCTGTCTGAAATCTTTTGCCAATGAGGAACAAAGTGGGACAGTCGACCCCCCACTCTGATCTTGGCGTCACTTAAGACTCTTTGGCACCAACTTTAGGGGAGGCAAACAGAAGATTGTTCTTTGGCTTCCCCCTGCCATAACCCCACCGTTTGTTGGGTTCCTTTTTGGTTCTATGCTGTTGTTGTTGCCCGGGGGGGGGGGTGGAAAATCGAAAAAATGTCTTAAATCTTTTCTTTATTTTTTGGGTTTTACTGGAAACTTTTTACCCTTTTCGGATGACCTTGACGGAACATCGTCTAGGCCCTGGCCAAACAGCAGTGAACCTTGAAAGGTAAGGCCACATAGTTTACCCTTAGATGTCATATCGCCTTCCCAAGCCTTAATCCAGACAGCTCTCCTAGCTGAATTGATTAAGGCTGCCGTTTTAGCTGAAGCTCTTGCTGACTCAATAGCTGCATCTGCAAGATAAGCAACAGCTCTTCCTATGACTGTTAGGGAATCAATGACATCCTCTGATTCGGTTCCCTGGGATACATCTTGGTACACCCAGGAGTTGGCCTCAATCACTGACACACTAAAAAAAACAAAAAAACAAAAAAAAAAAAAAAAAACTTTGTTTCTCTCATTCTATATATCCTACTGATATTGCCCCCCCCCCTCCCTCCCACCCCACCACTATTCTTCACAAAACCTCTAAAAACGCCTTCTCCACTCATTACGGTTCTTCCCCACCCGTCGCACTCAGGCTACCCAACCTACAGCTCCGACCACCGCTACTGCGCCATCTTCCCAGATCCTCACACACGGTCGAGCAAAACGGACGTTGTAACAGGACCCCTAACCTCATCGCCTCACAGAGCAATCCACACACATGGTCTAGCGTAACGGACGTGTGTGACAGGAGCTCTGACCTCACCGCTGCACAGAGCAATCCACACACATGGTCCAGGGGAACGGACGTGTGTGGCAGGAGCTCTGACCTCACCGCTGCACAGAGCAATCCACACGCACGGTCAAGGGTAACGGACGTGTGTAGCAGGAGCTCTGGCCATCCAGGACCCTCCCTAGACTCCTCCATTTTCGCTCCCCTAACAAACGTAAACCTGATGACCTGGGGCTTTCCCTGGACCACACTCTCCCCCAGCTCAGATCACCCAGCTCACCATCACGTTGTCCGCAGCCGCTGACTGCCCCCTGCCGCCATCTTGGCACCCGCCTCTAGACTACTAGACCTGCAGGACAGACAGCGACTGCGGCTTAACTCAGACCATCCCATCACCCTCTCCCCGTTTCGCGCTCCAGCGGGCCCGTGTGTGGTGACCTGGTAAGCACACTGGGGCACCTCCTACCTCTAGGAAGTTGATCCAGGGTTTACCCGATCGCCTCTCGAGGGGTCAGGAAGGAATTTTCCCCTGCTGTAGCAATTGGCCTGACTCGGCTGGGGTTTTTCGCCTTCCTCTGGACCAACAGGGGGGAGGTTAGGTCATTGGGCCCTATTCACCATCCCACCACCTTTTTTTTCTTCCCATCATGTGCAACTTTAAATACTCAGCGGACACCCTCCAGAGGCTAAGGAATACTGCCTCAACATTACCAACCTCCACCCAAAAAATACTACGAAAAGAACAACTGCTAAGGATCAATCGACAATCGACTATCAAAAACACGAAAACACCACTTCAACTACAACATATAGCTTGCGCCCTGATCAACACCAGATCGGCAGTCAAGCACAGACAGGAAATTCACGACTTCATCACGCAAAACGACATAGATTGCCTCTTTATCACGGAAAGCTGGCTAACACCTGACTGTAACACCATCCTAACAGAATTGGTGCCTGAGAACTACTCCATCCTAACTGAGCATAGAACAGGACAAAGAGGAGGAGGCCTAGCAGTGATCTTCAAATCTCACCTCTCTATCATCAAACCAACTCTACAGAACTCATTCCTGTTCATGGAGACACTCACTCTGCAACTCCAAACAACACCCCAGGACACCATTCACATACTGCTATGCTACAGACCGCCAGGACCAAAGACAAATCTCCTCACACCCATTACCAAATTCATCTCGACATACACTTTAAAAACCAAAAACTTCCTATTACTCGGGGACTTCAATCTCTGGGCTAACTCCACTCAGGACCCCATCGCCACCTCCTGCATCAACCAATTGGAAGAATTAGGTCTGCAGCAACTGATAAATGCCCCCACGCATGGATCGGGGCACATTCTGGACCTCATCTTCAAACAAAATCTGGACATCAACACAGTGGACAACATGCCGTTACCATGGACGGATCACCACGCTATCAAATTTAAACTTACCACCAACACCATCTCCCAAAAATCAGAACACTCAATAACAACAAAATGGACAAGATCTCAGAAGAAACTACACTCGGAACTCTTCAAAACTACTCTATCAAATAAAATAGGAACGCAAAATCTCAACCACTCAACGGAACAAACACTCAACTCCTTAAACAAAGCATTACTACAAACAGCAGACACAGTCGCTCCGAGACGCAGGGCCCTCATTCGCAGAAACAACTCCGGCTTGTTTAATGACACTCTTACCCTACTGAAGCAAGAACGCAGAAGAGCCGAAGGAGCCTGGAGAAGAAACCCAACTAAGGAAAACCACATTAATTACAAAGCACTCACTAAGAAATATCACAAAGCAATTTTCAAAGCAAAAAAGGAACATTTCTCAAACACCATCAAAAAAGGCCTAAACCGACCTCGTGAACTCTTCAAACTAGTAACTCAAACTATGAACCCCACCTGCCTAGAACCTTCAGCAAACGAAACACAAGAGTTCTGTAATGAGCTATCGGACTTTTTTATCGACAAAATCGAAAACATTCGAGAATCAATTCAACAGAAAAAAACAACCAACCCTGCTCTGCCAAAGCAAATAGAGGAAATCAATATGAACACTATACAATTGACAAAATTTTCGCTGGTCCCGATCACCATCGACACCACCAAAAATATAATCAGAAGCCTCAGAGACAGCACATCTCCAAATGACATAATCTCTACAAAACTCCTGAAAGAATGTACCGACATTTTAGCACCCACCATAACACACCTCGTAAATCAATCATTCAAAGAAGGTATTGTTCCAATCTCTCTCAAGCAAGGCATAATCAAACCCCTCCTAAAGAAACCCAACCTGGACCCCAAAGACCCAAACTACCGCAGACCGGTAACAAGCCTCAACACCATCTTCAAGATCATGGAGAAAGCAGTAGTACAACAGCTACAACTCTATTTGGACACCCACAAACTCTTGGATCCACTACAATCAGGCTTCCGCCCAGGCCATGGCACAGAAACAGCACTTCTTAAAATATGGGATGACACCCTCGAAGCAGCAGATGACGGAGAATCATGTCTCCTGGTGCTGCTGGACCTCAGTGCAGCGTTCGACACAGTAGACCACAAAACTCTACTCATTCGCCTTAAAGAAGTAGCCGGAGTCGCAGACCCTGACCTACACTGGTTCGCATCCTTCCTAGACAATCGTTCCCAGACAGTGAAACTAGGAGCCTTCACCTCTGAAACTCGCACAATTTCTTGCGGAGTCCCCCAAGGATCACCCCTGTCACCCGTGCTCTTTAACATCTACCTCCGCCCACTCCTCAAAATCATCAGCAAACAGGGCCTGTGCTACCACTCATATGCTGACGACACCCAACTCTACTTTCGTATCACCGGGAAAAAAGACCAATATCACGGATTGGAAACCTGTCTCACATTGATCGATGAATGGATGACTGAGAATTCCCTCAAACTCAACGGATCCAAAACAGAACTCCTTCTCCTCCACGCAAACCGAAAGACAAAAACTAAGACTTCTTGGACACTCCCCACTATCCTTGGACAGACCGTTACCCCGAGCACCAAAGTCAAAAGTCTCGGAGTCATCTTTGACTCGGAGATGTCGATGGACGCACAAATTGGATCAGTAGTCAGCGGAGCTCACCATCTCCTCCGTCTACTACGTAGACTCATCCCCTTCATCCCAAAAGAGGATACAGCAGTAGTAGTTGGAACAATTATCAACTCCCGACTCGATTACGCAAACGCCCTCTACCTCGGACTACCCAAATACCAGATTTCGCGCCTACAAGTCATCCAGAACACGGCTGCCAGGCTGGTAACGGGAAAAAAACCTTGGGAATCCATCACCCCATCACTAAGGACCCTTCATTGGCTAACCGTAAAGGATCGGATCACATTCAAGACCCTCTGTCTCACCCACAAGTGCACACAGGGAAACGCTCCACAATATCTATGCGAGAAGATAAAACACTACACCCCCAATCGCAATCTCCGATCAACCAACCAAAACCTCCTTCACATCCCCAAGTCCCGCTACAAATCAAAGGGAGAACGAAGATTTGCAGTCCAAGGACCACAGCTATGGAACGCTCTACCCACCAACATCCGCATGGAAGAAAACCACCGGGCCTTCAGGAAAAAACTTAAGACCCACCTATTCTGAAGGGTTAGGATGTCACTGGATGCAAAGCGCCTTGAGGCGATTTAGTTCGCATTTGTAGCGCTATACAAGTTATTCACTCACTCACTCACTCTATATGCTTGATAAGCTTTTCCACCTAGGAATCTGTGTTCCTGGCTACGCAGGCTGCCGCTAAGGCTGGACCCATGGCTGATGTGTTAGCCTCCCAGGCAAGAAGGGATTCTGCTCTGCGGTCCATTAGATCTTTAATACTGCCTGCATCCTCAAAGGAGAGGTCAGACAACATAGTGACTTGAGACAAAGATGCATCCAATTTGGGAGCTTAAAAAATATGTCTCTTCGTCAGTCTGGTTAAAGGGAAATCTCCTTTTCCAGGTCTTTTGTCTGACAATCCTTCTTTCAGGCTCCTTCCATTCCTGTAAGACCAAGTCTTTAAGGGATTGATGGAGTGGGAACACCCTAGATTCAGATTTTCCTAGTCCCCTATAGACCCTGTCCTGAGGTTACTTTAGGGGTTTCTGGAATCTCTTCTGTGGCATATTGCCTGTAAGAGTCCATCCAGATCTTCTACAGCGAAGAGGGGTCTTATCTCCTCCTGAGATTGGCTTAAGGATTCTATATCCAACTCCCCCTCTGAGCTGTGACCAGATCTGGCTAGGCTTTCTATCTCCCTCCTTTCTTCCTCTGCTTCCTCTACCTGCTCTAGAGGAGGTGGTTGTGAGGGTGGGAGGAGGGAACTGTGTCCCCCTGTAAAGAGGCTTTCTTGGGAAGATGTGCCTTCTCTAGGGGTAAGCTCCTCTGTGTCAGGACCTTGGGATGCTGACTGTCCAGCGGCTTCACGGATTGCAGAAGCCTCCTTTCCTGCTAAATTCTTTATACATTTATAGCAAAGGGCCTTTGAGTGGGACTTAGGAAGTTTCTCCCCGCAGTTCCCACATCTTTTAGAGGAACTATTCCCTGTTGCGGCAGGAGGTTGTACTGAGGCCTCCTGGGTTCCGCTGGGGGTTTCTGAAGGACTAGAGCTATAATACACATAACATTGCTTTGTCTTTCCTTAGAACTGCAGGTTTGTACTGGGGAGGGGAAAGGGTAAGCAAGAAGCGAAGTCCAGTTCCTGTTCCGGCTGGTTCTGGGATTTTCAAATCCTTAAGGGCCAGGAACTCTCGCTCCCTTTCCAAGGGGGTCTTGTACTCACCGGTCCCCGACCTAGATCTGCCAGCAGTGGCCTTCCCTTCCTCTTGTTCCATGAGGAGGTTGGCTGGGTCCTGAGCTGCGAGCACCTCTAGCGCGGCTTGTACCGTAAGCCGACCCTTTCCGTGCCGCTCTCCACGCTGTCTCCTGGCGTCTAGCACTTCCGAGTTGCACTGTGTCAGCGGTGCTGCCCACTTCCTGTGACGCAGCTGTTCAGAACGAGGCTTGGAGAGCAGTGCTTCCTGTATAGGGAATCCAGAAGTGAGGAGAGCAGCTTGATGGCGGCGTTTTTGAACTACAGCGATGGCGCGCACTCCCCGCGGCCAGAGCGCTGGTCCATACTTGGGGCGACCTGTGAGAAAGACCGAAGCCTACAGGTTAGTTCAGCCCCCCCTAAAACCTGTCTCAACAGGGGTACCATCACACCCTCCCCGGTCTATAGGTTTTCAAACAAAACAAACATGTCGTTGTGTTCGGGAGAAACACAATCAATACTGGGGATCAAGGGGAAAGGTGGGGACTTATAACAAGCTGTCAATTGATTGTGTTTCCTGTAGGGAGGAGCCCTCATCTCTCAGGTGTGCCGGCCTGGAAGGTGATAGGAGAAAATATGATTTTTAAATAACCGCTTAGCTGTAAAATCCTTTTCTTGGAGTACACCACAGGACACAGAGCCTCTATTCATTACATGGGTGGGCTGTATAGGTCACCAGAGGTGATTGGACACTGGCACAACCAATGAAGACAAGTTCCCCTCTATATAACCCCTCCCCTAAGGGAAGTACCTCAGTTTTTGTAGCAAAGCAGTAAGGATCCCATAAGAAGGGGGGGACCTCTGTGTGTACTCCAAAAAAAGGTTTTTACAGGTAAGTTGTTATTAAAAATCCTATTTTCTTTATCGTACACCAAGGCACACAGAGCCTCTATTCATTACATAGTGGGACGTCCCAGAGCAATGCTCAATGAGGGGTGGGAGACACAGATCAAGCAGGCCGCTAAAGGACAAGAAGCCCTATACTGCTGCCTGCAGCACACTACGCCCAAAGGCGGAATTCCTCATGTGCTTTCACATCTATTTGATAGAATTTGGAAAATGTATGGACTGAAGACCAAGTTGCAGCTTTACAGATCTGAGCCATCGAAGCCTGGTGATGCACTGCCCATGAAGCACTTATTGCCCTGGTCGAGTGCGCCTTAACAGAAAAAAGGAGGAATCCTGTTCCTTACACCATAAGCTTGAATTATTACTTGTCGAATCCACCTAGAAATGGTGGATTTTGATGCCGCTTGACCCTTCTTGGGACCATCTGGCAAAATAAACAAAACATCTGTTTTACGTATCTGAGCCGTTGCCTGCAGATAAACTTTTACTGCTATCACTACATCTAGAGAGTACAATAACTTTTCCCCCGCTGTCCGCGGTTCAGGAAAAAAGAAACGCAAAACAATGTCTTAATTCAAATAAAACGTCAACACCACCTTTGGAAGAAAGGTAGGATGGGGGCGTAGTACAATTTTGTCTTTGTGACAAATTAAATAAGGCTCTTTACATGAAAGAGCTGCTAACTGATACTCTTCTGGCAGAAGAGATAGCAATCAAAAAGGCCAATTTCCTGCTCAAAAGAATCAAAAGGAATATGGCGGATAGGTTCAAAAGGTTGCTTTTGCAAGACTGATAATACCAAGTTCAAATCCCAGCGAAATAAGGGAGACTTGACAGGCAGATTTATCCGCAGTACTCCCTGAATGAATGTCTGGACTAGGGAATGAGATGCCAGCGGTCTCTGAAAAAAGACTGATAGGGCTAATTTCATATCCACTCCTAATTGGCAAAAGGCGAGAATCCTACTTGTGGCATACTTCTGAGGATTCCACCCTCTGGATTCACACCAGGAAACATACGCCTTCCAGACTCTGTAGTAGATTAGTCTGAAGGCTGGCTTTCTAGCATTAATGAGTGTAGAAAGAACTGGACCCGAGAGCCCTAGTTTCTTCAAAATGTAGGTCTCAGTAGCCAGACCGTCAAATTTAGCTTCTGTAAGGAAGGACACTGGACCCTGTGACAGCAGGTCATGACGTAGTGGAAGCACCCAATGTCTTCCTACCGCCATCTTTATGATCTCGGCATACTAGGACCTCCTGGGCCAATTTGGGGCCACTAGGAGTACTAGTATTCCCTCCTCCTTGATCATGCACAGCAATCTCTGTAAGAGAGGGATCGGGGGGTACGCATAGATCAGTGAGAACTGATTCCAAGGAATTATGAGAGCATCCGTTGCTTAGGCCAGCGGATCTCTCGTCCTGGACACAAAGTTGTCCAACTTCCTGTTGAGCCTGGAAGCTAGCAGGTCTACATTCGGGGTCCCCCATCTCTGGCATATTGCCTGAAAGACATCGGGATGGAGAGACCACTCTCCTGCTGACAGCTGCTGGTGACTTAGATAGTCCGCTTGCCAGTTTTCTACCCCTGAAATGAAGACTGCACAAATACAAGTGACATGCTTTTCTGCCCATGTCAAAATCCGATTCACCTCCTTCTGAGCATCTCGACTCCGGGTGCCTCCTTGGCGATTGATATAAGCTACAGCAGTAGCATTGTCGGATTGAATCTGAACAGGGTGGCCCTGTAACCTGTATGTCCAGGTTCTGAGGGCCAAGTATACTGCCCGAATCTCCAGTATGTTGATGGGTAGGCTTTCTTCGGTCTTGGCCCAGGTACCCTGGGCTGAAGCTTCTTCTAACACTGCTCCCCAGCCCAACAGGCTGGCATCCGTAGACACCACCTTCCAGGTGACTGGGAGAAAGGACCTTCCTTTCCGCAAGTTTTCGGTTCTTAACCACCAACTGAAGCTTTGGCGTACCTGTGGAGACAGGCGCATGGGTAAATCCAGAGCTTGACCTTTCCTGTTCCAGGCAGCTAGAATACTGCCCTGCAGTGGTCTCGAATGAAACTGGGCTTAAGGAACAGCCTCAAAAGAGGCCACCATCTTTCCTAATAGCCTCATGCAGAGGCGAATCCGACGGTCCCTTCTTCGCCCTGACCTTGTGGATCAATTCTCTTAGAGACTCAAGGTGTTTTACTGTATTGAGCACTGCGTGATCCAATCCTGCCACTGACTGATCTATCACAAGTAGATCGCCTAGATAGGCTGTCACCGCTATGCCCCGTGCCCTCAGTTTTGCCAACAGAGGGGTCAGAACCTTTGTAAACACCCGGGGGCACGGTTGCCAAACCAAAGGGCAGAGCCACAAACTGGAAGTGGCGATGTTCTACCGCGAACCTTAGGAACTTTTGGTGAGTGGGATAGATAGGCACATGTAAATATGCGTCCTTGATGTCTCTAGACGCCAAGAATTCTCTGCCTTGTAAGGTGGCGTCCACTGATCGAATAGTCTCCATTCGGAAATGGCAAATGTTCAGAAACGGATTCAGAGGTCTTAGATCCAGGATTGGGTCAGACGTCTCCATTTGGTTTTGGAACCACAAAGAGGTTTGAATAAAAACCTAAACCTTGTTCCTTTAGGGGTACTTCCATGATTAGCCCATGGGACATCAAGTGATCAAATCTTTTGAAGAATGACTTTCTCTTTAATGGATCTTTGGAGAGCCTTGAACTTCGGAACCGGTAAGGTGGGATCTCCCGAAATTCCAGCTTGTACCCTAGGGATACTGCGGAATCTACCCACTTGTCCTGGATCTCTGTCTGCCATGCCGCTGAAAGCTGCTGAAGCCATCCCCCCACTCGGCCGAGCGGGGGAGCCTCTTCATAAAAAGGCTTTGGGGTTTTGCTTGTTCGCTTTTGAACCCCACGGCTTCTTGTTCTTCTGGGCCTGGTTTTCTTTAGCCTTTGTGGCTGGCTGAAAATGCCGTCACAACTGGCTGGAGGCAGATCTTCCAGGAACCGGGGAGAGAGAACGTTTAAAACAAGGACGCTTGTTTTTCTTCTTCTTCTCTGGCAAAAGAGTAGTTTTACTGCTCGATATCTTTTGGATATATTTTTCCAAATCATCCCCAAAGAGGCGTTCGCCATGGAAGAGGAAACTGGCGAAAAAGCTGAGTTACCGGTAACTCCTTTTCTGAGAGTCTTCCAGACAGCCCATGAGACCTAGGGCTCCTCCTACCAAGACAGGAAACACGTTACCCCCACCAGATAAAAGGGCAGTCCTCCAGGCCCCACATCAGTCTTCTCGAGAACCGTAGGACAACCCTGAAAAACACATGCATAATATACATAACTTCCAGACAAAACCGGGTGGGAATCAGGCTGTCCTGGAAGACTCTCAGAAAAGGAGTTACCGGTAAGTCTAACTCAGCCTTTCTCTCAAGCGTCTTCCAGGACAGCCCATGAGACGATGAGCCTGAAGGACCTTTCGACCAAACGCCAGCTCCTGCGCAGATAGGAGATCCAGGCGATAATGTTTCATGAAGGTCGAAAAACTGGACCACGTGGCAGCCTTGCAAATTTGTTCCGGTGAGGCACCAGCCCTCTCAGCCCAAGACGCAGACAAGGCTCATGTTGAATGCGCAGTGACAATAGGTGGAGGAACTTCTCTAATTTTGTAAGCTTCAGAGATGGCTTGCTTTATCCATCTAGCCAACGTGGCTTTAGATGCACTCTTACCTCTGTGTGTAGCTAAAAAAAAGACAAACAAGGCGTCCGTTTTCCTAAAGGTCTTGGTGAACTTAAGATAGACGAGTTGCATCCTTCTCACGTCTAAAAAACTAAAACTTTCTATCTTGGTCGCCCTGTGGCGAACTACAAAAGGTTGGCAGTACAATGTCCTGAGATCTGTGGAATGTACTGGCCCCTTTAGGCAAAAAACTGGGATCAGTTTTCAACACAACCCGATCCTCAAAAATCGTGAGGAACGGCTCCCTCACTGATAAGGCCTGTAACTCGCTTACTCTACGAGCTGAGGTAATTGCTATCCAAATTTTTTTTTTAAAGTAAGTAACTTAACAGAAATATCCTCTAGGGGCTCAAAAGGAAATTCTACCAGAGTTTGAAGCACCAGGGACAGGTCCCAAGTTGGACAACTTCTCACCACTACTGGCCTGGCCCTAGAAATGGATTTGAAAAATCTAGCTATAGTGGGATTTTCCAGGAGAGAAAACTGGAGGAAAACACTGATAGCTGCCGCCTGTACCTTTAAAGGTACTAACTGAAAGACCTTTGTTGACACTCTCTTGAAAAAATTCCAAAATAGAAGGAACATCATGAGTTAATCTTTGATTTTCAGATAACCATGAATTAAACTTTTTCCAAACCTTGGAATATATGGCTCTAGTGACTGGTTTTCTACAATTGACCAGGGTCTTGACTACTTGGTTAGAGAACCCCTGGGCACTTAGTATCTTTTCTTCAGATACCAAGCCGTCAAGTTTAAGGAAACCACCTGTAGGTGTGACACTGGACCCTGCGAAAGCAAGTCCTCTCTCTTCGGAAGCCTCAGCGGAGGCTCCGAGATCAGAGTCTGTAACAGGGAAAACCATGGCCTCTTGGACCAGAAAGGGGCGATCAAAATAAGGTCTGTTTCTTCTAGGAGAAACTTCCGGAGAACTTCCAGAATAAGTCTGATCGGCGGGAAGGCGCAACAGAGGCCGAATGGCCACGGATTCGCCAGAGCATCGATCCCCAATGATTGATCTGCTGGGTTCAGAGAAAAGAACACCTCTGTCTTGCGGTTGTCCTGGTTTGCGAACAGATCCGCTTCGGGACAACCCCATTTGTCGGTGAGCTCCGCAAACACCTCTGGATGAAGAGACCAATTGTCTCGATCCACCCTGTAGCGACTGAGATAAGTCTGCCAAGCAGAGACCTTGCGTCTCCGTCCCAATTCCCCAAAAGAAACCTCTGTAATGGTCTTTGATGGAATCTTGCCCATGGTACTGCCGGAAAGCATGAGGTCATCAGACCTACTGCTCTTGCAACCTCTCTCAGCGAGACCGATTGGTCTGTAAAGCTGAGACTGTTTGCACCATCATTGAGACCTTCTCCTGTGGGAGAAAAACTTTTTGGTCTACTGAGCAAAAGTCGTAACCCAGATATGTCACCTTCTGTGCTGGAATCAAGGAAGACTTCTGTTTATCAACCAACCTAGGGATTGAAGGAAGTCTTGTACAGTCTGGAGATCCGCTGATAACTTTTGGTACGACACTGCCACCACTAGGAGGTCATCCAAGTAAGGGATAATAGTTATTGCCTTTAACCTTAGCGGAGCCAGCGCCTCCCAACACTTTTGTGAAAATGCGTGGGGATGAGGACAGACCGAAGGGGAGGGCTTGAAATTGGAAGTGCCGAATCTCTGCTCCAATTTTGACTGCTATTCTCAAGAATTTTTGGAATGCTGGATGGATAGGGATGTGAAGATAAGCATCCCTTAAATCCAAAGTGGCCATGAAGCAGTTTGGGTAAAGCAGGTTCTTGATTGTATCACATTAAACACCAGCAAGCCAGCGTCCCCTGTTCGCGCCATTTATGGAGACAGGAACCAGCATCTCCGGCGCCCGATGATGACGTCGTATGACTCGGAAGTGACCCTCGCCGGATACTTCCTGTGGGCCAGCTTGGAGCGCAGAAGCTCCGCCCCCCTCGAGCGCCGCGGCTTCCTCTTTCCCCTGCACAGATCAGCCACGCTGTCGGCGGGGAAAGGATGGATGCCACCATGCTGCTTATGCAGAGCGCTCTCTGGGGCCCGACATCACTGCAGTCTTGGCCCTTCCCAGGCACAAAGGACAGGGGACAGCAGATACTACCAACTTCCCCAGCGGAGATACTGCTTCTGGCGAGGAGAGAGGTCAGTACAAAAAATACCCCACCGCCATTTAGAGCCCCTGCTCATGAGACCTAGGGTACCAGGAAACATGTTACCCCCCGTCCGGAGGAAACACTAATACTGATGTGGGGCCTGGAGGACCGCCCTTTTATCTGGTGGGGGTAACGCGTTTCCTGTCCTGGTAGGAGGAGCCCTAGGTCTCATGGGCTGTCCTGGAAGACGCTTGAGAGAAAGTTTTTTGCATGGAGCTTCCGCTGACCAATGCTTTAGCCAAATAATTCTGCACATATGCACCAGCTGGAGCGCAAGGCGAGATGCCTGTTGAATAGAATCTCTAATGGCATCCACTGTGAAACATAAGGCCCTGGGCATATTCTCCCAAAATTTGATCTGCTCCGGAGGCAGGATCTTTCAGCCCCTGTTTCACCTGATCCTTTAAGACCTGACACATATCAACTGCCGCCACAGCAGGTTGGGTTACTGCGCCCGCCAGGAGAAAGGAAGACCTTAGTAAAGATTCCAACCTTTTCTCCGAAGGATCTTTAAATACCTGGGCTTTGTCCACCGGACAAGTTAAGCTTTTGTTTACACAAGAGATATCTGCATCCACAGAAGGCAGACTCCACTTCTTGGTAAACTTCTCCTCCATAGGATAAAGAACTTCAAACTTTCTAGGAGGAGAAAAACGCTTATCTGGGAGTTTCCAGTCTGCGTAAATCAGATTCTCCAATAAAGGATGAATCGGAAAGGCACAAGCAGCCTGTGGGGATTTTAATGAACCCAGTGAGGAGAGAGACAGGTGATTCAGTTAACTCTAAAGAGGGTAACTTGAATGCAGCGCGTACTGCTTCAGCATAACATTGCACCTGCAATTTTAGAACCTGGGAAGCAGAAAAAGGTTCTTCTGATATCCCTGATCCCTCCGACTCCTCATCCCCGATGGGGCTACACCATCCTCACCCTCCTCTGATTTTTCTGAAAGGAGATCTAAAACAGAAGGAGATCTGCTTCACTTTTTGTCCTTTTGGGAGGACTTTGGGATTAACGCAGCGATTCTCCCTTCTAAGTTGTTCAGGGCTGCCGCCAAAGTGTCCTCAGTGACATATGCAGGCACAGGCACCACAGGAGAGGCTGCTACTCCTGATAGAGGCAATGGCTCATCCTGTATAGGTGCGTCAGATATCAGGAGAGGAAGGTACCGAGCAGGCACGGCTAGAGCCTCCTGTCCGAGGTACCCAAAATGCATATACTACTGTGCTAGTTTAGCAAAATACATAAAGTATGCAACTAATAACACACAGTTTCGTGCTAGAGTAGGTGTCTATTTTTGGAAGTGCTCAGCCAACCACATAGAGATCTTACGTGCCCTTACGCTGCTGTGTCCCTCTTCAAGGAAAGCTCCAGGCTTGTGAGGCTCCTTTATGACTTCCTGCCTGTTCAATTACCATAGGAGTAGCGTGACCGCGCACACGGGCCCGCCCACCCCCCCCCTCATCGCCGTACAGCATAAAGTGCGCCCCGTGCATGCGCAACCTAGGGGCTAATGGCGGCAGTCTGACACGAGGAAGATCCCCCTGACACTTGCCTGAGAGGAGGGAAGAGGCAGCCGTCCATGGCAGAGCTTCTGCAGTGGGCAGAAGTGTGCTGTCTGAAGGAACTGACACTGCTCTGGAGCCAGGTGAGTGAAACTCCGCTCTTTACTCCCTCCAATGGTGGCCAGAAAAAAAAGACACCTACTAAAAAATAGGAAAGGTCCTTAAGCTTCTTGCTTAGGACTCTTTCCTGGCTAACCTTATCCCCGTCGCAGGTTTTCTGGCAAGCAGAACCAATCTTCACCCATCACGGCGGGTATGTGTGCCAACCTTCAGGGATATGGGTTCCTACTTAAAGGAGGCCTCTTCCCTGGGCCTTGTAAAAGACTCTGCCAGGACTTTTAGCGTATAGTAGCGAAAGTGCTGGACCCTAGTCCTCCAAAGAGAGACATTACAGGTGACACCTCGTCCACGAGGTCCAGATACCATCGAGTTTTGGCATAAAAATGTAGGCGTCTTGGATGGACCCAAAAGTGTAGCTCTTTTACCCCCCAGAGGGCTTCTTTGGCAGAGCTTCCTTCAGCACATCCTAATCGCGTCCAACACCTTAGACACTAGCGAAAAAACTGAGGTACTTCCCTTAGGGGAGGGGTTATATAGAGGGGAACTTGTCTTCAGTGGTTGTGCCAGTGTCCAATCACCTCTGGTGACCTATACAATCCACTATGTAATGAATAGAGGCTCTGTGTCCCGCGGTGTTTGATAAAGAAGTTTGTTAGTGGAACATAAACTAGAAACCACTGTATAAGAAATTCAAATCTGTCTTTATATTAGCTTCTTGTAATCCACTGCACAGTAGGAAATTGCAGCAGTGTCAGCAAATAAGGCTCTTACCATGTTCATCCTCCTCTGATGTCAGGATCCTATTCCTGGCTTCCATTACTACAGGGACCACCGCACTGAAAGGAAATGTCTGCAGAATCATCTCTTCATCAAGATTAAAGCCAACTTCTTCGTCCAAGCCTTCACTGCATTCAACAATGACATCCACCATGTCCATCACATCTGCAGCAAAAAAAACAAAAAAAACATGTAGATGCTGTATTTGTTTTAAATTTCTCACAATGCTGTTTGCGCCACCCCCAGTCATAGTTCTAGAGTAGACAGAGTAGAAATTTGTGTTCTATATCTTTAAAGCTCAGCAAGAAAGCATGTCACATTTAATGGCATATTATGCAGCAAACGAGAAAAACGAAAATGATAAAGATTATATATATATATAATATATATATATATATATATATATATCCCCCCCCCTTTTCATTTATTCTTTTATTTTATTTCTTTTTTAGAAAGAAACACACCATCGATGTGGGAGATGGGAATGCTGACTGTGTCGGAATCCTGCTTTCCCAAACTGGACTGGAGCACACTGGCCTCTTGAACGTAATCAGCAGCCTTGTCCGTGTATGGATACGGGTTAGATACCAGTTTGACCCAAGCCTGAAAGAAACAGTTACAGTTGAAAGAATAAGTCACAATTGACATCCCTGGCGGCAAAATCACCATTCCACCCTCCAGTCACACCTATTACAAAAGAGAAGGGAACTGGATGTGATGGATAAGAAGACCTACAAATAAATAAAAAAAAAAAAAAAAAAAAGGAGGACCTTAGGGCTAGGTTCACATATGTCCGGTGCAAATTTTCTCTGTTTTCACAGCGAATTTCCAAAGTAGGTGGTTCAGCAGATATGTGGTTTTGATGCAAATTTTTGGAGCTGGCAGCCACCGGCATCTTTAACTGGTTGTTAAGGAGCTGGCTGGGAAGCCAGCCGCCATGTCCCTAACAACGGATGACTCATCAGCTGTCAGCTGTTCCGACAGCTGAATGTAAAAAAACACATTGCCGGAAATAAAAATTTGAAAAATAAAATAAAATGGGGGGGGGGGCACCCAAAATCCATAGCAGACTGCTTATCCGAGCATGCAGCCTGGCAGGCCAGGAAAGGAGGACGAGTGGATAAGCGATCCCCCCCACCCTAAAGCACCTTGTTTCCATGTTAATGGGGACAAGGGCCTCTTTCCAACAACCCTGGGTGGAGGATGTGGGGTCTGCCGGCAGGGTGCTTATCGTAATCTGGAAGCCCCTTTAACAACGGGGGCCCCGAGATCCCACCCCCCCAATGTGAATGAGTATGGGGTACATTGTACCTCTACTCATTCACCAAAAAAAAGTGTCAAGAAGAAATAAAAACAGACACCGTTTCCTTTATTAAAGATAAACAGTGTCCCCCGGGGTAGATCCATTGTCAATTATGCCACCCCCGCAGGGCCTGAGAAAAAAAAAAAAAAAGCTCTGCCTGCGCCCCGCAACCACCGCACAGGTTTGTGCACAACACGGGGACAAGGTGCTTTGGGGTGCCCCCCTATGTTGAGGGCATGTGGCCTGGGGGGCACTCACTTGTCCTCCCCTTCTTTGGCCTGCCAGGCTGCATGCTCGGATAAGGGTCTGGTATAGGGCTGGGGAAAAAATCGTTTTGAATCGTGAATCGAGTTGCAAGGTCAAATCGATTCAGATTTTGACCAAAATCGATTTCTTTTTTTTCCATAGGACCGGCACTCCGCGGACTAGGCCAAAGCCGCGGCCTCGCCTAAAAAATCCTGCCCGCAGCTTGCTGCGATCCTGGGAAAAGGGCGCGAGGCCGGACGCCACGGACTAGGCCGAAGCCGCGGCCTTTTCCCAGGATCGCAGCGAGCAGGATATTTTAGGCGAGGCTGCGGCTTCGGCCTAGTTGGCGGCCTTTTCCCAGGATTGCCGCGGACTAGGCCGAAGCCGCGGCCTCGCCTAAAAACTCCAGCAGCTCCTTAGGACTGGCGCGGTGTCCATCAGAAATAAATAAAATAAAAAAACTTTATTCGAATCGTGAATCGAGTTTAAAAAAAAAAAAAAATCTGATTTTTTTTGGGGCCAAAATCGCCCAGCTCTAGTCTAGTATGGATTTTTTTTGGGGACCCCACACCATTTTTTTTTTCATTTTGGCATGGGGTTCCCCTTAAAATCTGTACCAGACCCAAGGCTGTCTGGCAGAGCTGTGTAAATTTCTAGACTGTATGAACAAGATCACAAACAGAGCTCCCCTGTTTCACATGTTACAACTGTGCGTGGTCAGGTTTAAAGGGACCCAATTCTTACACATACTGTCAACAGTGCAGTGTCATTTAACTGGTGTGGCGGTGACCAGGGACACTGACTGGTGATAGTATGTTAACCACTTCAGCCCCAGAAGGATTTGCCCCCTTCCTGACCAGGCCTTTTTTGTGATACGCCACTGCGTCACTTTGACAATTGCGCGGTCGTGCAACGGTGTACCCAAACAAAATTGGTGTCCCTTTTTCCCCACAAATAGAGCTTTCTTTTGATGGTGTTTGATCACCTCTGCGTTTTTTATTATTTGCGCTATAAACAAATGCGACAATTAAAAAAAATAAAATAAATAAAATTAACTTTTTGCTATAATAAATACCCCCCCCCCCCCAAAAAATAATTATTTTTTTTTACACAGTTTAGGCCGATATGTATTCTTCTACATATTTTTGGTAAAAGAAAATAAATCGCAATCATTGTATATTGATTGGTTTTTGCAAGAGTTACAGCGTCTACAAAATAGGGAATAGATTTATGACATTTTTTTATTGTTTACAAATAATGGTGGTGATCAGTGATTTTTATCATGACTGCGACATTGCAGCGGACACATCGGACACTTTTTTGGGACCATTGACATTTATACAGCGATCAGAGCTAAAAATAGCCACCGATTACTGTATAAATGTCACTGGCAGGGAAGGGGTTAACACTAGGGGGCGATCAAGGGGTTAACCGTGTTCCCTAGGTGTGTTTTAACTGTGGGGGGATGGGACTTACTAGGGGAGGAGACCGATCAGTGTTCCTACTTAGTAGGAGCACACGATCTGTCTCCACTCCCCTGAGAGAACCGGGATTTCTGTGTTTACACACACAGGTCAATAGAATTGATGGCATTAAAGGAAGCCATTCATTGTTTACAACTGTCATGAGATATGCTGTGATTGGTCACAGCGATCACATGACACAAGTAGCGGGCCGGTATAGTGATCAGTCACACCTGCGGTGTCTGGTGGACGAAGCGGGGGACAGATCGCACCGGAGCGTCTTCGTGGGGCACTTTCTTAGACAGACGTCGTAAGATGTCCTCCCAGAACAATAATAGGATTTTTATAACAGCTTACCTGTAAAATCCTTTTCTTGGAGTACACCACGGGACACAGAGCTAGTCATTACATAATGGGTTAAGGGTCACCAGCGGTGATTGGACACTGGCACAACCAATGGAAGACAGTTCCCCTCCATATAACCCCTCCCATCAGGGAAGTACCTCAGTTTTGTAGCAAAGCAGTAAGGTTCCCATAAGAAGGGTGGGACCTCTGTGTCCCGTGGTGTACTCCAAGAAAAGGATTTTACAGGTAAGCTGTTATAAAAATCCTATTTTCTTTATCGTACACCACGGGACACAGAGCTAGTCATTACATAATGGGACGTCCCAGAGCAATGCTCATATGAAGGGGGGGGAGACACAGATCAAACCGACCGCTTGCGGACCAGAAGCCCTATACTGCTGCCTGCAGCACACTTCGCCCGAAGGCGGAATCCTCATGTCCTTTCACATCTATTTGATAGAATTTGGAAAATGTATGGACTGAGGACCAAGTTGCAGCCTTACAGATCTGAGCCATCGAAGCCTGGTGGTGCACTGCCCATGAAGCACTTATCGCCCTGGTAGAGTGCGCCTTAACAGGAAAAGGAGTCCTGTTCTTTAAACCATAAGCTTGAACAATTACTTGTCTAATCCACCTGGAAATGGTGGATTTTGATACCGCTTGGCCCTTCTTGGGACCATCTGGTAAAATAAACAAAACATCTGTTTTACGTATCTGAGCGGTTGCTTGCAGATACACCCTTACCGCTCTCACTAGATCTAGAGAGTGTAATAATTTTTCCCCCGCCGTCCGCGGGTTTGGAAAAAAGGAAGGCAGAACAATGTCTTGATTCAAGTGAAAAGCCGACACCACCTTAGGCAGAAAAGCCGGATGGGGTCGTAGTACGATCTTGTCCTTGTGACAAATTAGATAAGGCTCTTTACAAGAAAGAGCTGCTAGCTCTGATACTCTCCTAGCAGAAGCTATAGCAATCAGAAAGGCCAATTTCCTACTTAATATAATTAAAGGAATATGGCGAATAGGTTCAAAAGGTTGCTTTTGCAACACTGACAATACCAAATTCAAATCCCATGGACACAAGGGAGACCTGACTGGAGGATTTATCCTCAGTACCCCCTGAATGAATGTCCGAACTAGGGAGTGAGATGCCAATGGTCTCTGAAAGAAGACTGAAAGAGCCGATATTTGCCCTTTGATGGTGCTAAGGGCTAATTTCATATCCACTCCTAACTGGCAAAAAGCAAGAATCCTACTTATTTCATATTTCAGAGGATTCCAACTTCTGGATTCACACCAGGAAACGTATGCTCTCCAGACTCTCTGATAGATGAGTCTGGAGGCTGGCTTTCTAGCATTAATGAGCGTAGAAAGAACCAGGCCAGAGACCCCTCTCTTTTTCAAAATGTGGGTCTCAGCAGCCAGGCCGTCAAATTTAGCCTTTGTAAGGAAGGGTGGAATACTGGACCCTGTGACAACAGGTCGTGTCGAAGTGGAAGCTTCCAGGGCCTTCCTATCGCCATTTTTACGATCTCGGCATACCAAGGCCTCCTGGGCCAGTTTTGGGCCACTAGGATTACTGGTATTCCCTCCTCCTTGATCCTGCGAAGCAGTCTTTGTAGAAGAGGGATCGGAGGGAATGCATAGATCAGTGAGAACTGATTCCATGGAGTTATTAGAGCGTCTGTCCCGTAGGCTAGAGGATCTCTCGTTCTGGACACAAAGTTGTCCAATTTCTTGTTGAACCTGGAAGCTAGCAGGTCTACATCTGGGTTTCCCCATCTCAGACATATGGCCTGAAAGATCTCTGGGTGAAGAGACCACTCTCCTGGTAGCAGCTGCTGACGACTCAGGTAGTCTGCTTGCCAGTTTTCTATCCCTGGAATGAAGATTGCAGAGATGCAAGGTACATGCTCTTCTGCCCATGCCAAGATCCGGTTCACCTCTCTTTGGGCTGCCCGACTGTGGGTGCCTCCTTGGTGATTGATGTAAGCTACTGCCGTAGCATTGTCGGATTGAACCCGAACTGGGTAGCCCTGTAACCTGTATGTCCAGGTTTTGAGGGCTAGATATACCGCCCGGATCTCTAGCACATTGATGGGCAGGATCCCCTGAGTCTTGGCCCAGGTTCCCTGGGTAGAAGCCTCCTCGAATACTGCACCCCAGCCCGATAGGCTGGCATCCGTAGATACCACCTTCCAGGCCACTGGGAGGAAGGACTTTCCCTTCCGTAAATTCCTGGCTTCTAGCCACCAATTGAAGCTGTGGCGTACTTGTGAGGACAGGCGCATGGGTATATCCAGAGCTTGGCTCTTCCTGTTCCAGGAGGCTAAAATATTGCCTTGAAGTAGTCTCGAATGAAACTGGGCGTAAGGGACCGCCTCGAAGGAGGCTACCATCTTTCCCAATAGTCTCATGCAAAGGCGAATAGACGGCCTCTTGTTTGCTTTGACCTTGTGGATCAGGTCTTTCAGAGACTGTATCTTTGGCTCTGGCAGGTATACCCTGTTTTGGGCTGTATCTATGATCATGCCCAGGTACACTATCCTTCTTTGGGCCTGGAGAGAGGATTTTTGTAAGTTTATAATCCATCCTAAATGCTCCAGGTATCCTACTGTAGTGTCTACAGCATGATCCAATCCCTCCTTTGACTGATCTATTAATAGTAGATCGTCTAGATAGGCTGTTACCGCAATGCCCCGTGTTCTTAGGTTTGCTAACAGAGGAGCTAGCACCTTTGTGAATACTATGGGCGCGGTGGCTACACCAAATGGCAGGGCCACAAATTGAAAGTGGCGATCTTCTACCGCAAACCTTAGGAATCTTTGGTGAGCGGGGAGGATTGGTATGTGTAGATATGCGTCTTTGATATCTATGGACGCAATGAATTCTCCGCCTTTTAAAGTAGCGACCACGGATCGAATAGTTTCCATTCGAAAATGGCGAACGTTCAGAAACTGGTTTAGATTTTTTAGATCCAGGATGGGTCTGACTTCTCCGTTCGGTTTTGGAATCACAAAGAGGTTTGAGTAAAAACCTGAACCTTGCTCCTTTTGGGGTACCTCTGTAACCACACCTTGAGCTATTAAGTGATTCAAACCTTTGAAGAAGGATCCTCTTCTTTGTGGATCCTTGGAGAGTCTTGAACTTCGGAATTGAGAAGATGGGATCTCTCGAAATTCCAGTCTGTACCCTGAGGATATTGTGGATACCACCCATTTGTCCTGGGTTTCTGTCCGCCAAGTCGCTGAGAACTGACGAAGCCTTCCCCCCACTCGGCCGAGCGGGGGCGCCCCTTCAATGAGAGGTTTTGGGGGCTTGCTTATTAGCTCTTGAACCCCACGGCTTCTTGTTCTTCTGAGCCTGTTCTTTGGCTTTTTTGGGCGGCTGAAAAGGCCGTCGCCACTGGCTGGAGTCAGATTTCCCGGGAGCTGGGGAGAGAGTGTGTTTAAAACAAGGTCTCTTGTTTTTCTTTCTCTCAGGTAAAAGTGTCGTTTTACCACTTGATATCTTTTGGATATATCTTTCTAAATCTTCCCCAAAAAGGCGTTCGCCATGGAACGGGAAACTTGCCAACAACTTTTTGCATGGGGCTTCCGCTGACCAATGCTTAAGCCAAAGTACTCCCCTGTCTCAGGCGGCGGTGCTCTTTTATCTCTTTTTGTCCGCATTACTTCCCCTGGAAGACTTACTGTTTAGACAAAATACAAGGTATCTAAATGCATATACTACCGTGTTCAGTTTAGCAAATACATTAAGTATGCAACTTTTAACACATAACTATGCATAACATGGATGTCTTCTAGGAAGTACCCAATCCAACCACATGGAGTCTTACGTCCCTGTATAGCTGCTGTGTTTCTCTGCCAGGAACAAGAGAACTAACGAGCTTGCTTGCTGCTGCAGTGCTTTTTACACTGACAGTCTTTTAAATTTGGCGCCGTTTCTGTGCCTGCGCGCGCCACGTGCCCGCGCACGCCTCGGCCCCCCCCCCCCTCCGATAAAGCGCGCTCCCGCGCGCGCGGCCTTTAGCGCTATGGTGGTGGCCATAGTGAGAGAGGACTCTCATCAGCCCCTGTCCCCACTTACCTGCATCTGCAGGTGTCTGTATCGGCCACCGGAAGGAGGAGCGGGGTGCTCAAGCAAGCTCAGCAGCGGAGGTGACGAGCAGTGTACTTCGCCGAAGCCGACACTGAACAGAGTGAGGTGAGTATATTCAGCTCTTTACTCCCCCCAGTGGTGGAAAAAAAGAAGACATCCACTTTTTGAAAAAGGTCCCATCTAGTTATGGACCTTCTAATCTCACCTTATCCACGCCGCAGGTTTTTCTGCTGAAAGTTTTCAGACAGATACCAAACTTCACCCTTCACGGTGGGCTATGTGTGCCAACCTTCAGGGATATGGGTTCCTATTTAAAGGATACCTCTCCCCTGGGCCTTGTACAAGACTCTTACCAGGACTTTATAGCGAAATAGCGAAAGTGCTGGATCTTAGAGCCCAGTCCTCCGAAGAGAGACATTACAGGCGACGCCTCATGGATGAGGCCCGGATCCCATCCAGATTCAGCTCATTTGTAGGCGTCTTGGATGGATCCGAAAGCATAGCTCTTTTACCCCCAGAGGGTCTCTTTGGTAGAGCTTTCCTTTAGCACCTCCTAACGCGTCCAACACCTTTCGACACTGGCGAAAAAACTGAGGTACTTCCCTGATGGGAGGGGTTATATGGAGGGGAACTGTCTTCCATTGGTTGTGCCAGTGTCCAATCACCGCTGGTGACCCTTAACCCATTATGTAATGACTCGCTCTGTGTCCCGTGGTGTACGATAAAGAAAGGGTTCCTGCCTGTCCGTCATTTTACGACAATGTGGGCGGGAAGCAGTTAAGCATGGAGATCTCCTGGTGGCGATGGATATAAGACATGATTATCTGAAACATTCAGCTCTTTTAATATTGAAGAGAATGCAGAAGAGACACATGCTGCTATGGGGAGGAGAAAAAAAAATAAAAAACCTAGTTGAGAGCTCTGACCATTGCCATCCCCTGTGGCTGCATTAAAACCGAACATGCATTGAATGATGACCTGTAGATACTGAACTGGATATGGTCAAAAACTGTTACCTGCTCTAAAAACTGGATCACCAGTTCTTTTGAGTTCTCCTCCACTTTATCCAGACACCTCAGCCACAGGTCCAGCTCCTCCCAAGTGTATTCAAACACACCGCTGTCCCGAAGGATCTGTAGAAGAAAAAATAAAAATACTGCGATTAGGGACCGGTAATAAAACAAGAACGATAACTTTTTATATTGACTACTACTATAATATGCACTGTGCAGTCCTGGGAAAACCATAGACAGCCTAAGAGCAGACCTAAAACTCCTCTCGTAGGCCACTGAAGCTGGCAATCCATGTGACAGGGATCAAAAACCGTCCTTTCAGGCCAAATAGGTTATAGCTTAACCTAATTTATCTTCACAGGCTTTACATAGAAGGCTTTACAGACTATGAATCGCTGTGATAGGTTCATAGCCAAGAATAAGCACTTTTGAAAGTGTGAAACGCGTCAGCTCCTGTATTCCGCTGTTTGCTGTGGCTTGTATTTTTTGGATTATTACCTCTTTTTTAATAAAGGCATTGATTTTGAGTGCGGCTGTCCAGAATTTTCTCTTCATCCAATTGCCCAAGCTTAGCCTGCACCTGCTGTTCCCATTTGGAGGAGAGCTACATATCCAGACACCCTTTCTAGAGCGGCATCCCTTCTCACTAAATAAGCTTTAAAGCCCTCACTGACCACTGTAGCTGCAAGCACTACGGAGGAACTTATCCTCAAAGTGCGCAGTAGAAGCACTGACGTCCCCCAAAATGTTGTCAAGAGTAGCTCAACTCCCCTTGCTTGTTTTAGAATATCCAACATCTTAAAGCGGAGTTCCACCCAGAAATGGAACTTCTGCTGATTCCGTTCCTCCCCCTCTGGTGTCACATTTGCCACCTTTCAGGGGGGAGCAGATATCTGTAATACAGGTATGTACTCCCACTTCAGGCAAGAGCGCCGCAGAATCCGCTGCGAATTACGCCATGCCCAGCCCCTCCTTTGACACCCCCCCGCTGTCTTCTGAGAGACACACAGGTCCCAGAAGACAGCAGAGACCATTCAGACTCGTGCATGAGCAGTAGGAAACAGGCTGTGAAGCAGCAAGGCTTCACTTACTGATTCCCTTACTGAAGATGCCGGCGCCTGTATCCGAGAGCCGAGGGACGATCGGCTTCAGGTGAGGACATCGCGGGCGTTCTGGTAAGTGTCCTTATTTTAAAAGTCAACAGCCGCAGTATTTGTAGCTGCAGACTTAATTATTTTTGTTTAGCGGAACTCCGCCTTAATACTTTAATGATCGTAGCCTGAACAAGGACTCACTTTTAAGTAAACCTGTGACTAAATAAAAGTATTAAAGTGTTAGTAAACCCAGGACCCTGCATTCACTTTATCTGGTCTCCCACATTATACAGAACATGGAAATGCAATTATTTTAGTAAATATAAACGGCTAAATACCTTTTTACTGCATATACAGGCTGATTGTAATGTTGTGGGTTTAGTTACACTTTAAGCATAAAAGCAACAGGACAGAATAAGCAGTGAGTAGATGTGTGCTACTGCAAGGAGTCTCTTCTCTGGGTCACCTGACGATGATATGCAAATGGTCGCTTGCTGCAGCAGCAGCTACAAACGGGAACCTTTTGCAAGTACCTAGTTGTCTACACAGTATCACAGACATACAGACAAAATAGCAACTTTAAAGCAAACCTGTGCTTTCCCCATTTAGGGAAGGAACGGGTTTGGATTAATCAGCAGCATATGCTTACCTTTCCTTCACTTCCTTGCTGCTCCGTTCAGTAACAATTGTCAAAGGAAATAACTGCTACATCCAGGTATGGAGGAGCAAGTGGGTATCTATTGCCCTGTGTAAGCTACTACTTCAGTGACTCACAGGTTACACAGACTTTTTTTTGGCACCTGAGCAGAGGAAGCAAAGGGAAGGCAAGTATATGCTGCTGGGACAGGGGACATTAAAGTGAACCGGATTCTTTGCCTAGACAATGATGGATCTTGGACCCTCTATAGCAGTTTTGTGAGCTCGCTCTTTCATGCCTTAAAAAAAAAAGTAAATTAAAAGAAAAACCACTAATGCAGCCATCTCATCTGAGGACTGGTAAACTGCAATGTGACACTTTTGTTCTCAGGTTTAGCTTTACTCATACATAAAGGATTTGCAAATGGAGGAAAAAATAACACTTACCTTAATAATTAAAAGCCCGGTTGAGGTTTTCAGCTGTGTCTTGTGACAACTGGCAAACATTTTCAGAAGCAGATAAAATACAGACTTCTCCCCTCCACCACCATCAGGTGTATCCTGCAAAGGAAATTGTATGGGTCGGCATGCATTCTCTCCCTTTATAGTGACAACCACATGCATTGTTCAGGTCTCCCTTTGATAGTTGGGGGGGACTAAATAAACAAACCTGCACTTTAAACCAGGTAAACTTGTTGGCGGGCAACTCCAGGGCGACTTGAAGGATCTGATGCTGCAGGACTGGGGGGACCTCTTCACGTACACCTCTCTCGCTTACAATGCCTGGGTTAAAACAAAACATTAAAGTGAACCTATCTAAAGGGCACATATCCTCGTTCCCAAAACATTATAAAGTTCTGAGAAAGGAAAGGTACTTTTCCCTTGCCGCAGTAAATCTGCTGCTGCCAAACATATCATGTCATCTAAAGCAGAAGTAGGTTACATTATATGACCGCTGGGGTCCAGAAGGATTAGCATAAAGAAAGAATCAATATATTGAATATTAAGGGGTAAAATGTCTAGTATATCTGGGGAAAACAAGCAACTTTGCTGGTGAATCGTGTTGCATGGGGGCACTCTGTATTAAAACTTGACAGGGCACAAAAAACTCCAATTTAAATATATTCCTTGAATGCCAAAAAGGATATAAAACAACTTTGTCTGCAGGAGATGCCTTTGAAAGCCCAGTTATTGCCTTGTAAAAAGTATCAGTGACATCATCACTGTGTTGTACATAGACTGTGCAGCGAGCAAAGCTGTGAGAGGGACCCAGCAGGCCCCGCCCACTACAGAAAAAAAAAAAATCCCAGCTCAACTCGCCAGCCAGTCTGCAGCCAAATTATCCTAACAGTCTGCATTAAAAACAGGGGTTTAGTTTGCACACATTTGCAAATGCATGCGTAAGCTCCAGAGCCGCTTCAAGGCACCCCATTATTATCTGCAGTCCTAACTCTTGTAAATTTATAAAAGCCTCCATAGTAGAAGCACATGCATTCTAATGGGTAGAGGGCAGGTGAGCCTGGAGGTAGCCCACCACTCCTTAAAAAGGCACAGGGGTGCACTGGACACCCAGCACAATGGCAGAAAAGGTGTCCCCTCACTAATATTACATCAGTAACAAACTACTGGTCACTGTCCCCACCTACAACTGGCCTTCACAGCAAGGAGCACATGGAAGGGCAATACATGCAAAATAAAACCAAACAGAATTACCAGCTCAACTCGCCAGCCAGTCTGCAACCAACTGAATTATCCAAACAGCTTGTGTTAAAAACAGGGGTTCAGTTAGCACACATTTGCAAATACATACACCTTTGCTGCCATTGTGCTATGTGCTGGGTGTCTAGTGTGCCCCCTGTGCCTTTAAGGATGGGTGGGCTCCCTCCAGGCTCACCCGCCCTCTATCCATTAGAATGCATGTGCTTCTACCATGGAGGCTCTCATAAAGAGTGAGGACTGCAGATAATACTGGGGTGCCTTGGAGCAGCTCTGCAGCTTACGCATGTATTTGCAAAAGTGTGCCAACTAAGCCCCTGTTTTTAACGTAAACTGTTCGGTTGGTTGCAGACTGGCTGGCAAGTTGAGCTAGCAATTTTTTTTGTTTTCTTTTGCATGCATTGACCTTCCATGTGGTGCTTGCTGTGAAGGCCAGTTATAGGTGGGGGCAGTGGCCAGTTGTTGGTTTCCCACCCACTATAGGCTAACTTCAGAAAACGACAGAAGGGGGCGGAGACAAGACCAAGTCACTCTGCACAAGGAGAGAGCGCAGCAGTGACCGGTCTTTAATACAGGGAGCTCCGGCGCAGAGGGTTTGTACAGCAGTTGTTTCATGTAGGTTTTCTGCACCAATCAGTGAGACTGATCATATTTATTTACATTGTATATCTGACATATAGTGGCATACATTTATCTATGACAGGGTTCCTCAACCAGGGTTCCATGGAACTCTAGGGTTCCTTGAGCAATAAACAATTTCTATCTCTCTGATAAGTTCCTACCGACACCATTGATCTTTTTGGCTATCTGCAAGGAAATAATTCTTTCCAGTGACCACAAATGTAAAGAGCATTCCTTCCCACTCACCATCACACTAATCTATCATGAGTTGTAGATATAGGAATTTTTAAGCAGGGGCTCTTTGAGATTGGAAAATTATTTCAATGGCTCCTCTGTTTTGAAAATGTTGAGAAAGGCTGATTTATGATGATAAATGTATGCCTAAATATTATTTTCTGTATACAGTGGAACCTTGGATTACGAGCATAATCCGTTCCAGGAGAATGCTCGTATTCCAAAGCACTCACATATCAAAGCGAGCTTCCCCATAGAAGTCAATGGAAACTAAGATAATTCGTTCCACATTGACTTCTATGGCATGCAATACCGCATGTGGCCAGAGGTGGGAGGGGGGGAACCGGAGAGACTCAAAAAAACTCAGAGACCGATTGGCTGCACACAGAAACCTTCGGAAAGGCTCAAAAACAATCGGGAACGGAGTATTTCGAAACGGCTCCGAGTGTCACCGGCGCCCCCGCACCTCTGGCAAAATGTAGTACTGCACACCACAGAGGCTTGAATCCTGCTCGTTTTGCGAGATAACACTCGCAAACCGAGTCAGGATTAAAAAAAAAAATTGCTCTTATTGCGAAATGCTCGTTAACCGCGTTACTCGTAATCCGAGGTTCCACTGTAGTAGATTTCCATTTAAGACCCACAGCTTATCTTAGAGACAACTAAAAAAACGAACACACTGTATTTATTACTTTATTGTATTTAAAAGTAGTCGTCGCCCTCCTTTACCAGCAATTTTACATAATACCTAAATACGCAACATAGCATTCAGATGTTTGATTAGTCACCTAGCACAGAGACAGAAATAGCCTGCGAGGGCAGCAATTAAACCTTTCCATCAACAGGCTTGCAGTTAACCTAGATACAGGAAATGCACTTCTGTTCTGCGGCGAGAATTGACTTGAAGCGGGATGTGTGAAATTCAATTAACTTCTGGCACTGAGGGCAACTTTTATCCAAAAATCACTTTTCACAGGAATTGATTTTTTAAATAAAAATAGACACACAGAAAACTGGTTCTCGCGGAGCCTATTGTGAGGCCAGATGTGACAAAGGTGGTTTATAAGTGGCTGCGAGGGATCGTGGTGTACCTGCCCACAGCGCCTACCCTTTACTCACCTTTGAGCAGTTTGCTGAAATCGAAATTACTCTGAGACACGACATGAGGCACCACCCTCTGATACAAGCACAGGACTTGGAGGAGGGAAGTCTTCACAAGAGTAGTCTGAACATCATCTAGGCAAACAAGAAGATTGCAATATAAACAAAATGTACATTTAGGCTCCATGTACACAGAAGCTGATAAACTGCAGTTTATTGGCGTTTTATTTAAAAAGCCCATTAACTGCACTCTACGTTAGCCTATGTGTTCATGTACACATAACGTTTTTTTAGCTTTAATTAGCAGTGGAGTTAATGGGCTTTTTTCTGAACGCAAGAAATTCGCGTTCAAAGTGCCCTTTTTTGGTCGATTGAAAAAAAAAAAAAAAACGAAAAAAACGCTACACTGAAAAACGCTAATAAAAGCTAGTAAAAAAACGCTGATAAAAGCTAGCTTTTTCTGCTGCTTTAAAAATGACCGTTTTTGAGCTTCTGTGTACATGGAGCCTTAAAGTGATATTAAAGGTTCAAGTTTTTTGTTTTGGGGTCCCACGGCAGCTCGAGGCTACTCCCTGCATCAGATAACCCTCTCTGGAAAGCTCTCTCCCAACGGGGGTTACCTTGCAGACGCGCTCGTGTCATACACTCAGCGTACATAGACGCCGAGTGTGTGACTCGGCCCCGCCCCCCGCGTCATTGGATTTGACTGACAGCAGCGGGAGCCAATGGCTGCGCTGCTATCAATCTATCCAATCAAGAGCCGAGAAGCCGTGGAGAGAGAGCGACGTG
This sequence comes from Rana muscosa, assembly GCA_029206835.1. Lineage (NCBI taxonomy): Eukaryota > Metazoa > Chordata > Amphibia > Anura > Ranidae > Rana > Rana muscosa. The sequence continues at coordinate 77,246,523 of CM055117.1, read as the reverse complement.
GGATCGCGCCCACGTAAATTCGGGGCTCAGGTAAGTAAAAACGGGGGGGCCGGACACTGCAAGGTGTGTTTTCATCTTAATGCATAGGATGCATTAAGGTGAAAAAACACATAGGGGTTTACAGCCCCTTTAATCCATCTTCAGGGTAAGATATCAAAAAGCAATGCTAGGCAACATGCAAAATAAATCCATGAGATGCTGATCCTATTCTAAAATCAGACACGTTCACTCAATGCTAGGTCTCTGCTGTAAAAATACACAAATCACCTTACAGGGTGACTGGGTGTGTACTTCCCGATACATATGCTGTGTAGGTTCGAGCATCACCAGTCAAAATGAAACTTCTGAGTCAGGTTTGACTTTGATGGCTATAGTAAACTTTAGTATTGACATTTTTTTATATATATCAGGCTGTGTGAGTGTAAAGCCTGGAACACACTATTGTTTTTTTTTGTGCAACCCAGCAGGCAGAACGAAAAAAAAAAGCTGAACAACAACTCGGAAAGAAGCCGCTGTACTAACTATGCATCGTTAGTGAATGGATCTCCCCCCCACTGAGTTAGTGTGTTGACAGTGGGCGGCCCCTGAATCACAGCTCCTGCACACATTGCGCAGGAGTGACATTACGCGACTCCAGCCAGTCACAGAGCCGGAGTCCACGGCCCCGGAAGGAAGAGAAAACTACAGGATGGGTTGCCATGCATACTAGCCCATTATGATTTTACTTTGCAGGGGAACAAAGAGGAAGTAAAACCCATCAGGGTCTACCTCCTCTTTAAAGCTGTTGTAAATGTAGAAGTTTATTTTTATCTTAATGCATTCTATGCATCAAGATAAAAAGCCTTGTGTGTGCAGCAGCCCCCCTAATACTTACCTGAGCCCCCTCTCTCTGGCCAGCAATGTCCACGACTGTCTCGGCCATCCGAGACTCTCCCTCCTGATTGAGAAAGAGCAGCGGCGCCATTGGCTACCGCTGCTGTCAAAGGCAGTTAGCCAATCAGAAGAGAGAGGGGGCGGGGCTGGGCCACAGCTCTGTGTCCGAATGGACAGAGGGAGCTGTGACTCTGCTCAGGTGCCCCCATAGCAAACTGCTTGCTGTTAGGGCACTCGACAGGAGGGAGGGGCCAGGAGAGCTGAAGAGGGACCCGAGAAGAGGAGGATCTGGGCTGCTCTGTGCAAATCCACTGTAACAGAGCAGGCAAGTATAACAGAATTGTTACTTTTATATAAAAAAAAAAAAAAAACACAACAAGACTTTACAATCAATTTAAGGAACCCACCGTGGGGGGGTGTCTAGCAACAGCTTTCCTTAAAGACACGCAAAGGTTCTCAAATCACAATATTACTGGTAAAGGGGACTGGATAGAACTGTAGCAATGCTTGCAGGAAAACTCACATCAGCAGGTTTGATGTGCTCCATTTCTAGATTTCAAGGTTTAAAACTAAAGTAAACTGCAGTTAAAGAGAAAAAAAAATCCCCTGCAAGGCAATGTCATAATGTGCTAGTATGCATCGCATACTAGCACATTATAAGAGACTTACCTTAAAACAAAGTCCTCCAGCATTGTGCTGTCACTGCTGAGAGGGCTTCTATCTTTACCCAGTCTTCCTTCCAGGTTCGCGGCCTCTGGCTACACGAGTGGCCGGGGGAACGACGACATCAATCCCACGCATGCCTGGCACGTCACCAGCTGCACGCACGGCTCTGAAGGCCGGCACGGTATGCCGGACCTTCAGAGTGCATGCGCCGTGACGTCACCAGCTGCATGCACTCTGAATATCTCCTAAACAGTGCAGGTTTAGGAGACATTTACAGTACCTACAGGTATTGCCGTATTACAGGCTTGCTTGTAGGTAAAAGATGAAAAAGTGGGTTTACTACCATTTTAATTTTCATCTGTAACTGGAGTGTACCTTACATAGAAACCTATGCCAAAAGAAACACGTTGGGTGAATCAATGGCTTCAATACTTTAGACCGCTGGCCTGGAACAAGTTTGAAGATCAGAGTTGTGACTTCACCGGCCACATGGTTGTTCCAGGTTGGTGACAAAGCATTGAAACCAGAACCAGCCAGGTAACTATCATTTTCCAAAGTTCAGCAATGGCAGCCATACATTACTGTCAATACAGGTCTCTTAACCCTTTCACTGCCAGGTCTCAGCTGACCAGACTGTTTTACTTTTTTTTTCTTACAGCTTTGTTGGTTTGTAAAATACCTCCCAAATCATAAATTTTCTGAAAGCACAGGACCCAGAGAAAAAAATGAAATTGCTGATGATTTTGAACATCCCCAAATAGTTTTGCATCAGCAATTTCTACAAAAATACACTAAAATTATCATCATTAGAGAACAAACAACATAATATACATAATCCCTAATAATTCCCTAATAAGGGAAAAAAAAAAAAACACAAGCACTGCAATTCGTTGCAACAAGGCGCACCATAAAGCACACTTTCTGGTATTAATAGAGCTCTCAAGTGCTGGTGCACCAAAACATAAAATTTGCATTACCACAATGTATGCAGTGCAAATGCGTGCGCAATTTGTGTGTGGGAGGGGCCATTTGTTTCGTTTTTTTACATTTTGTTGTACTTTTTTTTTCTTTTCTTTACCACTCACCCCTAATATCTCACTTTTAGGATACAAAGAGATTGAGAAAAGGAGTGAGCAGAATTGATGAACTATCAGTGTGTTGCTGCTTCTTCATTGTCCATTCAGCAGGATGCACTCTAAAGCCTGGTACACACAGGCCGAATGTCGGGAGACATTTGTCGGTTCAAAATGAAATTTAAAAAAAAAAAACACACACACATTCGGCCATGTGCATGTCGGTCTGTCTGACAGAAGCCAGCAGTTCGGTCGGCTTCTGTCAGACATGCATGCTGGAAAACCAGAAGCCTATCAACTCCCGATCAGCATTCTCAGCCAATGGCAGAGCGCTGATCGCAGTGTTCTGGCGGGGGGGGGGGGGGGTAGTCCCCCTGTCAGAACACAACAGCTCAGCAGGGGAGATCGCCCGGAGCTGACAGTCAGCAGGTTGGACGAAAAAACTCTGTGTGTACCAGGTTTAAAACTATAACGAAACAAAAAGGTGTGTCGCCCTTCTAGCTATGCTGTCTGGCAGAGCAGTATGAAACACAGAAGTGGTTGTACAGAATTACAATGCCCCTGGCAGATAAGAGATTGCATACAGCATGTGTATGTGTACTGGAGTTTAGTTTTAAAAATGGGAGAAGGATCCCAAGTAAAATTTATTTAGAACAGCTTCCCATTACAAACTTTCCTTAATACAGGCATTATTAATAACATGTGCGAAAAAAATAAAAATAAATAGAAAACCTCACCCTCTTTTTCTGTCAGTACTGGAAGGTCCCCTAAAGGATCCAATGGCTTTTTCTCAGGCGTTTTTCCTACTTCCTCCTTTCCAGCCTCTTCGTGTTTAAGGAGGGACTGCCAGGTTGCTACAACTGTATTGATGTCAGGCAAAAGCTGTTGGGACAAGAAGCCCAATTCGGGTTTGAAACTCATAAGATGTCTAAAGATGCCTGCAGTGAATCTACTCCTCTCAAGGGTTGCAGCAAGTTTCTAGAGGGCTCCAGTATCCCCCAGGCAAGACTTGGGCTAGCCATACACGTGATCCTGCGGCAGCTGCAGGGGAGAGTAGGGAGCGCCGACAACAGAGCCTATGGGTGATGTCACAGCTCCCAGCATTCCAGCCATTGTTGAATGCTTTCCCCTGCTGCCACAGGGAAGATCATGTGACCAGAGCAGAAAATAGGTAAGTATATACAGGTGCATCTCAAAAAATTTGAACTTCATCAAAAAGTTATTTTATTTCAGTAATTCAATTCAAAAAGTTAAACTCCTATTATATAGATTCATTACACAGAGAGTGATATACTTCAAGCATTTCTTTCTTTTAATTTTGATGATTATGGCTTACAGCTAGTAAAAAACTTAAATTCAGTATCTCAGAAAATTGTAATATTGTGAAAAAGTTCAATATTGTAGGCTCATGGTGTCACACTAATCAACTAATTAACTCAAAACACCTGTAAAAGGTTCCGGAGCCTTTAAATGGTCTCTCGGTCTGGTTAAGTAGGTTACACAATCATGGGGGAAGACTGCTGACTTGACAGTTGTCCAGAAGATAGTCACTGACATCCTCCAAAAGCCGGGTAAGTAACAAAAGGTAATTTTGCTAAAGAAGCTGGCTGTTCAGAGTGCTGTATCCAAGCATATTAATGGAAAGTCGAGTGGAAAGAAAAAGTGTGGTAGAAAAAGGTGCACAAGCAACAGTGATAACCGCAGCCTTAAGAGAATTGTGAAGCACAGGCCATTCAAGAATTTGGGGGAGATTCACAAGGAGTGGACTACGGCTGGTGGACTTTAGCGCTACAAAAGACGACACCACACACAGACTTATCCAGGACATGGGCTACAACGGACGCATTCCTTGTATCAAGCCACTCCTGAACCAGAGACATCAGACGCATCTTACCTGGGCTAAAAAAAAAAAAATGACTGGACTGTTGCTCAGTGGTTCAAAGTCCTCTTTTCGGGTGAAAGTAAGTTTTGCATTTCATTTGGAAATCAAGGTCCCAGAGTCTGGAGAGGCACAGAATCCAAGTTGCATGAGGGCCAAAGTCAAGTTTAAACAGTCAGTGATGATTTGGGGAGCCATGTCATTTGCTGGTGTTGGTCCACTGTGTTTTATCAAGTCCAAAGTCAGAGCAGCCGTCTACCAGGAAATTGTAGAGCATCAACTTTATGGAGACGCGGATTTCATTTTCTAGCAGGACTTGGCGCCTGCCCACACTGCCAAAAGGACCAATATCTGGTTTAATGATCATGGTATCACTGTGTTTGATTGGCCAGCAAACTCGCCTGACCTAAACCCCATAGAGAATCTGTGGGGTATTGTCAAATGGAAGATGAGACACACCAAACCCACCAATGCAGGCAAGCTGAAGATCGCTATCAAGATACCTGGGCTTCCATAAAACCTCAGCAGTGCCACAGGCTGATTGCCTCCAAGTCACACCACATTGATGCAGTAATTCATGCAAAAGGACCCCCGACCAAGTATTGAGTGCATACTATATTATACATGGACATATTTTTCAGTAAGCCAACATTTCTGTATAAAAAATCCTCTTTTTTTTTTTTTTAATTGCTCTTGTTTAATATTCAAATTTTTTGAGATACTGAATTTGGGGTTTTCACTAGCTGTAAGCCATAATCATCAAAATTAAAAGAAAGAAATGCTTGAAATATATCACTGTGTGTGTGTATTGAATCTATATAATACAGTGCCTTGATAAAGTATTCCTACACCTTGAAATTTTCCACATTTTGCCATGTTACAACCAAAAATGTAAATGTATTTTATTGGGATTTTTTATGTGATAGACCAACACAAAGTGGCACATAATTGTGAAGTGGAATAATATGTGAAAAGTGTTGTGTGCATTTGTATTCAGCCCCCCTGAATCAATACTTTGTAGAACCTCCTTTCACTGCAATTTCAGCAGTAAGTCTTTTTGGGGATGTCTCTACCAGCTTTGCACATCTAGAGTGACATTTTTGCCCATTCTTCTTTGCAAAATCGCTCAAGCTCTGTTAGATTGAATGGAGAGCGTCTGTGAACAGCAATTTCTAAGTCTTGCCACAGATTCTCAATTGGATTTAGGTCTGGACTTTGACTGGGCCATTCTAACACATGAATATGCTTTGATCTAAACCATTCCATTGTAGCTCTGGCTGTATGTTTAGGATCGTTGTCCTGCTGGAAGGTGAACCTCTGCCACAGTCAAGTCTTTTGCAGACTAACAGGTTTGCTTCAAAGAATGCCCTGTATTCGGCTCCATCCATCTTCCCATCAACTCTGACCAGCTTCCCTGTCCCTGCTAAAGAAAAGCATCCCCACAACATGATGCTTCCCCCACCATGTTTCACGGTGGGGGATGGTGTGTTCAGAGTGATGCGCAATGTTAGTTTTCTGCCACACATAGCGTTTTGTTTTTAGGCCAAAAAGTTAAATTTTGGTCTGACCAGAGCACCTTCATTCACATGTTTGCTGTGTTCCCCACATGGCTTCTCGCAAACTGCAAACGGTACTTTCCTATGGCTTTCTTCTTGCCACTCTTCCACAAAGGCCAGATTTGTGGAGAGCACGACTAATAGTTGTCCTGTGGACAGATTCTCCCACCTGAGCTGTGGATCTCTGCAGCTCCTCCAGAGTTACCATGGGCCTCTTAGCTGCTTCTCTGATGAAAGCTCTCCTTGTCCGGCCTGTCAGTTTAGGTGGACGGCCATGTCTTGGTAGGTTTGCAGTTGTGCCATACGGTTTCCTTTTTCGGATTATGGATTGAACAGTGTTCTCTGTGAAAGGTTCAAAGCTTAGGATATTTTTTTATAACCTAACCCTGCTTTAGACTTCTCCACAACTTTATCCCTGACCTGTCTGGTGTGTTCCTTGGCCTTCATGATGCGGTTTGTCCACTAAGGTTCTCTAACAAACCTCTGAGGGCTTCACAAAACAGCTGTATTTATACAGAGATTAAATCACACACAGGTGAACTCGATTTACTAATTAGGTGACTTCTGAAGGCAATCTGTTCCACTAGATTTTAGTATCAGAGTAAAGGGGGCTGAATACAAATGAACGCCACACTTTTCAGATATTTACTTGTAAAAAAAAAAAAAAAATGAAAACCATTTATCATTTTCCTTCCACTTCACAATTATGTGCCACTTTGTGTTGGTCTATCACACAAAAACACATTTTTGGTTGCAACATGACAAAATGTGGAAAATTTCAAAGGGGTGTGAATACTTTTCCAAGGCACTGTATATGAGTTTCACTTTTTGAATTGAATTACTGAAATAAATTAACTTTTTGATGATATTCAACATTTTTGAGATGCACCTGTACATCTTTCTTACGTATAGGCGTTATGAGCAGAAAGGGAACATTTTTAAGATTAGTCAGGTTCAGACTGGAATTCTATTTTAATGATTCAAGATATAACCCTGTAATAAATTCAATTGATAAATACTGCCCCCATTCTTTGTGCCTGGCCTGCAAAGATAAAAAATCTACATGCTATTCTCACCTTGCTGAGAGCTTCTCTGTATTTCTGGGCAAAATCTGCCATCGTTGTTGGAGTGTACAAATCAGATTTCTGCCACACTTCTTCCTTTAGGCAATGATTGATGTTCTGCTCGGCCCTTTTCAAAATTGAGGAGATCAGGGACAAGATCGTATGTTTTACAATCTTATTTGGCACCTGCAACAGAGAACAATATATCCCATGTCAAGAAGGGAAAATGTCAGCTCATTCTAATGAAAAATGATAACATTTATCTAAGTGTTTAAATACAAATAATCAAAAGAGCCTGAAATCTCAGCGTGAAGATATACAGCCTTACAGCTTCAAGAAATGCTACCAATAAGGCATCAGTTGCAACCATTGCAATGCTCTGCAGTGCTTTCCTTACAGGGAAATAAGAGGATTTGTCTGCATTGTTTACTATTGCACACACATCTTTGTCATACATTACTGTCATTGTAAAAGTTAAAAGGGGTTGTAAACCCTCATTTTTTTTTTTTTTTTATCTTAAAGCATCCTATGAATAAGGTGAAAAAACTTCCCAGCCCCCCCGTTTTACTTACCTGATCCCTCGGCGGAGACACACTCTTCCTCTGCCCCTGATTGGATAGATTGATAGCAGTGCAGCCAGTGGCTCCCGCTGCTGTCAATCAAACCCAATGATGCGGGTGCCGGGGCCGAGTCATACATTCGGCATCTATGGACGCAGAATGTTAGACTAGGGAGCGCCCGCCCGCAAGGTAACCCCCCAGGAAAGCTCTTCTCCTAGGGGGTTATACGATGTGGGGAGGAGCCGCCGAGGGAAACCAGAAGAAGTCGAGGATCAGGGCCACTCTGTGCAAAAATTGTTTTGTTTTTTTGTTAAAACAACAAAGGAAGGTTTACAATCACTTAAATTTTCAGGCACAACACTGGATCAAGATCAGGCTCAGGTAAGTATTTGGGGATGGGGAGCTGAGATTGCATTAAGGTAAGAAAAAAAAACTTTAACCTTTACAACCACGTTAAACCGTTACCAGCAGAGGTACTTAATCGAGGGGTATGAGAACCAAATAATGAGATAGGACAGAATTTCTAAATAAAATTATAATTAAATAAATGGAATAAATAAGGAGCAACTGCACCTCTATTCCTTGCTTTAATTGCACACAAAAAAAATCTCACTAGTTGTGGCTAGGCTTGTGTATTTGACATTGTTATAGAACTATGAAAAAATCCTTATGATTTTCTTTCTGCTGTTCTGTACTTCGCTGTCCATATGTAAAGTAAAACCACGCTTTCACATCTTTTGGGGCTATGAGGACATACAAATTTAAATGGTGTATAACTGTAAAAATGTTAAAGCTGAAGTCAGGTCAACAAGTAATAGAAACATATTTGTGGATTCCTGGGCTGTAAGGGTTAAACACTCAGTCTAAGAGGGAAGTAATAGGTAGAAATAGTTCCCTCGCTCCTGAAAGCTTTCTTCCGAATGGATGACCAGTTCCAAGAAGCTGCCCTTCTTCTCTGGTCGTGAAGCCGCCCCCTTGCTGCGGTCATCACATACAATGCAGGACTGGCCACTTTAACAGCAGCGGGAGCCTACTTTCAGCAAATGAGGGAGTCTCCTCATACAGTCGAAAATTCAAGTTAGACTTACCGGTAACTTGTTTTCCAAGAGTCTTTCAGGACAGCACATGAGAGAGTGGCTCATATATGTATATATATACAAACCAAGAAGGGCGGGTAGCTTGCTGTCCTGAAAGACTCTTGGAAAACAAGTTACCGGTAAGTCTAACTTGAATTTTCCCTTATCGTCTTTCAGGACAGCACATGAGAGGATAAATCGAGACTTACCAACTAGGGAGGGACAACAACCTGCAGGACCTTTCTGCCAAATGCCTGATCATCGGCTGACAGCAGGTCCAGTCTGTAATGATGGACAAATGTCAAATAGCTTGACCACGTAGCCGCCTTACAGATCTGATGTGGGGTGGCACCAGCTTTTTCTGCCCATGTAGTGGCTAGAGCTCGAGTAGAGTGTGCACATATTCCCTGTGGAGGAGACAAATCCATTTGGGAATAAGCCTCAGAAATAGCCAGTTTTAGCCATCTAGCAATTGACCCCTTCGATGCTTGGAGTCCCTTTCTGTTACCAGAAAAAAGAACAAATAAAGAGTCCGAAGACCTAAAGTCCTTTGTTATTTCCAAGTAGTGTAATAAAATTCTTCTTACATCTAAGTTATGGAATAAAGTCTCCCTTCTTCCTGAAGGATCTGAACAAAAAGTCGGCAGGATAATTTCCTGCGATCTGTTATGAACTGATGCCACCTCTGGCAAAAACCCTGGATCTGTTTTAAGCAAAATCCTGTCTGGGTAAATTAACATAAAAGGTTCTTTTATTGAAAGAGCGTGTAGTTCACTGATTCGTCTCGCAGTTGTAACTGCAACTAAGAATACCGTTTTAAGAGTCAAATCTTTCAACGAGATTGTCTGTAACGGTTCGAAAGGTTCTTTCGTGAAGGCTTGCAAAACTACTGACAGGTCCCATTTAGGAAAATGTTTAGTAGGCACTGGCCTGGCTCTAGTAAGTGACCTAAAGAATCTTGTGATCAAAGGAACTGAGGAAATTGGTTTTTCTAGGTATACTCCCAGGGCAGCCACTTGCACTTTGAGAGTGCTAATTGCAAGACATTTGTCCACACCATTTTGTAGAAACTCCAGAATCGACACAATGTCTTCTAGGGTTCGGTTTGATGAATGACACCAACAGTTGTAGACTTTCCAAACCTTTGCGTAGATATCTCTAGTTACTCTCTTTCTACTGGCGAGTAAAGTAGATACTAGAGGCTCTGACAGTCCTTTGTTCCTTAATAACTGCTCCTCAGATACCAAGCCGTGGGGCTTAGTCTGGCTACGTCCGGGTGGTACACTGGGCCCTGAAGTAGCAAGTCCTGTCTGAGAGGAAGCTGCCAGAAAGGTTTGATCATCATCTGCAGGATGGAGGAAAACCAGGCTCTTTTCGGCCAGAACGGAGTGATCAGGATTACTGATCCCTTTTTCCTTCTGTATTTTTCTCAATACCAGAGGGATTAGCTGAAAAGGAGGGAAGGCATAACCCAGATGGAAGTTCCAGGGATGTGCCAAGGCATCTATCCCTATTGATCCGCTGTCTCGGTGCAGAGAGAAGAATGGAGGGAGCTGGGTGTTTTCTTTTGATGCAAACAGATCCACCTGAGGACATTCCCACTTCTTGGTGATCAGTGAGAATATCTCCGGATTCAGGCTCCACTCTGCCTCTTGAATTCTCTGTCTGCTCAATAAGTCTGCTACTTCGTTTAGCGTGCCTTTGAGATGCACTGCTGACAGGGAGAGTAAATGCTTCTCTGCCCACTCTAGGATTTCTGATGACAGCAACAGTAGAGCTTTGCTCCTTGTGCCCCCTTGTTTGTTCAGGTATGCCACTGTGGTGACATTGTCTGAAAGAATCTGCACTTGGGACCCTTGGAGGTTTGGAGAGAAGGCAGCAAAGGCTAGAGCAACTGCTTTTAACTCCCTCCAGTTTGAGGACCTTCCTGCTTCGGATTGGGACCAAACTCCCTGTGCTATGTTTGGATTCCAGTGGGCTCCCCATCCCCAACTGCTGGCGTCTGTCGTGACCCTTACTTCTGTCGGAAAGGACCAAAGCAGGCCCCTTGACAGAACTGCCTGATTCCTCCACCACCAAAGAGTCCTCTTGACCCTGGTGGGAAGTTTTACTTTTGTGTCTAAGGTTTCTGGGCTGTGATCCCATACCTGTAGAAGAAAACTCTGGAGGGGCCTGAAATGGAGCTTCTCCCATTGAATGGCCGGCATTGTTGAGGTTAAGGTACCCAGGACTGACATAATCCTCCTGATTGACACCTCCTGGTTTGTCTGAAGACTGGCTACTACACTCAAGACCTTGTCTTTCTTTTCTTCTGGGAGAAAAATCCTTTGCTCTACAGAGTCTATCAGATAACCTAGAAACTGAACTCTTTGAGCAGGATTGAAATTTGATTTTTGAGTATTTACAATCCAGCCCAAGGCTTCCAGATGACTGCGGGCCTTGGTTAGATCTACCTGCAACCTCTCTCTGGAAAGGAAATTAAGGAGGTCGTCCAGATAAGGGATGACCGAGATTCCCTGTAGACGGAGAGGAGCTAGAGCTTCCGCCATTATCTTGGTAAATATCCACGGAGCGGATGAGAGACCAAACGGGAGGGCCTTGAATTGTAAATGAAGCACCTCCCTCCCCATATTTATTGCCAACCTTAGGTATTTTTGAGACTGAGGGGCTATTGGCACATGCAGGTATGCGTCTCTTAAGTCGATTGATGCCATGAAGCATCCCTTGACCAAGAGATTTCTCACCGAAAAAATGGAGTCCATGCGGAACCGCCTGTATTGGACTGACTTGTTTAACGGTTTTAAATTGAGAATGAGACGGAAGCTTCCTGATGGTTTCCTTATCAGGAAGATTTGGGAATAGAAACCCCGGTAACGTTCCTCTGGAGATACCTGAACCACAACACCCTGTCTCATCAGATCCTCCAAGAGGTTTTTCATGGCTAGGGCCTTTGTTGTGTCCCTTGGCAGGTTTGTTACACAGTATCTTTCTGGAGGAAGATCCGAAAGTTCTATTTTGTATCCCTGGGCCAGCGTGTCCAAAATAAATGTGTTTTCCGTCACGCTTGCCCAAAGAGGAAGGAATTTTTGAAGCCTTCCCCCCCACAGGCAATGACAAGTCATTGCGTTTTATTGGTTGACGCAGGAGGATTAAAGAGGACATTCCCTCTGCCTTTACCTTTTTGCGCCGACCAATTCTTTATTTTTTCTTGGGGCCTGCTTCCCTGATCCTGATTTTTTTGAGGTCGAAAAAAACGCTTAACTGGTTGTTTTTTCTTTTCAACAGGAAAGGACTTTTTTGTCCGCTGTCCGATCTAAAATAAAATCCAGATCAGGACCGAACAAAAGATCTCCAAAAAAAGGAATTCCACATAACCTACTTTTGGAAGCTGCGTCCCCTGGCCATGTCTTAAGCCATAGAGCTCTCCTGGCTGAGTTGGTTAAGGCCCCAGAGCTGGCTGACATCCTTATTGATCCTGCAGAAGCGTCAGAAATATAAGCCACAGCTGTTGCTAGGGTAGAAAAAGAATCAAGGATCTCCTGCTTAGGTGAGTCTGCTATAATATGAGCTTTAAGCTGATTAAGCCAGAACTCCATGTTTCTAGAGACACATGTAGTAGCCATAGCTGGTTTAAGGTTACCCATAATGGATTGCCAAGCTTTTTTAAGCTGCTGATCCATCCTTTTGTCCATGGGATATTTCAGTACCCCCATGTCTTCAAATGCCAAGTCGGTTGACCTGGAAACTTGTGAAAACGCTGCGTCTAATTTTGGAATTTTATTCCAAAGCGCATCTGGGTCTTCATTGAACGGAAAGCGTCTTCTATGCGATCTTGGGAAAAATGTTTTTTTCTCTGGATCAGCCCATTCCTTTTTAATGGCTTCCGAGATTACTGAATGCACAGGGAAAGTGCGACTTTTTGTTTCACTAAGCCCTGCATACATTCGGTCATGCAGCAATAATTCTTTCTTTTCTTCATCTATTCCCAATGTTGCATATATTGCTTTCAACAAACTGTCTACTTACTCTAAGGACAGTTTGTATTTTGAAGGTGCATCTCCTGCATCTTCTTCTTCCTCCTCATCTTTCCTGGAGTGAGAGGGGGAATGTTCCCTTTGGGTAGGAGGGCCAGCTTCAGCCTCTAGCCCTGGGATTAATTGTGAGCCCTGAGAGGATCCTGAGGTAGTTGGCTGACTCAGGGATGGTGTTACAAGAGAAGAGCGAAAAGATTGGATGGTAGCATCTAGCTCTTTCTTGACCGATGCGATTAAATCGCTGCATGCAGAAGAAGCTTCTTCCTTCACTAAGGAATCAACACAAATCTGGCATAAAGCTTTCTTCCAGCCCTCTGGTAACTTTGCTTTACATGAGGGATATCTCTTTTTGATAGGAGGGTCAGAGCTCTTAGCCTGCCACACAAAAAAGACAAAAAGAGAAAAAAAAAAAAAAAACACCAGCATCCCTTTTTAGTGAGTCAAACCTGCCTCCTAACGAGCTCACCCAGGTGCACAGTTAGTATAACAGCCAACACCCTGTGCCCAGACAGGCCCCAGCCACCAGGGGGAAAAATAAATGCATATAGAGAGAGGCACCTACAGTAAACAGGGTAGATCCCACATACCCCCTTACCTGGGCCTTGCTGGTGCCTGTGCCTGTCCCACTCGCTGCTGTCACATTCTCCATCATCGTGTATCAGCGCTTGTTCTGTGGCTTCAAAAGCGACGGTTCCGGAGTCCATAGACGCAATTATAGGCACCAGATCCCCTCCTCCCCTCTCCCCCTGCGTGAGTTCCGCCGGAAATAACGTTGCGCCTGATCCCGGTGCCGCCCCTTGCAGGATACCTCACTTCCTGCTAGCTGAGTCACTACTCAGCCACCAAAAAGATGGCGGCGGCCTGTAACGCCGACATGCGGTTAAAAAAAAAAACCCGCGAACGGCTGCCGCCACCTAAGGAGCGGCTCCAGGAACAGTCCTTGCTCCACTGAGCTGAAAAGGGAGAAGGAGCCCACTTACCAACTGCCCACTGGCGTGGTGTGGGAGGATCGAACTCTCTGGAGGACAAAAAGGTATGGTGGGGTAGGCAGCCTTGGTCTCTCAGGACAGCACCTTAGGAGACCTGACTCCTACTAGGTGTTCCCTTGCCGGAGGAAACACAAAAACTGACGAGATGTGGGGAGTCGCCTCCTTTTAAATTATGGTGGAGATTGTGTTTCCTGGTGGGTGGAGCCACTCATGTGCTGTCCTGAAAGACGATAAGGGAAACCATCGTTAGCATTGCTGGATCGGAGTGGGCTCAGGTAAGGAATGGGGGTCTGTTGCGCACTGATGGTTTTTTACCTTCATGCATAGTATGCACGAAGATAAAAGATCTTCAGCCTTTAGAACCACTTTAAGCCCTGAGTGGCACCCTTCTTGTGTTACAGAGCCTTTCACTCTGTGGGCCAGAAATCCTGTTCTGCTTCATGATAGGTTGTAATGAATAGTTTAAGATGTATTCTTGAAGGACTGGGAGTACACAAATTATATAGATTCAATTTAGGAATAAGGGCTAAGCGAACTTCCATATTATGGTGAAAAGAAGGTATAGGCAATGAAGAACCGAAATAGGCACCACATCCCATTGGTAATAGGTATAGGGATACAGAAGGCGGGACTTTAACCACTTGTCTACCGGCCACCGCCAAATAACGGCGGGCGGAAGACTCTTGTTCTGACAGGACGTCATATGACGTCCTGGCTTTAAAAGCAGCTAGGGGGCGTGCGCGCACCGCTGGGGACCCGATGCGCGTGCCCGGCGGCCGCCGGGCACCCGCGATTGCCCAGTAACCGAGCAGGACCGTGGATCTGTGTGTGTAAACACACAGATCCACGTCCTGTCAGGGAGAGGAGACTGATTGTTGTCCCTATGTACTAGGGACACACCATCGGTCACCTCCCCCAGTCAGTCCCCTCCCCCCACAGTTAGAACACATCTAGGAAACACATTTAACCCCTTCCTCGCCCCCTAGTGTTAACCTCTTCCCTGCCAGTCACATTTATACAGTAATCAATGCATTTTTATAGCAGGGATCGCTGTATAAATGTGAATGGTCCCAAAAATGTGTCAAGTGTCCGATGTGTCCGCCGCAATATCGCAGTCACGATAAAAATCGCAGATCGTCGCCATTACTAGTTAAAAAAAAAAAAGCTATAAATCTAGCCCCTATTTTGTAGCTGCTATAACTTTTGCGCAAACCAATCAATATACGCTTATTGCGATTTTTTTTACCAAAAATATGTAGAAGAATACTTATCGGCCTAAACTGAGGAAAATTAACTTTTTTTAAATGGATATTATAGCAAAAAGTAAAAAATATTGTTTTTTCAAACTTGACGCTTTTCTTTTGTTTATAGGGCAAAAAATAAAAACCGCAGAGGTGATCAAATACAACCAAAAGAAAGCTCTATTTGTGGGAAAAAAAGGACGCAAATTTCATTTGGGAGCCACGTTGCACGACCGCGCAATTGTCATTCAAAGTGTGACAGCGCTGAAAGCTGAAAAATGGCTTGGGCAGGAAGGGGGTTTTCGTGCCCGGTAGGTAGGTGGTTAAAGGTGCCAGAAAATTAAACAACTTGTTTATAAAAATATCATTTTTATTAAATATCAAAATGTATTTAAAAATTACAAAGAATAGTCAAAAACATAAATTTCATACAACAGTGCAGCCACTTCTGCTCTACATGTTTATCCCAAAGGAGCTTCCTCGGTAGACTTAAAAGTTCTGCATAAAGAAGATACTTATTCAAATAGATATCAAGGTATAACCAATTGGTACCTCATTTCCGTGAAAAGAGTAATTAGCTGCTGGGATTTAGAAGGAGAGAAGACTGGCAGATGGTATATTCCTGATGACCAACCAGTCCCAAAATAGAGCATACAGCAGTGGGTGTCCCTACTGCTGCATAAACGTGTTTGCTCAAAAAAATAAAAATAAAATAAAAAATCAACCAGCAAAATCAAGTGATGGAATCAGTGCAAGGAAGTTTTGGTGTGGTAAAGAGGGAGAGGAAAGGTGCAAACCCTCTCTCTCTCACAAATCCTCCTTTCCATATTATGGTATTACCTGCCACCCATTAATTCAGTGTAACGATCCTAAACTGAGTAATCTGATCAACACAATTTATCTGATGGACTTTACCACGTCATTGCAACACAATTTTTTTTCCTATACAAGACTACTTGCAAAACTTACTTATGGCATCCAATTCCTGGCTACACTGAAATATGAAAACGCAAACTTCTACTATGGGACGATGTCCAACATTTGCTCCAGTTTAAACCTCAACTTTTCAGAGCTCAGCCCCTTGGGCTGGAAGTTCTTGATAGGAAACAACTGGATTGACAAAAGCTGCTGGCACAGTCTTAGATTAGAAGGGAATGCATGTTTATGTACAGTCAGCAGCACAGCCCACACATGGATAGCTTGGAACAGAACATGGAGATACAGATAAGGATTTCTGACATTGACTTTCCCAATACATACACTACACTTGTTGAAAGTATTGAAACCAGAAGGTCATTATAGTAAAAGAATGGCTGCAGTGTACAGAATGAAAAACTGCAGCTACCAGGGATGGGCTGGGCCCTTAGGATGCTGGTCTGTGGTTCCCATAAGTGAAGGAGGAGGAGCAATGGCACACAGTGCACACCCACAGTTTCGGAGCGGATGATGTCACTGAAGACAAATCAGGGAACACCAATGACTGGACATTAACTTACATTAAGTCCTTGAGTGAGCATGGTCTTGTTGCACACGGGAGCCACAGTTGTTATCATCACCATATTTATCAGCCGTGGAAGAGGTACATATTCTGTGGTCTTGAAGGCGACGGACACTGATGGTTGAGCATCATAAATCTGCAAGAGGTAAGTCACGTCAACAATCCACACATTCCTATTGGCCAAACAATGAGCTGCCTCTTTGGCTAAAAAGAAAGTCTGTGAGGCAAGAGTTCAATCTCCGTCACTACCAGGAAACAAAAGCTAATGCAGATATGGAGACAGTTTTTTTTTTTTGTGAACTTTTAATTTTTTTTTTAAAACAGCTATTTAGAAAAAATATATATATTTTGGCAAATTTGCAAGTGATCCTGGCACAGGGGCCATGCTAATCTGCTCTCTATTGTTCCAATTTCAGTATATGTCCTGCCTACACAAAGACATTTTTTTTTTTCAAAGTGGAACTATGATGCAGAGTGTTACTAGCATTAACACACCATTGTTATTACCTGTTGATCCTGCTAATAGATCACTTAGACCCCTTTTACACTAGTGGACCAATCAGGTCCGCCTGTTAGATTTTCAGACAGATCCTCCAGTCTCCTCTATGGAGCGACGGGTGTCAACGGACAAGTGTCCATTGACACCTGCCAACATCTGATCCTGTCTGCTAAAAACAAACGGATGGGGATGGTGGTCCATTTACATCCTACCACCTATAAAAGGAAAGCAGGCTGTGTCTGCTCTGCATAAGTGGAGCAGACACAGACCACTCCATCCACCTGTTTAGCGGGGATCAGCGGACAGATTCCCTGCTGAGCAGGGGGATTCCAACAGAGCCTGCCCCGTGTGGAAGGGGCCCTAAAGAGCAGCGATGTTTGTTCTGCAGTGAAATCACACAGCAGAGTTACAGTCAGGTCCATAAATATCGACACAATTCTAATCTTTTTGGCTCTATACACAACAATGGATTTGAAATGAAACAAACAAGATGTGCTTTAACTGCAGACTTTAAGGGTATTTACATCCAAATCAGGTAAACGGTGTAGGAGTTACAACAGTTTGTAAATGTGCCTCCCACTTTTTAAAGGGACCAAAAGTAATGGGACAATTGGCTGCTCAGCTGTTCCATGGCCAGGTGTGTGTTATTCCCTCATTATCCCATTTACAAGGAGCAGATAGAAGGTCCAGAGTTCATTTCAAGTGTGCTATTTGCATTTGGAATCTGTTGCTGTCAACTCTCAATATGAGATCCAAAGAGCTGTCACTATCAGAGAAGCAAGCCGTCATTAGGCTGAAAAAACAAAAACAAACCCATCAGAGAGATAGCAAAAACATTAGGTGTGGCCAAATCAACTGTTTGGAACATCCTTAAAAAGAAAGAACGCACTGTGAGCTCAGCAACACCAAAAGACCCGGAAGACCACGGAAAACCGGAGTTAGACTTACCGGTAACTCTTTTTCTAGGAGTCTTCCAGGACAGCCTCTGAGACATAGGGCTCCTCCCTCCGGGACAGGAAACACACACACCCATTATCTTTAAAGGTGGTCCTCCAGGCCTCCCTCTTCAGTTTACCAAAGAACTACCGGAAGGCTCTGAAAGACATAACACGCTAACACATCGTTAGTACATAACTTCAACACCTAGTTAATAGCAAACACCGGGTGGGAAAACCAGGCTGTCCTGGAAGACTCCTAGAAAAAGAGTTACCGGTAAGTCTAACTCCGGTTTTCTCCTTTCGTCTTCCAGGACAGCCTCTGAGATGATAAGCAAGGAACTTACTTTGTCAGGGCGGGACCACTGCCTGGAGGACCTTTCGTCCAAATGTCTGCTCCTTGTCAGACAACAAATCCAGACGGTAATGTCTTGCAAAAGTCGAATATGATGACCATGTTGCTGCCTTGCAGATGTCCTCCGGGGAGGCTCCGGCCCTCTCTGCCCAAGATGCTGAGACTGCCCTGGTAGAATGTGCCTTAACCAATGGTGCTTGTCTACCTTCTAACTGATAAGTTTCTAAAATCGCCATCCTTATCCATCGGGCAATGGTCGATTTAGATGCTCTATAACCTTTGCGGACCCCCGCAAAATTAACAAAAAGTGAATCTGAGATTCTGAAGCTCCTAGTGACTTCTAAATAAATTAAAAGACATCTTTTGACGTCTAACAAACTTAGAGATTCCTCCTCCTCTTCCTCTGAGGTGGGGCGAAACGTAGGTAGGACAATGTCCTGCGTTCTATGAAACATAGATGCTACTTTGGGGAGGAAACTAGGATCTGTCTTAAGTATAATCCTGTCCTCCAAAATTAACAAAAAAGGCTCTCGTATGGATAGAGCCTGTAGATCACTCACTCGTCTAGCTGATGTGATCGCTATCAAAAAAACAGTCTTGAGTACAATCCATTTCAGTAATGATTTCTCCAGGGGTTCAAAAGGACTACCCGTAAGAGCCCTGAGAACCAAAGATAAATCCCAAGTGGGGCAGGTTGTAACCTTCACCGGCCCAGATCTCGCTAGAGCCCTGAAAAAATTTCTAACGAATTGATTTTGCTGTAGTGAAGTCTGGAGGAAAATACTTAAGGCAGCGGTCTGAACCTTTAGGGTACTAATAGACAGGCCTAGTTCCACCCCTGCCTGGAGGAAATCCAGTACCTCTGGTATCCCAGGATAATCTAGTCCTTGCTCTCCCAGCCAGGAAAGAAATCTTTTCCATACCTTGGCATAGATAGCCCTGGTTACTGGCTTACGGCACTCCAGCAGAGTTCTAATCACTCTGTCTGTAAAGCCTTGAGCTTTTAGCAGTTGTTCCTCAGATACCAGGCTGTTAACTTTAGATTTTTTATCTGTGGGTAGAGAACCGGACCTTGGGATATCAGATCTTCCCTGACCGGAAGAGTCAATGGGGGATAAATGGCCAGTCTCTTTAGGTTGGCAAACCACGGCCTCTTTGGCCAGTATGGAGTAATTAGGATCAGGTCCGTAGATTCTGACAGGAATCTTTGAAGCACCGTGGCTATCAGCCTCACTGGAGGGAAGGCATAACACAGGTTGAACTGCCAAGGATTGGCGAAGGCGTCTATTCCTGTGGCCTGATCCAACGGGTGGATAGAAAAGAACTGAGGCACCTTTTTGTTGTCCTCCGAGGCGAAGAGGTCCACCTCTGGCTGTCCCCAATGCTGCACAATCTCCATGAAGACCTCCCTGTTGAGGGACCATTCGTCTTGTCCTATGTGCTGACGACTTAGGAAGTCCGCCAGAGAATTCTGCGAGCCTTTTAGGTGAACTGCTGACAGAGAGGGCAGGTTCACCTCGGCCCAACATAGGATTCTGTTCGCTATGGCCTGCAGAGCTGGGCTCTTTGTGCCCCCCTGTCTGTTTATGTACGCGACAGCTGCCGCATTGTCGGTTCGCACCTGAAGGTGCTGGCCAACTATCTGGGACTGAAAGGTCTCTATAGCTCTGAGGATCGCCAGAAGTTCCCTCTGGTTTGAGGAACGCTGGGCCTCTATAGGAGACCAGGACCCCTGGGCTAGGTTTTCTTCCAGATGGGCCCCCCAACCCCATGCACTGGCATCGGTAGTTATTACTATGGCCGTATGCCTGGCCCATGACAGACCCTTCTCCAGGTTGTGATGGGCTCGCCACCACCATAATGTCCTTTTGACCTTGGTGGAAAGGGGCATATTTGAATCCAGGCTCTCTTTTTTGCCATCCCAGTGGCTCAACATGAGACCCTGTAGAGGGCGCTGGTGCAGCCTTGCCCACGGAACAGCTGGGAAGCAGGACGACATCAGCCCCAGAACTCTCATAACCTCCCTTATTGGGGCTGACAGGATAGAAGCGGGGCTACTGCCTGATCCACCTTCAGAATCTTCTCCCTGGGAAGAAAGACTTTCATCTCCACCGAAGAGATTCTGTATCCCAAGTAAAGGACCTCCTGGGACGGGGTCAGCTGAGATTTGTCTCGGTTGATCAACCACCCCAGAGACAGTAGGAAACTCTGGGCCTCCTGTAGGTCTTTCTCCAGTTGTTGAAAAGATGGGGCGACAAACAGGAGGTCGTCCAGGTAGGGGATCACTGTGATGGCTTTGACTCTCAGTGGAGCCAGGGCCTCTGCCAGAACCTTTGTAAAGATTCTCGGCGAGGAGGACAGACCGAAAGGGAGAGCTCGAAACTGGTAGTGCAGAACCTTTGTATCGATCTGCACTGCCAGCCTCAGGAATTTTTGAAATTTCTGATGTATGGGGATATGTAGATAGGCATCCCTGAGATCTACTGTGGCCATGAAACAGCCTGGGAACAGGAGGTTGGTCACAGAGAATATTGACTCCATCCTGAACCTCTTGTATGTTATAAATTTGTTCAGAGGACGAAGATTCAGGATTAACCTGAACTTCCTGGAAGGTTTCTTCACGACAAACACGTGTGAATACACTCCCTTCCCTTGCTCCTCCAGGGGCACCTGAATAAGGACTCTTTGATCCATTAGATCCCCTAATAATAGACCCAAAGCCTTTGCTTTTTCCCGGTCTCTTGGCAGCTGGGTAAGCTGGAACATTGAAGGGGGAACAGAATCGAACTCCAACCTGTAACCGTTCCTTATTATGTCCAAAATGAACGGACTTGGAGTCGAATTGACCCATTGTGGGAGGAACTCCCCTAGTCTCCCTCCCACTGGGACACAGGAGTCACTGGGGTTTAGGGGTGGTTTGAGGAGGATTAAATAGGATTCCTCCTCTTCCACGTCCCTTATGGCCCGTCCAATGCTTCTTGGGACGGCCATCCCTTTCCTGTTGCCTGAGGCCACGAAAAAAACGTTTGTTCTCGTTTTTCTTTTTCTTTTCAGGAAAGGCCTTCTTTCTATCCTGCGTTCTTTCCAGAGCCTCATGTAGACCTGGTCCGAACAGATGGTCACCGGAAAAAGGTAACCCACACAGTTTAAGCTTAGAGGCAGGATCGCCAGACCATGTTTTTAGCCATACAGCCCTTCTGGCTGCGTTAACCAAAGCGGCAGATCTGGCTGCCAATTTAACCGACTCCGCGGAGGCATCTGCCAGAAAGCCTACTGCCTTAAATAGTAGGGGAAAAGATTTTAACAGCTGCTGTCTAGGTGTACCAGCAGCAATGTGAGATTGTAATTGTGTGAGCCAGCACTCCAGATTTCTGGCTACACAAGTGGCTGCTAGGGCCGGTTTCAACCCTATGGCAGAGGCATCCCAAGCCCTCTTTAGCAGCACATCTCCCCTCTTATCCATGGGATCCTTGAGCGACCCCAGATCATCGAAGGCCAAGTCTGTCCTTTTAGAGACCTTGGCTAACGGTGCATCCAACTTTGGAATCTTATTCCATGGATGAGAAGCATCTGCTTCAAAGGGGAACCTCCGCTTGAGGTTACCAGAAAAGAAGGGCCTCTTTTCCGGCTGCTCCCACTCCAGCAAAATCGACTCAATCAGAGTTTTATGAACAGGAAACACCCTGGCTTTCTGTGCACCAGACCCCTGATACATTAGGTCATGCTTTGAAAGTTGGACTTGCTCCTCACGAATTTCTAACGTGTCGTAAATCGCCTTCAACAAATCTCCCACATCATCCAGGGATAGTTTGTATCTGGCCCCCCTGGAGGAATCATCCTCCTCCTCAGAGCCGGACGCTGAATCCGCCTGAGAAGAGGCAAGCGATCTAGGTACCCTCTCCCTAACCATCACCTCCTCCTCCTGACTGGGCTCAGACAAGGAGGGTGTACTGGCTGCTCTATATAGAGAAGAAGAGGGACCCTGCACCCTATCCATCATTCCTTTAAATGATTGGAATGTGGATGCTAGCTCGTCTTTAACCGAAGCCAGGATCTTGTGACACTCTGCCACAGAATTATCCTTAACGAGACTGCTGACACAATCAGGGCATAGAGGCTTCTCCCAGTTAGAGCCTAACTTAGCCCCACAAACGGCACACTTTTTCCTAGGCGGTTGCATATGAGTCTTGTCCTGGGCTTTGACCTGAAAGTCAAACAAAAGAAAAGGACAAGAAATTTCCATCAATATGCTACCCTGACCCACACCACCACTGTGCTTGAGTCAGCCTAGGAAGTGCCCCCCCCCCACCAGAAGGTTCTCCACCCAGGGAGGGGAATATAGGGTCCAATACCCTGGCCCCCCAGTGTAAGGAATGGTCCACCCTCACCACCTTACCTGAGAGGCACCGGAGCCTGATGAACCGGAGTCTACGACCTGAACAGGTGTCTCCATGGTCCCGGGTGCTTTGCGCGGCCTCGCCGAGTCTAACACCGCTCCGGTAACGCCTGGCAATCCTCCGCTGCGCCTAAGAGACTGGAACCATGTTTCCAGGCGCCCCTTGATGACGCGGTTCCGCCCGAAGTCGCGTCACTTCCGCCCGCTGGAACGCAGAAGCCCCGCCCCCCCCGCGCTGTACCCGGAAGTGTCGGCCGAATCGGCGTGGCCAGCCGAGCGTCTCTCGCCCGTCCGCCAGGACACAACCTCGTTCAGGTACAGGCAGACAGGGGGACTGGGTCCAAGCCATCCAGGGTCCAGCTCTCTCCGAGCTTAATGGCAGCGGTGGAGCCGGCAACCACGCTCTTCCCCGATAGGACAGAGGGGTGCCCAGGCAGAGGAGAGTCTCTCCAGGGGCTCTTCCCAGGACAGTCCTGAGACATGGAGCTCCTTAGGTTCCTTATGCGTGCTCCTTCCCGTCCGGCAGGAAACACAATAACTGAAGAGGGAGGCCTGGAGGACCACCTTTAAAGATAATGGGTGTGTGTGTTTCCTGTCCCGGAGGGAGGAGCCCTATGTCTCAGAGGCTGTCCTGGAAGACGAAAGGAGAAAACAACTGTGGTGGATGACCGAAGAATTCTTTCCCTGGTGAAGAAAACACCCTTCACAACAGTTGGCCAGATCAAGAACACTCTCCTGGAGGTAGGTGTATGTGTGTCAAAGTCAACAATCAAGAGAAGACTTCACCAGAGTGAATACAGAGGGTTCACCACAAGATGTAAACCATTGGTGAGCCTCAAAAACAGGAAGGCCAGATTAGAGTTTGCCAAACAACATCTAAAAAAGCCTTCACAGTTCGGGAACAACATCCTATGGACAGATGAGACCAATATCAACTTGTATCAGAGTGATGGGAGGAGAAGAGTATGGAGAAGGAAAGGAACTGCTCATGATCCAAAGCATACCACCTCATCAGTGAAGCATGGTGGTGGTAGTGTCATGGCGTGGGCATGTATGGCTGCCAATGGAACTGGCTCTCTTGTATTTATTGATGATGTGACTGCTGACAAAAGCAGCAGGATGAATTATGAAGTGTTTCAGGCAATATTATTATCTGCTCATATTCAGCCAAATGCTTCAGAACTCATTGGACGGCGCTTCACAGTGCAGATGGACAATGACCCGAAGCATACTGCGAAAGCAACCAAAGAGTTTAAAAAAGGGAAAGAAGTGGAATGTTATGCAATGGCCAAGTCAATCACCGGACCTGAATCCGATTGAGCATGCATTTCACTTGCTGAAGACAAAACTGAAGGGAAAATGCCCCAAGAACAAGCAGGAACTGAAGACAGTTGCAGTAGAGGCCTGGCAGAGCATCACCAGGGATGAAACCCAGCGTCTGGTGATGTCTATGTGTTCCAGACTTCAGGCTGTAATTGACTGCAAAGGATTTGCAACCAAGTATTAAAAAGTGAAAGTTTGATTTATGATTGTTAATCTGTCCCATTACTTTTGGTCCCTTAAAAAGTGGGAGGCACATATACAAACAGTTGTAATTCCTACACCTTTCACCTGATTTGGATGTAAATACCCTCAAATTGAAGCCGAAAGTCTGCAGTTAAAGCAAATCTTGTTTGTTTCATTTCAAATCCATTGTGGTGGTGTATATAGCCAAAAAGATTAGAATTGTGTCGATGTCCCAAAATTTATGGACCAGACTGTATGTCCCTAGGGAAGTCTTTCCGTGATTCCCCGAAAATAAGACCTAACCCAAAAATAAGCCCTAGTTTAAAGTGCTTGTGAAATGCTAGCATCCACTCTATCACAGTATTATATCATGTAAACTGTGTATGTTTCTGTAATATAATTGTGCTAAATACCTTCAACTGCTCTCCTCCCAGCTGTCAGCGGGGGATCTCGGCCCCCCTCTGCAGTGCTCGGAGTGGGGAAGAGAGCTCCGGCAGGTCACAAAAGCGCAGAGCAACGCTATAAGAAGGTATTTAACACAATTATATTACAGAAATACTCAGTTTACATGATATAATACTGTTAGAGAGTGGATTCTAGCATTTTACAAGCACTTTTACTCGGTTCCACTGGGGATTCCTGACAGGCAGGCGGGGGGGGGGGGAGAGAAGACAGCACATGCCATGAGAAGACCTACCCCAAAAAGGGCTTATTTTCGGGGAAAACATGGTAGATGAAAATTATGTGCTTTTTTTTTTTTTTTACGGATGCAGTTTATTTTGCATGAAACAAAAGCAAAATAACATAATTCCAAAACATAAAATAATACAAAATGAGTACAGACCAGTATAACATAACCCTAGCAGATGCCAGAGTCCATCACAACAACTTGTGTAATGCAATATCATATAGAACACAGGAACATTCATTGAGGAGAATTAGGTAGCTTAGCACATTAGTCTATATTCAGAATACATGTCACTCAATTCAGAAACGCCATCTTATTTGTTTCAAACTGAGCAAATAATAGGATTTTTATAACAGCTTACCTGTAAAATCCTTTTCTTGGAGTACATCACGGGACACAGAGAGACATAGTCATTACTAATGGGTTATATAGTTACCGTCAGGTGCTGGCACTGGCAACTTCCAAAACCGGAAGTACCCTCCCCTATATAAGCCCCTCCCATCAGGGAGCACCTCAGTTTTGTAGCAAAGCAATAAGTGTCCCCAAAGAGGGGTGGGAGCTCTGTGTCCCGTGATGTACTCCAAGAAAAGGATTTTACAGGTAAGCTGTTATAAAAATCCTATTTTCTTTTTCGTACATCACGGGACACAGAGCGACATAGTCATTACTAATGGGATGTCCTAAAGCAATGCCAAATGAGGGGGGGGATACACCATATATAAGCTGAGCGCTATCAGACATGAGGATCTTTTGCGGCCTGCAACACACTGCGCCCAAAGGCGACATCCTCCTGACTTCTAACGTCCACCTGGTAGAACCTAGTAAACGTGTGTACTGAAGACCATGTTGCGGCCTTACAGATTTGAGCCAGGGAGGCCTGGTGATGCACTGCCCATGAAGTTCCAACTGCTCTCGTGGAGTGCGCCCTAACTTTGAACGGAGGCGGTCTACTTCTCAAGCTATAGGCTTGTATTATGACCTGTCGAATCCACTTGGCTAAAGTAGATTTTGACGCTGCCTGACCCTTTCTGGGGCCTTCCGGCAGAATAAACAAAGTATCCGTTCTGCGAATCTGAGCAGTGGCTTTTAGATAAGGTTTAACTGCTCCTACTACATCCAAAGAATGCAATAACTTTTCCTCTACCGAAGTAGGCTTGGGGAAAAAAGAAGGAAGAACCACATCTTGGTTCAAATGAAAACTCGATACCACCTTAGGAAGAAAGGCTGGATGAGGACGTAACACTACTCTGTCCTTATGGATAACCAGATATGGCTCCTTACAGGACATAGCTGCTAATTCCGATACTCTTTTAGCCGAACAAATGGCTACTAGAAAAATCAATTTCCTGGTGAGAAGCACCAAGGAAATATGCTGTAATGGTTCAAATGGTTGTTTCTGTAGAACCGACAGAACCAAGTTTAGATCCCATGGACATATGGGAATATTAACCGGAGGACTAATACGCATCACTCCTTGTATAAAGGCTTTGACTAGTGAATGCGAAGCCAAGGGCCTTTGAAAAAATATTGACAAGGCCGAAATCTGACCCTTGATAGTACTCAAGGCAAGCTTCCTATCTACAGCCCACTGTAGGAAGTCCAGAAACCTACCTATTACGTACTTATGTGGATGCAATTTCTTGGCCTCACACCACGCGATGTACGCCTTCCAGATTCTATAGTAGATCTGCCTGGATACCGGCTTCCTGGCATTGATCATGGTAGATACCACAGCATTAGAGAGCCCTCTCTTTTTTAGAATGTGGGCTTCAATAGCCAGGCCGTCAAACCTAGGGCTGGTAAGGAAGGGTGGTATATCGGTCCTTGCGAAAGCCGGACGACGTGGGAGAGTCCAAGGACTCCCCACTGAAATTTTACAATCTCCGCGTACCACGCTCTTCGGGGCCACGCTGGAGCCACCGGAATCACTGGTTTCTTTTCTACCCTGATTCTGCGGAGTAATCGAGGTAACCATTGTGGCGGTGTGAATGCATATATCAGCTTGAACTGATCCCCAGGGAACACTAGGGCATCCGAGCCGCAAGCTAGGGGATCCCTTGTCCGAGAGACAAACCTATCCCCCTTTGCGTTGAATCTGGATGCTAGAAGATCTACATCCGATGTTCCCCACCGCTGACATATTGTCCAGAAAACCTCGGGGTGAAGGGACCCTTCCTCTGGGCCTAATTGCTGGCGACTTAGAAAGTCCGCCTTCCAATTCTCCACTCCTGGAATGAATACCGCAGATATGGCTGGGACATATTTTTCCTGCCCATTTCAGGATGTAATTTACTTCCCTCTGGGCTGCACGACTCCTGGTGCCCCCCTGATGATTGAATTCTGACAGGGGACCCTTGGAGTTTGGATGTCCATGCTACTAGGGCATACCGGGCTGCTCGTATCTCTAAGAGATTGATGGGCAGGGCCTTTTCTGCATCCGACCATCTGCCCTGGAGAGACTATTGCTCCAGTACTGCTCCCCAGCCTATAAGGCTGGCATCTGTAGTGACCACCTTCCAAGAAATCGGACTGAAGGATTTCCTTTTTTCCAGATTCTGGGGAACCCACCACCAACGGAGGCTCTTGCGAACGGAAGGGGACAAGGACATTGTAAGTCTAGGGCCTGAACTTTTTTGTTCCAGGCTGACAGCATGGCCCCTTGCAAATTCCTTGAATGGAATTGACCGTAGGGTACTGCTTCGAATGATGCCACCATTTTTCCCAGCAGCCTCATATACAGGCGTATGGACGGCTGTCTTTTTTGTACCCACTAAGTGGATCAAATCTTTCAAAGACAACACCTTTCCTCGAGGCAAGAATATTTTTCTCTGGCCTGAATCCAACCTTAGCCCCAAGTATTCCAGACTTTTGACTGGTTTTTAGGGCTGACTTGTCTCGGTTGATAATCCAACCGTGAGATTCCAGATACTTGATCGTCTTGTGAACGACCACGTCTAGTTTTTTCACTGAGTGGTCTATCAGCAACAAGTCATCCAGATATGCCATTATCATTACACCTTGTGTTCTTAGATTGGCCAATAAAGGGCCAGAATTTTTGTAAACACTCGTGGTGCTGTGGCCAAACCGAAGGGTAAGGCTCTGAACTGAAAATGGCGCCCTTCTACTGCAAAGCGTAGAAATTTTTGGTGGACTGGAAAGATGGGAATGTGCAAATAAGCATCTTTGATGTCGATCGTGGCTAACCAATCCTCCCCTTGTAGGGCAGTGGCCACCGATCGGATCGACTCCATCGGAAAGTCCTGATATACAGGAATTTGTATAGCCCTTTTTGAATTAATATGGGCCTCCCGTCCGCGTTTGCTTCGGGACTGTAAAGAGGTTTGAGTAAAACCCGAACCCTCATTCTTCCAGGGGAACTTCCATAATTACTCCTTGGAGCAATAGTTGTTCTAGTGCCAACAGGAGGGACTCTCTCTTCCGGGGATCCCTTGGCACGTTTGACCTTAAAAATGGGAAGGAGGAGAGTCTTTTAACTCCAAACTGTATCCCAAACCTACTGCGGAGAGCACCTATCTGTCTTGATCGTGTCCCGCCAGGTCTCCTTGCGAACAACTGGAGTCCTCCCCCCACCCGACTGAGTGGGGGCTTCAATGAATTTAACTTTGGGGGAGGTTTTGTACCTCCCCTGACCCAGGGTTTCTCATTACCCTGCTACTGTCCCTGTTTTTTACCCCCAGGATTTGACCGAGGAGGCCGTCGGAACTGTTACACAGCCGATGCCCCAGGGACTGGAGAAGCAGGCCCCTTAAAGAGGGACCTCTAACTCTGCTTTTAACCGGCAAGAGCGTATTTTTACCGCTGGAAATTTTCTGGATATATTTGTCCAGGTTTTCCCTGAATAAGCGTTCACCATGAAATGGGACGCTAACCAGCCATTCTTTACAGGGAGCTTCAGCAGACCAGTTTCTGAGCCATAGGAGCCTACGCATATGTCTATAGACAGCGTAAGGCGGGAGGCCTGATGGACTGAATCCTCTATGGCGTCAACCGCAAAGCCTAAGGCTCTAGGTAGATCAGCTAGGGCAAAGCCTGCTGATCTGTCAAGTCCCTCAAGACCTGTTTCAACTGATCCTTCACTGCTTAGCAGACCCCAATAGCTGCTACTGCTGGTTGTATCACCAAGCAGATTTTCATAAGGACTCCAATCTTTTATCTATTGGGTTCTTGAACATTTGGACATTATCCACTGGACATGTCAGTGATTTATACATACAAGAGATGGCTGCGTCCACTGTAGGGACCTTCCATTTTTTTTTTTTTTTTTTTTTTTATGAACTTATCCTCCATGGGATAGACCACCGGAAATCTCTTGGGGGAATAAATATTTTCTCAGGACGTTCCCAATCCTGGTAAATGAGCCCTTTCAGTAAAGGGTGAAGTGGAAAAGAACAAACAGTCTGGGGGCTTCTAGCGACCCCAACGAGGATACAGTAGTGGTTGATGGTTCCGCAAGGTGCATTTTTAAATGCTGATCGGACCATGTTAGTCAGAGACTGAACCCATAATCTTTCAGCTTGAGATGCTGAGAAAAGGTTCCCCCACTGTTGATTCCTCTATAACAGAATCAACCTTATCCTGATCCCCTTCAGGCAGGTCGATCCCTGTATGGGACTGTTGCTCTGCTAACAGGCACTCTGAAGGAGGAGACGGAGATCGGGCGTGCTTTCCCTGACAGGGAGGCAGCGATAAATTTTGACAATCTCTCTCTAATCCTCCCAGAGCTGAGGAAAAAACCTCCTCTGTTACATACACAGGAGCAGGTGAACTGAGGACAGCCACAGTACCAAGTACCCTGCGGGGTCTCTACGGTCACTTACCTCTGAACTTCAGGGGAGACTGGTGCAGCAAGAGTATGCCCAAGATCCTCAGAGCCCGATGAGACCCCCTTCGCTTCCTGGAAGATTCAGTTCCGGAGCTACTGGACGGCATATTCCTAAGCCTAAAGCTGAGGTATTCCAGCCGTAATACACCACTTTTACTGAGAATAGTCTAGCACAATTGCTGCTATATCACAGTTGGTGTCTACTAATGTGCCCTTCTAGGGGATGCCTGTATCAACCGCTTGCTGTATGCCTTTAAATGTTGCCAGCTCTGTCTCTGTACTTCATAGCCAGCTTACTGCAATAATGTGGCTTTTTAAAAACCTGCTGGGACGCCCGCACATGCGCAGAAGCGCTGCGGCGCGCACAGAGCGTCATCCCCCAGGCCCCGCCCCTTTTTCCGGCCACCTCTATATATAGAGGCGCGTGCACGCGCACGCGCGCGGCCACGTGCGCCTCGGCGCTAATTTTCAAACATGGAAACCAGGGACAGGAGCCAGGGCCCCCTTTGCCGCAGGCCGGGGGATAGACGAACACTGCAACATGGCAGAGGAAACAGTTTCCTGTAGGAGAACTCACCAGCTGCCTGGACTTTGCTCTCTGAGAAGAAACTAGTCCATATGACAAGAAAAACATTCCACAGCGGCCTCTAGTGGACAAACACAGGTACCGCAGTTTAATATACTAAACATATATAAAAAAACATTCCTTTTTTTTTTTTTTTTTTTCTTGACCACCATTAAAAATTATTACATTTTTTTAGTAGTTACAGGCATGCACAGATATTAGCGGGAATACCGTTAGGTAACAGACAGAAAGACAAATTAGGCTTGGGGGTCCCCCAATAGAACCAAGTTCCTGGGGGCCCCAACTTACCTGTTCCCCGCCGCAGGACTTTGTTTGGTCCACAAAAGCCCAAACTTCACCTATCACGGCAGGCATTGTAATCAAACCTTCAGGGACCGGGTTCCCAAGGATTCCACTCCCCTGGACCTGTATAGCACCCTGCACAGAAAACATCTTGGTCGTGGGTATGACCAGAGCTCTGGATCCCAGGGTCCAGCTCTCCTAAGAGAAGCATTACAGGCAGAACCTTGCTCTTCTCTGCAAGGCCCGGGTACCGACCGTTTAGCTATGAAGCTTTTTTGGTCGGATCCGGAATAGCTTACTGAGGCCCAAAAGAACCTGTACGCAAGCTCAGTGAAAAACACATGTTTCTTCTTGGCCAACACCTTAGACACTGGCAAAAAACTGAGGTGCTCCCGGATGGGAGGGGCTTATATAGGGGAGGGTACTTCCGGTTTTGGAAGTTGCCAGTGCCAGCACCTGACGGTAACTATATAACCCATTAGTAATGACTATGTCGCTCTGTGTCCCGTGATGTACGAAAAAGAAAGGGGAGACGGAGGAATAGGTACCGGATCCCAGGGAAGAAGAGAAGGGGGGAAACGGAGTGGAAAGAGAAGGGGGGTAAACGGAGTGGAAAGAGAAGGGGGGTAAACGGAGTGGAAAGAGAAGGGGGGAAACGGAGTGGAAAGAGAAGGGGGGAAACGGAGTGGAAAGAGAAGGGGGGAAACGGAGTGGAAAGAGAAGGGGGGAAACGGAGTGGAAAGAGAAGGGGGGAAACGGAGTGGAAAGAGAAGGGGGGAAACGGAGTGGAAAGAGAAGGGGGGAAACGGAGTGGAAAGAGAAGGGGGGAAACGGAGTGGAAAGAGAAGGGGGGAAACGGAGTGGAAAGAGAAGGGGGGAAACGGAGTGGAAAGAGAAGGGGGGAAACGGAGTGGAAAGAGAAGGGGGGAAACGGAGTGGAAAGAGAAGGGGGGAAACGGAGTGGAAAGAGAAGGGGGGAAACGGAGTGGAAAGAGAAGGGGGGAAACGGAGTGGAAAGAGAAGGGGGGAAACGGAGTGGAAAGAGAAGGGGGGAAACGGAGTGGAAAGAGAAGGGGGGAAACGGAGTGGAAAGAGAAGGGGGGAAACGGAGTGGAAAGAGAAGGGGGGAAACGGAGTGGAAAGAGAAGGGGGGAAACGGAGTGGAAAGAGAAGGGGGGAAACGGAGTGGAAAGAGAAGGGGGGAAACGGAGTGGAAAGAGAAGGGGGGAAACGGAGTGGAAAGAGAAGGGGGGAAACGGAGTGGAAAGAGAAGGGGGGAAACGGAGTGGAAAGAGAAGGGGGGAAACGGAGTGGAAAGAGAAGGGGGGAAACGGAGTGGAAAGAGAAGGGGGGAAACGGAGTGGAAAGAGAAGGGGGGAAACGGAGTGGAAAGAGAAGGGGGGAAACGGAGTGGAAAGAGAAGGGGGGAAACGGAGTGGAAAGAGAAGGGGGGAAACGGAGTGGAAAGAGAAGGGGGGAAACGGAGTGGAAAGAGAAGGGGGGAAACGGAGTGGAAAGAGAAGGGGGGAAACGGAGTGGAAAGAGAAGGGGGGAAACGGAGTGGAAAGAGAAGGGGGGAAACGGAGTGGAAAGAGAAGGGGGGAAACGGAGTGGAAAGAGAAGGGGGGAAACGGAGTGGAAAGAGAAGGGGGGAAACGGAGTGGAAAGAGAAGGGGGGAAACGGAGTGGAAAGAGAAGGGGGGAAACGGAGTGGAAAGAGAAGGGGGGAAACGGAGTGGAAAGAGAAGGGGGGAAACGGAGTGGAAAGAGAAGGGGGGAAACGGAGTGGAAAGAGAAGGGGGGAAACGGAGTGGAAAGAGAAGGGGGGAAACGGAGTGGAAAGAGAAGGGGGGAAACGGAGTGGAAAGAGAAGGGGGGAAACGGAGTGGAAAGAGAAGGGGGGAAACGGAGTGGAAAGAGAAGGGGGGAAACGGAGTGGAAAGAGAAGGGGGGAAACGGAGTGGAAAGAGAAGGGGGGAAACGGAGTGGAAAGAGAAGGGGGGAAACGGAGTGGAAAGAGAAGGGGGGAAACGGAGTGGAAAGAGAAGGGGGGAAACGGAGTGGAAAGAGAAGGGGGGAAACGGAGTGGAAAGAGAAGGGGGGAAACGGAGTGGAAAGAGAAGGGGGGAAACGGAGTGGAAAGAGAAGGGGGGAAACGGAGTGGAAAGAGAAGGGGGGAAACGGAGTGGAAAGAGAAGGGGGGAAACGGAGTGGAAAGAGAAGGGGGGAAACGGAGTGGAAAGAGAAGGGGGGAAACGGAGTGGAAAGAGAAGGGGGGAAACGGAGTGGAAAGAGAAGGGGGGAAACGGAGTGGAAAGAGAAGGGGGGAAACGGAGTGGAAAGAGAAGGGGGGAAACGGAGTGGAAAGAGAAGGGGGGAAACGGAGTGGAAAGAGAAGGGGGGAAACGGAGTGGAAAGAGAAGGGGGGAAACGGAGTGGAAAGAGAAGGGGGGAAACGGAGTGGAAAGAGAAGGGGGGAAACGGAGTGGAAAGAGAAGGGGGGAAACGGAGTGGAAAGAGAAGGGGGGAAACGGAGTGGAAAGAGAAGGGGGGAAACGGAGTGGAAAGAGAAGGGGGGAAACGGAGTGGAAAGAGAAGGGGGGAAACGGAGTGGAAAGAGAAGGGGGGAAACGGAGTGGAAAGAGAAGGGGGGAAACGGAGTGGAAAGAGAAGGGGGGAAACGGAGTGGAAAGAGAAGGGGGGAAACGGAGTGGAAAGAGAAGGGGGGAAACGGAGTGGAAAGAGAAGGGGGGAAACGGAGTGGAAAGAGAAGGGGGGAAACGGAGTGGAAAGAGAAGGGGGGAAACGGAGTGGAAAGAGAAGGGGGGAAACGGAGTGGAAAGAGAAGGGGGGAAACGGAGTGGAAAGAGAAGGGGGGAAACGGAGTGGAAAGAGAAGGGGGGAAACGGAGTGGAAAGAGAAGGGGGGAAACGGAGTGGAAAGAGAAGGGGGGAAACGGAGTGGAAAGAGAAGGGGGGAAACGGAGTGGAAAGAGAAGGGGGGAAACGGAGTGGAAAGAGAAGGGGGGAAACGGAGTGGAAAGAGAAGGGGGGAAACGGAGTGGAAAGAGAAGGGGGGAAACGGAGTGGAAAGAGAAGGGGGGAAACGGAGTGGAAAGAGAAGGGGGGAAACGGAGTGGAAAGAGAAGGGGGGAAACGGAGTGGAAAGAGAAGGGGGGAAACGGAGTGGAAAGAGAAGGGGGGAAACGGAGTGGAAAGAGAAGGGGGGAAACGGAGTGGAAAGAGAAGGGGGGAAACGGAGTGGAAAGAGAAGGGGGGAAACGGAGTGGAAAGAGAAGGGGGGAAACGGAGTGGAAAGAGAAGGGGGGAAACGGAGTGGAAAGAGAAGGGGGGAAACGGAGTGGAAAGAGAAGGGGGGGAAACGGAGTGGAAAGAGAAGGGGGGAAACGGAGTGGAAAGAGAAGGGGGGAAACGGAGTGGAAAGAGAAGGGGGGAAACGGAGTGGAAAGAGAAGGGGGGAAACGGAGTGGAAAGAGAAGGGGGGAAACGGAGTGGAAAGAGAAGGGGGGAAACGGAGTGGAAAGAGAAGGGGGGAAACGGAGTGGAAAGAGAAGGGGGGAAACGGAGTGGAAAGAGAAGGGGGGAAACGGAGTGGAAAGAGAAGGGGGGAAACGGAGTGGAAAGAGAAGGGGGGAAACGGAGTGGAAAGAGAAGGGGGGAAACGGAGTGGAAAGAGAAGGGGGGAAACGGAGTGGAAAGAGAAGGGGGGAAACGGAGTGGAAAGAGAAGGGGGGAAACGGAGTGGAAAGAGAAGGGGGGAAACGGAGTGGAAAGAGAAGGGGGGAAACGGAGTGGAAAGAGAAGGGGGGAAACGGAGTGGAAAGAGAAGGGGGGAAACGGAGTGGAAAGAGAAGGGGGGAAACGGAGTGGAAAGAGAAGGGGGGAAACGGAGTGGAAAGAGAAGGGGGGAAACGGAGTGGAAAGAGAAGGGGGGAAACGGAGTGGAAAGAGAAGGGGGGAAACGGAGTGGAAAGAGAAGGGGGGAAACGGAGTGGAAAGAGAAGGGGGGAAACGGAGTGGAAAGAGAAGGGGGGAAACGGAGTGGAAAGAGAAGGGGGGAAACGGAGTGGAAAGAGAAGGGGGGAAACGGAGTGGAAAGAGAAGGGGGGAAACGGAGTGGAAAGAGAAGGGGGGAAACGGAGTGGAAAGAGAAGGGGGGAAACGGAGTGGAAAGAGAAGGGGGGAAACGGAGTGGAAAGAGAAGGGGGGAAACGGAGTGGAAAGAGAAGGGGGGAAACGGAGTGGAAAGAGAAGGGGGGAAACGGAGTGGAAAGAGAAGGGGGGAAACGGAGTGGAAAGAGAAGGGGGGAAACGGAGTGGAAAGAGAAGGGGGGAAACGGAGTGGAAAGAGAAGGGGGGAAACGGAGTGGAAAGAGAAGGGGGGAAACGGAGTGGAAAGAGAAGGGGGGAAACGGAGTGGAAAGAGAAGGGGGGAAACGGAGTGGAAAGAGAAGGGGGGAAACGGAGTGGAAAGAGAAGGGGGGAAACGGAGTGGAAAGAGAAGGGGGGAAACGGAGTGGAAAGAGAAGGGGGGAAACGGAGTGGAAAGAGAAGGGGGGAAACGGAGTGGAAAGAGAAGGGGGGAAACGGAGTGGAAAGAGAAGGGGGGAAACGGAGTGGAAAGAGAAGGGGGGAAACGGAGTGGAAAGAGAAGGGGGGAAACGGAGTGGAAAGAGAAGGGGGGAAACGGAGTGGAAAGAGAAGGGGGGAAACGGAGTGGAAAGAGAAGGGGGGAAACGGAGTGGAAAGAGAAGGGGGGAAACGGAGTGGAAAGAGAAGGGGGGAAACGGAGTGGAAAGAGAAGGGGGGAAACGGAGTGGAAAGAGAAGGGGGGAAACGGAGTGGAAAGAGAAGGGGGGAAACGGAGTGGAAAGAGAAGGGGGGAAACGGAGTGGAAAGAGAAGGGGGGAAACGGAGTGGAAAGAGAAGGGGGGAAACGGAGTGGAAAGAGAAGGGGGGAAACGGAGTGGAAAGAGAAGGGGGGAAACGGAGTGGAAAGAGAAGGGGGGAAACGGAGTGGAAAGAGAAGGGGGGAAACGGAGTGGAAAGAGAAGGGGGGAAACGGAGTGGAAAGAGAAGGGGGGAAACGGAGTGGAAAGAGAAGGGGGGAAACGGAGTGGAAAGAGAAGGGGGGAAACGGAGTGGAAAGAGAAGGGGGGAAACGGAGTGGAAAGAGAAGGGGGGAAACGGAGTGGAAAGAGAAGGGGGGAAACGGAGTGGAAAGAGAAGGGGGGAAACGGAGTGGAAAGAGAAGGGGGGAAACGGAGTGGAAAGAGAAGGGGGGAAACGGAGTGGAAAGAGAAGGGGGGAAACGGAGTGGAAAGAGAAGGGGGGAAACGGAGTGGAAAGAGAAGGGGGGAAACGGAGTGGAAAGAGAAGGGGGGAAACGGAGTGGAAAGAGAAGGGGGGAAACGGAGTGGAAAGAGAAGGGGGGAAACGGAGTGGAAAGAGAAGGGGGGAAACGGAGTGGAAAGAGAAGGGGGGAAACGGAGTGGAAAGAGAAGGGGGGAAACGGAGTGGAAAGAGAAGGGGGGAAACGGAGTGGAAAGAGAAGGGGGGAAACGGAGTGGAAAGAGAAGGGGGGAAACGGAGTGGAAAGAGAAGGGGGGAAACGGAGTGGAAAGAGAAGGGGGGAAACGGAGTGGAAAGAGAAGGGGGGAAACGGAGTGGAAAGAGAAGGGGGGAAACGGAGTGGAAAGAGAAGGGGGGAAACGGAGTGGAAAGAGAAGGGGGGAAACGGAGTGGAAAGAGAAGGGGGGAAACGGAGTGGAAAGAGAAGGGGGGAAACGGAGTGGAAAGAGAAGGGGGGAAACGGAGTGGAAAGAGAAGGGGGGAAACGGAGTGGAAAGAGAAGGGGGGAAACGGAGTGGAAAGAGAAGGGGGGAAACGGAGTGGAAAGAGAAGGGGGGAAACGGAGTGGAAAGAGAAGGGGGGAAACGGAGTGGAAAGAGAAGGGGGGAAACGGAGTGGAAAGAGAAGGGGGGAAACGGAGTGGAAAGAGAAGGGGGGAAACGGAGTGGAAAGAGAAGGGGGGAAACGGAGTGGAAAGAGAAGGGGGGAAACGGAGTGGAAAGAGAAGGGGGGAAACGGAGTGGAAAGAGAAGGGGGGAAACGGAGTGGAAAGAGAAGGGGGGAAACGGAGTGGAAAGAGAAGGGGGGAAACGGAGTGGAAAGAGAAGGGGGGAAACGGAGTGGAAAGAGAAGGGGGGAAACGGAGTGGAAAGAGAAGGGGGGAAACGGAGTGGAAAGAGAAGGGGGGAAACGGAGTGGAAAGAGAAGGGGGGAAAGAGGAGGGGGGGAAAGAGAAGGGGGGAAACGGAGTGGAAAGAGAAGGGGGGAAAGAGGAGGGGGGGAAAGAGAAGGGGGGAAACGGAGTGGAAAGAGAAGGGGGGAAAGAGGAGGGGGGGAAAGAGAAGGGGGGAAACGGAGTGGAAAGAGAAGGGGGGAAAGAGGAGGGGGGGAAAGAGAAGGGGGGAAACGGAGTGGAAAGAGAAGGGGGGAAAGAGGAGGGGGGGAAAGAGAAGGGGGGAAACGGAGTGGAAAGAGAAGGGGGGAAAGAGGAGGGGGGGAAAGAGGAGGGGGGGAAAGAGAAGGGGGGGAAAGAGGAGAAAGGGGGGAAAGAGGAGGGGGGGAAAGAGAAGGGGGGAAAGGGGGAAAGAGAAGGGGGGAAGAGGGGGGAAAGAGGAGGGGGAAAGAGGAAGGGGGGGAAAGAGGAGGGGGGGAAAGGGGGGAAAGGGGGGGAAAGAGGAGGGGGGGAAAGGGGGGAAAGAGGAGGGGGGGAAAGAGGAGGGGGGGAAAGGGGGGAAAGAGGAGGGGGGGAAAGGGGGGAAAGAGGAGGGGGGAAAGGGGGGAAAGAGGAGGGGGGGAAAGGGGGGAAAGAGGAGGGGGGGAAAGGGGGGAAAGAGGAGGGGGGGAAAGGGGGGAAAGAGGAGGGGGGGAAAGGGGGGAAAGAGGAGGGGGGGAAAGGGGGGAAAGAGGAGGGGGGGAAAGGGGGGAAAGAGGAGGGGGGGAAAGGGGGGAAAGAGGAGGGGGGGAAAGGGGGAAAGAGGAGGGGGGGAAAGGGGGGAAAGAGGAGGGGGGGAAAGGGGGGGAAAGGGGGGAAAGAGGAGGGGGGGGGAAAGAGGAGGGGGGGGGGGGGGGGAAAGAGGAGGGGGGGGGGGAAAGAGGAGGGGGGGGGGGAAAGAGGAGGGGGGGGGAAAGAGGAGGGGGGGGGGAAAGAGGAGGGGGGGGGGAAAGAGGAGGGGGGGGAAAGAGGAGGGGGGGGGGGAAAGAGGAGGGGGGGGGGGAAGAGGAGGGGGGGGGAAAGAAGGGGGGAGAAAGAAGGGGGGAGAAGAAGGGGGGAGAAGAAGGGGGGGAAGAGGAGGGGGGAGAAGAAGGGGGGGAAGAGGAGGGGGGAGAAGGGGGAAGAAGGGGGAAGAGGAGGGGGGAGAAGGGGGAAGAGGAGGGGGGAGAAGGGGAAGAGGAGGGGGGAGAAGGGGAAGAGGAGGGGGGAGAAGGGGGAAGAGAAGGGGGGAGAAGGAGGGAGAAGGGGGGAGAAGGAGGGAGAAGGGGGGGGGGAAGGATCACAATTCGGCCGTTCCCTGCTGACCCAGACAAATTTTGATCCATACATGCCCGGCTTTTAGTAGCCCTCTACTGATTTTGCAGAGTCTGAAGGAATGCATTTTTTTTAAGAATAAGCAAAAAATAGTTTACAAAGACTGACCTTTTTCAGTAATTTGATGTTGTCTAGCCAGGCAGTTTTGAGTCGGGGAACGAAGGAGTACTGCGTTTCCTTAAAATACCGGCTTAGTAAATCTGGACAAACCTTTAGTATATCCACCACCAACTCCCCAACCAGCTCATCCTCAGTCGCTGACTTCAGTCCAACCAGGAACTGCAGGAGGACCAAGTTCCCAGCCCTAGGTACAGAAAACAGTGTTTAAAAGGGGCTTAAATGCAAACCACCGTCCGTATTTTTTATTTTTTTTAAGTAAAATGAGGCACAGTCCTGTTATCCATTGTATCTTCACAATGCTCTGGCACCCCAGAAGGAAGATCTTAATAGCTCTTACAGCCACTACGTTACAATCTCCTTTAGATTTGCCAACAAGCATGCAGTGCAAGAGCCTGTCAGATTGAATACAATCCGATTGGATGAATTAGGTAGGTTCTCATATTACATAGTTTTGGTAAATCTGAAGTTGATTGTACGGACAGTTAGTAATGCATATGGTGAGCTTTAGTCCTTTTTCTTTATATACTTCTATGAAGAATCCACATGGACCCAGCTGTTCCTTCATCTGCCCTCAAGTGGAGTCTGTATTGTCATGTGCGGGCATTCATTGTCACAGCCATAGTGAGAGAAGGGAGGTTCCAGAGAATAGTAAAGACTATTGATGATGAAACCATGTGATCGATCACTTGAGCTTTCGAAAGGAAACAAAGCTTCCCTGCACTCCGCATTGGCTCCTTGGATTATAGTTTCCATGCTCAGCTCTGCAGGTCCCCTAACACTATGATAAAAGACAATATGGTAAACCTTCAGTCAACTTAGTCAACCATTAAGGTGCAAAATGAAATGAACAAGAGTACCATGATCACCTGTCAGCCTGGGTGGCTTCTCTATAACCAGCCAGTCCCTCTCTACAACTCAACAGCTTGGGCAGTGTTCCTTCTGTAAGCAGAAAACTGAATTGGGTAATCTGGGCAATCTGTCCCCGTAACTTGGACAGTCTGCATTCTGTTATTGCAGATCTCTGAAAAAAACGTGTTTAACCACTTCCGGACCGCCGCACGACTATATAGGTTGGCACTTTGAAGAGGGATATCTCCGTTATGGCAGCAGCTAGCTGCCATAACCCAGGTATCCATCTTTTCAGCCAGCGGTCTGGTTTACGATAATGGTGGTCTCTGCGTCGGATTCATCGCAAGGTCACCGTTATCGGCACCCCCGTCCCGCCGCTCTCCCTCCGCCACTTACCGGAGCCGTCGGTAGCGGCGGAGGCGATCGGGTCCTTGTGGCTGGGTATGGAGACAAGTGAGGGGGAAGATGGCCCCCACCCGTCTCCATACCATAGCAGGGCGGAAGCAACGTCAAAACGTCACCTCCGCACATAGCTCTTATAGGGTCGTTTTTTTCAAATGACAAAAATTTTAGTTTTTATTGCATTTTAGTCCAAATATGAGATCTGAGGTCTTTTTGACCCCAGATCTCATATTTAAGAGGACCTGTCATGCTTTTTTTATAAGGGATGTTTACACAAAGTGACCCAAATTTTATTTATTTTTTAAAACTGTGTAAAAATAAAATAAAGTAAAAAAAAAATAAAAACATTTTTTTTAAAAGCGCCCCGCCCCGACGAGCTCGTGCACAGAAGCGAACGCATACGTGGGCAGCACGGACACATGAAAATGATGTTCAAACCACACGTGAGGTATCGTCGTAATCGTTAGAGCGAGAGCAATAATTCTAGCCCTAGACCTCCTCTAACTCAAAACATGCAACCTGTAGAATTTTTAAAACGCCGCCTTTGGAGATTTTTAAGGGTATAAGTTTGTGGCCATTCCACGAGCGGGCACAATTTTGAAGCGTGACATGTTGGGTATCAATTTACTCAGTGTAACATTATCTTTCACAATATAAAAAAAATAAAAAATTGGGCCAACTTTACTGTTGTCTTATTTTTTAATTCAAAAAGGTGTATTTTTTTCCAAAAAAAGTGCGCTTGTAAGACCGCTGCAAAATTACGGTGTGACAAAGTATTGCAATGACAGTCATTTTATTCTCTAGGCTGTTAGAAATTTTTTTTTTATAATGTTTGGGGGTTCCAAGTAATTTTCTAGCAAAAAAACTTGTTTTTAACTTGTAAACAACACATCTGAAAAAGAGGCTCGGTCCTAATATATTTCTCTCACCTTGCAGCTGTGCCCAGGCTTGGGTCATAGAAATTAATTCCATGCTTTAAAGAGCAGCACAGATCCTTCAGGAAGTTGTGTACCAGCTCCCTCATCCATCAATTTCCCCGCTTCCTTTGGATCATTTGTGTCCTAAAGAAAGAGACAGACATTTATCTAGTGAACACATAAAATAAAATAAAAAGAACGCCGATATGCAACAGCCAAACACACTAGCATAAAATACAGAGTAAGCGTGTGTGCTGACCTAGAAACAGTCAGAGAATATATCTTAAAAGATAAGTTCACCCAAAAAGTAGAGATGTGAAGACATGGGGGGGAAAAAAAAATAAAAAAAAAAAAAAAAACAACCTTTCCCCATTTTTTCCTAAGCTTTTTTTTTTTTTTTTTCTGGAATAAAAGAATAAAAAAAGTGTGGATTTTTTTTTTTTCAATCATAAATATATCTATGACATGGTATTCAAGCTATACAACATGAATACCTTATGAAAGATTGAGACTTTATGTAAAGTCTTAAAGCGTTTGTTACCCCAACATTTCATATTCCTGATATGTGCCTGTTGTACCATGTACTTGTATGAGAAAGTATCCCGTTCTCTATGTATTGCTTCCTTTGTATTACCATCCCTGATGTCCTGCCAGTCCCTCTGCTTTCCTATTAAAAACAGATCACACTAAGCAGGAGAGCACAGCGTGGTCAGTTCTCTAGCTATGCTGGGAATTCAGTATACTCTCCTCCAATGATCAAACTTATCCTTAAACGCCCCCGCTGCACAGCCATTCACTGGGAAGCTCAGTGTGCTGCTGCTGCTTCTTCTACTCCCCAGCTCTCATGCAGCTGAGAACAGAGAGAATGTGATCACTTATACAAAAAGGGAAAAAAAAGGCATTTATAATTTTTTTTTTATATCTATACAAAAAATGTTTTGCGTTTGATTTCTATTTTAAACTGAAAGGGTTGTTTTACAAGGTCATCGCTTATTAAATTATTGCAAGTTCTCTCAGCTGATGACAAGGGAACACTGTACTTCTCCAATTCAGGTCTCAAAACAAGAGAAATATGCATTTCTGCCACTAGCGGGCACTGCAGGGAAAGGCTCTTGTTTCGTTTTCTTCGGGGCGCCATCTTGTACCTCCTACAGTTGGGCGATTGTTGGGATACAGTAGATCGTTTCTTTTCTCTCAGGACTTGACAGGTAAGCGGGTAAATTTGTCTGACAAAGTTAGTTTATCTTATAACCTTTAAATGATTCCAATATATGTTCCCCACCACCACACTATAGCATAATGTTTCCCTATAGTCTTGTCAGTAAAAGTAAAATAGTGAGACCAACATCTAGAGTCTGCGGGCAAAGCTGCAATTTGCAAATATTGTGAGAAGAAAGATTATGTTCCAAAAAGCTACAAGGATGACCAACACATCCTTGCATGCCAGTGGTGCCCCTAAAGAAATGAAAAAATAATTTATGGAATCAAAATGATGAGGACCAGAATAAAAGTCCAAGCAGCTTTTCCCTCCAGAGTTCTCAGCCTAGGCAAGTTTAGTTAATTTACAGAATAAGCTGTACTTTTCAGCAGAATACATTTATTATTACACTACATTTCACCTTCCCAGTGTAACAAAATGACTTTCAAATTTGTAAAACTACTCCACACCGATTTTCTTTTTAATTTTTCCCCCCAAAAATATTTCCATAAAAATATATTGGCTTCAAAATTTCACATTTCTACCCAAAACTGACACTTCAGTTAGAGGCAAATGACCAATGGCAAATTACCCCACTAAGTGATTTCGAATGCTTGTGAACTCCAGCAGAGATCTCTCTCTTTGGAGGTAATTACAGTGGAACCTTGGATTATGAGCATAATCCGTTCCAGGAGAATGCCCGTAATCCAAAATACTCGCATATCAAAGCGAGTTTCCCTATTGAAGTCAATGGAAACTAAAAAAAATTGTTCCGCATTGACTTTAATGTAATGCAATACCACATGCGGCCAGAGGCGGGGGGTGCCGGAGAGCCTCGGAAATGGCCGAAAAGGCCCAAGGACAGTTCGGCTAACCTCGGAAATGACTCCGTTCATGAGCCTTTCCGAGCTCAGTAGAACTGTCCTCTGCCTTTCCGAACAGCGACAATCGGCGCCGTTCAGCTCCGGCGCCCCCCCACCTCAGGCCAAAAGCGGTACTGCACACCGATTTGGCCTGAATCCTGCTCGTTTTGTGAGACAACACTTGCAAACAGAGTTAGGATTTTTAGAAATACAGTGCTCTTATTCCGAAACGCTCGATAACCGCGTTACTCGCAATCCGAGGTTCCACTATATTCTGCTCTCAATGTCTTATTCCTCTTGCTGCAGTGATTTTGCTCTCCTTCTCTGTTTGAGGCGAGGCACGCCTATACAGCCAGTTATCCAAGTACTGGTGACAGCTGGTAGGCAGAGTTGGAAACTC
The DNA here is from genome assembly GCA_029206835.1 of Rana muscosa. Classification (NCBI taxonomy): domain Eukaryota; kingdom Metazoa; phylum Chordata; class Amphibia; order Anura; family Ranidae; genus Rana; species Rana muscosa. Next base: position 77,203,558 of record CM055117.1, on the reverse strand, counting down.
AAGAGCAGGCAAGCTTGATCACTGGAGACCCAAAAGATTTGCAGAGTCTACCTTCTGAAATTTACTAAATATGAAATCAGTTTTGGAAAGTCTTATTCTTTGATCAGTAAAAGGGCAATAAAAAACAAATGCAAGATTCATTCATAAAATTGAACCTATCAAAAAGAATGGCCACTGTAGGGTCATTTTCTAGCAGAGACCGATGTAACTGGTTCTCTCCATAAAGAAATGTATATCAGACAGCCACTACACAGTTCTGCACCCATTCCCTAAAACAGCACAGCATATTGCACACAACAATGATCTGCCTAAAGACACGGTACCTGCACATCCTTTCTGACATCTGCAATGCCATTCCAGCGGTATAGGGAAGCTATGTGATTCAGAATAGCAGAAGTAAAAAAACGCAATTTCTGGGTCTTTGTTATGGCTTTATTGTGAATAATCTGCAAGGAGAATTACAAAAATATATTGAATGGAAATTAAAGAAGCAAGTCAGAATAAAAGAAAAGAGGGTGACATTAAAAGTACAGTATATGTAATAACATTTTTTTTCACTTTGGAGAGGGTTAGAAGTGTTAAAACCCCTGTCAGGTTTTTATTGCCGTCTGTGTTCCACTGGGGGATTCATCCTCTATATTTTCCCTGGTGACCAAATGTCAATGATGGAAAACCCAAACTTTTAACAGAAACAGGTGTGGGTAATATTCCAATGGAGACACCAGTGGCAACTGTCTCAGGATAAGATAGATTTCCTCTTTTTTCCTGTTGGGTTTCTCAGACAGGAAACCAAGAAAAATCTCCCTGATTGGACAAAGAATACGAAAAAAACCTGACAGGGCCCTAACCATTCCATCTGTAATGAAAGGTTCACCTTTAAAAATGATTGTAAAGTCACAAGGTTTTTTTTTTTTATCTTCATGCATTCTATATGCTTTAAAGGGGTTGTAAACCCTCCTGTTTTTTCACCTTAATGCATCCCATGCATTAAGGTGAAAAAACATCTGACTATTACCGGCCCCCCAGTTTTACTTACCTGAGCCCTGGAAAGTCCCACGACGAGGACGCGCTGGATCTTTGCCCGGGTTCTCGGCTCTTCATTGGATTGATAGCAGCGCAGCCATTGGCTCCCGCTGCGGTCAATCAAATCCAATGATGTGGGCGCCGGGCCGAGTCCTGCATTCGGCGGCTATGGACGCCGAATGCAGGACTCGGGAGAGCGCTCGCAAGGTAACCCCCTTGGGAGAGCGCTTCCCAGAGGGGGTTATCTGATGCGGGGAGGAGCCGAGAGAGCCGGGGGACCCCAGAAAACAGCGTTCGGGGCCACACTGCAAAACGAGCTGCACAGTGGAGGTAAGACATGTTTGTTATTTAAAAAAATAAAAAACTAACCTATAGTGTCACTTTAAGATAAAAAGCCTTTTGTGCAGCAGCCCCCCTAATAGTTATCTGAGCTCCATCTAGTTCCAGTGATGTTGTAGGATTGTATCGGCTGCCCGGGACTTCCCTCCTCATTGGCTGAGACAGCAGCGTGACACCTTTGGCTCCCGCTGCTGTCAAAGTCAGTCAGCCAGTAAGGAGAGAAAGGGGGCGGGGCTCAGTGTCTGAATGGATACAGGGAGCTGTGGCTCAGCTGCCCCCATAGTAAGCGGCTTGCTGTGGGGGCACTCAACAGGAGGGAGGGCCCAGGGGAGCAGAAGAGGGACCCTAGAGGAGGGTCTGGGCTGCCCTGTGCAAATCCACTGCACACAGCAGGTATGACTTATTTTTTTTGTTAACAAAAAAGAGATTTTAAAATCACCGAGAAAAAAAAAAAAAAAAAAATCCACATTTTTGCAGAAAAAAATAAATCCATTATTGATTTTCCTATAGGAGCCTGCAAAGCATTGCAACCATGCTCAGTAGGTCGTGGGTGTAATGTCAGGCTCTTGCACACCAACTCTCCAGCTTTCTGCCCATATCTTTGTACAGGCTTTCAGTTAGAAACATGGAAGTGTCAACGAACTATGGAGTGTGATAATCAGCAGGTGGGAATTGTAGTTTATTCATTTACAGATCACTGTGAATTAATGACACGGCTGTGCAAGCAGGCCCCCACACAGAGGCACCACTTTTAAATGTGACAGTAGAGGAACAGGGGATGGGGCTCTGGAAGTGGCGTGAGGGTGCTTAGGACCATGTTACACCCTAAATACAGGTGTAACATGTTCTTAAAAAGGGGTTGTAAAGGTTCGTTTTTTATTTTCTAAATAGGTTCCTTTAAGCTAGTGCATTGTTGAATCACTTACCTTTGCCTTCAATTTCCCTTCTAAATGTTTTTTTTTTCTTTGTCTGAATTTCTCACTTCCTATAATATTGCCCCCACCATCCGAGCCGTTCTGGCTGGGGGTTAGACAGCATGCTAGCCCCCTCCCTTGGGACTACATCCCTGTGGGGGGACGTTGTGAACGTCACAGCTTCTCCCCGCAGGGATGTAGTCCCAAGGGAGTGGGTGAGCATGCTGACTAACCCCCAGGCAGAACGGCTCGGATGATGGGGTAAGCTTACAGGAAGTGAGAAATTCAGGCAAACAAAAAAAACATTTAGAAGGGAAATCGAAGGAAAAGGTAAGTGAAGCAACAATGCACTATCTTAAAGAAACCCCTTTAATGGTGAATTTAGGCTTTAAAATTTTGGGCTGGATTATTGCACAGAGAGTTTATGCTTTGAAAGCAGTGTATTAGAACAGAGACCTCACCTTGGTTTGCAGCAAGGACAGCAGGAGATTTATTGTGGATATTCTATCTTCCTTTATCCCAGTGAAGAAAATCTCACTAAAGAAACCTGAAAAAATAATGTAATGGCAGAATGTTTAAACCATAACTGGCAAAGTGGCACAAATCTACTAGGACACAGTCTTGTGGCTTAAATGTAGCTTTGAAGAGAACCAGTCATCAAAAAAAGCATCAGTTCTAAAGCTCTGCTTTAAGGCTCCATTCACACTTGTACGACTCCAAAGTTGCGTTGACTTTGGAGTGCAACTTTAACTCAACTTGGATACGGCTTTGACCAGTGATAATGGAAAACTGTTGCATTGTACAACATTCAGGTACGACTTTCATGCATCTTCTGAGGGTTAACATTGAAATCTATGGCCCTCAAGTTGCATAAAAGTCAGACCGAAGTAGTGCATGAATTACTTTGAAGTTGCGCATATATAAATGATTATCATTGCAAAACATGGGGAACAACCTGTCATGCAACTTTGATGTCCAAAGTAGCATGACAAGTCGCACAAGTGTGAATGGAGCCCAATTCTTACATTGGTGCAGCCTTTTTTTTCCCCCAGGAGTTTAGACTTGTATTTTTTTCTGTAACAGCAGACATACCAGACAAGTGTCAGCTTGTAGGGCCACCATATATTCTGTATGAGCTCAGTACTGATAACACACTCATTTTCCATATAACAAAGACACTGCTAGGGTGACATGGAACAGACTATTAAGGCTTTGTAACGTAATTAGGGTTTTGGAAGAAGATAAACCAAACAGAGCCTCAGTTATCAGTCCTGAACTCAGGCAGGAGGCAGGTCAGCCTCCATTGATGCCTTACATCCAGAGCTGACATTTCATTAGATGCTAGCATTTTCCTTTACTGCACATTTGTGTGCGGTCTAATTGCATGTCTGCTCTGTATGGGTGTCTCTTTCCCAACAACACGCGCTGTATGTCTGTGCTTACCTCATTTTTTTTTTTTTTTTATGTGCAATAGGTGGGGGTAGCCCACTGCCCTCAATGTGCGATCATTCCAGAAATCTGTGTGCTCAAGTGAGAAGGCTTTCACACTGAAGCGGTGCGCTAGCTGGACCGCTCCAAAAGTCCTGCTAGCCGCATCTTTGCAGCAGTGAAGGAGCGGTGTGTTTACCGCTGCTGCTCATTGAAAGCAATGGGAAACCGCGGTAATACCGCCCACAATGCGCCTCTGCAGAGGCGCATTGCGGGCGGCATTAACCCTTTTTCGGGCGCTAGCAGGGGTTAAAATCACAGCCGAATATCGCGGTAAAAACGACGGTTTAGCGGCGCTAAAAATAGCGCCACTATACCGCCAGCGCACCTCCCCGCCCCAGTGTGAAAGGGGCCCAAGACCCCTTTCACACTGGGGCGTTTTTCAGGCGCTTTAGCGTAAAAAAAAAAAAAGCGCCTGAAAAAAGCTGCATCTGCTATCCCAATGTGAAAGCCTGAGTGCTTTCACACTAAAGCGCCTGAAAAACGCCCCAGTGTGAAAGGGGTCTTAGCTTTACCAGCGTTTTTTGGGCACTGCCAGTGCGAAAGGGCTCTGAAAGCACTCAGGCTTTCACATTGGGATTGCAGATAAGGCTTCTTTCAGGCACTTTACAGGCACTTTTTTTAACGCCAAAGCGCCTGAAAAACGCCCCAGTGTGAAAGGGGTCTTAATGTTATGGTTTAGGCACTTTGTAAATCATCAATGCTCTCTGTAGTAAAGTCATGTGTTCTATATATTGTAACAGAATGTTATTTATATTATCTTCTCATGGCCAACAGTGCCATCCACTGGCTTTTATAAATACTACAATAACTTATTCGCAATCACTTGTCCTGATGCCTACAGTATTTCTTCTAACATTCATTTGGCGATACAACAAACCTCCAAGAGATCATCCCTGTCCCTCATTACCCCTTTGAGTCATTGGTGGTCAATACTGTATACCGCCATAGAAAGAAAAAGATTTCCCTTCACTGAACAGACTGAGAGTCTGGCTGGGCTGACCTGAATGGGTGTGCTCCTGCTCTAACAGCATTTCACTGGATCACAAGAACAGGAGGCTTGCTGCCGAAATAGCCAGATCGTTTTTTCTACATGCGTCTTGATTTATTTCCGCTAATGGGTCCAGAAGAGGAGTTGGGTCAACAGGAGAAAGCCCATTCAAAAATGAGGAGAACACACACAGTGTGTCAGTGATATCAGGGCTGTAAGACCATGGTGTTTCTGGTACGTTGGAAGGTTTCGATATAAATTTGATTAAAAAAAAAGTGTACAGATAAGTGAATATGACTTAAAGCAGAGTTCCACCCAAAAGTGGAACTTCCGCTCGTTGTACTCCCCCCCCCCCCCCTCCGGTGACACATTTGCCACCTTTCGGGGGGAGGGGGGGGACAGGATACCTGTCTTTTACAGGTATCTTGTTCCTACTTCCGGGAGCCTCAGCTCCGGGTATTGACGTCACCGCTCGGGCTCCCTCCTCCTCCTTCCGCGACCGCCGGGCCAGTAGGAGAGAGGAGCGGAGCCTCGCGCATGCGCAGTAGGGTTCCCGGCGTGAAGCCGTGAGGCTTCACTGCCGGGTTCCCTTACTCGCAATGGAGGCGGCAGCACCCGACAGCTGGTGGAAACATCAGCTGCGGTGCCGACATCGCTGGACTCCAGGACAGGTAAGGGTCTGATTATTAAAAGTCAGCAGCTGCAGTATGTGTGGCTGCTGGCTTTGAATTTTTGCAGCGGTGGGTGGACCTCCGCTTTAAGCAGGGTATACATGCACCAAAATGTGGTCAGTTCAGCAGAAACTGGCCGAATTTCAGGTCATGTGTACTGCTGTCTGTGCAGAAGTGGGAGTCCCTGCTGTCAGAATAAAAAGGCACAGTGGGAGAGATTGCTGCATCAACATAGCTTGCGGTGATCTGTGGGAGTTTTAGTTCAAACTGCTGGTTGAAAAAAAACTCAACACGTATACCCAGCTTTAATCACTAGACTTAGATTACCTTTGAGCTCCAGAACTTGAACAATGTTAGTATTATCCCCAGTAATCAGGAAGGAGAGAGCAAACTGTATATATGCCATCCTGACATCCGGTCTGCCCTACAATAGAAAGACAGAAGGTTTCAATCATACAAAAGGAATGAGGGGCATTGCAAATAAAATTGACATAAAAGCATTTTTATCTTCCCTTCAAACTAAACGCCAGACAAAACAAAATACACAAAATGAATGCAACTCTGTGATCACCATTATATATCTCACAATATAGTTTTTCTATGCAAGAATTGTATAGGCGGCAGGCGGGAGGGAAGGACCGAAGGCGTGGCGGAGGAGGCTGGTGGTGGAGAGAGAACCAGTCCAGTACCTACAAGTAGAAGGCAGGGGTCGGCGGTGCAGACCTGTTTGCGGTCTACCTGTCCCCGATCAGCCAGTTTTATGGATCAGTATGCGTGCTTGGATTGCTATGGATACTTACTTGTTTGTCTCTCTTCTTCAGCAATCCTGGTAGGTACTTGTTGTTGAAATCAAAATGGCTGAAAACATCCCTGGCACAGTCTGGTCCTTGTGTCACCATTGCGGACAACAAGTTGAGGCAAATTCGGGACATCCTGTGCAGATTAAAGAATAAAAGGTTTTTAGAAGAAGGAAACTAAGATGATACAAACAACTTTACCTATTGCTTAGGAAATATTGTGTTCATTATTAGCAGTCCAGAGTAATGTACAGCACAGCGCACTGGGTGGAGAACATAGTAAACAAGAAACTATACAGAGTGGAGTAGTGTGAACTATGCAACATATAGTATAATGCAGAGAGAAGAGCAGAGTTTAAGATAGAGCTGTACAGCATATATAATTTACAGCGCAGCTTTCAATGCTCTGGTATATATGTAACTGCAAAATAGTACAGAAGAAAAATTGAGCATTCACTATATTTATAGCAAGGAATGCTGATGTCCAAAGTATGGAACATGCAGCAGAGTTTGAAAGGGTAAAGCATATAATGCAAAATCTGCTCTCCTCTTTGGTGCCATAAAAACACAACCAGCATGTGTAGTCTGGGGGAGTGGATCTCACCTCAACATATCAAAGATTCTGCAGTAAAATCCTAAAAAACAACATTCAAAAATAAGGCAACTGTGAATTTGCATTGTCTGTGACAATATGACTCCCATCAGTCAACTTCCCCTGAGAGAACCATGGAAATATGCTAAATTTATCATTCTTCAATACTTTGAGTCTAAACCCAGAATAAGTACAGTATCTCACAAAAGTGAGTACACCCCTCTAGGGCCGAAACTACTAATCGATTATGAAATTAAATCGATTACAATTTTCATAATCGATTAATCGGCCAGTAACATAATGAGGCTAAAAATAAACAAAAATTAGCTCTTTATAGTACAAAAAGAGCAAATTGCTACTGTAAATATTACTTTCACTGTCTCACAGTAAAAAACGAACCCCTTACAGTAGCGATTATTTGCTCTTTTTGTACTAATTTTAGTTTTTTTAACCCCATATTACTTAACATCTCAGGCCTGGGTCACACCTCAGTGTTTTTTGGTGCTTTTTGCAGAAACACGCTACAGGTCATTTACATGGTTTCTATGGGACACGTTCACATCCATGATTTTTCAGCTGCTGCGTATTTGGAAAGGGCAAGGACTTTTTTTAAACGCGAAACCATGATATTTTAGTTTTTTGGTTTAATATACTTCAATGGAGAAACTGCAGAAAAGCATGTAATGTGTTTTTGCGGCAATTTGTGTTTTGTAATCTGCCCAACAAATTGGCCCAAAAAAATAAAAAAATAAAAAAAATTACCCTTTTTTTTACGGTTATTAACCGATTAATCGAAACAATAATCGGCCAACTAATCGATTATGAAAATAATCGTTAGTTGCAGCCCTACACCCCTCACATTTTTGTAAATATTTTATTATATCTTTTTATGTGACAACACTGAAGAAATGACACTTTGCTACAATGTAATGTAGTGAGTGTACAGCTTGTATGAAAGTGTAAATTTGCTGTCCTCTCAAAATAACTCAACACACAACCATTAATGTCTAAACCGCTGGCAACAAAAGTGAGTACACCCCTAAGTGAAAATGTCAAAATTGGGCTCAAAGTGTCTATATTTTGTGTGGCCACCATTATTTTCCAGCACTGCCTTAACCCTCTTGGGCATGGAGTTCACCAGAGCTTCACAGGTTACCACTGGAGTCCTCTTCCACTCCTCCATGATGACATCACAGAGCTGGTAGATGTTAGAGACCTTGCGCTCCTCCACCTCCCATTTGAGGATGCCCCACAGATGCTCAATAGGATTTAGGACTGAAGACATGCTTGGCCAGTCCATCACCTTTACCCACTAGCGTTGCTAGCCAGGTGCGGGGGGGGACGGGGGGGGACGGGCGGCACCCGGGCGACACCCACCAGAGGGGTGACACCCGTGGGTAGCGCAGCGGCACCACACTGACATCGCCCGCCCGCTGCCCTGTGCCTTAGGCTCACGCTGCGGCTGTGTCCCTCAGCGGAGCGGAAAGAAGCCGCCGCCCCCTCTGCCTCCTCTCTGTTTTCATCCACAGAGGAGGAGGAGGAGCCCGCTCGAGAGACACACCGCTGTGTGTATCTGCCGCTCTGTTCTGAGGTCTGTAAGGTAAGGGGGGCATCTTTACTGATGGGGGGGAGGGGGTGTCTGTACTGCTGGGGTCTGCACTAGGGGGAGTTTGCACCAGGGGGGCTGTAACTGAGGGGGGTCTGCACTGATGGAGCGGTCTGCACTGAGGTGGGGGTGTCTGTACTGAGGGGGAGGTTCATACTGAGGGAGGCGGGTCTATATTGATGGCGGGGAGTCTGTACTTAGTGGAGCGGGTTTGTACTGAGGGAAGGGATCTATACTGTGGGGTCTGTAGTTAGTGGAGGGGACACCATTTTTTTTTCGCACCGGGTGACACCAACCCTAGTGACGCCACTGCCTTTACCCTCAGCTTAGCTTAGCTTCTTTAGCAAGGCAGTGGTCATCTTGGAGGTGTGTTTGGGGTCGTTATGTTAGAATACTGCCCTGTGGCCCAGAAGGGAGGGGATCATGCTCTGCTTCAGTATGTCACAGTACATGTTGACATTCATGGTTTCCTCAATGAACTGTAGCTCCCCAGTACCGGCAGCACTCATACAGCCCCAGACCATGACACTCCCACCACCATGCTTGACTGTAGGCAAGACAAACTTGTCTTTGTACTTCTCACCTGGTTGTATCCACAAACGCTTGACACCATCTGAACCAAATACTTTAATCTTGGTCTCATCAGACCACAGGACATGGTTCCAGTAATCCATGACCTTAGTCTGCTTGTCTTTAGCAAATTGTTTGCGGGCTTTCTTGTGCATCATCTTTAGAAGAGGCCTCCTTCTGGGACAGCCAGCCATGCAGACCAATTTGATGCAGTGTACAGCGTATGGTCTGAGCACTGACAGGCTGACCCCCCACCCCTTCAACCTCAGCAGCAATGCTGGCAGCACTCATATGTCTATTTCCCAAAGACAACCTCTGGAAATGACGCAACTTCTTTGGTCGACCATGGTTTAGGCCGGTTCTGAATGGAACCTGTCCTGCTAAAGCGCTGTATGGTCTTGGCCACCGTGCTGCAGCTTAGATTCAGGGTCTTGGCAATTTTCTTATAGCCTAGGACATCTTTACGTAGAGCAACAATAATTTTTTTCAGATCCTCAGAGGGTTCTTTGCCATGAGGTGCCATGTTGAACTTCTGGTGACCAGTATGAGAGAGTGAGAGCGATAACACCAAATTTAACACGCCTGCTTCCCATTCACACCTGAGACCTTGTAACACTAACGAGTCACATGACACCGGGGAGAGAAAATGGCTAATTGGGCCCAATTTGGAAATTTTCACTTAGGGGTGTACTCACTTTTGTTGCCAGTGGCTTAAACATTAATGGCTGTTTTTTGCGTTATTTTGAGGGGACAGCAAATTGACACTGTTATACAAGCTGTACAGTCACTACTTTACATTGTAGCAAAGTGTCATTTCTTCAGTGTTGTCACATGAAAAGATATAATAAAATAATTACAAAAATGTGAGGGGTGTACCCACTTTTATGAGATACTATAGATAAGGACTTCTAACTATACAATGACTGGTACGATTAAAGAGGGGTTAGCATAGCAGCAGTGTGGGTAAATCTTTCTAAAGGAGCTCCGGACAGCAGTAATAACCTGACAGGGGTTCTTTCCCTTCTCCACTCATTTCAAGACAACACAACCTACATTTTAAAAGCATTGCTTCTGAGCATGCGTATTTGTACTTTGGATTTTTTTCCAACGGACTTGTGTACACACAATCAGATAATCCGACAGCACACATTTGTTGTCGGACAATTTTAAAGCATGCTATCCAACATTTGTTGTTGGAAAATCCAACAACAATTGTCCGAGGGAGCATACAAACAGTTGGATTTTCTGACAAAACCCTTCCATCACACATGCAATGTTGGAAAATTCGATCGTCTATACAAGGATTTAGAGTGACACACCACTGGCCCCCGTGGGCGCACGATCGCAGCTTATCTTGCTGGACGTCATATGATGTCCAGTCAGGATAACGCAACCACCGCCCAGCTGTCATTCTGCTATAGCCCGGGCAGGAAGTGGTTAAAAGGATGCCTCCACTGAAAAAAGGTTGAGAAACGCTGCAATAGAGAATGACCTTCCCAGCCACATGATGGAAAAAGAACATGGAGAATAATGCAGTCCCTAGGAAAGCCTTACCTGTGGGTTTCTGAGTACACAGCGGAATAGATCAGCTTCATGTGTGTATTCAGAATGTACTTGACTATGTTAACACCAGCAACACTCAGATGTGACAAGTCACTGGCCGTTCTCAACAAAATGGCTTCCAGGGCTTGGAAGAATAACATCGTCTGAAATCAGAGAAACGCAAAAAATTCATTGATAATCAGTATATAAGAAACCATAACAGGAGAGGTGTATGGCAGCAGAAATCAGCCTTGTTAGCAACACTAAAAATGGAATCTACAGTCACTTTAATTTTTGTGAATGCGCCCAATGTACCATAAGAAATGTTATTAATGTCTATTAAAGTTGTTCATGCAGTTTCTTGCCTCTCCTTCCCCTAGTAACTAGCTTTCCATTGGCTAAAACAAAATCAATCAAGTCTGAAAATGGCAGAAAAACATGTATATAAAAAAAAATGTTTGGAAATATTAAAAGGCATCGTATACTTTCAAAAGTTTTCATCGTTTTGACTATGTATTAGTGCAGTTATATTCCCGATGTGTTTTTTTGCCTTTCCTCGTAATGATGGGCTCACATGTTGTAGCTGCAGTTTGTAGTGCTATGACTGAGCAATCCCCCTATGTCCATGTATTCATTCACCCAGCTTCTCCCTATTCACTAAATGACAGGCAACGGTTTGTTCCGGGTCACACAGCATCCAATCCATTCCTCGCCACCCCCTCTGTGTTTCATCACAAATATGGGAGAGCTAATGCGATAAAACATCTCCCAGCTGTATGAATAAGCTCTCTGTTTCTGCTCTGCCTGTTTGTGCCTATGTCAGATCTCATTTCTGTGTAGCTCTCGCCTGCAGAACCCTAGATTGAGACCCAGTGATTGTGCAGTTTCTTCACAGGAAATGTCAGTTCTCAGACTACTCAGATGTAAAGATTTACTCTACTATAGGCTGTGAATACAGGGCAACCTGATCAATGCACATCTTATGCAGGTAGGAATGTGTACAAAGCTTCTAACCATTAAATGGGAGTGCCGAGTATCAGTTCAAACAAAACGTTGGCAAGCTTTCGACAAATTAAAAAAAAAAAGCGTCAAGCTGCTGCCAATCACAGCCTGTGAAGAGAGCGGGGGGGGGGGGGGGCTGAGCCTCACTGTCTGTGTCTATAGGCACCACAAGCAGTGTGCCTCAGGATCAAACCCACTGGTGTACAATAGGAAGAGGCTTCTTATGGTGGCACACAGAGAAGAGGGAGGAGCCAGGAGCGCCAGTGGGAGGACCCAAGAAGAGGAGAATCGGTGTTACTCTGAGCAAAACCACTGCACAGAGCGGATAAGTATAACATTCGTTTTTTTTTTTACATAATTTACCCTTTAAAATTACTTTAACTTTTGCAAAAGGTGGAGTAGGCCTTTAAATGCATTTTTAACACACGTTAGAATGTGATCAGTCTCTTGCAATTCACAAGACTGCAGAGCTCAGACTGGTAAAGGGGGTAGCAGCACAAAGATCCAATAGGGTGTGATGTTGTGCTCATGTACTAATAAGGAGCATGCTAAGAGAGATGAACTCATCAGTTTGTCTTTTCTTTGTTTCATTGTCCAATCACAGGCTGCGAGCTGGACGAGACCTAAAAGTGTTACTTAAAGAGCAAGTTTACCTTTAAAAAACAAAACAAAAAAAAAACAAAACATTTTTCTGCAAGTAATATGCATTAACTATTTTTTTTTTCTTGAGAACCTGTAAAGCGTGCAATGTCAGGCTCTTGCAGACTTTCAGTACACTGTCTGTCCGTACCTCTGATACAGGCAGGCAGTTACTGAAGCCCAGGAAGCTCAAATGGATTACAAGAGCGCTCACCATAAACATTAAAGGAGCACTAAACCTTTTTTTTTTTTTGCTTAAAAATAACAAACACGTTATACTTACCTCCACTGTGCAGCTCGTTTTGCACACAGTGGCCCCGATCCTGGTCTTCTGGGGTCCCTCGGCGGCTGTCTTGGCTCCTCCCCGCAAGGACTCCACACCTTAATGCGAGTGAGCTCGCATGGTGTGGAGCGATTGCGGGCGCGCTCCCGTGATACAGCGGCGGCCATAGCCGCCGACTGTATCACTCGGCCCCGCCCCCCGGCGTGCCGCGTCATTGGATGTGATTGACAGCAGCGCCAGCCAATGGCTGCGCTGCTTTCAATCTATCCAGTGTAGCCAATCGGCGGCCAGGCAGAAAAACGAAGAGGATGACGGGGACGAGCATGGGACTTTCGAGGGGCCAGGTAAGAAAAACGGGGGCTCGGGGGGGGGGCGGTATTGTCGAATGTTTTTTCACCTTAATGCATAGGATGCATTAAGGTGAAAAAACATGTAACTTTACTACTCCTTTAAGAAATACAAGCCTTCAGCCGCAAAGGCAGGCGATACTCGTAGGCTGAACAGGGATGTGGCAGAGCTGTGTGAATTTCAGAACTGGATGGATGGACAGACATACAACTCCTTTGTTAGGTAAAACAGCTCCCATAGATGTATGTTATCTGTGTATAGAGCCATTTGTCTGGAGTTTAGTGATAAATAAAGGGCACTCACCTCACTCTCAGGTCTTCTCTCTCCATCCAAAAGCTTCAACATTTCACTGCATTCCACAGAAATCTTAATATAACCCTCCACCACATCATAAATGTGAGGACTGGGCAGTTTTCTAGATAAAGTGATGAATTGCTGCAAACCTGAAAAACATGAATATTCATCATACACAGAGGAAGGTCTAGTAATCCACAACATCCCGAGTCACAGGACTTCCCATGAGCCGGAGCTTTCTAACCTGAATCCCCCCGCTTTGTGTACATGAGCTGGAATGACCCGACACACAGCTCACTGGATGAAATAATGAGCTTACAGTATTGAGTTCAGCTTGAGATGAGATCAGGGGACACCCAGGCTCATCCCTACTGTGGATCCGCTGCACCCAGAAAATATCTACAATGAGTACACCCCGCCACCCATCTGGGCATAACCAGGGGCCTCTTGCTTGTCAGTGCAGACCGCTCCTACCCCAGGGGCCTCTTGCTTGTCAGTGCAGACCGCTCCTACCCCAGGGGCCTCTTGCTTGTCAGTGCAGACCGCTCCTACCCCAGGGGCCTCTTGCTTGTCAGTGCAGACCGCTCCTACCCCAGGGGCCTCTTGCTTGTCAGTGCAGACCGCTCCTACCCCAGGGGCCTCTTGCTTGTCAGTGCAGACCGCTCCTACCCCAGGGGCCTCTTGCTTGTCAGTGCAGACCGCTCCTACCCCAGGGGCCTCTTGCTTGTCAGTGCAGACCGCTCCTACCCCAGGGGCCTCTTGCTTGTCAGTGCAGACCGCTCCTACCCCAGGGGCCTCTTGCTTGTTAGTGCAGACCGCTCCTACCCCAGGGGCCTCTTGCTTGTTAGTGCAGACCGCTCCTACCCCAGGGGCCTCTTGCTTGTCGGTGCAGACCGCTCCTACCCCAGGGGCCCCTTCGCTTGTCGGTGCAGACCGCTCCTACCCCAGGGGCCTCTTGCTTGTCAGTGCAGACCGCTCCTACCCCAGGGGCCCCTTCGCTTGTCGGTGCAGACCGCTCCTACCCCAGGGGCCCCTTCGCTTGTCGGTGCAGACCGCTCCTACCCCAGGGGCCCCTTCGCTTGTCGGTGCAGACCGCTCCTACCCCAGGGGCCCCTTCGCTTGTCGGTGCAGACCGCTCCTACCCCAGGGGCCCCTTCGCTTGTCGGTGCAGACCGCTCCTACCCCAGGGGCCCCTTCGCTTGTCGGTGCAGACCGCTCCTACCCCAGGGGCCCCTTCGCTTGTCGGTGCAGACCGCTCCTACCCCAGGGGCCCCTTCGCTTGTCGGTGCAGACCGCTCCTACCCCAGGGGCCCCTTCGCTTGTCGGTGCAGACCGCTCCTACCCCAGGGGCCTCTTGCTTGTCAGTGCAGACCGCTCCTACCCCAGAGGCCTCTTGCTTGTCAGTGCAGACCGCTCCTACCCCAGGGGCCTCTTGCTTGTTAGTGCAGACCGCTCCTACCCCAGGGGCCTCTTGCTTGTCAGTGCAGACCGCTCCTACCCCAGGGGCCCCTTCGCTTGTCGGTGCAGACCGCTCCTACCCCAGGGGCCCCATCGCTTGTCGGTGCAGACCGCTCCTACCCCAGGGGCCCCTTCGCTTGTCGGTGCAGACCGCTCCTACCCCAGGGGCCCCTTCGCTTGTCGGTGCAGACCGCTCCTACCCCAGGGGCCCCTTTGCTTGTCGGTGCAGACCGCTCCTACCCCAGGGGCCCCTTTGCTTGTCGGTGCAGACCGCTCCTACCCCAGGGGCCCCTTTGCTTGTCGGTGCAGACCGCTCATACCCCAGGGGCCCCTTTGCTTGTCGGTGCAGACCGCTCATACCCCAGGGGCCCCCTGCTTGTCGGTGCAGACCGCTCCTACCCCAGGGGCCCCCTGCTTGCCGGAGCAGAACGCTCCTACCCCAGGGGCCCCCTGCTTGCCGGTGCAGACCGCTCCTACCCCAGGGGCCCCTTCGCTTGTCGGTGCAGACCGCTCCTACCCCAGGGGCCTCTTGCTTGTCAGTGCAGACCGCTCCTACCCCAGAGGCCTCTTGCTTGTCAGTGCAGACCGCTCCTACCCCAGGGGCCTCTTGCTTGTTAGTGCAGACCGCTCCTACCCCAGAGGCCTCTTGCTTGTCAGTGCAGACCGCTCCTACCCCAGGGGCCTCTTGCTTGTTAGTGCAGACCGCTCCTACCCCAGGGGCCCCTTCGCTTGTCGGTGCAGACCGCTCCTACCCCAGGGGCCCCTTCGCTTGTCGGTGCAGACCGCTCCTACCCCAGGGGCCCCATCGCTTGTCGGTGCAGACCGCTCCTACCCCAGGGGCCCCTTCGCTTGTCGGTGCAGACCGCTCCTACCCCAGGGGCCCCTTCGCTTGTCGGTGCAGACCGCTCCTACCCCAGGGGCCCCTTTGCTTGTCGGTGCAGACCGCTCCTACCCCAGGGGCCCCTTTGCTTGTCGGTGCAGACCGCTCATACCCCAGGGGCCCCCTGCTTGTCGGTGCAGACCGCTCCTACCCCAGGGGCCCCCTGCTTGCCGGAGCAGAACGCTCCTACCCCAGGGGCCCCCTGCTTGCCGGTGCAGACCGCTCCTACCCCAGGGGCCCCCTCGCTTGTCGGTGCAGACCGCTCCTACCCCAGGGGGCCCTCACCTTTCAGTGCAGTATTGGGCTCTTTCAGTAAGGATTTGAAGAGGGTTCCTGTGAACTCGGGCTCCGGAGACTTGGCTTTCTTGGGCTCCGGAGACTTGGCTTTCTTGGGCTCCGGAGACTTGGCTTTCTTGGGCTCCGGAGACTTGGCTTTCTTGGGCTCCGGAGACTTGGCTTTCTTGGGCTCCGGAGACTTGGCTTTCTTGGGCTCCGGAGACTTGGCTTTCTTGGGCTCCGGGTCGGAGCCGTCCCCTCCGATACTCCGGCTCCTCTTCCCCATGATGATCCGATCTCCTGGCTGTGTACTGTCACCAGCACACAACACGTGGGGGCAGCATACAGCAAGCGGTCCGTCCCGATCTCGCTCCGACGGAAACAAAATTCACTGCTCATGAGTTCCGGATTCAGGAGGTGTCAGGCCAGGGGAAGGATATCCTGGACTGACTGGTACACTTCCGTGCAGACATCTAGTGACAGATGATAAAATAAAATTGTCCTGTTATTAAAGTCAGTGAAAAAATAAATGTCAATGGAGATAGTTTTTTTTCCTGCCTTTGAGAATCAGCTATTGGTATTTTTATCACTTTAAAGATTGTCTACTTTGCCCATTGTAAAGTGGCAGGTTCTATTAACAGGAGGCACAGTCCTGTGTAGAATATGACTCTTCTGAGATTGTCAAATGCCAGCGTCCCCCGCATCACTCAATGGTTCCTCCCACTGATCCCTACATCACTTCTAGCTCCTGTAATGACCTAGAGGCCAGCGGATACTTACCATCTGTCCCGGATTTGGCAGGATAGTCCCGCTTTGCATTAATTGTCCCACGATGACCATGTCTGGGGCTTTGTCCCGGGATCACAGCGTGAGGTTCATGCACAATATTGACAGTCCACAGCTGTGAACTCGGGACCTCCCTCTCCACCTCCGGTGTCTTGTCGAGCTGGTTCCCCTATCGATATGGTTCCGGGCTCGACCGCGCAGGCGCTGCCGAACAGCTGTTAAAGCTCGGGGATTTCCGTCTGCTCGGCTTGTGCCTGCGCAGTCAAGAGGGAACCAGATCGATAGGAGGAACCATAGGCTCGGCAGCTGTGGACGCGCTCGCCCCCGATGCTTCATTACACACGCCGCTTTCTTCTTCATGCCGCTCTATACAGCAAGGGGCGGATCAGATGTGATATTGAGCAGTGCGATTTGTTTGTTTATACAGGACGCTCTATACAGCCCCTTGCTGTATAGAGCGTTGTGTATAAACAAACAAATCGCACTGCTCAATATCATCACATCTTATCTGCCCCTTGCTGTATACAGCGGCATGAAGAAGAAAGCGGCGTGTGTAACTAAGCAACGGGAGCGAGCGCAGCTGTTACACCTCGGAAATTTCCGTCGCCTCGGATTGCGCTTGCGCAGTCGAGCTCGGAACCATATCGATAGGAGGAACCAGCTCGGCAGAACACCGGTCTGCAATGCCATCACCCCACCATGTGGAGTGGAGAGAGGCATCTGTCCCGGCCAGGCAACGGCTTCAGTACTTCATGGGGGTTCTGTGTGAGCTCCACCCTCCCCAGGTCCATCATCAGTATGTAGTCCGACCCGGCAACCGGAACCAGAGAAGTCACAACAATATACGATATGTCAAACAGTGACTGCAGTGGTGGGTGGTAGACATGTGCAGAACGAAAAAATTTGTTTAGTTTGATTCGTTATTTACATAAATTCATTTAGTTAAATTAGTTTAATTAATTTGATTTGTTTTCGGAATTTGTTTTGTTTTTCGACCGAATTCGGAAAATTCGAATTCCATTCCTAATCAAATTTATTCTATTCGATATTCACATTTTGGAAGATGGTTATATTCTTTCTATTCCATTCTATAGTTTTTTTTCTACTCTATTATATTCTTTTCTATTCTATTATTTTATTTTCTATTCTATTCAAATTTGATTTATTTCTTTTCGAAATTCTAATTTGACAGTGTGTGCAGGGAGAAGATGGTTATATACTTTTTATTCTATTCTATTGTTTTTTCTATTTTATTCTTTTTTATTATTTCATTTTCAATTCTATTCTTAACTATTTTATCCTATTGTATTCTTTTCTTTTCATTTTGAATTTATTCTATTTGAAATTTGAATTCTGGAAGATTGTTATGTTCTTACTATTTTATTCTATTCCAGGGCTCGACAAACCCCGGGCGTCAGGTTGCATTTGCGACTAGAATTAGCGACCTGGCGCCTGGGGCGGCACAGCTGGGGTATCCTGTCTCCGTGCACACCCCCCCTCTCCCCCGGCGCGATCGCGTTGGGCCGCGCCGGCCGGTAATTGAGGCCGCGGCTTTGCGGCCTACTGCAGTCCTATGCTTCCTTCTGGAATCTGGCGCCCCCTTGTGGTGGCCGTTGGTATGACAAGACAACCAGCAATACTAATGGAGCTTCCTCTGCCTGTTTTCACTGCCCGCCATCTACTTCCCTTTACTTAGAACCCCTAAACATTATATATATTTTTTATTCTAACACCCTAGAGAAATAAATGGCGGTCGTTGCAATACTTTCTGTCACACCGTATTTGCGCAGCGGTTTTACAAGCGCACTTTTTTGGTAAAAAATACATTTTTTAAATTAAAAAATAAGACAACAGTAAAGTTAGCCCAATTTTTATATTGTGAAAGATAATGTTACGCCGAGTAAAATGATACCCAACATGTCACGCTTCAAAATTGCGTCCGCTCGTGGAATGGCAACAAACTTTTACCCTTTAAAATCTCCGTAGGCGACGTTTAAAAAATTCTACAGGTTGCATGTTTTGAGTTACAGAGGAGGTCTAGGGCTAGAATTATTGCTCTCGCTCTACCAATCGCGGCGATACCTCACATGTGTGGTTTAAACACCGCTTTTATATGCGGCGCTACTCACGTATGCGTTCGCTTCTGCACGCGAGCTTGGCTCAGCTTGGCTCCTAACTTTTTTAGCTGGCTCCTAGATTCCAAGCAAATTTGTCAAGCCCTGTTCTAGTCTATTGTTTTTTTTTCTATTCTATTCTATTCTATTTTAATATATTCTTTTCAATTATATTCAAATTTTGGAAGAATGTTATTTTCTTTCTATTTCTATTTTATTCTATTCTATGTTTTTTTTCTATTCTATTCCTTTCTATTATTTTCAATTTTATTATTTTTCTATTCTATTCAAATTCATTCTCTTTGAAATTCAATTTCTGGAAGATGGTTATTTTCTTTCTATTTTATTCTATTGTTTTTTAATATATATTCTATTCTACTCTATTCTTTTATTTTCTATTCAATTCTAATCTATTCTTTTCTATTCTATTCAAATTCAAATTTATTCTATTCAAAATTGGAATTTCGGCAGACAAATTTATTCTGCTCTATTCGATTGTTTTTTTCTAATCTGTTCTATTCTATTTTATTTTATTCTTTTTTTTTCTATTTAAATTCAAATTAATTCTATTTGAAATTCGAATTTTAGAAGATGGTTATATTCTATTTTTTTATTTTATGTATTCCATTATTTTCTATTCTATTTTATTCTGTTCTTTTATTCTCTATTCTATTTAGTTCTGTTTTACTCTATTCTTTTCTATTATTTTCTATCCTATCCCTTTCTTTTTTATTTTATCCCTTTATTTTCTATTCTTTTATTTTCTATTCTATTCTATTTTTTTCTATTCTATTCCTTTATTTTCTATTCTGTTTTATTCTCTTCTGAAATTTGATTAGAAAATAATTCAAATTTGATTCGAAAACTATCCGAGTTTGATTTGAAAACTATCCAAATTTTGTCCGAAATTTTCAGTTCATTATTTCGGATTAGTTTCATTTAGTTACTATTGTAATTCAGATACTGTACATCCGAATTCCCGAATAACGAAACATTTGTCCGAATTTCGATTCAGAACCGCATATGTCTAATCAATGGCAATGGATGTTAAAAAGGTTGCACAGATTTGTAGGAGGGTAGTAGGGAAATGTGCAGGGGGGTATAGAGATATGGGGAGGAGGGGGGGGGGGGTATGGAGATGTTCTAGGGCAGTGTTTCTCAACTCCAGTCCTCAAGGCGCCCCAACAGGTCATGTTTTCAGGATTTCCCTCAGATGAAACAGCTGTGTTAATTACTAAGGCAGTGAAACCGATCAAATCACCTGTGCAAAATAATGGAAAGCCTGAAAACATGACCTGTTGGGGCGCCTTGAGGACTGGAGTTGAGAAACACTGTTCTAGGGGATACAGAGGAGTGCTGTCAGATATAGAGGTGTGCTGGGGGGTACAGAGGTGTGTTTGGGGTAGGGATATGTACTGTGGGATGTAGAGGTGTGCTGGGGCTATGGAGACATGCTTTCCAACTGTCCCAGTTCTTGTGGGACTGTCCCGGGATTTCAACCAATCCCCGTGACCCATGGATCTGGGTTGTGTCCCGGAGCCCAATGCCAGAGGTACAGAGATATGCTCGGTGCGATACAGGGGCATGCTGGGGGGGGGGGTACAGATGTGTGCTGGCAGGTACAGAGATGTGCAGGAGGTACAGAGACGTACTGAGGGGTACAGAGATTTTCTAGGGGTACAGAGACGTACTGAGGGGTACAGAGATGTTCTAGGGGTACAGAGACATACTGAGGGGTACAAAGATGTACTGAAGGGGTACAGAGATGTACTGAGGGGTACAGAGATGTTCTAGGGGTACAGAGATGTACTGAGAGGTACAGAGATGTACTGAGGGGTACAGAGATGTTCTATGGATTACAGAGACGTACTGAGGAGGACAGAGATGTACTGAGGGGTACAGAGATGTTCTATGGGGTACAGAGATGTTCTATGGGGTACAGAGACATACTGTGGGGTACAGAGACGTACTGAGGGTACAGTGGAGTCCAGGGAGGATGTTTTGCATTACACCTCCCTGGCCCCTCCATTCCCCATAATGAATTCCTAAACCCCATGCTGACTGTAGTATTCGTACTCCTGACCCTTGCACTCTGCCGTACAGACTCCTGCACTATATTGTACATGTAGCGCCATTATTCTGGGCTCTTCTTCGCCTCATGGCCCTCCTGGCTCGAGGTATGTGTTACTGGGAATTCAGCCTCGGAGCCATGTTAGTCCGAGGCTGTAACTATGCCAGGTAGGCCCAGATGTCTTTACCGGGGCCTGCGCTTGAAGGTGATCCTGTGCTGTCCGTCCTGAGGGAGGAAGCCACTCAATGGAGGAAACCAGGGGAGGACCTGTCCAGGAGAGGACCGAGCGGAAGGCCGGTATCTTGTGGAAGGCCTGGGGACCATATTGAGGGATGCACCGTAATTAAAGTAACCTTACAGTCTGCCGGGTTGGCTTAAAGGCTCTTAGACTGTAAGGCTGGATATCCGGGTACTAAAATCCTGTGGCAGAGGATAACTGAACGGTTCAACATAACCATCAAAAAGGTCTGTGGCAGAGACTGTTCTTTCTTATCTGTTCGAGCATCATTCTGGCTGCTAGGCCAGGTGAGAGGGGCCTATCCGGATGAGCAATACCCACTCAAAGGAGAGTGGTGAGTGAGACTTTGTATATTAGGAGTTTTTCCACAGTGATCTGCTGTGTGTGCCTGAACCTTCCCCTAACCCTCCATCCCTCTACCTATGCAAGTTTGTGGGAAAATAAAGCCTGAAAAAAAAAAGGATTCATAACTTGCAAGTTACTGTAGACTCTCAACCCCTAGACAATGAATGCTGAGGTAACGTGCAAGGCCCAAAATTTAAACCAGCAGCTCCTACGGGGGTGTGCTACACATGGGGGCTCGAGTCCGGGATTTGCCGTTGCCTCTCGCAACTGGACTGAAAGATTTTATTATTTCACCGAGAGTCTACAATTAAGAGGCTGTTGGACTGTATTCTTGAAAAAAAAAGGGATTAAGTGTGCAGATCACTCTGGTAACTGTGTAGGCTGTGGGCGGAGCCAGGAAAGCCCACGAGCTACGTGGCAAAAGGACCAAAAGGGGAGGAGTTCCCGCCTCCTGCGTGAGATGCGTGTGTGTGTCTGGCGCCAAAGGGAAGAAGCTGCGAGATCACAGTGAGAAGATCGGAGAGCAGCCATGTCGTTGTACTCGTTGGCACAGTCTGTGTCAGGGCCTAGGATGTTTTCCGCTAACGCTGGTGCAAGCGTTACACGGCCAGGAACTCTATTGACAGATACAGGCATCCGAATGAAGCCGCATGGGCATTTCATCCTGTACACCAGTGGAGATGTGGAAGCGCTGGGCATGCTGTTCCCTAAATGTGAGGGACTGGCCGTTCAGCTACGTCCATTTGCCAGATGCTTGCACTGCGTGGAGTATTTGTTTGCGGTGGACCAGCCTACTGAATCGCCCCGTGCCTACCGGGTGGATTGGACCGCAGGCATCGCTACGTTGGAGGATGTTGCCCCCGGGCCTGTGGCCGAACCTGTACTTGTCGCGCCTGTTGCGGTGAGTGACCCCTGAGGGAATGCTGTTGCTGCAGTTGTTGCAAAACCCTCCGCGGACATTGTTCCAGATACCACCTCCACGGCACTTGTTCCCATTGCACCCACCTGGGTGGGATACGTGAAGGCTTCCCGCGACCGCGGTAGAGGCCTACCCCAGGTACGGCGGGAACCGGACCCCGAGAGAGCTGATATCCCAGGGACGTCCACGTCAGGAACCGGTAAGAAACCTGGGGAGAAACTATTCAGGACTGTACGTAGTTATTTTCCAGCAGAAGAGTTGGAAGACTCGGAGTTAGACTCTCTGTCGGCTGTTTGTGGAAAAATATTGGAGTCTATGTCTCAGGAGTAGGGATGAGCCGAACACCCCCGGGTTCGGTTCGCACCAGAACCTTCGAACGGACCGAAAGTTCGCGCGAACTTTCGAACCCTATTCGTTATAATGGACGCGAACGTTCGAAATCAAAATTGCTAATTACAACGGCCAATATGCATGTTAATGTCATAAAACAGGTTTGGGGACCCGGGTCCTGCCCCAGGGGACATATATCAATGCAAAAAGAAATTTTAAAAACTAAAGTTTTTTCGGGAGCAGTCATTTTAATGATGCATAAAGTGAAAAAAAAAAAAGTGAAATTTTCCTTTAAATATGGTACCTGGGGGGTGTCTAAAGTATGCCTGTGAAGTGGCATGTGTTTCCCGTGTTTAGAACTGTCCTTGCACAAAATGACATTTGTAAAGGAAAAAAAGAAGCCATTTAAAACCACTTGCGGCTTTAATGTCATGTCTTGTCCTGGCCGCCATATGGCTGAAAATCCTTGAGAAAAATGGCATGGCTACCCCATCACCCCCCCCCCCCCCACCCCAGCCCCTTTGGGTCTTGTATGGATACTAAGGGGGACCCCGTACCCAAAATAAAACCCTATACCTACAACCCTATATACTCTGAACAGCAGTATATAGGTGGTGAAAACAAGACATGGACTGTAGGTTTGTTCTTAAGTAGAATCTGAACAGGTACATTATGAAGTGTAGCTACATCCCAAAAAAATCAATTTTTAAGCTTTTTGGAGAACATAGGGAGGGGTTATCACCCCTGTAACATTTGCTGTCTTTGCACATCTGTTCAGAACATGTCACCTCACTTTCCGTTCCAATGAAAAATGTTTTTGGAAAAGTGGGGTTTTAATTGAAACAAGGATTGGTGATAAAGCATCAGTAGAGAGGAGATACCTTTTTCCCAAATTAAATCTAACAGGATAGAATTTTCCTTCCTAGGGGTAGATTTCCTCTTACTTCCTGTTTTCTCTTGCCGTTTGCAAGTAGGAGTCGTTTGTAAGTTGGATGTTTGAAAGTAGGGGCCTGCCGTATATACTCTGCAGAAATTTGCCCTATTAGATGTTGGTGTAGCCACAAGACTGGTGGGCACAGGAATGGGCCCTGCTGTGAGTTAATAGATCAAGATTTGTACTTGCATGCACCTGTTGAACCGGGCAGAAAAATTGGGCCTTTGGTGGTGGTGGTGGTGGTGGTGGACGGTGTTGCCACAAGACTGTAAGCCCTCACAGTTACTCTTGGTGGGTGCAGGAATGGGCCCTGCTGTGAGTTATTAGATCAAGATTTGTAATTGCATGCACCTGTTGAACAGGGCAGAAAAATTGGGCCTTTGGTGGTGGTGGTGGTGGTGGACGGTGTTGCCACAAGACTGTAGGCCCTCATAGTTACTCTTGGTGGGCGCAGGAATGGGCCCTGCTGTGAACTATTAGATCAAGATTTGTAATTACACGCCCCTGTTAAACAGGGGCTGAAAAATTGTGCCTTAGGCATTGGTGCTGGTGCCACAACACTGCAACCCCTCACAGATACTGTACTTGGAGCACAGCAGTCACACCTGTTGCGAAGCATCTTTTTAAAAAATTGTAATTACACGCCCCTGTTATACAGGGGCTGAAAAATTGTGCCTTAGGCACTGGTGTGGTGGCATGGATCATTGAGGAGGAGGAAGAGGATAGTCAGTGAACATAACAGGACAGTCACTCAGCATCAGCATAGGCAGTCTTGAAGGGATGTGACATTATAAATTATTCCGTTATATCCGCTTCAGGTGTCTGGTAGCTGGTGGTGATCCAAGACTGATTCATTTTTATGAAGGTCAGTCGATCAACCGAGTCGGTGGACAGGCGCACCCTATGATCGGTGACAAATCCTCCAGCAGCACTGAATGTGCGTTCGGAAAGAACGCTGGATGCAGGACAGGCCAGTAGCTCAATTGCATACTGTGCAAGCTCTGGCCAGTGATCCATCCTCAGGACCCAGTAAGCCAGAGGATTTTCGGTGGGAAAGGTGTCCAAGTCTGACCTTGCCCCTAGGTATTCCTGCACCATGTATATCAGACGCTGGCGATGGTTGCTGGAACCGATCATACCTTGGGGCTGCGGACTAAAAAATTGTCTGAACGCATCGGTCAGACGTCCACCTTCCCCACCGCTCCTTCTGCTACTGACCGAAGCCTCAGCAACTCGTCATCCAGGACCAGGAGTTTGTAACCTCCCAGTTTCTGGGAACGCGTTGCACAGACCTTTCTGCAAGGCCTCCCTGAGATGTCTCATCCTCTGCTCCCTCTGCGACGGCAAGATAAGGTCCGCAACCTTACCCTTGTACCGTGGATCAAGGAGAGTGGCCAGCCAGTAATGGTCACTCTCCTTGATCCGAAGAACACGAGGATCCTTCCGCAGGCTTTGCAGGATCAGGGAGGCCATGCAGCGTAGGTTAGCTGAGGCATTCGGTCCGGAGTCTTCTGGGTCACTGAGGATGACATGATCGCCAGCCACCTCCTCCCAGCCACGTACAAGTCCACTGGTTTGTTGGGACTGTACATCATCCCTAAAAGACTGCTGCTGCTGATGCTGAGTGCCAGGCTCCACCTCCATGCTCACACAATCCTCCTCCTCCTCCTCCTCCTCCTCCTCCTCTTCCTGTGTGATGGGTGGGACAGAAGGAACATTGTCTGGATAAAGGGGGCCTTGAGAGACAAGGAAGTCCTCCTCTTCCTGCCTCTGTTCTGCCTCAAGTGCCCTGTCCATTATCCCACGCAGCGTATGCTCCAACAGGTGGACAAGAGGTACAGTGTCACTGATGCATGCACTGTCACTGCTCACCATCCTCGTGGCCTCCTCAAATGGTGAGAGGACAGTGCATGCATCCCTGATCATGCTCCACTGGCGTGGGGAAAAAAAGCCAAGCTCCCCTGACCCTGTCCTGGTGCCGTAGTCGCAAAGGTACTCATTGATGGCCCTCTGCTGCGTGTGCAGTCGCTGCAGCATGGCCAACGTTGAGTTCCACCTGGTGGGCATGTCACATATTAGGCGGTTCTTGGGCAGGTTCAGCTCCTTTTGCAGCTCAGTCAGCCGAGCACTGGCATTATAAGATCGGCGGAAATGCACACAGACTTTCCTGGCCTGCCTCAGGACATCCTGTAAGCCTGGGAACCTGCCCAAGAACCGCTGCACCACCAGGTTGAGGACGTGAGCCATACAGGGCACATGGGTGAGCTGCCCCTGTCGCAGGGCGGAGAGGAGGTTGGTGCCATTATCAGAAACGACCATTCCTGGCTTAAGCTGGCGTGGCGTCAACCACCTCTCGGCCTGCCCCTGCAGAGCTGCCAGAACCTCTGGCCCAGTGTGGCTCCTGTCCCCCAAACACACCAGCGCAAGCACGGCATGGCATCTTTTTGCCTGCGTACTCGCGTAGCCCCTTGTACGCCTACGGAGCACCGCTGGTTCCGAGGACAGAGCACTCGAAGAGGACATGGAGGAAGAAGAAGAGGAGGGGGTGGAGGAGAGAGGTGTGTCACAACCAGTAGTAGCATTTTGGAGGCGTGGTGGCGGAACAACCTCCAACACTACTGCACCTTGTCCTGCATCCCTCCCAGCTGCCAATAGAGTGACCCAATGGGCCGTGAAAGAAAGATAACGTCCCTGTCCATGCCTGCTGGACCATGAGTCAGCGGTAATATGCACCTTACCGCTGACCGCCCTGTCCAGCGAGGCATGGACATTGCCTTCCACATGCCAGTAGAGAGACGGAATCGCCTTCCGTGAGAAAAAGTGGCGTTTGGGAACCTGCCACTGAGGAACCGCACATTGAACAAACTCACGGAAGGGGGCCGAGTCTATCAACTGAAAAGGCAGCAGTTGAAGTGCTAGCAATTTAGCCAAGCTAGCATTCAACCGCTGGGCATGTGGATGGCTGGGAGTATACTTCTTTCGACGGTCCAGCAGCTGGGGCAGGGAAATTTGCCTGCTACAATCGGACGTCGGTGTACTGCAAGTACTTGGTTGTGACACACCTAATTCTACACCTTCAGTCCTCTCAGAGCAGCTTTCAGAGAGGACTGAAGATATAGTGGGGATGGAGATCCCAGCTGATGAGGAGCAAGGAGAGGTCCGCTTTGTTCTTTGGTGTGGGTCTTTTATGTGTGCTTGCCAACGAGCTGCATGGCAGGTCGACATATGTCTGCTCATGCTTGTGGTGCCCAAGCGGCTGATGTTTTGGCCACGCGAGATACGCTTGAGACAAATATTGCAAATAGCAGTGGTGCGATCTGATGCACTCGTCTCAAAAAAGGCCCACACCAAAGAACTTTTGTGATAACGTGCAGAGGCAGCGCCCTGCACAGGCGGAGCTCTGCGGTGTGGTACAGTTGCTGTGCTGGCCTCTAGCTGGCCTCCAGGGGGCATCCTGCCTCGTTGGACATGTGACGCTGCATCCTCCTCCTCCTCCTCCTCTCTCCCTTCAGGCACCCACGTGGAGTCAGTGACCTCATCATCCCCTCCCTCTTCACCACTAGAGCAAACCTGGCAGTAAGCTGCAGCTGGTGGAACACTACTGCCAGATTGCTGTCCTTCAGCATCCCCTCTCTCTGCGCGCACACTACTGACTTCCTCAAGCTGGGTATCATCATCCGAGCCTTCGAATCGTTGGGCATCCTCCTGGAGCATGTACCCAACACTGTGCTCAAACAGTTCGGGGGACTCCTCAGGAGGACATGGTGGGTCTAGGGAAGGGGTGGCTGATGATGCCATTGAGTACGCGTTGGCAGCTGCTCTGCCAGTACCCTGAGCCTGGGTGAGAGAGGATGAGGAGGATGAGGAGGGCTTGGTCATCCATTCTACCAAGCCTTCGGCATGATGCGGCTCCACATGTCCAGCTACCGAAAACAAAGACAAGCGTGTCCCATGGCCACGTGCTGATGACGATGCACGACCACGTCCACGGCCAGCACTGTTGTCTCTAGAAACAGAGCCTGCCTGCCCTGTGTTCTTGCCTCGGCACGCTCTGCCTCTCCTTGGCGGTCTTCCAGCCATTGTAGTCGGTAGTGTATATAGTATAAAAAATAGAACTCCTATGTGTGCTCACAACACACTGTAGGTCCTATGGGTGCTGACACTAACACACTATAGGTACTATGCGTGCTGCTGACAAGAAAATATAGGAGCTCTGTTTGCTGCCACTAACACACTAGAAGTCCTATGGGTGCTGCTGAGAAGAAAATATAGGAGCTCTGTGTGATGCCACTAACACACTAGAAGTCCTATGGGTGCTTCTGAGATGAAAATATAGGAGCTCTGTGTGATGCCACTAACACATTAGAAGTCCTATGGGTGCTGCTGAGAAGAAAATATAGGAGCTCTGTGTGATGCCACTAACACACTAGAAGTCCTATGGGTGCTTCTGAGATGAAAATATAGGAGCTCTGTGTGATGCCACTAACACACTAGAAGTCCTATGGGTGCTGCTGAGAAGAAAATATAGGAGCTCTGTTTGCTGCCACTAACACACTAGAAGTCCTATGGGTGCTGCTGAGAAGAAAATATAGGAGCTCTGTGTGATGCCACTAACACACTAGAAGTCCTATGGGTGCTGCTGAGAAGAAAATATAGGAGCTCTGTGTGATGCCACTAACACACTAGAAGTCCTATGGGTGCTTCTGAGATGAAAATATAGGAGCTCTGTGTGATGCCACTAACACACTAGAAGTCCTATGGGTGCTGCTGAGAAGAAAATATAGGAGCTCTGTTTGCTGCCACTAACACACTAGAAGTCCTATGGGTGCTGCTGAGAAGAAAATATAGGAGCTCTGTGTGATGCCACTAACACACTAGAAGTCCTATGGGTGCTGCTGAGAAGAAAATATAGGAGCTCTGTTTGCTGCCACTAACACACTAGAAGTCCGATGGGTGCTGCTGAGAAGAAAATATAGGAGCTCTGTGTGATGCCACTAACACACTAGAAGTCCTATGGGTGCTGCTGAGAAGAAAATATAGGAGCTCTCTTTGCTGCCACTAACACACTAGAAGTCCTATGGGTGCTTCTGAGAAGAAAATATAGGAGCTCTGTGTGATGCCACTAACACACTAGAAGTCCTATGGGTGCTTCTGAGATGAAAATATAGGAACTCTGTGTGATGCCACTAACACATTAGAAGTCCTATGGGTGCTGCTGAGAAGAAAATATAGGAGCTCTGTTTGCTGCCACTAACACACTAGAAGTCCTATGGGTGCTTCTGAGATGAAAATATAGGAGCTCTGTGTGATGCCACTAACACACTAGAAGTCCTATGGGTGCTTCTGAGATGAAAATATAGGAGCTCTGTTTGCTGCCACTAACACACTAGAAGTCCTATGGGTGCTGCTGAGAAGAAAATATAGGAGCTCTGTTTGCTGCCACTAACACACTAGAAGTCCTATGGGTGCTGCTGAGAAGAAAATATAGGAGCTCTGTGTGATGCCACTAACACACTAGAAGTCCTATGGGTGCTGCTGAGAAGAAAATATAGGAGCTCTGTGTGATGCCACTAACACACTAGAAGTCCTATGGGTGCTTCTGAGAAGAAAATATAGGAGCTCTGTGTGATGCCACTAACACACTAGAAGTCCTATGGGTGCTGCTGAGAAGAAAATATAGGAGCTCTGTTTGCTGCCACTAACACACTAGAAGTCCTATGGGTGCTGCTGAGAAGAAAATATAGGAGCTCTGTTTGCTGCCACTAACACACTAGAAGTCCTATGGGTGCTGCTGAGAAGAAAATATAGGAGCTCTGTTTGCTGCCACTAACACACTAGAAGTCCTATGGGTGCTGTTGGGGTGCAATGCTGTGCTAACAGCACTGCGGTTGGTACTACTGCAATACTGTACTAACAGTAAGCACGCACCAGACTAATCCCCAGCAGCAGCTAATAACACACTAACTGTGCAATCAGCAGCAATGAACGATCAATGACTTAGGTAGCAATGGTTTAGCAAAGAAATAGCCAATGGTTTAGCAAAGAAGAGCAAATCTTTCAGTATCAAGCAAAGACAGAATCAGCAGACTAATCTCTCCTAAAGCCGGAACTCATGTGACCGGGGCCGATGGCGTGGCGGCCTTTTAAATGGTGGGGCGTGTACTAAAGCCCCTGAGCTGTAATTGGCTACAGGCGTCCTGCCTGTAGCCAATTATTGCTCTCCGAGTTTCGGGCGCTGTGATTGGCCAAGCATGCGGGGTCACAGTGCATGCTTGGCCAATCATCAGCCAGCAATGCACTGCGCCGGCCGCGCCGGCCGCAATGCATTGCGGGGCCGCTCGCATCACACGAATGTGATGCGAACGGCCCAAATAGTTCTGGGCTCGACGAGCGAGCGAACGCCCGGTGCTCGATTCGAACATGGGTTCGAATCGAGCACCGGGCCCATCCCTACTCAGGAGTTGGTGTGGAATAACGTGGAAGATGTTACCTTAACACATAACTGTTTGGAGTGGACAGCTATGGACTCCGGGGAAACTACACCCCGGGTGGAAACCCCGGACATTGATAAAGGGACTTTGCCTGTTATAGAGATGTTGCCTAAACCTGCTAAGTCCATGATAAAGAAATCGCCGGGTTCATGTGTGTTGCCGGGACGGGAAGCTCCCGTTCATTACCCAATCTTGCCCGTCTACAGAGAGTGCTTATGAAAAGGGTAGCCACGGAGTACGGCCTGGAATTCCCTTAAGTCCCAAGGGAGATAATGCAGGAGATTGAGGCAAACAGGGAGCAGTGGTACGGTGAAGCCATTTGGGACTAATTGTCTGTGCCAAAGCCATTTAGAAACCTGGACTATTCTTTTATTATGGCAGAACGCTTTAAGGGATGTTGGCTGCACTGGAGCTACGGCCGACACATCCCCGCTTATCGGATGACTATTTGCAGACCAGGAAAGGTGACATTGTGTATTTTATTACTACCCCGGACAAGCAAGGAAAATCCCTGACTCTGCTGGATCCCAGGTTTTACCTATGATCATTTAAAGTAACCCTTTGTCTTCATTTCTATTTTCCTTTTATGCAAGAAAGAAAATTTTCATCTGAGAGAAGGATTTTGTTTACCTTCTCATTTTTGCTGTGCTAACTGGACTCTGGGGAAATTAGTCAGTTAGGAATAGGGTTGCTGAAGGACTTCGGGATCAAGATGTCTATCTGCCTCAGCTCTTGGATTTAAAAGACTCTTGTGTGTTACCTCTGACACTAGGTGGCAGTGATCAGTAGAGTAGTGAGAGACTTTCAAGTTGATTATGCATCTTTTAAAAGTGGAAGGAAGGTTCCATCTCCTAGGAGAAGTAGCTTTGCTTCATTTGAAATGTCTTAATGGTTTCTATGGTATTTGTCTGTGTGCCTTTTGTTTTCTTTTAGGTAAGCCAGATCTTCTATCAAGACTACTGGAGAGTGGGTGGTCTGGACAGTTAGTGAGGGATTGTAAAATGTGTATTATTGTGATCTTACTGTAAAGTTCATGTAATGTTTTGCATTTTCATTTCCTTCCCTTTCCCTCCCCTTCCAGGGTTTTGGTTCAGGTACTGGTCCTCGGGATTGAGGACAAAGTTTTTTTTTACAGACACTGGGGACAGTGTCTTGTTGTAGTGGGGGAAGTATGTAGTGCCCTGCTCCTGATGACCAGGCGCTATGGTAAATTTAGTGCGTGTCTGAGCTGGTAGTTAGCTCAGACTCTGTAAATAATTAAGGCTAAATCATCCTCTGTTCCGGCTATTGCTGTGTTGGAAGGACTTCCCACTGTTTGCCTGTAGGTGGCGTTACCACCCCAGGCTAATGTGGAAGATTGACAGGCCAAAGCGCATTGGGTGCCTTTCCCCGGGAACAGTTCAGTGGGAGTGGTCTACCCGCTGAGCATGCTGGGGAAGGGTACTTAAGGGGCAGACACCATTATTCTGGGCTCTTCTTCGCCTCGTGGCCCTCCTGGCTTGAGGCATGTGTTACTGGGAATTCAGCCTCAGAGCCATGTTGGTCCGAGGCTGTAACTATGCCAGGTAGACCCAGTTGTCTTTACTGGGGCCTACGCTTGAAGGTGATCCTGTGCTGTCCGTCCTGAGGGAGGAAGCTACTCAATGGAGGAAACCAGGGGAGGACCTGTCCAGGAGAAGACAGAGCGGAAGGGCGGTATCTTGCGGAAGGCCTGGGGACCTTATTGAGGGATGCACCGTAATTAAAGTAACCTTACAGTCTGCCAGGTTGGCTTAAAGGCTCTTAGACTGTAAGGCTGGATATCCGGGTACTAAAATCCTGTGGCAGTGGATAACTGAACGGTTCAACATAACCATCAAAAAGGTCCGTGGCAGAGACTGTTCTTCTTATCTGTTCGAGCATCATTCTGGCTGCTAGGCCAGGTGAGAGGGGCCTATCTGGGTGAGCAATAACCACTCAAAGGAGAGTGGTGAGTGAGACTTTGTATATTAGGAGTTTTTCCCCAGTGATCTGCTGTGTGTGCCTGAACCTTCCCCTAACCCTCCATCCCTCTACTTATGCAAGTTTGTTGGAAAATAAAGCCTGAAGAAAAAGGATTCATAACTTGTGTGGACATTGAAGTTATTGTAGACTCTCAACCCCTAGACAACGAATGTTGAGGTAACGTGCAGGGCCCAAAATGTATCCAGCAGCTCCTACGGGGGTGTGCTACATACATTACATACTTCTCATCAAAGTGTTAACAGTTGCTGGTTGCTAAGCAGTCCCTGATAATTTTAATGAAGATTTTCTTTAACAGGCCTCTCATATTCAGTTATCTTCGGGCCCTTTAAATTGAAGAGTGATAACCTTTGTCATCTCTTGCAAATGCATGGGGCTAACAATGCGTTGATGCCTCTACTGGATCTCTGTGGCCTCATGGCTATTCCGGCTATTACTTAAAGTAGCAATCCATCCTCTATAGGGGATTACTGTGCTTGTGCTATTGATTGCCGTGAGCTCCTAGGCAATGCACACCCTACCCGGCAACCCCACACTATTTTATTATATAGTTCCATTTTTACTGAGTCGCATCTGAAGGCATATCAACTATGGCCTCTTTGTTCTGTAGGGCCAAGCTCCACAGTAGCAAATTGCTCTACTCCTTTCCATAAAATACACAGATGTGAACTACATCCATAGGAAACCATGTTAAATGGACTGTAGTGTGTTTCTGCAAAACTAAAAAAATGCATAGGTGTGAACCAGGCCTTAACATGTGTAGCATATGGACCCTTTTCCCTACCTTTGGCTCACTTGTAGGAAAAGGGCACACCGTACTATATGCCCGTACCCTCCTGTGTGAAGAGGTTGAGCAGTGTAAATATAACTGGGTCTCCACAGCTAGGTTCTCCAGAGAATGGTTCTCGTCTCTCATGCGATAAAGACAAGTCTCTATTTCCCCCAATAACTCCAAGGTCCACACCAGTTGCAACTCCAACGTAGAGTTTATTTTCTCATATGCACAGCCACTAGATAGGAAAGGGTGGATGGAGAACAAGACAGCAAAAGGTGTTGGAGTAGGTCCAGGCACAAACGAATGTATAATTCACTACCTGTCTCTCAAGTAGGCTTAGCTCACCCGGATAGTCTCCCATTAGAGTGGATCCTAGCAGCCGGAGTGATGCTCGAATTAAATTACACACAGTCTCTGCACAAACTGTTACGGGTGAATTTGGGTCTCTGCCATAGACCTGGTGAACTTTGGGTCTCTGCCACAGACCTGGTGAACTTTGCTTGTGGTATTAGGCCTCTTTCGGGGATATGACATCCCTCCAGAGAGTTACCGGGCCCCTTCCTTCACTGTGATCTCTCACCAGTCCCTCGGACCGGTCCTCCCCCAGCCTCCTCTTCCAGATACGGGTCTCCTCGCAAGGCAGCACCCTGGGATTCCTCTTCCCTCCGTGGGCCCCAGCCAGGGGAGAGCTGGTAGCCTTAGGCCTGGGGGGCAAGTCCAGTCAAGTGGCCCACTGAACCGCCGAATCAGCTCACCATCCATGGCCCACCTGTTTTTTCAATGCAGCCTCACCAGTGCTTATCAGTGCAGCCAACTTCAGTGCCCATCAATGCAGCCTGATCACTTGGGCAGGTTTCATGGGGTGTATGGTGGGGGAGATGGGGGGTCAGCTAGGAGTGTCAGGGTCTCTCACCTCAGCGATCTTAGCTCAGCAGGTCCTTGCACGCCACGGTCTCCTGGGGGGGGTAACGCTCCTGATCCTGGGGTCAAGTTGCAGCCAGCATCCAGCCCTGCAGCCCTGCATTCCGACTCCCTGGCCTGCCCTGCCTCTGTCTGCTTCCTAGAATCCGGTCCCAGGGAGTTGTAGTTTCCTCTGCGCTGCTGTGTTTTCCACCCACCGGAAGCTTGAGCGCGGACTACAACTCCCGGAATGCAACAGCTAGTGGTCGGCCGCCATGGCCGTTCCCCCGGCCCGGCTTCCTAGACCAGAATAAAAAAGAAAATGGTAGCGGGCAGCGGCTGCCGACCATTTTGAAAATAAGTTAGGGTGGCCTGGGAGGCAATTGTCACCCTGCCCCCTGGCCCAGCCCTCCCCTGGCCCCAGCCAAAGGTGCTGGACCCAAGGCCTACAGTTGCAGCCCCAGGGCTAAAGGTGCCTAGGACTGATACGCCAGTACTCTCGAACCTGGAACCCCACCCTCGGGCTATAGGTGCCCAGGGTGGCCAACGAACAGAACAACGACACACTCCCCGGGGTAGGACCCCCGGGAGAAGAACACCCCACAGGCAGCGTCTGCCCCTCTTATATCCTCTCCCGGCATGCACAGCAGGCCGACCACACCCACCATACCACCGCCGAGAGGGGACATCCAAGGCACAACCCTAGCCCCTGATGGCAGCGCCACCACAGGCCACAGGGAACTATACACCAGTATCCCACCTGCGGTATAAAAAATGGTTAGCAAAGCCCTATCAAATAAGGTGTTTGAGTACAACTACCACTCAAACATTCCCCTAAATTTGAAGACCCCGCTACACATATATTATCAAAGAAGGAGATATTTAAAAAGAGATCAGGTATTCTCCAATGCAGTAAAAAAAAAACAAAAAAAACTAAAATGTTCCTTTTAAAAGAAAACAAAGCTGCATCCTCTTCCATAGAAGAAGGTATAATTATATATATATATATATATATATATATATATATATATATATATATATATGGTCCTGCTATGAATCATACAGCATTAGGAATGTGTGATAGGCAGCATTTAAATAGGTCTAATCTCAGCCAGTGATTTCTCAGGCTCTTTGATGCCCTGCGTTTGTCATGTTATTTGAGTTTCCATGTGTTTTGTTTGAGTTTTCATGATAGGAGCCGTGGATTACATTTTTGGCATGGGTTCTAGGAAAGTGTAGAATAGGAGATAAGTCTCCCTCCCACACACATAAGTAGCACATATCACCTCCAGCTTTTAACACAACAGTCCTCCACCTATTTTTATAGAGTACAATAAGAGGGATTTTCTTCTACACGAGTCTGGTGGCACCGAAACAGAAAAATAAAGAATTGCTATATAGATTTTTTTTTAAAGTGACACAAGATTGTGGATTACCAACTGAGGCTAAGCAAAAAAAGCCATGAAGCAAAAACTTACTTATTTACCAAGGTAGCACAGACAATTTGGGCAGCACTCTACATATTGTACATTCACATCAATCTGTGCTCTCAAAGAGCTTACAATTAATTTTTTATTCCATAGTATTTTATTGCAATGTTTTATAGAGAGTTAAGCCCAGTTATACACGATCAGATTTTTCTCGGACAAAGAGTAGGACTTTTGTCCGAAGGGCGTTGGCCCAGAACTTGTATTGCATACAAAGGGCCAACAAACACGAAACTAAAAAAAATCAGCTCTTTAGCGCCACCCTTTGGGCAACTTCTGCTAATGTTGTGCTATGTTTAGCATTGCTTCTGAGCATGTGTGTTTGTACTTTGGATTTTTTTTCCGAAGGACTTGTGTACACACGATTGTATAATCCGACATCACACATTTGTTGTCGGAAAATTTTAAAGCATGCTATCCCACATTTCTTGGCAGAAAATCCGACAACAATTGTCCGATGGAGCATACAAGCAGTCGGATTTTCCGACAACAGCCTGTCATCACACAATTCCCGTCGGATAATCCGATCGTGTGTACCGGCCTTACCAATAAATGACAAACAGTCAAATTCAATAAGCCTAATGAAAAGCAAAATTAATAACGTAGTTGTGGTTATAAGAAATTGAGGACATTGGGCAAATGGTAGCCCATAATTGAGTACACATACACCCATGTAAAAATCAAAACATAAAATGACTCTTTATAATGAAAAGTATAGTGTGGGTTTCTTATGAGAAAAAAAAAAGGAGCTTGCAATCTAAGGCCCCTTTCACACGGGCGGCTGTTCTGCCGCAGTTAAAAGCATGTTTGTTTCTTTTGAAATTCAAGACCCCAGGCACAGCGATCAGCTGCATTTGTACACTGCGATTAGCTGCGTTTACATGCGGCTGCGTTTAGCTGTGGTTGGCCATTAATGTCATCCCCATAGCAACCATTTTTATTTTGATGTGCTTCCTGTTGTTTTTTTCTTTTGTTCACGCTGCTATCTGCAGCAGACACAGTGCACTGCGAGTACCTGCAGTTATGTGCAGATAGCTGCGCTACATCGCACCTGGACGCATTCAATTCAATTTTTTCTATTCGCACCAAACCGCATGTAACGAAATCACAGCTAAACGCTGTGTGTGAATGGGGCCATAGGAAAGCATTGTGTGCTTTTAGCTGCAGTAGAAAACTAGAAAATCGGCAGCTAAAAGCACCATTCTATCCGTCCGTGTGAAAGGGGCCTAAGGTCCCTATCTGCATACATACACATACAAGGACCAATTTAGACAGGACCCAATTAACCTACCAGCATGTCTTTGGGGTGTGGGAGGAAACCGGAGTACCCAGAGGAAACCCATGCAGCAAACACAGGGAGAACATGCAAACTCCATGCAGATAGTGTCCTGACTGGGATGAAAACGGAAGACCCCAGTCCCACAAGGCAGAAGTGCTATGAAAAATAAGATCGCTCTGAATTATGATATGCATTTTTTTCTGGCATGAAGAACATATAGCTCAGCAGCAGCAGGGCCGTGACAAGGGTGGGCAGGAGGGGGGGTTGCCCTGGGCACTGATGTACAATGAGAGGTGGGGGAGGAGCCCAACAAGGAGATTGGGGGAGGGGATTTGTGTTGGAAGGAGGAATATAGAGGGCGTCAGGGGGTAAGTATTGTTCTAGGAGGGGAAATTTGGGGACGAGGTGCTAAGAGTGGTGATTTAGGGACATTTGTGTTGGGAGGGGGAATGGGGGCGGGGGACAGATTTGAGCTAGGAGTGGGGATTTGGGGGAATTTGTGCTAGCAGGGGGGACTTGAAGTGGTGGAGGGGGGGGTGTGTACTAGGAGGGGACATTTTAGGGGTAGATGATTTGTGCTAGGAGGGGGGGGGGATTTGAGCTGGGGGGGATTTGGGGCAAAGATTTTCTGCTGGGAGGGGGGATTTTAGCATGGGGGTGAATTTATACTGGAAGGAGGAGGCATTTATGCTTAGGGGGGTAAGCATGCAGATTAGTGCTCAATGTTTTTGTGGGGGGATTTTTGCTGTCATATAATGCTCATACATCTTGGGGGTGGGGGGAGGTGTAGTTTGGCATGTTTGCCCTGGACACTAGATCACCTTGTCCCGTCACTGAGCAGCAGCACCATAAACATCTTGGGCTGACGAGTGAGGTGTATGATGATGAAATGGGGGGAAAAAATACGAGAATTTGTTTTTATATAGACCGTAGGGATGAGTGGAGTTTTTTCCAAGAAAAAAATTTGCTTGAATAAAAAAATATATATATTTTTAGATTTAGAGGGTGGAATTTTTGGCCTGTATTTAGGTTAGTTTCATTTTATTGCATTTGTGTTTTCTCTTTTTTTGTGTATTTAACTGGTACTAGTGTATTGTTGCTTTATATATTTTTTTTCTGTTGTTTTTTATTTTCTGTGAAAAAAATGTAACATAACAAGGCTAATGGGGGCTGTTTGACTGGAGTTCATGACTATATAGGACCCCACAACTGAGTAATTTAATTATCTGACCATGTATGATCCTATAACTCAGTAATGTCATTGTGAGATCTTGTAGATCCTATAACTCAAAATTTTTATTATCAAATCATGTAGGATCCTATAACTCGGTAATGTAATTTTCAGACCATGTAGGATCCCATAACTCAGTAATGTCATTGTGAGATCTTGTAGATCCTATAACTCA
This sequence comes from Rana muscosa, assembly GCA_029206835.1. Classification (NCBI taxonomy): domain Eukaryota; kingdom Metazoa; phylum Chordata; class Amphibia; order Anura; family Ranidae; genus Rana; species Rana muscosa. Next base: position 77,165,769 of record CM055117.1, on the reverse strand, counting down.
AAAATGGATCTATCAGACCATGTAGGATCCTATAACTCAGTAATTCCGTTAAATGCCCCTGTAGGGCCCTACAACTCAGTATTTTCATTATCAGAGTATCAGGGGTTGTTGCCAGCGGGAGAAGGAAACAACAATGCCTGAAGCTTGGTGGTAAGTGGAAGTATAACAATTACATAGTGCCAGTGGTCAGTTGGAGGAGGAATAGTGCCCCATCATTGGTATCAATGGGATGAATAGTGCCTCATATTTGGTGTCAGTGGAAGAGTGGAAGGAATTGTCCCTCATCTTTGGTGTCAGTCGGAGGAATAGTGCTACATTATTGGTATCAGTGGGAGGAATTATGCCCCACTGTTGGTGTCAGTGGAAGGAATGGTGCCTCATTGTGGGTGTCAGTGGGAGGAATATTGCCTCATTGTGGGTGTCAGTTTGAGGAATAGTGCCAGTATTAGTTTGAAGAAGAGTCTCCCAAGGGCCAGATAAAGCCAAGCAAGGGGCTGCATTCAGCCCATGGCACACAGTTTGGAGACCCCTGCCCTAAACAAAAGCAAGCTTTTAGCCCTTGCAATGTGGAGGGAGTCTCTCTGCAAGGATAGTTTTTGAGTTTCCCCAAAGTTCAGTTTTGATTATCTGACCATATAGGGTCCAATACCTCCAATACTACTCAATTATTTTTTATTATGAGACCACATATATCCGTTTCCTAGAACCTAGAAATGTCATTATCAGACCACATCGGACTCTACAACTGTATAATTTCTTCATCTGGCCATTATATGACCCTAAAACTCAAAGAGGTTGATTTACTAAAGGCAAATAGACTGTACACTTTGCAAAGTGAAGTTGCTCCAGAGCTTAGTAAATGAGCAGAAGACCTGTTGACTTCCATCATCCAATCACATGCAAGTAAAAATGCTTATTTTCGTTTTTCCTTGCACGTTATTGGGTATTCTTTGCAAAGTAAAGCTTTACCTCATTTGCCTTTAGTAAATCAACCCCAAAAACTTTACATAGTATTTAGTTATATGGCCATAGAGGATCCTAACTCAGTAATTTCATTATGAAATCATAAAAAAAAATCCTATAACCCTGTAGTTTCATTATCAGATCATGTAGATCCTTACAACTCAATAATATAATCAGACCATGAAGAACCCTACAACTTACTTATCTGACCATGTGGGATCCTATAATGTAGGAGTTTCATTATCAGACCACATAGAACCAGAAATGTAATTATCTGAGCATATCGATCCAGAAATGTCATTAATAGATAGAACCACCAGAAATGTAATTATCGGACCATATAGAACCAGAAATGTAATTAATAGACTGTATAGAACCAGAAATTTAATTATCAGACCTTATAGAACCAGAAATGTAATTATCAGACCATATAGAAGCACAAATATCATTATCTGACCATATAGAACCAGAAATGTCATTATCAGGCCATATAGAGCCAGAAATGTCATTATCAGGCCATATAGAGCCAGAAATGTCATTATCTGATCATACAGAACCAAAAATATCACTTCACTTCATCACTTATCAGAGCATAAAGAACCAGAAATATAATTATCTGACCATATAGAACCAGAACTGTAATGATCAGACCATATAGAACAGAAATGTCATTATCTGATCATACAGAACCAAAAATATCACTATCAGACCATGTAGAACCAGAACTGTAATTATCTGACCAATAGGACCATACACTGAATTTCATTATATGATCATAAAAAAAAAATCCTATAACCCAGTAATTTAATTAGCAGTGTCAGTAATAACTACAATAATTACAACTCAGTAGTAACCATAGTCAGACCTTGTAGATCCTATGTCTGTGTAATTTCATTGTCTCACCATATAGATCCACCATATGACTCAGTAATGTCATGATCAGATCAGACTGTGTAGGATCCTATAATGTATTGGTTTCATGATCATATAGGATCGTACAGCACAGTAATGTCATGTCACTAATGCCAGTATCGGAGGATCGTAGAGCTGAGTGATATACTCAGGATGACCAGTAGATGGCGGCAGCCCGCCATGCCCGGTGTACAGACCGGAGTGTAGAAGTCGGAGGTGGGAAGGTTCTTGTGGGTCGGAATCCTCCACGTGCTGTATGATCGGGGGAGGGGAGGGGCTGTGTATTGCACTGGTCTGGGTGAGGATGGCACTGCTGGCACTGGGAGCTGGATGGTGCCACTGATCCCACCACCCCGGTGCTGCGCTGAGCCATCCATAGACATACACACTGATCGCTCCGTCTATGAGGACCCCCATCACATCCCCGGGACTACAATACTCAGGGGTCAGATCATGTGATTGTCCACACTGCCCACCATGGTCCGGACCGATGAGGGGGGACAGGTGGACCTGAGTACCATCTTCTGCTTCCTCCTCCTCACCTACACCACACACGTCTCCGCCCTGGCTGACTTCTCAGGTAGGAGGGTGGGGGGAACTTTCTATTACTTTATAGAACTTTCATCCTCATGGCAAATGTGCAACTTTTATTTCTAGTCTCATACATTTATTGATGGGTTGTAGGTGACCCACGTAACATGCTGTGTCCGTGTATATAATATATATATATATATATATATATATATATATATATATATATATATAATATATATATATATATATATATATTTTTTTTTCTTTATTTCATGTGCCTGTATAAAGATATATCTATCTATCTATCTATCTATATAGATATTTAATATTGTTCTTAGAGATAAAAAAGTATATATATATATATATATATATATATATATATAAGAAAAAAAAAAAATATATATATATATATGTTTATTATTATTATTATTATTGTATTCTTTTTAGAACAAATGGAGATATATTTCCATATTTTCTTGGAGACACACTTCTACCTAAATGTAACATTCATGAACACATATTTATAAAAGTTACAAAATGTGTGTGTATATATATATATATATATATATATAATATTATTCTTAGAAAAAAAAATATATGTACACGGACACACCATGTTAAGTGGTATATATATATATATATATATATATACATTATTTCATGTGCCTGTATAAAGATCTATCTATATATATATATATATATATATATATTTATATTTAATATTATTCTTAAAACAAAAATATATATATATATATATATATATATATATATATATATATATATAAGAAAAAAATATTTATTATTATTATTGTTATTATTATATTTAATTTTAGAACAAATAGAGATATTTCTGAGACACACTGCTACCTAAATATAACATTCACTAAAGATCACCAGTGTCACGCTGATGGCACTGGGCCCAGTATAATGAAGGTATCACCAAATCGGAAATTCCGTTCGTCTGTGTGGAACTCCGATGGAGAAAAAACCTCGCATGCTCAGAATCAAGTCGACGCATGCTCGGAAGCATTGAACTTCATTTTTCTTGGCTCGTCGTAGTGTTGTACGTCACCGCGTTTTGGACGGTCGGAATTTGGTGTGACAGTGTGTATGCAAGACGGCTTGAACGGAATTCCGTCAGAAAAATCCGTCTGAGTTTATCCCGACGGAAAATCCGATCGTGTATACAAGGCATTAGGTGTTAATTCTCCGCATTGTGTAAAAAGTCTGTTTGATCCTGTCTTCTCTGATCTTCCGCTTCTTCCACTGTCCCCAATCCATCTCCTTATAAGACAGAGGGGGTTATTTATGAAAGGAAAATCCGCTCCTCCAGTCTGAAAACCACCCACTGAGGCTTTATGGTGCACAGATATACTGAAGAGCGTTCCCTGGCTGTTGGGTCCTGGCAGAGCCTTTTGGTACATCTTTACACATACAGGTATTTCCTGAGCGTGTACAAAGCTGGGGAAGATTTGAGATTTGTCAGTTCCATGCTACCCATCTTTACACATGTATGGGGAAACCCTGCACGTGCACAGATGTATGGGGAAACCCTGCACGTGCACAGAGGTATGGGGAAACCCTGCACATGCGCAGATGTATGGGGAAATCCTGCACATGCACAGATGTATGGAGAAACCCGCGTGTGCGCAGATGTATGGGGAAACCCGCGTGTGCACAGATGTATGGGGAAACCCTGCACGTGCACAGAGGTATGGGGAAACCCTGCACATGCGCAGATGTATGGGGAAATCCTGCACATGCACAGATGTATGGAGAAACCCGCGTGTGCGCAGATGTATGGGGAAACCCGCGTGTGCACAGATGTATGGGGAAACCCTGCACGTGCACAGAGGTATGGGGAAACCCTGCACATGCGCAGATGTATGGGGAAATCCTGCACATGCACAGATGTATGGAGAAACCCTGCACATGCACAGATGTATGGAGAAACCCTGCACGTGCACAGATGTATGGGAAAATCCTGCACGTGCGCAGATGTATGGTGAAACCCGCGTGTGCGCAGATGTATGGGGAAACCCACGTGTGCGCAGATGTATGGGGAAACCCTGCATGTGCATATGTGTATAGGGAGACCCAGCGCATGCACAGGTGTGCCCCCGGATTGTAGGGATCTGAAGCACTGCTCATCTGCACACATGTGGAATTCATTCAGCACAGTCATTTATTTTTTATTTTTATTAAAGTGGTTGTAAACCCCTACATATACCCAGTGAAGTGACTGGCTTCAGGTGATACACAGAGATGAAACAAATCCTCCTACTGTACATGAATTGACCCCTGTTTATCTTCAGTCTTCTTCTCTACATCCATTCCAATTCAGAGTTTATAAAGTTTGTCTAAGCTTTAAGAAAGTAGGACCAGAGAGCTGAAGGTAAAGTGGTTGTAAAACCTTCAGTATGCAGCTTCCCAGCCCCCCCCCCCCCCCAATACTTACCTGATCCCGATCCCAATCCAGCGATGTGCAGACGAGCCAGCGACTGCTGTCTTGGGTCTCTGCCATTGGCTTCAGTGGGGTTTGGGAGCAAGCATGCATGATTGCCCCCAGAGCTAGTGGCTTTCTCTGAGGGCATTGCTCAAGGAGCCAAGAGAGGTGGGGGACCCGAGAAGAGGAGGTTCAGGGCTGCTCTCTGCAAAACCATTACACAGAGTAGGCAAGTATAACATGTTTTTTATTTAAAATAAAAAAATATGAGGTGAGCTTTCAGAGCTGATTGGTGGGAAGGGACACACCCACCTTCATACAACACACAGGAACAGAGCTGAGCCTGTTATTACATAGTTATTCAGGTTGAAAAAAGACACAAGTCCATCCAGTTCAACCATAAGGCTTATTTTCAAATGTAAAGAGAAGGAGGAGATTAGTTTTAGAGGTTAAGGTTTGTTTAACCACTCAACCTCCAGAAGATTTACCCCCCCCCCTCCTGACCAGACCATTTTGCGATAGGGCACTGCATTACTTTTTCCTGACAATTTTGCGGTCGTGCGACATTGTACCCAAATAAAATTTATGTAATTTTTTTCTCACAAATAGAGCTTTCTTTTGGTGGTAGTTGATCATTGCTGCATTTTTTATTTTTTGCGCTATAAACCAAAAAATAAAGACACTTTAAAAAATATATACCGTATTTTTCGCTCTATAAGACGCACCTGACCATAAGACGCACCTAGGTTTTAGAGGAGGAAAACAAGAAAAAAAAATATTCTTAACCAAATGGTGTACTAAAATATTTACCAGTGCCTATGAAATGCAGCCTGACCATTGCCAAAGAAATGCAGCCCGACCTGTGCCATTATTGCAGCCCGACCTGTGCCATTGTTGCAGCCTTACCTGTGCCATCGCTTGGGCTGCTTTGTCTTCTCAGCAAGTGTCAGGACATGTCGGGAGATCGCCCGGCACTCGTGAGGGCTTGGGATGTCTTTCCCCTGCTCTCTTCCGGTACTAACTTCCAGTACTAACGTGGCAACGGCAGCGGGAGCAATGGTGTATTTGGTTTTGTGCTGCCCTAGGCCTGACTAAATTCTTGCACCCCCTAATTTAAATATGAGCCATCCCTTCCTGTCAAGGCCACACCCCCTCCTGTTTAAGACCCGCCCTGCCCGTGCAGCCCCATCAGTGCAGCCCTATCAGTGCAGACTACAACAGAGTCTAATGGGACCTGGGGGGGGTCTCTCTCTAACAGTGTCCATTAGAAAGTCTCTGTTAGAGAGAGACCCCCCTCCAGGACCCATTAGAGACTTCAAAAGAAGTCTAATGGGACCTGGGGGGGTCTCTCTAACAATGGCCCTTTCAGTGTCTATTAGAGAGTCTGTTAGAGTCCCATCCAGGCCCCATTAGAGACTGAAAGGGAGTATAATGGGACCTGGAGGGGGGCCTCTTCCTAACAGAGTGTACAGTGAATACATTCATTCACTTTGGTCCTCACAGGACCCCCTCCTTGTACCACAACTCTCACCCCTGCCCCAACCTCTCACAAAGTGGAAATAAATTTGGCACTGTGTAGCGCTCCTCTTACCTTAACTATGGGTACTGTAGCTGGCAGGCTGGCTCCCGCGTCCTCTGTGGCTGGCTCCTGTGACTGGCTGGTACCCTGGCCCTGCTGTGGATGGGTCACGGTGGCTGGCTGGCTTCCTGCTGTGGTTGGGTCACCGTGGCTGGCTGGCTCCCTGCTGTGGTTGGGTCACCATGTCTGGCTGGCTCCTGTGTGTGTCTGGCTGGTTTCCTGGTGTGGATGGGTCACCCTGGGTGGCTAGCTGGCACCCTGGCCCTGCTGTGGGTATGTCACTGTAGGTGGCTGGCTGGCACCCTGCTGCGGGTGGCTGGCCTGGCTCCCTGCTGCGGGTCAGTGGGTGGCTGGCATGGTGCACCCTGCTGTGGGTGGCTGGCCTGGCTCCATGCTGGGCGTCAGGTGGGTGGCACGGTGTACCCTGCTGCGGGTGGCTGGCCTGGCTCCCTACTGTGAGTCAGTGAGTGGGTGGCTGGCACAATGCACCCTGCTGTGGCTGACAGAGATGGGTAGGCTGAGAGAGGTGGGCTGACTGGGGGAGGGGGGCTGACAGAGGTGGGGTAGCTGACAGAGAGGGGGGTAGCTGACAGAGAGGTGGGCTGGCTGACAGAGGGGGAGGGAGGCTGACAGAGGGGGAGGGAGGCTGACAGAGGGGGAGGGGGGCTGACAGAGGGGGAGGGGGCGCTGATAGAGAGGGGGCGGACAGAGGTGAGCTGACTGACAGAGGGGGAGGGGGTGCCGACAGGGAGGGGGGCTGACTGACAGAGAGGGAGGGGGCGCTGACAGAGAGGGGGGGCTGACTGACAGAGAGGGAGGGGGCGCTGACAGAGAGGAGGGGCTGACTGACAGAGAGGGAGGGGGCGCTGACAGAGAGGGGTGGGCTGATAGACAGAGTGGGAGGGGGGCTGACAGAGCGATCAGAGGGAGACCTTAGGAGACACACGCCAGGCGGGACTCACACATGCAGTTGTTCCGGTCGCCATATCTGACGGAACACGACGGTCACTCACAGACCTGTCCCGCCTCCACATCCACCCCCGGGGCCAATCACAGACGCCCATGTCGGCCGCCCGCACATGACCCCATTCGGCCAATCACAGGGCGCTCGTCGCCCATCGCTAAGCTGGGCTTGCAGCGTTCAGTGTGAAACACAGCACAGGTCAGTCCGCCCCTGCAAGCGCCGCTGCATTTGTGCGGGAGGCGGCCGCGGGAAGACGGGTGGGGGGCTTGGCTTTTTCTCATGCCTAGTCCAAAACACAGCACTGAGCGGGGGGCGATGCCGGCAGTGGCGGAGGGGCGTTGACAGCGGCGGCAGGGGGCGGTGCCTGATGCACATTCGCTCCATAAGACGCAGAGACATTTTCCCCCATATTTTTTTGGGGAAAAAATGTGTCTTATGGTCCGAAAAATACGGTATATATATTTTTAACTTTCTGCTATAAAACATATCCAATAAAAAAATGTAAAAAATCTAATTTCTTCATCAATTCAGGCCAATATGTATTCTGCTACATATTTTCGGTAAAAAAATCCCAATAAGCAAATATTGAAGTTATAGCGTCTACAAACTATGTGATATTTTTATTTCTTTTGTTTCTTTTTTACTAGTAATGGCGGCGAACAGCGAATTATACCGGGACTGCAATATTGCCGCGGGCAATTGGACACCTAACTGACACTTTTGGCACTTTTTTTGGGACCAGTGACACTATTACAGTGATCAGTGCTACCTAGCTGGTGTTTTCTTACTGTGGGGGAGGTGCTTGTATTAAGGGAAGACATGGATCCATGTCCCTGCTTTGTGTGTGTGTGTACAATATATATGTGTGTATATATGTGTGTGTGTGTATATATATATATATATATATATATATATATATATATATATGATCAGGGCCGCTGATAGGGGGGGACCACCGGTCCTCTTGTAGGGGGCCCAAGCACACAGGGGGAACCCACACAGGGAGGGGGATTAGTGATGGACGACAATTACAGAACTCTTCCTCAAGCAGCTAAAAGCTGCTCTCTCCCCTTCTTCCTGCTGCAAGCTTTTATCTGCTCACTAATCCCCCTCCCTGTGCACCCACTGGCTTTAATGTTAGCTGTGCATCTGAGTTTGTTTCTCTCCCTCTTTTTCTCTGATCTCAGAGCTTTCAACTGGCCAGCCTGTATATTTTTTTCATCTCATCTTCAGCTTTCTCTTTTAGATTTAGCAGGAATTCTGTGAGTTATGTTGTATTTGTGTCTGCTAATAATGATTTTTTTAGTATTTTTAGCGAAATATAGCTTTAATATTTTCTGGGAAGGGGGGGGGGGGCATGTCAGGTAGTCTGTACAGGGCCCTGTGATTTCTATCAGCAGCCCTGTATATGATCCTGCACACAGCGGCCGCCCTGTAGCAGTAAAACTGCTATAGGGCGGTTGCTAAGGCCCCTTTCACACTGGGGCGGGCATATGCGGTGGCGGTATAGCGGCGCGATTTTCAGCGCCCTATACCGTCGTGTTTTACCGCGATATTCGGCCGCTAGCGGTGCGGTTTTATCCCCCGTTAGCGGCCGAAAAAGGGTTAATACCGCGGTGTCCCATTGATTTCAATGACAATGAGCGGTAAAGGAGCGGTATACACACCACTCCTTCACCGCTCCAAAGATGCGGCTTGCAGGAGATTTTTTTGGGCTTTCACATTGAGAATGCTGGGGCAGGAGTATTTCAGGCGTTATTTATGCACTATTTTTAGTGCAAAAACGCCTGAAATACGCCTCAGTGTGAAAGGGGCCTAAGTGATTACGTTGGCTGTACACTAGTAAAATTGTATTGGAACATTTGCACAAAAATTCTGAAAAGTCATTCGTCAGAGCATTCGATGTTGCCATTATGGACTAGACAAATTTCCTATGAAAACCCTGAACATTTTTATTCGATTGCCATGCCATTGTTTTGAATTCTACTTTAAGTTTTCCAATGCACGTGTGCATTGCAATAAGTAACATTTTTTTCCTCAATGAAAATCATTTTCACAATTAGAATTTTTTTTCGTTCTAGAAAAAATTTCCATCCTCCTCGATTTTCTATGTTTCTCTGGCCAAGAACGATTATCAGTTTGACTGAGCATTAGAGACCCTTGGCATCTATACTGGTCAGGGTAGTATTCATAATCTAAGTGCACCTCTTTGAAGTTTATCTCGTATTTGTATAGGCACATGTCCTGCCACCATGCCGATTTCCAAACATTTCTCTTCTTCAGGATGTCAGGACTTGGCGGGGGATTATTATGGGGAATTCTTTCTTGGGTCATTGGGTTTTCCGCTCGGTGTAATCTGTATGATCAGGACCTCTTCTTTAGCTGTCCCTCGGCCTGTGTGCTGATCTCTCTCTGCGCACACCAAGGTTTTCTCTAATCTCCTCCATACCTGCTGCGAGGGAATGCATAAAACAACATTACGTTTGCCCTCCTTGGCCTTCCCTCTCCTGACTATTTACAAGTTCTCACACTAACAGCCGGCTGCCGGGAGGAAAGGTTACACATGGACCCCTGCGCATTTCTTCCTTTTAATTCGTAATTTTTCGAAAACTTCTGCATAATAAGAATGCAATGCCACTCCCTAGACTAATTGATCCATGACTTATCGAAAATAAAATAATTCTGTGTACTTTAGTCTTCCATGGGGGGCCACTTATGAAAAAAAAGGAGCAAAGGAATTACATGTGACCCTTTAATAGTATAGTTTAAAGGGCAGTGGTCCTTAGAAGTCTAGAAGCCAATCAAAAACTGATGGTTTCAATGGCAAGATTCCCCAGATTCCTGTTTGGACATCTATGACTACCTTTTGAGAAGCACGTGGTTATAGTATGCTTATAATATTATGAGAAGCTAATCCAAAAAAACTGTGTAGCGATACCTCTATGTCTCTCTCCAGACAGTATGGGCCGCTAGTTTCTTTTACTACTTCTCTTTTCCCTTCCCCTGGGTCCTGCAGCGAATTACCACTCTCCGTTGGAGTCTTCACCCTAGTGTGTAGGGAGGAGTCTATTCTTTTTTTCACACAACTTAAGAAGGCCAATGGCCACACAGTAGATTAAAACCCAATGAAAAGGTTTTATTTTCTTTGCTGAGAAACTTGACAGGAAAGTTGGAATGAGAGAACACGAACAGGGAGGTAGGTTCAGGCACGCAACACTTAATCAGCACTCGTCGCCACTCAAGCCTGAGTGGGTTTGCTCACCCGGATAGTCCCTCTTACAGTGATCCTAGCAGCCGGTGTGGAGCACAAAACAACTACTTGCGATTTCCCTGGGATACGATCAGGAGATCCTCTACCTCAGAATCCTTAAGTCCCGAACTTCCCGGCCTAGTAACAATTAGAACGTAGGTGCCAATGGGGCACGTTACCAGGCTTTTGGCGGATAGGAATCCTTCCCTCTGACAGGTAGCCAGGCCTCTCCCGAGACAGCAAATTTTTCACCAATCTCCTTGGGACCGATCCTCCCCTGGCTTCCTCTCCTCCAGATCGGGTCACCCCTCACTTGGATACCCTGGGACTCCTCTTCGGGTGTAGGCCTCAGCTAAAGGTGCTGGGCCTACTTACAGTGATGCAGCCTCAGGCTAAAGGTGCCTGGGGCTGGTACACACACATGCACCCCTGGTCTGAAGGTCCGGGAGGCGCGAACTGCTCCCCGAAAAATGGCGTCTGCCCCTTTTGTACCCTCTCCCTGCATGCACAGCGGGTAGACCACGCCCACTGCACAGCCACCGAGAGAGTACACCCAATGGTGTTGTGACATTCCCTGTGGTTCTACCTGAGCCGGAGATGACAGTGCCACCTACAGGCAACAGGGAACACCGCAGCCAGGCAACATCAGAGCAGAAGCAAGTTTTTAGGATAAATTAACAGTCTGAGCCCAACTATTGGCTCAGACTAACCCCTAAATTTGAACATAACACCCCCTAAATTGGGGAGGACGCTACAACTGTTAAGAGGATAGTTTGTAATTGCCTTCTTAGATAATAGATGATATGATAATATAAGCCAGTGGTCTCCAAACTGTGGCCTGCAGGCTGAATGTGGCCCTTTCATTCGGCCCTTGGGACACCATTCCATCCACTGAAACCAATTGGGGATTTTTACTTACACCAGTGATGGGACATCATTCCACCCACAGATACCAATGATGGAGTGCCCTTTAGAGGTGCACCGAATGGAAATTCTTGGGCCGAAACCAAACATTCAGGACGCACATGGCCGAAAACACAAAAAATATATAAAAAAAAAATATATATATATATATATATATATATATATATATACCGTATATATATATATATATATATTATATATGGTTGTATTATATTCATTTTTTTAATTAATATCATTAATTTAAATGAATATTAGTTTATTTATCAGCCATTATTGGAATCTTTAGCGCAAGAAAAGCTCAAGAAAAATGCATCCCTTTAAATTCTGTGTATTTCTTTACACTGGTCCATTGCGCCTCAGTTGTAGAATTAAAAATCTTGCTTGCTGCATTTTTGCTCAGTTAAGAAAACCGCACCACCCCATTGAAATGCATCAATAACGCACCATTATGTTAAGTTTTTAATGCGTTCTTTTAGTCACATACACACCAACACAAGCGCAGTAAAATCATGGTAGAATTGTGGCAAAAGCGCGTGCGTTTTCGGTGCCATTATTGGCACTTTTTTCTCTTAATGGCAAAATGCCGATAACACCATTTTCCCCTGATATGTTTTGGCCGCTGAAATTTTGGTGCATCTCTATTGCCTTTCCTTCCACTGACACCAATGATGGGGCACCATTCCTCTCACAGACACCAATAATGAGGTGCTATTCCTTCCAACGACACCAACAATGGGGCATATTTACTCCCACTGACACCAATGTTGGGGAATCCCGACGGGATTCCTCTCAAGCCTGCCTTGCATACACACGTTCAGGCCAAATACCACCCGTCCAAAGAGCGGTGACGTACAACACGTACGACAGGACTATAAAGGGGAAGTTCCATTCGGATGGCGCCACCCTTTGGGCTGCTTTTGCTGATCCTCGTGTTAGTAAAAGTTTGGTGAGAGACGATTCGCGCTTTTCAGCCTTGTGCTTTTCAGTCCGTTACAGCGTGACGAATGTGATATCTCCACTAAGAATGCTAGTTTTACCAGAACGAGCGCTCCCGTCTCATACTTGATTCTGAGCATGCGCATTTTTTTTCCCCTCGGAAAAGCATACACACGACCGGTTTTCCCTTCGGGAAAAGTCTGCCGGGAATCACGACGGGAAAAAAGAAAGCTTGTTCTCCTTTTTTTCCCTGCAGTTTTCTCGTCGGTAAAACTGCGATGGAGCATACACACGGCCGGTTTTCCCGACCAAAAGCTCTCATGGCAGTTTTCCCGATGGGAAAACCGGTCGTGTGTACGAGGCATCACAGTTAGTGTACATAGCATCTTAAATCATATCATAAGCTGCATATAGCATTAAATGGGTGCCCCGCAATGAAATGACTCACAATTTAACAAGTTGTTTTTAATAGCAACACGCATGCCACAACACTTCACTAAAGTTATATAATGAGATTAGACCTGCTGGCAGTAGAGAAAACTTTAATTTCTCAGAATTCTGCCACTTTTTTGCCTGTGAGAGACAAGAGAGGCTTATTGCAAAGTTTTGCCAACTTTGTTCAGTCAACCGCTGTCTTCACTATCTTCAAGGTCTTCAAGGGTCTTCATCTTCACTATAGCATTACCTGTATACAGAAGAATGTCAATAACAGCAGTGATTGTGCCCTTCTTTTTAATTTATGCTATATGGTCAAAAGTACTTGGCCACTCCAACAAATTCTTGAGTTTAGGTGCACAAAGCAAGCTCCATAAAGTTCAACGAGTCCGATGTGGAGGAACTCAAGTGGTCTGCACAGAGCCCTGACCTCAACCCAACTTGAACAACTTTGAAATAAATTGGAATGCTGATGGCGGGCCAGGGCTTCTCATCTAATATCAGTACATGGCCAATGTCACTAACTGATATCTTCATATTAATGTCCATGGTTTTAGAATAGGATGTCCAACAACCTTATATAGTGTGATAGACAGGCTCAGACTGGGAAAGGGAATGGCAGGACTGGCAGCCAATCTGGTACACTACATGCAAATATATTGATAAGGAACATGCTGACAGAAGAAAAGAACAAGAAAGATGGCCTCATTAGCCTGCTGCTGCTCTTTCACTGTCCAGTTAGCATGCTAGGGGTGGGGAGAAGATATCTCCTGTATCCTTTTGTAAGTGGTGTCATTCATCTGACTGTGCTGTGTGAGAAGGCTGTGTAAATCTCAAGACTGGATGAACAGAAATGCAAACCTTAGGCCCGGTTCACATAGGGGCGACTCGTCAGGCGACTTGGTCGCCTGACGAGTCGCGTCCCGCTCTGTTGAATGGAACCATTTTAATAGGAGCGACTCAGGTCGCTCCGACTTAGAAAAAGGTTCCTGTACTACTTTTGGGGGCGACTCGGGACAACTTGCATTGACTTCTATACAGAAGTCATTATGCAAATCGCCTGAACCGGGCCTCTCAAGTCGTCTTGAGATCGCGTCGCCGAGTCGCCCCCAAAGTCGTGCCGCCCCTGTGTGAACCGGGCCAATTAGGCAGCTAAAACAGTTCCCCGGTATTTGTATTTAGCTTCATTTTTAGCTTTTTGCCTGGAGTTTACTGTTAACTGTAACAGATGCAGTAAGTAGTTATCCAAAAAGTGTTGGCCACAAGAAGTTCTTGTTTTTTATAGATCAAAAGAAGTTGGCCTCCACAGGTCACTGTAACACGAGCCTTAAAAGCATCTAGTAAAGTAATAACAATTTGTTGTACCTAATTGAGTGTGGTTAATGGCCTTCTATAAGGAAACGTTAACAGCAGACAGATAGATTAGTGTACATTGAATTGATGGCATACCAGGAGATGCATGGCTGGATTTTGAGCCAAGAGATAAATGAGTTTGGACCCAGGACTTGTACAATAGATTGTCTGTAGAAAATAAATACTTCTCCATTACAGCTTCACTCACCATTGACTTGGAGGGGAGGATTAGGAAGGTGAGTGGAATCCAGAGGGGAAAAACTGTCAAGGCTTATGCTAGCGAAAATACTGTAAATCAATTTTTACAGAATAAATTAGATTTAATGTAGAACTATAGGCAAAACTTTATTATTTTCATTTTGGATAGAGCAAGGGAGGGTTATAACCCGTCAGATTATTTTATTTATTTTTTGCCATCTGTGTCCCATTGCATAGATTTCCCTTCACTTCCTGTCCCATAACCAAACAGGAAATGAGAGTAAATCCCTGCAAATTAATGGAAATAATTGGGGACTCCCAGGTCACCAGAACTAGTGTCCCCATTGAAAGATATCCCCTCTGTTACTTTTCTGGGGACAACCCAAAATTTGGAATTTTATTTTACCTTCACGTTCAATGACAATGGTAAACAGGACAAATGGAAAGGGGGAATCTCCCTAATGGGGGCACAGACAGCAATAAAAACTGACAGGGGTTCTAATCCCCCTGCTTTCTATCCGAAATAAAAAAAAGTATTGCATTTAGTTATACTATGAAGATAAAAAAAACTTTGGTGTGCAGCAGGCCTCCCTAATACCAACCTGAGCCCCTCTCGATCCAGCAATGTCCACGAGAGCCTTGGCTCTCCAGGGACTCGCACTCCTGATTGGCTTTTGGCAGTAATGGTAGCCACTGGCTCCTGCTGCTGTCACTCGCAGCCAGTGAGCCAATCTGGTGACAGAGTAGGTGGGGCCTAGCTGTGGCTCTGTGCGTGAATGGAGACACAAAGCCGCGGCTCGGGAGCAAGTTGCTTGCTTTGGGGGCAGGAGGCAGGAGGGAGGGGCCAGGAGTGCCGTCATGGAACCCGAGAAGGGGAGGATTTGGGCTGCTCTGTGTAAAACCACTGCACAGAGCAGGTAAGAATAACGTGTGTTATTTTAGAAAAAAAAAAAAAGACTTTAATTAATATCGCTTTAAGGAAAGGCAATCACCAAAAGGCACCAGTAGTAATATAAATCTCTACTCCTGATTTTTTGTTTTAATTGTGCAACCTTAACACTCACTGTTTGATTTTCAACAATTCACTCGTATTCTCATGCCGCGTACACACGATCGTGATTCACGGCGGTGAAAACACCGCCGTGAATCACGACATGAAATTAAATGAAAAACGAGGAAACGGCATTTTCCCCCACACACGACCGTTTTTCCCGTCATTTTTTTCTTTGTCGAGAAAAACGACCGTCTGTGGGCTCCGCGGCAGTGTCTCCCTATGGGAAAACTGCCGCGGAAAAAAATGATGGAAAAAACGATGAGAAAATTGTTCTAATTTTTCTCGTCGTTTTTCCTGCCGTTTTTCTCAACGAGAAAAACGGCATAAAGCCCACAGACGATCGTTTTTCTCGGCGAAAAAAAAAATTTCATTTTTCCCGACGGGAAAAATGATCGTGTGTACGCGGCATCAGGGTTAATTTTGGCAGCAAATTTCGATTTAGTTTTAGTCTTAGTCTTAGGACTAAAATGGCATTTTAGTTTTAGTCCCATTTTAGTCTTCTGCAATTGTTTTAGTTTTAGTCGTATTTAGTCGACTAAATCTCCAGTACATTTTAGTCGACTAAAACTCATTTTAGTCGTTTAAATCTAATGGGTGTAGTTAAATTGTAATGCATTAGTTAACATTTCTCTACAATTTCCAAACTCATTATATACTGCTGGAGTGAAAAAATGTATATGTTATTATTTATGGTATTGAGGTATGACCATACACTATATAGACCAGTGTTAATTTTGAAGTCAAATTTCCATTTAGTTTTAGTCTTAGTCTTTTGACTAAAATGGCATTTTAGTTTTAGTCATATTTTAGTCATCTCAGTTGTTTTAGTTTTAGTCGTATTTTAGTCAACTAAAATAGTATTCATTTAGTCGACTAAAATGTTTTAGTCGTTTTAGTCGACAAAATTAACACTGGTATTCTCTCCCTGTCAGAGCTGAATGTCAGGTTGTATGGCTGTTCTTTTACCTGCCTATTCTGATAACAGACACTCCTATAGTTATGAAAGAAAACTTTTTTTTTTTTAAAGACAGTTTTGTCATCCTCTAGCAGCCCAGACATTGTCATTAAAGTGGTTGTAACCCCAATTTGACAACTTGCACCTACAGGTAAGCCTAGATTAAGATTTAAAAAAAAAAAGACCGGGCGCGGTCACGGAGCTCAGGACTGGGTCGCAAGTGCGCAGCCGGCGGCAGGCACGGCCCACGGCTGGGCATCTTAAAGGGGACATATATATATTATATACATGCTTATGCCCAGCCGTGCCATTCTGCTCACGTATATGTACAGGCGGCAGTCCTTAAAGTGGTTGTAAAACCCACTTTCACAACTTGACAACTTGCACCTACAGGTAAGCCTAGATTAAGGTTTACCTGTAGGTGCAAGAAATATCTCCTTAACCTACACAGTTAAGGAGATATTTGCAGAAAACACTGCAGCGATGTCTACGGCACACGCGCACTGAGCGTTCCGGCATAAATGAATGGGATCAAGCCGGGATTATGCCGGTCCCGCGCATGCTGCAAAGAAGCTGCTGGCAGGAATTTTTCTGACGCCCTGCCAGTGCACTGCTTCATTGTGAAAGCCCTCAGGCTGTGTACGGCCCTGTAGAATTTGTTCACGCCATTTTTTTTAACATGCATTGCTGTGTATTTTCGAAACACTTATTTAATTTTTAATTTTTTTTTTGACTTTATGCTGTTAACACTGCAACATTTTGATGTTGCATTGGATTGTGCTGCACTTTTTTTTCTCAGCACACGCTGAACTGAACTAATAGGATATAAGGCAAGTTGCCCTGTTCTTGCCTTGGAATTCTGTTGGGCAAAGCAGCCAGGGATGGACTGGCCATAGGGACTACCGGGAGTTTCCCGGTGGGCCGATGGCTCAGTGGGCCGTTTAAAAAAAAACAAAACATTTTTTTTTTGTTTTTTTTGTGGGCCGTTTTTTTATGCAGTTTGGCGGAAGCGGGGGTGTGACAGCAAACAGCGGCCCACAATTTTTTTTTTGTGGCCCGTTTTTTTATGCAGTGCAGCGGGAGCGTGGCAGCAAACAGCGGCGGGGATTCAGGGAAGGTGGCCAGCGAGCAGGGCAGTTGGATGTAAAATTCAGAGGAGGGAGAAGAGCTCCACCCCCTCCCTGACCACCGAAGAGGCGAACAGTAGCGAGCGCGACCACCCTGGCGCTCCCAGAACCTCGATTCCTCCACCTCCTCTCTGCTCCAGGAACCATGCGGCCTGGGCCGGAGTGCAGGCTGACTGGGAGCCCGGAGGAAGAGAACATGCGCCGCTGTAAGGAGCAGAGCAGTGAGAGCACCCCCCGGATCAAGAGGGAGACTCTTCGCTGCCGCTGCTGGCCATCAGGTACCTGGCATCCTACACAAACATGCCAGAACACTGAGACAGCGGGGAGGTGAGCAGAGGAGGGACTGCAGAAAGGGACAGTGCTATATGGTCTGTCTCAGCCCTCCCCTCTGTCTCTCTGCCCCCTCTGTCTCTCAGCTCTCCTCCTCTGTCTCTCAGCTCTCCTCCTCTATCTCTCAGCTCCCCCTCTGTCTCTCAGCTCCCCCTCTGTCTCTCAGCCCCCTCTGTCTCTCATCCCCCTGTCTCTCAGACCCCTGTCTTTCAGACCCCTCCTCTGTCTTTCAGACCCCTCCTCTGTCTCTCAGACCCCTCCACTGTCTCTCAGCCCCCTCCTCTGTCTCTCAGCTCCCCCCTCTGTCTCTCAGCTCCCCCCTCTGTCTCTCAGCTCCCCGCCTCTGTCTCTCAGCTCCCCCCTCTGTCTCTCAGCTCCCCCCTCTGTCTCTCAGCTCCCCCCTCTGTCTCTCAGCTCCCCCCCTCTGTCTCTCAGCTCCCCCCCTCTGTCTCTCAGCTTCCCCACTCTGTCTCTCAGCTCCCCCCCTCTGTCTCTCAGCTCCCCCACTCTGTCTCTCAGCTCCCCCTCTGTCTCTCAGCTCCCCCCTCTGTCTCTCAGCCCCCCCTCTGTCTCTCAGCTCCCCCTCTGTCTCTTAGACCCCCCTCTGTCTCTTAGACCCCCATCTGTCTCTCAGACCCCCCTCTGTCTCTCAGTCCCCCCCTCTGTCTCTCAGTTCCCGTGTCTCTCAGCCCCCCTCTTTTAGCCCCTCCTCTGTCTCTCAGCTCCCCTCTATCTCTCAGACCCTCCTCTGTCTCTCAGACCCCTCCTCTGTCTCTCAGCCCCCTCCTATGTCTCTCAGCCCCCTCCTATGTCTCTCAGCTCTCCTCCTCTATCTCTCAGCTCCCCCTCTCTCTCTCAGCTCCCCCCTCTCTCTCTCAGCTCCCCCCCTCTCTCTCAGCTCCCCCCTCTCTCTCTCAGCTCCCCCCTCTATCTCTCAGCTCCCCCCTCTGTCTCATTCACTCCCTGACTCTTAGGCTGCTTTCACACTGGGGCGGGCATTGACGGTAAAACGCTGCTAGTTTTAGCAGCATTTTACTGTCGTTTTAGCTGCGCTATTCGGCTTCTAGCAGGTGCTTTTAACCCCGTCTAGCAGCCAAATTAAAGGTTAAATGCACCCGTGTAGTGCTGCTGCCGAAGTGCTTTGCAGGCGCTTCAGCAGCGGTGGCCATTCATTTCAATGTGCAGGAGCGGGGTGTACACCGCTCCTCCACCGCCCCAAAGATGCTGCTTGGAGGACTTTTTTTAACGCCCTGGCAGCGCCCCAGTGTTTAAGCACTCAGACTTTCACACTGGGACTGCAGCGGAGGCATTTTTCAGGCGCTATTTTTAGCCCAAAAGCGCCTGAAAAACTCCTCAGTGTGAAAGGGGTCCTACACTCACCCCCTCTATTTTACACTCACTCCCTCTCTCTTACACTCACCCCCCTCACTCACCCACCCCCTCTCACTCCCTTTCCCTCAACCCTCCCTCTCTCTCTCTTTCTCTCATTCCCCTCTCGCTCACCCTCTCATGATATACAATAATGGATGTAGGGGCCTTTTGGTGGGCGTGATTTTTTTTGGCGGGGGGGGGTGGGGGGCAGCATTTTATTGAATTAAAGTGGGCCGGTCTGGGTAAAGTCCAGGGCCAAATTTTTGTCCCAGTCCAGCCCTGAAAGCAGCCCAAAACTGCTGGTGTGAAGGATTCCTTAAAACGTGTCTTATATTTTCGCCTGGAGTACACCTTCAAGAATATGGTATAAAATCCTCATAATAACTGGTACTCAAAGCACAGTTGTCAGCGTGCTGTATATGTTTATGTTGTCATTAGGAGCCATGCTGGTCATTTCTCTGAGACTGCGCCAGCGCCTTTTTTAGATGCAAAGCTGATAAAAACATGCCGGCTCCATAAACATGATGCTGGCTGAACATGTTTCTCTGACACCTCCTCCCGGCCTTCTTCTACTGCTGAATCAACCCCGGTCTAATTTCATGTCTGGAAATGAATTACACCTGCCTCACTTATTATGGACAAGGAAGCATTTACAGAGGAATTTCTGTCAAGAAGAAACAAAGTTGAATTAGCTGTTGTTAATCCGAAAAAATCTGGATCTAGACACACCGTAAATCTAACGTGATCTGCGTTAACCACTGGATTTTGTATCCCTCTGATATTTCTTCTCCTACTCTACAATGAAAAATTCTATTTTCTACATTGTTTTTTTGAGTCAATCTAATCTGTTTAACCACTTGTCGACCGCCCGTTGTCATAATACGGCGGCTGTTTGAAGAGGAATCCCGTTGTTATGGCAGCAGGTAGCTGCAATAACCCTGGTATCCTGTTCTTCACCGACGGGGCGGTCGGCTTTCAGATAAAGGTGGTCTCATTGGTGGATTCGCCACAAGATCACTTTTATCGGGGGAGGGGGCACCCCCCTCCCGCCACGCTTTGGTCGTCTCCGCCGCTTACCGGAGCCGTCGGCAGCGGTGGAGACGATCGCATCTGCTCCCCTCACAGCCTAGATGCTGAGTGAGGGAAAGATGGCCCCTACTCAGCTACATAGCATTGGAGGGCGGAAGCGACGTCAAACGTCACTTCCGCCCAATCCTCTTTTTTTGCATTTTAGTGTAAATATGAGATCTGAGGTCTTTTTGACCCCGGATCTCATATTTAAGAGGACCTGTCATGCTTTCTTTCTATTACAAGGGATGTATACATTCCTTGTAATAGAAATAAAAGTGACCCAAACATTTTTTATTAAAAAGACAGTGTAAAAATGAAAAGTAAAATAAATAAGAATTTTGTTTTTTTAAAGCGCCCTGTCCCGTTGAGCTCGCGCGCAGAAGCGAACGCATACGTAAGACGCGCCCGCATATGAAAACGGTGTTTAAACATGTGTAGTTTGAACACCGTTTTTACATGTGTAGTGAGGTGTCGCCGCGATCGTTAGAGCGAGAGCAATAATTCTAGCACTAGACCTCCTCTGTAACTCAAAACTGGTAAGCTGTAGACATTTTTAAACGTCGCCTATGGAGATTTTTAAGGGTCAAATTTTGTCACCATTCCACGAGCGGGTGCAATTTTGAAGCGTGACATGTTGGGTATCAATTTACTCGGCATAACATTATCTTTCACAATATAAAAAAAATTGGGCTAACTGTACTGATGTCTTATTTTTTAATTAAAAAAAGTGTATTTTTTCCCCCAAAAATTGCGCTTGTGAGACCGCTGCGCAAATGCGTTGTGACATAAAGTATTGCAACGACTGCCATTTTGTGCTGTAGGGTGTCTGAAAAAATATATGTAGCGGGGTCCCCTTTAAGACTCCCAGGACTACCTTACCCAGAACCCCTTTCGGCAGTGTTTCCACCCCAGAGACTCATGGGAGGGGTTATAAAAGGAGGAGGCGAGGCAGGGCTCGGCCTCTTTGGGACACGAGACTTCAGTGACTGATCCTCCTGTGCGGATGTGCCGGAGTGCAAGGCCTGAAGCCTGAGGCCTTGCGCAGCACCAAAGAGCCTTCCCCCCTACTGCGAGTCTGGGTGGCACCTGACTTCGCCTATCTACAGCCTTGGTTGGATCGGGGACCCGATCGCTGGAGACACTGTGTGTGAGGACACAGTTGGTGGGAGTTCCCGGACTGGGATTGTGTCCGGAGGGGTAAGCGAGCGTATGCTCAGACCACATACTGTTTATTGCTGATGTGCCTATAGACTGCCGTGGCCCACAAGTTTATATCTGATACTCTCACTGGAGATCCATATCAGAGCTGAACTCAGAGGTTCTTCAGTAAAGTATTTATTCTATTACAATCGTCCCACTGGATTACAAATGTTATTCTGTTATGTGCACCACCTTTAAAGACTTGCCGGTAAAGAAACCATCATCCCCTAGAGACTGAGTTTTAGATATCTGAGCCAGGCCTGGCCAGCTTGTTAGTTCATTTGGTTACTGCGCCACAGGGCGCCTAGTTAACGGTCGCCCACGCGGCGCACCTTTACTGCTTATTTAATGCATAGTGTGTTTATTGCTGCAGGGCTCTGCAACCCATTATCTGTAAACTGTTATCACTGTTAACCTTTTTACCACAAATCTAAAGTAAATTAGATACCCCTTTCATTATTGCCTTGGTGTCTGAGTTTAATCATATAGCATAAGAATTATATTGCTGCCATACTAACTGTGCCAGTAGGGGGTCGAGTAAATTGCCGGGAGTTGGCGGAGCTGTCTTCAGGGCCCAAACTAAATCTGCGGCCCTCTTAGTTGAAGGTATCGCTACACGTGGGGGTTCTCGTCCGGGATCCTGATACAGCAGGTGAACGCCAGAAGTGCCGGCATGGACCCACAAGCAGTAGAAGAGTGGTGCAAAGCCTCTAGGGCAGAGCCAAACAACTCGATAGTCATCAGCCTCCCTGGGGAGGAATGGTCGACTGAGATGGTAGAGGAGTTAATGAAGTTAGTGTCCCCAGATCACACACCGTGGGTGATGGATATAAAGTCAGACCCAGACACTTCATATCAGTATGCACTAGTGGAGTACGGGGACGGGATGCCAGAGGCTTGCAAGCGCAAGTGTGTGCGAACGCCAGACAACAGAACCTATAGGTTGGCGCACGCAGTAACTATAAAGAAGGAACCATCACCGATGGGATCACCGCAGGCTGCGGCCCGTACCTCACCAGAAAGAGGAGACGGGGTGATGCCCCCGGGGTGATGCCCCAGTCTCTGCCACTGCTATATCACCAGATTTGATAAAGGCAATAGGGGATCTCCTAATCAAATGTCAGAAGACAAGCACGGTGCATGTAGAGACTAGCTACCGGAGACTGAAGACATTCTCAGGGAAGCTCCCTGTCCCTGCAAGGGAAGAAGATTTTGATACCTGGGTGGAACAGGCATTACAAGCAGTAGAGGCATGGGAGGTGCCTGAAGCGCAGAAGAGGCAACGAGTGATAGAAAGCCTCAAAGGCGCAGCAGCAGAAGCAGTGAAAAGTTTTCGGTTTGGGAATGCAGATTGCACGGCTCAAGACTGTCTAGCCATGCTACAGGAAGAGTTTGGTCAATTGGAAAAGGTGACAGAGATGGTCTACCAATTTGAACATACTTTCCAACAGCCGAAGGAGAAACTTTCAGAGTATGTTAGGAGACTGAACAGGTTGCTGTGCAAGATTGTGTTGAAGAAGGGAATGAAGCCCCAAGATACAGATGCGGCAAGAATGAAGCAAGTCTTAAAGGGAGCGTTGCGCTCGGATCCAGTCTGGCTGCACCTGAAAACCTCGGGAGGAGGAACGTTACTGACTTATGCTGATTTGATAAAAATCATCAGAGATGAGGAGGCACTACAACAGGACCAGCAAATGATTAAGACAAATGTTGTCCCCGCACAGGTGTTAGTCAACCCAGTGATGACCCCTGAAAGAGACTCAGAGGTAGACACTCTAAAATCACAAATGTCCAAGGTATTAGAGATGTTGACCTCTCTGATAGCAAAAGACCCAGAGGGTCCCAGGAGAGAAGTACCAAGGAGGGAACTATTCCCAATTGCCTCAGCACCCGCATCTTTACAAGAATGGGGAGATATAGTCTGCTTTAACTGTGGAGGAATTGGCCATATTGCAGCTACATGTTCCAGTCCCAAGAAGAAGAAAACGGACAACCGCAAGCCGGCGGGAAACTTCAGAGGGCCCTGGTGAAGGAGTCAACCGGGTGCCCATTGCCTTCAGTGAGCTCCAAGCTGAATGCGAAGCAGAAGAAAAGAGGAGGTAAAACACCTCAGAGGAAACACAACATTCCTCAACAGAGATACACCCCAGAGAAAGGGGGCAAGACCCCTCAGAAGAGGCACAGCACTCCCCAGAGGGGGTGCACACCTAAGAAAAACAATAGTATCCCTCAGCGGGTCTGTACACCCATTGAAAGGATGGAAATCAATGCATACTAGGCTCAAGAAAGATTAAAGTCCAAAGGGAGTTGGACGAGAGAGAGTCCGAAGAGAAAGGGCCAGAAGAAGGCGACCCCTGCCAGGCCATATCCGGAGAAGCTGGTAGGCCCATCTCCTATAGTGCCCATTCAAGTGGAGGGAGTCTACACCAGAGCAATCTTGGATACTGGGGCACAAGTGACCCTATTATACCGGGATTTCTACGATAAGCACTTGAGTCACCTGCCCATCCAGAAGATAGAGGAACTGGAAATATGTGGGATTGGAACCCAGAGTTTCCCCTACGATGGCTATCTGCCCGTCAAGATGACTTTTGACCCATCCGTGGCTGGGAAGGCCGAAGTGTTTGACACCCTGGCAGTTGTGTGCTCTCGACCGCCAGGAGCCAACAAGAGTTCCCTTATAATAGGGACGAACACGGACCTGGTCCAAAGACTCCTGACCCCTCTAGTGGAAGAGAAGTGGCAAGCGGCCACCAAGATCCACCCGATGCTGAAGATGGCCTACCAACGGCTGGTCCTAGAGCAGAAGACCCCTGGAGAGGGGATAGGGAAGGTGTGGAGACTTGGAAGAGAAGGGGTAGTGTTGCAGCCCGGCAAAGTAACCTGTCTCAGAGCCACTGTGAAGCTTACTTGGGAGCAGCCTGGACCCTTTGTCATGTTGAAGTCTGACCCAAGGGAAGAGTCCCCCGGTCTGGAAGTGATACCAGAAGTGATTCCACTAAAGACCCTGAAAAAGGCCCATTGTAGAGTTCCGGTGAGTGTTAGGAACACTACAGATGGCCCCATGGAAATCCCAGCCAGGATGCTGCTGGGCCAGGTGAGCCCTGCTGCCCCTGTTACCCTGTCAGAAGTCCAGGGGACGGGTGAAGGAGGAGATGCTTGGGAGAAGCTGTCCATGGAAAACCCGAATCTGCCCAGGGCTTGGAAAGAGAGAGCCAAGACCCAATTGACCAGATGGGAAAAGATCTTCTCCAAAGATGAGTTTGATGTGGGGTGTGCAAGGAGTGCCACCCATCGGATCCGCCTCCAAGAAGATAAGCCCTTCAGAGAGAGGGTCAGGCAGGTCCCACTAGCAGATCTGGAGGATCTAAGGGAACAACTTGCAGAACTCAAGAGGACTGGTGTGATCCGGGAGTCTAGAAGCCCCTGTGCCTCCCCGATAGTGGTGGTCAGGAAGAAGAATGGGTCATTGAGGCTCTGTAAAGACTACAGGACTCTCAACAGGAGAACCATACCCGACCAGTACACCACTCCGAGGATAGAGGACGCTTTACAGAGTTTGTCTGGAGCCAAGTGGTTCAGCGTTATGGATCTCAAGAGTGGATACTATCAGATCCCTATGCATCCAGAAGACAAGGAGAAGACAGCCTTCATAACCCCAGTGGGGTTCTTTGAGTTTGATTGAATGCCTCAGGGACTGTCTGGAGCTCCTGCTACCTTCCAACGTCTCATGGAGAAGACTGTAGGAGACATGAACCTTATTGAAGTCCTTGTATACCTGGACGATGTCATTGTCTTTGGAAGAACCCTGGAGGAACACGAGGAGAGGCTGGAGAGGGTCTTGAGGAGACTCAGTGAGGAGGGACTCAAGCTTTCGCCTGAGAAGTGTCGGTTCTACCAGTCTTCTGTGAACTATCTGGGGCACATAGTGTCTGAAGAAGGGGTGGCCACAGACCCTGAGAAATTGGAGGCAGATACCTCCTGGCCACGACTCACCACAGTAACAGAACTCAGATCCTTCTTAGGGTTCTGCTCCTATTACAGGAGGTTTGTGGAAGGATTCGCCCGAATTGCTAGACCATTGAATGAACTGCTCAAGACTGAGGGAGAAGAGGACGACTCAGGGCCCAGGAAGCCGGGAGAGTCAGTCAGAGATCAGTGGAACCAGAAGTGTGAAGAGGCCTTCCAGGCGTTGAAGAAGAGCCTAACCACTGCTCCAGTCTTGGCCTACGCAGACCCAACCAAACCCTATGAACTACACGTAGATGCTAGTCATGACGGTCTGGGAGGAGTACTTTACCAAGAACACGAAGGGCAACTACGGCCTGTTGCCTACGTGAGCAGGAGCCTGACCCCCTCTGAGAAAAACTACCCCACTCACAAGCTGGAGTTCCTGGCCCTTAAGTGGGCGGTAGTAGACAAGCTCAAAGACTACCTGTATGGGGCGGAGTTCACTGTGAAGACCGACAACAACCCCCTTACCTACCTATTCACTACAGCAAAGCTGGACGCCACTGGACACAGGTGGCTGGCCGCATTGTCTGGATTCAATTTCAGCCTAAAGTACAGGCCAGGGATTGGGAATCGAGATGCAGACGCTCTGTCCAGAAGATCTCATGGTCCCACCCGTGACATGGAAGACTGGACTCAAGTGGCACCAGACGGGGTGCAGGCCCTTTGTCAAGGGGCTGAATTACAAGCCAGAGGGGGCTCAAGGGCGGAAGAGATAGGAGTTACCATGGTAGGAGTCCCCAAACAATACTGTGGAGTAACTCAACTGGAGGAAGACCATCTGCCAAAGCTGTCCAAGAAGGAGCTAAGATGTGACCAATTAGAAGACCCCATGGGGAAATTAGTTCTGGAAGCCCTGGAGAATCAGGATCCAAACAGACTTTTGAGTCACTCCTCAAAGGAAGCTCGCCTGTTGAGGAAAGAGTGGGACAGGTTACAGGTGCATCAGGGAGTGGTCTACCGAAGGGGCCCCTCTGATGACCTGGAAGATAAATGGCAATTGTTTCTTCCGGAAAAACACAGAGACTGTTCTGATTGCCCTACATGACAATCATGGCCACCTAGGGGCGGAAAGGACCTTTCAACTTGTCAGAAGTCAGTTCTATTGGCCCTGCATGAGGGCAGAAGTGGAAGAGTACTGCCATTCATGTGCACACTGCATCCAGAGGAAGACTTTACCCCATCAAGCTGCCCCAATGGGCCATCTACAAAGTCAAGGCCCAATGGATCTGGTATGCATTGATTTCCTCTGCCTCGAACCCGACCTGAGTGGACTAGGAAATGTTCTGGTGATAACCGATCATTTCACCCGGTATGCCCAAGCTTTCCCAACCAAAGACCAGAAGGCTTCCACAGTAGCCAAGGTACTTATGGAGAAGTATTTTGTCCATTATGGGCTGCCCCAGCGACTTCATTCAGATCAAGGAAGGGACTTTGAGAATCGACTGATCCGGAAACTCCTGGATTCGTTAGGAATCAAGAAAACTCGAACTACACCTTACCACCCACAGGGAGATGCTCAGCCGGAAAGAGGTTTAACCGAACCCTGCTCAACATGTTGGGGACTCTGGAAAGTGAGAAGAAACAACATTGGAGCAAACACATAGCAGCTATAGTACACGCTTACAACTGCACCACAAGTGATGCTACAGGCTACTCCCCATATCGACTCATGTTTGGGAGAGAAGCGAGGTTACCTGTGGACTTGGCCTTTGGCACCTCTTTAGACCATTCCTCAGCCACATCCCACAAAGGATATGTGGACAGGCTCAGACACAGCCTGAAAGTAGCCTATGAACAAGCTCAAGCGGCCTCAGATCAAAGGGGAGCTCGAAACAAAAGAAACTTCGACTTGAAGGTCCGGGTACAAGACCTGCAGCCCGGGTACCGAGTACTGTTACGCAATCTGGGGGTCCCTAGAAAACACAAACTTGCAGACAGATGGAGATCTGAACCCTATGTCATCTGTAGGAAGCTGCCGGGCCTACCTGTCTACAAGTTGAAGCCAGAAGGAAAGGTAGGCCCACTGAAGACGTGGCATCGAAACCACCTGCTCCCACTTGCTGAAGCGGTCAGGATACCTCCAGTGAGGGACTCCCCTGAACCAGTCTCTATTCTGGATACCCCCAGGCCAAACACTTGGTCCCAGACCTCTCGGGCTGAAGATGGAGAAGCTTCTGAACTCAGTGGAGATGAAGAGAGAGAGCTTGACTGGCTGTGGCCTTCCCCAACTCAAGGAACTTCTGTTATAAATCTTCCAACTACTGAAGACACTATAGATGGACAACTGAATGCAGAAGCCGCTGAATTCATCCCATCTAGTCCTTCATCGGATTACTGGGAAGATGCCTGTGATGTTTACCCTGAACAGGACCCTGGAGACTCTATGTATCCCTCGGCTCCTGAAGCAGATGTTACAGAGCCTGCCGTGTTGCCTGAGCCTGTTACAGAAGAAGAGCCTGTGGTGCCAGAGCCAGAAACCCCAAGGGAACAAAGGGCTCGCAGAGTCATAAGGCCTCCCAGAAAGTTGACCTACCCACAAATGGGGAAGAGCTCAGAAGATTCTGTGGTCACTGCTAGGAGGAGTGTAGAGAATCTGGATCCCTCCACTGTACATTTGGTAGAGGGCAACCCCCACTCACTCTCTGTCACAGTTAGGCAGGCCACTCAGGATAGTGTGACCTGTGGACAAGGGAATCCAACCCCTCGGTTTTGGTGGGAATTCCCTATGCCAACCTCTTATGCAATGTTGTCTGGGGTTGTACGCAGTGTATGCTAGAATTTTCTTTGGGGACCAAAGAATTTAAGCGGGGTACCCTTTAAGACTCCCAGGACTACCTTACCCAGAACCCCTTTCGGCAATGTTTCCACCCCAGAGACTCATGGGAGGGGTTATAAAAGGAGGAGGCGAGGCAGGGCTCTGCCTCTTTGGGACACAAGACTTCAGTGACTGATCCTCCTGTGCGGATGTGCCGGAGTGCAAGGCCTGAAGCCTGAGGCCTTGCGCAGCACCAAAGAGCCTTCCACCCCACTGCGAGTCTGGGTGGCATCTGACTTCGCTTATCTACAGCCTTGGTTGGATCGGGGACCCGATCGCTGGAGACACTGTGTGTGAGGACACAGTCGGTGGGAGTTCCCAGACTGGGATCGCGTCCGGAGGGGTGAGCGAGCGTATGCTCAGACCACATACTGTTTATTGCTGATGTGCCTATAGACTGCCGTGGCCCACAAGTTTATATCTGATACTCTCACTGGAGATCCATATCAGAGCTGAACTCAGACGTTCTTCAGTAAAGTATTTATTCTATTACAATCGTCCCACTGGATTACAAATGTTATTTTGTTATGTGCACCACCTTAAAAGACTTGCCGGTGAAGAAACCATCATCCCCTAGAGACTGAGTTTTAGATATCTGAGCCAGGCCTGGCCAGCTAGTTAGTTCATTTGGTTACTGCGCCACAGGGCGCCTAGTTAACGGTCGCCCACGCAGCGCACCTTTACTGCTTATTTAATGCATAGTGTGTTTATTGCTGCAGGGCTCTGCAACCTATTATCTGTAAACTGTTATCACTGTTAACCTTTTTACCACAAATCTAAAGTAAATTAGATACCCCTTTCATTATTGCCTTGGTGTCTGAGTTTAATCATATAGCATAAGAATTATATTGCTGCCATACTAACTGTGCCAGTAGGGGGTCGAGTAAATTGCCGGGGGTTGGCGGAGCTGTCTTCAGGGCCCAAACTAAATCTGCGGCCCTCTTAGTTGAAGGTATCGCTACATATATATAAATGTTTGGGGGTTCTAAGTAATTTTCTAGCAAGAAAAAAACAGATTTTAATTTGTAAACACCAAATCTCAAAACTAGGCTTGGTCCTTAACCACTTCAATACAGGGCTTTTTATACCACTTTCCATACCGGGCCTATTCTAGCACTTCTCTCCTACATGTACAAATCATCATACTTTTGCTAGAAAATTACTCAGAACCCCGAAACATTATATATGTTTTTTTAGCAGACACCCTAGGGAATAAAATGACGGTCATTGCAACTTTTTTTCTTGCACGGTATTTGCGCAATAATTTTTCAAACGCCTTTTTAAAAACAAAAAAATGGTTTCATGAATTAAAAAATAACAAAACAGTAAAGTTAGCCCAATTTTTTGGGAAAATATGAAAGATGATGTTACGCCGAGTAAATAGATACCTAACATGTCACGCTTTAAAATTGCGCACACTCATGGAATGGCGCCAAACTTCGGTACTTAAAAATCTCCATAGGCGACGCTTTAATTTTTTTTACAGGTTACCAGGTTAGAATTACAGAGGAGGTCTAGTGCTAGAATTGTTGCACACGCTCTAACGCATGCGGCGATACCTCACATATGTGGTTTAAACGGCGTTTACATATGTGGGCGACTTACGTGTGCATTCGCTTCTGATCGTGAGCTACCGGGGACAGGGGCGTTTTAATTTTTTTTTAATTATTATTTATTTATTTATTTTACTTATTTATTTATTTTTTTACAATTATTTTACTTTTTTTTTTTTTGATCACTTTTATTCCTATTACAAGGAATGTAAACATCCCTTGTAATAGGAATGTGTGTGACAGGTCCTCTTTTTTGAGAGATGCAGGGTCAATAAGACCCCACATCTCTCCTACAGGCTGGAAAGCATGAGATCAGTGAATTTTTTTTCACTGATCTCATACTTACAGCCGCAATGGCGGCTTTGTTTACATTTGAGGACCCGGGCATGACGTCATCACATCGCGCCCGGGCCTCCGACGATCATAGAGATGACTGGTGACCATCTGGTCACCAGTCATCTCTATGCTCGTCACGTGACCCACCAACGGCGCCGGAAGATTCTCTCCGGGTCCCCGATCGCACGGGAGAGCCCGGAGAAGCACCGGATGGCCGCGGGAGGGGGGGATGTCCCCTCCCGCCACCTATAAGAACGATCAAGCGGCGGAACCGCCGCTATGATCATTCTTATGGTGCACAGAATCGCAGGCACTTCAAAAGGACATCTGAATGATGCCTCTAGCTGCAGGCATCATTCAGATATCCCCCTACAAAGCCAGGACGTCATATGACGTCCACCCAGGATGGGAGATCCCATCTGTGGACGTCATTTGACTATGGCTGGGTAGGGAAGTGGTTAAAGGGGGATTCCACTGGCAGCCAGTAAAAAACTGGCAATTTTCTTCTGCCAGTAAATGGCAGTAAAAGTAAAAGGTTGCCAGTAAAAATATGGCTGTGACACTCGGCTTGGTCCAGAGCTGGCTGAGACCATCCGAGTACGGAGGCGGTGCCTGAGCATGTCGCGTGATGTCATGGTGCAATGGAGCCAAGCCATAGCGGCCAGAGCCTCATGTGTGGGCCTGCAGTATGGGAGCAAGGCAGGCTGGGACCAGGACCGTCAGTGCTGTTTAGACTGGAGGGGACTGGAGGGACCCCTTGGCTTGGAGAAAGACTGTCACTGGGACGTGTTGTGTCAGTGAAGTCTCATCATCATTTGTGCTGCTACACACTGCTGTCAGTGTCACTGGGAGAGTCAATTTTATGTGTGTGTGCTGCCCATTCTAATTTCTTGCCCTCCTATCTCCTGTCCCTGAGCTACTTACTTACTATATCGAAAATAAAACAAGAAATATGTTTTTTGCCTTATTATCTATCTTAAATCATATTGCTAATTGCATATTGTATTTGTTTGTAGCCTAAATACTGTAATTTGCAGTTAAAACTGTAAATTTGTAACTTTTGTAAATGTCAGTAAAAACGTGTCTGTGCCAGTAAATTTGGGATGTTGTGTCAGTAAATTTCAATCTGGTAGGTTGGTAACACTGTTACCTATGCTTGGTGTGCGGCTACATGCGAATAGCGACACCCGCTGTCAGCTTTCCATTAGATTATAAAGGCTGAGCAGCCACTGCTATTCGCATGCCCCGATCACTCCAGCTTTAAAATCTGCTGGAGGAATCCAAGGAATGCACCTTACCGGCTGTGAATTTGAATTGTGAATTTGAGGATGAATTTCTCCACAATGCCTACAGCTACAGAGGTCATTAAGGGGTTATTTTAAAGCTGAATCTTTAACATATGTGACTATTTAAATGCCCATAGCCTGACCACACCTTCACATTAAAAACTCTTGCCTTGCATTCTGGTTCAGATTTTCATGAACAGATGTGAATCCTAGGCATTTTTCGGGAGTGATGAGTGTATTTTGGACATGAAGTCCAGGGATAACATATTGGTTACATTCATAGATCTTAGTAGCAGTGTAACACATCTGTTCCTTGACTGGAGTTTACATGATGTAAAGGAGATTATAGCGGGACAGAGAATTTGCCAGGAATGCCAGATAGAATCATTAGTAGACATTTGGAAGGGAAACAGAGAAATTCCTCTCTCAGAGCTCCTCATTGTGTCGATGACATTTCTCTATCAGATAAATGCTTTTGGCACAATTCTCTCTGCATTTGATGTAAGCTCTAAATGGTCATTTTAATACGGACGTTGAATAAAAAAAAACTAACAAATAACATGCTTAATGTGGTCAGTTTTCAATGCCTTTTCTCTACTGCTAAGCTCCATATTGTGTACTCATAATTGCCAAGGACAATTGGAATGTACGATTTCTGAATTTTAGTATAAGCTCTGTGTTGGGAATAAGTAGTCCTTGTTTGCCTAATACGCAAATATAATCACATTTCATATTAACAGTAAAACTATAGTATATTTTCTGAAAGTACAAAGCCATCATTATTAAAAAGCCATCCTTAAAGTGGTTGTAAAGGCTGAAGTTTGTTTTACCTTGGGCCAGTTCCCACTAGATGCGGGGCAGTGCCAGGGTGGATTCTATTTATTAAATCATAATTTAAATCACTAGTAAAAAGGCTTGATTTAAATCAACTCGATTTAAATCATCATTTTTTAAAGAGCCACTGTCATCTCTGTCCCACAGCGGCTCCTTCCCTGACCCGCTGTTGACTCACCGACAGTCCCATTCACTTTAACCACTTGTCAACCAGCCGTCGTCATTATACTGCGGCAGGTCGGTTCATTCCCGCAATATCGCCGTAGGTGTACATCCGCTCCTTTAAGAGCCATAGCAGGCGGGGGACCCGATGCGCGTGGCCGGCGGCCATGATGTCCCCCGGGCACCTGCAATCGCGGGAAAGAGAGCTAGAACGAGGATCTGTCAATGTAAACAGACAGATCCCCGTTCTGACAGGAGAGGAGAGCGAGATCTGCTGCTTCTAGTGATCAGGAACAGCGATTTCTCTCCTCCTCCAGTCAGTCCCATCCCACCACTGTTAGAAACACCTCCCAGGGAGCACATTTAACCCCTTGATCGCCCCCTGGTGTTAAACCCTTCCCTGACAGTGACATTTACACAGTAATCAGTGCATTTTTATAGCACTGATCGCAGTATAAGTGTCAATGATCCCAAAAAAGTGTCAAAACTGTCCGATCTGTCCACCGCAATGTTGCAGTCCCGCTAAAAATCGCAGCTGGGTCCACATAAAAATCTTCTCATGATGTTGTTTCATTCGGGCCACCAGGCCTTGCATCTCTTTTTTGCATTGCTTGCATTTTGCTCGCACACCTGCATTACCCATAGGTAGAGGAACTTCATTAAAATATTCACAAACTGGGACTTTTTTTAAGGCCTGCTGCCATTTTGCTCCTCAAGGGAGGAATAAAGCATTTCAAGCTATGTGCAGAAAGATTACAAGGTTTTATAAGCTGCTTAGAAGCTTTCATTTTACTGCTTGCCCTTCCTCCTTACACTTATGCTGTGTACACACGATCGGTTTTACCGATGAAAACAGTCCGATGGACTTTTCTCTTTGGACAAACCGATCGTGTATGGGCCCCATCGGTCTTTTTTCCATCGGTGAGAAAAAATAGAACATGTTTTAAATTTATCCGATGGGAAAAAAAACGATAGCAAATTCCGATTGTCTGTGTGGAACACCATCGGACAAAAAATCCACGCATGCTCAGAATCAAGTCGACGCATGCTCAGAAGCATTGAACTTAATTTTTCTCGGCTTGTCGGAGTGTTTTACGTCACAGCGTTTGGGACGGTCGGAATTTCGTCTGATGGTGTGTATGCAAGACTGATTTCCGATGGAAATCCGATCGTGTGTACAGGGCATAAGTGGTTAACTAGGGGGCCCCCAGATCCTGCCCCCCCAATGTGAACAAGTATGGGGTACATTATAACCCTACTCGGGGGTAAAAAATCTTCAGTGCGCAGCTCCATACTTACAACCACAATCACTTTAGGATTTGCTCCTCTTCAACAGATTGAAAGCCGTAGTTTGCATAGAGCCTACTGTACATGTCAACTGAAAAAGATAAATTGCCATTTAAATGTCCCCTGAAAACGTAGCCTTGACACTGATTTCTCATGTCCGCATTTACAGTACGTCTGGGCGGCAGATTCAGGGAGTTGTCCAGCATTCCCGGATGTCACCACTTCAGTTATCACCAGCTTCCAGCTGCAGCCCTTGCTTCCAGCACTATTTATAACCATCGGACTTTACTTACGTGAAGTTTTAAAATAGCTCAGATGCCGTGCACTGCTAACAATGCTGCTATATTGTAATGCTGTTATAATGTCTCTCAATGAGCTGTTGCGGCTGGGGGCGACTACCTGATGGAGTTAGGACACACTCATTACACAGTTTTAAGGCACTATCCACAAGTGCTTTGCCGCGTAGCAAATCCCAGCATCAAGAATCTACCGGTTCCTGCTGCTGGGATTGACAGCTGAGTGCGAATAGCAGTGACAGGCTGTTGGCTGCCGCAGCTGTTTCCCACACCCAGCGATCAGCCTATCATTAGTGTATTGACTCGGCGTCCAATGCTATCCACATAAAGCTGTCAATCCCAGCAGAAATAATCAGTAGATCCCTGCCGCTAGGATTTGCCGAGTGGTAAAAACGTTAATGTGAATGGTGCCTTACTTGTGGGCAGAGCTGGCCCAGGACATTGTGCCGCCTGAGTCCAAGAATGAAATGCTGCCCCCCAAAAAAATCACGCCCATCAAAAGACCCCCACATCCATTATTTTATGTCATGATAATTTTAACTAAAATGTAATTTATCAGGAATTCAGATTTACATGCAACAGCACCCTGTCTATATGCAAAATTATATGACATACCATTATGTTCAATTCCAAGGGGCGGGCTAGGGCAGTAAAGGGGCAGGCTAGGGTAGTATATGGGCACGCTAGGGTAGGATATGGACAGGCTAGGGCAGTATAGGGGCAGGCGAAGCGGCCCAGGGGGGCAGTTGTCATCATGACACACAAAACTGCTGGGAAAAAAAATCCTGGTCGTAAATTTTCTGGGTAAATAGAAGAAAAAAAGAGGCAGCCATAGTTCAATTTGCTGCCCTTCTCAAAGTGCTGCCTGGGTCCAATGGACCCACTGGGACCCATGGTAGGGCCAGCCCTGCTTGTGGGTGTGTGTTTAGGAGCACCTACTATAAACATGTCTCTTGAGATTTGTTCAGTATATTTAAGAGCAGAGGTGGGCAAACTGAAGCCCTCCAGCTATTGCAAAACTATAAGTCCCGTCATGCCTTTGGGAGTCATGCTTGTTGCTGTCATTCTTGCAATGCTGACATGGGACATGTAGTTCCACAACAGCTGGAGGGCCACAGTTTGCCCACTCCTGGTTAAGAGCATCGGAGAGAAACAACACTTTCTGTGTCAATCTTTTTATTCAGTTTCCAAAATAAGAAAATTTACTTTACAGTTTAATACCAGAAAAAGTGCAATACTGTATGGACCAGACATCATAAACCCTAAACAAACGGTTAACAATGATAGCATATTTGAAGGGTAAAAGGTTAAGGCAAGAGTCCATGGGGGCCCATCAAGGAATGTCAGGGACTTCACCAGAGCGGCCCACTTATATGAGACCTGTTAGGTTGTTTTCCAAAAAGAAACCAAGCACCCAATAGTCCTTCCAGCTGTCCAACCTTATATGTTCGGTTAGGGGGATGGGGGTCAGACAGAGCTACAACCGCCCGCCCCCCTGCCCGCCCACCGCACCACTAATGCAAACTTTGGTCATAATAAGGAGTCTATAACAAAAATAATGACCACCAAGTCAATTAGGACTAAACATATTATCATAACCTGAGAAAAACTTATACTTGCCATAAATTAAATATGTCAGTGGCATATTTTCTAAGATATATTACCACTTGCAAGGGCTAGACAGAAACCCTAAGGGCCAAAACAAAGGGTTCAACTAAAGGACCTGTATTGCACCTGAGTAAAGGCATAGAAAAAAGCACATTAGGAAAAGAAAAATAAGAAAGTCAGAAAAGAGAGTAGAGGAGCGAGACCACACGTGTCCAAAAGTCCATCCAGCAGTAATCCAATGCTAAACCTGAGTGTTGGACACCTGTAGATAAGAAAGTCAGGGGGTCCAAACGTTTTCACATATTGGGATTGTTTATCTCGTATGACACTAACCATTTTTTCGTGGAGCAAAATCCAGGTAAGTACTAGTTTCATTAAAGCTAGGTCAATCCCTGGGCTTTTCTAAGCAGTAGCGATAGCTATCTTAGCCGCCAAAAACATAAAGTCTGTATTGATCTTGGGATATTATCTACAGGTTCGTTACACAAAGTTATTTTGGGATCCTTGATAATGTTAACCATAGTGTCTGAATGAATTAAGGAATGAAACCTTATCCAGAAACGACGAACCTTTTAGCAAGTCCACCATATATGAGTAACAGAGCCTACCTGGCCACAGCCCCTGAAGCAGGAGGGAGGCAAGTCCGAATACATTTTAGAGAGGCGTTCTGGCACTAAGTACCATCGTGTGACCACCTTATACACCTCTTCAGTCATAGCTATGTTCATTATACCTTTGTGAATGCGTACAGTCCAGGATCGTCAACCCTCTACCCCAGGGGCAATGCCCAAGTCCAAGTCAACACTTTTCAAGGGAAATTACTCCCCTTCTTCAGGACTTGAGCAACAATTTTGTGATAAGCTCAGGATAAAATAATAAAGGAAGCCTGGGTTGAGGCTAGAATGAAGCCAACATGTCCTTCATAAATAAACAGCCAGCTGCTATTTTAGCCATAAAGACACAATATCATGAATCCAGCCTCTACAAAGGCATTATGGCATTGTGGTCTTATCACAAAATTGTTGCATTCTATGGGCTGAGTAGCTGCACATATTCTCTGACAAAGAAGAAAGCCCAGTATATATATATATGTAGCGGGGTCTCCTTTAAGGCCCCGGGACTACGTTACCCAGAACCCCGTTCAGCACCCAGGGTGCATGGAGCCACCGCAGAGATTCATGGGAGGGGCTATGTAGGAAGAGGGAGAGGCTGAGCTCGGCCTCTTTGGACACCGCGCTGCAATCAACAGGTCTTCCTGTGCGGATCTGCTGCAGTGCAGGGCCTGAAGCCAGGGCCTTGCACAACTTCCAGAGAGCCTTTCACCCCACTGCGGAGCCTGGGTGGCACCTGACTTTATCGAGTTTGGACATCAGTTGGACCGGAGACCCGGCCGTTGCAGACACTGTGTGCGGAGACACAGTAGGTGGAAGTCCCGGACTGGGATCGCGTCCGGAGTGGTGAGCGAGCACTTGCTCATTTATATAAACAGTACTTTGACTAGGGCTAGAGACTGCCATGGCCCTCCAGGTTCTACTTTACTGTCCCGCAGGAGACTAGTGGCAGAACCGTTCTTGAGTAGTCTCCTGTGAGGGGTTCATTCTGCCCTTTTAATTTTTCTACCCCTTTGGATTACAAATTACTGTTCCTGTTGTGCACTACCAGTCAAGTTGCATGCGAAGAAACTGTTCTTCTAGAGACTGAGTTTAAAATCTGGATCAGGCCTGATCTGTAGTTAGAATTTAAGTTGCTGCGCCATAAGGGCGCATAGATAGAGATAGCGGTACTTGGCGGGTAATCGCCTGTGTTAGATTTTCTGCTGCAGTGCTCTGCAGATATATATATATGTGTTATGTGTTAACCTTATGCCTTTTACTCAAAGTAAAGAAACGTTATATTTTATCTCTTGCTATCAGTGTGTTGCCTTTATGCAAAGAGGTTACCCATGCAATACAGATAGATTGTGTGCATATGCTGTTAGATTGTGATACTAGAGAAATCCCTAGACTAACTGTGCCAGAGTGGGTCGAATAAATTGCCAGGGGTTGGCGGTGCTGTAGACAAGGCCCAAAACAAAATCCAGCGGCTCTTTTAACTGGGGGTAGCGCTACATATATATACCAATCAGCCATAGGTGTGCGCACAGAATGTGCCAGGTGTGCCTGGGCACACCCTAATCACGCTGTGCTGTGCAGATTTTCCCTGCTGCTTGGCTGCAGAGAAAGGGGCTGGAGAATCTCTGTCCTCTGTCCCTTTCTCTGTCCTAAAAGTGAGACATCAGTGGTCTGTTTAGACCACTGATATTTCACCAAAGCCCCTCCAATGGGGCCCCTAACAAAATGTAATAAATACACATTTTTTGTAAAGAAATATTGTAAAAAGAATAAAATTGTAAAAAAGTTATAATAAAAAATAAATAAAAATAAATGTGTGTGTGTATGTATATATATTTATAT
This sequence comes from Rana muscosa, assembly GCA_029206835.1. Taxonomy (NCBI): domain Eukaryota; kingdom Metazoa; phylum Chordata; class Amphibia; order Anura; family Ranidae; genus Rana; species Rana muscosa. Next base: position 77,127,523 of record CM055117.1, on the reverse strand, counting down.
ATATATATTGTGACAGCAGGAAGGTAAAGTCACCTGGTTGCATCCAGGGGGGTAGGTATATTTCTCCCAGATTCAGGCTTTATGCCGACTTATACAACTAGGGAGAGAGTTGATGAAGCCCAGCTGAGGCTAGTGGGCTCATGGATGATTCATACCTCTAGGGAGAGTGCTGGGCGTCGTGCAGGCAGGGAGTTGATGAGACCAGCTGAAGCTTGTCAGCTCGTTTAAGGCCTCTATAAAAACTCCCAGCTTCATTAGATGTTTGCTCATGCCTGGAACCAGACCTGTGTGGACTGTCTAGGGAGAGTGAACCCCTGTGCGGTGAGACAAAGCCTGTGTGGCTATTTGTTTGGACATTTACTAAACCAGGGACTTAGGGACTAGGACAGCACCAGGCTGATCCCAGTTGTTAGTTAGGAAACCTGCATGTTTAGTCAGAGGTCAAGCTGACCAGGGTTTATTTTGTTTATGTTTCTTTTTGCTTTGCTGTGTTTTTTGTCACTGTAAATAGAGAAATAAACCGCACCTTTTTGATCTTGAAAACCACAACCTCCGTCTGCTGGGCCTGTTTTTGTGTGGGGAGCCCATCCAGGGGATCACACACACCCGCTGCCGAGCTAACCCCCTCACAGTTGGTGGAGAACCAGTGGCAGTTTTTTTTTAAGCCAGCATGGAGGAGATACTGAAACAGCTGGCTCTAGCAAATGCCAATCAACAGCAGACAAATGCAGGTTTGCAAAAGAGCCTTGCAGCTCAACAACAGAGCTTCGCAGCCCAGCAGCAAGCTCATCAACAGAGCCTTGCAGCCCAGCAGCAATCTGAGGCCCGCTTCATAGACCTGTTACAGAAGCAAGAGCAGAGACTACAACAAATGGAAGCAGTAATGCAGCAACGTCCGCAGACCAGTGAGGAAAGCCGTCCCACTAATACCGCGTCCTTTGGGGTGAGTCGTTTATTGACAAAAATGACTGGAGAGGATGATCCAGAGGTATTTTTGACCACATTTGAAAGGACTGCTGAAAGAGAAAAGTGGCCTGAAGAGCAGTGGGCTGGACTGGTGGCTCCTCTGTTAACTGGTGAATCGCAGAAGGCTTACTATGACCTAGAGCCTGACCAAGCAAAAGACTATGTGATGCTAAAAGCTGAAATATTGGCAAGGCTGGGTGTCACCCTGGCTGTCCGGGCTCAGCGTGTGCATAACTGGACTTTCCAGCTTGAAAAACCCCCCAGGTCTCAAATGTATGATCTCATTCACCTAAGCAGGAAGTGGCTACAGCCAGAGACTTTGTCCGCACCAGAGATTGTGGAACGTGTTGTAATGGATCGGTTTTTGAGAGCTCTTCCTACTGCCATCCAAAAGTGGGTAAGCCATGGAGACCCAGAGACGGCCGGTGGTCTTGTGGATCATGTAGAGAAATACTTGGCTACAGAGAACCTGACGGCCTCTTCCAGAGACTCTCGGACTTTCCACCCTAAGACCAGACCATCCCCAGGGGCGGATAAGAGGATTCCAAGGGGTGAGGGTGGAGAGAGTGAGAGGGTGGGAGCTCTACCCAAAGTTTGGCGAGAACAGCCTGGGAAGTCGGGGGCTCAAGAGGCAGCCAAAAGGATTGTTTGCTACCGCTGCCGGCAAACGGGACATATTGCAGCAAATTGCCCGGTTGTGGAGGAACCCATGCAATGTGACTTTCTGACGGACAGACGTCAGTCGCTGTGTGCGACAGTCGCATGCACTGCCATTCGGGGAACTGAGAAACATTTATGCAAAATGTGTATTAATGGTAGAAATGTTGTGGTATTACTGGATTCAGGTAGCCTTGTGACCCTGATAAAGGCTGAATTAGTTAAAACAGAGGTCTCTGGGAATAGCAAGGTAGCTGTTATTTGTGTGCATGGGGACACCCGAGAGTATCCAGTGACTACAGTGTGTTTCAAGACCCCCAAAGGTACCCTCTCTCATCCAGTGGGGTTAGTATCTCAATTACCGCATGATGCCATTGTGGGAAGGGATTTTCCGAAGTTCTGGGAACTGTGGGATGATCCTGAGCCCCCCACTGGTGCCCCTATGTACCAGGAAGGTGATAGCCAGAACTCCTCTGAGAGTGGTGAGGACTCTCCAGAATTTCCCTTGTCAGTATTGGCAGGCGAGACTCAAGAAACTGGAGAGGAGCCCACCTCCTCAGACGAAAACCTACCGTCTGTGGAGTTTTCTGATCTTGAGGTTCACAGGGAAAATTTTGCCACAGAACAGTTAAAGGACCCCGCCCTAATAAAGGCACGGGAAAACGTAGTGGAAATAGATGGCGAGTTAGTGAACCCAGATAATACCTGCACTTACCCATACTTCAGCGTAGAGAAGGACCTACTGTATCGGGTGGCAAAAAGGGCAGAAGAAACCGTTGAGCAGCTTGTGGTGCCCAAACCTTACAGGAAGTTGGTGTTGGAGTTGGCCCATGGGCACATTCTTGGAGGTCATCTGGGGACAGAGAAAACCCGAGAGAGGGTATTACAGAGATTCTATTGGCCTGGGGTGATGAAGGACATAGAAAATTATTGTTCCTCCTGCCCTGTGTGTCAGAGGTCGGCCCCGATGCCACATTTCCGTAGCCCGCTGGTCCCTCTACCCATCATTGAGGTCCCGTTTGAGAGGATCGCAATGGATTTGGTAGGTCCTATAATCAAGTCCGCTAGGGGGCACCAGTACATATTAGTTATAATGGACTATGCCACCCGTTATCCAGAAGCGATCCCTCTCCGAAATACCTCGGCCAAAACCATAGCCAAAGAGCTATCTCTTGTTTTTAGCCGGGTGGGTATTTGTAAAGAACTGCTTACGGACCAAGGTACACCCTTTATGTCCCGGGTTATGAAAGAGCTGTGTAAATTGTTCAAAGTGACGCAATTGCGTACGTCTGTGTATCACCCCCAAACCGATGGGCTGGTTGAAAGATTCAACAAAACCCTAAAACAAATGTTGAAGAAAGTGGTGGATAGAGATGGAAAGGATTGGGACTGTCTACTTCCTTATTTGATGTTTGCTATTAGGGAGGTGCCCCAATCCTCTACGGGATTCTCCCCCTTTGAGTTACTGTATGGGAGACACCCAAGAGGGCTGTTGGATATTGCCAAGGAAACTTGGGAAAGTGAGAGTTCTCCCCACAGGAGTGTGATTGAGCATGTCGCCCTGATGCAAGATCGAATTGCACAGGTAATGCCCATCGTGAAGGAACATTTGGCCCAAGCGCAGTTGGCACAGCAGAGAGTGTACAACCGTGGAGCCAAGACCCGTACCTTTTCCCCGGGGGATAGGATATTGGTACTTGTCCCTACGGTTGAAAGTAAATTCCTTGCCAAATGGCAAGGCCCCTACGAGATAATGGAAAAAGTGAGCGAAGTGAATTACAAGGTCAGACAACCAGGAAGGCGAAAGCCCGAACAGATCTATCACGTTAATCTGTTGAAAGCCTGAAGGGATAGAGAGTCCCTAGTCGCAGAAACTTGGTCACCAGCTCAAACTGGTTGCGTGATTCCGGAGGTTGGAATAGCAGCCACCTTGTCACAACCCCAACAACAGGAGGTTAAGAAGTTTGTGCTTCGCAACAAGGAGGTGTTCTCTGAGCTGCCGGGACAAACATCTGGGGTAGAGCATGATATTATTACCCCGCCCGGTGAAAGGGTGAAGTTAAAACCCTATCGGATCCCAGAGGCCCGACGGGAGGCAATACGGGAGGAAGTACAGAAAATGCTGAACTTAGGGGTGATAGAGGAGTCCCAAAGTGATTGGTCTAGTCCCATTGTGTTGGTGCCTAAACCGGATGGGAGCTGGCGATTTTGTAACGATTTTCGTCAGTTGAACAAAGTTACAAAATTTGACACCTACCCCATGCCACGTATAGATGAGTTGATCGACCGGCTGGGAACAGCCCGATACATGACGACTCTTGACCTCACAAAAGGGTATTGGCAAATTCCCCTGGCCAAGTCGGCCAAAGAGAAAACCGCATTTGTAACCCCAGACGGGGCGTTCCAATATAAGAGAATGCCGTTCGGGTTACAGAATGCGCCGGCCACATTCCAGCGGAAAATGGACCAGATACTGAGGCCCCATCGGAAGTAAGCTGCGGCTTACCTGGATGACGTAATTGTCCATAGCACAGATTGGGCCTCACATCTGCCAAAAGTGCAAGCAGTCCTAGACTCTATCCGGGAAGCGGGGTTTACGGCTAACCCCAAGAAGTGTACCATTGGGCAGGAGGAGGCCAAATATCTTGGGTACACCATTGGCAGGGGCGTAATAAAACCCCAACTCAACAAAGTCGAGGCCATCCAGAGTTGGCCACGTCCCAACAGCAAGAAGCAGGTACGAGCCTTTCTGGGAATCGCGGGTTATTATCGGCGCTTCATTCCCCACTTTGCTTCTAAGGCTGTGCCCCTAACCAACCTGACGAAAGGGAAAGGGTCGGTCATGATTAAATGGACCCCCGAGGCTGAGGCAGCGTTCCAATTCTTGAAACAAGCCTTATGTAGCCAGCCAGTGTTGTACTCACCCGACTTCTCTAAAGACTTTGTCGTACAAAGTGATGCGTCAGATGTGGGGTTAGGAGCAGTATTGTCCCAGGTCTGGAACGGGGAAGAGCACCCAGTCATTTACCTCAGCAGGAAGTTGAAGTCCCATGAGGTAAATTACGCCACGGTTGAAAAGGAGTGTTTAGCGGTGAAGTGGGCTCTAGATTCCCTTCGGTACTATCTGCTAGGTAGGCACTTTGACATGGTTACGGATCACGCTCCGTTAAAGTGGATGGCTCAAAACAAGGAGACAAATAGAAGAGTAAATAGGTGGTTCCTGGCCCTACAGGAATTCAACTTCACAGTAAAGCATCGCCCTGGCGTTCAAATGGGGAATGTGGATGCTTTGTCTCGAGTACATGAATGCCTGATTGCTGGTGTTCCAACCCCAAGGTTAAAACAAGAGGGGGGGGTATGTGACAGCAGGAAGGTAAAGTCACCTGGTTGCATCCAGGGGGGTAGGTATATTTCTCCCAGATTCAGGCTTTATGCCGACTTATACAACTAGGGAGAGAGTTGATGAAGCCCAGCTGAGGCTAGTGGGCTCATGGATGATTCATACCTCTAGGGAGAGTGCTGGGCGTCGTGCAGGCAGGGAGTTGATGAGACCAGCTGAAGCTTGTCAGCTCGTTTAAGGCCTCTATAAAAACTCCCAGCTTCATTAGATGTTTGCTCATGCCTGGAACCAGACCTGTGTGGACTGTCTAGGGAGAGTGAACCCCTGTGCGGTGAGACAAAGCCTGTGTGGCTATTTGTTTGGACATTTACTAAACCAGGGACTTAGGGACTAGGACAGCACCAGGCTGATCCCAGTTTTTAGTTAGGAAACCTGCATGTTTAGTCAGAGGTCAAGCTGACCAGGGTTTATTTTGTTTATGTTTCTTTTTGCTTTGCTGTGTTTTTTGTCACTGTAAATAGAGAAATAAACCACACCTTTTTGATCTTGAAAACCACAACCTCCGTCTGCTGGGCCTGTTTTTGTGTGGGGAGCCCATCCAGGGGATCACACACACCCGCTGCCGAGCTAACCCCCTCACAATATATATATATATATATATATATATATATATATATATATAAATATATATATATATATAGATAGATAGATAGATAGATAGATAGATAGATATACATACACATGTGTGTTTGAGCTTTGGGGTACAATGCAATCAGCTATAACATTATGACCACCCAACATTGAACATTGAGTAGGTCCCCCTTTTGCCTCCAAAACAGCCCTGACCCATAGAGGCATGGACTTCACTAGACCTCTAAAGGTATGCTTTGGTATCTGACACTATACCAAGCAGGTAGCAGATTCTTTAAGTCCTGCAAGTTGTGAGATGGGGCCTCCATGGATCAGTCTTGTTTTTCCAGCACATCCCACAGATGCTCTGATTGAGATCTGGAGAATTTGCAGGCCAAGTCAACAACTTGAACTTGTTTTTGTGTTCCTCAAAAATTCTTGAATTCATAGGACCAGGCCACCTTTTTCCATTGCGCCGTGGTCCAGTTCTAATGCTCATGTGCCCATTGTAGGTGTTTTTGCCCCCCCCGCGCTCAAGCGGTCCGGCACTTACCCGCTGTGGGGTCCTCTCCTGGAGTAGGGGCAGCAACGGCTCCGGTGTTCACTCCTCAAGCTTCCTCCGTCGCGTGTCTCCTCTTCCACCAAAGCGCTAGGCATCCAAATGGATCGCCAGACACTTTGGCCAATTGGGAAACAGGTTTCACGACCTGCCTCCTGATTGGCGGGGAGAAATTTTAGTGTGAAAATAGCGAAAATGTATTCGCTAACCTCGCACAACTGGGTGGGCTCGGAGCGCAATGCTCTGCGCTCCGAGCCCACCCTTTTTTGAAGCCTTTTTAATTAGAGCCCAAAAAACACCCACCCAGCATTGGAATCCATAGTCCGATGCCCTGATATGTAGATCAGGGGGCCAGACGCATGGATAGGGGAGGCGGCGCCCGGCCGCCACTGAATTTATGTTCCCAAGCAATTGAACAGGTGTACCTAATAAAGTGGCCGGTGAGTGTATATCTTGTCCCCTGTCATATGCTAGAAGCTGTATCAGATCTCCCTTTATTGCAGGATCAGAAATCACTGCGGTAGGGATGTGATCTCTATGCATTGCTTGGGAGATTTGTATCTACATTGTCTGTGTGTTCTCACCCTAAAATAAACAACTATAGGCAGATTCATTATAGTCGGCGCAGACTGAATAAAGTTGATATTGTTGATGCTGGTTGCTATGCTACCAAACCTCAGGAATCTGTTTACTTGTCCACATAGGTCTAAAAACAATAATGTAATATAGTGGTCTTGGCACAATGGTCGCTCTGTCTCCGCTCACAATTCTTTTTAGCACAGGCTGCATCGATAAGCGTGCCATTATAATAAAGATCACCCTATATATAGTAACAACACCCATTTATTTCAACACACACTAGGAAAACAAGGCACAACTACGTCAAGGCCTTTCTTATCCTCCCCGATCTGTCTAGACACAAAGGCAACGCAGCGTTAAGAGGCAACTTTTTTTTTTGCTAATTATATTGAAACGAAATCTGAAAATACATTTCGGAACTGAAGGTAAAAGAAAATGGCATTTTATGTCATTTGCGGTTCAACGAGGTTTCGAATTTGCACTGAAATTTATTTTTGTCCTGGAAATGGTTGCTCTTTTAAGAATTTTCTATATGTTTGAAGCAAAAAATGGTCTTCACGTGACTTCAACAACTCCATTTAAACTTGTGTGATTTGTCATGTGACTGTGGGCATCAAAGTGGCATGACAAATCATACACCTTCTTTTCAATAGCACTCGTTCAAATAAAGTCGCAGATACTTTGAAGAGGTTCCTGCACTACTTTGGTGCGACTTTGATCCATAGAATGTAAAGTTGAATCAAAATTGCACCAAACTTCACCTCAAAGTCGCATTGGAAATCGTGCAACTTTGGAGACGCGCTAGTGTGAAAGGAGCTTAAGGCTAGGTTCACATATTTGAAGTCGGGTAAGAACGCAAACTCGTGCGCTTTCCCGGCATGCACAGAAACGTGCTGCCCTTTAGCAGATGCATGGCGGAGTCATTCATTATTAGTGGTGTGCCCTCACATCCCCACGCATCCACATGTTCAGTGTAACGTGCTCTTGGAAGAGTCGGGAATAATTTTTTTGTCTTTTTTGCACCTGTAGGTGTGAATCTAGCTTGGGCCTCACACTCTATAATGCTTAGCAGCTCCTGTGTACTGGGGAGTAAAATCCCCGGTGCTCTTTGTTGTCCGGGGAGCTTCACATGCCACATACAGCCCCCAATACAGTGCATCCGGAAAGTATTCAGTGCTTCATTTTTTTTTGTTATGTTACAGCCTTATTGCAAAATGGATTAAATTCATTATTTTCCTTAAAATTCAACAAACAATACCCCATAATGACAACGTGAAAGAAGTTTGATCATTTTCTTTGCAAATTTATTAACCATTTACGGACCGTCATTATACGACGGCTCTTTGAAGTGGAAAATCGTTGTTATGGCAGCAGCTACCAGATACCACTTATTCAGTGGGGGGGTCCGCTTTAAGATAAAAGTGCTCTCAGTGGCGGATTCGCCGCAAGATCACTTTTATCTGTGGCGGGAGAGGGCCCCCATCCCGCCGCGCTCCGGTGCGATCGGCTCTAATAGGCTTCAAAATAGGGTGGGCTCGGGGGACAGAGCATTTCGTCTGGAGCCCACCCAGTTGTGTTGCAACAGCAAATTAATATTCGCTGTTGCAACACTGATCCTCCTCCAGACCAATCGGGAAGCGGGTCTGATACCCGTCACCCGATTGCCTGAAAGGACAGGCGATCCTATTGGACACCTAGGAGGAGGGGAGGAGACGCACGGCGGAAGCAAAGAGAAGACACAGGAGCCGCTGCCCGATGTCCACCACAGCCTGATGTCCGTCGATGCACCGATCCCCGCCGCTGCTCGATGTGGCCGCCGATGCCCGGTGTGCCTGCCAATGCCCGATCCCCGCCGCTGCCCAATGTGCCCGCCGACTTGATGTGGTAAGTGCCGGTGGACCTGCAGACAGCGATTTAAGGTGGTGCCACTGGGGGGGGTGGATGTTTGCCACCCCTCAGACAAAAAAACACCAATGCCACTGACAATGCGCCTTAATGCATGGCACCTCATGAGTAGTTAAGGACTGTTCAACTAGAATAAAGTACAGTATCTCGCATGAAATCAAAGAGCTTTAAGGCTCTGTTCGCACCTGAGTGATTTTCAGCTTGAAGCTTGTAGCTCCAGAAATCCTCCTTCCTAACAGATATCCACCCTCCTAGTACAAAAGCCCACCTCCAAATCCGTGCCCAGGGCAGCCGACCCTCCTGCCCACCCCTTGTCCTGGCTCAGCATATCAGGAATATGACATTTTGGGTTACATACTCTATCATTTTCCCAGGAGTTTCCCAGAATGATGTAGTTTTGTTGACAATTTTGAAACATTGCATCAGCTTTTAGGCACAGCAATTTGGTACCAATGATTTCATTTGTTTTCAGTTCCCAGTAATCAAATGATCAAATCTGGTGTGTTCTTACCTGGAGCAAGAATGCAAAATGTGAACTCAGAACTCTACAGGTCAGACTCAAACAATCGAAGCCATTGGATAAAAATAACAGCCAGGCAGCTAGCATTTTTAGAAAGATATCAGCAATGACAGCCTGCATCTTTTTCTATCTTGAACTTCCTTAAAACACTTGAAGCACACATGTTGGATTCTGAAATGTGTCCTAAAAATAGTAAACCATTATTATTATTAATTAATTGTATTTCCCCCAGGGCTTTGTAAGGGAGTTTCTCGTATCCCAGATCTTTCCATACAATACGTTGCCAGGAACCATTTACAGAAGAACTCCTTTAAGCGTTGTTTGTATCTAAAATGAACGCAAAACCTAATCCCTTTATATTTCAGAGAAATCACAATTGTCCTGTGATAAAAATGTTTTAGTTAAAGGGGTTTTAAACCCACAACCAAAAATGAATTATACCAATCACTAGATGTGGTGGCTGCATTAGTTTTTTTTTTTCTCTCTGTTTTCACCTGGTGATCTGGTAAACACACCTCCTATATTAGTGAGATGCAACTCTGGGGGAATGAGCACAGGAGGCACCGCCGACCGCAGTATTGTCAGTCTGGGGGAGAGGAGGGGGGAGTGTTAAATGTATGAACAGATTTAAAGTGTTACTAAACCCACAACAGTAAAATCAGTCTGTATATGCTGTACAGTAAGCTTGTTATACACACTGTAGAACCTAAGGGGTTAATCCTCTGCATTGTGTAAAAAGGCTGTTTTATCCTGTCTTCTCTGATCCTCCCCTTCTTCCACTGTCCCCAATCAATCTCCTGATGGTACAGAGCCTTTGGAGTCACTCTGCACATGCTCAGTTTGGAGTGTATTGCTATACAGAGGGTCAGGAGTCATGCAGACTCATAGGACAGTCAGAGCAGAATGAAAACTTACAAGCTTTAACCAGACACTGATAGAAATCACAAGACTGCTATATACTGCTGATGAGAAAATAAATGTATTAGTTTATATTTACTAAAATGATTGCATTTCCATGTCAGGGCTGCGCCTTAATGGGGATGGTGCAGCTCTATTGGGAAGAAAGATGGGCACAAAGTTGGAGGTGCTTTTAAACAAGGTATTGGGGGGGGTCAGAGGAAGCAAGCTGGTGTTCTGCCGAGAAACATCCCCCCGGCGGATTCTGCCCCCACCTGTACTAAGCAGGCGAGGCGCTTGCGCAGTACGAACGTGAATGAGCTTCCGAAAATAGCCGAACTTGTAGAGCTGAGAGTCAGCTCTAGACAGCGCCTGCGTGGACCTAGCTGTAAGTGGCCAGTCAGCCTCCTGGCTCTTTTTTTAACATCCTCCATGTCCACGGGGATGGTAAAGAAAGAGCCTGGATCTCAGAAGTGTATCACAATTTGGTGTGCGCAGGCGCCATCTAGAGCTGACTCTCAGCTGTACATGTTCGGCTATTTTCGGAGGAAGCGCCGCGCCTGCGTAGTACAGAGTGGGCAGAATCCGCTGGGGGGCAATTCTCGGCAGGACACCGGCAGTGAGCAAAGGACAGAGGGTAATAGTGGAGTCTGATAATACAGCCGTAACTTCTAATCCTGGAGTTAATGCGTGGACAATTCGAAAACAAAGCCAGAGGAAACATAAGGAGGAAGTAATATGCACTCATACGGTACTGAGAGGCGTATACACAAATTCTAGGAGCCTAGCTAACAAAATAGAGGAACTGGAGCTGCTATTACATGAGGAGGACTAATGCCGGCCATACACGGTTCGTATTTCGAAATAATTTTCTTTCGAAAATCGTATCTAAGAATTTTCGTACGAATTTCGCACCATTAGTGGGTTGCAGCAACAGAAGATTTTTGTGCGGCAATCAAATTTGAGGAATCGGACATGTTGTAAATTTTTTGAAAAACAAACGATTTTCTAATCAATGATGGGAGAATCGTGCGAGAAATAAAGTAGAAAAAAAAATGTGCATGAGCAAGAAAAGAAAATTCCCGGAGAGAAAAGAAGATTCCCGGCCACGAAAATTATTTTCTGTAGCAACATGAGGTGAAATTGAAGTCTTGGTCGGCCGAATTTCGAAAATCAATGGTGGCATCATCGGATCACAAAAAAAAACGAACTTTCTGATTTTGAAAAGAAAATTTGTTCGAAATTCTACCATGTATGGCCTGCTTTAGACTTTGCGGGAATAACTGAAACTTGGTTTGACAGCTAACACGAATGGCTAGCAAATATCCTGGGGTATGTTATAGGCCCCCCGACCTGAAGGAGGAGGAGGAGCTGGACCTACTATCACAGTTATAAATGGCAGCGAGACAAGAAAATGTTATCATAATGGGGGGCTTCAAATATCCCGTTATTGACTGGGCAGAGGGGACAGCTCACTCATTAAAGTGATTGTAAACCCATATTGAAAAAAAAACAAACACCTGCAAGACAAAGGCATAATGAGCTAGTATGCATAGCATTATGTAATACTCACCTGAGATCGAAGCCCTCGCTGCGGTGCCCATACACAGCACTGGCCGCCGACATCACTCCCGGAGTTAATTCCGGGTATCGCGGGCTCCGACACTGTGATTGGCTGGAGCCGCAATGACGTCACTACCGCGCATGGTAAAGGCCCAGTCTAACTGAAGCAATGGCACGACATGCCATTGCTTCAGTGCGCATGTGCCGATGACTTCGGCACATGCAGATACAGGGGATATCTCCTAAACCGTGCAGCAAAAAGTGGTTTGTAAGGGTTTACAACCACTTTAAAGGCCGTATTTTCATGAATGTCTTACAGGACAACTTCATGTCCCAATTGGTGGATTCTCCAACTCAGTGGCAGTGCGTCCATAGTGGGCGCAGGAGCGCCGCCCCCTCTCGCTCCTGCGCCCATCACTCACAACAATACATAGGTTCATGCATTGCATGAACCTATGTATTGTCGCCGCTGCTGCCGCCCACTATTCAGATGGCCTGCCCCCTGTTGAGCGCTGGCCATCTGAATAACAGCGGCTGGTTGGTTTTTGGAAGTGCCTATCAGAGCCAGCCTGAGGGCTGTAATCGGCTTCCAAATAGTTAACCAGAGGACGTACAGGGGGTGCGTTCCTTGGTTAACACTGACAGGCGTTTCAGCCAATCAGGTTCACCGGTAACCTGATTGGCTGAAGCGACATTGAGGGCGGAAGAAGACATCGAAGACGGAAGAAGGACCGCGCCGACCCGAGGAAGGTAAGTGAAAGGCTGGGGGGAAACTGTCTGCATTTGGGGACAAATTGGCTGCATTTGGGGAAAAAATGGCTGCATTTGGGGACACACTGGCTGCATTTGGGGACAAACTGGCTGTATTTGGGTGGAAACTGGCTCTATTTGGGGGAAACTGGCTCTATTTGGGGGAAACTGGCTCTATTTGGGGGAAACTGGCTGCATTTGGGGACAAACTGGCTGTATATGGGGACAAACTGCCTGTATTTGGGGGGAAACTGGCTGTATATGGGGACAAACTGGCTGTATTTGGGGGGAAACTGGCTGCATTTGAGGGGAAACTGGCTGCATTTGGGGACAAACTGGCTGTATTTTGGGGACAAACTGGCTGTATTTTGGGGGAAACTGTCTGTAATTGGGGGGAAACTGGCTGTATTTGGGGGGAAACTGGTTGCATTTGAGGGGGCAAACTGGTGGCGTTTGGGCACAGTGGCTGCGTTTAATGGGCACAGTGGCGGCAATTGATGGGGTTTTTTTTTCAGTTTGTTTGCGCCCCTCCAAAAATTTTGAGCACCAGCCGCCATTGCTCCAACTAGAAAGAACGCCCTGCTAGATCTATTTATTACGAATGATCAAAGTCTGATCTTAGACGTGGTGTCAGGGAAGAAACCGGAGAAGAACTGGCAGATATGCCAATATCCATTATGACCGCGCTTATCTGCGCATGCGCATTAGCAATCGGCGCGCAGCGGCGAACGCACGTTAGCAGCGGCGTACGCAAAAGGTGCTAATTACCAGTGTCTTGCTGGCCTATATAAGGACTCCAATTGCTCTCATAAATCTCTGGATTATCGTCAGTTCTGTATCCTGTGTTCCTTGCTCCTGTTTGATTACCTGTTACCGACCCAGATTACCCTGACCTGCTCTGGCTTCTCTCCTTGCTCTGAACTCGGCTTGTTTCACAGGCCTGCTCTTGCCTGTTCCAGATTGACTTCCTGTGTTTGTCCCGGCTTGATCACAACTACACCTCCTGCCTCTGCTTCTGACTGCCTTCCTGTGTTTGACCCCCGGCCTGGCTTCTGACGTTGTCTCTGCTTTTCCACCTGTTAAGATCCGCCAGTACCTCCATGGAATCATTGGCTGTGACCACCTTCTCTGCTCCTGGGTGTCCGCTTCTGGAACCATCAGACAGCTTCACCGGCAGGCAACCCATGCATCTCTGGGCATAGCACCCTCTGTTTTCAACTCATGGGGTACTCTGCACTCAGCCACAAGGGGAGCCCTCTCAACACCTCAGCCTCCAGCCTGGTACCTGACACGTGGCAATACAGGACAACTTGGGATCTAGCGATCATAGGATGATCACATTTAGCGTAAATCATAGAAAAAGGAGGCACGAGGGTAGCACAGAACACTAAATTTCAAACAAGCCAATTTTTCTGAACTGCGGTCATTACTACATGACATCAATTGGGACCAAATCCTAGAAACATTGAACACAGGAAAAAAATGGGAATGCTTTAGGAGCATATTAAACAAAGGTATCACACAGTGCATTCCAATGGGCAATAAGTATAGAAGAGTGAAGGTTAAACCTGGGTGGCTAAAATGTAATGTAAAAAGCCTCTTTAAAGAGAAAAAAAAATGGCCTTTAAAAAATATAAAGGGGATGAGTCACTGCCAGCATTCCAACACTACAAGGAATGCAATAAGAAATGTAAGAACGCAATCAGGGTGGCTAAGAATGACTATGAGAGACACATAGTGGAGGAGAGAAAAAAAATCCAAAGATTTTTTTTAGATATATTAACAGTAAAAAGGCAAGATCAGAGCACATTGCCCCCATAAAAGACGATGATGGGAGGATGGTTACGGATGACACAGAGAAGGCAACTGTACTAAATGCCGCCTTCTCCTAAGTTTTTACGCAGGAAAAGGAGGGGTATACCAACCACGACAGTACTGTTGGTGACACATCACAGGGCATACCCTTGTGGCTAACTGAGGCCGGAGTGAAGGAAAGACTAAATAAACTTAATACAAATAAATCACCAGCACCAGATGGCTTACATCCGAGAGTCCTCAGAGAACTCAGTCAGGTTATAGCCAGACCATTGTTCCTAATCTTTGCAGACATCATATTAACAGGAATTGTACCAGCTGATTGGAGAAAAGCCAATGTGGTACCAATATTCAAAAAAAGACAGAGAGAAATCCCTGGAAACTACAGGCCAGTCAGCCTAACATCAATAGTAGGTAAATTATGATATTATGATGATAAGGGACTGTATCCAAAAATGTACTTAAAAAAAATATATCATAAGTAGTTATAAGCATGGGTTTACGAAAGGTTGTTCCTTCCAGACCAATCTGTTAACATTTTACAAGGAAGTGAGCTGCCATCTAGACAAGGGAAGGCCTGTGGATTTAATGTACCTGGATTTTGCAAAAGCATTCAATTCAGTCCCCCATAAACACTTAATTTACAAGCTGAGGTCTGCAGGCATGGACCATAAGGTTTGTTCTTGGGTACAAAACTGGTTACAGGGGCGTGTCCAAAGGGTAGTGATAAATAATGTATACTCAGACTGGTCTGAAGTGGTAAGTGGGGTACCCCAAAGTTCTGTCTTGGGACCAATTCTATTCAATATATTCATAAATGGTATAGAGGATGGGATAAATAGCTCAATCTCCATTTTTGCAAACGACACAAAATTAAGCAGGGCAATAATTATACATCAGGATATAGAAATTTACAGAAAGATCTGAATAGAATAATGGAGTGGGCAAATACATGGCAAATTAGGCTTAATGTGGAGAAATGTAAATAATGTAATTGGGGGCAAAAACATACCGTATATACTCGAGTATAAGCCAACCCAAATATAAGCCGAGGCACCTAATTTTACCACAAAAAACTGGGAAAACGTATTGACTCGAGTATAAGCCTAGGGTGTCCATCTGCATGCCTCACTGTGCCTCACTTTGCCTCACTGTGTCCATGTGCATGCCTCACTGTGCCCATGCCTCACTGTGCCTTACTGTGTCCATGCCTCACTGTGTCCATGTCTCACTGTGTCCATGCCTCACTGTGTCCATGCCTCACTGTCACTGTGCCCATGCCTCACTGTGTCCATGCCTCACTGTGTCCATGACTAGACTGACGTTATAACATGTGAGTCTATGGAAGGGGTGCCCGGCTTTGAAAAATCGCTGCTTCCGGCCGTAGGTCCCCCAGACAAAAAACTTTGCACACTTATAGAAGAGAAACAGGGCTACATGTGTGCCAAGATTCGGGTCCAGGGGACCTATGACCGGCCGGTACCGGGTCCCTAAAGTCACCGGAGAAATTACCGTTTAACATGGGAGTCTATGGAAGGGGTGCCCGGGTTTGAAAAATCGGTGCTCCCTGGCCGTAGGTCCCCCGGACAACAAACTTTGCACACTTGTAGAGGAAGAGTGTGGCTACATATGCGCCATAGGGGTCCAGGGGACCTACGGCCAGCCAGTACCAGGTCTCCAAAGTCCGGGAGATCAGGCACAAAAAGGTGACTCGAGTATAAGCCGAGGGGGGCATTTTCAGCACAAAAAAAATGTGCTGAAAAACTTGGCTTATACTTGAATATATACGGTAAATGCAAACTACTCACTAGGGGGAGAACCGCTGGGAGAATCAAGGATGGAGAGAGATCTGGGGGTCCTAGTAGATATGTCAAGCTGCAGCAACCAAAGCCAGCAGAAAATTAGCATGCATAAAAAAAGAGATATACTCCAGAGATAGAACGATAATCCTGCCACTTTATAAAACGCTCGTTAGACCACATCTGGAGTATTCCGTGCAGTTCTGGTCACCAGTCCTCAGAAAGGATGTGCTGGAACTGGAGAGAGCCCAAAGAAGGGAAACAAAACTAATAAGGTGTCCCCGCCTCGTTTTGCAGAGAAAGGATGTTTTGCAATGCGATCTGCATTGCAAAACTTTCAGTGGAATGCAGGGGAGACATGCAGGTATTTTAGACCCTGCATATCTCAATAAAGAGAACCTGTCACCAAAAAATCATCACACAGCGGACTGTTTGTCCGTTATGTGATGAAAAAAGTTAAGTAAAAAAAAGTTACACCCAAGCACAGAAAATAACCCCCCCCCCAACATTTTTTTTAGGCTCCCCCACCCCCACATATACACACGCACGAACGTAAACGCATGCGTCGGGGCGCCTACACATGAAAACGTAGATTGCGATACACATGTTACATATCGCCGCATACAACAGAGTGAGAGCAATAATTTTAGCACCAGTCCTCCTCCGTAACACTAAACTGATACCTATAGGGGGCCTTTGAAGCGTCACCTATAAAAAAAATATAGAGTACTGAAGTTTGACGCCATTTTACGGGCGCAATTTTTTATAAATACACTTTGAATGAAATAAATTTTATTGCACAAAAACACAATATAAAAAAAAATGTTTGGCAAAATATAAAAAAATATATTTTGCCGAGTAAATAGATACCTAACATGATACGCTTTATAATTGCGCATGCTTGTGGAACGGCGCAAAGCTACAGTACTTAAAGCGGTGTTCCGCCCATAATAAAAATAATTAAAAGCCAGCAGCTACACATACTGCAGCTGCTGGCTTTTAATAATAGGACTCTTACCTGTCCTGGGGTCCAGCAATGTCGGCACCGCAGCTGATGTTTCCATCAGCTGTCAGGGTGCTGCTGCCGCCGCCGCCGCCATTGCGGGTAAGGGTACCCGGCAGTGTAGCCTTTCGGCTTCACGCTGGGAACCCTACTGCGCATGCACTAGGCCCCGCTCCTCTCTCCTACTGGCCCGGTGGCCGGGGGAGAGAGGAGGAGGGAGCCCCACTCGTGACATCACCACCTGCAGCTGAGGCTCCTGGAAGTGGGAAAGGATACCTGTCAAAGACAGGTATCCTGTCCCCCCTCCCCCCTGAAAGGTGCCAATTGTGGCACCGGAGGGGGGGAGAAATCAGATGAGCGGAAGTTCCACTTTAGGGTGGAACTCCACTTTAACCACTTCCGGACCGGCTCACGCCAATATACGCTGACACTTTGAAGAGGGATATCTTCGTTATGGCAGCAGCTAACTACCATAATCCTCTTCTTCAGTGAGCGGTCCGATTTCCGATAAAAGTGGTATCTGCGGCAGATTCGCCACGAGATCACTTTTATCGGCGGCGGGAGAGGGCCCCTCCCGCCGCTCTTTGGTGCCCTCCGTCGCTTACCGGAGCCGTCGGTAGCGGCGGAGGCGATTGGGTCCTTCTTCCTCTGTGGCATGGAGACAAGTGAGGGTAAGATGGCCCCCACCTGTCTCCATTCCATTGCAGGGCGGAAGCGACGTCAAAACGTCACTTCCGCCCAATGCTCTTAAAGCAACATTGTATTTTATTTTTTTTAAATGACATTTCATTTATTTATTTTTTGTGTAAATATGAGATCTGAGGTCTTTTTGACCCCAGATCTCATATTTAAGAGGTCCTGTCATGCTTTTTTTCTATTACAAGGGATGTTTATGAAGATTCCTTGTATTAGGAATAAAAATGACACAATTTTTTTTCTTAAAAGAACAGTGTAAAAATAAAAAATAAAAGGTAAAATAAATAAGAAAAAAAAATAAAAAAATTTAAACGCACCCCGTCCCGCCGAGCTTGCGTGCAGAAGCGAACGCATACGTGATGAAAACGGTGTTCAAACCACACATGTGAGGTATCGCCACGATAGGTAGAGCGAGAGCAATAATTCTAGCTCTAGACCTCCTCTGTAACTTAAAACATACAACCTGTATAATTTTTTAAATGTCGTCTATGGAGATTTTTAAGGGTAAAAGTTTGTCGCCATTCCACGAGCGGGAATTTTGAAGCGTGACATGTTGGGTATCAATTTACTCGGCGTAACATTATCTTTCACAATATAAAAAAAATTGGGCTAACTTTAATGTTGTCTTATTTTTTAATTCAAAAAAGTGTATTTTTCCCCCAAAAAGTGCGCTTGTAAGACCGATGCGCAAATATGATGTGACAGAAAGTATTGCAACGATCGCCATTTTATTCTCTAGGGTGTTAGAATTTATTTTTTATAATGTTTGGGGGTTCTAAGTATTTTTCTATAAAAAAAAAACTGTTTTTAACTTGTAAACAACAAATCTCAGAAAGAGGCTTGGTCCTTAACCACTACAGTCCCAAGCCTCTTTCTGAGATCTGGTGTTTACAAGTTAAAAACATTATTTTTTTGCTAGAATATCACTTAGAACCCCCAAACATTATATATATATTTTTTTCTAACACCCACCCTAGAGAATAAAATGGTGGTCGTTGCAATACTTTCTGTCACACCGTATTTGCGCAGCAGTCTTACAAACGCACTTTTTTGGGGGGGGGGGGAATACACTTTTTGGAATAAAAAAATAAGACAACAGTAAAGTTAGCCAATTTTTTTTTATATTGTGAAAGATAATGTTACGCCGAGTAAATTGATACCCAACATGTCACGCTTCAAAATTGCACACGCTCGTGGAATGGTGACAAACTTGTACCCTTTAAAATCTCCATAGGCGACGTTTAAAAAATTCTACAGGTTGCATGTTTTGAGCTACAGAGGTCTAGAGCTAGAATTCTTGCTTTCGCTCTACCGATCGCGGCGATACCTCACATGTGTGGTTTGAACACCGTTTTCATATGTGTGTGCTACTCACGTATGTGTTCGCTTCTGCACGCGAGCTCGGCGGGACGGGGCGCATTTAAAAAAAAAAAAATGTTTTCTTATTTATTTTACCTTTTATTTTTTATTTTTTCACTGTTCTTTAAAAAAAAAAAATGTGTTACTTTTATTCCTATTACAAGGAATGTAAACATCCCTTGTAATAGAAAAACGCATGACAGGTCCTCTTAAATATGAGATCTGGAGTCAAAAGGACCAAATTGTCATTTGAAAAAAAAAAAAAAAAATGGCCCTTTAACCTCCCTGGCGGTATTCCCGAGTCAGGCTCGGGGTGAGTTTTTACTACCAAAAGCGGTAACCCCGAGTCAGACTCGGGATCGCATTGCAGTATCCAGGGAAAGTTACTTACCTTGTCCCCTGGATCCTGCGATGTATCCCTGATGTGTCTCCTCGCTCGATTCACAGTGCCGAGTGCCAAGCTCTGTTCCCTGCAAGCGTTGGGACGGAGCACGGCGCCAAATTCAAAAAGTGAAAAATACACAATACATACAGTACACTGTAATGTTACAGATTACAGTACTGTATAAAATAATTACACATCCCCTTTGTCCCTAGTGGTCTGTCCAGTGTCCTGCATGCACTTTTATATTATAAATACTGTTTTTTCTGCCTGGAAACTGGAGATTGTCCATAGCAACCAAAAAGTGTCCCTTTATGTCAAAAGTGGTTTTAGACCAGCTAGAAAACCGCGATAATAAATTAGAATCACTTGCAGAATTGAGCGATAGTGATTTGTGGGGAAATTCATCATCAAACACTAAATCTAATGACAGCGACAATTCTGCAACTGAGCAAATTTCAGTGTTTTTTATTTGATTACATTATTGAATAATTTTTATTATTATTATATTATTATTTGTTATAATTATTTATAGTTATTTATTACATTATAATTTATGATTTTGTGTTTAAAACTTTATCATATCCGGGATGTCTACTAGACTCTTGTTTGGACAGATTTAAGTGAGTTATTCCTAAGAATTACAGGCCTGCAATATGAAACGCCAAATTTCCTTGCAAAATAATTGTACCTCTTTCAGCACCTAAAATCTGAAACAATCATACCGCCAGGGAGGTTAAGAGCTATGGGCGGAAGTGACGCTTTGACGTCGCTTCCGCCCTGCAATCACTTGGAGACGGGTGGGGGCCACCTTGCAGTGTCCGGCCCCCCAGCCCCCCCCTTTTACTTACCTGAGCCCCAAATTTCTGTGGACGCGATCCCTCGTCGCTCTCTCCACAGCTTCTCGGCTCTTCATTGTGTAGCGCCCTGCTCCCAATGACTGTGCGCTATGTTTAAATTTTTGAGGGTATCTGAGCCAATAGTTAGGCTCAGATGTAAATAATTGATGCTAAATTAGCCTCTGTTCTAGCTATGGCTGTGTTGGGCAGACTTCCCACTGTTCGCCTGTAGGTGGCGTTACCACCTCAGGCCAATGTGGAAGACTGACAAGCCAGAGTGTATTGGGCGCCTTCCCCCGGGAACAGTTCAGTGGGCGTAGTCTACCGGCTGAGCATGCTGGGGAAGGGTACTTAAGGGGCAGACGCCATCTTTTGGGGTCCTTCGTCCCCCCACGGCTCTCCTGGCGCGAGGGGTGTATCGTGTGATTCTGGCCTCTGAACCATGCTGGTCCGAGGCCGCAACTCCAACAAGTAGGCCCAGTTATGCTGACTGGGCCTGCACTTTGAAGGTGATCCTGTGCTGTCCGTCCTGAGGGAGGAAGCCACACAATGGAGGAAACCAGGGGAGGACCTGTCCTGGAGAAGACCAAGCGGAAGGCTGGTGTCTTGAGGAGGGCCTAGTAATTCTATTGGAGGATGCACCGCAGTTAAAGTTGACCTTACAGTCTGCCGGGTTGGCTTAAAGCAGAGGTCTCAAACTGGTGGCCCTCCAGCTGTTGAAGAACTACAATTCCCATGAGGCATTGCAAGGCTAAACAGTTACAAGCATGACTCCCATAGGCAGAGGCATGATGGGACTTGTAGTTCCGCAACAGCTGGAGGGCCGCAGGTTTGAGACCCCTGGCTTAAAGGCTCTTGACTGTTTGGCTGGAAGTTCGGGCATTAAATCCTGTGGCAGAGGATCCCGGATTATCCAATTTTATCCACAACCGGTCTGTGGCAGAGACTGGTCCTGATCATAGTTCGTGCATCATTCCGGCTGCTAGGCCAGGTGAGAGGGGCCTATCCGGGTGAGCAATACCCACTCAGGGAAGAGTGGTGACTAACTTTATACGTGAGAAGTTTCCCCAGTAAACTGTACTGTGTGCCTGAACCTACCCCTTCCCTTCACCCTTCCACCATTGTTCATCTGTTTATTGCAAAAGGAAAATAAAACCTAACTGCTTAAAGGAGTAGTAAAGTTACATGTTTTTTCACCTTAATGCATCCTATGCATTAAGGTGAAAAAACATTCGACAATACCGCCCCCCCCGAGCCCCCGTTTTTCTTACCTGGCCCCTCGAAAGTCCCATGCTCGTCCCCGTCATCCTCTTCGTTTTTCTGCCTGGCCGCCGATTGGCTACACTGGATAGATTGAAAGCAGCGCAGCCATTGGCTGGCGCTGCTGTCAATCACATCCAATGACGCGGCACGCCGGGGGGCGGGGCCGAGTGATACAGTCGGCGGCTATGGCCGCCGCTGTATCACGGGAGCGCGCCCGCAATCACTCCACACCATGCGAGCTCACTCGCATTAAGGTGTGGAGTCCTTGCGGGGAGGAGCCAAGACAGCCGCCGAGGGACCCCAGAAGACCAGGATCGGGGCCACTGTGTGCAAAACGAGCTGCACAGTGGAGGTAAGTATAACATGTTTGTTATTTTTAAGCAAAAAAAAAAAAAGCTTTAGTGCTCCTTTAAGGTTTTACATCTTGTGTGGACATTGGAGTTTCTACAGACTTTCTTCACCTAGACAACGAATACTGAGGTAACGTGCAAGGCCCAAATCTAAAACCAGCAGCTCCTGCGGGGGTGTGCTACAATTGGATAGATTGATAGCAGCGCAGTCATTGGCTCCCGTTGCTGTCTTAAAATCCAATGACGCGGCCGCCGGGGGGCAGGGCCGAGTCATACACTCGACGTCTATGGAGCCTCTGGCTCTAATCACGTGCTTAAACCCCCTCCCAATTTTGAATCAAAGAATCCGGCACACCTGCATGTAGATCAGGGGGCCAGACGCATGGATAGGTGGGGAGGTGTCTGTGCGCCCCTAGTGGACGGGCCACCACTAGTCTGCAGCATTGAAGGTCCCAATGAGCACAGTGGCCTCCATCATCCATAAATGGTTTGGAACCACCAGGACTCTTCCTAGAGCAGGCCGCCCGGCCAAACCGAGCGATCGGGGGAGAAGGGCCTTAGTCAGGAAGGTGACCAATAACCTGATGGTCACTCTGACAGAGCTCCAGTGTTTCTCTGTGGATAGAGGAGAACCTTCCAGAAGAACAACCATCTCTGCAGCACTCCACCAATAAGGCCTGTATGGTAGAGTGAAACAATGTAAACAATGAATCTTGCGAGCTACCAACTAAGTGACCAAACCACAATCACACCCAAAAATATGTGGTGTGGTGAATAATTGAAAGACCAATATACAGCTGCTGGCAATCATCACAATCCCATATGATTTGTGCTACAAATGCAAAATAAAAACAAAATATTGCAGCGCTGTGTGAAGGTGTCCTTATTAAATTATATATCCCCTGTGAATTTAAATTGCTACTGTGCTAAAGTGCCAATTATATCTGTAGCGGGGTCTTTAAATTTAGTTGGGATGCACTGGGTAATAGTATGACCCAGGTGGGTAAATTATAGGGTTTTGGACCATTTTGTGTTCATGGAGGACTGGGTGGTGTATTATTCTACTTGGCCTGAGGGTGGCGCTGTGCCCGCAGGTTCGGGGTAGAATTGCTGCCGCAGTGCTGTCCTTTTTGTCCCTTTTTGGAGATGGTACGGCAAGGGCGGGGATAAAAGGGGGAGACGCCCTAACCACGAGGTCTTCTTCTGGAGCTTCTTCTTGACGTGCCCAGGCACCTTAGGCCTGGGTGCGGGTGGTTCGGAGTTCCGGCTCAGGTGCCCTAGGCCTGACTGGAATGGAGTTGGAGTCCATACCAGGCACCTTCAGCCTGGGGTGAGGTACTAAACCGGAGGCCTGGGACCCAGTGACTTCGACTGGGTCCCGCAAGGGTGGAGAAGTCCGAGGGTCCCTGAGGTGGATGGGGCCCATGTCTGAGGCGAGGAGGCCGGGGAGGTTACCCGTCCGGAGAGTCCGGAGCAGCATCAACCCGGTGACGGATGGGCATCCGGTAACTCCCTTGGAGGGACATCTTCCCCTGATAGGGGCCGCAACGCAGCGAAGGTACTCCTATCTACGTTCTCTTGAGTCGCTGGTAGAGACTCACAAGTTCTAAGTTCTCTCTAGCCAAGGCTATAGTAACCGCTGGTGAAATCACAGTGGTTTAGTGTACAATCAGGATAGTGCCTCGACCTGCTCATCCCACCGTATCAAACTGTTATTGGGTCTCAACCAGTTAGCTACTGAAGCACTGTTTATTGTGAGCTATGCAATAAAACAAGAGTTGGACTGTGATCGGTGTGTGGAACTCTGGTTAATGGGAGCAAAGG
The DNA here is from genome assembly GCA_029206835.1 of Rana muscosa. NCBI lineage: Eukaryota > Metazoa > Chordata > Amphibia > Anura > Ranidae > Rana > Rana muscosa. Next base: position 77,103,827 of record CM055117.1, on the reverse strand, counting down.
GGAGTGTTGACACAGCAGGACTTGATCCTTAACTAAAACACACAGGCCTGAGGAAAATTACTGGTACTGGCCTTCGCCTCGCCCACAGCTATGGGGAGGACATGGGTCGTAGCGCATCTCACCCTGTCGTACGTGATACCCCTAGACAAAAGAGATGGGGTGAGGCCGCTATATATCAATAAATACATATATAAAAAACAATTCATATGTGATAATAGCAATATGTTGCTTCAAACAGACATAATGAAAAAAGTAATGTATTAAACAATTCCTGTAATGGGTCCTGTGCCTAGCAATTAATATGTGATAAATTGTGATAATAGCTTCAAACGAATATATTAGAAAGTGATGCAAAAAATACCTGTATTAAACAAGTCCACAGTAAAAAGGTGACAATCCAATGTTGTGACTGTATGGAGCTCCACACACTGAAGCATTGACTTCACACATGTGACCCCCCCCCCCCCCGTATGATTGTGCTCACCTCAGGGAATGGGACCGCACAGTTAAAGGGGTTGTAAAGGTTTGTGTTTTTTCACCTTAATGCATCCTATGCATTAAGGTGAAAAAACACCTGGCAATGACGGCCCCCCCAGCCCCCCCGTTTACTTACCTGAGCCAGTTCACCGGCTGTGCGCGTCCCCCGGCGTCCTCTTCTCCACGGAGTCTGGTCATTGATTGGATAGATAGGATAGATTGATAGCAGTGCAGCCATTGGCTCGCGCTGCTGTCAATTACATCCAATGACGCGGCCGCCGGGGGGGGGCGGGACCGAGTCATACACTCTGTGTCTTTGGACACAGCGTGTATGACAGGGAGCACGCCCGCAAGCTAACCCCCTCAGGATAGAGCTTCCCAGAGGGGGGTTAGCTATTGAGAGACAGCCGCCGAGGGACCCCAGAACAGCAGGATCGATGCCACTCTGTGCAAAATGAATTGCACAGTGGAGGTAAGTATAACATGTTTGTTATTTTTTTTTATTTTTTTTTAAACGAACCCATACAACCCCTTTAAGTTTGGTCTGAAAAAGCAGCTGAACCAACTCTGGGTTCAAAGTGTGATGATCTCTGCAGGCTGGAATCCACTCACAGTGGATATATAATTTAATAAGGACACCTTCACACAGCACTGCAATATTTTATTCTGTATTGTAGAGTGGTCAGACGGAAGCCACTCCTCAGTAAAAGGCACATGACAGCCCACCTAGAATTTACCAAAAGGCACCTGAAAGAAACAAAATTCTCTGGTCAGATGAAACTGAACTCTTTGGCCTGAATGGCAAGCGTCATGTCTGGAGGAAACCAGGCACCGCTCATCACCTGGTCAATACATCCCTACAGTGAAACATGGTGGTGGCAGCATCATGCTGTGGGGATGTTTTTCAGCGGCAGGAAAAGGGAGACTATTCAGGATTGAGGGAGAAAAATGCAGCAATGTACAGAGACATCCTTGGTGAAAACCTGCTCCAGAGCACTCTTGACCTCAGACCGGGGCGAAGGTTCATCTTCCAACAGGACAACAACCCTAAGCACACAAACAAGATAACAAAGGAGTGGCTATGGGACAACTCTGTGAATGTCCTTAAAGCGGTTGTATAGTAAATTTTGAAACTTTTACCTACAGGTAAGCCTATAATGAGGCTTACCTGTAGGTAAAAAGAATATCTCCTAAACCTGTACGGTTTAGGAGATATTCCCCTTGCAATGAGCCGCTGACTTCAGCGGCGCATGCGCACAGGGGATTCTCGGCTGAAAGCCCGGCAGGCGCCAGACCTTGCCGGAAAGAAGTCTCCCGCGCGCATGCGCGGGAGTGACGACATTGCGGCTCCAGCGCTGTGAGTGGCTGGAGCCGCGATGTCGTCACTCCCGGAAGGCACACCAAGGCAACATGTCAGCTCCCTCAGCGTGGACCAGGTGAGATACCGACGCCTCGTTCTAAGGTAAGTATTTCATAATGAGCTAGTATGCGGTGCACACTAGCTCATTATGCCTTTTGCCTTACAGGTGTATATAAAAAAATAAAAGTGTCAGCGGGTATACAACCGCTTTAACCACTTAAGCCCCGGACCATTATGCAGGTTAAGGACCAGAGGTGTTTTCAGAATTTGGCACTGCGCTGCTTTAACTGGAAATTGTGCGGACATGCAATGTTGTACCCAAACAAAATTTGCGTCCTTTTCTTCCCACAAATAGAGCTTTCTTTTAATGGTATTTGATTGCCTCTGCGATTTTTTTTTTGCGATATAAACGGAAAAAGACTGAAAATTTTGAAGAAAAATGATATTTTCTACTTTTTGTTATAAGAAAAATCGAATAAACTCAATTTTAGTCATACATTTAGGCCAAAATGTATTCAGCCACATGTCTTTAGTAAAGAAATGTCAATAAGCGTATATTTATTGGTTTGCGCAAAAGTTATAGCGTCTACAAACTAGGGTACATTTTCTGAAATTTACACAGCTTTTAATTTATGACTGCCTATCTCATTTCTTGAGGTGCTAAAATGGCAGGGCAGTACAAAACCCCCCCAAATGACCCCATTTTGGAAAGAAGACACCCCAAGGAAATTGCTGAGAGGCATGTTGAGCCCATTGAATATTTTTTTCCAAGTGATTGAATAATGACAAAAAATAAAAAAAATTACAAAAAGTTGTCACTAAATGATATATTGCTCACACATGCCATGGTTATATGTGGAATTGCACCCCAAAATACATTTCGCTGCTTCTCCTGAGTAAGGGGATACCACATGTGTGGGACTTTTTGGGAGCCTAGCCGCGTACGGGACCCCGAAAACCAAGCACCGCCTTCAGGATTTCTAAGGGCGCAAATTTTTGATTTCACTCCTCACTACCTATCACAGTTTCGAAGGCCATAAAATACCAAAATAGCACAAAACCCCCCCAAATGACCCCATTTTAGAAAGTAGACACCCCAAGGAAATTGCTGAGAGGCATGTTGAGCCCATTGAATATTTTTTTTTTTGTCCCAAGTGATTGAATAATGACAAGAAAAAAAAAATTACAAAAAGTTGTCACTAAATGATATATTGCTCACACATGCCATGGTTATATGTGGAATTTCACCCCAAAATACATTCTGCTGCTTCTCCTGAGTACGGGGATACCACATGTGTGGGACTTTTTAGGAGCTTAGCCGCGTACGGGACCCCAAAAACCAAGCACCGCCTTAAGGATTTCTAAGGGCACAAATTTTTGATTTCACTCCTCACTACCTATCACAGTTTCGAAGGCCATAAAATGCCAAAATAGCACAAACCCCCCCCCCCCCAAATGACCCCATTTTGGAAAGTAGACACCCCAAGCTATTTGCTGAGAGGCATGGTGAGTATTTTACAGCTCTCATTTGTTTTTGAAAATGAAGAAAGAAAATAATTTTTTTCTTTTTTTTTCAATTTTCAAAACTTTGTGACAAAAAGCGAGATCTGCAAAATGCTCACCATACCTCTCAGCAAATAGCTTGGGGTGTCTACTTTCCAAAATGGGGTCATTTGGGGGGGTTTTGTGCCATCTGGGCATTCCATGGCCTCCGAAACTGTGATAGGCAGTGAGAAGTGAAATAAAAAATTTACACCCTTAGAAAGCCTGAAGGCAGTGCTTGGTTTTTGGGGTCCTGTACGCGGCTAGGCTCCCAAAAAGTCTCACACATGTGGTATCCCCGTACTCAGGAGAAGCAACAGAATGTATTTTGGGGTGTAATTCCACATATGCCCATGGCATGTTTGAGCAATATATCATTTAGTGACAACTTTGTGCAAAAAAAAAAAAATGTATTGTCTTTTTTCCGCAACTTGTGTCAACACATAAAATATCCCATGGACTCGACATGCCTCTCAGTATATAGCTTGGGGTGTCTGCTTTCCAAAATGGGGTCATTTGGGGGGGGGTTTGAACTCTCCTGGCATTTTATGCACAACATTAGGAAGCTTATGTCACACATCATCCACTCTTCTAACCACTTGAAGACAAAGCCCTTTCTGACACTTTTTGTTTACATGAAAAAAAATTATTTTTTTTTGCAAGAAAATTATGTTGAACCCCCAAACATTATATATTATTTTAAAGCAAAGGCCCTACAGATTAAAATGGTGGGTGTTGCATTTTTTTTTCCACACAGTATTTGCGCAGCGATTTTTTAAACGCATTTTTTGGGGAAAAAAATACACTTTTTTAAATTTTAATGCACTAAAACACACTATATTGCCCAAATGTTTGATGAAATAAAAAAGATGATCTTAGGCTGAGTACATAGATACCAAACACGACATGCTTTAAAATTTCGCACAAACGCGCAGTGGCGACAAACTACATACATTTTTAAAAGCCTTTACAGGGTACCACGTTAGATTTACAGAGGAGGTCTACTGCTAAAATGACTGCCCTCGATCTGACCTTCGCAGTGATACCTCACATGCATGGTGCAATTGCTGTCTACATATGACGCCAGACCGACGCTTGCGTTCGCCATTGCGCAAGAGCAGGGCGGGACAGGGGTGCTTTTTTTTTATTATTAATTTGGCTTTTTTATTTTATTTTTAAACTGTTCTTTCCATATTTTTTTTTTATCATTTTTATTGTTATCTCAGGGAATGTAAATATCCCCTATGATAGCAATAGGTAGTGACAGGTACTCTTTTTTTGAAAAAACTGGGGTCTATTGGACCCTAGATCTTTCCTCTGCCCTCAAAGCATCTGACCACACCAAGATCGGTGTGATAAAATGCTTTCCCAATTTCCCAATGGCGCTTTTTATATCCGGGGGGGGGGACATTCCCTCCCACTGCTTGTAAAAGCAGTCCAGAGGCTAATTAGCCGCTAGGATTGCTTTTACATGAAAGTCGGCCGCTGGCTGAAAAGAATGATACCAAGATGATACCTAAACCCGCAGGCATCATTCTGGTATAACCAAAGTCCAGCAACATACCAGTACGTTGCTGGTCCTTGTTGGACATGTATTGTAATCTTTTTTTTCATGCAGCCTGTTGGCTGAACGAAAAAAGAGATTGATCGGTGGGTATGCCCACCATTAGAATACCGCCCTTCATCCACCCACTTCTAATGATGGGCATACATGCACCATTTATATATGCCGAAGCATGGGGGCATCCTCCCGCAAAAGTTATGCCGCACACACATGGTCGGACTTTTCCACGGGCATGCCTCCATCGGAATTTTGACCGTATGTACGCGGTATTAGGAGCAAAATCGCTCCTCCGCCCCTGCTGCCCCAATGCTTCGGCATATATGCTCTTTTTTTTTTTTAACTGTGGTGGTGAAATCACCTCCTACAGCACTGGAGTCACAGGGATCAGGCCTGTCTCTGCGAACGCTGCAGTTATGTGTGTTGTGTTTTGTAAGTGACAGTGATTGATCGATACTGCACTTGGGTGGCCTGGGCTGGATGGAGGGGCAAAACGCAGGTGCTAACAGGTATCTGGGCTGATCCCGCTAACACTGCGTTTTTGGGAACCCTAAACCGCTGGGGACGCTAGTATAGATCTGATCAGATCAGATATTGATCTGTTCAGATACTATACCACTAAGGGAGGTGTATGCTTCACGCGTGGGTGTTAGCGTTACTGGCACTAACCTGACGCTGCCTGGGGTGTGACGCAGACCCTCTCTGACGCTAAAACCTAATTGATATCACCCGCTGGGCGATAAGGGGGTTAAACCTTTATTGGGTTATATACGGCGGGTGCCCTGACACTATAAAAAGCAAACTAACTAACCAGCGTCACCCGTAACACTTATATGGTGATCACTGGTGAAAGGGTTAACTAGGGGCAATCAGGGGGTTAAACCTTTATTAGGTAATATATGGGGGTACCTGACGCTATATAAAAACCTGACGGGGAACCTAAATAACAAAATAACTAACTGGCTAACCAGTGTCACCAGTAACACTTATACGGTGATCACTGGTGAAAGGGTTAACAAGGGGCAATTAGGGGGTTAAAACCTTTATTAGATAATATATGGGGGTACCTGACGCTATAAAAACCTGCGGCGAACCTAAAAAAAATAACTGGCTACCTATCAGCACCAGCATAACTAATACAGCGATCAGAAAAACGATTGCTTAGTGACACTGGCAAAAGGGGGTGAAAGGGTTACCTGGGGGGCGATCAAGGGGTTAAACCTTTATTAGGTAATATATGGGGGTACCCGACGCTATAAAAAGCTGTATCGAACCTAAAAAAAATAACTGGCTACCTATCGGCATCACCGACACTAAGAGAGCGATCAGAAAAACGATCGCTTAGTGACACTGGCAAAAGGGGGTGAAAGGGTTACCTGGGGGGCGATCAAGGGGTTAAACCTTTATTAGGTAATATATGGGGGTACCTGACGCTATAAAAACCTGCGGCGAACCCAAAAAAAATTACTGGCTACCTATCGGCATCACCGACACTAAGACAGCGATCAGAAAAAGGATTGCTTAGTGACAGCGGTGCTAGGGGGTGAAAGGGTTACCTGGGGGGCGATCAAGGGGTTAAACCTTTATTAGGGGGGGTTAGGGGGCTACACTGGACCTAAACCTGACACTTTTACAGTCACAAATGTCACTGATTGCAGTGATCAGTAAATAAATGGTCACTGCAATCAGTGACACTGTGACTGGGGGGTAATCTGGGGGTGTCTGGGGGGGCCTGGGTGGGCGATCGTGTGCCTATGTGTGTGGTGTCAGTGTGCTGTTATGTGCACTAACCTCTGTGTCTTCTCTCATGCGGCGCTCGGTATATGTGAGCGCCGCATGAGAGTTGACATCACTTCCTCCTGCCTGTGTAAACATTACACAGGCAGAGGAAGCTCTTCATTCGCCAGGAGCGATCGCGAGGGGGTGGCCAGAATCGAATGGCGGCCCCCTCATCACGGATCGCTCCAGAAGCGATCCCGGCCGCTCACTGTACCGGAGGGGGGTCCGATTGGACCCTCCACCCATACGAAGGCAGGCACGGTCGTTAAGTGGTTAAGCACCCAGTCAGAGCCCAGACTTAACCCCAATTGAAGAATGGGAGAAACTGGCCAAAAAAATTAGGCGTGCCAAGCTTGTAGCCTCATACTCAAAAAGACTTGAGGCTGTAATTGGTGCCAAAGGGGCTTCAACAAAGTATTGAGCAAAGTCTGTGAATACTTATGTACATGGGATATTTTTTGTTTTTTTATTTTTAATAAATTTGCAAAGATTTCTTAAAAACGTATTTCATGTTGTCATTAAGGGGTATTGTTTGCAGAATTTTTAGGAAAATAATGAATTTAATCCATTTTGGAATAAGGCTGTAATATACTGTAACAAAATGTGGAAAAAGTGAAGTGCTGTGAATACTTTCCGGATGCACTGTATCACACTTGTTCTTGCTGTTTCCAGGAATGAGCGTAAGACGTGTTAGAAGTGATTTCACAGTACAAGTAAGTGTAAGGGGGAACACAATGTGAGGAAATAAAAATAATACTGAGTCATCAGTGTGTGGAGTGGAGGAAGCTGGATGTGTTTAGTTGGCAAAGGGCAAAGCATGGAGAAGTCCTTCTAGTGTGAGAATGACCGAGGAAGAAGGTGAGAAGAAGGAAGTCAGGTCCAAGGAAGTGGCAATAATAACAATTAGTAATGATGAGGGCGGGGCATGAGAACAGCCAATGTCACCGAATAGAGGAAGGGTGTAAAATACTACTTTACTTTTTGTGTGGGGAGGAAACTGAGATCATTAGTAGAAAGTTATTAAATAATTCTACTCAGTAAATTGTTATGCTGCTTACTTAAAGCGGAGCTCTGCCGGAAAAAAAAATATTAAAAGCCAGCAGCTACAGCTACAGCAGCTGCTGGCTTTTAATATTTGGACACTTACCTGTCCTGGAGTCCAGCGACGTCCGCAGCAGAGGACGAGCGATCGCTCATCACTCTGCTGCTCCCTCCGCCATCCTCGCTGAGGGAACCAGGAAGTGAAGCCCTGCGGCTTCATGCCCGGTTCCCTACGGCGCATGCGCGAGTCGCGCTGCGCCGTTCTGATTGGTGCTCCTGTGTTCTGGGAGCCGAGTGTCTCCCAGAACACTACGGGAAGTCTGCGGGAAGTGACGTCACTCCTGCAGATTCCCGGAGAGAGGACTCCCGGATGTGGGTGAAAATACCTGTCTTAGACAGGTATCTTCACCCCCCTCCCCCCTGAAAGGTGTCAATTGTGACACCGGAGGGGGGGAGGGTTCCGATGAGAGGAACTTATAATTTAGGGTGGAGCTCCACTTTAAAGCGGAATTAAACTCCCTCGATCAACATTTAAACAAAAAAGCAAACATTTCTTGCAGCTTACCAATTCTTATGCCCCGTTCACACGGTCGCATTTTCTGTCAAAAAAAGTTGGATGTGAGCTTTTGGACGGATATTCCAATAGTGTGTAGGCTCCATCCAACATTTTCTGTCAGAATTTCCGCCAGAAAAAGATTGAGAACTGGTTCTCTATTTTTCCGACAGAAAAGGTTCTTGTCGGAAATTCCGCCCGTCTGTGTGCAATTCCGACGCGCAAAAAAACACACATGCTCAGAATCAAGCAGAAGAGCCGAACTGCCTATTGAACTTCATTGATCTCGGCTTGTCGTACGTCTTGTACGTCACCGCGTTCTTGACGGTCGGAATTTCAGACATGATTTGTGTGACCGTGTGTATGCAACACAAGTTTGAGCCAACATTCCGTCAGAAATAACACACGGTTTTCTGGTCGGAATTTCCGATCGTGTGTACGGGGCATAAGATGTGATGGCTCCATTTGTTTCCTTTTTTAGTCTTTCTTTCTTCATCTGGTGATCCAGCCAGCAAGTCTGTTGTTTTTCAAAAGCATGAGCTCTCCAGCATTTAACACTGGCAGGGGTGATTAAAATGATCAGTTTTTTTTTTATTCATGTAAAACCTTTATCCCAAAAGGGGCAAAAAAATCAGTTTGCTGTAACTGATTATAAAGTGTGAGCTGAAGTGTGGCTTCAACTTGTTAAGTGTATCTAAATCTGCTAATACATTCAACACTATCCTGCCCCCAGACTGACAATGCTGCTGTCTGCTGTGCCTCCTCTTCTAATTCCTCCAGAGTTGTGTCTCACCAGTAGAGGAGGTGTGTTACTAAGGACTGAAGTACAGTAAATTCCCTTATTTAGAAAGTTTGGAGACCCCTGGTCTAGGCCAGAAACCAGGAAGCAGCTGAAGAAATGTAAAACCAAAAAAGCCTAAAACAGGTAAATATAATATACCTGGTGATCTGGCCAGTAACACAGGTTGTGAATTGTCCATTTGCCACATCACCTGCCACAAGTTGCGGATTGTCCATTTGCCACATCACCTGCCACAAGTTGCGGATTGTCATTTGCCACATCACCTGCCACAAGTTGCGGATTGTCCATTTGCCACATCACCTGCCACAAGTTGCGGATTGTCATTTGCCACATCACCTGCCACAAGTTGTGGATTGTCCACTTGCCGCGTCACCTGCCACAAGTTGCGGATTGTCATTTGTCACATCACCTGCCACAAGTTGCGGATTGTCATTTGTCACATCACCTGCCACAAGTTGCGGATTGTCATTTGTCACATCACCTGCCACAAGTTGCGGATTGTCATTTGTCACATCACCTGCCACAAGTTCCGGATTGTTCACTTGCCACATCACCTGCCACAAGTTCCGGATTGTTCACTTGCCACATCACCTGCCACAAGTTCCGGATTGTTCACTTGCCACATCACCTGCCACAAGTTCCGGATTGTTCACTTGCCACATCACCTGCCACAAGTTACGGATTGTTCACTTGCCACATCACCTGCCACAAGTTCCGGATTGTTCACTTGCCACATCACCTGCCACAAGTTGCAGATTGTCATTTGCCACATCACCTGCCACAAGTTGCAGATTGTCATTTGCCACATCACCTGCCACAAGTTGCAGATTGTCATTTGTCACATCACCTGCCACAAGTTGTGGATTGTTCACTTGCCACATCACCTGCCACAAGTTGCAGATTGTCATTTGCCACATCACCTGCCACAAGTTGTGGATTGTCATTTGTCACATCACCTGCCACAAGTTGCAGATTGTCATTTGTCACATCACCTGCCACAAGTTGCAGATTGTCATTTGTCACATCACCTGCCACAAGTTGTGGATTGTTCACTTGCCACATCACCTGCCACAAGTTGCAGATTGTCATTTGCCACATCACCTGCCAGAAGTTGTGGATTGTCATTTGTCACATCACCTGCCACAAGTTGTGGATTGTTCACTTGCCACATCACCTGCCACAAGTTGTGGATTGTCATTTGCCACATCACCTGCCACAAGTTGTGGATTGTTCACTTGCCACATCACCTGCCACATGTTGCGGATTGTCCACTTGCCACGTCACCTGCCACAAGTTGTGGATTGTCCACTTGCCACGTCACCTGCCACAAGTTGCGGATTGTTACTTTCCTGCTAAGGTGGGGATTGTCACTTCCTGTGTCCCAGAGTCAGGCAGCAAAGAGATGATGTAATCTCTCTGCTGCCCACGGCTGCCTGCACAGTGAGTGAGGGCGGAACTGCAGAGATGCAGGGTGGGCGCCGGGTGGTGAGAGATGATGTCATCTCTCTGCTCCACCGCCCGCTGATTGGCCAGCTCACCCACCGAGCCTCCCAGCTGCCCGTCCGCTCTCTTGCCTGCCTGCCCAGCTGTGCAGCTCACCCACCGTGCCCCCCTCACACTCGCTTGCCCACCGAGCCACCCCCCGGCTCACCCACCGTGCTGCCCGCACACTCACCCGCTGACTCACCCGGTCACAACTAATTTTTCGGCGGGGGGGGGGCAAAAGCCCTGTTGCCCCCCCCCCCCACTGGATTTGCCCCTGATCCAAATACATTCGCTCAGTTACGACTGTTTCGGTGCTATTATCTATTGATGTCTGTATACTAGGTCTTGTTCAACTGCTGGTCATGTCCAGGGCCATGAAAACTTTGCTGGGCTTACTATTATTCTACTATAGTACTCAACTGTAAATCCCCTTAAGCCCCTACAGTTGATTTCTGAAAGTCCATAGTTAATAAGATGGTATACTTATGAGTCTAGGGGGTGTCCCAATAAATTCTCCAAGGTCTTGGACATTTAGACCAAATCTGTGGAGACGGTAGCTTCTGTCACCACGCTCTCCTAAAAAATCTCTATTACTTTCTGGTACTGGATGTGGACCTTTTCAGAGTGCTGGGGGACTAATTCCTCCATTCTATTTCTAATCTGTACCTTCAGTGAAACACATTTGTCTGCCCTTGGGGCATCTGTTGCCATGTTTTGTGCTATATTGTGTTGGGTATTTTTTTTTGCTGTGTTTTTTTTTCTCTCGTATGCCGCGTACACACAGTCAGAATTTCCAGCAAAAGTCCGATGTGAGCTTTTGGTCGGAAATTCCGACCGTGTGTATGCTCCATCGGACTTTTGCTGTCGGAATTTCGGCCAGCAAAAGTTTGAGAGCAGGTTCTCCATTTTTCCGATCGGAAATTCCGATCGTCTGTAGCAATTCCGACACGCAAACTTCCGACGCATGCTCTGAAACAATTCGACGCATGCTCGGAAGCATTGAACTTCATTTTCTCGTCTCGTCGTAGTGTTGTACGTCACCGCGTTCTTGACGGTCGAAAGTTCAGAGAACTTTTGTGTGACCGTGTGTATGAAAGCCAAGCTTGAGCGGAATTCCGTCGGAAAAAACATCCAAGGTTTTTCCGACTGAAAATCCGCTCGTGTGTATGGGGCATAAGCCTGGGTATGCCAAATAGGCTTTGTTTTGTAAAACTATACCTTTTGCATTCAATAAAAAAGAATGTACAAAAAAAAAGAAAAAAAGCAGCCCTCCTCTCTTGCTCGCTTCCCAGGTGGACTATGGGATTTGTATTGTGCATAGAGCAGTGAGGAGGAAAAGCAGAGGTTCAGGAGCTCACAGTGGATATTGCAAGGAGGCAGAAAAAACAGTGAGGAACAATTTAATGAAAAACTGATTATAGGACCAGTAAGTAGTGGATGTGTATATATTATTTTTGTAAAATAGGAATATCGTTTAGTGTCACTTTAAGGTTCAGAAAAGTGGATGTATGAAAGCGGACGTCATGTTTATTTGTGGGCCTGTTTCATTAAACACGTACTCATAATAAAGTAAATAGTTTCCATGATCTGTTAAGATTATCTTGAGGGATGTGGGGAGTTTTGTATTGTCTGGGGAGCTGTAGAGAACATGGACACAGCTTCCCCCAATGAGAACATTGTGCTCTACATCCTCTCATGCACCCCCCAGGGGACTGTCTACATCTCCAGAACCCAACCACAAGCTGATTTTGAAGATAGATGTATAATATCACATTTTTTATCTATGGTTATTACTATGGTTATTATTGTGTTTATATGTTGCCAACATATTCTTCAAAACTTGCAGCTCTCTTTGTATAGTAGAGCTGCACGATTAATCGTCAGGAATCGTTATCGCAATTTTTTCCCTGTTGCGCTCGCCCCCATCATCCTCCTCGTTTCTGAGCCTGGCCGTTGATTGGCTACAGTGGATGGATTGAAAGCAGCGCAGCCATAGGCTCACGCTGCTGTCAATCACATCCAATGATGCGGTGCGTCGGGGGGCGGGGCCGAGTGATACAGTGAGCGGCTGTATCACTGGAGCGCGCCTGCAATCACTCACCACCATGCGAGCTCGCATATAGGTAGTGAGTTCTTGCGGGGAGGAGCCGAGACAGCCACCGAGGGACCCCAGAAGACCAGGTTCGGGGCCACTCTGTGCAAAACGATCTGCACAGTGGAGGTAAGTATAACATGTTTGTTATTTTAAAAAAAATAAAAAAAAATATTTACAACCCCTTTAAGTCTAAACATTGTAACAATTTGTCTTTTACATCAAAGGAATAGAATTCTGTATGTAAATTGGGAAAGTTTGACCACTTAAACACTAAACCTTTTTCTGACATTTGTTGTTTTCAAGTTAAAATCATTTTGTTTTTGCTAGAAAATTACTTAGAACCCCCAAACATTATATCAATTTTTTTTAGTAGAGACCCTAGAGAATAAAATGGTGGCTGTTGCAATATTTTATGTCACAATGAATTTGCGCAGCGGTCTTTCAAATGCAATTTTTTGGGAAAAAATTACTTTCATGAATAAAAAAAAAACTAACCAGTAAAGTTAGCCCAAATTTTTTTTGCATAATGTGAAAGATTTTACGCCGCGAGAATCGTGAGAGAATCGTGATCTTTATTCTGAGCAAAAAAATTGTGATTCTCATTTTGGCCAGAATCGTGCAGACCAGAGCACTTTTTGTGGTTCGGCACTGCGTCGCTTTAACTGACAATTGCGCGGTCATGCTACGTGGCTCCCAAACAAAATTGAAGTCCTTTTTTTCCCACAAATAGAGCTTTCTTTTGGTGGTATTTGATCACCTCTGCAGTTTTTATTTTGATTAAAAAGGAATATCTTTTACTTTTTGCTATAATAAATATCCCCAAAAAATATATCAAAAAACAAAATGTTTCCTCATTTTAGGCCGATACGTATTCTTCTACATATTTTTGGTAAAAAAAATCGGAATAAGCGTTTATTGATTGGTTTTAGCAAAAGTTATAGCGTCTACAAAATAGGGGATAGTTTTATGGCATTTTTATTAATAATTTTTTTTTTTACTAGTAATGGTGGCGATCAGCGATTTTTATCATGACTGCGACATTATGGCGGACACATCGGACACTTTTGGCGCTATTTTGGGATCATTCACATTTATACAGCGATCAGTGCTATAAAAATGCACTGATTACTGTGTAAATGTGACTGGCAGTGAAGGGGTTAACCACTAGGTGGCTAGGAAGGGGTTAAAGTGTGTCCTAGGGAGTGATTCTAACTGTTAGGGGGCGTGGCTACGAGTGACACATCACTGATCGCTGTTCCCGATGAGAGGGAGCATTTGATCAGTGACATGTCCCTAGGAAGAACGGGGAGATGTTGTGTTTACACTGACATCTCCCCGTTCTTCAGCTCCGTGACACGATCGCGGAACACCGGCAGACATCGAGTCCGTGGGTCCCGGGGGCACGGTCACGGAGCTTGCGGCAGGGTCGCCCGACAAATTTAAAGGGACGTACCTGTACGCCCATTTGCCTGTCCGTGCCATTCTGTCGACGTATATGTGTGTGCGGCGGTCGGCAAGTGGTTAAAGAGGAACTGCAGTCTGCGCACATAATTTATAATAAAAACATCTGAAGTTGGCTGCATCCATTTTAACTGTGGGCAGCTGAAGCTGCTGCCTGTTCACTTTTTGGATTTACACAGACACACAGAGGCACACCTCCAGCTCTGCAGCTCTCAGTGGCCCTCTTATGACTCCTCACCCCCCCCTCCTTTCCTGGCAAACTCTCACCAGAGTGAGAGAGAGAGCTGTGCATGATGCCATAAGCCTAGGCTAATGACCAGACAAGAAACAGGACGTGGGCTGTATTAAGGGATTTACTGGCAGAAAAAAATCATTTTATTATCCAAAGCTAAAACAACAAGGGCAGATTTAATAAATGGAAAGTTGAAAAAATGACTGAAGTTCCACTTTAGGTTATAGGATCCTTAAGCCTCGTACACACGGTCGGGCTTCCATCTGACTTTTCCGTGGATTTTAGTCCGAACGGAGTTGGCCGGGAACACCCATAACATACACACCACAGGACTTTTCTGCAAACTTTCCCAAAACTTTTTCCAACATCACGTGGTTTTTCTGCTCTTTACCGCCACCCTTTGGTCAACTTCTGCTATTGTTGGTTGATTTTAACATTATTTGTTTTGTCCATCGGACAAAAGTCTGATGGTTTTCTGTAAACACGGTCGGAGTTTGCTCCATCGGACTTTTGTTGGCCAAAAGTTTGTCCGTTTGCAGACCGAACTTTTGTCCGATGAAAACCAAAAAAGTTTGTCCGATGAAGCGTACACACGGTCGGATTTTTTGGCAAACTTGCTCAAAATGAAGTTTTTGGGCAAAAAGTCAGACCGTGTGTACGGAGCTTAAGTGTTTATTTATTGTCACCTGTAGTTTGGTGATGAGAAATGTCTTTTATAAGAAGTAGGGCAGGAGAACGCACTAAATGGAAGGAACTAAAAACGTGTACAAATAAAGCGAAGGCGCTCTTTTATGTACGGTTACCGCGTGACGTTAGAACACAAGCAGCTGTTTACACAACGCCTGAACCATCCCACGAGTCATGTCAGACGTTCATTAGATGTCTGAAGTTTTGTTGTGACTCGGTGAAAGGCAAATGTACTGAAAGATGGTCAGTTTCCACAAGGAGACGGCTTCCGAGTCTTTGTTCCATGAAACCTGTACAATTTCCCAGGCCCACAGCATCTTTTATTTATAGGATGATGACACCATCACAAAAGTCATTGACCGTAGAAAATGCTTTTGGAATTTATGAAATAGGACCATTAATATGTACACACTGTAGGACTTTGCTCCATCGGACTTTTGTTGGGCAAAAGTTTGTCCGTTTGCAGACCCAACTTTTGTCCGATGAAAACAAAAAAACAAACAAAAAAGTTTGTCCGATGGAGCGTACAAAAGTCCGACCGTGTGTACGGGGCTTTAAGCCTATACACACGATCGGACTTCAAACAAACTTTTCCGTGTATTTTTGTCCAAAGGGAGTTGGCCGTGAACGCCCATAGCATACACACGCTCAGACTTTTTCAGCCAACAAACATGAACATAGTGACGTAATTGATGTACTGCGTGATTTTTCTGCTCTTTACCGCCACCCTTTGGTCAACTTCTGCTATTGTTGGTTGATTTTAACATTGGTTCTGGGCATGTGTATTTGTACTTCAGATTAAAGTCCGATGGATTTCTGTACACACGGCAGGACTTTGCACCGTAGGACTTTTGTTGCTGAAAAGTTTGTCCGTTTGCAGAGCGAACTTTTGTCCGATGAAAACCAAAAAAGTTTGTCCGATGGAGCGTACACACGGTTGGATTTTTTTGAAAAGCTGGTCATTTTGAAGTTTGTTGTCAAAAAGTCAGATCGTGTGTACGGGGCTTTACATACAGCTAAAAGAAAATTGGTGTCCTGGAGCTGGCTTTGCCAAGTGGAATTGGCTCTGGAACTATTCAGGCACCATTAAATGGGAGGACAATCCAGCCACAGCTCAGGGAACCCCAAGGAACCTCTGAAGGAACACAGTGGCTAAGTAGTTAGCACTTCCACCTAGCAGCACTAGGGGTTGTGGTTTGCATCCCAAGCATGGCACTACTTGCCTGGAGTTTGCATGTTCCCCCCATCCGTGCGTGTGTTTCCTCTGGGTACTCCAGTTTCCTCCCACACTCCAAAGACATGCTGGTAGGTTAATTGACACCTGTCTAAATTGGCCCCTAGTATGTTTGAATGTGAGTTGGGGCCATTCGTTTGAATGCTTCTTGAGGGCAGGGACTCATGTGAATGTACAACATTTACACTATATTGTCAAAAGTATTGGGACATTGGCCTTTACACGCACATGAACTTTAATGGCATCCCAGTCTAAGTCCGTAGGGTTCAATTTTGAGTTGGCCCACCCTTTACAGCTATAACAGCTTCAACTCTTCTGGGAAGGCTGTCCACAAGGTTTAGGAGTGTGTCTATGGGAATGTTTGACCATTCTTCCAGAAACGCATTTGTGAGGTCAGGCACTGATGTGGACAAGAAGGCCTGGCTCGCAGTCTCCGCTCTAATTCACCCCTAAGGTATTCTATCAGGTTGAGGTCAGGACTCTGTGCAGGTCAGTCAAGTTCCTCCACACCAAACTCACTCATCCATGTCTTTATAGACCTTGCTTTGTGCACTGGTGCGCAGTCATGTTGGAACAGGAAGGGGCCGTCCCCAAACTCTTCCCACATATTTAGGAGCATGAAACTGTCCAAAATGCAACCAAACCTTAAAGGCCCCTCCGTGGGTATGCCCGCTGTCTTTTCTAACACTTTCTTTATCAGCGACAATGGTAACAGTACAGAGGGGATGAATCTCCCCAGCAGAGACACAGACAGCAACAAAAACTTGACAGATCTCCTAACTTTTCTCTACTTTTCCCAAAACTATAAAAAAAAATCTTATGCCTCTACATTCACTTAAAATGGTAGTAAACCCTGATGGGTTTTACTTCCTCTTTATTCCCCAGTAAAGTAAAAGCATAATGGGCTAGTATGCGTATTTATTTATTTATTTTATTTATTTACTTCAGGTACTTATATATACATGTGGCACTTACCTGCAAACGAAGCCCGCATATTTTTACATATAGGCTTACCTATATGTAAAAATGTCCACTTTAAAGCAATATTAAACCCAAAAACTAAAAATGTCATATATTGCTGCTTGGCAATCCAAAAATGTTGTGGCTTTTTATTTTCACCGTATTCTCCTGCCAGTAACAAACAGTATTTCCCATCTTAGAATGTCTTCACCCTGGATGGAGAAACAACAGTGAGGCCTCGTACACACGAGCGAGTTTCTCGGCAAAAACCAGCAAGAAACTTGCTGGCAGAGATTTTTTGCCGAGAAATTCGTTCGTGTGTATGGTTTCTCGTCAAGAAAAGCGACAAGAATCTCGACGAGAAAATAGAGATCCTGCTCTCTATTTTCTCGTCGAGATTCTCGTCGGCATGTTTCTCGACGAGAAAAGTGTGTGTGTGTACACTTACCTGTCCTCCCGGAAGCCCGCGCATGTTCGAAATGAATTCGACGCATGCGCGGTAGCTTCCTAGGCATACGTAGGGTATACCAAGATGGCGGCGACGGCATCGAATGTGACGAGCGCATGCTCGTCGTAGTCGATGACGTCACCGCATTCGCTCCATTCAAAGAACCGCGGGTTCTTTGAATCGAGCGTCTGTACACTCGGCCGGGACAAGTTTCTTGTCCAAGAATCTCGTCGAAAAAAACGACATGTTTTTTTCGACGAGAATCTCGGCCGTGTGTACGAGGCCTGCCACATTTGAAGAGAAGCATTGTCAGTCTGGGGAGAGGGGTTAGATGCACTTGTAGAGTTGAAGTATAACTAAAGGCAAAGTGGGGGGGAAATCTTCCCAATGGGACACAGAGGGCGAAAAAAAATCTGACAGGGGTTATAACCCTCCCTTACTCTATCCAGAATGGGGGGGGGGAAAATGTTGTCTATAGTTCTACTTTAACCACTTCACCTCTGTGAAATTTACCCCCCTTCATGACCAGGCCATTTTTTGCAATACGGCACTGCGTTACTTTAACTGACAATTGCGCGGTTGTGTGACGCTGTACCCAAGTGAAGTTTATGTCCTTTTTTCCCACAAGCAAAGCTTTCTTTTGAAGGGATTTGATCACCTCTGCGTTTTATATTTTTAGCGCTATAAACAAAAAAAGAACAACAATTTTGAAAAAAAAATAATATTTTTTTACTTTCTATCTTGCTATAAAACACATCCAATAAAGGAATAAAAAAAAAGTCTTCTTCAATTTAGGCCAATATGTATTCTGCTACATTTTTTTTGTAAAAAGAAAATCCCAATAAGCGAATATTAATTGGTTTGCGCAAAAGTTTTTGCTTGTAATGGTGGCAATCAGTGACTTATACTGATCTGCAATATTGAACACTAACTGCCACTTTTGACACTTTTTGGGAATCAGTGACACTAATGCCTCGTTTCCACTGAGCGGATCGGTTCGGGTCGGTACAGTTTGGAACGGTTTGAATGGTCCGGTCTATTCTGGTGAGCGATTCCATTGCAAGTCGGACCGTCAGGGGCCATTCAGGGTTTAGAAAAAATGCCCAGTGTGTCCGCCAATCAGTGGAATGTATTGTAGCTCCGCCCTAACCGAACCGTACCATTTTCTATGGCCCCACATCTGAAGCAGAATGGTGCGGTATGGTTCGGTTTAATGGCACGCTTTCATAATGGAAACACCCAAAATAGCGTACCGTACCGAACCGATTCGCTCATTGGAAAACGAGGCATAATACAGTGATCAGTGCTAAAAAAAAAATGCACTGTCACTGTACAAATGACACTGGCAGAGAAGGGGTTAACATCAGGGGCAATCAAAGGGTTCAATGTGTTCCTAGCCAGTGCTTGTGTACTGTGGGGGAGGTGCTTCTACTAAGGGAAGGCACTAATCAATGTTCCTGCTTAGCAGGAACAAAGGATCAATGCCTTTCCTACTGACAGAACAGCAGTCTGCCTTGTTTACAGATCGGCGTTCACCCTCTGTTCTAAACAATCGGCGGGTCCTGGCGGACATCGAATCCACTGTACCCACCGCTGGGCTCCCGCTGTGTGTGATCGCCCCAGATCCGGAAGTGTCAGATCACGAACTAGGTATGTGATCTGGCACAGAGCGCCCGCCCTGCCGCAGTATATGTACGGCGGTCATGAAGCGGTTAAACACTTCGATTCGAACTCCAGTTAACACTTCTAAAGGTGATTGTAATGCTTACGTTTTCTTTAAAAGAATAAAACCGTGCATAAAAACAAACTGAAATGCACATTAGACAAAAATGCATAAAACCAGCACCAAAACACAATGCACTGCAGGCAAATTGTTATGTGTTGTAGTGTGAATGGGCCCTTGCAGCAAGCTTTTTTTTTTGCATGAATAAAAGCTGACCATTGTTAGCACCCCTGTCAGTGGTAGATGCAGTGGCGGCTGGTGTTTTTTGTTTTTTTTGGGGGGTTGGTCGGTCGTTGGCACCCCCCTCCCCCACCCCAGGCACTTACCCCATCGGTTGCAGGCGGGTGGGCTCTTACGGGGGGCGGGAAGCAGCCGGGTTGCAGGCTCCTTTGGGCAGGTTGTGGGCTCCTACGGGCGGTGGGTTGCGGGCTCCTATGGGCAGCGAGCAGCGCCTCCTGTGTCCTCTCTGCATCACGGCAGTTTCCACTGTGCGGCTCCTCCCTACTCCTCCTAGGCTTCCAATAGGATCGCCTGTCCTTTCAGCCAATCGGGTGACCGGTGTCTTCCAGATTGGTCGGGAGGAGGATCAGTGTTACAACAGTGAATATTGATTCGCTGTTGTAACACACCTGGGTGGGCTCGGAGCGCACTCTCTGCGACCCGCATCCACCCTATATTGAAGCCTATTGGAGCCTCTGGCTCTAATTGGCGCTTCAAAAAAACAGCCCCTTCGCATTGGAATCCATGCGCCGGTGTCCTGAAAGGGGCGGGATGCATGAATAGGGGAGGCGGTGATGGACGCCCGTGCGCCCTTAACAACTTCCGGACTGCCGCACGCCGATATACGTCGACTGTTTGAAGAGGGATATCTCTGTTATGACAGCAGCTAGCAGCCATAACCCAGGTATCCTCTTTTTCAGCCGGCGGTCCGGTTTCCGTTAATGGTGGTCTCTGCTGCGGATTCGCCGCGAGATCACCATTATCGGCGGCAGGAGAGGAGCCCCCCTCCTGGCGCTCTCCCGTGCCCTCCGCCGCTTACCGGAGCCGTCGGCAGCGGCAAAGGCGATCGGGTCCTTCTGGTGGCTGGGTATGGAGACGAGTGAGGGGAAGATGCAGGGCGAAAGCGATGTCAAAACATCACTTCCGCCCATAGCTCTTAAAGGGACATTTTTTTTTTTATTATTGCATTTTAGTGTAAATATGAGATCTGAGGTCTTTTTGACCCCAGATCTCATATTTAAGAGGACCTGTCATGCTTTTTTTTATTACAAGGGATGTTTACATTTCTTGTAATAGGAATAAAAGTGACACATTTTTTTTTTTTTTATAAAGAACGGTGTAAAAAATAAAAGGTAAAATAAATAATATAAAAAACATTTTTTAAACGCACCCCGACCCGCCGAGCTCGCGTGCAGAAGCGAACGCATATGTGAGCAGCGCCCGCATATGAAAACGGTATTCAAACCACACATGTGAAGTATCGCCGTGATCGTTAGAGCGAGAGCAATAATTCTAGCCCTAGACCCCACCTGTAACCTAAAACATGCAACCTGTAGAATATTTTAAACGTCGCCTATGGAGATTTTTAAGGGTAAAAGTTTGTCGCCATTCAACCTAGCAGGCGCAATTTTGAAGCGCGACATGTTGGGTATCAAATTTCTCAGCGAAACATTATCTTTCACAATATTAAAAAAAATTGGGCTAACTTTACTGTTGTCTTATTTTAAAAAAGTGTATTTTTTCCCAAAAAAGTGCGCTTATAAGACCGCTGCGCAAATACGGTGTGACATAAAGTATTGCAATAACCGCCATTTTATTCTCTAGGGTGTTAGAATTTTTTTTATATAATGTTTGGGGGTTCTAAGTAATTTTCTAGCAAAAAAAATTGTTTTTAACTTGTAAACAACAAATCTCAGAAAGAGGCTCGGTCCTTAAGTGGTTAATGGACGGGCCGCCCCGGTGTAAATGGTTTGTCTCAACCCTCCAATTGCCACTTTTGCTGGACAGCTTAGTTTTATTAATTTGTTTCAGATATTTTCTAACATATTGGGAACTAAAATACCAAGTATTTGCAATATGTATGAGTATTGGTTATTAGCCTTTATTGCAGGGATTGCTCAAATCAGTTACTTTGTTTGTAAAAATGAGGAAGTGTAAGAAAGCTCTAAGTATAATGTTTATGTAGTGCTAATTATACGGACGCTCGCAAAGTACAGTCACTAGAGTTCCATGTCAAGTTCGGTTAGTACACGGAACACTTAATTTGGTTACCGGTTAGAACTTGTACCGTTTTAATCTTTCTGTGTACAGCCCAAACTTTTTTTCAAGTTTTTGATAGAGTGGAAATGTTCCCGTCAGTTTATTTTTTGCTATCTGTATCCCTTTTCTGACAATTCCCCTTTAATTTCTGTCCCTAGAAAGGACACAGACTCAACAAAAAAATTGTCAGGAGTTCTAAACGAAAAAAAAAAAAGTTTTGACTATACATACACTGTAACCCAACCTTTGTTAACCTTTTAATCACGGAGGAACCCTATTTGTAAGGAACGCCCTGATAGAAAAATGAATATACCTACAGCTTTCTATAAATTAGCATGATTGGTAAGTCCTACAAAATGTTAACTTAAATACAGTGGAACCTCGGATTGCGAGTAACGCGGTTTACGAGCGTTTTCGCAATACAAGCTATTTAAAAAAAAAATCTGACTCGCTTTGCGAGCGTTGTCTTGCAAGACGTAGGATTCAAGTGGCTGGGGTGTGCAGTACCGCATTTGGCCAGAGGTGAGGGGGCGCCGGTGACACTCGGAGATGTTTAGAGACACTCGGAAAAACTCAGTTCCCGAGCGTCTCTGAGTGGTCTCCGGCGGCCCCGCACTTCTGGCCACATGCGGTACTGCATCGGATTATCTGGGTTTCCATTGATTCCTATGGGGAAACTTGCTTTGATATACAAGTGCTTTGAATTACAAGCATTCTTCTAAAATGAATTATGCTTGTAATCCAAGGTATTACTGTAATAAGAATTATGCGTATCTAGAGTATTCGACACCTTGGGCAGATCACTTTTAACACCTACTTGCTGTACACCACAAATTATTTTCAGTAAGACCCCTTTCACACTGAGGAGTTTTTCAGGTTTAGCGCTAAAAATAGTGCCTAAATACCGCCTGAAAACTCCCGCCCCTGCAGTCTCAATGTGAAAGCCTGAGGCGGTGCGCTAGCAGGACCGCTCCAAAAGTCCTGCTAGCAGCATCTTTGGAGCGGTGAGAGGATGCGGTGTGTTTATTCCTTCACCGCTCCTTCCCATTGAAATTAATGGGAAACCGCGGTAATACCGCCGGCAATGCGCCTCTGCAGAGGCGCATTGCCGGCGGTATTAACCCTTTTTCGGCGGCTAGCTGGGGTTAAAACCGCACCGCTAGCGGCCGAATACTGCGGCAATTCCGACGGTATAGCGCCGCTAAAAATAGCGGCGCTATACCGCCACCGCACCCACCACCCCAGTGTAAAAAGTGGCCTTATAATCTTAAAAAAACAAACAAAATGATAACAAAAAGAAATGCAAATATTGAAAATGGTGGTATACTCTAACATTAGTGGTTAGTGTAGAAGGAAGCCCTTATGTTGGTGGTCAGTGGAGAATGGCTTCCTTGTGTTCATGATCAGTGAAGGTGGGAGATCAATCCACTACTACACACTGCTCAGGGGACCCCCAGTCGCCTCAAGAGGAATTGTGGGGTTCCATTGAACCCTGGTTGAGAAAGGCTAATGGTTTGAGCAATTCTGATTAACTGCTTTTCACTCTCACCTTTATCTTGATATGTCATTGCAAATTCCTACATTTAGAACTACTGTGAGCAACCTGGAGATCTTGGCACATTGGGGTTGATTTACTAAAGGTAAATAGACTGTGCAGTTGCACTCGGCTGACTTCCATCACCTAATCATGTGCAAGCAAACATGTCTTATGCCGCGTACACACGGCCGTTTTTCTCGTCGAGAAAAACGAAATTTTTTCCTTTCGACGAGAAAAACGATCGTCTGTGGGCTTTATGTCGTTTTTCTTGACGAGAAAAACGGCATTAAAAACGACGAGAAAAATTAGAACATGTTCTAATTTTTCTCGTCGTTTTTGTCCGACATTTTTTCCTGCCGCGGAGCCCACAGACGGTCGTTTTTCTCGACAAGAGAAAAAACGACGTGAAAAACGACCGTGTGTGGGGAACAAGCCGTTCCCTCGTTTTTAATGACATTATTCACAGCGTTTTTTTAACCGCCGTGAATAATGATCGTGTGTACGCGGCATTATTTTTTATTTTCCCTGCATGTGATTGGGTATTCTTTTCAAAGTGAAGTTTCCTCATTTACTAAGTTCTGGAGCAACTGCACTTTGCTAAGTACACAGTTTATTTGCCTTTAGTAAATCAACCCTATTGTTTCTATAGACAAAGATGCTACTGCTTGCAAATAAGTTACCCGTACTTTGGTTGTTGTTGTCTTTGATGAAACAGAGGAAGTGAAAGACAGAAGATATACGTAGGTCCTGTGAGGGCCTACTTGAACCAAACACCCTCTCTATCGGAATTATCACCTTGTACAAGCATAAAGCTGAGTCACTTCTTCAGGAGGAGAGCGAGCAAACTGTGCAGTGTAAGGGTCCATGCACACTGGGCTTAAAGTGCTATTAAAGGAAAATTTTTATTTATTTTTTTAATCACAAACATATTATACTTACCTGCTCTGTGCATTGGTTTTGCATAGAGCAGCCCCGATCCTCCTCTTCTTGGGTCCCCTGCCAGCGCTCCTGGCGCTTCCCTCCTGCCAAGTGCCCAGCAAGCAAACCGCTTGCTATGGGGGCACCCGGGCAGACTCTTTCCCGAGCTGCTGCTCTGCGTGTCCATTCACACACAGAGCCATGGCTTGGCCCCACCCCTCTTTCTTCTCATTGGCTCGCTGGCTATGATTGACAGCAGCAGGAGCCAATGGTTCCTGCTACTGTCTCAGCCAATGAGGAGAGAGAGTCCCTAGAGAGCCGAAGCTCCAATGCACATCGCTGGATCACAATGGGGCTGCCCGGGCCAATTTTCAGCTTTCAGAGCTGTCATAATTTGAATGAGAATTGTTCGGTCATGCGACATTGTACCCAAATAAAATTTTGATCATTTTTTCCCCCCAGAAATAGAGCTTTCTTTTGGTGGTATTTGATCACCTCTGCCGTTTTTTATTTTTTGCGCTATAAACAAAAAAAGACAGACAATTTAGAAAAAAACACACTATTTATTACTTTTTGCTATAATAAATATCCCAATTTAAAAAAAAATAAAGAATGTTTTCCTTTAGTTTAGGCCGATATGTATTCTTCTACATATTTTTGGTTAAAAAAAAATTGCAATAAGCGCAAAAGGTATAGCGTCTACAAAATAGGGGATAGAATTATGGCATTTTTATTATTATTTTTTTTACTAGTAATGGCGTCGATCTGTGATTTTTATCAGAAGTGCCACATTGCGGCGGACATATCGGACACTTTTGACACTATTTTGGGACCATTCACATATATACAGCGATCAGTGCTATAAAAATGCACTGATTACTGTACAAATGTGACTGGCAGGGAAGGGGTTAACACTAGGGGGCGATCAAGGGGTTAAATGTGTTACCTAGGGAGTAATTCTAACTGTAGGGGGAGGGGACTCACAAGGGGAGGAGTTCCTCTGTACTGGGAACACACGGATCGGTCTCCTCTCACCTGACAGGACATGGATCTGTGTGTTTACGTCCCTGATCTGTGATGAGCAATCGCGGGTGCCCGGTGGACATTGCGGCCGCCGGGCACGTGCATTGGGTCCCCAGTGATGTGGCGAGCGCACCGCCGGCGGCGCGCACACGCTCTCCACAATGCAGGGAATCCCAGGATGTCATATGACGGCCGCCCGGAGGGACAAGGGTTCCTGCGGCCATCATATGACAATACCGCGGTAGGGAAGTGGTTAAAGCATGATATACAGCACAGTGTATGTGCTGTGTAATTTGGCCCCCTGTATAACCTAAAAAACCTGGCTGATCCTGCCTGGTTCTGCTCTCCCCCTGTAAACTGACCATGGTTTATCATGGCTGCTGAGCCCTGACACAGTGGTCAGTTTACGTGCCTCCGTCATCCGATGTGTCTCCTCTCTGCTCTCCCCAGTCCTCTCTCCCCTGCCTGCCTGTCAGCTCCAGACACTGCCCGCCCTCCCCCCACCCCTTCCTCTTGCTGCTATAAAAACTATATCATATGCATACCATCTCATCTGGTAGAGCTGCACGATTAATCGTGATTTTACCCCTCTACCGATCTTAAAATCATTTCCTGATTCTATGTAACAAGTGCAGAGTTCTCTGCTCACTTCTGACAGCTGACAAAAAAATAAATAAATCCAGGCAGCCTGCCAAGATTATCTCAGCACCAGGGATAACTATAAACAAAGTAACATTTTGTTCTTAGATCAAAGGAATAAACTTCGGTCTGTAAACAAGGTCAGTTTAACTACTTAAAGCGGAGTTCTGCCTAATTTTTTTTTAAAGTCAGCAGTAGGGATGAGCTCGGTGTTCGAGTCGAACATACGTTCGACTCGAACATCGGCTGTTCGATCGTTCGACGAAGATCGAACGATTTGGGCCGTTCGCGCCTAATTCGAGTGACGCGAACGGCCCACAATGCACTACGCCATCGCAGTGTCATCGAGGCGCTGTGATTGGCCAAGCATGCACTGTGACCCCGCATGCTTGGCCAATCACAGCGCCGACAGCGAAGAGAGCAATGATTGGCCACAGGCAGGATGCCTGTGGCCAATTATTGCTGAGGGTGTTTAGTACACGCCCCACACTATAAAAGGCCGCCAGCACGGCGGCCTAGTGTAGTGTGTTCCGGAGCAGGGAAAGAGAAACATAGGCAGGGACAGTGACATTTTTTTTTTCTTGCTTAACCTGGATTCCTTTAGTTTAGGGAAAGAGAAGGATAGGTAGGGAGAGTGTCAGTGTGTTTTACTGTGCGAATCCTTGTTTCTAGGGACAGGGAAGGACAGTGAGGGAAATTCTCCTTGTGCTATAGTGTGCTAAAGCATTGATCATCAACCATCTTTAAAAAATCATTTTTTCTAGGGACAGAAAACTATAGGTAGGGAGAGTGTCAATGTGTTTTACTGTGCGAATCCTTGTTTCTAGGGACAGGGAAGGACAGTGAGGGAAATTCTCCTTGTGCTATAGTGTGCTAAAGCATTGATCATCAACCATCTTTAAAAAATCATTTTTTCTAGGGACAGAAAACTATAGGTAGGGAGAGTGTCAGTGTGTTTTACTGTGATAATCCTTGTTTCTAGGGACAGGGAAGGACAGTGAGGGAAATTCTCCTTGTGCTATAGTGTGCTAAAGCATTGATCATCAACCATCTTTAAAAAATCATTTTTTCTAGGGACAGAAAACTATAGGTAGGGAGAGTGTCAGTGTGTTTTACTGTGATAATCCTTGTTTCTAGGGACAGGGAAGGACAGTGAGGGAAATTCTCCTTGTGCTATAGTGTGCTAAAGCATTGATCATCAACCATCTTTAAAAAAACATTTTTTCTAGGGACAGAAAACTATAGGTAGGAAGAGTGTCAGTTTCTTTCACTGTGATAATCCTTGTTTCTAGGGACAGGGAAGGACAGTGAGGGAAATTCTCCTTGTGCTATAGTGTGCTAAAGCATTGATCATCAACCATCTTTAAAAAAACATTTTTTCTAGGGACAGAAAACTATAGGTAGGAAGAGTGTCAGTTTCTTTTACTGTGATAATCCTTGTTTCTAGGGACAGGGAAGGACAGTGAGGGAAATTCTCCTTGTGCTATAGTGTGCTAAAGCATTGATCATCAACCATCTTTAAAAAAACATTTTTTCTAGGGACAGAAAACTATAGGTAGGAAGAGTGTCAGTTTCTTTCACTGTGATAATCCTTGTTTCTAGGGACAGGGAAGGACAGTGAGGGAAATTCTACTTGTGCTATAGTGTGCTAAAGCATTGATCATCAATCAGCTTTAAAAAAACATTTTTTCTAGGGACAGAAAACTATAGGTAGGAAGAGTGTCAGTTTCTTTCACTGTGATAATCCTTGTTTCTAGGGACAGGGAAGGACAGTGAGGGAAATTCTCCTTGTGCTATAGTGTGCTAAAGCATTGATCATCAACCGTCTTTAAAAAAACATTTTTTCTAGGGACAGAAAACTATAGGTAGGAAGAGTGTCAGTTTCTTTCACTGTGATAATCCTTGTTTCTAGGGACAGGGAAGGACAGTGTGGGAAATTCTCCTTGTGCTATAGTGTGCTAAAGCATTGATCATCAACCGTCTTTAAAAAAACATTTTTTCTAGGGACAGAAAACTATAGGTAGGAAGAGTGTCAGTTTCTTTCACTGTGATAATCCTTGTTTCTAGGGACAGGGAAGGACAGTGAGGGAAATTCTACTTGTGCTATAGTGTGCTAAAGCATTGATCATCAATCAGCTTTAAAAAAACATTTTTTCTAGGGACAGAAAACTATAGGTAGGAAGAGTGTCAGTTTCTTTCACTGTGATAATCCTTGTTTCTAGGGACAGGGAAGGACAGTGTGGGAAATTCTCCTTGTGCTATAGTGTGCTAAAGCATTGATCATCAACCGTCTTTAAAAAAACATTTTTTCTAGGGACAGAAAACTATAGGTAGGAAGAGTGTCAGTTTCTTTCACTGTGATAATCCTTGTTTCTAGGGACAGGGAAGGACAGTGAGGGAAATTCTCCTTGTGCTATAGTGTGCTAAAGCATTGATCATCAACCGTCTTTAAAAAAACATTTTTTCTAGGGACAGAAAACTATAGGTAGGAAGAGTGTCAGTTTCTTTCACTGTGATAATCCTTGTTTCTAGGGACAGGGAAGGACAGTGAGGGAAATTCTCCTTGTGCTATAGTGTGCTAAAGCATTGATCATCAACCGTCTTTAAAAAAACATTTTTTCTAGGGACAGAAAACTATAGGTAGGAAGAGTGTCAGTTTCTTTCACTGTGATAATCCTTGTTTCTAGGGACAGGGAAGGACAGTGAGGGAAATTCTCCTTGTGCTATAGTGTGCTAAAGCATTGATCATCAACCGTCTTTAAAAAAACATTTTTTCTAGGGACAGAAAACTATAGGTAGGAAGAGTGTCAGTTTCTTTCACTGTGATAATCCTTGTTTCGAGGGACAGGGAAGGACAGTGAGGGAAATTCTCCTTGTGCTATAGTGTGCTAAAGCATTGATCATCAACCGTCTTTAAAAAAACATTTTTTCTAGGGACAGAAAACTATAGGTAGGAAGAGTGTCAGTTTCTTTCACTGTGATAATCCTTGTTTCTAGGGACAGGGAAGGACAGTGAGGGAAATTCTCCTTGTGCTATAGTGTGCTAAAGCATTGATCATCAACCATCTTTAAAAAAAGGGATTTTTATAACAGCTTACCTGTAAAATCCTTTTCTTGGAGTACATCACGGGACACAGAGCGACTTAGTCATTACTAATGGGTTATATAGATTACCTTCAGGTGTTGGCACTGGCCAATTCCAAACCGGAAGTACCCTCCCCTATATAAGCCCCTCCCATCCGGGAGCACCTCAGTTTTGTAGCCAAGCAATAAGTGTCCCAAAAAGAGGGGTGGGAGCTCTGTGTCCCGTGATGTACTCCAAGAAAAGGATTTTACAGGTAAGCTGTTATAAAAATCCCTTTTTCTTTTTCGTACATCACGGGACACAGAGCGACTTAGTCATTACTAATGGGACGTCCCAAAGCAATGCCAAATGAGGGGAGGGATACATAAGCTGGGCGCCATCAGGCATGAGGATCTTTTGCGGCCTGCAACACACTGCGCCCAAAGGCGACATCCTCCTGACTTCTAACGTCTACCTGGTAGAATCTAGTAAACGTGTGTACCGAAGACCATGTTGCGGCCTTACAGATTTGAGCCAGGGAGGCCTGGTGATGCACTGCCCATGAAGTTCCAACTGCTCTTGTGGAGTGCGCCCTAACTTTGAACGGAGGCGGTCTCTTTCTCAAGCCATAGGCTTGTATTATGACCTGTCGAATCCACTTGGCTAAAGTGGATTTTGATGCTGCCTGACCCTTTTTAGGGCCTTCCGGCAGAATAAACAAAGTATCCGTTCTGCGAATCTGAGCAGTGGCTTTTAGATAAGCTTTAACTGCTCTTACTACATCCAAGGAATGTAATAACTTTTCCTCTACCGAGCTAGGTTTGGGAAAAAAGAAGGAAGAACCACATCTTGGTTCAAATGAAACCTCGATACCACCTTAGGAAGAAAGGCTGGATGAGGACGTAATACTACTCTGTCCTTATGGACAACCAGATATGGCTCCTTACAGGACAAGGCGGCTAATTCCGATACTCTTTTAGCCGAACAAACGGCTACTAAGAAAATCAATTTCCTGGTGAGAAGAACCAAGGAAATGTGTTGCAATGGTTCAAACGGTTGTTTCTGTAGAACTGACAGAACCAGGTTTAAGTCCCAAGGACATATGGGAATACTAACCGGAGGGCTAATACGCATCACTCCTTGTATGAAAGCTTTGACTAGTGAATGCGAAGCCAAGGGCCTTTGAAAAAATATTGACAAGGCCGAAATCTGACCATTGATAGTACTCAAGGCCAGCTTCCTATCTACAGCCCACTGTAGGAAGACCAAAATCCTCCCTATCACGTACTTACGTGGATGCCATTTCTTGGCCTCACACCACTTAATGTACGCTTTCCAGATCCTATAATAGATCTGCCTGGATACCGGCTTCCTGGCATTGATCATGGTAGATACCACAGAATTAGAGAGCCCTCTCTTTTTCAGAATGTGGGCTTCAATAGCCAGGCCGTCAAACCTAGGGCTGGTAAGGAAGGGTGGTATATCGGTCCCTGCGACAGCAGGTCCGGACGATGTGGGAGGGTCCAAGGACTCCTCACTGACATTTTTACAATCTCCGCGTACTATGCCCTTCGGGGCCACGCTGGAGCCACCAGAATCACTGGTTTCTTTTCTACCCTGATTCTGAGGAGTAATCGCGGTAACAATTGTGGCGGTGGGAATGCATATATCAGCTTGAACTGATCCCAAGGGAACACTAGGGCATCCGAGCCGCAAGCTAGAGGATCCCTTGTGCGAGACACAAATCTGTCCACCTTTGCGTTGAATCTGGATGCTAGCAGATCTACATCCGGTGTTCCCCACCGCTGGCATATTGCCTGGAAAACCTTGGGGTGAAGAGACCATTCCCCCGGGCATAATTGTTGGCGACTTAAAAAGTCCGCTCTCCAATTTTCCACTCCTGGGATGAAAACCGCGGATATGGCTGGGACATATTTTTCTGCCCACTCCAGGATGCAATTTGCTTCCCTCTGGGCTGCACGACTCCTGGTGCCACCCTGGTGATTGATATATGCCACTGCTGTGGCATTGTCTGATTGAATTCTGACAGGGGACCCTTGGAGTTTGGATGTCCATGCTACTAGGGCATACCGGGCTGCTCGTATCTCTAAGAGATTGATGGGCAGGGCCTTTTCTGCTTCTGACCACTTGCCCTGGAGAGACCATTGCTCCAGTACTGCCCCCCAGCCTATGAGGCTGGCATCTGTAGTGACTACCTTCCAAGAAACCGGACTGAAGGGTTTCCCTTTTTCCAGATTCTGGGGCACCAACCACCAATGGAGGCTCTTGCGAACGGAAGGGGACAGGGACATTGGTAAGTCTAAAGCCTGAACTTTTTTGTTCCAGGCTGACAGTATGGCCCTTTGCAAATTCCTTGAATGGAATTGACCGTAGGGTACCGCTTCGAATGAAGCCACCATTTTTCCCAGCAGCCTCATGCAGAGGCGTATGGATGGTTTTCTTTTTGTACCCACTAAGTGGGTCAAATCTTTTAAAGACGACACCTTCTCTGGAGGTAAGAAAATCTTTCTCTGATTTGAATCCAGCCTTAGCCCTAAGTATTCCAGACTTTTGACTGGTCTTAGAGCTGACTTGTCCCGGTTGATAATCCAACCGTGATATTCCAGATACTTGATTGTCTTGTGAATAGCTACTTCCAGCTTTTCCACTGAGTGGTCTATTAGTAGCAGGTCGTCTAGATATGCCATTATCGTTACACCCTGTGTTCTTAGATTGGCCAATAATGGGGCCAGAATTTTTGTGAACACTCGTGGTGCTGTGGCCAGACCGAAAGGTAAGGCTCTGAACTGAAAATGGCGCCCTTCTACTGCAAAGCGTAGAAACTTCTGGTGGGCCGGAAAGATGGGAATATGCAGATAAGCATCCCTTATGTCGATCGAGGCTAACCATTCCTGCCCTTGTAGGGCGGTGGCCACCGATCGGATCGACTCCATCCGAAAAGTCCTGATATTTAGGAACTTGTTTAGCCCTTTTAGATTTAATATGGGCCTCACGTCCCCATTTGGTTTGGGGACTGTGAAAAGGTTCGAGTAAAACCCGAATCCGATTTCTTCCAGGGGAACCTTCATGATTACACCTTGGAGCAATAGTTGTTCTAGTGCCAGAAGGAGGGATCCTCTCTTCTGGGGATCTCTTGGCACGTTTGACCTCATAAATTGGGCAGGAGGAGTGCCTTTTAACTCCAGCTTGTATCCCAGACTTACTGCGGAGAGCACCCATCTGTCTCTGATGGTGTCCCGCCAGGTCTCTGTGAACAACTGAAGTCTTCCCCCCACCCGATTGAGTGGGGGCAACGCTTCATGCCTTGGGGGGAGGTTTTGTACCTCTCTTGATCCAGGGCTTCTTGTTACCCTGTGATTGTCCCTGATTTCTGCCCCCTGAATTTGACCGCGGAGGCCGTCGGAACTGCTTCACAGCCGATGTGCCCGGGACTGGAGAAGTAGGCCTCTTGAAAGAAGGACTTCTACCCTTGTTCTTAACCGGTAAGAGTGAACTTTTACCGGCAGAAATTTTCTGGATATATTTGTCCAGATCTTCTCCAAATAAGCGTTCTCCATGAAATGGGAAGCTAACCAGCAGTTTTTTACAGGGAGCTTCAGCAGACCAGTTTTTGAGCCACAGAAGCCTACGCATATGTACTATAGACAGCGTAAAGCGGGAGGCCTGTTGGATTGCATCCTTTATGGCGTCCACCGCAAAACACAAGGCTCTAGGCAGGTCAGCTAGGGCAAGAGCCTGCTGATCTGGTAAGTCCCTTAAGACTTGTTTCAACTGATCTTTCACTGCTTGGCAGACTCCAATCGCTGCTACCGCAGGTTGTGTCACCATGCTTGCTGTAGAGAAAGCAGATTTTAGTAAAGACTCCAATTTTTTATCTATTGGGTCTTTGAACATTGGAACATTATCTACTGGACATGTCAGTGATTTGTTAACAGAAGAGATGGCTGCGTCCACTGTAGGGACCCTCCATTTTTTTATGAACTTATCCTCCATGGGATAGATCACCGGAAATCTCTTGGGGGGAGCAAATATTTTATCAGGATGCTCCCAATCCTGGTAAATAAGCCCTTCTAATAAAGGGTGGATTGGGAAGGAACAGACAGCCTGGGGAGCTTTTAGCGACCCCAGCGAGGAAACCGTAGTGGATGGTGGTTCCGCCAGAGGCATTTTAAATGCTGATCGGACCATGTTAGTCAGAGACTGAACCCATAATCTTTCAGCCTGAGATGCTGAGAAAGGTTCTTCCACTGTTGATTCCTCCATAACTGAATCAACCTCATCCTGATCCCCTTCAGGTAGGTCGATCTCTGTGTGGGGCTGTTCCTCCACTAACAGGCACTCTGAAGGAGGAGGCGGAGATCGGACGCGCTTTTCCTGTGACAGGGAAGCAGCGATCAATGCTGTTAATCTCTCTTCCAATCCTCCCAGAGTTGAGGATAAAACCTCCTCTGTTATATATACAGGAGCAGGTGGACTGGGGACAGCCGCAGCACCAGGCATTCCTGCGGGGTTTCTACGGCTACTGACCTCTGAATTCTCAGGGGAGATTGGTGCAGTACAAGCATGCCCAATATCCTCAGAGCCCGATGGAGACCCCTTTGGCTTCCTGGAAGACCTATTTCCGGAGCGTCTGGACGACATATCCTTTAAGCACAAAGCTGAGGTATTCCCGTCGTCATACACCAATTTTTGCTGGTAATAGTCTAACACAGTTACTGCTATATACCAGCTGGTGTCCACTAAAGTGCCTTTCTATGGGGATGCCTGCATCAACCGCCTCTGTGTGCCACTGTTTGTTGCTAGCTCTGTTTGCATCCAGCTGACACTTGTACTGTGTCTTTTAACCATGCTGGGACGCCTGCACATGCGCAGAAGCGCCGCGGCGCGCATCGAGCGTCATCCACCCGCCCCGCCCCTTTTTTTTTCATAGGAGGCGCATGCCCGCGCGCGCGCCATTGGCGCCCTTTTCGAAATCAAACAGGGACTAGGAGCCAGGGCCCTTTTTGCCGGAGGGCCTGTGCGGTGGATGAGCGCAGCAACAGGGCAGAGGGAGTGGATTCCCACAGAGAAACTTACCAACTGCCTGGATCTTTTGACTTGAGAAAACCAAAGATCCACATGACAAGAAAAATGGACTACAGCGGCCTCTAGTGGTTTAACACAGGTACCGCGGTCCCCTTTTTTTTTTTTCTTGACTACTATTAAAATTTTACATTTTCAGTAGTTACAGGCAAACACAGATATTTAGCGGGAATACCGTTAGGTAACAGACAGAAAGACAAATTAGGCTTGGGGGTCCCCCAATAGAACCAAGTTCCTGGGGGCCCCCACTTACCTGATCCCCGCCGCAGGACTTTGTTTGGTCCACAGAAGTCCAAACTTCACCTATCACGGCAGGCATTGTAATTAAACCTTCAGGGACCGGGTTCCCAAGGATTCCACTCCCCTGGACCTGTATAGCACCCTGCACAGACAACATCTTGGTCGTGGGTATGACCAGAGCTCTGTATCCCAGGGTCCAGCCCTCCTAAGAGAGGCATTACAGGCAAAACCTTGCTCTTCTGCTGCAAGGCCCGGGTACCGACCATTTAGCTATGAAGCTTTTTTGGTGGGATCCGGAACAGCTTACTAAGGCCCAAAAGAACCTGTACGCAAGCCCAGTGAAAACACATGTTACTCTTTGGCCAACACCTTAGACACTGGCAAAAAACTGAGGTGCTCCCGGATGGGAGGGGCTTATATAGGGGAGGGTACTTCCGGTTTGGAATTGGCCAGTGCCAACACCTGAAGGTAATCTATATAACCCATTAGTAATGACTAAGTCGCTCTGTGTCCCGTGATGTACGAAAAAGAAATTTTTTTTTTCTAGGGACAGAAAACTATAGGTAGGAAGAGTGTCAGTTTCTTTCACTGTGATAATCCTTGTTTCTAGGGACAGGGAAGGACAGTGAGGGAAATTCTCCTTGTGCTATAGTGTGCTAAAGCATTGATCATCAACCGTCTTTAAAAAAACATTTTTTCTAGGGACAGAAAACTATAGGTAGGAAGAGTGTCAGTTTCTTTCACTGTGATAATCCTTGTTTCGAGGGACAGGGAAGGACAGTGAGGGAAATTCTACTTGTGCTATAGTGTGCTAAAGCATTGATCATCAATCAGCTTTAAAAAAACATTTTTTCTAGGGACAGAAAACTATAGGTAGGAAGAGTGTCAGTTTCTTTCACTGTGATAATCCTTGTTTCTAGGGACAGGGAAGGACAGTGAGGGAAATTCTCCTTGTGCTATAGTGTGCTAAAGCATTGATCATCAACCGTCTTTAAAAAAACATTTTTTCTAGGGACAGAAAACTATAGGTAGTGTGAGGGGGTTAGCTCGGCAGCGGGTGTGTGTGACCCCCGGGATGGGCTCCCCACACAAAAACAGGCCCAGCAAACGGAGGTTGTGGTTTTCAAAATCAAAAAGGTGCGGTTTATTTTCTATTTACAGTGACAAAACACAGCAAAGCAAAAGAAACATAAACAAAATAAATCCTGGTCAACTTGACCTCTGACTAAACATACATGTTTCCTAACTAACAACTGGGATCAGCCTAGTGCTGTCCTAGTCCCTAAGTCCCTGGTTTTAAATGTCCAAGCAAATAGCCACACAGGCTTTGTCTCACCGCACAGGGGTTCACTCTCCCTAGACAGTCCACACAGGTCTGGGTCCAGGCATGAGCAAACACCTAATGAATCTGGGAGTTCTTATAGAGGCCTAAATGAGCTGACAAGCTTCAGCTGGTCTCATCAACTCCCTGTCTGCACGACGCCCCACACTCTCCCTAGAGGTATGAGTCATCCATGAGCCCACTAGC
The DNA here is from genome assembly GCA_029206835.1 of Rana muscosa. Classification (NCBI taxonomy): domain Eukaryota; kingdom Metazoa; phylum Chordata; class Amphibia; order Anura; family Ranidae; genus Rana; species Rana muscosa. The sequence goes on along the minus strand of CM055117.1, from coordinate 77,068,076 downwards.
CTCAGCTGGGCTTATACAACTCTCCACCTAGTTGTATAAGTCGGCGTAAAGCCTGAATCTGGGCGAAATATATCTACCCCCCTGGATGCAACCAGGTGACTTTACCTTCCTGCTGTCACAGTAGGAAGAGTGTCAGTTTCTTTCACTGTGATAATCCTTGTTTCTAGGGACAGGGAAGGACAGTGAAGGAAATTCTCCTTGTGCTATAGTGTGCTAAAGCATTGATCATCAACCATCTTTAAAAAAACATTTTTTCTAGGGACAGAAAACTATAGGTAGGAAGAGTGTCAGTTTCTTTCACTGTGATAATCCTTGTTTCTAGGGACAGGGAAGGACAGTGAGGGAAATTCTCCTTGTGCTATAGTGTGCTAAAGCATTGATCATCAACCGTCTTTAAAAAAACATTTTTTCTAGGGACAGAAAACTATAGGTAGGAAGAGTGTCAGTTTCTTTCACTGTGATAATCCTTGTTTCTAGGGACAGGGAAGGACAGTGAGGGAAATTCTACTTGTGCTATACTGTCTAAAGCATTGATCATCAACCATCTTTAAAAAAACATTTTTTCTAGGGACAGAAAACTATAGGTAGGAAGAGTGTCAGTTTCTTTCACTGTGATAATCCTTGTTTCTAGGGACAGGGAAGGACAGTGAGGGAAATTCTCCTTGTGCTATAGTGTGCTAAAGCATTCCTCATCAACCATCTTTGAAATCCTTGTTTTTTGGACAGTCAGGGAAATTGTCGTTGTGCTATTCTGTGCGAAAGCAATCATCCTCAACCATATTTAGAAATCCTTAAGTAAAGGGACAGAGAAGGACACTTGAAGGTAGCCCTTATTGCTTTTTTCCCATCTCCCTGCAGGCCATCTATTAGAATATCTGGAAGGCAAACAAGGAGAGGCAGACAGTCAGGAGGCAATAAAAGAGGGCAAGCAGGCTCTGTGTCTGGGGGCAACAGTGCTGGTCGTGGACGCGGTGCATTGTCATCAGCACATGGCCATGGGACACGCTTGTCCTTCTTTTCGGCAGCTGGACATGTTGAGCCACATCATGCCGAAGACTTGGTAGAGTGGATGACCAAGCCCTCCTCCTCCTCCTCATCCTCTCTCACCCAGGCTCAGGGTACTGGCAAAGCAGCTGCCAAAGCGTCCTCTTCCCTGGTATCAATGTCAGACTCATCATCAGTCACTCCTTCCCTAGACCCACCATGTCCTCCTCCTGAGGAGTCCCCCGAACTGTTTGAGCACAGTGTTGGGTACATGCTCCAGGAGGATGCCCAGCGTTTCGAAGGGTCTGATGATGAAACCCAGCTACAGGAAGGCAGTAGCGTGAGAGCAGACAGAGGGGATGCTCAAGAAGGACACCAATCTGGCAGTCATGTTCCAGCAGCTGCAGCATACTGCCAGATTGGCTCCAGTGATGAGGGAGGGGATGATGAGGTCACTGACTCCACGTGGGTGCCTAATAGGAGAGAGGAGGAGGAGGAGGATGAGGAGGAGGCACATCTCCAACGAGGCAGGATGCCCTTTGGTGGCCAGCGTAAGGGCAGTACACCGACGGAATCACACCGCAGAGCTCCGCCTGTGCAGGGCGCTGCCTCTGCCCGTCATTCAAAAAGTTCTTTGGTGTGGGCCTTTTTTGAGGCTAGTGCATCAGATCGCACAGCTGCTGTTTGCAACATATGTCTCAAGCGTATATCGCGTGGCCAAAACATCAGCCGCTTGGGTACCACATGCCTGACCAGACATATGTTGACCTGCCATGCAGCTCGTTGGCAAGCCTACCTCAAAGACCCACACCAAAGAACAAAGCGGACCTCTCCTTGCACCGCATCAGCTGGGATCTCCAACCCCACTATAACTTCAGTCCTCTCTGAAACATGCACTGAGAGGAATGAAGGTGTAGAATTAGGTGTGTCACAGCCAAGTACTTGCGGCCACTCTGCTAGCAGTACACCGACGTCCGATTCTAGCAGGCAAATTTCCCTGCCCCAGCTGCTGGACCGTCGAAAGAAGTTCACTCCCAGCCATCCACATGCCCAGCAGTTGAATGCTAGCTTGGCTAAATTGCTAGCGCTTCAACTGCTGCCTTTTCAGTTGGTAGACTCGGCCCCCTTCCGTGAGTTTGTGCAATGTGTGGTTCCTCAGTGGCAGGTTCCCAAACGCCACTTTTTCTCACGGAAGGCTATTCCGGCTCTCTACCGGCATGTGGAAGGCAATGTCTTGGCCTCGCTGGACAGGGCGGTCAGCGGTAAGGTGCATATTACCGCTGACTCATGGTCCAGCAGGCATGGACAGGGACGTTACCTTTCTTTCACGGCCCATTGGGTCACTCTTTTGGCAGCTGGGAAGGATGCAGGACAAGGTGCAGTAGTGTTGGAGGTTGTTCCACCGCCACGCCTCCAAAATGCTACTACTGGTTGTGACACACCTCTCTCCTCCACCCCCTCCTCTTCTTCCTCCATGGCCTCTTCCTGTGGTTTGTCCTCTGAACCAGCGGTGCTCCGTAGCCGTTCAAGGGGCTACGCAAGTACACAGGCAAAAAGATGCCATGCCGTGCTTGCGCTGGTGTGTTTGGGGGACAGAAGCCACACTGGGGCAGAGGTCCTGTCTGCTCTGCAGGGCCAGGCCGAGAGGTGGTTGACGCCACGCCAGCTTAAGCCAGGAATGGTGGTTTGCGACAATGGCACCAACCTCCTCTCCGCCCTCCGACAGGGACAACTGACCCATGTGCCCTGTGTGGCTCACGTCCTTAACCTGGTGGTGCAGCGGTTCTTGGGCAGGTACCCGGGCTTACAGGATGTCCTGAGGCAGGCCAGGAAAGTCTGTGTGCATTTCCGCAGATCTTATAATGCCAGTGCTCGCCTGGCTGAGCTGCAAAAGGAGTTGAACCTGCCCAAGAACCGCCTTATATGTGACATGCCCACCAGGTGGAACTCAACGTTGGCCATGCTGCAGCGGCTGCACACGCAGCAGAGGGCCATCAATGAGTACCTGTGCGACTACGGCACCAGGACAGGGTCAGGGGAGCTTGGTTTTTTTTCTCCACGCCAGTGGGGCATGATCAGGGATGCATGCACTGTCCTGGCACCATTTGAGGAGGCCACGAGGATGGTGAGCAGTCACAGTGCATGCATCAGTGACACTGTACCTCTTGTCCACCTGTTGGAGCACACGCTGCGTGGAATAATGGACAGGGCACTTGAGGCAGAACAGAGGCAGGAAGAGGAGGACTTCCTTGCCTCTCAAGGCCCCCTTTACCCAGACAGTGTTCCTTCTGTCCCACCCATCGCACAGGAAGAGGAGGAGGAGGAGGAGGAGGAGGATTGTGTCAGCATGGAGGTGGAGGCTGGCACTCAGCATCATCAGCAGCAGTCTTTTAGGGATGATTTACAGTCCCAAGAAACCAGTGGACTTGTACGTGGCTGGGAGGAGGTGGCTGCGGATCATGTCGTCCTTAGTGACCCAGAGGACTCCGGACCGAATGCCTCAGCAAACCTACGCTGCATGGCCTCCCTGATCCTGCAAAGTCTGCGGAAGGATCCTCGTATTCTTCGGATCAAGGAGAGGGACCATTACTGGCTGGCCACTCTCCTTGATCCACGGTACAAGGGTAAGGTTGCGGACCTTATGTTACCGTCGCAGAGGGAGCAGAGGATGAGACAACCCTGGGAGGCCTTGCAGAAAGGTCTGTGCAACGCGTTCCCAGAGACTGGGAGGTTACAAACTCCTGGTCCTGGACAACGAGTTGCTGAGGCTTCGGCCAGTCAAAGAAGGAGCGGTGGGGAAGGTGGCCGTCTGACCGATGCGTTCAGACAATTCTTTAGTCCGCAGCCCCAAAGTATGATCGGTTCCAGCAACCATCGCCAGCGTCTGATAAACATGGTGCAGGAATATCTAGGGGCAAGGTCAGACTTGGACACCTTCCCCACCGAAAATCCTCTGGCTTACTGGGTCTTGAGGATGGATCACTGGCCAGAGCTTGCACAGTATGCAATTGAGCTACTGGCCTGTCCTGTATCCAGCGTTCTTTCGGAACGCACATTCAGTGCTGCTGGAGGATTTGTCACGGATCACAGGGTGCGCCTGTCCACCGACTCGGTTGATCGACTGACTTTCATCAAGATGAACCAGTCTTGGATCACCACCAGCTACCACACACCTGATGCTGATATAACAGACTAATTGATTTTAACATGTCACATCCCTTCAAGACTGATGCTGATGCTGAGTGCCTGTGCTGTTATGTTGACTGGCTATCCTCCTCCTCCGAGTCCTCAATGATACGATTGATGATGATAGCTTGGAAGATCATTTTTGTTTATGGGTGCCGCCACCAGTGGCTAAGGCCCAATTTTTCAGCCCCTGTTTTACAGGGGCGTGTAATTACAATTTTTTTAGCAATAATTTGCCATAGGGCTCATTGCTGTGCTCCAAGTACAGTATCTGTGAGGGGTTGTAGTGTTGTGCCACCAGTGCCTAAGGCCCAATTTTTCAGCCCCTGTTCAACAGGGGCATGTAATTACAATTCTTGATCTAATAATTCACAGCAGGGCCCATTGCTGCACCCACCAAGAGTAACTCTGAGGGCTTACAGTGTTGTGGCAACGCCACCACCACCACCACCACGAAAGGCCCAATTTTTCAGCCCCTGTTCAAAAGGGGCATGTAATTACAATTCTTGATCTAATAATTCACAGCAGGGCCCATTCCTGCACCCACCAAGAGTAACTCTGAGGGCTTACAGTGTTGTGGCAACACCACCACCACCACCACCACCACGAAAGGCCCAATTTTTCAGCCCCTGTTCAACAGGGGCATGCAATTACAATTCTTGATCTAATAATTCACAGCAGGGCCCATTGCTGCACCCACCAAGAGTAACTGTCAGGGCTTACAGTGTTGTGGCACCAGCACCACCATCAAAGGCCCAATTTTTACTACCACTGTTCAACAATTATATGTAATTAAAATTCCTGATATAATAGTTGACAGCAGGGCGTTCCAGCACCAACCAAGAGTAACTGTGAGTGCTTACAGTGTTGTGCCAACACCAACAACTAAGGGGCCTATTTCTGCAGAGTATATACGGCAGGTCCCTACTTTCAAACATCCAACTTACAAACGACTCCTACTTGCAAACGCAAGAAGACAACAGGAAGTGAGAGGAAATCTACCCCTAGGAAGGAAAATTCTCTCCTGTAAGAATTAATATGGGAGAAAGGTGTCTCCTCTGTACTGATGCTTTATCACCAATCCTTGTTTCAAGAAAAACACCACGTTTCAAAAACAGTTGTCATTGGGACGGAAAGTGAGGTGAAATGTTCTGAACAGGGGCACAGACAGCAAAACAAATGTTACAGGGGTGATAACCCTTACCTATGTTTTCCAAAAAGTTTAAAAATAGATTTTTGGGCTGGAGCTACACTTAAACAATGTACCTGTTCAAAATTACAAACAGATTCTACATAAGAACAAACCTACAGTCCCTGTCTTGTATGCACCGCCTGTATACGGCTGTTCAGAGTATATAGGGCCTTTTTTATTTTATGTGCGGGGTTCCCCTTAATATCCATACAAGACCCAAAGGGGCTGGTAATGGGCTGGGGTAGGGGGGGGGGGGTCATGGGGTAGCTATGTCATTTTTCTTAAAGATTTTCATCCATATTACCGGGACCAGACATTACATTAAAGCCGCAAGCAGTTTTAAATGGCTTTTTTTTCCTTTAGAAATGTCATTTTGTGCAGGGACAGTTCTAAACACGGGAAACACGTGGCACTTCACAGGCATACTTTAGACACCCCCCAGGTACGATATTTAAAGGAATATTTGACTTTTTTTTTTTCACTTTATGCATCATTAAAATGACTGCTCCCGAAAAACGTCCGTTTTTAAAACTTCTTTTTGCATTGATACATGTCCCCTGGTGCAGAACCCGGGTTCCCAAACCCTTTTTAGGACAATAACATGCATAATAGTCGTTATAATTAGCACTTTAGAATTCGAACGTTCGCATCCATTGTATTTAATAGGGTTCTAATGTTCGTACGAACTTTCGGTCCGTTCGCGGGTTCTGGTGCGAACCGAACCCGGGGGTGTTCGGCTCATCACTAGTCAGCAGCTACATATACTGCAGCTGCTGACTTTTAAAATAAGGACACTTACGTGTCCAGGGCGCCCGCGATGTCGGCACCCGAAGCCGTTCCGTGCCTCGGCTCTCGGGTGGAGGCGCCGCCATCTTCGGTAAGGGAATCAGGGAGTGAAGCCTTGTGGCTTCACTTCCTGGTTCCCTACTGCGCATGCGCGACTCGCGCTGCACAATCCCACTGGTCCCTTCTGTCTTCTGGGACCTGTGTGTCTCCCAGAAGACAGCGGGGGGGGGGGGACGGAGAAGGCGCCGGAAGTGGCGTAGATACCTGCGGGTGGCTCGGGTATCTATGCCCGGAAGTGAGAGCAAAATACCTGTATTAGACAGGTATGTGCTCCCCCCCTCCCCCCTGAAAGGTGCCAAATGTGACACCGGAGGGGGGGGGAGGATTCGGAAAAGCGCAAGTTCCATTTTTGGGTGGACTCAGCTTTAAAGACTAAACCTTTTTCTGACACTTGTTGCTTACAAGTTAAAATCAGTATTTTTTGTTAGAAAATTACGTAGAACCCCCAAACATTATATATATATATGTATATATATATATATTTTAGCAGAGACCCTAGAGAATGAAATGTCGGTCATTGCAATATTTTATGTCATGCGCAGCGTTTTTTCAAATGCAATTTTTTGGGAAAAAACACTAACAGTGATGTTAGCCCAATTTTTTGGTATAATATGAAAGATGATGTTACGTCGCGAGAATCATGAGAGAATCGGGATCTTTATTCTAAGCAAGAAAAGTACAACTGGGGGAATCAATGGGGGAGAAGGATCTGGGGGTTTTGGTAGATCATAAGCTCAATAATAGCAACTAAAGACATACATTTCACTTGTAAAAATTAGCAAATAACTAAATGTATTTAATAAACTGCATAAATTATGCTTTAGTGACCCTAATGTGATCTCACCGATAAGATATGTTGCCAGAATACCAAAAGGCTTGTTAAAAAAAAAAAAAAGAAGCTCTTAATTTTTGTATGTTCACATAGAAAAGAAACGTTTTAGGGCCAGGCAGGGACTCTTCTTTAGACATTTGATATACAGGGGGTCCCCGACTTACGAACGCCCGACTTACGAGCAACTCCTACTTACGAACGGGACGCTGCGGGGACCATCTGCCGTTCTGCGCATGTGCAGCCAGACGGAGCCTCGGAAAACATTGCAAAATGACGGAAGTGTCCGTAATTGCCGTTCTGCGCATGCCGCGGCCCAAACATTTCCGGCTTACAAACAAGGGGAAAGTCTCTAACCCGTTCATAAGTCGGGGACCCCCTGTACCGGGGACATACACTCACCAGTCACATGGCAGCAACTCAATGCATTTAGGCATCTAGACGCGGTGAAGACGACTTGCTGAAGTTTAAACCGAGCATCAGAATGGGGAATAAATGTGACTTTGAACGTGGCCTGGTTGTTGGTGCCAGACGGGCTGGTCTGAGTATTTCAAAAACTGCTAATCTGCTGGGATTTTCACGTACAACCATCTCTAGGGTTTTAAAGAGAGAGGTCCGAAAAAGAAAAAATATCCAGTGAGTGGCAGTTGTGTGGACCAAAATGCCTTGTTGAGGTCAGAGGAGAATGGGCAGACTGGTTTTAGATGATAGAAAGGCAACAGTAACTCAAATAACCGCTCATTACAACCAAGGTATGCAGAATACCATCTCTGGATGCACAACACATCAAACCTTGAAGCAGATGGGCTACAGCAACAGAAGACCACACCGGGTGCCACTCCTATCAGCTAAGAACAGGAAACGGAGGCTACAATTCACACAGGCTCTCCACAATTGGACAATAGAAGATTGGAAAAACATTGCCTGGTCTGATGAGTCTCAATTTCAGCTGCAACATTCAGATGGTGGGGTCAGAATTTGGCATAAATAACATTATTTGCATGGATCCACCCTGCCTTGTATCAATGGTTCAGGCTGGTGGTGGTTTAATGGTGTGGGGGATATTTTCTTGGCACACTTTGGGCCCCTTAGTACCATTTGGTTTAAACACCACAACCTACCTGAGTATTGTTGCTGACCGCGTCCATCCTTTTATGACTACAGTGTCCCCATCTTCTGATGGCTCCTTCCAGCAGAATAATGCACCATGTCACAAAGCTCAAATCATCTCACCACTGGTTTCTTGAACATGACAATGAGGTCACTGTACTCTAATGGCCTCCACAGTCACCAGACCAATAGAGCACCTTTGGGATGTGGTGGAACAGGAGATTTGCATCATGAATGTGCAGCCGACAAATCTGCAGCAACTGCCTGATGCTATCATGTCAATACAGTATGGAGCAAAATCTCTGATGCCTCGTACACACGACCGTTTTTTCAGACGGGAAAACTGCTATGAGAGCATTTGATCGGGAATCCCGGCCGTGTGTATGCTCCATCGCAGTTTTTCCAATGGGAAAACTGCCAGACAAAAAAAGAGAGCAGGATCTTATTTTTCCTGGCAGGAAAACCTTTCTTCTGTATGGTTTTACGGCAAAAAAACGCACATGCTCAGAATTAAGTATGAGACGGGAGCGCTCTTTCTGGTAAAACTAGCGTTCGTAATGGAGAGAGCACATTCGTCACGCTGTAACAGACTGAAAAGAACAAGGCTGAAAAGCACTAATCGTCTTTCACCAAACTTTGACTAACACGAGGATCAGCAAAAGCAGCCCAAAGGGTGGCGCCGTTGAAATGGATCTTCCCCTTTATAGTGCCGCCGTACGTGTTGTACGTCACCGCACTTTGGATGAGCGGACTTTTGTCTGAGCGTGTGTATGCAAGGCAGGCTGAGAGGAATTCTGTCGGGAAAAACGTCGGTTTTTTATCCGACGGAAAAAACGGTCATGTGTACGAGGCATGAGGAATGTTTCCAACACCTTGTTGAATCTATGTCACCAAGAATTAGAGCAGTTCTGAAGGCAAAAGGGGGTCCTACCCGGTACTTGCAAGGTGTACCTAATAAAGTGTCCGTGAGTGTATATTTTCCTTGTTGTACACTGTGACCAGTCATTGCAGCACCATTTTAACTGGGTGGAGCCTGGCGTGTGACGTCATCGCGGCACCAGAATGGAGTGCAGTGCGGCCATCTTTTTGGTTGGAAACGTTTCTAATGCTTATACAACGCTGATTTTAGCTGAAGCTTGTGAGTGTCTTTTCTTACTTGTATTAAATCCTGCTATAAAACATATTGCGCTATGAGGAGGCTTTATTTGTTTTGTTGAGAGACATACACTGCGGATCTTGATGTGCTTGTGGGGTAGTCATCTCTGGCGTGAACACTAAGAATTGGAAGGAATCGCCTATGACAGGGTATCAGAGGAAGGGGACCGGTTTTGGAGCTGCCTGAGGATCACATATGTGTGTGTTTGACCCTCTGTAATAGGGTGGTCAACTACATTTGGTAAGAGGCTGTGTATGTTGATGGTGGAGATGGTGGTCTCTAACCTGGATCTCTGTTCCTGTTCACCCTGTCAAGCTGTCATTTTTATTAAGGGAAAATAACTTTATGTGCACTTTAACCACTTGCTTACTGGGTACTTAAACCCCCTTCGTACCCAGACCAATTTTCAGCTTTCGGCGCTGACGCACTTTGAATGACAATTGCGCGGTCATACAACGCTGTACCCAAATGATATTTTTATAATTTTTTTCCCACAAATAGAGCTTTCTTTGGGGGGTATTTGATCACCTCTGCGGTTTTAATTTTTTGCGCTATAAACAAAAAAAGACAGAAAATTTTGAAAAAAAACACAATATTTTTTTACTTTTTGCTATAATAATATCCCAATTTTTTTTAAAAAAACTTTTTTTTTTCTCAGTTTAGGCCGATACGTATTCTTCTATATATTTTTGGAAAAAAAATTGCAATAAGCGTATAGTGATTGGTTTGCGCAAAAGTTATAGCGCCTACAAAATAGGGGATAGAAATATGACATTTCTATTATATATTTTTTTTACTGGTAATGGCGGCGATCTGCAATTTTTGTCAGGCCTGCGATATTGCGGCGGACATATCGGACACTTTTGACACTATTTTGGGACCATTCACATTTATACAGCAAACAGTGCCATAAATATGCATTGATTACTGTATAAATGTGACTGGCAAGGAAGGGGTTAACACTAGGGGGCGAGGAAGGGGTTAAATATGTTCCCTATTAGTGATTCTTACTGTGTGGGGGAGGGGACTGACTGGGGCAGGTGACCGATCTGTGTCCCTATGTACAAGGGACACAGCATCGGTCTCCCCTCTCCCTGACAGGACGTGGATCTCTGTGTTTACACACAGTGATCCACATCCTGCCTCTGTAACAGCCGATCGCGTGTAGCTGGCGGACATCGCGGCCGCCAGGCGGCGTGCGGAGGGATGCAAACACAGCAGGACGACCAGGGACGTCCACCCGGCACTGCAGATGTCTTTCGTCTGTAGCGTGGGTCTCAAGTGGTTAAATCACTTATGAAAAGCTCTGCATTTTATGTTTTATACCTGTAGCGGGTATGTACTTTCCCGGGTGTAAATTTGAACTTGGCAGAGACATTGGTGATGTGTAATTTCCTGCAGCCCAGTGGGTGGCACTGTCGCCCTGGGCTGGGGTTGAATCATTGCTGTGTGCTGTACCTCCTTTTTGTCCTCCCTCGGCAGCTGTATGGTGGGGCGGGGATCCCGCCATGCTTGCTGGGAGAGGGTATAAAGGGGCCGGCCATCTTTGTCACGGGGTCGAAGTCCCAGGCACCTTCAGCTTGTGGACGGTGGTTCGTGTCGGTGCTCTGGGTGGCCTAGGCCTAGAGGACAACCGGAGGTCGTGTTCCATCCCAGGCACCTTTAGCCTGTGGTGATGTACTCGGATGGAGGTCCGGAGCTCAGTGCCCAACACTGAGTTCCGTGAGGGAAGGAGATCCTAGGGAACCCCGGGAGTGGGTACCCGAATCCGGAAGGCGCAATGGACCGGGGGGAGCTCCTCACTTGAAGACCCAGTGCAGCATATTGCCGGTGACAGGTGAGCCTCTCGTCGGAGACCGCCTGGAAGGAAATTCCCCCTCGTGCGTAGACCCTAACCCACTTTCAGGAAGGAAAGTGGAGAACTACATTGTGTCTGGGCCTATTCACATCCACACCTCCTTTCCTGTTCTGTTTCTATCAAGGGAGTTCAACTGATTGTGTTCATTCGCAGAAGAATAAAGGAGTGTTGAACTTTAATGGTGTGGGGCTCATTTCCTGACAGACATTGTTAAAGGTGACTCTTGGAGGGAGGATCCAGGTGCACAGCACTGACCCAAAGGTAATACAAGAACGTTGCTTATACCGCACTGACACATGTGGTGGAAGACAGGCGTGGTGTCCCCGCTCCCTCCCCTCTAAGATACCCCTAGACAAGAGAAAGACGAGACGAGAGAAAGAGGGGAGTGAGGAGGGTGCTACACATGGGGGCTCGTCCGGGATAGTGTTTGTGCACCACGGAATTGAACGTGTCTGCTGGAGGAGTTAAGCGAATAGGCAGGTCTTCATTGGCCGAAGTGCATCCCTGCTCGAAGTCGTGGACATGACCCAAAGAAGGGAAAGGCCCGCGCAGAAGAGTGGAAAGAGGGGGAAGTTCAGCCGTGTGAAGTAGTACACGTGGGGGCTTCTATTGCACTGCGCCACCAGGCACACCCCCATCGCTTAGTTCGTGGGCGTGACTCAGAAACAGAAAAGAAGAAAAGCCTGTGAACTGGAGCAAAGGAGAGGAGTCCAATGCGTGTGGGGGACTACACGTGGGACGTTGGCGCAAAAACTTTGCAGTGTGCGATGGATCAGCAACAGGTCGCCATGTTCGGACATACATCGTGGATTCCAGTTCACCCTTCCACCACGACATTGACTGCTGCTGCTCCGGTAACAGATACAGGGATCCGGCTAAAGCCAAGGGCTCGATTCGCCCTGTACTCGTGCATGGACGTTGAGGCCCTGGGTGTGATTTGTCCCGGCTGTTCGGGACTGGTGTGCCAACTGAAGCCATTCGGGCAATGTGAGGCCTGTGGGGAGTTCCTGTTCGAGGTGGCTCCGGCGGTTAAGAGGCCGAGAACCATTTACCCCGGCCGTGCTGCGGACAACACCACTCAGAGAGGAGGAATCACTGCTGTGAGAGCCATCCCTACGCACACTGCAGCGACCGCGGAGGAGGTCGTAAAACCCCAACTGGAGAAATCCGGAGATGCTGACTCGGTCACCACTGTCTCGCAGCGTCCGCCACCGAAGAGAAAGACCGGCATGGTAGCCCCGACCAGCGGTTGTGGTGGACCGTCTCGCCCGCTTACGCCCGGCCTGGATGGATCCGTTGACAAGAGTTCCGGACGTCCTGCTTCAAGTAAAGGCCGAGGTAAGCCAGGCGGAGAGATTTGGTGTGTGGGCGGAGGTGTCGGGAAGTCATGGCCTAGCGAATCCGCGGGAGGTGGTGGCTCCGTTTCTACAACCGGCTACATACCTGCGGAGGAGTGTGACACCTCTGACCTGGAGTCGCTCTCGGACATGGGAGACGACGTTGCCATAGAGGATTTGTTTGCCGAGAAGGGCTGGGACAAAGTACCTCTCGCTTCATCTCGGAGGATCAGAGATCCACCCATGTCAACAGGGGAAAGTACACCCCGGGTGGAGGCACCAGCGCCTGAAGAGAGGTCCCGTCCCCAGCCTGCTTCTACATCCCCGGTGCCATCTGTATCGAAGGCCGGGGAAAAGAGACTGTTGCTGCGGGCACCTATGCCCAGATCAGATGTGATCAAGGTCCCTCGCCACCCGGACTCGATAGTTTTGCCGGGCGAAGGGGACAAAGCTACCATGCCTCCTTTGGCGAGATTACAACGCCTATTTGGCCAGAAGGTTGCTGCAGACTACGGATGGGAGTATCCGTACTTGTCGAAGGAACTGCTGTATGAGGTGGAAGTGTGTCGGAAGCGCTGGTACAATGACTTTGTGTGGACCCACCTTCAGGTTCCCCACGCCCGCAGGTACCTGGCATGCTCTCCAAAGGCCTCCCAACGTTTTAAAGACTGCAAGGCAGAATGGATGTTGGGACGACACATCCATGCAGATAAAGTGTTGATCCGGCGCAAAGAAGGAGAAGATGTGGAGTATCATCTGGAAACCATGGATCAGCACTTGAAGCCACTTGTTCTGCCGCATCCCTGCTTTTACCTGTAGGAGAGAGAAAGACTCCGTTCTTATCAGGCTGCTGAACTTTCTGGGGCCCGTTGCTTTTGTGCCCAGGGAAATGAAGAACTGTTCCTGTTTAGTTCTTCACTTTTCCCGAAAGAGATTATGGACTCTGGGGTAGATAGGGCCAAAAGAAAAGAGGAAAGTTCCACAAGTGCAGTTACCGCGATGCTGTCACCAGGTGGCAGTGTTGTGCAACGTTAAGACACTTTTCATGCACTCACTCTTGGAGAAAAGGGATTTCTTTCCAGAGAAGTTTCTTTTCCATTACACGAATACAGGTGTCAGGGTTATATGTGTTAATCCTTTCTTTTCCCTCTGCAGGAGAACATCCCATCAAGTTCACTGAGGATGGGGTGGGTCTTAGTCAGGATGGGGGGGGGGGAGTCAAATGTGAATATGTGATTCAAAGTTATGAGTCAATGCTGTTGTTTCTCTTTTGTCTTTATTCCCTTTCTTTACAGGGCTCAGACACAATGTTTTAGTTGGAGTTTTTTCTAAAGTTTTATATTTTTGTACAATTGTTAGTCGGTTTCTGGATTGGATTATGTCAGCCGTTGAGGGCATGATTTACTCCAGACACTGGGGGCCAGTGTCAAACCGCCAGGGGGAGAGTGTAGCGGGTATGTACTTTCCCGGGTGTAAATTTGAACTTGGCAGAGACATTGGTGATGTGTAATTCCCTGCAGCCCAGTGGGTGGCACTGTCGCCCTGGGCTGGGGTTGAATCATTGCTGTGTACTGTGCCTCCTTTTTGTCCTCCCTCGGCAGCGGTATGGTGGGGTGGGGAACCCGCCGTGCTTGCTGGGAGAGGGTATAAAGGGGCCGGCCATCTTTGTCACGGGGTCGAAGTCCCAGGCACCTTCAGCTTGTGGACGGTGGTTCGTGTCGGTCCTCTGGGTGGCCTAGGCCTAGAGGACAACCGGAGGTCGTGTTCCATCCCAGGCACCTTTAGCCTGTGGTGAGGTACTCGGATGGAGGTCCGGAGCTCAGTGCCCAACACTGAGTTCTGTGAGGGAAGGAGATTCTAGGGAACCCCGGGAGTGGGTACCCGAATCCGCAAGGCGCAATGGACCGGGGGGAGCTCCTCACTTGAAGACCCGGTGCAGCATATTGCCGGTGACAGGTGAGCCTCTCATCGGAGACCGCCTGGAAGGAAATTCCCCCTCGTGTGGAGACCGTAACCCACTTTCAGGAAGGAAAGTGGAGAACTACATTGTGTCTGGGCCTATTCGCATCCACACCTCCTTTCCTGTTCTGTTTCTATCAAGGGAGTTCAACTGATTGTGTTTATTCGAGAAGAATAAAGGAGTGTTGAACTTTAATGGTGTGGGGCTCATTTCCTGACAGACATTGTTCAAGGTGACTCTTGGAGGGAGGATCCAGGTGCACAGCACTAACCCGAAGGTAATACAAGAACGTTGCTTATACCGCACTGACACATGTGGTGGAAGCCAGGCGTGGTGTCCCCGCTCCCTCCCCTCTAAGATACCCCTAGACAAGAGAAAGACGAGACGAGAGAAAGAGGGGAGTGAGGAGGGTGCTACATACCATTTTAACTACCGTATATACTCGAGTATAAGCCGACCTGAATATGAGCCGAGGCACCTAATTTTACCACAAAAAACTGGGAAAACGTATTGACTCGAGTATAAGCCTAGGGTGTCCATCTGCATGCCTCACTGTGCCTCACTTTGCCTCACTGTGTCCATGTGCATGCCTCACTGTGCCCATGCCTCACTGTGCCCATGCCTAGACTGACGTTTAACATGGGAGTCTATGGAAGGGGTGCCCAGCTTTGAAAAATCGATGCTCCCTGGCCATAGGTTCCCCAGACAAAAAACCTTGCACACTTATAGAGGAGAAATGGAGCTACATGTGTGCCAAGTTTCGGGTCCAGGGGACCTATGGCCAGCCGGTACTGGGTCCCCAAAGTCCGGGAGATCAGGCGCAAAAAGGTGACTGGAGTATAAGCCGAGGGGGGCATTTTCAGCACAAAAAAATGTGCTGAAAAACTCGGCTTATACTCGTGTATGTATATACGTTGGTTGATTCCAGTATGGTGTGCGAAAGGAATATACCCCATGACTAATGTGATGTCAGGTACAGGCTGTGTTCCAAATAGGCTGCAATTAAAAAAATCTTCCAAAAATGGCTTCCTTTCCTTTTTTGTGAATTGATGATGGGTACACACAAAAAAACAAAACATATTTGCAAGATAAGAGATAGAGTGTGACTTCTGTGGTGCAGTCATCTGTAATAAGCTTGGAATTTCATCTACACAGGATTGCTTAAGATTTATACTCAGTCGACCATGGACCTCCATCTCCAGCTATTGTGAGGAGTGAAACTGTTAATTTGCACTGGACACATGATACTGGTTTCACTTTGAAGGACCGCTTATAGCACAATAGTGAATCACTGGCTGTTTTGACAGCTTTAAATGCATCGCGGTACATTGCTGTGAAGAAAATTGGGCCATAGCACAACATGAAATACCAGAGTGAGAGCCGACTGCAGACGGGACAAGATAGGGGCTTGTAGACACATCGCACATGTCATCACAGATCATGTACAATCACATTTTATTCTAAAGTATCTAGAGCTTCTTATACTGGTAAAACACTCGGTATTATCTGCTAAAGCTGAGGTACTGAATTAAAATTCAAAGGAGGTCCAGTCAGCAAAATTTACTTCCAGCAGAGGTCTAAATCTCATTATTTGTGTTATGACTTTTATGTAGTCATTGTATGTCTATCAAAAAAAAAACAACCCATCAGAGTACCCCCATACAACAGGTGCCCCATCAGAGTATCCCCATACATGTCACCTCCATTAAAGTACCCATTTACATTGGGTGCCCCATCATAGTAATCAAAGTGATAAAGTAAATGTGGCGGAACTCCAAGGATAAAGCAGCTTCTTTATTAGATCATGCCATTAAAATGTAAAAAGTAGACAAAGACATACACACAGTCCATGGACAGCCAGTAAACGCGTTTCACACGCAGTGCTTATTCATTCACTTTTTTACTCTGATCACTTGTGGCTGCGGACCGGGCGGGCACCTGAGCACTTTTATCAGTTGTAGATAGATCTCCCTACAGGCTGCTTTAGAGCAGTGTGTACCCTGTATACCCCCATCATAGTGCCTCCTTACCTCAGCTGCCCCATCAGAATACTCCCATTTATCAAGGGGCCCCATCAGAGTACACTAATGCATCAGGTGCCCAGTAGTGTATTTAGGTTTTGTGCTGCCCTAGGCCTGACTAAACTCGTGCACCCCCTAATTTAAATATGACCCACCCCTTCCTGTCAAGGCCACACCCCTTGCTGTTTAAGACCCACCCTGACATTTTCCAGTGGGGACACTAGTTCTGAGGGCCTGGGTGGCAATGGATTCCCCTAATTTGCATAGATTTCCTCTCACTTCCTGTTACGGCTATGGGGTAGGAAGTGAATGGAAATCTCTGCAATGTGACAGGGATGGTAAAAAATAAACTGACAGGGGCTATAACCCTCCCTTACTCTATCCAAAATGAAAAAAAAAAGTGTTGTCTATGGTTCTACTTTAAGCACAAATTTCTGATAATTTTATGGAGAGGACTAAGAAGATATAACTATGCCAATGGTGCAGCAGAAAACATATAGCACAGTGAGGAAGGTTTGTGGTCCAGGATGATGGGACAGTCAAAATTAGAAGCGGCGCCCTCCCCCTCCACAGTTGCGGAATGCCTGCCGCCCGCGTACCAGAAGCAGTGCGGCCACTTTATGGGGGCGCTAGACTAATTTGCCTCTCAGCCCAGTCCGCCCCATAAGACTGGCGCTACACTAGCAGACTCTTTCCGTGCTGCCCCCCTGCAAAGTGCTGCCCTAGGCCTGGGCCTTGTCAGCCTAGGCCAGGATACAGCGTTGCAGGTGCCCCCATCAGAGTAACTCCATACATCTGGTGCCCCCATCAGAGTACCTCCATACATCTGGTGCCCCAAGTCAAAGTATCCCCATACATCGGGTGTCCCCATCAGAGTACCTCCATACATCTGGTGCCCCAAGTCAAAGTATCCCCATACATCGGATGTCCCAATCAGAGTACCCCCATACATCAAGTGGCCCCATCAGAGTAGCCCCATACATCAGGTGTCCCAGTCAGAGTATCCCCATACATTAGGTCCCTCCATCAGAGTACCCCCATATATCAGCAACATGTCTTGTCTAAGCCAGGGAGGCAAAGAGCAGTAGCCGGGAGGCGAAGCAGGCTGCTTCGGAACCCATCAGGATGGCCGGAGACGGATGACAGCACACATTGCGGCCATCCAGTTGGACGGGAACACTGCAGTGGGGCTTACTTATCCATATGCCTTTTACTTCTTTTATCCTGCGAGCTTATTACTTATATTAAAATTGGTGTTTAAATCTGCTTCATTTAGAGTGGTGCTGCTTTCTCTCCCTCCAGAATTACCCACAAGAGCTGCTTCTTAGCCCTCATGCCCACGGACGTTTTTACAGCCGCGTTTTTGAGCATTTTTTACAGCTTAAAAACGCCTGTCCATGTTAGTCTATAGCTTCATGCCTACCTAGGCGTTTTTAAGCTGCAAATAGCATAGGCGTTTTTAAGCTGTAAAAAAAACCCAGGACCAGTGCGTTCCGCGGCATCTGCGTTAGGCATAAAAAACGCGAAGCGTTAAACGCGCAAAAACGCCACAATTGCGTTTTTGAGCTCCGGCGTTTTTTTTTTTTCAAAAAAAATACGGTCGAAAAATTTATACAATAACATGGACAGGCGTTTTTAAGCTGTAAAAAACGCTCAAAAACGCGGCTGTAAAAACGTCCGTGGGCATGAGGCCTTACTCTGATAGCTGGCTGCCTTCCCCTCTAAGTGTTTGCTTCTGGATCCAAGCATTCTAGGACTATGTTTGTTATGCATGGACTGCCTTTCCATTGAATTAATGATTCATCTTTATGAATATAAGACTGTTATACTCTTAATATTCACTGGCCATTGGTCACTCGTTCCTAGAACTTTTTTCCCCAAAGCGCTTTACAAATTTATTGTCCAAATTGCTCTACACAACTCTCCTTCACAGTCTTTATCTTTTGTATCTGGTGTATAAGTTGGAATAAATTAGTTGAACAGCAGCTACTCTAAAACCAGTATTTACATTGCGCTTCTTGCCTGTCAGTCACTGCGGCTATGCCAAATGATAGAGCCTACACAATCACTGTGAGGAAGGAAACGCCTTCAGATAAGTCACTGCTGTTTATTATTCTCAAGACAAGTAACAAAGGGGTAGATTAATCAACCCAGCCAGGGAAAGGAGGAGCAATGTTTTATTAAGGGCTGAATTTTTACTAAGTCAACATAGGCCATTGTCTAGGGCAGGGGTCTCCAAAGTAGAAGATCTCCCTGCATCAGTGTGAGTAAAGAATGTCCCATCATTTGTATTATTAGGAGGAATATTGCCCCATTGTTGGTATTAGGGGAAGAAATAGTGGCCCATCATTGGGGGGAATAGTGCCCCATCTTTGGTATCAGTGGGAGGAATGGTGCCCCATCATTGGTGTTAGTGGGGGGAAATAGTGCCCTATCATTGCTGTCAGTGGGGGGGGGGGGGAATAGTGCCCTATCATTGGTGTCAGTGGTATTAATAGTGCCCTATCACCAGGTTAGAGTTACAGAGGAGGTCTAGTGCTAGAATTGTTGCACGCGCTCTAACACACGCGGCGATACCTCACATATGTGGTTTGAACGGAGTTTACATATGTGGGCGGGACTTACGTGTGCGTTCGCTTCTGATTGCGAGCTATTGGGGACAGGGGCGTTTTAATTTTTTTTTTTTTTTTTTTTTTTTACTCATTTATTAATTTTTTTACACTTATTTTACTTTTTTTTTGATCACTTTTATTCCTATTACAAGGAATGTAAACATCCCTTGTAATAGGAATGTAAACATCCCTTGTAATAGGAATGTGTGTGACAGGTCCTCTTTATTGAGAGATGCGGGGTCAATAAGACACCACATCTCTCCTCCAGGCTGGAAAGCATGAGATCGTGAAAAAAATGTCACTGATCTCATACTTACTAGCCGCAATGGCGGCTTTGTTTACATCTGAGGACCCGGGCGTGACGTCATCACATTGCACCCGGGCCTCCGATGGTCATAGAGATCTGGTCACCAGTCATCTCTATGCTCGTCACGTGACCCACCACTGGCGCCGGACGATTCTCTCCGGGTCCCCGATGGCACGGGAGAGCCCGGAGAAGCACCGGATGGCGGCGGGAGGGGGGGATACCCCCTCCCGCCGCCTATAAGAATAGCCGCTATGATCATTCTTATGGTGCACAGAATCGCCGGCACAACAAAAGGATATCTGAATGATGCCTCTAGCTGCAGGCATCATTCAGATATCCCCCCACAAAGCCGAGGACGTCATATGACGTCCACCCAGGATGGGAGATCCCATCTGTGGACGTCATTTGACTATGGCTGGGTAGGGAAGTGGTTAAACCACCAAAATAAGGGTAATCGTGGTAAGCACCCCTGGCACTGTTATAGTTTGCCCCCAACTCCTGTCACTACAAGGTTAGAGAGAAAGAGATTTTTACCGCTCCAGGTGAACACGCTCCAGCAATTTGTAGTATCAGGACTACCGTGGGTGCCAGCAATGCATGTAGCATATAGAGAAAAAAATAAAAATAAAAAATATGGACAGCCGCACTCCAAAAAACCTTTGACGGTCGCCTTTATTGTAAAAAATGGAAGCTGTTACCCCGGCTATGCTGTGATGATTTTTGGTGTGATCTTCCATTTTTTACAATAAAGGCGACCGTCAAAGGTTTTTTGGAGTGCGGCTGTCCATATTTTTTATTTTTTTCTCTACAACTCCTGTCACTGTCAGTTTTACACATATACATTTTTTGCTGGAGTTGCTCAATGGGTTTATGATGCTTCTCTGTATATTCCTGCCCCCAATGTCTCACCCTGTGAAGCATTTTAGAATTATACCAAAACTAATATAAAGTTTCTGTCTGCCTTAATTTAATCAGTCTGAAATTGTTGTGTCTTTTCTAGGTTATCTGACAAGGCTGTTGCAGAATCACACTGTGTCTGCTTGTGACGGTGAGCATCTGACCCTGCATTGTCCTCGACATTCCACCATCAGTGTCCAGTCTGCGTTTTACGGGCATCACCTGAACGGTTCACCAAAGTGTGCCTCACTGTCACTGGAGACCATGCCCAAGCCTCATAAACCCTGCCTTGCTCCAACCGCACTACAAGTAGGTGTTCCATTTCTTGCAAGCTATTTCTCCTGCTCCTAGTTAGTTATATAGTTACTAGAGATATGACCATATGGCCTATGTGTATGAGTATGGTTGGGGCTTTAAGCTGTAAGTTTATTAGTGGGCAATAACTGATATGAATGGTTCTACATTCTCTTTAAAGTGATAATTTCAGGTGCTTGGCAGTGTGCTAAATAATGCTGGTAATGTAATGGCTTTGATTGCCTATGTTTATCTTCATCTATACCAGGGATATGCAATTAGCGGACCTCCAGCTGTTGCAAAACTACAAGTCCCATCATGCTCTGCCTCTGGGTGTCATGCTTGTGGCTTTCAGAGTCTTGCTATGCCTCATGGGATTTGTAGTTCTGCAACAGCTGGAGGTCCGCTAATTGCATATCCCTAATCTATACCATTGTGCCCCTGGAGTCTCATGGATCTCAGGCCCAGGCTGTATGCAAGGCTTCGACTTCTGTCCAAGTCAGCACTAAGCTCCACCCCTACCAAATAACAGTCCAATACCAGAAGCTCATTGAGGTTTCTGGCAATGGACTGTTAATGTGGTTGTTAAGCCGAAAGAATAAAAACCTCCCATCGCCTCTGTAACATAACGTTATGTGCCCCAGTGCCTGTGTTATATAAAAAAGATGCTGATTTCTACTTTATATCAGAGCGTCTCCCGGCGCTCACGTGACTCCTCGGCTCTCGCCACTGCCCGGCTGACAGCTATAGCGTGTGGGGCCGAGCACTCCTGCTGACATCAGCCAGGGAGGAGAAAGGAGGGAGCTGAGGAGTGACCTGAGCGCCGGGAGACGCTCTGATATAAGGTATAGTCTGCAGCTTTTTTATATAACACAGGCACAGGGGCACATACCGTTATGTTACAGAGGGGATCAGAGGTTTTTATTCTAGTTATAAATCAGTTATATTAGTATATAATAGCTATAGTTATATTAGTTATAATAGCAGCAGGAGGGGAGGGGGTGGGCACTGACACAGAACAGACAGGCAGGGAGGACAGAGCAGGGCTGCAGATGACAGAGGCATGTAAACTGACCACAGTGTCAGGGCTCAGCAACCATGATACACCATGGTCAGTTAACAAAGGGGAGGGTATAGTCAGGCAGGATCAGACAGGTTTTTTAGGTGATAGAAGGGGCCAAATTACATAGCACAAGCACTTCTTTTTTTTTTAGGGTAACAAACATTTTAAAATGTAGTGGGTGGTGCTTATCAGGAAGCATGGGTGGGGCTTAGTATATACTTGGACAGCAGTCAGGGAGGGAACTGATGACCTTGACTCGGTTTACTCTCTTTAGTACTGCAAACTATGCTATCTAAGACCTGCCATACGCGGTGAAAATTTATTTCCTACAACCGTGGGTTGCAGGAAAATTTTTTGCACGATTCCCCCATTAACACAGACAGTGTTCACAGGGGAATCCCTCCTGACGAGCAATTGTCTGCTCCCAGGGGGGGGGGGGAGCTATGCCCACCGGGAGAAGACAGTAATTATCGCTAACGGCTATAGCAGCCACTAGTGATAATCGTAAGAGAATCCAGCAGGCTGGTTGTACCCAGCTTGGGTACATTAAGCCTGCTTATTAACGGTTCAAATCTCAGCCAGTTCCTATTGAACCAGCCAAGATTTGAATCGTGTATGGCCTATAAGTAGAGTCGATTAATGAATAGTGGACAGTTAAAAATCTTCTGCAGTCCTAACAGATCAACACCTGGAAAATCATACTGTCTACAAAGCATAGTACTTCTCTATGTTGCCATACAATCTCAAAGTTATTACACTCTTTCTGTCAATGTTGGGGCTTGTTCACACCTGAATGCAGTGCAGGAAACCTGTGTTCTGTGAAAGGTTCCCCCAACATGTTCCGAACGCACTGCGTGTGTGATCTGCTATGGATGTCAAAATAATCCTAACAACACCCCAAATGCAGAACGCAATATCTAAATGGGTACTTAAAGGGGAGTTCCACCCTTTTTTTATGTTTATTAAAAGTCAGCAGCTACAAAAAGTGTAGCTGCTGGCTTTTAATAAACATACACTTACCTGCTCCACTGTCCAGCGACGCGCCACCTGGAGCTCCGCTCCTCTCCCCCTTCCTCCGCCGGCGCGTCCATTCACAGTATGGGCACCCGGCCGTGACAGCTTTCGGCTTCACGGCCGGGCACTCACTGCGCATGCGCGAACGGCGCAGCGCTCTGTGAGTGGACAGGCGATCGCCTGGGACCTGTCACGTCCCAGGTGATCACCTACAGGGAGGAGCCGCCACAAGGCGATATGACGTATCGCATAGGCGGCTCCAGGGCGGAAGGAGGAAGTGGGACAGGAAGTCCCACTCCTACTGAAGCCCCCACTCCCCCCCCCCAAAAAAATTACATGCCAAATGTGGCATGTAAGGGGGTGAGGAGTGGAATAAAAAAAAGAAAAAAAATTGGGTGGAACTCCACTTTAATGTGAGCTCTAGAGTTTTATGGATTGAAACATTCAACTTCAACACCTTCAGTTCTGGAATGCTTTTCTGTTGTTTCCAATCACACAGTCAGCAATGAATAGTGTGTTTCTAAACCTACAAAGAACCCTTCTGTTGCAGGAAGTCCTTTGGAGTTGTACGGGGCCAGCCCAGGGCCATTGGCCTTTTAGTCTTACTGCACTTCCAATAAAATAAAAAGTAGATGTCATATTGTTGAGCATTTTTATTACTGCTTCTTGTCTGCATGCTTGGAGTTATCCTTTAAGTCTTGCTTAAATTTGGTCTTTGCTGGGTCCTCTTTCACCCATCCCCCCATCAATATGCTGAAGCCATTTTTTAATAAAACATTTTCCCTACATACCCTAGGCAGGAGGGGTGAATATTCACTTTCTTCTTTAAAAGGACATATTTTATGCATAGTTTTATTTTAGAGACAGAGGTGTTTTAAATAATTGGTTTTTTTTGTAAACATTTAAATTAACCATTTACTTTACAAATAAACTACGAGTTTTCCAAAAAGATAGCACAGCAGAAGATGTTTGCCTTCAGTCTTTCGCTCTCTAATTTGAACTCTCTAGGGTCCCTTTTTATCAGAACAGACAGTTGTGTATGTATAAATTGTAGTTGGATCTATTGAGCTCTGTAAACAACACATTTTGTTCAGTAAAGAATTCAAGATTAACCTGGTAAACATGTGAAAAGGAGCACCTGCTGGCTGTAAATTTAATATGTAATATTTTATATTTTCTTGTCTAAACAAGAACTCTCTAGGGCCTTTTAGCAGAGTAGGCAGTTGTGTGTGTGTGTGTATAAATTGTAGCTGGAGCTATTAAGCTCTGTAAACAACACGTTTTTCTCAATAAAGAAGTCAAGATTAGCCCGGTAAACATGAAAAGGAGTACCTGCTGGCTGGAAATTGAATATGTTATATTTTCTTGTCTAAACAAGATTAGAGCAGGTAGTCGTGTGTATAGCTGGAGCTATTGAGCTCTGTAAACAACATGGTTTTTTTTCAGTAGAGGAGTCAAGATTAGCCTGGTAAACATGTGAAAAGGAGCACCCACCTGCTGGCTGGGAATTTAATTTATAATATTTTATATTTTCTTGTCTAAACAAGAACTCTCTGGGCCTCTTTTTATCAGAGCAGGCAGTCATGTGTGAATACATTGTAGCTGAAGCTATTGAGCTCTGTAAACAGCAAGTTTTTTCAGTAAAGAAGTTAAGATTAGCCTGGTAAGCATGTGAAAAGGAGCACCTGCTGGCTGGGAATTTAATACGTAATATTTAACTTTTCTTTGTCTAAACAAGAGCTCACTAGGGCTCCTTTTTATCAGATCAGGCAGTTGTGTGTATAAATTGTAGCTGGAGCTATTGAGCTCTGTAAACAGCAAGTTTTTTCAGTAAATAAGTGAAGATTAGCCTGGTAAACAAAAAAAAGGAGCACCTGTAGGCTGGGAATTTAATATGTAATATTTTATATCTTCTTGTCTAAACAAGAACTCTCTAGGGCCTTTTTTTTTTTTTCAGAGCAGGCAGTCATGTGTATAAATTGTAGCTGGAGCTATTGAGCTCTGTAAACTGCACGTTTGTTCACTAAATAAGTAAAGATTAGCCTGGTAAAGATGTGAAAAGGAGCACCTGCTGGCTGGGAGATTAATATGTAATATTTTATATTTTCTTGTCTAAACAAGAACTCTCTATGGCCTTTTTTTTATCAGAGCAGGCAGTTGTGTGTATAAGTTGTAGCTGAAGCTACCGAGCTCTGTAAACAACACTTTTTTTTTTTTTTGTAAATAAGTCAAGATTAGTCCGGTAAATATGTAAAAATAACTTAATATGAAAAACATATAGAAAATTCCCTGTTCCCGTAACGCATGTTGTTTTTTTCTTTACAGAACAATTCATTGAGAACAGGCTAGATCAAACAAAAGTGCAGTTTCTGATGGCTTTCTATTGGTCTCCTTCCCTGCATGGGGTGCTATTGTGTAAAAAGGAAATGATTTCATATATAGATTCAGATAATGCTGATGGGGATAAGTAAGTGCACAGATAAGATTTAGAACAGGAAAGTTTCATGGGACTGAATTTTCCTTTGCATACAATAATATAATACAGAAAAGATGATAAGATTGGCTGATTGCACGTGATCAGCATCTGGATGTGAATGTGAGTGTGATGGTCTATTGTCTGTATGTAGATATGCTATGTTATACTGGAAATGCATACATTGTTGCTGGGTGTGATCTGCTCTCATGCTTATGAAACTCTCATTGTTTTAGAAAGTCCTGGATGAATGCCAGAATCTGAGGTCCTGCCAGCTGCCTGTGAACAGTCGTGTATTTGGGCTGGATCCATGTCCGGGTACTACCAAATATCTTCTGGTGTCTTACAAGTGCAAACCTAGTAAGTGCACTAAAGCTGTCATTTAATCTGCTTATATTTTGGCCTCTCTGGCTCCTCTCCCCCCCCCCCCCTCATCTATATGTTTTGAACCATTTCAGCCCCGGAAGGTTTTACCCCCTGAATGACCAGGCCATTTTTTGCGATATAGCACTGCGATACTTTAACTGACAATTGCGTGGTTGTGCGACGCTGTACCCAAATAAAATTGATGTCCTTTTTTTCCCACAAATAGAGCTTTTTTTTGGTGGTATTTAATTATCTCTGCGGTTTTTATTTTTTGCGCAATAAAGAAAACAAGACCGACAATTTTGAAAAAAAAACAAACAATATTTCTTACTTTCTGCTATAAAACATATCCAATAAAAAAAAAAAAAAAAATCAAATTTCTTCATCAATTTAGGCCAATATGTATTCTGCTACATGTTTTTGGTAAAAAAAAATCCCAATAAGTGTATATTGATTGGTTTGCCCAAAAGTTATAGCGCCTACAAAATAGGGGCTATATTTATGGCATTTTAAATTTTTTACTGGTAATGGCAGTGATTAGTGATTTTTAGCAGGACTACGACATTGTGGCGGACAGCATGGACACCTAGCTGACACTTTTTTGGAAATCAGTGACATTATTACAGCGATCAGTGCTAAAAATATGCACTGACATTGTACTAATGGCACTGGCAGGGAAGTGGTTAACATCAGGGTGGGCTGGTGGGGAGGCTGGCTGTACATAGCTTCCTTAAAACATCATAGCACCCTGTCTCAGTTCTCTTATTTATGAAATACTTACCTTGGAACGATGCCCTGCAGTGCTGCCCACACTCCGCTCCTGCGGCCGACATCTTTCCTGGAGTTGCGTCCGGTTTTGCGGGTTCCGGTGCTGTGATTGGCTGGAGCTGCGATGACGTCACTCCCGCGGGTTCTGCTAGTCACACGTCCTGAAGAAACGGCATGAGTGAGCCGTTCCTTCAGTGCGCATGCGCCAATGACGTCAGCGGCCGCGTATATAGTAAATATCTCCTAAATGGTGTAAGTTTTTAGGAGATATTTACAGTACCTACAGCCAGGTAAGCCTTACTATAGGCTTACCTGTAGGTACAATTAAAGAGGAAGACTTTACTTCCTCTTTATTTGCTCTGCATTGTACATAATGATGCTAAGGGAGCACTCATGGCACTGGAGAGAAGAGGAGAGCACTGGAGCATGTTGGAGCAAAGTGTAAGGGGTAGTAACAGCCATTTCAGAGGTTTCCCACTACAAGGTTTTTTTTTTTTTTTTTCATCCCGGAG
The DNA here is from genome assembly GCA_029206835.1 of Rana muscosa. NCBI lineage: Eukaryota > Metazoa > Chordata > Amphibia > Anura > Ranidae > Rana > Rana muscosa. The sequence continues at coordinate 77,041,291 of CM055117.1, read as the reverse complement.
TTGGGCTTTAATATTGACGGATGTAATGGAATAAAAAATATTTCCCGGTATTAGGCGAGAAGCTATTATAGTAGAATTCCTCCAGGCCGCTTTGCCGCAGAGAAGAAAAGCGATATTGTTGTGATATTCAGTTCAGTAATTGACTCGGAAGGATAAATATTACTTTTGTTAAGTTGTGTGGCTGTAATTATACAAATCTTGTTAAGCTTCCTTTTTCAGTTATTTGTTACTAATTACGGTAATTTGTTCACATATTCAAAAATTTATATTTTTCATATTTATTTCTGTATCTTACATAACTTTAGGTCAGTGTTATATGGGCAATTTTTACCTCCCTACGGCAAAGGCTGCACATACAGTAGGTTAGATGGAAAAAATTCCCTAGCGCAAAAATCGCTATTTAGTGTTACTGCAGGAGATAGTGGGGTGATAGAAGATTAGGCTCATAAGATTAAAGCCCAACTCTGGGATCTGTGCTCCTCACCAGAGACCAACAGTGTACAGAATGGTTCCAGTTTGCCATATTGCATTGATTTACATCACTGCAGATTGAAAAGGAAAGGTCATTCTCAATAACATTAAAGCGTTATTAAACCCAAAAGCAAAAATTAATTTCAGTTCCTTTGAAAAAGTGTTCATACCCCTTAAAATTTTCTCACATTTTTTGTGATAAGCAACACAAAGTTGCACATAATTGTGAAGTGGATGGAAAATGATAAATGGTTTTCAACATTTTTTACAAATGTAGCGGGTATCAATATTTAGGGGGAGTGTTTGGGCGGTAGTATGGCCCAGATGCACTAATTACGAGAGTTTTATGGTTGTTTTTGTTCGTGGAAGATATCAATGGTGTCCAGTTCCCTGCGGCCCCTGGGTGGCGCTGTCGCCTTGGGCTAGGGTTGAACCACCATTGTAGGGCCGTGCCCTTTTTGTCCTCTCGCGGCAGCAGTACGGCGGGGCGGGGAACCCGCTGTGCTTGCTGGGAGAGGGTATAAAGGGGCGGACATCTTGTGCACAAGGAGTCCGAGTACCAGGCACCATCAGCCTGGGGCTGCTGTCCGTTCATCCGTGTCCAGGCGCCTTTGGCCTGGGCACGTGGAGTCGAGTTCCATTCCAGGCACCTTAAGCCTGGGGTGAGGTACTTTGCAAGAAGGCCTGGGGCCCAGTACCTTCCACTGGGTCCCGCGAGGGATAGAGTATTCCTAGGGTGCCCCCGAAATTGGGTGCCCGAATCCAGGGCATAAGGGACCAGAGATGTGACCCTCCTGTAGAGCTGGTACAGCATAATGCCGGTGACGGTGTGGGCCTCTGGAGACCGTCCGGATGGATGTCTCTCCCTGACAGGGGCTATTTATCCTAACGGAGGTATTCTATGTTCTTGGGGTCAGTGGCGGAGTTTAAACTTTGCTGCCCAGAAGAGTTCCGAGGAGGTCGGCCATATTGGCCAACGCGCCACGAGGCACACCCTCCCTGCACAGTTCGTGGGCGTGATATGGAGAAAGCCCGCAAACTAGTGCACAAAAGGGGAGGAGTCCGGCCATGTGAAGAGGTACACGTGGGAACTTTGGCACCAGTTTTTCAGTGCGCGATGGAGCAGCAAGCGGTCACCATGTTCAGTAATGCCTCATGGGTTCCAGTCTCTACTACCACGAGGATGACTTCAACTGCTGCTCCGATTACGGATACAGGGATTCGGCTCAAGCCCTGGGGACGATTCGCCCTGTATACCTGCAAGGACGTTGAGGCCCTGGGCATGATTTGTCCCGGATGTTCGGGACTGGTGGTTCAGCTGAAGCCATTTGTGCGCTGTGAGGCCTGCGGAGAGTTCATGTTCGAGGTGGAGCAACACATAGAAAGGCCTCGGGTCTTCCACCTCGGCCGCACAACGGGCGCCGCCACTCTTGAAGGAGAAGTCAATGCTTGGACAGCCATCCCTGCGCGCACTGTAGAGACCTCGGGAGGTCGCGATCAAAGTGTTGGAGGAGAAATCCGAGGATGCTGCCTCGGGCACCACAGCTTCCCTACTCCCACCGCCAAAGAGGAAGATCGGTCTGGTCAGAGCCTCCAGGGATCGAGATGGAGGACAACCCCTGCACTTACCTGGCCCGGATGGATCCAGTGGGAACATTCCCGGACCTCTATGCTCAAATGTTGGCCGAGGTAAGCTGGGGAACGGGACTGGGTGTTTTGTTGTAGGTGTCGGGGATCCGCAGTTACCCGAGCCCGCGGGAGGGGGTGATTCCATGTCTACAGGGAATTACATACCCGCGGAGGAGTGTGACACCTCTGACCTGGAGTCGGTCTCCGATGTGGGAGACGACAATGCAATAGATGAACTATTTGCTGAAAAGGGCTGGGACAAGATACCTCTGTCCTCGTCCCGTGCCAAAAGGGACCCACCCATGTCTACAGGGGATAGTACACCCCGGGTGGAGGCACAAGCGCCTGAGGAGGGATCCAGTCCCCTGCATGCCCTTCGATTCCCGGTGTTACCTGCATCTGCTATGGGGAATAGGAGACTGTCGCTGCAGGCTCCCATGCTAAATCGGAGGTGGTCAAGGCACCTCGTCATCCGGATTCTATTGTCCTGCCAGGTGAGGGAGACCGTGCTACGATGCCTCCTTTGTCTAGATCAGTGTTTCTGAAATCCAGTTCTCAAGGCGCCCCAACAGGTCATGTTTTCAGGATTTCCACTATTATGCACAGGTGATTTGATCAGTTTCACTGCCTTAGTAATTACCACAGCCGTTCCAGCGGGTATCAATATTTAGGGGGAGTGTTTGGGCGGTAGTATGGCCCAGATGCACTAATTATGAGGGTTTTATGGTTGTTTTTGTTCGTGGAAGATATCAACGGTGTCCAGTTCCCTGCGGCCCCTAGGTGGCGCTGTCGCCCTGGGCTGGGGTTGAACCACCATTGTAGGGCCGTGCCCTTTTTGTCCTCTCGTGGCAGCAGTACGGCGGGGCAGGGAACCCGCTGTGCTTGCTGAGAGAGGGTATAAAGGGGGCGGACATCTTGCGCACGAGGAGTCTGAGCACCATGCACCTTCAGCCTGGGGCTGCTGTCCGTTCGTCCATGTCCAGGCGCCTTTGGCCTGGGCACGTGGAGTTGAGTTCCATCCCAGGCACCTTAAGCCTGGGGTGAGGTACTTTGCATGAAGGCCTGGGGCCCAGTACCTTCCACTGGGTCCCGCGAGGGATGGAGTATTTCTAGGGTGCCCCCGGAATTGGGTGCCCGAATCCAGGGCGTAAGGGACCAGAGATGTGACCCTCCTGAAGAGCTGGTACAGCATAATGCCGGTGACAGTGTGGGCCTCTGGAGACCGTCCGGATGGATGTCTCTCCCTGACAGGGGCTATTTATCCTAACAGAGGTATTCTGTGTTCTTGGGGTCAGTGGCGGGGATCCAACTGAACCAGGTCGGTGGCAGAGACCTATCATCAAGGTCTGTGGCAGAGGCCTTTTCTTTCACCAAGGTTTGTGTCAGAAACCAAATTCACAGTCGGTGGCAGCGACTGTGCGCCAAGCCTGTTTGCGCTATACGGAATAGGAGAGAACTTTAATTCTTTGATTGTGCCTGGACCTTCTCCTTCCCACACCTGTCTGTTCTTACAGTTCAACCAGTCTACTCTTCCAGGACTATTTGTTGCTCTAACAGAATAAATAAGTGTTGGACTTTATTTGGTGTGGAACTCCAGTTACTGGGAGCTAAGTGCCCCTGCCTGCAACAGTGGCAATCATCCTCCACAAGAGAAGCTAATGCTCCAGACGTGAACACAGACCCGAAGGTAAAAAAAGGTTTAGCTCACACCTCTGCATAACACACATCAGAGGGCGCGAGCTGGTGGTGCGTTCCCCCCCCCCCCTATTCTTCTCTCTGGTACCCCTAGACGAGTCAGCCAGCCGCAAAGAGAGAAAGAGGGAGAAGTGGGAAAAAGGAGGTACCGCTACACAAATAAATATCTGAAAAGTGTGGCATGCATTTGTATAGTCAATACTTTGTAGAATCACCTTTCACTGCAATTACAGCTGCAAGTCTTTTTGGGGATGTCTCTACCAGCTTTGCATATCTAGAGCTCTGTCAGATTGGATGGAGAGCGTCAGTGAACAGCAATTTTCAAGTCTTGCCACAGATTCTCAATTGGATTTAGGTCTGGACTTTGACTGGACCATTCTAACACATAAATATGCTTTGATCTAAACCATTCCATTGAAGCTCTGTCTGTATGTTTAGGGTCGTTGTCCTGCAGGAAGGTGAATCTCCGCCCCAGTCTCAAGTCTTTTGCAGACTCCTAACAGGTTTTCTTCTAAGATAGTTCTGTATTTGGCTCCATCCATCTTCCCATCAACTCTGACCAGCTTCCCTGTCCCTGCTGAAGAAAAGCATCTCCACAACATGATGCTGCCACCACCATGTTTCACAGTGGAGATGGTGTGTTCAGGGTGATGTGCAGTGTTAGTTTTCCACCACACATAGCGTTTTGCTTTTAGGCCAAAAAGTTAAATTTTGGTCTCATCTGACCAGAGCACCTTCTTCCACATGTTTGCTGTGTCCCACACATGGCTTCTCGCAAACTGTAATCGGGATTTCTTATGGCTTTCTTTCAACAATGACTTTCTTCTTGCCACTCTTCCATAAAGACCAGATTTGTGGAGTGCACGACTAATAGTTGTCCTGTGGACAGATTCTCCCACCTGAGCTGTGGATCTCCGCAGCTCCTCCAGAGTTACCATGGGCCTCTTGGCTGCTTCTCTTATTAATGCTCTCCTTGCCCGGCCTGTCAGTTTGGGTGGACGGCCATGTCTTGGTAGGTTTGTTGTTGTGCCATACTCTTTCCATTTTCGGATGATGGATTGAACAGTGGTCCTTGAGATGTTCAAAGCTTGGGATACTTTTTTATAACCTAACCCTGCTTTAAACTTCTCCACATCTTTATCCCTGAACTGTCTGGTGTGTTCCTTGGCCTTCACGATGCTGTTTGTTCACTAAGGTTCTCTAACAAACCTTTGAGGGCTTCACAGAACAGCTGTATTTCTACTAAGATTGCATTTCACAGGTGGACTCTATTTACTAATGTAGCGGGTATTTAAATTTGGGGGGAGTATCTGGGTTATTTAACCCAGATGTACTAATTGTTAGGGAATCTGAGAATCCCTTTTGTAGTTCTTGGAGGACTCTGGTGGTGCAAGGTTCCCTGTGGCCTGCAGGTGGCGTTGTCGCCCTGGGTCGGAGTTGAACCTGCACCGCAAGACTGTGCCTTTTTGTCCTTTCCTGGCGCCGGTACAGCGGGCGGGGAACCCGCTGTGACGCAAAGGGAGAGGAGATAAAAGGGGCGGACGCCCTGACCTTGGGTTCAGAGTTGGAGGACACGGCCGCGCCCAGGCACCTTCAGCCTGGGTGCTGGAGATCCGGGCCCAGGTGCCCTTGACCTGGCCGGAGCGAAGGATGGAATCCATCCCAGGCACCTTAAGCCTGGGGTGAGGTACTATGGCCAAGGCCTGGGGCCCAGTAACTTCGACTGGGTTCCGCGAGGGTGGAGGAGTCCGAGGGGCCCTAAGGTGTTGGGACCCGTATCTGAGGTGAGGAGGCCAGGGAGTGTAACCCTTCTGGATAGTCAGGTACAGCATTAATCCGGTGACGGCGGGGCCTCTGGTAACTCCCTTGGAGGGATGTCTTCCCCCTGACAGGGGCTGCAACGTAGCGAAGGTAACTCCAGTTCCTGTTCACTAGTGTCGCTGGAAGAGACTCTGAAGCTGAAAAGTCCATTTAACAGCCACCGTGCTTAGCAACCGTTGGTGAAACCTCAACGGTTTAGTTTTCTATGAGGATTGTGCCTTGACCTACTCACCACCAATACTGAACTGTTCTATGGATCTCAAACTGTCTGCTCGCAAAGGACTTTCTTTCTCGTACATCACGGGACACAGAGCGACATAGTCATTACTAATGGGTTATATAGATACCGTCAGGTGCTGGCACTGGCAACTTCCAAAACCGGAAGTACCCTCCCCTATATAAGCCCCTCCCATCCGGGAGCACCTCAGTTTTTTTGCCAGTGTCTAAGGTGTTGGCCAAGAAGAAACATGTGTTTTTCACTGAGCTTGCGTACAGGTTCTTTTGGGCCTCAGTAAGCTATTCCGGATCCGACCAAAAAAAGCTTCATAGCTAAACGGTCGGTACCCGGGCCTTGCAAGAGAAGAGCAAGGTTTTGCCTGTAATGCTTCTCTTAGGAGAGCTGGACCCTGGGATCCAGAGCTCTGGTCATACCCACGACCAAGATGTTTTCTGTGCAGGGTGCTATACAGGTCCAGGGGAGTGGAATCCTTGGGAACCCGGACCCTGAAGGTTTGATTACAATGCCTGCCGTGATAGGTGAAGTTTGGGCTTCTGTGGACCAAACAAAGTCCTGCGGCGAGGAAAAGGTAAGTGGGGGCCCTCAGGAACTTGGTTCTATTGAGGGACCCCCAAGCCTATTTTGTCTTTCTGCCTGTTACCTAAGGTATTCCCGCTAATATTCTGTGTATGCCTGTTACTACTGAGAAAATGTAAAAATTTTAATAGTAGGCAAGAAAAAAAAAAAAAAAAAAATGTAAGACCGCGGTACCTGTGTTAGACACTAGAGGCCGCTATGGTTCTTTTTCTTGTAATGTGGATTTTTTTCTTCCAGAATCAAATCCAGGCAGTTGGTATGTTCTCTGCTGGGAAGCTGTCTCCTCTGCCCTGTTGCTGCGCTCATCCATCCCCGGGCCCTGCGGCAAAGGGGGCCCTGGCTCCCATCTAGCTCCTTATTGTTTTTAAAAAAGGGCGCCGAAGGCGCACGTGCCCACGCGCGTGCGCGTGCACGCGCCTCTATTCATAGAGGCGATCTGAAAAAAGGGGCGGAGCGGGTGGATGACGCTCAGGTGTGCGCCGCGGCGCTACTGCGCATGTGCGGGCGTCCAGCGTGTTTTAAAGCACATTATAGCTGGCTATTGAATGCACAGACAGAGCTAGCAACAGATAAAGGCACACAGAGGCGGTTGATGCAGGCATCCCCTAGAAAGGCACTTTAGTAGACACCAACTGTGATATAGCAGCAATTGTGCTAGACTATTCTCAGTAAAAGTGGTGTATTACGGCTGGAATACCTCAGCTTTAGGCTTAAGAATATGCCGTCCAGAAGCTCCGGAACTGAATCTTCCAGGAAGCGAAGGGGGTCTCATCGGGCTCTGAGGTGGGCATGCTTCTGCTGCACCAGTCTCCCCTGAAGTTCAGAGGTAAGTGACCATAGAGACCCCGCAGGGGTACTTGGTACTGTTGCTGTCCTCAGTCACCTGCTCCTGTGTATGTAACAGAGGAGGTTTTTTCCTCAGCTCTGGGAGGATTAGAGAGAGATTGTCAACATTGATCGCTGCCTCCCTGTCAGGGAAAGCACGCCGATCTCCGTCTCCTCCTTCAGAGTGCCTGTTAGCAGAGCAACAGTCCCATACAGGGATCGACCTGCCTGAAGGGGATCAGGATGAGGTTGATTCTGTTATAGAGGAATCAACAGTGGAGGAACCTTTCTCAGCAGCTCAAGCTGAAAGATTATGGGTTCAGTCTCTGACTAACATGGTCCGATCGGCATTAAAAATGCACCTTGCGGAACCATCAACCACTACTGTATCCTCGTTGGGGTCGCTAGAAGCCCCCAGACTGTCTGTTCTTTTCCACTTCACCCTTTTACGGAAAGGGCTTATTTACCAGGATTGGGAACGCCCTGAGAAAATATTATTCCCCCAAGAGATTTCCGGTGGTCTATCCCATGGAGGATAAGTTCATCAAAAAAAAAAAAATGGAAGGTCCCTACAGTGGACGCAGCCATCTCTTGTATGTATAAATCACTGACATGTCCAGTGGATAATGTCCAAATGTTCAAAAACCCAATAGATAAAAGATTGGAGTCCTTATGAAAGTCTGCTTCTTTCTACAGCAAGCTTGGTGGCACAACCAGCAGTAGCAGCTATTGGGGTCTGCTAAGCAGTGAAGGATCAGTTAAAACAGGTCTTGAGGGACTTGACAGATCAGCAGGCCTTGCCCTAGCTGATCTACCTAGAGCCTTAGGCTTTGCGGTTGACGCCATAAAGGATTCAGTCCATCAGGCCTCCCGCCTTACGCTGTCTTACATATGCATAGGCTTCTATGGCTCAAAAACTGGTCTGCTGAAGCTCCCTGTAAGGAATGGCTGGTTAGCGTCCCATTTCATGGTGAACGCTTATTCAGGGAAAACCTGGACAAATATATCCAGAAAATTTCCAGCGGTAAAAATACGCTCTTGCCGGTTAAAAACAGAGTTAGAGGTCCCTCTTTAAGAGGCCTGCTTCTCCAGTCCCTGGGGCATCGGCTGTGTAACAGTTCCGACGGCCTCCTCGGTCAATTCCCGGGGGTAAAAAACAGGGACAATAGCAGGGTAATGAGAAACCCTGGGTCAGGGGAGGTACAAAACCTCCCCCAAAGTTAAATTCATTGAAGGGTTGCCCCCACTCAGTCGGGTGGGGGGAGGACTCCAGTTGTTCACAAGAGACCTGGCGGGACGCGATCAAGACAGATAGGTGCTCTCCGCAGTATGTTGGGGATACAGATTGGAGTTAAGAGACTCTCCTCCTTCCCATTTTTGAGGTCAAACGTGCCAAGGGATCCCCGGAAGAGAGAGTCCCTCCTGTTGGCACTAGAACAACTATTGCTCCAAGGAGTAATTATGGAGGTTCCCCTGGAAGAATGAGGGTTCGGGTTTTACTCAAACCTCTCTACAGTCCCGAAGCAAACGCGGACGGGAGGCCCATATTAATTCTAAAAGGGCTATACAAATTCCTGTATATCAGGACTTTCCGATGAAGTCGATCCGATCGGTGGCCACTGCCCTACAAGGGGAGGATTGGTTAGCCGCGATCGACATCAAAGATGCTTATCTGCACATTCCCATCTTTCCAGTCTACCAAAAGTTTCTACGCTTTGCAGTAGAAGGGCGCCATTTTCAGTTCAGAGCCTTACCCTTCGGTTTGGCCACAGCACCACGAGTGTTTACAAAAATTCTGGCCCTTTATTGGCCAATCTAAGAACACAAGGTGTAATGATAATGGCATATCTAGATGACTTGTTGCTGATAGACCACTCAGTGAAAAAACTAGACGTGGTCGTTCACAAGACAATCAAGTATCTGGAATCTCACGGTTGGATTATCAACCGAGAAAAGTCAGCCCTAAAAACCAGTCAAAAGTCTGGAATACTTGGGGCTAAGGTTGGATTCAGGCCAGAGAAAAATATTCTTGCCTCGAGGAAAGGTGTTGTCTTTGAAAGATTTGATCCACTTAGTGGGTACAAAAAAGACAGCCGTCCATACGCCTGTGCATAAGGCTGCTGGGAAAAATGGTGGCATCATTCGAAGCAGTACCCCACGGTCAATTCCATTCAAGGAATTTGCAGGGGGCCATACTGTCAGCCTGGAACAAAAAAGTTCAGGCCCTAGACTTACAATGTCCTTGTCCCCTTCCGTTCGCAAGAGCCTCCGTTAGTGGTTGGTTCCCCAGAATCTGGAAAAAGGGAAATCCTTCAGTCTGATTTCTTGGAAGGTGGTCACTACAGATGCCAGCCTTATAGGCTGGGGAGCAGTACTGGAGCAATAGTCTCTCCAGGGCAGATGGTCGGATGCAGAAAAGGCCCTGCCCATCAATCTCTTAGAGATACGAGCAGCCCGGTATGCCCTAGTAGCATGGACATCCAAACTCCAAGGGTCCCCTGTCAGAATTCAATCAGACAATGCCACAGCAGTGGCATATATCAATCATCAGGGGGGCACCAGGAGTCGTGCAGCCCAGAGGGAAGTAAATTACATCCTGAAATGGGCAGAAAAATATGTCCCAGCCATATCTGCGGTATTCATTCCAGGAGTGGAGAATTGGAAGGCGGACTTTCTAAGTCGCCAGCAATTAGGCCCAGAGGAAGGGTCCCTTCACCCCGAGGTTTTCTGGACAATATGTCAGCGGTGGGGAACATCGGATGTAGATCTTCTAGCATCCAGATTCAACGCAAAGGGGGAAAGGTTTGTCTCTCGGACAAGGGATCCCCTAGCTTGCGGCTCGGATGCCCTAGTGTTCCCTTGGGATCAGTTCAAGCTGATATATGCATTCACACCGCCACAATGGTTACCTCGATTACTCCGCAGAATCAGGGTAGAAAAGAAACCAGTGATTCCGGTGGCTCCAGCGTGGCCCCGAAGAGCGTGGTACGCGGAGATTGTAAAATTTCAGTGGGGAGTCCTTGGACTCTCCCACGTCGTCCGGACCTGCTTTCGCAAGGACCGATATACCACCCTTCCTTACCAGCCCTAGGTTTGACGGCCTGGCTATGGAAGCCCACATTCTAAAAAAGAGAGGGCTCTCTAATCCTGTGGTATCTACCATGATCAATGCCAGGAAGCCGGTATCCAGGCAGATCTAATATAGAATCTGGAAGGCGTACATCGCGTGGTGTGAGGCCAGGAAATGGCATCCACATAAGTACGTAATAGGTAGGATTCTGGACTTCCTACAATGGGCTGTAGATAGGAAGCTTGCCTTGAGTACTATCAAGGGTCAGATTTCGGCCTTGTCAATATTTTTTCAAAGGCCCTTGGCTTCGCATTCACTAGTCAAAGCCTTTATACAAGGAGTGATGCGTATTAGTCCTCCGGTTAATATTCCCATATGTCCATGGGATCTAAACTTGGTTCTGTCGGTTCTACAGAAACAACCATTTGAACCATTACAGCATATTTCTTTGGTGCTTCTCACCAGGAAATAGATTTTTCTAGTAGCCATTTGTTCGGCTAAAAGAGTGTCGGAATTAGCAGCTATGTCCTGTAAGGAGCCATATCTGGTTATCCATAAGGATAGAGTAGTGTTACGTCCTCATCCAGCCTTTCTTCCTAGGGTGGTATCGAGGTTTCATTTGAACCAAGATGTGGTTCTTCCTTCTTTTTTCCCCAAACCTACTTCGGTAGAGGAAAAGTTATTGCATTCTTTGGATGTAGTAAGAGCAGTTAAAGCTTATCTAAAGGCCACTGCTCAGATTCGCAGAACGGATACTTTGGTTATTCTGCCGGAAGGCCCCAGAAAGGGTCAGGCAGCGTCAAAATCTACATTAGCCAAGTGGATTCGACAGGTCATAATACAAGCCTATGGCTTGAGAAGGAGACGCCTCCGTTCAAAGTTAGAGCGCACTCCACGAGAGCAGTTGGAACTTCATGGGCAGTGCATCACCAGGCCTCCCTGGCTCAAATCTGTAAGGCCGCAACATGGTCTTCAGTACACACGTTTACTAGGTTCTACCAGGTGGACGTTAGAAGTCAGGAGGATGTCGCCTTTGGGCGCAGTGTGTTGCAGGCCGCAAAAGATCCTCATGTCTGATAGCGCTCAGCTTATATATGGTGTATCCCCCCCCTCATTGGGCATTGCTTTAGGACATCCCATTAGTAATGACTATGTCGCTCTGTGTCCCGTGATGTACGAGAAAGAAAATAGGATTTTTATAACAGCTTACCTGTAAAATCCTTTTCTTGGAGTACATCACGGGACACAGAGCTCCCGCCCCTCTTTGGGGACACTTATTGCTTTGCTACAAAACTGAGGTGCTCCCGGATGGGAGGGGCTTATATAGGGGAGGGTACTTCCGGTTTTGGAAGTTGCCAGTGCCAGCACCTGACGGTATCTATATAACCCATTAGTAATGACTATGTCGCTCTGTGTCCCGTGATGTACTCCAAGAAAAGGATTTTACAGGTAAGCTGTTATAAAAATCCTATTATTTGTTTGCTGTTATGGAATAAATAAGTGTTGGACATTTTCAGTGTGTGGTACTCCAATTACTGGGAGCAAAGGGGGTTATCAGCAGAACAGACCTGGCTCTGAGCGTATACACAGCCCGGGTGTAATCTGATTCTGGCCTTCACCTCTACACGCAGTAATCTAGAGCAGTGTTTCTCAACTCCAGTCCTCAAGGCGCCCCAACAGGTAATGTTTTCAGGATTTCCCCCTAATGAAATGGCTGTGGTAATTACTAAGGCACTGAAACTGATCAAATCACCTGTGCAAAATAATGAAAAGCCTGAAAACATGAACTGTTGGGGCGCCTTGAGGACTGGAGTTGAGAAACACTGATCTAGAGGACATGGGCCGTGGCGCACCTCGCTCTCCTCTCCAAGGTACCCCTAGACCAGAGCCAGAGTAACCGATAAAGAAGAGAGAGAGGGCGAGGCCGCTACACTAATTAGGTGACTTCTGAAGGCAATTGGTCTGACTAGATTTTAGTTAGGGGTATCAGAGAAAAGTAGGCTGAATACAAATGCATGATACACTTTTCACATATTTATTTGTAAAAATTTTGGAAAACCATTTATCATTTTCCTTCCACTTCAAAATTATGTGCCACTTTGTTTTGGTCTATCACATAAAATACCAATAAAATGTATTTATGGTTTTGGTTGTAACATGACAAAATGTGGAAAATTTCAAGGGTTATGAATACTTTTTCAAGGCAGTGGCGTAGCATGGATTGTCATCGCCCGGGGCAGGGCAAGAGATTTGTGCCCCCTAACCCGCGGATTTTTAGCACTCTGATTTCCTATAGCTAGTACAGTAGTACTGACCAACCTGATTCCTACACCGACCTACTTGACCACTATACTAACCTACCTGATTCCTATACTGACCTGCCTGATTTTCTACACTGACCTGCCTGATTCCTACACTGACCACTAAACTGACCTATCTGATTGCTATACTGACCACTACACTGACCTACCTGATTCTTATACTGACTACTACACTGACCCCCCTGATTCCTTTACTGACCACTACACTGACCCACCTGATTCCTACACTGTCTACACATTATTATTGCTCACTGATTGGTTGCTAGACGATACTGCACATAATTACCGCTTACCCATTGTTTGCTAGAGGTTACTGCACATCATTACTACAAACTGATTTGTTGCTAGAGGTCACTGCAAAATATTATTGCTCACAGATTGCTTGTTAGAGATTACAGTAGATCATTACTGTTTACTGATTGGTTGCTGAAGGTTACTGCACATCATTACCACTCACTGGTTGCTAGAGGTTACTGCACATTATTAATGCTCCCCAATTGGTTGCTAGACATTGCAGCACATCATTACGGCTCACTGATTGGTTGCTAGAGGTTACAGCACATCATTACAACCTACTGATTTGTTGCTTAAGGTTACAGAACATCATCTCACTGCCTGCACACCACAGACTGCGGAAGTGACAGGACCCACCAATAGACAGAAAAGAAGAACTAGAACGAATTATTAGCAATGAGGGTTGAGGGGTGCGCTGTGTATTGAGTGCAAGGCTGAGGAATGCCCTTTGTATGTAATGCAGGGTTCAGTGGTGCGCTGTGTATGGAGTTCAGTGTTGAGAGGTGTGCTGTGTACTGAATGCAGGGTTCAGTGGTGCACTGTGTATGGAGTGCAGTGTTGAGAGGTGTGCTGTGTACTGAATGCAGGGTTTAGATGTGCGCTGTGTACAGAGTGCAGGATTGAGGGGGGTGCGCTGTGTGTGACGTGCAGGGTTGAGGCGGGTGCGCTGTGTGTGGCGTGCAGGGTTGAGGGGAGTGCGCTGTGTGTGGCGTGCAGGGTTGAGGGGGGTGCGCTGTGTGTGGTGTGCAGGGTTGAGGGGGGTACGCTGTGTGTGGCTTGCAGGGTTGAGGGGGGTGTGCTGTGTGCAGCGTGCAGGGTTGAGGGAGGTGCGCTGTGTACATCCCCCCACCCCAAATACAAAGCCCTCTTTCCCACAGATTCCAGTTCAGAGCTCAGCCCCAGCCCCCCTCCGACTGCCATCATCCTGTACAGAGCTTTCTTCTGTAGAGGAGTACTCACAATGTCCGTGCATCTGCCAGTGAGGAGGGGCTTCTGTCTGTCTGGATGATGCCTCATCCTCCTCCTCCTGGCCCCGGTTTCCTCCAGTCCTGTGGTGGTCGGTGCAGGGTCAGTGTGCCGGTGTCCTGTCGAAACACCGGGGCCGGGTAGCAGCACACTGACAGGCACAGGCAGGACTCAGGAGAAGCGGCGGTGGTCGGAAGTCTAGGCTGTGGGGCGGACTAAGTGGACGGAAAGCATGTCGCACGAGCCGGGATCCTGGACCTCGTGTTTAGGGAGTGGCGTGTAATGAAGAGGATGCCTCGTGAGTCGCCTGCCCTCCTCCTTCCCCCCAGTCTCCACACGGTAACAATCCCTGGGATCATCATAGATGGTCTTCAGTGTTCATTTACTCACTGCTGTGTCAGTGTCACCGCTGGAGCCTAAGACGGGACTGCACCGGAACTTCTTCCTCATAGTGAAGCGGAAGAGCTCACAGTCTCCTAGACTGCACAGCGCAGACGAGCTGCAGGTAACCTGCCGCTGCGCCCCTCTAAATTTTGCGCCCGGGGCGACCTGCCCCCCCCACGCTACGCCACTGTTTCAAGGTCTGCTTTTTTTAAAGGAACAAAAATGGAGGCTTGTTCCATTTACATGCGTGTCTGTTCATGTCCATTTTTTAAACAGATGATTATCCACTTGCCCGTAGGAATGCATCGCTGTTCGTTTTTCATCCATCAATGGATGGATGAAAAACGGACAGACGGAACACCCGTGTGAAAGGGGCCTTATGCCCCGTACACACGATCGGATTTCCCGTCAAAAAAAAATTGGATGTTTTTTCCGACAGAATTCCGCTCAAGCTTGGCTTGCATACACACGGTCACACAAAAGTTCTCGGAACTTTCGACCGTCAAGAACGCGGTGACGTACAACACTACGACGAGCCGAGAAAACAAAGTTCAGTGCTTCCGAGCATGCGTCAAATTGTTTCTGAGCATGCGTTGGAATTTTGCGCGTCGGAATTCCCACAGACGATCGGAATTTCCAATCGGAATTTTTTCCGTCGGAAAATTTGAGAACCTGCTCTTAATCTTTTGCTGGCGGATACACTTCTAGGCCAATAAATGGTACACGTGTTGTGGGCCTTCTGCCTGTCCCAGTCAATGCTGAAACACATTGAGAAAAGGAAGATTAATGACAGAAGTGGAGCAGACATTATTAAAAGATCATTAAATCTAACTTTTCCCCTTTGAGAGCCCATTCCTGGCCGGCCCGCACCCGGTTATGTCATCCTCCAAGCAGATACCCACTGTCTGCCCTGTGTGGATACAACTATACTCAAGATGTTTTCAGGAGTATTGTGCTGATTACACTACATGAAAAAGGACTTTGTCTTCTGCCTGAATGGAGAGAATAATCCTATTAAACAAGTGTGTACTCTCTGCCAGTGCTGAAAAGGCTTATTTTACAACAGTAGAAAGAGATTTTCTTTTTTTTTTTTCAAAAACTGTCGCTGGCACCTGACCAAGGACTCGTTTCTCTGCATCTGATCCAAGAGTGAAGACTATAGCGATTCATGTACCACCTGTACACGCCGTTCTGATTCTCCGCTGTACAAGCTGCAGGCTTAAAGGGAACCTGTCAGACAATTTAGATTTTAAAAGTAAAAGTTCCAAGAGGAGATACTTCAGCTTGCTTCCTTTTTTAAGTCAAAAACATTCCTCTGTGTTCCCATCTAGAACCCATTCTACTTTATTACTAGGGGCTTGACTTTTGAATACAGCTCTGCCCACCTGCCTTCCTTTTCCCCTATAAGAGTAATTCTGCTCATTTCCTGTTTGGTCACTTGCACAGGAATTGAGGAGAAATCTCCCCCGTGGAGACAAAGACTGCAAAACTAAAAGGAAATTTTGACTGGAGTTGAACACAACATTTCTGGATTATCCTGTGAGGCCTGGTTCACACCTAAGCAGGTTGCAATTGATGAGTTTTCCGGGTGCATTTTGCGTTTTTGACCTGTTTTAATGCGATTTTAATGCGTTTTGCATTTTTGGGAGGTGTCTGTTGTCTTGCAGGAGAAACCAGCAAAAGCACTGCATTTTTGTTGCGGTTTTGATGCGTTTCCATTGAAGTCTATAGTACCAAAAACACAACCTGCTGTGAGAAGAAAAGTTCCTAACCCTTTCCGAAAAGTGCACCGGTGGAAAATGCACAGATGTGAATGTGTCCCATAGGAGACCATGTTCAATGGACTGTAGTATGTTTCTGAAAATGCAATGAAAAACGCATAGGTGTGAACCAGGCCTAAGTGAAGCTGTACTATACGCACACAGGGTGAAGCAACAGATTCATATAAGCCACATTTTACCCCTGCAGCTCCCCTCCCCCCATTACAAAGGCTAAATCCCCGTACACATGATCCAAACATTTTCTGGGGATTGGTCAATCCCCAGACAACGTTCTTTTGTGACGAAACGCAAACAATGGGGCCTACGACAGTGACGTCATCACGCTACACCTCCCAGGAGGTTGACAGACAAGAAAACCAGGAAGTGGAGCGAAGCTCGTTTTGACGCTGCGGTTCCAGTATAAAGACATGCTGTTTTGATGCTTTTATCTTGTAAGTGCAATCTTTTTACACCATTAAATTTGGAATTTCGAAGTACTACACTATGGGAGCATTTCTTTTGTTTTACATTTCTGATCTCCATCTGTTAAGCAGTGATGCCGGCCATTATTAAGGTTCCTGGGGAGACCTATTTCCCTGTGCTTGGTGAGACCACTGCATAGTGGTCACGGAAAGCTGGTAAGCAGGATTACTTACTCTCACCTGGGTGTGGAGCAGGATCTATCTAATGTGAAGGATTATCACTTTTCCCCTTACCTACAGCTTTTTCATCTATACGAAGCACGGATTTTGGTTTTGGTTTCTCCTGTCTATATGGACTGTGCATTTGGGACTCTTCATTAGTTTTCTTTTTAAGCCTTTTTTCACTCATTTAATTTTAACTTCATTAGCGCTGTACTTATTTTGCATTTTAAAGCTTTTACAAAACATTTGAGGAGCTTTCAGCAAGTTTATTTGAAGCTTTTAAAGTGCCGTTCAACTCCAGTGTGTAAATGTAAAGCCTAGTACACACGACCAAGAATCTCATCAGGAAAAAACCCGTCGTTTTTCCCTGACGATATTTTTGAAAATAATCTTGTCCCGGCCGAGTGTACACACGCTCGATTCAAAAGAACCGCCGTTCTTTTGAATGGAACGAACGCAGTGACGTCATCGACTACGACGAGCATGCGCTCGTCACATTCGATGCCGTCGCCGCCATCTTGCTACACCCTACCTATGCCTAGGAAGCTACCACGCATGCGTCAAAGTAATTTCGAGCATGCATAGGTTTCCACGGCGACAGGTAAGCGTACACACTCTAGAGTTTCTCTTCGGGAAACAGGCCGACGAGAGACCCGACGAGAAAATAGAGAGCAGGTTCTCTATTTTTCTCGTCGAGATTCTGGACAGTTTTCTTGATGAGAAACCTGAAAGCCTCGTACACACGCACGGTTTTCTCGGCAAGAAAGCTCTGCCAGCAATTTTCTTGCTGGTTCTTGCCGAGAAAACCGGTCGTGTGTACGAGGCTTTAAACATAGATCCTAGTGGGAGTGCTGATTGGCATTTTAAATAAGCTGCTAGCCAGCTTCAGTAGACTTTCAACAAGTTTCTAGAAGTGCTGAAGCCTTCTAGCAGCTTGTTTAAAGTGACAGGTTACAAACTGGAGTTGAATGATAACTTAAAAGCTTCAACAGCTTTGAAAGCTTGCTGTTCACACTGCTCTTATACCTGCTGAAGCTCATGTTAAACAGGTCTTACAGGCACTCAGGAAGAAATGCCGCATGCCTGCTTTTCAAACCCCAGAGTTTTTTATTTTGTTGCCAACGGGAATGTGACATTAAACTACCATACCGCAACCGCCATGGCCTCATTTGGCACGCAGTTCCACTGTCCCATAGACTTCAGACTGGAGTGAGTTTGATGAGCAGCTCCATCTGTTATACTCGGAATGCAGTGTTAAACTTGTCACACCACAAAGCATGAGCGGCCAGCATGTTACATTGTAGGTGAGCGAGTGAACGGTTGAGCGTAGGCGTGGTAAAAAACATAGATCAAGCCCCTATTATTACTGCTTCCTGGTTGCCCATGTGAACTTAGCCTTCCTCTTCCTCTGTATCTATGGAGGAAGGCATGGTTGTCACACGGGCTGGGCTTGATTGTCTCCATTAAATGGCAAATTCATGAAATTAGTAGTTTTCAAAAAGTATTTTTTGTGTTTTCTGAAAATGTAAATTTTTCTGTTTAGCTGTACAGGCGCATCTCCCCAAAAAAATTTTTTATGATCATATAAAGAAATTCAGCGTAAGGTCCTAATGGTCTAATAATGACATTTCTGGTTCTACACGTGCACCTCGTAAAATTAGAATGTCATCATAAAGGTAATTTATTTCAGTATTTCAATTCAAAAGGTGAAACTCGTATATTACGATATATAGATTCATTGCACACAGAGTGATATCATTCAAGCATTTCTTTCTTTTAATTTTGATGATTATGGCTTACAGCTAGTGAAAATCCAAAATTCAGTATCTCAGAAAATTAGAATATTACATAAGACCAATAAAAAAAAAAAAGAAAGGATTTTAAATACAGAAATGTTGGTTTACTGAAAAGCCAGTCCATGTACAGTATAGTATGCACTCAATACTTAGTCGGGGCTCCTTTTGCATGAATTGCAGCATATTGTTGGGTCTGGTGTCTCTCATCTTCCTCTTGACAATACCCCACAGATTCTCTATGGGGTTTAGGTTAGACGAGTTTGCTGGCCAATCAAGCACAGTGATGCCATGATCATTAAACCAGGTATTGGTACGTTTGGCAGTGTGGGAGGTGCCAAGTTCTGCTGGAAAATGAAATCTGCATCTCCATAAAGCTGGTCAGCAGAGGGAACCATGAAGTGCTCTAGAATTTCCTGGTAGACGGCTGAGCTGACTTTGGACTTGATAAAACACAGTGGACCAGCACCAGCAGATGACATCCCCAAATCATCACTGACTGTGGAAATTTCACACTGGACCTCATGCAACTTGGATTCCGTGTCTCCCCACTCTTCCTCCAGACTCTGGGACCTTGATTATCAAATGAAATGCAAAATTTACTTTCATCCGAAAAGAGGACTTTGGACCATTGAGCAACAGTCCAGTCCTTTTTCTTTTTAACCCAGGGAAGCCGCTTCTGAGGTTGTCTCTGGTTCAGGAGTGGCTTGACACAAGGGATGCAACAGTTGTATCCCATGTCCTGGATAAGTCTCTGTGTGGTGGCTCTTGAAACACTGACAGCTCAAGGCTGCAGTTATCCATGTTGCTTGTGCACCTTTTTTTACCACACTTTTTCCTTTCACTCAATTTTCCATTAATATTAGACATGTGCATTCGTTTTCGTCCGAATGCATTTTCGTCCGAATTTCAGGTATTTTCGTTATCGTTTTAACAAACTAAAACGAAAGCACAGAATCCGAAAACCGAAAGATCCGACATAAACAAATGCTTTATTTTTGTTTTCGTTGTGACAACAGTTCGATATAGATAGGAGATTCGACGTGACGCTGACAAGAACAATCTGTGTCTATCAAACCTGTGGTCGAATGTGCCTAACCTTAAAGTGGTTTTCTAAATAGGTTCCTTTAAGCTAGTGCATTGTTGCTTCACTTACCTTTTCCTTTGATTTCCCTTCTAAATGTTTTTTTTCTTTGTCTGAATTTCTCACTTCCTGTTTCTCCTCACTAAACTTCACACCATCATCCGAGTGGTGTGGAGTCAGCCAGAACAGCTTACTGAGGAGGAACAGGAAGTGAGAAATTCAGACAAAGAAAACAAAGAAAAAATTTTTTTAGAAGGGAAATCTAAGGAAAAGGTAAGTGAACCAACAATGCACGAGCTTAAAGGAACCTATTTAGAAAATAAAAAACAAACCTTTACAACCCATTCTACATAGAGATTATTCTACATAGAGAGAAAATATTCGACATTATAGAGAGAAAAGATTCAACATTATAGAGAGAAAAGATTCGACATAGAGAGAAAAGATCTGGAATTGGGTGGGGGAAGTAAAATAAAAATAATGATGATGATGAATGTTATTGGCTGATTGTAACCAAAGAGGAGGGGGCAGTAAAATAGCTAGAACTAACTTGACAATTCAATATGAACGACAAAGATTCGACAAAGCATCGAAAAACATACAAACGTCGAATCTGTCATTGAAGGCTTATGGTGTCTGTCGAAAGTTAGAAGATTCGATGGAGCAGGGAAACTGTACGACGCTGCAATCGTACATTTCCGGTCAAATGCATCCGCCCATAGGCTATAGAAGAATTCTAATGTTGGTTGACTAGTAATAGTAATTAATAAATATAATTATTACTAGTCATACAACATTAGAATTCTACTATAGCTTGTGGGCGGAGCATTCGACCGGAAATGTATGATTGCAGCGTCGTACAGTTTCCCTGCTCCGTCGAATCTTCTTTGAACATTCGACAGACACCATAAGCCATCAATGACAGATTCGACCTTAATTAATTCAGATTTTCGGACGAATGCAATTTCTAACGAAAAACGAAATAAATAAAAACGAATTTCGGGAGTAACTAAATAAATTTATTTTTCGGACGAAAACTAAATTCCGAAACGAAATATTTCAGAGTGCACATGTCTAATTAATATGCTTGGATACAGCACTCTGTGAACAGACATCTTCTTTAGCAATGACCTTTTGTGACTAAAGCCCCGTACACACGGTCGGACTTTTGCCCAACAAACTTCGTTTTAAGCAAGTTGGACCAACAATCCGACCGTGTGTACGCTCCATCGGACAAACTTTTTTTCGTTTGGTTTTGTTTTCATCGGACAAAAGTTGGGTCTGCAAACAGACAAACTTTTGCCCAACAAAAGTCCGATGGAGCAAAGTCCGACCGTGTGTACAGAAAACCATCGGACTTTTGTCCGATGGACAAAACAACTAATGTTAAAATCAAGCAACAATAGCAGAAGTTGACCAAAGGGTGGCGGTAAAGAGCAGAAAAGAGCAGAAAAACCACGTGATGTTGCAAAAAGTTTTGGGAAAGTTTGCAGAAAAGTCAGAGCGTGTGTATGCTATGGGTGTTCCCGACCAACTCCGTTCGGACAAAAATCCACGGAAAAGTCCGATGGAAGTCCGACCGTGTGTACGAGGTTTTATCCTCTTATGGAGGATGTCAATGGACAGCTGTTAAGTCAGTCTTCCCTATGATTGTGCAACCTACTGAACCAGACTGAGAGACCATTTAAAGGCTCAGGAAATTAGCTGATTAGATGAGTTAATTAACTGATTAGAGTGTGACACCGTGAGTCTACAATATTGAACTTTTTCACAATATTCTAGTTTTCTGAGATACTACATTTTTGTTTTTCACTAGCTGTAAGTCATCATCATTAAAATTAAAAGAAAGAAATGCTTGAAATATCTTACTCTGTGTGTAATAAATCTATATAATATATGAGTTTCACTTTTTGAATTGAATTATTGAAATAAAATAACTTTTTGATGATATTCACATTTTTTCAGATGCACCTGTACTGATGCTTTGCCCTGAATGAGTGACAGTGGTTGTAAACCCTTACATATACCCAGTGAAGTGACTGACCTCAGGTGATACACAGAGATGGAATCCTCCTACATAAGATGTACTTGTCTATCTGCAGCCCTTTTTTCTCTACAGCTGTTAACGTGCTGAATTTTAAAGTCTGAGGCCTCGTACACACGGCCGAGATTCTCGTTGAAAAAAACATGTCGTTTTTTTCGACGAGATTCTTGGACAAGAAACTTGTCCCGGCCGAGTGTACACACGCTCGTTTCAAAGAACCCGCGGTTCTTTGAAAGGAGCGTACGCGGTGACGTCATCGACTACGTCGAGCATGCGCTCGTCACATTCGATGCCGTCGCCGCCATCTTGGTATACCCTACGTATGCCTAGGAAGCTACCGCGCATGCGTCAAATTCATTTCGAACATGCGCGGGCTTCCGGGAGGACAGGTAAGTGTACACACACTCACTTTTCTCGTCGAGAAACATGCCGACGAGAATCTCGACGAGAAAATAGAGAGCAGGTTCTCTATTTTCTCGTCGAGGTTTCTTGTCGGTTTTCTCGACTAGAAACCCGATAGCAGCGTACACACGACCGATTTACTCGGCAAGACCTCTCTGCCAGCAAGTTTCTTGCTGGTTCTTGCCGAGAAAATCGGTCGTGTGTACGAGGCCTGCGAGTTCAGAAAAAACAGGGAGGAGAGCTGAAGTTACACTCTGCAGAGCTCAGTGGGAAGAGCTCTGAGAGCTGATTGGAGGGAACTTCCAACGCACTAATCCCAACTTACATGTTCCTGTAGAAATGGCTGTGCATCTAAGTCGGTGCTGTAGCGACCAACAGCTGGAATCGAGTCAAAGTCAAAGCAAAAAAATGACACCAGCACACAAAGGATCTCCAGAGTGGGTCCAAAGCTTTAATCAGCGATCACATTGTTACAGCAGAAGATCTCACATGCAGTGGCGGCTGGTGCTCAAATTTTTTGGGGGGGCGCAAACAAACTGAAAAAAACAAACAAAAAAAACCCATCAATTGCCGCCACTGTGCCCATTAAACGCAGCCACTGTGCCCAAACGCCACTAGTTTCCCCCCATATACAGCCAGTTTGTCCCCCCATATACAGCCAGTTTGTCCCCCCAATACAGCCAGTTTGTCCCCACAATACAGCCAGTTTGTCCCCAATAATACAGCCAGTTTTTCCCCAATATTACAGCCAGTTTGTCCCCCAATATTACAGCCAGTTTGTCCCCAATATACAGCCAGTTTGTCCCCCATATGCAGCCAGTTTGTCCCCCATATGCAGCCAGTTTTTCCCCCATATGCATCCAGTTTTTCCCCCATATGCATCCAGTTTGTCCCCAATATGCAGCCAGTTTGTCCCCCATATGCAGCCAGTTTGTCCCCAATATGCAGCCAGTTTGTCCCCAATATGCAGCCAGTTTATCCCCAATATGCAGCCAGTTTGCCCCCCAATATACAGCCAGTTGCCCCCCAATATACAGCCAGTTGCCCCCCAATATACAGCCAGGTTGCCCCCCAATATACAGCCAGTTTCCCCCCCAATATACAGCCAGTTTCCCCCCCAATACACAGTCAGTTGCCCTCCAATATACAGCCAGTTGCCCCCCCAATATACAGCCAGTTGCCCCCAATATGCAGCCAGTTTGTCCCCCATATGCAGCCAGTTTGTCCCCCATAATACAGCCAGTTTGTCCCCCATATGCAGCCAGTTTGTCCCCAATATGCAGCCAGTTTGCCCCCCAATATACAGCCAGTTGCCCCCCAATATACAGTCAGTTGCCCCCAATATACAGCCAGTTGCCCCCCAATATGCAGCCAGTTTGTCCCCCATATGCAGCCAGTTTGTCCCCCATAATACAGCCAGTTTGTCCCCCATATGCAGCCAGTTTGTCCCCAATATGCAGCCAGTTTGCCCCCCAATATACAGCCAGTTGCCCCCCAATATACAGTCAGTTGCCCCCAATATACAGCCAGTTGCCCCCCAATATACAACCAGTTGCCCCCCCAATATACAGCCAGTTTCCCCCCAATAGACAGCCAGTTTGTCCCCCGTATGCAGCCAGTTTCCCCCATAATACAGCCAGTTTGTCCCCAATATGCAGCCAGTTTGTCCCCCCATAATACAGCCAGTTTGTCCTCATAATACAGCCAGTTTGTCCCCCAATATACAGCCAGTTTGTCCCCAATATACAGCCAGTTTTTCCCCCATAATACAGCCAGTTTGTCCCCCAAATGCAGCCAGTTTGTCCCCCCCAGCCCTGCACTTACCTTCCTCGAGTCAGCGCCGTCCTTCTTCCGTCCTCGATGTCTTCTCCCGCCCTCGATGTCGCTTCAGCCAATCAGGTTACCGGTAACCAGACCCGGTGAACCTGATTGGCCAGGGAACGCACCCCTGTGCGTCCTCTCATTAGATATTTAGAAGCCGATTACAGCCCTCAGGCTGTAGTCGGGAAGCCTATCAGAGCCTGCTGGCTCTGATAGGCACTTCTAAAGGCCAACCAGACACTGTTATTCAGATGGCCGGCGCTCAAGGGGCCGGCCATCTGAATAGTGGGCGGCAGCAATACATAGGTTCATGCAATGCATGAACCTATGTATTGTTGTGAGTGACAGCCGGGCGCAGAAGCGAGCGGCGGCGGCGCTTCTGCGCCCACTATGGACGCACCGCCACTCATTGTGTGAAGAAAAGGACATTTAAAAAAAAAACTCTTAAAGGGCCCATTTTTTTTTTTGGTGACCACAGGAGGGGGGGTGGCGCCCAGGCGCCCCCTATGGACGGGCCGCCACTGCTAACATGTCTGGTGCAGGGGTCCTGCATGGCTCCAAAATGTTGCTGTAATGATGTGATGGCTGATTAAAGCTTTGGACCCACTCTGGAGATCCTTTATGTGCTGGTGACATTTTTTGCTCTGATTGGAGGGAAGGGACAAACCCCCCTCCACACAGCACACAGGAACAGAGCTGAAGCTGTCATTCAGCTGGAGGTCAATCCCCTGTCACCATTTTTCTCTTGGTTTCTCTTGGTGTCAGGAAAACTTGTCAGAAGTAATTCCTGCTGATAGCAGAGGAACGAAGCAGCAGACAGAAATGACACTTAAGCCTGTACACACGATCGGTTTTACCGATGAAAACAGTCCGATGGATTTTTTTCATTGGACAAACCGATCGTGTATGGGACCCATCGGTCTTTTTTCCATCGGTTTTAAAAAATAGAACATGTTTTAAATTTTTCCGATGGATCAAAAACCGATAGCAAATTCCGATCGGATAAAAAACCCACAAATGCTCAGAATCAAGTCGACGCATGCTCAGAAGCATTAAACTTAATTTTTCTTGGCTCATCGGAGTGTTTTACGTCACTGCGTTTGGAGCGGTCGGTTTTTTGACTGATGGTGTGTAGGCAAGACTGATGGAAGTCAGCTTCATCGGATTTCCGATGGACAAAACCATCGGATCAGAATCCATAGGATATCCGATCGTGTGCACAAGGCTTAAGTGCTCTTAATTGAGACAAGTACACACTATATATATGCTATACTAGCACATTATGAAATACTTACCTTAGAATGAAGCCCTTCGCAGTGGCGCCCGGTCACCGCTGAGGGAGCTGACATGTTTCCTCCAGCGTTTCTTCCGGGTTCACGGGCTTCGGCGCTGTAAGTGGCTGGAGCCTCGAAGACGTCTCTCCCGTGCATGCGCATGGGAGCCCTGGGTTTTGGCAAGAAGCGTTCTAATGTTTGTTATATGCATTGGAGTTTGCTGGTTTGAAGTGAGACTATTCATTATTCACCCCTGAAGTCTACTCTCTGCCCATTGCTCCACTGAGGCGAGGTCCTCATTTTGCCTATTTGACGCATGTACTGTGTCCATCTTATCCGGTAAGCGTGCCAACCTTACTTAACTTCATGATCAAGCACTTTTCAAGATTCACTATTTTCCTGTGTTAATGCACTTGATACCATGATGGACTAATATGTGTTAATGCATTATTAAGATGGACTAATACCTTGTGTTATAACTTATTATCCCCTCTATTTATTTTTTTTTCACAAGAAAATCCCCTCTATTTTGCACATGTTTATTTGCACTTCAATATTTATTATATTCATTTCATTTATTCACTTTTTGAGCGCTACACTATTGTTTTGCTATGAATGCTTTCTAGGCTTCTCCTCCTAAACACATGTGGGTTAATCAATGATTGCACAAAATACTTTATCTGAAGGGGTTGAGAGATTCCTTTGGAGCCACATAGATCATTAGAACTTTCATGGGCCCATTCTACAGCCAAACAAATGGACTATTCAGTACACAACAGTGTCATTCGCTAACAAATGTATATATGAAAAGAACATACATTTGACTCATCTCTGTGATTCCATTATTGAACGTCACGCTTCATGTCCATCAGTCTATCTCGGCTATTTTTCCACCGAGCAGATGTGAGGTTAGGAAAGATATTTGTACAGGAAACAATTTATGAAGCATAAAGAGAGCCTGACCTGCTGCCTCTGTCATTCCAGACACTGGTTCCTTTATAGCATTCTTTTAGTTCCATTCTCCAAATAACAAACTTTTTTTTCTGGAACATAAAAGTAATGGTTCCCTTGATTTCCTGTGTACATAGACCAAGCTTGAAACAGCATAACTGGCAACTTTGATACTTTTATTGCGTGATGACAGTTTTGCAATATTGAAATGTAGGATATTTGCCAAGTGAGCACAGATGTGTGACATCCCAAAGAACTGTGTGCCATGCCAAAGAAGTATGTTTTGCTTTATGCTCCATGCTTTATATATAGAACACCAATGTTTGCACAGACTGTTTGCTTAGTGTGCGCTTCTGTTTATAGCTGAATATAAATCCACATCTGTCTGTGAAAACCGCGAGCTGAAGCTTCATTGTAAGGAGCCCAAACTACTCAACATCTACTCCGCTGTCTATGGTCATTTCGCCCATGAAAAGAACTCATGTTCTACGGATAGGGACCAAGGGATGCCATACGGTGAGTGCAAAGGAAATATCTGATCATGACGTTGGTAAATGTAAACAAGTAAAATTTTAGCTTGACCAAAATATCACAAATAGTGTCTATAGGAACTGGCTTCCAGAACTTCAATGTACACACACACAAAATACGGCCAAAAGTGTGAGGGAAAAAATTTATAAAGCAAAAGAAAGGAAAAAAAGCATTTGTCTACCCCTTAACCCTGGATATATATGGAACAATCTTCTTTCCTGCAACCATGGGTTGCAGGAAAGAAAATTGCTCAAATCCATCCCACAAAGCCATTGTGTTCTCCTGGTGGTGGGAGAACACACAATAATTATTACTAGCGACTATAACCACTAGCAATAATTGCATGGAAAATCCTACAGGCTGGTTGTACCCAGGTTGATCGATCCTTCAACCTGGGTACAATCAGCCTGGCTTCACATGGTTCAAATCTCAGCTGGTCCCTGCTGAACCGGCCGAGATTCGAACCGTCTATGGCCGGCTTTACACTCACCAAAACAGTCTATAGAATATCAGTCCGCAAATGAAGTTGATCCCCCTTCCCCTTTGTGGTTATAAAAGCCTCCACTCCTTTGGAAGGGCTTTCTACAAGATTTTGGAGTATGTCTGTGGCAATATGTGCCCAGCCAAAAAAGCATTTTGGGAAGCCAGGTACTGGATGAGAAGACCTGGCTTGCCACTATATGGCCAAAAGTATCAGTATGCCTCCCTAAATTATTAAGTATAGAAGTTTCCAGTGAAGGTTACTGTTAATGCTACAGCATACAAAATACTATTTACACAATTGTGAGCTTTCACCAGTTTGGTGAAGTCCCTTTTCTGTTCCAGTGTAGCTGTGGCCGTGTGCGCACAATCAGCTTCATAACGACATAATCGATTGAGTTTGGTGTTGAGGAACTTGAGTGGCCCTTACCTCAACACTATAGAACATGTTTGGGATTAACGGGAATGCCATCTGCAAGCCAGGTCTTTACATTCAACATCAGCATCTGACCTCACAAATTTATTGTGAGCTCTTTTGGCTGAGTGGGTACAAATGTCCACAGATCCACTCCAAGATCTTGTGAAAACCTTCCCAAAACAGTGGAAGTTTTTAAAGACATGTAGCGCCCTGCTGCTTTTGAACAGGCGCTATTCTGTAAATTTAGTTTACCTGAGCTGTAAATAACTCAGAATGATTATGTAAATTGTTGGGTTCTGTTCTAGCTTTGGCTGTTTGTGCGCATTTTCCACTGTTGCCAGTAGGTGTCACTGTTACAGGCCAGTGCGAGAAATACAGCCAGCTGAAGTGTATTGGATATTCTTTCTCCCAGAAAACAGCCTAATCAGGAGCTTCATTGTAGCTGGGCATGCTGGAGGAAGGATATTTAAGGGGCAGTGTCATGTGCTTCGGGGTTCGTCTCGCCTCATGGCCCTCCAGGCCGGAGGCTATGCTGCTGTGTTTGCTGCAAGTAGGCCCAGAAGCCTGTCTGGGGCCTACTTAACTGAAGTTGATCCTGTGCTGTCTGTCCAGCGGGAAGAAGCCACTCAAGCTGAGAATATTCCAGGGGAGGACCTTACTGGAGAGGACCCAGCTGATGGCTGGTATCTCAGGAAGGGCCTGGTGACTAGTTTGGAGGATGCACCCAAGTAACCTACCTCACAGTACTGCCGGATGGCTTAAAGGTTCAGGTACTGTGCAGCTGACCTAACTAACTGACTACTTGCTAAACAATCCTGTGGCAGGGGATTATCCAGGAGTTTCCCACTTTTCACTCAAGTTCGTGGCAGAGACTTTGTCCATGCTTCATACTGGCTGCAAGGTCGGTGTGAGAGGCCTATCCAGTTGTCGCAAGAACCAGAGACCGACAGCTGTGGTCATCTGGACTCAAGAACGAACTGCATCTGCAGAACCAAGGTATCTGAACTTCCCCTAACCCTCTATCCCCTACCTGAAGTTTGTGTAATAAAGCAATTGAGAAAAAGACTGAAGTGACTGGCAATCACCTTTTTCAAAACTACTAACATAGACTCTTAAGTTCTGGGACGGTGGAAGTGTGGGGTAACGGCAGGACCCAAAATTATTTCCAGCAGCTCCTTCGGGGGTATCCATACAGACACAAAAGAGGGGCCAAATCCATCTGCAGTCTGATATTCTATGGACTGTTTTGATAAGGAGGAAAGGGTTGGCAAATGTTTCTTTTTTATCAGAACGGTCTTGCCTTTTAGCAAACAAGTATAGGAAGATCAGGAAAGCTTCCCATCAAGGGAAGACGTTCTAGTTAGCGAATCATTGGGTAACAAGACAGCTAAGGCCGTTTTCCAAATGTTTGCTATACTTTGTGAGACATTTGTGTGTACTGTAAGCATACAAAATATATATATGATCTCTGTTTTTAATTTTGCAATGAGACTCAAAAGAGTTGGGTACCTGATGGCCCAAATTGAGATCCTAAAGATATCCAGTCAATCAGAAGAAAGACTGGTTGATCCACCATGTTTT
Source organism: Rana muscosa (assembly GCA_029206835.1). Taxonomy (NCBI): domain Eukaryota; kingdom Metazoa; phylum Chordata; class Amphibia; order Anura; family Ranidae; genus Rana; species Rana muscosa. Next base: position 77,012,218 of record CM055117.1, on the reverse strand, counting down.
TTGACACGTAGCGAGAGTAAAAGTACCAGTCTATGGGGACACAACAGAAACTGTATTTGGTGCATTGATTGTATATGTTGGAGAAACTTAATTTGTGAAGCCGCTTTAGTGGACCAACACAGTGATTGTCGGGATATATGGAATCTCAGGTGTCCCCATTCAGCATGTGCTTTTAATAATCAAAGCTTTTCTATCAACTTTGAGTGTTGGGGGATATTTATTAGGATCCTCCTCTTGGGGCATATTTTCCTCTTCTGCATTGTTACATTATGCTGTGATATCAGTGATTTTTAGAAGTTTTTGGATACTTAGTCACTTTATCCAAGACACTAAAATCAAGTGGATCTCGATGAAGCAACGTATAGGCGAAACGCATTGATCCACTGTGTCATTGCAGCACAATTTGTGCCAAACTGATGGAACAGTTATGTTGGATATGGTGTCTTAATCCTTGTCAATTTTTAATGCTATTATAAAAAAAATTGGATTTTATCTTATGTTGGATTGTTAATTGGCACATGCAAATCCCCACTTTCCAATCCTTCTGATTGAGACAAGCCCTTGTGTGATAAAGGACTAATATGTTTGAATACACAGTACCAGTGGTTCAACTGTCTTTTGTATAAGAACAAAAACAAGGCAGACGCGACTTCAGAGTTCAGCAGTCACAATCTGGAATTACTATTCAATCGCATCATAGGCTTAATTTTTAGTCTCTTGGGAGGAATGAAAATATTCCGAGCTGTATTACCGTATATACTCGAGTATAAGCCGAGTTTTTCAGCACATTTTTTTGTACTGAAAATGCCCCCCTCGGCTTATACTCAAGTCTGTGTCCATCTTCATCTTTGTGCGCCTCATCCCGGCCAGCCGTAGGTCCCCTGGACCCCAAACTTGGCACACATGTAGCCCCATTCTTCCTCTACAAGTGTACAAAGTTTGTTGTCCGGGGGACCTACGGCCGAGGAGCACCGATTTTTCAAAGCCGGGCACCCCTTCCATAGACTCCTATGTTAAACGTCAGTCTAGTCACACAGCGCTGGAGATCAGGTAGGGAGATTGGGCACAGTGAGGCATGGACACAGTGACAGTGAGGCATGGGCACAGTGAGGCAAAGTGAGACACAGTGAGGCATGCAGGTGGACACCCTAGGCTTATACTCGAGTCAATACCTTTTCCCAGTTTTTTGTGGTAAAATTAGGTGCCTCGGCTTATATTCGGGTCAGCTTATACTCGAGTATATACGGTAAGTAAATATGTTAAATAAATATATATTTTACAGAATGGTACATCTGTGTTTTACACGACATGATGTTCAAGGAGTAACATTTTTCAGTCTCTTTTTATCTTTCTCGCTCCTTCTGACCCTTTATTCTACAGATCTTTAGCACTGTTATTTTTCAGTGTCATGCCATAACTTACTTTGCATTAAAGTGGAACTGAACTCAAGATGTAAAGATTTTCTGTTACACAGAACATTTAGAAATGTGATTGTGTCTAAGCCTACCCTACCCTGAAATATTTACCTTTTGTCTGGAATTCCTCTTGAAAAAATAGCACTTTGTGGTATGGTAGTGTGCCTAGGCACTCCTATCTCTACAGCCTCATAGATGTATATCTGCAACGTGAGATGGAAGGTAATGTGCTGCTCACTGTTCTCCTTGCTGGAGTCTCTGACAGGAGAAACAAAGCCCTGCCCCTGCCAAGATGGTCACCTCCACACAGAGACACAGTGCACAACAAGGTATGGTGAGGCTAACCATACATTATACAATTTGCTTGTACAATTTTCCTTTAGATTTAGGCTCAATTCACAGCAATGCTTTTTTTTCATGCTTTTTGCAGAAAAGCAGGATATTATTTTTAACATGGGTTCCTATGGAACACGTTCACATCAATGCATTTGTGTGCCTCTGCGTTTTTGAAAAGGGTCTGGGACTTTTTTAAACGCAAAACAGTGCTTTTTTTTTTTGCTTTGTTGGTTCAATAGACTTCAATTGAGACACTGCAGAAAAGCATGCAGTGCGTTTTTACTGCATTTTTATCGTAATTTGCTGCGATTTTGCAGTGATTTGCGTTTTTTTAATCTGACCAACAACAAATTTGCCCAAAAAAAAGCATAAAATATGCAAATCACTGTAAAAATAAACAGCAAAAAGCACTGCAGAAACACTCAAAAGCAAACTGCATAGGTGTGCTCCATTCACACCTGATCGTGGGCAGAATCGCCACGATTCCTCACGCAATTTAAAATTGCTGCAAAACACGGGGTGCGTTTATGACCCCAATCATGCCACGATTTTGCCGCAATCGCAGCAAATCGCAACACACGAAGCTGCCGCACAAACAAAGCTCACTCATGTTCCTTTTTGAGCTACAAGCGCCGCGCATTGCGATTGCATGATAGTCGCTGGAAAATCGCGGCACGATTGCGGTGCCATCGTTTAGCCACGATTCTGCCCTTAGGCTCCATTCACATGCTCAAAAGCAAACTGCATAGGTGTGAATGGAGCCTAAGGGAGGAATCGTGCCTAAACGATGGCACCCCAATCGCGCCACGGTAGGTAAATCGTGCTGCAATCGCAATAGGCAGCGCTTGTAGCTCAAAAAGGAACGTGAGTGAGCTTTGTTTGGGCGACAGCTTCATATGTTGCGATTTGCCACGATAGCCTAAACAGAACCACTGTGGAGGCCCTATGAGATCACACCTAAACACTTTCAATTTGTATGCAATCACGCAGGCCCTTGCACTACGTAGTTGAAGGTAAATCTAAAGGAAATAGAATAAGAAAATTGTATAATGTATGTACAGCTTAAAGTGATTGTAAAGTCTCAAGGTTTTTCTCCTTAATGCATTCTATGCATTAAGGTGAAAAACCTTCTGTGCTGCAGCTCCCCCACTCCCCCAGACCCCCCCTTTTTCTTACCTGAGCCTGATCCGATCCAGCAATGTGTACGAGCCCAGCAGCTCTAGCCACTGTCGCTCTCCTCATTGGACAGACAATGGCTCCTGCTGCTGTCAATCAAAAGCTGTGATGCGGAAGTGGGGGGGCAGGGCGGAGTCCCCTTGTCTGTGTCAATAGATGCAGCAGTGGGACTCGGAAGTGAGCACGCATGGGTGCCCCAATAGAAAGTGACTTTCCGTGGGGGCAACCAATGAAGAGGAGGAGTCTGGGACGCCGGCGGGGGACCCCAGAAGAATTGGATCGGGCTGCTCTGTGCAAAACCATTGCACAGAGCAGGTAAGTATAGGCATGTTTGTTATTATTTTTTATTTTTTTTTATTGAAGCTTTACAATCACTTTAAGTCAATATTTGGGAAAGATGAGCTGCAGGAAGCCCACAGGTAATACTAACTAACTAGTCCTTTGTTCTCTGCCTGCCTTCTTTTTTTTTTTGGGGTTCAGCTTCCAGAGTTTAGTTCCTCTTTAAGTAGCTTAGTGCACTTGTACCTGTAAAAAACGTTTGTGTAGCACTACCCCCATAGGAGCCACTGAGTAGATAGGTCCTCTGATCTTACGGCAGGAGAAGAGGGTCTAGTGCACACTTTGGTCTCTCAGCTGCAGACCCGCAAGGTGGACCAGTGAGACAGTGTTGCTGATCCCAGTAATCTCCTTTCCACCCCCAGGCTTTTTTGGGCTGCTCACTCCAACAGGTCTGGGTGCTCAGAGAGCAGGCTTTCCCAGGCGATTCTTTAAAAACTCTGTCAGGCTCCCCCTGCTTACAAAGAGAATTGTGGGACCTGTAGTTCAGAAAGCTAGTTGTGTCCATACATGGTTGCTGCCTCGAAACTACAACTCCCAGGGCTCCAAGCGTGCTGCATTAAGCATACCTCCCAACTTTTTGAGATGGGAACGAGGGACACCTATCAGCAAAAAGTATGAAGGCATAGGACACACCCCCTGCCACACCCCCTTAAAGGAGAATTATGCAAAAATAAATGATTAGTTAAACCCACAAGAGATTTTTTTTACCACTACTATTCCTTTATACTGGGTTTTGAAATTTACAAATGCAGCAATTTAGAAATCGGATGAAATGTTGAGCACTAGGAAACACTTTTTGAAAGATGAAAAATGCATTTTATATACAACTATATAGATCACCAAAATGAGGGACAAATGAGGAGGAAAGAGGGACTTTGTTCCAAATCAGGGACAGTCTCTCGAAATCAGGGACTGTTGGGAGCTATGATTAAAGGGGTTGTAAACCTTCGTGTTTTTTCACCTTAATGCATCCTATGCATTAAGGTGAAAAAACACCTTGCACTGCCCAGCCCCCCCCCCACAGTTTTACTTACCTGAGCCCTAAATTTCCGTGGGCTCGATCCCGCGTCACTCTCTCCACTGCTTCTCGGCTCTTCATTGGATAGATTGATAGCAGCGCAGCCATTGGCTCCCTCTGCTGTCAATCAAATCCAATGATGCGGGGGGCCGGGCCGAGTCATACACTCGGCGGCTATGGACGCCAAATGTATTACACGAGAGCGCGCTTGCAAGGTACCCCCTTGGGAGAGAGCTTCCCAGAGGGGGTTAGCTATTGTGGGGAGGAGCCGCAAGAGCCGCCGTGGGACCCCAGAACAGGAGGATCGGGGCTACTCTGTGCAAAACGAACTGCACAGTGGAGGTAAGTATGACATGTTTGTTATTTAAAAAAAAAAAAGTGAACCTTTAGTGTCACTTTAAGATCTATTAGTTCACTGAACTGGGATCTCCCTCTGCTGGTCGGAGGAGAGTTGTGTAATTCAACTTTACCAACACAGAAGGGGAAAGTAAATAAAGAGCAGTGTCTCCTTCTCCATGTTAACCTAGGCCAATCATCTGGCTACAATTGAATACAAAGTACTGTAGCGGGTCGCCTGCGGCGCACGTGAGTGCCCCTGACCAGGGAGCGTGGACAACGTACAGGTACGTTGTTTCGCTCAGCCAACCCGCACTATTGCAGTATATGTGCGGTGGGCGGTCCGGAACTGGTTAAAATAATGATTCTAAAATGGCCTACAAGATGTATCAGCTCAGGTTAAGAATCAGGTTTTGTTGGTTAGAGGTAAAGGTCTGGGATAGGATATGGGTTACGTGTTAGCGTAAGGTTAAATGTTGGTTGGTCAGTAATGCGTAAATAGTTTATTTAAGGGTTTGTGTTGTAGGGCTTAGGTGAGGGAGTTTGTTGGGGGAGCTATTTTTCCAGTGTATTACAGTAGAAAAGACAGTTATCCCATCCAAAGAAGACTTTGTTGTCCAGTCTCTTCTGTTTGAAAATAAGAGTTAAAAAAAAGAAAATGAAGGTGAAGTCCCTCACAAGTCCATTATTCTCTGTAAGAGGCTGGCTTATCTATGGCTGCCATTTATGAATATCCTCATTAAATTTGCTCGCTTTCCGCTATCTATCCAAGGCCTGATCCATTATCTTAATGATGTTGCCTTCATCCCTGCAGATTGTCTGTCATATTCTGCAATGCAAGAGCTAGCACACCGGTGTTATGGGAAGCAGAGGTGTCGAATGTTGGTCAGCGATAAACATTTTGGAAGTCCTTGTCTACCTGGCGTCATCAAATATCTCACTGTAAATTATTCCTGCGGTAAGGAAGCTGGTAGCTATTAAACAGTCTAATTGCATTAATAATTGTATTATTCTGTAAAATTATATTTTAAGACGCTTACATTTTGAATTGAGCCATTATTAACCACTTGCTTACTGGGCACTTAAACCCCCTTCGTACCCAGACCAATTTTCAGCTTTCAGTGCTGACGCATTTTGAATGACAATTGCGCGGTCATACAACGCTGTACCCAAATGATATTTTTATCATTTTTTTCTCACAAATAGAGCTTTCTTTGGGGGGTATTTGATCACCTCTGCGGTTTTTATTTTTTGCGCTATAAACAAAAAAAGACAGAAAATTTGGAAAAAAAACACAATATTTTTTTACTTTTTGTTATAATAATATCCCAATTTTTTTTTTTAAAACTATTTTTTTTCTCCGTTTAGGCCGATACGTATTCTTCTATATATTTTTGGTAAAAAAAATTGCAATAATCGTATAGGGATTGGTTTGCGCAAAAGTTATAGCGCCTACAAAATAGGGGATAGAAATATGACATTTCTATTATATATTTTTTTTACTGGTAATGGCGGCGATCTGCAATTTTTGTCAGGCCTGCGATATTGCGGCGGACATATCGGACAATTTTGACACTATTTTGGGACCATTCACATTTATACAGCGAACAGTGCTATAAATATGCATTGATTACTGTATAAATGTGACTGACAGGGAAGGGGTTAACACTAGGGGGCGATCAAGGGGTTAAATATGTTCCCTATTAGTGATTCTTACTGTGTGGGGGAGGGGACTGACTGGGGGAGGTGACCGATCTGTGTCCCTATGTACAAGGGACGCAGCATCGGTCTCCTCTCTCCTTGACAGGACGTGGATCTCTGTGTTTACACACAGAGATCCACGTCCTGCCTCTGTAACAGCCGATCGCGGGTACCTGGCAGACATCGCGGCCGCCAGGCACGCGCATCGGCATCACGTGATGCGGCGGGCACAGCTGTTCCCCGCCGCGCGCCCTCTGCGGTGCGCGGCCGGCTGTAAACACAGCAGGACGTCCAGGGATGTCCACATGGCACATGAGAGCCGCGCTGCAGACGTCTTTCGTCTATAGCGCGGGTCTCAAGTGGTTAAAATCTGTACTGGAATACAATAGCCTGGCTAGCTCTACATTCAGTGTTTGAGCGCTGACCTTAAATAAGCCTACAGGAAGGTCAGAGTGAAGTCAGAACTGATCTGCATACTTGTTCCCAGTGACTGAAAAAGCAGTGAAGTCATTGGATTGGCATGACAACCAGGGAACTAGTATTTTCAGCAGGCAATGTCAGCATTAGTAGCCTCTAAGCTTTCTCAGTGCAGGTTTCCTTTGTGAAGTCCCACTCTGGCACTGCAGGGAGATGATCACGGTTAGGCATTAAAGACCAATTAAACCTTCCCTTTTAATCAGCTAGATACACTATATTGTCAAAAGTATTGTGACGCCTGCCTTTACACGCACATGAACTGGCATAAGACACTTGTTCTGCATTTTTTTTTTTTTTTTGCATGGTAGTCCATCATTTCAGACATATTACCCCACTATGCCTGAATGGAGAAGTTGAGGATTCCTGTCTCCATCTTCAGAGAGGAATTCTGGAGATAACTGGTCCAGTGGCCAGAGAAGCCAGAAGTGAATGTGAGACCAGAACATACTATATGAAAAGATGATAAAGAAAAAAAAAAGGTTGCCAAACAATTATGGGTCTTTAAAAAAAAATAAAAAATTTAAAGATTCATTTTAGTCCATCATTTTATTAGGCAGCATAAGGTGGATAGGTAGTGACTTAGAGTTCAGAAGAAAGAGCCACAGCATCGTGGAGGGACAGCCATCCAATATTCCCAGAAGTCTGAACGCTGAAAACTCTGACAGTGAATACAATGGTGGAACGAAATGAGAGGTGAGCATAGCAGCTCTTTTATTGCAGGGAACTGGCTCTTTAATATATATGTATATTTTTTAAGGGGACTGATATTTTCCCTTTAACATAACCCCAGTACATAATCAAACCCCTTCTAATCCATAACATTTGCTTTTTTCACATATGCTCACAATGTTAGTGCAACCAATATTTTAGACAAAGAGGCCAAAGTCATTCAGGTAAAGAACACCTCATCCCGTTTAATTAGTACAAAAGAATAATGGGAATGGTGTTCAAATGAGAAAAGATAGAGATACACATACGTATATATAGAAACCCCGGGACACTTTTTCTAATTTTAACATATTTAGCTGCTCTATATCTCGCTGATGCTTCTGCATTGTATTATTCCTAAAAACGATGCCCGCAATTACCCTAAAATACCTTTTTTGTTTCTTCTCTTTTATTCTTTTTTCCGGGTATCCGAATCCCCATTTTAAGTCCGGCTTTTGTGAAGCCAACGAAAACGTCACTTCCGCCCTGGCTCGAAATCTCGCGCATGCGACGTAGCGCTGTAACCATGCCTCGTTCTCAAAAGCGGTTACCGCGGCAACTAGTATAGCAGCAATAACAAGGAAGTGCTGCAGGTTTCTAGCAGCGCGAGACTTCTCCTCTGTGTCAGACAGAGGGGAAGTTCCCGCATACTACTTAGGCTGACAATTCAGCAATGACATTCGGCGAGTGTTACTCGCCGATTTTCAGGACATCAAATGCGCATGCGCGGTGACGTCATTCAAACATAAAAAGTTAATTTACAGACAAACTAAAGCAGACAGTACAGTGTAACAGGCAGCGATCAGCTGCCTGTGATATGGGTGATTTAATTAGACAAAGTTATAAATGAGGGTTTACAACCACTTTAAAACAAACAAGCATTAAATATAATGACCATCCACATAAAATACATGACACAGGAGTCACAAACATGATGAGCTGCCGTCAAGAGTCACTCGACTAGTTTCGCTCGAGTAGAGCTTCTTCAGGAGTTTTAACTGACAATGAGCGCAGATCATACTAAAAAATAGAAATTTACATATGTCAAGCAAACATGGATGTATGGCGAGTTTGTTGTATGTTAGAGAAAACATAGGTATACATTAAGCAAATAAATTGCAAAAATAGCAGGTATTGGGAGAATAATATCTTAATGTTGAAAAATGTAGTTAGATAGCAAACCAGGTGGCACAAAATAATTAATACAAAAGTGATCACGACTTGAATGACAAAACTAAACTCACCAAGGAACTCCGTTTTGCACAAAAAGCAGAAGGTTAAAGAAAGGAATATAAGACGTTCCAAAGGATATCTTGAAAGAAACAACCCACAAGAGGAAGCGGCCATCCAGAATATCAAAGCCACAGAGAGCAAAGGCAAATATGGTATTGAAACCTACAATGGTGAATAAATAGATATGTTAATGGGATTTCTCTAGGAAAGATGTCCCCATGCAAAGCAACTTGGCATTAGCATGGATGAAAAAGTTTCAAAGAATAGGGTCATAAAAGAAGACCGCATAAAAAAGCATACCTGATAAATCAGGTAATCAAGCAAAAGTGCCAATAAATTTAGTTTCGATGGGTTATAGGAAGCCTCACTCAGCAGCTTGTGGAAAAGAGGAATCTGGTTGTGGATTAGTGCAACCAGATTTTTACAAGAAAAAAAGTCTAAATCTTTTTGGAATGAGTATATTTTTCTTGAGAATTTATTTTGAGAAAAATGGCAGATGGGCTGTACGAATCAGGTGAAGAATTTGCTGGAGAATGCCTGGTGAACCCTGGGTGAATCTGACATATTCTGCTCTGTATAACTAGACCCATTGATCTACTCCAGACTGGAGCATCCATCAAGAAGTCCACTGTCCTTCTACCAAGTCACACACAATATTTAAAGTATACAAAGTTGGAGCACTAGTAATTAAACCAAAGTAGGCCAAAATAGTGCAAATGTGACAAAATAAAAATATGATTAAATAAGTCATAAATCAAAAATAAAATTATACCCATAATTTAAAGTGCAAATACAGAGAACAGATAGTGTTACCCAGTAAAAAGTGAAAATTCATATAATAAGCAACTTGATAGGCGGGGTCTCAAAAGTCTGTGTGCCCTGACGTCATCATGCTGCTGTCTCAGTGAGCAGCAATATTCTAAGTAGATATCTTTTATGCCGGATTTTTGTGTATACGTTTTTTTTTTTTGTTTGTTTTTATTATTGATGTTATTGATGTACAAGTTTTGTTTTATGGAGTAAGGTTTTTGATATAATACTCCATGAGAGCTTTTTCCTTTGATTCCTGCATTGGACCTTACGAGATGTTATGTTATTTCATATGGTGGGGTTAATTCTATTCTGTGGCGGGTGCAACCGGGCTAGAGGAGACATATGAGCTGTGCCGAGTGGTGATGCACTTAGTTGCAGTTAGTGCATTATCTCTATTTTTGAGTCATCATCCTCTCTTTTGGAGTACTGTATCTGGCAAGCCCACCCTTTATCTTTTGGTGGCGGGAGGGCACTGGTAGCAGTAGTGTATTGTATTTACACATTGAACTTATTTTGCACATTTTCACTCAGAGCAAGTCCAGTTTGATGAGGCAGTGTAAGCCTGAATCCTTGTCTTTCCATCGCTGAAATCATGGACGTATTTTTTAATGATTTTTTTACACATGATCGGATGTTATATTTTATTACTTAATAAATTAATTTTTTACTACATCACTGAAATTACAGACATATTTATAAATTTTATATACAATGTTGTGTTTTATATTTTGTTGCTTATTATATACATTTTCACTTTTCATTACTGGGTAACATTATTTGTTCTCTCTATTTATTTATATTTTGGATGCAATTTTATTTTTGTTTATGATTTATTTAATAGTCTTTTTTTATTATGTCACATTAGCACTATTTTGGCTTACTTTGGTTTTATTACGGCTGCTGCAACTTTGTATACTTGATTATTAGGGATTTACTGTACATATATCACTCCCATTGTCAACAGCCGGTTGAAATTACCGTACTACACCAGCCCAGACATTTTTTATTGCATACTCAGTATATAGAATAGAAATAGGTGCATCTGAATGCAAATAGAGAGATCATTAAAAAGGGGAAACATACAATATTTTGTTTTTTTCATTTATAGTTCCCCAAATCATTCTGAAGGAGGTTGACCCAAAGATTTCTAATCTAATACCCCCTTTGAAGCAGAACGATGGTAAATATGGTAATTATCATGGCTTATCTTCTTTTTTTTTATTTTTTATTGGACACTTTTTTTGACCATGGACAACATACACGTGTGAAGTTTGACAGAAAGGACTTTTTAAAGAAAAAATGATCGCCTGATGGTTGGATCATGACCCGCCTCTGTCATTTATTGCTTATGGCTAGCATTTAGAAGGGGATTAAAATATTCTTTATCAGAAATATTTTTTCCTGTTGTAACATTAGCACTGCATTAATGCAGACAGTGTCAAGCTTCTAATATGTAATTTTTTTTAGAGTATTTTTTATTTTTTTATTCTTATTTTACAACTGAAATTCAAAGCTTGTGATAATAGGCATCTGACAGTTGTCCGTATAGAAAAATGTTACTTTTAGTTCTATATTGGTGATAACTCTTTTTGGACTTTCCATGAAGTGTATCTAAACCCAAGAACAAAAAATTTATATATTGCAGATTACTAGCCCTCAGATGTGCATTACCTTTTTTTTTTTTTTTTCCCTTTATTTTCACATGATCCTTTAAGTAACATTTTTCTTTTAATGTATCTATCGTGGAACATCATTGTCACCCTAAAACTGGACTACAGAACACCTCTTCCTTTTCTCTTCTCTATAACTTGGGAAGGTGTTTTGTAGTCCACTATGAGAACTGGGAACAGCACAAGCAGAGAGCACAGGAAGTCACAGCTCACAAGATTTCTGGCAGGATCCGCAGATATATAAAACAGAAATAACACAACTATCTTAATGGTATAATGAAACATTTAATAGAGCAGAAGGTTGAAAATAAGACATTTTCCCTGTTAAGCCCTGTACACATGATCGGATTTCCTATGGATTCAAATCCGATGGATTTTTCCATCAAAAATCAGATGAAGCTGACTTCCATCAGTCTTGCCTACACACCATCAGTCAAAAATACGACTGTCCCAAACGCTGTGACGTAAAAAAACTCAGACGAGCCGAGAAAAATGAGTGCAATGCTTCTGAGCATGCGTCAACTTGATTCTGAGCATGCGTGGGTTTTTTCTCCGATGTAGTTCCACACAGACTATATTGGTGAGAGGACGCACTGGACACCTTTGCTGCCATTGTGCTATGTGCTGGATTTCCAGTGCGCCCCTGTGCCTATAAGGAGGAGTGGGACCTCTCCAGGCTCACCTGCCCTCTGCCTATTCATTATAACGCATGTGCTTCTACTATGGAGGCTCTCATAATTTAGAGTTAGGATTGCAGATAATACTGGGGTGCCGTGAAGTGGCTCTATGCATGTATTTGCAACAATGTGTGCAAACAAAACCCCTGTTTTTAACGCATACCGTTAGACAGGATAATTCGGTTGGTTGCAGACTGATCGGTAAGTTGAGCTGGGAATATGCTAAAAGAAATATTGTACCTGTTGATCCTGCCAGAAATCCAGTGGTGTCCTGTGCATGCTGTCTTGTTATTTTAAGGGCTATTATCAGCCCTGCCCAGTTTACCATACGTGAACTATAGAACAGCCCCACCGTGTTATAGTGATGAGGAGGGGGATGTTCTATAGTCTAGACCAGTACAAACGAATGGCCACTGCCCCACCTATAACTGGCCTTTGCAGCAAGGAGCACATGGAAGGGTGACGCATGTCAAACAAAACCAAAGAAAATTCCCAGCTCAACTTACCGATCAGTCTGCAACCAACCGAATTATCCTGTCTAACGGTATGCGTTAAAAACAGGGGTTTTGTTTGCACACATTGTTGCAAATACATGCATAGAGCCACTTCACGGCACCCCAGTATTATCTGCAATCCTAACTCTAAATTATGAGAGCCTCCATAGTAGAAGCACATGCGTTATAATGGATAGGCAGAGGGCAGATGAGCCTGGAGAGGGCCCACTCCTCCTTATAGGCACAGGGGCGCACTGGAAATCCAGCACATAGCACAATGGCAGCAAAGGTGTCCAGTGCGTCCTCTCACCAATATAGTCTAGACCAGCCTTTCTCATCCAGGATTTCTCCAGAGGTTGCTGGGGGTTCCTTGAGCATTTAACAACTTCTGCCTCTCAGGTACTAAAACGAATTCTGACATCGGGGATTCATAGCGGGGGCTCAATGGCATTGGCTGTGAGTGCTGATCAATTGCTGGTTTTCCAGCAGGGCCATTCCACAGAAGTCAGTTGCAGTGGCGGCTGGTGTTTTTTTTTGGGGGGGGGGGCGGCAAACAACCGCCCATCCTCCCCGAGCGGCACCCACCCCCGCTGTTTTCCGGCACTTACCCCATCATGGCGGGTGGTAGGCAGCGTGGTGCAGCAGCTCAGCTGCGAGTCCTCTCCTCCATGGCAGCTTCCAGCTCCTCCATTCCTCCTCCTAGGCGTCCAATAGGATCGCCTGTCCTTTCAGCTAATTGGGTGACCGGTGTCAAAACCCGCTCCCTCCGGGAGGAGGATCAGTGTTACAACAGTGAATATTGATTCGCTGTTGGTAACACACCTGGGTGGGCTCGGAGCACGCTCTCTGCGACCTGAGTCCACCCTATATTGAGGCCTATTAGAGCCTCTGGCTCTAATCAGTGCTTCAAAAAAACAGCCCCTCCACATTGGAATCCATGTGCCGGTGTCCTGAAAGGAACCAGACGCAAGGATAGGGGAGGGGGCCATAGACAGGGGGGGGGGGCGGCACCCGTGCGCTCTTAATGGACGGGCCGCTCCTGGTCAGTTGTTAGACTGGCTTCTGATGAGCAGACAACGTTGCATACGTTTCGAAATTTGGCTAGTTCCTACTAAACCGAATTTTAGTTTGTGTGTATTAGTCTTAGGCAGCCCATAGATTATGCAATTTTCTTTCCTTCCACCATGGTTGGAAGGAAAGAAAATGACTCAGTTCTCCCATCAACACAGTCAAGTGTTGATAGGGGAATCCCTACCACAGCGCTATTGTGTTCTGCAAAAATGATTAGTGTTGCCAGGGGCACTAATTGGGAAAAACCTGACAGGCTGGTTGTACACAACCGCGTCACAACAGCCTGTTTTTACGCCCCCCCACCCCCGCCAGCCATGTGAAAATGGCCTTAGATGAGTGCGCATTGTCATTCTAGGAAAATAAATGTGTTACTGGTAGGATCACCCAGTGAATATAGCATAAAACACTTAAAAAAAGAAAACTAATACACACAACCCATCTAAGGACCAGTAACCTGCAATATATTACAATTTTGGATACAATTTAAGGTTTTATTCACCAGTTTTTAACCCAAGCAGAAGTTCTGTACTTTGATACACATTTCACCATCGCTCTAGATAAAATGAAGTTTACTCGCGTAATAGTAAGTGCAAACATTGCTGCAGCTTAAGAAATTATAGAGAGTATAGTAAATATCACTAAATTTGTGTGCAAATATTTCTCAATCCATTAGTATTTATATGAAAGTGTTAAATGTTAGATCAGACCTCATTTGTAGGTCTTGCAATATAGTCCATGCAAATGAAAATCTAAAAAATAGAATTTATAATATCCAGAATTCATGGTCAAGAATTGTGGTTTCTCCCCACGTTTTCCCATTCACTTTAGACGTGCTGAAAAAAATGCATGTTCTTTAGAATCACTGCATGAACGCTATGATGTCACTTCCTGTTTACCATAATGCTTTGCAGAAAAACCCAAGTTCAATGCTACCGCCTTCTAAAATCTGCATGCTTAGTCCGAGAGCAGCCATAGTCAAAACACTTTGTATGGCACGTTGCATTATTAAACACACATGTTGCATTTTTTCTCTGTTTATGTAGAATGTTATGTGTATGTTTGTGTGTCTATTTATTTGTTGGCTTTTCCTTAGGCCTGGTTTACACAGGCAGCAAGGGGTTGGCAAAAAATAGGTGGTTGATTAACTTTTGTACCACCCCCTGACAGCCTACCAACTTACATACACGGCAGCCATTAAAGTCTGTTCAGTGCTGTGGCCACCTGTTGTGTTTTGCAGGCTTTGCCAAATGCACCCATTGAGGTTCAATAGGACTGCACCGCAACCATGTGTCAAATGTTTAGCATGCTGTTGCAGAATAGTATTTCAATGTAGAATCCCCATTGGATTGGAAAAAAAGGCATTAGGAAGGTGACAGGAACCTGCAAACCGCTCACCTGCCTTCAGAGGGTCTGTAAAGTCCTAAAGTGATCCTTTTATTTGCACACACAGGGCAACATAAAAGGGTAACCTAAATGTATGTATTGCCAAAAGGTTTTATTTTTTAATTTTGGAAAAAATAGAAAAGAATTACAAAGGTTGTCAAGTTTTTATTGTGGAATGTGTCTCCACTGGAGGGATTCTTCTTCTCTGTGTACTCTGGTGACCTTTATCACTGAGACAGGATGTAATGGGAAATCCAACATTTTCAGTTGGAGAGACATGTTCAATTCCCTGCTCTAGGAACTATTATATTCTAGCATGTTATACATATGGTAGTACTGGGTTGCCCTATGAACATGTGAGTTTTTCTTTGTTTTTATACCTAAAGCCTAAGTTTAGGCATAGTGGAGAAAAAAAAAAAACAGCAAATGGATGGTACTTACATTCAATGCAAAAGTGTCCCTTCTGGTCCTGGCTGGTATGCTAGTTGAAATACGAAATCCTCTGCCCCCCCTCCACATATTCCCGCAGTTGTAATTTTCCAGTGCTGCAGGGGTTAATGCACTGGACATGTGATGGCAAGAGTGCCAACTTTGCCTGCCCTTTCCGGCCCTCTCCCCCCATTTATAGGAGTTGTACTTGCAATGCAATCTATGATCTATGAATGGAGGACAGGAGAATAAGAGAAAGTCCACCTCTTCTATTCATAGAGCGCTTTTCATTCATGGAATATTATGGTTGTGGGTGTACAGGCCAGGGGGGCAGATGGCTTAAAGTGGAAGGAAAGGATTCCCATTAAGTAACTGATAAGCAATCAGTACCCACATTAGCACAAAATCAACATAGTTCAATTTGTTTAAATTTGCTTCTTAATACGTTTTTTGGTCAAAAAGTCACCGTTCGTATGACCTGAAGCCCCCAGGGTTTTCTTGTTCATTGTGGCTGGGGGGCATATCCCCTACAGCGTTAGGATTGCCATAACTGGAAGTGATGTAGCTAGCCGGAGAGCATTACCATTAAAGGCTAGTGCTGTTGCTTCTGGAAGTGACGTATCTCCCGGCTGGTTTTCTACAGCATTTCCATAATAACAGTAAGCCTGACAGACAGAGGTTTGTTTCTTAGTAGACTTTGTCAGACTCATGCCTGACGAAGGGGTCCTGCGTGACTCTGAAACGTTGTACTTATACTGTTGACATTTCTTGAGGTGATGGCACTTTGAAAGAGGGTTTTTTTTACTGATAGGTGTGGCAGTGATTAGAGGAAGAAATAATGGTTAATGGACTTTTATGACATTTATTTTTCATGTATTTGCACATAATGTTAAAGCACTTTTTTTGTATGTCCATAAAATTTTAGTTCAAATATTTCAGAGCAATAATATTTACATTGCAATACAATAGGGAATTTAAACAGGGAAACAGGGGGGTTAATAGAAAAAATAAGAAATTAGGAGAGATCCAATAAGCCAATAGTCCCCCAGACAAACCAAGCCGGTAGTACAATAAGACCTTGGTAGAGTCTTTTCTATATTGTAGGAATCATAGGGGGATAAGGATCACAATGTAGAAACCTTCCAGCTGTGGGGGAATAGAAACTCAGTAATTAACGGCCTGCAAGGGCCTTAAATGGGTCAGAGTCTCTATGTGCCACCCAACAAGTCCAAGCTTGGTGGGTTTCTTTTGGGTCATTCTTGTCAGTGGAACCCAGGGTCTCCATGGTCTCCATGGTCATAATATCATTTGCTATGCCCATTCCACTATGTTGATTTTCAGTGCTGCAAGATTGCAACCGTGCCACTAATAAGTAGTTTCTCAAGATACCCTTCTTGGCTTTAGGGAGGTGTACCATTAGCAAGAGAGCCAACTGGGGGGGGGGGGGGTGTGCACTAACATTTAAGATGCCCATTGTTTTGTAGACAGAAAAAAGATTCCCAAATAGGGTGATATTAGGCAACAACTCCACCAAATGTTTTGGCTAGGTGCCAAGCTTATTATAACATCTCCAGCACTGGCTGGGCTTTGCTGGCTATATATGGTTTAATTCAGTTGGAGTTTTTGTACCAGAGGTAGACAATCTTTTTTTCCTTAAAAATATGAATCCAGTCTTCAGAGAGTGTTCCCACTTGGAATGAAATGGAGGTCCACCTCCAAAGCTCTCTGTTTCTCAATATATGGTAAACCTGTAAAACCATATGGGTAAGTTGTAAGGTGTCAAAAAGTAGGGCTTCAAGTGGGGTCGCTGTAAGTGTCGCTTAAGTCTGTGAATGAAACCACAAAGTTGTGTGGTGACAAAACCAGTCTGAAGGTCTTGTAATTTCAGTCATAGAAGGAGGTTTTGTTTAATGCCCACAGCCTGGACACAGTTTTACGTAAAAGTGATTGCAGTTTGCCAGACTGTGAGCACTAAGATGGCTAAGCCGACAGTAGGCCCAGTGTGCCACCAGGTAAATACCACAGATCTAACACCTGGCGCGACTGTAATAAATGTCATTAAAGCTTACAGCCTCTCCCGTATTTACCTACTTCTTGCTACTGAAGAATGATCAGAATGCGCTTCTCATTCCATTGTCCTCAGAATGATACGCCTCATTTCAAAGCTTATGTGTGATGTGGAATATAAAAATATTATGCTCCTTGGTGACTCTTTTCTGCACATCTGCACGGATGGGAGATGTTCATTATGTCTGTGCTTTTTTATTTTAAAACAGATATCACACTGCAACCATCGGAGTCGCAGCTTCCCAACAGAGACGGGCTTCTCCTCAGTAACATCCTTGCAGCCTATTCTTACATCAGAGGTAGGATTTCTGTACGGACTGACATGCTGTGTGAATGGAAAGCCCACTGAGCCTAAAATCCATGCTATCTTTGTGTAAAGGAGATACTGAAGCCATTCATGAATAAATGTGTAAGAAGTTCCTGTATTTCACTAGGTACAGAGAACATTTTGGTCTGAAGGTCTTTGTCAGATCATTTAGATGAGATGTAGACTGTACCGTGGGAAATAGAGGTGGTGATCTGCGATTTTTATCGTGACTGCAAAATTTTGGCGGACACTTTTGACGCTATTTTGGAACCATTGTCATTTATACAGCGATCAGTGCAATGATTACTGGTAAATGACACTGGCAAGGAAAGGGGTTAACCAATAGGGGGAGAGGAAGGGGTTAATTGTGTTCTAGGGAGTGATTCTAACTGTGTGGGGACTGGGCTACATGTAACACAACATTGATCACTGCTCCCGAGGCAGAACAGGGAAATGCCTTGTTTACATAGGCATCCCCCTGTTCTGCAGCTCCGTGACACGATCGCGGGACACCGGCGGACATCGAGTCCGCAGGTCCTGCGGGCACGGTCACAGAGCGCACGGCGTGAATTTCAAAGCAACGTACCTGTACGTTGCTTTGCGCACAGGAGCCATTCTGCCATCGTATATCTACTGCCGGCGGTCGGCAAGTGGTTAATGAGTTATTGCCGAATCAATATGCCTATTTCAGCAATGTAAACATTTCTCTGGCCTAATGTGTATACAGGTATGAGATCTGAACTGGTTATTATTGTAAAAAGTTCCCATACTGGTAGAGCATTCAAGCTATTTGGTGCTGTATACAAATTGGGTATATTGCTAAGGTCACAATAACACTATATATTACTGATATGCCTCCCTCTAAATTTAGATCATCCAGAAACGGCAGCTTTGTTCTTTGTATCCAGTGTTTGTGTTGGACTGATCATCACTCTGTTTGCTCTGGTGATCCACATATCATGCAGAAAGGACTGGCGCACTCCTCGGAAGATGAACGGACAGGTAGTGCAGGATCAGGACTCTGAAGAGTCAGAGGAGTACAGCAGCGACGAGCAAGAAGAGGACGAGTCCTCCAACAAGTCTCGCTTTTCTGAGGAATTCCGCGAGCTGTGCAAAGTGCCACGTCCACTCTATAGCAGCTCAGATGCAGCAGATCTTGCTGAAAGGATTGAAAGAAGAGAACAAATTATCCAAGAGATCTGGATGAACAGCGGCCTTGATCTCCCACCTAACAGACTCACAATTCCATTCCTTTAACTAGAATGTGTCCTTCAGAACCTTGTGACTGAAAGCATTTGAAGGAAAAACTCTTCTTGTATCCCACAGCTACCAATTAGATTTTCCCTTTCATTTTCCAGAATCATTAAGTGGACAATCTGATTGGTTGGTGAGCAGTAGTTCAATTCCAAGGCCTATAAAGATGCAGTTCTGTTAAAGTACAGCAGTCTTGGCCAAGGTGCTTTAGAAGGGTCTGTCCCATCATATTTGCAGTATTGTGTTTTCAGTCCTTATGTATGGGGGACAGTATAAGAGGATATGTGTTTTTCATAACAACCAATAAGATGCTTACTTTCGTATTCTGTTAGTAAAAAACATAAAAGCTCATATCTGATTGGCAGCTATAAACACATTTTAGTTTGAGACCTGTACTTTCTCCATAGATGGTGAGCTGAAGGTTAACCACTTCTACCTTATATCCTTCTGTGAAGGAAATTTTTTTTTTTGTTTTACTAAGAAAAAAAAAAGCTGAATTTTTAAAAATTACTACAAATTACATAATTTCAAGATGCTTTTATATTTTTGTACGGAGTTATATTTATCTATGTAAAGTTATTCAGAGACTTTTTCCATAATGTGTTCCTTGTTACCTATAGGACATTACTTGGCCCTGTAGCATCAATTAAAATCACCACGTTTTGAGGAAATTTGAACTAAGCCATATCAACCAATACAATGTTTGTTTCCATTCTAAAAATATTTTCCCCATTGGTTTATTTGGCATAATGCAAATACAAATGTGAGCGCAATGCTAATTAAAGAAAACCTTGAGAGAAGTACAGAGGCTGCCCCATGATGACCTCCATCTAAAAATGTTGGTTACATTCTTGTTTTTAGTTTTGAATGCTGTCTGAGCCATTTGCTTGGAACACGCATGCAACTTGTGAAGACAGAACTCCCATTTAGTTGGCATAGCGGAAAGGCAATTCACATTTTAAAGAGAGATCAGCAATGGCAGCCAACATATTGCTCTCAGTACAGGTTTTTTTTGAAGGGTCTGTCATCCCAAATGTAATATTTTTTAGTTATGGATGGATGGATGCTTTTCAGTTTTCATGGGCAGATTTTGCTGTTGGCTCCTAATATTTTTTTGGGATGTTTGGTGACAAAATCAAACTACGATACTTTATTATTGTGAAGTCTCACTCCTACTGCTGATCAATTTAAAGCTGAACTCCAGTTATGAACCCTAATGCATATAATAGGTCCAGTTTGGATCAATGTAAGTACAGTGAAATCTCGGATTGCGAGTAACGCGGTTAACGAGTGTTTCGCAATACAAGCATTTTTTTTTTTAAATCCTGACTCGGTTTGCGAGTGTTGTCTTGCAAAACTAGCAGGATTCAAGCCAATGCGATGTGCAGTACTGCATTTGGCCAGAGGTGCAGGGGCGCTGGAGCCGATCAGAGCCGTTCGGAAATACTCAGAAATACTCCGTTCCTTAGCCTTTCCAACGGTTTCTGAGTTCAGCCAAGCTGTCACCGAGTATTTCCAAGGCTCTCCAGCACCCTCCCCTCCTCTGGCCACATTCAGTATTGCATGTCATAGATAGAAGTCAATGCGGAATATTTTTTTTTCATTTCCATTGACTTCTATAGGGAACCTCGCTTTGATATGCGAGTGCTTTGGATTACGTGCATTCTCCTGAAACGGATTATGCTCGTAATCCAAGGTTTCACTGTATGCATATTTCATATCTGAGGGACCGCTGAGGAAGCTGACAATCACTGTAGTTTTCGGCACTTCTTCAGTGATAGCTGCAATGTCCTGGGTCCTATGCCTTATGCATACTGACCACAGGGCTGAAAGGAAGAGCGGACAAGCACTGCAAACTGTGAGGTCTGGATATCTTGAGTATTAGAAGAGAGTCTCTATCTCGGGATAAAACTGAACTCCAGTTATGATCTGTATTGCATATACATTGGTCCAGCTGGGACCAATGTAAGTGTGCATATTTGATACCTGAGGGACCGCTGGGGAAGCCTGCATTCACCATAGTAGTTGATGCTTCTTCCCCAGCGGTCCTTCTTGTATAAAATATGCACACTTACATTGGTCCTAGCTGGACCAATGTATATGCAATACAGATCATATCTGGAGTTCAGTTTTTCCTGGGACAGAGACTCCGTCTAACGCTCAAGACACCCTGACCTCACAATTCCCAAGCGCCAGGGAGTACTTGCCTGCTCTTCTTTTCAGCAATCAAAAACCTTGGCATTGTTCTTGTGTAAAGGGGATCTGGTGTCTGAAAATATGATTGAATAGATCCTGTCTGTTGTATTTTGACTTGGCAGATTATGCTTACAAAATGGGAACCAATACCTGTGCTAAATGTCCAATTGAAAGAATTTTGAATGCGTAATACCTGTACAGTTCTTTCAAGTCATCCCTCTGTACCTTACTGATGCCAGTTTGTCTTGATAAGGCACAGCAGTTTGCCAATAACCTTCTGAACACACCTAAACCTTTCCGTCCAGATTTAAAGCTAATAGAGCCACTGGTGGACTTTTAATTTCAAAATATGTGTACTACTGAGGAAAATAATATATTGGAAATAAATTCAATATTTATGTATATTATTTAAAAGTCTATTCTGTTTGTGTATTATGTCTCCCTTTTCACTGGATAACAGGTTATGGTTTCAGAAGTAATGTAACATATATTACTAGCTCATAAACTACCGTATATGGTTAAAGGTGTGTGGACACCTGACCAATAATACCTAGATGATGTTTTTTATTCAAAATCCTTAGGCATGTCGCCACTAACCCCTCCTCCCACGCTGTGGTTACAACAGCCTTTATTCTTCTGGGAAGGTTTTCCATGAGATTTCAGAGCGTTTCCGATATTGTATGACAATAGCTGGCTCTCAATCTGCATTCATTCAAAAGCTCTTCTGTAGGGTTGAGGTCATGGCTCGGTGAAGGCCACTTGAGTTTGCCTGCACCAAACTCCTCAAACCATGTCTTTATGGAGCTGCCATTGTGCACCTTCTCCAAAATTGAATTTAGGTTAAAAAAACAAAATACTGTATGTAAAATGTCTATGTATTTTGAAGCATAAATACTACCTTTCACTGGAAACACCTAAACTCAGTAATTTGGAGGGTATATACTTTTGACTAGGGTTGCACGATACAGTTTTTTACCGACGAGTACAAGTACCGTTACTTTCGGTCAAGTACTCACCGATACTGAGTACCGATGGTACAAAATGAATGGGCTCAAATCGCACTGCAAAGAATCAAATGAAATTTGATCAGGAATGCGGTGCCATTCCTGTCTGAATAGCATGCAGGTTTCCCCCACCTCTCCTGTGTGAACCAAGACTGAAATCACTATGACAAGCCAGGGTTCACACAGGAGCCTCCATGAAAATACTCGGTATCCGCATTGGTGCAACCCTACTTTTGATTATATACCGTAGTGTACTATGTCTGCAGTCTTTGACCATCTCCTGTAGTATATCTGCAGTCTCTGACCATCTCTTGTACTATGTCTGCAGTCTCTGCCCATCTCCTGTAATATGTCTGCAGTCTTTGACCGTCTGCTGTCTCTAAACGTCTCCTGTACTATGTCTGCAGTCTCTGATCATCTCCTGTACTATGTCTGCAGTCTTTGACCATCTCTTGTAGTGGTCTCTGACCATCTCCTATAGTATATCTGCAGTCTCTTACCATCTTCTGTACCATGTCTGCAGTCTGACCATCTCCGGTACTATGTCTGCAATCTCTGACCATCTCCTATAGTATATCTGCAGTCTCTGACCATCTGCTGTACTATGTCTGCAGTTTTTGCCCATCTCTTATAGCAGCACTCAAATTTTGGAAAATTGTTTTTGGTGAGGAGCTGGGCTTCCTGGGAACACGGAGGCGAGTACAGCCGGCATGCGTTGTTAATCGGGAGCCGTTCTCCCATCGATCGCCTCAGGGGAAGAGAGCATGCAGGAAGAGGAAAGCCGCGGGATTACAGAGCAGATAGCCCGCTGTTCCAGCAGAGTTTACATTACAAATGCCTCCGCTCAGCTCGTGGTTACACACAGCCCCGCCTCCTGACCCCACGTCTGTGATAGACAGAACACGTCCCAGCATTGGACTGGCATTCTGTCTATCACAGGCGCGGGGTCAGGAGGCGGGCTGTGTGTAACCACGAGCGGAGCGGAGGCATTTGTAATGTAAACTCTGCTGTAACAGCGGGCTATCTGCTCTGTAATCCCGCGCCTTTCTTCTTCCTGCATGCTCTCTTCCTTGTGATGATCCTCTGCACAGGTGAGCTGAGGCTGCAATGGCGGGCACAGGTGAGCTGAGGCTACAATGGCGGGCACAGGGAGCTGAGGCTGCAATGGTGGGCACAGGTAAGCAGAGGCTGCAATGGCGGGCACAGTTGAGCTGAGGCTGCAATGGTGGGCACAGTTGAGCTGAGGCTGCAATGGCGGGCACAGTTGAGCTGAGGCTGCAATGGCGGGCACAGTTAAGCTGAGGCTGCAATGGCGGGCACAGGTGAGCTGAGGCTGCAATGGCGGGCACAGGTGAGCTGAGGCTGCAATGATGGGCACAGGTGAGGCTGCAATGGTGGGCACAGGTGAGGCTGCAATGGTGGGCACTGGTAAGGCTGCACTGATAAAGTTGTTGTTAATATTTATTTTTGTAACTTAATTCTGCATAAAACATTTAAGCGTAATTTCATGAGATAATTTATGGGGGCGTGTTGGGGGGGGATTAGGGGCGGTGCAGGGTAGGGATCGGTTGGGGCAACTGGTGGCGAGTAACTCTTAAGACCTGGCTAGTAGCTCGGGATTTGAAATTTTGAGCCCTGTCCTATAGTATGTCTGCAGTCTCTGACCATCTCCTATACTATGTCTGCAATCTTTGACCATCTCCTATAGTATATCTGCAGTCTCTGACCATCTTCTGTACTATGTCTGAAGTCTTTGACCATCTCCTATCAGGGATATGCAATTAGCGGACCTCCAGCTGTTGCAGAACTACAAGTCCCATGAGGCATAGCAAGACTCTGACAGCCACAAGCATGACACCCAGAGGCAGAGGCATGATGGGACTTGTAGTTCTGAAACAGCTGGAGGTCCGTTAATTGAATATCCCTGTGCTATAGTATATCTGCAGTCTCTGACCGTCTCCTGTAGCACGTACACAGTCTCTGACTACAAAGACTAGAAGGATCTTCCACTTACCAGGGGCAGAGTCCTCCCTCTGAGACACAGCAGCATCTTAGCAAAACCTGCAAAAAAAACATTATGAAACACACAAATGAACAAACACAGTTTCCTAGATGAGCATATGTGAAGATATGGAACAGGCTTCGCCCAGAACTGTCAGCTGCTGCGGACAATGCTATGTGACCCACCATCTATCTTAACACTTTCTGGGTCGCTAAACCCCAAATAAGTATGCAGCCAGTGAAGATCGGACATTTCTAGTACACTTGCTCATTTGGCTTTAGTTTTTCAGGTCACTGACCCAAAAGGATCAGCATGACAGCCAGGTAATGAGCATTTCCAGAGAGGTGAGAAAGGGCAGCATGTACTCAGGGTCGATCCACCCTATAGGCTTGCTAGGCAAGCTGCATAGGGCCCCGAGTAATTACTAGGGGCCCCCCGAATCTTCGCCGCAACCGCCGCCGCCGCCACTAGAGGTCCGCAGGCCGGGTGGAGACAATTTTCATTTTCTTGCAGACCAAGAGGAGGGTCAGGGTGGCTGCCAATAGGAATTGAGCTGCGGCACCGCCCACCTCCCGCCCCGCTAATGTCTGTGTGTGAGTGAAATGTGGGAAGGGGCGGGGGTGGGCGGCGGCGCCGCAGCTTAATTCCTATTGCCAGCCACCCGGCCGGCTCCTCCACTGTCCCCTCTGCGTAATGGCGGCGGAGAGAGTCTCTGCTGCTGGGGCATCACACCTGGTGTAAGGGGGGCCTCTGCTGGGAATGCCTGGTGTAAGGGGGGCCTCCGCTGGGAATGCCTGGTGTAAGGGGGGCCTACCCTGGTGTAAGGCCTCCGCTGGGAATGCCTGGTGTAAGGCAGGCCTCCACTGGGAATGCCTGGTGTAAGGGGGGCCTCCGCTGGGGAGGCCTGGTGTATAGGGGGGCTCCACTGGGAGAGCCTGGTGTAAAGGGGGCCTCCGCTGGGGAGGCCTGGTGTAAGGGGGGCCTCCGCTGGGGAGGCCTGGTGTAAGGGGGCCTCCGCTGGGAATGCCTGGTGTAAGGGGGGCCTCCGCCTGGGAGGCC
Source organism: Rana muscosa (assembly GCA_029206835.1). Classification (NCBI taxonomy): domain Eukaryota; kingdom Metazoa; phylum Chordata; class Amphibia; order Anura; family Ranidae; genus Rana; species Rana muscosa. Next base: position 76,987,053 of record CM055117.1, on the reverse strand, counting down.
TGGTGTAAGGGGGGCCTCCGCCTGGGAGGCCTGGTGTAAGGGGGGCCTCCGCTGGGAATGCCTGGTGTAAGGGGGGCCTCCGCTGGGAATGCCTGGTGTAAGGGGGGCCTCCGCTGGGGAGGCCTGGTGTAAGGGGGGCCTCCGCTGGGAATGCCTGGTGTAAGGGGGGCCTCCGCTGGGGAGGCCTGGTGTAAGGGGGGCCTCCGCTGGGAATGCCTGGTGTAAGGGGGGCCTCCGCTGGGGAGGCCTGGTGTAAGGGGGGCCTCCGCTGGGAATGCCTGGTGTAAGGGGGCCTCCGCTGGGAATGCCTGGTGTAAGGGGGCCTCCGCTGGGGAGGCCTGGTGTAAGGGGGGGACTCCGCTGGGAATGCCTGGTGTAAGGGGGGACTCCGCTGGGAATGCCTGGTGTAAGGGGGGCCTCCGCTGGGGAGGCCTGGTGTAAGGGGGGCCTCCGCTGGGGAGGCCTGGTGTAAGGGGGGACTCTGCTGGGAATGCCTGGTGTAAGGGGGGCCTCCGCTGGGGAGGCCTGGTGTAAGGGGGGCCTCCGCTGGGGAGGCCTGGTGTAAGGGGGGACTCCGCTGGGAATGCCTGGTGTAAGGGGGGCCTCCGCTGGGGAGGCCTGGTGTAAGGGGGGACTCCGCTGGGAATGCCTGGTGTAAGGGGGGCCTCCGCTGGGAATGCCTGGTGTAAGGCGGGACTCCGCTGGGAATGCCTGGTGTAAGGGGGGCCTTCGCTGGGAATGCCTGGTGTAAGGGGGGCCTTCGCTGGGAATGCCTGGTGTAAGGGGGGCCTCCGCTGCGGAGGCCTGGTGTAAGGGGGGCCTCCGCTGGGGAGGCCTGGTGTAAGGGGGGCCTCCGCTGGGGAGGCCTGGTGTAAGGGGGGCCTCCGCTGGGAATGCCTGGTGTAAGGGGGACTCCGCTGGGAATGCCTGGTGTAAGGAGGGACTCTGCTGGGAATGCCTGGTGTAAGGAGGGACTCTACTGGGAATGCCTGGTGTAAGGAGGGACTCTACTGGGAATGCCTGATATAAAGAGGAACTCTACTGGGAATGCCTGGTGTAAGGGGGACTCCGCTGGGAATGCCTGGTGTAAGGAGGGACTCGGGGCTTCCACTGATTCTGCATTATGGTGAGTTGAATAATTTCATTCTATATTACAATGTAATAATAGAAATAATGCGCTTCAGTCATCCTGACACCATAAGAACCATGGTGCCGGGATGATTGAAGCGCTAACACCAGGTGTTTGGAGTATCTTTATCTGCTGATTTGTTAAACTTTCTGGAATACACATATTTCTATTGTGGTGTAGGATCTGGGCTTGCTGTCCCTCCACCCCTCTTTCTTTCTATCTCTCCCTCTTTCTTTCTCTCTTTCTTCCTCCATCCCTCATTCATCTCCGACTCTAACCACACCCCTCCGAGCCACGCCCACGTAAGCCACGCCCACCATTCTGCGTAAACCACACCCATTTTTTGCCACCGTAAAGGGCCCCTTAGCAGAATTTTGCTTAGGGCCCCAGGGAGGTCAGGATCGGCACTGCATGTACTCCCAGCAAATAGCAGAACTACAGGTCCCATCACATTCGGCTGCAGCTGACATTGTGACTACACTGCCCCCATAGATGAAGAATTCCTCCCTAGCTCACGGAGTGACCTCAGCACAGACACAGCGTCTGCGGAGCATGCTCCCCTGAGTCAGAGGCAAAGCCAGGGACAGGAAGTGACATCACTTCCTGTGGTCAATGAAGTGTGGGCAAGACTTCCTGAGTATGCTCAGACTGAGCTAGAATCCTGCACAACCCGTCTGAGCGGGCAAACACAGAGAGACTGCCATGGCGCCTCTGAAAATCCAAGCTGCCTGGCTGTCATGCTGATCCTCCTGCTTCAGCAGTGCAATCACCGACCCGGAAGAACATGCAGAGAAAGACACGTGACCCTGCTGTCTCCAATCTGCCTGCGGCAACCGAGCTGAAGCTGGAGGATGACCATGGCAGCCAAGCAAACCCATTTTTTGTTTTCTTTTTTATCAAATCATTTTTTTGTTATTGCTTATTCCATACAAAAATTTCAATCAACAAACGTTAATCATAAGAAAGAGATACAATAATTTCATTTCGTTTCTAAGTATGTGTAGTGGGGTGCTATATTTAAGGGAAGTATCTGAGTGGTAGTTAGGCTCAGATACACTAATTGTTAGGTTTCTTGGACCATTTCTGTCCTTGGAAGATAGTATTGGTGTGCTGTTCCCTGTGGCCTGCAGGTGGCGTTGTTGCCGTGGACCAGGGTTGAACCACTGATACAAGGTTTTGCCTTTTCTTGTCCCCTCTCGGCAGCAGTACGGCGGGGCGGGGAACCTGCTGTGCCTGTCGGGAGAGGGTATAAAAAGGCGTGGCCATCTTCCAGAGGGGTTGGCACCCAGGCACCTTCAGCCTGGGTGGTGTGTGTGTCGCCTCCGGGTGCCCTAGGCCGAGTTCCTGTTCCATCCCAGACACCTTTAGTCTGGGGTGAGGTACTATTTTTGAGGCCCGGAGCTCAGCACCTTCGGCTGGGTTCCGCCCAGGATTGAGGGCTCCCAGGGTGCCGCCGTGCGAGGGGACCCGTATCCAGGATCGAGGAGGCCAGGGAGGTGACCCCTTCTTAAGACCCAGCGCAGAGTCGTGGTGACAGTGGGGGCCTCTGGTAACTCTCCGGAGGGAGGTTCTGCTCCTTAACAAGGGCCAAGTTTCCCCAAGAAGACAGTGCATGTTCTGTAGGTCATAGTGGCAGTGACTCTATGCACACCAGGTCAGTGGCAGTGACCAAAGAGGGCAAGGCCCCATTCACCCGGTCAGTGGCAGTGACCAACTTCACCAAGTCAGTGGCAGTGACTTTTCATATTCATCAGGTCTGTGGCAGAGACCGTAAGTCCAAATCTGTTTGTGAAAGCAGAACAGTAAGAGAACCTAAATTGAGTTTGTGCCTGGACCTCCTCCCACCTTATCTGACCTGTGTCCCGTATCAACCTGTCTGCTCTCATAGAGACTATTTGTTATCTGTGGTGAAATGAATACTAAGGTTGGACTCTCAGTTGGTGTGGACAGTTACTTTACTGGGGAGAATTAAGGACTTGTCTCTGGCTAATAATGCAGAGACGAGATCAGCTCAGGAGGATTCTAACACTAGCCGCAGGCAGACCCGAAAACTAACACCGCTCAACCTCTTCATCCAGGAGGGTACGGGCTACTGGTGCGGTGTGCCTCATTCTTTTCCTGCGCAGGAGCCAAGTAAAGAAATAAAAGCAGGTAAAGTCTGGGGTGAGTGCGCTAGATATACATAAAAGAATAGTAAATAAGTCAAACACTAAGAAATCTAGCTAATCCACAGAGAACATCTAACAAGACATACCAACGACAGACACACATCTCTAAGTTAGTTTCTAATTCCATTTGTATTGCACAATTCTCCTCCTCCCAATTTGAAGCCTGAAATATATAAATCTCCTCATCTCCTGAAATGACACATCATCACACATGAAACAATCTACTTATACAATCTATTGGCCATACACTATACAATCTACACAACTATTCAATTTGCATCCAATCAGGCAGGCCCTCCCTCTAAATACTTCTTGGTAGATCTAAAAGAGATTGTACAATCAGATTGTATAGTGTTTGGCCAACTTAGGCTGAATCTAGGCACTCCTGGATCTAAGGGGGTGTGGGTGGGCTCTGATAGGCACTCCTGGATCTAAGGGGGGGAGTGGGCTCTCATAGGCACTCCTGGATCGAAGGGGGATGGGCTCTGATTGTCACTCCTGGATCTAAGGGGGGGGAGTGGGCTCTCATAGGCACTCCTGTATCGAAGGGGGGTGAGCCATGATAGGCACTCCTGGATCTAAGGGGGGTGGGCTCTGATTGTCACTCCTGGATCTAAGGGGGGTGGGCTCTGATTGTCACTCCTGTATCTAAGTGGGAGTGGGCTCTAATAGGCACTCCTGGATCTAAGGGGGGGTAGGCTCTGATAGGCCCTCTTGGATCTAAGGGGGGTGGGCTCTGATAGGCACCCCCGATCTAAGGGGGTGGGCTCTGATTGTCACTCCTGGATCTAAGGGGGGGTGGGCTCTGATAGGCACAACTGGATCTAAGGGGGGTGGGCTCTGATCGTCACTCCTGGATCTAAGGGGGGGTGGGCTCTGATAGGCACTCCTGGATATAAGGGGGGAGTGGGCTCTGATAGGCCCTCCTGGATCTAAGGGGGGGGTGGGCTCTGATGAGCACTCCTGGATCTAATAGGGGGGTGAGCTCTGATAGGCATTCCTGGATATAAGGGGGGTGGGCTCTGATAGGCACTCCTGCATCTAAGGGGGGGGTGGGCTCTGATAGGCACACCTTGATCTAAGGGGGGGGGGGGCGGGTGAGCTCTGATAGGCACTCCTGGATCTAAGAGGGGTGGGCTCTGATAGGCACTCCTGGATCTAAGGGGGGTGGGCTCTGATAGGCCCTCCTGGATCTAAGGGGGGGTGGGTTGGTTCTGATAGGCACTCCTGAATCTAAGGGGAGACTCTGGTGGTCACTCATGGATTTGGAGGAGATCTCTGATGGGAACTCTGGGACATACCGTGTCTTGAAAATGTAATCCTACCCCTTGAAATTACCCAAATTTTGTCATGTTACAATCACTGGCGGCTGGTGTCCCAGGTGGAGTATATTTGGTATCACTCTGCCTGTAACAGGAGCCGGGTGCTATACAGGACTCGTCGGCTCTGTTCTCTACCGTAGTCGCATGCTTCCTCTATTCACACTGATGCTCGGGGATGGCGGGTCGGGAACCCATGATCTGGGCTTGTTGACCCGCCATCCCAGAGCAGGAGATGGCGGGCCACATCAAAGGGCGCCGTGGGCCAGCCTGTGGGCCCCCCTGGTGTATAGTATTAGCACTGATCACTCTATTGGGGTCACTGGTTCCCACAAGGTGTCAGTTAGTGTCAGATTGTTTGTCGCAATATCGCAGTTCCGCTGATGGCCGTCATTTCTAGTATAAATAAATAAATATAAATTTCAGTATATATCGCATCGTTTGTAGATGCGATAACGTTTGTGTAAACGAATCAATATACACTATTGGGATATTTTTATTAACAAAAACATGTGGCCTAAGTTTATGAAGAAACTTGTTTTTTTTTATTTGATAATGTTTTTTGGTGGGAAGTAAAAGTTGTTTTTTTTTTCTTTGTTTAATATTGTCGTTCTTTTCCTGTTTATGACGCAAAAACTAAAAAGCGGCGAGGTGATGAAATCCCACCAATAGAAGGCGTTATTTGTGGGATAAAACTATAGAAATGAGATTTGGGTGTCACATGACCGCCATTGTCGGGGAAAGTCACATCTGCGCTACAGGAGACGATTCATTATGACACCAAAGGGGAAAGTTTGTCCCCGGAAGAGCCCAGAGTGCCCCCTGATGGGGGATCTATCAGACATTTTAGGGGCGCTTTAGCTTGGGCCCCCTGATTCCATTCTGTATGATCAGAGGAGAGCACATCCCCTCCCCCGGCATTTATGGGGTTAATGGATTCCAGTGAAAACATCAGCTCGGCTTGTTAAAGTGTAAGTAAACCCCCTATCATTTTCAGCCAAGGAAGCTGCCATCTTTGCCTCTGTTTAATCTACAACTGCCATGATGCTGCACATGTAATCAGTTATGACACCGACCATTGGATGGATAGTTTGACAGTTTGACAGTTTGGTTGAGAGCACAACCAATGGGAGTGTTACATTTCCTGCACGTGCCGGAAATGAAACTGTTTTAATGGATGGGTTTACTTCCGCTTTAAGCCTGAGGACGTCTCTGAGCCACACATGCGCAGTAGCTGCCGGGAAGATTTCATGCTTCCCCCTCTCCTCCTGTGAAGTCACGTGGTCTCGTCCTGCACATGACTCCCGCAGAGAGTGACGTAACAGCTCAGGTGGGAGTGGGCGTGAGCAGTGCATGGGACGGAAGTGATCAGTGGATGGGGTGGGTGTGGCCTGAGCCAGTAAATAGCCGCGTGGGAGAAGGGAAGAGCGTCAGTCTGCGGAGAGCGGGGAGGAGGGAACATCTTCCACACTGACATCACACGAACATGACACGTGACTTCATTCTGCCTGATGCGTGCAGAGTGACGTAGAGTGGAGTGGGCAAGGCCTAAACCAGTAAACGGCTATGCGGGGAAGGTAGCTGTCAGGGACGTACTGGGCTTGAACCTGGGACCTCTTCTGTGTCTGGCGTTGGCTCTTCCCACAGCCTGGAATCTGACTACTCTTTGCCTGCCGTTTATGCTGTTTACCCTGATGTGAATGACCTGGCTTGTCTGACTCCGCTGCTCTGCATACCTACACCTGCTGACCTGCATCCGCGGTCCCGCACACCTGCACTTGCTGACCTGCATCCGCTGCTCTGCATACCTGCGCCTGCTGACCTGCATCCGCTGCTCTGCATACCTGCACCTACTGACCTGCATCCTCTGCTTCCGGCTCCAGCTGTTCCAGCTTTCGCTTGGCTTTACTACACCCAGACAAGAGGACCAAGCAGGCACCCTTACCTCACCGCGCTCTTACCACTACTGTCCCCACTCCAGTAGTCTCTGATCCAGGGTTGTACAGGAGGTCTCCCTCTGCACGTCAGGCTCACACCGAAGGTACGTGACAGTAGCATGTCGGAGCGGAGAGGAGGGTACATCTCCCACACAGCGCCAGAGGAAGGAGGAACATGCCGCCTCTGCTCAGCCTCTGAGGAACTTCAACTCCCAGCAAATCTCTGTCCGCATGAGGAATTACAACTCCCAGCAATCTCTGTCCCCATGACAAAGTTGTCGGTACAAATACAGACAGACTAACAAACAAATAAGGGAACGTCTTCACTGCACGTGTACCATAGTGTGAGCCATAAAAAGCACTATAAAATAAATGTGCAATGTGGCAGCAAACACCGTGGGGGCCAGGCAGTCCTTATAGGAGAGTATTGTGGAGGGGCAGAAACCTGCACCTATAAAGACCAAAAAATTCAATCAAAAGGATCCGAAAATCAAAGGGTCAGAATCTGCAGTCTATGGTTATTGGGGACATATGGCAGGAAAGGTTAGGAATGTAAGCTAGTAAAGTTCCCCCTCATAAACACTGATCTTTACAGAAATACAGAAAGCAAATAGAAAAACTGACATCATGACCATGAAGCATAATGTCAATATAATTTCAGCAAATGGAGCACAATCAGCAATAGGTATACAAATGTCGTAGTGTACTTTACCCAGATATAAGGTTAGATACTCTGCAGATGATAGATGTTACCATAATCTGCCGTGCTTGGTTATCTGCAGGGATGAAGGTAGCAATAGTGTCCAATGGACTGGATATCAGTACAGCTGAGCGAGGAATCGCCTCATTTTCCTACCATTTCCTATTGGGCTCGTCACAGCATATGCCGTACCAGGAGCCCCTTCACCCAGGCTGAATGGGGAGTAACTCCGTAACCACGTCAGAGACGGTAGGCTTATGGATAGCGGCTGGATGTGGTGACCCAAAGTGCCGTTGTCCCACACCTACATGCCCAAAGTCTGTCGAGCCTGAGGATCTCGGACGATGGTGCAAGGTGCACAGTGTCAGATGTTTAGAGGAGAGGGAGTGATGTCAACGCGTTTCACGGGGGAAACCCCCGCTTCTTCAGGGCTAGCGCCCCCTAGCTGAGACGGGTATAAATACCATTGCTGACTCAATCTCAGGAGGAGGAGGAGGATCAATTAACCTTGTTTGTTTACGTAAAACGATGGGTGGCTTGCAAAATTCACTCCGGAGGGAGGATTGTATCAAAGCGTGTTATCTACAGGAAGGCTCATTAACCACTTAACGACCGCCCACTGTAAATATATGTCGGCAGAATGGCACCGACAGGCAGAATCACGTACATATACGTGATTGCCTTTGTATAGTTGGGGGGTCCGATCGGACCCCCCTTCTTTACAGTGGGTGGTCGTTTTACCTTCGGGAGCGATCCGGCATGAGGGGACGGCCGTTCGATTCTGGCCCCCCCCTCTCGATCGCTCCCGGCGAATGAGAGAGCTTCCCCTGCCTGTGTACTGTTTACACAGGCAGGAGGAAGTGATGTCATCTCTCCTGCAGCGCTCACATATACCGAGCGCCGTACAGGAGAAGATGCAGGTTAGTGCACAAAACAGCACACTGACACCAGGACACATAGGCACATAAATCGCCCCCCCAGGCCCCCCCAGATCACCCCCCAGATCACCCCCCAGATCACCCCCCAGCCCCCAGTCACAGTGTCACTGATTGCAGTGACCATTTATTTAGTGATCACTGCAATCAGTGACATTTGTGACTGTAAAAGTGTCACTACATTTAGTTTTAGGTCCAGTGTAGCCCCCTAACCCCCCCTAATAAAGGTTTAACCCCCTGATCACCCCCCAGATAACCCTTTCACCCCCTAGCACCGCCGTCGCTAAGCGATCATTTTTCTGATCGATGTCTTAGCGTCGGTGATGCTGATCGGTAGCCAGTAATTTTTTTTAGGTTCGCCGCAGGTTTTTATAGCGTCGGGTACCCCCATATATTACCTAATAAAGGTTTAACCCCCTTGATCGCCCCCCAGGTAACCCTTTCACCCCCTATCACCACTGTCACTAAGCGATAATTTTTCTGATCGATGTCTTAGCGTCGGCGATGCTGATCGGTAGCCAGTAATTTTTTTTAGGTTCGCCGCAGGTTTTTATAGCGTCGGGTACCCCCATATATTATCTAATAAAGGTTTAACCCCTTGATCACCCCCCAGGTAACCCTTCCACCCCCTAGCACCGCCGTCGCTAAGCGATCATTTTTCTGATCGATGTCTTAGCGTCGGTGATGCTGATCGGTAGCCAGTAATTTTTTTTAGGTTCGCCGCAGGTTTTTATAGCGTCGGGTACCCCCATATATTACCTTATAAAGGTTTAACCCCCTTGATCGCCCCCCAAGTAACCCTTTCACCCCCTATCACCACTGTCACTAAGCGATAATTTTTCTGATCGCTGTCTTAGCGTCAGTGATGCAGATCGGTAGCCAGTAATTTTTTTTAGGTTCGCCGCAGGTTTTTATAGCGTCAGGTACCCCGATATATTACCTAATAAAGGTTTAACCCCCTTGATCGCCCCCCGGGTAACCCTTTCACCCCCTATCACCACTGTCGCTAAGCGATCATTTTTCTGATCGCTGTCTTAGCGTCGGTGATGCAGATCGGTAGCCAGTAATTTTTTTTAGGTTCGCCGCAGGTTTTTATAGCGTCAGGTACCCCCATATATTATCTAATAAAGGTTTAACCCCCTGATCGCCCCCCAGGTAACCCTTTCACCCCCTATCACCACTGTCGCTAAGCGATCGTTTTTATGATCGTTGTCTTAGTTTCGGTGATGCCGATAGGTAGCCAGTAATTTTTTTTTAGGTTCGCCGTCAGGTTTTTATATAGCGTCAGGTACCCCCATATATTACCTAATAAAGGTTTTAACCCCCTAATTGCCCATAGTTAACCCTTTCACCAGTAATCACCATATAAGTGTTACGGGTGACGCTGGTTAGTTAGTTTGCTTTTTATAGTGTCAGGGCACCCGCCGTATATAACCCAATAAAGGTTTAACCCCCTGATCGCCCGGCGGGTGATATCAATTAGGTTTTAGCGTCAGAGAGGGTCTGCGTCACACCCCAGGCAGCGTCAGGTTAGTGCCAGTAGCGCTAACACCCACGCGTTAAGCATACACCCCCCTTAGTGGTATAGTATCTGAACAGATCAATATCTGATCTGATTAGATCTATACTAGCGTCCCCAGCAGTTTAGGGTTCCCAAAAACGCAGTGTTAGCGGGATCAGCCCAGATACTTGCTGGCACCTGCGTTTTGCCCCTCCGTCCAGCCCAGGCCACCCAAGTGCAGTATCGATCGATCACTGTCACTTGCAAAACACAACACACATAACTGCAGCGTTCGCAGAGACAGGCCTGATCCCTGCGACTCCAGTGCTGTAGGAGGTGATTTCACCACCACAGTTAAAAAAAAAAAAGCATATATGCCGAAGCATTGGGGCAGCAGGGGCGGAGGAGCGATTTTGCTCCTAATGGCGCGTACATACGGTCGAAATTCCGACGGAGGCTTGCCCGTGGAAAAGTCTGACCATGTGTACGCGGCATAACTTTTGCGGGAAGATGCCCCCATGCTTCGGCATATATAAATGGTGCATGTATGCCCATCATTAGAAGTGGGTGGATGAAGGGCGGTATTCTAATGGTGGGCATACCCACCGATCAATCTTTTTTTTTCGTTCAGCCAACAGGCTGCATGAAAAAAAAGATTACAATACATGTCCAACAAGGACCAGCAACGTACTGGTATGTTGCTGGACTTTGAATGTTTATACCAGAATGATGCCAGTGGGTTTAGGTATCATCTTGGTATCATTCTTTTCAGCCAGCGGCCGGCTTTCATGTAAAAGCAATCCTAGTGGCTAATTAGCCTCTGGACTGCTTTTACAAGCAGTGGGAGGGAATGTCCCCCCCCCCCGGATATAAAAAGCGCCATCGGGAAATTGGGAAAGCATTTTATCACACCGATCTTGGTGTGGTCAGATGCTTTGAGGGCAGAGGAAAGATCTAGGGTCCAATAGACCCCAGTTTTTTCAAAAAAGAGTACCTGTCATTACCTATTGCTATCATAGGGGATATTTACATTCCCTGAGATAACAATAAAAATGATTAAAAAAAAATATGGAAGCAACAGTTTAAAAATAAAATAAAAAAGCAAAATTAATAATAATAAAAAAAAAAAAGCACCCCTGTCCTGCCCTGCTCTTGCCCAATGGCGAACGCAAGCGTCGGTCTGGCGTCATATGTAAACAGAAATTGCACCATGCATGTGAGGTATCACCGCGAAGGTCAGATCGAGGGCAGTAATTTTAGCAGTAGACCTCCTCTGTAAATCTAGCGGCGTAACCTGTAAAGGCTTTTAAAGGCTTTTAAAAATGTATGTAGTTTGTCGCCAATGCGCGTTTGTGCGAAATTTTAAAGCTTGTCGTGTTTGGTATCTATGTACTCGGCCTAAGATCATCTTTTTTATTTCATCAAACATTTGGGCAATATAGTGTGTTTTAGTGCATTAAAATTAAAAAAAGTGTATTTTTTCCCCAAAAAATGCGTTTGAAAAATCGCTGCGCAAATACTGTGTAGAAAAAAAAATTGCAACACCCACCATTTTAATCTGTAGGGCCTTTGCTTTAAAAATATATATAATGTTTGGGGGTTCAACATAATTTTCTTGCAAAAAAAAAAAATGTTTTCATGTAAACAAAAAGTGTGAAAAAGGGCTTTGCCTTCAAGTGGTTAGAAGAGTGGATGTAAGCTTCCTAATGTTGTGTATAAAATGCCAGAACAGTTCAAAACCCCCCCAAATGACCCCATTTTGGAAAGTAGACACCCCAAGCTATATACTGAGAGGCATGTCGAGTCCATGGAATATTTTATATGTTGACACAAGTTGCGGAAAATAGACAATTTATTTTTTTATTTTTTATTTTTTTGCACAAAGTTGTCACTAAATGATATATTGCTCAAACATGTCATGGGCATATGTGGAATTACACCCCAAAATACATTCTGTTGCTTCTCCTGAGTACGGGAATACCACATGTGTGAGACTTTTTGGGAGCCTAGCCGCGTACGGGACCCCAGAAACCAATCACCGCCTTCAGGCTTTCTAAGGGTGTAAATTTTTGATTTCACTTCTCACTGCCTATCACAGTTTCGGAGGCCATGGAATGCCCAGATGGCACAAAACCCCCCCAAATTACCCCATTTTGGAAAGTAGACACCCCAAGCTATTTGCTGAGAGTTATGGTGAGTATTTTGCAGATCTCGCTTTTTGTCACAAAGTTTTGAAAATTAAAAAAAAAATAAAAATTTTTTTTTTTTTTTTTCTTCATTTTCAAAAACAAATGAGAGCTGTAAAATACTCACCATGCATCTCAGCAAATAGCTTGGGGTGTCTACTTTCTAAAATGGGGTCATTTGGGGGGGTTTTGTGCTATTTTTGCATTTTATGGCCTTCGAAACTGTGATAGGTAGTGAGGAGTGAAATTAAAAATTTGTGCCTAGAAATCCTGAAGCCGGTGCTTGGTTTTCGGGGTCCCGTACGCGGCTAGGCTCCCAAAAAGTCCCACACATGTGGTATCCCCGTACTCAGGAGCAGCAGCAAAATGTATTTTGGGGTGCAATTCCACATATAACCATGGCATGTGTGAGCAATATATCATTTAGTGACAACTTTTTGTATTTTTTTTTTTTTTTTTAGTCATTATTCAATCACTTGCGACAAAAAAAAAAAATATTCAATGGGCTTAACATGCCTCTCAGCAATTTCCTTGGGGTGTCTACTTTCCAAAATTGGGTAATTTGGGGGGGTTTGTACTGCCCTGCCATTTTAGCACCTCAAGAAATGAGATAGGCAGTCATAAATTAAAAGCTGTGTAAATTCCAGAAAATGTACCCTAGTTTGTAGACGCTATAACTTTTGCGCAAACCAATAAATATACGCTTATTGACATTTTTTTTACTAAAGACATGTGGCTGAATACATTTTGGCCTAAATGTATGACTAAAATTGAGTTTATTCGATTTGTCTTATAACAAAAAGTAGAAAATATCATTTTTTTTCAAAATTTTCGGTCTTTTCCGTTTATATCGCAAAAAATAAAAATCGCAGAGGCAATCAAATACCATTAAAAGAAAGCTCTATTTGTGGGAAGAAAAGGACGCAAATTTCGTTTCGGTACAACATTGCATGTCCGCACAATTTCCAGTTAAAGCAGCGCAGTGCAAAATTCTGAAAACAGCTCTGGTCCTTTAGCTACAAAATGGTCCGGGGCTTAAGTGGTTAAAGAACATTAAAGAACAGGTACATACTACCGGGCATTAAAGGAAAACAAAAACAAACATGTATACCACAACATACATAGAACAAAGAACATGACAGATACCTAAATTTTATATATAGTGTAAACACATCTATGTCGATTAGTAGCAAAAGCATTCTATTAAATATATTGTAATAAAGAAGAGGTACCAATGATAATACAGAACTAAGAGTACATAGTACAGAGTGCAACATACAGAATACAGATGCCACATGGAGATACAACATCTATTCTAAAAAGACTTGTAAATGTAACTCCTTGTTGAGTCCGTGTGGCATCAAAGTATTTAATTTATAAATCCAGAGTTTTTCCTTTTGGAGGAGCACTTTGTCAAAGTCACCCCGTCTTTTACTGAGTTTTAAGGCATAGATCCCCTTATCCGTCAGTCCATCTGGTGTGGACCGATGATGAAGGAGAAAATTTTGGGCCAGCGGACTTTTAGGTTTCTTGTGTTTAAAATCTCCTAAATGTTCGCCAATGCATACACAAAGTTGACGCCTAGCTTTTCCTATATAGGTCTTATTGCAAGGACATTGCAGACTATAAATTACTTTTGTGGTAGCATAATTAACCACTTGCTTATTGGGCACTTAAACCCCCTCCTTTTCAGCTTTCAGCATTGTCACATTTTGAATGACAATTGTGTGGTCATACTACACTGTACCCAAATTACATTTTTATAATTTTTTTCCCCACAAATAGAGCTTTCTTTTGGTGGTATTTGATCACTACTGGTTTTTTTATTTTGTGTTAAAAAAAAATGTAAAGACCAAAAATGTGGAAAAAAATATACAAAACGTTTGCAAAAGTAATTTTTCTACTTAATTGATGTACGCTGATGAGGCTGCATTGATGGGCATTGATAGGCATCACTGGTGGGCACTGATGAGGCGTCCCTGGTGGGCACCATGAGGTGACACCGGTGGGCACTGATGGGTGGGGCTGAAGGGCATTGATAGGTGGCACAGAAGGGCACTAATAGGTGGCACTGATAGGTGGCAGTGATGGGCACTGATGGGTGACAGTGATGGGCACTGATGGGTGACACTGATAGGCAGCACTGCTAGGTGGCACTGATGAGGCATTGATTGGCACCACTGGTGGGCATTGATAGGTGGCATTCGTGGGCATTGATAGTTGGCACTGATTGGTGGCATTTATATACACTGGTGGGCACTGATATGCACAGATGAGGCGGCTATGCCTCTTTCTTTTTGGAACCAATGTCCCTTACACAGAAGCCGATGATCGGCTGTCAGCGTGAGGAGAAAAAAAAGATTACCGATCTTCTGTTTACATCACGTGATCAGCTGTCATTGGCTGACAGCTGATCACGTGGTAAGGGGAGAGGGCGGTGGGAGATGAGTGGGTTGGCGGGCCTGGGGGGGCGCAATCACCCCTGAGGAGGAGGGAAGCAGGCTGGGGTATGTAGAGATTGCTGGGACCTGTAATATCTCCAAAGAAAAAAGCATGCTGGGATATTTAGTCCCGTAGAATCCTATTCCAGGCTGGGAGCTGAAGCCCCATTACTTACACAGTGCATGCTGGGAGTTGTAGTTCCTCAGAGGCGGCAGGTTCCCAAGACACACAGACACGCCCTGACCCAGCTGCAGTACGGACGATGGCTCATCCCTCCAGAGTGCAACGTTGTCTGTGTGGAGGTATGTTCCATCCTCCCGCTCTCCGCACACTAACACCCACATCTCCACTCACATATCACACGGGAGGCAATGCCTCTTATCAGGCTCTGCTACCCCCACCCACCTACCACTGAAGATGTGGCTTCAATTGCCTGCCCTCTCCCACACTCAGGGTGGTGGTGCTTACCGCAGGCCCCACCTACCTGACTGGGTAATAACATTTATAGGTAAATTTGATCCAGGGAATATCTGATTGCCTCTCGGGGGATCAGAAAGGGATTTTTTTCCCTAGCTGTAGCACAATGGATCGTGCTATGCTAGGATTTTTTGCCTAGCTCTGAATCAACTGCCTCTCCCCAGAACCCAATACATGCATTCATCTACCACCAAGGGTGGCAATTCCCCTTAGGCTCTGCTACACCCACTCATCTATCACCAAGGGTGGCATTTCCTTTTCCAGGCTCTGCTACCTCATCTACCACCAAGAGCGGTATGGGGTGAGTGTGGGCAGTGGAGCTTCCTCCCCAAGTTTCATCTGTCCTCACTCCCACACGCCCAGTACGTTGAATTGTCTGGAGACGAGAAGAGAGCAAATTGGGCAATAGACCCATAAAAACAAAGAACACATTGCAGTACACAACTACTTCTCGTAGAAGATGAAGCCACACAGAGAAGGAGGATCCTGTCATAGTAGGATATATTTGTCTGTCTTGCTCCACCGTGGACAAGAAAAAAAAAATATTTGTCTGTGTTGTCGCTCAC
The DNA here is from genome assembly GCA_029206835.1 of Rana muscosa. Lineage (NCBI taxonomy): Eukaryota > Metazoa > Chordata > Amphibia > Anura > Ranidae > Rana > Rana muscosa. Next base: position 76,971,693 of record CM055117.1, on the reverse strand, counting down.
CTCACATATAAAGAAATGCTCAAAAAATGTGCTTTAGGCAGTTATCTTCTCTGCAAAGGGCTAAAAAGAGATTGTAGACAGTCCACTTTGGGACTACATTACAGTGCAGTGTTTGCTGTACATCTCTTCTCTGCTATCCCGTCTGTGTGCGCAGTCTAAGCTGTAAAGTGTGGGAAGAGGGTGTACCACTTTACAAAGGATAGACAGCAGGACCTGTTCGCCCAGAGTACGGTGAATTGTCTGCAGATGAGAAGAGAGCAAATTGGGCAATAGACCCATAAAAACAAACAACACATTGCAGTACACAACTATTTCGCACAGAAGATGAAGCCACACAGAGAAGGAGGATCCGCATCTCATCGTGTCACAGTAGGATATGTTTGTCGGTCTTGCACCACCGCGGACAAGAATAAAAAAATGTTTGCCTGTGTTGTCTCTCACCTCACATAGAAAGACACATGCTCAAAAAAATGAGCTTTAGGCAGTTCTCTTCTGTGCAAAGGGCTAAAAACAGATTGTAGACAGTCCACTTCGGGACTACATTACATGAGAGTACAGTGTTTGCTATACATCTCTTCTCTGCTGTCCCATCTGTGTGCGCAGTCTCAGCTGTAAAGTGTGGGAAGAGGGTGTACCCCTTTACAGAGGATAGACAGCAGGACCTGTTCGCCCAGAGTACGGTGAATTGTCTGGAGACGAGAAGAGAGCAAAATGGACAATAGACCCATAAAAACAAAGAACACATTTCAGTACACAACTACTTCTCGCAGAAGATGAAGCCACACAGAGAATGAGGATCCACATCTCATCCTGTCATAATAGGATATATTTGAAAATAAAAATAAATATTTGTCTATGTCGTCACATAGAAAGACACATGCTCAAAAAATGAGCTTTAGGCAGTTCTCTTCTGTGCAAAGTGTGGGAAGATGGTGTACCCCTTTACAGATAATAGACAGCAGGACCTGTTCACCCAGAGTATGGTGAATTGTCTGAAGATAAGATGGGCAGCCTTTATGGGCACTGACCCCAAAAAAAGACCACCAGCTGCCACTGAGTATATAGCAGTCTTGTTTTGGAAATTCCTTAATGTCAATCAGCTAAATCTAAATTTTTCGATTGAGCATGATGTTTCCAGTATCAACTTTTTAGACATCACCCTAAAGGGAGATCGAACTACGGGTGATGTTTCTACATGCACCTATAGGAAACCATGCTCTGGTAACACTACACTCTTTGCAGCTAGTTGTCATCCATCCCATACCATCAATGCCATCCCCTATGGGGAGTTTATTCGAGCCAAACGCAATTGCTTAACAAGCTCAACCCTTGAACTAGAATGTAAGGTCATTCATCAGTGCTTATTGGACCGAGGTTATAATGAATCTGTTATATACCAAGGACTGGAAAAGGTTTTGAAAATGAATAGAGAGGAATTACTGTCAGATAAGCCTAAAACCAAGAGGGAGTATAAAAATAAAAATAAGAGTAAATCTCATCAACCTCACGATTCTAGTAACAGAAAAACGGGTAAACCTATTACATTTGTAACTACATTTTCCCAAGAATATAATCAGTCAGAATAATAAAAAAGAATCTGCCAATATTGTATACAGACAAAGATTCAAATGGGATTTTGCAAGCAGGTTGCCTTTTTTCTAGCCGACGTGCGCCCACACTGGGGACTGCACTATCACCTAGTCTATTCTCATCCAAACAATGCCAACCTACCTGGCTTTCCTATCCTGGAAGTTATCCCTGCAATATAAAAACCTGTAGGTATTGTAATTTGTGTGATCTGGGTAAAACATTTGTTGCCACAGCTACAGATGAAGAGTTCACTATACAGCAATACATAAACTGTGGCACAAATTATGTAATTTACCTGATCACCTGCATTTCATGCAGCCTCCAATATGTAGGCTGTACCACACGTCCTTTGAGAACCCGTATAGGGGAACACTATTGTGACACAAATAATTTAAACGCTAGAAATATTTCGAATGCAACACGTCACTTTAGGGAATGTCATCAGGGCGATCTTTCCTCTTTTCGTTTTAGAGGAATAGAACGGTTGTCTCACTCGCCCAGAGGAGGTGACAGGGAGAGAAGACTTTTGGGGAGAGAAGCATGGTGGATTTTTAGATTAAAACTAGATCGCCTCGGGGGTTAAACCTGAGGTGGGATCTGGACTTGCCTCTCCCCGGAGTCTCCCCTCTTTTTCTTTTCTTTTTTTTTCTTTCTTTCTTTCTTTCTTTTCCTCCTCTGGTGCCCCCTTTTTTCACATACCTGGATTATTATTTTTATCTTTGTATTTAATGTTTTTTGAATTTATTGGTGTATTTTAATTTATATGTGTGTGCGCATGCGTGGCTGCGTGCATACATGTACATATTATCACTATAGGGTGTGTGAAAAATAGTGGCTTAAACATGGATCACCCAACATGTATTTCAGCTGATTCCCCTTTTGGATAATTGCCTGCAGTCAATTTAGACAATTAATGGGTGGAGCCAGTGATCCTCAGAGCTACTATTTATTTCACAAGTTTCATGTCTGTAATGTGGTTATGACTAAGGCCTTATAGGCTGAAACGCGTCAACCTTTCCTATTTGCGTTTGTCTACTGTGGCTTGTCAATAAATACATAAAAATTTTTAGAGCAACGACCGGAGTGCGGATCATCTTTTCTTCATAGCAGTCTTGTGACTTCTATCAGTGTCTGGTTGAAGCTTGTAGGAGTTTTCATTCTGCTCTGACTGTCCTATAAGGATGAAAGACCCCTGACCTTCTTTCTGGACAGTGCTGATTGGCTCTTTGCTGATCACATGCACTCTCCCAAGAAAAAAAAACATTCTCCAGCAATACACACCAAACTGAGCATATGCAACTTTTCCCCTAGCCTCTGTTTTATCAGGAGATGGAGTGGGGACTGTGAAAGAAGGGGAGGATCAGAGAAGACAGGCTCTAACAGCCTTTTTACACAATGCAGAGGATTAACCCCTTAGGTTCCACAATGAGTATAACAAGCATTCTTTACTGCACATACAGACCGATTTGACTGTTGTGGGTTTAGTAACACTTTAATTAAAACAGGTTATGTTCACCCATGATGAGGTTTACAGGCATACAAATTCAACAGGTGATGTAGCAAAGACATAGGCACAAACATAGTTGCATGTACAAAGAAAATGAGAAGGTAGTGTTTGTGCGCTCGGGACAATTCCCCACATATGGGCCAGAGAACGTAGCCCAGGGTGCAATTTATTTAACTGATTATAGATTCAAAAGGCCAAACCTTTCCAAACTGTCATTTTGTTTGCACTCTAGCTATGGTCTATTATCTCCAGTAATGGCCTTGGGCATCTAATCTGTAAGTACATCAGTACTCATTGTGCATCGTCCTAAGAGCAAAGTGTTCTGTACGGAAGGTTCTCTTATAGTAAACAAGCTAAATAAACACTGAACAATGGCTTATAATTTGTCTGTGGGTCTGTGAAAGCTGTGGCAGAAATTCCACACTCATGGAATAGAATCACTCATCCCAGCACTGTACCCCTTGCTGAGATCTCATTACCAGCAACAGGACATGTCAAAATATGACATACTTAACTCCTACTTAAAGGTAGAAGAGGTTCTTTAAAACAAATATACAGTGCAGTACTAGCTTGTTCTACATTGCTTGTGTGTCAGCGGTAACACGGATGGGAAATTCCCCAACAGGTCTGCTTTTACAGTTTTGTCATCCACTATAATAGGTGAAGGCAGACGCTATCTGGGCTACATTGTGTAGCGCACCCCCTTAAGGGCCACAGATAGAATGGGATCCCCCACCCTACACAGCCAGGAACACCAAATTTACACAGGCACTCAGAGTCAGAGAACAGTCTGTGACTTTGTTTTTTTAGTTTTAATTAGGCTTATAAACTTGGATAGAGATTGAAGATTATGGGATGCCCACTTGACTTAAGAACAATTTCAGGAACAACTTTTCCTTTATACAGTCCTATATACAGTCTCAATAAACACTCCACTTCTTCCTCCAGCACTCACTTGCTGGCAGAAACTCAGCTGGGACACTGTGTGAAGATCTGACAGTCAGTCAGATTAAAGACAATGGCCCATTACAGGCAGGAACCCAAAGCCCCTTGGTTGTGTAGCAAACGTTCCCAGCACCACCTCTTCAGGCACTGCCAACCAGCCTGGCTGCAGCTGCCCCTTTCACTAGTCCTACAGGCAAACTTCTCCCCACAGTCCTCCAGACTGACACTCACCAGCCCACCCGGCTGACTTTTAGGAGATCTCCCAGTAGTGCTGACCTGCTCCTGCTGTCCTCTCACTTGCTCCTGTGCCTCCAAGAAGGATTTCCTCTGTGTGTTATAGAGGAAATCTTCCAGCACCTGAGCCCCACACCCAAGGTCACCCCCACAGATAAGAGGGCACTCGAAAGGGCCACCGACAGCCTCCTCAGCACTCCATCTCCATCTTACACCCGACTGCATGCTGGCATGACTGATGTCTATTTAGGTGGTGTGCTGCCCCTGCCAGCTCATTTTGCTGGAAATAAGCCATGGTCCTCATAAATATTCCAAACAGACCCTCCTAGCTTCCACCCACTACATCTAGATCCTTCTTCAAGGTTCCAGAAAACAGGGGGGAGGCACTAGAAGAGCTGTCTTAATGTTAGCCTCCCTGAGTTACTAAACCCTGACCCAGATTTAACCCAGGCCTGGCTCTCAGCCAAAGCCATTTTGCCTATTCTAACTACTAACCTATTTACACCTAGCACACTAGAGGGTACTACAATGATAAAGGAGGACTCCATGAAAAAATGAATTCCTCTATTTCTACTTGTATATATTCAAGGAACAATGGCATTGTGGTTTTAAATGGCACTGTGTATTTGCCTATTTCTGTGAAACAAACCCTTTCTGAATGGCGCCTTTGCTGAGCAAGTGACCTCCTGTGTTCTATAAGCAGCAGGACAGTTGCTCGGCACAGACCTGGAAGCTAGTGGAGAATACTACAGTAGTGTTGCCCAAATACAGTGATTACCAGGGGGAGACGGAGACACACAGACACAAGATGACGGGCAGGAAGGAGGGAGTGAGGGGAGCTGAGGGGACAGCGCATGACAGAGGGACAAACTTTGACCACGGTGATTAGGGCGGAGCAACCCTGATTTTCATGGTCTGTTTAGAGAGGGCATACAGGAAGTGGCAGATTCAGTTTTTTTTTTTTACAGTTTAGAGGGGGCAGATTACACGGCACAAGCGATCTGCTGTGTAATCTGCTTTAAGTGACCAGGAAATCTATTTTTTTTTTGGGTTAACAAACAGTTTTACACACAAATATGCGGCCTCTCAGCGGGTGGGCCTTGGTGTAGAGTGGTCGCATATTTGCAATTATTAGTACAAATACAGCTGTGCTGAGAGTACGTGCCTTGCACACTCCTGGCAAAGTTGCCTGCGGCTAACGGAAAGCTCCCGATCACTACTTGCGATCAGGAGCTCTCCGATCATGTGACCGCCGGGACAGCCAATCACGGCGGTCACATGATCATAAACACCGCCCTGTCTCCCGGCATCCTAAACCCCTTAAAAGGCCATTAAGTGCTTGCTCCAAGGGGTTAAAAAGTTTTGAAGCCAGAAAGAGTCTGTATACGAACCAGCCAACGAGCATTTTCAGAAGCAGTTTACGAATGCAAGCCCAGGCATTTCTCTCATGATAGCTTTATTTTATAGTAAACCCATCACAGAGATGGGCAGTTCATGTACATGCACTATTTTTTGACAACTAGCCACACATTTTTGGGGCAATGCACATTCATCAGCATGTACATTGTAGTGACAAATATCAAAACGTAACACTTTTTAGCCAATACTTTAGATAGTGTGATCAGTCTTATCTATTACACCCATATCACAGGAAGTGAAGGCAAATCTCCCCAACATTACAGAGACAGTAAAAAGCAACCTGGTAGGGATATCAATGCTCCCCACTCTATAAAAAACTTAGAAAAAAGTTTGGGCCATTCATATGCTTTGAGGCCTCATTCAGGCTGGCACTCCTGCATTTAGCCTTTTCAAATGTGAAAATGTCATGTGTGACGAAACACGTAGGGTAAAGCTACTTGCTGGTGTTATTGCGCAACCGGAAGTGGTTCGGATTTTGTTTTGTGTGCTGGCAGGATTTCTTATTTTAATATGCGATCATTTGTGGAAGCCTGTGAGTACGATTTACATAACAATAAAAGTGTTTATGGGATTTTACACTATGTGGAGGCTCTGCTCTTCTTTTTACCTTTTGAGCATGTGTGGCTGTCGGCTAAAAGGGAAGATTTGTATAAGCAACCGGACCATGTGGGGACTCTGAGGAGGACCAGTAGGGATGCTGTTTTTGTAAATTCATGCACCATATGCTGCTTTTGACGTCTCTATATTAGAGGGTCATATACATTTAGTAAGCTATCATTTGTGACCATTCTGGTGTAGGTTCCTGGTCTGGTGTTACACGTTTCAAGATCTTTTGGTGGAATATCTGTATAGACTCTTATATCATTACTGTGGGGCGTTATATGTGTATTTGTTTTACCATTTTTGCTTCATACTGTTCACATTGGATTATATGTTTTATTAATTAGCACAACACAGTGGATTTACATAGCTTTTTTTTTAAAAAAATTCTCAAAAGGCAGGTAAATGGTACTATGAAAAATTTGTTACATGAATTTGTATTCATTTAGAAATGTCATCCTAATACATATAAACATATTTAGAAGAGGAACCAGGGGTGGCCCCTAAAAAACCCCAGTGAAAAATGTATCTATCTCGGTACCCAAATATTGAACAATTAAATAAACATACTGTATGCTTGACAGTTCCGGTGTGAATGAGGCCTAACTCTTATTGCTTAGGGCTCACAAGCAAACAGTGCGCTTTTTTTGTGCATACTTTAAAGAAGCATCAAATAATTGTTGACTTAAATGCTGCTTTTTGCCAACAAAAATAGATCATACGCCACTTTCGTGTTTGTTGTCCTAGATTGGGACAGAACATTTGTCACAACTTAAGATCATTGTTCTTCTGTTACATGTGCTCTTGCACTGAAACCCCCTTTGCTTTGAACAACCCCAGGCAGAATTTTGGTGCATCCTTAAAGTGTTACTAAACCCACAACAGTAAAATCAGTCTGTATATGCAGTAAAGCATTCTTGTTCTACTCACTGTGGAACCTAAGGGGTTAATCCTCAGCATTGTGTAAAAAGGTTGTTTGATCCTGTCTTCTATGATCCTCCTCTGCTTCCACAGTCCCCAATCCATCCCCTGATAGAACAGAGCCTTGGGGGCAAGCTGCACATGCTCAGTTTGATGTGTATTGCTAGAGAGTTTTTCTTTTTTGGGAGAGTGCATGTGATCAGCACAGGGCCAATCAGCACGGTCCAGACAGAGGTTGAGGGGTCCTGCAGCCTCATAGGACAAACAGGGGAGAATGAAAACTCCTCTTGCAAGCTTTAACCAGTGCTCTGCTGGACACTGATAGAAGTCACAAGACTGCTTTAACCACTTCCGGACCACCGTACAACTATATACGTCGGCACTTTGAATAGCGATATCTCTGTTATGGCAGCAGCTAGGTGCCATAACCCAGGTATCCTCGTCTTCAGCCGGCGGTCCAGTTTTCGATAATGGTGGTATCTGCGGCGGATTCGCCGCAAGATCACTGTTATCGGTGGCAGAAGAGGGCCCCTCCCGCCGCTCTCCCGTGCCCTCCGCAGCTTACCGGAGCCGTCGGCAGTGGCGGAGGCGATCGGGTCCTACCTGTGGCTGGGTATAGAGATGAGTGAAGGGAAGATGGCCCCCACCCGTCTCCATATCATAGCAGGGCGGAAGCAACGTCAAAACATTACTTCCGCCCATAGCTCTTAAAGGGCCACTTTTTTTTTTTTTTCAAATGACAATTTATTTTTATTTTTTATTGCATATTAGTGTAAATATGAGATCTGGGGTCTTTTTGACCCCAGATCTCATATTTAAGAGGACCTGTCATGCCTTTTTCTATTACAAGGGATGTTTCAAACCACACATGTGAGGTATCGCCGTGATCGTTAGAGCCCTAGAACTCCTCTGTAACTCAAAAGATGCAACCTGTAGAATTTTTTAAACATCGCCTATGGAGATTTTTAAGGGTAAAAGTTTGTCGCCATTCCACCTAGCGGGCGCAATTTTGAAGCAATATAAAAAATAAATTTAGGGAGTGCTTGCTAACTGTGTGGGGGAGGTGCTTTGACTGGGGGAAGACAGAGATCCGTGTTCCTGCAAAAACACAAGATCTCCATCTTCCCCTCTGACAGAGTGGTGATCTGCCTTGTTTACATAAACATACCGCTGTTCTGTCTGCCTCAGGAACGATCGGCGGGTCCTGGAGATGGACCCGCTGATTGGCTCCCGCTTAGGGTGCCCACATGTCCCGGATTGCCCGGGACTGTCCCGCAATTGACATGTCTGTCCTGGGTCCCGGGCACCTTCATTCTGGGACAATACAATGTCCCGGAATGAAATAGAGGATACAGCCACCCAGGGCCGATCCGATACGGGGTGCAGAGGGTGCAGTGCACCGAGGCGCCAGAGGGGAGGGGGCGCCAAAGTTTCAGGGAGCATCGTTGGTCCCGAGTGTGTTGCCAACTAGTCTGGCGCCGGTGTTTTGTCCTAGACGAGTCACGAGCGCATGTCAGCGAGGGCGCCGTGACCTCCTCGTTCATTGCCCCCTACCTCCGCCGCCCACTGACCCGCCCGCCGGCAACAGTGTCCACACCCCCCGCCCAGTGCCCGCTGTATCCATACTAAGGAGGGAAGAGGAGGTAAGTTAGGTCCGCCCCACCTCCTCCCCATGTCCCCCCTGTGCCTGCCCACAACCCCTTGTGCGGCCAATCTGTGCCTGGAAAGGGGTGTGGGCGGGAGATTTCAAAGCAGCAAGATGCAGCAAGATGCCAGTGACACCACGCTGCGCTGGACACCGTCTCCTCCAGCCAGAGGCGCCGCGGCTGTCAACACAGAGAGAGAGAGAGAGCCGCACCTGGGGATGATTACCGCTGCACTGCTCTCCTATCACCGAGATCTGTCAGTGTCCACTGACATGGAGGTGGCTCAGGATTCAGGAAGAGGAAGACATACTCCGCTGCTCCGCATGTTTCCCCCGCCCGCAGCCTTAGCCTTCACACATGATGAGCAGGGAGTCGGGGACCGAGAGCACTACTACAGGACATGAGTGAGTAACTTCAGCAGAACTGGAGCTTCCTTTTACTTCAGGTTCTGCACTGTACACTATGCAGCCTGGGACATTGATCCATCTTTCACTCCTCCTCTTCCCCCTCCTCCTCTTCCTCTCCCCCCCTCCTCTTCCTCTCCTTCCTCTCCCCCCCTCCTCTTCCTCCCCCTCCTCCTCTTCTTCCCCCCCTCCTCCTCTTCCCCCCTCCTCCTCCCCCATCCCCCTCCTCTCTCCCCCCCCATCTCCTCCTCTCCCCCCTCCCTCTCCCCCCCATCTCCTCCTCTCCCCTCCTCCTCCTCTCTCCCCCTCTCCCCCTCCTTCTCTCCCCCCTCCTCCTCTCCCCCTCCTCCTCCGTCCTCCTCGCC